>CM023866.1:0-4800000 GCA_013389735.1 Phaseolus lunatus | reverse complement strand
CCTCATTCGTTCTTTCAAACAACTATTCCAAATTTTACAATTTCTTTTGTCAATTTTTGTTTACTAACTACATTTGGAACAAATAATTACATAATGTAGAATGACAGAACCACACTTTTTCTATTACTACATAATGGTTGAACAATATCATAAGAGAAAAGTTGACTCTTGCATGAGAAAACGATCGATGATGGGGACATATGATAACCAATTTAGATGATTCAATCAACTCAATGTTGGAGAAAACAATAAAATTTCCAATATGTTCCATGTTGATAACCAGATACACCTACTGCAACAAATTCTTCACGGACAAAGGCAAGCAAGTTGAAGCCATGATGGTTGTCGAACATGTCTACTTCGAAGTTGTAGCAAAACGCATTGGAAGATGCACAGTAAAAGTTAAAAAGTCATACGGTTTTTTCCTTTGACAGGAGGAACATTAAATTTTTTGTGGGATAAACAAAAAATCTAAGAGAATTATGGTGTGAACATGGGAAATTCTAAAAACTACACCTATCATGCTCTTGTGTGCTTGCTACATGCAAAAATACACACCACAATTTTACTATGTACATCTCTGCTGTGTACACACTAGAGCAAGTCTCTCAAGCTTACACTAGTCAAATACTATGTCCAAGTCTAGACATGAAAAGAACATCAAACTTCTTTGACGCTGAAACATTCTTTGCTTGTGCTTGTCTCACCACCCAGCTAGACTTTCAACAACTATGGCAAACAAGAATGGTATCAGCGGGTCCCTTGTCTCAATCCTATATGAATTTCTTTATGACGTTACCTTCAACAAGAACAAAAATTGTTGTTGAACTTAGGCAAGACTTAGGCAAGACTTTATCCATGTGATCCAAATACTACAAAACCCGAGCCTTAACATCATATATTTTAGATAATTCCACCTAACTGAATCATATGCTTTTTCAAAATTGACCTTTATTATGATGTTTTTATTTTTGTTTAGTTTAGCCTCATGAATCGTTTCATTGGCCACAACAACACTATCTAGTAATCCCCTATCTTTTAAGAATGTTGATTGAGATTTATCAATAACATTTGACAACACTATTCTGAGCCTATTTGCTAGAATTTTTAATATAATCTTATGTAGGCTTCCTATTAAAGATATAAGCCTAAACTAGTAAAGTTGTCGCGAGTTATCCACCTTGACTATCTGGGTTATAAAGGAATTATTGCAAGCAATAAGAATTTATCCAATCACCTAAAATTCATTAAAAACCTTAAATAGGTCATCTTTAATCATTTCTCATTGGTTCTAATCCTTTCTCATTGGTTCTTTCTAAAACTAAAATTAAACCTATCCGATCTCAGGCTTTTAGAACTATTATGGTTCCACACTGTTAGTTTAATTTCAAAACTCGTAATATCAATTATCAATCTTGTATTTTCCTTGTTTGTGATTTTCTAAAAACTTACACCATCTAACCTAACATTGATTCCTTCAACCTCACTTAACTTTTCCTCAAAAATATTTTGAACTTCATTCTTAACCAAAACACACCAACTCCCATTCACTATCAAACACACTTTTCAGAATATATTGTATGATTTTTGGAATTATCATTCTGGAAGTAAAAAAAAATGTGTTCTAATGGTTTTTTTTTCTTTCTAGATTTCCTATTTTTGAAACATTTTTTTCTTACTGAATACCCCTATTTTGGAATCAGCCAAAACTGTTAAAGGTAATTTGGATATTTTGAAAACTGTAGGGTGCAGGAAAAAAAACGTAAAGGTGCTGAAAGAAACACCATTTCGCCAAACATATTGGTCAAGAATATTAGATGGGTTATGGGCTACATATGTAATATGTTGGGCCAAAGCTATTGGGTCTTCATTTGTCCCTTTGTGACCACCTTACTTGCTTGTGGAATTTGAACTGGGCAAATTCTCTCTTAACCATATCAATATTAAGTTGCATCTAATTTATTATTAAAATGGCCAAAATGTTTTCTGTATAATGACGAAAATAAATTTAAATAAAAAAACTAACTTGTAGAAAAAAAATATTTTAAATATTTTTATAAATCGGTCACCAGATACGTGTTTGAGTTTCATAACTTTATAGCTCTTTTTCATTCTTAGCCCCAAGAGATTTCTCGACAAAACCAAACATTTCTCTTCACTTATTCAGTTTTCTAGCAATGAAAATCTCATGAACAACTTCTATCTTTGAAAGATCTTTCTCATCTCCGTTTCTCCAAAATTGAACGGAAAATGTGAGAAGAAGAAAGATGTTCCATAATCCACTCTTGCCACTTACATGTTCCTCATTCTAACAGTTACAAATAATATATTCAAAACATTACTTCTTTAAGATAACCCCTTTCTTTCCTTTTACTAATTCAAAAGTAAAGTAATTAATTATCTGGGAGAAGAAATCCTTAATTTTTTTCATAAAAAATCACACAGACATCACTGTGAAACTTGATAAGAAATTTCTAATTAAAACATGCTATTTATGCCTAAACATGTTGTTTAAGAAAAGAATATTAGTTCTTAAAATAGGTTGATTCAAAAATTCTCTTAACAATACTACAACAAGAGAATAATTAAATAAAAACTAATTTTAAAAACAAAAACAAATAATTATTATATTAATTAAAAGTAAATATTATTATTAAGTTAATATAATGATTAATTACTTTTTAAAAAATTAACTTTTATCTAATAATTTTTTAGCAGTGTAATAATATTTTCACAAGCTTAAATGTTATAAGAAATTAAAATTCTGTGATTGAACAATAATTTGTAATGATTACCAAATTAAAGCTTCAGGTGGGTTTTTTTTTTTTTTTGAGCTAAATAATTGCAAAAATGGTTATCAATTTGTGGCCTTTGTTGGTGTAAAATGGCAAAATTCAGAAATAAGAAAGAAAGAAAGTGATTTGTTAAGACATAAGAAATAGCTACGTGTGTGGAGAGTGGGAGATACACAAATTGTTTTTTTGTTCTCACTTGAAGGAGGTGTTTCAAACCATGTGTGGAAGGAACAAAATGTTGTATTCAAGTTTCGTGAACTCTTTAAGGATAAACTTAGATTAGTTGTGAAAGACAAAAGGAAATTTAGTTACATAAGACTTTTTTTTATCTTTAAGCAAGTAAAAACTTAAATAAAAATAATCTTGAATAGTTATTGAGTGAATATTTCTTTTAATAATAGTGTGAAATTATAGGTTTTTGAATATAAATACTAAAAAATATATTCATTTATAAATAAATATTTAAATACCACTTTGAGTTTGAGTTCAACACCCAACTGCCATTAGAGTTAATTATTAGGCAACAATCATATTCAGCTTTAATATCTATATAAAATAAGATTATTGATGTGAATCACAATATTTAAGATATTGTCTTTGTTCTTTGTTTGAATGAAGAAGAGAGTGTATATAAACCACAAAGTAATATGAGACTTTTGTGCATATAAAAATACATTTAAAATTCTTAAGTTAGGCCTATTTGAAAATTTTAAAAGAAAAAGACATATGATATAATTTTATCTGTATGCAATGTCCTACATGCTTTTGTTCATAAGGAAAAGGATGAAAACATTTAAATTTAAAAATATTTTTGTGTTGGAAAAATATGTCTGATTAATATAAGTGTTGCTGTCATAGAATATGAAAAAGAATGAGAATGAAATGGGATCACACACTTAGAGACGACAATAAGCAATGTTGTGATTTGAAAGCTGAATTTGAATGTAAGAAAAAAAAAGTGGGTGCATGTATTTGGAGAAACCCCTGGATACTAATTAGGAGACTTATCAGTTGAACCTAATTTTGTTCTTACATTAAATGTGATAAGATATATGGAAAAAATTATTCTTTTCAATTTTATTATTATTATATATTAATATATAATTTTTTATATGTGAGAATAAGAAAAATAAATAGACTTCTTTTATATATATATATATATATATATATATATATATATATATATATATATATATATATATATATATATATATATATATATATATATATATATATAATTTTTGTGATGTTATTGTTAGATGGATAAGATACGAATCTTAAATATGTAAACATGTAGGTTTTAGGTAGAAGTTGGACAATTTGGATTTCAATGAATTTGTTCAACAACTAGGATATAGTAAGTTTAGCTGATTTTTTTTATTTTTTATTATTATTATTTTTTTGAATTTGATGTAGGTGGTTTATGTTTCTGTATTGTATAAGGATTTTTAAAGTGTTACATATTTATTAATTTTTATTGTTGATAAAAAAAATATTATTTTTTAGTAAAAAATTATTTATGATGGTATAGTTAGATTATCCCTCCTCATTTTGTTAATTTCTTAACTGAGTTATCATTAGTTTTTTTTTATAACCTATGAATTATTTTGTATTAGAAATAATTACTAGTTCCATTGAAAATCTTGAATATAATATATATAGAGTGAGTATTTCTTTTTCAGATGTTTATTCAAAATGATATAGACACATATATTGTGATCTATTTTAATATTTTTCCTTTGGGTGTACTATTATGGGACTTCAAACATTTTTTGTTACTATTTAGCGAAATTATTTTTGAGATTATTTGAATTTGTGTGCTATGTAATGAGAGAGGTTCTAATCGAGAGGGAGACTTGTATATGGGAATATGCATATACAAGTATTATATTTTTCTTCATTTACAATAAAATTATTAAATAAAAATTAATTTTAATAATAAAAAATAATTAGTTATTATATTAATTAAACTATATATTATTTTTAATATTAAAAAATTAATAATATCTAAATATTTTCTATTATTAATAAATGATCCTTAAATTGGTATCTAATTAATTAACATATTGAAAGAGTTACATATTGTAAATTCTAAGAATAGTTAACATCTAATCTAACTTTTATGAATAACTAACATCTAATCTAACTAGAGACCTAGATTTTATCATCTTTTTCTTTTAGATTAGACTAACTTTTTCTAACTCACTAACTCTTTTAGATTTTTTTTCTTTAATTTTTACTTTTAGTTTGATAAAGAAATCTCTTTGATTGTCCTTGCGTGCTAACTCCTCTTTAGAAGACCTTTGTTTTAAGCAAAATATTGAAAAATTGTTGAGATCTGAAAGAAGAAAGCTCAGACAAAACCAAAGAGATTCGAGAAAAGGATTAGATCTTACCTCACCCAACTCTCAATCTCATACAAAACAAAGTGAATGAATGGATGAAAACATAAATAATGAAGGTGGAAGGATTGTTAATCCTCCAAAAAGAACTTTGGGAGACTATGGTATTCAACAAGGACCAAGATATTTTTCAAGCATAACCATGCCCACTACAACAAGATCATCGCAAATGAAGCCAACATTTTTGAACTTAATCAATAGTCATCAATTCATAGGATTGGATCATGAGGATCCTTATACTCATTTATCTACTTTCTATGAATGGTATATAAAGATTATTCTCTTTCTCATTGGCCAGCAAAGCTAAAGAGTGGCTTAAATCCTATCCAAACCACAACTTGAATAGCTGGAATGATGTTGAAGAAAAATTTCTAAACAAGTTTTTTTTCCACTTTCTTGCTTTATTAAATCTGTTTTAACCTCAAGTTTGAGAGATAGCATCACTAGGGTGAGGTATTATCCACTTTGGAAGTCGATGCTCCGTCACGATTTTGTCCTTAAAAGGTGCCTTAGTGGGTTGGAGGAGGAAGGAGTATATAAACTGCCTTTGGCCTCAACTCCTGAACGATGTGGAACTATATAAGACGTATTTGAACAAAATCTAAATATAAATTCAAGCATCCACCACCGCATCACTTTCAAACCATTTAGTTAACACAAAGTCTTCACACCATATAAACAAATTTCATTTTTTCCAAAACTTTTGCTTTCATCTTCAAATGGAGAGACTTTGCATAACATACACCGAGAAGTTTTGCAATTTAGATCTTATAGTTACCATTGCAAATGGTCGCAAAATAGAAAATGATGAAGGCTTCCACTTTGAATGTCCATTACGTAAATTGTTCTGCATCCCTCACAGTTGTACCTTCTTTCATTTAAAAGAGAAATTTTGTAGTGCTTTGGGACTTCTAGATCAGACAACATTAACAAAGTTACACTATTGTTAACCTCGAATAACCACACATGATCAAATTAGGTACGATGTTGTTCACATAATAACTGATAAAAATGTTTCTCAATTGTTAACTTGGAAATCTCAATTTCCATTTTCTACAATGACAAAATTGTATGCCAAGTTAACAAGATCTATTAGAGAAAATTTTGTTGCTTATAAATGCACCCATTACATCCCGCTTTTCCACAAATCAAGATCTAATCAATTCAACGCTTTTCCACAAATCAAGATCTAATCAATTCAATTGAAGTAATAATCTACTATAGGTGACTTATCCAATAGGTCAATAAAAGGAAAGTCTAAATGGCTATGGTCTAACCTACACATGTGTCAACCCTAAAAAAATACTAATCTCACATAACTGCTCTTTAATAAACTATTTCACAATGTATGAAAAAATATTACAATATGAAGACCGAAAACAAATTGCAAAAATGTACTACTGATATTCAATTAGAGTTGTTAATAAAAAATTTGTATACAACATAATACAAATACAAAATGATACTAATGTCCAACAAATAATTAAAAAAATTAAAAAAGTACTCATTCTTAGCACAAATGTGTCGTGTGAATTTTCAAATTGTTTTCCTACAAGACAAAATTATATTCTACCACATAAGTTTCATTTTTTTTTCCTTCAAACAATTTCAAATTTATTACCTCCAATTTTATTTCAATTTTTAAATTAATTTTATATCAAACAATTTTTTTTATTCTACTTTTTCCACTCTTCTTTATCACTTTTCTACTAACTAGCAAAAAAAAAAAATGCCAACCATTTTCCAGAATTCGTCCGCCGGGTAATAGAATTTCGATGTAGTTTTAGTATTCAAAATCGTAAAACAAAGTTCGGTATTCGACACCATCCAATTTCACATACCATTAGACTCAGTTTCTTCATTCTTCTCGACCATAAAAAAAAATTAAAAAAATAAAAATAAAAATGATTTAAAGAAAAAATATGAAGAAAATGAGGTTTATTTAGATTAAGATAAATAAAATAAAAAGTATAGAAAAAATTTATAAAAATTTGTAAATGATGTGATTAAAAATATATTTTTTTAGTAGATAAAAATGTATGTTCACAAATTTATCTTTATATTTAAAAATTATTAAAATTTAATTTATTTATAAATTATAATTATTTTTAATTAAAAACTTATTTTCAGTATGTATTAGAACTAACTTTAGAAAAAATTAAAATAATATAAAATTTGATAAAAATATTTAAATATTTATAATTATAAATATTTAATAAAAATTTTCGTGTTTCTCTTATATTGAGTAAAAACTTTCTTTTCTTTGTAAAGGTGCATTATTAATCTTTACGGGTCCACCTAGGAAAATTGTTCCCTTTCCTTCCAAGTACGGAAAACAAAATAATGTTTGTTTACTGTCATAAGCTTTGGTCTAATCCTTATCTACTGTATTTCTTTTTTCTCTTTCTTTTCTTTTTATCTTATCAATCTCCTGAATCCAATGCTACGTGAGAAAATTAAAAAATTACAAAAACTTAGAATCAATAATCTTTGTGTTTTAATCACCTCAGTTCTGAAAATAATAATTTTCTTTATATATATATATATATATATATATATATATACATTATCAGCAATATTTTTCTTTATATGTTGTTTTAGGATTTCTAAGAACAGATATATTTCTTTTATTTATATTTTTATGTATCTTCTATATTTTAAATAATTGGGATAAAAAGGTAAGCGTAAAATAAAATAAAAATGTACAACTACTTTATACTATAATGAAGAAATTTTATTGTATTTTTCTTAAAGGAAAAATACAAACAAAAGAAAAGTACTGATAACAATTCATGCAACCCTATGCATAGATATTACTGTCAAAACACACTCTCATTTAGCAATCCATAATTTCTTAAAGTTTACAAAACATTTTTGTCACATGAGTTTCACTTGGCATAAAGACAAACTCATCACTTGTATCATAAAGAGAAACTGAGAGTTTTAAAAAATCATTATCAAATAAAAGTTTTCGCATCTTATTTAAAACTCTAACAATGGCATACCCTAGGTATACATTTTATTTAGGACTCTCACAATACCTAGGTATACATGTTATTTAGGACTCTAACAATAGCATAGCTAATAAAAGCATGTACAGTTCTAGTTTTCAGAGACATTATTCAGAGGCTTTCATAAAGCTCCAATGGAAGACGTGGTTGGAGCATAACTTGAAGTGCTTGTTCCTTGGGCAAAGCCAATCCTAACCCTTCACTCATATCAACCTCACCACCATCTTTTAAGCAAATATCAAACCCTTGAAGCAACCGAGCCAAGGTCAAATGCGTCACTTGAAGCCCAAATGCCATGCCAGGGCATGACCTTCTTCCAAAGCTAAATGGAATCAACTCAAAGTCCTGACTCATAAAGTCAATGTCTCTATGAGTGCTGAGGAACCTCTCTGGCTGAAACTCATTAGGGTTAGCCCATACTTGTGGGTCCCTTTGCAGGTTCCATAAGTTAATAAGCAAACGCGTCCCCTTTGGGACATGGTACCCTACCAAAGAGCAATCTTCCGTGACCTCCCTGATTCCTGTTAAGGGTGCTGGTGGATATAAACGAAGGGTCTCTTTGATAATGGCATGGAGATAATTGAGATTTTTTATGTCAGATTCTTGAACCCATCTTTCTTTTCCTACGTGGGTGTCCAATTCTTGTAGGGCCACCTTTAGAACCTTTGGATGGTTTAGGAGCAAGGACAGGGCCCATGTTAGTGTCATAGCTGTGCTTCCTGAACCAGTAAGGATAAGAAGCTGCACCAAAAACTTTGTGAGATTTGAAGCTTTTATTATCATTCTAAAAATATTATAGAAATTTGAGAAAAATTAATAATTACTTCTTTTTAAATAATTACTTAAAAAACACATTGTGTAATTTAAAAAAAAAATTTATCAAATTAGTTATTTCGTTTCCTCCAATAACCTTACATTGTAAATGATATTAAAGACAATTTAAGTACACTTTCATCCTCTTATAATTGATCTTAACCATACAATCTTTCGAAACATTAACTAAATAAAAAATTGGATATAATGTTTTTTTTTTTTTAAATATGGCATTTACTAAGCTCCCTCCCTAATTGCATGTGATATTCTATAAAAGTTTAAAATTTCTGAAATGCACTTCATGTGTTTGTTTTAAACTTGACGTACATTCTTTATCATTTGAGCAATGTTTTGAAATTATTATGGATCACAACATCATATATAGGCCTACTTATTTCTGTCAAACTATTTCTTTATTTCAATGTAATATTTCTATTAAAAAAATCCAAGTCTCTCAATTTATGAAACTAAAAACATTATAATAATTATAAGTTCTATTTTAAATAATCAAAAAAAAAAGTTTTAAAGCATAAAACTTTTTACATATATTAAAATTAAATTAGGTATGTCTAGAAATTGATTTATATTTTTTATTCATATTTTATTATGTTGGGAATCATACACCATATTATAACTGAAAATAAGTGAAAAGAAAAATAAATTTTCACTTAAATAAAATAATTTTAAAATTATATTAATTAAATTACAATTATAAACTGATGTTTTCCATTTGCAGGTTGGAAAATTAAATTTTTCTTTATAAAACACTTTATGTTAAACTAAATGAGTCTACTTGAGTTCTTATAAAGGATTGTTAAATAGTATTATTTAGTCTTCGCAGTGTAAACAAAACTTTTTCCTTCTCTTTAAGTGAATGAAAAAAACATATCCGTACCCAAACAAAAGTTTTTCCTTCTCGTGAATAATGAAAAAAACACACACGTACCATTGCTGTTGCTTTGATAACAGTCTCTTTCTCATAGCCACAAATATGTTCTTGCTCTTCGAAACTTGATATCATAACATCCATGAAGTCCCTTTCACATTTCCCATCTCTCACTCTCTCTCTTAAATGTTCTTCCAGCCATTTCTGCAGAATAAGGTCAGTTTGTTTAGCTGTTCTTTTCATGAAACTCACGTACCCTTGGAAATCAAACCAACTAAGGGATGGAATTGCATCAGCCACCACAAAAACACCAAACAAATATGTGGAATCTCTTATGGATTTCCTCAGCTTCCATGCTTCATTATCTTCTTGCTTAACTGTGTCACCTCCAAATCTCTTCCCAGCTATCATCCTCACAATTATATTGAAGGTCGTGTGCTCCAATAGATTGCTTATAGTCACTTCAGTTGAGCCCTTCACGTTCTTTGCCGATGATATTGATGAGTACAAGTCCTTCACAAGAGAGAATGTTTCAGTGTCTCTCACATGCTTTAGCTTCTCAAGCCTATAGCTTGAGAAAATCTCAAGAACAGCCATTTTTCTAATCTCACGCCAGTAATTTCCGTAAGGGGCAAGGGCAAATATTGCATTGTTGTAACCCATGAATCTCCCTCCAGAAGTTTTTGGCCTTGAGGCAAAAACTCTGTCATTTGTTGTGAGACACTCCTTGGCAATTTCCCTGCTGTTCACCACTATGGTGGGGTGGCAACCCAGTTTCACACAGAAAATTGGACCATATTTCTCAGCCATGGCTGAAAAGGTCCTGAAATAGGGTATTCTAGCATTGAGAAGATGGAGGTGCCCTATGAAAGGTAAAGCAACACCAGGTTCGGGTACTTTGGTGCCCTTTTTAGGTTTAGTAGATCCATTGGGAGATCTAATGAACCTAAACACTCTGTATGCAATTAACAAAGCTAAGATTCCTGCAATGGAAGCTTGGACACACGAAAATGGATCCATTTTTGGAGGATTGTGTACCCACTAATTGGACAATTATTTATAGGATCTGAATTCTCTTGCATTATTGAATGAATGACTATGATTTTTTGTTTTTTTATGAACGTGGTCAAGCATCTTAAAAAAATATCCACGTTCTTGTGGACAGGAATTTCTGTTTGCCAAATGTTTTACATGTTTTATATGTTTTATAGCATGAAAATATTTTGAAATATTTTTATAAAAGCCAGGAAATGATGTAATAACATTGTACATTACAAGAATCACTTAAAAATCGTGTATGTAGTAATGATTTTAATATGACAGTTATTTTGAATTGTTACAATTTTCTTTAAAAAAATATAGATTGTTTCTGTGTTTTTCTTTATTATTTTTCATTCCCAATTTTTCTTTCTAGAAACCTTATTAATTTGACTATTTGGAATTTGACTCTTCACTCAGAGAATCTCTCACTCTCCCATACCTTTCACTCTCCAGAAACCTTTCACTGACCACTTTTCTCTACTCGAAACCCTCAAACCCACAAATTCTTTCCTTCAGTATTCACTCTGCTCGAAACCCTCATTCTCACCACAAACACTTCACCCTTGCTCTCACTGCAAACACTTCACTCTTGCTCTCACCGCACACCTTCACCCTCGTGAAACCTTCCCTTCACACGTCGACGTTTGTTCTATCCCTACAAAAAAATCATTGAAAATCAATCAAATTTAGAAATCATAAATAATTAGTGAATATATTCACTAAATTAGATATTATTTTAGATACTAAAATTATTGATATAGAAATTGGTTTCTATTATTAATAAATATTTATAAAATAGTTTATAAATTAGTATCTAACGGTTAGTTGTCAAAATTTTAGCTACTAATGTTTTAAATTTTAAATTAGTCTTTAAAAGACTAATTTAGAATATAAAGTAGTTAGCAGTTAAAACCTTGATAGGTAAAACTTAAATACCGATTTAAAACTATTTTATAAATTTTTATTAATAATAGAAATTACTTTAAATATCATCAATTTTTTAATTTATAGAATGATCTCTAATTTAGTCAAATACTAACTAATTATTTTAGTTTCTAAAATTAGTTTTTATTTAATAATTTTCTTATAGTGATTCTTTTCACCCTATAATGTGTTTTTCCTTTTGCCTTTGGAAGTGAACCTTCACACTTACTTAATCACTTGGTTAAGTTCATGTCCAGTGGAAATCTTCCTTAGGTCTTATCATATAATTTGCTAAAATTCAAAACATAAGTAAAGTGTCACCTCTAAAATGGAACAATCTAAAATCAACTCACATCACTAGTGCAAAAAAGTTCATTTACAACATCAAATACATATCGTTTTTACTATCAAATGTTGTTCATCAAAACGTGATGACATTTTTTAAATTAAAACGAGCGTAAAACGGCAGTTGTGGGTAAAATCGCCGTTTTAGACCAAAGCGCCTTGGTATAAAACGACAGTTATGGGTGAAACTGTGTTTTATACCTATCACTTTGGCCTAAGACGGCGGTTTAACTCACAACCGCCGTTTTACACCCACAATCGTAGACAAGAAGACTAGATTGTCTAACAAACAAGAAAAACCAAATAGTACAAAGAATATTTATATTGATTCCCCTAAGAATATGAGTTATGTCCAATTCTTCCTCAAGAAAACTTCTTAGGAGGTTCCACTAATCAAATGAATGACTACAATGAGTACACAAATCACTCTTGATTATAACGACTACACAAACTAGTCTTAATTATAATAATACACAAATCAGTCTTAATTACTCCATATTAATAGCCCCTGAGACTGATACCTTAAACCAGAAAACAAAAACTTTAAAAGTGAGAATTGTTTAAGCTCACATGGTTACTTCATGTTGTGAAGAAATACAAAAGTATAACTCAGCCACAAAGAAAATTAAACAACTTATGAATTTTAAAGAAAATTAAACAACTTATGAATATTAAAAATTTGTAAAGCACTAAAGTTTCTTTCCACTTTAACTTGAGGTATTGGAATTTTACTTCAATCTTTTGATTTGATATGATCTTCTTGGATTATCTTTGTTAGTTGCATTCTTTACACAATGTATTCCTTGATACAATTTGACTAGAATGCTTAAAATATATATAAACCTATGTTTGAAAATAAAGGTGTAATGTATTGTGTGCTTTAAATCAAAACTGAATTTTATATTAATATATGATAGTGTGATTATAGATGCACAACTAACATCTTTTAATACAAACACTTGATTTAAAAGAAAAGTTTTTGTTTCAAATAAATAGAAAGCTCTAATGGAAGCAATTTAAACTTATTATTTTATTGTTAAATTTATTAGAAATTCTTTGCCTACTAGTTTATCTAGATTTCAGTTTCATTATCTAAACTTCATGTTTGAAACTCTTCCAATTTTACTAGTGGATGTTTTAATTAAATATAATTATCTCTTTGATATTAATCTTTTTTAATGATTTGTGTAATTTTTAATATAATTTTTAATTTTATATTTTAGAGAAAAGAGAGAAGAAAACTACCCTTCAATAGCTCTCTAAATTGACACGATAGTGGAATAAAATTATTTAAAATTATCAATAATAAAAATTATTTTAAGTACTACTATTTTTTTTTAATTTAAAAATATTATATAATTACTTAGTATAATAATAAATTTTTTTTATCTATAAAATTTATTTCTGTTTAATAATTTTTTTAATATTAAAACAGTTTAACATCTACTAAACTCAAAGTAAAATGGTAAATGATTGGTCCAAGAAAGAGTTCAATACCAATAAGAACCTAAATTTCTTAAGAAAATAAAGAATGCCATGAAAAGAACAAGATAGTGTTGACACAAACCAAAAGATTCTCGTATGTCCAGTTAAAGAAAAATTGTCGTTGAAAAGAATTGTTACAACAACCTATAATTTGGCTTCACTAGGTTTGTGGACTACAAAATAAGTATTCTATTTAGGTGTGAATTTAATGTAAATAACTATTTGGATATTTGTTTTTATAAACAAACGTAAAAACAAAACAAAATAAATCCTTTTATAAATTAAAATTAATGTATACATAATTTAATTTCAAGAAGTTATTTTTTATCAACTTTTTCAAAATTTTAACTTTAACTCATACATGAGATAATTTGTTTATGAAAAATATAAATTATCTTTTATAAATACTTACAAATAAGTTTCTTGAAGAAGTTGGTCTGATTTTGTTTTGATATGACTTTGACCACATTAATTTTGACTTTTCGTCTTAAACGTTTTTTGAAACTTTCGTAAACCTTATTAGTAATTTATCTTAATCATGACTTATTTGATGGTATTTTAGGGTGCATTTGGCTCAACTTTTTTAACTTAAAAGTAATTTAAAGATAAAAAAGAGAACTTAAAATTCAGTTTGTCAAATTTAATTCTTTTAGGTTAAATTATCTTTTTAAGTGAAATTTGGTTTGGTTTTTTTTATGTACAATAGTTAATTTAAACGAAATTATTTGTAAATAAAAATATATTTAAAATTAATCACAATTCCTATTTTTAATGGAAATTATTTAATTGAGACTGTTATAAGGTCTGAGAATGTATGTAATCAACGGAAGTTTTATACACCCATTGACTGTGTATTTTAATAAAATAGTAGGAAACAATCATTTTTAATATTTATTTATTTATTTTAATATATATATATATATATATATATATATATGTATATGTATATATATAAATTGAGCTTTTGTCAATTGTACAGTTAACAAAAGTTAAAAGTTTCAATTTTCTTACCTGCTTTCTGTTTCTTCTTTTTAACGTTTTTGTGTTCATGACTGTCTACGAAGCTTTTCTCTATTTCTTAGTGCTTTTCCTTTGAGCTGTCACGGGTTTTTTCCTCACCTTTTATTTTTTTAAGAAATAGTGACTATGTGCTTTTACACAAATACCCTTAATATGATAAGTCACCATCTTCTAGATGGTATCAGAGAAGTGCTCTGCTCCTGCTGGTAATGCTCTTTTTTTATATTTTTTTCTTGGTCTTTATCGTTTCTTGATTTTTTTTTTTAATCAATGGAGTTGTTATTATCTGAAATCATTACATTAAGTTTAAATTTTATAGTCCATTATTTGTATTTTGGAGAAAATTTAGGCCTGATTCTGATTTCTTCACCTCTTAATAAAATCAACTCTTACACTTGGAGTAGAATTACGAAGAGAGCTCTTTTGATCAAGAACGATTCTACTTTTGAGATTTGGAAAAGATGTAATGTGATGGTTTTTTTTATGGATAACAAAGACTCTAATACTTCAAATTGTTGAGAGAGTGTTGTTTATATTGAAGTTGCTAAAAGTATTTGGGAAGACTTGAAAGAAAGATTTTGAAGGGGAAATTAGTTTTGGATCTCATATTTACTTCAAAATGTTCATTCTATAAAAAAGGAGAAAGAAATGCACATAACTACAACAAAAACCTCTTTTTTCATCTTGCCAAAATAAACGCAAATCATAGAAAAATGTTGGCTATGCGTCGGTTAAGAAGTCGACAAGAAAAACGTGGAAACAAAGTCAATTTGCATGGGCTAATAAGAGTGACACAAATTGCATGGGTCAAACTAATGTGACACAGACACTAATATCATCGACCTAACCGACCTAAATGGGAATGAAATACTGTTAGCCAGGCCGACATAGGTGTATAAAAAAAAGTGAAATCCGAATTTGAGTCGGCGTAGTCGATGCAAAATTCGACAAAAAAAATCTTGTGTGGGTCTGACCCACGCAAAAATGGAAGCTACAAAAAAATAAAAATCCATAATGATTTGCAGTTTATTTTTATTTTTCTAGTCATTTTCACCTATAAAAACTTATAGAAAAATTTGTAAAATAATTAAACTTACATTCTGGAATGCACTTCAAGGAAAGGGCTGGTTATCATGCTCTGGAACATAATGATAGTGAAATTGACTTGTACTAGTGGAAGCATTGTAATAAGCATTGTAACCACTAGACCAAACAAGTTCTTTAATTATATTATGATTTTTATTATACTTATTATTATTAATAATAGTTATATTAATAATAATATTGATAATATAAATTATACTATTAATATTAATATTAATAATATTAATAGTATTTTTCTATTAATATTATTACTATTATTAATATTATTAATAAAATTAATACTAATAGTATTAATTTTTTTTGATCGGCAATGAATAAATTTAATTACTTTAGGAATACTTAAGGGGTATCCCAACCCATATACAAAATCACAAAAACATCCTCTAAGATCATAAAGCAAGACCAACCTATCTGAAACAATAACACCCAAACCTATAACACTAAAGACCTCCCCTTGTCAGTCCCCAAACCTCCAAAGGAGAAGCCCTTAAACACCTGAAACAAAAACCAACTACTGCCACACTTAACACAAGCCAACCTCACACTAGATCCTTGAAAACACTAATTGGCAAAAGTCAGGAACCTTCCATAACCTCCTAACGCAAAAAAACACCACGAAACAACCCAAGAGATCCACTTTGCACAGCTTAAACCAGAATATACAGTAAAAAAAAACTAAGAGAAACCTGCAACAGCCCTTCACAACAACTAACATCTACATATTCCAGCACCTACAGGATCAAGGAGACACCCCCTGTACCTTTTTTGCCAACCATTTCATCAAACGCAAAACAGGCATTGATTGGGGTTCAAATGCCAATCTGAAAATGCATACGAAAAAGAACTGACCTTGTGTTTCAACCAAAGCCAAGAAAGGAGTTGAGCCGATTGAAAAGTTTCTTCGGCATTAGGAACCCCCTGCTTAAAAACAACTTTATTCCTCTGCTCCCAAATACTTTGAACTATTGCTACCCACATTCCTTTCCAAACCTGATTCTTCTTATTAGACATGTGAATAAGGTGGAAATTCTCAAAATGATTTCTCAGATCCTTGTTTTGTGCCACCAAGATGCCTATCCACCTGAAACAAAGAGACCAGACTCATTGTGTATAATCGCATTCAAGGAAGAGGTGTTGGGTGGATTCTTCTGCCTGATTACAAAGAGCACACACAGAAGAGTTCACAACCACTCCTCTCCTAGACAGATTAGCATTAGTTGGTATTCTATCAAGTAAGATTCTCCATGCAGTGATTAAAGCTTTAGGAAAAACTTTTGCCTGCCATAAACTGCAAAAAACACCATCCGTTGGATTAATAGATTGACAATCCAAGATAACATAAGCTGATTTCACAGAGAAAACACCTTTGCAATCTCCTCTCCATACAAGATTATCATTAATTCCCTTGTGTATGACGCCCCTATTCAAGATCGCGAGCATTTCTTCCTCCAAAATCGATTCCCAATCAAACCTTGCCCTCCTCCAACTTAACCGCCATTGCCACCCCGAATCCACCCAAGCACCTACCTCACCCACCTTCCTACCTTGATCCATAGACAAAGAGAAAAGTCTAGGATATAGAGATTTAAGATTATTATTATGTGCCCATGCATCCTCCCAGAATCTAACTTTATCCCCAACACCTACTTTCCAAAACATGGCTTTTTTGAACCATCCTTCTTCTTCTTCTCCCTCCCCATAGACATAAGCTAAATCTCTCCATCACCATGATTGGTATTTTGACCGAGCTTGACTTCTATCACTTTCCAATCCATATTTCGAAACAATTATATCTTTCCATTTCCCTATCTCATCGCTCATCAACCGCCACTTCCATTTTGCCAAGAGAGCACTGTTGAATTTTCTTATATCTTTAATTCCCAACCCACCTTCTTCAAGGGGCTTACAAACTTTCTCCCATCTTACCCAAGGAATGGCTTTGTTGTGTTTGCCCCAAGACCATAGGAATTTCCTTTGTATACTAATAATACGATTACACACTGAAGCTGGGGCTTTAAAGAGAGACAAATAGAAGAGAGGGATGGCGGTAAAGACCGATTTAAGTAAGCATATTCTCCCTGCCATAGATAAAAATCTCCCTTTCCAAGAATTGAGTCTAGCATTTATTTTGTTCACCACAGGCTCCCAGAACTGATTCTTCCTTGGGTTACCTCCTACTTCTATCCCCAAGTATTTAAAAGGAATCCGCATGGTATTACAGTTTAAAGATTTTGCATAGGTATCAAGGGAGTACCTGTCAACACAAACACCTGCCAATTTAGATTTATGGAAGTTTACCTTCAACCTTGATACAAGTTCGTAACACCTAAGAATCGCCTTAAGAGAGAAAATATTGGAGAAAGAATCTTCACACATGAATAAAGTGTCATCAGCAAATTGTAGCATACAACATTCTATACCCTTTCTTCCCACCTTCACTCCTCTCAGAACATTTTGTTTTGTAGCCTGTCTCACAAGCCCAGCCAAGCCTTCAGCTACCACTAGAAAAAGAAAAGGGGCCAAGGGGTCACCCTGTCTCAGTCCCCTAGAAGGTTTGAATTCCTCTGTGGGACTACCATTTACAAGAACAGACACAGACGGCGAAGCCAAGCACCCTCTAACCCACGAAATCCTTTTGTTGTGAAACCCCAACCTCTGGAGCATATCAATCAGGAAATTCCACCTCACTGAATCATATGCCTTTTCGAAGTCCACCTTCAAACAAATCCCAGACCTCCGATGTCTCCTTACCTCCTTAACCACTTCATTAGCCATAAGAACACTATCTAACAAACCTTTGTCACTGAGAAAGGCAGACTGGCAATCATCTATAACCATCGGAAGAGCTTCCTTCATACGACGCGATAAAACCTTGAGATAATCTTATAAAGCGCTCCTACAAGAGAGATAGGTCTAAACTGATCGAGCGAGGAGGGATCTCTTACTTTAGGAATTAAAGCAATGAAAGAAGCATTACACCCTTTCGGAAAAGACCCCGTAGCATAAAAGAACTGCACAACTTCCATAATATCAGATTTAATAATATCCCAACTATTCTTAATAAAGTTGAAATTAAAACCATCCGGACCTGGGCTCTTCGAACCTCCACATTGCCAAACAGCTTCTTTCACTTCTTCCTTAGAAAAGCTAGATACCATACTTAAACTAATCTCTGTAAGAAGGGATTTAAACTCCACCAAACCAAGACTCACACCAAGATCTTGTGTAGCCTTGAACCTCTTCTTGAACACCCTCTTAGCTTCCCTGCGAACTACTTCCAGCTCCTCACACCATTGGTTACCAACTTCAACACCTTTGACCTCATTTTTGAGTCCTCTCCACTTGATTGCAAAATGAAAGAACTTTGAATTTGAATCCCTAAACTTTAACCAATTCACTCTAGCTTTTTGCCTAGAAAGAGAGTCCACCTTTTTATCAATCAGCTTCAACTGACTAAACAACTCCATCCTTCTCAACTTGCCGATCCTCTAAGTCATCATTATCGTCCTTACCGTCAAGCTCCTATATTTCCTTTAGAATGCATTTCTTAGTAACATCAAGACTCCCAAAGACATTTTTATTCCAAACTTTAAGGTCAATCTTCAGTAACTTCAATTTATTCTTAACAATAGATAGACTATTACCGTGCACATTGTATGAACTCCACTTCTCCTTCACAAACTCCTTAAAGCCAGGCTCCTTAAGCCAAGCATCGATGGTCCTAAACGGTTTAGGGCCCCAGTCTTTAACCCAAGCCTTCACCACTAAAGCACAGTGGTCCGAAACCACCCTCGGTTGAACATACTGCTTGCATGACGACCATATACGGAGCCACTCATCAGAAACCAGAATTCTATCTAGTCTACTTTTAGCTGAACCGTTTGCTTTGAACCAAGTGTATTTTTTGCCCACAAAAGGTATGTCCACCAAAAAGTTATTATCAATAAAACCATTAAAACCACTAATCTCCTTTTTATGACAAGAATTACCTTTTATCCCTTTTCTTTCATCTTCCCTCCTTATTGCATTAAAATCTCGACAAAAGCACCAAGCCTTATCTAGAAAAGAATTCTTTAAGGTTGTTAAGGCTTCCCATAACGCAACCTTTTCACTTAAAGTGCATGCTGCATATACATTAACCACAACACAACAACTCTTTGATTTAAGATGCTGGCCAACAATGGCGATAAAACCATTTCCTACCACATGGTTATCACACCGGAAAGCTTCTTTGTGCCACATAGATAAAATACTCCCTGCCCCATTGACACCTTCATTATGCACCCACCCAACGTTACTGTCCCCCTACAACGAGAAGCCTCTAACATCTGAGAAAAAGGATAATTTTGTCTCCTGCAAACATAAGAATTTTGCACCCTCCTTAGCCATAATATGTTTCAAGTACGTTGCTTTTGTACTTCCCCCCAACCCTCTGATATTCAAACTAACAATAATCATGACACACCATTTTTAACACCCTCCTCAGACGACAAAATTGCGTTATCCCTGACCTCCCAATCATCTAATACTCTAATCACATCTTCCTCATCCCCCAAACACTTCATCCCCAGATGCTTACCCAATTCCCAAATTCTAGCAGATTCAGCAAAATACTCTTCTAACTTAAGCCGGTTATTACACTGAATTATATCATTATCAGATTCAACATGAGATAAATGACTTAACCTGGATTCAGAGTTGGTTCCATAGTGAATGGAACCTAATCAACCATTAGACCTCCAACGCGGACGAACAGTAACCTCTCCCAACTCCCAGAGATCACGTAACCTCCGAACTGTCGTTGGCGTTTTGAAATCGTCTTCTGCAATCGCTTCCACCTCAACAATGTCCTTCGGCCTCCTTTCCGATCGCGACAATCCCCCGCTTTCCCCTACGGCAAAGATGATGTTTTGACTTGTTTGGGGATCATTATTTGTATATGACGAACCTTCTCCTTCATTACAGCTTCGATTTGCGTAGTAGGGATGTGGACTATGGGCTATGGCCTATGGCTTGCATATTTGGCTTTATTGGTTTCTGCAAAGGAAACGCCACCACAGACGTTAGGCAAGGAAGCACGACACCTAGCATCGGCAAAGGAGACCCACCCTCCCTCGGTAGAGGAATCGCCTCTTCTAACTCCATTAATGGTGGCGCTGACGTGCTAGACGTCGCACCTAAACAAGGTGAAGGAATCGCTGCACCAGACCTCTGTGACGGTGGTTCTGTCCTTGGCAAAGGTAGCACCGCTCCTGACTTTGACATTGGAAATGATGCGCCTAGTCTCTGCGATGGTGGCACCACATCAAGCAAAGATGCTGCTGCTATCCTCGATGACGGATGCATCGCTTCTATCCTCAACGGCGGAGGCGCCGCTTCAAGCTTGGACGGAGGTCACGTCGCTCCTAGCTGTTCCTTATCACAACCCTCACCTTTAGTGCCCCCTTCTCTCATAATCAATGGGCCCGTAACTTGAGAAGCTTTTTTTTGGACCCCCTTACCATGTGAATGGGCCTCACTTATTTCAGGCCCAACTGCAGGACCCCTAACCTGAGCCCCTTTAGCAAGGTTAGCCATGGAATTTTGAATAAACTTACACGCTTCGTTGACTTGCTTTACCACAGATAAGGCTGCCACAACTCAGACGCCGCCTGCGCACGCTTTACCTCTTTCGAGAAAGAGTAATTATTTCTGTTGATAGCCCAAATCCTTCTCGGTTTGTTTCTCTAATTGTTTCCAATTTGTCTCTAGCAAAGGACCGAAATGCCCTTCCTCCTTGGACTCCTCACTCCTCCGCCTAACTCCATCGCACTCAACCCCTTCATCACATGAATTTACCGAGAAGATGGTTTCCTCCACAAAAGATTCCGTTGAAGATACACTATCGGAAGAAGCATAGTGGTTTGTAGGGCAATTGCATTCTCCTCTTCCTTGGCTCGGTTCCTCCTCAACAAGATTAATGTTATAAACATGTCCATTAATCTTGAAGTCCTTTGCCACCCCTACTCTGCGGGTTTTTAGCACACGAACCTGGATTCGAGCGAATTCCAAGTTCTCCCACGACAAAGTATCCTCATCGACAGCTACCAGAGATGCTACTTCACCGACCACCTTAGCTAGGCACTCTCTGTTCCACAGAGATAGGGGAAGACCATAGCACCTGACCCAAGCCATTCTGTGGCCCGCTACATATGACTCCGACCATGGTTCTATAGCTTCAAAAACACTAGCAAACCATTCATTGTTTAGCTTAGTAAGATCTTCCATCCTTTCTCCTTCATTAGGAGTTAAAAGAACAAGATTATCACCCATATATCTTGCTTTAACAGCACTCATCCCCCCTTTCACCAACTCTTCACGCACAGACGAAAAGTTGAAGGCAGGGGACATCCAACCAACTGCACTTCTAGAAAACCAAGAGGGGACATAAGACTTAGTTTCGATGATAGTACCTTTCCACCAGTCACGAGAAGATTTACTAACAACCTCAGCGTAAGAGTGTTTTCCATATTGAGCCCTAGGTACTTCCTTCCCTTTAATTTCTCTCCACACCTTCTTACCCTTCTACTTCTCTAATTCACTGTTGAGCAGTTTTCTACCCTCACCAGCAGTTTTTGACGCCCCATCTTTGTGTGCAGGCCCAGCCTTCCTATATTTTGGTAAGTTCACATATAATTTCATGTTACCAATGTATATTTGGTCCAGCTCCTTTTCCAACCTAGCCTCATTAGCCACTAAAAAGAACCTCACAAAACCAAACCTTCTTTCCCACCTATTTAGACGTCTTGATATGAATACCTCTTTCACTCTATCCTATCTCTGAAAAATCTTAAACATGTCATGTTCCCCATGACTATCAGGAAAGTTAGAGAAGAAGAACGTAGAGCAGCTTGACGAAGATGAGACTTTGTTATGATCCTCCCGATATCTCCGTTGCTCCTCCCTTTCCCACCTCCATTGTCTCCCCTGAGATCGCTCGCCTGAGTTCCTCCATTGCTCCCTCATTTGTTTTTTGTAATACTAATAGTATTAATAATATTAATAATATTATTATTAGTATTGTTAATATTATTATTAATATTATTAATAATATTATTAATATTATTAATAGTATTATTAATATTATTAATATTATTATTATTATTAATATTATTATTAATATTATTATTATTAATATTATAATTAATATTATAATTAATATTATTAATATTATTATTAATAATAATAATTGCAATTAAAAATCATAATAATGCAAAAGAATTTGTTTGGTGTAGTGGTTAAATTTTCTTTGGTCATTGAAAGAACTTGGTTTCAAGATGAAAATATTAGGAAATAAAAATTTAGAACAATAACTTACATAAGTTTCAAGAGCACGGGTATCAACCCAATCACCCGCTGTAGTTTTTATTTTATTCTACCTTCATGGTACCAAAGTTACATACGTATTAGATTCGTATGTAACTACCTTTGGTTTACATAAGGAAAAATCCGTATGTAATGTTCACTTTACATATGGATTTTGATCCGTATGTAATAATCCGTATATAATTCGAGATTTTCTTGTAGTGGAGATGAAAATATTATGAAATTAAAATAAAAATTTTAAAAAAAATTTAGAACAATAACTTACATAAGTTTCAAGAGCACGAGTATCAACCCAATCACCTTTTATGTTTGTGTGGGTGGCCATAAAGATTTCATCAGGTTCAGGGGGACGACCATATTAACACTTCTAATAATGTTGTACAATTAGAAGCAGTATATGTTGTAGAAGTAAAATGAATTACATGTAAGAAAGTGACGAGTACTTACTAAGGTCACTACAATATCTTAATGTGATTTTCGACCTGTGGAGTGCAATGCTCCACCACATTCTTCTGAGTTGATTTTTCTTTGAACTTTTGGGTATCCCAATAGTTCAGAAGTTCAACCCATGCCTGCTCGCCTATCCAAGTAGGTTAGACAACCTTTGGCCTGACTTTGGTCAACATGTCATAAAGTTGTTTTTTGACTTTGGACTCGTAGACCTTTTTAATCTGTCACTCATCCTGAGGTGCCCAAGTGACTCTATTATGTAAAAAACAAGAAAACATTCAGTTTCAAATTTTCCATTTTGGTTGATTTGTATGAAATTGTAATTCAAAATTAAAATTACCATACAGTTAATCCACCATTTTAGTTTGTCCTCCTCAATCATGGCATTGTAATGATGATAGTGGCCTCTAAATTGAGACCAAATGCATTGTCCAATGGCATGACTAGCATAATGATTTGGTGTCCGATTATAATATAAACAAATCAAATTACAAACATTTGTAATATGAAGATAAAAATAAATATAAATATAGGATGACTTATCCTTTACCAAGAAGTCAGATGATGACCTTACCAGTAGGTTCACGCTGGACATTCAGAGAGGGGAGGTCACCCTCTGAAGCAGTAGCGACACCATGATCAGGCACAGAGGCATTAATGGTCATGTGGATAAAGGGAGAAGATGTGGTTTGGACAATTGGACAATGAGTGACCTGCATAAAAGTACCGAGGGTGGGCTACACAAAGATACCAAGGGTAGGTCGCACAAATGTACTAAGGATGGGCTGGTCAAATGGAGCATGAGTGCGCTAGAGTGGAGAACTCCAAGTTTGGTGGAGTGGTGCAAGGACACTGTGGTTGTAAGTCAAAATAGAGAATGACGACCCTAGTGGTAATAGAATACTAGAAGGGTGTGAAGATGATGAAATATCTGTGTGATGAGGTGATATTGCGGAGTGGGGGTAAGCATACCAAAATTGTTGATGGCTGGAGGAGGGATGGAGGAAGACGCGCTAGAAGACGGTGTCGAGGAATAGGATGAAAGATGTGGACTCCCAACATCAGACATTGGTAAAATACCAGAATAAGGGATGTTTCCTAGGTCTATAGCTAGTTGACCAATATTACTTACGAATATATTGTGGGTAAAATAAATTTACATATAAAAAAATTCAGTGGGTAATTATTCATGAGAAATTCAAGTTTTTCTTATAGTGATTTGAAGTTAGTCACTTGATCTAAGTCAAACAAGTTAAAGTAAGAGAAACCAATGAATGCTCTTTAACTTGAAAAGTTGTACAAATACATCATATAAATATTTTACTGATTTGATAAAAAAAAATCATAGAGAATGAAAAGGGTTTGACATAACTTAATGGGCTTGAGCTGCAACATCCATGCGCATGCTTAAGGAATTAGGTTTCTGAACTTTTTATTGTAGGAAACTATAACCCTTTTGTGTATTTTAGTTTTGCTTTTTGTAGTGGTTGGTAATTCAACAAAGTATATGGAACAAAAGAGTGTAGGTACAATTGGTTCTAGAAGGGGGGAGGGGGGGAGGGCGGGGGGGGGGGGGGGGGGGGGGGGGGGGGGGTTTGAATGAGCATGAACTCAATTCATTTTTTATCAACACAAGTGAGACCAAAATAAAATAGATGGCAGATAAAGAAAAATATTTACATAAATTTATATTGGTTCACCCCAAACACTAGGGTTATGTCCAGTCCCCTTAAGCTTTCCGCTTAAGAGCCTTAAGTATTATGTACCTCTCCAAGTAACAAGTATTCTCTACCTCTTCAAGTACACAAATATTCTCCACATCTTCAGGTACACTAGTATTAAACACCTCTCTAGACAGCAAGTTTGAACAACTCTCCAGGCATCAAGTCTTAATCTCCCTCTGAGACTAAGACCTCTCAACAAGTGAGAGAAACACTCTCGATAAGAGAGCAAATAGTGAAAGCTCACAGGATAATCATCACACAGTGAATGATTTACAATACAAGGCTCACTCCTCAACTACGAGTGTTGCACCAATAAATATTCCAATAACTTTCCTAGATCATGATGAAGAAGTGATAAGTGTCATATTTCAGTAATATTTATTAAAATACAGGCACTTATGGATATTTATTGATAAACTAACTATAATTTAATCCCTAATTTATTAATTTAAACTTTTTTTTACATATTTTGTGATTTTAATATGAATAAAAACAATTTATTATCAAAATTGTGTTAATTTCTGTATTTTAGGGAAAATGGAGATTAAAGTGCTAAAGAAAAATAGACAAGATGAAAGGGAAGGTTGGAATGCTCAAAACTCGCCCAAAAACTCGCTTAAGCCAAAAGCACTCCAGAGGAACTCGCCCAAGCGAGCCCAATCTCGCCCAAGTGAGATCACTCTAGAGAAGTTGGGCTTTTTCTCGTCCAACTCCCCTAGGCGAGCCCAATTACGCCCAAACGAGAAGTCACTTAGCCCAAGCCCAACTAGGTAAAATATGAGGTGTGAGGCACAACCCTAGGCATCATTGGGAGAATAGAAGGTGATAGAAAACCCTAGAGGAGATAGCCGTCAAGGAGAAATACCCTGGATCTTCTTTTCTTGCTTTCCATGCTTGTAATGGCAACATGAGTGGCTAATTCTACCATTTAGGATTGGGAGTAATCATTTCAAACTCTTATGTATTGAGGTGATATTTAAATAGAATATTTTATTATTGATTAATGATTGATATTGTCATTTTATTTGTAATGCTAGTTTATCATGACTTTGATCCTTAGATTTGACTGAAAATTACTTCTAAGTTTGACCTAAATGATAATGTTTAACACATTTGAATGTTAGGAATAGATTTGAAATGTTAATTACTATCAACATCTAATCGTAAGGATAAAAAGTTTTTATAAATATGCGAGGAATCAATATTTAAGAGACTATATATCTTAATAATTTTATATGCGAGAAATCAATATAAATGAGTTTTATATGGGTATCAATATCAATCAAAGGATAAAATATTATTATGCTTTTCAAAATACAAAAGAGTTAGAAGGATGAACCCCAATACCAATCAATTGAATCAACCACTCTTTACTTTTCTTTATTTACAATTCTTGAAATTATACACAACATCCTACAAACTTTTACTTATTATTTTCTATTCAGTTATACTTGATAATTCAGTCGTTCCTTATGTGTTTGATATCAGTCCTTAGGAACAAATTATTACTTCTGACACGGTACACTTGGTGTAAAATAATCATCAAGATGAAGAAGAAGAAGAACCACGCCTACGAAGCCTACAAGATCTATATGACTAAACTAATGAAAGGAATTTGATTTGCTTATTAGCATACTTAGAGAACACTGTATTTCTGGAAGTAGTAAGAGACTAGAAATGGAAGTTGCAATGGATGAAGAGATAAAAACAATTGAAAGAAATGAAATGCGAAAATTATTAGAGTTGCCAAAAGGATTATAAACCCATAAATATAAAATGGGTATACAAGAAAAAGATGAATGCCCAAAGGGAGATTGAGGGTACGTCTAGTTGCAAAAGGATACAAACAAGAGGTAAAATATGTTGCAACATATTGATGAGTGTGTCACACAATTTTGACTAAAAAATTTACTACATGAATTAAATTTGCAACAACTTGAGACAGTCTGAACCGAGTCAACAACAACTCAGTAATTGAATTAACAAACAATCTAGTTCACCATGAGAGGAATAAACATATTGATAATCATTTTCATTTTATTAAGAAATATGTGAAAAATGGAGAAGTAAAAATAATATATGTCGCAAGTCATGTCCAAGTAGGAGACATTTTCAAGAATTTTGTTTGAAAACTTGAAGGAGATGGTTGAAATAAAGAGATTGTATCTTGTTCTTTTATATGATTTCAAGTGCCCATTTGTGCGTACTATTTATTACATTCCATAAAAAAATATTATCACTTTTATTTAATATTCAAGTAGCTATTACCATTAAACTACATAAGTTTTTGGTATAAAAGGCCACATAACGCGAAGTACAATCTCATCCCTTAGTGTAGTAATATGTAGCATAAAACACTATTTTATAATTTTCCCATACTTTATTCAAAGGCTTTCATAAAGCATCAACGGAAGACGTGGTGCAAGCGTAAGTTGGAGTTCATTTTCTTTAGGCAAAGCCACTCCTAACCCTTCAGTCAGATCAACTTCAGCACCATCCTTTGTGCACATATCAAAACCTTGAATCAACCGAGCCAGGGTCAAATGCAGCACTTGCAGCCCAAATGTCATGCCCGGGCACGACCTTCTTCCAAAGCTAAATGGAACTAGCTCGAAGTTCTGGCTCATAAAGTCAATGTCTTGATGAGTTGTGAGGAACCTCGCGGGGTTAAACTCGTTAGGGTTGGACCATACTTCTGGGTCCCTTTGCAGCTCCCATAGGTTAATGAGCAAACGTGCTCCCTTTGGGACATGGTACCCTGCCACACAGCAATCCTCCATGGCTTCCCTGATTCCTGTTAAGGGTGCTGGTGGGTACAAACGAAGGGTCTCTTTGATGATGGCACGGAGATAATTGAGATTTTTTATGTCAGATTCTTGGACCCATCTTTCTTTTCCTACGTTGGTGTCCAGTTCTTGTTGTGCAGCCTTTAGGACCTTCGGGTGGTTTAGGAGTAAGGAGAGTGCCCATATTAGGGTTATGGCTGTGCTTCCAGAGCCAGTAAGGACAAGGAGCTGTAACAAAAGTTCATCAACATAAATAATCTCTTATTTCAATAATGAAACATAAAATTATTTTAAGAGAAGTCTAATTCAATCATATTATAGTCAAATTTGTAGAAAAAAAAAATCAATATTTTATTTTTTTGAATTGAAAAAGACAATGAAATTATTATGTTAAAAGAATTATATTTGTTTTCAATACTGTGTAAAGAGATATATAAATGGATAAAAAAGTTCATCCTAACCTATTTTTATTTTCTTTTCTTAGTTTGAGGGAAAACCTATTTATGAGTCCACAAAACCCTTCTTTTTAACCAAACATTTGTAAATATATTTTCTTTTACACTATGCATAGGTTACAAGAATATACTATAAACCTAGGAAAGTTTTATAGAAGAAGACGTACCAGTCTTATTTATCCTAAAATTAAATATTTTTTTTTTTGAAAAAAAAAATAGTAGAGATGTCTGTATTTTGGAGAATCCTCTAGATAAGTATAAATATTTACATATTGTTGACTAACAAGTTTGTCACACATCCACAATTAGACATAAACACATATTTTTGTTGAATATTACTGTGTCTTAAAATTAATAGAAAGTGTGAAAAAAGATGTTAAAATTGAACTTTAAATATATATTGTAATGAATAACCAAAGTTGACGTGTGACCTATATTGTATGGTTAGATTTTGAACACAACTAGCACTTCCAAGCCATCAAAAATAAAAGAGAGAAATCAGGGATTGCTTGTGGGGGTACAATCACGTGGGAGTTAAATTGTTATATTTTTCATCCACCAAATAAAAAATATTCACTTGATATCTTAAAAAAATAATATTTATTTTATTTTTTAATTTAAAATTCTAATATATATTAGTATATTATTAAAAAGATGTCATAAGAAAATTATTAAATAAAAATAAATTTTAGAAAAAAAGAATAATGATTGAGATGATTGTGAAATTTCTGAAATACCTTAAACCCTAAATATCTATTTATTTATTTATTTTTGGTTAATAAAAAAAGAAATAAAAAATAATTATTTATTATATTAATTAAATTAAATATTATTTTAAAAATTATTTATATTTAAAGTAGTTTCTATTATTAATAAAATTTATAAATTACATTTTAAATTGATATGTTACATGAGTTTTAATAATAATTATATTAGATTTTAAAAATTGATAACTGATTAGCACGAATTAATTAATTAAATATTAATTTAAAAATTAGTTTATAAATTTAAAAAAAATTATTTTATATATTAGTAATTTATTAGTGTATAAAATAGTATTTAATTTAATTAATTATAATAGTTTATTATTTTTTGTTTTTAAGATTGGTTTATATTAAATGATTTTTTAATATTGGTTTGGAAAGGTAATTTTTTTGAAGGAGTTTTCTTTCTCTTGATCTACACCAATTATTGAGCATTAGAAGAAAACGTACCACTGATGTTGCTTTGATAACTATCTCCCTCTTATAGCCACAAAAATCTTCTTGCCCTTCGAAAGATGATAACATCACATCCATGAAGTCCCTTTCACATCCACCATTCTTCTTATCTCCTCTCATCTTCACATGTTCTTCAAGCCACTTCTGAAGGATAACGTCTAGTTTCTTAGCTGTTTTTTTCATGAAACTAACATGTCCCTGAAAATCAAACCAATTTAGGGATGGAATTGCGTCAGCCACCACAAAAATACCACATAGATACGTGGCATCTTTTATGGCTTTCCTCAGCTTCAATGCCTCATTATCTTCTTCATTAACTGTGTCCCCTCCAAATCTCTTTCCAGCTATCATCCTTACAATTATATTGAAGGTCATGTGCTCCAATAAATTGCTTATAGCCACTTCAGTTGAACCCTTCACGTTCTTTGCCGATGATATTGATGAGTACAAGTCCTTCACAAGTGACAATGTTTCAGTGTCTCTCACATGCTTTAGCTTCTCAAGCCTGTAGTTTGAGAAAATCTCAAGAACTGCCATTTTTCTAATCTCACGCCAGTAATTTCCATAAGGGGCAAGGCCAAACACTGCATTGTTGTAACCCAGGAGTCTCGATGCAGAAGTGTTTGGCCTTGAGGCAAAAACTCTGTCATTTGTTGTGAGGCACTCCTTGGCAATTTCCCTGCTGTTCACCACTATGGTGGGGTGGCAACCCAGTTTCACACAGAAAATTGGACCATATTTCTCAGCCATGGCTGAAAAGGTCCTGAAATAGGGTATTCTAGCATTGAGAAGATGGAGGTGCCCTATGAAAGGTAAAGCAACACCAGGTTCGGGTACTTTGGTGCCCTTTTTAGGTTTAGTAGATCCATTGTGAGATCTAATGAACCTAAACACTTTGTATGCAATTAACAAAGCTAAGATTCCTGCAAAAGTTGGGACATGGGAATCCATGGGGATTGTTGCGTTGTCATAATATTTGCATATCTACTTATATAAATATCTAAGATTTGAAATAACTTTCAAGTTGAATACGCTAGCTGGAAATATAAAACTTATATTTTTTTTTATATATAAAACCTCTCATGTTAAGTATTATTATGAAACTTGATATCTTAGTTAGATTGACACTTTAAGTAATAATAATTATCTGTCACCACATGAAAATAGTATTATAAAAAAAAAAAAGGAATTACAATAAAATATGAGAGGACTAGACCAAAATTCATATATTAACAAAAACGGTACATAGGTAGTCTATACTTATTAATAAAGAACACTCTAAGAAAAGATTAGATAGAAGCCTATTATATCAATGAAAATACTTTCTATGAATAAAGTCTAAGTTAGCAAACTTATAAGCACATGCATTCCCTTCATAAAAAATGTGAGAAACCTTAAACTTGATTTTCCCACAGTAATTAAGACAAGTGTTCCACCTATTACAAAACATCTAATGAAGGAACATTAGTCCTAACACTAAATGCCGCAAACTAAGGCAGAATTATATTTAAGTCATAAACTAGTAAGACTTATCTTTTGAGCTTGTTCAATAGCATGTATAACTCCATAAAACTCAGATTTTTAAAAATCTAATCTAAAACCAAATAATTAAATTAAAATCCATATTTTTTAAAAGAATTTATTTGAAATTTTATATATCTATATTTAAATAATTAAATTGGAATTATATTTATAAAAATAAATTAAATATGTATAAATTGTAATCGAATTTAAAATTCACAACTTTTTAAAATCATATTTAAATTAAAATAATTTAAAATTACTATACATTTCTAAGAATAAATTTTAAAATGAAAATTGGTTAGAATATTTTATATTTCATTAAATATGCAACTGTGCAAGTAATTACTAGTTTTGAAAATAATTATTTCATACGATTTAAATTGAAAGATAATTATGTGTGTAATATTTTTTATAACTTGTTTTTTTATTAAGTAAGGTTGTATTCACACGCACGCACACCCACATACCCACACACCAACACACGCACACAACTTAAACGACTCTATAGCACTTAAGTGACGAGACTCCTTGTTCATCCTAAAAGATCTTTCATAGCCTCACCATAACATTAGTTTTCCATAACTTGAGGGACCAGACATTGCTTAAGTTATAGAAGTTTTAGAATAAAGGGGATTAGTGTGGCAACTGACACATGAATAAGGAAGAATATAAAATAGTTATAAGTAAATAAATGTTTTCAAAATAGAATAATATTTTGATAATTTTAGAAACTAAGAATTTACTTTCATTTTAAAGTAGCTATAGTTAACAAATTTTGTACTTAGGCCTACTAAGCTCAAATATGCAAGGGATGGGAATAATAGGAAATGCAAAGAGGAACTTGAAGTTCATCAAGTCCATATGGGAGCTCTAACATTTCAGCCAAAGCAAGTGCATATAGGTCAAGGCACATGTAAAGGGAGCATGGGAAGCATGGCCAAACACGAGAAACATTTGTCCTCAAACTTTTTCCTAGAGGAATTTTTAATTTTGTCCAACTACTCTAAACCCTAGGTTAGATTTGTATTTCTTTAATAAAATATTAAAATTTCATTTAGATTTAACTTGGGTGCATTGTTGACTATTTGTAGCCACTCATTTTCTTTGTAAACAATTTTTGAATATATTTAATGAGAGTTGAAATTCTAGACAATTTCTAAAGTATGGATTAAACTCATGTCTAGTGGCAAATTTCTAAGAGTTTTTATTCTATCTTCTTCAACCATGTTCTTGTGTTCATATTGTTGTGCTCATGTTCATGTTTCACTCTTTGAGAGTCAAACTTTCACACTTAATCATATGGATTAAATTTATATTAAGTGGTGAGAATCTTTGAGATTCATGTTATTTGACCCTTGATTTTGACCATCCCTTATATTACATTGTACATTTGAATAGAAAAAATTGACAAGGTCAAGGTAAAACTACCATTCAGTTAAAGAAATTTATCTAAACCCTAGGCATAAAAATAGTTCTTGGAATGTGAAACTATCAGCCCCAAAGAAATTTATGGACAAATACTTGTGGATGAGAATGGACCTCTCTTTCCAAAGCTACATGTATTCATTTTGTTGATCTTCATAACTTATCCACCCTTCCAAAGAAGTAGAGTGAGAGGGATTTTTGACAACAATATGTTTCACTCTTTTGCGTCTTGATGAAGAAGGCATTTTAGAGAAATGAAAATGGAGAATAATGTGGAGAATTTGAAGCTGTTTGAGAGAATATAAAATTATGCTTTATAAAGAGATTTTGAAAAGATAGAACAATGGGGATTGAGGAGGGGATTTATGAGGAGGGGGAGAGAGTGGATTTATGAGGATTAGAGAGGATGTGTGAAGATACGTGAGATTGTTTGGATTGAGGATAATAAAGTGGATTTGTGAGGATGGTTTATTGTAAGTTTACAAATTTATCCTTATTAATAAAAATATTTGAAAAATGAATTATGATTCTTTTTTAGATTTGAATTAATTAAATATTTTTAATATATAATATTCATAATTACTTATATTTTTAATAAAAAATTAAAAAATATAGTAGAAAATATTTTTGTGTTAAATTGAAATAAATTTATTAAATACATTAAAATTTATGAAAATAATATTTATTATTATATTCATTTGTTACTTTATATAACTATATATATATATATATATTTATTTATTGTTGGTATTATAATTTTATTTTTTTTATTTTCATTATTTATAGTTATATTTTGTTATTAATAGTATAATTAAATATTTTTAAAATTATAAATAAATTTATGTAATATTTAATTTTGTATATTGTATTAAAATGCATGTACAAGGATATTTTGGTAAAATACAATAATCCTACATCAATCCTCACAAATGTCTTCATTTTGTGAAGAGTGAAAAAAATCACTCACCCTCTCCCCCATCCACTCCTCCACCCTCAAAACCCTTGAAACAAACACAAAACCACCTTCTTCCTCCTCCCCATGGAAACAAACACACCATAAGTGATTTTGGAAATATAGAACAATTTAGAGGTAATGAATTTTTGAAACGGACCATTTTAACAACATTGATTTTGAAAAAAAATGGAAAACAACTATAGAGATGAAGAAAATGATATTATGTTTATATGATAATTGATTATATGGTGTATAATTTTGAAAATCTTCAAAATTGGGAGAAACAATTAATTACGTGATCAAATAATCGATAATCCGCGCAAGATCAAGTTATCGAAGCATTGAAGGATAACCAAGCATGTAATGCTTTGCCATTTTTCAGGGATCTTGCCAAACAAGCCACATGCATTCAATGTTAAGTCAAGAGTACTTAATGTGTCTTGAAGCCTTAAAGCATGCTCAGACACAAGAAGAAGCACTATAAAAAAATAAGAAAAAAACTTACAATGACTACAAAAGATGTGCAACAACATTTTTCTTCTAAATTATACATATAGAAGATATCGTTGATGAAAGAGGTGATGCCAATGAAAGTATTGATACAAGAATGTGATCAAGATTTTCAGCTTCCAAGCTCTTTAGCTGTAAGAAAATAACATTTTCCTGTTCATTAACAAACTAGTAACTAGTAGAGTGCATAAACCTTGTATACATCGTAAGATGTTGCCCTCTTTAATGATTAAACATTTGAGAATTTTTAGATCACATATTTAGACAGTCTTTGTCTTTATTCAGGAGTGGCAAAGTGTTCTAAAGAATACTTGGTGGGTTAGTCACACGTGGTTACATTCTAAAGGAATAATCAACGGGTTAGCTAAGATGTACTTTGTTTTGAAACAATACTTGATGGGTTAGCCATTAGTGGTTTTATTATGAGAGAATACTCAGTTGTAACTTGTAGTGTTAGTTGGAATAGTTAAACCATCAATCAATTGATTAAGAATTGGATGTACTCTGTACTATCAGAAAAACGACTAAAAATTAGAAAGTAAATTCTTTTTTCCTTATCTTGTTGAAGTTTCTTGTTACTACATATGGGCTAACTTAAAATGGAGAATTTTTTAAACTAAGTATTTAAAGGTCTTTGAGAGATCGTTGATCGTTAAAAAAATATCGTTTAATTGTGTATAACTAGACAATAATTATGAAAATCTTTAAAAACTTTTAAAACACCATTCAACCCTCATTTCTTGTGTTTTACCCTGTTTCCAAAACAACACAAATAGATTTTATATTGGTTCACCCAAACTCATGGGCTATGTCTAGTTCTCCCTTAAGCAAAATGTACAAGAGGTTCTAATACTCAAATCACTTCGTTACAAGGAATACACAAACTACTTCTGGTTCCAATGAGTAAACCAATCGCTTCTAATTAGACATATCTTAACCTCTCCACCAAATTAAGACCTCACAAAAAGAAAAGAACACTCTAAAAAAGAACGCAGTTTGAGCTCGCTGAGTTTACTTCATAGAGTGAATAATTACAATAATTTTTACTCACCCATAAAGAACACTTATCACTATACTACTAGAAGATAGAAAGAATATCGTTGTTGTGTATTCTTCATCTTCATCTTAAGTCCTTTATATAGCTTTGGCTAAATGGATATTGTAACACTTCTTTAGCTAGGATATGTTATCTTTGCTTGATCTATTCATGATCTTCTACGTATTTCTTCACTAATGGTTTGATTGGAAGCTTGATATAGAAAGATATTATAAGAATCTTCATTCACACTTTTTCCTTCATTCTATTATGGAAACAATTGAAAAAATATTTTAATATATTACAATTACTCACAATTAATTAGAAGCAGTCAAATATTGTGTTTCCTAAAATGTATAATTTTTTGGCTATTTTTCAAATAAAATCTTTCCAAATTTAGATGGATAGACATTGCAGATATTTGTCTAAATTGTGTTCACATACTTGTTTTATATATAGAAATCATCATGTTGTTATGACTTTATTACAATAATTTAACTCAAATTATAAACATATAACGACTATTAGACTGTCTATATTGAGACTTAGTGATATCATATTAGAATGTTAAGATAAAATATTCATATTTAAACAAGTAAGAATATATAGTGTTTATTATTATCAAAACTCAGATGATTTGCTAGATTAGGATCATCTCGAGGGGCTTTAGGGATGAGACCGTTTAGGGTCTTAACAATATCCCTTTTTTGTATGATGAGGAAATTTTTTTAGTAAAAAAACAAGTAATAAGAGATATGCACACTAAGAAACATTTATAGAATGCAACTATGTTTTGTGTACACAATAATAAAAACATTACAAGTAAATAAAGAATAGTCAAAGAATAACAAACACAAATATAAGATTCTTTATGAAAAAAATGGTAAGAACGAACAAAAGAAAATTTGTTCAAACTAATTTCTTCACCTTTTTTGACAACATCAAAATGGGTGTGAGACTTCTAGAAGAGGAACTATCCTTTGCTCCTCAGTAGTTGCTTCAACATGTTGATCCACAAGAACGTTACTTCCTTTCTTCCTCTTAGGCTTTCAAAATGCCCCTTCAAAACAAAAATACATCCTCCTAGAACGTTTCATATTTCAGACATTGATGATAAAAAAAATAGCTTTAGTGTTTTCATCTAATAACAATTTGATCTCAACAAAAGTAGATTTATTAGGGTCATAGTTACCAACAACTCCTCTTTGAACAAACTAGAGCATGTGCCAAAAAGCAAACTGGTTCTTGCAAGAAGATAGTGGTGGTATCATCTGTTAAGAACATTTGGGTGGGTCTCAGAAATGTTAAATAGTTTGAGAAGCATTGTCCATGTTGTATGTGGGGAACATCACTTTTGTATATGTAAGATGAAGATCAAAATTGTGAGTCCCTCATAGGTTTCTCCCTCCAGGTAGCAAAAGAACCTCATTTTCAGAAAGAGTTATGGAAAACCCATGTTTCTCATGAAAGACATATCACCAATCTCTGAATGCAAGATTGGAGGTAGACGCTTGGACATTAAACATGGCAAACGATTTGCAACCTTCAACTTTCTAAAGTTCAATGTGGATAGATGGTGTCTAGGTACACCTTAAATACTGTTTACTTTGTTACCCTTATGGAGAAAGGGCAAACATCGTTAGATCCTTCACAAAATGTTGTGCATAAGTATAAGGCTTGTTTGATAGCCAAAATATATGTTAAAAAAGGAGGACTACAAAGGGATCTTTAGAAAGAAGGAGCAGACTACAAATTTGGTTGTCTTAAAAAACAAGAATTTAATGCAAGTATAATATTTAAAATAAAAACTTAAAGATTAATGATTTTTTATTCATGCAAGTACATAAACAAACATCATGAACAAACATTTAAGAAGAGAGAGAAAGAGAGAGATTAAGGTTTACATGAAGTAAAATCTAAATTTTTACTAGTAAATACATGACATTAGTGAAATATTTAATCACATTTAACACACAGAAATTTATACAAAATGAATTTTAGATCGAGAAAAAAAAGCTTATGCAAGTTGTAGGGTGGGTAGATAATGACTCTTTTTTACGGCAAGTGTACCGCGCAAGAAGTGATAATTTGTCCTTAAGGACCGATATCGAACCCTCAAGGAACAGTTGAATTATCAAGTTTAAGATTCACTAAATAGGAAACAAAATAATAAAGTTTTTTGGGAGTTTGTTATAATGATTGCAAGAATTATATAGAAAGTAAGTTAAAGAGTTTGTTGGTTCAATTGGGAAAATTGGGATTGAAGTTCATCCTTTTTACTCTTTTGTATTTTGAAAAGCATAGTAATATTCTATCCTTTGTTTGATGTTGATATCCATTTAAAATTCATTTATATTGATTCCTCGTAAAATTATTAAGAGAGTTTCCTAAATATCGATTCCTCGCATATTTATAAAAATTCTTTAGCATTAAGATTAGATGTTGATAGCAATTAACATTTCAAATCTATTACTAGCATTCAAATATGTTAAGCATTATCATTTGGGTCAAAAACTTAAAAATACTTTTTAGTCAAATCTAAGGATCTAGATCATGATAAAGAAGCATTACAAATAAAATGACAATACCAATCATCAATCAAGAACAAAATATTATATTTAAACATCACCTCAATACATAAGAGTTTGAACAAATTACTCCAAATCCCAAAGGGTAGAATTAGCCACTCATGTTGGTCATTACAAGCATGGAAAGTAAGAAAAGAAGATCCAAGATGTTTCTCCTTGACGGGTGCCTCCTCTAGGGTTTTCTAACACCTTTTATTCTCCTAATTGATGTTTAGGGTTATGCCTCACGCCTCATATTTAACCTAATTGAATTTGGGCTAAGTGACTTCTTGCTTGGGCGAGATCCTTTAGGAGCTTTTAGCTTGTGCGAGTGTTTGGAGCATTCCAGCTTTCCCTTTTTATCTTGTATATTCTCCTTTTGCCCTTTGATCTCCATTCTTCCCTAGAATCCTGAAATTAACATAAATTTGGGAATAAATCGTTCTTATTCATATTATAATCACAAAATATGTAAAAAGGTTTAAATTCATATATTAGAGATTATATTATAGTTATTATATTAATTAATATCCATAAGTGTTTGTATTTTAATATGAAATATAACTGAAATATGACACTTATCACTAGACTAACCCATACTTTGTGTAATGCTGACTATGGGTTATGTTAAGCGAGCCTATGTAGGTTGTTGAAATGAAATGTCTAGCCCACTCTACACTTTTTTTCTACTAGTTGTGGTTTGACACACATGACATTGGTATCTTTATGTTTTTGTTAATTTGGTAATGTTTCATTTTATTTCTAAAAGTATTGTTGTGGTTTTATCTCTTTCTTTTACTAATAGTTAGGAAACAAATAACTACCACGTTAGGTAACCTACTTTGAACTGTAAATGAATGTGGTTTTATGTAATGAAAATATATTGAATGTTCTTGTTTTCTTGAGTTTATAGTTTGAAGCTTTTGCAATAGTCTAGTTGTTACCATAATATTTGTGTTTTTAATGTCAAACATGGTTTTGAATTATCAATTTTAAGTGAGACCAGGAAAATTGTGTAATAGAAAAGGGTAAACATGCATTTAAAACATATAGATAAAAGTTTTAGAATTTGATTTGGATAATTGATTTTTGAATATGAGTTTATTCTTGATGATGAAATTCGGACAAATGTAGTTGGATTTACTCTTGGTGGTGAGAAAAAGTCACTATTGGTTTTGAAAAATTTAACAAGCTTGTTGTTTATCAATCTTGTTTATCCTATTACCTAAAGGAATTATTCTATCTTCAAAATTGGTGGCTCGAAGATGATAAGAGGGTTCTTGCATTTGTTAATGCATGGATGCTTATTCCTAAAGGGAGAAACCAATTGAAAAATGAGAATAGGTACATCATTCATACTTTCATGAGCAACTATCCAATCAATTGGCCTGAGATTGTCCCTGATACCATCATCAAATATGTTCGTTTGGCTCAACTTCCCTTCCATATTCTATTTTTCTTTCTAAGGTTTTTGAGTATTACAAAAGTTGATGTTAGGGGAGAAAACTTCAAAATAATTTTTTCTTCTAAAAAGATTAAAAAAATTAACTTTTCATCATATGGATCTAATTCAAAGACGAAATTGGTGGTTCTTTAACGATGAACCATAGGAAGTATATTTTGAAGATGTTTATCATGTCACCTTTGAACTAGCACCTAATGCCTCTATCGGACCATTGATGAGCATAATTTTAATCATAGATTATTGGACTGTAATAATAAATAAATACATTATTTTAATTAAGATTCATATAATTGGGTTTATTTGGGCCTTAATTATTATTTTTGTGTTTTTAGAGCAAACGGTCTTAAGGAAGTGTCTACCTTTGCAAATAGGCTAAATATGAAAAAGTCAAAGTTGATTCTTTGAATCAAAACAAAATAAAATATTTGAGAGGATTTTTAGCAAAGTTGGAGAGAATTTCTCCACCTACTTAGTAGGAGCTGGATCTTCTCCACTATCTTCTCTGCCAAAAGTGGTGCCTCCATCATGGAATGTGGATATGGTTGCTTGTTTGTGTCCTATTTCAAGAGAGCCAGGGAAACACACAGAAGACACCTATATCTTTGAGTGCATAGTCGCTTCCTTTGTTTATTGTTATGCATTTTTATCTTTGCATTTTTTCCTCTGCATGGAAAGTTAAACCTTTTTGTTGATTCCTTTGTAATTCCGTATTGAGTTCTGAGGTTTTGATCAATAAAAGTTTTGTTTTTCAATTCTCTATAGCAATTGTTTTAATCTTCTAATCACCTTAAAAAATAGTTTTTTTGAGAGGTTGTACTTGAACACATGATTGAGAGTCTTCCTTATCTTAAAATTTGGTTTCTTAGTTAGTTCACATTGTTCTAATTAATTTCTTGGGCACATGATTATTGATAGAGGAGATAAGCATTGTCATGGAGTACACGCATGGAAAAAAGTGGCTACTGGTCAGACGAGTAGACGCATGTTTTATTAGTGAGCTTCAAGTTGAATCAGATAACGCATGTTCAATCTGGTTTAGCTCTCTTTGAGGATTGAGAAAGAACTAATCTTTAGAGAACTTGTAAAGAATTCAATGGTAAAAGAACTTGGGAATCAACCACTTTTTATTTTCTATTTTAATAATTTGTTTTATGTTTATTGTTAAACAAATGAAAAAACCCCTTTTTATCTTTATTGTTATTGCTAACTTTTCTTGCTTGCGGGTAGATTTTGAACATTGATTTACTGATTTCACTATTAGATTCGTAGGCAAAGACGACTTGGGGTCATCTGATCACAATTATACTATTATATTGTTGACGTTAGACAATTTATCATTGGTTAAATGGTCTACATAGAATTATTTTAATTTGACAACAAAACGACAAATATCAACCATCTTTATCTACATTTGAAAAGGCCTTATTAAGCAAAGTTGATAAGATTCATAATTGGCAAGTTAAAAATCATGCCATTTATGATTCTCATATTGGCAACATTGATGTTAAGCTTGCATCTATTTAGAAAAGACCCAGAAAACATCACATTGATGAAGGGAGTGAATTTGACATTGAATTGATGACGATGATGATGATGATGTTGTCGCTGAAATTGATATTGGTGATGATGTTGATGAAGAGATGCCACTGAGGATTTTTAAGAAAATGATGATGATCATCTAGATGACTAGTTAATTAATTAGTTTTAGGATTTGCTTGGTGTGTTAGTTATTTTTAATTTTGTAATAATTGTTGAACCTAGTGGTGTTCAAGGTTTTGAAGAATCCAAATCCTTTGAAGGATGATGAAGCTTTTGCTGTGCTTGCTGTTGCTGTGCTGGTTTAGTTAGAATCTGGGTAGTTTGAGTTGTGTAACTCAACCTTTGATTGAATCTAAAGCTCAAGCATCTCAACTTTCAAACAAAGTAAAGTGTTTTTTCAAACTGAGTTAAAACAACCAATTGTTTTATCGAAACAACCGATTGTTTAAGCTTAGGTGTTTTGAAAACTGTTTTGAAATGTGAAAATTGGTTAAGTAACAAAACAACCGATTGATTCGAGGAAACAATCGATTGTTTGTTATGTTTTTATAACAGAAAACAGTTTTGACTTTGACTGAGCTCTAAATGGTTTTAATTCATACGCTCCAGTCATTAAATGCTTTGACCAATCTTTCTAAAGCAATTAAGAGTTTGTTAAGATTTGATTACCAACATCTTCTTTATATATATACAGAAAAACAGATTTGAGTTGAAGAAGAATAATAGTGATTTGTGAAAGCTTTTCTAAGAGTTGGAGATTGCTTGGAGTTTTGGTTGATCAAAGTGCTGAGATAGGATTCTCTTGTACTGATTTCAGATTGCTTCTGTAACAAGTGTAATCCTTGTAATTCTGTGAACATTCGTTTGTGCTGTTGCTAAGAAGAGCTGTGTGTTCTTGAGGGGATCAAGATCAGCTTTCTTAGTGTGGTGTGCTGACCAAGGAAAGTGTGTTTCTTGAGGGTGTTCAAGGTCACTTTCTTGGTTGTGTGTAAGTAATCTAGTGTTGATTGCTTAGTGGATTTCCTCAGGGTTTCTGAGAAGACTGGATGTAGCTCTGGGTTGGAGTGAACCAGTATAAACATCTGTGTACAATCTCTCTATCTCTAACTCTTTAATTTCAGTTTGTTTGTTGTTTGCTGGTATAAACAACCGATTGTTTTGAAGAAACAACCGATTGTTTTCCTGGCAGTGCTGTTTTACTTGCTGTTTTGGCAAACTGAATTGCTTAATCATTTGATTTCTGAAAGTTATTCATTCTAGCTTGGAAAAGTTTGCGAAAACCTCTTTAAACAATTCACCCCCCCCTCTAGTTTAAAGCCATCTTTCCTAACAATTGGCATCAAGAGCTTGGTCTTGAAAGTCATTCAAGTTGATCCTAAAATCTTTTAAAATGGCTGATAGACTACCTTTTGGGAAAGGTGCTTCAATAAACAGACCACCCTTGTTCTGTGGTTTGAATTATCAGTTTTGGAAAGTTAGAATGAAAATATTCATGGAATCTCTTGACAAAGGAATTTGGGATGCAATTGAAAATGGTCCTTTTATACCAAAGTTTGAAAAAGATGGTTCTGTCATTGAGAAGCCATGGTCTCAATGGACTGATGCAGAAAGCAAAAAGGCCAAATTTGATTGCATTGCCAAAAATATTATAACCTCTGCTTTAAATTCTGATGAGTTTTTCAGGGTATCACAATGTAAATCATCAAAGGAAATGTGGGATACTTTGGAGGTCACTCATGAAGGAACAAATGAAGTTAAAAGAGCTAGAAAGCATGCTCTAATCCAAGAGTATGAAATGTTCAGAATGCTTAAAGGTGAAACAATTGCTGAAGTACAGAAAAGGTTTACTCATATCATCAATCACCTTGTGAGCCTAGACAAGACTTTTGACAAAGAAGAGCTAAACATCAAGATCTTGAAATGTCTTGATAGAGCATGGCAACCAAAGGTAACTGCAATTTCTGAATCTAAAGATCTAACATCCTTAAGTGTTGCTTCTTTGTTTGGAAAGCTTAGGGAACATGAGCTAGAGATGAATAGACTCAATGTTCAAGAGAATCAAGATAAGCACACAAGGAGCATAGCCTTGAAAGCATCCAAACACAAGGGAAAGCAAGATTCAAGTGATGATAGTGATGAGGAAAATCTGAGTTTGCTGTCAAGAAAATTCAGCAAATTCCTAAAGAGAAACCGCAACAAAGACAACAACAAGGATAGGTATGGAAACAAGAAATCCAATGATTTAAATTCAAATAACTATACTTGTTTTGGTTGTGGTGAGCAAGGTCACATAAAGGCAGATTGTCCCAACAAGAGCAAGGAGAAAAAGACAAGCTATAAGGAGAAGAAAGGCAAGACAAAAAGAGCCTACATAGCTTGGGATGAAAATGAAGTGTCTTCATCAAGTTCCTCATCAAGTGAAGATGAAAAAGCCAACATATGTTTAGTGGCTGAGGATGGTGATGATGCTTGCAGTTCAAGTGAGGTAAGTTCTTGTGCTTCCTTAAATGAACAAAATTATTGTGAATTGCTTGAAGCTTTTCAAGAAACTCATGATGAAGCTAATCGATTGATGCTTTCAAACAATCGATTGAGAGATCTTAACAATGGGCTTGAAAAGAGAGTTAAATCACTTGAAGAGGATCTGAGAAAAGCAAAAATTGATTTTGAAAAGATGGAAAATCATTTCAAAAACACCTCTTGTAAGTGTGATACTCTCATTTGTGAAAATTGTGAAAATCTTGAGAAAAAGGTTCAATATCTTGTTGAAACTGTGGACAAGCTTTCAAAAGGGAAATCAAACTTTGAGAATGTCTTGGCATCTCAAAGTTGTGTTTTTGGAAAGGCTGGTTTAGGCTTCAATCCACAGAACAAGCAAGATAGGTTTTCAAAAAGTTTTTTAAGAAAACCAGAAAAACAACCGATTGTTAAGACGAAATAATCGATTGTGACATGCTTTTATTGCATGAAAAAGGGCCATTCGGTTAGATTCTGCAAAATAAGAAAGTTTTTTGTTCCAAGAGGCTACATGAAATGGATCCCTAAAGGATGTGAGGTTCCAAGTGTGAAAAAGAAACCAATTGGACCCACATTTGTGAAAGGACCAAATCTTGTTGCTTGAACTAATGTTTGTGCAGGAAAATAAATAGAAAAAGAGGAGCTGAGCCAACTGGTTAGACTGTTAAAGACAAAGAGCAATCATTGAAGCTGAATCAATGCTTTGCAGAAGGTCAATTCAATGAAAAGAAGCCTTCTTGATCAACAAGCAATTGGCTCATTGAGGAAACAACACAAGGATGAGATTTTTCTTTTACTGTCCTCAATTTTAGTATTAAAGTTCTTTCCTGTGATTAATCCCTCTTTGGTCAATGTTATCTGTTGTTATCTGCTTCTGTTTTTGGTTAAAATTTCTTAAAATCAAGTTTTAACTGCTGCAGAAAAACAACCGATTGTTTCTTCGAAACAACCGATTGTTTTGAGTCTGACAGCACTGTGAAGAAATTGATTTATTTTTGAATTCTTCTTCTATCCGTTGCAGATCAAATTCAAAAGGGAGAATCTTGGTCAAAATATCTGTATTGAAAGCTGAACGTGCTCAGAAAGTGGTTACAACATTCATAAAGGAATATATTCCAAAATCTTGGAAATTCAAGAGCCTTTATGACTAGTCAAAAGACCATGTGTTTTTCAGTTTCTTTTTCTGACATGTTCTGTGCAGACAGCCTTCTCTCTTTGAAAATCAGGTACCCATTGAATGGAATTAATCATAAATTGGTTTTCGGATGGTTATAAAATCAGGTGCAGATGAACAACCAATTGCAACATCTCTTGCTCCATCTCTTGAGAAAATCTGTAAAGAAGAGCTGCCCTCTGTTTTCTCATCTCTGCTGCCATGGAATCAACTCCTCCCACTTCTGGAAGAATCAAAACTAGAGCTGTAAGGTCTGGAGGAAGGCTGGAAGGATGGTTTTCTGGAGATAAAGATCTCATAGAAAAATATAGATATGAGACAAGTCTCAAGAAAATCAACAACCCCAAGGTTGTGAGTTTTGATTGGCTGAAAAGTCAAAAGCTGGACAATGTGAGGAAACTTCTCAAAGATCAGTATCTCAGAAGGTTTCTGGAGATGAAGGGCAACATATATCCAGACTTAGTGAAGGTCTTCTACACCAATTTGAAATTTGAGGGAAACAACCTAGTTTCTCATGTAAAAGGTGTGGACATGGAGATAACCTATGAGGTTTGGGCTGCTGTTGCTGGACTCAAGTTTTCTGGACTGCGAATCAGCAAAGGCAATCTTGGTGTGGTGGAGGATTTCAACAAAATTCAATTTTACAGAAGCTGTTTGAAAAACACTCAAGCTCAAGTGAGTGCATGCTCAGTTGGAGGGTTGAAACTGGATGAGAGGCTGCTTGCTCTCATTGTGACATGGATTCTAACTCCAAGGGGGAGCAACCATTCTGTTTTGAATGAAGAAGATCTGGTTTACATCTTCTGCATCACCAAGAAGATCAAACTAAATTGGATCCACATCATCAAAGAGCACATGCAAAAAGCAATGAGATGAGACTTTTGAGCTGGTCAAGTCAACTCAAGAGTTGAACAATGGATCACTCAGCAAGATGGGATTTACAAAAATAGGTGGAAAATGGGTAAGCAAGGATGGTGATCATGGTGCCTCCTCTAGTGGTGCTGCTCAAGAAGAACCTACAGATATGGATGTTGAACGTGAAGATCCAACAGGAGGGTTTCAAGATGCTGGACCCAGTGCGGCTGCTGAACATCCAGAAGAAAGGATTCAATCAATGTCACCTTTTGAAAGGTTCATGATGAATAGGATGGATAGCTTTGCTGAAAACCAAAGAAACCTCCATGATCTGTGTGTTAGCGATTTCCAGAGGTTTGATACCAGGTTTGACAACATGGATGCAAGGTTCATGAGCCTGGATGAACAAATTGAAGCTGCTCAGAACCAAATCTTTGATCTTCAGTTTGGAGATAAGGAAGAATGAAGAAAAACAACCGATTGGATTGTCGAAACAATCGATTGTTTTTGCTGCTGTTGAAGTTTGATTTTCTTTTCTTTCCTTCTGCTGTTGCTTTTATAATTCTGATGTAATATGAACTTTTTATGGCTTTATCTCTTATATTTGTCTATTTGTGAAGACAAATAGGGGGAGATTTTATGCTTGTTTGCTTATATGCTTGTTTAAGACTTTGTTTGCTTATATGCTTGTTTAAGACTGCTTTTAGCTGTTTTTACTGATATTAATTGTTTAAGCCTTAACTGTGTATATATATTCTAACCAAATATCAGAGGTTCAATGTCTGCTAAAAGTTCGTTTGCAGGAACTGCTTCAGATCTAATCAGAACAACACAAGCATTTGGGATCAAGCATCAGGGATTTGTCTTCATCAAATAGGGGGAGATTGTTGAACCTAGTGGTGTTCAAGGTTTTGAAGAATCCAAATCCTTTGAAGGATGATGAAGCTTTTGCTGTGCTTGCTGTTGCTGTGCTGGTTTAGTTAGAATTTGGGTAGTTTGAGTTGTGTAACTCAACCTTTGATTGAATCTAAAGCTCAAGCATCTCAACTTTCAAACAAAGTAAAGTTTTTTTTCAAACTGAGTTAAAACAACCGATTGTTTTATCGAAACAACCGATTGTTTAAGCTTAGGTGTTTTGAAAACTGTTTTGAAATGTGAAAATTGGTTAAGTAACAAAACAACCGATTGATTCGAGGAAACAATCGATTGTTTGTTATGTTTTTATAACAGAAAACAGTTTTGACTTTGACTGAGCTCTAAATGGTTTTAATTCATACGCTCCAGTCATTAAATGCTTTGACCAATCTTTCTAAAGCAATTAAGAGTTTGTTAAGATTTGATTACCAACATCTTCTTTATATATATACAGAAAAACAGATTTGAGTTGAAGAAGAATAAAAGTGATTTGTGAAAGCTTTTCTAAGAGTTGGAGATTGCTTGGAGTTTTGGTTGATCAAAGTGCTGAGATAGGATTCTCTTGTACTGATTTCAGATTGCTTCTGTAACAAGTGTAATCCTTGTAATTCTGTGAACATTCGTTTGTGCTGTTGCTAAGAAGAGCTGTGTGTTCTTGAGGGGATCAAGATCAGCTTTCTTAGTGTGGTGTGCTGACCAAGGAAAGTGTGTTTCTTGAGGGTGTTCAAGGTCACTTTCTTGGTTGTGTGTAAGTAATCTAGTGTTGATTGCTTAGTGGATTTCCTCAGGGTTTCTGAGAAGACTGGATGTAGCTCTGGGTTGGAGTGAACCAATATAAACATCTGTGTACAATCTCTCTATCTCTAACTCTTTAATTTCAGTTTGTTTGTTGTTTGCTGGTATAAACAACCGATTGTTTCGAAGAAACAACCGATTGTTTTCCTGGCAGTGCTGTTTTACTTGTTGTTTTGGCAAACTGAATTGCTTAATCATTTGATTTCTGAAAGTTATTCATTCTAGCTTGGAAAAGTTTGCGAAAACCTCTTTAAACAATTCACCCCCCCTCTAGTTTAAAGCCATCTTTCCTAACAATAATATGTTTCACTTTTTTATTTTTCACCTATTCTGCTAGTGCTAGTTCATATGTTGCATATTTGAATATTATTTATTTTTCCTTTCAAAGTTTATATTCTTCTTTACTTTTTTACCATGTGTAAAGGGGGAGAAAGTTTTGGTGATTGTTTCAAGAATAAATTGGTTGGCCATCATAAAAAAAGGGAAAGATTGTTGGCAAAATACACTAAAAGAACTTTTATGTTTTCAAGGACGAAAATCAATTTCATGTTATAATATAGGGACGAAAAACATATTTAAGCTGAAAAATAATTACTGGAACTTTCTTTACTAAATAAAAATTTAGCCTTGATTGAGAGAAACACGTTAGAGATCACCGTTATTCCTTCTACAATTTTTAGTTTAAATTTTCTTTGTGATCTTGTTCATTTTTTTATGTATTCTTTTATATTGTTTGTGCTTGATTAACATGATCAATGTGTTCTTGTGATATGATTTCATAATGTGTTGTATTTATATCTTGAGCATTTATGATTTTAGTTTTTGGGTGTATCATTCTTGTGAGGTTTAGAATCTTTGTTATTGGGTATATTTTTCTTATTGTTATGGTCTGTGTTGTAAAAATTGAAAAGTATAATGTATTGACTTGGTCAAAGATACCTCAACAACTAAACATTGTTCTTGTAAATAGTAAATTGGTATAAATCTTTTCTTCATTGTCTCTTACTTATAATATTATTATCGTTCTATCTTTGAAATTTTTAAAAAGGCATATATATTTTGGAATAGGACATGCTAAAGTTGCCAACTCACCTCTGATAGCTTCCATACATCTTTAGAAGTTCAATTTTACTCAAATTGATGAGGAGAAGGAATATGTACTTATCCTCCTTATGATAGTGTATTGGAAAGTTTGATATATGTGATGGTGCGCACTAGACCAAACATTGTTCAAGGAGTTTGTCTAATGAGTAGATATGTGAGCAACCCTCCGAAAAGACATTAATAAGCAGTGAAGCAATCCTAAGATATTTTGAAGAGAACTGAGGACATTGCAATTATTTTCAAGGATGATTCATAATGTACTCTAGCATGACAGACTTTGATTTTCCTGCAGACTTGGATGCTAGAAGATTCATAATATTCTACGTGTTTTCAATTGATAGGTTATTAGTTACTTGAAAAACTACTCTCTAACCAATAGTATTCTTGTTGACTATTGAAGCCATCTAAAAAATAGTCACATTTACCCTCTTAACATAATAAAATATGATTATGAGGATCTCAAATTTATTATTTTTATTAATGTACTACTTAATAATTTTTGTGTTATATGTTTTTTAATATTACATTAAAAAAATTATTAAGAAAAATTAATTTTAAAAATTAAAGATAGTTAATTATTATACTAACTATATTAGATATTATTTTATAAATTAAAATTTTATTGGTATTTAAAATATTTTTTATTATTTATTAAATTTTATAAATTAATTTTTAAAAAGTATCTTATAATTTAAATGTTTTAACTATTAGTTATTGGTATTTAATTTAATATTAATTTTAAAATAATTTTTTAATTTAGAAAATAGTATTTAATTTAATTAATATAATAATTAATTATTTTTATGTAAAAAGTAGTTTTTATTTATCATTCATTCTATTGTAATCCAACTTTTTCCTTAATTATTATACTATTTACTTTTACATCTTAAAAAATTACTATATATTTAAATAAAAATAATAAATATAAAGTAAAAGTAATATGTACCACCTAAAATGATTGACATGATATAACTAATTAGAATTTGGCAAAGATTGTTTCAAATGTAGACCACACAACCCACAATCTAGCCCTACATTGGAAAAATCTGTCCCAACAACCAAGAATTTTGCATCACTCAATTAATGGCCCCAGACAAAATAGTGACAGTTTTGACAAAAAAAACTTGTGGCTATTACCTTCGTAACATCACATCAAAGTCTATTTCTTCATGTTCACATTTGAAATCCAAAACGGTTGCAGATTCCTGGTAATTTATACATGAGATTTAGACTTCTTGTCTAGTCATAACTGTTACTACAAAGAAAAAGACGAAAAATATTTATTTTGGACAATTAAATAGGTTCTAGAAGTATAAGCTACCAATTTTATTAGTGAAATCATTTTAATTAAATAACAAATTTAGAACTATAAACTTAACTAAAAGTATATTGAAACTCTCAACTTTTTTATGTTTTCTTCAATTAAACTATAATTAATAACTTGGTAGAGAATGAGAGACCATCATAGGTGTCTTTGGAGTTCTTGTGGACAGAATCACAATGTTTTTTTTTTTCAATAAGTATGATATATGTTCAAAAAAATTTAAAGATGGGAAGGGTGAACGAAGTGTTCATTTCAAGGAAATTACTAGTTTTGTGAGATTCTTCGATGTCAAAAATGTTATGTAGATAAAAAAGGAACTCAACACCATTCAAGAACGTGAAACTTCATGTTTACATTCCTAGGTATAGAAGGCGTGAGAGTCATAGAGCTCAAACCAAAGTTCATCCTAGCAATTATCATGTAAGTAATAAGAGGAACTTCGGCCATAAGCAAGAGATACAATGGATATGGAAGGAGAAGAGAAGACCACCAACCTACGCTGAAGTCACGAAAATATCTACTCCTCTTAATAAGTGGAAGGGACCTATCAAACAAACCAATACAAACAAAATTTTGTGACTAGAGAGCAGTCTGAACAATGAATGGTAAGAAGTACATTGAACCTTGAAACAAAAGGTCCTTTCTTACATTTTTCTTTTTCTTATTTTTCTTGTATCATTATCATCCTAACCTCTTTGTATGTTAAAATCTTCTTTTAAGAGAGGTACTTCTTTTTCTACTCTTACTTCATTTTTTAAAAAATATTTTCAAAAATAATAAAAGAAACTAAAACCTTTATACGTCTTTTGTATTTTTCTCATATTTTTGTTGACTTTATGGGAGTCTAAGTTCAAGAAGTGGGGTGAATTGTACTTAGAATAATTTTTGCAAATGAACAATTTAAGCAATGCTAACAGAAACTTAATTGATTTTTTTATGGAATAACATATTTAAATTTTCCTAGCAAAAGGGAATTTCAGAAAAACAACTAATTGTAGTGAAGAACAACTAATTATATTTTGGACTTCAGATTTTCTATTCTAAACAACTCATTCACTTACACAATAACAATTTTAAATTCAATTTTCAAATAGAAGATTTTAATAAGGTAAGCTCAAAACACTTTGCAGTTATTTAGTTCTTTAAGCACAATTAATAGTTTTTAGGAATTGTATTAATAGAAAACTGAAAAGACAAATATATACTACAGTAAAAACAACTAGTTGAACTTTGAAACAACAAATTACTTTTATACCAGCTTTACAGTTTCTCCAGAATTTCAAAGTAATGAATATGAAAGCTGAAAAGCACACAAGAATTTATACCGGTTCACTCCAAACAGAGCTACGACCAGTCCCATCTCACACTGAGATGGATTTCACTATATCAAAAAAATCTTTCACACAAGATTGCTCAAGAACAACTCTTGAACCCTACAAGAACTACAAGCACACACTGAAAAACACTATTCCAGCCAAGCTAATGCTTCAAGAAACTCGATCTTAGAAGCACACTAAAACAACTTTACAGCATAAAAGAAGTATGAAACGAATACACCTTATTTGCAGACTTAGGAGACATAACCTGGACCTCCAAACTGCAGCACCTTGATGAAACTCTTAATCACAAGCCAATGGTGAAAATGATAGCATAAAGAACTTCAGAAGATTTCAAAAATAACTCTTCAAAACTCAAATTCTCTCAAAGAACTTCTCAACCTTTTGTAAACAGTAAGAATGTGTGTATTCAAGTGATGTTTAACTCAGAAAACTAACCTTCCTTTTGTAGAGTTAAAAAAAACATTTGTGTAAAACAGTTTTAAATATGTTAAGAAAACAACAGATTGAAAGTTAAAAGAACAGGTGGAAACTTCTAAAATATACTAAGTAGAATCAAAATAGATTTTTGAGAAGTTGAAAACTTAATGTGGAAACAAAACCAACCTTGGAAACAAAACAGAAATTTTGGAAACAAAACAAACTTTAAACAACTTCTCATCAGAAAACATTTAATCAATTGTTTCTTAAAAAAAAAACAATTGAAAAGCCTGTAGAGTGTGTAAACAAAAAATTTTAACTAGTTGAAAAAACGTTTAACAAATTGAAAAAATCTGTGAGAGTTTAAAAAATAGTTTTAACGCTTTTAAAAGACTTTGTACTTTGGCTCATCATCATAGGTTTAAGATAAGAGATAGATCAAGACATAAAAAACACTTAATCTAAACTACCTTAACTACCTAAACACTTTATGAAGCACCAATTTCTCTTCAAGGCTTATGGCAGCATCCACTCTTCTTTAAGGCTTATGACAACATCCCCTTCTCTTCAAGGCCTTTTGTTTCATCAAACATAGATGATTGGGTAGCTTTGAGATATCCAACAATCTCACCCTGTCTGATGGAGACAAAAGCCATGCCTTGAAAAAATGTCTTGATCAAATTCAGAACAGTTGTAGCACACAACGCTTTTTAATCTAGATCAAAGACATTACCAACACACTTTTCTCCCCCTTAATGCTCTTCAAACAAAAGCAGTGAACAAATGTCATTTGAATAGATATACCAGTTCCACCAAACAATTTATAAGCATAGAAAACAGTTTATAACAATTATCACGCATGCTTTAAGAGGACAAAAAGTGTTAAAGTGCAAAACCAACACTTAGTACAATCCAGAAAATAAAAAGCCAATGATTAAAACAGTCGAGGAAATTAGAAATAATGCAAAAAAATAAACCAACTACAAGTAGAAACATTGCACATTACTTCTCCCAATAGTATAGCTCAACTAGCTGCTTTTGGACTTTTTCAATTTGGTGATCAAGGTGCTGAAATCTTGCTTCAGTCATCTCATGATAAGCTCTTTGATCTGCAGAGATTGTGTCCATCCTATTAAGCATAAGTCTTTCAAAGCTAGACAAAGGTTTACTTCGATTTATTGGTACTTCATATGAAATTAGAGCATTCATTACATGTGCTTGAGCATCTTCATTCATCTCATAAGTAGGAGCTTCATGTGCATCAACTTCTTCTGTTTAAGGATTCCCTGCATCAGCTGGATTTTCTGCATGGCTTGATTTTGCATACTCACCACTGGGAGCAACACTTGGTTTGCTTATCCATGCATCATCTTGCTTTTGGAAACCCATTTTGACTAGGGTTGAGAAGTCAATCTCTCTAAAAAAATTTATTGTCTCATTGCGTTCATTGTTGACATCAACTTCAAAATAGTCAATGAGCTTTGAAACCAAGATGGCATAAGGAAACTTATAATCTGAAAGTCTTCTAGACTTGAGCATGAGCTCATTCATGATGTTGATCTAGTTCACTTTGATTTTATTCATGATGCTATACATCAAGATCAAATCCTCCTCATGTAGTATTGCATGATTACTCCCCCTGGGAGTTAGGGTTTAGGGAGTTAGCTGCCATGCAATTATAAATGCTAAAATTTGAGGAGTGAGTTTAAGTGTACCTACATGAAACCTATTGAATGCATGTGATGGATCTTTCAAGCAAGATCTATAAAATTGCATCTTGTTGAATTCATTTATCTCAACTATGTTTCCTCTTTCCACTTTCACTCCAGAGTACTTGATGCCAACAATGTTGCTCCATACTTCATTGGTGATCAACATCTTGATACCTTTTATACTGGAAACCAAATTTCTTCCTTCAAGACTAAGATTGATGTAGAATACCTTGATCAAATCTGGATACACATTTCTTTTCATTTCCAGGAAGGGTTTCGGCCTCTGGAATTTCAACAAGGCTCTCGGTTCTTCAAGATTCTCCTTTTTCATCCATGAGAACTCCAACACTTTCGGAATGTTGATTTTTTTTCTACTCTTCTCATGCATAAAGGTGATCATTGCTTCTTCATCACTAGTAAACCAGTTTTCCAGCACCCAGTCTTGGTGACAGATGGCTCTTAGGACCTTATCTTCTTGTGAGAGGAAGAGGCCATTCAATGTGCCCTATCTAAATTCATAAGATTTTGTGCCCTATTCAATGTCTTGAAACTATCTAATACTATAAGATGTTGTTTTGGATTATGCATATCTTGTTGTGCATTTGCCACATGCCTTCCATAGGATTTATCTGTTATGCTTAATTTTGGTAATACTACCAATTCCTTGATCAAGGCTGAAAGAGTTTTCTTATTTTTTTGGTTGTAACAGGAAAGGAGTAGTGTAGAAGAGGATTCAATCTATATTTATACATACACCATCGACTTAGGAATTATAAATAAGTGCACAAAGAACCTGATACAGTAGGATTATATGGCAGTATGGATGGTAGTTTGGACAATAGGGGGCGCATAGCAACTACACTTTGTCCCAGCTAGGTCATTAAATGTAGTACTAGTATGGACGTATAGCATAAAGAGGTTGAAGGTGTTGTTTTGTGAAGTTCATAATCTACTACAAAAGGTTGAGGGTGCATGTCAATAGTTTCCTAGGTCTATTCTATGGATGGTGAAGCAATGTTGGAGTATAACACAATGTTGGGATATTCTTCTAGAGATCTCAAATTTTGAAATATAACATATGTCATTGCAATTGCATTTATCTAATAAAGCGTACAGTACAATATTACCACCAAGGCCTTTGAACATCTCATGTTTTAGATTTGATCTTATAGAAACCAATGGAAATGCCTTGAAGAATATGAAAGTTTTTATAAGGCATTGGCTTGCAATTTCTTCTAGTGTAGTGAGTTTTAATCTTTATGTTTCATATGTACAAAGCCGAAAGAAAAAGAGAAGGTAAGGGATACAATACCGGAAGCACACTTAGATATCTATTGAATCATGTTCAATTATTTGTGATAGAAGAATCACAATTCAACATTGTGAGCGCAAAGATGTTAGTTGTTTCAAACAAGGTTAAAAACATAGGTTCAGCTAAGGTATGAATCCTCCTATTCTTCTACGTAGTAATTTTTTATATGCAGGTTCAGTCCTTTTATCTTTGAATATGTTCTCTTGTTCTTTGTAACTTGGTTGGGAAAGGTTTTTTTCTGATCGTTGCGGGTGAAAATCAATTGCTCAACATGATTATACATTATCTTAATTGGAGCAATGAGAGCATGTGCAGTGAATGGAGGTCTTATAGAAGTTGGTTGTTTCATGCAAGGTGGAAATCAATTGCTCAATATGATTTTGCGTGAACTTAATTGGAGCAATGACAGCATGTGCAGTGAATGGAGGACTTGTGCTTGTTGCTACTAGATCATGAGTGCAGGCTCGAAATGAAGGACATGATTTTGCTCATAAAGGTGTAGGGGACTACATCAACAATATCCTTGCAATTCATTCTAATGATTGATAGGACACTACAAGGTAAAAATTTGGGTGGTTATGCCATATTAGAAGTTAATCCTTGTTTTTGGGTATGCACTTGTGTCAAGTTTGTTAAGGGTACCCATACGTAACCTTGTGTACATTCTTTTTGGTACTCTTTGTATATATAGGTGAGCAGGGTACTCTATTAGTGAAATGCAATAATATTAGTTTTCTATGAAAATCTTTTCTTTCCTCTCTCATCTTTATCACATGGTATCATGAGCTAAAAATGTTTTTTTTTTTCATTTCTTTCATGGCTTTTGCCACTTCCTCTCCACTATCATCTTCTTCCACCCAGGACCTCTCCACCAAGAGATCCTCCCCTGTCTCTCTGCATCATTTTACTACTTCTATTCTACTAAAACTGGATGACAAAATATTTTTGTTGTGGAAACAACAGGTTCTTGCCACTATTGATGGTTTGATGTTTTTTTCGTTTCTTGATGGGACTCACGTTGCTCCACGATGTCTTTATGCTACCGATGGTACTATAAGTGACAATCCTTCCTTCATATCTTACAAGCAGCAAGATAAATTAGTGGTTGCATGACTTCTAGCATCCATGACCACTCCTCTTTTAACCTAAATAGTGGGTCTTCATTCTGCAACTCAAATCTAGAGTATGTTACACACATATTTTTCATCTCATACTCGTGCAGAGATAAAGAAATTGAAACTTCTTTTAAATAATCCAAAAGAAAGATCGTTTTATCTCCAGATATGTTTTGGATACCTAACACAGTATGGATGTGCTTGTTGTAGGTGCTCCTATATCTGTTGAGGATCATATTGAAACCATCCTTGATGGTCTTCCAGCTGATTTTGATCCTTTTGTTGCATCCATTTTTTATGTGAGTTGATTTTAGATTCATTATATTTGTGACACTTTTAAGAATTAGGATTAAGATTCTTAGCAATTTATAGGTGAGTCACCTAAGGAAAATCCCCACTGGACATTAACTTAACAAGTGTTAAATAGATGTGAAGGTTCATTTTCAAAGGTCCAAGGTTAAAACACAATTAAAGGTGAAGGATGATGACAATGAAGGTGCAGAATTAAAACGCAAAAACATAATAGAATTAGGCACAAAAACATAATACAAAACAGAATTGAAACAACACACAAACTCAAGGAAGCTTAAGGAATCATCAATTGAGTCAATGCCTTCCAAATGATGAACCAAACTCAATTATGAGTGTTATATCCTTGTACAAAACAATTGAATTAAGATGAACAAGAAAATAGAACAAAAATGAATTTAAAAACAAATGAATCGAATAGAAATACAAGAAGAACAAGAATAACCGATTGAAATGACTATGGAAGATGAAATAATATGAAACTTATGTGGTTGTAGCCATGGATAGGGAATAGACACGCCACTTGGAGGTGATGATCCAAGATAAGTACAGATTTGCCGCCACTTGAAAGCTCCCAAAACTCACAAGATGAGACTAGGAAGAGGAGAACAAGTCTCACAAAATTCACTCACAATTTGAGTATAGTAACTGTACTTCTATTTCAATGTTATTTTACATGAGCATAGCACCTCTATTTATAGTGTGAAAGGGTTGAAATTAAAGTGGGAAAATTCAAATGAGAAGCATTTGAATTTGGAGTCAAAACACATGTCACATGGAAGGTGTGACTTGGTTTCTCACATTGGCACCCCCTAAATCTACACCTACACCCTCTTTCTATGTCACATGGAAGGTGTGACTTATCTTTGTAGATTAACACCCCTTATTTTAATATCTACACCTTTCTTTAATGTTCTACTAAAAAACTACACAAAAGAAATTGCAAAAAGAGACATCCATTAATACTCTTCTCCCAAAGCCTTAGCCTTGCTCCTATTCATCCTTTGAGGCATGAAGAATGTTGAGCTAATTGGTTGGGCTTGGGCCCCAACTTGGGCTTAGGCTTGGGCCTCAAACACCTCCTCTACTTGGTCTTCATCAATTTTGTCTAGAACCAATTCCTATAGGGTTGCAGAGATAAAAGCTCTTCTTGTGTGATAAGTGCCTAATTTCTACGAAAATTAGACACTTATGATTATTAATTGCTAATTTACATATAAAATAATCCCTAATTTATGAATTTATGCCTTTTTACAATTTTTATGATCTTTAATTGAATAAGATCATTTTATTCCTAAATTTGGTGTTAATTGCAGGTTTTTATGGAAGAATGGAGATTTGGACTAAAGAAGAATGATATATGCTAAAAGGAGAAAGCTGGAACGCCCAAAACGCGTAAAAGAGAGAAAAAAAAGTCCAACTCAGCAGCAAGAATGTGTTAGATTAATTGGATTATTTTTATGTTTTTATCATTAAGCCCATGAGTGCGACGCATGAAATCACCTAACCCTAGCAAATTAGGTTAAACAGGGGGCTAGAGGCACAAGCCTAGTGTGTGCGAGATTGAGAGGAAAACACCATTGAGTGATTTGTAACCAATTGGGAGAATGGAAGGTGCTAGAAGTATGTATGGCTAATTCTACCCTTTGGAATTTGGAGTAATCTGCTCGAACACTTATGTATTGAGGTGATATTTAATATGATATAATATTCTGTTCTTGATTGATTATTGGTATTGTTGTTTTATTTCTAAATTTCTATGACAAATTGAGAATCTTAAATCTGACTGGGAAGTATTTTTAGGGTTCTGACCTAAACAACAATATTTAACATATTTGAGTGCTAGGAATATACTCGAAATGTTAATTGCTATTAATGTCTGAGCTTCATTCTAATTTGTTCTTATAATTATGCGAGGGATCGATATTTAGGGAACATTCTTAAGAATTTTATATGCGAGGAATCCATATAAATAACTTTTATACGAGCATCAATCTCAATCAAAGAACATAATGTTAACATGCTAATCAAAATAAATGAGTGAGACAAATGAAACCTAATCCCCATTTTTCCAAATGAAGCAATTGCTCTTTGATTTGTTTTCTTGTTAATTCTTGCCATTATAACAATTTCCAAAAAACTTTTTATTGTTTTGTTTTATATATAGAAAATATTGTACTTGATAATTCAACTGTTCCTTGTGGGATCGATATCCGTCCTTAAGAACAAATTATTACTTCTGACAACGCGGTGCACTTGCCATAAAAAGTCATCATTGTGCAAGAAGAACGTCATCATCAACTCAATCCTCTCAGTTTTCCTGCAACTGCCACCTTCGTATCCCACTCATGACAATGGAAATATACTTTTGATTCCAAATTTTGTGTCTTATAAAGGTAACAAGTGTTTCATGGTGGATCTTGTACATAAATGATGTCTATAAACTTGACCAAGAGGCTGGTGACTGGTTTCAAAAAATCTACATGTAGTGAGCACCAATTCATATGTACATTTTTTTATATTATCTTAGCATAAAGATATGTTGTTGGTTATAATTGAATAGTAATTTTGATAGGTGTCAGGGATTAGGAGGTTCATTCCATTCTTTTCGGTTATTAGTCACTACAAGAAAATCATTGATTAGAAACCAATTTTAGAGACAAAAAATAATTAGTTACTATAATGACCAAATTAGAGACCATTTTGGAGACCAAAAAAAAACTTTTGGTTTCTAAATTGATTTCTATTATTGTTAAATGGTTTCTAAATTGGTATTTAATTAGCTACCAAGGCTTTTGCTACCAAATCTAGAATCTAAATAATTGGTAGTTAAAACCTTGGTTGCTAATTAGATACCGATTTAGAAACCTCTTAACAATAATAGAAACTAATTTAAAAACCAAATTTTTTTTTTAATCAAAATGGTCTCTAATTAGATCACTATAGCAAATAATTAGTTTTTGTCTATAAAATTAGTTTCTATTTAATGATTTTCTTGTAGTGAGTGATTGAGTTATGCTTGAATTATAACTATTTTTTTATAATAGAGTTGAAATATTTCTAAAATGTTCTATATTATTTAATTTTTTTCTGATAAAAATAATAATAATAATAATAATAATTAATAACTTGGTAAATAAATAATGTAAAGTGTAAAATGCATGTGTGAGCATATATGGAGTGATGGTTGTCCACCTATTTGTCCTAGTACGATACAGAAAAGACAGTTTGAGAATTCATTATAATAATATAATAATTTAACATTATAAAACATGAAAAACATTCACTTGATAATTCACTATAATAATATAAAATAAAAAATATATAATTAAAAACTATCATAACTGCAACATGATAATATGATGGATGAGTACTAAAATTTAAAAGTTGTTTCTTGTAGTCTTTTTCATCTTCATTAAAAATAGAGAGTTGGTTGAATTAAATTCGACTTGCCACACCTAACTTCTTCAACTCCAAACTCTAAGCATAATTTCCAAACATGTGAGGACAGCATTGATTATGGTACTCTCGTTCACTCGTGAAAAATGAATAAGATATATAGCCTAACTCTTATGGTTAAAGACACATAGAATTTTGTTTTATCGATTAGATGATAAACTGCTCTATTAATTTTTTTTATAATTTTTTTATTTAATATAAATATTTATATTAGGAATATATTTAATTACATGAATATATTTTAAGTTTCTAATTTATTTTTTAATTTTTTTGATTGAATAAATTACAAAAATTATTATCTTTATTTATTATAAAAAATAATAATTTAAATTTTATTTGTAGGTGTTAACTATTTAATTTATAATATTACTGTTTATTTTTTAATTTTTATAGTTTCTATTTTATTTTTATGCACAACAATCTTAATTCTCTCTTTATTATTTTTATTGTTATTCTTAACCTTTTTTATTGCAGATAAATTTTGAATACTAATTTAACTGGATTAACTATTTGATTCGTTGAAAGACAATTTAAGATTATCTGACCATAATTATTTTTTATCCGCAAGAACAAATAAAATAAATGGGAGTATTAGGGATACTCCAACCCGTTTACAGAGACCTAAAACTATACAATGATCATATAAAAAACTCTCAAAATCCCTTAATGATGTGGTGATCAACACCCATCCAGTAATACCCAAAATAGTTGTAAGTTTACTAAAAATCACTGTAATCCTTCTGTAACATGATTCAAAAGGAAAATATTACAGAAAAAAACCCCTAAAACATTATGTCTCATCTTGCACCAGCTAAAAACATCAAAGTAGTTTCTCATCACACAAGTGGGAAAATAGATATCCCTCATTCACATTGCACCAAAGGTCATGAACTAATGATAATGAATCAATTTCATTAAACAATTTGGTCACTAACTTTTTGCCTTAAGGCCGCTAGAGCATGTGGCATCTTGTAAAGCAAATTAGATTTAGACTAACAACTGATCTTGACACTACATTCATTAACTTGGCTCTTTAAGTCCACTCGGCCTTATAGGTGTAGCATTCAATGTTTGGCATGTCGAAGATCAAGTTGCATTCCTTGCATGAATTTCCCAACTGCAGTAAACAACTTACAACAAACCAGTCAAATTACAACAAAATATATATTAATTTTCCTTTGAAAGTGACCTCCTTACAAATATTTTTCTTTAATAATTATTTTTTAATATATTTCAGACAATTTATAAGGTCAATACACTAGTTGGGGTATGAGAAAAAAGCCACTTGTTCATTTCCTATGATCCATGACCATGCTTGCAATTGTGCTAGAATAAAAATTTCAACCGGATCATACCGAGAAATATTGAAAATGATGATGTTTCTTTGCCTCCAAATCTCCCACACGATTGCAATCCACATACATTCTCAGGCCCTATTTCCATATTCTACTAACGTTAAAATCCTGAAATCTTTGAAATGATATTTTACTACATTGTGATGCATTGTATCTCCCTCAATCCATTTATAACACAAATTTTATACCGCCAAAGACACATTACACCTTTGAAAAAGTGACTAACATGTTCATCTTCTTGCTTTCACAATGCACACAACATTTTGTCAAGTTGATATTATGTTTTGTAACCCTCTCCATGCTAATAAATTGCCAGATAATAGAGCTTTAATTTTTCAGAATTTTCCATATAAAAACCTGTCATTCCCATTTAACTCATTCAAGAGCTTATTGTAAGTTTATTTTGCCGTGTAAACATGCATCTCTTCACCTTTTCATTGACATTCATCTTCCCCATTCTTACTCAAAAATATGTTGTCAAATTCTTGCAATAACAAATTTACTTGCTTTTTTCCCCATTCAAATACCTACTTCCCCACTCAAAATTCCACACCCAATTATTATTAATCCACCAACGTATTTCATACAATTTTGCTTCTTTGTTACTGGATTTGTCATACAGCCTAGGAAATTTATCTTTGAATGACATATTACCTATCCATCTATCTTCCCAAACCCCTTCCCCTTTTCAACTTTCCACTGAATGTTACCTTCGAAATAGTTTCCCCACTCCTCAATATCAACCATAATCTTGATATCCCTCTAGCAAATAGAATATGCATTCACTACAAGAAAATCATTAAATAGAAACCAATTTTAGAGACAAAAAAAATTAGTTGCTATATTGATTAAATTAGAGATTATTTTAGAAACTAAAAAAATTATTAGTTTTTAAATTAATTTCTATTATTGATAAATAGTTTCTAAATTGATATCTAATTAGCTACCAAGGTTTTTGCTACCAAATTTAGAATCTAAATAATTTGTTCTTCATAAATATTTCCAATAAATTTGTCATTATCCTCTCTATTTATAGACTAAAATTGAATATTTTCTAATCTAACTTGCAGCCCATCCTCTCAGTGAATTTGCTCCTAAAATTACCCTTCACCTTTTCCTTCACCCTTGGTGGATCTTCACACCACACCACACCCCATTATCCATTATTCCTATAAAACCCATTTTTTTGCCATTCTCCATTTAGTAAAAATATGAAAATACTTAATGTTTAAATCACTTTGTTTTATACAACTATATCTCTTTCTTTTTTTTTTATCATTTCTTTGATATTAAACGCCTTAACGATATACATTGAAATTATTTTATTTTGATCGTTCAAGGACAACTATCAATATTATTAAAATTAGTTATAAGATGGGTGTACTTTTTTAGGATTTTCAAAGTATTATTTTTGTTTAGAGAAATAAGAAAACACAAAATTTCCAACAAATAAAAAAATATTATATAACTCTTTAAAAAATTTAGATAAAAATATAGAAATAATTGCTTTTAAGGAGTAAAGAGTTATAAGTTTTAAGCTTAGACGCTTTTGCGAATAGCATTTAATGAAAAACATATAAAGTTTCTTTAAGTGATATCATCTTGACTATAACTATCTTGACTATAACTAGTCGAAATAAAGATAGCATTTATTAGTTATTCGAAATAAAGATATATGATAAATATAATAGAAAGAACAAATGAAAGTGAAAGGAAAATTTATTTTGAGATTGAAAGGATAAAAGTATACCCATACCAATCCAGGATAATTGTTTTTGGTGTGTATATATATTTCTACAATTTTATTTTTAATACTTCTTTATTATGATAATTGTTATTTTTATTGCTATAGTGGTTTTTATTATTTTTAGAAATGTGGACATAAAATCACAGTAATAGTATTTCCATTAATATTTATAACCATATATAAAAAAAGATTTTTTTCAATGTATATTTCTTAATCTATGTAAAACTAATTCTTATTTTCTCTTACAAATACCCATTAATTAAAATTGATCTTCTTACACTCCTCACGTTCCATTGCGTACTAATGCTTTAGTTTATTAGTTTTTTTCTTTTATAAAAAGCTTATGTTAAGTTTATTAGTTATCTTATATGGAGATTAACATAAAATACGATTGGAAGGATCTCAAATGTTTACTTTATTACTATGTTATTATTTTATTAACTTTTTTTTAATTATATATATTACAACTTTTGATTTGATTATTATACTATTTACTTTGACATCTTAATAAAATACTACATATTTAACTGAAAATAATAAATATAAAGTAAACTTAAAGTTATAAAAACTGTAATTACCTAACTATTAAATAAAATGGTGTGCTAGAAACATTATTCATAACATAACTAGTTCAAATATAAACCACATGATCCACACCCTACATTAGAAGAATTTGTTCTAACAACTAAGAATTTGGCTTCACTCACTTTATGGCCTAAAATAAAAGAGGAAACATATATTATATAGATTTGACCTAAATCTATAGTCTATTACGTTGATAACATCATATCAAACTCCATTTTTCTTTATGTTTACGATATGAAATCGAAAACGCTTTCAATTTCTTGATCATTTTGTACATGACATTCAAATTTCTTTTTCACGACCTCCTTGGTCATAATTGTCACGATCTTATATAACATTAGATCAATTATCGTTAAGGTATGGTTGATTTAGGAATTTAAAATTTTTATCATGGTTTTATTTTAAAAAATATATATATTTGGTGAGTTAAAAGAAAAAGAAATATAAGTTATTATTTTCTCATTGTGAACTAATATGAAATTTTTTAATGCACTAAAGCATGACATACATGTCTTGTTTGTTTGCATTGGTCAAATTTGACTAGTTTATAGAAGTGTTGCAATCACAGGTTTTGTAAGAAAAATAAATGAAAAGAAAAATGGGTGCATGCATGTTCATAGTGTAAGCAAACTTGTGATTTGAAGCTGAATTTGTAAGAGAGAAAAAAAGGGGTGCATGTACTTGGGGATACCTATAAAGAAACTTGTCCATATAATGAAGCTGATACACTCCAAATTTGATAACTACATCCCTCACGAAATACAACACATTTCTTTGTTGATTTGGCTTTTTCTTTTTGTTTGGGAGATCGAATATTAGCTGTGTAATATGTAGGGTAAAAGCACGATTCACAATAGGTGTTTTTTTTTTTTATTTTTTATGTTTGGAGTATTGATACTCCTAATTACAAAAAAATTATAAAATAAAAATTAATTTTAGATAAAAAAAATTAATTATTTTATTAATTAAATTAAATATTATTTTATAAACTAAATTTTTTTAAAGTAATTTTTATTATTAGTAAAAAATTACAAACTAATTTTTATATTGATATCTAATTAATTACCAAGGTTTTAATTATCAATTACTTTAAATTCTAAAATTGATAACTAAAATTTTCGTAACTAATTAAATACTAATTAAAAAAATTAGTGTATAAACTTTTATTAATAATAAAAATTATTTTAGATATTAATAATTTTTTTAGCCTTAAAATAGTATTTAATTCAAATAATATAATAATTAATTATTCTTTTTACAAATTTAATTTTTATTTAATGATTTTTTTAGTAATGTTATATTTATTGTTTTTGCTAATTGAAATAAATTAAAACTGATTTTGTATACATAACAAAAAAATTATATGACAATAAGAAAATAAATGTTTGTAATTATATTTCTAATTTTGTTTTAAGTTTGCCATAGACATAGACGCATCTTACTTTTGGATATCTTGTTTTCTAGTAGGAAGTGGTTTCTGGTATCCTTAGGTCATATCTCTTCCTTGTTTTTAAATTATTATTATTATTATTATTATTTTATTATTATTATTATTATTATTATTATTATTATTATATTAGTACAAATTATTCTCATCGCAATGACTAATTTCATTAAATTTTTTTAATACATAAACAATGGATATTTCTTCCCATCATTCAAAATGACATGGATCTATTGCAGTAATTACAATATTTAATTAAACTAATTTTAAGATTATTTGAATTAGTGTGTTGCCTCAGTTGAATTAATTATATCCTGGAGAGACACTTATATGAATGGGAGTCTGTAAATGACTCTAAGAATCATATTTGTCAACATTTGTTCAGTGTAGAAGTTTTATATAACTAATTAATTAAAAAATTTATAATTTTAACATTTATGGTAAAATAAAACAATTTTACATTTGATGATTTACAATCGAATATTAATATACAAATTTACACTTATACATGTTTATTTTAGTTTGTTCTTTGATTTAAGAGTACAATAAACACATGATCTTGGACGTGCACATAGGCATGTCCGTGCAACGTATTTGTTGAATTAGGTTATATTCATTATAAAAGTTATGACTACGATATAAAATTTTAATTTACTTGCGCTGATTTTTTATTTTTAAAGTTTTATAAAAATTTAATTTTAATAATATTTTTTTGTTAATGTTACAAATAGGTTGGTAGGAACGGGTTCAATTTCTCTTTGTCTCTTTAGTCTTCTCCACGTCAGGGATGCATGCAATTGTATTTCGACGCTCAAGTTAGTTTATGCTTAAATAAGTAGTGTTAGTTTATATTAGATTTTTTTGTATCTTGTGACTTAGAATGTTCCTTTATATATAATGGTGGTTTTGAGCCTTTGGTCGTACAGATGATTAGATCATTCCAAATCGGCCCAATTGCCTCCTAATCATGTTTTGTAATGTTTAAGAGTGTAATTTTTTTGTTAATGACGTTGTTAGATCTCGCTTGTAGGTAAGATAGGGAGAATGCGGCGCGCCGACATGTTGAGAGGATGGATGAGTGTGTTACCTCTCAACAATCGGGCTCCCAGTAGTGCACTTGCCCCTCAAGCTCAAGGGAAGCGAAGATTCTTGAAAAAAAAAATAACTTTCTTTAAGTTTCCTACATGTGGTTGGTTTCGTACGCACTTGCCTCTTAGGCTTGAGCAAAGCGGAGAGTCTAATATGTTAGTCCGGGTGTTTGGGTACGCTGCTCTTTCATGGGATGGCCAACAGTCTAACATGTTGGGTGTGCGTTGCAGGAAGGATCTAAAATTTTCTATTGTGGGATATGATGTGTGTTAGTTGAGATGAAAAGGCATGTGTTTGGGTCATTGATGGAGTGTTGATCCAATGGACAGGAAGGGATCGCGGTGGTTTGTCTTCACTGGCTTTTGTTCCTCTAAATAGTGGGTCATGGGTTCCACCGTTCATCACAATTTTTCATTCTCACATGAGTTTTCCGAGAATGGGCCAAACGAAGAGTATACCTAGAGGTAACCATGCCTTCTTCATCTGATAATAGTTATGTTTCGGCCTCTTTGGGTGGTGTTGGCAAGGGTACCAAGGTACCTTGTAAATATATCTAGTTCAGACTTTAGTGACTCCAGGAACACGAGCATTTCCTCTCAAGTGACTCAGATGATTGTTGGAGGGGATAATGTCATGGATGTGATGTGTCCGTGCCGAGGCCAAGAGAGGAAGTCGGTGTGGTCATTAGGGAAGTGAACGACTATCCGTGGGTGGATTCCTGATTTTGAGAGTATATCTCGAAGTATCAACACAGTTAAATGTTGAAGTCGTTTGCTGATAGCATGGAAATATTGGTTGATGATGTTTCGGACGACATCGTGTCCCTCCACATGGGTAGTGTGTCTGATACGGTTTGCCTTGTGCGAGAAGATTTGTTTTCTTTTTCTATTCTTGTTTAATAACGGATATGCATATCTAGTTTCCTTTATAAAAGTTTATTATGGAGGTGCTTCAAATTTTAAATGTTGCACTGACCCAGTTGCATCCTAACAGTTGGGCAGTGATGCAGGCTTTCCACCTACTTTTCCTAGCACTAAGCCTTAGGCTGTCACCTTGATCTTTTTACATTTTTATAGCACGAGACTAGGTGGGGTGGTTGTCTCTAGTCGATCAACCGAGAACTTATCTTTTCACGCCTTTTACATCGTCATTTAAATATTTTAAATAGGAATTTTTTGAAGTAGTGGTAGGAGGTTTCGTTAGTGTTTTTACAAATGGAGAGACCCCTTGGTTCCCGTTTTATTGGACGAAGAATCTGGGTTTACTATGCGATCAAGGTCGTCGATGATCACGAAGGACCTAGAGGTATTGTCGTAATAGATGAGCTTCCTCGAAGGATCCCCACCCAACCTCTTTTAAGGGCATACTTATCCCCACATCTATTTTTAGATGTTAATGTTTTTTGTTTTTTTTTTTCGTCTTGCCAGTTTTAGTTTTAATTTTGATGTTTTTTCACTTTCATTTTGTGCAGGAACTATGGCAGATGTTAATCTGGACGACAACAAAAATTAATTCCATGACTTGTGCTTGAAGCATTGGGAGGAGTTCTCGACACGAGTAAGGGTGTCATTGGTTGCAACGTCGATTCGCGTTGTTGTAGTTGTAAGAACGCTCCCTATGACCGGCCCTAAGAAGAAAACAAAGGAGAAGGAAGGGTCAAGTCCAGTCGGAGGCATTCGGATTGATCTCCTTTGGCCCGTTCATTGAAGAGTCCCCATCATGAGTCGGAGCTGTCAGTTCTAGTAATCAAGATTTTCATAGTCGGGATATCCGCTTGGCTAATAAATTCTCGGTTAGCTTGAATTCAGTTAAGCAAGAGTTATATCTATCGGTCCCATTTTGACAAGCTTCATGATATCTTCATGGAGTTATGCGCCTAGACCTTTTTTCTCGACAAGTGCATGAGCACAAATTTGAAGAGTTAGATGGGTGTTGCTGAAGTCGAGAACTTAAAGGCTCAATTGGCCGAGTCGGCTTCGTCACTCGAGGTCGCCTTAGAGGCCAATATCTCCGTCTCTACAAGGAACAAAGACTTGGAGGCTAAGTTTGCCCTTACCAAGCTGGATGCGGACAACTGGAGTCAATAATGTTGCTTTGTCAAGGCGAAGGAGCAAGAGTTGGCCACCAAGTCAGAGGTTGATATGAATTTCTTGAAGCAAGAGTTGGAGGTTGCGGAGAACCAAGTGCTTAAGTAGCATGATGTCGACTTTAGAAAGGTTCTCCAACAAGTCGCCTTCTTCTAAAAGATTCCTTTTAAGGGAATTTTGATGTGGGGATGGATTTTTCCTAGGCAAGCTTATGCCAGCTGAGGAAATCCTGAATGCCAAGGATGAGTCGACTAGGTCGAGTACTCTGAGAGCTGATGGGGCAGATTTATGACTTTGTTTCATGTAAATTTTGTTTTTTGCTATCGAGTATAGGGATCTACTTTAAAAACATTTGTCTTTTTACCCTTTTTGTAAAATCTTAGCTATTCGGTTACACATATATGAATATAGAGTTTGATTTTCTACAGATTGTTCTTTAGTGGTATCGTTTAGTCAATTTTCTATTTCTTTTGTATGGCTTTAATCGCTTTGCAAACATTTGACTTTTTACCTTTTATGTAAGATCTCAGCTAGCCGGTTTCGGCTAGTTAGTTACACATATATGAGTATGGACTTTGATTTTTCGCAAATCGTTCTTTAGTGGTATCATTCAGTCAATTTTATATTGCTTTTGTATTGGCTTTAATTGTTTTTGTGTTAGCTACCAACTACTTTAGATTCTAAGGTTAGTAGGTAAAACCTTGGTAGCTAACTAGATACCAATTTAGAAACTATTTATTAATAATAAAAACTACTTTAGATACCAATAATTTTTTTAGTCTCTAAAATACTATCTAATTTTGTTAATATAGTAACTAATTCTTTTTTGTCTTTAAAATTAGTTTATATTTAATGATTTTCTTATAGTGTGGATCTTTGGTCGTACAGATGATTAGGTCGGCTCAGGTCAGTCCAATTGCCTCTTAATCATGTTTTGTGGTGTTTAAGCGTATGATTTGTCACTTAATAGCGTTGTTAGATCTTACTTGTAGGTAAGATAGGAAAGATGCGGTGCACTGACATGGTGAGAGTCTGGATGAATGTGTGACCTTTTAGCAGTTGGGCTCCCGATAATACAATTAAATTTGCTAAACAATTATTTCTAAAATAAAAATAACATTTTATTTGTATAACTTAGGATCTTATTTAAAATTTATATTTTAAATTTTATGTTATGGAGTTTTAGAATACCTAATTGTTAAATTTTGAACTTTGAATATGACTTAGGAGAAGGATCTTTTTGGCACTGCGTGCTTTTGTGTATCACGAGTATTTCTTTCCTTTTAAAATACATTCGCATATAAATAAATAGACTTTTAGCTTTCTTGATTGAATTCAGTGTATCATACAAATAATATTACGAGGAAACTTCGTAGTGTCGTATTTCAATTTGGTATTAATCCTTCAATATAGCGAAAGGAATAAATAGTTTCTACTATTATTTTTATAACATTAATTTAGTCTACTATTTTATAAGACATTTTCAACCAATTTCCCTTAAAAAATTAGTTCTATATTCATTTAAAATAATAAATTTATCAGTCGTATGTACTATTGTTCAAAAATTATATTTACATATTTAAAACTAAAGTAGTTGAGAAATACTTAGTATATGTGAGTCTTTATATTCTCAAATAAGATTAAGAGAGAAAATATTTTTATAATTTATTTCAAATGTTTAACCAAGGATAATTTAAGAAAAAAAATAATCAATGAATTATTCAATCATAAGGGGTATTATAAAAATAGACGAGTGATTTATTGAAAAGGGTAAAAAAATAGGGATAAAAAAAAAGTAATAAATTTTTATCTTAAAAATTTATGAGAATAGTTTATTCTTAAAATTCTTTATTAATAAGTATATATTATTTAAGTATTTTTTTAGTACGTTCTTTTTATGGGTGTTGATATATTTTTTTCATATTTATTTATATTTTTTTAATAATATTTTTTATTTATATGAAAGATTTTTGTTGAAACTTGAAGTATCAGTTTAACCCTAAAGTCAAATCTTACAATAATAACTAACATGATAATCATTTATAAAAAAAACATTATATATTAGTTCTAAATTATGTAATGAGTAACATACACTAGTTTAAATTGAACAATGTTGTTCCATTCAGATTAAATCAATGTTTTTTTTTCTAGATTCTACTACATTGATTATATTCAGAGCCAGTGTAGTTGTTCTTAGTAAAAGAAATTTAATATTTTTTTAGTTGTTGGAAGAGGAAACTTTTATGTTGAGCTATGAATAAAGATGAGTTCTAGAAGAGGACGACTGAGCACTCAATGGAAGTCTAGTGTAGTAAACAAATGATGAGTTTTTTTTTTTTTTTTTAAATAGATCCTTAATTTGAAAGAAAAAGAAGTATTGTGTTATAATATATTAGTCCCTTTTAGTAGAGATATTATTATATAGGATTTATTAAAGTCATTATTAATATAAAAAAAGATAAATAATAACTTTTATAAGAACTTGTTATGATTCATATTAAATTGGAGATAAAAAAACAAAAAAAAAATATTCTTTTAGAATGAACAAGCTTTATTGTTTCACAAAATATTTTGAAGTCTTTCATAAATATTGAAACACAATATTTAATGTACGTGCATTTATAAAAATTGAAGCATGTTTAATGCTCATAAAGATTGAAGTTCAATATTTAGTGATATTTAGTGTTTGTTTATAAGTAATAAAACAGAGGGGTTAATACTTATAGAAATTTTAAATTTTATGTTGTAGAAAGGTTATAGTATAGATTGATGTACAAGGGTTATTGCAGAGGTTGGTGTAGGAAGATCAATGTTAAACCACAAATAAATTTATCCAACAATTTTATTGTCCAATGCTAAAACCATCTCTTCGGATGAATATTGTTCACTTCGAATGGATTTGCCATAACCATCTCTATTTGGATCCAACAATATGTGAAAAAAAATAAGCAAGAAAAAGTGAGTTAGGAGGATTCGGTGTGAGGGGAATATGCTGGAAATCCCACATTTATTAGAAATAAAGACATTTCCATATATATATATATATATATATATATATATATATATATATATATATATATATATATATATATATATATATATATATATATAAAAAAAAAGTGGGTGCAAACCTCACCTTATAAACTGGTTTTACAAGATTAGGCTAATTTTAAAGTCCACTTCTTAATAATATTAATAATATAAAAAGCGAGTATGAGTTGCAAGATTATAATCCTCTAATAAAATGTTGTTATGTAAGTTTCAATAGAGTCATTATTAATAATATAAGAAGAAGAAAAAAATTGGAGATTTGTCATTATTTATATTATATTGAAAATAACAAGACAAAAATTATGTTATTGGTATATAATAAAATTGTAGTAATTGATTATTATTAAGATTTCATTGATTTTGGTTGATAATTGATGTGTAAATATTAATAAGATACTAGATAGTAATTAGATACATGTTAACTATATTTCATCTTTCCTTCTCCTTCCATAATTATTTATATTGCCCCTAACAAAGCATAACCGCCTTAGCTTGCCCCACACTTCTATCTTATAATAAAAAAAATACCAGTTTCACTATCATTTAGATATACATTACAAATATAAAATACCAAAAGAATGTGAAAAAGTGTCCTTGTATTAGAGGTCATTAACTTATTTTTGTTAATTTTAACAAAGTATCACCCAAGATATGTAACGTCCCTCAATTTCTACTCGTACATATAAAATAATAAAAAAACGGTAGAACAATAATATCAAATTATCATTTGTATATATAATAAAATACATCCATCTCATACATTGTATCTCAAAAGAACATCCCTTGTCTAGGGGTTTTAATACATATGCATCAAAAGTTTCAAAATAACCGAAACAGAGCATAAAACCTAAATCTATCCCATCCTCCAGCACGCTCACTGAGGAGGTCTGTCACCTGCCACCTTGTCTGCTCCCGTGTAAATTAACACGATCATCACAGGTTTAAGAAAAACAAAACACAAAACAAAACACAGGGTAAGCTAGATATTTTAAAAACTTCAAATATGAAACTTAATATCATCATAAACCATCAATCTTTTTCTTTTTCCTTTTCACACAATTCACAATTTCATCAAGTGTCTATCATTTCACATAACCATCAAGTGTCTACCAACAATTTCAATATTCCTCTTTCTCATGTCAGACTTCTACTGACTCATAACACGTAGACACTTGACTCTACTTCTGAAAGACTCGTGCGTTGAACTTAGCATCCAGAGACCTGCACCTGTCATACTACACCACTGTGAATCCACACAGGGTCGCTGTGAATCCACACAGCTATGCGCATATACAATCTTAATATCATCACTCTCCTAGTATGACAGGGTTAATTCATATAATAGGTCAAGTTAGTTATCTTTCAAACAACTTACCCATACATATGAACCTCCTTCGACTCTCACCACCTGAATAACTTCATCTATGTGATTCCATTATATCAGTAGAGTCAGGATCGTCTCATTCACAGGATACTCACAGATCAATACACCCTCATAACAATCTCAACACGGTATTTTCTTTCCTGAAAATACTATGTCTTGACCACAATTTCATAGCATCCAGCATCTCATACGACACATCAATGACCAATTCAAACATATCTCAATCAAATCATACCAAAGTTGAGAATTTCGAAAATCATATACATTTCACATTTCAATCTCAAACCAATACAGATTTACACAAAACAGGGGATTGTGAAATAGAATTTAAAATTGGTGACCACGTCACCCCAACTTCAGAATCTGCTAGCCTAAGGTTTTTATTAAAAAAAACGCTAGCTTCCCTTACCTGGACTTGAGCCGATCTCACTAAGAGCTCCAAACCCACCGAGAACTCAAGGATGCCTTAACCTGCACCATAGAGTCCCGATCACAAATCTAACGAGATTACTCATTTTCTACGTTAACAGAGACGATTTCTGAAGCTAAAAGAGTCGTATGCACAGCCTATGCAGAGACGACCCTCTCAAATTCAGACTCGACTCAAAGAACAGAGCAAAAGGACTTACTATGTTTTAGGGCTTTGATCGGAAACTTGCAGAGATACTTGCCCGGAGCCCAGGGGCAATCGCCGATCGTTAAATGGGTACTTGATGGTGTCAGAAACGTCAACTGGTAGTGAAGATGCCCGAACGTGGAGAGAAGGAGAGAAAGGAAACAAGGAACCAAAACTCAACTCACTCGATTTCTCTCTACCGAAACAGCGTTCGAACATTGCCTATCAGAAGTGGATTTTGAAATTAAACCACCTTGCCCAGGAATGCCGCTGCCACCATCCACTCTGATGGAAAACTTTGCGTGTGGGTTTCCTCTAATTGAATGCAAATCTGACATAATGGCCACGTGGCGTCTCCATGCGCACTAACTCTGGGCCACCTGCCCTACCAAATCTCTGTTGCCACGACTCTGGGCACCCTTATTGTCTACGTGTCGCGCATGCAGAACGCCCTCGCGGGGAGCCTGGGTCCCAGCTTATCTGCGTGTAACAGGACCCCCCGATGACCAGCCACCGATGACTGATCGCTTCTCAACTATCCACCGATGACCGATGTGTCTCTCATCCTAGCAGACGACCGATGTCTCATCCTGGCAGACGACCGATGCGTCCCTCATCCTGGCGATGACCGTGTGTCTCTCGTCCTAGCGATCTCTCATCGCCCTTGTGTGTGGCGAGGACACATCGCCTCGCTTCTATTGACCGATGCCACATCGTCACACCCTGCTGAGGGTTCGTCCTCCCACTACTCTAAGTTAATTTTCTAGGTCCTTACAAGATACATAAAATATTTGAATGACGCACCATTTAATATAATGACCAAATGAGTTTAAAATTTATTTTTGTATGTGCAAAAGTTCATATAGCTTAAGAATCCATAATAATCATCTTTCACTCTTAAATTATTAAGACTCTTTTAAAGGACAAAATAATAACAAAAACATCAAATTTCAAAAGTTTGTTGTACCTTATATGGAATGATTAACTTTAAAAATATTATCTTAATGGATTTGACATCACAACATTATTAAATGTAATTCATATTTAGTCTCAAAATTTAATAAAAGATAAATACATGCAATTAAAATCAATTAAGTACTGAAAGATCGAAAATTTTAATTTTTTTTATTCAAACCTTGTTATTTCTTCATTTGTAATTTTGATTTTATCAAGATCCATATAATTTTGTAAAATTTTATAAATACATACAATTCTTTCAAATTCTTACAACGTAAATCAATTATAATTTACACTACAAATTTTAATCATAAAACCCTTTTTAAGAAAAATCTGCAAAGACTTTATCATTTTAAAATCCTAATACATACACCCTTCTTGATATCCAACAATATTTTGAAAGAAATAATTTGTGGACTTCTATTTGATTTGAACTTCTCTTACAAATTTGATTTGACTCCTAATGAAAAGGATAGAGTGTTTAATAGAGAGAATTATTAACATATCATTACTCATATACTTCCAATTTATATATAAAAAAAATTCAGACTATACTATTCAACCTATCGTGATATATCCCATGTACCTGTCAAACCAACGAGCCATTGGCATTTTAAAAACTTTAACTTTTCTAATATTAAAAAATTAATATTTAAATTACATTTAAAATAAATTATTGATATTATATTTTTTTATTAAAGTTATCTGTTTAAATTACTTTATAAAATAACTAAAAAACATTCCATTTTGATAGAGACTAATCCATCAATCCTCCAATTCACCCTTTTCCAGGAGATCAAAATATGTAGGGTGCTTCTTCCTGCATCCCTACATTTTGCTTACTGCACCCCATCAGAAATGTGACAAAATGAATTCTTAGAGTTTTAAGAACTCAAACACAATGTCTCCTTCTTTATCATTTTTTATTTTTTTTTGTCACTGTCCTGAGCAAGCAGATGCAATTTTGGTGATTTTAGTGTGTTATTAGTAGACTTAAACTAACATGTGTGTTTTTCATGTTTTTCAGCGACATTACAGTGGTTAGTGCGTGGTGTTAGAAGCTCTGTACGTCAAAGAAAAAAGGTAAGGTTCTTTTTTTTTATTTCGAAATTGGTAATTCCTAATATTTGTGGCAATAGAAAATTCAAAATGAAATGAAGGAGTGCATACATATTACATTTTAGATAGGGCAGTCCATAACCTATTTCCAAAATGAACAATCCATAACCATTTTAGAATATATTTTCCAAAACACATTTTATGAATTCCATCTTTATCATTCCAGAAATCAAAAAGTATGTTCTGAAAAGGGTATTCCATAATGGTTTTTGTCTTTTGGATTTCCTATTCCATAAATACCTTTTGCTTACAGAACACCCTCTATTCTGGAACCACCCAAAACTGTCAGGACAATTTGAGTATTTCAAAAAATGTAGGGGTGCAGGAAGAAAAATGTTCGGTTGCATGAATAAACATCCAATATGTAGTTCATTTTAAAGGGAGTTTCTTCCTGCACTCCTATGTTTTTCTTCCTGCACCTCTATAATGTTAAGCAAAGATAAAATTATTCATGTTATTTTCTAAAAACCCTAAAACACACCCAACTACTCACTCTACTCTTTCTTCTTCCTTATGCACAAAACAAACCTACACCTTTCTTTGTCGGAAAAACCTACACCTTTCTTCTTCCTTACGCACAACACAAACTTATGCACAGGAACCGATGCCTTTCGCTTGGTGGTGGTTTGGTGGTGTTTTTGCAGCAACTATGAAGGTAAGTAAATTTTTTTTTTTTGGTTTTTGGATTACTAGTTCTGTTTGTTTGGCGGATTGTCATTTCCGCAATACATCTCTTGTGATTCTGAATAGAGCATTTCGCAATATAGTCCCAAATTGAATGATCCAAATAATTTTTAGATAGGTGTGTCCGGAAGTTGTCTGGATTTGCGGATCCAAAATGAGATTTAATGATTTGTATTCAACTCTTTAGGGTGGGTGAGATTGTGTGCTTGTTTAAGTCAAAACCAAAAAAAGCAATTTGCAGAGCTTCTCCAATTTCTTACTCTCAAACTCACTCATTCTATCATTATTTTCCTTTCTCTTCATAGACATGCCATGTACTAAGATTAAACTTTTCTACATAAAAAAATAGCTTTCTATTAAAAATTACTCATACATTCTTAATTATATTTTCAGAAAGGGCAATCCACAATGCATTTTTTATTTTTCAGAAACGTGATTCCGTAATATAGTCTCAAATTGAGCAATCTAAAAATTATCTGGATAGATCCATCCATAACACAATCTCAAATCCTAATTTCTGAGAACCTAAAAACTCCATAACCACCCACCTCTTAAAAAAAACTCGATTTCTATCTCTAAAAGCCAACCAACACTTCGGTAACACAACTCACTCCTCCACCTTGCTCCACATAGTTGAAATCAGCCTCCACCAAGGTCTCAAACGAACAAAGAAGAAGAACAATGACAAAGAAACTCATCCACCCTTTTCAAATAAAATATCAAAGCTAGTTTGAGAATTTTAAAAATTATAAGGGTGTAGAAGAAAAACGTAAAGGTGCCAAAAGAAATTCCCCATTTTAAAATAGCATATAAGTGTAATCCATTTTGGCAAATTCTTCCTGCACCCAATCTTTTTAAACCTACAACCTACATAATTTTAAATTTCCAAAAATGTCTTTCATTTTGAAAATGAAAATTCAGAATTGAAAATAATACATTTCAAAAATGTAAATTGGAAGAGATTACTATGTTCCGAAAATAAAAATCCAAAAACAAAAATTAAAATCTTATTTCAGATAAAAATATCCATAATACAAAAAATTCGTTCCAAAAAAAAAAAATCCTTATGTTTCTAGAAAAGGAGATCCAAAATGTATTTATACCCCATTTTATTTAAGGGCATTTTTGTCTTTTCATACTAAAATTGGATGCAGTGATATGATACATGAAGTAATTGCCATCCATTTTTTGAGGACCAATCACAAAGCCCATATTGGTCATACCAACACGTTTTGTCAAAAAAAATATACCATATTATATCAATGACAATATATCATTTGATTTTCCACATTTAAATAATTATAAAAAAATAAAAGTAAAATTTTGCCCTCCCATCCTTCGGTCTACAAAATCCAAGTCCTAAAACATTTTCGGCATTTCTAGTTATAGAGAATTTTGAAATCATCTATACGAACAAATTCACCGGCATATCAGTAACACCATCTTACAAACAATAAATGAACTACAAATATCAGTAATTCATCCTTTTAAGGAGTGCAGGCCACAATGCCTTGTCTACATCTACTACACAACCACTTGATCACCCAGACAGTATTGTTAGCAAACATTTTTCTCTATATTTACTTCTTTCCCTTCTTGCCCTGCTTCTTCTTTTTCTCTGCATGACAGGATAAAAAAGAATCTTAGAAACTAGCTCCATTACTCACTTTATTAATAATTGTTAAGCATCCTGATAGGACCTTGGATATTTAGTCTCATTTTAGTAATACTAAACGTTCGGAGTATTTAAGTGTTTAGTTTCCACCTCTTAATAACTAGCTTTTGAGATAGGATCGATCCCCTAGTGCTTGGGTGCTTATAAATTCAGTCTCTTAGAGTTACCTATGGAAGATTTTTACCAGTAGCAGGTTCTGACCAACAAAAATATTCAGTGAAGTGTCATCAAATAAAGTGTCGTGGGGTCAAAATAGTCAAGATGTCAACTCTTAACGACACTACTACGATAGAAACTTGGATATTATGGATGCCTAAATCATAAATCAAATAATATGGAATGTTCGGTGAAGTATTTAAGTATTTGGCTCTCTCTACTTTAAAGCTAGTTTTGGAGAGTGAGTTCTCCAAGTGTTTGGATGCTTAACACGTCACTTTGATCATTACATAATCAATGGCGTTGAGATTTGCTTAGTTAGGGACATAATTCTAGCATAATAAGAACATGTTGTAATCATTCATAATTTTTGTGATGATTAGCTCTCAAATCATTCGTCTAGTGAGTGGTGTTGAGATTTTCTTAGTTAGGAACATAATTCTAGCATAATAAGAACATATTGTAATCATTCATAATCTTTGGGATGATTAGCTCTCAAATCATTCATCCAGTGAAGACCGTAGAAGACCATCTACTAGGGAAGCATCTAGTAGTGTTAGGTTTAGACACACCGTCTAATGCACGTATATTAATTGATTTTTAGGGCTTTGTCTTAACAGTTTTGTATTATTTCATTTCCTAGGTTCTATATATATATAATTTGATGTGTATGTTAGATACACGGTATATTGTGAACAAACACGGTATAGAACCTTCCAGTGAATAAAAATGTTTTCTTTTAATCTTGTTCTTGTGTTTTGTTCTTATTATCGATTCAAATCCAACAATTGGCGTTGTTTGTGGGAACAAGAAAAGTTAGAAAGTGTAAGGTTGAAGACATAGTCACCAAGTTTGACATCGAGAAGTTTTCCAAGGAGAATGACTTCAGATTATAAAGAATCAAGATGGAGGCTATCTTGATACAGCAAGGGGGTGTGTTGATGCTCTAAGGAATGAGGCGAACATGCCAACGTCATCACCTCGAAAAGAGAAGGCTGACATGATCAATAAAGCCAATAGCATCATAGTTCTGTCTCTTGAAGATAAGGCACTGAGGAAAGTCGCAAAGGAGAAGACTTTTGCATTGATGTGGATGAAACTTGAGTTATTGTACATGAGTAAATCTTTGGCACTCAAACTCTATTTGAAGCAACAATAGTATTCGTTCAAGATAATTGTGTCAAGAACAATGGTGGAGCAACTAGTGGATTTCAAGAAGATGCTAGATGATCTAGGGAATATAGAAGTGAAGTTAGAGGACGAAGACAAGGCTTAACTACTATTTAATGCCTTGCCAAAAACATTTGTGCATTTTAAGGACGCTTTGTTATTCGGATGGAACAAACCATTACATTGGAGGAGGTGCAAACCTCAATTAGGACTAAGGAGCTATAGAAGCTTCAAGAATCTAAAACAAACCATAGTGGGTAGAGTTTGAATGTCTTAAAGTCAACGGGTAAGAAGGAGTTGAAAGGGAGAAAGCCATCAAAGTATCCGTCTGATGATAGGGCAAAAAAAGGCTCGAGTGTTATAACTATCATAAGAAGGGTCACTTCCAGGCAAATTGTTCAAAGAAGGAGACGAATGAGAAGGGCAAAAATTCTTATTTTGGGAGGGAATTTGCTGATGTTGTTGTAGCGTCTGAAAGTTATGAGTCTACTACGGTGTTGGTGGCGTATGTGTCTAATGCACCAAGGAGTTGGGCAATGGACTTGCACTCATCACGTGTGTTTGGTGAATGAATTCTTTGAGAACTAGGAGCTGAAAGGAGGGGTTCTTCTTGGGAACAATAAAGCCTATAAGGTGCAAGGCATGGAGTTAATCAAGTTGAAGATGTTTGACAACTGGGAGATGTTGTTGCAAGAAGTTAGGTGTGTCCCAGAGCTCAAGAGGAATCTTTTGTCAATCAACATGTTTGATCTTATGAATTTGACAACCAAGATTAAACAAAGTATGATATGATAAAGATTCTAAAGGAAGATATACAATTGTCAAGGGGGTGAAAAAGAATAGTCTTTACATATTAGATGGTTCAATAGTGATTGCGCATGCGTCTGTGGCTAGTCAGACGATGCAAGATAACGTGAAGCTGTGAAACCTGAGGTTAGGGTACATTAGTGAGAGTGGTTAGGTTGAACTAGGAAAGCAGAACATGTTAGGAGCTGATAGGTTGTAGGAACTGGAGTTTTGTGATCATTACGTACTAGAAAAATCTCAATGATTGAAGTTTGAGACTGATAAGCATGTGTCTAGTAAATCGTTTAAGAATGCTCGTGCAAACCTTTGGGGTCCAACACAAGCTCAAACTCATGGTTGATGGTCTTATTTCTTCACTATCATAGACGATTACTTGAGAAGAGTGTGGATCAATATCTTGAAAAGTGAGACTGCCAATGGATTTAATTTTGTTTTAGGGCAGTTTAACGAGGTTTGCAGGAAAGAGGGTATATAAGGAGGCACAAAACAATTGCAGAGATTGACTATGACGTGCAAAGATCCAATGTAAGGTGAGGAGAAAGGTTATGTTGAGGTGGAGCCTTTTGATGATGTATCAAACCTTCTGGACAAACGATGAAAACCAAACTTCTACCTCTTACTCAAGAAGCCCGGGGCGTGCTGAAGTTGATTTTAGCTATCAGCTTACACATGATCAAAAGAGGATGACGATCAAACCTACACAAAAGTTTGGGTATGTTGACCTTATACTTGGCAACAGCTAAAGAGATAGAAGGTTCAGAACCTAGGAGCTTCAGGGAGACTATAGAAGGTATAAAAGGTCAGTAGTGGCAGATTGTCATGGAGGAGTTGATTGGATCTCTAAAGAAGAATCAACATGGATGCTTGTTGATATACCCATAAATCAAAAGGTGGTAAGATGCAAGTCAGTGTTCAAGAAGAATGAGGAAATACCAGGTGTGAAGAAACGTTCTAGGTGAGACTGGTGGCAAAATGTTTTACTCAAGTGGGGAGAGTAGACCATAATGAAATCTTCTCACCTATGATAAAACACTGTTGTGTGAGGATTTTGATGTCAATTGTTAACTAGTACAATCTAGTGTTAGAACAATTGGACATGAAGACAACTTATCATCATGGAATCTATGTAGTAGCATGAGGGGTTGGTGGAAGATCAAAGAAAGGTGTCTCTTGAAGAAATCTTTGTATGGCTAGAAACAGAGTCCAAGACAATGGTACAAGAGAGTTGATGATTTCTTGAAGGAGACAAGATTCCAGAGGACTAGTTATGATAGTTGTGTCTACATTCTGAAAAGAGAAGAAAGATGTGTGTTGTTCTTGTTCATAGTGTAGACTATATCTGTATTGCCAACCAATATAAAAATGAAATAAAGGAGCTCAAAGAAAAATTAATCTTGGAGTTTGACATGAAGGATCTTGGTCTTGTTATGCAATTACTTGGGATGGACATATATAGAGGGATGAGACGCTTGGAGAGTCGAGTCTATCTCAACAGGGATACTTGAAAAGGTGGTTGAAAGGTTTAGGAAGCATGAGTCTAAGCATGTAGGTACACATTTGGTCATCACTCAAAGCTTTCAATTACCCAAGCTCTTAATTCTAAGGAAGGTAGGAGAGAGATGAAGGCTATTCCATATGCTAATGGAATAGGGAGCATCATGTATGTGATGGTGTGTAGCAGACCGAATCTAGCACACGCTATGAGTGTATTTAGTAGGTTCATGGCAGATCCTAGAAGTGCTCATTGGGAGGCTTTGAAGTGGGTATTGAAGCATGTGAGAGGAACTCTATTGTCTAGTCTGGTGTATAGACTATCCACACATTGCAAAGATGCTACAGAAGGGTTTGTAGATGCAGACTATGAGGAGAATGTTGATACCAGAACGCAGCTTTCTAGGTATGTTTTTACATTGTTTGGAACTGCAATTGTTGGAAAGCCAGTTTGCAATCTATGGTGGCTTTATCTACTACCCAAGTTGAGTATATTGCACTCATAGAAGGGGTGAAGAAGGCACTGTGGTTGAAGGGGATGATAGCAAAGATGGAGTGTGTGACTATACATTGTGATAGCCAAAGTGTTATCCATCTTGCTAATCATCAAATTTATCATGAGAGGACCAAACACATAGACGTTAGATTGCAATTCATGAGAGGCGTTGTTGAGTCTAAGGAGGTCAGAATCATGAAGACATCCTCAAAGGAAAATCTCGCAAATGTATTTATAAAGTCCTTGCCAAGATCAAGATTCAATCAGTGCCTAGAGTGAATTAATTTTTGTTTGAAGATAAAGAAAGATGATGCGGAAGCTCTTCCATGATTCAGAGTGAAGGTGGAGAATTGTGATAATTGGCTCTCAAATCATAGTCTAGGGTAAAGCACAGAAAACCCTCTACTAGGGGATCATTTAGTAGTGTTAAGTTTATACAAACCGTCAAACGAATGTATTATTTGATGTTTAGGTTTAATTGTCTTAACGGTTTTCTATTATTTCGTTTCCTAGGTTCTATATATAGAGAACTTTATATATATGGTAGATACATTGTATCTTGCGAACAAACTCTGTGTATAGAACCTTTTAATGAAAAAAGTGTTGTTCTGTTTTCATTTTGTTGTTCTGTTTTCTTGTTCCATTTTGTTGTTCTGTTTTCTTGTTATTGCAGATTTGAACCCAACAATATGTTATTCATTACACAATGCAATTTTGTGGTACTCCCCTTCTTTATATATTGGCTTTATGATGTGTGGTCATATCCCAACATCAAGGTTCTGATAATAGTTGCCTTGTTCTAATCTCCTTATCAGGATTAATCAAACTCGGTTTTATCACACTGAATATGTAGACCTGACTTGATCTTTCGAGTTTGAGAGGAATTTTCAATTGGAAAAAAGGAAATTAAATTCAAAGAATCAAACAATTCGACATGCTCAACTCTTAGGGTCAGTTTGTTACTGTAGAAAGAGAGAGGCACAGGAAGCAAGACAGTGGAAAATGGTTATTTGGGAGAGTAAAAGGTGAAGAAAGATTTTAAAAAATGGTGGGATCCACTAGGTTTTTTTTTCCCGCACAATATATCCAAGAAAAACATGAAAAGTTATCATCCACCACAACATAATGAATTATGTTGCTTAAAATACAATCCACAACATTTTTTATACTTTCATCATTATGGACACCCATAATTAATTATGGAAGTTTGTAAATATAATTTTGGCTTTTCTAATCATAGTAACAATAAATAAATAGAAAAATGTTCATTATTAATTAAACAATCTCAAAATACTAATCTTCACTTTTTTTACCTTCTATCTTTTCAATCAAACAAACTTTATTTTCATTATATTTTTCACCTATATCTCTTCCTTCCTTTTCTTCTTCACTTACTTTCTTTTCCTCCATTTCTTTCCTCTCGCCCAAAGATACCATTAAATAGCAAGTTCAGTTGAGAAAAGAACACATACTTAGACACATTAACAGACATAAACTACATTTTAAATGCATATACATATGGGAGAAAGAGCTAAGGATAGATTAGCCACCTAGTTTTCTCCTAACTTCAGATATTGCAAAGAATTCCCTCCATTCATCAGTTAGAACAAAAACTGGATCATCATCCTCTTCCTCACCTTCAAGATCTATATGCTCCAGCTCTTGTGGAATCCTGGAAACCAATCAAAAGTATCAGAGGATAGACCGATTACCCAACCTTGATAAAAAAAAAGGATAAATAGAATACTTGATGCAGTCATACTTAAAACTAGGATTCAATTAGTTTCGTTGTTTCCTATCTATAACAAGAAAACAGATACGACAACAAATCAAACAGTGTAGAAACAAAAATGTACAGCTATATTTCTCAGGTTAATCATGACTGCATAACTAGAATCTAATAATAAGTAACATGAAACAATGTCAGTTGTTGTTATTGTACTCTTTCAGGGCAAGAAAGTACAATGGAATATGCAAACTAATCATGGTAGTTTAGTATGAAAGAATAAATTCGTATTTTTAAGAGAATGGTGATGTATAGTTCACTTGAGATCTCAAGGGAAAATTCTAATTGGAGAGACAATAGCTCAAATAAGGAATTGATTTACATAACCATGTACAGATTTGTCAGTAATTTAAGGTTTAGGCAATTTCTTCCATAATAATTCAAACTATTGTTGTTCCTTCATTTCATTAAGGAAATCTATGAGAATCTAGATGCAAGGTGTGAGACTTGATTCCCACGTTGGAAATATGTGATTCTGGTGTCAGATTTATATCACCCATACACTCTCCAACTACAAAAACTACCTTTTGTTGCATGGTTCTTCCGAAGATTTTATCAAATTGTAGCAAAAAAATTCATCACGTCTCAGTACAAAGAAATAGATTGGGTGGTTAGTGGTTAAACTAACATAGCAGTGTTCACCACGGACTAGTCAAAAGACTTATGCACAATCAGCCATTGTCCATTCCATAGTATTATTAATTAATCCTATAAATTTTCTCCGTTTCTAGAACTTCAACCTTCCTACTTTCCGATTAATGAACTCTACTGAAACAAAACAAAATTCACTCAAAACATAATTGTCTGTGGACTGCACATCTTAACTGGGCATGTTGTCTGATTTGTGTAGTCCACACAAAAACACAGCCCATGATGAAGCACTCCTTCAACCTCTCTTTCCCTCTTAAAAACTTTGTTCACCAAATATAGCTTCATCGTCTCGAGGCTTCCGTAACCACGATTTTCAATAACAAAACCACAATCCAAGCTCTCTGCAACCACATTAAGGTCGCAATTGCAATCCCTATATACCCCAAATTTCAGTAATTGCAATGCAACTACAACCACATCACAACTCTTCCTGTTCCCTCATAAGTCACATTATTCACAACAACTGCACAAGTCATTGCTCTAATCTAAAATATTAAAAGAAAATTACATTCTTCAATTTCAAATCTCATCAAGCTCCTACAAGTTTCACAATCTCCGAAGGATGTTCCGTTGCGTTTTTATTAAAAGAAAGATGAAACAAGAAATAAATGCTCAAACAAAGGCTCCAAAATTCTCCTCCAATCTACTTAAGCACAATCCCCCCTCAACTTCCCTCAAAGAGTGGCCTTATACGGACAAAGCTAAGAATAGAAGAACTTACGGAGAATCAGAAGAAATGGGTTGTTGTTGTTGTTGTTGATGATGATGATGATGATAACCATGCAGAGGCTCAAGATTGGGATGCGTTTTCTGAAAGGGAGCGAAACATGGTTGAGATTGAGGTTTGAAGAAGTTGACAGCGTGAAAGTGGGGGTTGTGGAGAGCGCAGTGGTGGCAGTGACGGCGGAGGGGGCAGTGGAGGCAGTGCTGCTGCGGCTGATGATGGGTAGTGTGCTGAGGGCATCGCCTGCATCCTTGCGAAGCCATTAAGAAGAAAAAGTTGTTGGACTAAACATTTATTTATACTTTTTAACATATAGTTCTATTTTATTTTGGTTTTCAAAATATGTTTGTTTGATTTTTGGTTTCTATACAAAAGAAATAGTTTTGTGTTTTTCTATATTACTTTAGTTTATCTAAAATATTTGCTGTATATTTGTTTTTGAATCATGTACATTATTTGTTTTTTTTATTTCTGTGAAATATTTTTCAAAGGTTTTAATTCAAAATGAAAGTTAAAAAAAAATATTAAAAACTCTCTAACAAAACAATAAGAATTAAAAAAAATTATACAGATTTAAAATTAAGAAAAATAATTTACCAGCTAAAAAGTTAATTATATTTTTAGAAAAAAAATATATTTAAGCTTTATATACTATATATATAAAGGTGATAGACTTTGATAATTGTTTTTTGATATACATAAATTCTTTACAATTTATTCTTGTGATAACTGTTTTTATAATAATAACTTTTTTTTAATTGTGTTCATTATTTTTTTATTAATATAAAAGTAAGTTCACCCTTAGGAGTGATGTTTAAATTTGTTCTAAATTTACAAATGTTTCCATTAATGGTTTAAATATTAGTATGAATAATATTCGATTTTGAATGGGATAGTAGAATGGAATTAAATATATACACATTTATCTTGTTTTCATTTCAAATTAGTAAAATATTTTTAGTTTATTCTCATAAAACTTTATTGTGGGTGTTTTTTTCAATCCTTAGTTTCATTTAAAAAACACTTTTTCCTAAACAAATTTTCTTTCTCTTTTAATGGTTTGATTAGTTCAATATTTACTAAGTTTAATGAGATTTCTAAGATATTTATCCTCTGAAAAAATAATAGATGTTGTAGTTGTTATGAAATTTCAATTATGTTTAATTATTTACTTTTTCTATAATTACTTGACGATTATGTCATTTTATTTTTTACTTTATTTTAAGATTTATGTAATTATAATTTCTTTATTGATATTTGACATTGAAGAAAATGTGTTCTTTTAAATTAAATCCTAAATAATATAATATTTTCTTTGTTATTTTGTAGTTTTCCGCTTATATCATCTCAATAAACACAATCAAACGATACCTAAATGAATATGATATAATAAAATAAATTATTTCACAAGCACAATTTTAACCTTTCCTCCTTTTTTTAGTTAGATAAACTATTATAATATGCAATATAAAAGATGAGATATTCAATATTTTCATACTAATTCGTCTAATCACATAAACTACATTTAGTTCTTTACCAACCAGTTAAACTTAACTAGGCAGACTACTATTACAAAATACACTTAGTATTCTTTCCACAAGCCACTTCCACCTTAACAAATATTCTTTCAACAAACCACTCTTTACTTAACCCAAGTATTATCTTGTCTCTTAACCACTCTTAATTGACCCCCGTTCAAGTATTCTTTCCACTAGTCAATTCTGAGTTAACTAGGTATTATTTTATCAAGCCACTCCTAGCACAAGATAAATGGAATGTTAGAGTGATCAATATATCATAGTTTTCACTCACTATAGATAGTAATGTCTTTTGACATATACAACGATTAGGCTCTCTCTACTAGTTTGCTAAATAAACACAAACAATGTTCTTACAAAGCTTTTAAGGCAAGGATAAAATTCAACAAAGTTTTGGCACTTGCAAGAATGATAGTTGTTATTCTTTTTTTCTTCTTCAAATTGTGACTTTATATAGGCTCATGAAGAAGTAATCATTGCAAATCTTTTCTTACACCATTGTCTCGGACATTGTTTCAAACCATACAATGATTTCTACTAGAGACACATATTTCCCTCCTCTTCAACAAACCCATGAGGTTGTTGCATGTAAACGATTTCCTCCAATATTTCATGCACAAAAGTTGTCTTAATATCTAATTATTCCAACACCAAATTATATTGATTAACAATAAACATTAAAATCTTTATTGAACAATGTTTTACCATTAGTGAGAAAATCTCATTATAGTCCACCCCCTCTACTTGTGTAAAACTTTTTTCCACCAGTCTAGCCTTGAACCTCTGTTTCTTCATACCTAGTATTCTCTCCTTCTTCTCGAACACCCATTTGCATCCTATCACCTTCTAGTTTTTTGGTAGATCAACAAGCATCCGTATGTGGTTCTTTCTCAAATATTCAATCTCCTCCTCCTTGAAAATTTGCCACTACTGATCTTCTTTGCCTTTTATAACCTCTTGGAAGCTTCTTGGCTTTGAACCTTTAATCTCTTCAACTACTTTCATAGCATAGATGACCATATTAACATATCTAAGCCTCTGTATAAATTTGATCATCCTCCTCTCCCTACCACACATAAGCTGATAGCCAGAGTTAACAGTTGAACATTTGAGCCTTCTTAAGTAAGAGTTAGAAGGTTGGTTTACATCTTTTGATGCCTCATTGTGTGACACCTTCAAACAGTATAATCCATCATCAGAAGACTCCACCTTAATATGGACTTTCTCTTTCCTTTTCTCTGGATCTTTGCTCATAATAGCCATTTGAGTCTCATTAAACGTGACATCCCTGCTAACAGAACATATAGTCAACCCAGGCTCTAACATCCATAGCTTATACCCCTTCACACCTTCTACGTATTTTATAACGATATACCTCTTAACTCATGCTTCTTGTATACCTTTCTTGACATGTGCAAATGTCAAGGTGCCAAATATCCTCAGATTCTCATAATTTGTTGACCTTCCACTCCACACTTCCACAAGAGACTTGCAGTTTAGAGTAGACGATGGACTTTTGTTTATCAAGTAGACGACATTGTTTGCAACTTCTCCCCATAAGGACTTAAGCAATCCAACTCCTAACAACATACATCTCACCCCAATAAAATGGTTTTGTTCATCCTCTCAACTAACCCATTTTGTTGTGGTTTACCTGCAACCGTTTTACTCCTCTTTATTCCTTCTACCCTGCAAAACTCATTGCACAATCTTGAAACAAACACTAATCCATTGTTTGTCCTAAGCACCTTAAGTTTGGTCCCCCACTGATTACTCACCATGATGTGTCACTCCCTAAACCTCTGAAAGTCTCAATCTTACTTTTTAAGATATAGATCCACACCCTTGTTGTGTAATAATCTATTATGGTAGGAAATAAGACCCTACACCGTGAATTTGAGCTCGCGTTGGACCCTACAAGTTCGCATGAGCATACTCAATATATCATACTTTTTCATTACTCAATGATAAAAAAACTCTAGCCCCTCCATCCTATCACCTCTCTCCAAATCCACCAAACCTCTCTCGCTAATATGTCCCTTCCTCAGATTGCATATCTTCGTCTTATCCCACATTGTTTGACTAGCCATATATGTTGATCAATTTTGAACCTTCTAAGATGTAAAGGTCATTCTTCCCCCTACCCCCCTAGCAACTATAGACACTTTCCTTAGAATATTTATTATTCCTGGTTCCATCTTGGTAATTAAACCCATCTGATCAAACATGCTGATTGACAAAAGATTAATCTTGAGGTATGAAACATACCTCACTTCTTGCAACAACATCTTCCGATTATCAAACATATTTAATTTAATGGAATATATGCTTGTACCTTACACACTTTATTGTTCCTAAAAAGGACTACTCCACCTTCTTTCAGTTCAAGGTCTCAAAAAACTCCTTCATATGACATGTGATAAATGCATCATGATTCCATGACCTAACTCCTTTATGTATCAGAAGCATACACCACCACCACACTTGAAGACTCGTAGGTATGTAACACTAACACATTCCTTCTTTAAATGAGATTTCTTTCCTTTCTTATTTCTCTCCTTCCATGAACAACTCGACTTGAAGGGACCTTTCTTGTGGCAATTTTAGCACTAAACTTCTACCATATTGTTTGATGAGTATTGTTTTGACTTCTACACATTCAGACTCAACCCATTGTCCTCTCCATTAGACTTTTGAAACTTTTACAGCTCTTTAGTCCTTATTGAGGTTTGTACCTACTCAAAAGTAATGCCTTTTCAAACAATAAAACGTCTTTGAAATGTTCATACGTCTTAGGCCATGTGTTAAGAAGAAGTAAAACCTTATTCACATCCTCAACTTCACCTCAATGTTCTCTTTATCCTTTAGAATCTTGTTGAAATTTGGTAGTTGCTCTTGTTGAACCAAGTGATGTTCAATGTTTTGAAGAATCCAAATCCTTTGAAGGATGTTGAAGCCTTTGCTTTGCTTGATGCGGTTGTGCTGGTTTTAATCTTTATTCTGGGGTAGTTTAATGTTGTAATCCACCCTTAGATTAAATCTCAAAGCAATTAGCATCTCAATCTTTAACAAAGCAAAATGTTTTTCAAGCTAAGTTGAAACAACCGATTGTTTTGTCGAAACAACCAATTGTTTACACTTAGGTGTTTTGAGAAAGTTTGGAAACTGTTTTTGAATGGTGAAATCTGTTAAGTAACAAAACAACCGATTGATTCAAGGAAACAATCGATTGTTTGTTTTGGAACCATAATAGAAAAACTGTTTTCTTTGACTGAGCTTTAAATGCTTTAAAACTGAATATGCTCCAGTCATTAAATGCTTTGACCAATCTTTTTAAAGCAATTAAGAGTTTGTTAAAATTTGATAACAAACTATATCTTTGTATAAATTCAGAAAAACTGATTTAAGAAAGAAGAATCTTTTGACAAAGTTTTTCTAAGAGAGTTTTTTCAAAGTGTTGAGATTGCTTAAGAGTTTTGTGATTGATCAAGGTGCTAGAATAAGATTCTACTTGTATTAATTTCAGATATTCATCCGTAACAAGTGTTATCTTTGTAAACTGCTGAAACAATTCGTTTGTGTGTTTTTGCTGAGATTGACTGTGTGTTCTTGAGGTGTTCAAGATCAACAATCTTAGTGTTGGCCAAGGAGAGTGTGTTTCTTGAGGTTTTCAAGGTCATTATCTTGGTTGTTGTGTAAGTGATCAAGGTGTGATTACTTAGTGGATTTCCTTAGGGTTTCTGAGAATACTGGATGTAGCTCTGGATTGGAGTGAACCAGTATAAACAACTGTGTACAATCTTTCTATCCTTAACTCTTTAAATTCAGTTTGTTTGTTGTTTGCTGGTATAAACAACCGATTGTTTCGAAGAAACAACCGATTATTTTTCTAGTATTACAGTTTTGCTTGCTGTTTTGGCTAACTGAATTGCTGAATCAATTGGTTTTTGAAATAAATTCATTCTAGCTGGGAAAAGATTGCGAAAACCCTTTTAAACAATTCACCCTCCCTCTAGTTTAAAGCCATCTTTTCTAACAGCTCTACCATTGCTCTTGACTCAGTCATCCTGAACGAATACAATTGTTGCTTCGAACAGAGTCTTTGTGAAAATACATGTTCGCCTCACCCAACAACAACACAACATTGTTATATCAATATGACCTCCATCTTGATTCTCCACAATTCAAAGTTGTTCTCTTCGAAAAACTTATTGATGTCAAACATGGTGATCATGTCTTAAACTTCTTAACTTTCCTTTTCTTATTCCCACAGACAATGCCAATTTTTGGGTTCACAACCATAACAAATAAGAAAACAGAAGAACAAGATTGAAAGAAAATACTTTTACTAATATTAGAAATAAAGAGTCTCACAAAATATAGTGTATCACTTATACTCATAACAATCTTTATATATTAAACCTAAGTTTTGGAATAACACAAAAACATTTAAGAAAAATTGTTAAGATAGTTACAAGAGACACACACTAGATGATCTAATTAGTCTTTACACTACTAGATGGTCTCTGGTAAACATTCAGGGTCTCCCTCATTTGATGGTCTAAAGATCTAATTGAACTCTTTAGTAGATCATCTATTGAGCAGTATTAGATCAAATATAGTAGGTGATTTAGTAGAAACTCTTCGCCTCATTGAGTAAAGGTGGGGAGCACTCATAAAAGCAAGAGAGAACAAGTCATCAATCTTGTGATTCATTGTTTTTGTTTAGAAAATCATGACTGTTTGGATCTGGCGTAGGGAAATCTCAGATTGACACTTCATAAAGAAAGAGAAATGAGAATTCAGAGACTTCGCATTTCAATCATATGAAAACCAAACCTTGATGCAAAAAATCTATGATGTGTTAGGACCTTATATACAATACCACTAACATTATGTAGAACCCATCGTTACATGTAACTTTAAAAATGAATTAACAAAATATAAAATTATAAATAGAAATTTATTATAGTAATTAAACATTACTTTGATACTTTTGACAATAAACTATTTATTGTTCTTCATCAATCGTTATATCATTTTTAGAAAACTCTATATTTATTCTAAAAGATTTAAAATTAAAAATATATATTTTAAAGGATTACTTTATAGTCTAAAATTCTATATCATGACAACATTCTCTGTATTTTATCCTATAAAATCTCATTATGAAATATATAATCATAATAACCATATAATAATACTAACTTGTATAGCTTAGTGTGTATTAAAGGATTAATTTTTATTTTTATTTTTTTACTTTGGAGAAGAGGCAAACACTTTTTTATTTTAACTCATAACTGTAAAACATTATACTATTTAATTAGTTACGTAGTTAAACATTTTAATTACATCTCACTCTATGCCATAAGATTGCTATATATATATATATATAAACATAAACATAAACAATATATTATAAAATTTCATCATCAAATATACAATATCAATAAATCAGATAACTTGTATATGCGTTTCATGTTATGCATCAAACTAAGGTATACATGTGAAGAGTCCTTTTTCTTTCTTTATAAATAATAGATAATAAATATTATTATCAAACCATGGATTTAGAATAAATACAACGTATATAATATAATTTAGATTTTAGGAAAAAAATGTAGGTGTGCCTCCTATGATTGATCTAAAACGATAATAGTTGGACGCAAATTTTAAATTTAAATGAGTTTCATTAAAAAATGTAAATATTTAAATTATAGTTTGTTTAGACTTCAAACTTATTGATATCATTAGAGTCCTATATAAAATATTATTCATTTTAAAGTTTAGTAACTTTGTTATAATTATGTATTAAAAAGGGATAGAAATAAATTAAATGAGAAAAAAACTTGAAATTATATTTGATTTCATCATGAAATTTTTTTATGTTTGGAACCATAACAAATCTTGTTGTGATGATAAAAACAAACATTAAAAAAATAACTGTAAAAAAACAATTCACCTAATATGAATATAAAACATTATTAAATGAACCGGAGAAAGTAATTAATTTAGTTAATTCTTTAAAAAAATATCATCATTATTAGTTATTTCCAAAATTATATTTTTATTATTCTTAATATAAATACAAATACTCATAGTATTTAATAAAAAATATAATAAATTTGTACAAATATTATAAAATATTTTATAAAAGTATCAACAACTTTTTTTTAAATATCTAATTGTAAAATTCTTATTAGGTCTTTTAATAGTACATGAGTCTTAGTAAACCTAACAACAAAACTTCATTTCTTACACTTAATTCAATTTTTTAAGAAATAAACTACCATTTATATAATCAGGAACAAGAAAAATTATAATATTTTTTTTGGGTGGTTATTCTCTTCGACCCTTTGTTTGTTTTGAGTTTATAATTGGGTTGGCATTGGAAAGTTGGGAACTTGTGCATTTATCAGTGAATTGTAGTTTTGCGAGTTGTGTTTTTTTCTATCATACCTTTTCTGGTATATTGTTGGGTTTTGGCCTATTGGGGTGGTGATAGTTTTGTTGTGGGATGTGCGATTTCTCAATGGGCTGTTTGGATGAGGGAAATGGGGAGCTTGAAAGTGGAGTGAGTATAGGCTGTGGGGAAGTGGGTTTTGAGAAAGAAGCAAAGCCAGATATTGCTGCCATTGAGGATGCTGTGAAGGTGCTGTTGCTCTGTCTTGGGGAAGATATCAACAGGGAAGGGCTTAGGAAGACACCACTTCGGGGTTGCCAAGGCCCTTGGTGAAGGAACCAGAGGTGACCATGTATATATGAATCTTTTGGACTATATATTTTCATTCTTGACATGTTTAGACAAACTGAAGAACTTACTGAAAAAGAAAATAAGACAGGGAAAATGAATTGAACTTCTTCTTAGAATTAATTGTACAGTGTGGAAAATTTAGATGATAAGTTTTAGCTTACCAGGAAATTCCATTACTTTTTTGTTTTCTTTTCCTTTTAAGTGTTTAGTGGAGTCTTACTTTAGCCTGATGAAGGATGATGATTTGATTGATGTCACTTATGGTTGTTTTCCTTTTATTGTTTCATGAGTCATGTTTGACAAAGATTGTTATTTGTTGACAACATAACATATTGGATTTTGTCCCTTCTTTAGATTAAGATTGGAACTGGTGATGAGAGTTATACTTTTTATCTATGATGTTTAGTCTTTGTTAAGGAATAAAATTCTGTCTGGCTCAGTATTACTTTTCTGTCTTTTTCAGCAGTTTTGGGGAAGTTGGGTATTTTACTTTAGAGGAAAAAATAAAGAGGAAATTTAATTGGTTACACCATGGTAATTGATCTGTTTCTATTGGATAAAATCTATGTCTATGATTATTGCGAAGTAGCTTTTACAGTCCAAAAATTAGGTGGACTGCGTCATGGAATAGAAGTTATGGAGCTAAATGTAATTCATTCATAGAGAAAATCTTGACACAGACAGATACAAAAAAAATAGCAATCTCTTTTTCTGTTTTGAGAAAATATAGGTCAAAATGGCAGTTCAATCCTGTGAAGGCAATTGTCTTAGAATTTCGGCTTGGAGTCTAATTTACTTCTACAAAACTGATTTGTGAAGTGAGGACTGTCCAAGCCTTATATGCACTCTGTATTGGTCAGTTCTTCCTTAGATAATTCTTCAAGACACTGGCCTAGGGGGGTGATTGCAACTAAGGTGACTTTCCACCAAATTGCTAGACACATTTTGTGCTTGGCCTTTCATGTACCTTTTCATTCAATTGGTGTTGCTTCTGTTAGGAGACTAGTTATAATAACCAGTTGATATTGTAATGATGCGTGCTTGATAGAGAGTATTTTTCCCATCCAGTTTCCTTTTTTTATCGGAAATATTTAAGCACCAGGGTATTATTATTCTTTTCCTTAACAATCCAATTTCTTGCAAGTTACTGCAGTGACTGTTAACCTTTGATATATATGCTATGGCTAAAATAAGTATAGATATAATACAACAATTACTTTGTTTTTCTCTTTGTACCTGCTTAATTAGTTCATCATTACATTAAACACTATTTTTCTTCCTCCTTTTTTGGTTTATTTTCTTGTTTTAAGTGTTTAGTTTCTGTAGTTCTGTTCTCAAAATTAGAATTTAGGATTGTCATATTTTGTTGCATAATAATAAGATTACTTATATTGAGGGAATTGATATATTCCCAGGGTACAGACAAAAAGTGAAGGACATTGTTGAAGGTGCTTTATTCCCTGAAGCTGGTCTAGAAAGCAATACAATTGGTCATGCAGGGGGTGCAGGTGGACTAGTGATTACTCCTATTGTGAGTCTTGCTTGCTGCCATCCAAAGCAAGTGTCATGTGGGTTATGTCCCTTCTAGCCAAAGAGTTGTGGGTTTAAGCAAGCTCTCTCGTGTGGCTGATGTATTTGCCAAACGACTCCAGGAGCCTCAGCGTCTGGCAGATGAGGTTTGCTCAGCATTGTATCAGGGAATAAAGCCAGCAGGTGTTGCTCTTGTACTTCAGTGTACACATATCCACTTTCCTGACATAGAATCAATCTTTCTTGAATCGAGTCAGCAAGCATGGTTGAAGACCCTTGTTTTGTCAGGTTCTGGGATATTTGATAACAGAAATGCAGATGTATGGTCTGATTTCTTTTGCCTTCTTAAATTTAGAGGTATCGAAATAGAAAATGTACATCTAAGAGGATCATCTGACCAATGGTGGTGTCCATCGTGGTCTGCTCTTTCTGCGAAAGTTTCCTCCAAAGCTGTACCATTCAATCCTGCAATGGTCACTGCAGTATCTTCAATCCTTAATTCTTTGGGAGAAGATTCATTTAGGAAGGAGCTTGCAGGGACACCTAGTCGATTTGTTAAATGGATATTGAACTTCCAAAGCTTTGACATGGATGTGAAGCTGAATGGTTCCCTTTCTGGTGGTATTGATACTCTTAATCCTGATAGGGAGGTAAACTTCAATGGCAGACAAATACACTGTGAGTTGAACTTGCCGTTTTGGTCACAATGTGAACATCATATACTTCCATTTCATGGTGTAGTTCACATAGGATACTTCATTTCAGAAGGATTTAATCCCATTGCAAAATCCCTTGTACAGTCTATAGTACATTTTTATGGTTTCAAACTCCAGGTTCAGGAAAGGCTTACAAGACAATAGCAGAAACCATTGCACCACTTTTATTAGGTGGGCATGTAATAGTAGTTGTGGAGGCAAGCCACACATGTATGATTTCTAGGGGAATTGAGAAGTTTGAAAGTAGTACAGCTACCATTGCTGTGTTAGGTCACTTTTCAACTGACCTTGCTGCAAAGGCCATGTTCTTGCAGAGTGTTGCTAGTGCTACTACTTTTGGGGGGCTATAGTTCCTGTTGGTGCCCACTTGAATTGATTCCATTCATTCTCTGCACTTTTGAAGGTTTTACTACTAGCATTTGATGAATTCAGAAGACCTCCTTTCATGAATAATTTCACTACATTTCAAAATCACCCAAATTTTGTTCTGGTGGCAAAGGCTTACCATCATAAGAAGATTTATAGTAGAACTTCAGATTGTCTTCCCCCCTTTTATGTATGTATGTATATGTGTATATGTATATATATCCCTTAATAATAATTCAAGGAATGAATCTCTTTTCCAGATTTATATGCTTGCAGATTTACGGTAGATGTCACTCATTTTCATAATTTTATGCGAAGGTTCAACAAGGTAAGATTCAAACTTGTTTTTAGTGTTTTTAAGTGCTTGACTGCTACGGAAATGAGTAACCAATATGATCAACTAGTGTTGAGCAGGTAGTTATATACTTTTTAAATCAGGAAATATAGAGAATAGCAACGTTGAGCGAGAGCGGCGCAGTCGGCGGCGACAAACACGATTGTGGGTTTTGTTTCTGGGTTTTGAGTACAAGATCAACATGCTCCGACGATCCTCCGATCCATCAAGTTGCGTGACGACTCGTTCCGATCCGGTTCAATTCCAATCTGCCAACTGAGTTACCCCAACTTCTCCTCAAAACTCGGTGACTCGTACGAGTGTGAGTGAAAGGCAAGAAACAAAAAGTGCCTATTTTGACAAACAAGTCAACAAGAATACACTATATGAAATGTCATACTTTATTTTATCACTTTAGAGGGTAACGAAAGCTACATAATACCACTCTGTTCTCCAAACCAAGCTACAGAAATGTGCATGACCTTTGCTGAATGTTCCATAAATTGAAATTGGATGTTCTGTAATAAATGCAGTATTCATCAATCATAATTTATCTTACTCTAATCAAATTTTCCATCCAGTATTTAGTTTTCAATCTTCTATACCGTGAATACATATTGAGATGTTATTCATCTATCAACTTCTTAAAATTGTTGCATGAGATTGCCAATTCGTAAAGATTTATAGTAGTTCTTACCATATAAATTAATTTCACTTTTATGCCTTTTTATTGTCTGTCTAGTTCTTACCATTTCCCTTTCTACAGGCAGTTTCGAATCATATATCTTGAGCTACTTCTGAATTTTCAAGAATTCCGTAACGATGAGATACAGAAGACAAAATTCACATGATCCTACAATGATGCAACTTGCTGCATCTTTTCTTATCATAACAAGGTATCTAAAGCAGCATCTGCTAGCTTTTTCAGTCATTGCTTGTACGGTTAAATGATTGTATGGATATATAGCAGAGTAAATATGCCAAACTATGCTAAGAATATGGTCGTAAATTGTTTTCTGTCCTCATTGTATTCATCATAGAGATTTATAAACAAGTACAAGAGGCAATCATTGGATTAGTGTGGGAATGCAATATATAACATCTAGAAGCATGGGAATTGGATTTTGGTTATTAATTTTTAGATATTATGAGATATTATAATTATTGTTTGATATTTCATATTTATGTAATGGGCTTAGTCCATATGTTTATTTTTCGTATATAAACATAACCCTATGTGTTCAATAGACTAAAGGGATTTACCATATTCTTTCTTTTCCTTTAATACTAATATAATCACACTTTGTCATGAAAGTTGTTGGTTCTCTTGGTGATCTTCTTTGCTCAAGATTTGTGGGATGGATGCTATTAATTCCCTCTGAGGTATCATTTGATTTATGACTTCTCAACTAGACTGACATTTTATAGATCTAACAAGTCATTTATCATCACATGAAACTATTTATTGAAACGAGAACAAAAAAGAACCAACATATGGGAGACCCTTAAATGTTCCCATTAATTTATTCAATCTCTGGTCATGAAAGGAAAAAAAAAAACACATGAGAGGCCAAATCAAACCCATGTTAAAAAATTTACAAAAAATCTCCTTTAAAACTTAAAGAAAAAAAGGAGTTGAAATCTATTATGAAAAAAAAAATTCTAGCCCTATAACTCGAGGAAGAGAGTAAAACCAATGAATTTCTTGTCTATTATCAATTCCCCAATTCAAGCTTATCTACACCAAAAAAAAAATTCACCAAAAATGTGAGTTACTTTAAACTCTTCACAAATATTCATGCATTTTCATCAAATTCAACCACACCCTCCTATAAACTCAACATATAAAGCATTTCGAAGACCCAAAAAAGAAAAGAAACTTCCAATACATTCTCCCAACTACCTCTCAAATTACCACCACAAGTAACAAGTCTTGGATAATCTCTAATCACATCTGTATTTATTTTAATCCAACCAACAACAGGTATTTTTCAAATAACTTAAAAAGTCATAGTTGTTTTTCTAGGCATTTTGTGAATGTCAAAGAACTTCAAGATAGAAAAATAAATCATATAATTTTGCATAACCTTTTTAGAAGAGTTGCGAGATAACCTAACATATCCAATCTCTTATAATTTTCATATCTAACTCCAAATCTATACTCTTTTGAAATTTAGAATAATTTCTCATTCTCCACAATATCCAAATAGAATATGTAACAGCCATACATGCATCTTTCACTAAAGGACTATATCATCAACTTTAATAAACTGTATTAAATCAATAGAAGAAGAAAAATGTTTACTAACTAGGAAAAACTTATTGCAGACAAGACCAAATGTGCAGAGCAATGTAACATTCAAACAAAATGTGAATAGTGCACTTTTTTTTTTGTTTGCTTACATAGACTACACATAAAACACATAGATAAACCTCTATATCAAATCTCTTTATCATAGGTCTTTTATAATGAAACAGCTTCCAAAGAACCAAAGTTTTGGTAGGAGGGATAAATTCACCTAAATAAACTTTTCCCAATCAAATATGAAGAGAGGGCTAATAAAGAAATTTTTACTGCAATAAATTCATTAAATAAAAACTAATTTTAGATACACAAAATAATTAGTTGTTATATTGATTAAATTAGATATTATTTTATAAACTAAAAAAATATTGATATTTAAAGTAATTTCTATTATTGATAAATAGTTTTTTAAATTGGTATCTAATTTGCTACCAAGGTTTTAACTAACAACTTCAGAATCTAAATAATTGATAGCTAAAACCTTAGTAGCAATTAGATACCAATTTAAAAATTATTTATCATAATAGAAACTACTTTAGATATTAATAATTTTTTAATTCCAAAAACAGTATCTAATAGTAATTTTTTTTATTTCTAAAATTAATTTTTATTTAATATTTTTTAGTAGTGTTGCTAACAAGCTTTTTGACTCAATAAACCATAATCATCTAGAGACCAATTAAGGATTTCATGCAATTTGTAGACCTCATATTAGAGAGGAGAGAAAGACTACTTATTATCATTCTAGATGTGTGAAACTTTAGACAAAAGCTTGAATCTCTACATTAGGTACACCAACCAACATAGAAATACACTATTAGAACACTTGTTATTTCAAAAATTAATTTGATAGAAATTAATTTGATCACTCTTACGAACATTATTTCACTAAATTTCATTCATTTTTAGATTTATTTGTAGACACAAAAATTTCATTTATTTTTATATTTATTTGTAAACACAATAAAATTTATGTGATTTCCAAACAATTATATTCTAATTATATAGATAAAATTGATTTACCATATTCAATTGAATCATATTTAATTACAAGACATATATATCAAATCAAAGAAAACAACCACATAACTCTAAACATTCTTGATACTGATCTCATGTAAATTTAATTACATCATGTGAAGAGATTGAAATAAAATGTTTAAAATAATTATAAAACAAATATTATTATTCAGTGCTTTAATTCAATTAATAAACCTTAGAATTTTGGAAAATTAAAGAAAAAAAATAAAGAAATGCTGAATTTTAAAATTGGATAATTATCAAGGAAAGTAGAGACGATTTGAATTGTTGAAGAAGTAGAACAATGGTGGAATGTAAGAAGTAGAGAAAAAGCTTGAATCTAAAATACTCTAAGTCTAAAAACGAGTAAAAGATGCTAAAATACTTAAATTCAAAATCAACTTCAAATTTCACTTTCCGTTAACATGGTACTAACGGGTTATTACAACAAGAAATGATGCCAAACCATAAATATGCATGAAACATGAAAATAGAACAACTAAGAAACACTTCCAAAAAAAGATATAGGCAATCACTAATGCTCTTAAAGAGTTATAGCACTTGGAATACCCTTCAGGAACATAGCTCTTGCAGCAAGATCAGTTGAAAAACGTCCCAATGCAGCAATGGTAGCAGTATTACTACCAAACTTCTCAATTCCCCGAGACATCATACATGTGTGACTTGCTTCCACCACCACTATCACATTTCCACCAATCAATGAAGAAACTGTTTCTGCAATCTGCTTGGTTAGCCTTTCTTGAACCTGGAGCTTAACCCCATAAAAATGCACTATTGACTGCAAAAGGGATTTCTCAATCTGAAACCCTGGGGACATGGAGTATCCTATGTGAACAACACCATGAAATGGAAGTAAATGATGCTCACATTGTGACAGGAAAGGCAAGTTCAGCTCTGAGTGTAGTTTGTCATTAGAACCTACCACCTCATTAGTGTTCAAAGCACCATTTATCCCACTCCAAACCAAACCCTTCAGCTTCTTTTCAATGCTACTACATTGGAAGTTCATCAGCCATTTTGTATACCTACCAGGAGTCCCTTGTAACTCCTTCCTAGTTGGATCCTCACCTAAAGACGTAAGAATTGAAGCTACTGCAGTGACCATAATAGGGTTCATTTCTTCATTCTTGACTGAAACTTTAGTAGAAGACAAAGAAGGACACCAACATTGGTCCAGCGACCCTTTATCATGAATTTTATCCTTGTCTATACCTCTAAACTTAAGGAGCCCAATAAAGTCATCCCACGTGTCTGCATCTTTGTTTTCAAAAGCACCAGACCCTGCAGAAACCAGTATCCCCAACACCCCTTTGTGGTTTGAGTCAAGAGAGTTTGATTCCATGTCTGGAAAGGGAATGTGTTTGCATTCAAGTACAACAGCAACACCTGTGGGTTGTATTCCTTCATGCAATGCAGAACAGACCTGATTTGCAAGACGCTGAGGCTCTTGGAGTTGTTTTGCAAACACATTGGTGACACGAGAGAGCTTGCTTAACCCTAAAACCCTTTGGCCAGAAGGCACATAACCCACATGACACTTGAAATAGAATGGTAGCATGCAAGACTCACAGTAGGAGTAAAAGTCAAGGTTTCTCACAATCACAAGTCCACCTACTCCACCTGCATGACCAACTTCGGTATTGCCTACACCAGCTTCAGGGAATAATGCATCTTCCACAATTTCCTTAACACTTTGAGTATAACCTGGTAACAAGACCCTTCTTATCAATATTTGTGCTTAACATACTCTTCAAAAAACTATGTTAACTACTATATCAAGAAAAATTATCCTTAGTTGTATAAGATTCTTTATGGGTTTAAAAATAAATATATATAATAAAAAGTATATTTATAATTAAATGATATGAAAAAAATATTAAAATAATAATATTATTGGTTATAAAGTAAATATAGAAAAAAGACAATTCTGTAAATATAATTAGTAAATATATAATAATATAGTAATAAATAGTAAAAAACACACTTTACAACTCTTTATAATAATATAATAATATTTTTAATTAAAAAATAAAATAAATATAATTAAAATTTTAATTTATTATATGTTAAGTACATATTTAATTTAGTAGTAGAAATAGTAGAAGACAATATAATAATAAAGTAAATATCTGCTTTAGGGTTTAGAATATTAAATATAAAAAATAAAATAAGTATCTTATATTTGACAACCAATATTTTCTAATCTTAACAACCAATAATAATATTATTTTAATAATTTTTTATATTATTTAATTATAAATTTATCCTTTATTATAGAAATTTTGCATGCTACTATTTTTTTCATATTAGTTTACAAAGTACACAAGCTACAAGATTAATACTCACAGGGCCACACTCAAATCTAGGGTGGCACATGATGATCTTTGCTGAAAAGGCCACAGATCTGTGTGGTGATTGAATTTTGAATCAAATCTTCAATATTATAAAACTGAAAATACGCCACCCTAGATTTAGGGTTCATACACCATCTCCCACTCATGACCATATATTTAATAAGAAAATAGTTGAAGACAACAAAGAAAATTTAATTTTAGCTTAAATATCGTATTCTATCTTGTAATAAAATGAAATTTTATTTACGTTTTACAATGAATAAATCTATAAAAATGGAAATCATAAGTTGGTAGGAATATTTTGAAGTTGTCCAATATTGCCATAGATTCTTCTGTTTCTTTTCTTCAAGAAAAAAGAAAAAGAAAAACTCATAAAACACCAGTCATAAAACTCACCTCTGGTTCCTTCAGAAAGGGCTTTGGCAACACGAAGTGGTGTCTTTCTAATGCCTTCTCTGTTGACATCTTCTCCTAAACCCATCAACAAGACTTTGACAGCATATTCAATGGAAGTTGAATTGCTCTCTTTCTCAGAGCACTCTTCATTACCACCATTTCCAAGCTTGCAATTCAAACCATTCTGACCCAAATGCTCCATTCAAACTCTACACAAATATCAACTCTCAAACACGATTTTGCAATGCACCTTGTTTTGTTTATCTCTATTTGTGGCATGCTTCTTATTTATAGAGAAAAACATGTAAATGGTGTAGTGATGACAAGGAAGGAAACAGATGTACGTGGCTGAGGATATGGTTCATATAGAAAATAAGATCATGTTTTATTTTTTTGATTCTTTTTTGAAGATTTTGTAGAAAAAAAATATTGAACTTAATGATATTAATGCACTCTTTTGATAAATATTAAATAATACCATCAATTGAATGTTTTAATATGATAAATAATTAGAGTGATTACCAAAACAAAATTTAAATTAATTAAATGTGATAAATATTACATTTAATAATAAATTAAAATTTATCATTCATTATATTGAAAAATTCAAATTGAATTCCATCATAAGAAAATAATTAAATAAAAACTAACTTTAATAATTAATTACTATTGATTAAATTAGATATTATTTTATAAGAAAAATAAATTAATATCTAAATATTTTATATTATTAATAAATAATTTTTAAATTAGTATTTAATTAGTTATTAATTTAAAAATTATTTATTAATAATAAAAATTATACTTTAAATACTAATAATTTTTTTTGATTTTTAAAATAATATAATATTTTTATTTTTAAAATTAATTTATATTTAATAATTTTTTTTCTGTGTCAAGAATAATAGTACTTAATGTTTATATATATTATCTTAGTAACACTTATCTTGCTATTAATATAAAAGACTCCTCTAAAATAAATAAACATGCCAACAAAAATATTATGACAAATTAACCTTTAGTTGAGAGTTTTAAAATTATTTCCTCATTATTCCTTAATATCAAATGAAAATACTATAATATTTAATAGAGGTAAGAAAGGTAATTAAATCTAAAATTGTATAGAAATTATAAACTTCCTTGTAAAAAAAAATACAATTCTTAATTTAGTTTATTGAAAAAGGTGTGAGTTACTTAAAACTATACGGACATGTGTCCATTCTCAAGGATAAGTTTTTTTATGTGTGTGTGTGTATGTATATATATTAATAAATAATTAGAGTGATTACAAATGTTTTATTTATTAAATATTTTAGTTAACACTGTAATCAAACTTTATTATTAATCATAGTGAAAAATTCAATAAAAAAATAGTACTTTATAAATTAATAATAATGATAAGATGTATAGTATTTCATAAATATATTAATAATAACTATTATTAAAGATAGTTATAATAATAAGAATAAATAATAATAATAATGATAATATATCATACTTAATTGGATAAATTGCACTTATTTTCGTTAAAATTATGCTTAATAATACTTACATCGTAACATATGCACTATATAAATTATTAATCAAAAGCCAAATTTTATATATATATCTATACATATATTATTCTATAATATAATTATGTATATTACTTAAAAAAAATCAGTTTTTAGCAAACTAAAATAATCTATATTACACCAAACTTCAAAAAGTGTTATACACAAGATATTATACAAAACATGTTACTCTATAAAAATAAGATAATAAGAATGGATCATTTTGCATGAGGTTATCTAAAGATTTTTCTATCAGTGAGAGATAGAAACTCTTATAAAGAGTATTTCTACCATCATCTGTGTTCTTTTTTGTTATTTGTTGAGGCACACTTGCATTGTGTATCATTTTGTTAGTGTTGGTACTTCTTAAATTCTGCAGGTTTGCTGCATAATCCAGTTTTGTAAGGGATGTGGGTGCTCCACAAAAAATTTAGGATTTGTTGAATCTTTGAGATTGTATAAGAATTGGGATATCCCTGAAGTGTCTCATTTTATTTTATTAATTCTTCACTGAAAAAAATAAAATTAAAGACTTATACAAAAATTGACTTGTATGAGTTAGTTAGAAACACTCACTAACTTCTATCTAATTGAGCAAATACAAATATACAACCATAAGATTGTTAGTATACCAATTAATAAGAGTAAACATCTTTAGAGGGTTTAACCTAATAAATACAACTAATAAGTAAAATGTTCTATTAGATGATTTTTGTTATTAGACCCTACATGCTTTCGTCCTAAACATTAGTTTAATATACAATATCTTACAAACTCCATCATGGACAATAACTGTTTTCAATTGGAATTACAACCAATATTCAAAAAATGTTTGCAATAAACTTTCTTTTGAGACTTGGGTTTGTGAATAAATTTCTAGCATAGTCCTTGGTCACAATCTTTTTCACCTTGATTCTCTCTTCAATACTAAGAAAATGGTATCTGATGTTGATATAGATCACCCATTAGATTCTTCAACCATAGACACTTATTTATTACCTTTGCCAATGTCAATATTGTATATTATTGGTTGGAGAGTAAAAGCATAACTAGTAATGCATTGTCTAACATTTAGGTTTCTCAAAGTCTAAGTTTAAGTAACTTTCTGAATTACATTGTGAATCACCCTTCAAGATAATTCCAATGTCTTCATTCCTCTTTAGGTATCCCAGGATCCTTTTTTTCCTTCTAGTGCTCCTTCCTAGGCTTACTCACATATCTACTTACCAAACTAACTACTTGTGCCAGGTCCAATCTATTTCGCACAAAGACATACATCAGACTTCCCACTATGCTTGTATAAATAACACATACCATGTATTTATTCTCATCCTTAGTCTAAGTAGTATTGAGCTCTAAAAGACATAAAAATGATGTCAAATGTTTCCTCATGACTTTAACCCTTTAAATACCAAAACATCTCAACACCTGTTGGACCTACTTCCTTTGACATAAAAATAACTTCTTCTAAGCTTAATTCCTCTTGATCTTTCATCCCCAAAATCATATTTGCTTTGTGCATTTTCATTCATCTTAAATTTCTATAATAAATGCAAAGCAGATTTAATCAATTAACATGTGCAATAATCAATTAAAATAGAAAGAATTAAATGCTTCAAATAATGGATTAAATGTGTTTAAACTATTCTTAAATTAATGTTTTCTAAATTCTATAAATAGAACTTTGGTCTCACTATTGTAAAAAGAGAGTTCAATTGAGACTATTTGAAATATTTTCAAACTTTCAAGATTTAAAGTCAAAGGTCGTGTTATGTTATGCTGAAACCTTATTGATTGCTTATGTTGTGAACTTCAGTATATTCTTTACTTATTATGAACTTGTTGGAGTTTTCTAGTGTATATCCTCTTGTGTAATCAAGAGTTGATTAGATTGATAACCTCTTGAGTGTGTTCAAGAATTAATCTAGCTTTTGCTTGTTGTCTTGAGTTTGTAATTTGTTTGTACAAACTTTTGAAGATAGTGGAATCCAATTATTCTAAGATTAAATGACTAAGACTAGATGTAGGATCATTTGTGATATGAACTAGTATATGTGAAAAACAAGGAGATCATTATAAGGGAGGGTTGAATTGTGATTTAATTGAACTTATTTTTTTGCAAATATCACTTGATTAATGATGCTAATGAATTCTATTCCTGCATTTAACAGAGTTAACTTTAGTTACCAAACATGTAGTTACTTTTTTTACTTAACTCTGTTTTATTTAACAGAGCTAACTTTAGTTTAGTATATGTACACATTACTAGATAAGGAATGTTTTATTTTGTTGTTTTCTTGCAGTCATGCTAATTGATAAATCGTGAATTTATAAACTACGAAACACCATTGAGTATGCAAATGGGTTGAATGTGTTTTTGGATATTGCATTTCAACATGCTAATGGTCCTGTAATTAAGTGTCCATGTGCAAAGTGTGGTTTCAAAAAGTGGCAAACAAGGGATGTAGTTCAAGAACAATTAACATGAACAACTTTTCCTCTGAAGTACAAAACTTGGTATTTGCACGGTGAAGGACCAAGTGTAACTGAGTCTATGGTCGCTACAAGTGCGCATGTCATTGAAGATTTATTGGAATCTCAAAATCCAATGGAAGACATGTTGAACGATGCATTTGGGTTTGCAGGGCATGATGAGGATACTGAAGCTGATGGTCTGCAAACTAATATGGTGGGTGATGAAGGAAATACAAACTTTGATGAATTGATGAGGAACAATAATGAACCCTTATATGAAGGTTTTACAAAGTATTCAGATTTATCATTCATGTTGAAGTTGTACCATATCAAATGCATGAGTAGAATGAGTGACAAAACAATGACCATGATTCTAGACTTGCTAAAGGACGCATTTGAACATGCTAAGTTTTCGAACTCGTTCTGTGAGGCGAAGACTGTGATTACCAAACTTGGACTTAATAATGTCAAAATACCAGCTTGCCCAAAAGACTGTATGCTATATTGGGGTGAAGACAATGAAGGCTTAGAAGAATGTAAACGGTGCAAAACATCTAAGTGGAAAAACAAAGATAAGAAGCAATATGCAAAAATCTTGCGTTACTTTCCATTAAAACCGCGATTGCAAAGATTGTTTATGAGTTCTAAGACGATTGAGTCTATGACATGGCATGCGTCAAAGGATAATCAAGAAGGATTGATGAGGTATCTTAGAGATTCTGAGGCTTGGAAATCATTTGATTTATTGCATCCAGAATTTGCAAATGATCCTCGAAATGTACGATTAGGCTTAGCTGCTGATGGCTTCAATCCTTATGAAAACATGAGTACAAACCATAGCATACGGCTAGTGGTTCTCATCCCATACAATCACCCTCCTTGGGAATGTATGAAGCAAACATCTTTTATCCTCTCCATGATAATTCCTGGAAAACAAATGGTAGGAAACGACATTGATGTTTACTTAGAACCACTCATATGCGAATTGAATGAGTTATGGTTTGATGGAGTGCAAACATTTGACTATTCAAAAAAAGAAATGTTTACATTGCGAGCGGCTTTGTTGTGAAAAATTAGTGAGTGCAATGACAACTTTGCTTGCATATATTGTTTTGAGAAAAGATGTTCCACGACATTTTGCTGCAATGACAACTAATTTGGTTCATGCATCCATCAATGAGGTGTTAATATATTTAAATATTTATTGGTTTCTTTTATTTTATAATTATAAACATTCAAATTCATTAACTTAAAATCATTTATTTTAGGCATCAAATACTGGAAATGATGCTCCATCACCTAATCAAATAATAAGATTAAGTGCTAGAAGCAAAACTGATTAGGGATATGTGTTTTAATTTTAAACTATGTATGAACTTTTGAACAATTATGTGTTTTAATTTTAAATTATGTATCAACTTTTGAAGAATTATTTGTGTTTTAATTTTCAGTTATGTATCAACTTTTTGAACAATATTATGTGTTTTAATTTTCAATGCAATGAATGGATGTTTATAATTTTATATATTATTTCATTTTATTAGTATTTTATTATGAAAATATATCATGTTTAGTTTAATTGTGCAAACCAAATTATAAAAAAGTGGTGACTAAATTTCTTTTATTTAGAATTAAAATTACGTCAGTTGAAACCGACATATTATTTTTACAATTTTATTACAATACTGACAGTTAAAAACGTCACATTATACCCTACATGATGGTGCTGGAATCCTTTTCAATGAGTTAAATTGAAACAGTTATGAGTGACACTACTTACATATAAAAACAACCACTTTAAACAAAGTGTTAAAGTGACAGGTGTTGCGGCGGTTAGCGTAAGACTACGACATTAAACTTTGTGGCGGCCATGTCTATGGCGGTTTGGGAAACCGCCACACGCGTATGGGGTTTATAAACGTCAGTTTATACGAAAATAACCGTCACTTTATACACGATTTTTTATAGTGTTATTTGTAAAATAATCAAACTCAAATTCCTTCATCTGATTTGTTGTATCAAATGCACTTTGCTTACTTCTCTGATTTATTTTTCTATGATATTTTCTTATATTCGAACTAGTTATCAATCTATGATTATTGCATCTGATAGGCTATACCAAATGCTGGTTTGACCTAAAAAGATTAACTAAGAAAATGAACTTAAGGATATATATTTTCATAAATCTTTTTCAATGACTTTCATTAAATCTTTTTCATAAAATGATTATTACATTTTTCTTGAAGAAAACTTACAACAAATATTTTCAGATGAACATGTTTAAAAAATCTTATTTTATTGTTATCACTTTTAGCTCAAGAAGGTCATGTCAAACATAGATTTCAAAATCGACTAAATCACTTAATTGACATATTTTATATTTGCTTGAACAAGTAATTAAATCATGGTTTTAGTATCTGACCAACCAATATAAAAGCAAAATTGAATAAGTTGTAATCCATAGAATGAGGATTGTAAAGAGAGGAGAACAATGGGTTTTCAAAAATGAATTGAGCCTAAAGAAGATTCTAACATGAAAATTGAAATGGATCTAGCTGAAGAAAGAGAGAAAAATATTTCTCATATTTTGAGTAGGTTTTGTTGGTAAAACTAGAGAGGTTATGTAATCACTAGCTGAAGAATATCTTTTTTTTTGGATATCAGCAGTTAAAAGAATTTTTAGATATCTAAAAGGAACTACTACTCTTGGTCTTTGTTATAAAGCAAGAGAAAGTTTCAAATTGCAGGGCTACTGTGATGCAGACTACACTGGAGATAAGACAGAGAGAAATAACACAAATGGAGAGTGTCACTTCATTAGAGGTTACCTAATCTTGTGGGCTAGTAAGAAACAAGGAACGATTGTCCATAGTAGAAGCTGGAAATATATTAGTTACACATTGTTGCTCACAAGTACTATGGATTAAGAATCAACTTAAGGATTATAATGTTCATAAGATGAACATTCCTATTTTCTTTGCACATTTGATTGAACTAGGTTGATTGAATTCATGAATACATGATCCTATTTCTCTGTGTATTTGACTGTTTGATGTCTTATTGATACTATTACAATTAATTTTATCTAATTGATTCATGTTTGCTTTTTAGGTTTTATTTACTCTTGTTTTTTTAAGAAAATTTGAGTTGCATTTTTATAAAATATTACCAATGCCATGTTACTTGTTTTTCATTAACCTTATATAAACTAGTTAAACCTTACCAGTCCTTCTCTTTCATATATAAAACCTTATTACCATGGACTCTCCGTCATCTTCTTCATCATTATTTTCTACTTGGGAAAAAGACGCCAAGGAAATTTAAAAAAGCACATTCTTAAGAAGAAAGCATACTTAGAGTCTTTTACCATGGGAGGACAAAGACCTTTGAACGTCCTACTAAAAGACTTGAATGAGTCATTAATAGAAGATAGAGATGCTCAAAACAACATTGTATACGATGAGGATTTGTTACAAATTCTAGAATCACCATCAACTTAGGACAAAGTGTTGGAGAAAACACATGATATGGTCAATAAATCCTTCAGTATAGAACAGCAAGTAATCCTTCAATGTATATACGAGATGGGGGAAAGATTTTTAAGGGACATGAAGGCGACCTTTTTCACATTTAACAAATGAATGCACGCTTCACAAGGAGGATGGAAAACCTTGCCCCAAACTTTTCCCACCAACTTAACCAATCTCTCTAAATGAGATTTTGCACCAGTTAGCTGCTGTTATTTCCAAACAACCATCCAAACCTTCACAACAATGATGATGTCTTTCAATGTCCGCTTTTGATGTTGTCAAAAAGAGGGAGAAATAAAGTCTGTGAGAGTTTTTGGGAAATATAGTTTTTTGGGTTCTTAGGATAGTTTTGTCTTGAGTGTTTTTAGTTTCTGTCTTTGAGATTAATGTTCTTGCAATTTCAATCTTTGACTTGTTCTATTTTCTTGGTCGTCAAGTTTTGTTTGTTTCATTTCAATTTCAATTTCTGATTTCAGTTTGTATTTCCTCTTGCTGTTAGAACATCAATAAAATTAGTGTTTGGTTTCTTCTGCTTCCATTCCAATATTAACTAAGATCCTTGATGAATGTCTAGTGCACTTTGATATAAAATTGTTAATACCTTTAATGATTCTATATTAAGTTATATTTTTGTCATCATGAAAAAGAGGAAGATTGTTAAGACGTTAGACGGTCTAGTTACTGCTAGATAGTCTAACAACCCACTAGATAGTCTAATGATAAGAGAGTCTAATAAAGTTTCGATGGTAACAAACACTATAAGATGTGTTAAGAATATAACAAAGCTTATTTATGTGTAGATGTTAAAGAAAAACGGTTAGATATTCTATAATATTAACTTGTTAAATGGTCTCACATTTGATAATCTTGTTAGACGGTCTTATAGTACTACAACGTTCTAGACGGTCTCACATATTTGAACATGTTAGACAATCTTATTATGTCAAACTTGCTAGATGGTCTCATTGGTGTACAACTCGTTAAACACATTTGGCGATCTAGTCTTTACCTTCGTGTTAAACGATCTAGTTTTTGTTTTCGTGATAGATAGTCTAACGCATCAAGATCTCTCTAATCTCAATCTCTATATTCTTAAATTAATTTATAATGATCTTTGAATGTTTTCAAAACTTGTTGTAATATCATTAATTCATTTGAATCAAAGTTTTCAGTCAATGTCTCAATTACACTATTCTGGAAAGTTTTGAAAGTTCAAATATTAATAGAGGCTTTCGAAAACTGAATATCTTCGTATTCTTGATTATGTCTTAGTGAACTATATATTTCTTAATTAAATGTATCTCACTCAAATCATCAATATACTACAACGTTTGAAAAATATAGAAGTTTGGGAAGTCTTCGAAAATAAATGTTAACAGAAGGTTACTGATACAAAAGTTTTTTAAATTGTTGATTCTAAATTAATATCTTTGATTCTATTCGAGATAATTTACCTATTTTGATTAATGTATATTTCAATCAATTTTGAATCATTTCCAGAAGTGTATAAACACTCAAGAGGACAAGAATCTTTAGTTCATAAGTTTTCTTTTACAGTTCTAATGCCAAAATGATGAAGAGCAAAGTGAGATTTATGCATTCTTAAAGACTTGTAGTAAGCTTCAACAATCATCATTTCTAAAGATACATAAAGGATTCAAGTTGAAGAACACATAAAACAACAATCATAAAACCAATTTTTGTCTAGAAAAGTCTCAATACTCAAAGTTCATATATGTTATACATTGAGCGTCTAGTCTTTTGGGTTATGTGCTTAAAATATTGTAAATCCTCCACTTAGTGAGCTTACGTTGTTATCTCTTTGAGAGTGTTTTTCTCGTATTTTGAGAGGTCTTAGTCTTAAGGGGAGATGAAGACTGATTGTACTTAGAGAGGTCTATATACTCATTGTACCTAGAAAGGTTTGTGTACACATGTAACCTAGAGATGTTGGTGTACTCATCTATAATCACTTGATGATTTGTGGAATCTCTTAAAAGGACTAGACCTAGGAATAAGGGTGAACTATTATAAACCTTGTCTTTCTTTTCTCTCCCCTTTTTTTGCCATATGGTGCATTTTGTGTAGTATTTTATTTAACGAAGTGAGTTACAGGCTCCATTTATATCCATTTTTCCCTACAATGTTAACATGCAAATTCACATTCTTGGTACTGGCTTTAAATGCATTGTTAGCCAATTGTCTTTCTTGTTAAGCACTAAACAAGAAAATCATGGTTATTGGAGGAATGAGATCCATAAGGAGAACGTGAGATTTGATGTTACTATATTGGTCATTTAGTCCACGCAGAAACTACATGTCTTGGTTCTCAAGCGTTCAATGAATGATAATGGAGAAACATCACAAGAACATTTGGTTTGACAAGTACATATAATATCTGGCTGAAAATTTTCTAATTCATCCCATATAACTCTCAATTTAGTAAAATATTCAGTAGATAGGTCACCTTGATTTAAAGAGGCTACCTCCATTTTTAAATCAGAACTATGAAGAAGATCAACTTGAGAGTATCTAACCTTAAGATCATTCCAAATGCCAGTAGCAATGTCCATCCATATGATGCTCTGTCTTATGGAAGTAAAAACAAAGTGGACCAGCCATGTTACAACCATGTTTTTGCCCTTACTCTAGGTTGAGTATTTCGTATCCATTTTGGGTGGTCTTGACATATTTTCAATGAAAAAGTCTACCTTATTCTTGGTGCTAATCATAGATCGGCTCTAAGAATGATAACTAGTGGAGTCAAAATAGGAGAAACTAAGGCAATGGATGGGTTTTCATTAAGAACTGAAAGCTCTTCAGTCATGATGAAAGAAAGATCAAGAGCAAACCAAGAAAACAAGTAAGAGGCAAGAAAGAAGAAAGTGTGCAGTAGAGCTCTTGAAATGAAGAATTTTGATACCATAAAAGAGAGAAAGAGAGAGAGAGTTTTCATAAAGCCAAAGTCAAGAAAACAATGAGAAAAACCAAAAAAAACATATATTTTCATAAAGCCAAAATTAGGAAAAGAAGGTATATATACAACAAAAGAAAAAATTAGACAACAGACAAGACAATCTAGTGTAAAGAAATAAACTAGACGGTCTAGTGTTAAACAAGACAGTTTATCAACAACTATTATAAACAAACAGATTAGACGATGTATTATTAGACAATTTACACAAACTGATTAGACAGTCTAGTGTAAAACTGTCTGCACTAACTTCATCAAGATTGAAGAACCAACGGATACATTTACATTGGCAACAATCCACCGCAGTCCCCACTTTTAAAATATGTCACAGTATGTCGGGGATTCAAACACTTGAAGCTTTTTGCAGACTAGAAGCATATTGTCTTGCCCACTGATCATAGTGAATAATTTCTTCGAGTGAAGGAGATGCTACCAATTCTTTTTGATGCTCCTGGCATGTTAGCTCCACAACCTTGAATATGTCCAGGTAACTAATCCTGCAAACAGGGGGAGAAGGAAAGTCAGAAGAGGATTCATCACCTTCAAAAGAAAACAAACATTGTTATAGAATGTGGGAAAATTTTCTGAGGTTATAAGAACCCTCATCTGTGAGTAATACATGATGATGAGGCTTAAACATCACAGATTGAAAACTTCCTAAGAGTACGTAATTCCTTAATCTCGAGTAATACATGACCACGAAGCTTAAAAGATCATCCATCATGAACTTTTTGAGGGTACAGTAGTGATAAAACCATATAACATGAAATTGAATTTGGTTTGGCTGTAGACTGTTTCATGGCTAGGAAAATTTCTTCTGCACAGCTAACTAGTAATTGTAATCCAACCCCTCAACTTTCAATATCATCACTTCATGGAATTTTCATTTACTTTACTATATTCCAAGTGGTCAAATGTTATGTTAGTTCTTCTGATGCATCTTTCTGCATATACAGAAGTGATTTGGGAAGAGAATGCTTACTTTTCTTCAACAAACAGTTCTACAGCTTTCTCATTTGCTGCGCTAAGAACTCCTGTCATGGTGCCCCCAGCACGTCCAGCAGCATAGCATAGATTCACCGATGGAAATTTCTTATCATCAGGTGCATAAAATGTTAAAGAACCATACCTGAGTCAGGAGATGTTAAATACAATTGTGTCAATAAAATGAACATATTCACTACTAACTGGTTCATCACACATTATCAGCTAAATATGTAAGTAAAGAAAAATGGAGCTATCTGGTTAGCAATTTGTTGAAAAGAGAAAAATGAAATTCAACCAAGAAGGGCTTCACAATGGTGATGAATGTTCAAGATAAGGTTATGAGAAAATATGATACAGGGAAAGTGTTTGTACTTGCTAAGATCAAGGCGAGGCCAAGTTATTTCAGAGCAGTAGATTCTCTCTGGCCAAGATAATGTGTAAAGGAGTGGTAAGCGCATGTCAGGTATCCCCAACTGTGCAATAACAGATGAATCCTGAAAAGAACATACAAACAAGGCAAATTACTACTTGGCTGTCTGTTTTCGTATTCCCTTTTCCTTGTATTTCAATTTGAACTTGAACAATTCACATGTTCAAGCCTTTCTACATGTAGGTAATGTGATTCATCATTCAGTATGTGAGTGAGAATTTCTATGTTTATTAACAAGCAAAAACTAACAGCATATTGCAAGGTTTTAACCTGTGTTTCAACCAAGGAATGTATGATAGATTGTGGATGAATAACAATCTCAATATCATCGTAGTCAGATCCAAACAAGTAATGTGCTTCAATTACTTCTAGACCCTGCCAAGAATTAAAATAAAAATTATTATAGATTTAAGCATATCAATAGATAGAATCACAAGAAAGAATTCTGTCATCAAATAAAAAAAGGACATTTTCATCCAAATGCATTGAATGTAGAAGGAGACAAACCTTGTTGAAAAGGGTAGCAGAGTCAATGGTTATTTTTCTCCCCAAACTCCATATGGGGTGCTTTAGTGCATCAGCGAGTTTAATGTCTTTCATCTTTTCAGCTGGCCATTCTCTGTTAATCACCAGAATGACAGATAATTCAGGTCAGTTATTAAGAGCCTTAAATAGCATTATGAGGGAATGATTGAAGGTTTCCCTAATAAAACAATAATAATTCAAATAAGCTTTATCTAGAAACATCAAAACTCTTCAACTTGAACTATTTTCCCTTACCTGAAAGCACCTCCTGACCCAGTTAAAAGGATTTTCCTAAGTGCTCCCTTTGGCAACCCCTGGATAGACTGTTCAGAGAAGAATCCTTTATGTATCAGTGATGAACAGCAGCATGAAATGGTGCAAATAATAAATCCATTGCTTCAAATCAACAGAAAAGATGCAAACATTTATATACTCAGTATATGAGATATCTGTAACTTGATAATGAACTTAACTACCTGAAAAATTGCAGAATGTTCCGAATCAGCTGGAAGAATTTTTATGTTATATTTTTTAGCAAGAGGAAGAACAAAAGGGGCTCCAGCAATCATTGTCTCCTTGTTGGCCAATGCTATGTCTTTCCCTGCCTCAATTGCTGCAACTGTTGGCTGAAGAAAATAACCAATGACATTTGTAGTTTTACAATCTATACATACCAATTCATATTGCTAAGAATTTTTACCATTATGTAAATATATGTGCACTTTTTTTAATACTAGCTGAGAGGAACAAATTATCAGCAGAACTACGAAAATAATTATTAGGTTCACCCAAAGTTACATTATTTATGTGCAATTAATGACAACAAGCTATATATCTAGCTTGTCCTGGTATATTTGGTATTCTAACCTCATGTCCATTGAGATAACATCGTTAGATTCAATTACTACATTTGATGTATTATTCGTTTTGAACTCGTAACTCTGTCACAGTTTTATTCTTTAAAGATGTTTCGGATGGTTAAAGAAAGATGGTGTATTTAAATTGTCCTTGACTTCTAAACGATGTGAGATTATTGAAAATACAAAAATATTTGATACACAGAATGGAATGGTTATGAAGATTGAATGAAAGAAACATTTTATTTAAAATTACCTTTAATCCTGCACAACCAACTATTCCTGTAACTACAGTGGCTGCATCAGGGTGACGGGCAGCCTGAAAAAATATATGGTTGCTTATGAATTTTGAAAAGATTATTAAACCACAAGATGAGACAAAAAAGGAAAAGATTTCAACCTCAATGACTCCTTGCTCTCCAGGGATGATTTCAGGTTTGTGTTCCACATCAGCAATAGCCTCTTTAAGTTCATCCACTAAAGACTCATTTCTAAGACCAACAACTTGAGGCTTAAATGTCTTTATCTGCAAAGAGTAAAATATCTTGAACATGAGATTTTTGTTTGCAATTCTAAGAGATGAGACATATAACAGAGCATTTGATGTTACTTTTAGCTTTAAAATACTAGTCTTCTCATCCAAATTGTCTTGTCTTGATTTTCAAGATGATTTCTCTGTTCTTAGATGATTCTTCAAAATGTCTGAACAATACAATTTGGACACAGTTTATTCCTGGTAGTTATAATTCATAAGAAGAAAGAAAACTTCTCTTTTGATAAGATTTCAAATTCACTGCAGTCACAGATGTGAAAGTTCCATTAGATGATGTTTGGACGAAGTTAATTATTATTACCTGGTCAGCAAGAAGAGTAATATTTGAGCCAGCAGCAAGTGCCACAACCTTGAACCTTTCTGGAAACTCAGCCACTATACTCAGTGTCTAACAAGTGAAAATAATTAAGATTACTAGAAGAAAAAAGGCACCCAAAGCAATAATTAATCAACTTGAAGAAATAAAAACAAATCAAGTAAGGGATTACATACTTTAAAGTCTAATCCAAAATACATATAGAGTTATTTATTCAAGAAAATTTTAGGGTTCAATGGGACAAACCACATTGATGAGTCTAATTTAGAAAGCCATAAACTTTGGCCAAACTAATTTAGAGATATATATGTATAATATGCTTTTATTAGGTAAAATTTATAGCTCAAAGTTAGGAGGAAATAATTTTAAAACAAAAGTAAATAATTTGAGAATGATAAAAGTTGAAATTGAAGAAGTTGTTTAATAGTGTTACTAAATAAGAAAAAAGATATACTGATATCATAAAAATAAAAATAGATTATTAGCAAAACATTTTGTTCGTTAAAAAGTTAACAAGAAGACTTAATGTTTGCATATATCATTGCAAAATAATTAAAAATAAACTCATAAAAATAATATTAAAATCATATAAATATATTACCAAATGTATAATTTTATATACAAAGTATTTATCAAAAATCTCTTTTTATTACAAGGAAAATTTCAATACCATAAAGATATTTCATGGCTGAAATGGTAATTATAGATCATATATATATATATATATATATATATATATATATATATATATATATATGGAAAGTGGTATATACCTGAGTTCCAATTGAACCAGTAGATCCTAAGACAGTAATAGGTTTTGGTCCATCCCATGTCTTAAAATCAGAAGGCTCTGGAATAGCTGTTCCAGGCCAAGCTGGTGGTGGTGATTGAGCTGCAGCAGAACAACAAACTCTTCTTTCTACTGTTCTATCACTCTCTTTGCTCTTCAAACAAAAGTTACCTAAGGAAAAAAAAAAAAAAAAAACAGATTAATCATTAAACAAAAGCTAGATGCAGATTGTAGTGTTTTTGTAGGTGAAAGCTAGATGTAATAGGTGTAGATTTTTCTATAAGGTTCTGATACTTGAAATGTTTTCTTTTAATTAATTTATTTTTTTTTGATAAAAAAAATTAAACAAAAGCTAAATATACTTAATTACAAGTTGTTTTCAAGATAAAATAGTTTATTAAAAAATAAATTTATTACTAGAAATAATATCTTAGAAAATAAACTGTTTAATTAATATAAACTAATATGTTACAAAATAAATTGGAAGTTTCTTAAATGCATAATCTAACAGAGAATTGGGATCGAACTATTTGTTCGCAAACTTTTTTCTTTTTTTTGTCTTATGTGAAGTATTTCATCAAATAAACATTTATTTTATATTTTTAAAGTATGCAAATGATAGTCATAGTTTTTGAATTATATTTCCTTTATTATATAAATTAATAATATTTCAATAAAAAAAATATTGTATTTCCTTTTTTTTAACCAAGGAGCTTTCATATAAACATAACTAGTATTTTGAAAAAGAAAAGAAAATAAAATCAGCTCACACTATCATTCCAATACCATATTAATTATTCTAGGTAAATATAATAAAAGACATCTCATATATAAAATGATTATATTCTTTTATATAAAAAAAATGGCATTTCAAATAATGCACCACTTTAAACAAGTTTAAAAGAAATGTAACTTGCTTGATTAGAAATATTTTATTACTTTTGAAAATGGCAATAACAACTTTCAATCATTGACAAAAAAATTATCCCATAGAACTGTATATCACTCTCAATATAAATATTATGCAGTATAAAAATAGAAGGATTTAGGTCATCAGAAAAGTTTTGTTGACACTATCAACCATAAAAAAAACGTATATATTTAACACCATTTATAATAATATAACCCTTTATAATAATATAATAATATTTTCAAATTAAAAAATAAAATAAAATAAAATAAAAATATTAATTTATTAAGATGTAAAGTTAGAGTGTTAATATATCATCACCCGTCATTATCATTAGAAAAGTTTTGTTGACCATTGTCTTCAAGGGTTTACATGAACATTATTGTTGTAATAATTTTTTTTTTAAATTTGATTGTTTCTTAAATTAATTAAAGTGTTTTGTTTTCAGTTCAATAGTGACTAAGTTATGATGAAATCATTCGTATCCAACTATATTGTAAAACAGTATATGATTATAAACTATACTAATATTATAAAAAATTAAATATAAAAAACATTTCAATTAACTAAAAATGGTCATATTATATATTTACATTATAAAAATAATAATATTAAAATGTCAAGTTATACAATTCGTTCATATGTTTTATATATTTCTATATTTATCTGTCACACACTTACTTTTATATATATTATTTTAGATATTATTAATATTTTTAGTATTTAAAATAGTATTTAATTATCTTTTATATCTAAAATTAGTTTTTATTTAATAATTTTCTTTTAATTTATTATCCATCATTATAGAAATCAAAAACCTAAAAAGTAGCATGTCAATAAATAATTTAACCATGCAATCTCAAATTTTTATTATTTAGCAATTAAAAATGATGTTAGATTAATTAAAATGAGAAACTAAGATAAATTGGATAATTATTTTATTGCAAAATATAAACTTAGTTGTAGTGAAAACTATTATGGAGAATCTTTAAGAATGGTGTGGACCCTAACGTAAACATCTCCCTTTCTTCCTAAAAGACACTTAAAATTTTGTTCATTTCTATGTTTTTATCTTTGATTTTTTTTTTTCTTCCATGAAACTTATGGCTCAATTTCCATATATATTAAAAGAAAAAAAAAATGGTCAAGTTGAGAACGATAGAAGAGAGATGTGATAGAGTTTCTTGGTTCTTGTGATCCCTTTAAGCTTCGTGCCATCATTCAACAAACTCTTCCATCTTATTCATTTGTTTACGTACAGAAGGTTCTTTTTGTCGTTTTGTGGTCATACAGTGCATGCACACAACACTTGCTCGTTATCTTCTCCATCTTTCCATCAAAACTAACCTCAAAGCATAGCATCATAGTGTAAGGAAAAAAAAAAGGGTATGCAAAATAGTATCATCCTATCAGATCACAAACTATGATTTGGAATAAAGTTATTCATTTTTACTATAGTTTTCTGAAAAATAATGCTAAGAATGATTTCTGATCAGTTCAATTCATTTATATATAATTCTTTTCATTACAAAATCAGAAAAGGGTGATATTATGTAAATAGAAAATCATCCAATTACCAACAATCATGTAGAATAAATTTTATAGAGAAAATATTGATAAGAATGATTTCTGATCAGTTTAAAGAATTTATATGAACCAAACAGAATGAAGAGGGAATAGAGTAAAATGAAGAACACGAGGTAAAAACAAGATATGAAAATGGCGTTAAGAAAAAAAAAGGCAAAATGAATAGCAAAAAAGGAAGAGGAGACAATTTAGGTAATTAGTTGATAAAGTTTGAGAGAAATTAGAGAAATGATATAAGAAATACTGATGTTAGTCTTTTGAAAAACTCACACAAAAACTTAAAGGAGATACTAAATAATAATTAAAGTAAATTTAGTATTTTTTTTAATTTTTGTGTGAATTTTTTGATGAGATTAATATAAATATTTTTTGTAATGAAATAAAATGTTGATAAGAAGGGGAATATAAGCTAACACAAGTGTTGAAGGAGTGAAGAAGTGCTTATTGGTTTTGCTTATGAAGAAGCAGAAGTACGTTTAGGACAAAGACGGGAGAAGAACCTGGAAGTTTTGGGGAGTTATTTGATGAGAAAAATAAGGGCTTCACTTGAACTGGGGAGGGCAAATTCAGAGCCATTACAGAAGTAGAACAAAGCACGTCTCAAATGTTCCCGAATGAAAAATTGAACCAATCAGAGTGTTATTAAGTAGTTTTTCCGAGTTGGTGACGAGTACAAGGAGACAAAAACGATAAAAGGAAAAAATTGCACAACAATGTGTGGTGTTAGACATGCCAATTCTAATGACCAAGTAAGGTTTTTCCTTCTGGGTCTTTTTTTTTTCCGAAAAAGAAAACATTTATTTTCTTATTTTTCCTTCTATAATTGAAAAAGCCAAAAAAAGTGGATAAAATGGTTAATTGTAACCTAAAAAAATAGTGAGGTGGGTGTATATGGGACAAAAGGTGGAGTTTGAATAAGCAACACTCGTTAGTGATGTGGATACCATGAAGTCTTCGTTTCTTGTCTCTTGAAGTTTCCAGATTATATATGTTATTGTAATCCACACAAAAATAAGTGAAAGCAACGCAGGGTCTTGCATTCTTAGACGGAATTATCAGCATAGAAATTAAAGCAAATGATATTATGTGTTTTTAGATGGATCTATTCTAGTGGATTTCAAGGATCGGATTTTTTTTTAATAAGAAAATAGCATTAATCAATAATACTTTTTCTTCTGGAGTGAGAGAGAAGTCCAAGTATTCACGTATCAGCCCTAAATGGGTTTATGTGTGTGGTTTCACTTTTATCAGCCAAAAAAAAACTTAATATAGATTAAGGGTAGAAGGGATAGTCTCATGTAGTTTCTACTAAGTTTGGGTCAATTGACCATAAAAGAAATTACTTTTACATTTAATTAAGATCATGCTTTATTTAATTAAGATGATGCTTGTTAAAAGTAGTTAGCATTAAAGTAAAAATTTATTTAGACAATGATTTTTAAAGTTTTTAAGGTAGTAATTTTAGAGTCATAGTTATAAATATCATTTATTTGAAACTGTCATTTATATTTTTGCATATAAACGACAGTTTCTTAAACAATATTTGACCAATATAAGTTATGTCTACAATTATACGTGAAATACAAAATAAAGAAGGTCTAGAGGAGGGCATGAGTAATGGTAGAAATCATCGTCACACTAGATCATATTGAGAGGCATTTCTGAAATTAAAAACTCTACCACCACTCATAAATTAGGAGGTACGAAGTTTGTTGTGTAGAAAGAGGAGTAATGTATGGCATACGATACCATGCCCATGTCTGTAGAAGCAATGCACATCCACCCATTGTTTTTGCTTTGGCATTTGCTTCCCTGCACAATTCTGTGTACACTACAACCAAAAAGCAGAACCCCAACTATACTACCTCATTCAACATAGGTAAGTAAAAAATATAAGTGCATAAGATGAACTTTGTTGCCTATTTCATGAAGCATCAAAACTCTTCCAATCAAACCTAATATATATGTCATGCAATGGGTGTGTAGTTGTTCTTCTATTGGCTCTTCACTAGTGGGAGCATATTTTCTCTTAGCCATGAGTTTCACTTGTGAATCAATGAGTGATTGACCTTTGATTGATGCGACACTAATATACATGTCACACATTTCATTCCATTCAATGATTTTGGGGCCAACCACCGGTGGTTTATCTACTTTAGGCCTAATTAAAGTGAAATATCTTGTAATGTGATGTTCCATCCACTAGTTACATGGTGGAATGTGTAAGTTTTAAGTCTCCACCTCTCAACCAGCAAAGTTACTAAGGCCTGATCCATATTTAAATACATTAGTTTTGCCACTTGAACAAATCTTGCTTAAAGAAATTCATATACCATGAAAAGGTTACTACAAAATATGTGTCTTGGAGAAAAAATAATGTGATAAACTTACCATAGTAGCAATATATGCAAACTTGTGCTTTTGTTGATCCTATAGCAACATATTTTTGGAGTGAAGGTTATTTTACAATGGAGAAAATTAGAAAAGTAGTTACAAATAACGTTTTCTAGAATATCGTGAATGATAAAATTTGTTGATGTGATATTTATAGATGGTCTGGATAGAATTTGGTGTGTTAATTAGGACAAATTCAATTTGCAACATTGGTTTTGGCTCGAACTCTACTCTATAATTTGTGGCCATATTCAAACAATAATATGGTTGAGCTATGTGCGTGTTCATTCTAGAGTATTGATGGGACATATTCAATTTGGGGTGTTACTTTTTAGTTAGTATTGTGCTTAAGAAATGGTACCATGTTCAAACAATGATACACCTTATAATTATAATCAGGTAATATGTTATCTTTTGGAAGCATCTCATTCAACAAGTGCAACAATTATGCGAAACTTTTGTTAGTTCATCCACTTTTTGCTTTTAAACTAAAAATTATTAAAGTTCTTGACATTCTTGTAAAGTTGTTGCATCCTATATCCAAATCAGATTTCAAAGAATCATAAACATGTGCTCTTTTAAACTGTTCTAAGAATCATAAACATGTGTTCTTTTAAACTGTTCTTCGTCAACAACACGTATCATCCCCATTAAAAGATTATCTATCCCTTCTTCAACATTTTTTTGTTTTCGACATAGTTGGAAGGTCTGGAATAAGTCTTGGCCTCACCCATCTTCATCTGTTCCCACCGAACCAACCGCGTTGCGCCCCCATCACCCGGCTAGCCTCAACCAATCGGATCCTTCTCATCCTCCAAACTAAACAAAACTTACATCCATTTCGAAGGGCAGACAAATCATAGCTTCCAACCTAAATTGGGAGGAAACCTTGTGGCGGCTATAGGCGATGCCCTATCGAATTGGGAGATGAACACCAATGCGCCAGCGGAAAGAATAGTTTTTTGGAAGGGGGAATCAAGCAAAAATAGCAAGCGTGAAGAATGCAAACAAATAAGGTCAGCTCTATCTCAAATTAGTAATTCTGTATCTGACGTTGCCATTGATAATTGTAACCATTTATTTTGGTTAAAACATGGGAGTCTAGAAACAATTAGATTATGGGAACTAGGAAAACTACTAGGGGCCACATGTGATGATGAAGGGAAGATTCTGATTAGTTTAGAAGATCTAGAAAACAGGGATAAGAAGTTAAAGTCAGCAAGGGAAGGTGGGGTTAATCTGGGTAATCTATGAAAATTATATCTATGAATGTAAGTGGTTTTGGGAATCCTGTGAAGTGGAGATACATTAAGGATCCCATTAGAACTAAAGGTATAAAAATGCTATGCTTACAGGAAGTTAAATTGCTATCTTTTAGTAAAGAAAAATGTTGTCAGCTTTGGGGGGATAATGACATTGGGTATTTATATAGTGAACCTTATAATGGGGCAGGTGGGATTCTAACTATTTGGCATAATAATTTTTTTCTAGTGCATTAATCACATTATCAATAAATGGTTTATAGTGTTTATAGGGGTCTTTAAGAACATCAATATACCTGTTGTTATTGTAAACGTGTATTCATCATGTAACCTACAAGAGAAAATGAAAATGTGGGATGAACTAAAAGCTGTAAGAAAAAGGGAAGCTTGCAATTCTTGGTGTGTCTTGGGGGATTTTAATTCAATAAGAAAGGATGGTGAAAGGAGGGGGATAAATTGTGGCAGAAGTAATAAGAGAGAAATCCAAGGCTTCAACAATTTCATCGAAAGTATGGAGGTGGTTGATATCCCTAGCGTTGGGAGAAAATATACGTGGTACAGACCTAATGGAAAGGCGAAGAGTAGGCTTGACAGGTTCCTAACTTAATTTGAATGGTTACAACATTGCCCAAGCAGTAGGCAATATGTCCTCGACAGAAACATTTTTGGCCACTATGCACTGGTGTTAAAATCAAACGTGGCAAATTGGGAGCGAAAACTGTTCAGATTTATGGATATATGGCATGAAGATAAGAATCTTGTGTCGTTTATTTTCTTGCAATGTTTCGTGATTATGTGTGTTGCTTCCGCATGCGTTTTTCCCATTAAGTGGCATTAGAGCTTGGTTCGTTTACACACTAGAGATTCGATCAGCAGAAATTAATCGACGAGAAGTGAAAATTGCGACTACAACGGCGTCCCAAAGCTAGGGTTTCGTAGGGGCATCCCAAAGCTAGGGTTTCGTAGAGGCGGCAACAACATCCCAAAGCTAAGGTTTCGTAGGGGCGGCAATGGCGTCCCAAAGCTAGGGTTTCGCAAAGGCGGTAGCAGTGTCCCAAAGCTAGGGTTTTGCAGAGGCGGCAGCGACATCCCAAAGCTAGGGTTTTGTAGGGGCGGTAGCGACATCCCAAAGCTAGGATTTTGCATGGGTGGCAACAGCGTCCCAAAGCTAGGGATTCACAGGGGTGGCAACGACATCCCAAAGCTAGGATTTCACAGGGGCAGCAGCAGCATCCCAAAGCTAAGGTTTCGTGAGGGTAGCGACGAATCGTATTTCATGGCGAACAGGTGTAGGTGCTTGCGATGAGCAAGACGACATGAAGGTGCAGTGTGATGAAATTGATGGAAGAATAGGGTTGCGCGTGCGTTTTGCAGGTGCGCTGGTGTAAGACGGCACAAAGTGTAATGCGACAACGGTGACCAGTGACGCGGTGGACGCAGGTGGCTGCGGGCGAGTTCTGCAGGTTGGCCGCTGGTTATGGGCGTTGTCGCCAGTATTGTTGGTGCGACAATGATGGTGTGATGCTAGGCACGGGGTGTGGCTATTTTCGCTTCGACACAAAGTTATGACAGTTTAGTTACTAAGCACATCAATAAAATAAATTTGATCTAAGCCAGACTTACGTCAATGGGCATTAAGTTCGATGATGAAGTTCAAGCTTTACTACTGCTATTGTCTTTGCCTGACAGTTGGTCCAGAATGGTTACAGCAGTTACTAGTTCAGCAGGACCAGATGAATTCACTTTTGAGAAGATTCGTGATCTCATTCTTGGCGAGGACATCCGAAAGAGTTCTGGGGAATTATCTAGTGAATCGCTATATGTCATCAGAGATAAGAAAAATATTAGAGATAGTGAGAGCAAGAACCAAAGAAGGAGTCAGTCAAAGAGTCAAGATTGCTCAAGTGTAACATGTTGGAACTGCAAGGAGGTGGGACATTTTAGGAATCAATGCCCAAATGATAAAAAAGTCAACATTGTAGAAAACTTCGTGGAGGAGGACCTCTTAGTTTGTTGCGCGGATAGCAGTGTGGATTCCTGGGTCATGGACTTTGGTGCTCCATTTCATGCTAGCCACAATTGTGAAGCATTGCAGAATCTAGTTATTGGGGACTTTGAAAAGGTAAGACTAGCGGACAACAGAACTATTGATGTTACAGGCATGGGTGATATAGTGTTAAAGACGTCAATCGGTTTCTGAACTTTGAAGGATGTTAGAGTTGTTCCAAGCTTGACGAAAAGTTTGATTTTTGTTAGGCAGTTGGATGAATAGGGACATGATGTGAAGTTCAGTAATCAGCAGCGAAAGGTCGTCAAGGGAAATCTTGTCATGGCCCGCGGAAGAAAGAGAGGTTTGTTGTATATGGTCAAATTACCGTCTAAGGGAGTGACCGTCCTAGTTCAGAAGATAAACAAAGTTCTGTTCACAGAATCTAGTGGGCAGAAGAGGGTTGTCTTTACAAGAGAGAAACCTAGAGCCATAGGTCAGATTCAGGATGAACGAGCATGGAAAGGTTCAGGTAGACTAGTCAGAGGAACTTGTGGCAGTGGGAGCACGGGTCGTGTTTCAGCTGAGGTCCCTAGGAGAACTAGTATTCCAGATGTTGAAACATGTTCAAAAAATTTCTTGTTGAGTATGGAGAGTGTTTATTCTCAGGCTGTTGTTCCAGGATACGGCAGTTCGTGTAAGTAGGAGCCGGTAGGAACAGAGAACGAGTCACTGGCAGTTTCAATTATGACTAATGTGTTGAAACTCATGGGAGTTTCAATGAAGCCTTCAAGATGATTAAGAAGGCTGGTGGCAACTAGTGGTGGAACATTGAGTTCCGTTGATAGATTATAGAAAGTACATGTAAACAAACGAAACGCAGGTGAATATTGTTCCGTGGCTTCAAGTGGGAGATTGTTGAGTGTGAAGCCTAAACCAATTGGGCTAGGTTGAGTAGGCACCATATTTTAGTGAGGGGGCTTAATCATTGTGTCCCCTTTATAATCTCTATTTAAAGAGATCATTGTACTTGTAATTAGTGTGCAAATAATACCTAATAGTTGCCCATGTGGATGTAGGTTGCAATTGGCGACCGAATCACGTTAAATCTTGTGTCGTTTATTTTCTTGCGTTGTTTCGTGATTATGTGTGTTGCTTCCGCGTGCGTTTTTCCTCCCATCACTATTCGTAGACCATATACTTGGAACAACCAAATATCCTTACTACTATTATGTCTTTAACAAATAAATTTATCTTTCAATCAAATAATCAAAATTCGCCAGCTTTGTCTTCTGCCTTCTTATGTATCCAATCAATATCTCTATCCCCCATAACGCATAACATTTCTCTCTCAGTATCAGTTCCAAATCTTCACATTCTGAGTTTGATGATTATCTTTGCATATATTCAGCTGATGAACTTTCATATAAAGCTCTAACTTTCATGAATCCCATTTTGCTGATGATAAAGTTTTCACTAATATGTTCAATAAGAGCACGGTTGTCTAACCTTTCAATAAAGCTTCCCTTCAGCCATTCCATTTTTATATCCTTCACCCTAAACTCAATCACATTCCATCACTCCATGTTGTTGCTACATTCATTGGCATCCTACTACTTGAGAATATGTATGATATTGGACTTTCCTCTTCCACACTAATGATTTCTTTACTCTTCCTAATTTCCTCTTTCTCTTTCCTTCCTCCAATCCGAGCTTGGCTATATCTTTTGTACCCTTATTCATTCATTGGCATTCTATTTCGTTCTTTGTCTTTCAAGTAGGAAGATAAGTATTTCATTCTTTCATATCTATTTTGTTTTTGTTGAGAGAGTGCTGTAGTAGCTACTTCTAAGAGTAAAATATATCTCAAACAACTTTATTTTATGCAACCAAACTTTCACTGATTTCCTTATACCATAAGGTAATTTGGAGGGGGAAAGTCAGCTAGTGGAGGAGTACAAAAAGGGAGAAGGCAGCAGGGGATGTTAGCATAATGCAGATTCTGATGCAGGCAATGCAGATAGGTCAGTGGTGCACAGATGGTATTGAGCTGCAACATTTTTCTTTCCCTGGAAAGGCAGGGGGACTGCATAGCAAGACCTGTCAACTGCAAAGGCATCTCTTATGGTGATGGGGCATAAGGAAGTCGAAATCTAGGCTAATGTCAAGGTTTGCAGTGTTTTCTCTTAGGAGAAAACTTGACCTAGTGAAGTAGAAGTGGTAGTTGTCACTCACGATCAATGCAAGAGAAGTTCAATCATGTAGGTGAGTAGATTTTGGGAAGGAAAAAACATGATCTAAGAGCACAAAGTGTCAATGATTGCCTGCATTTGACCTCACAAACATAGTAGTCAAAATGATGTTTGCGCTAAGTACTTAAGCATAGGTTGAGCCGTCTTAGTCTCTTTGGTGAAGTAAAGGCTTTATGCTGAATTTTGGTGCGCTTATGCACTTTGGCAGCTGCAAAAGCTACATTCTCTGGATCTGGAGTAGAAGCGAAAGTGAAGACAATAATTCTTGGGAGAAACTTGGTCAAGTGATGTAAAACGCCATAATTGGGATTCACTATCCAGGAAAAAGATGTTTCTATCTTGTTGGTGAGCAGATTCATAGGAATGAAAAAGAAAAAACTACAGATGAGCTCTATGAACACAGAGCATCACTGCCACAACTTATGCATGTGCAGTTTTGCTGCATAATGTGAATGCAGTCTGCTGTTGTGGATGCAGTTTGCTCCATATTTGTGAATGCAGCTGCTGCATAATTTGCTAAAAAAAATTAGTGCTAGTGTGGGTGTGTCATATAAGCATAGGTATTACGGTTAATGGAGATGAATATTCTTGCCTGACGTGGTGCTTCAAAAGAGCACATGTAATCGAACGTAACCGCATGTAATTGTAATGGAGAAAGGAAGGTTCTGATGAACCCTAATTACAAATGAAAAAGAAATAAGGACTTCAAGCGTTAAAAAGAGAAAAACAGAGAAGAGAAAATACAAAAGAAACTCGTATTTACTTGTGTATTAGAGAGTAAAATACATGGTGTATATATTAGAAAAAGACAAAGACCTAGTTGAAACAGAAAAGAAAAGTTGGGCCAAAGAACAAACAAAACCCAACAACCTAATACAAAAAAGTAAACAATTTGAATAGAAATAATATATGTTAACAAAAAAGTAAAAAATTTAAATAGAAATAATATACGTTAACATGCCCCTCAAGCTGGGGAGTAGATGTTAAGCATGTCCAGCTTGGACTTGAGAAGACAAAACCGTGCAGATGCAAGGGGCTTGGTGAAAATATCTGCAACCTGCATAGCTGAAGAAATAGGCAGTAGTTTGAGAAAATCAGAGTTGAGTTTTTCAGAACCAAATGACAATCAATTTTGATGTGCTTTGTGTGTTCATGAAAAACTTGATTGTAAGCAATTTGCAGGGCAGATTTGTTGTCACAATACAAAGTGGCAGGTTGTGAGAGAGGAAGTTGTAGATCTTGAAGGAGATATGACAACCATTACAGTTCACAAGTAGTGGTTGCTAGTGCTCTATATTCGGCCTCAGAGGAGCTGCGAGAGATAATTTGTTGCTTCTTTGATTTTCATGAAATGAGAGAATCCCCTAAATAGATTGAGTATCCGGTGACTGATTTTCTAGTGGTAGGGCAGGTGGCCCAGTCAGAGTCACTGAAACCACGAAGTTGAATTGTGCTAGTGTTGGAAAAGTGGATACCATCACCAGGAGTGCCCTTGAGATAGCGTAAAATACGAGAGACTGCTTGTTGGTGAAGGTTGGTGGGTGAAGAGACAAACTGGCTGAGATTGTAGACAGCGAAGGCGATGTCAGGTCTAGTATTAGTTAAGTAGATAAGTCGTCCAAGAAGTGTTTTGTATTGAGAGGTAGCATTAGCATCAAGAGGTGTTCCATTATCAGGAGAAAGACGAGAGGTGTGATTCATGGGAGTGGTCACAGGTGCAGAATCAAGCATGCCTATTTCTTGAAGGAGATCACCATGAAGAAATGCATTATTGACATCAAGTTGTTTTAAAATCCAATTTTTTGTAGTGGCAACAGCAAGGAGAAGGCGGAGGGTAGTGAGTTTAGGAACAGATGCAAAAGTGTCTAAGAAATCAAGTCCTTCAAGTTGGGTGAATCCTTTGGCAACAACTCTAGCTTTGGGGTGCTTAATAGGGCCATTAGAATGGTATTTGATTTTATATACCCATTTAGAACCAATAGTTTTCTTACCTGGAAGGAGAGGGGTAAGTTGCCAAGTATTGTTGGCAGCAAGAGCTTGGAGCTCAGATTGCATGGCAGATTGCCAAGAAGCATGTTTGGAGGCTTCGTTATAGGACTGAGGTTCAGGATGAGAATTGATAGAGGAAATAATATTTCTAAAATTAGAAGATAAGGAATTGTAAGACAAGTAATTATGAATAGGATATCTACTACTTACAATGTTGGTTGCAGTGTGAAAATCGACAAGATAGGAAGGTTGTTGGTGAGGACGAGATGATCGTCTTGGTAAGTTGGGTGAGGTGCTTCCTGGAGGTAAAGGAGGTGATAATGCTGGTGGAGGTGCAGTGTTGGATGCAGGAGCAGAGACACTATTTGCTGGAAGATCATAGGATAATGAGGCTGGCGAAGGTGCAGTATGAAGTGCAAGAGGAGAGGCACATGACTCGACAAGAGGTGCAGTATTGGGTGCAAGAGTAGAGGCACATGGCTCGGCAGGAGGGACAATATCAGAAAAAAAAATCAATAGCAGAATTATATGCGTTAGAAATAGGGAGAGATAAAGTGTTGGGGTCCCTAAGCAAGCCACTATCCAATTTATATGGAAAGTGGTTTTCATGAAAGATTACATGCCTTGATATCTCTATGCTATGAAACTTTAAATTTAAGACAATATAACCTTTGTATTTTGCGGGAAGCCAAGAAAAATACCTTTGATAGATCTATCATCTAATTTCTTCCTATTTACAATAATGGTACTAGTATAACAAAGGCAACCAAACACTTTTAAAAAGAAAATGTCATACGGTTTTCCAAACAACTTTTCATGAGGAGTGATGTTATTAAGTAATGGAGTAGGAATAGAATTTATTAAGAAAACAACATGACTTACAACAAATTCCCAAAATATAGGAGGAAGATTTGCTTGAAAAAGTAAAGCTCGGGTTACATTTAGTATGTGCTAATGTTTACGTTCCACAATGCCATTTTGTTGTGGTGTTTCAACACAAAGATGTTTGATGTATAATTCCCTTTGAAGCATAAAAATTTGACATAGCAAACTCAACACCATTGTCAGTACGAATCGTTTTGATATTAATTTTGAAATGATTTTGAACAAAAACAATGAAGTTAATGATGTGCGGATGCACTTCAGATTTATTATGCAGCAAAATAACCCAAGTATAACGCGAGTAATCATCAACAATAGTCAAGAAATAACGAAAACCTTGCATAGAAATGATTGAACAGGGTCCCCAAATGTCAAAGTGTACAAGATCAAAAATAGCAGAGGTATCAGTATTACTTAAAGTGAAAGGAAGTTTTCTCTGTTTTACACGACTACAAGTGTCACATACATGATAAGTATCAACAGTAATAAAAGGGTATTGTTTGTTTAAGACATGTAATATTTCATGTGAAGGGTGCCCAGTCTATAGTGCCACAGTGTTTTATTCGTGATATTATAATGAATAAAATGGGCAAAACTATGTGGTTTAGAACGACTAGAAGCAGACAAGGTAGTGACAGGGTACAAGCCAGCAGTGGCTTTAATTGTACCAATCCTCTCTTGGGTGAGATTGTCCTGTATAATGCAATGAGTTAAAGTGAAAGTTAAAGTGCATTTAAGTTGATGTGTGAGTTCAGAAACAGATATTAAGTTTAATTGAAAACGAGGCACATATAACACATCAGACAAATAAAACTTGGCAGAAAAATGTACTAAACCAGAATATGTGGCATAAACAGTTTGGCCATTTGGGAGACTAATTAAGACAAGTTTGATTTTAGTGTAAGCAGTAAAAGCGCTCAAATTATGGCAAACATGATCCGTGGCACCAGAATCAACAAGCCAATATTCTTTTATAGCAGATAGTGAAGAGAGAAACGTTGAAGATTGCTTGGTATTGGTGATTTTATCCGTAGAGAAGGTGTCGACTTGATTAATTTGAACGTGAGGGGCAGGATCCTCAAGATTTTGTTGACATAAAATGTTGGTCAAGAATTGACATTGCTGTGATGTAAGTTGAATCCCCTTTACATCCTGCTCTTTAGAAAAAGACTCAGAAGAAGGATTAGTAGTAATCATATTGTTGGCTTGGGATGTCCTATTGGTGAATTTGTAGCTAGGAGGGAACCCATGCTTTTTATAACAGGTGTCGATAGTATGGCCAAGACGATTACAAAAAGTGCAGATTTTTCTAGTAGAAGAAAACTTTGAGGTTTTAACATCACCAGAAGGAAAACCCACTTTGCGAAAACAAACAGCTCCAGTATGACCATTTTTACCACAGAAATTGCATGTAGTAGTGTGGTACTGTTAAGACTATGAAGGCTAGGGGCAGGAATAACCGTGGATAATTGTCTCTCTTGTTGGAGAACCAAGGAATTTTTTTTGGATATGGCAGGAATGAGATCCATGAGCAAAACATGAGAACAAATATTTCTATACTGATCATTTAATCCTCTTAAAAATTGCATAGCACGATCCTCAAACTTTCTGTGATTTTAATAGAAATAACAGAATAAGAATATTTTACTGGGCATGTACACACAGGATTAGGTCTAAAATTCTCTAATTCATCCCAAATAACATGCAATTTTGTAAAATACTCTGTGACAGACATATCTCCTTGGTTTAAAGAAATACTCTCAAATTGCAAATCAAAAATGCGAGATAAATCTCCTTGTGAATATCTAACTTTTAAATCATTCCAGATATAAAAGGCTATCCCCATCCAAACAATACTTTGTCTAATAGGGATTGAAACAGAGTGTACTAACCAGGAGACAACCATGTTGTTACAACATAACCAAGACAAGAAAGTGGGATCATCCCTTTGTGGGCACAGGTGTGAGCCAAGTATGAATTCCACCTTGTTCTTTGCACTAAGAGCAGTGATGAAGGACCAGCTCCATGAATGGTAGTTTGTTGAATCAAGAACATGCGATACCAACGAGGCTGCAGATTCTCGCTAGGGTGTAGGTACAAGAAGTTGTTCATCGATTGTTCCAAAAGGGGCGTCGGTGTAGGGTTTCCATTCGAAGAGGAAGCCGGTGTGGGGGTTTCACCAGACATTTAAGTTTATGGGGAGTTTTGTTAAATAAACTTTACATGTTAGTTTGTGGCTTTTAAAATTAGAAGTTACTAGAAAATAAAAGAATGAAGAGTTTTGATAGATGAAAGGCCAAAAGTTGTGAGTGGGATTTTATTATGTTGTTAGTGGGGTTTTAAGGCCATAATGAAGATTTTTCTAGCAGAGCTTCCTAGAGCTTATAAATAGGATGCTCTCTCAGTTGTAAGATGCACCATAGAAAAGAAATACCATAAAGACAAGAAAAAGAGTGTCTCCTTAGATAAAACCGAGTGTGAGTGTGAACTTTGGCATTCGGTTGTTTTTACACATACCCCTTCTATACTTTTGTAGATTGACATGAATTTTCGTATTACCGATTCATGTATTATCAAGTTGCTTTTCAAGAGTGTACGGGTTCACAACACCAACAAACCTTACAAGACCAAATCTATTTCCCCCTCTGTTCATTCTTCTAGATATAAACCTAGACTTTCTCCATCTTCATATGATTCTCCACATCTCTTGCTCTCTACAGTTAGTAGGAAAGTAAGAGAACAAGAAGGATGTTGGAGTCCTCATGGGACTTGATCAATCAATAATCATGCATATATATTGATGTGTCCCATTATAAGTATTTCATGTTCAAATATAATGAAAATTTATTCTAGTCTTTCTTTAATTCATTAAAATTTTTTTTTATCAATTAACTTTCATGTATTGAATTTGATTTAGATGGAGAGCATTGTATCTGATTTGGCTAAGTCAAATTTGGAGAAATTGATGAATGCAACACTAAAACAATCACGTTATATTTGTTGCTTCACATCCATTACTGAGGACTTTGAAAAGGAAAGGAAAAATTTGATAGCAAAAAAGAAAACATGGGAAGATTATGTTAGAGTGGCAAATAGAAGAAATGATAACATACGAAGAGATGTCACACTTTGGCAAAAGCAAGCTGAAGACCTTATTGAAGAAGACACACAAACGAAAGTGACATGTTTTTTTGGGAGGTTTCCTAACTGCAAATGGCAATATAGTAAGGGGAAGGAATTGGAAAGCAAGATAGAGGAGATTAAAAGACTCATGTTATGCAACTTTGAAAGTTTTGGAATCAGTCGTGATGTTCCAAACATTGAATATCATTCTTCTCAATATTACATTTCTTTCAAAAGTAGAAAGTTGAAATTTGAAGAACTTTTTAATGCATTGGCAGATGAGAACAACTATATGATTGGATTGCAAGGGATGGGGGGAACAGGTAAAACAACATTAGCAAGAGAGATGGGTAAGGAGCTTAAGAAATCAAAGTGTTTTGATCAAGTCCTTGATACTACAGTATCTAATACCCCTGACACAAAAAAAATTCAAAATGATATTGCAGGACAACTAGGATTGTTATTGAAGGATTATAATGAATCAGAATGGCATAGAAGGTTGTGGGATAGATTGACCAAAGGTGAGAAAATTCTTGTAATTCTAGATGATGTGTGGGGAGATATTAGTTTTGAAGATATAGGTATTCCATTTAAGGATGACCACAATGGTTGCAAAATTCTTGTAACAACCCGCAATTTGAACATATGCCATAAAATGGAATGTGAGAAGATAATTCAACTTGATATCTTACCAGAGGAAGAGGGATGGATATTATTCCAAAAGCATGCTGGTTTAAGTGATACTTCCTCTAAAAGTATTCTTAATAAAGGTCGAAAAATTTCCAAAGAATGTAAAGGATTGCCAATTGCAATTACAGTTATTGCTGCTAGTTTAAAGGGCAAACAACGTTTAGAAGAATGGGATGTGGCCTTACAATCATTGCAAAAGTCTATGCCTATACGAGGTGATGATGAAAACTGGAGTAAAATTTACACATGTCTGAAGTATAGTTATGACAATTTGAAGAGTGAAACAGACAAGAAATTGTTCCTTTTATGTTCTATGTTTCGAGAAGATGAAGAAATATCTGAAGAACTTTTTGTGAGGCTTGCCATAGGAACGGGTCTCATTGAGAACATTGATGAAGATTACAATTACGGTGCATGTCGTAATAAAGCTATTGTAGCAAAATATAAACTCATAGATTCATGTTTATTACTGCATGGAAAATTTAGAAAGGTAAAAATGCATGACTTGGTTCGTGAAGTGGCTTTATCGATAGCTAACAAGGAGATTCTGGCCTTGGATACATCTAACAAGAATGAAATGGCAATGGTTAAAAAGGGGAAGAATATTAAATATTTTTTGTGTGAAGGGAAGAGCAAAGATGTGTTTTCCATCAAATTTGATGGATCTAAACTTGAAATTCTTATTGTCTACTTAAATTTAGAGGAAGATTTTGGTGCGGAAATCCCAAATTCATTCTTTGAAAATATAGTCGGGGTTCGAGTTTTGTATTTGTCAAACAATTATGGAAGAACAAATTTATCATTACTTCAGTCAATTCAATCATTGACAAATATCCAATCGTTATACCTTGAAAGATTCATGTTAGGTGACATCTCTATTCTTAGTATCCTAAAGGGCCTTCAGACTCTCGAATTGGTTTTGTGTTCAATTGATGAATTTCCTAGAGAGATTTCAAAATTGGTGAAGCTTAAATTATTGAACTTGCAAAATAATACATGTGAAAGGAAAAATTCATTTCAAGTGATTGAAAGTTGCACTTCATTGGAAGAATTGTATTTCGTTGACGAAGACATTTCAAATATATGGCATAATGTAAAGCTTTCTAACTATCAAAGGTTTTGTATATTGGACAAGACTATTTTGTATTTAATTTCCGAGGAATCCCTTCTAAGGAATTCCCTGGATATTACCATGGCTGATGAAGTTTTTTCTGAAGAGACATTCAAGAATCTATTGCAAAAGGCTGAATTTCTTTGTTTAAGAAAACTTCAAGGTATTTGGAAAAATCTCATACCTGAGATTATTTATCTTGATCATGAAGGTGAGACTAATCTAGTTGAGATTATTTTGAATGATATTTTACATCTCAAATACCTCATCGATAATACTAAGTATCATGTACAAAATGCCTTATCCAAGTTGATTGTGCTTAAACTTCATGGAATGGAAAATTTGAAAGAAATATGCAGGGGACCTTCCTTTTGAATTTCTTAAGAGTTTAGAAACTTTCAGTCTATCGGATTGCATACATTTAGAAGGCATACTGTTTAAGAGCAAGATATCCCTCTGCAATCTTAAGGACTTGACTATAAAGAAATGTCCAATGTTGACATCTCTGTTTGAGTTATCGACCACACAAAGCCTACTATTGTTGGAGACCTTGTACATACAGGATTGTGAACAACTGAAAAGTATAGTAAAAGATGAAAACAAAAGGAAAGAGGATTTAGGAGAAGAAATAGTTTATACTCATAACCATAGCAAGAATTTTACTTCAACCATTCCAAATTTAAAGACTCTTTTTATCTTCAATTGTCCCCAATTACTCTTTATACTTCCAATGGTTGCTGCTCGAAATTTTGCAAAACTTGTATCTATGACTATAATAGAGTGTAATCAGCTAAAATACTTATTTGGCCGATACCAACATAACCATGAAGAGGAAGATTTACATCATGAGTCAAAGGATGTCATATTCACTACTTTAAGTAATGTTTATCTAGCAGACTTACCTAATTTTGTGGACATTTTTCCAGAATGTGACGAGTTCATGTGTTCATCAGTGCGCATGTCATCTTCTATATATGAGTCCAAGGCAGAAGTAGAATCAAACCCTATGAAATGTAAGATTTTACATTGGATCCATAAATATAGAAACAAATGGAGAACTACCAAAATTCCTTCAGATTCCAAGGATCAATTACAAGATTGTTCTCTCTCAATGGTAACCTTCTTTTTATCTTACACGTGTTTCTACTTTTTATGCATATAATTTATCTTAATGTAAAGGTTTAGCATTTTTATATAACTATGAAAATATTTTTAGAAATAATTTAAACTTAATTTGATATTTCCTACACGTGATATTATTAACAAATGTTAAACTAATGGCACAAATTTGAAAAAGTCACTTTTTTATTGATAAATAAATTAGTCCTTGTTTAGGTAATAATTTTTCGTTGTTGTCTAAAGTCAATTTTTTTTGGTAGTTGGAGGAATTAAACTTTAAAGTTATTTAATTAACATAGCTAAGTGAGAGCATGACACATTTTTTGGCTATGGTGAATCACTTGCAGGTAAATGACTCCAATGCAAATGATGTGATTCAAAAAGAAATGTTTGTAGGTTTGAAAAACATTGGATTGAATTATATGCCTCGAACACATGTGGGTTCCAAGATTTTATTTACTGTACAAAATCTTACAATGTTATATATTAACGAATGTAAAAAAATTGAAGTAATATTTTGTGCTTCTATGCTGGAATGCTTACCATATCTGCATAAACTTTTCATATTTAGATGCAATGAATTAAAAGATATAATTGGTGAGGGCACAAAAAATCAAAAAAAGCCATTTTTCCCAAGGCTGAAAGTTGTTGTGATAGTAGGATGCAACAAATTGAAATGTGTCTTTCCCATTTCAACTTCCAAAATGCTATCCAAGTTAGAAGTTCTGGTAATCGTAGAAGCATGTATGCTAGAGGAAGTATTCCAAGGGGATGGTGATCAAAGAGCTGAGATTCCAAATATGAAAATTGTAGTATTTGTTGAACTTCCGAGACTTTGCCAGGAGATTGAATTTCTTACTGTAAAAGATTCTTGGGTGAAGAATTGTCCAAAACTTTCCTTGTCTTCCTCCCTTCAAAGTTTCCAAGATATTATTAATCCTATCAAAGGTATATATACGATACATTTACACATTATTAGTGGTATATATAAATAGTTTCTAAATTGGTATCTCACTACAAGAAAATCATTAGATAGAAACTAATTTTAGAGAAAAAAATAATAGTTGTTAGATTGACTAAATTAGATCTTATTTTAGAGACTAAAAAATTACTGGTATTTAAAGTAATTTCTATTATTAATTAAATCTATGAACTAGTTTTTAAATTGGTATCTAATCAGCTACCAAAGTTTTAGCTACCAAATAATTTAGATTCTAAAGTTGGTAGTCAAAACCTTGATATCTAATTGCATACCAATCTAGAAATTAATTTATAAATTTTATTAATAATAGAAACTACTTTATATACCAATAATTTTTATCTCTAAAATGGTATTTAATTTAGTCAATCTAACAACTAATTATTTTTCTGTTTAAAATTGGTTTTTTTTAATGATTTTTTTTGTATTGTCTAATTAGTTATCAAAATAGCTGCGAACTTTAGAATCTAATTAGTTGGTAGCTAAAACTTTGGTAGCTAATGAGGTACCAATTTAGAAATTATTTATTAATAATAGAAACTACTTTAGATACAAATAATTTTTTTAATCTCTAAAGTATTATTTAATTTAGTTAACATAGTGACTAGTTATTTTTTGTCTATAAAATTAGTTTCTATTCATGATTTTCTTGTAGTGTATGTTTAAAACTTTTACTTTAAAAGTATGATTAGTAAGCATACATATTTTTTTTATTCTTGTGATTACTTCCTGAAGAGGGTGTTAATCTTTCCTATAGGATATTTTAAAGAATGGTATATCTTTGGATTATTAGAAGAAGTTCTTCATGTATATTACATGTCTTTAAACCAATATACTCATGCTAAGATTGATGAAGACAACCAACATGAACATGACTTTGAATCAAATGAGTTGGAGGATAAAGTGGAACAAAACAAAGAAAGAGTAGAGGAAAAACAAGAAATTGTTGAAAAATCTCCTGGTCTTGGGATACCATCAATGGCAATATCACCAACAAATACTCCACTAAATAAAAGACATTCACCAGTAAGTTTTTTTTTTTTTGTATTTGGTGACTTCAGTTTTTTGTTTTATTATAGTAGTAGTTCAATGAGCAATTAACATGGAAAATCTTATTTGACAAACCAAAACATAATACACCAAGAAAATGATACTTCTTGCATGTAAATATTCATTCCAATACAATATGGAATACCATTAGACTAAGAACAAAATGAGTAAAACATAATAGGAAATAAAAACGATACTTTTAACAACTTTTAGAAATATAATGTAAATTATTTATATTTGCATGATATACTACATTAGAAAGAAAGAGAAGGCCAAATAACTAAAGAGAATTTCTATGTTAGGGAAAACCTTAATAGTGGTCTTTCTCCTCATTCACATAATGAGAAAAAATGTCATTGATACCAAAGTTAGAAATGTTTTCTTCTTCGTCTTTGATGTAGCAAAATACGTTTTTCATTTTTTGATATATATATATATATATATATATATATATATATATATATATATTTTGTTAAGAGAATATTGTAGTAGCTACTTCTAAGTGTAACATACATCCATAAACAACTTTATTTTTATGCGACCAAAATTTCAATAATGCCCCAACCATAATTATTGTCACATTATTTAAAAGAATCAAGGCTATTATAAAAAATTTGCCAAAACAAAAAGAGATTAAGGTACCCATCCTCAATCTAAAGAACTAAATTTTTATGATTAATATGATTTGTCGATCTTACACTCACAAATTTGATGGGTTTTTCCTAAAAATTGCAGCCTAATTCAAGTGAAAATATTTAATTGTTGAAATTCTAATACTAATTTTTGTGAGTTATTTATTCTTCATATTCCTCGAACATTGAAACATACACAATCAATGGATATTGCTAAATTGACTTTATGAACATTAATGACCTAAAAAATGATGGTTTTAGTGAATCTATGCAGGAAAATGAAGAAGAAGAAATGGTCATACCTTCTTCAAATCTTAACATGGAGCCTGCTATAACAAAAGATGTTAATGGTGAAGCTTTTCATGGAACATATAACTCTGTGGCTACCCATCCGAAGAGTACTAATGCTCCAAGTATGACTCTTTTCATCTATTTATTTTCATAAGTTACCCATTTGACCTGTTTTCAAAATTTTCAAAATTATAATGTTTCTACGTGGTTTTGTTAAAGATGATGACATTTACAATTTTAAAATGTAGGCCTTCTCTAAGCATAATTTTTTAATGTATTACATTCTAATGTGTTTTATTTGCATCCGAAGGTATTTTATATTTATTTATTTATATTTTTTTTTTGGTGATTTTTTTTTCTTTATCTATCTAATTTATTTGTTTTCTAAAAAATAGATTGTTTTGAGACATTCATAAACTAAAATGAGACCCTACATAGATATCTTATTTCATTTATGGAAATTTGGTTTAAGAGAAAATAAATGGAAAAGTAGAAAAAGAAGTTACACTAATAAAAAAAAAATGATTTTAGTGACAAAAGTAGTTCGTCTTACAAAGTGGTCAAATAATAATCACCAAATTTTGTATTGCAATTTGTGATGAAATGTGAAGTCGTAAGAAAAAGAGGTCTTGCAAAAAGTTGTTATAAAATTTTTTCTTTTTCTTGGTAAGGAAAAATACATAATATAATGAGATATTAGAAGTGTCTTATACAAAAAAATATACATAGATACAACAAAATACTTCCTTTGAACTCTCTAAGAGTTCAACATAATTATTAGATATACAGATCACTCAGCCTACACAAATTTCTTTGTCCTTATTCACTTGTGCAGAGTTACAAGATATGTTTCATATACCCTTACCAACATGAATTTGTGTAGGCTTTAATCATATATGCTGCTAGGATTGAACAGTTAAATAAACATGAAACATTCATTATTTGGTATATAGAACAATTAAATTTCCATCTATAATATAAGTCAGGTAACATTTACATACTCAACAATTGATTTTGAATTTGCCCTTATTATTATTTGTATCCCTTTAATACAATTTTTTTGACATAAACACCAATCAAAATATGCAAAGTCTGCTCTAGATACCTTATTTGCAATCCATGTCCATGGTTTTAATTGACCATCTACTTTTCCATTTTTTAACACAACAAAGTTCCTTTTTTCCCATATGCATTTAGTAACAACCATCCACATTATCTTCTCGATATTATTACCTTTGTTATTGAGGTTAGACAAATAAAAATGATACAAATGTTGGGAGGTGTTTATGTGCATAACAGATGTTAATCCCATCCATTTATTACAAAGATTTCAAGCATGGTTTCATATTTTACATTAAAAAAAAATGCTTAATTGATTCCTCTACATCTGCACATAAACCACATAATTATCTAGTTAATTATGCTCGAGATTGCCTTTTGTTGACACACTATTCATTCACATTTTCTAAGAAAAGTGTCTTTATTTTGTTGGCACACTTGAGATTGTCTTTATTTTCTACATTAGTCTGAAGAAAGTATTATCCTCCCTGTCTTCCCAAAATATGAATTTGTTTCCTTTTCCTATTTGCCATGATATACTTTTGTCAAACCACCCATGTTGATCCATTGATCCAGTTATTATTTTCTTTAGATCTTTCCACCACATCGATTCATTCCTACCTTGAGATTCCTTATTCAGCATCTTCCAAATCCCATATTTAGATTCTAGTACTTCTTTCCATAATCCATTATCTTTAGTTTCTAGTCTTCATTTTCACTTATCTACAAGTTCATAATTAAAATATGTATATCCTTTAAGCCTAGCCCTATTAATACTTTCGCCCTACATATTCCCGCCCATTTCAACCAAGCTATTTTCTTTCCTTTCGAATCTCATCCCCAAATTGTTTTTGAATCTTTCTAATCGTGTTTAGGACTTTTTTTTTTTTTTACTCGAAGAAAAGATAGAAAGAATAAAGGTAGATAAGAAATGACAAATTTAAGTAGACACACTCTTCCAACAAGAGACAATTGCCTTCTTCCCATTGAGAAATATGATTATAGTGAGCATTCTTCAAACCATCTTCGTCATTTGAGTCTAAGATGTTAAAACTCTCATGTGTAAGATGAATAAGTGGATCAAACCTACAAAATGACACAAATACAACATCTAGGATAGACAGTGCATGATATGGCGGTTTCTCTGTTGGATTTGAGTGGGGGCTTGATCTAGATAGATTTATAAATAAACCAGAATTTAAAGCAGATATGATCGTTGACTAGACAAAGTGTAAAACATTTCTTACTGACAAAAAAGTATAAAGAAACTAATTATTCATAATTGTCAAACACCTTGCTGATCGAATACATTTTAATACAATTAATCAACCTTGTAAGTAGCAGGAATTGATGGAGTTGTTCCATTATTATTTGTCAAATATTAATTACAAATAACTTTTTTATGCACAAATGAACCTTCACTATATTAGGATCTTCATATTTCTTTCATTTATAATATTTACAAGGCCCCTTATACTCCCTTGTCCAAGTTGTTTAATGCACACTAATAAAAAAATTTAATTCCAACAACAAACTTTTCATAATTACTTTCATTCACATCTACCATATGTATTATCTATCCACCTTCTATGTTCAAGAACATCCATATATGTTACATTGAAATTAGTTACCAATAATTTACTTAATTTTAAGAATTATTAAATTGTCATTTTAAAACATACACAAACCAGCTCGCTTAAACATGGGCACATAAACATGCGTTTAACCAAGCTTCAACATGTATTTTTTAAGGGGTATTATTCACATGCTTAAGCATGCAAGTCACTTTTAATTCTTTTACCATCACATAACTTCAATATCTTTCCAATTTTACTGCTTACTCACTTAAAGTGGGAATTAGCTGCACCTACAAATGATATAAATACTACAGTTACATTAGTTTTACTTACATCAGTTACATATTTCTATGAAGATGTTTCAAAAAAATATTAGCTTATTTCAATAAATACATCTAACCAACTCCAATCCTTTTACCAATTAACATATTTGAAGATTTTACAAAACCCTTATCTCTTAGTTTTTGACTTTTTAAAATATATTAACTAATAAATTAGTAGTTGTTGTTCTTATTTCTTTAGTAGATCTTATACATGTGATGTTCCTTACATTGTTCACAAACGATATTCAACATATTAAATAATTCATTTTCATTTTAGCATTATGAAGCCACAGATATTTAGTCACAAAGAATTATAACCCCAATAACACGTTACATAATTTGTCACTAATATTTTTGTAACTAATATTTATACATTTGCATTTGTTACAAAATTTTAACTTATTATAAAACTAGTACTTTACCCGTTCACGGGATTTAAAAAAATATATTAATTATAATTGTTTCTTTATAATTACAATTTTCATTACATAACACCATATGAGTTCTGTCTTTAATTAATAAGAATTCAAAATAATTAGTACAAAGGAAATTATTTTAATAAAGTATATGTAAAAATATAATGAGAAATGATATAGTTAGAAATCAAATTGAGAAAACATATCAGAAACCAGACAGAATAAGTATAAACTCATTATAGTATATTAATAAATATATTATAATTTTAATTATAAAATTATGCAATTGATATAAATATAAAAACAAAATTAACACTATAAATACAATAATAACTTTAAAAAATAATTTATTTTATCCCTCTTGTTTAAAATATTTAACAATTGTATAACTACATAAAAAAAAGACAGTCATCTCGCACCCTATCCATGGTTATGATATGTTTCTTAATCTTTTTCCCTTTAAACAAAAACTGATATTTTATTTGGAGAGTTTCCATCTTCCTCCTCTTATTCCTCCGATGGTGTCACTTTCGACACGGAGGAGCTGCGGACACAACTTGTTATATGTCGCATGTTGCACCTCATCATCTCTAGCAAGTCCCACCTCTGCCTCCAAGTTCCTTGTCACCTTTGTCCATTCAGCAATACGTTCGAGTGTTGTTGGTTTCAACTGTCTCAGATTGTCAGTCTAGTCAATTCCTTGGTCTCGAGTCAACTCGTCAAGTCATACAAACTTGCTCTCTGAAAGGAAACCATCTAGAGAGAGAAAAAGGAAAAGGAATACGTAAAGAAGAAAAATATTATTTCCTTCGACAAAGAATAAATAAAATAAAATAACAAGACACTTCAGGGTGTTCTAATCCTTATACAAAATATTCCCTCCTAGTTTTAAATAGAACATAAAAACTTAATCTGTTATGATGAGGTGCAAACTCAAGGATTCGGTATAATTTGTGCAGCACCCACCTTCCTTACAACACAACAACAAGAACAAACATGCGTTATTTAGGAAGCATCAACACTAGTGTGTATGCACTAATGTAAATAGAACAAAACATATATGCCTTGACAAAATACATACAAAACCACTTAATTGACAACAATTAATCCTCGTGTGTCTCCTCCACCCTAACTTTATCCACTTTTCAAGAATAGTAGTAGTCTTACCATCTTGTGAAACTTGATGTAGCATCCAATAGTTCTGATGCATCACGTCCCTTCTACAAATGTTTCCAGCTTCTTTATGTTTCATCCATGCCCAAGACTGAATTTGTGCCATTATAAGGATTTCCTCTGCGTCTATCTTTGTTTGATTAAAAAGGACCCTGTTTCTATGCTTCCAAATACACCAAATCACTGAGACCCACAAGCTATTACCCTCTTTATTAAAAAAACAGGCAGGAAAACTGTTCAAGATGATTAGTTAAGACATTATGGTGCACCGAGCTAACCCCTATCCAACTATCGCACATATTCCAGACTGCTTTTGATACATTACATATGATAAGAATGTGTGATGTTGATTCCTCTTCCCTCCCACATAAACCGCATAATGTATCCCTGAGAACTACTCCCCTTTTGTGCAAGTTCTGCTTGGTTGCGATATATCTTATCCAATAGAGCCCTCCACGCATAGAATTGAGCCGAAGGCATCACTTTTAGCTTCCAAAGATAGATGAACGTTTCAAATACTGGTACAGATATACCCCCAATTCTCATATTTGCTAACTTTGTGTATGCAGATTTTACCAAAAAGCTATATGATGGGGAATCACTCCATAACCATAAATCCTCCTTATCTAAATGTAAGGGTACCTGTGATATACTTAACATAAAATCTTCTACCATAGGCTTTTCCCACTCGAACCAATTTCTTCTCCAACAAAAATCCTAGTTCCAACCTTCTATAGACCAGCTTTCGAACCTAACAATAGGTTCATCTTTTATCTGGGAATTATTATAGATTATGGGGTAACTCTCTTTGAGTGGAATATTATTTAACCACTTGTCTTTCCAAAATTTAAATTTTGACACCGATCCTACTTGCCAAACCACATTTGAATCGAACCATCTACTTCCCTGATCTGATAGGCTTACTTTGGATAAGTCATTCCACCATCTAGATTTGTACTTATCTCGATTCAGTGTGATTGAGTTAATCCTCCTCCCTGACCTGTACTTCGATTCTAAGACATCCTTCCAAAGACTTGTCTCAGTGGGCCCCATCCTCCATAATCATTTTGCCAAGAGGGCCTTATTAAATAGTTCGACACATCTAATACCAAGACCACCTTTCGCTGTGTGATTTTCTGTATACACTACAAAAAATAGTGTATATTGTGGCGGTTTTTTTTGTATAAAGTGATGTTTATAACCGCCACAATATACGCTTGCGGCGGTTTTGCAAACCGCCATAGAACTGGCCGCCACAAAGTTTAATGTGGCGGTTTTATGTTACCCGCCGCAACAACCGCCACTTTAAACATAGTGTAAATAGTGGCGGTTTTAATATGTAAGTAGTGTCAGTTATAATTGTCGCAATTTACATTCATTGAAGAAGATTTTGGCACCATAATATAAGTAAGTAGTGGCGTTTTTAACTGACGTAATTTAAATTCTGAATAAATAATTTTACCACCACTTTTTTATAATCTATTTTATATAATTACCCTAAACATAATATATTTTCATAATAAAATAATGTATAAAATTATATCATCCATTCATTTCATTGAAAATTAAAGTACGCATAATAATGTTGAAAAGTTTATACATAATTGAAAATTAAAACACATAAAAAGTTCATACATCCCTAATCATGTTTAAAATTACAACACATAATTGATCAGAAGCTAACCAATTCCTTTCTACTAACTACCACAATAAATGAGTGGCTAGATTGGCCTTAAGCATGTTCAAGCAACTTTCTGTGCTTGATTGAGCTTATAAATAAATATATGGTCTACCACTGTTGCAAGAAACATCTTCAACTCAACTCAACTCCAAAAATATGACGCAGTCTACACCAGCACAGCAGAAGATACAATATGATCACACTCAGACAAGCCGTGAGGAGAAGGGAAGCCTCTATGCTTGGTGGGTACATTTTTAGGCTTCAATTCTCTTTTCTTCTTCCAAAAATCTCTCTTTTTATCCATGATCAGTTGACTCTCTGATCCAGTTTGTATACACTCCGTTGCTGCTTTTGCTGTTATGAGAGTTGTATGATATCATTCCAAGAATAAAGGGATTTGCTATGACTATTACATAAATCAAGTGCAGCCACGATTAAACAAAGTCAGTGTTGAAATATAAAAACGGCATGTAACTCTATCTAATCAAATGACAGCAACCAGAAAGCATTAGCCGTTATTATGTATTAACGAAATATTCTCTATACATTTCAAGGGAAAGAGTGCGGATTTATTGACTTAGCTACATTAATGATACAATAGCCGTCCAAATTCTCAAAGAATTGAAAAACCAGCAGAACTCTATCATACAGTTAATTTAGGCAGCAAGGATGGGGTTTCTCCCTTCATCTATTTCAATGGTTAGGAGACATTGAGGATCTGATCCATTTGGTCCCTCCGAGTAAAGTGTAGGAAGGTATGCATAGTATGCTGGCAGGTAGCGTGAAACAAAATCTCTCACCTAGGAAGAACATACCATGAAAATTCATAGCTTTAGTCATCAAAAGGTAGATGTTTATCATCATTTATCACAAAGATATATCACTAATCATAGTTAAAACATAAATCAATTCGAGCAACAGACTTCCTCATCTGTCATTCCAGGATTGCCAGCCTCCCTCATGGCAATCTCAGCCTGCATATTGAAACAGCTCAATACATGGATGCTACATCCAGATTCTGAACACAAAGTTAGTCATTTTTGTAAGAGAATGTTTAAACAACCTACCTGCAAGCGCCATTGGAAGACACAATTTGGGTCCTTAATCTTGATGACTATCCATGACTTAATGTATTTGTCCCATGCATCATAGTAAGTTTCAAGGTTTTTATTTACAGTTGCTAACTAAAAAATAAGCTCAATTCATTAGCAATGCCTCCCATTAAAAGGGTATAGAATTTGCATAATTAAAAAAAAAAAGAAAAAAGGAACTTCACCAATTCTAACCTAGGGATCAACAGCCTCTACTGCTTCAACTGGACGGGGCTTGAAACCAAGCATCCAACCTTCGAACAACACAACCTAGAACACCCATCCATGTGTCACAATATAAGGATCAACACTTTTGAAAGGATATTGACATGAGATGAACATGGCACAAATAATACCACATTTCCTCATACCATATATAAATCTAGAGTGTTTTGGTGGCAAATCTAAATTTTTTCAAAGCTAGATGTTGTATTATATTATCTTCCTCAGAACTACAGAATCTTAATGTTGGAAAAATCTTCTTTTTAATTGAGAAGGATAAATTTGGCAGTAAACTTAACATACTTATTTCAACAAGCTACTTCATTTTTTTTCTCTTTTGCCTGTGCTCGATCATGTTTTACCAAGAAAAAATGACCCATCAGAATCAGTTTAAGTTACAATTGAATATTTTCTTACATTCAGGGACCCTTCAATTTCTGGCCATTTTGAAGGATCAGCACGATCACCTCTCCCATTGAATGCAGACTGCATCAACAGGCAATTCACTTCACCATTACCAGTTGCAAATTGAAAAATATGTTTAAATAATCTGAATATGCAAGCTACGCCCTTACTTTATCATATCTAGGTAGCTTCAGTTTCACACCTGGACACTTCAAATTAAAAGATATTACACGAAAAATGCAAATAAGGAGAAAACAAAATTGAGTGACGAGAAACACCTTCTCTTGACATTTTAGTTAAAGCTGTTAGAGTTTCAACAGAAAGAGCAAGATCATGGCTTCCTGCATTTCCACAAAACTAGAAGGAAACCAAGCAATCAAAAATATTTATTTTTCATAAATAATGATTTTCCTGGATAATTTACTGTTCATTACTTTACTTATCTGCGTATAATTACCTTAAGAAGTGCATTTCCTGGATTAGCTTCTCTTATTTTATTCTACAGTCCAAACACAATTTATCAGCCCAAAAAGAAAAAGAACAAAATGGAATTCAGGACTGAAAACATAGAATACAAATAACAGCTTCTATATACCTGACCTTCAGCCGTCAAATAAAAATCATCTATAGATATTGTGGCAGACTTCCTGAAAATTGTAGCATATATCTACAATTTGTTAATTAATCTCCTTTCCCTATAGTCATCAGAACAAAGGATAAATTCAATATCACTGTTGCTTCAAAGTTCAGAGCCTACCTGCCAATCACTTCAAAAAGATAGTCAAGAGCAAAGACAAGGGTTGTCTTTCCACTGCCCTAAAATTGTAGAATAAGGATGGATGAAAATTACAGAGCCATGGGAAGGGATGGTGTGGGGCATCAAAGGTCTAACCAATGTTATGGTCAAACAAAGCTCAAAGGTTTCCTCTTCCAGAGGATCTCAGGATATCCAGATAACAAGAAATTATCAAAACATTAACACAGCAAACCAAAAAATCAACAGAAGAAAACCAATCCAATCCAATCAAATCACAGAAAACTGGATAAATCGATCTCAGAAAGAATGTGATGAAAGAAGTAGAAACGAGATGGCGAAAAAACCTGAACAAGCTACCTTGTTGAAATGAAAATTGCATAGATCTTCGTCCTCCTTCCACTACCTCCAGGGCCACCACATGAAGGTTCGTGAGTAGAGCTTCGCGATTAGGGCTCACACTGGTTCGTGAGGGTTTGAGTGAGGGTTCGTCAGTAGCGCTTCGCGATTAGGGCTCACACAAGTTCGTGAGGGTTTGAGTGAGGGTTCGTGAGGAGCTTCGCGATTAGGGCTCACACTGGTTCGTGAGGGTTTGAGTGAGGGTTCGTCAGGAGCTTCACGATTAGGGCGGGTTCGTGAGGGTTTGAGTGTTTAGGCACTTAGGCACAGAGAAGGAAGATAGCGAAGAGAAGGAAGAGAGCAAAGAGAGGGAAGAAACTTTTCTTTCCCAATAATCAAGCCACATTTTCAAAAATAATTGGAAATAGTAAAACAAGATTTTCAAAAATAATTAGGAATAAAAAAATTTTGTTATCAAAAATATTTTTAAAAATAATTGGGAATAATGAGGGAAGCGAAATTTGTCTTTATTCTAAAGGATAATTGTGTCGGTTAAAAATGACATATTTTAAAAGATAATTGTGGCGGTTAATGAAATGACGTATTATACTTCAATTTGTGGCGATTATTAATAACCGTCATATTAAAACCGCCACTTTTTACACACTTTTTTGTAGTGATATGGGTTCATACAAGAGAATGGTATATATATAACTTGGTGGTGGAGTGCAAACACAAACAATAAAGAGAAGGCAAGAGCAAAGAAATTAGTGGCAACAGCCGAGGAACCGGTGACGACAAATGAAGCCAAAGAATAGAAAATAATGAAGTTTTAACCAAAGACAAAACCTAGGACAACCAAAAAATAACATTATAGTAACTAAAAAAGGTAGAAAGAAAAAACAAACAAACAAACACAATAATGAGTGGTAAATAATGAGTGGTAAAGGGCGTACTAGTAGTGGCAGAGATCCTTCAAAGCATTCAAAACTCGAAAAAACAGTGAGAGCACACAGGGAAAGAGAGTTTGGAAAGGTAATTAAAAAAGCTTTTAGACGACGGTTGTTCACTAAAACCATCAATTATGATGCACATTCTGCAATGGGTGATATTTCCTCCTATAACCATCGTCTATGTTTCCTCAAATAGGTAACAATTTCCTATATAACCGTTGTTTATTCCCTCTCTCTTAGTATAGATGAGGGTCTTTCCCTCAAACATCACCTATATGTTTACATTATTTATAAAAGTATCACTACACTCTTTTTACGCCATGTGACTTTAAATCGACGTCTATAGTTATCTATAAAGAAATTCTTTGCACTAATGTAGTAATTAGTTTCTACTTGGTTATAGAAATTCGTTATCACGAAAAGTATGATAATGTGTATAAATAGAAAAATGCTATAAGTGCATTTTCAGAATTCTAATTCCTTTTTTTTTTCCTGTTCTTATTCAAATTCCTAAACCCATTTCTCCATGTAAAGTGCAAGGTTTGTTGGTCCATTCCCTTTTCTTCTTCCCTTTTTTTTTTCTTTCTTTTTTCTTTTTTTTTCTTTTTTTGTCTTTTTTTTTTTTCCCTTCCTCTTTCTAAATTTCTCTCCATCCCTTGTACCAACTAATGTGAAAAGCAAATTTCTATACAATTAAAATATAATTTAAAGTTTTTTTTCTTCTAACTCAATGGTTACCCATTCTCAAAATACTATTGCTACAGGTTATGATTCTTTTTTTTTTCCATTTATTTTCTTTACCCAACCTACCATGGGTTTGAGTTGGATGGCGTTAAAAGGAAGGGAAAAGTTTCTTTATACTCTGAAAAACATACCTTTAACAAAACTGATTATACTAATATAAGAATATTTTTAATTAAAAAAATATTAATTTATTAATATGTCAAATGTTTGTTTTTATATCAGCACATTAAAAGAAATTACAATTTTGGTACGGGTCAAGAAATCTGTTTTGAAAACTCTAATTTTCTTAACATATTTTTTTAATTTGTTTTATTTTAATATCATTAATTTTCCATTAACGCTATCATTACATTTTGTGCCTTATTTTTACTTTACTTTTTATTGCATTCTAATTTCTTTATTTATTTTCTGGAAACAGATTATTTAAGTCGTGCATAATGTGATAAACTAAAACTAGTCCCTACCACAAATATCTTATTTCATTTATGGTAATTTGGATAGAGAGGAAATAAATAAAAAAGTAAAGAGGGAGAAAAAATGAATGGAAGAAAATAAACAAAATGAAGCTTTTAATGTAGAAATTTAGAAATTAAGTATTTCAAAGTACTTTGTTTTGGAAATATTTGGTTCAATGAAAAAATCAGAGGAAGTTAAACAAATCCTGTTATACTTTTTAGCTATAAAAATATACTTTATAACTAAAACCACACATTTTTAATATTGTGAATTACATTCTGAAAGGTGTTTAATCTTTATTATAGGGTCAGAACTGACAAATCAGCTTATAAAGAACACATTACAGGAGATGCCGGATGATGTTGATGAAGACTCTAAAGGCAGAGAAATCAGCAATCAGAATGAAATGGCAAAAGCCACTGAAGACTTTCCAATTGGATTTAAAGCTGAAGTAGCATCAGGGAGTGAGTTGACTTCATTGCAGGTCAACACAAATCAATCTATTTCAGTTAACATATCTAAATGCAAATGACATTGAATCGAATACTCAATTTAAATTTGAGATATAGACCAAGCAATCATTAGGAGCAGAACAAGAATTGCTTAAAAGCTCTACATGAGAAATGTTTTTCTTTCTTTATCAGCAATGAATAAATGGATTAAAAGGGACACTTGAGGGTGTCTCAATCTTTAAGCTCATCTTCAAGTATACAAACCAAAAAAACAAGCACAAAGGCTTAGGCTTAGGCACTTGCTTTAACATAACATAATTGTATCTTTAGCTAAAGTGTGCTCCTACAAAACAAATGGCATGAAGCTATGGCATTAGAAACAGCTGCTGGACATAGATTGAGCAATGCCAAGGCTCCTTATCTTGCACCAATTACGCACCAACACTGCAGTATTTATGTAGAAGCATAAGACATGTTCTTATGTTAGAGGTTTTCTCATTCTGCACTTAATGTTGGAGTTAATTGCTTTACTCTATGGAACAGTCAACAACCACGAGGAGAAAGCAAAAGTTCTTCTATAAATCCTCCTTGAATTAATGTCACACTATTAGATTATGCATGTTGTAAGAATAATACTATACAAATATCAAATACTAGTTTAAATGATCAAGAGGATTCAATGTCAGACAAATCCTTGACACCAACTCTTTTCATTTAGCCAAAAACAAAGGAAACATCATGAGAACAAGTTCTTACTCCACCATGAAAGCCAGTCTTCAGTTATTTTTTCCTTTTACTATATGAAAATAAGTGTAGTCCACACTTTAATATCTTATTTATTGTATACAGGAAATAAAGAGAAATTGTGAAGAAGGAACTACATCAACATATGCTAAGACAATAGCGTTGTCAACTGATTCCGAATCAGTTAGTTCATTATTTCGCTTATCAGTTACTTTTGAATGTAGTAAAATATAGATACATAACTTCCCAAAAGCTGAAAAATAATGTTGCACGTTTTCTTTTCATAAAATATAAATACATAAACCCATATTTTCTGAAGCAAGAAGAAATCAGGTGGTTGTTTAAACTAAAGCTAAGATTTTATGAACATTTGATATGGAATATTGCATTAAGAATTTGAAATAAAAAAGTTGTAGGTAGTTATGGTTGATGGAGATTTTCTTTCTAGATAGTTTCTCTGACTCTAATTCATCCTAACTGAAACATCTAATGAATATGAGCTTGACCTTATAGATAGCATAGGCCTTGAAGCTGATGTATCATGGATTGATTGAATCTATGTAGGAACATGGCGAAGGTCAAATATTCGTACCTTTTTCAATTGTGAATATAGAACTTGAAACCACTAAAGATGTTGGTGTTGGAGACATTCAAGAACCTTCTATGTCCACGATTGCCCTTTCTGAGACTAAAAATTCTCCAGGTTAAGAATCTTGTATTTTTTTTTATCTAAGACATGGTCATAGGTGGTTCTAACATATATGAATATGAATTTTATCATTTGAATCTATTTTTATTACTTTTGGATGACATACTTAGTTACTTTTTCCTTCCTTTTCAGAGAAACATTCTCAGATCACTGAAGATTCAAGTTTTGCTTGTACTATAACAAATGAGCTTGAGCAACTGGTGTCTAACAAGCATTTGGGTTTAGAGAACTTGGGCATGTTAAGTAATTTCCTTGTGAAGCATCCTTGTGTTGGTTTAACAGACAATGCAGTGAGTGATAGATACAAGGGCTTTGCCTACACTTGTCTGGCTAACCTTTTGAAGTTTCTCCAAAGCCATAGTGTTTTTGATGTGTTGGGGTCAAGCCACTCTGAATTTATTGAGTTATTACAAGATCTGCGTAATCTTGGTTTCAATAAGGATTGGTTGGATGATGTTGAAAGACTCAAAGGGCTTTGATTCAGCTATTGGAAGATCTTAAACATTCAACTTATTCATAAATGTTATTGTGTTTTCCATAACTTTTCATGTTTTCTCAAATAAAACCAACTAAACCATCATTATTTGTTTATTCTATTTTTTTTTTTTAATTCATTTGTGTTTTTGGATTCAAGAGATTTTTTTTATTAGTAAAAAGAATATATTAAATAAAAATGTTAGGGATACTTCAATTCTTTATAGAAAACCTATGACTACAAGATTATTTACAACAAAACGATGTTCGAGCAATATAACAAAAATGAACATCCACCACTCCACCTACATTAATCTGTATATATAAATTTGCATTTCTTAACCAAAGTTAACCATAGAATGGAGAGTCATCACATGAGAATTCCAATACACCCTAAGAAAGCTTAAAATATGACTTTCCAATATAAAAGATGAAGTGTTAATTTCTTCTATTATTGTTTGTGATTATTATGATTTTGTTGTTTATTTTAAGTTTTAAGCTAAGAAAAAGGCATATCATTATACCATTGAATACCCTTAAAGAAAACAAAATTAAAATACCAATAAAAAATAAAATGGACCAAACATATATTATAGTTGGTGTTATTCTTTAGTTAAATTTAAAGTTTCACCTTGATAATTTTATATTTATTAAGATTTTTAGTCGTAGGACAATGTTAAAATTCTAAAAAATATTATAAACTAAAGATGAATCACATTCAAGAAAGATATATTTATAGTTTTTCAGCTTTAAAGACCTCCATTACAACGATAACAATCAACAATAACAACCATACACTTAGAGTAAATAAAGGAACCAATGCGAAGATAGGCAAAAAAATTCCTCCAAATAAGTCTCATCCACTATGTTTGAAGATGACACCACTTGCAGCATTACCGAAACAACTTCTAACAACATCATCAAAATTAATCTTTAACTAGTTTACATTAGGCATAAACCAATCTACCTCTTTAACTCTAGTACCTTTTGAATTTCAAGTTTTGAATATTGAAAAACTTCAAAATGTAAAGAACATTTATATCATTATGTATAGATTTAGAAGATCTTTTAGCTGCCATTTGAATATTTCATTGTACATCTCATGATTTTTAGCTTTCCAAATAATTTAAATAATAAGGTTATATATAGCAACAAACCTAATGTTACAAATTATAGAACTAACTCTTTCATAAAGAAAAGATGTAATATCATTAATAGAAGAACAAGAAAATTAGAGAAACAAAATTTAACTCCACCTAAAGATTCTTAGAAAAAAAGATGACTTAATGTTTACATTCAAAATAGTGATTTTAAGTCAATCTATTTAAAGTGTCGCTCTCCATTTGGAACATGTTGTATTAATAAAGATTTCTTTTTTTTTAGTGTTTGTTGAATAAATTTGAGTACTAGAAAACTGAATCGAAAGAAGAGAGATGTAAGATACTAGAAAAATGAATGTCGGAATCTAATGATTTAGTTGTTGATTAAGCTCCTAAAAATTTCAATAATAAAAAAAATCATTGTTCCTATCAATCCCATTAAGTCTATCAAAGATGATGTCCTATAACCAAACACATTCATCACCTAATAGATGACCCATGACCAACTAAAGAGTATACTTAATTTTTTCTCACAAAAATTATACTAATTAGACCTTAAATTTTTCAACAATGTCATAAGATGTCAAGTTTATCACGTACTTAGTCAATCATGACTTACCTCCCACAGATTTAGAACAATACACTTAAATTTTTCTCATAAAAGTTATACATGACAAATATGACAAATAAAATAAATGATAACAAATTAAAAAATATAATATAAAATTATCATGGACAGTAAATAGTTTAGAAATCAGAACTCACCTTTTTAATAAAATAATAAATTATATTAAGAAATTTCTTTTTGAAAATTTGATTTTAAATTACTAAACAAAAAGCCGAATTTTAATATGATATTACAGAAATAAATTATTTGAACATTTTTCATCTTTTATTAATATGATAACACGCCAAATTTAAATTCAATTGAGATCCATTAAATTTAGGTGATGGTACCAGAGAAAAAAATAATTTTCATGTGGGATTGTGGTTGAAAGTGTTTTTTGCTGCTTCTGTGGGGTAAGAGAGGAGTTAAATCATTTGTTTTTTTTTACTGTAGAATAACTTGGTTGGCATGGAATCTTTGTCATGTGTGGCTGGGTATTTCGTTAATTGCTCCTTTTCACGCTTATTCCCATTTTCTGCAGTTTAGTTTGACTAATGCTCCAGAGTCGGTCAATTTAGGGATGAGTTTTATTTGGATTGTGGTGGTTAATGAGATTTGGAATCATAGAAATAAAATAATTTTTAAAGATTGAGTTTTGGATTAATCTAAGATCTTTTCTTTGATCCAATTGAAAGTTTAGTCTTGGATCACTTCTAAATTCCATTCTGCTTGTTTTTCTTTTTCTGATTGGTGCCTTGATCCTTTAGTTTGTCTTTATTCGCTTTAGTTTTGTTTGACGGTAGGAGTTTTTAGGCAGGATAAGATTTAAATTAATTGTTGGAATGTTTGATGTTGGTAGGATGTTTTTTTTTGTAAATGGGTTCATTTGTATATATTGTATATATTGTTTTGGATCATCCCTTAAGTGATTCGTTTGTATATATTATTTATTGTGGATAAAAAAAAACTAAAGAAAAAAATAAAACAGGAGATAGTTGATGAAGAAACATTATAAGCTTAAATGGAAATGGCAAAGAACTAGTGTTTTTCTTTCATTAACAAAATTTTACTGAAATCAGATTGTAATCTAGAAATTTAAATATCATATAGGTACGAGATTGGAATAGAAATTGTAAATTATGTTAGCAAATTCAATGGAATGTTGACGATTGGCACTTTAATAATTATGCATATATTATATGTGCTAACAGTTTGAAAGTGAATAAAATCTGTATTTATAACATTTTTAATAATTACATTATTTGAACGAATTATTTATTAATCTTATTGATAGTTAATGTTTATGATAAAATGGACTGGTATTTTGCTAATTTTTTTATTCTAAAAACTCAAAGATGAAAGTTTGCTTATAAAAATGGAATTCAGTTTATTTTACCTTAATAATAATAATACAAAGAAACATGTGGGGGCAATAACAGGAAAATGATTGGCTAAGTAAAAGAATGATATTTAATGCAAAAGTTGTAAAGAAAATTAAGAGATGCTTTTTCTTTGTTAGGAGAAATGCGTGTTGAAATGGATTGGTATGAGATTCAAGAGTGTTCCAAGGTTTTACTGAAAACAACAAGAAAGAAGAGAAGTTAAGTATAAGGTTATAAGGTGTATGCTTGATTTTGCAGAGAACATTATCACAGTCCTTGAAGGTTTGTGGAAGGGAAAGATTGCACACCACACATATCTTCAGGTAAACACAAATCTGTTACTTTTTTTCAATCCCTCTTTTGATTTGCAATTACAATTTTATATCCAGATTTTAATTTTTAAGGATTTTGAAGTTTGTGCCACTCTATTATCATTGCAACTGTGATATTTGTTAGAATGATTTGGGCAACTCCAAAATTTCGTAATTAAGTCTTTAAAATTACCAATGTCATCCATTTTGTTTTTTTGCTGTTTCTTTCCTTCTTTTCAATCATACAATTATTAATATTTTTTACCTTTTTCGTAGAAATTCAAGAATAATTCCGATTCCTTTCACAATTCATTCAATTTATTGTGAATCATTCTCATATTATATGAAGATTAATTGTTGAGATCTAAAGATAATACATTTTATAGTACATAGAGTGTTTGCAAAATTCGTCTTATGAATCAATTTTATTAAATTGAATTAAGTTCAAAATTCAGTTCTTAAGATAGCGTCATATTCATTTAAAGTTTATTTTAGTGATAGTTTTTTGAACTTATCAGGCCGTCCACTATCAGACTATTATCTGATCACAAAAAAATATTTAATTTCACGCACAAGTTTAACTTGAAAGGCTGTGTTAGAGATCTACATCGATTAAAAGTAATAACATTTCATATTATATAAAGTGGGTGCATGCAAACTTTACCTTATAAATCAGTTTTATAAATTTGAGTTAGACTTAAAAGTTCACTTTTTAATATTTATTGATTATTTTATTACATCAATAACTTACAAGAATTTTCTAATCTCTTTACAACTAGCAATCTGTTGATTAAGTATAATAATCAATGAACACAAAAATAAAACATTAATGAAGAAAAGAAATAAAAGCTTATATATAAATATAATCAAAATATTTAAAATAGTTTGGTAATTATATTAAACTAAAAGTAAAGAGGGTTTAACTACTTATATATTGAATTTTTTTCTTTTATAAAAAATTAATTAATTAAAGAAAACACTTCAAAAATGTCTAGTACTTAAAAAAAAAGTCTATTGAATAACATGAAAAATAAATAAATAAATATAAAAGCTATGGAAGAAGTTCTTTATTAATGTATATGTGTTTCAAAAACCTATTTATATATTTCACTCTAGGAATAGAAACACTAAATCTTTACATATTTAAATATTTTGCAAACTTTATTCAATATTTGTTAAGCAAAATTCGTAATGCGACACTTCTAGAAGATTTGTAGTTCCATTTTCGCTGAGCAAATCCCATTCAATAAGCTTTTCTCAAAACATGATTCTTTTCTTTTTTGTCCAAAGTTTTCTTAGCAAAAGTTACTGTCGAGTCGTTTTTTATACTCTTCAATCCAAGATGTTTTGCAAAAAATTGTTCATGCATCAATAATAAAAATACATGGGATATAATGCACTAAACTTTCTATTATAAAATCTAAACTACTTTTGTATTTTATTCACAAACTAATAATTTGACGAATAACAAAGTTTCAAATTTTAAGAAAATTACTTAAATTATCATCAAATTTCAAGGTTTAACTAGTAAGTTAGAAAATTAATATCTAACTTACCACAAAATCATTTTTAAAAAATAGGTAAAACATAAGAAAAGATATTAAATTGGGTTTCAATTTTTTTTTTTATAGTTTTCACAAATACCTGATAATGTTGAGTAAGATAATAGTTTTGTACTTGACAAATGATGTTTCAAAACCTTTTCCAAAAATTAAGTTCGAATATGTTCTACTTTTTTTAATTAGAACAAATGCAATAATCACAAAATAAGAAAGGAAGAAATTACTCAAGATATTTTTATACTGGTCTATCTGATAGTATAGATTATGTTAAACTCTCGATCCTCGAGTTTCACTAAGCAGACCATAAGATACAACATGGGTGTTGTTTTGGCTCCTAGGCACTCCTGTTTAAATATTGTTTCGAAATGTAGTCACTCCTATCTAACCCGTCAAGTATTCTTTAGTACTTAGTCACTTCTAGATAAAAACCTAAGTATTATGTATTTATTTTTTTATCGACAAAAAATAATAAATGAATATGAAATACTTAAGGGGTGTTCCAATCCTATTACAAAAGATGGACATTCACACTAGACCTCCATCCAAAACATATTTAAACCTTAAGAACAAATACCACATTGTTGTGGACCAAAAATCAACAAAATTGGAGCCATATCATAAGGTAAAAACGACTATAAAAAAAAAAATCATCCTTTTATTACAACAAAAATACCATATAGACACTGATTAAAGAATTTTGACATAAAGTCTCCCAATTCTCTTAACTTTTCTCTATCGAGACTCTTCAAAATCAACACTTATTGCACAATTGTATGACTGCCTGCAACGTAGTGCAAAAACCTCACAAAAGTGAACTCATTGCAAATGTATAGCCTTTCTTGCCTTTTCTTTCTTCACGAACTTCTTTAGTGTTCAACTCCTATTTGATATCTCTTGATCTCCTTCACCATTCTACGTCTCCTTCCCATTTTATTCCTTTCTTCTTTCTCTAGGCAATTCTACAACCTGCAACCTATCTTACATTCCCTCTACTCATTACCTTCATTACCTGCAAAACAAACATTCCCTCCTCGACCTACCAATAAGATCATCATTACCCAAAAAAAAAAATGTAGCTTTTAACTTGCAAGACTGTGAGTTTCTTAAGTTCGTATTCCTTATAGGTATATCATTGTTGTCACCTCCTACTCCTCCTTACTCTGCCAAACCCCGTGACCTTATACCAACAGTTATATCACAGCTTTCTTATAGATTTCATACACACTAGAGGCTCCAACACCAATCTGAATAAGAGAAACTTGCAGCAGTTATCTTAGAAGTGACCCAAGATAATACCCTTAATTGTATGCTTAACATTTCAATATGATCGATTATGCTATTCTTAAAAATGTTTTTTGTTTCTATGTTTCCAAATTTCCCCTATAATTGTCATCTATATGCTTCCCTACACTAAATTTACCGTTTATGTTGCTCCCACCATTCTAAAGTGCAAAAAATGGGACTTTGGTTCAAAATGATCTACAAATACTAGCCTTAACCAATTGTAGCACATACCCCATACACACTAAGCAATTTTGCATTTGAAAAACAAGTGACTTGTGGACTCCTCATCCTCTCCACATATTCTACATTGATTACTTAATACCATTATCCTTCTATCTTCCAGATTGAACCCTCCAGGTCGTGACTGTGTTGAGGGTAAAGCCTTGGTTTTCCCAAACAATTCAAACAATGGTTTATCTTCCCCTCCTGCCTCATCCTTTAAAATCTTATAAGCTAATTTAGCCCAAGTATTATTTAACAATGAGAGGGGTGGCGTCGACATCTACAAGGTTTAAAATCTCTTCTAGTTTTCTAAAACACAACAATGTTCTTACAAAGCTTTTAAGGCAGAAAAAATATTTTAACAATGTTTTGACACTTTGCAAATTATGGCTCAAGATTCTTGTTCTTTTCTTCAAATGATGGCTTTCTCTCACTTGAACATCTTCCTTGCGTTTGAGCAGCTTGAATGTAGAAAATGCATCTAATGTGCTCCATGTGTACATTAAATGTCTTTCTCTTCTTTAAGGAACTTCTCGATAGCTGGAGGTACTTATATCTTCTTCGTCAGAGTGCATTTTCTTGAAATTATGTTAAACACTAACTCGTACAAGTAGAACATCCTTTCCAAGGTTGACAAAGCAAGCATCATGGATTTGTTGATACTAATCAACTTAAACTCATTTACCTAGAGATTATTTAAGCTTTTGTAGATCTTTTTGGCAAACGTAGGAAATGAACATTCTCAACAAATAATGAGCATAAAAATGAAGTAACGTGTTAGCTTAAGACTATTCCTTATTGTTTGATCAAACACTATGCTTATCACACATAGAAGGAGATTGCACAATGTTATATCACTTAATAGACAAAACACTTGTTTCTTACATAATCTGCTATGAACAAAATATTTTGTCTTGCAGACGAAGTCAGATCATGTTTTATACTTTGTCTTTTGTCTAAAACTTAATGAAAACATGGATTGTGGGACTTTTCTCTAATAACATCTGCGAGAGTTGTTCACTTATATACTTTGATTTTATCATATTACTAATTGATGTCACATCTTCAATAAATAATGGGAACACATGAAGTAAATTATAATAATTAGTTATTAGTTATGAATTAATACACTCTTAAGATTCCTTTTAATTTGTTTTAATTTTCTCATTATTTTCAAATTAAAGTTAGATAAGATTGATGGTAATTTCAAAATATTCACTAAATTTTATATATTAGAAAAAAAACCTAAGTTGGTACCATTCATGATGATTTCAAAATGTCACTTGATTTGATATAATAATAATAATAAAAAAAAAAGGCCTAAGTTGGTAGACCCTTGCTTAGGCTACTTACAATAGACAAATATTTGAAGTAGTTAAAGCCTATTTATGTCAAGGAAACTATTGATGGTAGACTCTTTGTTAGTGTATTTGTAGCCAGACAATGAAGGTTTTCAAAATATAATATCCTACTCTATATAGAAAGAAAATAGGGGACCATATTATTTCTTTGAGCATTTTAATTGTCATAGGCATTTTAATATTTGTTGAAAATCAACGTGAGGATGACAATCTTAACTAGGAAACGACTATGATTATGAGTATTATAAGGTATAAGGTGCTTATAATATATTGCATCTAAAGCAGTGAAGCTATTCATAAATTATTTAAATTTGACTTGTTAATTATTTGTTTAAGTTTATTTACTTTGTTAAATAAATATATTTGAGCATAAGATTACGTTTGATTATTTAAATTAGTGAAGTCAAAAGTTTAAAAACTTAAAATAAAAAACTAGTAAGCTAACACATTTATATATATTGGAGAGATCAAATTTGTTTGTCTTTATATTGTTCAGATTTTGCTATCTTCAAATTGAGTGATGATACTAGTCTTTTTGGTGGTATATAAATTAGCTATCAATATTTTGGATACTAATATTTTAGGCTTTAAATTAGTCTTTAAAATTTAATAGAGACTAATTTAGAATATAAAATAGTTAGTAACTAAAATTTTGATAGTTAATGATTAGTACCAGTTTATAAATTATTTTATAAATTTTTATTAATAATAGAAACTGTTTTAGATATCAATACTTTTGTAGTGTATAAAATTATCTTTAATTTAGTAAATAAAGTAATTAATTATTTTGGTATCTAAAATAAATTTTTATTTAATAATTTTTTTTAATTAATAGTTTATTTTGATAGTTTTTGATTTTTTTTTAAGATCAATAAAAAAAAATTGATTTAAATTGACACAATTCCATTGATGTCAATAAAAAACATTCCATTGATGTCAATAAAAAACAACCCCTTGTAAGAACACTAAAAAACCTATAAGTTAGATAAATTGCTAAAATTGATTTTTTTTCTTCTTAATAATAAGAGGAAACTCACATAGTCTATTGATGCATGTGTCTAAACTACTAAAGGTTCTTTCTAGATCTACTCATTTGGTATGTTTTTGTTAAAAGAACACACATTATCATATTGTTGGTGTAATTGTTTTGGACTATTTTTTCTTCTCATTTGAAACATATTTGATAATTTTTAAGAAAAATAAAAACATAAACGAAGCTTTCATTTGGCCAAATTGGAGAGGAGTAAGGGTTCATCATCAAAAAAACATAAACTTTATAAAGGATCAAGGTAAAATACTTATGTGCTTTGCTTTGCCGAACTTTTCTATGGCACTTTTTTTACTATAATTGTGTATAACAAGAATATGTGTCTTGCAAACAAGTATTTGTTTTAAGGAAAATAAGCTTATGATGTTATCTAAACACGAGATAATTGCTAACAAATAATCTTATAATTCCGTTATATTATGTTAATGCATCTTCCTTGATGACTATACTCATATTTTAAATTAAAAATAAAGTAAAAGGAAGGAAAAATACCATGAAACGAAAGTAATAATTATTATTATTATAAAAATGATTAAAAAGTGTATAATTAGTGTTTGATATAAAACAAATAATGAATTTATACTATCTCATAAAATTTAATTGATTAAGTTAATTGAGCTAGCCATTTCTCTAATGTATATAAACCTTCTTGATTTGTAAACCCATATACTTGGTCTCCTTTTTCTCTTCCTTTTTAAAGAGTTAAAATTTATTATTATTCATTTTTGTTTGAGTATGTGACTGTATCTTTGTAAAGAGTAATTTCATATAATATTTTTCTTATGTGTTCAGATAATGATAGGATTTCACATTCACAAATCCCATGGTTAGATATCATGTTAAACACATAGAAAACTTTTCTTTTCATTTTGAATTCTTCTAAAAAAGTATTTCAAATTTCTCGAAAACCTCATATTGGATTGTACCTCCCTTTTTGGTCATGACGTTTGTAGACAATGCGATTCTGTCATATGAGTCATCAACTATAGCTCCTTGTTAACCACTCGTGCACTTCTTCCTTCACTTGAATTTGCATGCCTTCCATCTTTCAGTGTCCTCTTTCATAATTTTCCCCCTTCACTGCCTCTGCATATATCAAAAAGCTCTTATTTCTCCATACTTTGGTACTTCTTATCTTTTCCATCTTTTTTTGTATTATCTTCCACATTCTTTATTCCTTGCGTTGTTGTTGACACCTCCATACTGTTAAATAAACATTAAATGTTAGTTTGTGGTTTTTAAAATTAGAAGTTACTAGAAAATAAAAGAATGAGAGTTTTGATAGATGAAATGTCAAAAGTTGAGTGAGATTTTATTATGTTGTTAGTGGGGTTTTAAGACCATAATGAAGATTTTTCTAGAAGAGCTTCGTAGAGTCTATAAATAAGATGTTCTCTCAATTGTAAGATACACCATAGAAAAGAAATACAATAGAGACAAGAAGAAAAAAGTCTCTTTAGAGAAAACTGAGTGTGAGTATTAACTTGACCCGATAAGCAAAAAGGTGATGGTGAGTCGTGATGTGCAAATAAATGAAGCAAGCGAGTGGGATTGGAACAATTCTTCAGAGGTTATGATTGAAGTTGGAGAATCATCATTCGTTGCACCGAGAAGTATAAATTCTGAAACTATCGATGATGAAGATGAATCACAACAACCTAAAATGCGAAGTTTGCAAAATTTGTATGAATTCGACAAATGAGGTACACCTTGTATATCTTTGGATAGATGCAAAAAAATATCAGCTTTGAAGAGGTGGTGAGAGAAAAGAAGTGGCAAAATGCCATGGATGAGGAGATTAAAGCGATTGACCGCAACAACACATGGGTGTTAACAAAATTGTTAGAGGGGAGTCAGCCCATTGGTGTGACGTGGGTATTCAAGAAAAAGATGAATGCTCAAGGCAAGATAGAGAGGTACAAGGCGTGTCTCATTGCGAAGGGATATAAACAAAAGGAGGGAATCAACTACAATGAGGTGTTTGCTCCTGTTGTAAGAATGGAGACTACTCAATTGCTCATTTCCCTAGTGGCTCAATTTAAGTGGTCGATATTTCAAATGAATGTCAAATCGACATTCTTGAATGGTGTGCTTGAAGAAGAAGTCTACATCGAACAACCACCCGATTACATGAAAATCAAAAAAGAGAAGAAGGTGCTAAAATTGAATAAGGCACTTTATGGGTTGAAGCAAGCACCGCGGGCATGGAATACTCGTATCCATACATACTGCAAGGAGAATGGGTTCAAGCAATGTCCTTACGAGCATGCTCTTTACGCAAAGAAGAGTGGAGGTAACATGATACTTGTCGCTCTTTATGTCGATGATCTCATTTTTATGGGTAATAATGATGACATGATAGAAGAGTTTAAGGGCACAATGACATGAGAATTTGAGAGAACAGATTTGGGATTGATGAAGTTTTTCCTTGGTTTGGAGGTTAGACAAAAAGAGATAGGTATTTTTGTATCACAGGAGACATATGCAAAAGAAATTTTGAAGAAGTACAAGATGACAAATTGCAACCCAGTTTCAATACCAATGGAACCAGGTACAAAACTCTCAAAGTTCGATGGAGGAGAATGTGTCGATGCAAGTAGATACCGAAGTTTTATAGAAAGCCTTTGCTATCTCACATGCACGAGGTCGAATCTTTCATTAAGTGTTGGCATCATAAGTCCATTCATGGAGGAACCGATTTACTCACATTGGAAGGCGTTGAAGCGAGTCCTACGGTACATCCAAGGTACTGTATCATTCAGATTGTTCTACTCGAAAGCAGAAGATTACAGGTTGGTTGGTTACTTGATAGTGATTGGTGTGAAGACATAGATGATCGGAAAAGTACATTGGGATATGTATTCTTTATGGGCAACGCATCATTTTCTTGGCTTTTAAAGAAGCAACCGATCATGACGCTATCAACGTGTGAAGCTAAATATATGGCAGCATCTTGGTGTGTATGTCATGCGATATGGGTTAGAAACTTGTTGACCAAGATAGAGCTAAAGCAACTAGGTGCAATCGTGATTCAAGTTGACAACAACTCAACAATTGAGTTGGCAAAGAACCCAGTGAACCATGAAAGAAGCAAACACATTGACATTCATTTTCACTTTATCCATGATCATGTGAAGAAAGGAAGTGTGGAATTGGTGCATGTGGCAAGTCAGGATCAAGTTGCGGATATCTTCACAAAACCGCTACCGAAAGTACTTTTCGAAAAATACAAGATGATTGGCATGATGGATGGTAGAAACATTTAAGTTTATGGGGGAGTTTTCTTAAATAAACTTTAAATGTCAGTTTGTGGCTTTTAAATTAGAAGTTAATAGAAAATAAAAGAATGAGAGTTTTGATAGATGAAAGGTCAAAAGTTGTGAGTGGGATTTTACTATGTTGTTAGTGGGATTTTAAGGCCACAATGGAGATTTTTTTAGAAGAGCTTCCTAGAGCCTATAAATAGGATGCTCTCTCAGTTGTAAGATGCACCACAGAAAAGAAATACCATAGAGACAAGAAGAAGAGTGTCTCTTTAGAGAAAACTAAGTGTGAGTGTTAACTTTGGAATTCGGTTGCTTTTACACATAGCCCTTCTATACTTTTGTAGATTGTCATGAATTTTCGTATTACCAGTTCATGTATTATCAAGTGCTTTTCAATAGTGTACGGGTTCACAACACCAGCAAACCTTACAAGACCAAATCTATTTCCCCCTCTGTTGATTGTTCTAGATATAAACACTGATAGGAAAACCGCATGCGGAAGCAATACCTATAGTCATGAAACAACGCAAGAAAATAAACGATACAAGATTTAACGTGGTTTGGTCGCCAATTGCAACCTACATCCACACAGGCAACTATTAGGTTTTATTTCTTTCCTGTTGCACACCAAATTACAAGCACAATGATCTCTTTAAATAGAGATTATAAAGGGGACACAATGATTAAGCCCATTCACTAAAACATGGTGTCTAGTCAGTCCAACCCAGTCTTGGCTTCACACTCAATAATCTACCACTTGAAGCCACGGAACAATGTTCACCTGCGCTTCAACTGTGTACATGTACTTCTGTAATCTGTCAACGGAACTCAATGTTCCACCATTAATTGCCACCAGCCTTCTTAATCATTTTGAAGGCTTCGTTGAAACTCCCCTGAGTTTCAACACATTAGTCATGACTGAAATTGCCACTGACCCGTTCTCTATTCCTACCGACTCCCACTTACACGAACTGCCAGATCGTGAAACAGCCTGAGAGAAAACACTATCCATACTCAGCAAGAAATTTTCTGGAGATGTTTCAACAGTTGGAATACTATTTCTTCTAACCCACTGTCGTTTAGGAACCTCGGCTAAAACACGACTCGTGCTCCCACTGCCACAAGTACCTATGACTGGTCTACCTGAATCTTTCCATGCTCGTTCATCTTTAATCTGACCTGTGGCTCAGGGTTTCTCTCTTGTAAAGACAACCCTCTTCTGCCCACTAGATTCTGTGAACCAGACTTGGTTTATCTTCTGAACTAGGACGTTCACTCCCTCAGACAGTAATTCAACCATATAAAGCAAACATCTCTTCCTTCCGCGGGCCATGACAAGATTTCCTTTGACGACCTTCCACTACTGATTTTCGAACTTCACATCATGTCCCTGTTCGTCCAACTGCCTAACAGAAATCAAACTTTTCGTTAAGCTTGGAACAACTCTGACATCTTTCAAATTCTAGAAACCGACTAGCGTCTTCAACACTATGTCACCCATGCCCCAAACATCAATAGTTATGTTGTCCGCTAGTCTTACCTTTCCAAAGTCCCCAATAACTAGATTCTACAATGCTTCACTGCTGTGAGTAGCATGAAATGAAGCACCAGAATCCATGACCCAAGAATCCACACTGCTATCTGCGCAACAGACTAAGAGGTCCTCGTTCGCGAAGTCTTCTGCAATGTTGACTTGTTTATCATTTGGGCATTGATTCCTGAAATGCCCCACCTCCTTGCAATTCCAACATGTTACACTTAACCAATCCCAAGTCTTTGACTGACTCCTTCTTTTATTCTTGCTCCCACTATCTCTGATATTTTTCTTACCTCTAATGACATTTAGTGATTCACTAGATAATTCCCCAGAAATCTTTCTTCGAACATCCTCACCAAGAATGAGATCATGAATCTTCTCAAAAGTGATTCCATCGAGTCTTGCTGAACCGGTAATTGTTGTAATTGTTTCGGACCAATTGTCAGGCAAAGACAATAGTAGTAGTAAAGCTTAAACTTCAACATCGAACTTAATGACCACTGACGTAAGTCTGACTAAGATCAAATTCATTTTATTGATGCGCTCAGTAACTGAACTGTCATAACTCCATGCCACAGCGAAAAAACAGCCACACCCCACGCCTAGCACCGCACCGTTACTGCTGCACTAGCAGCACTGGTGACAGCGCCCAGAATCAGCGACCAACCTACAGAACTCACACACAGCCACCTGGTCACTAGTCATCGCTGTCGCACTGCACTCAGTGTCGTCTTAGACCAGCACACTTGCAGAATGCATGCGTCACCCTGCGTCTTTCATCACTACCATCGCACTGCACCTCAGTGCCATCTCGCTCACTGCAAGAACCTGCACCTGTTTGCCGCAAAACGCGATCTGCCACTCCCTCGCGAAACCCTAGCTTTGGGACGTCGTTGCTGCCCTTGTGAAACCCTAGCTTTGGGACGCCGCTGCTGCCCCCGTGAAACCCTAGCTTTGGGACAGTTCTACCACCCCTGCGAAACCATAGCTTTGGGACACTACTGCCACCCTTGCAAAACCCTAGCTTTGGCACGCCGCTGCCGGCCCCGCGAAGCCCAAGCTTTGGGACACCGCTGCAGCCGCAATTTTCACGTCTCATCGATTAATTTCTATTGATCAGATCTCTAGTGTTTAAACAAACCTAGCTCTAATACCACTTGATGTGAAAAACGCACACGGAAGCAACACACATAATCACGAAACAACACAAAAAAATTAATGACACAAGATTTAAAGTGGTTCGGTCGCCAACTGCAACCTACATGCACACGGGCACCTATTAGGTTTTATTTCTTTTCTATTGCACACCAAATGACAAGCACAATGATCTCTTTAAATAGAGATTATAAAGGGGACACAATGATTAACCCCACTCACTAAAACATGGTGTCTAGTCAGCCCAGCCCAATTGGTCCTGGTTCACACTCAACAAACACTTCCTAGACTTTCTCCATCTTCATATGATTCTCCATATCTCATGCTCTCTCTCTAGAGTTAGTAGGAAAGTAAGAGAACAAGAAGGATGTTGAAGTCATCACGGGACTTGATCAATTAATAATCATGCATATATTATTGATGTGTCCCATTATAAGTATTTCATGTTCAAATATAATGAAAATGTATTCTAGTTTTTCTTTAATTCATTAAAAAAAATTTATCAATTAACTTTCATGTATTGAATTTGATTTAGATGGAGAGCATTGTATCTGATTTGGCTAAGTCAAATTTGGAGAAATTGATTAATGCAACACTAAAACAATCACGTTATATTTTTTGCTTCACATCCATTACTGAGGACTTTGAAAAGGAAAGGAAAAATTTGATAGCAAAAAAGAAAACATGGGAAGATTATGTTAGAGTGGCAAATAGAAGAAATGATAACATACGAAGAGATGTCACACTTTGGCAAAAGCAAGCTGAAGTCCTTATTAAAGAAGACACAAAAACGAAAGTGACATGTTTTTTTGGGAGGTTTCCTAATTGCAAATGGCAATATAGTAAGGGGAAGGAATTGGAAAGAAAGACAGAGGAGATTAAAAGACTCATGGAATGCAACTTTGATAATTTTGGAATCACTCGTGATGTTCCAGACATTGAATATCATTCTTCTCAAAATTACATTTCTTTCAAAAGTAGAAAGTTAAAATTTGAAGAACTTTTTAATTCATTGGCAGATGTGAACAACTATATGATTGGATTGCAAGGGATGGGGGGAACAGGTAAAACAACATTAGCAAAAGAGATGGGTAAGGAGCTTAAGAAATCAAAATGTTTTGATCAAGTCATTGATACTACAGTATCTAATACCCCTGATACAAAAGAAATTCAAGATGATATTGCGGGACCACTAGGATTGTCATTGAAGGATTGTAATGAATTAGAAAGGGCTAGAAGGTTGTGGGATAGATTGACCAATGGTGAGAAAATTCTTGTCATTCTAGATGATGTGTGGGGAGATATCAGTTTTGAAGAAATAGGTATTCCATTTAAGGACAACCATAATGGTTGCAAAATTCTTGTAACAACCCGTGATATAAACATATGCCATAAAATGGAATGTGAAAAGATAGTTCAACTTGATATCTTACCGGAGGAAGAGGGATGGATATTGTTCCAAAAGCACGCTGGTTTAAGTGATAGTTCCTCTAAAAGTATTCTTAATAAAGGTCAAAAAATTTCCAAAGAATGTAAAGGATTGCCAATTGCAATTGCAGTTATTGCTGCTAGTTTAAAGGGAAAAAGACATTCAGAAGAATGGGATGTAGCCTTACAATCCTTGCAAAAGTCTATGCTCATACAAGGTGATGATGAAAACTGGAGTAAAATTTACACATGTCTGAAGTATAGTTATGACAATATGAAGAATGAAACAGACAAGAAATTGTTCCTTTTATGTTCTGTGTTTCGAGAAGATGAAGAAATATCTGAAGAAGTTTTTGTCAGGCTTGCCATAGCAACGGGTCTCATTGAGAACATTGATGAAGGTTATAGTTACGGTGCATGTCGCAATAAAGCTATTGTAGCAAAATATAGACTCATAGATTCATGTTTATTATTGCATGGAGAATTTGGAAGTGTAAAAATGCATGACTTGGTTCGTGAAGTGGCCTTATCGATAGCTAACAAGGAGATTCTGGCAGTGGATATATCTAACAAGAATGAAATGACAATGGTTAAAAAGGGGAAGAATATTAAATATTTTTTGTGTGAAGGGAAGAGCACAGATGTGTTTTCCATCAAATTTAATGGATCTAAACTTGAAATTCTTATTGTCTACTTAAATTCAGATGAAGATTTTGGTGTGGAAATCCCAAATTCATTCTTTGAAAATATAGCAGGGCTTCGAGTTTTGTATTTAACAAACAATTATGCAAAAAAAAATCTATCATTACCACAATCAATTCAGTCATTGACAAATATCCAATCGTTATACCTTGAAGGATTCATCTTAGGTGACATCTCTATTATGGGAATCCTAAAGAGCCTTCATACTCTTGAAATGGTTACGTGTTCAATGGATGAATTTCCTAGAGAGATTTCAAAATTGGTGAAACTTAAATTATTGAAGTTGAAGAATAATACATGTGAAAGGAAAAATTCATTTCAAGTGATTGAAAGTTGCACTTCATTGGAAGAATTGTATTTCATTGACCAAGACATTTCAAATATATGGCATAATATAAAGCTTTCTAACTATCAAAGGTTTTGTATATTGGACAAGACTATTTCTTATTTAATTTCCGATGAATTCCTTCAAAGGAATTCCCTGGATATTGCCATGGCTGATGAAATTTTTTCTGAAGACACATTCAAGAATCTATTGCAAAAGGTTGAGTTTCTTAGTTTAAGAAAACTTCAATGTATTTGGAAAAATCTCATACCTGAGATTATTTATCTTGATCATGAAGGTGAGACTAATCTAGTTGAGATTATTTTGAATGATATTTTACATCTCAAATACCTCATCGACAATACTAAGAAGTATCATGTACAAAATGCCTTATCCAAGTTGATTGTGCTTAAACTTCATGGAATGGAAAATTTGAAAGAAATATGCAGGGGACCCCTTCCTTTTGAATTTCTTAAGAGTTTAGAAACTTTCAGTCTATCGGATTGCATACATTTAGAAGGCATACTGTTTAAGAGCAAGATATCCCTCTGCAATCTTAAGGACTTGACTATAAAGAAATGTCCAATGTTGACATCTCTGTTTGAGTTATCGACCACACAAAGCCTACTATTGTTGGAGGACTTGCGGATAGAGGATTGTGAACAATTGAAAAGTATAGTAAAAGATGAAAACAAAAGGAAAGAGGATTCAGGAGAAGAAATAGTTTATGCTCATAACCATAGCAAGAGTTTTACTTTAACCTTTCCAAATTTAAAGACTCTTTATATCTCTGAGTGTCCCCAATTACTCTTTATACTTCCAGTGGCTGCTGCTCAAAATGTTCCAAAACTTGTATCTATGACTATAATAGAGTGTAATAAGCTAAAATACTTATTTGGCCGATACCAACATAACCATGAAGAGGAAGATTTACATCATGAGTCAAAGGATGTCATATTCACTACTTTAAGTGAACTTTATCTAGAAGACTTGCCTAATTTTGTGGACATTTTTCCAGAATGTGACGAGTTCATGTGTTTATCAGCGCACATATCATCTTCCAGATGTGAGTCCAAGGCACAAGTAGAATTAAACCCTATGAAATGTAAGATTTTACATTGGATCCATAAATATAGAAACAAATGGAGAACTACCAAAATTCCTTCGGATTCCAAGGATCAATTACAAGATTGTTCTCTCTCAATGGTAACCTCTTTTTTATCTTACATGTTTTCTATTTTTTTATGCATATAATTTATCTTAATGTAAAGGTTTAGCATTTTTATATAGTTATAAACAATCATCAGATCTCAATTAGGTTAACACTGTTAATATTTTACTTATCTTTAAAATTGAAAATATTTTTTAGAAAGAATTTAAAGTTAATTTGATATTTCCTACCCATGATATTATTAACAAATGTTAAACTAATGGCCAAAATTTGAAAAAGTCACTTGTTTATTGATAAATAAATTAATCACTAGATTAGGTAAAGATTTTTCGTTGTTGTCTAAAGTCCTTTTTTTTTTAGTAGGAGGAATTAAACTTTCAAGTTATTTAATTTACATAGCTAAGTGGGAGCATGACACATTTTTTGGCTATGGTGAATCACTTGCAGGTAAATGACTCCACTGCAAATGATGTGATTGGACAAAGAACGATTGTAATTTTGGAAAACATTACATTGAACTATATGCCTCTGACACATGTTGGTTCCAAGATATTTTTTACTCTACAAAATGTTACAATGCTATTAATTGAAGAATGTAAAAAAACTGAAGTAATATTTTGTGCTTCTATGTTGGAATGCTTACCATATATGCATACACTTTTCATATTTAGATGCAATGAATTAAAACAGATAATTGGTGAGGATACAAAGAATCAGACAAAGCCATTTTTCCCAAAGCTAAAAGTTCTTGTGATTGTAGAATGCAACAAATTGAAATGCGTCTTTCCCATTTCAACTTCCAAAATGCTATCCAAGTTAAAAGTTCTGATAATCATAGAAGCATGTATGCTAGAGGAAGTATTCCAAGGGGATAGTGATCTAAGAGCAGAGATTCCAAATATAGAAATTGCAGTATTTGTTCAACTTCCAAGACTTTGCCAGCAGGAGATTGAATTTCTTCCTATAAAAGATTCTTGGGTGAAGAATTGTCCAAAACTTTCCTTGTCTTCGTCCCATCAAAGTTTCCGAGATATTATTGATTCTATGGCAGGTACTATATACCATATTTTTACGCATTATTATTTGTATATAAAGTAATTTCTATTATTAATAAATAATTTTTAAATTGTATCTCATTATAAAAAAATTATTAAATAGAAATAAGTTTTAGAAACAAAAATAATTAGTTGCTAAATTGATTAAATTATATGTTATTTTATAGACTAAAAAAATTATTGATAAGTAATTTCTATTATTAATCAAATTTATAAACTAATTTTTAAATTGGTATCTAATTAGTCAATCTAACAACTAATTATTTTTCTCTTTAAAATTGATTTTTATTTAATAATTTTTTTACAGTGTCTAATTAGTTACCAAAATTTTAACTATCAATTTTATAATCTAATTAGTTGATAGCTAAAACTTTGGTAGTTAATGAGATACCAATTTAGAAATTATTTATTAATAATAGAAACTACTGTAGATATCAATAATTTTTTTAATCTCTAAAATAGTATTTAATTCAATTAATATAGTGACTAGTTAATTTTTTGTTTCTAAAATAGTATTTAATTTAGTTAATATAGTGATTAGTTAATTTTTTGTCTCTAAAATTAATTTTTATTAATGATTTTTTTTAGTGTATGTTTAAAATTTTAACTTTAAAAGTATGATTCATAAGCATACATATTTTTTTCCTATAGGATTTTTTGAAGATGCAGCGTCTCTCTTTAGAACAGGACATGAAATGTTTTCAAATATTCATTTTGCTAACACTGTTGAAGACAACCAACATGAACATGACTTTGAATCAAATGAGTTGGAGGATGTAGTGAAACAAAACAAAGAAAGAGTAGAGGAATTACAAGAAATTGTTGAAAAATCTCCTAGTCTTAAGATACCATCAATGGCAATATCAGTAACAGACAGTCCACTCAATAAAAGACATTCACCAGTAAGTTTTTTTGTATTTGGTGACTTCAATTTTTTGTTTTATTATAGTAGTAGTTCAATGAGCAATTAACATGGAAAATCTTATTTGACAAACCAAAACAACATAATACACCAAGAAAATGATACTTCTTGCATGTAAATATTCATTCCAATACAATATGGAATGCCACTATACTGAGAACATAATGAGTAAAACACAATAGGAAATAAAAACAGTACTTTTTTTAACAATTTTTCCAAATATATTGTAACTTATTTATATTTGCATGATATATTGTATTTGAAAGAAAGAAAAGACCAAATAACTAAAGAGAATTCCTATGTTAGAGAAAAACTTAACAAAAGTCTTTCTCCTCATTCACATAATGAGAAAAAATGTCATTGATACCAAAGTTAGAAATGCTTTCTCCTTGGTCTTTGATGTAGCAAAATAAGTTTTTCGTTTTTTAATATTTTTTTTTGTTATGGAGAATGTTGTAGTTTTTTTTTTGTCAGTAAAAAAAGAATAAATAATAGAAGTATTTTAGGGATACCTCAACTCTTATACAAAAAACTCACAACTCCTCAACTACTTACCTGAACTTTTAATAACAGACCTCATGCACACTAGTGGTTCCATACACCAATCAGAATAAGAAAAACATGCTAATATAACATTCGCAGTTAACATGACCAAACTTTCAGCTGAACCATCGTGAAGATTTCACTATGATTAGTAACTCCATTCCTAAAATTCTTTTTGTTCCTTTGTTTCCACACCAGCGACTGCTACCCATACGCAATACCATATGTTATTAACGACTTCACTCTCCTTGATCAATCTGAACTGGACAAAGTGCTTTTTAGGATCATAATGAACAATCGAAGCCACCCCCATCCATTCAGAGAATATTGTAGTAGCTACTTCTAAGTGTAAATCCATAAACAACTTTATTTTATGCAACCAAACTTTGAATAATGCCCCAACCATAATTATTGTCACATTATTTAAAAGAATCAAGGCTATTATAAAAATTTGCCAAAACAAAAAGAAATTAAGGTACCCGTTCTCAATCTAAAGAACTAAATTTTTATGAATAATATGATTTGTCGATCTTACACACAAATTTGATGGGTTTTTCCTAAAAATTGCACCTAGATTCAAGTGAAAATATTTAATTGTTGAAATTTTAATACTAATTTTTATGAGTTACTTATTCTTCATATTCCTCTAACATTGAAACATGGCTAATAAAACATACACTATCAATGGATATTGCTAAATTGACTTTATGAACATTAATGACCTAAAAAATGATGGTTTTATTGAATCTATGCAGGAAAATGAAGAAGGACAAATGGCCATACCTTCTTCAAATCTTAACATGGAGCCTGCTATAACAAAAGATGTTAATGGTGAAGCTTTTCATGGAACATCTAACTTTGTGGCTACCCATCCTGAGAGTACTAATGCTCCAGGTATGACTCTTTTCATCTATTTATTTTCATAAGTTACCCATTTGTTCCTGTTTTCAAAATTATAATGTTTCTACATGGTTTTATTAAAGATGATGGCATATACAAATTTAAAAGGTAGGCCTTCTCTAAGCATAATTTTTTAATGTATTGCGTTCTAATGTGTTTAATTTTCATTCAAAGGTATTTTATATTTATTTATTTATATTTTTTTAGGTGATTTTTTTCTTTATCTATCTAATTTATTTGTTTTCTGAAAAATAGATTATTTAAGACATTCATAAACTAAAATGAGACCCTACATAGATACTTATTTCATTTATGGTAATTTGGTTTAAGAGAAAATAAATGGAAAAGTAGAAAAAGAAGTTACACTAAAAAAAAAAAAAAATAGTCACGAAAGTAGTTCATCTCACAAAGTATAATCACCAAATTTTGTATTGCAATTTGTGATGAAATGTGAAGTAGTAAGAAAAAGAGGTCTCACAAAAAGTTGTTATGAATTTTTTTTCTTTTTGCTCAATAAGAAAAAATACATAATATAATGAGATACTACAAGTGTCTCAACCGTTATACAAAAAATATACATAAATACAACAAAATACTCCTTTTGAACTCCGTAAGAGTTCAACATAATTATTAGATATACAGATCTTAGCCTACAAAGATTTCTTTCTCCTTCTTCACTCGTGCAGAGTTACAAGATATGTTTCATATACTCTTAACAACATGAATTTGTGTAGGCTTTAACCATATATGTTGTAGGATTGAATAGTTAAATAAACATGAAACATTCATTATTTGGTATATAGAACAATTAAATTTCCATCTATAACATAAGTCAGATAACATATTTACATACCCAATAATTAATTTTGAATCTGCCCTTGTTATTTGTATCCCTTTAATACAATTTTTTTGGCATAAACACCAATCAAAATATGCAAAGTTTGCTCTAGATACCTTATTTGCAATCCATGTCCATGATTTCAATTGACCATCTACTTTGCCATTTTTTAACACAAAAAAGTTCATTTTTTTCCATATGCATTTAAAAACAACCATCCATATTATCTTCCAAATATTATTACCTTTGTTATTGAGGTTAGACAAGCAAAAATGATACAAATGTAGGGAGGTGTTTATGTGCATAATTGATGTTAATCCCACCCATTTATTACAAAGATTCCAAGAATGGTTTCATATTTTATATTCAAAAAATAAATGCTTAATTGATTCCTCCACATCTGCACATAAAACACATAATTATCTAGTTATGTATGTTCGAGATTTCCTTTTGTTGACACGCTATTCATTCCCATTTTCTAAGAAAAGTGTAAATCACTTGAGATTGCCTTTATTTTCTACATTAGTCTGAAGAAAGTATTATCCTCCTCGTCATAATTACTCTACAGACACTTATAAGTTGATCTAACCGTATATGTTTCAAATTCATTTCCCTTCCACACCCATGTTCCTTCTTCTTGCCCTCTTGGTTCATTTTGTGATAATTCTCTCATAAGATTATCAACTTGAGATAATTCCCATTGAAACAACTCATATCTCTACTACATTTTCCATTCTCGCTTATTGTTGATCAATTATCCTAAATATGACACCTTAGCTGACTTATTACAAGAGTCTTTATATAACCTAAGAAATTTATCCTTGAGAGGTGTACCGAGTATCGACCAGTCCTCGGACATTGACGACCGCTAGCAGTAGTAGGCCACGTAAGCTGGGTCCCACAAGCGGCATGAGACAGTGTCCCTCAAGCGGCATGAGCCAGCGTGCCAATTAGTGGTCGGAGATCGATCAGGAGGTATGATGTGTACTCGGCAACAAAGTGAAACTGATGTGACATCGAGCATCAACATTTCCAATAGCTAAACTGGGCCATGAGAGGTGGACCCAAGAGAATACGTCAGTTATCAGTGAAACGCCTAGAGTTAGGGGGAAGCCTGAGTCACAAGGTGCTCATGCATGTGGTGTGAATAGCGCATTTGGGCCCAGCACCAGCAAAGGGCCCTGGAAACTCTAAGGCCCGTTAGGGTTAGGGTTCCCCAGGCTGCATGCATGGCACGTGAATAGTTAGGGCACCCCAGAATGGATGGCCCCAGATATTAGGTGCAGAAGTTGGCACTCAGGTAGTCATACAGAGAGAGGTTGCACTCCAGCAAGGGAAGTCCTACGTGCTAGATTACACTAAGACTAGATAATAGCGGCGCAATGACATTCCTGCAGAAATCCTAAATGTGGGTAACAGAGACAGGGGAAACCCTAGACTATATAAACAACAGTAAGAAACCCTAAAGAGGTACACAGCTCTTGAGACTAGAACTGTTACACACATACACACTGTGTCTTTGCCTCAGTATTGACTTGAACGTCGGAGTGCAAACGGCATCTAGGGCGCCCTCTTATCTTTGCAGGTACAAAGTGTTTCGATCTAGTGAAGCAGCAACCTAAGAAAGAAGAAGAGGGTGCGAGATTGTCGTAGAATCAACCAACAGGAGAGTCAACCGGCAAGAACAAGAGGGATATCTCCATTCCAACTATCTTCCCAAAATATGATATACTATTTCTTATCTGCCATGATATACTTTTGTCAAAGCACCCATGTTGATTCCTTGATCCAGTTATTTTCTTTAGATCTTTCCACCACATCGATTCATTCCTACCTTGAGATTTCTTATTCAGCATCATCCAATTCCCATATTTAGATTCTAGTACTTCTTTCCATAATCCATTATCTTTAGTTGCTAGTCTTCATTTTCACTTATCTACAAGTTCATAATTAAAAAATGTATATCCTTTAAGCCTAGCCCTATTAATACTTTCGCCCTACATATTCCCTCCCATTTCAACGTAGCTATTTTTATTTTTTTTTTCCTTTTGAACTCCATCCCCAAATTGTCTTTAAATCTTTCTAATTTCGTTTAGGCCTTTTTTTTTTTTTTGCTCAAAGAAAAGATAAAAAGAATAAAGGTAGATAAGAAATGACAAATTTAAGTAGACACACTCTTCCAGCAAAAGACAATTGCCTTCTTTCCATTGAGAAATATGATTATAGTGAGCACATTCTTCAAACCATCTTCATCATTTGAGTCTAAGATGTTAAAACTCTCATGTGTAAGATGAATAAGTGGATCAAACCTACAAAATGACACAAGATAAACAAGTTATACAAGTATTAAATAAATATAACAAGTGATCTAGTGATGAAAAGTTATCATTGCTTACATATTTTGTGAACCTAAACGAATCCATTCATGCTCATTAGTGTCAGCACTTCCAATCAGAATATTTGGATAATATTGAAATTGTTCTTGTAGAGAAGTCTTAACAATACAACATGTAGGATAGACAATGCATGATATGGCGGTTTCCCTATTGGATTTGAGTGGGAGCTTGATCTAGACAGATTTATAAATAAACTAGAATTTCAAGCAGATATGATGGTTGACTAGACAAAGTGTAAAACATTTCTTACTGACAAAAAACTATAAAGAAACTAATTATTTATAATTGTCAAACATCATGTTGATCGAATACATTTTAATACAATTAATCAACCTTATAAGTTGCAAGAATTGATGGAATTGTTTCATTATTATTTGTCAAATATTAATTACAAATAACTTTTTTATGCACAAATGAACCTTCACTATATTAGGATCTTATTTCTTACATTTGTAATATTTACAAGGCCCAAGTTGTTTAGCATTATGAAGCCACGGATATTTTAGTCACAGAATTATAACCCCAATAACATTACATAATTTGTCACAAATATTTTTGTAACTAATATTTATACATTTGTATTAGTTACAAAATTTTAACTTATTATAAAACTGGTACTTTACCCGTTCACGGGATTTAAAAAAATATATTAATTATAATTGTTTCTTTATAATTAGTATTTTCATTACATAGCATCATATTAATTTTGTCTTTAATTAATAAGAATTCAAAATAATTAGTATAAAGGAAATTATTTTAATAAAGTATATGTAAAAATATAATGAGAAATGATATAGTTAGAAATCAAATTGAGAAAACATAATCAGAAGCCACGGCCACAAACAAAATATTAGAAGCCACAAACAGAATAAGTATAAACTCATTATAGTATATGTACCAACAAGAGCCGAACGACCGTCTGGTCGTGTCTCGATCCGTACAATAAGTCACATGACCGCTCACCTACTTTGATCCCTACCGAATGATACCACTAGACCGACCGACCTATGTTAACGAGTCATGCTCAGGCCAAGTCAGCGAAGTTAATTTGTGATTAAAGGCTGCTTAACACAACCTTAAACACGGTCTAATTCCATAATCCTAATGGAAAAACGCACGCGAAAACAACACACATAATCACGAAACAACGTTAGAAAATAAACGACACAAGATTTAACGTGGTTTGGTCGTCAACTGCAACCTACATCCACACGGGAAACTATTAGGTTTTATTTCTTTCCTGTTACATACCAAATTACAAGCATAATGATCTCTTTAAATAGAGATTATAAAAGGGACACAATAATTAAGTCCACTCACTAAAACATGGTGTCTAGTCAGCCCAACCCAATTGGTCATGGCTTCACACTCAAGAAATTTGGCACAAGAATGAAGGCCCACTAAGGTAATATAAATAACGCAGATTCCAAGAACTAGGTACGTCATTATCTACAGTACTCTGACAACCGAGTGCCGAACACTTTTGCTAACTTGAGCATCAGAGTGCCTTCTACAACTACCATCCATGGTCGAGACAAGGAGAGACCGAGTGAAGGCCAAGTGAAGTTCCAATGAAGAGAAGGTAACTGCTAAGTAGGAGCATAGTACGACCGACCAAGAGGAGTATCAAGCAATCATTCTCTTGGCCCCAACCCCTGAATGAGAACAATTCGTGCCCACCGTGGGGCTAAGAGAATTATTGCGAAGAAGATAGTAGATGGTATCAACCCGAAGCATGGCAAGTAAGAGATGTCCGAAGTTGAGCAAACAACGATATTGTTGGCTCTGTAGAAGGAACTAGCTAAGATGAAGAGGAAGAATGAAGAGATGGCTAAGAAGAATGAAGAGGAAATCATGACCCTCAAGAAGGAGAACAAGGAGATGAAAAAGATTATGGAAGGAGGGTCGTCTGTCGAACCGACCAACCTAGTCGGTAGGTCCTTCGCCCCCCTTATCAACCCCAAGATTATTGAGGAACCGAAGAACAAGAATCTCACTCTTGAGATGGACGGTGAGTCTCGCCCTAAAAAATTTTTTAATACGATTGGGATTGCGGGCTCAAACCACTGGCACCCATTCACTGATTTCATCATCGAAACACCATTTCCAGACAAGTGGAAAGGGTTCAACAGGGACCGCTATGATGACACGATCGACCTCGATGAGCACATGGATGCTTACACCATGCACATGAGCTTGTACACCTCGAACGACATGGTCTTGTGCCGAGTGTTCCCCACCTTGCTGGAGGGAGGAGCTTCGAGTTGGTTTACAAAGCTCCCTCCCAACTCCATAGACTGCTTCGAAACGTGGATGGCTAAATTTGACACCCAGGTTTCCACCAGTCTGCCACACCACCTGACCTCCATTGTCTTGGTCGGCATCCAGTAGGAGAAAGGGGAGTCGTTAAGGACCTTCATCGATAGGTTCAGGAAGGTGGCAATAAATATCTGAAACTTAAGCCTAGATGTAGCCATGCACCACATGCTCACGACTTTACGTCCAGGACCTTTTGCAGACCGTCTATGTATGTAACCTGCCGCATATCTGGATGAGCTTAAGCGTAGAGCCTCCTAGTTCATGCAGTTGGAAGAGTTAAAGGATTTTAGGAATCAAGCCTAGGCGGAGGCAAGTAGAGAGAAAAAGGAGGATAAGGAGTCAGAATCGTTCGAGTTCTAAGCGAGGGGATGTACGACGAGATAACCGAGGACCTCGATTTACAAGATATACATCCCTGAGTGCTGACAGAGGAAAAATTCTGGAATAAGCATTAAATGCTTAGGTGATTCCATCACCAAGGAGGGCCTTGAGCCCTGACAATGTTGATCGAAGCCCGAAGTGTCGGTATCACCAAAAATTTAGACACACCACTAAGGAATGTCAAGCCCTAAAGGATAAGATTGAAGAACTTATCCAGGCTGGACACCTACGACGGTACATTCAGAAAGGTCGAGGGAAGGAGCAGTCCCTTCAGAGAGATGACCCAGCTAAGAGGAGAAGTTATTCCCCTCGAAGAGGAATAGAAGACGATCCACGATCTGATCGTCAACAGAGAAGAGAAAACCCCCCGAGAAGGGAAGATCCTCCAAGGAGGAGCGGGCGGAGAGCCAATCAGGATGTTATCAACACCATCGCTGGAGGGTTTGTCGGCAATGGAAGCTCAAACTCTGCTCGCAAAAAACACCTTGGGGTCATGCACCAGGTAAATAAATGTCTTTCCGACTGAGAATGCCACCGATCACCTTCACCAACAACGTCTTCAAAGGCGTCGACTACAGGCAAGATGACCCAGTGGTGATATCGGTCGATATCGAAAGGTTCACCATCTAGAAAACCTTGGTGGACCAAGGAAGTTTAGTAAATATTCTCTATTGGAAAACCTTCAAAGCAATGAGTATACCAGAAGTAGAGATGATGTCGTATGACGACCATGTTGTCGGATTTTCAGGCGAGAAGTTTATACCAAAGGCTACATTGAGCTTTATACCACCTTCGGCGAGGATAGGGCCACCAAAACAATAAAGATTTGGTACTTGGTGATCGATTTCAACACCTCGTACAATATCCTCTTGGGACGACCGTCCATCAACCGGCTGGGGACAATCGTCTCAACACCTCACCTCGCAATGAAGTCCCTCTCTGTCAGGAGACATCTTAATGGTCCATGTAAACCAGAAACTAGCATGAGAGTGTTACGTCGAAAGTCTTAGGGTAGAGCCAGCGTGGAACGAATAATCCCCTAAACGCAAGTCTTCTCGAAGACAATGTTCTCCTCGTAGGAACTCTCAACCAATATCGATAGAGCACACGGTTGCCATGGTAGACCTTGATCCCCGAACGATCAAGGATAGGCTTGAGGCCAAAGAGCGATTGCGCTAAGTGCCCCTCCTGGACGAAGAACACAGTACTTGTATCGGCAAAGCCATAGTAGCTGCCGAAGCCGAGTTGATGCATGCAACACTAAAGAACTTGTGTAATCAAAATTTTCACATCTTTGAAGACAAGGTTCAGTCAAGGATGAAGCCCTAACCGACATACCCTCCCGACACATTTGAAGACATGGTTCGGCCAAGGATGAAGCCCTAACTGGCATACCCTCCCGACACCATTGAAGACATGGTTCGACCAAGGATGAAGCCCTAACCGGCATACCCTCCCGATACCACCAAATACCAAGGTTCGGCTAAGGACGTAGCCTTAACTGACATACCCTCCCGATACCACAAATACATAGTTCGGTCAAGGATGAAACCTTAACCGGCATACCCCTTCGATACTCTAACAACTCGATAATCGATTCCTTAACTTGTTCAATTTTTATTGTTGAATTACGTTATGCCAATCAGTACCTTAACTTATTCAATTACGTTATATCGATTGGTACCTTAACTTTTCAATTTTCATTGGTCAATTACATTATGTCGCTTGGTACCTTAACTTGTTTCATTTTATAATATAGAGCACGAAGGTAGGAGAACGTCTGATTCAATTAAAAGAAGGTTAGGAGAAGGTCACACCCTGACCTCAAAGGTTAAGAAGAAGCGGCCACATCCCGACCAAAGGAGCAAAAACGAAAACCCTAAGTTATGGTCTTCAGCGTCCTCGCTCGGCCCAAGTTGAGCCACATTCTACAAGTTCTAGACCTCGTCCATCGGTAGCAGCTGACCCTCAAAAACATCCATCTCAAGGTCGAAGTCACTAGATGGAGGAGGACCGTTGTATAGAACATGAGTTTGTCGGACGGTCTGGAAAAAGCTTTGGCAAAGCATAGTCATTGTGTCATCATTATTCTTGTCCAGATCGGCCTCGACCGCTTCCTTCTCTTCCTTCAAAGTCGACATCCCATTCTTCATGGACGACATATTCTGGCTAGCCTCCTTCAGCGTTTTCTTTAGTTGGGCATTCTCAGCTGCCCTCTCCAGCTCTCGCCACTCGAGCTTGGCAATCCAAGTCGCGACAAGCTACCTCTCGGTCGCCACTTTGGCCAGCCTCTCCTCATAGGTCGTGTTTGCCTCTAGGGATTGTCTCAGGTTGCTCGAGGCCTTAGATAGCTCGTGCTCGAGCTGCAAGATTTCCTCCACCTGGCAGCCCCGAATGTCAAACCCCAGGCGGGTCAGCACTAGTCCTCGGTAGATCATTTTGATCTCGCCTTGGAGCAAATCATCTTCAGGCACCGCCCGAATTACTTCTTCAGTACTGGGGGGCAAGTCCACCCTCACCCCACTTGAGAATTGCAAGTCAGCCCCCAAAACCGGTAGGGTTGACTTTGAAGCAGCAGCAGTGGGCATGGCGATGACAATGGGAATCGACCCGTTGAAATCATCAATCGATGGCGAATTCACATCAATGTGTGAGCGGTGCAGAGGAGGCACAGGCATCTCAACCGGAGAACATCATGTCCTCGCGGTGTTTCCCCCCCCCCCCCAACACAACCTCTTCGTCGTCTTGCTGGTCGGGTTTGCATTTGATGGCCTTGCATGAACAATCTGTGGCAGGCCAGAAGCCAGAGGTTTAAGGCTTGGACAAATTTTTCTTTGTACAGCCCTCTCCTTGAAGGCTTTGATCAGACCACTCGATTGAGGGACCTCCTTCTTCATGATTTCTGCATTAAGATAAAAAATATTAGTTAAACGCTAAGTACCCGACCGAAGCTAAAGAAAGCTAACATACCCTGAAAGCTCGTCCAACGTTTGGGCATAGTGTACAAGGTCATCAGCTTCCGTGTGGGGAGTTTTCTTGGAAGCTTATCAAAAAGAGAAAAAATTTCTTTCTCATTGACACTCGGGCAAGTCAGACGCGACCAAGCCACTATTTAAATTTTGCGGGATTCCTAGTCCAAGACATAGGAAACCTTGGCCGACCGGCTTCGTCAAAAAAGTACGGCATACCCTCGGACTCAATGAACACTTTGAAAAACTTCTCTTTGAAATTTTTATATGACGCAGTGAAAGATCTAAACAAAACATTACCTGCCCGACTAACCAATGAGTGCCAGTTGACAGGGTCAGACGGGTGGGAGGTATAAAAATGCAAGAAACAAGAAGGAGAAGGAGTCAAATGAAAAACGTCGCATATCAGATGGAAGACCTGAATGGACGCTCAGGTATTTGGGTGCAGTTGAGTCAAAGCCACGTTGAGCGTCTGAAGGACGCCCATCGTGAACACATCAAAAGGAAGGGCTACATACAAATAAAAAAAGAGACACGAGTACATGAAGAAAAAGGACATTTCGATAGACAACTGATCCCGACAAATAGAAATGGTCAGCAAACAAGGACCAAAACTTAGCAAGACATAACAAGCATCCGACTTCAAAATCGGGACCTTATTCAAAAATTCAGAAATGGAGGTCTCGGTTTGGAAGGCAGAGGTGATCCCAACAACTTTGGGATCCACCTAGTCAGGTCCCAAAATGGGACATGTCTGCTCAGGAGAGCTCGACTAGTCAGAGGCACCTTTCAGGTCGTTACCCCTAACCTCTTCCTCCACAGGGTGCAAGGTTTGGATTGCACCAACCGATATAATCTTGGTCATTGAGGAGTCAGAAGAAGATGGAGTGGATGAAGACAAAGGAGGCGCGGGGAGAGGAGAATGGGGGAGCTGAAGAAGAAGAAGTAGGACGAGACAAGAAAGACATCACTAACCTTTTGAAAAGACGAGAGAAGTAGCACAAGAAAATGAGAAGCACTTAGGTGTCAGAGCAAGATTTAGGATGAAAGCGTGAAGTCTCGGCACTGTTGAGACCTCTATTTATAGCCCGAGGTAGTCTTAGAAGACGAAGCGTCACAACTCTCTCAACCATTGGATCTCTTCAATCCAACGATACATGTCATTTGGCGCTCTAAAAACCCCTCATAAATGCATATCATGTCATTTGTTCAGTCGCCACCACACGTCACGTCATCCCTCGGGAAGCCTAATCGTCACTCTGAATCTTAGGAAACCGACTGTCACATCATTTTTCAGACTCTTCGACTCAAACAACCCTAGAGCCTGGGGGGCAAGTGTATTGGTGAGAGTCGAGCGACCATCTGGTCATATCTCGGTCCATACGATAGGTCACATGACCGCTCACCTACTTCGATCCCTACCGAAAATGATACCACTGGATTGACCGACCCATGTTGACGAGTCATGCTCAAACCAAGTTAATGAAGTTAATTCGTGATTAAAGGTTGCTTAATGCAACCCTAAACATGGTCCAACTTCATAATCCGGCCCAACAACGAAGGCCCACTAAGGTAATATAAATAACACAAATTCCAAGAACCAGGTATGTCATTATCTACAGTACTTTGAAAACTGAGTGTCAAACATTTTTGCTGACTTGAGCGTTGGAGTGCCTTCTGCAGGTTCCATTCGAGACCGAGACAAGGAGAGATCGAGTGAATGCCAAGTGAAGTTCCAGTGAAGAGAAGCTAGCCGCTAAGTAGGAGCACAGTACGACCGACCGAGAGGAGTATCAAGCAATCGTTCTCTAGACCACAACCCCTGAACAAGAACAATGTATTAATAAATTAATAAATATATTACAATTTTAATTATAAAATTATGCAATTGATAGAAATATAAAAAAAATAACAATATAATTACTTAAAATATTTAACAATTTTATAACTACATCTGAAAAAAAAAAATACAAACATCTCATTCCCTATCCATTGTGATGATATGTTTCTTAATCTCCTCTTCTTTAAACGAAAAATGATATTTTATTTGGAGAGTTTCCATCTTCCTCCTCTTATTCCTCCGATGGTGTCACTTTCGACATGGAGGAGTCATGGACACAACTTGTTGTATGTCACATGTTGCACCTCATCAACTCCGGTGAGCCCTACATCTGCCTCTAAGTTTCTTGTCTCATTTATCGATTCAGCAATACGTTCGAGTGTTATTGGTGTCAACTGTCTCGTATTGTCAGTCAATTCCATGGTCTCGAGTCAACTCGCCAAGTCATACAAACTTGCTCTCCTAGCCTTACTTAACCTCGTCGTCAAAGACGACAGGTATCGTGCTACTCTTTGTATAGACAGGTTTTCGCTACCATCTAGTCTTTGCAAACAAAATATAGGATAATGAGTGAACACATATCTGAAGTGAAGATGTATAAATAATAAAATATGGTTCGAAATTTCAAATGAATGTTTGGTGCAGATTTTATGAATTTTATTCATCAAAGTGCAGAACTTGCCTTCTTTGGTAACTGATAAAGTCTAGAAAGAACCATAAAGAAGAGAAGAGGCAGAGATAGTGTAGCACACTTTTGGTAAAAAAAGTGATGTAGTGTAGGGTTTTCGAGAAGTAGACAAATAAAGGAAAAAAAAAACCCAAAGACAAACACTCTGACAAAGCCCGTGAAGCCATTTCTATGAAAAATTTTAGCACAAAGGTAGAGTAGCCTTTTGAAAATGCAGGATGCCTTTCAAATGCTTAGATAAAAAAAAAAAAAAGGTGGGCTTAGTGAAACGTGAAGTGAGGTTGAGAGAGAAAAAAGCAGCGAAAAATGAAACTGGTAAATCCCTTGAAGTAAGTTCATTTAGTATTATTTATAGAATCATCACTATTCACGACAAATTGTGTTATCACTATAAACTTCTTTTTAGTAGTGTAAATGAAATAGAGAAAAAATAGACAAAGAAAAGTGTGCTTATAATCAAAATAAAAATTATATGATTCAAATGTAAAACATATTGTGATTATTTAATTTTAAATTTTATATTATTATGTTATTTATTTCTATTATTACACAAAATTCAAAGAAGTAGAACTCAATCCATATAAGAGATTCACAAATCTTCTCATTTTTACTTAAAGCTTTTTTTTAGTCTCCACACATGTTAGTCTTATATCCAACATCTTCTATTTTCTTATGTTTACTATTTTTATTTTCATTTCCTTCTTCATCTCTCTACTCCTACCCTACTGCCAAACATAACCTTAAAGTTGATTTTCTGGTAAAAGTTGTGTCACACTACGTTTAAGTATTTCAAAAAAAAATATTTCGCTTATAAGCTATTTTTACTTGACTCAAGTAAACCTATTTAATCTATATATTATACACATCTTTCAGTCTTGTGAGTTACTTTCTGAAGGGTGTTTAATCTATACTATAGGATCTGAAGTGACAAATCAGTGTATAAAGAACTTATCACAGGAGACACTGCATGATCTTGGTGAAGACTCTAAAGGCAGAGAGATTAGCAATCAGTATGAAATGGCAAAAGCCACTGAAGACTTTCCAATTGGGACTAAAGCTCAAGTAGCATCAGGGAGTGAGTTGACTTCATCACAGGTCAATACAAATCAATGTATTTCAGTTAACATATTTAAATGCTATATAAATGAAACAAATTCGTATGTTAGTGTAAGGTTTTCTTAGTTTGCACTTGATTAATGTTGAACTTAATTGCATATGTTTATTGAACCAACAATAAATAACCACTAAGAGAAAACAACAGTTCTTGTATAAATCTTCCTTGAAACAAAGTGACAATATTAGACTCATGTAATAAGAAAAATACTATACAAAATTGAATACTACTTTAAATGACTTCTAGAAATATAATTCAACTTATATACATTTTCAAATTATGCAGTGTCTTGAAGAAATAGTAGACCAAAGTAATCAAGAGGGTTCCATATCAGAAAAATCCTCAAAAGCAACACTTTCCAATTATCCAAAAACAAGGGAAACACCACGTGAACCAGTTTTAACTCCACCACAACAGGCATTCTCCAGTTATTTTTATCTTCCTTTTCACCATATAGTCCACACTTTAATATCTTTTTCAATTTATACAGGAAATCAAGAGAAGTTTTGAAGAAGGAACTACTTCAAAATTTGCTGAAACAATAGCATCGTCCACTGGTTCAGAATCAGTTAGTTCATTATTTTTGGTCCATTTGTTACTTCTAAATGTAGTAAAATACACATACATACATAAGTTTATCTTATACAATCAAGTTTTGAAACAAGTTCCTATGCTTAAAAGTAACGTTGCATGTCTTTTATGCATTAACTGTCATGTATTAGGCTTAAATGAATCAAGGTTCAAACCATATTTAGGAAGGAACATCCAAACTAAAACATGTAATGAATATGGTGACATGATGACCTTCAACTTACAGGTGACATATTGTTTAATTGAATCTATGTAGGAACATGGTGCAGGTCAAATATCCCTACCTTCTTTTTCAACTGTCAATAAAGAACTTGCTAGCACTAAAGATGTTGGTGTTGGAGACATTCAAAAAGTTGCTAAGTCCACAAGTGCCCATTTTGAGACTAAAATGTCTCCAGGTTAAGACTCTTGTATTTATAAATTCTTTTTTCAGACACATGAGTTTCCATTTAAAGGTATTGCTATGGTTTTATCTTCTGATACATGCTTAATTACGCTTTCCTAGCATACCTTTCATCTCCATTTAAAGGTATTTTTCATTTAGCTGTATGGATTTATGTATGTTTAGATGCTTAAAACTTTTTCCTTAAATTTCAGAGAACCTTTCCCAGATCTCTGAAGATTCAAGTTTCACTTCTGTTATCACAAGGGAGCTTGAGAGACTGGTCTCTAATAAGCATTTGGCTTTGGAGAATCTGTCTTTGTTGGCTGATTTTCTTGTGAAACATCCTTCAGTTGGTTTGACAGACAATACACTGAGTGATAGATACAAGGGTTTTGCTTACACTTGCCTAGCTGAACTTTTGAAATTCCTCAAAACTCATAGTGTGTTGGATGTATTAGGGTCAAGCCACTATGAATTTGTGGAGCTATTGAAAGATGTGCGTAGGTTTTCTTTTGATAGGGTTTGGTTGGATGGTGTTGAAAGACGTGCCTTGTTTCCTGGGTTACTACTGTCTGAAGATGCATTACAAAAATTGTCACACTCAAAGCTTACTTTGATTCAACATTTAGAAGATGTTAAGGACCAATTGGAGGTGAGCATCACTCAACAAGAGGAACAAGTCTTACAAGTCAAAGCCACTTTGAGCACCCCACTTGGCTATTAGATGATTGCTTGTCTTATCTTTATCCATTGTTGAATCTTGCTTGTGCTTAAACTCTGCTCCTTTTGTTTTTTTCTTTTCCAAGACTTCTTATAATTTCCTAAATAAAAGGAACTAAACCATCTGTTTATTTGTGTATTTTACTCCAAATATGTGATGAATTTACTCCAAATAGTGTTGAATGTTTATTATATCCATAATATCGTAGTATTTTTTGTTTATTTTAATTTTAAGACAAGGAAAAAATGTTACACCATGGTCCAACAAAACCTACATACCCAAACGTTAGATTAATCAACCTAAATGGATGGAAAAGCTCTCAGTTTAGTGGACTTGCGTGACAGTTTATTTATTTGCTTTCAATTTTAAAATGTAATGCTTCTTAAAAGTGTAAGGCCCATTGTGGTCCATGCAGACCCTATTTTAGGACTGTTCTTTTCATGAATACACAGAGAAAAATTTTGTTACCCTAGAAATCTTATTTTCCTTAATGTTTAGGTTTAAGTGTGAGTGTAGCAAAAGCCTAGCATTGGTGCTTTCATTATTTTTCCTTAGTTTTCCTTAGTGTTGCACAACATCCAACACCGTCTCTCTGCCATTCAAGTCCAGCTAGATGAAAGCCAGAACCACTAGACCACCATGGAAGCTAAAAACGATTCCATCTAGTCCACCCCACTCCTCATAGATCAGGTTCATCCTATACCTCACCCATAACACCCTTTTTCCCCAATCGAAGAAACCTTATTCATCACCCACATCTACTATGCCCCTCTCGACCCGTACGCATATTCCTATTCACTAAACTATTCCTAACACTACTCACAACCACATTCAATACCAACAACCCACTCCTCCCACTATTAGACCACCCATGTTGCAGCTAGCCTTCTTTGAGGGCCCGGAGTCCTTGGATTGGCTATTTCAAGCCAAACAGTACTTCGTCTTTTATCATATCCCACCTGAACAACGATTATCTATGGTTGATTTCCACATGAAGGGTGACACGCTCAGCTGGTTTAAATGGATGCACCAGAACAACCTTGTCACGGATTGGCTATCCTTCACCCACGCCATTGAACTCTGCTTTAGGCCTTCAGCGTACACCAACCATCAAGCATCCCTATTCAAACTCCAAAAAGTCACCACAGTAACATAATATCAATCACGTTTTGAAAAAAAAATGTAACTTCATTGTGGGTCTCACCCTAGATATTATCATCAATTGCTTTATTTCAGGTCTCCATCTAGAGATTCGCAAAGATTGTCCATTCTTAACCCATATTTGATCTCCCAAACCATTGGCCTCGTCAAATTACTTGAAGACTAATACCGTGATTCCAAACCCAAATCCCCATGCTCTTTTCAACCTCACACAACAAACCTCACCAATATCTCTTCCCAATCATCAAGCACAAGAACCAGTCCCAATTACCACACACTGACTTCCTTACCCATTAAACGCCTAACACCAGCTCAATTGCAAAAGCATATCGTCCCCATGCCTTTTAGAAAGCAACTTACAAACCCCATCTTCTCCATTATATTCTTTACCTTTACCCATCCAAGTCATTCTTCTACAACATCAAACAACTTTCCAAATACCCCACGGATTACCCCCACCAAGGCCTCTTGGCCATCACATACCCTTCCTCCCACACACCCCACCTATCAATGTTAAACTGTATCGCTATCCACAGTCCTACAAGGAAACCATCACTAAACTCATTAATGAAATGTTGCAAGATGGTTTCATTAAACCCAACAACAGACCCTTTTCCTCCCTATAAAAAAGAAAGACGGTATCTGGTGTTTCTGTGTTGACTATAAAGCCTTAAATGCAATCACTATTAGTGACCACTTCCCAATATCCACCATCGATGAATTGCTCGATGAACTAAGTTCAGCTACAATTTCCACTAAGATCGATTTATACTCATGGTATCACCAAATTCGACTCACCCCAAAAGACACTCACAAGACAACTTTAGGACCACTGATGGGCATTATGAATTCTTAGTCATGCCCTTCATCTTGACTAATGCATCCTTTACCTTTCAGGCAGCTATGAATGATCTTCTCCGACCTTATTTGAGACAGTTTGTCCTTGTCTTTTTTTGTGATATTTTGATTTACAGTCCTACGTTGCAAGATCATAGTACTCACTTATAGATTATTCTAGATCTCTTAGAAACTAAGAAATTCTTTTTGAAGTTAACTAAGTGCAGTTTTGCTACTACTCAAGTCAATTACTTATGTCATATCATTTCTCCTACTGGTGTTTCCCCTGACTCAGAAAAAGTTATTGCCACACATAATTAGCCTCAACCACGATTACTCACGAAATTAAGGGGCTTTCTCGATCTCACCAACTTTTATAGGAAATTTGTTCATCAAGGGGCTTTCTCGATCTCACCAACTTTTATAGGAAATTTGTTCATCACTACGTGACTCTCACTGCTCCTTTCACTGATTCATAACATAATCAAAAATTTACATGGCCTCTATCAACTCAACATGCCTTCACAAAATTAAAATTACAAGTGGTAAATGTTCCTACACTACACCTCCCAGATTTCAACTAGCCCTTTATAGTGGAAACAAATGCATCTTCAGTGGTCGTGGGGCAGTGCTTAGCTAAAGGGACCACACGCTTATGTTCTTCAGCAAGAAAATGGGTCATCGACTTCAAGTTTCCTCCATATACGTTAGGGAGATGTATGCAATAATAGAGGTAGTAAAGAAATGGTGTTAGTACTTGTTAGGCCAACACTTCAAAATATTCACCGATAAAAAGAAGCTTGTATACACTACTTTCCCAAACAATTCAAATTTTAGAACAACAAAAATGGACAAAAAAATTACAAAGGTATAATTTTCAAATTTTATACCGATCTGAAAAACAAAACATAGTTACAGATGCTCTAATCATTGTTAATTTAATGTATTTATAATATTTATTAAAGTTAATGTTGTTTAGATTGATACTAATTTTATTTAATTTTAATATTTATATTTATTTAAGTTAAAGTTTTATATACATTATAATATTTATTAAAGTTAATGTTGTCTATGGTGATGCTAATTTTATTTAATTTTAGTATTTATATTTTTTTAAATTAGAGTCAGGTACATCAACACTAAGGTACATCAACATTAGTGTAATTTATTTGTAAAATTTATTTAGCTTAGCATTAAGTTAGTCAATGCTAATATAATTTACTTTTAATATTTACTCAAGTTAGTAATGACTAGGATGCAATTAATCTTATTATTTTTAATATTTATTTGAATAAGTATTAATCTAACATTGATATAGTTTTTTTAATATCTATTTAAGTTAGTCTAATCTTGCAATCTATGTGCCTCCATGACTTAAAGTAGGGATAGTAGATAAGTCTTAATATGAAAGCTCAAATTTAATCATAGAAAGAAGTGGTGATTCATGTGAGCCTGATTTGCACTTCAAGATCTCTCTCTCTTTCTGTATAAATGTCCCAACATTCAACTTTCCTTAATACATTTGTTTTCTCTACATATATAAGATTATATAAGATGAAATCTCCTCTCCCACAAGGAATAAATTCCTATCCCACCAACAATTATTCTTTATCTTTAGTCCAACCTCATTCTTCAATATAGAAGTCACATATAAATGATTTTTTAAATTGAGTATGAGAATGGAGACGAGTATATATACATATTCATCTTATCACATTCCCATACTCAATTCCATAATCCCAAAACCTCTCCAACATATTACCTTCCATTATCTCAATTTCAACTTTAACTGTAATACAAATTCGCTTGCATGGAAGAGAATGCCTTGCCTCTAATACCAGACAAACCACAATGCATTCAATTATAGCATCAATGGTCTCAAAACAGATCTGGATTTTTGCTTCCTACACCCGCATAATTTCCCCTACACCTCATCAACCTTAACTAATATCAAATGTAACAAACAATATATTAAATTTCCAAAATATAATATAAGCTTTTAAATAAAATACAACTAATCATAATAACCTTATTTCTAACATCTACACCACGAAATAAGTGCATATAAAATAATTACCATTTCTTTATCAAATAACTAAAAAAAAACATAATAGGCCCTGCTTAACCACATATTAAACTTGGTCCAATAAACTATTACACAACAATAATACTACGAATTATACAATCTATCAATATATTTAATATACTATTTATACTACATTACATCTTCAAATTAATTTTCTAAGTTTGTTGAAATAACGTGTTTGAAAGGTTTCGTGTCTGCACAGATCATCTATTTGACTCTGTTTCATTAATGCTTTCTCTTCTTCTAACACTTTCACCTCATCAATTTCTTCCATTGAATTCGCCTCTTCAACATTCAAACTCCCAAGGATGTACGATGTGGTCATAAACTTTAATGGAGAAGACATCCAAAGCAAATTTGTTTCTCATCTCGATTCTGCCCTCTCTGCAGTTGGCCTCACCACCTTCCTTCATCACCATAATGCAGACAACCCGATTCACATCCAACAACCTATTCTCAATCTCTCTTGTGTAGTCATTGTTGTTTTCACCAAATCCTATTCTCAATCTGCTTGGTGTCTTCATCAACTTCAACAAATCATTAAACGGCATGAAACTTATTGCAGACATGTTCTGCCCGTGTATTACGAAATTCGGCCATCCGATGTACGGCTTCAGATGGGTGATTTTGGGAAAGCCTTCAAAGCAACTGCAGAGCAAGCATTCTCGGGACAAGAACTGGAGCATGGCATGTCCAGGTGGAGCCACGCACTCACCAAAGCTGCAAAATTATTTGGATGGGATGAGAGCAATTACAGGTAAATCACTCACTCAATCACCATACTTTAAGCTTCTCATTTAATTTTGGTACTACATGACTTCTTCTATGATTGCTATTGAACTTCAAGGAGTGATGCTGAACTAGTCCACAAAATTGTTAAGACCGTTCTTCATTTACCAGTCTTGTCTGCTACTAAATTTCCAGTTGGATTACAATCCCACGTGGAACATCTGATTCGAACTATCAAAAATAAATCGACTGAAGTTTATACGATGGGGATAAGTGGAGAGGGAGGATCTGGGAAAACCACCCTGGCCAAAGCAATCTACAATCAACTTAGTGGTACATTCGCAGAGGAAAGTTTCATTGAAGATATTGGACAAGTTAGTGGAACAAGAGCGGATCTTCTTTTAGAGAAACAACTTCTTTTAGATGTCCTAAAAACAAATATGGAGATACCTAGCGGTGAGATGGGGAGAAGAATGATTCAGGAAAGACTTTATGGGAAAAGGGTGCTCATTGTGCTTGACGATATGCCTGAGTCTGGTGCATCATTAGTATGGAAATGGCGTGAATGGTTCAGTGGAGGAACTGTAATAATCATTACAACAAGAGATGTAGACCTACTAAGGATTCTTCTAGTTGATTCTTTTTTTCCGTTAAAGCCAATGAACGCAAACGAGTCCCTTGAGCTTCTTAGTTGGCATGCATTTGGAGAAGCAAAACCAAAAGAAGAATACAATTACCTTGCAAAAAGTGTAGTTAGTCATTGTGGAGGACTACCTCTAGCTCTTGAAGTCATTGGAAATTGTTTATTTGAAAAGACAAAAGAAGAATGGAATAGTGTATTGTTAAAATTAGAGAAAATTCCCCTGCACGACATTCAACGGAAATTGAAAATAAGCTTCGATGGTTTACGCAATGAAATGGAAAAAGATTTATTCCTTGATGTATGTTGTTCCTTCTTTGGTAAGGGCAGAGCCTATGTTAGTAAGATCCTAAATGGCTGTGGAGTAGATGCTGAAAGTGGAATAAGAGTTCTCATAGAACGTGGCCTCATAAAAGTTAAAAACAACAACAAACTTGGAATGCATCCTTTGTTACAAGAAATGGGAAGAGAAATTATTCATGAAATTTCAGAAGAGGAATTTTGGATGGAGAGGAAGCTGCAGTTTGATGATGCAGAATATGTGTTGACAGATAATTCAGTAAGAACATTCTTTATATATGTTTTTTAAAACTTCTCATGTAAGTGTTTGCTTTCTCATTTTCAGTACATTTGTTTTTCTTTGCTCTTTTCATCACAGGGGACAAACTCTCCGAGAGTGCCTGTGAAACTGCGTTCAGCCAGAAGAGAACCATCAAGACTGCTGAAACTGGCTGGAGATTCCAAGTACATTTTTGGGAAACTGAGATGGACCAGTTTGCAAAGGTTTTCTGCAGAATACATATCTGATCACTATCTGCATTATGCAATAGCGATTGATTTAAAACACAGTCTTCTTCAATTCGTCTGGAAAGAGCCACAGGTTTTTATTATCTGCCATTTTCTATTAAAATACAAAGCTTAACTAAAATAAAAATAGTAACTTTCATTTTCTTTTCTTATTTATTATTTGTCAAAAATATCTATCTCGATGCAGGTTTTGAGGTGGCTAAAAGTCCTTAATCTTAGTCACTCCAAGTATTTAACCGAAACGCCTGACTTTTCCGGAACACCAAGTCTTGAACAGCTCATTCTCAAAGATTGTCCAGGATTGCGCGAAGTACACCAATCTATTGGATGTCTCTGCAATCTTACACTGCTAAATTTAAAGGACTGTACAAGTCTGAGCAATCTCCCCGCAGAGATATATATGTTGCAATCATTAAAAACTCTCATTTTCTCTGGATGTTCGATGATTGACCTATTGGAAAAAGATACAGTGCAAATGGAATCCTTGATAACTCTAATTGCTGAAAATACAGCTGTTAAACAAGTGCCCTTTTCAATTGTAAGATCAAAAAGTATTGGATATATATCCCTATGTGGATTTGAGAGATTGCCACGTAATCTTTTTCCTTCTATCATTCAGTCTTGGATGTTGCCAACAATGAATCCCATGTCTTATATTCATTCCTTTTACATGGATATGGAGGATAATAGATGGGATGATATTACGCCATTTCTTAGCAGCCTGGCAAAACTTCGAAGTGTTTTGGTGCAATGTGACACGGAGTTTCAACTATCTAAGCAAGTGCAAAATATTCTGGTTGAATATTTTGCAACTATTACCGAATCAGGCATTTCTAAGCAGCACTTCAGGTCTTCTTTTATTGGTGTTGGTGCATACCATGAATTCTTCAATGCTGTCAGCGATTACATATCTGAGGTTCTCCTCTAGCTTTCCCTTTGTTTATTGCCTTCACCCTGATCTTAAGAATTAAGAGAACACAAAATAATCCTAATGAAGTATCTAATAGAAACTTCAATTATAAACTTTTAGCACCCTTCGCTTCTACAGCCACACAACTTCATCCAAAAGTATCTGACATTATTAATCACCTAACCAAGTGATTATGCTTATACTAAGTACTAGGAAATTGATTTCCACTTCCTTTCTTTAATAGCTTCTTGATTGTTTTATTCCTAATGATCGTAGAAATATAAACTGAAAGAGACGAACACAGAAACGCATTCTAAATGCCAAACGATATGATGATGATATAACACAACAAAACTACTAACCAGATTTTTTTGAAATTATTTGTATGGTACAGGTATCGGCAAGCAGTGAGTCATGTGATGTTTCTCTCCCAGGTGACAATGATCCTTATTGGTTGGCCCATATGGGTGAGGGACATTCTGTTTCTTTCATTGTGCCTCCAGATCGTGACATGAAGGGAATAGCTTTGTGTGTTGTTTATTTATCAACCCCTGAAATCGTGGCAGCTGAATGTCTTAGAAGTGTCTTAATTGTTAATTACACAAAGTGTACATTGCATATACACAGGCATGGCACAGTAATTTCCTTCAATGATATAGATTGGCAGGGTATAATGTCAAATTTAGGATCTGGAGACACGGTGGAAATTTTTTTAAGTTTTGGTCATGGATTGGTTGTCAAGAAAACAGTTGTCTATCCGATATGTGGTGAATCAAATTACTTGAGAAAAGAGCCTGAGCCAAAGGAAAATTCTCTCCTTAGATTCAGAAAGAAAATTGTAATGTGACTTTTAGTAAGTCATGTATCTTCTTTGAGCAGGATCCCTTTAGTTATGGAATTAATCCGTGTCCTTGATTGCAATTCATTTTTTTCCATCTTTTCCTTGTTTTTCTTTTGAGAATAGCTTATTGTTGTGAAGAAATTCATGTTTATTTTAGCCATGTTTCTCACTCCTCAAATTGTGCTTGGGAGATATGATGAGATGTACTAGAGTCTGAGTACTAAGAGCATCAAGAACAGTGGAGGGGAGGGAGTTGCAAGAGTAGTAGTCTCAGAAGAATCATATCCACAGGGTTGAAACTGAATATTATTGGCTTGAGTGTTACTCTAATACTCTTGATTAGTGTGACCAATTTTACCACAGATTTGAGAGGAAGATTTATTTAGATTCCAATTGCTTTGGCTAGTTTAAGTTCAACTTGATCTTCCATTGCCTCTGCCAATGTTAAACATACCTTTGTTGTTCCAATTATTGTTTCTATGATTAAATTTGCCACCTTGAAAACCTCCATTTGAATTGGAATCAGATTTATCATGACCTTGATTGGAGTTTTGTCATTTATTAGGACCAGAAACAATATTAGCATGAATCAATAGGTTTTCAGTATGCTTTCACTTCTTAAATATTCTTCTTGAACAAGTAATAAAACCTTTATTTCATCAACAATATATGGATCAAGTCTAGTTGTGATAGAAGTAACAAAATCATCAAAATTATTCATAAAGCACAATCAGAAATCGGTGAACCAACTGCAGCAAGAGAAGCAACCATTTTCTTCATTTCTAAAAGATATTCGTTGATAATTTTATCTTTCTTGATCATCTGAAGTTTCAATTTCAGTTTCTTTACTACAACTCGAGTATGTGTTGTGTAATATACTTCCAACATCTTCCAAATGTGACGAGAAAAATTCAATCCCACCATCTTCATCAAGATGAATAAGGACATCAATGTCAAGAGTCACACAACAAGCAATTGATATTTTTGAACATAATTGGTGTATTTACGATTCTCAATATTTGTGATTTCATTTTCTTTATCAGCATATAATGGTGGAATGTCATCGCCATGAACAAACTTCTCAAGCTTTAACCCTCTTATCATTGCAAGAGCCTGTTGTCAAATTGAGAAAGTATCATCATCTAATTTCATAACAATCGATGTATGGAACATTTGTGGTGCTAACTAAGATGCAGAAGGGGAAGCAATGAATGTCATGAAACTCTTGATACTATTTATGTAGCATACGTTTCTTTTTAACGCCATTTATAAGTTATGAGTCTTGTAAAAAACATGTTACATTGTTATACCGAAAATATTTGTTACATTGTTGTATTACTGTAAGCATATTTAATGTCAAAAGTATCAATTGCTAACCTGGTTAATTTGTTTATACCTTATAAAACCAATATTTTCAGTATTGTAGTATTTGTGTTGAATCAACAATATTTAAAGGAAAAAACTATTTTCACTCCCACATTGTCTCCTACTTCCATTTAACAACTCTATATATTAATAAAATATTTAATTAAAATATAAATAAAATTATTAAATAAAATATTAATAAAAATGGTTGTAACATGGTAGTATAAATTGTAATGAATGTGAAACTATTATACGTTCTCCCATGTTACAACTATGTTGTTATTCTATAGATTTAACACACCTAATCTTAATGTAAAAAGTATTCTAGATATATAAGTAATATGAGCTATCAGATAAAAATCATTAAAGATAAATAAAACATTCATAAGATTATAGATGAAACAATAAAAGATTGTTCCAATAAAATACTAAAAAGAAGATCATGAGCACAACAACTAGTTAAAAAAAACCAGTATAAAAGGAAATCAAAGTTGAAGCCAAAGAAGAGAGATAGATTAGCATAAAGAAGTTGTCCAAACTAACCACATTTAAGCAATTTATTTTTTTTGTAATAACATGTTTATAAGTTTTGCAAAGTCTTGGTAGATATCCCATCGCTTCATAGTTTGAGAGATAATCTAAATCTAGAGTTGGCACTTTATTATATTCATCTTTGAGATCTAGTAGAAACTAATTGAAGAAAATAATAGAAGGCAAAAAGTTGTAGAAACTAATTGAACGTAATTGCAAAACTGTTGAACTGCTTCTCATATTTTGATTTACTTTAATAATATATATAATAAAATTACAATTATTGGAAGCTATAAAATAGGAATACTAATTGTTCTGTAAACTGACCATTAATACAATACTAACGGTAAATAATTTAAGGATAATAAAATCTGAATTAATAATTAACATTTAAGGCTAATAAAATCTGAATTAATAACCAATAGATCAAAGACTTTAATTTATATTTTTTTTAGTATTAAATCTATATGTCCATGTCTTTGTAAGCTCTTTTACTTATATAAGTAGTGAGGGGTGGTTATTTGCTATGAAGCTCGGACACTCCCTTTTAAATAGCGTGTCCGTGTCAGACACATGTATCAGACACGACACTTGTATGACACTCGTAAGACACATATCGGTGAAGTATCCGATTCAAAAAATATTTGTTAGATTATTTACTATTCTAGCACGATTCTAACACAATTTTAAAAAGGATAAATACATTAATTTTCTAAAAATTCAAATTTATTGTATAAATTTTTAGTATAATTATAAAAATAAGAAACAAATCATTTTGAATCAGCCATGAAAAACATCTTTCTGCTAAAAAAAAAAACTAAAACATACTTGTGCACATAAATTTTTACCGTCAATTTATATAATTCATAATTATATAATATATAAATTTGTGTCCCCGTATCCTACATTTTAAAAATTATATGTATCTCCGTATCCGTATCCGTGTCATATCCATGTCCGTGTCTGTGTCCGTGTCTATGCTACGTAGGTTATTTGTGAAATAATATTATGTAAAAGCTTAAGAAAACTATAAAAGAATATTTGTGTTGACTAGAGTTTAGAAAAACTACAAAAGAATACTCATGCCAAAACCAAAAATATAGAAACTTGTGTTTATTTAGTTAAAATTTGATCATGTTTGCTAAGGACATACGAAGTTTCACATTGAAATGAACTAATAAAAAATTATATTTACTTCTCTCAATTCCTTTCTTGTACATTTCATTTCATATATTTATGACTAACATGAAATGTTTTCAGCATTTTGTATATTTTTATTTAAAATATAATTGTAAGCTTTTCATAAATCTAACAAATTGTTGTTTGTGAGACGTTATGTTTGATACATCTTTCAATATTTTTAAAAACTACAGATGATAAGAAGTTTCTTTTCAGGAAGAGTTCTAAACATTTCTAAGAACAAAATTCAACCATATTTCTTGTGTTTTCCTCGAATTTACATCATCCTTTATAAAAAAAACTCATATATAAGTTTTCTTTTAATTTGTCTTATCAAAATACTCTTTGAAACATAAAACATAGTATTAATTAACTACTATAAAATATTTTCTTGTTGAACATAATTAAGTTCTTATAAAGATTTTTTTCCCGCTTTAAAATCATTAAAAAAATGTAATGATCTAGTCGTAGAAATAATAGTTTTTAATTTTAAAATAAATATTTAATAATTTTTCGTTTTGAAAACTGTCACACATTTAATACTTTTAAAATTTGGGTTTTACAAACCAATTATAAAATATTTTTAATGGTTTCACTTAAATAGTGGGCTTTGTTGACGAGGATGAGATTTCTTAAAAATAACGTGGCACTGTGCAAATGAAACATTTTCTATTCGGTTTCTTATTCTTAAAAGTTGTATGTCTAAATATATTTTTTAATTTAAAAATATTTTTTGAATTTTACAATCAAATATATTTTAAAAAATTAATATATTTCGAGTTGTAAAATTTAAATTTTCTAAATCCTATATCTAGCGAAAGGGTTTGGAAGTGCTCTCTAACACAAAAACAAACCATGAATAGAAGAAAGGAGGTGAAGCTAAGAAGAAGTGAGATTTCTTTTCATTTAAGGGTATGATGGTATTTTCATCACTCCATGGGGTTGCAGGATGAAAACATGGTGCAAGAAGAATTTTTCAAAGGAAAAAAAGCTTGACACATACCGCAAACTAGGCGATTTCTTCATGCACTTTCATGTGTTTCTTTCTACACCTTCATACGTTTTTTCCTGCACCCCATAATTTAAGAAACTATTCAAATTATCTTCTAATATTTTTCCTCAAACTTTTTTTAGTTTTAGAATATGAAATCTTCAGATTTCCCAAATTATAGAATCCCGAAATTAAAATTTATGATGAACATTTATAAATATTCTTTTAATAAACCGTTTTATTCATAATTATAATCGATAACAATAAGAGTTCAGTTATGAAATATGTATCACTGAAAATATTTTTACCTTTATAGGTACAGATTGTTTTTTCTTTTTTATTTTAATTTTATTATTGACTTGCAACAAATGATAGATACTTAGAGAGTGTCAATGATATTTAGTGTATCATAACATTTCCTTAAATAATTAATGTAAACGTGGAGTATTACAACAAAGTTTTATAATTTTTACTCCATAAAAAACATTATACATCATTTGAAGATATATCTTCTAAGCTAATCATGTAGACATTATTATAAGACCAAGAATGTGGCCATTGAAAGAGAATTCAAGCTGTTACTTCAAGCTTACGTCCCCAATCAAAGAATCCTCATACTTTATAAATTAGGTCACATATTTCATGGTCAAAGGTTTTGACGGCACTTTTTAAAATATATACGTTACTTATAAGGTATTATTAATAATGTTAATAGCTACCACATTGCTAATAATAGTTACTTTCTAAACTTGCTAATAATAGATTGAATGAGTTTGTAATTTTAAATATTGACTAAACTAGTGCAAATATTCATTTGTAAAATTGATATTTAATTTTTAAAAAAAATTAGTAATATATATCAAACAAAACTTTAAATATAATTTTCGTCTATGACCTCAAATTTTAGGTAGCAACATGATATGACCATGAACAATTGCTGAAAAGATGTACTAAGATGTGTGAATGAGAAAAAGGAAGGACAAACCATAATAATGCTTGGGCAGAACTCACTCCAATGCCAACGTAAGATTCAAGTAAGAAATGAAAGATTGAGAGAATATAGAAGTACAATACACCACTCTACAGGTTGGATATTTATAGCTTAAAAACTTACATTCACATTTTCAAGGTAATTTACCAAGAACGCTACTCCCTAATTGTGTTGACTCGGAATCAAGGAACTTGTCCACAGTGATTATAATTCAAATGAAGAAGCTCTGATGAATTAACTAATGCAGATAGAAAACAAGACAGGAGTGTTTTGATGGAAAAAAAAAGGAAAAAAGGAAAGTCAGGACAAGAGAACTTGAAATTCTTACTTTTATGATGGCATTTCAAATTCTTCATTTCTTGTTTTAAGAAAATACTGCTTAAAATTCTGCATAGTTATGGAGATACTTAACTCTCTTTTTCCTCATAAACGACAAATAAGAACCTTTGCAGTTGTATCTCAATAAGCAGTTGCTTAACTTTTAAGTAGGACCATCATGTGTCGGTTTTCATATTAAAGAAACATAAAACTGAAGTACTCTCTATTTATGTATTCATTCATAGGTTAACATTTTGGAAATAAAAAATGTACTCAAGAAGCAAGCACTTTCAAATAGGACAAACAAGGTTCAGAAAAAGAAAAGGAATTTTTTTAGAATACTAAAGAAACAAGAACTTTGACATCTGTCTTTCATGCTCTCTATTTTAGTTCTGGAAATACACGGTCTCAATTTCAATGTTACAGTTAAGGAGTGGAATCAAGTTTCATTATAGAATTTGCTCGGTAAAAATTACATTATATTTCATTGCAAGGACAGAAGAAACTATTTTGAGTGAAAAGAGAACTGTACAAAATATTAATTTTTAATAAATAAAAAGTATTATATATGCATATTATCAAGATTCCATATCATACTGGTGCAGTTCAAAGTTGAGTCATTCAAAGGCAGTGGCCGCGCTGGAAGGGAGAAGACAGTGCCAAAAATGGTGTAGTTAAGATGTTAGGCTGCAAAGGCTGAAAAGAAAATCCCGCTGACTGTGGAACTCCGATTGGTGGATGTTGTTGCACTGAACTGTAAAGAGCAAAACAATTGGTCACGTATCTATATTCAGTTTGGAAAACAAATTATAATACAAATTTAATTTACTATAAAATACAGCATTTTACTTTTTCCTATATTTAAATTGGTGCTAAAATAAGAGATAAGGAAAGAAGAACAAAATATCAATGGACAAGACAAGAAGAGAATTTCCCCATGTAGATGAACAATATGAGAAAAGGCAAAAGGCATTTTTACCTGAATGACAGTGACAGTGAAGTCTCGGCTGAGTTAGAGACACCATTTCGATCAGGAGATAATAAGGTCCAGAATACTATATCACGAAATAAATATAATTCGTCATCATCATCGAGTTTAAAAGAAGAGAAGAGACTCAAGTCATCAAAATATTAAGAAACCATTACACATGTGGCATAGGATAGGATTGTCTTAGGCGTCATAATAATGATCAGTTAATTCGGTCCCTGCTAAAGATTCTGTGAACGGTGTTAAAAAATATATGGTCATGCAGTCCTTTTTTTTCTGTTTTCAAATAAAAGGTTTCAATTTTTTAAATGCATCATCTTTGTGTTACACACCTACGCTTTGTTTTCCCATCATAAATCCTAAACTATAAGTTTGGGTTCTCATTATTGAACCAAAGCATGTTTAGGAGTTATTCTCGTCCCCATTCAATGCACAGTAAACTTGCTTGTGAAAATAGAATGATTTCTTCTTTATACTGGAAAATTATTCTTTCACCATTACCATAGTTCATATATTGGAAGAAAGAGAGAGAGTAGAATGAAGATTTCCTAAAAAATAAATCAGGCCTAAATATAACCTTTCTAAAGTTAGACTATCTTTTCTTTGTAAGCATGACAACTTATCAAAGATTACAATGCAAATAGAAGGTAAGAAACTAATCACCTGACTGGTCTGAATGATCATTAAAGTCTGAGCAAAATAGCATGTTCTGCATTCTCACATGGTGGATTAAGTCAGAATAGTGGTAAACAACGGTTGTATAAGGATTACAAAACATAAAATATAACATAACATGCAGCAGTATTAACAGCACCATTTACCAACCTCTCTGACACCCTGCGATACATTTTGGACATCTGCAGGAAATGACGATAGTTAAATGATCAGCAACGTGCATTATTCATAAAACAAGGAAAATACAAAAAAGTTTTGAAATGTGAAAGGAAAAAGGGTTGCACAATTTACTAAGTGAAGAATAATAACTTAAAAGACTTAAAAAGTTCAAACAACTATCAACATCATTCACACAAAAAAATTATATCAATAAATCTCTTTGTAAGAAAGCATTAACCTTTTTCATTTTTTACCATTAGAATATTTAGAAGACATAATTATATCATAGAATAGTTTAGATTATGTTAAATGATACAGTGGAAATAGTTTCATATTTATATTACAGTATTTTGTTTGCTATTTAATACTTTTTCCTTTGCATCACATCATAACACATCAATTACTTTCAAAAAGAATAACAGATCAATGTAGACGATATCATATAATTCAAAGTCTTTATTCCCTTTTTCCTCCTTGTCAGACTAAAACCGTATAATTTGAACACATAACATAAACATGAATTTTTTAAGAAAAGCAATACAATCATTTGTCTAGAGAGTTTGGTTTTCAACAGCACTCCAATAGAAAAAAATTCTGTGCTGTTGATATCATGTAACCACAGTTAAACTGACCAATTTCTCATGTTGGTAGCACTTAGTTCTACATTCAATCTGCGGAGCATTTGGCAATATCATAAAGACACAACCTGAACCTAGGTTTTATGATTAGCATGTTTCTGGAGAGATCAACCAGCCAGCACAAATCTTGAGAAAGATTGCAATAAAAGAAAGCGAGCACTTTTATCTTACAAAACAACATACCATACATACTATTCTACCAAAAATGGGTGTTCAAAGAGCAAAAATCATCATGCAGTTACGCCAACTAACTAATCTGTTAGTTTTACTATGGTTAAATAAACAGTTAAGGTTGTATGTACCTAAGTTTGAAACACTGGGCTTTACAGCTAAAGTCAAGCCAAGAAAACAATCATCGGGATCAGGGCCAAAATCCTGCAGTTTCAGCTCGAGATTTGGCTTTGCCCCTGTAAGTAGAAAAAAAAACAATAAACAGTAGAGCCAAAGACCTATCACAATGCAATTAGCATTTTAACATGAAGCTCGACAAACTGAGATGTGTATATATAATACGAGGATACAAACAAATAAAAGAGAAAACTCCCTACTCTTGCTACTCAGCTTCAGCTCAAGTGGATCACCGAGTGGACAAGAAACCCAGGCATCCACCTATATTGAATATATTAGTAAATTGAAGAGATTAAGTGAAGAAAAATAGGCTTCAAAGAAAAAGTTACATGAAAAAATGGATGTTGTAATGACTGATCTGCATCTGGCCTTCTTGATGGGTCCCAATGTAGAAGTTGCTACAGATTATATAATGCAGTTAATATTAGAAGATAACAGTATTTACAAGGTCAATGTATGTGTGCGAGCACGAAGAAAAAAAGAGATTCAATTAATTAAAGCATACTGTCATCAAGTCTATAGCTTCCGAACTAGCATTTGGAATAATGTTAGAAAGCTTCACAGGTGGAACCTGCACAACAATCAGGGGAATTAAAGAGAATAAAATAAAAAATAAAAAAAAAGACTGGTACACGACTGAACTCCTGTTACATGAACGCTTACAACATCATGAGCAGCAACTAAGTCCAATAATTGAGAGTTGTTTGCCCCTATGGTGAAAGCAGTGGAATCTGGCACCCCAAGAATGCCATATATTTTGTACAGTTGATCTATTTCACTGTCAGTGGAGAAAAGGAATTTTATAAGATGTAATGAAAAGCATAATAGTTCGATTTTATTGATAAACATATCACATTTGAATCAATATCAACTACAATTTACAGTGGACAAAAGTTCTATATATGTGTGATATGTTATACAAAAGGAAAATATCGAACACGCCAAAATGAAGAAGTGTACGTGTAAGAGAGCTGAACACAATCTTGCCCATAAGTATATTAGTCATAAAGTCAAAATCATTAAACATTTCATCATTATGACTTAACAAAATGTTTCAAATTACAGAAAGTGAAAACTAAATATATAAATAACAAAGCACAAATAGTGGCCACCATCACATTAGTATTTTTACAATTAGAGACCAACAGCATAAAAATACAGGATCAAAATATACCTTTCACCAGGAAATAAAGGGGTCAAAGTAAAAAGCTCAGCTAATATAGCACCAACTGCCCACATGTCTGCAAATTTTAAGAAAAAAGCAAGCATACCATCATCTCAGAGTTACAGAACAAATAATAATAAAAAAGTTTGGCCACAGAGAATGTGCAAATTCATGTAAAATCCCTTTCACATTAAATCTTATTGTTTAAGTTCCATGTTAAATCGGTATTCATGTACATATATGTTTACCAATATGTTCAGAGGATAAATTCAGACAAGACTAAACAAAAGAGAATGGTAAAGCTGCAATAGCTAATCTCCCAACATATGCTAATTGCTAGTACCCCCATGAGACACCACACATCAATTTAACTGAAGGAAAAAATGTCAACTGAGCATTAGCTTAATCTTCTTTAGACAGTAAAATGAACCAAGGGAACAAGATAATTTATCCACAAATAAGTCATCGTTGACATTACTCTAGAGAGTATATGCAAACTACTCATCCCCAACTAGTAGTGTCTGGATTTGCTTTTGGGAGATCCCATGCAAAAAACAGATTGAGGCAGCAGAAATTACAAATCTAAAACTGTTTTTTCCAAAAACATTCCATGATAAATAGCTCCCAAAAGCAAGCACCAGCCCACTGTCTATAAACAGAAAAATTGAAGTTAGAAGTATATTTAGGCCTACCAACAGCAGGAGTATAAGAAGGGGCACGCAACAAAACTTCTGGAGCTCGATACCTTAATCACAAAGATAAAAAATACAATAAATTTAACGATGATGATGATGATGACAATAAAAAAAAAAAGCTCTGGATAAAATGTACAGACAGATAGTGGATAAAGACTTTTGAGGTTACATCCGAAGTTATACATTGAAAAATTTATACGGACATAATAAATACACCATAAAAGAATATGACTCACCATCGTGTGGAAACATATTGAGTATATGGAGGCATAGATGATACTTCTCTAGCCAGTCCAAAATCAGCAATTTTCAAAACATCATTTGTTACCAGCAAATTCTCTGCATAGCAGAAATATTTTTTCATTAGATGAAGAACCATATCACCTTTTAGAAAGATTGAACTGAAAAGCTTAAGCACAAAAATATACTGTCCAAAATTTGCTAAATGAAAATATATGCCTTACCAGGTTTTAAATCCCGATGAAAGAATCCTTTCTTGTGCATATGACTAAGTCCTTGTAGCACTTGCCTCACAAAGCACCGTATCTCTTCCTCTGAAAATGGCTTTTCTCTCTCCTTTATTAATTGATAAAGATTACAATCCTGAACAGATGAAATCTAGTGTCACTGTCAAGCCAGTGTCAATAGAAAACAATCAACCTTAAAATTATAGAGATTAAAGAGTTTTAGATAAATTACGTAGTAGTGAATAATTTTTACTGTAGTAGTGAATAATTTTTACTGTAGTAATGTCAATATATTTTGTGGGAAAATTAAGATGTCAGCACTTTCTAGGCTGTTGATATGAAATTTTTTTCATGAAAAACAGACCAAGATGTAAGTGTGTTGTTTAGATGGTTTCAGTACAATTTTTGTTTCATCTTGAATTCTTAGATTATATCATTCACAACTAATTGTTTTCCTTCTGGTTCTATTTGTAAGTAATTTTATTCTTTAGGACTCGAGAAGGATAAAGTAACAACATATTACTCTTCAATTAATACTTTTATGAGATTTAAAAGTCATTCAACAATCTGACATATTTAAACTAAATAAAACATAAATGACCGGAAAAAAAAATAAGTGAGAGTTTCTTTACCATGTATTCAAAAATGAAAAATAGTTCATTATTTTCTCTAACAACCTCTTTCAACTTTATGATATTTGGGTGATTCATTATACGGAGGGCCTGCAGAAGGAGCACAATACACATCAATGAAGACAAACTATAATTTAAACAAAATCTTATTACAGTTCGAGGAAGGGGAAAACCATCAATAACTCCATAAAGAAACAAGTACTGTAGAACATACCTTAACTTCTCTTAAATTTGTGTATTCTTCCCAGAAACAAAACTTTCTTTTCAACTTTTTGACAGCAACCTGATAGACAAAATCAGGAGCATAACATCAGAAGATACTAAAAAATGTAAAATGGAAAGTCCAGGTTTAACCATAATGAAAGAAGCCACTGCCTAAATCAGTATGGTAACTGTACCTCTCAAAGGAGCATCCCAGAAAACAAAAAGAAACGTTTATAATTAAAGCAAAAACAAGTATCCATTTTGAACTTCAATATACAATGTAAACATGATGAATGTTAACATTGTTATTGTTATCACATTTTTCTTACAGAATAAGTTGCTATCATTAAAAGAATGTCTTACAAAATATAGATATTGTAGATTACCTATTTTTAATTTTATCAGAGAATAGCATGAAAGCTTGGAGCAACAATGTTAATACTCCAAAAAATATAAAAAAGACAAGGAAGGGGAACTTCTAAAAGTCATTCACTATATAGGACAAATCTAACAACAATAAAGGATAATTGCACCAGATTAATAAAAGAATATGAGTAGACGAATACGCTGAAGTTGAAAAAAATAGTTCTTGCTAGCAAGAGTGGCTTACAATCTCGTATGTTTGCATATCACGGGCTTTATATACATGACCGCAAGAACCATCCCCGAGCTCTCTCAAAATTTTATATCTAAACAGAAGAAAAGAACAGACAAGAAATAATATAATTTAATGAGAGAATTGAAGGACCAGAAACAATGCACAAATCAATGAATAAGAAGGAACTAACCTTTCCATTATTAGAATTACAACACTATAAATAACACTTCAGAGAGACTGGAACAGATTCCATGAATAGATGGCTAACTGTCAACACAGTGTCGGCACTTAGTTTGCTGACATGGGTTAGAGTTAAAATATAGCATGAAGCATTTAGTATCATCAACAATCCACTTTTCGTTGTAGAAGTTATCTACAAAATGGAAGAGGTCCGTCAACATGCTGCAACCTTCAGAAAACCCAGTGCTCGGGTGATGTCTTTATCATATTACATGTATATCCATGTTCAGTTTGACTAAATCAACTTCAAACTGAGCCCATACATTGGAGAACAAGTTATAGCCTGCAGTACAAAATATAAACGTTAGTGCTTTTGAAAATTACACAACTTACCGAACAATATGTGCACTTAAAAAGTGTATTAATAGGAAAATGCAGTATTATATTATTTCACTGTGCAAACGCAACAGTGAAAATATCACTCAACAGTCAGACAAGTGAAAGGTTTGTCATTCAATCCTCTACAGGGGGGCCCTAAGCCCAAAGACTTCGTGGAATTTACTCCTCCAATCTACCCAGCAATAAAATATAACATTGATCAAACAAACCTTCCCATGAATACTCGGATCCTAACGACACAACAGTAACCACGCCTTGTTGCATAAGAATTCTAACGGATGCATACCCTCTGCTTTTGTACAATATTATAACCAACAATTCAACTCATATCACTCTATTTAATCCACCCAAAAAACTAAAATCCATTGGTCGACAATCCAGAGCCAGAATCAACAAGTAAATCAGACCAAAAATCCATATCAGACAACAGAGAAATTAAAGTACGGAGAACGCTTTTTTTGAAAGAAAGAAAAAATGTAAATTTAACGTGCTTTGTTAAGCTTAAAGTATGGAAAACGATTTTTTTTCAAAAGTTATATAATGAAGCCAAAGAAGAAAAAAACATATATTTATGTTCCCCAAGTAAGCGAATCCAAACAAGGACCATAAACAAAAACACGAGATATGTATGTATATGTAAAAAAGACGAAGAAGAAGTTTTCTTCACAATCTATCCATAAAAAGTCTTTCCCTCAAAATTACAACAATTTTATATAATGAATATGCAGGTTCAATACAATCTGGTCCGAAACAATTTCCAAAACACAATTTCAGTTATTTTCCGTTGTGATAAATCCATAAAGTATTGTTTCAACTCAGAGCAAGTGAAAAATAACTCGGCTTTCCTTTCCATTCCCCATTCTCTTACGAAACAAACCGATTGCAAAAGAAATACAGACCACAATTCAAGCTGCATTTGAGTTTGCGTGGCAGCTACGAACCGAGGCAACGAAAGCAACACGAAGAATCGGAAATTGACGTATCGCACGAAGAAAAATTCGGAAAAAAAAAATGAAAAGACGAAGAACTCACCGCGTGTGAGAATTGGATAGAATCACAGCGGAATCAAGAGATACGCAAGCACAGATCGGCAATGTGAATGAACTTTCTCGGAAACGAAACGAGAAAAATGAATTCTTAGGGAGATAGAGAGAGAAGAGGAGAGAGAAAAGTTTTAGAGAGAGAAAATTCGGATTTGCGAAGAAGCCATGAGAGAGAGGGTGGAGGATTCCATAGACGAAAAAGGAAGGAGAAGAAACCAAAGATATAATAAATAAATATATTATTTTTTACTTTTTTTTTAAATTTAAAATATAAATTTAATTGTAAGTTGAGAAATAACATTTTTAAAATATTGGATATAAATGCAAAGTAGGTCGCACAAGTGTTTGAAAAATAAAAGACCTATTATAAACCTTTTTTTAATATAGTTTGATCTAGTCTCTCAAAATAAATAGATATATAATAATTGGAATTAGTCCATACATTTTTTATAATTTAATATCGAATTAATCCCCAAAAATATATTTTAATGCATAATTTTTTTTTAAAATTAAATTTTAATAATAAAACAATACAATGAAACTTTTCAACCCACCTAATTATTTTACTTTTTACTTGCTCAAAGATTAAATTAAGATTTCATTCTTTTAAAATCGAATTTGACAAACGTATGCAGTCATTTACCTTAAAAAGTGATTTATGGATTAAATTATAAATTTAAAAAGGTTGATGGTCCATTTTTCATTTTATTTCAATACATTCATAAAAAATTCTAACCATTTTTACCAAGAAGAGATATTTCAATTTATTCAAATAAGTAATTGAAAGATAAAAATTCATTAAAAATAATCTATCAATAATACATTGATTATTAGTAATATCATTATAAGAAAAATATTAAATGTTAAACTACAAGATAGAATAAATTACACTATAATAATAATAATAATAATAAATATTTATATTAATAAAATGATTAAAAAATAGAATAATATAATGAAAAATAGAAAGTTAAGTTTATAAAATAACCATGACAAATAAAAAATATATATAATTTTGAAAAAAAAAATACATTAAAGGGTAATTAAAATATGGGAGGGAAGAAATATTCTAAGCATTTATTTCATTATTTTATTCCTTTAAAAGATTTAAATAGAGATTGCTTGGCTGTTAGTGGGGTGGGAGCTGTGGTCCCCACATTGATATGAAAATGTTTCTTTGAGATTATGTTTTTGCCCTCCAACGACTTTAATAATTACAGAAATACCACATTATCGATTTTGCCCTTCACTTTAGCTACTTGAAAGACGATTATACCCTCAATATCCGAGCGCGAGACAATTTTACCCCTTGCGTTGGATGGATAAGGATAAGGGATGTAAAAGTTATTAAGAATAAAGTTCTGGTTTTATCGTCATTTCGGATAATTATTCTCAGCATATGCTGCGTTAGATCCGAGGGCTGGAATTAGTCCAAGAATAGTTTCTAGAATGTTGATGACATCTTATAAATTATTTTTTTATTTATTGAAAATTTAAAGTATATATTTTTAGTGGATGAAATTTATTTTTATTGAATATTTATTTATAGATAATAATAGTTTTTGGAATATTAAGAAATATAATAGAAAAAATGACTTTTCTCTTTCACGAAACAACAATATTTATAGTTTTTTCTGATACAATATTTTTAAAAGTTTAAAGAATCATATTTGCAGTTTTTTAGAACTATTTTTAAAACTCTTTCGAAAGTATTTTTTAGTTTTTTCTTTTTCTCTAACGTTTAAAAACTGGTTGTGATTTAATTGGTTTTAAAACTGAAAAATTAAAACAATTATAGATTGTTCTTGTTTTCATTTTTGCTATTTTAATTTTGCAATTATGGAAAACAGGTAACATATGGAAAAGAGAACCATCATTCAAAATAAATTCACTGAATAATATTTTTATTTTCTCATTTCTATAAGTATTTTAAATAATTTTAAAAGTTAAATATTGTCCGTATACTTTAAAGTAACTATATAAAATTATTAAATTTGTCATATATGATAATTTATATTTAGATGATAGTATAAACTATTTTTATACTATTAATAAATTTTATTAAAAACCTTTATAGCTATTTTTAAACCTCAAATTATTTTTCAAAATTAAAACACGATCAAACAGCGTGGAATTACTAATCGAACATTTTCTTTTTGTAGTGGCCAAACCTCGGACGTCGACACATGAGTGAGAGGTCGGCACAGGAGAGGTCGGCATGGTAGGACCCACAGAGGGGCCCATAGAATTACACGTATCAAGGCGCAAAACCAGATTCACAGATATGTCATGCATGCAGGATATGTCCAAGACGTAAGGTTCTGACACAATAGAATTATCCGAGACACGTGAAGGTTTTAAGACACGTGAGATATTAAGTTATTAGACATGTTTGGGTTGGCGACGCTGGGGTAGTGCTGAAACCCTAGCGGCCACACCTTAAGTTATGCACTCCAGGAAAGGAATGTTGCCACGGGAGTTGCACTCTATGAAAGGAAGGTTGTTACGGGATTGCACTAAGATTGTGCGTTAGAATCCCAAAAGGGTAACCCTAAATTCGCTAGAGACAACGCTTGGACAAGAGCACGTATGTGGTAGGTAACCTAAAAACAGCTATATAATAGGGTAACGCCCAAGGTAAACAGCGGTTCACACACAGACACAGTTCTTTGCAGGCTTAGAGTTTCTTACACACTATTGGCTTGAGATACCCTAGTTATTTGATGTTTCTTGCCCTGTACTGACTTGAGCGTCGGAGTGCAATTACAAGTAGGGCCCCCTTCGTTTCAATGGAGCCATGTTTGGAGAACCACCGAGAGATAGGAGGAGTCATCATCTACCTCAGAGTGAACGACAACCGAGTCAACCAGCGAGAACACTTTTATATACACTCAGTTGGCCCTTTGCTATTTAAATGTAAAAGACTAAAAAATAAAACAAGGTATATTAAATTACTTTTCTTTTATGATTTTTATTTTCAAATTTTTATATTTTTAAAAAATATAATGTTCACTTGATACTTAATGGAGTGAGAATGAGAGTATGCTTTCTTTCTTTCTATTGTCTTTCTTTCTATCGTTGCCTTAAAATAAAGAATAAAGGGAAGAGTGAGAAGGTAGTTTGCATATAAAAATTGTTCCATGATATTAATTTAAAAAATTAAATTTTTTTTTAAAGTAATTCATATAAAATGACAAAATATTTCATTGTACTAATAAAATGACATATATTAAACAATGGTAGAATCAGGAAAAAAAAAATTTACACAAAACGATTATAAAGAGGAATCATTTTCATATATACTAGCGGAAACGCAGAAGCTATTGTTATTATTATTATTATTATTATTATTATTATTATTATTATTATTATTATATGTGTATTCAAATCATTAAGAAAAAAATAAGATAGAAACATTCTCTCACCTACTACCTACTACCTACTTCTTGCTACATGCTACCTCCTATCTATTACCTGCTACCTCCTACCTACTACCTGCTTCCTGATATCTGTTACCTGCTACTTGCTACCTGCTACCTGTTACCAACTACCAGCTACCTCCTACCTCTTACCTACTACCTACTACCTGCTACCTGCTACCTGCTATCTCCTACTTACTACTGCTTCCTGATATCTGCTACCTGTTACCAGCTACCTCCTACCTCTTACCTCTTACCTCATAACTGTTACCTGCTACCAACTACCTCCTACCTTTTACCTGCTACCTCTTACCTCCTATATACTACCTGCTACCTACTACCTACTATCTACTACCTACTACCTGTTATCTGCTACCTACAATCTGTTACCTGCTACCTCCTACCTACTACTTCCTACCTGCTACCTGTTACCTTCTACCTTTTATCTATTACCTGCTACTTACTACCTGCTACCTGCCAATTCCTACATGTTACCTCCTATATGCTACGTGCGACCTCCTACCTATTACCTGTTACTTATTATCTGCTACCTGCTATTTGCTATCTGTTATCTGTTACCTGCTACTTGCTACTTGCTATCTACTACCTGCTACCTGTTATTTGCTATCTGCTACCTGTTATTAGCTACCTCCTACCTTCTACCTATTACCTGTTACTTGAAACTTATTACTTGCTACTTGTTACCTAGTACCTGTTACCTCTTACTTGCTACCTGCTACCTGCCAGCTGCCAACTGCTACTGACTACTTCTTATATGTTATCTAGTACCTGCTACCTACTACCTGCTACTTGTTACATGCTACCTGCTACCTATTATGTGTTACCTACTACCTACTATTTTCTACCTGCTACCTTCTATCTGTTACTTGCTACCTACTACCTGTTATCTACTACCGGCTACATGTTACCTCCTACCAGCTACCTGACAGCTACTACATGCTACCTCCTATATCCTACCTGCTACTTGCTACCTATTATTTCCTATCTATTATCTCCTACCTCCTACTTATTACCTGCTATATGTTAGCTGCTACATGCTACCTGCTACTTGCTACTTGCTACCTGCTACTGCGACCAACTATCTATTACTTGCTACCTGCTACCTTTACCTGTTACCTATTATCTGCTATCTGCTACCTGCTACTTACTATCTACTATCTGCTATTTGTTATATTTTACTTGCTACCTGACAGTTGCTACGTGCTACCTCTTATATGTTATTTGGTACCTGGTACGTGCTACTTGCTACCTACTATCTATGATCCCTACCTCCTACCTTCTACCTCCTACCTCCTACCTGCTACTTGCTACTTGCTACCACCTACCTCCTACCTTCTAGTTGTTACTTGTTACCTTCTAACTACTACCTGCTACTACCTTACATATCACTAATCTTGATTTGTAACTAATATAAAACTAAAAAAAGAAAGAAATATATAATAATAAAGAAAAGAAAAACGAAGAATAAGATTAGAAACTTTTGTAACAAACCCTAAAAAAATATTTATTTTCTAATATGTTCCCTCTTCTCTGCAAGAATGTCGACGTCAAAATGCATCCATCCTCCCCCGTCGATTTTGACATAAAACTTACGATGGTGATCCAATCAAAGTGTTCCTTGTCATGGGTCCTTCATCATCGCTCCCTTTTTTTCTTAATTTATGCATAAATTTGTTCTTCAACAGAAAAGAAGGTCGTGACAACATCCATGTAGCGCATTTGACAATTGCGGAAAACGCGGGGTATCGAAACTTTGTACATGTGTAAAAATCTGAATGCTCGTGAGTTTTTGTATTCAAGTAATGGTTTGGAATATTCTGCTTCTGTATCTTCTTCCTCTTCTGCCTCTACTTAGTGTATGAAAATGAAAAGCACAGTAAAAAAAATAAAAATGAGGAACAATTTATACAACCTACAATGATTGATTGGAACAAAATAAACAATAATGACATGGGTTCAATAAGAAATACCTTTATATTGGCGAGAATAAAAAATCAAACTAAGTTTTTTATGGTTTACATTCATCTTTTTATGTTTCTTTTCTCTCCTTAACTTCTTTTTCTTTTTGTTCTTTTTCCAATCTCTTTATCTCACACTTCTCTCAAAGTTTTCTTTTATAGTGTGTCTTTTTGTCCGTTCTAGAAAGTTAAAGTAACAGTCCATGAAACCACAATTCAATTAAAAGTTCAACTTGACTCATTCTTCTCAAATAATAAATGTAGTATAAATGTAGTGCACGTCTTTCAAACATATTTTTTTCAAATTTAATATTAACATTTTTTTAGTTTTAAATATAAATAATTATAAAATAAATATAATAAAAATAAAATTTTAAAACTAAAAAACTACATATTTAACTATTAAAATTATAAAATGACAAAATAACCAAAATAAATTAATAAAATAATATATTAGTAAAAATAAAATAGGAACAAATTTGTGTCAATCAAAATAGTTATAATAGTTATAATGAAATTCTCTTTATATATATATATATATATATATATATATATATATATATATATATTACTAATTTATTATTATAACAAGTTTTTGAAATTTTCTTACTTCATATATATTACTACTTTATATGATAAAAAAAATTAAAAGATTTTGAATTCATTAAAGTATGTTAAAATATATATAATATATATTTTAATTATATTTTAAAATAGACTGATCCAATTGTCCGACTTTTTGATTCATTGCCTTAATAGAACGAATAATTATATTAATTTCACATCACTACGCAGAATACTATAAATATTAAGTATTAAGGTTTTCGATGTGCCTGTCTTATATAGAGTTTTTTTTTTTTTTTTTTTAATTTTTAAATTTCTTTCATATTAAACTATTCGGAAGGCAGGTGTGTATCCGTATTTTTATTTTTATTATTATATTTATATTTTTTTTTCAAAGAATAAATTAAAAAACCAAATAATAAAAAGGGATAAAAATAAATCAAATGATAGAAAGAAATAAAAATTATAATTTTTAAGAGAGATGAAGATATAAAAAAAACTATTTCACGTCTGTTTTACGTTTAATAAATTGTTTCACATCTAATAAACTGCTCCACGTATAATAAATAAACGTAATAAATTATAAATTATTCCACGTTTAATAAACTGTTTCGTTTTACATTTAATAAACTGTTTGGTTCCACGTTTGACAAATATTTAAAATAAAATATTAATAAGGATAAAATAGGAACAAATTTATGTACACCAAAAATAGTTATAATAGAGAATCCCTTTATATACAAACAAACTAGCGGGAACATAGATACTCATGCATCTCTATGTCCGCATTTTTATTTTTATCATTAAAATTTCAAAAGTCATAATATTACTACAACAATAAAGAAAAAAAATTATTTAATATTTTATATTTATTAATAATTTTTAATTTAATAAGACGAATAAATAAAATGAAAGAATGGTCAATTTGATAAAGAGAAATAAAAAGCATTGCTAGAGCTTTAACTACAACTTATTAAAGACACATTGCAAAAGGCATGATCTACTAAGTTCAAGACATTATCACAAAGAAATCAGAGTCAAATATCGAAATTTTCTCGTTTCACAATGATTAAAACATTGCAAATGTTTTAAGTGTTCCATCATCCAAGGGTTCATGCCACTCAGAATCTGAAACATCACTAATTCTCAACCATTAAATCTCTCCCATCAAACAATGTTGACCAAACGGTGGTTTCTCAAGAAAGCACGCATCACATCTCTGACAAATATTAAATACGCTCAACAGTCACATCTCTCCTTGGGAAGCCCAACAACCATTTTACGACTCTTCAGAATTTCATCCACTAGTGCAAAATGATGAAAGGAATACTCCTTTCCAAGTGCGGTTTCGCGCTAAAACGCATTTGTTAAAAACGCGGTGGCATTTTTGAAATTAATTTGTTTTACAAATGCGGTTATTAGTTAAAACCGCATTTGTAAATGAAAGTTTTTCATTTACAAATGCGGTCACGTGTATAACCGCATTTGTAAATGAAATGCCTTTCATTTACAGATGCGGTCATGTGTATAACCGCATTTGTAAATGAAATGCCTTTCATTTACAGATGCGGTCATGTGTATAACCGCATTTGTAAATGAAATGCCTTTCATTTACAAATGCGGTCATGTGTATGACCGCATTTGTAAATTAAAAACTTTCATTTACAAATGCGGTTTTAACTAATAACTACATTTGTAAAATGTTTTTAACCTAAAATTTGAAGCGCGCCACTGCACTTTCACTCTTTCTTCTCTGCTCTTGCTTGTCACTGTTGCTGCGCTGCGCTATGTTCCTTGCTTCTGTGCATCTTCATTGCTATTGCTTCCATTGTGAGTTTCGTATCCCATTTCATTCTCTTCAGTTCGCTTTAGGAATGTTGTTCTTATATATGGTTTTTTCCTTGCAGTGCTTGAAGTTACTGTTGCATTGCTCCGCCGCTGTCGCGCCAGTCTTTCGCTTCCACCTCTGGTTTTCTATCACTTGAATCATCATTTTCGCACACAAGGTTAGTTCATTTTTAGATTTTTTGAATTTTACTTTTGTTTATTTTGAATTTTTGACTTTATTTATTATAATTTGTATATTATTTAATATAAATTTGTATTATATAATTTTTAATTTTTAAAATTTATATTATTTAGTTGGTAGTTTTTATGTTATAAAATTGTTTTAGATTTTGTTAATTTTTTTTTGCTGTACTTTGAATATTTTTTTTATGTATTATAATTTGTATATTATTTAATATAAATTTGTATTAATTTATATAATTTCTATTTTCTAAAATTTAAATTATTTAGTAATTATTTGTTAGTTTATAGTAGAATTTATGTTATGTTAGTTGTTACATTAGAATAGAATATCGTGTTTGTATTTGGACCTCCGACAATAATACGTGCTGCTATTGAGTCCGGGGGTGTTCGACCCTCGGCAAATGCATGAGATAGAACACTTATTAGAAAATCCTAGGTAACTATATTGCAGAATATATAATGGATCGAAGTTGGATTCATTGTGCTCGTATAAGTGATGAGTACGAAAGAGGAGTAGAAGAATTTATACAATTTGCGCAGCGTAACGCGATTAATAGTGGTCGTGATGGAGGAAAGATTAGGTGTCCGTGCGTTAACTGTTTGAATGGAAGGATACTGGATGTGAATATCATGAGGGAACACCTGCTATGTGATGGGTTTCTTCGATCTTATACAACTTGGACATGGCATGGTGAATTATTAAATTTACCACGTGTTTCCGTAACTGAAGAATATGTGGGATCCACCACGGATGAAGCAGAACACGATGATGTAGTTGATGATCGATTGGAGGACATGATTCGTGATGTGGGAGCTGAGTCTTTTGCAAAAGCGCATGGATATGGAAGTATGTCAAGCGATGCAGAGACTCCATTGTATCCTGGATCAACTAATAACTTCACACGGTTGTCGGCGGTGTTAAGATTGATGAATTTGAAGGCACTAAATGGATGGACTGATAAAAGTTTCACGGAATTGCTCCAGCTGTTGAAGGATATGCTTCCAGAGGGAAATACTCTACCTAATCGTAATTACGAGGCCAAAAAGATTCTTTGTCCAATGGGTATGGAGTATAAAAAGATACATGCATGTCCTAATGATTGTATATTATACCGGAAAGATTTTGAATTGTTGAAAAGTTGTCCGAGGTGTGGGTTATCACGTTATAAATTGAAACAAACAGATGATGATACTATTGAAGAGATGGAAAAGCATGGACCCCCAATGAAGGTTATGTGGTATCTTCCCATCATTCCAAGGATGAAGCGTTTGTTTGCAAACCCAGACGATGCTAAGAATCGTAGATGGCATGCAGATGAGAGGAAATGTGATGGCATGTACTGACATCCAGCTGATTCTGTTCAGTGGAAGAAATTTGATGATGAGTTTCCAGAGTTTGGTAAAGAATCAAGAAATATCCGACTTGGTCTAGCTACAGATGGAATGAACCCGTTTGGTAATATGAGTACAAATCACAGTTCATGGCCTGTTTTACTAGTTATTTACAACTTACCTCCTGGATTGTGCATGAAGCGAAAGTACATGATGTTGTCTATGATGATATCTGGTCCGAAACAGCCAGGGAATGACATAGATGTTTATCTAAGTCCCCTAATCGAAGATTTGAAGTTAATGTGGGATGAGGGTGTTCAAGTATTTGACGAATTTGCTAATGAAACTTTCAAGCTTCATGCCATGTTATTTTGCACCATCAATGACTTTCCGGCATATGGTAACTTATCAGGTTATAGTGTTAAGGGTCATAAAGCATGTCCAATATGCGAAGAAGACACTACTTCTCAACAATTGAAACATGGAAGGAAGACAGTATATCTTCGCCATCGGAGGTTTCTTAGAAGTCATCATCCTTACCGGAGGTTGAAAAAAGCCTTTAATGGACACCAAGAGACTAGTGGTCCACCAACTCCACTAACTGCTGCTGAGGTTTACGAAAAGGTAAATAACATAGACCACACCTTCGGTAAGTAAAAAAAAAAGTCAGTTGTGACTAACATTTGGAAGAAAAAATCAATCTTCTTTGATCTTCCGTACTGGTCGAGGTTAGAAATCAGAAACTGTATAGATGTAATGCATGTTGAGAAGAATGTGTGTGATAGCTTAATTGGTACACTTCTTAACATCAACGGGAAGACGAAGGATGGTCTAAATGCTCGTTTAGATTTGGTTGAGATGAACATACGAGGGGAGTTGGCACCGATACAAATGGGTAAGCGTACATATTTGCCCCCAGCCTGTTATACCATGTCAAAAAATGAAAAAGTAAGTTTCTGTCAATGTCTAAAGGGTGTAAAAGTGCCACAAGGACATTCCTCAAATGTGAAGAGCCTAGTGTTAATGCAAGATTTGAAGCTAATTGGGTTGAAGTCTCATGATTGCCACATCTTGATGCAACAGCTTCTACCTGTAGCTATTCGTGGGATCTTACCAAAAAATGTTAGACATACCATAACCCGTTTGTGCTCATTCTTCTCTTCCATCTGTTGTAAAGTCATTGATCCATTAAAACTAGATGAACTTCAAGATGAAATTATTGTTATCTTATGTGAATTGGAGATGGTTTTTCCTCCATCTTTTTTTGACATCATGGTTCATCTACTTGTGCATCTGGTTAGAGAGGTTAGATTGTGTGGACTAGTGTACTTAAGATGGATGTATCCTGTTGAGCGGTATATGAAAATTTTGAAAGGTTATGTGAAAAATCATTATCGTCCAGAAGCTTCAATGATTGAAAGGTACATAGCTGAAGAAAGTATTGAATTTTGTTCAGATTACATGTCAAAAGCAAATCCAATAGGTCTTCCAGCTAATTCATGGCACCATAGGCGTTCTACAAGTAAATGTTTACGCGGTGTGAATATTGTAAGCAAATCTCGGTCAGAAGTCTTGCAAGCACATTTGTATATATTGAATAATACAGATGAAGTTATACCTTACATAGAAGCTCATAAAGCCATTGTGAAGGCAAATAATCCAAGACAAGCAGACAAATGGGTCTTGGTGGAACATAATAGAACATTCATGCCTTGGTTTAAAGAGGAGGTGTTAAAGGATTCAACGGCATCGGAGACCTTGACCTGGTTGGCTACTGGATTGAAGTTTGATGTCATTTCTTGTAAAGCGTACGAAGTGAATAATTGTATATTTTACACTAAGTCTATGGATGAAAAGAGTACAGTTCAAAATTCTGGTGTTACTCTTGAAGCCGAGTCAATGCAGTTTTCCACCTCGAAAGATACAAATCCTGTAATTGGATCAATGGCATATTATGGATTTATAGAAGAGATATGGGAGCTTGACTATACTAAGTTTTCAGTTCCAGTTTTCAAGTGTATATGGGTTGACAATAAAAGTGGGGTTAAAATTGATGAATCAGGATTCACACTAGTGGACTTTCGAAAGATAGGGTATCGAGATGAGCCATTTATAATGGTTCAACAAGCATCTCAAGTTTTCTACGTGAAAGATCCTACGTCAGAACATTGGTATGTTGTTTTACACGGGAAAAAACAAGGGGAGGCCATAGATGATATTGAAAATGGTGAACCCCATTCATTCACACCAATGATAACTAATAAAGATGACGATGTACTTGATCATGTACATGCAACCTGTAAAGACCACAGTGAAGGAATTTACATATGAACTTGTAACCCATTATGGTAATAAATTTAGAAATATTTTTTATAATATGCATTTACTATATTATGTTTTTGTTTTATATGATTTTCTTTCCATGCAGATGAACTAATGTTTGTTAAATAATTCTTTTAATAGAGATATGGGTGACGATCAAACTCCAATTAGACCCCGATCCGGATGAGGCAACAAAGGACCTACTAGGATGAAGCGTCTGGCAAAGAAACGTGCCGCTGGTGAGAAGACAGCTGTTGACATTGACGTCAACACTGGAATGACATCAGGTCCTAATGCAGATGAGTTTAATAGCTATCTTGGAGTTCTTTCTCGTGAGAGAGTCTCCATTTTGATTAATTCATGGGACGAGGTGTCAGAGGTCGACCGAAACATGCTGTGGGAGGATGTTCTGGTAAGCTTTACATAATTATTGTTATCATATAAAGCTATTTAATATTCATTGACTAACTTTACTTTGGTAATGTTATTTTGCAGGCAAATTTTGAAATTCCTAATGTGGAACCGCTTCGATCAAGGATTCTATCCAATATCGGACTGAAGTTTCGCGCCTTTAAGTCAAGACTCACGACGAGATACATTTTTGGTGAGCTTAAGGATGAAAGTCCTTGTGAAAGATACAATTTTATTGATGAAGAGACATGGCTTGCTTTTAAAGAAAGCCGTCTAACTGAAGAATGGACTGTAAGTGAAGCTACTTAACTATTTTGACTTATATAACATTAATGAGTTAATATTATTGAATTCACTTTGTTTATTTCAATTATGACAGCATCGGCGGAAGAAAGCTCAAGAAATAGCTTTAAAGAATCTTACCCCGCACATAATGTCTCGTGCGGGGTATCGAAAGCTTGAGCAAGCACTGATGGTTGAAAAGGAGCAATCCAGACAGGGGAGTGCATCTCAGGATGTGGAAACAGGGGTCACTTCTCCTCCATCACCACCTACGCGCCATGACAAATGGAAGAGGGCCCGAATTAAGAAGTCGGGTGCACCAAGTTCAGAGCAATCAGGGCTTATCATTGAAAAAATTGTAAGTTATTTAAGCCTTTTTTCATCTATTATGATGCATTACTTATAATAAAACCTCATATGATTTTTGTCTCTTGCAGGATGCCTTGGATTCCCAAGGTAATTTTGTTGCTAATGGTCGTCGCGATATCCTTGTTGAAGCAATTGGACAACCTGAGCACTCTGGTCGTGTTCGTGCAGCTGGACAAGGAGTTGGGATTAGACTTTATTTTGGAGCTGCACCACGACACTCATCCTACTTCTCCAAAGAGAGCAAAAAAGAAATGGAGCAAAGGCTACGTCAAGAACTAATGGATGAGATGAGAAGGGAGACGGAAAAGATGAGGCTAGAGTTGCGACAAGAGATATCGCAACAACTTTGTGCTGAGCAGCCGATTCAGACGCTTCTTAGTCCCGCTCCCAAGAGCACAAAGGAGAGTTGTGCAGCTCCTACAGCATCAGGGGATGATATCATTGGCCAGACGAGGCAATGTGAGCTACTGGTAGAAGGTGGCATCATTCCTCAGGTGGTGGCCATTGGAAAAGTCTATGAAGACGCCACCACCTTACATAACGTTCCTCTCTCCCCTGATGCAGCAAAGGTCACGGTTGAAAGAGTACGAGTACCTGATGCTCGTCTTCCACTACCTTCAGAAGAGGTAACAACTGTGGCCGAAGCATTTCAGTCCTTTGTAGCCTGGCCCAGACACCTGATTCGATATATGCCACAACCACTGGTAATAATTTCATTTCATGTGCTAATTTATATTTATATATTACATGTAATTTATAACAAATCTTTTTTCTTTTTGTAGAAACCTCGTCGGAAACCAAGTCCGAAAAAGAAACAAGAGGTTTCGCTTGACGATCCTATAGCTTCCTTAGCTATAGTTGCTAGACAACTTGGACGAGATCCTCTGGAAGTTCCATGGGATGATACCTTTTTTGAAACAAACCCTGAGCTACCATTGTACATATACATGTCAGATCTGCTAGAATTTGTAGCTGGGGATCAGGAGCTGAATATAAATATCATTCAATTTTTTATGATGTAAGTATCGTTACCTACATTTCATTTTCATTTATGTTAAATTAGCATTCCTTATGATTTAACTAATTACTTGTAGGTTTTTGAATGGTGTCTCTGTCACTGAGGGGAAGGAAAATGTGTATGGATTCTTAGATCCTGCATATACTAATCCCACTGGAGCAAAGACAAATGAGACTCAATCATACATCACTAACACCCTGGAAAGAGAGGGAAAAGAGGTTTATTTGTGCCCTTATATTAACGAGTAAGTTTAAATATATATATATATATATATGTTAAAATTTTATTATATTCATGTTTTATAAATTTACTCAACTATTTTCATGGATGATATAGGGGTCATTGGCAATTACTTGTCTTATCAGTGAAGGATAGGACAGCTTTGTGGTTCTGTTCCCTACACAAGAAGATATCCACAAGTTTTAAGAATATCATTGATAAGTAAGTACACTATAAACTTAACTATGGTTGAAACTATAAGTAATCCACTAACAAGGTTTTTTGTCTCAACCAGTTCATGGCGTGGATATAACATTCTAAAAGGGAGGTCGAATTCAAATTTTCAAAATTTGAACTGGATAAGATTAAAGGTATGTAAGATTTTTCTTTTTTTTTTCATTGTTTAATTATACTAACTTTTACAATTTATTGAATTATAGTGTAATAAACAACCAGGAAGCTATGAGTGTGGCTATTATGTCATGCAATGGATGAGTACCATTGTAAGACTAGGTCTTACAAGTAATTGGCAAGAGGTAAGATTTCTTAAATTATTTTTATAACTTCAAACTAATTTATCTATCTTAAAACTAATTTATGTGTCAACCATTTTGAAATGCAGTTCTTCACGGATGAGGAACCCATGAGTTCGGAAGCCATGACATATGTGAGACAATCTTGGTCCACATATTTCCTAAACTTTTATAACTCTACGATTTGATCAATAGTGTAAGAAGATAGATAGAGATTATTACTATTTTTGTATACATTTTGATCAATTACTATAAATTGACTTTTAGTTTCTCTGAATCTGTTTATCTGTCTGGCTGGCTGGGATGGGTATAATGAAACTGCACAAGATAATTCGTATGGGAAAACAAATAACCAAATCATTTAAAAAAAAAACCTGATTTACAGATGCGATTGTTTACCTTAACCGCATTTGTAAATCAAGGGAATGATTTACAGATGCGGTTGCTTACTACAACCGCATCTGTAAATGTGATTTACAGAGGCGGTTGTTTACTACAACCGCATCTGTAAATCATTCCCTTGATTTACAAATGCGGTTAAGGTAAACAACCGCATCTGTAAATCATTGCCATTCATGAACCTGGGCACACCTCTGGAGCATTTACAGATGCGGTTACGGGAAACAACCGCATTTGTAAATCATTGCCATTCATGAACCTGGGCACACCTCTGGAGCATTTACATATGCGGTTACGGGAAACAACCGCATTTGTAAATAGTATTTACAGATGCGGTTGTTTAACCGCATTTGTAAATCTCTGATTTACAAATGCGTGTTGATCAAATGCGGTTGTTTAGCCGCATTTGTAAAATGAAAATAGCCGCATTTGTTTTACGTTTCTGCATCAGTGATCTCTTCGAGCTTAGGGGCAAGTGTACCGATCGGTATCGGGCAAGCTAGTCTCGAACCTAGTGACCGACTGACCGAGTCAAAGAACACCTCCAGCTACACAATAAATAACAGTAACGACAGTTACACTAACACTTAATGAGGCACATTCATATTCCAAAATATGCAGGAAACATATCTGACAAATCAACTAAATACTGATTAACTGAAAGATGTTACAAATATTCTCCAGATATTCCAACATACCTATATACCAATATACCCCTATTAATCAGAGATCACGATGCATATCAGTCAATAACTAATATCCGACCCATCATGGCAAGGGCCTATAACCAACACTATAAATAAAACCTTCTACGAAGGTGTAAGGTACCCTTTAATCAGCTTTACAAAATACACTCTTTGTACAAAGTACTTATTTGAGCTCCGGAATACCCTTTTCAGGTCACCCTGGTCGAGCATCAACATTTGGAGAAGAAGACTTAAAAGAAGAAACCAAAGGATAACCGATACGTCAACAATTGTACAACCAATTCCAGGTACTATCGCCTGTAGATTCGTATTTTTTATTTTTATCATTTATATATATATATATATATGTGTGTGTGTGTGTGTGTGTGTGTGTGTTTAATATTAAAATTCAAATAAACAATGTTATTATTCACACACTTATATTAACAATATAGATTTATAATACATTTTATTAAATTTGAATATACATGAGAAGACACAAATTATTTAAGTGGACTTACTGATATATTGTGAAGAAAATATAGCCAACATAGTAGTTATATATGATAAATTTACAAATGTCATGCAAAATTATAATATATATATATATATATATATATATATATATATATATATATATATATATATATATATATATGTTCTAAAGAGGAAAACATTAATTTACAATGTCATGATTTTGCAATAATAAATTCTAAGACACTAAAGATTGGTATTTAGGATGTTTTTCATTTTCTCTGTCATTCAAAAAAAGTAAAGTATTTGTTAATGAATATACTTATTATTAAATTACAACAATAATTGAGTAAATGTATAAAACATGTCATTCATAAATTTGAAAACGATGAACCTAAAATGAAGGATGTGATCCATATGAATAAAAAATGTCATTATAATCATCACTATGTAAAATCATTATACTGTGATGTCAATTGGCTTAACCAATACAAGTGATTAATCATCTTTCTAGGTGTTTCATTGTTTTACAAATTTTGTTTCCTACAAAAGAATGTCAATTATGAATAGATTAAAAAAATATTTTTTTTTTAAAAAACTACTTTTTAAACTGTTGAAATTACAAAATAAAAGAATAACTAAAATAAATTAATAAAATGAAATATTAATAAGAATAAAATAGAAAATTCAGAACAGTTTAATAGCAAGTGAGAGAAATGAGTCTAAAAAGTAGCATACCAAATTTTTTACTCTTTAACGTTATAACTGATAATAAATAAAATAAATTTTTAAAATTATAAAAACTGTTTTATTAATTACTGAAATTATAAAATAATAAAATAATAAAAATAAATTAATAAGAATAAAATGTTAATAAGAATAAACCAGGAATATCGAAAATAGTTATAATGAAGAATCCTTATGTAAGTATAAAAAGTATAAAAATTTAAAATAAATAACTGTTTTTTATGAAATACGGTATATTAATATTTAAAATAAAAAAATAGTTTTTAATTAATTATAAAAATAATCAATTATTTAATAAATATTAAAAATATTAAAAATAACTAAAATATTAAAAATAAAATAATAAAATAAAATATTAATAAAAACAAAATAAAATATTAATAAAATTAAAATAAAATAAAATTTGTATACGTTACATTGAAAATCCCTTTATAGATAGAAGGTATAGATATAAATCTTTTAAATAATATATCAAATTTAAATAGAATAACACATTATAAATAAATAGATGCTCTGGTAGGGTTTTGGAGGATGGGTGCAACGGCTAGGGTTACGTCTCTTGGCTGCTGATCGTATCTTGTTAGGTGGTTCTTGATGTGTTTGCTGTAGTGTTCATTTTGCTGGTGATTTTGGCTGTTTTGGCGCTGTGGTGTTGGGTCTGTTTCGTGGAGGGGTTGGTGCGGGATTGAGGATCAGCGTTTCTGTGCAGGTTGGTGCTGGAGTGGAGCGCTAGGTGTGGCTGGTTCGGTGCAGTTAGCTTTCTTTTTGAGGTCTGCGCGTGGAAGCCTGGGATTGAGGGTTCAGTGCCTTCTGTTCTTGAGCGGTGCAGTGTGGTCGCTGCAGTTTTGCTTTGAATTGCTGGAGCGGTGCCTTCATGAGCGTGGCGGCTGCTGGATTGCATTCAAGGGTTTGTGCGTGAGGCGGTTTTTCCAAGCGGCGCAGATTGTGTTGTGCTTTTCTGTTCCTGGTGCAGTGGATTCTTTTTACTGCAGCTAGGTTTGTGGACGTGTGCAGTTACACTTGCGTTTTCAAGCGGCTCGGAGTGCAGAACGTGTTGCTCTTTGTTTTCAATCCTGTTTGGGGAAGCTTTGTTATAGTTTGTTGATTGTCACGTTTGAAGACTAAAGTTCAGTTCTACAACGTTTGTTTGGGCTGTTATAGGATGGGTACGGATAAATCTGGATTTCAAATTCCTTGAAGATCTCTTGTAGATCAAGATTTTTCTTTAAATGACAAGACTTCAAGCACAAAACAAGAATTTTGCGTAAACATCGAATATTTGTAATATTCTTCTCTCGGAATTACCATCTCCGTCTAATGGTATAGTTATTCTTAAAATCTTAAAATTTTGGAAGAAGATTATTTGGATGGACTTGAAGATCCTAAAACTCATAGGATTATTTGAACTAAAGGTAACAAACTTCTTACTCATCTAGAATTATCCAAAAAAAATTGGATATTATTTAAAATTTATTGGGTCCTTGGAAGGCTATTCTCCTTGCAAAAGAATTTTATGAATTTGCTTTTGATTCTCTTGAATATATGAGAAAAGTTCTTGTGGGGTCTTAGAATCTCAATCCAAAAATTTTGAGAATTTTTGTTTGGATTAAAAATTTTAGTTATGCTTCTATGGAGATTTTGATTGAAAAAGATAGAGAAAGATGAATCATTAAATAAAGAGAAGGAACTACAAACCTTTAAAAAATCAGAATATCTTTCTACAACTCGAATAAAAGTCAATAAAAAAATTTCTAATGCATCTAAGAAAAAGTAATTGTCATTCCTTTTTGTTGTTTTATAGAAGATTCTTGGTTTGCTTTCTTTTTTTTATTTTGGTTTTTTCTTTTTAACTTAAAACTTTCAATATAATTATTTAAGTTTTTCTTTTTTTTTTACATGAGTTTAGCTTAGTCCCATGTTTATTTTTTTTTTTTTTTTTTTCATGTTATGTGATAACATGTATTATCTAGCATAAGTTTTAATAACATGTATATAATTTGTTTTATTTTATAATTAAGTGGATAGAAATTTTTAAAAAATACATACCTTTACTATTATTATTTTTATTGGGAAAAAATTAATTAAATATAGAGTACTGATATGTTAACATTATAAACCGACATACTGATATGTTGACATTATAAACCGGTTTCACACTCTAATAAACTAATATTTTATTTATTTTTTAATTAAAAATATTATTATATTACTATAAGTGTTTGTTAGGTGAATGTCATTTACTCTTTATGGTGTTAAAGAAACTTTATTGTTAAATGTAATATGAAGTATTCGTACTCTAATTCTTATACAATAGAATAGTCATACTATCCAAATCTCCTTCATATGTTGTGAAAGACACATAAAGTTACAAATAATATATTTCACTTTATGCTATATGCCAACCAAAGGATACCATAATTAGTTTCTTCACCTCCTAGTCGAAGGAATTTACACTATTATCCCTGAAAGTAACTACTACCCTAGTAACCTCCCTATGCTCCGCAACACCCTCTCTCATCTTTACTAAATAGAGATTGTGATTTCCAGAGCTAGCATGTAAGACTATCACTATAAAAAATACATACCCTTATTTAGCAAACTCTAACTTATAACGATATATAATAATATTATTATACAATAAAAGAATTAATAGTATCTATTTTTTAGAAAAATGAAAACTTATTCATTTATATAAAAAAAATGTTTTGGGTTTTATGTTTTAAAAATAACCTTGGGTGGTTTCCATGAAAGTTATCTAACATAAATGTTTTCATCAACAAAGATCACAATAATAAATTGAAGAACAAAAGCAAAGAAGACGTAAAGAATAAAAGACAAAAAAATAATAATAAATTAAAGAACAAAAATAAAGAGGAAAAGAATAAAAGACACACAAAAGGAACATTATTTCACTATAATATTAGTTAACTTTAATATATATTCATTGGAAAGTAAGTATAAAATAAGTTCTTTTATTTTAGATATTCACATTTTAAATATCTCAAGCAAGACGATTTTTATTTAGGCGAGATTTCACCTATACAAATCTCACCTGGGTGAGATGCAACTTGCTTGAGTGAGTTTGACTGTCCAAAAGTACAAAATTCAGGGCAAATTAATCCTTATACTTGATCCTTTTTCTACTATTGATTTCTCAAGTATTTACAATGTTTCTCAGTGGCTCTTAGTGCCTCTTGATGTTTTGAACGTTTTCGTAAGGTCTCTATTTATAAAATTTTTGAATGAGATTGAAAGGGATGTATGGGGATTCAATATTCACTTAGCACAGGTCAACCCGCTCAACAAGTTGTCTTTCTTCATTCTTAAGCAATCTTTGGGCTTCAAGCCCAATTCTTGAGCTTCTTGAGATTTCTAGAGTCATGGATTTTATAAGGACTTGCTCCAAATCCGGCCCAACACTTGACATTTCTTAACCATGAAGCAAAATTCGCTTGGCTTAGGCTTCAAATGAAATCCCCCAAACTTGGTGTAGATTGGCCCAAGCCCTTTCTGAGCAAAATTGAGCTTTCTTTAGGATTAAGGATGCTAATTTGATCAACCCTTTGGAATTTTCTCAACCCTTTCTTCTTTGGAATTGAGTTGCTCTGACCTCCATCCACTCAGCGTAAGCATATGCGCTCAACAATTTGAGTGTTTTTATTGAGCTTGTTCTCTAGACTCAATTCGTTGAGTCATTCCTCATGCGCTGGGCGAATTGACTCTATTGGTCCATCCTTGTTTGCTTTATTTTCTTTACTTTTTTGCACAAATTTTGCATATTTCTCCTTTTCTTCTTCGTCTTCATGTGCAGCTGCAGTTGAAGGTTCCTTGGCATGTTTCTTACTAGTTTTTGTTCAAAACATATACACAATTTACATGCATATTGAACTATAAAAATTGCTATATTTTAGTGCTTATCAACTCCCCCCAACTTGGCTCTTTGCTTGCCCTCCAACAAAGTTCTTCCTAGCCCAGTCCTTGAATCAACAATGGTTAGTTAATGATTGTCAAAGTCAATTTTGGAATTTGAAGCTTCCATACTTATGCTTTTGGCACAAGTTACACTAAGTTAGCATCACACTTGTAGTTGAGTTAATTCACATTCCAAGGCATACATCAGTTAGCTTCTCTATCCCAATTAAGTTTTAAACCTAACCCAACTAGCTTTTTTACACGTTTAAGGTTCGAGAACAACTTTTAGAGACTCATTTTAGATTTTTCCATGTAAATGTGCCAACTATGAACTAAAATATCAACATAAGATAGTTTTAGAATCTGAAATCACTCACCTAATTAGTTTCATCATTTACCTTATTAGTTTCATCACTTTGTGGCTCTCTCAGCTTTACAAGTAGGTGCTCTTGCTTGGTTTAATGCCTTTGCTTGTGAATGCTCTCCCTGGAATGTTTTGCATTTCAGTGCTCATCTCTTGGAAGTTCAACTGCATTCTTGGTCTTGTTAGTGCAAAAATTCATGACTTTGAACAGTCACATTTGTACTACTACTTAATATTATATTTTTCTAAGCATACACAATCAATAGGTACTTTTAATTACATTTTATGAAAAATAAAAGAAAGACAAACATTAGAGGAGACATTCGTCAAGGAGAAACATCCTGGATCTTCTTTTCTTGCTCTCTCTGCTTGTAACGGTCATCATGTGTGGCTAATTCTACCATTTGGGATTGGAAGAAATTTGTTCAAATTCTTATGTATTGAGATGATATCTAAATACAATATTTTGTTCTTTATTGATAATTGGTATTATTGTTTTGTTTATAACACTTGGTTTACCATGATCTAGAATTTTAGATTTGACTGGAAAGTACTTCTAAGGTTTTGACCTAAACAATAATACTTAACATATTTGAGTGCTAGGAATAGACTTAAAATGTTAATTGCTATCAACGTCTAATCATAAAGCTAAGTTGTTTTTATAAATATGCGAGAAATCGATATTTAGGAAGCACCTTAAGAATTTTATATGCGAGGAATCGATATATATATATATATATATATATATATATATATATATATATATATATATATATATATATATATATATATCTGATTTTTATATGGGCATCAATATCAATCAAAGGGCACAATATTGTCATGTTAATAAAAATACAAAAGAGTGAGAACGATGAAATCCAATCCCTATTTTTCCATTTGGAGCAACAAACTTCTTGACTTGTTTTCTTGTTAATTTTTGCCATCATAACAAATTTTTAACACACTTTTATTATTTTGTTTTATATTTAGCGAATTTTTTTACTTGAATATTCAACTGTTCCTTGTGGATTCGATATCCGTCCTTAGGGACAAATTATTGTTTTTGACAACATGGTGCACTTGCTGTAAAAAGTCATAAGTGAACGTGTGTTATTTTGCCATTTGCATATTTTCATCAAATAATTCAGAAAAAACATATTGATAGATTCTTTTCTCCCATTAAATCTTATATACATGTGTAATTGATTCATCCACGGCTTCAGTACCCTTTTTTATCAGAAAGCTTAGCAAATTCATGTGTCATCCACGTTTAAAATGTCCATGCAGTTTCAAAAGTTAATTAAAGTGGAACAAGCATAAAGGTTGGAATGAACAAGAAGATAAAACAACATGCATCTAAATGGATTTAAGTTTGACATGCATAGATGAGTTGGGCACATCCTTAAGTGCTTAAAAACTGATAAGGGGAGGATTTGATTTACCTGATTGAAAGCTTTCTTGATTTTGATTTAGCAATGTAAGTATGGATCAGGAGATGAATGAAATGTAGTTAAAAGAAAAGATTAATTTTATGGGAAGAGGGAGATTCAGGAAGTAGCTCAAGAGGAGGAACATAATCCTTAAGCGCTTAGAAACTAATAAGGAGAGGAAATCCAATCCACATAGTGCATGCTCTTCTGCTCAGCAGATTCATTCAAATTTTTAAACACAACAACTACTTTTAACAATTTACTTAGTGCATTCTCATTCGCTTCAACGAATGTTAACCCAAGAGTGTTGATTTTTTTCATTTTAATTTGGCTTGAGCGAAACGAGAATAACTTCAGCAAATTAAAAACCTACATGTTAAACACAATTTTTCTGCTGAGCGTTTTATTGTTGGCTTGAGTGAATTTTTTCTAGAGAGCAATCCTTCCTCTAGTGACATTTTAGCTTAAGCGAATTGGATTTGACTGTGCGAATTTGCTTTTCAACAAAATTCCTCATTTTGATAAGAGAATTGGCTTAAGCATTATGTTCTACGCTAAGCGATTTTTCTACGATTGAAATAAAACCTTTTGGTCAATTTCACTGAGCAATTTTGGGTAGGCTAAGCGAATCATGTATTTTATTTTTTTTTTCATTTTATTTAGTCTATGCCATTTTTTTTTCCTTTTTCTCTTCTATTAATGCCAAGGCTTCCTAGCACTTTATCCTTCATTATTTTCAAGTTTCTCCTTTTTGTTCTTCTTCCAGTCTCTTTAAAAAGAAAAAAAAATTGCACAAACAAAATAACACAAAAACAAACAACAAAAAGTTGTAAGAAAACATTGGGTTGTCTCCCAATAAGCGTTTTTTTAACATCATTAGCTTGACGCCTTTATCTTTGTCGTTCTTTTGGAGTAGGGCTCTTCCTATCTATTATTTTGAAGCAAGTCCCTTGAGGTTTTGAGTGATGAAGATTGTTCAAAGATGCAACACCAAGACCTCATTTTGCATTTGCATTTTGACCTTTCCTTGATCCACATCTATGATCATTCTTGTTATTTCCAAGGAGGGTATACTTAGAATCAATGGGGCTTCCTTACATTCCTCCATTTCCATGACCATAAAGTCCGTAGGGAATGTAAACCAACCAATTTTCACTAGCACAACTTCAATAATTTCAAATGGTTGTTGTGCACTTCCATTTTCTATTCTTAATGTCATGCTAGTTGGCTTTATGGTCACCTTTCCTAGTTTCCTCATAAGACAGAGGGGTATTAAATTGATATTGGTCCCTAAATCTAGTAATGCATTTTGTACCTTCAGGATCCTTTGCATTCCTTGGTAGGGGTTATTGTATCTCTTCATTACAACCCTCCCTCATGTCTCTTTTTTTTTTCTTTTCCAAATTTGTTCTCAGATAAAACCTCCTCCTTTTCAAAGATTGGATGATTAGAGATAAATTAAATAACATAAATATAAATAAATAAACAAGACACTGGAGATAAATTAAATCACATAAATATAAATAAACAAAAAAAAAATAGTGTAATTGAAAATAAATTAAATGATTGTGTGTGTGCGTGTGCATGTGTGTGTGTGGGGGTGGGTGTGGGTGTGTGTGGTGTGGGTGTGTGTGTGTGTGTGTAATATAAGTTGTCCATATAAAAAAATATATAACACTATCTTTAATCCAAAACCTTAAGGTTTAGTGTTTGTGTTTTTTTTTTAACTTTCTCACCTGTACTCAATGTGAGACTTTTAGCTCATACAGATGAAAGCCCCATATTAAGTAGAAATGAGAAAGTTGAGCGACATATAAAGAAAAAAAGATTAAAAAACAATAAGCCTTAGGATTTTGTGTTGAGGAGGGAATTATTGCATACTATGCATTGTAGATATGAGTGGCTTGGGTTATTATGAACTTACCATGATCCATCATCACTTTTAGGTTTTCTCGTTAATCTAAGTATTGGATTTAATCATATGTTAGTTTATGATAAAACATACTTAATACGAGTCTTTCAGAATAATTACTTTTTTTATCGCTAATCAAAATATTTATTTTTATATACATTTTTTCGAGTTGAAAATTTATTTAAATAATTTACCTTTTATGTATTGTTTGTTTACTGATATGTTATGTCTATATTGTGTACACAAACAAATGTAGATACTTATCCAGAAGTAATATCTATAAGAAATTAAGAATGAATTTTAGACTCTCTCTTTTATATTAATTTATATTTATATATATTTTGTTATGTTTAAGTTATATTTTGAAATATTAAAATTTTGTATAAATCTATGTTGGTTTATATTAAAGATGATAGTTTTATGTGGGTGTAACAATATTAATAATTATAAAAATAAGAATAACTAACAATACTATTATTCTTATAATAATAATCATAATAAATAATTATTATTATTATAAAAATATCATTATTAATTATTTTTATTGTTATTGTTATTTTTGTAATAATTAATATTATTATAACAAGACCGTAAAAGTATAAACAATTGCAACTTCAACAATATTATAATTAATACAAAGAGATAAAAAAGGACAAGATGAGAAGACTTTGAACCAACATCATCATGCCATCTTAAGACACTTACGATTTTTATCTCAAAACATACCACAATATATTATTCACAATGTATACAAAAAGATAAATATTTAAATTAGCTTTATGAAACATTCATATAATATAAAACAAAAAAACAGTCATTTTAAATATTAGCTTTATGAAATTAAATTAAGTTTAATTTATATTTTAAGATGATATAATAATTATTGTCATGTTTGTCAATAGTTATTGCCATGTCTATGGGACACTCACTGAACATTCAGAAATATTTTTTAGTGGGAAGAATGTTTATGAGATCATCCACCAACTAAAGAAACACTAAAAATATAGAATAGAAGTGGAGACATCCCTTATTTCATATCTATTTTGTAGTATGATTAAGTTAGTAATCAAAATTGTAATAATATTTCTCTCTAATTTATGAGCTTGTTCAACGATTTTAGCAAAAGGATTTTGTTAATACCGATTTCTTAGAACTAGTTTTAACCAAAACAAGAGTGAAAAATTAGTCTTTTTGAGTTAGAAAACATTATGCATTAGATACTTTTTCTACCTCAAGAGAGAGAGTTTGTGATGCAAGGTTAAATCTTGCCAAAGCATACACCAAAGAAGGGTGTTGAAAATTAAGGAAGGAAATCCTAGCACTAAAGGCACATGATGTGTTGCATCTCATGTCATATTTGCATAGTCTTAGGCTATATATATATATGTTTTTAATGTGTTTTCATCATATTTTATTGTTGATTTTTCCATTCGTGTTTCCCTGTTTTTCCTTTTCAGGTTTGAATGTGTTTAGAAAGAATGGGAGCATTGGAGGTTTGGAAAGTGAAAAAAAGAAAAAATAGGCCTTTACCACACACCCTTTGAGAATAAAAATGTAAAAAAGGAAACCAAAGAAGCACTATTTATTTAGAAAATGTTAGAAATACACTCTTTTAAACAAATTTCCAATGATTAATTACAAATTTGGTGAACTCTCTAAAATGCTCTGTCAAATTGACCTTTCAAACCATCTTCAAATGAGGTCTTTAGTTCCTGCAAGAACCACAACCACATCCAGTAACAAATATTGATCCTGTGATCTCATCATTAAGAAGATCCAACCACTGCTAGGCCTAGAAAATTTATTACTTCCATTATCATCTTTAACAATAAGGTCCTTAGAAAAACCAACACTGCATCAAAGCTTGAGGGGAGAAGATTTGACCAAGAACAGCAAAAGCATCTTAAGGGTTTGCTATAACTTAATATTAGATTTTTCAAGAATGTAAGTGTTAAAATTCTATGAATGTTTAACATAACAAATACACTATTTTTTAGCCATTTGGTTACAAAATATGCTAGGAACAATTAAGTACATCTTTTTGGAATATTTACAAAGAAGAATTAAAAATAAAAAACAATGAAAAATCAAACACATACCAAACTTTTTGATGAATCACTCTATAGTAAAGATTTTGGAGCAATTCCAACTTACATGTAGTGCTTGTGAAAATCAGTGTTTATTCACTAATTCTGTATAGTTTAGACCTGGAGTTTGAGACAGTAATAGACCTTCAATCAATTTTTGAATAGAAAAATCTGTAAGCAAAGAAAATCATGGTAAAAATAAAGTGACATTTATGTGATTATTAATACAAAGAAAAAAGAAAAAAAAAACTGAATCATCTTCTCATCAAACAAGTCCATACTGACAAATTTCACCATGACATGTAAAAGGAAAGAAGAAGGGAACATTAAAGATTAAAGGGAAGTTGAATGTAAGAAACGACACAATCTATTTTTAAGGACAATATTAGGATTGTTGCACTCTTAAGCTTCACTAACTCATCCCTGGAGGCACACGTTTTTAGAGGAGTGCAAACATAAACAATTCTAAACTTGAAGATGCATAACTTTTGCAGTATTATATGCAACCTCTGTCAAGGCATTCGTGTAACTTTTTGGTTTCCATCCTGAAAAAACTTGTATTCATTTGCCAAAGTGTTTTTGGTATCATTATCTAATAACAAATGAAGTTTCACCTACGCAATCTGCATAATAAATATGTATTGAATAAAATTCCAATTGGATTGAAGAAAACTACAAAAAGAACTTAAGGAAACTAATTCCAATTCTATGCAAACAAGGAAATGCAAAATTCTTTTCACTAGTGTGATAATGTGAAAACCTGGTAAATATTCAAAAGATATTGATCCAAACAACTTTGTACTGTTTAAAATATCTATGAACTTAAGTCCAAGCACTAGAACTTTACATGATATAGAGTAAAGGTGTACTATATATACAATATAAACATAAACCCAACATATTAAAGCTAAAACCAAAACTCACTCTATATACAAGGAGAATTCGCTTCACAACTCAGAATATTTTGGCTACTAGTGGTGCCCTTACACTACTTAGTCGTCCTTAAGCTTATAGACATTGTCAATGTAATCTTCTGTCTCCCACAGGAAAGATCCAAAAGCAACAGCTTCCAAGACTAGTCTCTTCAAGCTAGAAAATGAAGTCAAAATAACATCATCATTCTCAAACGAACCCGATTCCTTGTTGTTAAAGAGTGCACAACTATAACTACCAACCAAATCCACAGCCTCCTTAGATCTCAATCTGGCACATCTCTGCAATGATCCAGGATGAAAGCTCATAACATAACATTTTAGGTCCTCAGCTTCCTCTTCTGGCCTGATTAACCCTTGCCCTAAGGATGGCATGTTACTCAAGTGGCCAAAGATGGCATCTTTGAATCCATAAGAACACATAAGGGAAGTCCTATGACCAAGGTGAATATCATGGTCAGCCAAAGATAGATTTCGTTCTAGGTGGTACCTCAATGAAACTGACTTCAAAAAGTAACCATATAATATGGAGGCAACATAAACTCGGGCAAGTAAGAATTGTCTAACTTGGGTTGTTGCCCAACTCTCAGTTACACTAGATTTTGCTTTCAAGCCAGTTACAGTAGTTATGTGTTCCCTTATCATATCCAAAACTTCCAAGCTATGAATAGACTCTAGTTCCCAGTCCTTAGAAGGCAATATCTCTAGCCTGCCATTGTAAAGGCAATTAGAAAGTTTTGGTACCAAAGGGACCCTGATCTCAGAAAACTTGTAAAAAATCAGCAAGTACATAACATCTTCTACAACAATTTGACACTGATTCTCTTTTAGTTGTGCAATCCTCCTGGCATTCAGAAAAGGTTCAAGTCAACATCTTTTCAATGGATATCTACAAGTTTGTTATACAACTACTGAGGAATTTAAGACGAAGGTTTAACTGTTCTGTTTATTTCATTCCAGGGCATGACTTGATGCCAGGCAATACCCAGATACATTTAATCATGCAGACACTGCTTCCTATCTGAAAAGACCATCAATATTTAACTCCAATTAAAACAATGTAAAAGATATTACAGGACAATTCAGGTCAAAGTGGGGAAAGGAAAATGGCCGTCAGCAAAAGTTCAAGCATCTCAAATCTCATGAAAGCTAGTACATTGTATTCGAAGGTTTCAGAGGGAACCAAAAGTTGTAAGCTGTCCTCTGCTACCATTAAGAAGTGAGAAGTTTTATCGTCAACAGATAAGAAGAGACACCAAGAAATGCTATTCATGCTCAAAGTTTGAAGGTACAATTCAGAGAAGAATAATTTAAAATCTCCAAGTTAAAATCATGTAACAATTGATTTGTCAGCCTCTAAAGCTCTACGTGTAACAGGAAAAAGGCCACTAATTTTTGGAACAAATAGTTCTCCATAAAAGCTTGGTTTGCAAAATACATACTTCATTTGGTGGAAGGTGGAGAAATACTAAGTTACAAGAAGACAATCACATGTTAATTGAACTCTATAGCTGTACCTTCCACGTCCTAAATAAGCAGCAAAAATACAATTTCTTATTCCACACATTTATCTTGGACTGGTTCAAATGCTCAGCTACAAGTAAAATCTGTAAGACAAAATTTCGTGACGAAACTGCACTACAAGCTAAGACCTATATGATTGGAGATTTGGAGTGCCATGCTAGCATCATCAAGAGTATCCCTAGGTCAGAAATGTTTTAAAAGGATAAGGTCCTCATTTTTGGCGTCTCTTTTAGCGTTCTTTGTATGAATGTTTTAAGACTTTCCATCTCAAATAAGATTCTTTCTTTTCCGACCAATCTTCCCTGTTTTCTCTGTTGCTGAAAACATCTCATTTTCCCTTCAGTATAGTTTCCCTTACACTCCAAAAGAAGTGTTTTATCTAACAAGTAAAACATGTATAACCACAAAAAAATTGAAGTTCCTAACAGTCACTGTATATAACACACTAACAAACCTCTGACCTCTACATGTCTAGAAAATTGAGTTCAAAGTTCTTTCCCCTTTAATATAAAATCAGGAACTTTACTCAAAGAAACAAGATTAACCCACCCAGATAAATCAGAAAAACACAATTTGTTTAACGCACTTCCAAATCCACATACATCTATTAACAGAACACCGGATGCAAGGTTTGTAACTTTACACACAGAATCACCAAAATTTCCTCGTTGAAGTCACACATATCTAACAGTTTTTGTTTTTGATCAGCAACAGATATCATACAGTAAAAGGTTGTAAAGAGTGGTCCAGGACAGCACTTATGGCTGCAAAACTGTTCTGGCCTTTAAATTGAGTGCTCTTGTTCATAGTGAGAGAAGAATTTTATAACCCTTAGTGAGTTGTCTATTATTCTCTGAATTTTATTTAATATTATCTAACTTACCCGATTTCAAGTTCCATAATCCCTTATTTTTGGTTGACTTTGGTAGTTTTATTCAATCTCTGATAATCCTAAGTCCGCCACATTTATCACCAATTTCTCCAAATATCAAGTACGGACTCAAGGTTTTTTGGTCTGCGCCTCATCACCCACATTTATGAGCTGTTTCTCACAATATCAAGGATGAAACCGCCGCAACGACAATCTAAAACCTTAGCACGGATCAGGTTTTCAAGAAAACTCATAACAAAATAGAATCCTTAAATACAGTTTGGTCCCAAAAAACCATATGAAATTCAAACCTCATAAAACACGTCAAAGCAACTTCAAAAAGAAAAAAAAAAAACAAAAGGGTGTATTAAAACTTATATTCACCAACCAACCTGTGCAGCAAGGCCTCATCAGTGACAGAACCAAGCACCATGCGAGCATGTGCCGCATCACGATCCTCAGCCAAGAGCTTCAGCTCTTCCCCAACAGCAACATGGAACATCTGAGGATGGTTCTGAAGCACACCACTAAGGAACTTCCCCACCATGGAGCGTGGCTCCAAAGGAGAGTTCAGGCTGCTAAACTCACATGGGCTGGCTCCAGCACTTGATCTGATGAAGGGTCTACGCCTGTTGTGTAACAAACAAGAGGAAGAAAAGGAAAAAACACCACCACCGCCACCAAAATCAGGCCTTGTGAAGAATCTGAAGTGGGGTTTATGAGATGATGAAGGCAGAGTGAGGAGTGCGTGATGGTGGTGGTGGACGACACAGTTTTCCATCAAACAAACAACAAAGGAGTTGAATTGGTGAAAGAAGCAACAAGATTAGAGAGACTGTGTGTGTGAGAGAGTGAGAGAGCGAGAGAGAGAGGTTGGTGTCACTGTGATGTGTTGTTGTGCTAAATTTGGTTTTGTATTGTTTATGTGAACTGTGATAACAGGTTGAGATAGGATTCTTCAATTCACAAGAAAAGAGAAGTAAACTAAAATATCTTTGGTATCTTTTTTTTCTTTTGATAAAATATCTTAGGTATCTCTTTTCTTGATAAAATGGAAATTTGAATATTTTTCAACCAATAAGGTAATTTTAATTTAATTTTTAAGAGAAAAAATTGAACTATTACTCAAAAGCCTAAAAGTTTCAATAATAACTATTCATTCTTTAAGAAATTAAATTGATAAAACTTTAACATATATTAATATTTTCATTTCACAATGAATTTTCCTAAATTATGATTTGAGATTAAATGATTAATAGATAAAATAAAGTAATAGAGAAAGTTGAGTAGCAACTATATCTATAGATTGTATTAAAATATCTTGGTTTATGCAACGGATAGGGTTCTGAGACTTTTGAGGTAAGGAAGGGTCAGAGGTTGTTGTTGATAAGTGATAAGTGCGTTTTCTAGTGGACAGTTGTTTTCTCATGGATGTGGTCCCAAACAAGGTACAGATCAATGCTTGTAAAAAAATAAAACAACTACTACTTATTTCTTCATTGTGCAAATCAAAATTTAATAAATATATGATTTTATTTTGGCCCCTTTTGGATTTTGTATTTTTGCCATAAAAAGTTACTGTCAGATTCTTTTTTTCTTTTTTAATATTAAAATATTAGGAAACTGCATAACTTGGAAATCAAACATAAACTCATGCATGCATCTCTTAATTCTAATTTTTCAAAACCTTAAATATAGAATTAAATAGGATGAGAAAAGTATTTTTTTTTCCTTCACACACACACAAAAAAAGTATTTTGATTGTTTTTTATATTTGGAAAAAGACACTATGTTAAAATAAAAGAAAAAGAAATGGAAAAAATTGATAGCAATTTACAGAAATTACAAAAAAAAAAATATTTGTTTTGTAAAAAACCTTATAAAGAAAATATCATTGAATAAAACAAAATACCACCTCACCCATTCTAGAGAATATAACACTGCAATTTGTTAGACATAAATTGCTGATTAATTTCAAATTTTATTATAATACATATTATTTAATTCTATCACGACTGTTGCAAGTATCTTTTATTTTCTAAAAAGTTCCTTTTTTGTCGTTTTAAAAGAACCAAATCTAAACATAAAAAGATATTCACTACATATAAAATACTGACACAAAAAATATACTCTCTTGTTCATCAAATGTGGTAATATATTTGAAAAAAAATCAATCAAATAGATATATTTTGTTACTAAATATTGATAAATATTTTATTTTATCTTTATTACAATTTTTTTAATGATACTATTTTAACATATTTGAAGTTAAAACATACACTAATCTCATTTGATAGAATGTAATTATACTTGTCTTACACTTAAAACAAAACATTATATATATAATTCAAAATTTCCAAGTATGTAACAATTATATAAATTTTGATTGACACTGATGTGTGATATTTCTGAATATGGCAAATAATTTTAGTGATTTTTTATTTTTTTATTTTTTGCCCTAGCCATGGTAAGTGTTGGTTTCTATGTTTTGTCCACAAAAATAAAGTCTATTGTTCTTAGCCTGATGTGTCTGAAAGAGTGGTTTGAATATGACAACACAGTGTGAGTGGGATACACGACAATTGTTCATAACTAGGGCAAAGAAAGAGTCAATTCTGAATAAAAATAAGTACAAGCAGATTTTGAAAACAGGGTGCTTTAAACCTGAATTTCTCTCATCCAACTTTTTTTTATTTGGGTCCCAAAGAAAGAGAATAAAAAACAAAGAAAAGGAGTGGGTGAGTGGGGGATTCTATAAATTGTTTAGTAGAAAAATGAAAAGAACAAAAAAGTGTTTGTATAATTGACAAAGAATATATTAGTAAATAAAGATGTGTTTAAGTAAGAATAATTTATAATATAGTTGGAATAATGGGATGGAGGGATTCATAATGGAGGAATGGAAATTGGATACATTTTCAACAGTGTAAGGATAGAAAAGAATAGTTTAAAAATCTTTCCTATTTGAAGCATAAGAAACGAGGGAGAGAACGAAATTTCACATTAATTCATTTCAGAGTATAGGTAATTTAAATGAGGTAGAGTATTAATATTTTATTATTTGAGTAAAAAAAAAAGTTTATAAATAAAAAATGTTAATTATTTAAATTTTGTTTTACAAAATTTATCATTTTCTAAAATTATTTTCTTTTGTCTTTTTTTCTAAATTTCTAAAATAGATGTTCATCCTTTATATATTCAAATTCACCTTAAAGATCTTAATAGAGAATATAACATTCAATCTTAAATAATATAGTAGTAAGTTTCTCTTTGTCCTTTTTTTTTTTTTCTTGAGTTAGTTTTATGAGAAGGGAAGTATGCCTAGGGTTAAGGTTTTACATGTGATGTTTTTAAAGACAAAGATGTACTTCTGTTAGTCCAAGAACATGATGATATATATACACTATTCATCTAAATATTTTATGTACATATTTAATCTTTTTGTGAAAGTAGTGAAATTGAAAGTTTAAGCTTGATTAATCATATTTTGATAGAACATTAAGGTAGATGATTTGGACTATGGATGTGACTTAGTCGCAATATGAAGTTTTTTGCATATGTTGTATTTTGCTCGAGAATGTTCAAAGTGTTTTTCATTTTGATATGGATAGTATATGTCATAATGACTTTTAAAATATTTGTGTTAAAACTTTTATGTTTGCAATATAGTTAATATTCTTTATAGACATTACTAGTTAGTAATATATATATATATATATATATATATATATATATATATATATATTGTATGAATAAGGTGTTGAATTGTTGAAAGTGATGGGTTAGATAAATGTATAGTTTGTGTGGGTGAAATTCTAAGTGGGATATATTGTATGTTTAGTAGTTAAAAATGTAGAATGTTGCAAGTGAGTCAAGTTGGTTCAAGATGTTGGAGTTGACAATTATCATGAAGATCTAAAAGTGTTTTAGGTTGTTTTGTATTGAATAAGAATTGTTGTAAGTTTTATCTTTCATGATTTGATCCTAAAATTGCAATTATAAAACTTTTCCAAATGAATTAAAGTCTTTCTTGGTGATAGGTTTCCTTATAATTGATTAAAAAATGTATTTAATTAGTTAAAATGTTCTTAGTTGATCTGGAATGATCGTATCATTTTAAAAGAATAAACAATTATGATATCTTTGATTTAATATGTTAGAATGAGTTTTTAATAGATTAAAATCACTTAAGTTTAATGAAGTCTTTGTACTCCTTTGTTTTAATATGTTAAAACAACGAGTTAATCGATTAAATTCACTAATAAGTGAAATTAACAAATTAAAACGTAGTTTTAATCCATTGAAACAAACATATTAAAATTTATATAACTCTCTCATTTTTAAATCATTTGACATGAGATCAAAATCAAAATTTTTAAAATATTTTCTACTATTGAGAGAGAGTTCAAATTGAGTTCAAAACTATTATGGAAGATTTCTTTAGTTGTTTACTTTCACTGTTTTGGTTGTATGCTGGTAAAATTTTTTGAAATTTTAGTGTGAGCTTAGTTGGTGTGGTTGATTAATTTGATGTAATTCTTGGATAAAGTGAACCAATATAAAATCTCTCTCTCTCTCTCTCTCTCTCTCTCTCTCTCTCTCTCACACACACACACACACACACACACACACACACAGAAAGTTTTTGAACCAATTTTGTACAATTATGAAATTTCGCAAAAATTTGATTTACATAGAGTCGCTGGTGAAATTCATTTAATTGAAAAGTCAAGAGATTTAGTCATCTGACAACCAATTTCTCATTGGAAAAAATTCATTTAACTGAAAACCCTAGAGGATTAGTCGTTGGAAGATCAAACCTTTAGTTGAGTGAGCAAAATGGTGGTTCATTTTAATGGCTTATGAGATTGTCTTGTCTCCTACTTGGCAAACATTCACAATGTGTTTCATATATCTCATCTAAGGAAGTGCATTCCTGATCCTAGCCATGTGTTGTAGTTGTTGTAGGTGGCATCAATTGTCCCGTGATGGATGTCAAGTGGGGCAAATCATAATTGAATCGTGGTGTTTGAGTTGCTACACTCCTAAGTTAAAAGAGTTGCATCTTGACTATGAATTATATCTTTTGGTCTAGTGGTATTAGATCCAAGGTAACAAGTTTGATTCTCAACGGGGCAATTGTTGAGGGGGAAATTATTGTAGGTGACATCAATTGTCTTGTGGCGAAGGCCAAGTGGGGAAAGTCATAATTGAATTATGACACTTAGACTATTATACTCTTAAGTATGAGATATAACTTTTGGCTTAATAGTAAGGACTCAATCTAATAGAATTTGGATGATGTGTATACTAGAAAGGATCTGTCTTTTGAGGCAAGACCAATTAGGATTGAGGACCATTAAATCAAGCAACTCAAGGATAAAACCATCTGTATGGTGAAAGTGGTGTGAGATGTCAAGTTTTAGTAATTCTATGTGGAAGTTGAAGAAAGTATGAGAGAACCCTATCCTTATCTCTTTCCTAGTAAGTAAATTTTCAAGGACGAAAACTTTTCTTCTTGGAGAGAATGTAAGGATTGAGTTAATTTGTTTAAGAGTATAAGTGGTTTAAATGAGATGTAGTATAAATGTTTTATTATTTAAGTTAAAAAGCTTATAAATAGAAAAAGTTAACTACTCAAAATCCATTTCAATGAATTTATCATTCCTATAAAATAATTTTGCTATGTATTCTCTTTAGATTTCGGAAATGGTTGTTAATCATTTTATAGATCCGAGTCCACCTTAGAAATCCTAGTGGAAAGTAGAACATTTGTGTCCTATCATAAGTTTTTGTGTAAGTTTCTTTTTATCTTTTTCCTTTCTTGAGTTAGTTTTATGGAAAGTGATGTATGCCTAAGGGTAAGCCTTTGCTTATGATGTTTATAGGGACAAAGATGAATCTTTGTTAGTTTAGGAAATGTCATGTTTAAATTATTCATCAAAGTATTTTTCATACATGTATAGTCTTCATGTGATAACAGTGAAGTTGGGAACTTAAGTTTTATTAATCAAGTTATAAAGGTAATAGAAGCTAATAATAATTTTGATAGAACCTTAGGGTAGATTATCTAGATTATGGATTGTAACTTGGCCTCAATATGGAGTTTTGTGCAAAGATATTCTTTTGTTTGAGAATATTCAAAGTGTTTTAAATTTTAATATGGATGTGTGATAATGATTTGAAATATTTGTTATAATACTTCTATGTTTGCAATATAGTTAATGTTCCTTATAGACATTACTAGTTAGTAATATAATATATGAATTAGATGTTGAAGTTGATGGGTATGTAATTGTACCTGTATAGGTAAAGAGGACCTAGATAGTACCTGGAACTGGTTGTACAATTACTGACGTGTCGATGATCTCTTCATTCCTTCCTGTAAGTCTCCTTCCTCAAATGCTGGTGCTTGATCGGGGTTGACCTGAAAAAGTTACTCCGACGATCAAGTAAGAACTCTGTGTAAAGAATGTATTTTTGTAAATTGATTAAAGCGTACCTTACACCTCTGTATAGAATTTATTTATAGTGTTGGTTATGGGTCCTCGTTGTGATGGGTTGGATATCAATTATCTACTGGTGTGTATTGTGATCTCTCATTTGTAGGGAGATGTATTAGTATATAGGTATGTTGGAATATTTGAAGAATATTTGTATCATCTTTTAATCAATATTTAGTTTATTTGTCGGAGATGTTTCCTACATATTCCAGGACATGAATACGACTCATTAAGTGCTCTGGTAACTGTTGTTGTTGTCATTTATTACGTGCCTTAAGATGTTCTTTGACTCGTTTGGTTACCAAGACCGAGACTGACTCATCCAGTACCGACCGATACAGTAATAATAGTGTGCTATACGAAAACAAATGATATTTAAGGAGAAGATCTCAGTAGAAATAAGTTGAAGAAAGGGAAAAGAAATTTATTTTTTGTTTTGTTTGTTTTCTTTTCATTGAATATGTATATATTATAATTTTCTACAAGGAGGAAAGTTTATTTTGAAAATACTTGTGTCTTGTGATGATTAGCAAGTAGTAATGTAACTATTAGTGGGATGATATAGAGATTTTATGTTTAGGTTTTATATTAATTTTTAAAAGTATTTATGTTATTATATATTAACTTTTATTATACAAATTAACCAAAAATACAGTTCGTTTTTGTAAAAATTTTAAAAAGTTCATGTTGTTATTAAATATTATAAAAAAAACAATTATTTAAAATGAATTGTATTTCATCTTATCTCCAATTGAAACTTAAAAATTTTATTATCATTAAAAATATTAAAAATAAATTCTTTAACATAAATATTATTGTAACTTTTTATTTGTTCCAAATAAAAAATAAAAATGAAATGGAACGAAAATTATCAGTTTATACTTTAACTAAAAATAAATATATTTAAAAATATTTTTTTAAAAAAGTTTATATACATTAAATAATGAAATCTCACTGTATATTATTATAAATATAGATTATAAAATACTTTTTCTTTTATTATTAAACATAGCATTAGTATTTTCTCATAATTACCTTTTTCATAGTTTTCTTAGTCTAAATTTGAAAGGTTATAGTAGTGATGGATATCCAATTGTTTTCACCAATTCACTTCTTTACAATGTATGAACTAATGGAAGAAAAGAAAAAAAAAATCAAACTCTCCATTATTGATCTTGATGGATTAATCCAACATATCTTATTTGATTTTGATTAAATGTTTATTAACAATAAAGTGTAAACATAATTATGTTTGTTGGTAAGATGATAGATTTTTAGCAAATTATGTAAGATGTTGTGATTAATCTAATGGACAATATAATACATGCGTTCTTTTGCTTTATCTCATAAGTAAAGATCTTATTAGATAACATGTACATTGTTTTTATGTTGACATTGTACTTAATTAAAATTCTTTATGAGTTTAATTTGTATTGTAGAGAATGTTCTCATCTTCACATTTACTAAGAAGATCTTGCAAAACACATGTCAACATCAAAGATTTTTCTAAAGGGCACACTAAAGTTGTTTCACACCAACACACATTCTAGCGTACCTCATGTCAACTTTGGGAAGACTATCTTGTACTATTTTGTCCTTTACTTTAGTTTGGTTGAAAGCTATATGATTGGGGCCTAATAAGGCTTGCTATTTATCATAATGTTTCTTATAGAATAGGTCAATATTTAGTGTTGTATGAAGTGCATTTAATGTATCTCTACGTTCATCCGTTAACATACATAGGCTTGAAGATAAAGTTTTGAAGTGAAGTTTCTCAAAAGACAAAAAATGATTTATAACTATTTTTTTCTTAGCTCCAAATATAAGGAAATCTTCTAAGTTGAAAAAGATAACAAATTGATCAAGAGTTGTATAACGTTTCCAAAAATATTGTTCAAAGATGATGGAAGAGGCCCAAGCTCCAACCCAAGTTCAGGCCCAACACAAGGTCCATGGCCAAGCACATTCACGCCCAAATGAGTCAAGCCACCGATGGGAGGGAGAAGACCTTGTACATGCTACTTGGAGGCCCATTAGGGGTAGCTTAGTAGATTAGTGTAGTGTAGAAAGCAAAACTTGCTCACTTAGGGGTGTGCTATCAAAAAGGTGCCCTTAGCAATAGAAGGAGGGGTGTGCTAGCAAATAGGTGCCTTTAGCAAAAGAAGGAGGGGCGTACTATCAAATGTTGCATTTTTTACCTATCTTCTAGAATATTAGGATGATGGTGTGGTTTGACTAAAGTCAATACCCTAGGCAGCCCCTACTTTTTGTATTTCCATCCCTATCCTTTAAGCTTGCTCACCAAGGCTCCTAAATCTATAAATAAGGAGGCCTACCTCATGTATTAACAAGATTAATATGAGTAAAGTTATGTTGCCAAATTTGTGCCAAGCTTTGCTTTCTCCTAGTTTCTAGGAATTGATCTTCATTTCCTTCACCTCACCAAGGGTTGGCTGAACCTCCCTACTCCCATACCCATCATGCACCTTCAAGATCACCATCACTCCTAGGAGGATCTTGCTCATTTCAACCATTGCTTCCGCACCATCTTCAACATCCAAGGAGAGCTCAACATGTGAAGGCCATCATTTGGTATCATGAGCTATGGTTCTTCAAAGATGAGTGTCTCTTCATTTTATTTTTTTTGAGTTCTTCTTTTCTCCAAGTTGTTTATCTTTATTCCAAGTTGTCTTGCTGTTTTTTGTGTTTTAATATGATTTGAATGCTTGTTTATTCATTTCATTTGGTGGGTTTGTTCAAACTTGTGCTTGAACATCTATTTTCAATTTTGTGTAGGATTCTTGATATATTTGTGTTGCTGTATTTATTTTTAGGTATTTGAGTCTTGCTTGAAATTTCATTTGGGTCATATGATGTTCTTGAGTCTTTTCATTTTATGAATCCATAAGTTTTGTCTAAGTCATGTGTTTCCATATTTGTCATCAAATCCTAGTAGTACTCTTTTTGATTTATTTGTTTCTTGTTTTTGGTCTGAATGTTTGATCTGAAATTTGTTTTATGTTGATCCTTTGGTGCATTTTTAATTTTAGTTTGAGTTCTTATTTGTGTGTTAGATCCACACAAATTCCATCATATTAACTCCATTGTGTTTTTGAGGTATATCATTCTGTTTTTTATTCCAGTTTTCAGAACCCCTGTTTTCACATTTCTGTGCTGACTGTTTTGTCTTATGAAAATTACATACATCATCAAAAATTTCTGAGCCTCTGGATTTCACAAATTTGAGATGTTACCAAAAGGACAAAAAAAGAACCATCTGAAAAAAAGAAATAGAAAAAAAAAGATAAATATTACAAAAAAAGTGTGCAATCCTGACGTTCCAGCTGGCAGCTCTGAGCACTGCTTTTATAAAATTTACCAAAATTAATTGGTACATGCGTTTGGAGTGAAACCAACGCCAAAAGTTTTTTAAGATCTTGTTCTGATTGTGTCTCAATTTTTAGAAGCAAATACAAAAGGGTCAGCTCAGCATAAATCTTTTAAAGATACGCTTTCTGGACCACAACAATATGTGCTTTTCTGTGGTGCTGTTTTTTGGTTTTTAAATCAAATCTAGTGCTATTCCTAGGTTCCTTTTTGTGTGTCATCCATTATTTGAGTACCTTTTATTTGCTTGTCTAATTTCATTTGAACTCTTTCTAGTTGTGTCACATTTAATTCCATTTGTGTGGTACTGTTTTTCAAATTAATTTGTTTCTTGCTTTCTTTCTTTGGCCTCTAAGCTTGTTGGTGGATTAAATATCAATTGGTACTTGTTGAGTGGTAATTTGACTTGAGGGGAGTCTAGCTTGCTTAATAGGTGCTGGATTGAAGATTTTATTGACCTAATCCAAGAGGAACAAAGGCAAAGGGCAGCAACAAACACCATACTACAAATACACCACACACTTTGGAAGGCCCAACAAGTAGAAGAGCAACAAAAAGGGTGCAACTAGAAGAACAACAAAAGGGGTGCAAATAGTAAAAACAACAAAGGGGGTGTCATTTAATTTCTTTGCAATCTTGCTTGTGTTAATTACTTGTTAATCACGCAATTAGTCGGTGAGTGTGTCTTCAAGGGCTCCAAGTGTCCAAGAAACCTCACCTAGGGCCGTCTAGCTTAATTTGTTTTTGTTAATTGCTTTAATTGAACCAACTTGCTTTAATCACTTTGTTAATTTCTTGTTTAATCTTGTTTAAGGCTTTGATAATTTGCTTCATTTGCTAGATAGCTTGCATTGTTTTCTTGCATTAAAAATTTGATTTCTTCATCCTCATTGTGTTCTAAGTGTTTTACCTAAAGAAGGACTTGTGTAAAGGTTTTGGAGGGACAGTTTTTGGCTTAAGGCAAGACTTGGTATTTAAGTAGTCCATTGTGACTCACCTCTCTTACCTGGAAAGCTACCTTCATTAACTTTCCTCTTCTTCCTTAAAAGTAAAACATTTCTATACACAAAGTTCTAGTCATCTCTACTCACTCTTCCAAGTCCATTGAAAGTGATGTAAGGTCCATAAAATCTCTTTTGAAACAACTTGCCAAGGATGTACAACATCTTTCATATAGACAATTGGAAAATGAATCTAAAATCAATGAATTGGCTAGAGCAAGGAAAGAGAAATCACAAAATTCAAAAAAATCTCATTCACATGCATCTCATTCTCAACTCCAAGAGTCTCTAGGAGAGGTAAGCATTAGAAACCATGAGTATTACCAACCACCACCTAGAAGACTTAGGCAAAGAGAGGAAGAAGCCCCAAGGGAAGTAAGGGTAGACCTACCACATTTCTATGGTAAGGACAATGTAGAAGTTTACCTAGATTGGGAAATGAAAGTGGAACAACTCTTTGCTTGTCATAGGGTGAGTGAAGAGAGAAAGGTACCCTTAGCCACCCTTAGTTTTCAAGGAAATGCCATGTATTGGTGGACCTCTCTAAAGAGAGATAGACGTATTCATAGGGACCCTCCCATAGAGTATTGGAATGACCTTAGGGGAGCCCTAAGACGTCGCCACATACCTTCCTACTACCATAGGGAGCTAATGGACAAGCTCCAAAGGCTCCAACAAAAGAACATGAGTGTGGAAGAGTATAGGCAAAAAATGGAGCTATACATGATGAGAGCCTCTATTAGAGAGGAAGAGGTCACCACCATATCTCGGTTTTTAAGTGGACTCAACCTTGAGATAAGAGATAAAGTAGAGCTTCTTCCCTACCAAGACTTGAATGATTTGGTTCAAGTTTGCATTAAAGTTGAACAACAAAATTTGCGCAAAACTTCAAGTCAAAGGGTGGGAATCTACTCTAACTCTTATCCCAAGAGAGAGTATAGAAGAGAAAGGAAGGATAGTTTTTCAAAGGATAAATCCAAAGAAACTCCCAAGAGTGTAGGAAAAGATATGTCTACCTCACAACCCCGCAATAGAGACACCCAGTGCTTCAAGTGTCTTGGTAGAGGCCATATAGCATCCCAGTGCCCAAATAGGAGAACCATGATCTTAAGAGGGAGGGATGAGTATAGCAGCCAAGATGAAGAGTCTAGTGGGGAAGAAGAGAAGGAAAGTAGTGAGGGCGCATATCCTTGTGAGGGAGAATTAATGATGATCAGAAGAACCCTCAACAATCAACCTAGTGTGAACCATGAAACACAGAGAGAGAACATCTTTCATACAAGATGTAAAGTTTCAGAAAACATTTGTTCTCTCATTGTGGATAGTGGCTCTTGCTGCAATTGTTGTAGCACTAGGATGGTTGAAAAGCTTAATCTACAATTAATACCTCATCCAAAACCTTACAAACTTCAGTGGATAAATGAAGATGGGGAATTAACTGTAGATAAGCGGGTAAAAATCAGTCTTTCTGTGGGGAACTATAAAGATGAGATTTTATGTGATGTAGTACCCATGGAAGCCTGCCACATCTTATTGGGAAGACCATGGCAATTTGACAAGAAAAATGGTTTTACCAACGAGATAACTTTTACCCATAGGGAGAAAAAGTTTGTACTCTATCCTTTAACACCTTCACAAGTGGTAAAGGACCAAGTACAAATGAAAATAAAAAGAGAAAATGAGAAAAAGAAAAAAGAATTAAAGGAAAATCCTTTGTTTGGAGTTGAACCAGGCATTGACTTAAATTCTTCTTCCACAGAAAACCCTTGTGAGAATATGCTTGAAGATAAATCTGTGTCTAGAGCTGAACCAGATATAGATATAAACCTTTCCTCCACAGAAAAGCCAAGTGAGGGGTTGTTTGAAAAAGAAGAAGAGGAATCTAGAAAGAATGAAGAGTATCTTACAACACCTCCTACAAGCATAGTGGGAAAAGAATCCTTAAAGGGGGATTGCAATAATTTTAACTCTCCTTTTCCTTTAAATCATGATGCTTACTCTTATTTTCAAAAATCACAAAAACAACACTTTGTGATGTTGTTGCTTATCTTGGGCAATGAACAACACAAAGGAAGCAAAAATATTTTTGTAAAGGGCCTTATTTCTTTCCAACAAAACTTTTATAAAAATAGCAAAGGGGCTTATTTCCTTACTATTTTATTTGACTACACTAGTCTTAATTTTCTTATCTCACTTTTCTTTGATGTTTATTGTAGGTTAATATTTGATCCTGGAGGACAAGCATAGTTTTCAAAGCAAGAATAAGGTTGTTGTTTGAGATCAACCTTGTAGATCTGAGGACAGATCCTCTCAAGAAGGAGGGGATGATGGAAGAGGCCCAAGCTCCAACCCAAGTTTAGGCCCAACACAAGGTCCATGGCCAAGCACATTCACGCCCAAATGAGTCAAGCTACGGATGGGAGGGAGAAGACCTTGTACATGCTACTTGGAGGCCCATTAGGGGTAGCTTAGTAGATTAGTGTAGTGTAGAAAGCAAAACTTGCTCACTTAGAGGTGTGCTATCAAAAAGGTGCCCTTAGCAATAGAAGGAGGGGTGTGCTAGCAAATAGGTGCCTTTAGCAAAAGAAGGAGGGGTGTACTATCAAATGTTGCATTTTTTACCTATCTTCTAGAATATTAGGATGATGGTGTGGTTTGACTAAAGTCAATACCCTAGGCAGCCCCCACTTTTTGTATTTCCATCCCTACCCTTTAAGCTTGCTCACCAAGGCTCCTAAATCTATAAATAAGGAGGCCTACCTCATGTATTAACAAGATTAATATGAGTAAAGTTATGTTGCCAAATTTGTGCCAAGCTTTGCTTTCTCCTAGTTTCTAGGAATTGATCTTCATTTCCTTCACCTCACCAAGGGTTGGCTGAACCTCCCTACTCCCATACACATCATGCACCTTCAAGATCACCATCACTCCTAGGAGGATCTTGCTCATTTCAACCATTGCTTCCGCACCATCTTCAACATCCAAGGAGAGCTCAACATGTGAAGGCCATCACCTTACGTGTCCCAAACTTCATGAGAACAATGTTCATGTTCATTTGGCAAAGTAGCAAAGTGCTTAAAATCATGTATTCATTGAAAGATGTGTTTCTCTACCTAGTAAGCAAAAACATGTGTTCTTTTAGAGCACTCCCTTTCTTTACAAAACCCTTAGCTAGAAGTGACTTCTTTCCAAACAATATTCTAGTTTAGCCAAGCGGTGCTAAGTTCCAAAGAATACTTTAGGTTGTCTAGTCAAGAGTGGTTGCATTCCAAACAATGCTTGAGTTTTAACTAGAAGTGATTGAGTTCCAAATAATACTTGTGTTGTTTTAGCCAGGATTGGCTGAGGTACAAACAATACTCACTTCTATCTTTCCAACTTTAGTCTGCTTAATGAAAATTGATTAAGTTTGTAACAAACTAGACATAGTCTGCTTTTATAGACGAACTAGTATAGAAATTTACAACGTAAATTCTCATTCCTTAAACTTGTTTTAAGTTGCATGTTATAAGATATGCAATAAAAAATGAGGATTTTTAAAATGATAAATATTTTTTAACTATTTTGATAAATCGTCTTTCACATTAAAAACTTGTGTTTGTCATCACTAAATCAAATGCAACTTTGAAAAAAAAAACTGTAAAAAGTTTTAATATCAAATGCATAAAGGGTTGAGCGTTTTACAATAATTGAGAGTTTACTTACTTTGTTTAAATAGACAATATGTGCTTAATCTATAGAAATATTATGCATTCAAATAGTTAAGAGATTTTATGTATTCATTATAAGTGAGAAGTAACAATGATTACTTGTAATCTTTAATGATTAGTGAAACCTTTGTCTCTCCTTTTAGAAAACTTTTAATATAATTTTGTGAACGTATGTAATAAAACCATTAAACAATTCCTATAGGATTTGAAAGAATGTTCTAAAAAGGGTTTTTTAAAATATTTTTAAAGTTTTTTTAAATTCCTCCACTTTGATGAATTTTTAATGATAAGGATAAACGAATATATATTTATATATATATATATATATATATATTAATACATTGGACTAGTGAAAATTAATTCCGACAATTTTACATATCTTATTTTAGCTATCCTATTATTTGGTTGTTATTTATGTTACCATGCAAGTATATGAATTATATATATAGTGAGTATATATATATATATAATAAATAGTAACAAGTATAAATTATACTTGTAACTCAAGTACATGTGAAATTAAAAACCCTCACTTATAAATGTTTGCTAAACAACCATTTTTTTTCTCTCAACCATATATTACTTGTATCATTTAGTTTAGAGAATAAGTAAAAATACTATTCTTTCTCTCATATCCATATTACTAGACATATGATTTGGCTTAGAGGATAAATAATAAAAATAGAAAATTCACTATATTATTTTTTACATATTTTTATTTATTTATTTAGTTATTTTAACCAAATATTTTTAATTAATTTTATTCTACCAACTTATTTTTATTTATTTTATTTCTCTTCTTTATGTGAAACATGTTGTGAAAGAAATGCAACAATAAATAGATTAATAAATATGAAATTATTCCAAATTCCTGAACCTTGAGTAATAATTGGTTGGTGAGAGAATTAAAATTTAACAATGTGCATGACAACTTTTAGCCCCAGTGTTGATTTCTTCAAAGTGTCACACTTGGGAACTTGCAAGAACCATAACCTAAAAAACAACCCAAGAAAGAAATTATATCGGACAAAAATAAAGGAGATAATGAGTAATAATAAATTAATTCACCAATTCTTAATCACTTCATCATTACAACTTTCCTCTTTCCTTGTAATTTTTAAATGTTGAAACATGTTTGAGAACTTTCTTAAGTACAAAATAGAGGTCCTAAAAATAAAAAATAAAAAAAATATGATTTTAAATTTGGATTTTGAATTTAGCTTAATATAAAACTTCAGTTTACCTTTCTCAATTAATTGGTTTTAAAACAAATCAAAGCTTTAAGAAATAATTAAACCTCACTCTATCAGTTTACAAAAATGTTAAAATAGACTAAATAGCGAATTTAGTATAATAATTATATGTTAAATTATATTAAAATTATAATTTTTTTAAAATACTTAATGTGTTTAACGGAACTCTCTAAAAGATTATCTGTTTCATCAGAAAATGAAGTATATCGCTACATAAAAAATATTACAGAAAAATCAGATTAGAATTTTAATATTTGTAGCTTTAATAGAAAATCAGTTATTTTTTTATTTAAAAATCAAAGTGTTTTTTTTTTCAAAGGGTTTCACAAATTTGTGCTACCAACTAATACAAATCATTCTTGATATCACATTTTAAATAAATCTATAATATATGAAAATTTGTGATTAGATGATAGTATAACAACATATATTTTAGATATTTTTTAAAAAGAAACAAGCTAATTTATATTCTGATTGCATCATAAAGTTTTAAAAAAATTAACTGATTTTAATCATCTTTTATATTATTTAATTTATTTTAATTGTTTTAAAGGGTTAAACTATATATGAATAATTTGAAAACTTAAGAAAATTGATTATTTTAAAAAATATATAACAAAGGACCCATTACAAAACCAGTTTGCACATTTACTAATTCTTCAAAACAAAACTTACTTGGATCATTTGCAGTTTGCGTTGCAAGCCCATTGAAATAGCACGTTCCTCCCACGCGCCTAAACTGTGCCCAATAAGCACTAAAAGCGTAATCGGCATGACCCGTCACCGAGTCGGGTTTAAAACACGGGTTCCCAGGTTGGATCGGGTCACACGTTCCGTTTCCCTGCGAGCACGAGTAAGATAACGCCGCCGCCACCTCTGTCACATTCGCCCCCTCTGCCACCAGGCACCACGCCTTTCCTTTATAGTCCATCGCCGGCGGCACCGGTGCGAGCTCCAATTCTGGAGTATTGCCGGAGAGATCAATGTCGTAAACCCTCGACCCGTTCGGGTACAACAACCCGAAATGCCGCTCCGAGCCTAAACCCGGCTTTAAGTTCTCATTATAAAGCGAAAATATAAAAGCCGGAAGAACCAAACCCGGTCGAGCTGGGGTTCCCAATACCGGTCTTTTTGTAAGCCTCTTCACTATGTTTCTGTTATACGTGGCAGCATTGTGAACGTTGGCGCCAACTTGGTCCAAGTCTCCCCCATTGGGCCAACCCGTTTCAGCGATAAAGATCCGAATACCCGGGTATCCGAGCCGTTTCATGGCGAAATAAACGGCGTCAACCATCTGGTCGAATAGGTTGGTGTAGATTAACCCCGTTAACGGGTCCGTTACCGTGGTGTTTCTGGACTCGAAGAGAGTGTAAGTGAGGTTAATTTGGGCCGGGTCGGAGGCCCACGCGAAAAACGGGTATACGTCTAGGAAGAAGAAGGACCGTGTTTTGTGGAGGAAGTGTAACATTGGCTTAATGATATGAAACGCTATGTCGTTTCTGAAAGTGCCGTTTGATGGTGGAAACGACGATTGCAAAACGTCCATAGCGTGTGGAGTTCCAATTTTGACCTTGTGCAGACCGAAGACTTTCAGAGAGTGTGAGATTCGGTGCATCGCGGGAACAATGTGGGCCCATGTTTCGTTGCCTGTGATGTGATGAGAGAGAGGGAACACCAAACATAATCAATGAATGTGACTATTCAAAATGAATCAAATTTAACATGATTAATTTAATTATATTAACAATTTATAAAATAATTTCTTTTCATGACCTAAAATTTGTGGAATTTTTTCCCCAATATACCTTTTCCGAAAAAACATACATACAAAAATTGTCTCATATCAATAATATTTATTCAAATAGACTCATTCTAATAAAAAATAGTATTAATATATATACACTAATTTGTGAAAAGTCTTTTAGAGATGAATCTATTGAAGAAAAAAATTCAAAATTTGTGTAAATGAATTAAAATTATTGTATTCGTTCCTTAAATTGGTGCATGCAAGTTGAAACAATAAATATATCAATATGCGCCTAAATCCTGAAAATCTGAGAGTTATTTATTATAATCTTTAATTTTAAATTATAAAATAAAATATTATAAGAATCATTTGTTTTTTTCTTTTCGTCTATATAGCTAGAATTGAAAATTAAGATGCCGGATTTTAGACTATTATGAGAAGAACAAAAGTTTTGAAAAGTCAAAGATGGAAACGAATATATTTTCGTTAAAAAGAGAAAAATATTTAAGAACATTTAATTCTATCTTTTAGATAGAATTGAAAAACTTGGTTGAACTGAGGTTGTTTTCAAAATTTGGGACCCAGAAGCTATCTAGGGACATGGAAACTCATACGATACGAATACGAATAATTTTTTAAAATGTAGGATATAGGGACACAGATTTATATATTATATAATTATAAATTATATAAATTGATAATAAAGATTTATGTGCACAAATATATTTTAGTTTCTTTTTGGAGCAGAAAAATGTTTTTCATGACTGATTTAAAAGGATTTGTTCCTTATTTTTATAATTATACTAAAAATTTATACAATAAATTTGAGTTTTTAGAAAATTAATGTATTTTTTCTTTTTAGAATTATGTTAGAATTATGTTAAAATAGTAAAAAATCTAATAAATATTTTTTGAATCGGATACTTCATCGATACGTGTCCTACGAGTGTCATACAAGTATCGTGTCTGATACGTGTGTCCGACATAAACACACTATTTAAAAGGAAGTGTTTGAGCTTTATAGCCCATAAGACTAAGTTAGCAAATGAATTATCCGTGTAAAATTTAGCTTGACTCTATTTTTGATAACACATTTAAAATAATAAATTTATTTAACCAAACTCCATTAACAAGTATAAATCAAATACTCAATTATATATAATTTAATTATATATACATATATATATATATATTTAATTTAGTAATCAAGGGAAGATGTTCGTCTATATATTTCGGATCAGTTTTTCTGAACTTAAAATAAGTGTTTTTTTAAGAAATACCTATTTTAGAGGTAGATAGAATAAAAAAATGGTTTAAAAAAGTTAAAGTATAATTTTGCTCTTAATATTTTACAAAAACTATGTAATTTTAATTCCTATTTTTTCTTGCAATTTCAATCATTCAATTTTCAATTATTCATAATCTTTGTTTTTCTTTTATGAGATTTTTATCTTTGATTTTAATTATTTGTTACTTCGTGCATTTATTAGTTTAAGAAAGTATATTGTATCACTATCAAATTATGTTTGCTAATAAGTATGCGCTGCTGCTACCTTGAGTAAGACAAAAATATAAAAAAAAAAATGGATTGAAATTTTAATAAATATAGAATTAAAATTAAAAATCGGAATATATAAAAAAGGAATTAGGATCAAAATTATAATTAATTAAATGAAAGACTAAAATTAGAAAAAAAAAAATTAAAAAACCAAAATTATGAATATATGTAAATTAAAGAGCAAAAGTTACGAAAAAAAATACAGATTTTGTAATATGTAAATTGTAATTTTTTTTCTTTTTAAAATAAATTATTAGATAATAAATGAAAAAAAAAACATATTTTACTACCAAATTTTACATGATGATATTCAATAATCCATCATTCAACTATAACGACGTCTTCCTCACTTAATCCTACCTGATTTAAATCTATAAAACATTTTTTTTAATATATTACTACAATATAAAATTTAAAACTCTAAATTTTAAGTGAGATTATATACTTATAAAAAAATATTTTCTATTTAAAAAAAAAATCATTAATAAAATAAAAAATTAATCAATTAAACTATAAATTTTATAAAAATTAATAATTATATTAAGAAATGGAATTTAAACTCATATTAGTCCGATAGCGGGTGGTATGTCAAGTCTGACAAATACTTGTTAAGATAGATTCTAAATGATTCTTATATCAGATTAGAAAGTAGATTTAAACCTATCTTAACCTTATAAAATCAATCTATAAAATGAGATTTTTAACAAATTAAATAAAATATTAATTAAGATAAAAGATATTTTAATATAATTTTTTTTATTTAAATAAATTTAAAAATGGTATAGGCCAATTAAAAATAAATAAATACTTTAATTATTTAATGAAGAGCAAGTAACTGAGAAAAGGACTTCTTACCGTGCAGTGTCTGATATTATAATAATTTGAGCATTGAATACTATTAATTTAATGGTTGAAAAATTATAAGGAGATAACTTGTAGAACTAACGGAATCTCCGTAAAAGTGGTAAAAAGTTGGTTCCAACGCACCTGTGCTGCTAATGAGTTCGTTGCCGACGAGGAGGTACCGGATGAGCGTTTCTGGGTAGAACGGTACGACGTTAGAACGAACCCACTGGTCCGAGAATGTCTGGTTGGTGGACGCGTTCACCACAAGCTCGTTGGGAAGCATGATCGACACCTGAATTCCCGTGTTCCGAAGCGCTTCCAGAATTTCCGCGTTTGCGTCGTAGATTTTCACGCGCTTCGCTTTCAGCGACTGTATCAGACGCACTGAGGTTCTCGGCGGTGGAAGGTTGCTCCCCAATTGCCCATAGTTCACTCCCACTTCCCCTGATATTTCTCCTCCTGTTTCAGAATCAAAATTTTCAGAAATTAATAATAATTTTCACCATAACTTTCTTTTTTTTCACATGCAAAACGCGATTAAAGATTTGAAATGCAAAACCAAACACACACTTGATACAAATACTTGAAGTTTTGGAAGGACAATGACTTACTGGATAGGGAGAATGAGAGAAACAAGATGAACAGAGAAATTGTAACATCCCACCAAATACATTTCATATTTATATAATATAAATGAAGATAAACAAGTATTTTGAAATAAACATAATCATATATATATATATAATGGAGTTTCTCCTCATCGGGAGTTTAATACACAAACTGTGAATCTTTCCAAAAAAAAACTTAACCAAAAATACAACAAAAGACAAATCGGGCGATATGCTAACAAAAGGGCGATCTCCTAGTCAATCAGGTGATCTCCTATCAGCCAGGCGATCTCCTATCAGACCGGCGATCTCCTATCAGACCGGCGATCTCACTTTCCTGCAACGTCATCTGCTCCCGTGTAAATCATACACGATCATCACAAGTTTTAAGAAGAACATCCACAAACGAAAACGCAGGGTAAGCTAGACAGTTTTAAAAGAGAATTTAGATATGAACTTTAAAATCAAGATAAATTAATTTAAGGCACCCACGTAAAAACATCAGCTTTCTCATCCTTCCCACATACCATCAAGTAAAAACCCACCTTTCACCATTCCTCAAGAGTAGTTCATATCACACAGTGCAGCAAGTGTCTATCCACATACAGTGTTCCTCATTTCTCACGTCAGGTTTTCCACTGACTCACAATACATAGACACAAGACACTAATTCCGGAATACTCGTGCATTGATTAGACTCAGAGATCTGCACCTGTCATATTGCCCACTGTGGAATCTCACACATCCACAGGGTCGCCGTGAAATCTCTCACATTCACAAGCGTATAATGAATCTCACACATCACCATACAGCATGACAGGGTTAATCCACGCAAAACAGGTCGGTTTGTTCTCTTTCAAACAACCCACCCATACAGGTGAACCTCCTTCGACTCTCAACAACTGAGTAACTTCCTCTACGTGAGTCCATTACCTCAGCAGAGTCAGGATATCTCGTTCTAAATCACCGATCAATGCACCTACTACAAGATCTTACACGGTATTTTCTTTCCTGAAAATACTATGCCTCGACCTCACACTCACCACATCCAACACATCACACCATTTAAATAAATCATTCAAATCACATCAACAACCATTTCAAAGCTTCAGATCTTCGAATATCTCATGTAAATCTCAAGTAGTTTCAAAACAGTATCAAAAACAGAGGAGTTCGTAAAACAGCGCCAAAACCGGCGATCTAGTTCAAAAACAGAGTGTTTCGAAGATTATGTTTAAAACCGGCGACCACGTCGCCCAAGCAGACAACATAGGGCATTTCACACAGATACAAACGAAAATGGCGACCACGTCGCCCTCACTTCAGAAAGACTACGCTATGGCTCGTATGGAAAAAGGGGTCTAGCTTCCCTTACCCGGACTTGCGCAACCTTACTAAGAGCTCCAATTCCACGAGCTTCGAGGATGCCTTAAGCTCTTGCAGAGAATTCCCCAGGTGCTCTAAGGGCAAACGTCGAACTGGTGCTTGAGGATGCCTGGAAAACGCAGCGTGAAGGGGAGAAAGGAGGAGGATGAAGATAGTCTCGCTCTTTCACTCTTGGGTCACTTGTAACGCTCTTTGCCTCCTCTCAGTGGTTTTGATCCCAACCATACCTGTCCTCGTATACTGCTGCCCTCCCCCTTTTCTGCAAAAGCCTGGGCGTACGTTCCTCTGAACAGTACGACCCCGGTTGTCTTTTGTGCATGCAAACCACTGCTCTGAACAGTACTACCACTGTTGTCTCTGGTGCATGCCAACCACTGCTCTGAACAGTACTGCCACTGTTTGTCGCTTGTGCATGCCAGCCACTGCTCTGAACAGTACGACCGTGAGTGTCTCCCGCGCATGCCAACATTCTGATGTCACTATTCTGAACCACCCTTTTCGTCTACGTGGCGCGCGTGCAGAACGTCTCATGCTGGATGTCTGGGTCCCACGTTCTCTGTGTATAACTTAACGTAGCGCGATGACCTTTCGCGCGAAGACTCTCGACCGATGACCTCTCGCGCGAAGACTCTCGACCGATGACCTCTCGCGCGAAGACTCTCGACCGATGACCTCTCGCGCGAAGACTCTCGACCGATGACCTCTCGCGCGAAGACTCTCGACCGATGACCCCTCGCGCGAAGACACACCCCGCAGCATGCCTCGCGCCCTGCGATGCCCGATGACACTCGCCACTCCCCCCTGGAGGTTCTTCATTCCACTATGTTACATCCAAGGTATTCTCTCCACAAGGCTTGGTGACGTCGGTAGCTTCACACTTCCAAGAGTTGATTAGCACAAGTCCTCGTGCGCCCAAGCGTGTAACGTTAAGGATGATTCTCTTATGCTCAAGTATAGAGCTTCGCCTGCCCAGCGTATCCAAGGTTTAACCCACACCTTGATACGCGTGGCTTTTGGGACGTACCAGGGTTGATCCAACATTTTGGCTACACACTAAGTGTAGTTTCGGCGATTAGGTGTACTCTAGGCGACAGGCTACTAGGTACACACAGGCGATAGGCGTTCAAGCATAAGCTAGGCGATAGGCGTTCAAGCATAAGCTAGGCGATAGGCGTTCAAGCATAAGCTAGGCGATAGGCGTTCAAGTGCCAGAGAAGTTGGAGATCGCCTACCCGCTTAATAACGGCGATCTCGTAGGCTTCTCAGCTATACATTCCTTCCTTTATATTTAAATAAACACGTGCTTCGAATTTATTTATAATATAACACTTTTATTCCAATATAAACTTCTAGGTTCTTACAATCTCCCCAACAAGAAAAATTTTCGTCCCCGAAAATGAATTACAAGGAAAAGAGGTATGGGTAGGCTTCCCTCATGGGTTCTTCTAACTCCCACGTTGAATCACCCGATTTCTCATCCCACACCACTTTCACCATGTTGATGGTCTTGCCTCTGAGTTGTTTACCCTGCCGGTCATCAATTCTAACTGGTTTTGCTTCAAAGGACAAGTCATCTCTGATCTGCACGTCGTCTACATCCAGCACATGACTGGGGTCTGCCATGTACTTCCTCAGCTGTGACACGTGAAAGACATTGTGCAGATTCGCCAGATGGGGAGGTAGGGCGATCTCATAGGCCACAGGACCAATCCTCCTTAAGATTTGATACGGTCCCACGAACTTAGGGGACAACTTCTTTGGTCTGATCGCCCTTCCTACGCCCTTGGTTGGTGTTACTCTCATGAACACATGGTCTCCAGCAGCAAACTCCAAAGGCCTTCTCCTCTGATCTGCATAGGATTTTTGTCGGCTTTGAGAAGCTCTCATGCTGCCTTGTATCTGTTTCACCTTCTCGGTTGTCTGCTGAATCAATTCTGGTCCAACCAAGATTGCTTCGCCCTCCTGGTACCAACACAAGGGAGTTCTGCATCTTCTCCCATACAGGGCTTCATATGGTGCCATCCCAACACTGGCGTGGTAACTGTTGTTGTAGGTAAATTCCACCAGTGGCAACACTTCATCCCAGCTCCCCAATTGATCCAAGACACACGCCCTTAGCAGATCTTCTAAGGACTGAATTGTTCTCTCAGACTGTCCATCTGTTTGAGGATGGTATGCGGAGCTCATCCTCAACTTAGTTCCCAAGCACTCTTGTAAGGTCTGCCAAAACCGTGAAGTGAACCTGGGATCTCTATCTGAAATGATGCTGGAAGGCACTCCATGTAACCTCACAATCTCCTTGATGTACAGCTGTGCCAACTTGGCTATGGGCATCTTCATATTTACTGGGAGGAAGTGGGCACTCTTTGTCAGCCGATCTACTATGACCCAGATTGCATCATGCCCCTTCGCTGATCTGGGTAAATGGGTGACAAAATCCATGGCAATACTGTCCCATTTCCACTCAGGGATATCCAATGGCTGTAACAACCCGCCAGGTCTCTGATGCTCTACTTTTGCCTTTTGACACGTTAAGCAGGTAGTGACATACTGGGCGATGTCTTTCTTCATGCCCGCCCACCAAAATGACTCCTTCAAGTCATGATACATCTTATTCATACCTGGGTGTAGGCTAAGGCGACTCTTGTGACCTTCATCTAGGATCATCTTCTTCAACTCATCATTTGCAGGTATGCAAATTCTGCCATTAAACCTCAAGATCCCATCTTCGCCCATCTCAAATTCTCTCGCCTGGTCGGTCCCCAGTGACTCTACAGCATGCTTCAGGCTCGGGTCCTCCAATTGCTTATCCTTCAACATCCCCAGGAAGTCATTAGTTATAGTCAGCTTACTACAACTAATGTGATTCACGTGGAACTCCACCCCAAGGTTTAAGTCCCTGAACTGCTCGATCAGTTTCTGCTCTTCCATCATCATGGTGGCGACTTGGATTGATTTTCTACTCAACGCATCTGCCACTACATTGGCCTTCCCTGGGTGATACATGAGTTGAAAATCGTAGTCCTTTAGGAATTCCATCCATCTTCTCTGCCTCATGTTTAGTTCCTTCTGATCAAACAGGTATTTCAGGCTCTTATGGTCACTGAATACCTGGAACCGAGCTCCGTAAAGATAATGCCTCCAGATCTTCAAGGCAAACACTACCGCTGCCAACTCCAGATCATGAGTAGGGTAGTTTCTCTCATGCACCTTGAGTTGCCTTGAAGCATATGCAACCACTCTCTTCTCTTGCATCAAGACGCATCCCAAACCTTGATGTGAGGCATCACAGAAGACATCAAAAGGTCTTCCTACTTCTGGAATCACCAGCACTGGAGCACTGGTCAGCCTCTCCTTTAGTTCCTTGAAGCTCTGCTCACATCGGTCGGTCCAAGCAAAGGGTTGGTCCTTGCGGGTCAGTTGTGTTAAAGGAGCCACAACTTTGGAAAAATCCTCAATGAACCTCCGATAGTAGCCCGCCAACCCCACAAAGCTCCTTATCTCTGTGACTGTCTTAGGGCGTTCCCACTGCAGCACTGCCTCTACCTTGGCTGGGTCTACCGAGATCCCCTGGGCAGATATCACGTGCCCTAAGAAGTTGACTTCCTTTAGCCAGAACTCACACTTAGAGAATTTGGCATAGAGCTGCTTCTCCCTCAGTATCTCCAATACTGTCCTCAGGTGTTCCTCATGCTCCTCCTCGGTCCTTGAGTAAATGAGGATGTCATCTATGAAGACCACCACAAACTTGTCCAAGAAAGGGCGAAAAATCCTATTCATGTAGTCCATGAATAGAGCTGGAGCATTGGTGACTCCAAATGGCATCACTACATACTCGTAGTGCCCATACCGAGACCTAAAAGCTGTCTTCTGAACATCTTCAGCTTTTACCAAGATTTGGTGATACCCCGATCTCAGGTCGATCTTGGAGAACACCGAGGCCCCATGAATCTGGTCCATCAAATCGTCAATCCGAGGTAGGGGGTACTTGTTCTTGATGGTCAATTTGTTCAATTGCCTGTAGTCTATACACAACCGAGACCCTCCATCCTTCTTCTTGACTAGGAGCACTGGAGCTCCCCACGGAGATACACTGGGTCTGATGAACTGTTTCTCCAGCAGCTCTTCCAACTGCTTCTTTAACTCTACTAACTCGGCTGGTGCCATCCTGTAAGGTGCCATTGATATTGGTCCAGCTCCAGGTACCAAGTCAATAGAGAATTCCAATTCTCTCTTAGGGGGTAACCCAGGCACCTCTTCTGGAAATACATCCGTGAAATCCCTCACCACGTGTATTCTGCTTACGTCCCCTTCATTCCTCACTTCCAACCGAGCTAGCATCACGAAGCACCTCGCCCCTTCTTCCAACTCTGATCGCCCTCTTTGAACTGGCCACACCTCTGATTCTTGGGGGTCTGGAAATGCTACCTTCTGCCTACCACAGTCTATGAGAACATGATTGGCAGCTAGCCAATCCATTCCCAGGATAACATCCAGGTCCTGAAGAGGTAGGCAGATCAAGTTCACTTTGAATCTACGTCCCTCTACTATCACTGGACATTCAGGGCAAACTGTGGAGGTCAACACCTGTCCTGACGCAGGTGTAGAGACCAACAGTTCGAAGGGTAACTCTCTCACCATAAGGCCCAACTCGGCTACACACATGCTTGACACAAAGGAGTGTGTCGCTCCAGAATCAAACAAAGTTTTTACACCTCTACCAGCTATAAAGCAAACATTCTGCACAAGGTTACCTGATTGGGACGCCTCAGCTCCTGACATGGCAAACACCCTCCCGGTTGCCTGAGGTCTGTTGCCTTCGTTCCTCATCTGCTGGGAACCACTGGGTTGAGTCATTCTGTGCTGAGTAGGACAATACTTGGCAACGTGCCCCGTCTTCTGGCAGGTAAAGCATCTCCTCTCTGAGTCTTTCTTGGGGCACACATTGGCTGTGTGTGGCCCACCGCAATGGAAACATTGAAATTTCCTGGTTTGTTGCTGATGAGACTGGGGTGGTGCTGCTCTCTCGCCCTATGCTGTGGAGGCCTCGCGTAGGGCTTAAACTGCTGTTGCTGTACCCTTGCCTTCCCATTGGAGGAACCGCCTGGGTGGGACCTGCTCACCCGAGACTCACCCTTCTCTAGAGTCTCCACCATTTTCGCCTTCTCCACTAAGGCATGAAATTCTCTAATGCACATCGGGGCTATGGTCCTCTTCAGCCCATGCTTCAGTCCTTCTTCGAATTTCCTACACCTCCAAGCCTCAGAGGTGGCTTGGGTATAAAACCTGGCGAGGTACTCGAACCGAGCAGCATAGGCATTCACAGACATATCCCCCTGCTCCAACCTCAGGAACTCAGCTTCCTTCGCAAATCTTGCGCTGTCTGGGAAGTACTTCTCCAAGAACCTCACTCTGAAGCTTTCCCAATCCATCACTTCCTCTCGGGCCTCCATCATCTGTTGAGTTCCCATCCACCAGAACTCAGCTTCCCCAGACAGGAGGTATGTGGCAAACACCAGCTTCTTGTCTTCAGGGCAGGAAGTCGCCCTGAATATCTTCTCTAACCCCCTGACCCACTGATCTGCTTGATCAGGGGTAACGTTCCCACTGAACTTAGGTGGGTTGTGCCTGAGGAACTCAGTCAGTCCCATATGCTCCTGAGGCTGACCGACGTCGGGGTTTGTTGCGGCCGATCTGGCGGTCTCCCACTGTTGCATTGTAGCTTGGTGATTTTGAGACATCGCCGCATTCTGCTGCTGGATGGCACTTGCCATCATCTCGATGGCCTTGGCGATCTGACCCATTTCAGAAGAAGGTTGGGGAGGGGTAGAGGGTCTACGTGCCATCTCTCTGTTTCGGATCTTGAAGCTATGAGTTTTCTATATTCCCTACAACTACAGGAATGAGATTGATAAGAAATCAATTCATTCAGGAGGTAATAACTAGACCTTACAAAGGTCGGCATCTCAAAGTCATCAAGAATTTGAGCTTAACAACATACTCGTAATACTTAGAATCTCAAGCAAGGTATTAGAACAGCTACTGATATCATCACCATCAGTTCAAACAACCATTTTCAGTCAATTGCAGAAACACTCAATAAGCTAAACTAGATCACACCAGCATTCAATGTATACTAAACATCAAATCTTTGGAATTAAGATTGAGAATCATCTCGATCCAGTTATGAGTGTGCACCCTCATTACTTCATCAAGATCTTCTCACCCTTAATACTAAGATTTTCAGCTAGAGTATACGTTCACTAAAGCACAGAAGCACACACAAACTTTTCAATACAAAACGTTTGAAAACCTTTCACTATAGTTGTTATTTAAAAACTCAAATAACTTTTATGAGCAGAAGAAACACAATGGATCCACAGCCCTCAGGTCATCCTAAGGACGAACTGCTCTGATACCATTAATGTAACATCCCACCAAATACATTTCATATTTATATAATATAAATGAAGATAAACAAGTATTTTGAAATAAACATAATCATATATATATATATAATGGAGTTTCTCCTCATCGGGAGTTTAATACACAAACTGTGAATCTTTCCAAAAAAAAAACTTAACCAAAAATACAACAAAAGACAAATCGGGCGATATGCTAACAAAAGGGCGATCTCCTAGTCAATCAGGTGATCTCCTATCAGCCAGGCGATCTCCTATCAGACCGGCGATCTCCTATCAGACCGGCGATCTCACTTTCCTGCAACGTCATCTGCTTCCGTGTAAATCATACACGATCATCACAAGTTTTAAGAAGAACATCCACAAACGAAAACGCAGGGTAAGCTAGACAGTTTTAAAAGAGAATTTAGATATGAACTTTAAAATCAAGATAAATTAATTTAAGGCACCCACGTAAAAACATCAGCTTTCTCATCCTTCCCACATACCATCAAGTAAAAACCCACATTTCACCATTCCTCAAGAGTAGTTCATATCACACAGTGCAGCAAGTGTCTATCCACATACAGTGTTCCTCATTTCTCACGTCAGGTTTTCCACTGACTCACAATACATAGACACAAGACACTAATTCCGGAATACTCGTGCATTGATTAGACTCAGAGATCTGCACCTGTCATATTGCCCACTGTGGAATCTCACACATCCACAGGGTCGCCGTGAAATCTCTCACATTCACAAGCGTATAATGAATCTCACACATCACCATACAGCATGACAGGGTTAATCCACGCAAAACAGGTCGGTTTGTTCTCTTTCAAACAACCCACCCATACAGGTGAACCTCCTTCGACTCTCAACAACTGAGTAACTTCCTCTACGTGAGTCCATTACCTCAGCAGAGTCAGGATATCTCGTTCTAAATCACCGATCAATGCACCTACTACAAGATCTTACACGGTATTTTCTTTCCTGAAAATACTATGCCTCGACCTCACACTCACCACATCCAACACATCACACCATTTAAATAAATCATTCAAATCACATCAACAACCATTTCAAAGCTTCAGATCTTCGAATATCTCATGTAAATCTCAAGTAGTTTCAAAACAGTATCAAAAACAGAGGAGTTCGTAAAACAGCGCCAAAACCGGCGATCTAGTTCAAAAACAGAGTGTTTCGAAGATTATGTTTAAAACCGGCGACCACGTCGCCCAAGCAGACAACATAGGGCATTTCACACAGATACAAACGAAAATGGCGACCACGTCGCCCTCACTTCAGAAAGACTACGCTATGGCTCGTATGGAAAAAGGGGTCTAGCTTCCCTTACCCGGACTTGCGCAACCTTACTAAGAGCTCCAATTCCACGAGCTTCGAGGATGCCTTAAGCTCTTGCAGAGAATTCCCCAGGTGCTCTAAGGGCAAACGTCGAACTGGTGCTTGAGGATGCCTGGAAAACGCAGCGTGAAGGGGAGAAAGGAGGAGGATGAAGATAGTCTCGCTCTTTCACTCTTGGGTCACTTGTAACGCTCTTTGCCTCCTCTCAGTGGTTTTGATCCCAACCATACCTGTCCTCGTATACTGCTGCCCTCCCCCTTTTCTGCAAAAGCCTGGGCGTACGTTCCTCTGAACAGTACGACCCCGGTTGTCTTTTGTGCATGCAAACCACTGCTCTGAACAGTACTACCACTGTTGTCTCTGGTGCATGCCAACCACTGCTCTGAACAGTACTGCCACTGTTTGTCGCTTGTGCATGCCAGCCACTGCTCTGAACAGTACGACCGTGAGTGTCTCCCGCGCATGCCAACATTCTGATGTCACTATTCTGAACCACCCTTTTCGTCTACGTGGCGCGCGTGCAGAACGTCTCATGCTGGATGTCTGGGTCCCACGTTCTCTGTGTATAACTTAACGTAGCGCGATGACCTTTCGCGCGAAGACTCTCGACCGATGACCTCTCGCGCGAAGACTCTCGACCGATGACCTCTCGCGCGAAGACTCTCGACCGATGACCTCTCGCGCGAAGACTCTCGACCGATGACCTCTCGCGCGAAGACTCTCGACCGATGACCCCTCGCGCGAAGACACACCCCGCAGCATGCCTCGCGCCCTGCGATGCCCGATGACACTCGCCACTCCCCCCTGGAGGTTCTTCATTCCACTATGTTACATCCAAGGTATTCTCTCCACAAGGCTTGGTGACGTCGGTAGCTTCACACTTCCAAGAGTTGATTAGCACAAGTCCTCGTGCGCCCAAGCGTGTAACGTTAAGGATGATTCTCTTATGCTCAAGTATAGAGCTTCGCCTGCCCAGCGTATCCAAGGTTTAACCCACACCTTGATACGCGTGGCTTTTGGGACGTACCAGGGTTGATCCAACATTTTGGCTACACACTAAGTGTAGTTTCGGCGATTAGGTGTACTCTAGGCGACAGGCTACTAGGTACACACAGGCGATAGGCGTTCAAGCATAAGCTAGGCGATAGGCGTTCAAGCATAAGCTAGGCGATAGGCGTTCAAGCATAAGCTAGGCGATAGGCGTTCAAGTGCCAGAGAAGTTGGAGATCGCCTACCCGCTTAATAACGGCGATCTCGTAGGCTTCTCAGCTATACATTCCTTCCTTTATATTTAAATAAACACGTGCTTCGAATTTATTTATAATATAACACTTTTATTCCAATATAAACTTCTAGGTTCTTACAGAAATCACTGCCATGCCCATTGCATTAAGTTCAAGATATCTTTCTATTTGATTCCACTTTTTTTCTCCTTAAATAGGGTTATTGGATTTTGGAATTGCGTCTACATGTGGAAAGAAGAGAACATTGGAATAGAGTTGAACAATAACGTTGACTTTTGTAGGATAGATCTTAAGTTTTTTTTTTTTTTTTTAGTTTAGTGTTTATTTTACTTACTTTTGAACTCTAATTAACATTTTGTGATTTTTTTTTTAATGGCACAATTTTAATTTACTTTGTAATTTGATGTTGAATATTTAATAAAAATATTGAAAGGATAGTGTATTAGAGTAAATATATAAATATAAATGTGTTGATGTGATAGAATAATATGAGGCTCGGACACTCCTCTTAATTGGCGTGTCCGTGTCGGACACTCGTATCGGACATGATCCTCTGAAGACATTCATAAGACATTTATTGGTGAAGTGTGCAATTCAAAAAATATTTTTTAAATTTATGACAATTTTAATATGATTTTAACATAATTTTGAAAAGAAGAAATACATTAATTTTCTAAAAATTTAAATTTATTTTATAAATTTTTAGTATGTTTATAAAAATAATGAACAAATCCTTTTGAACTTGTCATGAAAAATATATTTTTGTTCCAAAAAAAATAACTGAAACATATACTTTTGCACATAAATTTTTATTGTCAATTTATATAATTCATAATTATATAATATATAGATTCGTGTCCCATGTCTTATATTTTAGAAATTATAGGTATTTTTGTGTCCGTGTCAGTATCTGTGCTACATATGTCACATTAGTATTTTCTTAAATAATTTTTTTTATGATATGAATAACATTAAATTCACATTTCTTAAATAAGTTCCATGTTAGTTATTTTTTTTTATTTGTGTTAGTTAGGTTTTATCATCAAGATTAGTCAAAAAAAAAAAAAACACTGCCAATAATATGACAAAAAATTTATAATAAAATGGAAAACCAATTCATAAGATGATATAATAATAGATTAAAAGTGGAGATAAGAATAAATTTGTGATATAATTTGTGGTGACCTTGTTGTAGGGTTGTTGTTAAGAAAACTATATCTTACTAAAAAAAAAAGAATGTTTATTGAGAAATTAAGAATATTAGAAGTTGGTGGGTTTTGGAAGATTGTGGGAATGAAAAGGACCTAGGAAGCAACTTAGTGGCACATTAGAGTTACTGTGAGGAATAATAAGAGTAGTTGACACGACTTTGAGATACTATATATTCTTACTATTTTTTTTTTCATGGATTTTTTGTTGCATCATTTAAAAAAAAAAAAGAGACATTTACCCTTTCAATTTTTTAAAAATTATTATAGTTTAATCATGTAAATTAAACCATTTAAATATTACGGAAATATTGATGTTCACGTCACACATTTTAAATTAAACTGTATTAATATTTTTAAAAAAATAGAAACTAAAACTATTTTCAGCTTAAATATAAATAGATTTTTTTTTTCAGAATGCCCATTACAGGGATGTTCATGGTACTAAATTAATTAGCGAGATTTATTTTACATGATTGTTTAAATAAATTGTGTATTTTAATTGGTGAATCTAATGTTAATTGTGTAGTTGATAACATATTTTATTTCTTGTAAATTTTATTATTGGTGTTGTTGAATCTATTGGTTGTCATTGTGATTCTTCTTTTCATTTATTATATTGTTATTTCGTTGCTTACTATCTTCTCGACCTTAATATATTTTGCGTCAACCACGACCTTGTTCTTTATAACCATTTTGTCCTGTACCTCGGATAATGTTACTAAATGGACTAAAACTCATTATTGTACGATATTTTTTAGTATATCTCATAGTTTAACACATTTTCCGTTGATAAAAAAATTATTAGTACATTTTTCATTTGTATGACTTATAGTGTTTAGTTGGATAGCATTGGTAAGGAGGTGAAATATGTAACAATTCAAGGTTAAAAACTTATGATCATTTCAGCCAATAATAATTGATAGCACTAATTAAAATAAAGTCATTAATATTTATGTAATGTGTCTAGTGAGTGAGTTGTAACTATACTTGATATTTGAGTTATGTAAATATTCTTTTATTGTACATAAGTTTAATGAATATAGAATTGGAGTATATTTACATAATTTATAGTCATATAATTGCAATTTTTCCAAGGTATAATACAAAATGCTAGAAACAAGTCATGTGAAACTTTGACCAACTCTTGCATTTGATCAAGTACAATTTTTTTTTATCCTAGCGCATTATATAACTATACCATCCGAAGAATGTTTCGGTCAAATTGGTTAAACTACCAATCTCAACCTTAAATTAAAAATTAGGATTTGGTTGTTGACTTGGCAATCCACGTCGGTATGACCAGTCAAAGTCACAACACGAATCGCACCAGAGGGAACATGAAAATGCTTCAAAGGAAAAGTGGAGAACGTAATGGAGTGTGGGGGAGTTGAGGAGAGAACGTGGAGGCGCCGAAGAACGTGAAGGAGAGAATAAAGCAAAGGAGAAGGGAGGAGAAGGGGACGACATTTTAGAGAGAGAGAGAGAGAGAGAGAGAGAGAGAGAGAGAGAGAGAGAGAGAGAGATTAAATTAGGAGATCTCAAAGGGACAACCCGCGCACTTTATGGTTTACGCTTATGATTTGCTTATAAGACATCATAATCTCTTGCATGCCACGGATGTTAAATTCAAAATATTTACACCAGAAAGACAGTCAAAGGTTCTTTCTTGTGCTTCTGAAAGCATGATAACAATACCATAAGTTCCATAAGTTAAAGAAGAATGTTCCATATTAACAAGAATATAGTAAAGATGAATTGTTTTTCAAAATAAATTTACAACCAAAATGTACTTGAGAGTAAACATAGAAGTCAAGATATCCTGATCAGTTAGCCGTCTACCACAAATTTTCAGGGGTCGACATGACAAGTCAATACTTGGGTGGACAACGACAACTTGCTCCAATGCCGCTTCAAACCCAGCCGCAAACGAGTTAACAACGTCTTCTTTGAGAAATTCCATTTTAGCCCCTTGTTCATCAATTTTCATCTGCTTTTCCACACCGTCTTTTGTGGCCTAGGCCACTTGGGTCTCCAGGCCGGTTTTATCTTGCGTTAATTGATCAACACTTGCACGGAGACGATCTACTTCAACGGTCTCCATTAGCAATCGGTTGACATCCTTTTGCAAGTCGGCCAGTCACTGCTTCTCATTCGCTTGGCCCTTCTTAACTCCTTATTCGCTTGGATGACGTCCTCCATAACTTTCCTAGATCAGTTCATGTCTTTTCGCCACCTGTCCTGACTGGCCTGGGATGCTTCTCTAGCGACCCGAGCTTCTTCTTGTAGTCGGTGTCGTTCTTCTCAAAATTCTTATGTCTGTCGCTTGACTTCTTCATTGTCCTGCTGTAATGCTAGCATTGTCTCCATGATCTGCTGGAGAGTGGGTGCTTCACCTTCGCTCCAGGGCAGCTGGTGGTTGTCCTCCATCCTTGGCAGCCTATCGCTTCACAGTGGTTATCTCGTGATTGGTGGGATCGATTTTACTGGCCCCAGGGTGGGCGCCAAAATGTTCTCGCTGGGTTGTCCCTTTGAGGTCTCCTAATTTAATCTCTCTTTCTTACTCTCTCTTTCTCTTTCTCTAAAATGCCATCCCCTTCTCCTCCATTCTCTTTTGCTTTTATTCTCTCCTTCACGTTCTTGGACACTTCCACGTTTTCCCCTCAACTCCCATACACTCCACTATGTTCTCCACATTTCCTCTGAAGCGTCTTCGTGTTCCCTTTGGTGCGGTTTGTGTTGTGTCTTTGACTGGTCGTACCAACGTGGATTGCCAGGTCAGCAACCGAATCCTAATTTTTAGTTTAAGGTGAAGATTGGTAGTTTGACCGATTTGACCGAAGCATTCAAATGATACAATAACATAATGACAAACAAAGGTAGGGAGATTTCTTATCTTGGCCAAATTATAAAGAACTCATTGGAGTTGGAAGGACCCTTGAATCTCTTAGTTCACTCTCTTAGATATGTATACCATGAAATGTAGAAAAGAAAAATAGGACACTTAGGATATTACACACTTAAGACAAAGCTCACTCTCAAAGAAAACACAAATGTTATTAAAGCACTCAAAATGTAATTGAATTTAGAAGTGAGTCTACAAGTTCATTTGAGTTCATTTTTACAAAATATTAACCATAATCATCCAAGTCTTCTTTACAAATGTAGAATTTAAATCCCGCCTAAGTGTTATATTATTTAACTTCCTCTAAAAAGGACTTCTATCTAAGTTTTTCTTCTTTGTTTCCACAATCCTATCATGTTGTATGTATTGATACTACATTAGTTACAAAAATAAACAAGTAACCAATGTAGAAAGTGTTGTTATTATTATCGAATTATCATGATATTTAATTTCATAATGATTTTCTCTTTTCTAACGTAATAGACATGGTATGAAAATGTTTCTTTTTACACTAGTGGTCCAACCTAACTTTATGTAATCCAAACAAGTATTAGCATGATTTGGTATAAACAAGTCGGTCCACCTAAAATTTAAAACAATTATGTTAAAATAAAAATAAATAAAAACTTATATTTTTTAACTTTTTATATATTTAAAAAAACATAATACATGAAAATTAAGACTCCATTATAAATAAAAGATTTCACATAAACATAATGAATTAAAAAATAAAAAATGTGACACTAACTTCTAAATCTTAATAAACTTGGTTTACAAGTTTTAATATTTTTTATATCAATTTTAAGTTTTAATTAGCATTTTCTTTATAATTTGGTTATTTGTTTTTTTATTTGAATTTATGGATTAATGTAATCTACCATGGATTCAATCTTACTGGATAAGTATATTTGAATTAGGGTTTAGGGGGTGTCTTTGTTAAAACTTAATTTGTCCAAGCAAATTCTTATTAATCTTTTTTAGATTAATTAAACGTGAAACAAATATTTTATATTTGGAGTGTAACAGTATTAAAAGACTAGTATGATAATATCAAATTATTTTTTAGATAAATAATACAAAATAATACTTGGATTAAGTTAAAAGTGCTATAAAAATGTAAGTAACTAATATAAAAAATTATATTTTTAAAGGGCTTTTTTTCATACTTTTCCCTAATAAATATTAATGTTGGCTTCATTAGTTTTTAATTATTTTTATCCTCCACTGCAACATTAGTTGCAGGCTTGAGAGAGAAAAATAAATATTAAATCTAAGTTTGTGTTAAAATAATAATTTGTGGTCTTTACATTATTATCATATATCATAATTGATTTTTCACAAAGTCTTTTTGTTATAATTATTAAATGATAACATAAATTCTTTAAATGATTAATTTTGAGAAAATTAGATTAAATTTTTCGATTAGTTTTAAACAAAAACTAATATTACCAAACACTTTTATATACTTTTGTGATTCTCCAGAAATATTTTCATAACTTTGATAGTAATTATTTTTTAGAAAACTGTTAATTAATTGTCCGTGAAATCCAAATTTTGAAAAATAAATATAATCTTTTAAAAATTTTAACTTTTATGTTTAAACTAACATGGAATAAATTAAAATGATTTAATTATAATTTTCAAAATATTCTTTACTCTAAAACGGTTTATTTAACCATTTGCAACACTTTAGATATACTCACTATGTCAAAAAATTGTCTCAATAAAATTTCAAAAAACTATCGTAATTAACTATGATAACTATTAGGCCCGGACACTCATCTTAAATTACGTGTCCATCATACACACATATCAGATACCAAAACTCGTAGGACACACATCGGTGAAGTGTCTAATTAAAAAGATATTTATTGAATTTCTGACAATTCTAACACGGTTCTAACATAATTTTTAAAAGAAGAAATATATTAATTTTTTAAAAATTAAAACTTATTATATAAATCTGTATTATGATTATAAAAATAAAAATAAGGAACAAATACTTTTGAATCATTCATGAAAAACATCTTTATGCTCTAAAAACAATTTGAAACATACTTGTTCACATAAATCTTTATTGTCAATTTATATAATTAATAATTATATAATATATAGATTCGTGTCCCCATATTCTACATTTTAGAGGTTATATGTTTCTTCGTATCTATATCCGTGTTGTATCAGTGTCTATGCTACGTAGGTAATTAATATTAATTATTTATATTTTATTTATTTTTTTATTTATAGAGAGATATATTAGTTCTTTTTAACCCATATAAAACATTAAAAATATATGTCTTGTATGATTTTTTTTACATTAATATACTTAAGAAAATTAAGTTCTTAAGATTTTAAGATACAAAATAAATTAAATAATTAAATTAATATTTAAGAATAAAGATGTTAGATTATCATTTATAATATTTTACCTTAATTTATTAGTCAAATAATATCTATTTTTTCATAAATTATGTAATATTTACGATTTTATATAATTCTTTATTTTGTGTTTACAAACTGTTTTCTATTTTATTTTTAATAATATATTTAAATCACAATATAAAGTTCACAGTAAAAACTTAAGTTCATCAATTTTGTATTAGGCTAGATCTTACTTCTTCCTTTTCAAAATGAGTTGTTTTAGCATATTCAAACAAAATTTCATATTAATTCACATATTAGCACCCTAGTTAAGAAATTATAAGTATATTTTTTTATTAGGATGGATAAAAATACAAAATTTTCAACAAGATTTCTCCTTTTAATTCTTTAACCAATATCTTGAAGACACTTATTCCATTGAGTGTCATTTAGCAATTTCCAATCTCTTGTTCCAACAACCTAAAGATCTAAACTGCATACACACAACTTGGTATTGATGTAGGTCAATCAAATCAATTATTTCCATGAAACTTTTCACTTCAGGCAGACCTATTTTTTGACAAAATTATAGCAGCAAAAGAATTGCATCAACTGGGGTAACAGAAAAAGTTACATATGACCTGTCTTATGGCCAAAATGTTGAGTTTGATCAAACTACAGGGCATAAATATGGTCATGAAGAGGATTGTATATGCAGAGGTTTTTTATAGAACTGCAGCAAAAGAGAGGATGAAACCACACTAAGAGAAGAAGCAGCCATGCAAGCACCAGCAAGCCATGGGGGTAATCTGATTCTTCCAAAAGGGTACAAGACTCCAGCAGCAATTGGCATGCCTAGAATGTTGTAACCAAGAGCCCAGATGTAGTTCAGACGGATGCGCGACATGGTCTTTCTAGAAAGATCAATGGCTGTGATCACATCTTCCAAACTGCTTTTGATCAGAACTATATCAGCTGCTTCTATAGCTATGTCAGTTCCAGCACCAATTGCCATCCCAACATCAGCAGCAACCAGGGCCGGTGAGTCATTTATCCCATCACCTACCATTGCCACAGTCATTCCTTTCATCTGCACCAAGATTAAGTATCAAAATTCAGAAAATGTTTAACCTTTGTTAGTAACTGTTTTAACAAATTTGTTTGATCTGAGTGAACAAAATTAAGTTTTTTTAAAAGTTGTTGGGGTACTTGAACATAGTATTTAAAGAAAACAGAAGACAATGAAAAAAATTCTGAAGTTTTTTTCAGTGTTTTGGTCTTGGTTTGAAAATAATAATAAATTTTGAATGGGAAATTGATTGCAAAGCTTTTAAAACACACAAAAATGAGTGAAGGGAAACAAACAAGCCTTCATACATCATTTTATAAGAAAAATGTACCAACTACATTAGTTAACAAGATCCAATTTGATAAAGACTGGCTTTTAGCATGATTTTCTTTTAGCTTAAAAGATTACAAGCTTTTACCTGCAAGTCTTTCACCTTGTTAGCTTTGCCAACAGGATCTGTCTCAGCAAAAACCTCATCAATACCTACTTCATTTGCTATAGCAGTTGCGGTAGCATGGTTATCACCAGTCACTATGATGCTTGAGATGCCCATGGAGTGGAGAAAAGATACAACACGTCTAGCCTCTGGCTTTACAGGATCAGTTACACAGAATGCACCAGCAATCTTTCCATCAATTGAAACTAAGATGCAAGTTCTAGCCAGATTTTCATTTTCATAGATGTACTTCTCAACCTCAGAACATATTGGAATATTACAAGCATGCATGAGTCTCTTGTTTCCAACTACAACCGTTCTATTACCAACTTTTCCCCTTACACCAGCTCCCATGTGTACCTCAAAATCATCCACATCCTGGACTTCCTCTGTGGAAGAACCAAACTTCTTGCGCAGTCTCTTTGCATGTACCACAACAGCTTTTGCTATCGGGTGCTCACTGCTTGCCTAAAAGTTTGTGTACATTAAGATATATCTGAATTATAAGAACTTCACTGTCATTTAAATCTGTTCTCCTTTATAATTATCATCTTCAGTTAACAAACTGTGAATTTTAAATACCAAATCAAATGGACACACAAAATTGAATTTTTCTCCCCAAATTTATGATGTATATGTATGGTTCACTTTATTTTAAGGAAATAATCTTTCTTTTTCCTAACTTCACAAAGTTATTAGAAAAAAATATTATTTCCCTCGAGAAATTTGTTACCTAACATGCTATAAATGATGACAACAAATTGTTGTCCTGTGTTTTTCAAATTTATTTGACATCTATTTTAAAATAAACCGCCTGAAATCCACACAAATAAACATTTTTATTTTCACTACAAGAAAGTGCCAAAATAAATTTTGTACACAAACATGCTATAGATGAAGACAAAATCTTTTCGCCTTGTTATTTTCAAATGTATTTGAAATCTCTTTTAAAGCAAAGCACTTGAAACCAACCTTAGCTAACATTCTTTTTCCATTACAAGACAACCAATTTCGTTTTATCATTATTAGTTTCAATCTCTCGTTTATATTAATCTCTTTCCATCATAGGCTCCAAAAATGTTACCAAGAACAAAATTACATCAAATATTCAGATATCCAAATAAGTGCAGTATTCAACATAGAAAAATACCTCCACAGCAATTGTCATGTCACATAACTCCTCCATGGAAAATTCAGAAAACAAAACTGCACCAACTACCTCTGGCTTCCCAACTGTTAGTGTACCAGTCTTATCAAACACAACAACTGTGACCTGCATTGCAAACAGTTAATGAGATTTCAACAAAAGAATTGTGATAAATTTATGCATAACATGAACGTCATAGATACAATGAAAAATGAAACAGTTTGGTCTTGCAAAAGAAGGTCTTATGCTAAGTAATATAACACCTTGCAGCCTATAGATTTTTTCGCAGGTCACAAATAACGGGAAACTTTTAAGGCTGTTTTTCACCATCTAGTTATAACTGATAAAGTGTTATCAATAGACAAGATATTATCAGAATTAATGCAAAATCAATTTTGGTGCAATACATGTAAGAGAAAAATGGAGAAGAAAAGGTTTTGTATATTATCAGAAGTGAATGCTTAATCACAACAAGTCCAACATATACAAATGAACCTCAAGAGTTGCTTTTGTAAACCTACATAGCCATGCTTCTCATTGGGTAAGAAAGTAATCATTAAAAGTGCTCATATTTGCTCAAAAGGTGGTACGCTGGTAACAGAAAAGAGTAAACTTTTAGTCTTTTTTATTGGTTATTATAAGCAACCTATTTTAATTAAATAAGCAATAAATGATAAAGAAAACCCATTAGACGGTAAGAAACATTCTCAAATTCTAATAACAACATTTCTAACATATTTTAAACAAAAATAGGGGGTAAGGTTCACATGTGGTATTAAAAATAATACATTTACAAACTTCTACTAGTATACTTGCCAAAGGCAGGCAAAGTTGACGCGCCATAGTTCTTTTTTTTTGTTGTACTGCATTCTACAATTTGTGATATGGAGTAACAGGAAAAAGAAACAGCATTACCTTGTGTGCCTTTTCCAGTGCATTTCCGCCCTTGATGAGCACACCTTGAGAAGCACCGATGCCTGAAGCAACCATGACTGCTGTTGGTGTTGCAAGTCCCAAAGCACATGGGCAAGCAACAACCAACACAGAAATAGCAAACTGCAAAGCAAGCTCAAATGCGTCCATTGCTGTTGGTATCCAATGTTTAGGGAAAATACCAGCTTTGCCAGGAATGAACCATCCAAGCCAAGTTATTAGTGCCACAGCAACCACCTAAGGATGCCACCACAAACTAAATAATGAAATGATAAAAATAGTGTTGTAATGCTGATATCAAGTAAGGTTTAAATAATGCAGTATCTTTATCATCCCTTCATTTTAGGTCAGATAATATCAGCATATAAACAAAAAGGTTAAGCAAAAAAAGTATTTAGATAACTGATGGAATATTTCACTGTTTTGAAATGCTTCTACATAGCACAGGCAAAGATAGAAACGCTACAAAAAAAGAAGTGACCCCTTTCCAGATCACCCAATCAAGAGAATGCCCACCAAAAACATGTTTATTAGTTAATTTGTTTATTCTCAACAATCAGCATATATCTATTCTATAACAATATATTAATGTCAATACTACATTTTGGTGTAAATATTTTGAAGACATTTTTACCCCTATTTATTTCATAATTGTATAAATCCTGTTAAAAATAAAGTAACTGTTTTAATTTTGATTTTATTATATATATATACACTAATAATATATGTAATTCTTACTAAACATACTGTAAGTTTAACTCAACCTTATCAAATCGGTTTGTAAGTTAAATTTTACACTAACTTATATACTATAATCTGGTCATATCTCTAGTTAACATGCGATTTCCAAAAATTATCACAAAGATTTTTTTTTTTTTTTCAAAAATAACTGCACAGCGGTTACAAATTTTAAATTTATTATAATAACTTTTAGCTACTAACATATACATTGTTTCTATTTTATATCTCTTCTATTTAAAAATTAATATATGTTAATACATAATAAAAGATTATTATAAAATATGTCAAATTAAGTTTAATAAATTAAAAAAATTAAACTTAATAAAAATGAGGTCGTACAGGCGCAGAGAGCCAGTGTTTCCGGTGTTAAGTCACTACTAGTAGATGAAACATTTTTTGAGGAAAAAAGAAAAATTAGAAACATACAGTTGAGAAGCAACACTCACTATTGGAACAAAAACCCTTGAAATATGGTCAGCAAGTTTTTGAACTGGTGCTTTGGCAAGTTGAGCAGCTTCAACGAGTTGAACTATTTGAGAAAGTGCAGTGTCTGATCCAACATGTGTGGCCTTAACCAGTAAGCATCCATTTTCATTGATGGTTCCACTGATGACCTGTCCAGCATATTAAGCAAAAGTAAAAAGTAAAATTAAATGCTCTTACCACCCTACTATGACACCTTTACACTAATTAGAACCACTAGAACTTAGGATTAAATAAATACAGAAAAATTTAAGGTTACATATTTCACTAAATGCCCCTTCCCAAGAAAATAAGAAGAAAATATATCAACCTCCTGGATCTATTGCACATGCCTTTGTGTGTACTCTATCTATATAAATCTTAATTTAATGATATGTAAACAAATCATGGACTGCATCCACTCACCTTTTTGGTTACACATATTACTATGAATCCCCCAGTTAGACCACATGAGACTTATGAATTTGTGTCACATGCAGAAAAGAGAATCATGATTGTAACAACCTTGGCTACACAGCAAGGAGATTCGGAAGGAAGGGAAAACTACTTGAAGCAAAAAATAAGGTAAAGATAAGCTAGTAATTGACCAATCTTGTGGGCAATTGGGTAAGGAGATTCACAGGACCTCAATAATCTGCAATGTTCTATCATTTATTTTCTTGTATTGTGAGCAACTCTGTTATTTGTAATAAGAATTTGGCCATATTTCTCTAGTAAAACATAGCTTAGCTCCTATCAGCTATCTTTCATGGAATTCTCACCCTTCAACATCAACACTCACCCTTACTAGTGTTTTTGTCATGTTCACCCCTAATTTTAATGTGATGCCTCTGCTGTCATAATCTGTAAGATTAAAAACTACAAGCAATTGAGTCATAATATAAGAATAATACCTTGTCTCCTGGGCTTTTGTCAACAGGTCTTGCTTCCCCAGTGATCATACTTTCATTTGCGTAGCTTTGTCCTTTTATAACAATACCATCAACAGGAATTTTGGTCCCAGGAACAATCTTAATTATGTCATTTTTTTGTATAAGTTGAGTGTCAATTTCCGTCTCAGAGATTATATTTCCATCAGTATCAATGGCTACTAAATAAGCTTTATCAGGAACAAGTTGAGTCAGCTTTCCTAAAGCATCCGATGTTTTCCCTTTAGCCACAATTTCCAAATACTTCCCTAATAGAATAAAGGATATCAACATAGAACTTGTTTCAAAGAAATCTTGTCCTTCAAATGTATCCGAAGTCAGTGCTTTTACTAAAATATATAGAGAATAAAAATAAGCAGCATTTGTGCCAAGCGCAACAAGCACATCCATGTTAGCAGATTTTCGCTTCAGTGCGTGATATGATCCAACATAGAACCTGTTAGTAATAGACACATAAAATGACTATGAAAATCTCTGATTTCTTGAAAACAATACAATAACAAAAAAACAAACTAGGATAAATAGTTATTCGTGGTTATAATACCTTTTGCCAATTATGAACTGGACAGGCGTGCAAAGAATCCATCTTAAAAACAGCCCAAGTGTAAGCATGTTGTGGATCCTGTAGTTTAACCAATTGCCATAAGGAGGAAGCATGGGAAGCACCATGGCAAATACAAACACCGGAACAGAAAATAAGCAGCTGAACAAAAATTGGTCCCTATACATAAGGATTTCGTTCACCTTATCCCTTCCTCTTTGCCTCGAAGGAGTGTATAAGGTTGCTTGATACTTCTTGGGGCCACAGCTAGCTTCCTGAACACAGTGAATGAGAGATCTTGGACCTGTGACATCCGGATCATAGCTAACTGTAACTTTATGTTCTGACAAATCCATCTCAACATGGTTCACCCCCACAGCTAACTTAAGAGAAGACATTACTAAATTTACATCTTCTGCAGTATAAACACCTTCAAGCTTTAGAAACACTTTGTTTGCATCATTCCCAGAGCTAATAAGATCAGTTCCAAAACCTGTATCCTCTATGGCCTCAATTATCTTGTCAACATCAGTGAGATTAGGATCAAAGTGTACTTTTGCCTCCTCCAAAGCAAGACCAACTATTGCCTTTTTCACCCCTTCAACCATTTGAAGGGCATTCTCAACGGAATCAGAGCAGCTTGTGCATGCCATTCCTTTAATCCTCACCCGGCACACTGCTATGTCCTGCCCATGAAGCTCATGAACTCCAAACCCACTCTCCTCTATGCCTTCTTTTAATTGTTTCACCTATAATATTTTTTACAAACACAAAATAAATATCATCCACATTTGGCAGTATAAATATTAATTCACCAAAGATTTAACAACAATTCCATCCCAGAAAGTTGTAACACAAGTTGATTTAGCCCCTAAAAGTTCTCACTTATACAAATTAGTCCTTCAAAGTCAATAACATGGACAAAACTTAGATGGATTTCCTCTTGTGTTTTTTAGTGTTGTTCTCTTTACAGATTATAGCTTGACCTCGATAATAATTCACATAATAAAGTTTGCCACTTGCATTAAAAGTCATTACAAACTACCAACGTCAAAACTTCAGTTCTCACAAAATAACACCAAGAGAACTCAAGAAACAACATCCAAGTTTTCCACAGACCAAATTGTATACTATTCTATTTCTAAAAACGATAAAAAAAAAGTAAAATAAAGATAATATAATATATGCACTAGAAAAATTATTACATAGTCCAGAACCACCATGCACTCACAGTGTAAAAGTCACACATTATCAAAACTTTAGATAATCACTGAAGATGAAGTCTTCAATTTTATCCAATATCACAGTAGGTATGACTCTTGAAGATAAATAATGTAAGAGTCAGAAGTTTCCCGTACACGGTGATGCATAGTTTGTGTTCGGATGACATGCATGGGCTTTTTCCTCTGATTAACTCTTTCCCATAATTTGACAATCTCGAATAAACTTGTGAAGTCACGCCTATTTTAAAAGTCATAACTATTTTGCAATAACTTGTTTAAGTCCATAAATTAGTATGATTTTCGATAACTAATTTATGATTTATGAACAATTGAGGGTATGCTTTTTTGGCAAACGCTAACCAGTACCCTTAGTGTGGTTAAAGAATAAAAAATAAAGTTTTTTTTTTTATTGCATGCAGAGAAATTCAGTCCCCTGTAACTTTTTAATATCATGTTATAATATAACAGATTAATTTGAATTTTTTACGTATTCAAAAACTAAATCAGAATTTTCAATCTTCTAGGACTAAATTGATCATTTACGAGACAAAACAGAGCAGAAAAAGACCTAAGTCCGACTTACGGTAACCAACTTGGGGTCAAACTTGATGGCGGCGCGGCCATCAAGCGGCGAAACGGCGACGCTTTTGACGCCGTTAAGGCCCCCGACGACGGCCTCGACGGAATTTACGCACGAAGCACACTTGATGTCGCTCAGTTGAAACGTGACTGTCCTAACTGCGGCGGCGGAGGCCTCCGGAGCCTGCAACAACGGTACCTTGAGTTCGCCAATCCCCTTAGGTTCCATCGAAAGATTCGAAATTGAAAATTCAGAAGAGCAGAGAGGAGATTTGGAAAAAAAAAACGAAAAGTGGGAAAAGGGGGAAAAGATAGGGTTGGGAGATTCCAAGAATCTTTGGGGAAGATAAGGATAAAAGAGGTTACAAGAGAGATGAGAGTAGTGCGTGGAGCAGAGGTTTGAAAGTTGGAATCCTCGCTCAGTGTTTTTGTTCTAACTTTTGAATTTGTAACTGTCTCATTGTTCCTTTCCCACCAAGTTTTCATCTTTTGCCACTTCTACCCTTCTTGAAATTAGAGTTAAGATAGTTTATATATATAATAACCTACCCATAATCTATCTATGTATAATACTACAAATCGAGTCTCCTTTCAAGAGAAGTATTTACACATGTCACAATCACCTTTTTTTTTAAAAAAAAAACTTTAAAGAGAATTTTTAACACGTGATAGCAAGGAATCGTGGTCTTCTATACGATAATATGTGGTGCACCAAAATACGACCACGTGTCCCACTTCATCTTTACTTTTTCCTTCTCCTGTGCACCTTACCCACTTTTGCTTTTTTGTCTTACTCTCACTTTGTCTTTGCTTATTATGTTCTTCACTTTTCATTTCTCTGGTTCACTTTTCCATTTCCCTTTAAACCTCACTCTGTGCCTTTGCCTGCTTCCGTCTCTTCTGCTACGTCTTCTACCGAAGACGTGTTACATAACTTCTAGGTTTTTCTTCATGGTAAGATCTTTTCTTATTATCCTATGGACATTATCGCATATGAGGTTTTTAAGGTTTTTAACCTTTTTTCGGTCTCATGAACTTTCATTTTTCGATCTCTCTCTCACCTTCACCCACCTTTCACTTTCTCTCTCACCCACATTGTTGCTTTTCGCTCCTTCACATCTGTTCATTATAAAGTTTTTTTTACACTATTATGAAAAACACTCTTACCTTGTGTAAACAGTGAACAAATAAATGCATAAAATATGTATCTATTCAAATTTGAATTTGAACTTTGGGGCCAAGTTTTCAGTATATATAGATCTTTAGTGTGAGGAATTTTCAGTTTCATACCATTTCTCCATCGTAGAGTGAAGTTTCATGTGTGGATTTTAGTTTGTTATATGTTTTATACTGCTTTATTTTTTATTGTTTTACAACCCTGAAAGCAAGAAGCCAAGATGTTAAACTGATTTTTGCACTTTCTTGCCATTCTTTAGTCAATGTTTGTATGTTTTTTTTCCTTTATATTCATGATAAGATTTTTCTTGATTGGCATAAGTTTTGATCTCATTTGAGCTTTTTAGGGTTTTTAACCACTTTCCTGTTTCATTAACTTTTGTTTTTTGAGTTTTGGCTTCATCAAATGTTTATTAAGTTTTTTTTTGTCTCATTTCGATATGAATAACTTTTGTTTTGGTGCCATGAGATTTTTATTTTTGATCTCTTCACACATCGTCTTTGAAGGTTATCATTTTTTTATCGCAAAGATTACATTTTTTTGCAGATATTTGACATATTATTATTATTATTTTTTAATGGTGTAGGTTGACGAGATTATTGTGGTTGTGAGAGAAACCCTAAAAATGTAGTGCAATATTTCACAAATTTGTGAACTGTTCAAAGGTAGTATAACACAGATTTTCTCCAGTCTTTGCCTAATTCATGCTCTAAAATTTTTTTGATCACTTTTTGCAAAAGTTTTCTCAGACTAATTTCACTCCACATGTTTAGACTTTTAAAGTTTATATTTTTTTTTAACCAAAAGACTACATTTCCATTTGTATTTAGCTCATGATCATATTGACTGGTGCATGTTTGACCAATAGTTGAGAATTTTGAATATTAATTTCAAATGGTAAACTAAAATGTTTTGTCGCCAACATAGGTTCCTCAAGGCCTATATATGGGTTCAAGTGTAGCTTCAATTGCAACATTGGCAATGGAAGGCTTTAAGAGAAGAAGAGTTTTGTCAAGTATTACAAGGTTCTTTTTTCCTCTTCAATTAAATGAATCAATTCATTCAACTTCTAAAGATGCTTTAGTTTTTTCCATATTCAAATATTTCCTTCATGATTAGTTTGATGTTTTAATGTAAAATAATAAACATCAACCCATTTTAGACTTGAATACTCAAAAGCTTTTAAATAACAAATAAAGAAGTTATATGTATAGGCCATGTTATTTTTTAATATATTTATTGTTAACATTAAAAGTTGTTGCTACTGTCATAACAGTAGCAGTAAACACTGTGAACATTGAAAGAGCTCCTTCTATTTGAATCTTTTGATGAGGTAGAATAAGCAAAGTAAAGTTTTTTGACCGACATTATTATCAAAAAATTCTTTTGTTATCAATTTGATATTTTATTGTAACATATCATCATTATTCTCATTTATTCATTTACTTTGAAGTAAAACGTTAAGAAAATTAAACTGCATCCTCCGTTGCAATATGTTCTCCTTGGTTGCAGAAAGTTATTTTCCTGTGGATGAATAGTTTTTGCTTTTAAGGAAAAGTGGAACTTAGATCATTTGATAAATTTTATAGCTCAACATGTTGGACATGTTTTATTGACAAACTTCAATAATAGACTATTATAAAAAAATGTGATTGTTAATTACAATGATAGATTACACATAAATTTGATTTTAGAAAAGTTTTTTATTTTGATCTAAGAAAATTTTGACCGACATATTTATTCTATTAAAAAAAATTTAAATTTTATTTTTCCACTAAATATAATTTTTTCTTATAAAACTAGGAAATATGTTTAAACCTATTTGAACTCCATTTTCTCATTTAATTAATTACTTTTAGGTAAAACGTTAACAAAATTAAATTGCATGATTGAAATTTTATTTCTTATATATCATAAACAAAGAATTTATGACAAAAATCATAAAATAAATTTTATATATTTGGAATTACAAGGTAATATAAAAGAATGGCCATTATTATTTTTAATCAATATATAATTTAAAAGTAACAAAATATTTTTATTAATCTATAGCAGACGTGTATTATTTAACAGATAAAATTTATAACAACAAATATAAAGAGATTTCTTTCTGTAACAATTTCTTTTACGTGCATAAATTATTATTTTTCGTTTATTTTTAATTATATTTTAAAATCACAACATCTTTGATCCCGCCGCGGACTCGAACGTGGAGGATATGCCTCGTCACTCCTTCGTCTAGTCTTTTGCAACTGCGCGTTTTGCAGTAATGCTCCAAGAGCCTCCTCTGGAACTCCAAACGATACCTGCAAAACACACAGACGGCGCCTCTAGCGGCCGTGTGCACTCCGACGCTCAAGTCAGCCAACAGGAACACCAAAAACTCTCACTGAATCTCTCTGTGAAACTCGTGTGTGCTCTGATCCACTTTCTCTCTCTGTGTAACTCAATTCTGTGTGTGGAAGAACTGTGTAAACTTGTGTAAGAATGTCTCAGAATTTCTTCTACCTTACATGAGGTGGAGTACCTTTATACTGGGCCGCGCCTCTCTCTCAGATGGTGACACGTGGAGGCATGCAGCTGACATCTAACCGTACACGTGTCACATCTGAAGGGCCTCTGTGCTTTTCTCTGTGCGGCTAAGTTATCCTCTCGCGGAGTAACTTAGCACGTTTCTTCTCTGAGTGAGTCGCGTGCTCCCAGGAGATCGCCAGGTGTGGCTGGTCTATGCATACTCGCTAGGCGCATCCTGCTGCATGGCCTCGCCGCAAGTCCTCTGAGTGGGTATCATGCGAGGTGCATGCGTAACGCTCTCCCTGGGAACCTAGGTCCCAGCTTAACACGTGTTGGCAAGAACCTCGATGACCGATCTAGCTCTACATGCACTAATGACTGAGCGGGCTCTTCATGCACTAACGACCGATCGCGCTCTTCATGCACTGATGACCGGTCGGCTGCCTCATCACCTTCCACCGACGTCCGTGCAGTGCCTCATCACTTCCCACCGACGTCCGTGCGATGCCTCATTACTTCCCACCGACGTCCGTGCGGTGCCTCATCACCTTCCACCGACGTCTGTGCGGTGCCTCATGACCTTCCACCGACGTCCGTGCGGTGCCTCATTACTTCCCACCGACGTCCGTGCGGTGCTTCCAGGCGCTTATCTAGGCACCGCTCTGGGGGTGGTGACCACTTGGTAACTGACCACCGATCACCATTCTAAGTGGTCTCCTCCCTGATTCATCTGCCATCTCATGCCACGTGTCACCCTGTGACTGGTCCACGTGGTCATCTGCTGCTGACGTCATCGACTACCGATGACCGACCGGATCAATCTTAATTTGAGTAGTTAGCCATTTATTATACAATCTGAGTTTAGACTTTCTTCGACATCTTTGGTCGAAAATTTTTTAGAAAGAAGAACAGAGAGTTTGATCACAATAAAAGAAATAATTCAAGAAAATTGTTAAGTGAAAATTAATCTTAAAAATAAAAAAATAATTATAATTATTATATTAACTAAATTAAATACTATTTTAAATTAATTTTTAGAATATTTATTAATATTTAAATTAATTTTTATTATTGATAAATAGTTTTTAAACAATATCTAATTCTATCAAAATTTTAACTATTAATAAAAATTAATTAAAATGTCAATAATCTTTTTAATCTCTATAATAATATCTAATTTAGTTAATATAATAATTAATTATTTTTTCTATTTTTAAAATTAATTTTTATTAAATAAATTTTTAATAGTAAATATATACAAGACCTTCAAACCATGAAAATATTAGAAGACTCATCAAATAAGCTACAACATACAAAACCTGTTGGCCTATGCACAAGATATGAATTCGTTATTCGAATTTTGCCATACTATCTACTCAAAAGTTAACTCATCAATATCAATTAATATTATTATACAACACACAATTGTTTTTTTTTTTCTAAGAAAGTATGTTAAATGTGATCTTGTTAAAAAAAGCTGAGTTTAAAGAAAAAAAGTCAACTAGAAGACTATCAATTCTCATTAACATGTGTATACAGTAACTATTGCATGTTTTTTTGTTATCTTGAAGTCTTGTAAAATCATTTGATCGACTAATACACGTAAAATTCACATTGCACCCTATTTATAAATCTTTACATGTGTAAAGTTACTTCAATTAAAAAAAGCTTAGAGTCTATATCTTCTCATGTAGAGTTTTTCTTGTCTTCAAATTGTAGTTTAATGAAAAAAAAAAGAAGAAACTTGTCAGAGGAAATATCAATAAATGAATTTATATATTGTATTCTGTAGAAGGTAATGAAAATATTTGTGTAATTCTTTTATTGTAGTGAAATGTATTAGTGTTTTCTAAAAGAAATTGGAAGAAATTCTAATTGAGTGGATCAATATAAAAAAGCAAGTGTTCATTGTTTTTTCTGTCCTTGCACAAGTTTTATAAAATCATTTCAAAAATTTACTACAAGAAAATTATTGGTTAGAAACCAATTTTAGTGACAAAAAATAATTAATTGTTATAGTAACTAAATTAGAGACCATTTTAGAGATTAAATTTTTTTTTAGTTTCTAAATTACTTTTTATTATTATTAAATGGTTTCTAAATTAGTATTTAATTAGCTACCAAGATTTTTGCTACCAAATTTAGAATCTAGATAATTGGTAGTTAAAACATTGGTAGCTAATTAGATATCAATTTAGAAACCATTTAACAATAATATAAACTAATTTAAAAATCAAAATTTTTTTTAGTCTCCAAAATTGTCTCTAATTTGGTCACTACAGTCACTAATTATTTTTTGTCTCTAAAATTAGTTTGTATTTAATGATTTTCTTGTAGTGATTATTTTTCCACCAATAAACACTTTCATTGTCCTTTCTAACCATTTTCATCTTTCAAATATTTGTAAAAAAGTTTTAGAACTTCATTCAATTTTTTTTTCCTAGAGTTAACATGTTAACAATTACATTACACATATTACTTAAAATATAACCTTTAATAAGGAAATTTATTTTTGCAACACAAATTAAGAAGGAGGGAAGTTGATGAAAATATAAACGCTTCAAAACTTAGAAAAAAATGCTAGGATGAAGTGTTGTACATGTCAACAGTATAATCACAACAATAAATAATATATTTATTATTTAAGATGAATAAGGTAATTACATAACTGTCAGATTCAAACTAAGTTTACAAAAACATATAAATGCACATCAAACAATAAATAAATTAAGAACATCAATTGAAACTGTAAATAAATGTTTAAAAGTATCTAAAATTTTCTAAAACTAAAACATGAAAGCTAAAGGTAAGACTAAATGCCATAAGATAAATTTTTTTTTTTATCATCATCTATCCAAGGATATTGTAAAAGTTGATAAACTATGTGACCCATGTTGTCCTCATATAATCAACGGATTCGAATTGAGCAGTTGAACATCCATAAAATATTGCAACATAGAATAAGTTGAAATTAGTCTATAAATTAGACATAGTTTGTGATATGAAGAATTAGTTAAGCATGATTGCATGGTTCCAACCTATTTCAATATTGACTCATACAATGGTTACAATCCATTGCATTACATAATAGCCACACTCATACCCTCCTATTTGTTTATTTCACTATAGTTCAATATTACCAACCTAATCAAGATATTTTTATTACAAAGAAACCCAAGGAAAGTATTTGATGAAATTACTAATAACCTTAATGATGCAATCCAAGCTATTGAATGGATGATTGAATGGAGAATGCAGTGGAGTGGAGTGGTGATGGAGGCACCGAACGATTGAGAAGTGCTAGGTTTTGGAAGTTTGATGGTGCTATGAAGGGGAAGGAGGTTTCACCAACCTTCCTAAGTTCACTAGGCCAAAGAGGTCACTAGCAAGAGATATTTGGGAGAGAATGATTATTCCAATTAAGAACTCTTCATTCATTTAATTGCAAATCTATGGTGAATATGGTGGCTTTAGGAAGCCGTGTGTACTCTTCTAAGGTGCTCTAGAAGCCCTTACTTGTGTGACAAGTTTAGGGTTTCTAGAGTATCCTTATTTCATCTATAAAATACTCCATTTGAAAATATAAATCCTATACAAGTTATTTCTACTATTGATACATATAGTTCTTCTGTCTTTTATTCTTGTGTATAGTGGCTTTGGATGGTCCTCCATCACTTAAGCTGCAACCACATCGGCTTTTGAGACCTTACACTTAGTCAACCCTTCAAAATGTTATATCTAGTGTATGAACTAATAATAGTAAAAGGGAGCAGTTAGGGGACGCTTAAGTAACATGCATACATAATTTGATAACATCATTACCAATTGAATATTTATTTGAGATATGCAGGTGACTTCTCGTGTAATGAGTAGAATCACGCAATAGTGTGATCAGTTAGGGAGATGATACGTAATTGCAAGTGACATTTGCATTGAAAAAACTATTAGTATAACTATAAATAATTAAGTGCTAATAATTAATGACTTAGAAACTGCACTTACTCATTAATATGGGGTGCTAGACCTATCTGTTTCCCCTGTAACCAAGCACGTTGTAAGGTATGTTTGGGTTTCAACTTTGTTGTTTCCTAGTGGATTAATGAGTTAGGAGTCCATGAACATAAACATCATGTTACCCCTCATTAGTACTTACTCCAAGCAAACACCTACAAGTAAAATTAGTTAAATCATAATCAATAATTCAATTATATAAACTAAAATGAATTTTTCTTTAAGAGACTTACATCATCCATAACTGAATCACTAATATATTAAGCTTTTGGTTGTCTGCTGTAACCTCTAACATATCTAACATGTGTATATATAAGGGAGAGTCATTATTCCTTGAAAAACAAAAGCATCCCACAGAAGCTCCATTAGGTTTGTAAACCATAATAACCTGTAAATAATATGGCCATAGGATCATCGATAAACATAACTTGTTTTTTTCTTTGAGAATCTTTCCTTTGATGCTGTAGCTAAAAATAAAAAACATTTTAATTAAATTACATGTACAAATGTATTCATACACACAAGTCAATAATTACAAATTATTTTCTTATTGGAGATTTTGCAATAGGCCTAACAAGGTGTATAGGCCAGACCACAAATGTCTGAAATGCTTGTACACTAGTGCAAAAACATAGAACAAGTGTGGTTTTTGTATATTTATAAATGCGGCTATATAGCCGCATTTATAAATACTATTTACAAGTGCGGTTGTTTCTTGTAACCGCACTTGTATATGCTTCTGATATTTAAAAAAAAAATTTAATAAATATTAAATAATATAAAATTTAAAATATACAAATTATAATACATAAAAAAAATAAATTCAAAATATTAAAGAAAAATTTTAAAAACCACACCAACCTTGTGTGTGAACGAAGGTTGGTGGTGAAGAGTGGCAGGAGAGCGCCAGCAGCGGAAGCGGTGGCGGAACAGTGACGGAGTGGTGGCAGAGCAGCGAAGCTAATGAAACACTACCTTTGACCACCAATGCAAGGAAAATAAACAAATATAATGAAAACGTAAAAATATTATACATAGTGAAGATGTAGAGGAAGAAACGATTAAAGAGAACATACAATATGACCCAAATTAATGAAGATGCAGAGGAAGATGAACTCCAACAACGTTCCCGAGCGCAGGAACAATGCAAACGAAAGGCAAGAGGAGAAGTAGGAAAGTGTGGCATGCTTCAAAATTTAGGGTAAAAAACTATTTACAAATGCGGCTAAAATGTAAAACCGCATTTGTAAATCAAGACGCTTGATTTACAAATGCGGTTATTATTTGTAAATCAATACGCTTGAATTACAAAGGCAGTTATTCAAGTAGCCGCATTTGTAAATCAAACGGCAATCAAAATAATTTCAAAAATGCCACCGCATTTTTTACGAATGCGTATGAGCGCAAACTGCATTAAATAAACAGCATTCTTTTACTCATTTTGCACTAGTGGTACCACATTAAATACCTTATCTATTGGCACAGGACCTGCAACATCAGCAATACAAACTTTCTCCACCATGACCTTGACCATATCAGGGGGGAGAGCCATAATAACACAATGGTCTATTCAAAGACTTTCCCTAAGGTCACCAACCGAGGAATAAAACTGTCCTCCACATATAACTCACATTTGCTCGTGAAACCAATGTCATCCCATGATGGATTATCAGCTACACAACTCCCCTTTGTGCTAACTTTAACACTATGAGGCATAGGCACAAAGATGTCCTGTGCAGGAATTTTGTGTTGTGATATACCTAAGGTCTTGAGGCATTGCTCAAACTCCTGCTTCAACTTTTGAGTAACCTCCTTTATGACCTTCAACATGCTTTGTTGCATCAATTTCAAAATAACTTCTTGACCGGGAGCCTCATAGGAGTATTGGCTTGAAGAAGGTCCACACACACACACACACACACACACACTGTAATAATCATTACAACAAGAGATGTACACCTACCAAGAATTCTTCAAGCTGATTCTGTTTTTCCGTTAAAGCCAATGAACGCAAACGAGTCCCTTGAGCTTCTTAGTTGGCATGCATTTGGAGAAGCAAAACCAAAAGAAGAATACAATTACCTTGCAAAAAGTGTAGTTAGTCGTTGTGAAGGACTACCTCTAGCTCTTGAAGTCATTGGAAGTTGTTTATTTGAAAGGTCAAAAGAAGAATGGAATAGTTTTTTGTTAAAATTGGAGAAAATTCCCCTCCACGACATTCAACGGAAATTGAAAATAAGCTTCGATGGTTTACACAATGAAATGGAAAAAGATTTATTTCTTGATATATGTTGCTCCTTTGTTGGTAAAGGCAGAGTCTATGTTACCAAGATCCTAAACGGGTGTGGAGTAGATGCTGATACTGGAATAAGAGTTCTCATAGAACATAGCTTCATAAAAATTAAAAAGAACAATAAACTTGGAATGCATCCTTGGCTACAAGAAATGGGAGAAGAAATTATCCGTGAAAAATCAAAAGAGGAATTCTGGATGGAGAGGAGACTGCAGTTTGATGATGCAGAATATGTATTGAAAGATAATTCAGTAAGAACATTCTTTATATATGGTTTCTAAAACTTCTCTTGAAGTATTTGCTTTACTTTCTCATTTTCAGTACATTGTTTTTCTTTACTCTTTTCATCACAGGGGATAAACTCTTGGGCAGTGCCTGTGAAACTGCGTTCAGTCAGAAGAGAACCATCAAGACTGCCGCTGAAACTCGCTGGAAGTTCTGAGTACACTTCTAAGAAACTGAGAGGGATCAGTTTGCAAGGGTCTTTTTCAGAATGCGTACTTGAGGGCTTTCATCTGCATGATGCAATAGCGATTCACTTAAAACACACTCATCTTCGACTCCTCTTGAAAGAACCTCAGGTTTTTATTACGTGCCATTTTCTATTAAAACACAAAGCTAACTAAAACAAAAACAGTAACCTATTGGTGTTTCATTTTCATTTTCTTCTCTGATACTAGTCAAAAAAACTGTCACGGTGTAGGTTTTGAGGTGGCTGAAAGTCCTTAATCTTAGTCACTCCAAGTATTTAATACAAACCCCTGACTTTTCCGGACTACCAAGTCTTGAACAACTCATTCTCAAAGATTGTCCAAGATTGCGCAAAGTACACCAATCTATTGGAGGTCTCTCCAATCTTACACTGCTAAATTTGAAGGACTGCTCAACTCTAAGAAATCTCCCCAGAAAGTTATATACGTTGAAATCCTTAAAAACTCTCATTCTCTCTGGTTGTTCGATGATTCATCTATCGGAAATAGATACAGTGCAAATGGAATCCTTGATAACTCTAATTACAGAAAATACAGTTGTTAAGCAAGTGCCTTTTTCAGTTGTAAGCTCAAAAAGCATTGGATATATATCCCTACGTGGATTTGAGAGATTGCCACGTAATCTTTTTCCTTCTATCATTCGGTCTTGGATGTACCCTACAAAGAATTCCATATCTTATATTAATTCGTTTTGCATGGATATGGAGGATAATAATAGTTGGGATGATATTGTGCCATTGCTTAGCAGCCTGGCAAATCTTCGAAGTGTTTTGGTGCAATGTGACACCGAGTTTCAACTATCTAAGCAATTGAAAAATATTCTGGTCGAATATTTTGCAACTACTACAGAATCAGGAATTTCAAAGCAGCACTTCAGGTCTTCTTTGATTGGTGTTGGAGCATACCATGAATTGTTCAATGCTGTCAGCCATAACGTATCTAAGGTTCTTCTCTAGCTTTCCCTTTGGTTTATCACTTTCACCCTGAGTTTAGCAATTAAGAGACCTAATGAAGTATCTAAGTACTGGGAAATTGATTTCCATTTCTTGGTTTATTAGTTTCATGTGATTTATTCCTAACGATCGTAGAAATATAAACTGAAAGGGATGAACACAGAAATGCATTCTAAATCCCTAACGACATGATGCTGATATAACACAACAAATTGTATTATATTTTGTAATTTTTGAGGACAAATAATGGTTGCAGAAGATAATTTGAATAGCAAAAATAATAGAAATGTCTAAGCTTTTGATCATATGGTACAGGTAACCATAAGCAGTGAGTCATGTGATGTTTGTCTCCCAGTTGACAATGATCCTTATTGGTTGGCCCATACGGGTGAGGAACATTCTGTTTCTTTCAGTGTGCCTCTAGATCGTGACTTGAAGGGAATGGTTTTGTGTGTTGTTTATTCATCAACCCCTGAAATCGATGCAACTGAATGTCTTAGAAGTGTCTTAATTGTTAATTACACACAGTGCACATTGCATATACACAACCATGGCACAGTAATTTCCTTTAATTATATAGATTGGCAGGATATATTGTCAAACTTAAGATCTGGAGACAAGGTGGAGATGTTTTTGAGTTTTGGTCATGGATTGGTTGTCAAAAACACAGTTGTCTATCCCACATGTGGTGAATCAAATTACTTGAGAAAAGAGCCAAAGGAAAATTCTCTCCTTAGATTCATAAAGAAAATTGTAATGTGACTTCACGTAAGTCATTTATCTTCTTTGAGAATAGCAGGATCCCTTTAGTTATGGAATTAATCATTGTGTCCTTGCTTGCACTTCATCTTTTTTCCATCTTTTCCAGTATAGTTTATTGTTAAGAAATTCATGTTTATTTTAGCCTTGTTTCTCACTCTTCAAATTGTGCTTCACTTGAGCTGTTTATCTTATTTGTTTTATTTTCCCTTTTAGCATATAATATCTCAATAAGAAATTATCTTAAAAAAGACATGCATTATGAAATAAAGACGTGTTGTTATGAGCTTTGCTTTGCTATCTGCTAGGTAGTCTCTGTTTTCGTTTCAACATAATAAGCATCAATCCCTTTATTTAAGACTAAATGAAACTAATTTTAATTTCACTTCTAGTTTTTACACTTATTTTTATTTTTTTATGTATAGTTTAAACATGTCCATTTTTTCAATTACATTTATAAGTTTAATTATAGTTTTCAGTTATAACTTTTCAATTTTCAGTTTTTAGCTTTTCTTTTTCAAATATAGCCATGATCTTAAAACTTATTTTAACTTTGTTAAAAATGTTTAAAACTTAATTCTTATAAATTAATATTCATTTGATACGTTGAAATATAATCTTTTAGAAAAATTCAAATAAAATAACCAGTTAGACAAGTAGAACTAATATTTATAGAAAATATTTTTATTAATATTTTAGATTTTCATTGTCAATTGTAAAATTGGCATATTATGATAATTTTACATTTTCACACTTTCTATATCCGTTATAAAATATAAGAAGTACATTTATTATGTGGATTAGAACAAGAATAGTAATAAAAAAATTTAAATTTTTTTATATTCAGCTAGTTTCGATGTTTGTTAAGATTTTAGCTAATGGAGAAATTAAGATAGTTTTTTTAATATTTGACTTGTTTTAGTGATTTCTCTCCGTGCATAATAATTTACAATTCTCTAACTATAACAAACACAATTCCGAGATAATTTTTTTCAGGGTTATCACATTGGGAAAGGTATAAATAATGTATAAGTACATAAACAATTATTAACAATACAACGATCCTAACATTCATACGCAAGGTATAAGCTATCATAAATAAAATTAGAAATATACAAGCTATCATAAAGTTACTTATAAAAAATATGAAAGTATACATGTGAATATCTTCTATAAGTTTATCCTTCAACTAGGAAAAGTAAAAAAATATCTACAAATTCAAAATTTTAGTTAATCAATAAAAAACTTCACATTTTACTAACTAAACTACTTCAGATAATTCTACAATTACTTGCATCCATGAGTCATTAATTAATATTAATGATTATGATTGATGAAACAGACAAATTAAAATAGATATAATGAAGATATATTTTATATTTCAACTTAATAGTTATGAGAAATATAACTTATATTGGGTACAATACATTGTATCTTCTTTACTTAAATAAAGGCAAAAATCAACTCAAAAGCAATTAATAACAAGATAACCATTTTATAAATAACACATGATGTGAGTTGATTTTAAGATTGTAAATTTTATGGATTGTACTTTGTTTATAAGTTTTTGTTTTAAGCAAAATATGGTGAGAAACCCAAATAAAGATTCTCACTGGATACGAACTTAACCAAGTGACTAAGTATGAAAGCTCACTTCTAGAGGGCAAATAGAAAAACACAATTATATGGTAGTTAAGATGACGATGGGCGGAAATGAAGAACATATAAGATGGAAGGAAGTAAGATAAAAATCGAATAGAAAAGAGCAAGACAAGAACATAAAAGGAATTGAAAATGGCACAAAAGAAGAAATTAAAAAGATGAAAGGAAAGAAAAGCTTAGGATGATGAAGATGTGGTCACGCCACTTGGAAAGGGAGGAGACTTCGATGAGTGGTGAAGAGCCGCCACTTGAAGTGTAGTGCACTCAAGATAAGACCCAAATTCTAGGAGACTCAGCTCACTAAACACTCTGATGGAGTTTCTTTTCTATACAAAACTCAATGTGTCAAATACATGAGGCAAGATACTCTATTTATAGGAGAGAGAGCCTTGGAGAGCAAGATAGAGGGATAGGGGTGTCATTTTTGAGAAACCTTCTAGAAGTTAGGTCAAAGTGGAGTGCCTCCCAAGCTAGCCTACATCTTCTAGAAACTAGGTTAAGGGGCGTTTTTGGAAAAGGGTTTCTAGAAGCTAGGTTTTTGGTGGGTTTGACACAAGCCCAATATTATACTAAGTACACCCTATTCTAGCTTCATTACGCTAATTGCACCCCCAAAGTGAGTCCAATTTATTTACCTAAACTTGTCTTGTGAAAAGACTTGAAGGAAGAACATCTGATATTCTAGTTTATGTCTGGTTTTTCTTTTGCTGAGGCTTTCTTGAGGTTTGATGGGGCTTGGTCTTGTATGCTGAGATGACTAACCTAATTGTGAAGTGTCTGTTGTGTCCTTGGTCATCTGCTTGTCGAGATGGTTTGTATCAATATCTCTATTAAAAAATAAAGTAACAAACATTAATAATATTATTACACAATTTCATACAAATAAACATATAAAAACTTATGAAAAATAATAAATTCATAAATATACATTCCCTCACTGTGGTCTTTACGAGTTGCATGTATATCATCAACTACTTTATTGTCATCTTTATTCATCATCATTGATGTAAATAAACGGGAGTCACCAATATCAACATTACACAATTCATCATCAATGATCTTTGCTAGTTTTTTTTTTTCGTGAAAAAACAACATACCAATCTTTTGATGTATGATCTTTGACATAAAAAAATTGAGATGCTTAATATGCCATGATAAATGGCTCACCCGATGCCTATCTTTCTAAAGTCAACCAAAGTCCTTCCTCGATCATCTCTTTTTACACAACTCTTATTGTCAATCCACTTGCACTTGAAATGAACAAAAACCCTAGTATAACCAACCTCATAGATATGTTTTATTACACCATAGTACAACATTGATCCAACTATAGGATTTTCATTTTTTGAAGTGAAGAAATGCATCGACTCAACTTCCAGAGTGACTCCACTATTTTGAACTATATATTTTTTTCATCCAAAGACTACATATAGAATGAACAATTGTTGATATCATACCTGGTACAACAAAGGACATCATGTTGATCAAGGGAAGCTTTGATGTTTTCAAATCCTCTTAGAGCTTGAAGAATTTGAAGCTTTTTATGTTGAATATAGAATAGGATTGTTTAGAATCTTTGTTGAAGTCAGATCCTAAATCTCAGCATTGCTTGATTAATCTGTTTTGAAAAATAACAAAGTGTTTTTAAAAGCAAAGGAAGAACAACCAATTATATCTTCGAGATAACAGGTTGTTTGTTACTTGGCTAGCACAAGGGTTTTGAATTTGCCTTGTGAGTCTATTAAGTAGCAGCTTGACACATTTAACCGATTATTTTGTGGTTTTAATCGGTTAAATGGATGTCTCCATAACAACTTTCTGAAAAACCGTTTTAACTGTTTTCAAACTGATTTAGCTGATTCAAAGGGCCTTAAACGGCTAGTTTTCAAGTGCTATAAATATAGCCCTTCTTTCAAAAGGAAAATAACAATTACACAGAATTTCAAAAGTGATTTTTGAGATCAAAGAGAGATACAAGTTTTTGAAGAGCAAGATTGCTTTCAAGCTTTGTTGAGTTTTCTAAGATTTGTCTTAGGATTTCCTGCTGTGAATCTTCAGGTGTTTTCTATCCTTTTATGGTTCTTGTGGTTTGATAAAATTGTAACGAATTGTGGTTCATAGAGTCAGAGGATTGTTCTGATCTGTGGTGTGGTTTAGCCAAGAGAAGTGGGTGTTCTTGTGTGAGTCAAGATCCCTTCTTTGGTGTGTGTGGTTGTAATCTGTTGTTGATTACTAGTGGAATACCTAGTGGTTTCTGGGGACTGGATGTAGCTCTTGGTGTAAGAGTGAACCAGTATAACTCTCTGTGTTCGTATCTCTCTATCTCTGCCTTCATTTAAAACTGTTTGATATAAATTGCTTCTGCTATCATAAGAACAACCAATTAAAACGATATTTTAACCGGTTATAATTCTGTAACAGTTTCTGTGTTCATTGTTTAATTGCTTCTTTGATTGCTTATCTGTGTTTGTTTGATAAAGATTCATTCTTAATCAAATATTTGCGAAAAGCTTTCGAAAACAATTCACCCCCCTCTTGTTTTAAGCCATCAATTCTAACACATCAAACTTCAATCCATTTTCCAACCATATCAATGTTTCAGATGTTGTTGAATCTTTCAACACCCTATCTTTAAAACAAGACATGAAAGTCCTATTATGTTCCATCAACACCTAGTTCCCTGGTTGTCTTGGGTTGTTTGCCTTCATAATGACTTTATGAGCAATAAGTAAGGTATAACCTCATATGTGTTATTCAATATATACAAATGTGTTTGCAACACTTATGCACGATATTTGCCATATGCACACCTCATGTTCACTTACTTATAGAATGCATGTGCCATGAGTTGGTTGGAAGACTTATTGGATTGGCTTTTGACATGTACTCTGAACAAAACTCAATACTCTCTTTTGGTATATACCTTTCAATCATTGAAGCTTATAAATGATAATGACTCTTGACATATGCTTTCAGAATTTTCCTATACTTCTTAACATGATACATCCATTCTAAGTAGACCGCTCCACAGAATCTAAATTCTTTGACTATATGAACAACTAAATACACCATGATGTCAAAAAATAACGTAGAGAAAAACATCTCCAATTCACACAAGATAACCACAATCTCATCTTGAAGTTTATCTAACTTTACAAGGTCAATCACTTTATAACAAATTGAAGAGAAGAATAAGCACAAACGAGTTATATTATGCCTAACATTTTTCGGTAGGATCCTACGAATAGCTATTGGCAACAATTGTTGCATCAAGATGTGACAATCATGCGACTTCAGCGTAAGTAGCTTCAAGTCATGCATTGATACTAGGCTCTTAACATTTGAGGAATGTCCTTGTGGCACCTTCACACCCTTAAACCAAAACACAACTAAAGCAATCTTGTTTTGAAAAAGGAAAAGTGTTTTTTCAAAGCTAAGTGATAAACAACCGATTGATTTCTCGGTTTAATCGGTTGTTTTACACATAACCTATTTGGAGGGTTTTTCAACTGATTTTGACTTGGTTAACTGACAGTCATAACCAATTCAACCGATTAAATCGTCTTTTCAACCGGTTGATTTTTGAATTTCTAACAAAATTTCAAAAACTTGTTAAACTTGATTTTAGTTAGTTTTGAAACTATTTTTGGCTCATGATCAACTGCCTAAAATGGTCAGTTTTGTGAGCTATAAAAAGGGATCACCCTCCTCATTCCAAAACACAGAAAGAGAGATTTAGAATCTGATTTGAGAGAGTTTTTTTCAAAGTTTTGCTAAGGTTGGTTAAGGCTGTGTAAGTGTTCAAGAAGTGATTCTAGGAGCCTTGTGATTTCCTGAAAGTCAGTTTTCTGGTAATTGTTTTTCGCTTTGAATATTCTGTAAAACAGTAAATCTGCTTGGCAGAGGGTTGTTCTGTTTGTGTGTGTTGTAAGGCAAAGAGGGTGAGTGATCTTGTGTGAAAGGATCACCTCTTTGTGGTGTTGTTTGTGTTGTAAACTGTAATTGGTTACATAGTGGAATACCCAGTAGTTTCTGGGGACTGGATGTAACTCAGGGTTGAGTGAACTAGTATAAATTGATTGTGTAATCTCTCTCTATCTCTCTCACTTGTTACAAACTATTTGATATTATTTTTGTCTCTGCTGCTATAAACAATCGGTTAAATCGAAATTTCAATCAGTTGATATTCTGATAACAGTTTTAAAAGCTTTTTTTTCTTGACTTCTTTGATTGCTCTTTCTGTGATTCTTTAAAGAACTTCATTCCCAATCAATATTTGCGAAAATCTTTCATCAAATAATTCATCCCCCCTCTTGTTTAAGCCATTAATTCTTACAACCTAAACTTTACTCCATAACACTATTGTTGGCATTACCTTATGCAAATTGTATAAATTTTTACACTCCTCTCTCGTATTCATCACTTATGTGTGATGAATTAATCCAATTTCGATCCTTACGTATGTTCTATAATCATCATTGACATTATGTGTTGACTAAATACAAGTATAATCTCACATTTTTTTTCCAAAGGTGTGACTCTATCTCATTCTAGAAGATTCACAAAATTTCAGCATCATTTCGTGTCAGGTGGCTCGAAAGGAAAGTGGTGACACTAAATCTCCACAATCAAATATGCACCCGAAGATCAACACAAAATGCAATGAAACAAAATTAAGTAATATATTAAATGGAGATTAAAAGTTATGTACTATTAAACTAATAAAAAGTTAATGTTTTTTCCAAACTGTTCAACCAAGCAATTCAAGATTCAATTCAATTATTGTTGTTATAATCTATCTTGCTTTTTATATAAAGTTTAGTATAGCGTAGAAAAACTTTTACCATTAGAGAAGTATTGGATAAATAATTGTATTAAACCTCAAACTAAGGATTTCTCAATGGTAAAAAATAAAAAACAATAATTTTATATAAAAAAAATAATTATGTAGTAGTCACCCATTTTATATGAGAAATTTGAAAAACAATAGTATACAAAATTTTCATTGCGGGAATTCTTCTATAAACATTTTTAATTTTATTTTTTACGGATTCCACAGTACCACTTTACTTTTAATATTTTTTATAACCTTTTTGGAAGAGTTTTATAAGTCACACTTTCATTATTATTTTCTGACAAAAATATATATTTTCAAAATAGAAAAATAATAATCTTTATTTTTATTTTTATAACTTAGGATCTTATTATTTGTGCCGGTATATTTCAGTGAGTCTTATAAAATTTAAATCTTAATTATATAATTTGATATATGACCTTTGGAAGGAAGATACCTTAAAGTTAAATAAGTAGTTAAAATTTAGCAATATGGGATATATTTTTTGAAAATAATTTTGGATAACGTTGGCCAAATTAAAAAATTTATGTTGAATATTTTGATAATATATAAATAGATTGAAATGAGTACAATTATTAAAGTATTTCAATAAAAAAATTGAAAGATAAGTTGTAAAGTATGATCGAGTTTTTCTTTTTTTTATCAAAAAAAAAAAAATAATAAATTAAAAAAATACTTAAAGATATCCCAATCCGTATAAAAAATCTAAAACTTAACTAAGGACAAAATTAAACCAACAAAAGAAATGTTACAAAACTTTAAAACCACTATTGCATGGAACCAATACCTGCAGAATTGACCATTGCCTAACTCTACACTGTAACAGCATCTTCATAAAATACATGATAGCATTCATACCCCTTTTGATGTAAAACCTCAGAAGCTGCAGATGTAGTTTTAGCATAGGAGTTGACGAAGTACAAAAGCAAAATCCATATTTTTTTTCTTTCCTGCTGCCATCAATCCAGCATGAATGGATCTAAAAAGCTAGGCCAAAACGAGTAGGCTCATCTTTAATGCACCACAACTGCATCATTTATACAGCAAATATGCAATGCTCGCTAAACCTTATGAAAGGCATCTTATGCACCTAAAAATCGTACAAAATTATGCTTCAAAAAAGCCTAAGTGCACTGCAATTCCCTACGCACCAGAACTGCACAAATATGAAGTAACCTTCCTACATAAAACCTGCAACTTTTGATATAGATAAAACCTCTCTTGCATCTACAACTTCCTCCTCCTAATCCAAGGAATCCTCCACCTAACTAAGAGCTCACTGTTCTTCATCTTCCTCCTCCACCTAAAAGCAATTCCCCTATTGATTTGTTGCAGCAGCTGTCTAATTCTACCGCTCCTTAAAACTTCACCTGCACTGAAAACATAGAGGCAACAACTCTACTAATCTTCATCACAGCTAGCGCACAGTTGCATAAAACCAGCAGGGATTGGTGGCATTATGCTACAGAGTTGCATAGACTGGTATAGCAGAACCAAGAGAGCATAGGCATCCTGTGGGTGACAACATGATCCCTGCATTAGACACCTCTCCTACCATAAATCTTCTCCTTCTCATCCACTTATACACCTCACCTTTCCATAACAAAACCAGAATTTCAGAAACACACTTCACATCTAGTTCTTAATACAAAAAATAAGATTCATTAGCCATTCCAAAAAGGAATAAATAAAGGAATGCATTCTATGTTTCAACCAAAGCCAACACTTCAGTTGCGCCATTTGGAAGATTTCTTCCTCATCTACGATCCCCTCCTTGAAGATAATAAGTTTCCTTTGTTCCTAGATACTCCACACCGCAACCATCCATATTTCTTTCCACACCAAATTCTGAGAAAAGGAGCCTTGTGGTAAGCATAATTGCTCGAAATGACTTTTCAAGTCATCATGCTGGACAAACAATACATCAATCCATCTAAAGCAACGATCCCACACCCCCTGAGCTATCTTACACTTTAAGAAGAGATGTTGTGAAGATTCGTTTATAGCTAGGCACATAACATACTCATGTGAAGACATCTCCACCTCTCTCTTAGAGAGATTAACTCTTGTTGGGATACGATCCATCATTACCTTCCATGTCATTTTCAAGACATTTGGGAAAGCTTTAACCATCCAAAACAACCTATATACATTATGATGAAGCCCAATTCCATGATTTGCAAGACGAGCATAAGCATTTTTTACTAAAAAATCTTCAGATTCGTCATCTTCCCATACTTGCCTATCCTTCACCTCCTTGAGCAGTTTGATCCTTTTTAGGAGCCTTAGAAGTTCTTCTTCTTGTGTAGTCTCCCATTGGAACCTATCCCTTCTCCACTTAAGTCCCAGTGCCACACAGAGTCTTCCAACTCCCCTACCTCTGCCACTATCATTCCCTTATCCATAGACACAAAATACAACCTAGGATATATATTGATGAGAGGAGTACAACCAGCCCAAGCATCCTCCCAGAACCTGACCTTATCCCCGCTACCCACTCTCTACCGTACATCTTCTTTAAACCAACCTCCATCTTGTCCCTCCCCACAGCTTTTAGATAAGTCACGCCACCAATACGAGTGGTATTTCGCATTTAACTGACTTTGAGCATGTTGCGAGTCATATTTAGATAAAAGAATATCCTTCCACCTTCCTTTTTCTTTACTTAAGAGCCTCCACTTCCACTTTGCTAAGAGAGCCACATTGAAAATTCTGACATCTTTAATTCTCATCCCTCCCTCCTCCCGAGGTTTACAAAGATTTTCCCAACTCACCCACGCAATAGATCTTTTATCCTTTCCCATCCCCACAAAAAGCTTCTCTGAATGCTAATAATTTTATTACACACTGATTTTGGAGCTTTATAGAAGGAGAAATAAAACATGGGTATGGACGTGAAAACCAACTTGATCAAGCAGATTCTACCTGCTAACGACAAGAATCTCCCATTCCAGACACTTAACTTAGCACTAACTTTACTCATAATAGGTTCCCAAAACTTTCCTTCTAGGGTTACCACCAACTTCTAACCCTAGGTATATAAACGGGATCCTCATGATAGTACAGTGCAGTGTTTTAGCGCACACATCTAGATCAAGTCTATCAACATTTATTCCTACCAACATTGACTTGTGGAAGTTTATTTTAAGCCCTGACACACAAGCTCATAGCACCTGAGAATAGCCTTCAAAGGAAAAACATTGGCATAGGAATCTTCACACATAAAAAGCGTATCATCCGCAAACTGTAATACACTTCACTCGACCTCCCTCATACCCACTTTCACACCTTTGAACACATTCTCTTTGATCGCTTGTTTGACGAGCCCAGCCAAACCTTCTACTACCACTAGGAAGAGAAAAGGTGCTAGGGGATCACCTTGCCTTAGTCCCCTGGTTGGCTTGAACTCAGAAGTAGGACAACCATTTACCAAAACAGAGGCTGAGGACGACTCTAAACACTCTTTGATCCACTGGATCCACCACTTATGAAACCCCAACCTTTCAAGCATATTGAGCAGAAAATCCCATCTCACCAAGTCATACGTCTTTTCTTAATCCAGCTTTAGATACAACCCCTTCCTCCCTTTTCTCCTCAACTCATCAATCACCTCATTAGCTACTAGGACGCTATCTAGCATCCTTCTGTCTTTTAGAAAAGCCGATTGGCAATCATCTATAGCCTTAGGTAACACTTTCTTGATACGAAAAAATAAAACCTGTGATAATTTTATACAACAAAACTAACAGGGTCAAGAAAGAAAAAAAAAAAAACAGATGTGACCATTTTATGGATGACTTATGATTTTAAATTTTAAATTTGAACTTTCAAAGCACATACTTTTCCACGGTGTAATGTTGTTTATTGCTTGAAGTATGGTTTAAGATTCTTCTATACAACTTAAACGGTCTACTTTGGAAAGAAAATAAATCTTAAATTGGTATTCTTTGTGATATTCTTTTTACGATCTAAAGTTAATGTATTTTGAGCAGTATAGAAATTCAAACATAATATTTAAAACTAATAAAGATAGTTCCATATCTATGCACTCATCAATATTCAATTTAGAAGTTCACATAGAATACATGAAGACAATATTGTAGTAAACAAAGCACAAAATACATAATGAAAGGATGAAAGGTATGATGAGATGAGAAAGAATGATATATTCTATAATAAATTTGTTATAATGAACATTATTTTTTATGGAGTTACAAAAGCTCATTTAAGGTTGTAAGGATTTCCATATTAAGGAAGAAGATACAATGTATTGTACTCAATATAAGTTATCTTTCTCATAACTATTCAGTTGAAATATAAAATATATCTTCATTATATCTATTTTAATTAATATTAATTAATGACTCATGGATGCAAGTAATTGTAGAATTATCTAAAGTAGTTTAGTTAGTAAAATGTGAAGTTTTTATTGATTAACTAAAATTTGGATTTGTAGATATTCTTTTTACTTATACTGTTGAAGGATAAACATATTTTCTATAAGTAACTTTATGATAGCTTGTATATTTCTTATTTTGTTTATGATAACTTATACTTTACGGATGAATGTTAGAATCATTGTAAAATGCTGTTATTTTCTCCTAGTATTAATAACTGTTTATATGTACTTATACATTGTTTATACCTTTTCCAAAATGATAACCCTGAAAAAGATTTATCTGGGAATTGTGTTTGTTATAATTAGAGAATTGTAAATTGATATGCAGGGATAGAAATCACTAAAACAAGTCAAATAGTAAAAAGAATATCTTAATTTCTCCATTAGCTAAAATCTTAACCAACATCGAAAATAGTTGAATGTAAAATAGGTGAATATCTCTTTTTTATGACTATTCTTGTTCTTATCCGCATAATAAAAGTACTTTTTATATTATATAACCGATATAGAAAGTGTGAAAATGTAAAATTATCATATAACATGTGCCAACTTTATAATTGACAATGAAAATCTAAAATATAAATAAAAATGTTGTCTATATTAGTTTTATATATTTCGTATAAAAAAAACAAAAAAGAAAAAAAAATATATTTTATTAATCAACAATTGTTATTTCTTATATTATTAGGTACTATATTTATATAACCCATAAAAAAATAAAAAATAAAAAATAAAAATAACTGATAATAATAGAGCAATAACAAATGATAACAATTATAATTAATAGAGAAATTATAACTAATAAAACAGTTACAACTAAAAATATTATATAACTGAAAATATTATATAAGATCATTTTTATCATCTTGTCTAAATGGTTATTTTATTTGAATTGTTCTAAAAGATTATATTTGAGCATATTAAATGAATATTAATTTATAAGAATTAAGTTTTAAACAATTTTAACAGTTAAAATAATTTTTAAGATCATGGCTAACTTTGAAAAAAAAGTTAAAAACTGAAAATTGAATAGTTATAACTGAACTATAATGAAAATTATAAATGTAAATTGAAAAAATTGGCATGTTTAAATTATACATAAAACAAATAAAATAAGTGTAAAAACGAGAAGTGAAATTAAAATTTGTTTGGGATTGATGCTTATTATGTTGAAACGAAAACAGAAACTACCTAGCAGAAATTTGTTAAAATAAACATGAATTTCTTAACAATAAGCTATACTGGAAAAGAAGGAAAAAGATGAAGTGGAAGCAAGGAAACAATGACTAATTCCATAACTAAAGGATCCTGCTGTTCTCAAAGAAGATAAATGACTTACCTGAAGTCACATTACAATTTTCTTTATGAATCTAAGGAGAGAATTTTCCTTTGGCTTAGGCTCTTCTCTCAAGTAATTTAATTCACCACATATGAGATAAACAACTGTTTTCTTGACAACCAATTCATTACCAAAACTCAAAAACACCTCTACCTTGTCTCCGAATCCTAAATTTGACAATATACCCTGCCAATCTATATTATTAAAGGAAATTACTGCGCCAAGCTTGTGTATATGCAATGTGCACTTTGTGTAATTAACAATTAAGATACTTCTAACACATTCAGTTGCGTCGATTTCAGGAGTCGATGAATAAACAACACAAAAAACCATTCCCTTCAAGTCACGATCTAGAGGCACAGTGAAACAAACAGAATGTTCCTCACCCATATGGGCCAACCAATAAGGATTATTGTCAACTGGGAGAGAAACATCACATGACTCACTGCTTGCAGATACCTGTACCATATGATAAAAAACTTAGACATTTTTCTATTTTTTGCTATTCAAGTTATCTTCTGCAACCATTATTTGTCATAAAAAATTACAAAGTGTAACACAATTTGTTGTCTTATATCATCATCATGTCGTCAGGGATTTAGAATGCATTTCTGTGTTCTTTTCTTTCAGTTTATATTTCTACAATCGTTAGGAAAAAATCATGAAATTAATAAAGCAAGAAAGTGGAAATCAATTTCTTAGTACTTAGATACTTCCTTAAGATTATTTTGTGTTCTCTTAATTGCTAAAGTCAGGGTGAAGGTGATAAACCAAAAGGAAAGCTAGAGAAGAACCTCAGATACGTTATGGCTGACAGTATTGAAGAATTCATGGTATGCTCCAACACCAATCAAAAAAGACCTGAAATGCTGCTTTGAAATTCCTGATTCTGTAGTAGTTGCAAAATATTCGACCAGAATATTTTTCAATTGCTTAGATAATTGAAACTCGGTGTCACATTGCACCAAAACACTTCGAAGATTTGCCAGGCTGCTAAGCAATGGCGCAATATCATCCCAACTATTATTATCCTCCATATCCACGAAGGAATCACTAAGAGATAGGGGATTCATTGTTGGTGACATCCAAGACCGAATGATAGAAGGAAAAAAATTAGGTGGCAATCTCTCAAATCCACATAGGGATATATATCCAATGCTTTTTGATCTTACAATTGAAAAGGGCACTTGTTTAACAGCTGTATTTTCAGCAATTAGAGTTATCAAGGATTCCATTTGCACTGTATCTTTTTCCAATTGGTCAATCATCGAACACCCAGAGAGATTGAGAGTTTTTAAAGATTTCAACATATATACCTCTGCGGGGAGATAGCTTAGACTTGTGCAGTCCTTCAAATTTAGCAAGGTAAGATAGACGAGACCTCCAATAGATTGGTGTACTTGGCACAATGCTGGACAATATTTGAGAATGATCTGTTCAAGACTTGGTAGTCCGGAGAAATCAGGGGTTTTTGTTAAATACTTGGAGTGACTAAGATTAAGGACTTTCAGCCACCTCAAAACCTACACCGTGACAGTGTTTTTGACAAGTATCAGAGAAGAAAATCAAAATAAAACAGCAATAGGCTACTGTTTTTATTTTAGTTAGCTTTGTGTTTTAATAGAAAATGGCACGTAATAAAAACCTGAGGTTCTTTAAAGTCGAGTCCAAAAAAACTGTGTTTTAAGTGAATTGCTATTGCATCATGCAGATGAAAGTCGTCAGGTAGGTATTCTGAATAAGACCCTTTCACACTGATCCACCTCAGTTTCCTAGAAGTACACTCAGAACTTCCAGCGAGTTTCTGCAGCAGTCTTGATGGTTCTCTTCTGACTGAACACAGTTTTACAGCCACTGCCCGAGACTTCCTCCCCTGTGATGAAAAGAGTAAAAAAAAGCAAATGTACTGAAAATGAGAAAGCAAAGCAACCACTTCTGAGAAAAGTTTTAGAAACCATATATAGAGAATTTTCTTACTGAATTATCTGTCAATACATATTCTGCATCATCAAACTGCAGTCTCCTCCTCTCCATCCGAATAATTTCTCTACCCATTTCTTGTAGCAAAGGATGCATTCCAAGTTTGTTGTTCTTTTTAATTTTTATGAGGCTACGTTCTATGAGAACTCTTATTCCACTATCAGCATCTACTCCACAGCCATTTAGAATCTTCGTAACATAGGTTCTGCCCTTACCAACGAAGGAACAACATACATCAAGAAATAAATCTTTTTCCATTTCATTGCGTAAAGCATCGAAGCTTATTTTCAATTTCCGTTGAATGTGGTGCAGGGGAATTTTCTCTAATTTTAACAAAACACTATTCCATTCTTCTTTTGTCCTTTCAAATAAACAACTTCCAATGACTTCAAGAGCTAGAGGTAGTCCTCCACAATGACTAACTACACTTTTTGCAAGGTAATTGTATTCTTCTTTTGGTTTTGCTTCTCCAAATGCATGCCAACTAAGAAGCTCAAGGGACTCATTTGCGTCCATTAGCGGTAATGGAAAAACAGAATCAACTTGAAGAATCCTTGGTAGGTCTACATCTCTTGTTGTAATGATTATTACAGTTCCTCCACTGAACCATTCAAGGCATTTCAACACTAATGATTCATCAAACTCAGGCACATCATCAAGTACAATGAGCACCCTTTTCCCAGAAAGTCTTTCCTGAATCATACGTCTTCCCATCTCAAAGCTATCTATCTCTACCTTCGTGTTTAGGACATCTGAAAGGAGTTGTTCTGGTAAACGAAGATCCCCTCTTATACCGCTAACTTGTCCAATATCTTCAATGAAACTTTTCTCCGTGAATGTACCATGAATTTGATGGTAGATGGCTTTAGCAAGGGTGGTTTTACCAGATCCTCCCTGTCCACATATCACTATACTACAAACCTCCGTGGATTTATATTTGATAGTTCGAATCAGATCCTCCATGTGTGATTGTAATCCAACTGGAAATTTAGTAGCAGACAAGACTGGTAAATGAAGAACGGTCTTAACAATTTTGTGGACTAGTTCAGCATCACTCCTTCAAGTTCAATAGCAATCATGGAAGAAGTCATGTAGTACCAAAATTAAATCAGAAGCTTAAAAGATGCTGATTGAGTGAGTTATTTACCTGTGATTGCTCTCATCCCATCCAAAGAAATTTGCAGCTTTGGTGAGTGCGTGGCTCCATCTGGACATGCCATGCTCCAGTTCTTGTCCTGAGAATGTTTGGTGTGCAGTTGCTTTGAAGGCTTTTCCAAAATCACCCTTCTGAAGCCGTACATCAGATGGCTGAATTTCGTAATACACGGGCATAACATGTCGGCAATAAGTTTGTTGCCATTTGATGATTTGTTGAAGCTGATCAAGACACCAAACAGATTGAGAATAGGTTTTGGTGAAAACAACAATTGCTACACGAGAGAAATTGAGAATAGGTCGTTGGATGTGAATTGGGTTGTCTGCACTCTGGTGATGAAGAAAGGTGGTGAGGCCAACAGCAGAGAGGGCAGAATCGAGATGAGAAACAAATTTCCTTTGGATGTCTTCTCCATTAAAGTTTATGAGCACATCATACATCCGTGGCAGTTTGGATGATGAAGAAGCGAATTCCATGGAAGGAATTGATGACGTCATCAACTGTTAGAAGAAGAGAATCAATAATGCAACACAGAACCTTTTTTACTTCAGCCAGTGAAGAAATTAGACCAACGCCCACTTTGAATCACAGAAATATATATTTCACTAATAATTACGAAAGTTTGTCTAGTTTTTTTAAAATTACATATTAACTTTACTTTCATTTTAAAGCATACATCGAGTGTCTTTTTATATTATGCAAATATCCCTTAAAGTTTTAAAAGCTTACATCACCATCTTTCACATTACACACATATCTAGGTTAATCTTATAATGAAAAAAATAAAAAGTATAAAGACAGTTTAGAGAAACATCACGCCAGAGGTGATTATTTAATCAGTTCATAACATTATTTGAATATTATTTTGTTAAAATTATAAAAGAAACATTTTTTTTATTTATATTGATTTTGATAGGGTGGGGTTGAATTGCTCATAAAAAGAAAGTGTATAAAGTTCAAATTTATTATTTGTCTAAAAGTGGTTTTTCTATATATATGAAGCTTGAGTAATTAATCTGGAGAAGAATGTTGTGAAAATGTAATTCAATTTGACAAAAAATGCTTTACAGAAATTATATGTCTAGAAGTAACATCCCAAAAAAAGGGGATTTGAGAGCAGTAATGGAATTGGTTAAGTTTGAAAATTAAATGCTACATTTTCAGATTGCAGGAAGAAGGGTTCACAAAGCTCAACGTTTTTTATTTTCTTAAAGTTGAAGGATTCCTCCCAATAATTAACACTAAACAATAAAAGAATAGCTATAATGGTTGGTAAATAAGTTTTTTTTTATCTGCTTAAGTCTATACATTACTGTGGAAATCTCAAGCTCTTTTGTTGATCCATCTATGAACTAAATAAAGCACTGACTATATAGAAACCAGATTCCTTTTGAACAAATAGTAAACACCAGGAATTATATAGAGTGCCAACACCTTACAATAAGGAAATGTTTATGAGCAAAGAGCGAGATTTTAGTGATCCCTAATCATCTGACAACATTAGTTATTTTGATGATCAGGTTAGGCCGAGGGATTTATATGTAGACGAGTATGGGAACTCAGATTGGATGACACTGGATCATCCATTTACAGTTAACACAATGCTTTGAAGGCCTTTAAATGATGAAGCCAAAGAATTGGATGAAGGGTTTTATGATGATGAAATTTCAGTTGTGGGAAAGATAGTGAGGATGAAAACATTGTTGAAAAGTTGGTAAACCAATAGAAAATGATAAGATAAAATAACCATGCGATATTTTACAAGTCTATTGGAGAGTATTTATTTCTTCATTATTCCTTTTTGCAGCAATCACGGTTTATTTACAGCAACATTGCTCAATAGATAATTATCTTTACACACATGGCAATACTAAATATAACAACTGATATAAAATTGTAACACATAGGGAGAGAATAATTGAAAAGGAAATAGGAAACATAACATATAACATGGGGCCTGGGATTCTACCATGGTCTAGACTATTCTAACTTCCTGTCTGAAGGAGAAAAGATATACTTGTTGTTAATGTAAGGTGGATAATTTTTATGCAGACTAGTAACTAGACTCTACACCATGAATTGTGTGTGAATTATGATTCATAGTAAAAATAATAGTAATTGAATCCTTATGATTTAAAGACTAACGAAAAGTTAAGAAAAATCTAAATGGCTTTCTATACATGAATTATGATTATGATTTATAGAATAAATAATAATATCAGGATCAACGTGCAGTAAAATAACTATAAGAATATTTTAAAATGACAGTTTCTTGTAATCATATTTCTACCAAAACTTGTGCAGAGTCAACATTTTCCACATCAACCCTATCCTTCATATTTCTTTTGTTATATTTGCATCTCTTGTGCATATACTTTAGCCTTATGTGGAACAAATAACAACAATTGAGTTCATATCTTACATAAAGGTTACAATATGGTTCATACTCATACTTACAGTTTTATTATGTTCAGAACATTTCATAAATTTTATTCAACACATTCTTAAGAGAGCACACATAAACTGTAAAGTTTTGGATGTTCAGATAAATACTTTTAAACCATAATAGCAAATTGTAAATTGCAACTCTCATCTTCCCGTCATTGATCATCAAGCTTGCATTTATATTCTAACTCTCACAATGATCTTACATTGTTACCATCTAGGTGGGCCTTTGTACTTACTTTCCAGATGTAATAATTATCACTGTCATACACAAGCGGCCTAGTGTTGTGGAGGAATTTTCAGAATCTATCTATTTGATAAATTGAAATAAAATGCTTAAACTTTTCTAGTGGTTTCACTCTTTCACTCAAAGTTTCCTTTAATAAAAGGGCAAGCAGAATGACCGTGTCCCTTCACTGCATTTGTCCCATATACTTTAAATACAGGTTACAATTTGTTGACTTAAAATAACTAGCAGCATATCTGACGAGCCACTTATCTCCATCCAAAAACAAATACCACTCATCAGCGAGAACCATGCTTAATAAATATTTGAAATAGCTCTTTAAACTGCACAAACTGTGATCTTAAATCACCTCGCATCAGTGCGTGTATTCCCTACCAGTTCAAAACTGACAGCCAAACTACTGCAGATGCTTCACACTGTAAAAAAAATATGGTTTGATTTCTCCTCATGCCTATCACATTGATTACACATCCTCTGCTCATATTGTACATGTTTCTTTTTTCAGCCAAGCATTCATGAGATTAAAATTATATAGTTATATCAATGTCATTTATTTCTTCCACTGAGAAAGCAATAAGTAAAATATGACAAAAGAGATTACAAGTGATATTACCAGATGGGCACCAATTGGACCAATTAAGGCATCTTAAACCTTCGGTGATAAACCAACAGGAGTTCTAAAAATTCATATTCACATTTTATGGATTGGAGATTAATAAAAGCAAGGAGACAAACTCATCTACCACGTCACCATGCATTCACCATCGACAACACGGTACTGTATTCCCGTTTTTTTTTACTAATGCTAAATTTTCTACCTTTACGAAGGTTAGCTTTGATATAAATGACAAAAAGAAATTCTTCGACGATGCATATAAATTCATTATCATCATCTGAGTTGATAATATAATAATAAATGAAGATCAAAACAAGAACAATGATGCAATAAATTGAGTAACCATTTCCTAAAGCTCGGTGGTCGATTAAAGAGGAGAACTCACTGCTAATGGAGTTTTATTTTATGGTCTTCGATCCTTGAGCAAAGCATCGAACCCCCCAAACCGCACAGCAGTTCTGGAAATGAGAAATAGGGAAAATGAAAACCAATTTCAAAAATCAAATAGGACAAAACGAAAACATAGTGAAGAGGAGCTTCCATTCAGAGTTAAAGATCGAAAAAGTTAAAGATCCGAAAAGTTGAAGATCGACCATGAGAAAGTGTCTCTGAAAATGATTTTCTAGGACGTGACTGTAAAAAACGCCAGAAGTGTTTTGCCTCCAAAACGAAAAAACAGGGAAAAGTGAAAATATATGCTGGAAATCTAATATTTTGGTACCATTTGTTTAAGAACCTTTAGAAACTTCTCAGGGTAAAAAACCTCTCTTAAAATTAAACCTTTTTATAATACATTTTTGTTTGATTTTTTCTATTTAATTTGATATTTTGTTAACAAAATTCAATATATTTAAGTTCCCAATTTTGTTAGAATACGACACTATATATTTTTCTTTATCACAAGTTAGTGAGTTCACCATTCTAGGTGAGCTGGTTTCAATTTTGGCTCGTACCAATTCAAACCTATGTAGGTTGGATAAAGAAAATAAATGAAAAAAGGAGTCATTACCCATCATCTTTTAAGTTAGTAATGTTCATAAAGTTAATTTAGTTGTATCTATTACTAGTATATGTTTTATTCGCAAGTTTCAATGTTAGAGGAATATGAAAAGTAAATAACTGGCAAAAATTAGTATTAAAATCTCAACAAATAAATATTTTTCACTTGAATTTGGGTGCAATTTCCAGAAAAAAAAAAACAATTTAAAAAATTAATTAAATTAACGTAAAGGGGACACTTCGTAAGTGTCCCAACCCTTATAAAAATAAACCATCAATCCACCCATCATGCTTACAAAACATACTGCAGAAAAAAATCAATTATGTAGAAAAAACCAATTCTGCACCAAACTGCATAAAAAAGTTAAACATTGATGCATGATTTAGCTGGTTTCAAGAGAAAAAACCTACTTCAAGCTTTGCAAGCTGCAATTCCACATTCCATTCCAGCATACCTACTTCTTCCAATCTGCTTACCTATTTTCCTGCACACCATTCTATGTTCAACAAGCTGATACTTCAATTTCTTTTTGTTTTGGCAAAATTTTTACTGTAGTCTTAATTCTTTCAAATCAATAATGTGATAACAATGAATAAAAAACTGTCAAACTACCCTTCATTGAAAGTTTGGTTGCATAAAATAAAGTTGTTTGTAGATCAGTTTACACTTAGAAGTAGCTATTGCAACACTCTGTTAACAAAAATAAAATATATAGTATTAAAAAAGTGGAGTGACTGAAGGGAAGCTTCATTGAAAGGTTACACAACTAAGCTCTTTTGGAATCCATTAGAGAAAACTTTATCATACGTGGGATGGGGTTTATGAGAGTTAGAGCTTTAGGCGATAATATGGTATTGATCACAGGTGAGGAAATAGATGTATGTAAGGACTGGTTTGAGAGTATCTTTGAGTCACTAGTTCCATTTTCAAAAGAGGAATCTCTCTATCAAGGTAATGTAGGTTAGTTGCGCGGTGGGGTATTATAGGGGTTCTTTTCGCTATCAGATTTGTGGTTCTGTTTTATGTGTTTTTGTTTGTGTAAGAAACTTAAAGATAAGATGTTGTTAAAAAATGTTTTCAATTTTAAATAAATAAAATATTAACGGGATGTAAACATGATATCTAGTTTTATATGATTGTTCATAACTATATAAAAATGCTAAACCTTTTCATTAAGAGAAATTATATGCATAAAAAAATAGAAAACACGTAAGATAAAAAGGGCGAGAGGGTTACCATTGAAAGAGAAAAGTCTTGCAATTGATCTTTGAAATCCGAAGGAATTTTTATGGTTCTCCATTTGTTTCTACATTTATGGATCCAATGTAAAATCTTACATTTCATAAGGTTTGATTCTACTTGTGCCTTGAACTCATATCTCGAAAATGACCTCTTCAATTATGAACCCCTGAACTCATCACATTCTTGAAAAACGTCCACAAAATTAGGCAAGTCTTCTAGATAAACTTGACTTAGAGTAATGAACAATATGACATCCTTTGACTCATGATTTAAATCTTCCTCTCCATGCTTATATTGTAATTGGTCAAATAAATATTTTAGCCCATTACATTTCCTTATTTCCATATATTAAAGTTTTGGACCATTTCGAGCAGTAGTCACTGGAAGTATAAAGATTAATTAGGGACATTTAGAGATAGTAAGAGTCTTTAAATTTTGAAAGGTTGAAGTAAAACTATTGTTATGATTATGGGCATCAACTATCTCTTCTCGTGATTCCTCTTTTCTTTTATTTTCATCTTTTACTATACTTTTCAGCTGTTAGTAATTCTCTATATGCAAGTTCTCCAACAATAGTAGGCTTTGCGTGGTCGACAACTCAAGCAGAGATGTCAACATTGACAATCCTGTATAATCAAGTTCTTAAAATTGTAAAGGGATATCTTGTTAGAACATTCTTCCAGAACATGTTTCGGTTGACCTCAGACACATCATTCCATGAATTTTTCAATATGGAGATCCTCTCACAAGCAACGACTCCAAGAAAGCTGCCAAAAGTGTCAGAATTATGACCAGAAGCCAATTCGGTGTTGACGTCAATGTTGAGTAGTGTCTTCTCACCACTAGCATGTCTCAATGAGAGATGCCCTAGTCTAGTAGGTCCTCTGGTGGATTTCGGAACGGGGGTAGAAGAAATTAGAGTTTGATCATCAACCACATTTGTATTAAAAAATTAGGTAACAAACATTAGTTAAATTGCATCGAAAGATAATCATATAAAAAATACATAAAATTCTAAATTCGTATTATCAAAAATATTTCTAAATTCGTACATAGTGGGTTGAATGTTCATATGTAAATTCTCTCACTATGATCTTTACGAGTTGCATTTACATCATCAACTACATCGCCATCTTTATTCATTATCATTGGTGTGAATGAACGGGGGTTACCATTTTCAATATCATCAATAGCCTCTCCTTGTTTTTTCCTGTGTAAAACGACATATCAATGTTCTAACGTACTTTCATATCCTTGCACTTCTACAAAAGACTTAGCTCCAACATCACGAATTATGTCCTCCAATCGATCATCATCTACTTCATCATGTACTGCATCATCCATGGTGGACTAAACACTTAGTAAATTTAATAATTTACCATGCCATGTCCATGTTGTATAAGATCGTAGAAACCCATCACATAGAAGATGCTCCCTGATTTTGTTAACATCCAATCTCCTTCCTTTCAAAAGAATTAACTCACGAACACCTAAACTTTACTCCATCATGACAACTACGGTTGGTGTTACGTTGTGCAAATTGTATAAATTCTTCTACTTCTCTTTCGTACTCATCACTTATGCGAATGAAGTTAATCCAATATCAATCCATTATGTTCTGTAATGATCATTGATGTGTTCACTAATGTGTGGGAAATCTCATGTTTTTGTTATAGGTATGAACCTATCCCATTCGAGAAAATTCACTTTTATTATAATTTAATAGTACATAACTTTAATCAACATTCCTTATATTTAACGAAATTCCGACAGCATTTCACATTAGTCTTCAGGTGACATGAAATGAAAGTGGTGACATGAAATCTCCACAATCAAATATGCCTCTGAAGAACAACACAAAATGCTATGAACGAAAATTACGTAAAATATATGAAATGTCAATTACAAGTTACGTACATTTGAACTAATAAAAAGTGATTGTTCTGCTCAAATAGTCCACCTGAATTCAAGACCCAATACAATTACTGTCACTACAACCTCCTTTGCTTTTTATAAATTGTTTTAAAAAAAAAATTGCAATTGGAGTAGTAGTAAAAAAATACATGTATTAAATCTCAAACGGGAAACTAAGGGTCTGTCATATACTCATACAGGAAACAACTGTCAAGGGTCGAACACCCTTAGACTCAATACCAACACATATCCAATAATTATAAATAAATATGCAATAAAAAATTAACAAATTTAATCATACATAATAAAGAATATCAATTAAAAATCAATAAATTATTTATAATCTAATTGAAAATATTAAATTAATTATAAATACTAAATAATATTACTCTAAATATAATGTAACAAATTAATAATTCTATTCTAACCTAACAATTAACATAATATAAATTAATAATAAATATAAATTATAATAAATGCTAAATATATAAATTAATAATACTAAAAAAATTAAAAATATCAACCAACCTTACGTGCATGAAGGGCAGAACCAATGGTGAAGGACAGCAACGGTGGCAAAGGGTAGCGGCAACGAAACTTCGGTGGTAGTAGAGAAAATAACACAAAATGAAGGAGAATGCAATAGTGGAAGTTCACCAATGAAACAGTGTTGACAGAGTGAAACCAATGAAACCAATAAGAGAAAGACCAAAATAATAAGCAATGGAGAACGCAAGAATGAATGTGAAGGAGGAAAAACTTACAATATGCAGAATGTCGCAATGAAGATGAAGAACCATAGAGTTAGAGAGTAAGAACCAGCAAAAAGACAAACGAAAAATGAAAGCGTAAGTGACATGTTTCGAATTAGGATAATAAAACAAATCTAAAACAACAATTTTTATAGGTAAAACTGTCATTTTAAACCCAATTGCTTTGGTCTATAACAATAGTTTCATCCACAACCATCGTTTTAGACTCAATTGATTTTGTCTAAAATGGTAGTTTTGCCCACAACTGTCGTTTTAGACTTGTTTTAATTTAAAAAATATTACCGCTTTTGATGCACATTGTTTAATGGTAAAAAAAAATGGGTATTTAATGTCGTAAATGGTTTTTTTTTTCATTAATGATAACAATAACAATTGAGGAAACAAAATTGGAGAAAAATAATATATGCTTCCAGAAAATTAAAAAAAAATTAAAACAAAAAACAAAACCAACAGTGCCAAGAAAGGAACCAGACATGACCCGTTTTATGGACGACTCGTTGCTCTTCCTATACTAATGTACAATAATATTAAAACTAATAGAGATAGCTCCATATATACGCAGTCATTGATATCCAATTAAGAAGTTAACATAGAATACATGAAGACAATGTCGCGAACAAAGCCCAAAATACATAATGAAAGGATGAAAGATATGATGAGATGAGAAAGAATGATATATTCTATAATAAATTTATTAATTTAAAAAGTTTAATGAACATTGTTTTGTATGGAGTTACAAAAGCTGTTGCAAGAATTTCCATTTATTATAAAGAAAAAGATACAATGTATTGTGCCCAATAAAAATTATCTTTATTATAACTATAAAGTTCTGCCTTTGCGCTCGAGGACCAATCTCTGTCTGGTCCGAGGAAATCTTTGCACGCCTCTCATATCTTTGGGGAGGCCTACGTCCCATAGAAACCGTCTACCTGAGACTGTCCCCCGGCCCGTAGGTCCAGACACATGGTTAGAATTCTAACTCTTCCAGAGTGGTATCTCACTGATGGCTCTAGCCCCCCAGAAGAAAGCCTTCTTTGTCCACCTAAGTTGCGTAGGAAAAGCCCAAAGCCAATCCAAGGAAAAAATATAAAATATATCTTCATTATATCTATTTTAGTTTATAGGCCCTCATCAATCATACTCATTAATATTAATTAATGACTCCCCAAATATTGTCATTTATATGTAAAGTTTTTATATGCTGCCAACTTCTCTTTATAGGGTGCAAATTTGTTTTTCTCAAGCAGGTGTGGAGTCACAATGAGGGAACAAATGAAACCTTAAGGCAGATAAGAAGACTTATTTATGATGTTGTTTGTGAGCTGTGTTTTTATTAAGACTTGAGTCAATTACAGGTTCTTTGTGGGTCTGGTTGACATTTTTTGTTTATATAGTAGGCACACCTTATAGCAATCACCGATTTACGATAATTGCTTTTGGTATTTGTATAAGGATTGAAACATGTCATGAAGTGTCACATTTTAATTTAATTAATTTATTGCTGATAAAAAAAAAAGTAATTATAGAATTATCTAAATCACAAAAGTAAAATGTGAAGTTTTTATTTATTAACTAAAATTTGAATTTGTAGACATTCTTTTTACTTATCCTAGTAGAAGGATAAACATATGTTTTATAAGTAACTTTATGATAGCTTGTATGTTTCTTATTTTATTTATAATAACTTATACTTTACGGATAAATGTTACAATCTTTGTAAAATGCGTTATTTTCTACTAGTATTAATAATTGTTTATGTACTTATATATTGTTTATACCTTTTCCAAAATGATAACTCTGAAAAAGATTTATCTTGTGTTTGTTATAATTAGAGAATTGTAAATTGTTATGCAGGGATAAAAATTACTAAAAAGTCAAATATTAAAAAGAATATCTTAATTTATCCATTAGCTAAAATCTTAACCAACATAGAAAATAGTTGAATGTAAAATAGGTGAATATCTTTTTTTTATAACTATTCTTGTTCTTATCCACATAATAAATGTACATTTTATATTATATAACCGATATAGAAAGTGTGAAATGTAAAATTATCATAACATATGCCAATTTTACAATTGACAATGAAAATCTAAAATATTAATGAAAATGTTGTCTCTAAATATTAGTTGTACTTGTCTAAATGGTTATTTTATTTGATTTTTTCTAAAATATTATATTTGAACATATCAAATGAATATAATTTATAAGAATTAAGTTTTAAACATTTTTAACATATATTCTTAAAAATAATTTTTAAGATCATGGCTATATTTGAAAAAAAAAACTTAAAAACTGAAAATTGAAAAGTTAAAATTGAAAAGTTATAACTGAAAACTATAATGAAACTTATAAATGTTAATTGAAAAAATTGATATATTTAAATTATACATAAAACAAATAAAATAAGTGTAAAAACGAGAAGTAAATTAAAATTTGTTTCATTTAGTCTTAAATAAAGGGTTTGAAGCTTATTATGTTGAAACGAAAACAAATAAGTTAAACCGCTCAAGTGAAGCACAATTTGAGGAGTGAGAAACAGGGCTATAATAAACATGAATTTCTTAACAATAAGCTATGCTGGAAAAGATGGAAAAAGATGAAGTGGAAGAAGGACACAATGATTAATTCTAAAACTAAAGGGATCCTGCTGTTCTCAAAGAAAATAAATGACTTAGCTGAAGACACATTACAATTTTCTTTATGAATCTAAGAAGAGAATTTTCCTTTGACTTTGATTCACCACATATGAGATAGACAACTGTGTTCTTGACAACCAATCCATGATTAAAACTCAAAAAAATCTCCACCTTGTCTCCAGATCTTAAATTTGACAATATATCCTGCCAATCTATATAATTAAAGGAAATTACTGTGCCATGGTTGTGTATATGCAATGTGCACTGTGTGTAATTAACAATTAAGACACTTCTAAGACATTCAGTTGCATCGATTTCAGGGGTTGATGAATAAACAACACACAAAACCATTCCCTTCAAGTCACGATCTAGAGGCACAGTGAAAGAAACAGAATGTTCCTCACCCATATGGGCCAACCAATAAGGATCATTGTCAATTGGGAGACAAACATCACATGACTCACTGCTTACTATTACCTGTAACATATGATAAAAAGCTTAGACATTTTGTTGTGTTATATCAGCATCATGTCGTCAGGGATTTAGTATGCATTTCTGTGTTCATCTCTTTCAGTTTATATTTCTGCAATCGTTAGGAATAAATCATGAAATTAATAAAGCAAGAAAATGGAAATCAATTTCCTAGTACTTAGATACTTCATTTATTTTGTGTTCACTTAATTGCTAAGGTCAGGGTGAAAGTGATAAACCAAAGGGAAAGCTAGAGAAGAACCTTAGATACGTTATGGCTGACAGCATTGAAGAATTCATGGTATGCTCCAACACCAATCAAAGAAGACCTGAAGTGCTGCTTTGAAACTCCTGGTAGTAGTTGCAAAATGTTCGACCAGAATATTTTTCAATTGCAGCGATAGTTGAAACTCGGTGTCACATTGCACCAAAACACTTCGAAGATTTACAAGGCTGCTAAGCAATGGTATAATATCATCCCAACTATTATCCTCCATATCCATACAAAACGAATTAATATAAGATATGGAATTCTTCGTAGGGGACATCCAAGACCGAATGATAGAAGGAAAAATATTACATGGCAATGTCTCAAATCCACGTAGGGATATATATCCAATGCTTTTTGAGCTTACAATTGAAAAAGGCACTTGTTTAACAACTTTATCTTCTGTAATTAGAGTTATCAAGGATTCCATTTGCACTGTATCTATTTTCAATGCATGAATCATCGAACAACCAGACAGAATGAGAGTTTTTAAGGATTTTAACTTATATATCTTTCTGGGAAGATTTCTTAGACTGGTGCAGTCCTTCAAATTTAGCCGTGTAAGATTGGAGAGACATCCAATAGATTGGTGTACTTTGCGCAATCTTGGACAATCTTTGAGAATGAGCTCTTCAAGACTTGGTAATCCGGAAAAGTTAGGGGTTTCTATTAAATACTTGGAATGACTAAGATTAAGGACTTTCAGCCACCTCAAAACCTACACCGTAAGTATCAGAGAAGAAAATCAAAATCAAACAGAAGCAGCGTAGGTTACTGTTTTTGTTTTAGTTAGCTTTGTGTTTTAATAGAAAATGGCACGTAATAAAAACCTGAGGTTCTTTCAAGAGGAGTCGAAGATGAGTGTGTTTTAAGTGAATCTCTATTGCATCATGCAGATGAAAGCCCTCAAGTACGCATTCTGAAAAAGACCCTTGCAAACTGATCCCTCTCAGTTTCTTAGAAGTGTACTCAGAACTTCCAGCGAGTTTCAGCGGCAGTCTTGATGGTTCTCTTCTGACTGAACGCAGTTTCACAGGCACAGCCCAAGAGTTTATCTCCTGTGATGAAAAGAGTAAAGAAAAACAAATGTACTGAAAATGAGAAAGCAATAAAGCAAACACTTCCAAGAGAAGTTTTAGAAACCATATATAAAGAATGTTCTTACTGAATTATCTGTCAATACATATTCTGCATCATCAAACTGCAGTCTACTCCTTTCCATCCGAATAATTTCTCTACCCATTTCTTGTAGCAAAGGATGCATTCCAAGTTTGTTGTTCTTTTTAATTTTTATTAGGCTACGTTCTATGAGAACTCTTATTCCACTATCAGCATCTACTCCACAGCCATTTAGAATCTTGGTAACATAGGCTCTGCCCTTACCAACGAAGGAACAACATAAATCAAGGAATAAATCTTTTTCCATTTCATTGCGTAAACCATCGAAGCTTATTTTCAATTTCGGTTGAATGTCGTGCAGGGGAATTTTCTCCAATTTTAACAAAACACTATTCCATTCTTCTTTTGTCCTTTCAAATAAACAACTTCCAATGACTTCAAGAGCTTGAGGTAGTCCTCCACAACGACTAACTACACTTTTTGCAAGGTAATTGTATTCTTCTTTTGGTTTTGCTTCTCCAAATGCATGCCAACTAAGAAGCTCGAGAGACTGGTTTTCGTTCATTAGCTGTAATGGAAAAAAAGAATCAACCTGAAGAATCCTTGGTAGGTCTACATCTCTTGTTGTTATGATTATTACAGTTTCTCCACTGAACCATTCACGCCATTTCAATAATAATGATGCATGAAACTTAGATACATCGTCAAGTACAATGAGCATCCTTTTCCCATGAAGTCTTTCCCGAATCATTGTTCTCCCCATCTCAGCGCTAGGTGTCTTCATCTTTGTTTTTAGGACATCTAAAAGAAGTTGTTTTTCTAAAAGAGCATATGCTCTTGTTCCACTAGGTTGTTTAATATCTTCAATGAAACTTTTCTCCATGAATGTACCGTGAATTTGATTGTAGATGGCTTTGGCAAGGGTGGTTTTACCTGATCCTCCGATTCCACATATCGCTATCGTAAAAACTAGGGAGGATTTATTTTTGATGGTTCGAATCACATCTTCCACATGGGATTGTAATCCAACTGGAAATTTAGTAGCAGACAAGACTGATAAATGAAGAACGGTCTTAACAATTTTGTCGACTAGTTCAGCATCACTCCTTCAAGTTCAATAGCAATCATGGTAGAAGTCATGTAGTACCCAAATTAAATCAGAAGCTTGAAATATGCTGATTGAGTTAGTGATTTACCTGTGATTGCTCTCATCCCATCCAAATAAATTTGCAGCTTTGGTGAGTGCGTGGCTCCACCTGGATATGCCATGCTCCAGTTCTGGTCCTGAGAATGCTTGCTTTGCAGTTGCTTTGAAGGCTTTTCCAAAATCACCCTTCTGAAGACGTATATCAGATGGCTGAATTTCGTAATAAACGGGCAGAACATGTCGGCAATAAGTTTGGTGCCATTTGATGATTTGCTGAAGCTGATGAAGACACCAAGCAGATTGAGAATAGGATTTGGTGAAAACAACAATTACTACACGATAGAGATTGAGAATAGGTTGTTGGATGTGAATTGGGTGGTCTGCATTATGGTGATGAAGGAAGGTGGTGAGGCCAACAGCAGAGAGGCAGAATCGAGATGAGAAACAAATTTCCTTTGGATGTCTTCTCCATTAAAGTTTATGACCACATCGTACATCCGTGGGAGTTTTGATGATGAAGAAGCCAATTCCATGGAAGGAATTGATGAGTTGATAAAGTGTTTAGGATAGAAAGCATTAGTGCAACACAGTGAGTCAAAGAAATGATTTGTAGAAATACAAAATCATTTAAAGTACTCTTTTAACAGTCGAGGAAGCGCGTAACGAGTAGTGATATTTCGACACCCCCAAAATTGGTTGCTCCAAATTACACCTCGGTGACCTGGATTAAGTGAGTATGTGGCATGGGCACTTTGGTAATTCTGAAAAGGGCAACGTGGCAAGTCATTTGGGTGAAATGAGAAAAGGTTTCAATTTCAAATTTCCCAAACCGCAAGCATACCAACGTTGAGAGAGAGAGAGAGTAGCCGCACAGGTTTTTGAAACGTTGCCGGCGGAGACATAGTTCGACGATGACGGCGGAGACGTAGTTCGACGGTGACGGCGCCAAGGTACTGCTCACAGCAACATCATTGTGGTGAGAAGGGGCGGTGGTTAAGGGGATCGATTGCGGGGTGTGTGATAGGGTTCGGTGGTGTGCGAAACGCAAATACAAGGAAGGAGGAGAAGGTAAGTGTGTTTATTTTTGGTTTTTTTGGCATTTTAAGCTTTAGGGTTTGATGTTTGTGGTTTAGGATTTTTCTGGCATTGAAGTTTTTGAATTCATCCGTCCACGGCTGTAAATTGGGGACGTTGTATAATAAGTTTTGTGATGAGTGATTGCTGTTGTGGTTTATTTCACTTGCTTCATTGTTTTCTATTTTGTGGTCTGCGATTTCGGTACTGGTTTTAAAATTTTTTTGAGTTCAATCCTGCTTATTATGCAATTGAAGAGTCCAGACCTGTGAATTAGGGACCCCTTTGATTTTAAGTGGGGACCCGTGTACAACTTTATGCACTTTGATGTGATCCTCCAACTTAATGTTTGCAAGTTTATTTTTTTCGTGTTGTGAGGGTTCAGATGGGACTCTAGTGAGGTCATTGGAGGTTAGTGAATTGGATAGTGCAAGACTAGCTTCTCTTCTGGTTTGTCGATGTAGTTGGGGACCCCTTTGATTTTAAGTGGGGACTTGTGTAGAACTTTATCAACTGTTATGTGATCCTCCAACTTAATGTTTGCAATTTTTTTTTTTTTTTGGTGTTGTGAGGGTTCAGATGGGACTCCAGTGAGCTCATTGAAGGCTAGGGAATTGGATAGTGCAGGAGTAGCTTGACTTGTGGTGTGTCAATTTATTTGGGGACCCCTTGGATTTTAAGTGGGAACATGTGTAGAACTTTATGAACTGTCATGTCATCCTCCAACTTAATGTTTGCAAGTTCTATTTTTTTGTTTTCAACTTATTTTGTGTGTTATGAGATGGTGGTTTTGAATTTAATGTGAATGTTTGCAAGTTTATTTTTTTGGTGTTGTGAGGGTTCACATGGGACTCGAATGATTTCAGTAGAGGTTAGGGAATTGTATAGTGCAGGACTAGGTTGACTTATGGTGTGTCAATGTATTTGGGGACCCCTTTGATTTCAAGTGGGAAGCTGTGTAGAACTTTATGAAGTGTCATGTCATCGTCCAACTTAATGTTTGCAAGTTCAATTTTTATGTTTTAAACTTTTTTTGTGTGTTATGAGTTGCTGGTTTTGAATTGAATGTGAATGTTTGGAAGTAAATTTTTTTGGTGTTTTGAGGGTTGAGATGGGACTCCAATGAGCTGATTGGAGGTTAGGGAATTGGATAGTGCAAGACTAGCTTCACTTCTGGTGTGTCGATGTATTTGGGGACCCCTTTGATTTTAAGTGGGGACCTGTGTACAACTTTATGAACTGTTATGTGATCCTCCAAGTTAATGTTTGCAAGTTATTTTTTTGGTGTTGTGAGGGTTCAAATGGGACTCCAGTGAGCTCATTGGAGGTTAGGGAATTGGATAGTGCAGGAGTAGCTTGACTTTTGGTGTGTCAATGTATTTGGAGACCTCCTCAGCAAAATGAAGTCTACACAAGCCCCACTACGTTTTTGCATAGTTAAAATTCGTGTGGTGTTTATTAATTTCTTGCATGTATTTTGCTGGGGCAATATTTATTTTGGTTTTGTAGAATTGAATTGTGGTGTTCATGGTTTTCAATTGATTAAATAATTACTTGTTCAGGATATAGTGTCAATTAGCGGACGTTCAGATGAGGAGGTTGTTACAATTGATCCTCATCCCGAGCCTCAAGCTAAGGTTTGATTGAAATGACGATTTTTGTTTTAAAGTAGGCATGATGTTATATTTATATTTTGATAATTTTATATATTAAAGTGTATTTGTATTTGATTTGATATACAGGTGTTTAGGCATAATTGCAGGTCAAAGTGTTTGGGTGTTGTGAACAAGCACTTAAGTGTGGAACAAAAGTCTATTATACAGTCCACCCCATTTGGATGACTTATGTGTGTATGTGAGGACATAAAATTGAGTTGCAGAATTTTAAGTAAGTTATGTAGTGTTTGGGTGGAGAGGAAGCAAGGTTTTGCAATTCAGTGTCAATATTTGTCGTTTAGTTTGTTAGACGTGTGTTTAGCTGTAGGTCTTAGAGTAGCTGGTACAAAAATTGACTTAAGGAAAAGTACAATTATATCTCGGATTAGGAGTTTTTTTGAAGAAGGTAATGTAAGTGTGGAAATGATTTATTCTGTAATTTTGAATCGTGGGAACGATATTTCGTCAGAGGACTTTTGTAAGTTGTACATCCTGTTAGGTTTGTCGGAGTTTATTGTGCCTACTAGAATGGGTTTAGTTCATGATGGGTTGTTTAACATTGTTGATGATTTAGACAAACTTGGTATGTATAATTGGGGGGGTTTAGTGTATGACATTTTGGTTGATAGTTTGTGTTCGGCTTCGAAATGGATGACCAAGGAAAGTATGTCGTCTATCCATGTGGATGGTTGTGTTTACCTGTTGCAGGTAATATGAAACATTTATCTTATTGGTAAGTGTTTGTAATAATTGTAATAAATGAATTTTTTGTATTCATTCTTCAGATATGGGCGATGGAGCATTTGTTCTCTTATAAGCGTCAAGTACCTAGGAGTGGAAATAAATATCCTCGTATCGTGCATTGGATGGATGTTAGACTTGGTGACCATGAACTTCGACGTGGTTTTTGTAAGAATAAGGTATGTCATTTTTATTGGAATTTCTATCACATTAATGTTGTTTTCAATGTAGATAATTAAGTTTCAAATTATATATGTCAACGAACAGGTTGTTGTTGAGTTATGTGCTTCCAATGAAGAACTTTGCAGTGAATTTGTTCAAGAAGGTTTTCACCAAATTCGTTATGGAATTAGGAAGAAGAAACCAACAAAGGATGAAGTTCGTGCAATGAAGGTAAAAGTTGTTGAACTGATGCACAAATCCGAGGAGCAGGAAGTATTAATCACGAGTATGGAGAAAGAGGTCAACGAGATACTTAAGTTAATTGCAAGCAAAAATTTTGTTCCTGATGATACTTGGTCGGAAGTAGTTGAAGTTGAACCTCTTGCAGTGGATTCCACATACTTCAGAAAGGCATTGAAATTGAAATTGCTTCCATTCATGAACCAAATGTATCTATATTGTTCACATCAACTCATAATAACTAACATTTTTCTCAATAAGAATGAAATTGTACAATTACATGAAGAATATGTTAAATAAAAATCATGGGCAATCTACTTCCAAATCTGTCAACACCGCTTCTCGTTCAACGTTACGCTCATCCAGCATCCAAGACAAAAGCATTTCTTGACGAAACCGTAGCAGCTCCTTCTGAATAATATAGCATGGAATTAGTTTCCAATGACCAAAGTGTAATTTAAACGTGTTAACTCATCAAAATAACTCTTACCGTGGTGTAATGGGGAAAGGTATTCCCATCCAAGTGCTGTGAACCATCCCACAACTCCATATATTTGACAACTAAAATGCCACAGTCATAACTGCATAGAACAAATAAATTTTTAACACTAAACAATAATTCAAAATATTAAGTCCAAACGAATTAAAATACATATAAAATGAAAATAAATAACACTACTGCTATCAATACTAACGTATTCGGTTGTAGGGGAACCTTCTCTTTTATCAATGAAATTCGAGGAGCACTCTTTCCAGAGAAGTCGTCCAAAATTTAAAAAAGGTGTTGCAGTCGATCAACCTACAACATCAAATTTAACAATAACGATAATCCAATCCAAACAAAATCAATTCATTAGGTATTAAAAAACAACCAAGTATTTACCATTGCTTTATCAATCTTGTATCGACCTTCAATTCCATCAGCAATGGAGTCCAATACATGCAATTGCCTCGTCTGACAATTGAGTGCGTACAACCACCAGTGGTCATTGAACACGGTTGGCACAAACACCTACAAAACAGTGCAAATTTTAAACTGACAGTGAACATGACCATTCTAACCAAGACCAACAAATTTCACACAAAACATCAGTAATATTAACTTACAAATTGACAATAAGATATTCCCTGATATGGGAATAAACCATTCCTATAAAATGACATGTAATCGGAACTACTCCATGAGATTTGACCCCCATTGATGTTCATCTACTCAATTACACGACTCTACAACAACAAAATGTATTATTACTATTACCAAAAACTTGAAACAAATAACAATAAATTTAAATCAACACTAACCGCAAAGCATGGATTGAATGAAAAACGATTCAGCATTCCAAAATTAACACTTTGATTCAGATTTAACAATCCGGTTACAAATAACATAACCTACAAGCACATTCAACATAAGTAAATAAATATTATAAGTAAATAGAAGAAAGACATGAATATGTAAATTTTTACCATGTTATCAAGTCTTGACCGCGGCCTTAATGATTGCAAATCAAGCCTCGTCAAGATATTATTTTGTATGTCCACAATGACACTACAACAACATTTAACACGAACTCATTAATCATGCAATAAAAGCAGAAGAAGTAATGACTACAACTACTTCTGTTGCACATTTAGTATATGTACTTATCGTTTCATGTCAAACTTGTATGCAAAATTTTTTTTGTACATTTTCAAAATATCCAAACTGCACGACCTTGGACCACCACAGGTTGCAGCATCAGAAGCTGGGTAGGCTCCACGCACAAATCCAACTGACCACTCCTTTTCTCTAAGAAGCAATTGTTGAACCTCTTTAAGTTGCTTGTCTAAACTAACAATTCTATTCTCGTTATCTGCAACTTTCTTCGCACAAAGTTTGTGTTCGTCAACTAAGTTGTCCCAGTCACTTGTACCATCAGTACCTTCCCCAACTCCATCATCGGAATTTTGTAATGCTTCTTTGACAATTTTCATTCCTTCCTCTTCAACAGTTACTGGCCAATCCCATACAATCTGAGAAAAGTAATTAATATTTAGTTACTCAAAAGTTACTGCAATAACATGCACCAAAAGCTTAATAAATGGCAAATATACCTCAGCAGATAAAAATACTTCATGTAGCCTTCTTCCACGATTATTTACACAGGACCAGTGCAAAAATCGTGGAAAACCAATACACTGGGCACGATCACCAACACCGACATGGTGAACCACCCACACTTATTTCCAAAAAAATAAAACACAAGTCATTAACATTTTATCAAAATCACCAATTCATTAATACAACATAATTGTACACATTTTCCCTAACCTGCAACACGGCAACACAACCTGCCAAATAAATTTCACTGATATTCTTTTCCTGATAGTACACTTCCGATGCCCTTGTCAAACTTATAGTTAAGACATTATAAACTGCACCCCCCCAGTTATATAATTCTAGGGCATCTAAATTGTCTAAAGATTTAAAAGCAAAAGAAGTAAATGTCCTAGAAGTCCTAGGAACATAAAAAACACATAAACCAAGCAATATATATAATCTACAAAATTCATCAACATTTTTCTTCCTATTTAAATTCTTCTCCTCTAGTTTTTTTAAAATTGTTGATAATTTTATTTCTTTCCCTTCATCAAACAACCTATTTACAAAACCTCCCCCATCATTCTCCATTTTCACTTCATCCCCCACAACCGGCAATCCTAATACAAAACAAACATCAAGAACTGAAAAAGGAACTAAACTTTTTCGAATCCTAAATGCCTGGTTATCTGATGCCCATCTACTTAGTAGCTCTTTCATTAGGCTGTTAGAAATGTCCAAAAATTTCTCCATTTCAACCATCCACTTAAAAGGAGTTTGTTGTATCCTTTCTCGTTGAAAGCTGCTAAGCTTACGGTTGACATCAACAATATATTGTGTCAGCACATTGTGCCTAACTCGTACCTGCAACATCACAAAATAAAACAATACCACCATCTTTATGTACTAAACAACGTCAATGCACAAAAATATTCAACTATTATGAACACAATCTAAAAAATAGTACCTTCAATTCAACTTTTGCATGAGACAAGAAATTCTTGGACGATGAACTCTCCATTCTCTAAACCTTCACAAACAATTCATTTAATTAAAAACAAAATAAAAAAAATACATCCAAACATTCACTTGTTACACAACAAGACAGTGCAAAATGTGCTTCATAGATCCCCACATAAAAACAAAGAGGTACCTAAACCACATAAAAAATGAAGGGGTCATCACTTAGGTACACATATCACATTTGAAGCTATCTTTAAAATAAAAAAATTTTGTCCCATCCGAACCCTCACAACACGAAAAAAATAAACTTGCAAACATTCACATTAAATTCAAAACCAACAACTCATAACACACAAAAAAAGTTTAAAACAATAAAATTGAACTTGCAAACATTAAGTTGGCATATCACATAACAGTTGATAAAGTTGTACACAGGTCCCCACTTAAAATCAAAGGGGTCCCCAAATACATTGACACACCATAAGTCAAACTAGTCCTGCACTATCCAATTCCCTAACCTCCAATGAACTCACTGGAGTCCCATCTCAACCCTCACAGCACCACAAAAAAAAACTTGCAAACATTCACATTAAATTCAAAACCAGCATCTCATAACACAAAAAAAGTTGAAAACAAAAAAGTAGAACTTGCAAACATTAAGTTGGAGGATGACATGACAGCTCATAAAGTTCTACACAGGTCCCCACTTAAAATCAAAGGGGTCCCCAAATACATGGACACACGAGAAGTCAAGCTACTCTTGCACTATCCAATTCCCTAACCTTCAATGACCTCAGTGGAGTCCCATGTGAACCCTCACAACACCAAAAAGAAAGACTTGCAAACATTAAGTTGGAGGATCACATAACAGTTCATAAAGTTGTACACAGATTCCCACTTCAAATCAAAGGGGTCCCCAAATACATGGACACACCAGAAGAGAAGGTAGTCTTGCACTATCCAATTCACTAACCTCCAATGACCTCACTAGAGTCCCATCCGAACCCTCACAACACGAAAAAAATAAACTTGCAAACATTAAGTTGGAGGATCACATCAAAGTGCATAAAGTTGTACACGGGTCCCCACTTAAAATCAAAGGGGTCCCTAATTCACAGGTCTGGACTCTTCAATTGCATAATAACCAGGATTCAACTCAAAAAAATTTTAAAACCACAGTAAATTTTAAAATTTTAAAATTTCCTCACAATCCCTCAAACAACATTTACACGCTTGATACCTTGTTAAATTAATAAAAGTGGAGGAGCTTACTAGAGTAAATGCGAAATAAGATTTGGTAGAACACAGGTGAAAAAAATAGAGAAGAAAAATTTTGTATATACAATAAAATGTTTCACAATTATAACAAAAACAGTATATACAAATGAACATAAAAGGGTTGCTTTTGTAAGAATATAGAGTCATCTCATTGGGTAAAAAGTTGTCATTACAATTACTCAACAAACAAGTTGGGTGTTTGTAAACTAAGAGAGTAAACTATATGCTTCTCTCTTAAGTTATTTGAAACTATCATATGGTAAGAAACCTCTCCAATTATAACCATGTAGACTTGCTTATACTGAAAAGGATTTCGCAACAGGTAAAGAATATGTTGAAGAATGAATACTTGACTTCCATCTTCCCAAACTATACAATTTTAGTGCTATTAGTTAGCCCTTACAACTCGTGCAAGTTGTTATTGAGAACCAGGAATTATACAGGTGTGGATAAGAAAAAGTTCACAAAAATAAGGAAAAAATATAACTGAATAGTAACAAAAATATGTTTAAATCTTAATATATTGCTATTAAATTAGATTCACTAGATCTGGAAATAAGTTTATATTAGGAACAATCACTTAGACAAGTGGTTAACTATTCAGAAGTGATTGATGGATTAATAATATATTCGTTTAACTACATATTCCTAAAGCCTATACAAAAATCCAGTTTCTTATTTCCTGATTTTCCCTAGGAAGTATAAATTCAGGAAAAAGGGTGAAAAAAAATCTCAAACCACAACAAATTTAACATTTCATCATTTCTAGCAAAGACTGCAATACAAACAAAGAGAGTAAATACAAGGGATTGCACCAACAATGTTAATGGTTACGCTTGCTCTTGGCAATGCACAACAAAACTATTCAATAATAAAGAGAAAGAAGTAAAAGGTCTCTCAAATTCCCTTGTGTCCAAAATTCTGTAAGAAAATAATCACAAATTCAAAATTGCTATTTTTTAAACAACTGTAATAATTTCCTACATGTATCACCTATACTAAAGAAGAAAAGACTTCAGTAAAGTCTTTCGTTGAAATGAAATGAAAAAACTCACTACATTTCAACCAATTGACACAAAATAAGCATTCACCTATGTTATACCCATAGGGAAGCCTCCTCTGTGACCAATAATAAGCAAATGAAACTATTAAAATATAGATTATAAAAGCTCATACAGCTTGACAAAACTATGCATTCTTATGATGTATGCAGAGAAAGAAGAAAATGACAACTTAGATGGTTCATCAAACATACAATCAAGATTGGTGGTTAGAATATGGTCCATACAACAGATCAATTCCATTTCTCAGCAAGAAGCTATAACATAGGGAAAACAAAACAGTAATAAGTTAATAACCCTAAATTACTCTAAATTACATTACACCTTAAGAGCAAGAAACATCCAAGGCCAACTAATGAGAAAAAGATAGGCCAGCCCAAAAAATCAAAGAGTCAGCAGAATATTGATACATGGATTTCAGCATTCAATTCACTATACATATTTCCTTCCAACACAAGGTAGATGTTCTACACATGTTCCCACTTAAAATCAAAGGGGTCCCCAAATAAATTGACACACCACAAGTCAAGCTACTCCTGCACTATCCAATTCCCTAACCTTCAATGAGCTCACTGGAGTCCCATCTGAACCCTCACAACACCAACAAAAAAAAAATTGCAAACATTAAGTTGGAGGATCACATAACAGTTGATAAAGTTCTACATAGGTCCCCACTTAAAATCAAAGGGGTCCCCAACTACATCGACAAACCAGAAGAGAAGCTAGTCTTGTACTATCCAATTCACTAACCTCCAATGACCTCACTAGAGTCCCATCTGAACCCTCACAACACAAAAAAAATAAACTTGCAAACATTAAGTTGGAGGATCACATCAAAGTGCATAAAGTTGTACACGGGTCCCCACTTAAAATCAAAGGGGTCCCTAATTCACAGGTCTGGACTCTTCAATTGCATAATAACCAGGATTCAACTCAAAAAAATTTTAAAACCAGTACCAAAATCGCAGACCACAAAATAGAAAACAATGAACAAGTGAAATAAACCACAACAGCAATCACTCATCACAAAACTTATTATACAACGTCCCCAATTCACAGCCGTGGACGGATGAATTCAAAAACTTGAATGCACGAAAAACCCTAAACCACAAACATCAAACCCTAAAGCTTAAAATGCCAGAAAAACCAAAAATAAACACACTTACCTTCTCCTCCTTCCTTGTATTTGCGTTTCGCACACCACCGAACCCTATCACACACCCCGCAATCGATCCCCTTAACCACCGCCCCTTCTCACCACAATGATGTTGCTGTGAGCAGTACCTTGGCGCCGTCACCGTCGACCTACGTCTCCGCCGTCACCCTCGAACTACGTCTCCGCCATCACCGTCGAACTATGTCTCCGCCGGCAACGTTTCAAAAACCTATGCGGCTGTTCTCTCTCTGTGAACGTTGCTATGCTTGCGGTGTGGGAAATTTGAATTTGAAATCCTTTCTGATTTCATTCAAATCAGTTGCCACGTTGGCCTTTTCAGAATGACCAAAATGTCCATGCCACCTCATCAGTACAGCCACCTCACCCGGGTGTAATTTGGAGCAACCACTATTGGGGTGTCAAAAAATCATTTTTCAACTTAGACCAACGGCCACTTTTCTAAACCATTAAAAAACATTAAACATTTTTTAATAAGTTTAAAAACGTTTTGTTAAACCTCTATTTTAAACCTTGTTAAGTATTTCCCCCCTATTATACTTTTATATTTGATCCATGCATTTTTATTCTTATCTCTTCGTCCCTATACTTTTAAAATGTTGTTTTTAGTTTTTGTTAAATTTTTTGAAGTGACTGACGATAATAGCATGAAACTAATGTGGTTGGATTTAAAATAAAAATTGACATGTACAACAAAAGTATTATATTGGCAAGAACTACAAAAATACATGGACTAAAGGTAAAGAAAGTTAATGTATATTTCAGAGGAACAAAAATATTAATAAACTTTTCTCTTACACGAGTGAAGATGCTCTTATATTCTTTCTTTTTTATAATTTATGTTTTGTTGGACCTTTAGTTTTAGTTTTCTTATGGACTTTTCTTTATGCTTTCTCTGTTGCGAAGTCCAAGTGTTTCTCTCCTTTGTATTTTATATAAAACTTTATTGGTGTGCATACATGCGTAATGAGAGGAATACAAAGTTTCTTTCCTGCTGTTTTTCCTTTCTTCTTAAATCTATGAAATCCTTTAGGGTATTAGAGCGGGATTGTGCCGCTCTGATATCCCTTCTTTTCTCTCTTCTTTTCGTTCTTGCGTCTTCTTGTTTTTCTATTTTTTACCATGACTACCAACGACTCCTCACAAGATACAGCGAGTCCCTACTATCTTCACTGTGGAGAGAATCCAAAAGCAATGTTGATTTCGCCTCAACTTCATGATAATAACTATCATTCATGGAGTCGTGCGATGAAAAGAACTCTCGAAGAACAAATTCAAATTTGTTAATGGAGAGATTCCAGAGCCGCCACTCAAGAGCAAGCAATACGAAGCATGGGAAAGTTGCAACATCATTGTGATTTCTTGGATAACCCGGAGTCTTGCGACTCAAATCGCTCGAAGCACCATTTATATTGATAATACAAGAGATTTATGGGAAGATTTGAAGGAGAGATTTACCAAAAGCAACCATTTCTGCACATTTGACCTTCTTTAAGAAATAAACTCGGTCAAGCAGGGAGAGAGGAGAATCTCTAAGTATTACACAATTTCCAAAATATTGTGGGAAGAACTAGATTCACTTTGACCCATCCCTATGTGCATTTGTAGAGTTAAGTGTGCCTGTAGATTGTCCAAAACCATACTCAAGTTCAGAGAATTAAAGAGAATTATGTATTTTCTTCAAGTTGATGCAATCCAAGGAGATGCATTGGAGAATTCATGGAGTGGCAGCGGAATGGTTGAAGTTTTGTATCGAGATTGAGAGTGAAATGGTGAGGTTTGAGAGTGATTTAGGTGCTAGGAGGTAAAAAGAGATGAAGCCAACTTTCTATGGTTTTCACTAGGCCAAAAATGCCCTTTATAGAAAAGGGAGATTTGGGAGAGAAAATGAGTTTCAATTATGAATACTTCATTCAATTAGTGCAAATCTGAATACATGGTGTGCATTTGAGTTATTTATAAATGAAGAGATGAAGGTAACTTGTTCCTTAAGTTACCATAACTCTAGTTAAGCAAGCTTAACTAGAGTGAGGTTTAGTTAGTAAAATGTGAAGTTTTTATTGATTAACTAAAATTTTGAATTTGTAGATATTCCTTTTACTTATTCTAGTTGAAGGATAAATTTATTGAAGATATTCACATGTAGTACACGTTCATATTTTTTCTAAGTAACTTTATGATAGTTTGTATATTTCTAATTTTATTTGTGATAGGTTATGCCTTGTGTATGAATGTTAGGATTGTTGTATTTTTAATAATAATTATTTTTTTTTATAAAAGCTTTCATATTATATAACTTGACATCTCAGTTAGGCTGACACCTCAAGTAACAACAATCATCTGTTATCACATAAAAAAAGTATTATTCAAAGAAAAAAGAAAGAAAATACAAAAAAAAAAATATGGGGGACTAGACCAAAACATATATGTTAGCAAAAATGATACATCGGTAGACTATATCTATTCATAAAGAACTCCAAGAACATACTAGATGGAGCATATTATACCAATAAAATGATTCTCTATGAATAAATCCTAAGTTAGCCAGCTTATCTGCACACACATTCCCTTCACGAAAAATATGAGTAACCCTAAACTTGATTTTCCCACAATAATTAAGGCAAGTATTCCATCGATAATGAAGCATCCACGGAACATTATCCTAACAGTAAATGCGGCATAAACCAAGGCAGAATCACATTCAAGACATACATTAGTAAAACCCATCTTTTAAGCTTCTTCCATAGCATGTATAACTCCATAGAACTTAACAACCAAAGCAGTCTGAATGTCAAGAAACACAGAAAAACCACCAATAAACTCCCCCATACTCTCATAGAAAATACCTCTATAAGTAGTAAGACCAGGATAACCCCTAGCAGCCCCAATTTTAATTTGAACCTAGCCTAGTGAAGGGAACTCCCATCTAATAGGAAGAGGACAAAAAACTTTACCAGTACGAGTATTAATACCAAAAATGTAATCACATTGAAATCCAACATATCATTTTTCATTGAAGCTTAAGACGAATTTCTCAATAGATAAGTTAAATCTTTGATTATCAAAATAACCCAAGAAACATCAATCTTATCCGGAAATTTAGCTTAATTCCTTATACGCCATATGACGCAAATAGAATCAGTTATCACAACAAGATTAACCAATTTAACCAAAGGATTACCATCACTCTTAATAAAAGAAAGAAGATCATCCTTACTAGAGAAATGAGAGGTAAGAAAGATATGCCGAACCCAACTCCAAATATGTAAAGCATTGGAACATTAAAAAAATAAATGCTAAATAGATTCCTCGTGTTTTTCACTAAGCGTACACATAGAACATATATGCAAACCTCTATGTTGAATATGCTGAATATGCTGATCTGTAGGAAGTCACCCATGAAACAATTTTCAGAGTACTAGAGTTTTGGAAGGTGGAATACATGAAGACCAAATGAATTTACGCCATCCACAGGGAACTCCTAAGTCCAAGAAAAAACTCCTAGTCGATTTAAAAGAAGAAACAACCAGACTCATGTAGAATCCAATTAGGAATATCCTGTTCCTCCCTAACCATGATATGATTAAAAAAATGAGACATCTGCAGTAAAGACAACGAAATATTTCAATCACAACTAGTCCAAAATTGGGAGACTGTATCTGGAATGCTAGCACCATCAGATAACCTTGCAATATTTGCTAAAGAAATAGTAGAACACCATTTATCATTCCAGAAATTAATAAAAGTACCTGTACCAATTGCCTAAGAAGTATGATCAAGAATAGCGTCATAAAACTGCTTAATTTCAGGCCAAATAGATAAGGATCTATAAACCATTCTAATTTTGTATTTTGATTTAAGAACTCTGACTTTCAGGAGAAAAGACCAAGGCTTGTTGCTATAAGCAAAATTCAAAGCAAGCTTAAGAAGATACGCGTTATTTTCATAATGGAGGCTAATAATCTTCAAACCTCCATTCTCAAGAGCAGAACAAATCTTAGTCCAATTAATTGTAGCTATGCTTTTTATCAGAATATCACTATTCCAAATAAAATTTCTACACCACTGGTCAACTTGCTTAAGAAGTGAAACATGCCATTTATACATATTAAAGCTATAAGCTAGAAATCTAGTAATCACCATATTCACCAACTGAATCCGACCCATCATGCTAAGAGATTTACCTTTCCAAGATGTTAGCTTCAATTTCACTTTATTAGCCAAAGGTTGAAGAAATCGACACTTTGGAGCACAAACAAAGATAATGCACCCTTAAATAATTAAAAGGTAAACAATCATGACTACAAAAAGAAGACGTTGAATTTTGGTAACAAATTTTGCAGAATTATCTGTGGTGAAAAAATTACTCTTAGAATTATTAACATATTGACCCGAAAAATCACCATATGTTTTAAGAAAAATACTTAAATTTCTAAGAGACTTATTATTCGTCCTACAGAAAACAAATGTGATACAAACCCACAAAGACTCCAAAACCAAGTCCACAAGAACATGACCAAGAATGCCAACTATAAAGGGTCATCTCAACAAGCAAACAAGGACTTCATTCATAGGAGGAATGGACAAAGGCCAAAACATTTGAAGTTCTTCCTATTAGTCTTCTTTAATATTTAGAAAAATGTTGTAAGTAAATTGGGCTCAAATGAGGGGTTCAAATAGTAGAAATAAGGTAGAATAAAGTGCCTTTAACATAGTAGGGGGTGTGGGTAGCATTCTTGCTTGTTCCTAGCCCATTTGAAGACATTTTGACCTAATTTCTAGAAGGATAAGCCTAGAATACGGGATTGACTTAGTCAAACCCTATGGCTGCCCACTTTTTTCCCTTTTCCCATTCTACCCTTTAAACTTGCTTTCCAAGGCTCCTAAATCTATAAATAGGGAGGCCTACCTCATGTATTCACAAGTTGAAATTAGAGTAAAGTTACTATACACAATTTGTGTTAGAGTTTGTGAGCATTGTATCCTTACACCATTGTCTTATCTTGTGAGATTTAGAGAGCTCTCAAGTGGCGGCATTCTTCACTCATCTTGGAGTAAACCACCATCCAAGTGGCGTGATCACTTCTCTAGCTTCATTCTCCTAAGTTTCCTTTCACTCATCTTTTTCCATTCCAAATTTCAATTCCGAAATCTATGTCTTGTTCTTGTTTTAATGCTTTGTTTCCTATTCGGTTTCCTTCATTATGTTTAGTTTCCTCTTTTTAATTTCAGCACCTCTACTTGTCATCATCTTCACCATAATTGTGTTTTCATTTTGCCTTTGTGAAATGAACCTTCACATCTACTTAACCACTTGGTTAAGTTAATGTCCAGTGGGGATTTTCCTTAGGTTCTCACCTTAATCATCCTAAAATCTCAATCCTAATTAAAGTGCCACCATAAAATGCTAAATCATAAAATCAACTCACATCAAAATGTGTCATCAACATATAAAGTGAGAGGGAGTGATATAACCTTGCGGACTAGCCATATGTAGAATTTTCTTATCATTCACAAGCTTAGAGATACCTCTACTTATAATTTCCTCTGCAAGACAAAAAAGTAAAGGAGATAATGGATCACCTTGTATAACACCTCTACTACAAGGAAAAAAACCCACCAAACTAGTATTTATCCTTATAGAAAGCATAGTTGAATGAAAGATTGTACTAATCCAACTGACAAATAAGGGATGAAAATCAAAGTGTGTCAAAACTAATAATAAGAACTTCCAACTCAGAGTGCCAAATGCTTTATGAATATCAACTTTGTAAGCCACATTACCTCCTCTAACCTTTTGAGAAAGCATGTTAATAGCTTCAGAAGCAATACCAATACAAAATGAGATTAGGAGAAATACCAATACAATCTTGAATTTGTCTACCCTGCACAAACTCATATTGATTAGGAGAAATGATTTTGTCAGCCACAATTGCGAGCCTATTCACCAATATTTTGGAAATAATCTTAAATTTGAAATTAGCGACAACAATTGCTTGTAATCTTTAATGGAGCCAACACCCAGAATCTTAGGAATAAGAGATATCACATTGTGTTCATTCCAGGAAGAACTCAATTTTGTTTAAAAAACTATTGAACAACTTTGCAAACATCCGTCCCAATAATGTCCCAACAAGAATGAAAGAAAACACCACTAAAATCGTCTGGACCAGGAGCACTATGACCATTAAGATTAAAAACTTCATTTTTAATTTCCAAAGAATCTGTGCATTTAATCAACATAGTATTCTCCTCAGAGGAAACCAGTTCAAGAATATAAGCACCAATAAACTTTTCCATACTATTTGTATCCTGATCATTAAAAATAGACTCAGCATAAAGATTTTTATAAAAATCCAAAATATGATTCTCAATGAGTTTAGGATTCTCAATAATCTCATTTTCAATCTGTAGGTGATGAATCCCACTAGAATTATTTCTCCTCTTTACCACAGCATGGAAAAAAGTAGTATTTCTATCTCCATCTTTAGACTAGAGCATCGTGGCCCTCTTTTCAAAACAAATATTGACAGTCAAGAGTATGATCAAGCTCCTCCTTAGTAGTATTTTCTTGACAGAGAAGCCCATCAATAAGAGACGAACTAGCAGTCTCTAAATTTTGTTGAATACCAAAGAGGAGACCCTTCTGAAGAAGCATTGCATTGTGAACATTACCAAAAGAACCTTTATTCTAGCCTCGGAGCTCAATTTTCAACCTGTTTAACTTATGCTGCAAAATAAACATAGGACAACCAACAACCGTATTAGTCCAAGAATCATGAATAAGTTTCATACACGAACTATCCTAAAACCACATAGAAAAGAAACGAAAATTGCTAACCTTCCTTTAATAATTACTAGCAAGACTAACAAGAATAGGGGAATGGTTAGAACAATTTTTAACAAGAACCTGATAAGTACAAGAATCTCATTCATCCAGACACACTCCATTACATAAAGCCCTATCCAGTTTTCTATTAATTTTGCATAACCCTCTCCTCCCATTACACCAAGTATAACGAGGTCCAGAGAAAGGGACACAAATAAGATCATTAATATTAATCCAATCAAGGAATTCATTACAAGAAACCTGATTAGGAGCAACCCCCTTTTGTAGTCATCAGTCGAGAGAACAACATTAAAATCTCCCAAAATACCCAAGGTCCCATGAAGAAACTAAGATCCCTCCACAAAACTCGTCTGACCAAGTATGCGTTAGCACCATAAACACCTGCAAAGCTAAAGCATTTATCATGCAAAAGGAAATTTACAAAAATAAACTGATCAATAACCAAGAAATTTTGGACAAGATTTGGAACTGACAAACTCCAAAGCTTAGCAACTTGATTAACGATAGGAGACGTAGCAACCAAATGCATATTAACATATTTGAAAAGAACATCTAGAGCATCATTGTATGACATCATAGGTTTAGCAAGAAAAATAAGAAGAGGTTTATGCAGTTTAAGTAAATTAAACAACATCTCCACAATTTTGTGGTTTGCCAATCCTTAGACATTCCAAAAAAAAAAGAAAAAACCTTCATTGCGACATTTTGGATGGAACTGCCTTAGCAGTTTTTTTAGATTTACCAGTTCCTTTAGGTGGTCTCCCTGGTTTTCTAGTAGTGCAAACCATAGTAGTTATAATCGTGATTCAAATCAAAACTTCACTTTGTCAATTCAGATCAAAAGATGAATCATTTTTGGGTGTCAATCGTGATAAGAATCGAGTGAATCGTGGGATTCTCGATTCTGTTTCGTTATTTTTGATTCAATCAAATTTTGGAAAAATCTCAAAAACTTAATAAAGAAAATGAACAGTCATAAAAAGAGACAATCAATTTGCTTATAAATCAAGTCAAGAACGGCAGTGGAGAAGAGAATAGAAGAAAAAGAAAAGTAAGGAACACAGAAAATATAAATTTACCGGCGACAGAGAAAATGAGAAGAAGAAAAATGGAAGAAGAAGAAAAATAAGAAACACAAAAAAGAAGTTCAGTCACGAGAAGAAGATCTTGGGAAAGAAAATTTTATTTAATAAAATAACTGCTGAACCAGGTTTTTAATATTTGAACCACACCTAAACTAATCTTAACCATTTTTCATTGAACTGTTCTTTAAAAGGCTGAACCACCTTTTAGAAAAGCTAAACCACCTTTCAGAAAAGCTGAACCATTTTTTATTTTATTTTATTATATATATATATATTTTAAATATTTTAAAATAAAAACTGTTTATGTTATTTTTAATATAAAATTATTTCAATAATTTTTTTTATTTTATTATATAAGATTTATTCATGTTACTTATTTTTATTTAAAAATATATTATATTTTATTTATTATATATCTTACAATTCATAATAAGATTCGATTCACGATTTGAATCTCGATTTTATAATCATGGTGCGAACAATATCCTCTCCAGTACTACTAACATTCTCCTCCATCTTACTAGGATCTGTCCAAAATTTAGAGACGACCTGATTTTCAATAGTTATATGTAAAGAATTAAAGACAACAAAGGAAGTCGGAATAATTGGCATACCAATATTAGGACCACCTCCCTCATCTGCAGTTTCCTATCAAGAGATGAAAAGTGATTTTATAGGGTCAACGTATCATTATCTGGGAGTAGTGCTTTGGTAGCACCAAGTGATTTAGCCTTATGAGGAGAGTTATAACGTGACGGAGACGGTACATCCACAGTAGCAGAACAGACCTGTAAGGATCTAGAGATTTATTTGGAATAGAAGAGGTATATTTTAAATGATTTCTGAGTATGTTATTATTTAAAATGGAAAAGGTCATATAATAGAAAATCCATAGTAGTCAGACCTCGGGCGTCGTCCAAGAGGTCTGAGGTAAGCATGGTAGCGGTAGGTCTGAGGTAAGCATGGTAGCGGTCGGTTGGTGGTCAGCATGGTAGCGGTCGGTCTGTGGACCATAGTGGATTCCAGAAATCACATGTATCAAGGTGTGATTTGAACCTCAGATGCGCCATGCATGCAGAATAACTGCGGAACTTTACGCTTGGACATAAGAGATTGACCTTAGTGTTGCATGCTTTGGCACGTGAGGAGTTAGTACCGACCTGTCCTCGGGCAGGAGAAGCTACCGACGTCACCGAGCCATGTGGGAGTGATACCCCAGACCTAGAGTAGTGGGAGGAGGACGAGCCCTCAGCAGGGTGTGACGATGTGGCATCGGTCAACAGAAGCGAAGCGATGTGTCCTCGCCACACACAAGGGTGATGAGAGATCGCCAGGATGAGGGACACATCGGTCGTCCTCCAGGGAGAGACACTGGTCGTCTTCCAGGGAGAGACATCGGTCGTCTGCCAGGGAGAGACACCGGTCGTCTTCCAGGGAGAGACATCGGTCGTCTTCCAGGGTGAGACATCGGTCGTCTTCCAGGGAGAGACATCGGTCGTCTTCCAGGGAGAGACATCGTCGTCTGCCAGGATGAGACATCGGTGGATAGTCATCGCGAGATCAGTCATCGGGGGGTCCTGTTATACGCAGATAAGCTGGGACCCAGGCTTCCAGCGAAGGCGTTCTGCAGGCGCGACACGTAGGCAGTAAGGGTCCCCAGAGCAGGTGGCTCCAGAGTTTGGGCATACAAAGGTGTCCACATGGCCATCCTGTTAGAGGAAACTTGCACGCAAGAGTTTTCCATCAGAGTAGGTGGTGGCAGCGGCATTCCTGGGCGAAGTGGTTTAATCTCATAATCCTCTTCTGATAAGAATGTTCGAACGTCTGGACTGGGAGAAAACAATTAAGTTGAGTGTGGGTTCCCTGCTTCTTTTCTCTCCTCCCCTCCACATTCAGGCATCTTCGCTACCAGTCGAACACCATCAAGCACCCGTTTAACGATCGGCGACTACCCCTGGGCTCCGGGCAAGTATCTCTGCAAGTTTTCTGATCAAAGCCCTAAAACAGAGTTATGGCATCCTTGAGTTCTCTGTGGGTTTGGAGCTCTTAGTGAGATCGGCTCAAGTTCAGGTAAGGGAAGCTAGCTTTAATTTCAATAAAAACCTTAGGCTAGAAGATTTTGACGGTGGGGGTGACGTTTCGACGATTTTGATGTGTTCGACGATTCGTTCTTTATATAAAGATTTTGTGTTTTTCATTAAATGTTAGCTTTTCCTCTTAATTTCATATCCTTGACTGGTCTTGACTGGGTTTATCTCGGTAGTCAAGATTTCTTCAGTTAGGTTGTTACAGTTTCACAACTGTCTCCATATTATCTCTCTGTTTTGGTGAAAATTATGGTTGTGGCTTCTTCTTGGGAGACAGCAGTGCTGCAAACAATACATTAACCCTCTGCAGGCCTTACGCTTAATTTGATTTATTTAAGCTTCATATCTTATTCCTACACTAACTTTGAGAACCTAATTTAAGATATTTTGACGTGGTCACCAGTTTTAACGTTTATTTCACAATCCCCTGTTTTTGTGTAAGTCTGTATTGGTTTGAGATTGAAATTTGAAATGTGTATGATTTTCGAAATTATCAACCTTGGTATGATTTGATTGAGATATGTTTGGATTGTTAGAAAAGGTTTAAAGTATGTTATGGTTGCCTTGTTCATTTACGTGTTGGATGATATGCTGAAATGCTGTGAAAGAGTGATCAAAGCATAGTATTTTCAGGAAAGAAAATACCGTGTGGAGATTTGTTTAGAATGTGTATTGACTAAGGATTTGTAACAAGGAGACATCCTGACTCTCCTGAGATAATGGAATCATATAGATGAAGTTATTCAGGTGGTGAGAGTTGAAGGAGGTTCATATGTATGGGTAAGTCATTTGAAAGATAACTGACTTGACCTGTTATATGGATTAACCCTGTCATACTGGGAGAATGATGATATTGAGATTATTTATGCGCATAGCTGTGTGGATTCACAGCGGCCCTGTGTGGATTCACAGTGGTGTAGTATGACAGGTGCAGGTCTCTGAGTCTGAGTCAACGCACGAGTCTTCCGGAAGTAGAGTCAAGTGTCTATGTGTTATGAGTCAGTGGAAAGTCTGACATGAGAAACATGAATATTGAATGTATTGAATAGACACTTGACGAGTTTGTGGAATATGGGGATATTGATGGTTGAAATTGATATAGATTATGAAAGGTGTGAAGATTTATGCTTTCTGTTGATATAAAGTTTCATGTTTAGAGTTTTAAAAATATCTAGCTTACCCTTTGTTTTGTTTTGTGGTTGTTTTCTTAAACCTGTGATGATCGTGTATATTTGCACGGGAGCAGACGGTGTTGCAGGTGTTAGAGCTCCCCAGTGAGCAGTTGGAGAAAAGGATCGTTTTTAGAGTTGAATCGTTTTGTTTTATTTTGGAAAAACTTTTGATATATAAATTAAACTCCCTGCGAGGAGGGATGTTTCTTTTGAGAGACAATTATAAGATAGTTGTATTTGTATGTAAATTAAATATTACCGTTTTACTTATTTAAATGAAGGATTTTGTTAATTTAATATTTATGAGATAGTTGTTATATAAATGAGTAGAAATTAGGGATGTTACATTTAATGGTATCAGAGCAGTTCGTCCTTAGGATGACCTGAGGATAATGGGTTCAGTGTGTTTCTTCTGCTTATAAATAACTATTGGAGTCTTAATTAAAGCTACAGTGAAAGGTTTTCAAATGTTTTCTTATTGAAATCTTGTTTATGCTCTAGTGAATATATGCCCTAACTGAAAATTTAAGTATTAAGAATGAAAGGACCTTGATAAAGTAGTGAGGGTGCACACTCATAACTAGATCGAGATGGTTCTCAATCTTAATTCTCAAAGTTTGATGTTTAGCATATATTAAAGTCTTGTGTGATTTATTTCATTTTATTAAGTGTTTTTGTATTCGATTGAAAGTTGTCTTTTTGATTGATAGTTTTACACCAATAACTGTTTTGGGTGTTATACTTTATATTATAAGTATTATGATTTTGTTGATAAACTCAAATTCTAGATGATTTTGAGATGCTGGCCTTTGTAAGATCTAGATGTTGTCTTCTAAATGAATTGATTCTTTATCAATTTCATTTTATAGGAATATGAATAGAAAATGATAGTTTAAAAATCTCTAGAAAGTAAAAAAAAATGGGTAGTTACCAATAAGTGTAGAGTAAGTGCAAGTTAGATTTAGTTGTACCAAGGTTTAGTTTCAGATACATATAAGTTATGAAGAGGACATAAGCAGTATGTTGAGGGTTTAAAGATTTAAGCATGTGTATCCATGGGAAGTACCAGAGTTAAGTTTCAAGATGAAAGTATGAATTTTCTTTTATCTGAAGCTTGGAAGTTGTTAATGTCGATAGCAAAGCATAAGATGGCTCTAACTGAACAACAAAGCTTAAAAGGAAATTTTAGACTTGGTGGAGAAAGAAGTTTATAAGTTGATTATATCATCTTGAGAAGTATCAATGATATTGAGAAAGAGGAAAGATGAGATATCTTAATTGTGTTTAAAGTTACAGTTAGACAAAGAAAATTGTTGAAAAGCAGCAGGCGGAGAAATTACTTGGATAAGAGAGAAAGTTTCACGCAGAATGGATGTTGTTTAATTGATTTGGATTTGAAAGCAGTATGTGATTCGAAATTTGCACACTAGTTTATGTCAAGTATGTAGGAGATGAATTGGATGTTATTCCAGGAATGGATTGGCTATCTGTCAATCACATTTTCAAAGGTTATGCTCAACAAAAGATAGTATTTCCAAATTTCAGCTGAGTTGATTAAATTGAAGGAAACAAGCGGAGGAGTTGTTAGAGACGCAATTAGTCAAGCCCAATATATCTCCATGGGGTTTCCAGTGTTGTTGGTTAAAAAGGAAGATGAAGGGTCTCAAATGTGTATGGACTACAGGAAGTTGAATAAGTTGACCATCAAGGACAACTATCCTCTACCCGTAATTGATGATTTGAGGGATCAGTTATATGAAACCTCAGTGTTCTCAAAGTTTTATCTGAGATCTGGATAAAATCAGATTTTTGCTAAGGCAGAAGATGTGCAGAAGACAAGCCTTTTGAGGTTTAGTATGATGCTTCACATCAAAGATTGAATTGTGTCTTAATACAAGAGAAGACAGGAGTTGCATATGTTCAATGCAACTCAAATTTCATGAGAGAAATTATTCTACTTATGATTTAGAGTCGGTAGTGGTGGTATTGTTTTGAAGATTTGAAGACAGTAATTGTATGAAGCTCACTTTCAAATGTTCAATGAATACTTGTTTGATCAGAAAGAGTTGAACATGAGGTAGAGAAAAGGGGTGGAGTTTATGAAAGATTATGATTCCCAACTAACGTACTATTCAGGGAAGGTTGATGTAGTTTCATATGCTCTTAGCAGGAAGTCAGTACAGGTGTCAATGATGAGGATTGAAGAGCAGAAACTAGTTAAGCAGTTCAGAGATCTAAATTTGGGAATGAAATTCCATGATGATCATATTAGTTGTAGTAAGTTAATTATAACCAATGATTTTCTTGGAATAATAAAGAAAAAGCAGTTAGAGGATTCTAGTCTGAAGCGTACTGTGGAGTTAATAGGTACAAATCAAGCTAAGGACTTTGTAATGGGTGAAGATGGGATATTGAGATTAATGGCAGAATTTGCATACCAGCAAATGAAGAATTTAAGAGTTATCAGAAATTTTAACTTTGCTCTTCTGGCGAAATGGAAATGGTGGATGATGAGTGATGAAAAAAAGAAATGGAAAGATATTCTTGTATCCAAATATGGCTCGGAACTTGGAAGAAGCCAAGCTCATTTGAAATATCAATCGTGGTGGTGGAGAGATGTATGTAAAGTGTGCGAGGAGGGTGAAGATGATGGTTGGTTCCAAAAAGTTATTGTTTGGAAAGTTGGAGACGGAGAGAATTTTAGATTTTAGGAGGATGCGTGGGCCACTAACTCTAACTTTAAATCTTTGTTTCCTAGACTTTACTCCATTTCTATGGACCAAGGCAAGACGGTGGGAGAGGTAGGTTTTTGGGAGAATTCTGGTTGGCAATGGCGGCTAAATTGGAAGAGGGATAGATTTGAATGGGAATTGGGCTTGGAGGAAAATTTGTTGACGTACATAAACAGGGGCAACATCAACAAGAAATCCAAGGATCGTCTTGTTGGGAGAGGGGATACCAAAGGGGTCTTTCCTGTGAAATCAGCTTATGTTCGCTTGGCTAACCAAACCAACGGACCAACGGATGGAGTTTTCTCCAGCCTATGTGATGTGAGTCTCTTATGAACCTTTCTTGGTTTGGGTTGAGTTGATATAGGTTTCATTGTATTCATGACACTTTCAAGAATTAGGATCAAAATTCTAAAGAGCAATTAATAGAGTTTCTACTCAAGAAAACAAAGGTTCATACTAAAAACACATGAATAGGTAACTTGTAGTGTAAGATAACAATGGAATATGAATGGGTAATTCAAGAACAGTACCAAACTTCAAAGGAAACACAAGAACAACATAAGAACACCAAGAACAAGTGAAAATACTGATTGAAATTCAATAGGAATTAGAAAATCACAAAGAAATTCATCAAAGAACAAAAACCCATGGATGGAAAACAAGAACAACACATGTATATGGAAACCCATGGTTTGGACGAAATTAAAACAGCAAGAAAACAAGGAAATAAACCAACAAAGTGCAGAACAATGGCAGCAAATGAAAGGAAACAACTCATGGAAAAGATTGAACCGATTAAAAATGGAAAAACTACAAGAAAACACAAATGGGTATTTTTAGAAGATGAATAGAAATGACTTATGTGGTTGTAGCCTTTTGGAGATGTGATTCACGCCACTTGGAGGGTGGTTCTTCCAAGATGAGTGGGTGGTGCCGTCACTTGAGAGTCTCCAAAGCTCACAAGATAAGACATGAAGGAGAAGAAGAGACAAGTCTCACAAACTCACTCTCTCTCAATTTCAAGATAGTTTCTTTTCTTCTAACTTTCAACTTTTTTATTCAAAGTACCAAGCACCCCTATTTATAATGGAGAGGGCTGGTCATGTTACAAAGGGGAAGGAGTGGGAAGAGTCACTCTTCTAGCTCCTTCTAGTGTCTAAGAGAGAAAGGAGTAGAATAGTCACTTTTTCCACTTTTTCCTAAAGAAAGTGCCTAAAATGCCTTACATTAGAGGTTTCTTTGGTTTCCCTCTTTGGCATATTCCTAAAGCTAATTTTATATTTATTTACAAATATTTACAAATGTTTATACATGGGTAATTACAAAAAGAGAAAACAATTGATGTTCTTTACCCAAATCTCTAGCCTTGCTCCTTGTGATCCTTTGAGGTATGAAGGATTTTGAGCTAACTTGTCCTTGAGGTTCTTGGCTTTTATCCTCACTTTCCTCTTCTATTTGATCTCCATCATGCTCCCCGGGTTGGAGAGAATTCGTCCACGAATTTTGAAGACCTGTAGAAAAGGGAGTTAGATCACTGATATTAAAAGTATGACTACCAAGAAAAGTATCAGGTACATCTAACTCATAGGCATTATCATTAATCCTCTTGATGACCTGAAAAGGACCATCTCCACGAGGCATAAGCTTGGACTTTCTTTGAGTTGGGAATCTATCCTTTCTCAAATGAAGCCAAACCCAATCACCCGGGTCAAAGATTAATGCCTTTTTCCTTTTGTTGGCGTTTTCAGCATACTTGCCAACTTTCTTCTCAATTTGTAGCTTGATGTGATTATGCAAGTCTTTTATAAAAGAAGCTTTTTCAAATCCATCCTTGCATAAAAATTCATCAAGTACAGGAATTGGAAGAAGATCTAGAGGTGTCAAAGGATTAAAACCATAAACTACCTCAAAAGGAGAATGGGATGTGGTAGAATTGACTACTCTATTATAAGAAAATTCAATGTGAGGTAGTAAATTCTCCCATACCCTAGGATTTCCAGAAATAAAGCATCGAAGCATTTGACCCAAAGTTCTATTAACCACCTCAGTTTGACCATCAGTTTGGGGGTGGCAGGTAGTAGAAAACAAGAGTTTAGTGCCAAGTTTGCCCCATAAGGTCCTCCAAAAGTGGCTTAAGAACTTAGAATCTCTATCAGAAACAATGCTTCTAGGAATGCCATGCAATCTAACAATTTCCTTAAAGAATAGATTGGCAATATAACAAGCATCATCAACTTTGTGGCATGGTATAAAATGAGCCATTTTTGAAAATCTATCCACAACCACAAAGATGGAATCCATACCTTTTGATGTCTTGGGAAGACCTAAGATAAAATCCATAGAAATATCTACCCAAGGCATTGTAGGAATTGGAAGAGGGGTATACAAGCCATGGGGTTGCACTTTAGACTTAACCTTTCTACATGCTAGACATTTATCACAAAAGCTATGTACGGATTTTCGCATGTGTGGCCAAAAGAAATGCTCATGCAATGTATCTAAAGTTTTGGCTACCCCAAAATGTCCCATTAAACCTCCCTCATGTGCTTCTCTAACAAGAGATTGTCGAATAGACCCATGTGGAACACAAAGTCGTTTGCCTTTAAAAAGGAATCCATCTTGTATGAAAAAATCTTTGTGACCACCTTTAGAACACTCTTGATAGATGCTAGAAAATCAGGGTCATCATGATAAAGATCCTTTATGTGATCAAACCCAAGAAATTGAACATCTAAAAGATTTAACAAGGTATATCTTCTTGAAAGTGCATCGGCTACCACATTTATTTTACCTTGTTTGTGTTTGATCACATAAGGAAATTGCTCAATGAATTCCACCCATTTAGCATGCCTCTTGTTTAGCTTGCTTTGGCCTTTCAAATATTTAAGAGATTCATGATCACTATGTATCACAAACTCTTTAGGAAAAAGATAGTGTTGCCAATTGTGCAAAGCTCTAACAAGTGCATATAACTCTTTATCATAAGTGGAATAGTTGAGATGACTTCCTTTCAATTTCTCACTAAAATAAGCTATGGGGTGGCCCTCTTGAAGGAGAACAGCCCCAATGCCTATATTTGAAGCATCACATTCAATCTCAAATGTTTTAGCAAAGTTAGGAAGGGCTAAGATGGGAGCTTTAGTCAATTTTTCTTTCAAAGTATCAAAAGCTTTTTGTTGCTCTTCTCCCCACTTAAAAACCACATCCTTTTTTACTATAGCATTGAGTGGTGCGGCAATTGTACTAAAGTCTTTCACAAACCTTCTATAGAAAGAAGCAAGTCCATGAAAGCTTCGTACCTCATTCACATTGGTGGGTGTAGGCCAATGTTGAATTGCTACAACCTTAGATTGATCAACATGCACCCCTTTATAACTTACAACAAACCCTAGGAATTCTATATGATCAAGCCCAAACATACATTTAGCAAGGTTAGCATACAAATGTTCCTTCCTAAGGGTTTCAAGAACTTCCCTAAGATGCAACTCATGTTGTTCCAAAGACAAGCTATATATGAGAATGTCATCAAAATAAACTACAACAAACTTGCCAATGAATGCTCTTAAGACATGATGCATAAGTCGCATGAAGGTACTAGGAGCATTAGTCAAACCAAATGGCATAACTAACCACTCATATAAACCAAATTTGGTCTTAAAAGCGGTTTTCCATTCATCACCTTTTTTAATTCTAATTTGATTATAGCCGCTTTTGAGATCAATCTTGGTAAATATTTTAGACCCATACAATTCATCCAACAAGTCATCTAGCCTAGGAATGGGATGCCTATATTTGATGGTAATGTTGTTTATGGCCCTACAATCCGTACACATCCTCCATGATCCATCCTTTTTAGGGACAAGTATCACAGGCATAGCACAAGGGCTCATACTATCTTGCACCCACCCTTTAGCAAGTAATTCCTCTACTTGTTGTTGGATTTCTTTTGTTTCGGTTGGGTTGGTCCTATAAGCTGGACGATTTGGTAAGGAAGCCCCGGGTATAAAATCAATTTGGTGTTCAATGCCTCTTAGAGGTGGTAAGCCTTTAGGAGGGTCTTGAAACACATCTTGGAATTCCTTAACCAAATTATCCAAATATGTTGGACTAACCTTAGCCGAATCACAATCAAGAGATCTAGGCATAGCTAAAAAAATAGGCTTTTGAGAAACAATTACCTTGTGGACCTCTTGGCTTGAAATAAGAAGGCTCTTTTTGGAAACTTTTTTTTCATTTTCATTCTCTCTATTTTTCTTCATTGTAACTTGGTCTTCATGGACTTCTTTTGGAGAGAGAGACTTTAATATGACCTTGTGCCCATGGAAGTCAAAAGAAAGTTTGTTGGTAAAGCCATCATGAAAAACTTTTCTATCATATTGCCATGGCCTACCCAAAAGCACATGTGTTGCTTCCATAGGTACAACATCACACAAGACCTCATCTTTATATTTACCAATTGAGAATGCTATGAGGACTTGTTTGTTAACAATGATTTCTCCTACTTCACTCAACCATTGCAATTTATAGGGCTTTGCATGAGAGATAGTAGATAATCCAAGTTTATCTACCACTCTTGTGCTAGCCACATTAGCACAACTACCACCATCCACAATCAATGAACATAACTTGTTATTAATGAGACACCTTGTATGGAAAATGTTTTCTCTTTGGCTTTCATCAAAAGATTTTAAAACTTGGCCAAGCATGCGTCTCACTACTAACAAGTCACCTTCAAGTGGACTTTCACTATCACATTCATTAGATGAACTAGGCGGTGTAGAATGTCTAGAAGAAGATGAATCATGCTCACTAACTACTATGCCATCATGCATCATCATATTTCTTTTAGAAGGGCAATTAGCAGCTATGTAACCATATCCTAAACATTTAAAGCATTTCTTACTAGACGATTTGGTTGGAGATTTATTAGTTGAAGTGGAAGGCTTTGAATCCTTGGATTTGAAAGATGAATCTTTAGAAGGAAATTTGGACAAAGACTTGTTTTTATTTTTCCAAGAATTGTTGTAATAGCCATCATTATGAGTATTTTTGAAAGCATGTTTCTTTGCAATTTGGGTTTCAACCTTGATGGCAAGGTGAACCAAGTTTTCTAAAGAAGAGTACTCATAAAGTTCAACAACATCTTGAATGTCCCTTCTAAGACCACTTACAAATCTAGCCATCTTAGCTTCATCACTTTCATGTATATCAACTTTAAGCATAAGCGTTTCTAGCTCTTTAAAATAAGCATCCACACTTAGCGTGCCTTGGTGAAGCCTTTGGAGCTTCAACAATAGGTCTTTCCTAAAGTGTGGTGGAACAAATCTAGCGCGCATACACTCTTTCAAATTGTTCCAAGAAACCACGGGAGGTCTCTTGGTTAGCCCAATGTCCATAAGAGTTTTATGCCACCATTGCATGGCATAGTCTAGAAATTCTAAAGTAGCTAGTTTTACCCTTTGGTCTTCTTGGACCTCATGTACATGAAAGATTTGTTCAACCTTTGCTTCCCACCCCAAATATACATTTGGATCACCTTCACCACTAAAGCTAGGTAATTTTACAAAAGGCATATAAGGCTTTGCCACATGTTGGCGCCTTTCTTCATAATGATGATGCCTCCTCCATTCGGTTTCATCTTCATGTCCATGATAGTTGGAAGAAGTTCTTGATGAATGCCTTGAAGAATGGCGTCTTCTATGGTGTGTATGGCTGGACCTTTCATTAGTCACTTCAAGCCTTTGCAATCTTTCTTCCAATTGTCTTATAGCTTCATCTTTTTGTGCAAGTGACCTTTTGGCTTCTTTTAATTCACCAAGAATGAAAGCTTTTTGTGGAGAGTGTGGTTTGGAAGATTCTCCACTTGAATATTGAGCCATTTTCAAAACAGTACAGCAAACACAAATAGCAAACAATTAAAGAAAACAAGGTTAGAAAACAAAGAAATAAGTGGTGCGGTTTTGGTAAAAAAATTAAGGCACTCAAAATCACTCCAAGAAATTATACTTCCCTCAATCAAGCTTCTCTTGTGGAATGGAGTAACCTCAAATGAAAGATGCCAAAGCACTCAACCACTCATCCAAAAATAACCACCACAAAACTTAAAGAACAATAAAAGACAAGCAAGAAAAGGTACAAAACAAGAAAGGGTAGTGCAAAAAGAATACAAGATATATGACAAAACTTAAGGAATGAAAGACAAGCAATAAAAGGTACACAATAAGACTCAAAGAATACTCACTAAACTTTATAATCAAGAAAGAAAGTACAACTCATAAACTTGTCAAAATACAAGGATCAAAAGTTCCACAAAGTAGACAACAATTTGCCAATCACTATGAATCCAACTTTGGTATGAAAATTAATGTGCAAAAGAATGAATAGATGCAAATACCAAACTGTTTTGAAGGATTTAAAAACAGAATTGGTTCTGTTTTGTTCTGTTTTTTTTTTATCTTTTTTTTTATACCAAATGGAACTTATGTAGTGAAAGAACCATAATATGCATCATATGGAAGTTGAAACATCAATCAAATTGCACAAAAATTTTATGAAGGATTCAAGACAATTGAACACTTGAAATCAAATGTTTGGAACCTCCAATCACAAGTACTAAAACAAATTCAAGAGAAACACAAACTTTCAAAAATCAAAAGCAAGCAAGTAGAGACAAGATTTGGACACCTAGAACACTATGAACATAAAACTCAAAGCAAAAAGTATGATCAATGAAAAGGCACAACTAAAACATATTCAAACCAAACAAAAGTATGAATATAAGGTGCTGGAAAAACAAGAAACACGAAATTATAGGTGCTGGAAAAACAAGAAACACGAAATTATAGGTGCTGGAAAAAAAATTGCCCAAAAAGAAAGTGTCTATTCAACTCACAATCAACAAATCAACACCATGGCTCTAGATACCACATGATGTGAGTCTCTTATGAACCTTTCTTGGTTTGGGTTGAGTTGATATAGGTTTCATTGTATTCATGACACTTTCAAGAATTAGGATCAAAATTCTAAAGAGCAATTAATAGAGTTTCTACTCAAGAAAACAAAGGTTCATACTAAAAACACATGAATAGGTAACTTGTAGTGTAAGATAACAATGGAATATGAATGGGTAATTCAAGAACAGTACCAAACTTCAAAGGAAACACAAGAACAACATAAGAACACCAAGAACAAGTGAAAATACTGATTGAAATTCAATAGGAATTAGAAAATCACAAAGAAATTCATCAAAGAACAAAAACCCATGGATGGAAAACAAGAACAACACATGTATATGGAAACCCATGGTTTGGACGAAATTAAAACAGCAAGAAAACAAGGAAATAAACCAACAAAGTGCAGAACAATGGCAGCAAATGAAAGGAAACAACTCATGGAAAAGATTGAACCGATTAAAAATGGAAAAACTACAAGAAAACACAAATGGGTATTTTTAGAAGATGAATAGAAATGACTTATGTGGTTGTAGCCTTTTGGAGATGTGATTCACGCCACTTGGAGGGTGGTTCTTCCAAGATGAGTGGGTGGTGCCGCCACTTGAGAGTCTCCAAAGCTCACAAGATAAGACATGAAGGAGAAGAAGAGACAAGTCTCACAAACTCACTCTCTCTCAATTTCAAGATAGTTTCTTTTCTTCTAACTTTCAACTTTTTTATTCAAAGTACCAAGCACCCCTATTTATAATGGAGAGGGCTGGTCATGTTACAAAGGGGAAGGAGTGGGAAGAGTCACTCTTCTAGCTCCTTCTAGTGTCTAAGAGAGAAAGGAGTAGAATAGTCACTTTTTCCACTTTTTCCTAAAGAAAGTGCCTAAAATGCCTTACATTAGAGGTTTCTTTGGTTTCCCTCTTTGGCATATTCCTAAAGCTAATTTTATATTTATTTACAAATATTTAAAAATGTTTATACATGGGTAATTACAAAAAGAGAAAACAATTGATGTTCTTTACCCAAATCTCTAGCCTTGCTCCTTGTGATCCTTTGAGGTATGAAGGATTTTGAGCTAACTTGTCCTTGAGGTTCTTGGCTTTTATCCTCACTTTCCTCTTCTATTTGATCTCCATCACTATGGCAAGCAAAAGAAAAGCCTAAAACAATAATCACTGGGTGGAGAATCCTACTGGACAAAATTTCAACTATGTTTTAACCTTCTCAGGAGAGGGGTGGCAATAAATTCTACTACATGTGCACTCTGTAGGGAGTCAGAAGAATTCACTCAACACCTTTTCTTGGATTGTACCATTGCGCAACGTGCTTGGTCTATGTGCTTCAGGTGGTTAGGTGTTCTATTTGTTCAACATAAGGATTTGAGGTCCCACCTTGAGAACTTTTATTTTATACATATGTCATCCAAGTAGAATCAGGTGTGGAAGGGAATGTGGGTGGCAACAGTATGTTGTATCTAGGAGAAGAAGAATAGAGTTGTCTTTAAGCAAGAGGTTCCGGATGCAGAGGAAATTTTCCAATCGGCTCCACTACTTGTATGGTTGTGGTTGAAATATAGGGTGCGTTCGTTCTCGTATGCCTTTTCGGATTGGCACCTGAACCCGAATCAATGGATTCAATGTACACGTTGAAAAAGGAGGTAATAACGGGAGCAGGAAGCCGGGTTGGCAAAAGAAGTCATAATAATGATTTAGAAAGTAAACAGCAACAGGAACAACTTTTTAACTAATATAGACATGAAGTTTTTGCAGGTACTTTGTCTTTATAAGATGCAGAATTATGTAGTATAGTGGTGAACCAAAGGTGTTTTCCTTTAAGGAGCGTGAGAATTAGATCTGCAGTTGGGAAATCGATGGATGGTTTTGATTAAGACGCAGAAGTTGATTTCTAGAAAGATATTTATGCAGCATATTCCATATGCAGGGATGTAGAATGGGATTTGATGAAGTATTGGAGTAGTAAGAGGGAGCAGCAAGCGTTTGGATTCTGTTGGATTTTGCTTGGGTATGTCAAGTTATGAGCTGGTTGTGGTTAGGTACATGAAGGAGCATATAACTGGAGCGGGAAGCTGAGTTTCCCCGTGAGTCATCGGTCTGTTTGCAGGTATATATTGGTGTTTTAATGTTGGAGTAGGCAAGCAACACTCATGTTAGGCAAGGGTCAACCAATTTTGTGGTATAGTGTTGGCCCCTTTTGGAGGTGGTTCTGCTTTAAGTAGCCTGTAAGGTTAGCTAATGAATAGCTATGTTTGGTATGAGAAATGAGGGAAGCCTGTCCCTATCTCTTTTCTGGTAAGTCCATTTTCGAGGACGAAAATTTTTCTTGTTGGGGAGAATGTAAGGATCTAGAGATTTATTTGGAATAGAAGAGGTATATTTTAAATGATTTCTGAGTATGTTATTATTTAAAATGGAAAAAGTCATATAATAGAAAATTCATAGTAGTCAGACCTCGGGCGTCGCCCAAGAGGTCTGAGGTAAGCATGGTAGCGGTAGGTCTGAGGTAAGCATGGTAGCGGTCGGTCGGTGGTCAGCATGGTAGCGGTCGGTCTGTGGACCATAGTGGGTTCTAGAAATCACATGTATCAAGGTGTGATTTGAACCTTAGATGCGCCATGCATGCAGAATAACTGCGGAACTTTACGCTTGGACATAAGAGATTGACCTTAGTGTTGCATGCTTTGGCACGTGAGGAGTTAGTACCGACCTATCCTCAGGCAGGAGAAGCTACCGACGTCACCGAGCCATGTGGGAGTGATACCCCAGACTTAGAGTAGTGGGAGGAGGATGAGCCCTCAGCAGGGTGTGACGATGTGGCATCGGTCAACAGAAGCGAAGCGATGTGTCCTCGCCACACACAAGGGTGATAAGAGATCGCCAGGATGAGGGACACATCGGTCGTCCTCCAGGGAGAGACATTGGTCGTCTTCCAGGGAGAGACATCGGTCGTCTGCCAGGGAGAGACACCGGTCGTCTTCCAGGGGAGAGACATCAGTCGTCTTCCAGGGAGAGACATCGGTCGTCTTCCAGGGAGAGATATCGTTCGTCTTCCAGGGAGAGACATCGTCGTCTGCCAGGATGAGACATCGGTGGATAGTCATCGCGAGATCAGTCATCGGGGGGTCCTGTTATATGCAGATAAGCTGGGACCCAGGCTTCCAGCGAAGGCGTTCTGCAGGCGCGACACGTAGGCAGTAAGGGTCCCCAGAGCAGGTGGCTCCAGAGTTTGGGCATACAAAGGTGTCCACGTGGCCATCCTGTTAGAGGAAACTTGCACGCAAGAGTTTTCCATCAGAGTAGGTGGTGGCAGCGGCATTCCTGGGCGAAGTGGTTTAATCTCATAATCCTCTTCTGATAAGAATGTTCGAACGTCTGGACTGGGAGAAAACAATTAAGTTGAGTGTGGGTTCCCTGCTTCTTTTCTCTCCTCCCCTCCACATTCAGGCATCTTCGCTACCAGTCGAACACCATCAAGCACCCGTTTAACGATCGGCGACTACCCCTGGGCTCCGGGCAAGTATCTCTGCAAGTTTTCTGATCAAAGCCCTAAAACAGAGTTATGGCATCCTTGAGTTCTCGGTGGGTTTGGAGCTCTTAGTGAGATCGGCTCAAGTTCAGGTAAGGGAAGCTAGCTTTAATTTCAATAAAAACCTTAGGCTAGAAGATTTTGACGGTGGGGGTGACGTTTCGACGATTTTGATGTGTTCGACGATTCGTTCTTTATATAAAGATTTTGTGTTTTTCATTAAATGTTAGCTTTTCCTTTTAATTTCATATCCTTGACTGGTCTTGACTGGGTTTATCTCGGTAGTCAAGATTTCTTCAGTTAGGTTGTTACAGTTTCACAACTGTCTCCATATTATCTCTCTGTTTTGGTGAAAATTATTGTTGTGGCTTCTTCTTGGGAGACAGCAGTGCTGCAAACAATACATTAACCCTCTGCAGGCCTTACGCTTAATTTGATTTATTTAAGCTTCATATCTTATTCCTACACTAACTTTGAGAACCTAATTTAAGATATTTTGACGTGGTCACCAGTTTTAACGTTTATTTCACAATCCCCTATTTTTGTGTAAATCTGTATTGGTTTGAGATTGAAATTTGAAATGTGTATGATTTTCGAAATTATCAACCTTGGTATGATTTGATTGAGATATGTTTGGATTGTTAGAAAAGGTTTAAAGTATGTTATGGTTGCCTTGTTCATTTACGTGTTGGATGATATGCTGAAATGCTGTGAAAGAGTGATCAAAGCATAGTATTTTCAGGAAAGAAAATACTGTGTGGAGATTTGTTTAGAATGTGTATTGACTAAGGATTTGTAACAAGGAGACATCCTGACTCTCCTGAGATAATGGAATCATATAGATGAAGTTATTCAGGTGGTGAGAGTTGAAGGAGGTTCATATGTATGGGTAAGTCATTAGAAAGATAACTGACTTGACCTGTTATATGGATTAACCCTGTCATACTGGGAGAATGATGATATTGAGATTATTTATGCGCATAGCTGTGTGGATTCACAGCGGCCCTGTGTGGATTCACAGTGGTGTAGTATGACAGGTGCAGGTCTCTGAGTCTGAGTCAACGCACGAGTCTTCCGGAAGTAGAGTCAAGTGTCTATGTGTTATGAGTCAGTGGAAAGTCTGACATGAGAAACATGAATATTGAATGTATTGAATAGACACTTGACGAGTTTGTGGAATATGGGGATATTGATGGTTGAAATTGATATAGATTATGAAAGGTGTGAAGATTTATGCTTTCTGTTGATATAAAGTTTCATGTTTAGAGTTTTAAAAATATCTAGCTTACCCTTTGTTTTGTTTTGTGGTTGTTTTCTTAAACCTGTGATGATCGTGTATATTTGCACGGGAGCAGACGGTGTTGCAGGTGTTAGAGCTCCCCAGTGAGCAGTTGGAGAAAAGGATCGTTTTTAGATTTGAATCGTTTTGTTTTATTTTGGAAAAACTTTTGATGTATAAATTAAACTCCCTGCGAGGAGGGATGTTTTTTTTGAGAGATAATTATAAGATAGTTGTATTTGTATGTAAATTAAATATTACCGTTTTACTTATTTAAATGAAGGATTTTGTTAATTTAATATTTATGAGATAGTTGTTATATAAATGAGTAGAAATTAGGGATGTTACAAGACCTGCACATGATAACCATCAATATGAGCCATAAGGTCTTGTGAATCTACTACAAGTTGTGATTCTAAATCTTTAGTTTGCATAACTACCTGTAAATCCCCTACCATCTAAGGTTCTGAAACCTTAATTGTATCGGAAGTGGGCCTGGACAATTCCTGCATAGGTGAGGACCTATCATAATCTGATGCATCCTCAAGATGAGACATATGTTTAAAATCATCCTCACCTCCATCTCTCTTATCAGAATCAAGTTGACCAAATAACTGTTTATGTACTTATAACATTGTTTATTCCTTTCCCAAAAGTGATAACGCTGGAAAAGATTTATACGGGAATTGTGTTTGTTATAATTAGAGAATTGTAAATTGTTATGCAGAAATTACTAAAAAGTCAAATATTAAAAAGAATATCTTAATTTATGCATTAGCTAAAATCTTAACCAACATTGAAAATAGTTGAATGTAAAATAGGTGAATATATTTTTTTTTATGACTATTCTTGTTCTTATCCACATAATAAATGTACTTTTTATCTTATATATAACCGATATAGAAAGTGTGAAAATGTAAAATTATCATAACATATGCCAATTTTACAATTGACAATGAAAATCTAAAATATTAATAAAAATGTTGTCTATAAATATTAGTTGTACTTGTCTAAATGGTTATTTTATTTGAATTTTTCTAAAAGATTATATTTGAACATATCAAATGAATATTAATTTATAAGAATTAAGTTTTAAGTATTTTTAACAAAGTTAAAATAATTTTTAAGATCATGACTATATTTGAAAAAAAAATTAAAAACTGAAAATTGAAAAGTTATAACTGAAAACTATAATGAAACTTATAAATGTAAATTCAAAAAAATTGACATGTTTAAATTATACATAAAACAAATAAAGTAAGAGTAAAAAGGAGAAGTGAAATAAAAATTTGTTTCATTTAGTCTTAAATAAAGGGATTGATGCTTATTATGTTGAACGAAACCAGAGACTACCTAGCAGATAGCAAAGCAAATCTCATAACAACATGTCTCTATTTCATACTGCATGTCTTTTTTTAAGATAATTTCTTAATGAGATATTATTATATGCCAAAAGGGAAAAGAATTGACAAAATTAACATCAAGCAAACAAAGAAGTTAAACAGCTGAAGTGAAGCACAATTTGAGGAGTGAGAAACAAGGCTAAAATAAACATGAATTTCTTAACAAAAAGCTATACGGGAAAAGATAGAAAAAGATTAAGTGCAAGCAAGGACACAATGATTAATTCCATAACTAAAGGGATCCTGCTGTTCTCAAAGAAGATAAATGACTTACCTGAAGTCACATTACAATTCTCTTTATGAATCTAAGGAGATAATTTTCCTTTGGCTCAGGTCTTCTCTCAAGTAATTTAATTCACCACATATGGGATAGACAACTGTTTTCTTGATAACCAATCCATTACCAAAACTCAAAAAAATCTCTACCTTGTCTCCAGATCCTAAATTTGACAATATACCCTGCCAATCTATATCATTAAAGGAAATTACTGTGCCATGCATGTGTATATGCAATGTGCACTTTGTGTAGTTAACAATTAAGACACTTCTAAGACATTCAGTTGCCTCGATTTCAGGGGTTGATGAATAAACAACACACAAAACCATTCCCTTCAAGTCACGATCTAGAGGCACACTGAAAGAAACAGAATGTTCCTCACCCATATGGGCCAACCAATAAGGATCATTGTCAACTGGGAGACAAACATCACATGACTCACTGCTTGCCGATACCTGTACCATACGATAAAAAGCTTAGACATTTTTATAATTTTTGTGATTCAAATTATCTTCTGCAACCATTATTTGTCATAAAAAATTACAAAGTGTAATACAGTTTGTTGTGTTATATCAACATCATGTCGTCAGGGATTCAGAATGCATTTCTGTGTTCATCTCTTTCAGTTTATATTTCTACAATCGTTAGAAATAAATCATGAAAGAAATAAAGCAAGAAAGTGGAAATTAATTTCCCAGTACTTAGATATTCATTAAGATTATTTTGTGTTCTCTAAATTGCTAAAGTCAGGGTGAAGGTGATAAACCAAAGGGAAAGCTAGAGAAGAACCTTAGATACGTTATCACTGACAGCATTGAAGAATTCATGGTATGCTCCAACACCAATCAAAAAAGACCTGAAGTGCTGCTTTGAAATTCCTGATTCTGTAGTAGTTGCAAAATATTGGACCAGAATATTTTTCAATTGCTCAGATAGTTGAAACTCGGCGTCACATTGCACCAAAACACTTCGAAGATTTGCCAGGCTGCTAATTAGTGGTGCAATATCATCCCAACTATTATTATCTTCCATATCCATGAACGAATGACTAAAAGATAGGAGATTCATTGTTGGCGACATCCAAGACCGAATGATATAAGGAAAAAGATTAGGTTGCAATCTCTCAAATCCACATAGGGATATATATCCAATGCTTTTTGATCTTACAATTGAAAAGGGCACTTGTTTAACAGCTGTATTTTCCGCAATTAGAGTTATCAAGGATTCCATTTGCGCTGTATCTTTCTCCAATGGGTCAATCATCGAACACCCAGAGAGAATGAGAGTTTTTAAAGATTTCAACATATATACCTTTGCGGGGAGATAGCTTAAACTTGTGCAGTCCTTCAAATTTAGCAGTGTAAGATTGGATAGACATCCAATAGATTGGTGTACTTTGTGCAATCTTGGACAGTCTTTGAGAATGAGCTGTTCTAGACTTGGTAGTCCGGAAAAGTCAGGGGTTTGTATTAAATACTTGGAGTGACTAAGATTAAGGACTTTCAGCCACCTCAAAACCTACACGGTGACAGTTTTTTTTTTATAAGTATCAGATAAGAAAATCAAAATGAAACAGCAATAGGTTACTGTTTTTGTTTTAGTTAGCTTTGTATTTTAATAGAAAATGGCACGTAATAAAAACCTGAGGTTCTTTCAAGAGGAGTCGAAAATTATTGTGTTTTAAGTGAATCGCTATTGCATCATGCAGATGAAAGTCGTTTGGTGGGTATTCTGAATAAGACCTTTGCAAACTGATCCATCTCAGTTTCTTAGAAATGTACTCAGAATTTCCAGCGGGTTTCAGCAGTCTTGATGGTTGTCTTCTGGCTGAACGCAGTTTCTCAGCCACTGCCCGAGACTTCCTCCCCTGTGATGAAAAGAGTAAAGAAAAACAAATGTACTGAAAATGAGAAAGCAAAGCAAACACTTCCGAGAGAATTTAGAAACCATATATAAAGAATGTTCTTACTGAATTATCTGTCAATACATATTCTGCCTCATCAAACTGCAGTCTCCTCCTCTCCATCCGAATAATTTCTCTTCCCATTTCTTGTAGCAAAGGATGCATTCCAAGTTTGTTGTTCTTTTTAATTTTTACGAGGTTACGTTCTATCAGAAGTCTTATTCCAGTATCAGCATGTACTCCACAGCCATTTAGGATCTTGGTAACATAGGCTCTGCCCTTACCAACGAAGAAACAACATATATCAAGGAATAAATCTTTTTCCATTTCATTGCCTAAACCATCGAAGCTTATTTTCAATTTCCGTTCAATGTCGTGCAATTTAAGGTCGTACAGCTCTAATTTTAACAAAACACTATTCCATTCTTCTTTTGTCCTTTCAAATAAACAACTTCCAATGACTTCAAGAGCTAGAGGTAGTCCTTCACAACGACAAACTACATTTTCTGCAAGGTAATTGTATTCTTCTTTTGGTTTTGCTTCTCTAAATGCATGCCAACTAAGAAGCTCGAGAGACTCGTTTTCGTTCATTAGCTGTAATCTAAAAACAGAATCAACTTCAAGAATTTTTGGTATGCCTAGATCTGTTGTTGTAATGATTATTACACTTCCTCCACTGAACCATTCAACGCATCTCCATACTAATGATGCATGAAAATCAGGCACATCGTCAAGTACAATGAGCGCCCTTTTCCCAGAAAGTCTTTCCCGAATTATACTTCTTCCCATCTCAAAGCTATGAATCTCTACCTTTGTTTTTAGGACACCTGAAAAGAGTTGTTCTAGTAAACGAAGTTCCCCTCTTATTCTACCAACTTGTCCAAAAACTTGTCCAATATCTTCAATGAAACTTTCCTCCGTGAATGTACCACTAAGTTGATTGTAGATGGCTTTGGCAAGGGTGGTTTTACCAGATCCTGCCTTTCCGCATATTGCTATCGTAAAAACTTGGGTGGATTTATTTTTGATGGTTCGAATCACATCTTCCACACGGGATTGTAATCCAACTGGAAATCGAGTAGCAGACAAGACTGGTAAATGAAGAACGGTCTTAACAATTTTGTCGACTAGTTCAGCATCACTCCTTCAAGTTCAATACCAATCATGGAAGAAGTCATGTCATGTATTACCAAAATTGAATCAGAAGCTTAAAATATGCTGACCGAGTGAGTGATTTACCTGTAATTGCTCTCATCCCATCCAAATAAATTTCCAGCTTCGGTGAGTGCGTGGCTCCACCTGGGCATGCCAAGCTCCAGTTCTTGTCCTGAGAATGTTTGGTGTGCAGTTGCTTTGAAGGCTTTTCCAAAATCACCCTTCTGAAGCCGTACATCAGATGGCTGAATTTGGTAATACACGGGCAGAACATGTCGGCAATAAGTTTGGCGCCATTTGATGATTTGTTGAAGCTGATGAAGACACCAAGCAGATTCAGAATAGGATTTGGTGAAAACAACAATTGCTACACGAGAGAGATTGAGAATAGGTTGTTGGATGTGAATTGGGTTGTCTGCATTCTGGTGATGAAGAAAGGTGGTGAGGCCAACAGCAGAGAGGGCAGAATCGAGATGAGAAACAAATTTCCTTTGGATGTCTTCCCCATTAAAGTTTATGAGCACATCATACATCCGTGGCAGTTTGGATGTCGAAGACAGCAACTCCATGGAAGGAATTGGTGAGTGATGAGTTGATGAAATGTTTGGAAGAGAAAGCAATAATGCAACAAAGTGATCAAAGAGATGATATGTACAGACACAAAACCATTCAAATTACTTTTTTTAATAGTGGAGAAAGCGCGTTAAAACCATCGCAGAATCTTTATTACTTTATCCAGTTAAGAAATTAGCAACACCCATTTTGAATCACTAAAATATATATTGCACTAATAATTACAAAAGTTTGTCTACTTTTATTTTTAAATTACATATTAACTTTACTTTCATTTTAAAACATAATCGAGTGTCTTTTTATTTTATGCAAATATCCCTTAAAGTTTTAAAAGCTTATAACATCACCATCCTTCACATTACACATATATCTTTAAAAGAGGTTAATCTTATAATAAAAAAAAGTAAAAGGTATAAATACAGTCTAGAAAAACATCACGACAGAGCTGATTATTTGTAATCAGTTCATAACATTATTTCAATATCATTTTGTTAAAATTATTAAACAAACATTTTTTTTTATTTACATTGTTTTTGAATTTGTAAGACCCAACTTAACAAAAAAAAACTTGTCAGTCCCTTTCTCTCTCATTTTTTCTCTTCCTCTCCTTTCTCTTTTCCTTTATCAATCAATATAATATTTCAGAATTTGATGATCCCACATCAAAGTAGTTAATGAGTCGGAAAGCATTTACATCAACAACAGATTCTTAAACAAACATCTTTATTCTAAAGATTTTTTCTTTTTTTCTTTTTTTAAGATTTAATCATCAATCTTGGTGAGTTCAGTTGAAAAAAGTAATTCTCTCAATTTATTCTACTAGATATTGATTTTTTGTTATGTTTAGATAATTTGCATTAGGTTCTCGTATCTTGAAACTTATCCAAACTAAAAAGATAAAGTTCTAGAGGTTACTTGAAAAGCAATCAATTTAGGTAAGGAAAACTAGCTTTACCTTTCTAATAGTATCCTAGACTAGAAGATCTGGAAGTAGAGAGGACATGGTTCCAATCTTTAGTTTCTTTTGCAAGAATGTTGTTGGATTGTTTGTTGTCAAAACTTATAAAATATTATATTTTGATAGTTTAGTATTTAAATGTTGTTTTTTTATATCAAATAGGATTTTGAATGTTTTGACTTGTGTTATGAATGATTTAGAGTGTTAGAGTTTGTAATATGTGACCCAAATCTCACATATTAGCTAATTAGCATTGATTCTAACTTGTTATTGTGAAATAAAAGTCAATACTAAATGTCTATTTCTTGTAGTAAATTTTCTGCTTACATATTTTAAGAAAAACTAATTAACTTTCTTGTGATATAGAATGCATAATTATGTAATTTGGTAACTTACTATACATATTAATGATCATATTTGAATGTGTTAATCCTAGCAAAGATTCACTCACGAAGTCTTAATATTAAAGGAAATATAATAAAGTGTCAAACTATTGGATGACTTTTTCAAATAGACAAATTTTATATTACTAAGTTTGTAACATTGTACATTTATTAGTTTGGATGACAATAAATCAATCACCAAATTCAACATTCAAGTAGTTACTAAATTGATCACTAATTATTTAATTATGAATAACTGAATTATCACTAATATTAATCTTAAATAGTTATAATAATAATAATAACTAATGTTTCTATATCAATATATATTTATGTATCAAGGAAATTTAGAATTATTTTAATATTTAAATTTATATTTAAACTTCAAACTAGTAGTTCTATTTATCTATTTTATATTTAAATAAAACTTAAACTTATTATAAACATCCTTTTAAATTATTCTAAATTTTTTAATTTTAATTAATATTAATTGAACCACATAATTAAATCATGAATTTTAGGATGAGTATGATTTCCATGCCTATAATGATGCCTAGGTTGTAGTTGATAGGAATTATCATGGTGATAACTACTATATACCCCTTTATTTTGATAGGAGTAAGGGACCTCATGATGTTTTGTCCTTCCATATGATCTTTCACAGTGTATGCTCCCATAATTTTTTTCTCTCATTTTTTCTCTTCCTCTCCTTTGTCTTTTCCTTTATCAATCCATACACTATTTCAGAATTTGATGATCTCACATCAAAGTAGCTAATGTGTCAGAAAACATTTATATCAATAGATTCTTAAATAGATATCTTTATTCAAAAAATTTCTTATTTTAAAAGATTTTTTTTTTCTTTAAGATTTAGTCATCAATCATGGTGAGGTTAGTTAAGAAAAGTAATTCTCTCAACTTATTCTACTAGATATTGATTTTTTGTTATGTTTAAATAATTTGCATTAGGTTCTCATATCTTGAAACTTATCCAGATTGAAAAAAGATAAAGTTCTAGAGATTGTTTGAAAAATAATTGTATCGGTACAGGTCACATTAGCCCACACCGACCGATGCACTTCGTGTCTCGGTCTATGTGACATACCGTGTGACCTCCAAGACACGGTGATCCCTCGCTAATAGACTTCATATAGCTGACCGAGTGAACAGTAGGTTAACCAAGGTCAGCGAGGTTAATCACTAATTAAGAGTTCTATAACCTAAGCATGGTTAAAGCTCTTAATCCGGCTCACCAAGGAAGGCCCATTAAGGTAACATAAATAGCACACATTCTAAGGACCAAGTACGTCATTATCTACAGTACTCTAAGAACCGAATGTCGAACACTTTGCTGACATAAGCATTGGAGTGCCTTTTGCAGGTACCATCCAAGACTGGAAAACCGAGAGCAAGGATCAAAGGAGGAAAGCACCAGACCAGGAGGAAGGAAGAGAAACACCGATCAACCGAAAGAAGACTTTGCAATTGTTCTCTGGGTCCTTGTCACTCTCAAACGAGAATAGTAATCAATTTAATTAAAGGAAACTAGCTTTATTTTTTTAATAGTATCCTAGACTAGAAGATATGGAAGTAGAGGGAATGTGGTCCCAATCTTTAATTTCCTAATCTTTAATTTTTTTTTTCAGGAATGTTGATTGATTGTTTGTTGTCAAAACTTATAAAATATTATATTTTGATAGTTTCGTATTTAAGTGTTGTTTTTTTTTTTTTTTTATGTCAGATAGGATTTTGAATATTTTGAATTGTATTATGAAGGATTTAGAGTGTTAGAGTAATATGTGACCCAAATCTCACATATTAGCTAATTAGCATTGATTCTAACTTGTTAGTGTGAAATAAAAATCAATACTAAATATCTATTTTCTTGTAGTAAACTTTCTTCTTACATTTTTTAAGAAAAAATAATTAACTTTCTCGTGATATAGAATGCATAATTATGTAATTTGGTAACTTACTATACAGATTAATGATCATATTTGAATGTGTTAATCCTAGCAAAGATTCACTCACGAAGTCTTAATATTAAAGGAAATATAATAAAGTGTCAAACTATTGGATGACTTTTTCAAATAGACAAATTTTATATTACTAAGTTTGTAGCATTGTACATTTATTAGTTTGGATGACAATAAATCAATCACCAAATTCAACATTCAATTAGTTACTAAATTGATCACTAATTATTTAATTGAATGAATAATTGAATTATCACTAATTTTAATCTTAAATAGTTATAATAATAATAATAATAACGAATGTTTCTATATCAATATATATTTATGTATAAAGGAAATTTAGAATTATTTTAATATTTAAATTTATATTTAAACTTCATACTAGTAGTTCTATTTATCTATTTTATATTTAAATAAAACTTAAACTTATTATAAACATCCTTTTAAATTATTCTAAATTTTTTAATTTTAATTAATATTAATTGTAACACATAATTAAATCATGAATTTTAGGATGAGTATGATTTCCATGCCTATAATGATGCCTAGGTTGTAGTTGATAGGAATTATTATGGTGATAACTACTATATACGCATTTATTTTGATAGGAGTAAGGGACCTCATGATGTTTTGTCCTTCCATATGATCTCTCACCGTGTATGCTCCCATAATTTTTTTCTCTTTTGTTGTATGAGTTGAGTAAAGATACCTCTAGTTTTATTATCTTTTAACATTTTCTCTCAAATTTTTAGTCTCATCTCTTAAGTTTAATTCTTCATTAGGATTACTAACACTTTCATGCACACCAAAATGTCTAGAATGAGAATGGTCACTCATTATTTTATCAAATATCTTCTCAATATTTGAAAGACTTTCACAAAAATAGACCGAAAAAACTTTTTCACAAAAATTTTCAAGTATGTGTGTGCACATGCCCCCACTTGGACCAAATAAAGGTTGTTCTAATGTGAGGGGCCGAGACAGTAGTATTCACCGATTGAATAATTGAATCTCTTCCTTTGGTCGTTTTTGTCTTCCTTCCTTCAATCGTTCGGACTTCGGCTCTTGGTTGGGAGGGAACCTGTAAAAGGTTCTCCGATGCACAAGTAAGTATTCGGTATTTGAGTGCAATAAATGTTGTAATAATGACATACTTTTTCCTTGACTGTTGTGCCTATTTATAATATCTGATGGTTCCTTTCACTATTGAGCATTGATTAAGGTGTGTGTCACAATTAACATTCGCATTATATAATTTTCGTACAGTTTAACTACCGTTAACACACGCTTTAATTAATACGCTCAAACCCATGTCGTTCGATTGGTACAGTTTAAATCTGTTGTTTTTGCTACAGTACTAGTTTTGCAGTATTCTGTTATTAAGTTTTCTAAACACCTAACTAGTCTTTTAAAACTACAAACTGTGTTGATATCTAAACCTTCCATATTAAAAATCAAGTAATCAGTTTGTCATTAAAGCTTAAAGTACTATTTTTTGATGCTTTTGTTTTAAATCAGATCTTAAAGAACTTGATTTAAACCTGATACTGTTATAGATTTCAGGTCCTGCTTATCTATTGAAATTTAAATCTCAAATTAAAGAACTTGGTCCTACTTGATTTGGTTTTTGTTTTAAGATCTTGCTTATCAAACTAAACTTGAGTCTTTGATAATTCATTTGTGTTTTAGAAATATTCCAGTTCTTCCCCTTGGATACTGTTTCCAATATTCATTATGTATAAAGATAAGAAATAGAATTCTTAAGTCAGGAATATAATTTGTTGATTCTAAAACTAATATGTTGTTATTTCTGGATTTATCGTGAACAAGAAATTAAATTTGTTTTTCTTCAAATCAATCTGTTCTTTTACTAACAAGATTGCTTAAAAACTTACATTTGCGAAAATTATCCTAAGTACAATTCACCCCCCTCTTGAACTTAGACTCCTATAATCTCAACACTCTTATGTATTGAGGTGATATTTAAATATAATATTATGTTCTTGATTGATGATTGGTATTGTCATTTTATTTGTAATGCTTGTTTCTATGATCTAGATCCTTAGATTTGACTAGAAAATACTTATAATTTTCTGACCCAAATGATAATGCTTAACATATTTGAATGCTAGGAATAGATTTAAAATGTTAATTGCTATCAACCTCTAATTGTAATGATAAGAAGTTTTTATAAATATGCGAGGAATCGATATTTAGGAGACTCTCTTAATAATTTTATATGTGAGGAATCGATATAAATGACTTTTAATGGGCATCAATATCAATCAAATCATAGAATATTACCATGGTTTTGAAAATACAGAAGAGTAAGAAGGATGAACCCCAATCTCAATTTTCCCAATTGAACCAACAAACTCTTTGACTTGTTTTCTTTTAATCATTGCAATCATAACAAACTCCCAACAACATATCAGTCTTTTGACGTATAATCTTTGACATAAAAAAATTGAGATGATTGATGTGTCGTGATAAATGGCTCACCCAATACCTATCTTTCTGAATTCTACCAAAGTCATTCATGATTCTTCTCTTTTTATACAACTCTTATTGTCAACCCACTTGCACTTGAAACTAAACAAAAAACCTAGTATAACCAACCTCATAGATATGTTCTATTACACCATAGTACAACATTGATCCAACTATAGGATTTTCATCTTTTGAAGTGAAGAAATGCATCGAATCAGCTTCAAGAGTGACTCCACTATTTTGAACTATACTTTTTTTCATCCAAAGACTTCGTATAGAATGAACAATTGTTGATGTCATACCCGGTACAAAAAAGGACATCAAACTTCAATCCCTTTGCCAATGTTCTAACGTAGGATCTTGGACGTAGAAAACCTAAGATGCTTGTTGAACCATTATAAATGACTCATCTCGATACCCCGTCTTTCGAAAGTCCACTAGTGTGAATCCTATTTCATCAATTTTAACCCCACTTTTATTGTCAACCCATTTACACTTGAAAACTGGAATGGAAAACTTAGTATAGTCAACCTCCCATATCTCTTCTATAAACCCATAGTATGCCATTGATCCAAGTACAGAATATGTATCTTTTGAAGTGGAAAACTACATTGACTCGGCTTCAAGAGTAACACTAGAATTTTGAACTTTACTATTTTCATCCATAGACTTCGTGTAAAATATACAATTGTTCACTTTGTACGTTGTACAAGAAATGGCATCAAACTTCAATCCAGCAGCCAACCGGGTCAAGGTCTTCGATGCTGTTGAATCATTTAACACCTCGTCTTTAAACCAAGGCATGAAAGTTCTATTATGTTCCATCAAGACCCATTTCTCTGCTCGTCTTGGGTTATTTGTTTTCACAATGGCTTTATGAGCTTCTATGTAAGGTATAACTTCATCTGTGTTATTCAATATGTACATATGTGCTTGCAAGACTTCTAATCGAGATTTTCTTACAATACTAACACCACATAAACATTTACTTGTAGAACGTCTGTGGTGCCAGGAATTAGCTGGAAGACCTATAGGATTTGCTTTTGACATGTACTCTGAACAAAATTCAATACTTTCTTTAGCTATGTACCTTTCAATCATTGAAGCTTCTGGACGATAATGATTTTTCACATAACCATTAAAAATTTTCATATACCGCTCAACAGGGTACATCCATCTTAAGTACACTGGTCCACACAATCTAACCTCTCTTACTAGATGAACAACTAGATGAACCATGATGCCAAAAAAAGATGGAGGAAAAAGCATCTCCAATTCACACAAGATAACAATAATTTCATCTTCAAGTTCATCTAGTTTTAATGGATCAATGACTTTACAACTTATAGAAGAGAAGAATGAACACAAACGGGTTATGGTATGTCTAAAATTTTTTGGTAAGATCCCACGAATAGCTACCGGCAGTAACTGTTGCATCAAGATGTGACAATCATGAGACTTCAACCCAATTAACTTCAAATCTTGCATTGACACTAGGCTCTTCACATTTGAGTAATGTCCTTGTAGCACTTTCACACCCTTTAAACATTAACAGAAACTTACTTTTTCATCTTTTGACTTGGTGTAACTGGCTGGGGGCAAATATGTACGCTTACCAATTTGGATCGGTGTCAACTCGCCTTGTATGTTCATCTCGATCAAATCTAAACAAGTATTTAGACCATCCTTCTTCTTTCCATTAATGTTAAGAAGTGTACCAATTAAGCTATCACACACATTCTTCTCGACATGCATTACATCTATACAATGTCTGACTTCTAACCTCGACCAGTACGGAAGATCAAAGAAGATTGATTTTTTCTTCCAAATGTTTGTCATAGATGACTGTTTTTTTTTACTTACCGAAGGTGTGGTCTATGTTATTTACCTTTCCGTAAACCTCAACACCAGTTAATGGAGTTGGTGGACCATTAGTCTCTTGGTGTCCATTAAAGGCTTTTTTCAACCTCCGATAAGGATGATGACTTCTAAGAAACCTCCGATGCCAAGGATATACTGTCTTCCTTCCATGTTTCAATTGTTCAGAAGCGATGTCTACTTTGCATATTGGACATGCTTTATGACCCTTAAAACTATAACCTGATAAGTTACAATATGCTGGAAAGTCATTGATGGTGCAAAATAACATCGCATGCAGCTTGAAAGTTTCATTAGCAAATTCGTCAAATACTTGAACACTCTGATCCCACATTAACTTAAAATCTTCAATTAGAGGACTTAGATAAACATCTACGTCATTCCCTGGCTGTTTCGGATTGGATATCATCATAGACAACATCATGTATTTTCGCTTCATGCACAATCCAGGAGGTAAGTTGTAAATAACTAGTAAAACAGGCCATGAACTGTGATTTGTACTCATATTACCAAACAGATTCATTTCGTCTGTAGCTAAACCAAGTCGGATATTTCTTGATTCTTTACCAAACGCTGGAAACTCATCATCAAATTTCTTCCATTGAAAAGAATCAACTGGATATCGGTACATGCCATCACATTTCCTTTCATCTGCATGCCATCTAAGATTCTTAGCATCGTTTGGGTTTGCAAACAAATGCTTCATCCTTGGAATGATAGGAAGATACCGCATAGCCTTATTTAGGGTCCATGCTTTTCTATCTCTTCAATAGTATCATCATCTTTGTGTTTCAACTTATAACATGATAACCCACACCTCGGACAACTTTTCAACAATTCAAAATCTTTCCTGTATAGTACACAATCATTAGGACATGCATGTATCTTTTTATACTCCATACCCATTGGACAAAGAATCTTTTTGGCCTCATAATTACGATTAGGTAGAGTATTTCCCTATGGAAGCATATCCTTCAACAATTGAAGCAATTCCATGAAGCTTTTATCAGCCCATCCATTTATTTCCTTCAAATTCATCAATCTTAACACTGTCGACAACCGTGTCAACTTAGTTGATCCAGGATACAATGGAGTCTCTGTATCGATTGACATATTTCCATATCCATGCGCTTCTACAAAAGACTCGACTCCCACATCACGAATCATGTCCTCCAATCGATCATCATCTACATCATCATGTACTGCATCATCCATGGTGGACCCCACATATTTTTAGTTACGGAAACGTGTGGTAAATTTAATAATTCACCATGCCATGTCCAAGTTGTATAAGATCGAAGAAACCCATCACATAGAAGGTGCTCCCTGATTATCTTAACATCAAGTATCCTTTCATTCAAACAGTTAACACACGGACACCTGATCTTTGCTCCATCCAGACTACTATTATTCATGTTACATTGCGCAAATTGTATAAATTCTTCTACTCCTGTTTTGTACTCATCACTTATGCGAACAAAATTAATCCAATTTTGATCTATTATATTCTGTAATAGTCATTCAGGATTTCTAATAAATTTTTTATCTCACGCTATTATCGAGGGTCGAACAACCTTGAACTCAATATCAGCACATATCAATTGTCGAGGGTCGAACACCCTTGGACTCAATACCAACACGATAATTCTACTCTAAACTAACAACTAACATAATATAAATTAATAATAAATACAAATTATAATAAATACTAAATAATATAAATTTTAAAAAATATAAATTATAATAAATAAAAAATAAACTAATTCTTAACATTTAAAAAAATTTAGAACAGCACCAACCTTGTGCTTGAAGGCAACGTTGGTGAAGAGTGGAACGAGAGCAGTAGCAACGATGGCGGTGACGGCGAAGAAACACAGAAAAGCACAACGAACAAGAGCGAAGGCAATGAAACAGTACTTAACCAATGCAAAAAAAAAAAAAAATAGAGTGAGAAGAAGAGATGAGGAAGAAAAAACGAAGAAGAAGAAACAAAACTCCAAAAGCTCACAGTGGCAAGAGAATGATACAGAAACGAATGTGAAGGGAGAGAAATAGTGAGGAACAGCAAATGCCAAAGAGGAGAAAGAAACTATGAAAAGCATAAGTGGTGCACTTCAGGTTAGGGTAAAATTTCATTTATGAGTGCGGCTATTTGTAACAGTCACATTCATAAATCAAGTGCTTTGATTTATGAATGCGACTATTTGTAACAGCCACACTCATAAATCAAGTGCTTGATTTATGAATACGGCTGTTACAAATAGTCGCACTCATAAATGAAAATAATTTAAAAAATGCCACCGCGTTTTGGAAGACTACGTCTAAGGTAAAAACGCATTTAATAAACAGTAGTTGTTTTACCATTTTGCACTAGTGATGACATGCATCTTGAATGTTTCATTAGCAAACCCATTAAAAACTTTAACACCCTCTAAACAACTGATATTCAGTCCATACCAAGGACCTATGACCAACACTCTAAACAAACCCTTTGCAAATAGGTGTAAAGTACGCTTTTATCAATTATCCATGTCCACTCTTTACACAGAGTACTTACTTGAGCATTGAAGTACCTTTTTCAAGTCCATCCCGACCAAGCATCAACATTTGTAGAAGGAGACACAAAGAAAGGAATTAGAAGATTATGGACACGTGAGCAACTGTACACCCAGTCTCAGATACTATCTAGGCAGCCATCTTTGCTTATACAAGTGCAGATTATTCACCCTTGCTTCCATCATTCAACTTTATGTATTTCAACTGCATAAATCTTTATTCCTACTGTTAGATATTATTAGATATTATTAGATATTATTAGATATTATGAGATATTATAGATATTGTTTGATATTTCATATTTATGTAATGGGTTTAGCTCATATGTTTATTTTCCTATATAAACATAACCCTATGTGTTCAATACACACAAGAGATTTACCCTATTCATTATTTTCCTTTAATATGGTATCTAGAGCATACGGTTAGGGTTCAATTTTTATTGGTGAACCCACTTTTCACTGGAATTGTTCCAGCCACCGCCCCACTGCCTCGCCAGAGCTGTCACCGCTGCCTCCTCACTGGAGTCGCTGCCAGTCCCTTGCCGGAGCCGCCGCCTGACCCTCGTCAGAGCTGTCGCTAGAATCTCATCGGAACCGCCACCGGAATCGCTTTCAAAGCCTTCATCTTTGCTGCTACCGCCAATTGACCGGTAACTGGATTTATTTACTTTTTTGTCCTCTATGGATTCTTACGCTTCCGCTACCACTAAGGCTTCTTCCGCTGCCACTGCCACTATGACTCCTTCCGCTGTCATAATATTGGATTCGTCTATTTGTACTAATTATGTCAATGTTCATCTCTCCATTGACAAATTGGATGGAACCAATTATGATACGTGGGCCTCAGATATTAAATTATGGCTTAAGAATCAAGGTTATGTTGGTCATCTTACTCGTCCTAATGTTGTTGAAAATGAGGTTTCCTGTTGGTTGAAAATTGATGCTCAATTATGCATTGTTATCAAATCTACCATTCATTCATCTTTAAAGCAAATTTTTCGTACCTATGAGACATGTTCAGAAGTTTGGGAACAAGCAAAATTATTATACACCAATGATACTCAACGTCTTTATGGTGTGTGTCAAAATCTCCTCACAATTGTTTCTCCCAAACGTCTTGATGGTACAATTGCAAAATATCTAGGTAAAGTTCATGCTCTTCTTCATGATTTTAATGGGTTATTACCTCCTGCCATCACTCCTTCTCAAGAACTAGAACAAAGATCCAAGTTCTTCATGTTATTGGGTTTACATGGTATTCCTGATGATTATTCTCATGTTCGTGATCAAATTTTGGGATCCCTCATCGTGCCCAATTTTACTGCGTTTGCCAGGTAAACACACCACTGAATTAATGTCTTGTGTAGATGACTCTTCTACTTTAGTCTCTCAGCATACTCGTCCTCACAAGCTGGGTAAAGGGCGACACAAGTGTGACCATTGTGGCAAACTTGGCCACAAAATTGATAGATGTTATGCCTTACATGGTCGTCCTCCTAAATCTGTTGCGGTTCCTCAAAGTGCTCCTGTGCAACCTTCTACTGTGGACCATACTTCAATTGATACCCTAGGCCAGCCTGCTATTTTCAATGAATTTCTTAAATGGTATGAGGATCGTCAGAACCCTAGTTCCACAGCTTCTATTGCACATTCAGGTACATCTTTTGTTGGCCTCACTCACTCTACTTCCGTTGGCCCTTGGGTTCTAGATTCAGCTGCCACATATCACATTACTGGTAATAAATCTTTTTTCTCTTCCCTATCTATTACGGGTTATTTACCTTCAGTTACCATGGCCAATGGATATAGGGTACCATCACATGGTGTTGGTAGTATTAACCTTTTTCCTTCTTTATCTATTGATAATTTTCTTTATGTCCCTGGGTCTCCATTTAACTTATTATCCGTTAGTCGTCTTACTCGTTCCCTTGATTGTGTTATTTCTTTTACCAAAGATTCTGTTTTTTTACAAGACCGAAGTTCAGGACGAATGATAAGCACCGGATGTGAGTCTCATGTACTTTATCACCTACAAATCTCTGCACATGTTGGCGCGATTATGGATTCTCCATCTCTCATTCATGCTCGATTGGGTCATCCTAGTCTTGCCAAGATGCAGCAGCTTGTTCCAAGTTTGTCTAATGTGTCTAGTTTATCATGTGAGTCCTGTCAGTTAGGGAGGCACATTCGTAGTTCTTTTCCTAGTAGTGTCTCACAACGTGCTTCATCTCCTTTTGCTTTAGTTCGCTCTGACATTTGGGGACCAAGTCGTATTAAGTCTAATTTAGGATTTCATTATTTTGTTACTTTTATGGATGATTATTCAAGATGTACTTGGGTGTTTTTAATGAAAAACCGTTATGAGTTGTTATCTATATTTCAAATATTTTACAATGAAATTAAAAATCAATTTGGAATTTCCATATGGACGTGAGTATCTTTCTCATTCTTTTAAAAATTTTATGGCTTCTCATGGTATTCTTCATCAAACTTCATGTGCTTATACACCTCAACAAAATGGGGTAGCTGAGCGCAAGAATAGACATCTTGTTGAAACAACTCGTACTATTTTAATTCATGATGATGTTCCTTAGCGTTTTTGGGGTGATGCTGTTCTTAGTGCATGTTATCTCATTAATCGCATGCCATTTTCAGTTTTAGATAACAAAATTCCTCATTCTATTTTATTTCCACATGACCCTCTCTACTCTTTACCTCCCAAAGTTTTTGGGTCTACATGCTTTGTTCATAATTTTAGTCCTGATCTTGATAAATTATCTCCCAAGTCACACAAATGTGTCTTTTTAGGGTTCACTAGATCACAAAAAGGATATAAATGTTTCTCACCTTCTCTAAACCGTTATTTTATTTCAGCAGATGTCACCTTCACTGAATCTTCCCTTTACTTTAAGTCTTGTCCTTCTCCTTCTATGTCTTCATCTAATCAAGTTAATATCCCTCTTGTTGTGCCTAGTCCACCTAAAGATTCACCACCGCCACCAACTCTTCAGATGTATAGTCGTCGTCAAACTTCTCTTCGTCCATCAGATGACTCTCTTCTAGTGCCAACATCTCATCCCCCTCTGGCTCCGACAGTTGAACCTGCGACAGTTAAACCTGATCTTCCTATTGCTATCCGAAAAGGTATAGGTTCTACCCATAATCCCTCTCCACATTATACTGCTTTGAGTTACCATAGACTATCTCAACCCTTTTATACTTGCCTTTCGTCTATTTCTTCTGTGTCTATTCCAAAATCTGTAGGTGATGCCTTAGCTCATCCTGGTTGGCGTTAGGCCATGCTTGATGAAATGAATGCGCTTCAGAATAATGGAACTTGGGAACTTGTTCCTTTACCATCTAGGAAATTTGTTGTTGGTTGTAGGTGGATTTTTGCTATCAAAGTTGGTCTTGATGGTACTATTGATCGTCTCAAAGCTCGTCTTGTGGCTAAGGGTTATACCCAAATATTTGGTTTAGACTATGGTGATACTTTTTCTCCAGTGGCTAAGATGGCTTCTGTTCGCTTATTCATAGCTATGGCTGCTCTTCAACAATGGCTTTTTTTATCAATTGGATGTCAAAAATGCCTTTCTTAATGGGGATTTGCAAGAAGAAATTTATATGGAGCAACCTCCCAGTTTTGTTGCTCAGGGGGAGTCTTCTGGATTGGTATGTCGTCTTCACAAATCCTTATATTGTGATGGATATCAAGGAAGAGAGGATTTCACTAATGGAGGAAGAGGCCATCCACCAAAACATTTAAAGTTTTTCTTATTAGTCTTTTTAAAAGAGGAGGCCCAAGCCCAAGAAGCCCAAGTCCAACCCATGAGAAGCAAGGCCAAGCATTAATAAAAGAGCATCATTTGTATTTCTTTTGTATAAGTTGTAGGAGGTGTGGATATTAAATATAGTAGTGTGAATATGTAAAATAAAGTCACATTGTACATGTGACTTAGGAGAGTAGGTGTAAGTGTAGTTTTTAGGAGGTGTCATAGTAGAAAAAGGTCACACCTCCCATGTGAGTTGTTTTGGTGGGAATTTCAAAGGAGTTTCTTTTGAATTTTCCCACCTATTTTTCAGCACCTAAAAACTATAAATAGAGGTGCTGCCCCTTGTATATGGAGATTGGAAATTATTAGTAAGAAAACTCTACTCATTTTTTGAGAGCATTTGTGAGCACTTGTGTGTCTCTTCTTCCTTGCTTCATCTTGAGAGCTCTTGGAACTCAAGTGGCAGCATCACACTCTTATCTTGAAGCAATCCAACCTTCAAGTGGCGAGATCATCTCCAAGTCTCCTCTTCATAAGTCTTCTAATCCATTCTCCATTCCATTTCCTATTTTGTTCTTATCTTGCAATTCTATTCGGTGTTTTTTGTTCCTATTTTCAAATTTGTCCAGCATTTTTTTCATTTTCCAGCACCTATGTTTTGTTTCTTTTCCTTTTTTCTTGTATTTCAATCGGTTCAATTTGACAATAGATGGAACGTCTAATTGAGATTGTGTTTTGGCATTAGTTTTGGTGAGTTCTTGTCTTAGAACATTGATCCAATTCTAAGAGAAAGTGCCTCTCATATGACCAACTCAAGATGTCTCCTAAGAATGTCAAGAACTTTTCATATTATGTTCTTGAATTCACATCATATTGCCTCAAGCAGTCTCCTTAGGCATGGTTTGGAAAATTTAGCAATGTTATTCAACAGTTTGGTATGAATCGCAATGAAGTAGATCATTCAGTTTTTTATCGTCACTTGAGTGCTGGGTGTATTTATCTTCTAGTATATGTTGATGACATTGTTCTTACAGGCAGTGATCGCCATGGCTTCTCACAAGTTAAACAACACCTTTGTCAGCACTTTCAGACCAAAGATCTTGGCAAACTCAGATATTTCTTGGGGATCGAGGTAGCACAATTCGATAATGGTATTGTTATCTCTCAAAGGAAATATGCATTAGATATTTTGGAGGAAATTGGGTTGATGAATTCGAAATCTGTTGATACTCCCATGGATCCCAATGTCAAGCTTCTACCCAATCAGGGGGAGCCTTTTTTAGTTCCTGAGAAGTACAAGAGATTATTTGGAAAATTGAACTATCTCACTATTACTCGTACTGATATTTCTTTTGTAGTTAGTGTGGTGAGTCAATTTCTTAATTCTCCATGTGAAGATCATTGGAATGCAGTCATTCGTATACTAAAGTACATTAAAGGCTCTCTTGGAAAAGGTTTGTTATATGGTCATAATAAACATACTAAAGTTGTTTGTTATTCAGATGCTGATTGGGCAGGATCTCCATCTGATAGAAGATCAACTTCTGGTTATTGTGTCTCCATTGGTGATAACTTGATCTCTTGGAAGAGCAAAAAACAAAGTGTTGTGGCGAGATCTAGTGTAGAGGCAGAATATAGAGCTATGACCTCAGCTACTTGTGAGCTTATTTGGCTTAAACAGTTACTTAAAGAATTGCAATTTGGAGAGGCCACTCAAATGACACGTATATGTGATAATCAGACTGCTCTTCATATTAGCTCAAATCCAATTTTTCATGAAAGGACCAAACATATTGAGATTGATTGTCATTTCATTCGAGAAAAGATTATATCGAGAGATGTACCGACCAGTCCTCGGACACTGAGAACAGATAGTAAAGGGTGAACCACGTCAGTTGGGTCCCACAGCAAGGCCAAAGCCACGTGGAATGGACCCCGCGGGTAGTTTGGATTAGCGGGTGACTAGTCATCAGCGTGTCTCCACAGAGAAGGGTGATTAGTCATCAGCATGTCCACACAGAGAAGGGTGATTAGTCATCAGCGTGTCCCCACAGAGAAGGGTGATTAGTCATCGCAGTGATGATCACCAGAAGGGACTGATGTGTCCTCGTCACTCCGCGGGTCGATCAGTCCTCGGCAACAGAGTGTGACGAGGTGACATCGGTCTTGGGTGATTTGAACAACGTAACTAGAACAGCTAAGATTGGTTCCTAGAGTGGGCCAATGACCAGTTAAATACCCAGAGGTAAGGAGAGGCCTGAATCACGAAGAGCTTATACGTGTAGCAGGGAGAGCACAATTAGGTGCAGAGTCCTGAGGGGTCGAGTACTCATCAGAACTAGGGTCCCCCAGTAAAGCTACATGCATGGCACGTGAACAGTGAAGGTACTCCTAGAACAGGTGGCCCCAGAGACTAGGTGCACAAGGAGGCACCCAGGTGGTCACCCTGTAGTGTTTGCACTCCAGAAAAGGAGACCTTATGTGCTAGATTACCCTAAGACTGGGTGATAGCGGCGCAGGGGTATTCCAGTAAACCCTAAATATGGCTAGCAGCGCAGTGAACCCTAATGAGGGCTAGCGGCGCAGTAAACCCTAGACTATATAAAGGGAAGTAAAATACTTCACAAAGGTACGCAGTTTCTAGACCTAAACACAGAGAGACTCAATACACTTGGTGTTTTTTGCCCCATCTTGACTTGAGCGTCAGAGTGCAAACGGCCTCTAGGGTGCCCCTTTCTCTTTTGCAAGTGCAGATTGTTTCGAAAGAACCAAGCACGTATCAACGTGAGGGAGGAGGCGTGTGAGGGTCGTGGAGTCAACTGACAGGTGAGTCAACCGACAAGAACATTTGGCGCCCATCGTGGGGCCGGAGTAAAACAAGGTCCCATACACGAGAGTGAGAGTAGAAACCACAGAGATGAGAAATACTAGACAAGGATCTGTTCCACCAAATGGGGGCGAAAGCGTTACCATGCAACAACTCATGGAAATGATGCGCGCTCTTCAAGAGACGGTGACAGAGTCCAGAGCGCATCAGGCGCGTATGCAGGAGGACCTGGCCGCGTCACAGGCCAGGAATGAGGAGTTGTATAGAGTGAACGAGGAGCTACGCTTGAACCTGCACCACATGCAACAAGCCAGAGGCCGCGGGGGAGATGATCGGGCTCCACCAACGCCCCCGAGGGCCTTTCCAATGCCGTTCTCCCAAACGATTATGGACACGGTGGTCCCTGCCACATTCGTGGGGCCCAAGACCGTGTTCACCGGGAAAGAAGACCCTGAAGCACATCTCACCGCCTTTCACACGCAGATGATGCTGTCAGGTGGATCTGACGCGATGCACTGTAAGTTGTTCATGACCACGCTGACAGGAACGGCGTTGGAATGGTTTGTGAGCTTGCCCGAGGGACATATCACATCTTTCGCGCAATTCTCCACGCTGTTCAGGAAGCAGTATCTTGTTAACAGGGCCCCTCCGCCAGTGTCTTATGATCTTTTTGATGTAAGGCAGCATCAGAGGGAGTCCCTTAAAGATTACCTCAACAGGTTTGGGGCAATGGTGGTGAGGTTGCACACCAAAGACGAAGATATGATGGTGCATGCCTTCAGGAAAGGAGTATTGCCAGGGCCTTTTAGCGAGTCCCTGATACGAAATCGCCCCAAGACCTTCGGCGACATTAAGCGTCGTGCAGTTGCGCACATTGTCGGCGAGGGAGAGCTCACTGAGAAACGAGAAAGTGCAGTCTCATCAAGGCCCCGAGTGCCTAGTCGACCTCAACCCCTGCGGGTGCACGAGGCGACTACAGAAAAGAAGGCTAAAGGAAAACAGAAGCCCTATGAGCCCCGAAGGCCCTAAACTAGGGCACGCGCCAAGGATGATGTGCCCCCTAGGCATGAATTCCTAGTGGAGCTGAAGGAGCTCATTGCCATTCCCAATGTGGCAGAAAGGTTGAAGATGCCCCCAAAGACAAACAAGAGGCTGGGGCCGAACAAGAACGCCTGATGCGAGTTCCATCAGGCCTATGGCCATCCCATTCGCAACTGTCAGGCCTTGGGCCATCAGTTGGACGAGTTGGTTAAAAGTGGGTTCCTCAGTGATTACTTGAAGGAGACGCAAGGGGGCGAATGGCGGTAGCCCCGGGGGCAGATCAGGGGCACGAAGTGCCCATACACGGTGAGATTCACACTATAGCAGGTGGATTCTCAGGAGGAGGGTGCACCTCATCGCAGCGCAAAAAATATGCGCGTTCGGTGATGGCAGTGGAGGCATGCGAGGAAGATCACTTTCCAGACATCGACCTCGTCTTCACAAAGGCTGATCGCCGAGATGTTGTCCCCCACGATAACAATCCGGTGGTGATATCGGTTGTCACTGCGGGACGCAGGGTGCATCGAGTGCTGGTAGATCAAGGAAGCTCGGCCGATGTGATGTTCTGGTCGACCTTCAACAAATTGCAGTTGTCTCCTGACCAGCTGCGGCCTTACGTCGGCTATCTATATGGATTCGCAGGAGACCAAGTCGAAGTGCGGGGATACATAGAGCTCAGGACCACCTTCACTAATGGAGTGGCCTCCCGCACAGAGAACATCAAATACCTCGTGGTGAATGCCCCATCTGCTTATAACATGCTGCTGGGTAGACCGGCCTTAAACAGGTTGGGGGCAGTGGTGTCCACAAGGCATATGAAAATGAAGTTGCCTTCGATGGAGGGGATGGTGATAACCATCAAATCAGACCAAAAAGAGGCTAAGAAGTGCTATGAGAATAGCCTCAAGACGAGGAGAGGAGTTTGCATGGTGACCACCCAACCTCCAAGTGGAAGTTATGATGACACTGAAGTGCCCCGAGGTGACATCGGGGTCACACGAGCAGAGGTCGCCCGAGCGAGGCGACCTGAACCAGCAGAAGAGGTGGTAGAGAAGGAGATTGGAGGCAAAATGTTTAAGCTTGGCAAGTCCCTGCCTCAGGAGACTCAAGACCAGCTAGCAGGGGTAATAAGGCGGCACATGGACGCCTTCGCTTGGTCCGCTTCAGATATGCCGGGCATTGACCCGGACTTCTTATGTCATCGCCTTGCACTGGATCCCCGGGCCAGGCCCGTGAGACAACGGAGGCGTAAATTCAACGAAGAAAGGAGGCAGGCGGTAAAACAGGAGACGCGTAAGCTTCTCGATGCAGGCCACATACGGGAGATTCAGTATCCTGAGCGGCTGGCTAATGTGGTGTTGGTAAAGAAGGCCAATGGGAAGTGGAGGATGTGTGTAGACTTCACTAATCTCAACAAGGCATGCCCAAAGGATTCTTACCCCTTACCTAACATCGATGCCCTGGTAGACAGCGCCTCGGGGTGCAAGTTGCTCAGCTTCTTGGACACCTTCTCTGGGTATAATCAGATAAAGATGCACCCGAGAGACGAAAGCAAGAAAACATTCATGACCGAGCTGTCCTGCTATTGTTACACAGTAATGCCATTCGGCTTGAAGAATGCAGGCGCTACATACCAGAGGCTAATGGACAAAGTCCTTGCCCCTATGCTGGGGCACAACGTACAAGCTTATGTAGATGACATGGTGGTGACCTCTCCAGCGCGAGATCAGCATGTTGCTGATTTGTAGGAGCTATTTAATACAATAGCTAAGTATAGGCTGAAGCTGAATCCAGATAAATGCGTCTTTGGGGTAGAAGCGGGCAAGTTCCTTGGTTTCCTACTTACAGAACGAGGGATTGAAGCCAACCCAGACAAGTGCGCGGTGATCATAGCCATGAGGAGCCTGACATCGGTCAAGGAAGTGCAGCAATTGACGGGTCGGATGGCTGCTCTCTCCAGATTTGTGTCAGCTGGAGGAGACAAAGGCCACACCTATTTCCAATGTTTGAGGAGAAACAGCAGATTCTCGTGGACCTCGGAGTGCGAACAGGCATTCCTTAAGCTCAAGGAGTACTTAGCTAGCCCGCCAGTATTGTGTAAGCCCCAACTCGGCACCCCGCTACGACTGTACTTCGCAGTCACGGAGAAGGCGGTGAGTTCTGTGTTGGTTCAGGAATAGGAACAAAGCCAAAAGCCCATCTACTTGGTCAGCAAAGTGTTACAGGGGCCGGAGGCGAGATACCAAGCCATAGAGAAGGCGGCCTTGGCAGTTGTGTTCTCAGCCAGGAGACTTCGTCACTACTTTCAGAGCTTCACAGTGGTGGTGATGACAGATCTACCAATACGCAAGGTCCTGCAGAAGTCAGACGTGGCGGGGAGAATGGTGCGATGGGCAGTCGAGTCATCAGAATTTGACATCCAGTATGAGCCCCGAGGTCCGATCAAAGGACAGGTCTACGCCAATTTTGTGGCTGAGATGTCCTCGACGGAGACCCAGTAGGAAGAACCTAGCTTCAAGTGGGTCTTGTCGGTAGATGGGTCCTCAAATCAGCAAGGTAGTGGAGCGGGGGTGATCCTTGAATGACCCAAGGGATTGTTGATAGAGTAGGCACTGCGGTTCGCCTTTAAAGCCAGCAATATCCAAGCAGAATATGAAGCTTTGATTGCTGGGATGCTGTTGGCTAAGGAGATGGGAGCGCAGAGCCTTATAGCGAAAAGTGACTCACTGTTGGTCACTGGTCAAGTGGCGGGAGAGTACCAGGCCAAAGACCCTCAAATGGCCTCCTACTTGGAGTATGTTTAGCAGTTGAAGAGTTCGTTTGAAACATTCGAGCTAGTGCATGTGCCCAGGGAGCAGAATGCCAGAGCTGACTTGTTGGCCAAACTCGCCAGCTCAGGCAAGGGCGGTAGGCAGAGGATGGTCATCGAGGAGACCCTGAGGGCGCTTCGTACTATACAGCTGACAACTTGGTGGGAGTCCATCAAATCAGTCAATCGCGCAGTGAGAAGAGGAGTCATCGTTCGTTGACCCAAGAAACTCTGAAGAAACCACGGGTCAACGCCTACAGGCTAATGGAGGAAGGGTCGCCGCAAGTCTGCCTGTTATAGAGTGGAGAGACATGGATGACGCCCTATAAGCGTTACACAGCAGATGGGATGCTCCCAATAGAGCCGATGGAAGAAAGGAGGATAAAGAAGAACTCGGCCAAGTACACACTCATTGATGGCGAGCTATACAGACATGGGTTTACCCACCCCATCCTAGTGTGCGTACATGGCGACCAGTGTGTAAGAATAATGGCAGAGCTCCATGAAGGCATATGTGGTAGTCACATCGGAGGTCGGGCTTTGGCATCTAAGGCCATTCGAGCAGGGTACTACTGGCTGACAATGAGGGAGGATTGCACTAGGTATGCACAGCAGTGCAAGCAGTGCCAATTGCACGCCGATTGGCATAAGGCGCCACCAGAAGAACTCATGTCGATATACAGCCCTTGGCCATTCCACACCTGGGGAATCGACATCCTGGGGCCTTTCCCTTTGACAGTGCGGCAGATAAAGTACCTCGTGGTTGCCATAGAATATTTTACGAAGTGGATTGAGGCTGAGCCAGTAGCCCAGATCACAGCCCAGAAGATCCAACACTTCGTGTGGAAGAACATAGTGTGCCGCTTTGGGGTGCCTAAGCGTTTGGTGTCTGATAATGGCACCCAGTTCGCAAGCCAACAGTTAGGGAAGCTATGTACAGAGTTGGGGATCAAGCAGGTGTTTGCATCGGTCGAGCACCCGCAAACCAATGGGCAGGTCGAGTCGGCCAACCGAGTCCTACTCAGAGGACTGAAGAGAAGGTTGGAGAAAGCAAAGGGAAACTGGGCCGAGGAGGTTCCCAGAATTGTATGGGCTTACCATACTACTCCCCAGTCCACTACCAAGGAGACCCCGTTTAGTTTGGTGTATGGTTCAGATGCCATGATCCCTGTGGAAATCCAGGAGAGCTCACCACGTTTCCAGAACTTTGTGGCTGAGGAGTCCAATGAAGAAAGGAAAGTGAATCTCGATCTCTTGGATGAAGTTAGGGAAGATGCAGGAATCAAGGCCGAGGCGTTGAAGAGGAGAGTTGAGCTCAAGCACAGTTCTAAGTTGAGAGCTCGGCAGTTCCAGGTGGCCGACCTAGTTATGCAAAAGGCATCTCCCTACCAGATAGAGAACAAGCTATCCCCTAAGTGGACTGGTCCTTTCAGAGTGACAGAGGCCCTAGGGAATGGAGCCTATAGGCTTGAGACTTTAGAAGGTGGTCCGATTCCTCGAACATGGAATGCGACTCACCTGAAGTTTTATTTCAGTTAAAGCCATGTAATGTTGTACACAATGCAGGGGACACTCTTTTTCCCCTTTTTAAGGGTTTTTAATGAGGTCACCCAATAAAATTTTCAGTTAAAGATGTATATCTTAATGTGTTTGTACAATGCAGTTAGAACCTGTCACTTGGGGTTAGAGGTCTCGTAAGCAGAAAGGTAGGTTCGTAGAGAACACCTCCCCTTCGAGTGAGAACTCCCAAACGTGAAAGAAGGGTTCACCCAGTTAAATCCTTCCTAGCCTATGAGCGATGTGAGGTCAGTTAGAACCTGTCACTTGGGGTTAGAGGTCTCGTAAGCGGAAAGGTAGGTTCGTAGAGAACACCTCCCCTTCGAGTGAGAACTCCCAAACGTGAAAGAAGGGTTCACCCAGTTAAATCTTCCCTCGCCTATGAGCGATGTGAGGTCAATTAGAGCCTGTCAGTTGGGGTTAGAGGTCTCGTAAGTGGGCAGGAAGGTCTCGTAAGGAACACCTCCCCTTCGAGTGAGAACTCCCAACTTGAAAGAAGGGTTCACCAGTGAGGTTCACTTTCACCTAAGGGCGAAGAGTGACCATGTAAAGTTCGTTAGCTTGTCAAATGCATCCCTAGAATCCTCCGAGGGTTAAGTGATATGGGCAATGACGAGATGGTGAGGCATCCTTTGAGAGGAGATCTTCATCGAGTCTTGCCAACAGCTGCTCAACAGGATTAAGCGTGCTACCTAAAGTTTATTCTGAGACAGGTGCGCTATTTGTGGTCTGAACTTATGCTGAGTAGTGAGTTCCACAAAGCATGTCAAACAGTTAAACAACAGCAGAGATGCAAAGGCAAGCAAAGTGGAATGTAAAGCAAATAAGATTGAAGGCAAGTGAATAAGGTAATTACATTATAATAGAGGTTAATTACAAGAAGTTCAACCATGAGTTACAATTGCTCAGAAGACCTATCTAGGCACTATTTGCCCGTCGACTACCTGCATAGTTGCAGAGTATGGTGAGAGGTCCATCTCAGGATGCACGCAAGCAACCTGAGCAAGGGCATCACCAAAACCCTCCCCATAGGCGTCGTCGGCATCCTCAGTGAGCTCGACCTCGGTCTTCTTCAGCAATTCGACTTGTTGGGCAAGTTCCTCCTCAACCTTGCCCAGCTGAACCTCTCGGTTTGTGGCTCTTTCCTCCAGCTTGGTCATCTTAGCTTGAGCCCCTTCCATTTGCTCTTCCAGTTCAATAATTTTGTTGCGGAGGGGGAGGATCTTCGCTTCAAGCTGGAGGGCCTCCTGCCCCTTGGAGAAGAGGAGCCTCTTGGTCTCCTTCTCAGATTAGCGGAGACTACCCAATTCCTGATTAAGGGCAGTCTCGCGCTTAGCTGCTTGGTGGAGTTGGAGATCCTTCTGTTCCAGCTCTTTCTCCAATCTGGCAGCCTTCTCAAGCAGCTCAGCCTCAGCGTTGCCTTTGACCAGCAAGAAGTTAGAGGCAGCGAGGAACTCCCCAAGACCATGGCTGATGAGATCCCCAAGGGAGTTCCTGTCCATGGCCTCCAAAGCAGCTTGGCCAGGCATCTGCGCTAGAGTTCGCTGGAGAAGGGGAGGCAGCTCGGGGGCAAAAGACATTTGGCTGGTGGAAGGAGCACTCTCCCCTCCACACTCAAGCGCTTGGGGGGTGCTCCCTGAAGGAGGGAGGTTGCCCTTCTGTGGCCGAGGAGACCTCTGCAGTAACCTCCACCCTCTTCCTCTTGAAGACGAGGCCGGAGCAGGTGTCCTCGTCCTCAGAAATTTCCACTGGAGCTGCCCTCTTTGATTTTTCAGCAACTGGTTCTAGGGCAACCACAGCGGGTGATGAAGGGCCGGTAGGGCCCGAGCCACCAGCATTACGGCGACTTAGCACATCAGCCAGCCTTTTCTTCTTATCAGCACTTAGCACCATGCTTGTAGTGAATAATAAGAAAGGGTGAGAGAGGCCAAGCATGAAATACGTAAACAGTTAGATGCAAGACAAAGTTAATATACCGATGTACACGCTGAGGGTCTCAGCGTCATATTCATGCCTAATTAGCTGGGTGGTGTCAAACACCACGCCCCAGCTGGAGATAGTCTGGCACACCTCTCGGTCAAAGGGCGTCAGCTCTTCGAGTCCGCGGGGTTTCTTGAGCTTCAACTTCCCCACCCAGTATAATGGAAATCCGTCGAGCATGGAGGAGTCGTAGGAGCTGCAGCAAACTCGGAAGAACTTCCCCTTGAAGCCCTTGTATGATTGACAGAAGAGGGTGAGCAAAACCCTCCCCGCCACTCCATTCAGGCTTACCCAAAGCCTCTTCCCAGGGCTCTTCGCCTCGAAGAAGTATAAAAATACATCTACCGAGGGAGTGAACCCTAGGTTATTGCAGAGGATGGAGAAGGCTCGGATGAAGGCCCAGCTGTTGGGGTGCAGCTGGGCTGGAGCCACGTTCAACTCTGTAAGTAAAGCCCTCTCGAACCCAGTGAAAGGGAGGCGGACTTTAACTCGTTTGAAGACAGTGGCGTAGAAGAAAAAGAAGGGCTCCCCTTCGTTGCAGCGATCATCAGCGCACACGGGTTCACCCTCAGTGCAAGGGCGCACTGAGACGTACGCGTCAGTTTCTCTGCCGAAGACGCGCCCCTTCATCTCGTTTTCATCATCCCGATGTTTTCGTAGATCCTCACAGGATGTGAGTGTTGAGGTCTCAGCAAGGAGATCCTCAAAAGCCCAGGAGTAGAGGGCCCGATAATCAACCGCTGCAGTTGGAGAAGGGTTGGAGGTGGTTTTGGTTCTGGCCATCTCGAATCTAAAACAAATGAGAGGTAGGAAGAAGGCAAAGGGTTTTAGAAGAAAATGGCGACGAATGCTACGGCGGACAAAGACTCAAAGAAAGAACAAAACTTAGGAAAGAAGAACAGAAACCCTAAAATGAAGAAATCAAAAACAGGCCCAGAACAGTTACAGCATGCAACATGGATGATCAAAATTATGTTACAAAGAGGGGAGAAGACATAAAAATCATACCTTTAGTTGAACGAAGACGAAAGAGGTTGAAAAGGTTGGTGCGAGGAAGAAAGCGTGCATTGGAAGATAGAGTTCGCAGAAGTTGAGAATGCAAAGTGATGGAACAGTGAAGTGACGCGGGGTTTTGAAGAGGTTTAACGTAGCCCTAGGGAGCGCAAACGTTAGGAATCCCAGACCGTTGATGCGGCCACGTGTTAACAGATGAAAGAGGGTTGGTGAAGTGTCCCCTCAGCGCACTGTTCATGTCCTTACGTGCAAAGCCACGCAGGTCGCCCGAGCCGATGACTTAGTCTCTTTGCTGAAACAAGTTAACAGATTGAGACTGGGGGGCTTGTGTACCAACCAGTCCTCGGACACCGAGAACAGATAGTAAAGGGTGAACCACGTCAGCTGGGTCCCACAGCATGGGCCAAAGCCACGTGGAATGGACCCCGCAGGTAGTTTGGATTAGCGGGTGATTAGTCATCAACATGTCCCCACAGAAAAGGGTGATTAGTCATCAGCGTGTCCCCACAGAGAAGGGTGATTAGTCATCAGCGTGTCCCCACAGAGAAGGGTGATTAGTCATCACTGTGATGATCACCAGAAGGGACTGATGTGTCCTCGTCACTCCACGGGTCGATCAGTCCTCGACAACAGAGTGTGACGAGGTGACATCGGTCTTGGGTGATTTGAACAACGTAACCATAACAACTAAGATTGGTTCCCAGAGTGGGCCAATGACCAGTTAAATACCCAGAGGTAAGGAGAGGCCTGAATCACGAAGAGCTTATACGTGTAGCAGGGAGAGCACAGTTAGGTGCAGAGTCCTGAGGGGTCGAGTACTCATCAGAACTAGGGTCCCCCAGTAAAGCTACATGCATGGCACGTGAACAGTGAAGGTACTTCCAGAACAGGTGGCCCCAGAGACTAGGTGCACAAGGAGGCACCCAGGTGGTCACCCTGTAGTGTTTGCACTCCAGAAAAGGAGACCTTATGTGCTAGATTACCCTAAGACTGGGTGATAGCGGTGCAGGGGTATTCCAGTAAACCCTAAATATGGCTAGCAGCGCAGTGAACCCTAATGAGGGCTAGCGGCGCAGTAAACCCTAGAATATATAAAGGGAAGTAAAATACTTCACAAAGGTACGCAGTTTCTAGACCTAAACACAGAGAGACTCAATACACTTGGTGTTTTTTGCCCCATCTTCACTTGAGCGTCGGAGTGCAAAACGGCCTCTAGGGCGCCCCTTTCTCTTTTGCAGGTGCAAATTGTTTCGAAAGAACCAATCACGTATCAACGTGAGGGAGGAGGCGTGTGAGTGTCGTGGAGTCAACTGACAGACGAGTCAACCGGCAAGAATAAGAGATATCAAGACTGAGTTTGTTAATTCAAATTATCAATTAGCAGATATTTTACTAAATCCTTACAAGGGCCTAGGATTGATTACATTTGTAACTTGCTGGGTACATATGATCTATATGCACCAGCTTGAGGGGGAGTGTTAGATATTATTAGATATTATTAAATATTATGAGATATTATAGATATTGTTTGATATTTCATATTTATGTAATGGGCTTAGCCCATATGTTTATTTTCCTATATAAACATAACCCTATGTGTTCAATACACACTAGGGATTTACCCCATTCATTCTTTTCCTTTAGTACCTAAAAAAAAAGAAAAATAGAAATATTTGAGAAATATCCAGATCCTTATACAAAAGCATTCAAAACACTCGTCTCCTGATCCTACATAACACTCATGTAAGCTGTTAATACATCTCCACTGCAAAAAAAAAAAAAAATCTGCAGCATTTTACAATTTAAAACACCCAAATCAGTCCATAACATCCTCCCAAAACTCAAGCTAACAAAATACTCTAATTCTCTCCTTCGCAGCAGAACCAAATTAACCAAAAAAACCATCGATTAACAAAAACTTAATTCCACATTGTGCAAAGTCTATGGAATTCTCCGTGATAGGGGAGCCCTGCCATTCTTCAGATTTCTACTATAATTCATCTCCCTTCAGATCTGTTTGTCTCAATTTCGCTACCACTCCAACCGACCTTTCTACTTCCTTATTCCAAGTCACCTCAAAGTTTTTTTCCACTTGAACGACTACTGCAATCTTGCTAGTGCTTTTCTGTATAATTATGTTCTGCATAAGCACTTTTTTATGATGAACTCTAATGTTTGTTATGTTTGTTCTAGGGCATATTGCTGACATGCTATGATTTGGTGTGTGATTTTATTGAAGACAAACCTTACCTACTGTGAATTGTTTTGGTAAATTTAATTTTTCAATTTATTAATATGACATACATATATATTTAATAAATGTAAATTATTAAGGTGAAACTAAGAATAACACCAACTATAATATATGGTCTATTTTATTTTTTTATTAATATTGTTTTCTTTAAGGATATTCAATGCTATAATGATATGTCTTTTCCTTAGCTTAAAACTTAAAATAAACAACAAAATCAAAATAACTAATCACAGATAATAATAGAAGAAATGGATACTTTAGCACCGTATCCGAAGACATGTAAAACCAATAACCACTCACACTTGGATTTTCTCTAAAGAAAACAATTTCTTCTTGTAAAACTCTCTAAATTACATTTCTTTCTATGGTGTATCTTACAACTGAGAGAGCATCCTATTTATAGGCTTTAGGAAGCTCTTCTAGAAAAAATCTTCATTATGGCCTTAAAACCCCACTAACAACATAATTAAAATCCCACTTACAACTTTTAGCCTTTCACCTATCCAAACTCCCATTCTATTATTTTCTAATAACTTCTAATTTTAAAACCCACAAATCAACATTTAAATTTTATTCAACAAAACTCCCCCATAAACTTAAATGTTTCTACCGTCCATCATGCCAATCATCTTCTTGTATTTGTCGAAAAGTACTTTCGGTAGCGGTTTTGTGAAGATATCCGCAACTTGATCCTGACTTGCCACATGCACCAATTCCACACTTCCTTCCTTTACATGATCGCGGATAAAGTGAAAACGAATGTCAATGTGTTTGCTTCTTTCTTGGTTCACTGGGTTCTTTGCCAACTCAATTGCTGATTTGTTGTCAACTTGAATCACGGTTGCACCTAGTTGCTTTAGCTCCATCTTGCTCAACAAGTTTCTAAGCCATATCACATGACATACACACCAAGATGCTGCCACATATTCAGCTTCACACGTCGATAGTGTCACGATCGGTTGCTCCTTTGAAAGCCAAGAAAATATTGTGTTGCCCATAAAGAATATGTGTCCCAATGTGTTTTTCAAATTATCTATGTCTCCACACCAATCGCTGTCAGAGTAACCCACCAACTTGAAATCTTCTGCTTTTGAGTAGAACAATCCGGGTGATACAGTACCTTGGATGTATCGTAGGACTCGCTTCAACGCCTTCCAATGTGAGTAAATCGGTTCCTCTATTAATTGACTTATGATGCCGACACTTAATGAAAGATTCGGCCTCGTGCATGTGAGATAATGAAGGCTTCTTACCAAACTCTGATATCTACTTGCATCAACACGTTCTCCTCCATTGAACTTTGAGATTTTTGCACCTGGTTCCATTGGTATTGGTACTGGGTTGTAGATTGCCATCTTGTACTTCTTCAAAATCTCTTTTGCATATGTCTCCTATGATACAAAAATACCCATCTCTTTTTGTCTAACCTCCAAGCCAAGAAAAAAATTCATCAATCCCAAATCTGTCATCTCAAATTCTCGTCTCATTATGCCCTTAAAATCTTTTATCATCTCATTATTGTTACCCAAAAAAATGAGATCATCAACATAAAGGGCAACAAATATCATGTTACCTCCACTATTCTTTGCGTAAAGAGCATGCTCGTAAGGACATTGCTTGAACCTGTTCTCCTTGAAGTATGTATCGATACGAGTATTCCATGCCCGCAGTGCTTGCTTCAACCCGTAAAGTGCCTTCTTTAATTTTAACGCCTTCTTCTCTTCTCCGATTTTCATGTACCTGGGTGGTTGTTCGATGTAGACTTCTTCTTCAAGCACACCATTCAAGAATGCCGACTTGACATCCATTTGAAATATCGGCCATTTAAATTGAGCCGCTAGGGAAATGAACAATCGAATTGTCTCCATTCTTACAACTGGAGCAAACACTTCATCGTAGTTGATTCCCTCCTTTTGTTTGTATCCCTTCGCAACTAGTCGCTCCTTGTACCTCTCTATGTTGCCTTGAGCATTCATCTTTTTCTTGAATACCCACTTCATATCAATGGGCTTACTTCCCTCTGGCAATTCAGTTAGCTCCCATGTGTTGTTGCGATCAATCGCTTTAATCTCCTCATCCATGGTTGTTTGCCACTTCTTGTCTCGCACCGCCTCTTCAAAGCTGATATTTTATACATACCAAAAGACATACAAGGTGTACCTCATTTGTCGAATCATACAAATCTTGCAGACTTCGTATTTTAGGTTGTCGTGGTTCATCTTCATCATCGGTAGTTTCGGAATTTATACTTGTCGGTGCAATGACTGATGATTCTTCAATTATAACCTCTGAAGAATTGTTCCAATCCCACTCACTTGCTTCATTTATTTACACATCACGACTCACCATCACCTTCTTGCTTATTGGGTCAAGTAGCTTGTAACCTTTTGTCTTCTCATCATACGTACCCAATAAAAATGTACCGTTTTCTTTTGTCTTCGAGCTTCGTTCTTCGTTGATCTGGGACGTATGCATAAGCCACACTACCAAACACTTTAAGATGAGAAACTGTCGGCTTTTGTCCGCTCCATGCCTCTTGTGGTGTTTGATCATCTAACTTCACATGTGGACATCGATTTTGCACATAGATGGCGCATTGCACAACTTCCGCCCAAAATTCCTTTGGCATCTTTTTGCTCTTAAGCATTGATCGAACCATGTCGAGAATGGTCCGGTTCTTCCTCTCGGCCACACCATTTTGTTGAGGAGTGTACGATGCGGTTAGAAATCGCCTTATGCCTTGCTCCTTACAATACTCCATGAAAGTTGTTGAAGTATACTCGTCACCTCTATCAGATCGTACAACTTTGATTTGTCTATCAGTTGCCTTCTCGACCATCACTTTGAACTTTTTGAACACCTCAAATACCTCAAATTTTTCTTTCAGAAAATAAATCCAAGTTTTCTGTGAGAAATCATCAATGAAGGTAATGAAATACCTTTTACCGCTGAAGGACTTTGGAGTAAATGGTCCACATATATCGGTATGAATCAATTCAAGAGGTTGCTTAGCCCAATATTCAGCCTTCTTTGGAAACGAGGTTCTCACATGCTTGCTAAGGACACATTCTTCACAAAATTTTCCCTCATAGTCCATGTTGGGTAGCCCGTGCACCATATTCTTCTACGCTAACTCTTTTAGGCCACCATGATGTAGGTGACCAAAACGAAGATGCCATAGCGATGCCTTATCTTCTATGTTGACTTGCAAACATTTTTCTCGTATGCTTCTCAAATTCAGCTTGTACATCCGATTTCTTGCCATCTCGATTCGAGCAACCAAGCGCCCTTGCTTGTTCTTCAAGTGTAGTAGCCAATCTTTGAGAAATATCGAGTAACCTTTCTCCGTGAGTTGCCCCATACTCAAAATGTTGGTCTTGAGGTCTGGTACATAATAAACATCTTGGAGTGACCCAATTAAGCCATCCTTTGACCTCCACCTTTGATGCATCTCCAAACGACACATGACCATCTTCAATCTTTTGCATATATTTGAATAGGTACTCGTGACCACACATATGGTTGCTTGCTCCTGAGTCGAGGTACCACAGAGTGTCACTGTTAATGTTGACTTCATTTTGAGCCATCAAGAGAACACCTTCATTCGTTTCGTCTTCCAAGGCTAGGTTGGTTGTCTCTTCTATCTTTATATCTGCTCGACAACCTTTCATAAAATGCCCCACTTTACCACAATTATAACATTTGTCGAAGTTGCAATCCTTCGCATAGTGACCATATTTGTGACATTTGTAGCACTCGATGTTGGAGTAATTTGATCGGCCGCCTCTTCCTCGACCACGTCCTCTTCCACGCCAATTTGGTTGGCTCGACTGTTCCTTCTCCTTATAATACCCTTCATGACTGCTGCCTCTACCATCGCGACCATTTCCATGACTTCCCTGGCCACGTGCTCTACTTCGAGAATTTTGATGATAGAGTACCTTTTCGTCTTTAATTGACGCCTTGGTTTGATGTGCTTGCTCGAGTGTTTCCTCCTTCTTCTTCTTCTTTCGTTGCTCGTGTACCTCAAGAGAACCGGGGAGCTCGTCGACTGTAAGCGTTGCTAAGTCCTTTGACTCTTCTATCGCACACACAATACTCTCAAAATTGTCGGTTAATGTTCTCAAAATCTTCTCCACAACTCGTGCATTGGTCAACGTTTCACCATTTCAATTGAGTTTATTCACTACAGCCTGTACACGCGTGATGTAGTCAGATACACTTTCTGACTCCATCATCTTCATGTTCTCCAACTCGTCACGCAGAGTTTGTAGACGCACTTGCTTAACTCGGTCAGCTCCTTTGAACACCTTCTCTAACATGTCTCATGCTTCCTTTGAAGTGTATGCACCAACAATCTTCTAAAAAACTGCCTCATCAATAGCTCTATACAACATGTACAAAGCTGCCTTATATTTCGATTGCATCTCTTTCAACGCCTTGGTTTGAGCCGCCATATAACCCGTGGTATTTGTTGGTTCTTCAAAACCTTCTTCGACCACCTCCCATGTATCTTGAGAACCAAGAAGAGCTTTCATTTGAATGCTCCAATTGTCATATATGGTCGCCTTCGTTAACCGTGGTAGCGGTATTTGACCAGTCACATTCGCCATTGGCTCTTGATACCAAATTGTAAAACCAACAACCACTCACACTTGGATTTTCTCTAAAGAAAACATTCTCTTCTTGTAAAACTCTCTAAATTATATTTCTTTCTGTGGTGTATTTTACAACTGAAAGAACATCCCATTTATAGACTTTAGGAAGCTCTTCTAGAAAAAATCTTCATTATGGCCTTAAAACCCCACTAACAACATAATTAAAATCCCACTCACAACTTTTAGCCTTTCACCTATCCAAACTCCCATTCTACTATTTTCTAATAACTTCTAATTTTAAAGTTTATTCAACAAGATACACATTAATTAAAAAATAAAATATAAACAAATAATGATGGTTTAGTTGGTTTTATTTGAGAAAACATGAATAGTTCTGAAAAAACACAAGAACATTTATGAATAAGTTGAATGTTTAAGATCTTCCAATAGCTGAATCAAAGCACTTTGAATCTTTCAACATCATCCAACCAATCTTTGTTGAAACCAAGATTATGCAGATTTTGTAAAAATGACTATGGCTTTGGAAAAACTTCAAAAGGTTAGCCAGACAATTGTAGGCAAAGCCCTTGTATCTATCACTCACTGCATTGTCTGTTAAACCAACACAAGGAAATTACTTAACAGACCCAAGTTCTCTAAACCCAAATGCTTGTTAGACACCAGTTGCTCAAGCTCCTTTGTTACACTACAAGCAAAACTTGAATCTTCAATGCTCTAAAAAAGTTTCTCTGAAAAGGAAGGAAAAAGTAACTATGTCATCCAACAATAATAAAAACAGATTCAAATGATAAAATTCATATTCATCTCTGTTAGAACAACCTATTACCATGTGTTAGATAAAAAAAATACAAGAGTCTTAACCTGGAGAATTTTTAGTCTCAGAAGAAATGGCAATAGTGGACTTAGAAGGTTCTTGAATGTCTCCAACACCAACATCATTAGTGGTTTCAAGTTCTGTATTCAGAAGAAAAAGGTACGTATATTTGACCTTCACCATGTTCCTACATAGATTCAATCAATTCATGTTAACATCAGCTTCAAGGCCTATGCTATCGATAAGGTCGCCATATTCATTATATGTTTCAGTTTGGATGAACTAGGTTTTACAGTGGGAGAAAATATCTAGATAGAGAATCTCCATCAACCCTAACTATAGCGACAACATTTTTATTTTCAACGCTATTGTCTTAGCATATGTTGATGAAGTTCCTTCTTCACAAGTTTTCTTTATTTCCTGTATACAATTGTTTTTTATACAATTTATTATAATGAACATTTTTTTTTTATGGAGTTACAAAAACTCATTTAAGGTTGCAAGAATTTCCATGTATTGTAAGGAAGAAGATACAATATATTGTACCCAATATAAGTTATCTTTCTTTTCCACATAGGTGAATATCTTTTTTTTATGACTATTCTTGTTCATATCCACATAAAATGTACTTTTTATATTATATAACCGATATATAAAGTGTGAAAATGTAAAATTATCATAACATATACCAATTTTACAATTAACAATGAAAATCTAAAATATTAATAAAAATGTTGTCCATAAATATTAATTGTACTTGTCTAAATGGTTATTTTATTTGAATTTTTCTAAAAGATTATATTTGAACATATCAAATGAATATTAATTTATAAGAACTAAGTTTTAAACATTTTTAACAAAGTTAAAATATATTTTAACATCATGGCTATATTTGAAAAAAAAAGTTAAAAACTGAAATTATACATAAAACAAATAAAATAAGTGTAAAAACGAGAAGTGAAATTAAAATTTGTTTGGGATTGATGCTTATTATGTTGAAACGAAAACAGACACTACCTAGCAAAGCAAAGCAAAGCTCAGCTCGTAACAATATGTCTCTATTTCATAATGCATGTCTTTTTTTAAGATAATTTCTTGATAAGATATTATATGCTAAAAGGAAAAAGAATTGGCAAAATTAACAGCAAGCAAACAAATAAGATAAGCAGCTGAAGTGAAGCACAATTTGAGGAGTGAGAAACAGGGCTAAAATAAACATGAATTTCTTAACAATAAGCTATACTGGAAAAAGATGAAGTGGAAGCATGGACCCAATGATCAATTCTATAACTAAACGGATCCTGCTGTTCTCAAAGAAGATAAATGACTTGCCTGAAGTCACATTACAATTTTCTTTATGAATCTAACTTTGATATGGGATAGACAACTGTGTCTCCAGATCTTAAATTTACAGCCATTTAGAATCTTGGTAACATAGCCTCTGCCCTCACCAACGAAGGAACAACCTACATCAAGGAATAAATCCTTTTCCATTTCATTTGGTAAACCATTGAAGCTTATTTTCAATTTCCGTTCAATTATTTTCAATTTCCGTTGAATGTGGTGACGGGGAATTTTCTCTAATTTTAAAAAAACACTAATCCATTCTTCTTCTGTCCTTTCAAATAAACAACTTCCAATGACTTCAAGAGCTTGAGGTAGTCCTCCACAATGACTAACTACACTTTTTGCAAGGTAATTGTATTCTTCTTTTGGTTTTGCTTCTCCAAATGCATGCCAACTAAGAAGCTCGAGAGACTCGTTTTCGTTCATTAGCTGTAATGGAAAAGCAGAATCAACCTGAAGAATCCTTGGTAGGTCTGCATCTCTTGTTGTAATGATTATTACAGTTTCTCCACTGAACCATTCACTCCATTTCAATACTAATGATGCATGAAACTTAGATAGATCGTCAAGAACAATGAACACCCTTTTCTCAGAAAGTCGTTCCCGAATCATACGTCTTCCCATTTCAAAGCTATCTATCTTTACCTTTGTTTTTAGGACATTTGCAAGGAGGTATTCTAGTAAACCAAGATCCCCTCTTTTTCCACTAACTTGTCCAATATATTTCATGAAACTTTTATCCGTGAATGTACCTTGAATTTGACGGTAGATGGCTTCCGCAAGGGTGGTTTTACCAGATCCTGCCTTTCCGCATATTGCTATCGTAAAAACTTGGGTGGATTTATTTTTGATGGTTCGAATCACATCTTCCACACGGGATTGTAATCCAACTGGAAATCGAGTAGCAGACAAGACTGGTAAATGAAGAACGGTCTTAACAATTTTGTCGACTAGTTCAGCATCACTCCTTCAAGTTCAATACCAATCATGGAAGAAGTCATGTCATGTATTACCAAAATTGAATCAGAAGCTTAAAATATGCTGACCGAGTGAGTGATTTACCTGTAATTGCTCTCATCCCATCCAAATAAATTTGCAGCTTCGGTGAGTGCGTGGCTCCACCTGGACATGCCAAGCTCCAGTTCTTGTCCTGAGAATGTTTGCTGAGCAGTTGCTTTGAAGGCTTTTCCAAATTCACCCTTCTGAAGACGTACATCAGATGGCTCAATTTCGTAATAAACGGGCAGAATATGTTGGCAATCAGTTTGGTGCCATTTGATGATCATTTGTTGAAGCTGATTAAGACACCAAGCAGATTGAGAATAGGATTTGGTGAAAACAACAATTGCTGCACAAGAGAAATTGAAACAAACTCGTTGGATGTTCGTTGCGTTGAGTGCATTGGGGTGGTGAAGGAAAGTGGTGAAGCCAACAGCAGAGAGGGCAGAATCGAGATGAGAAACAAATCTCCTTTGGATGTCTTCTCCATTAAAGTGGATGAGCACATTGTACATCAGTGGGAGTTTGGATGTCGAAGACAGCAACTCCATGGAAGGAATTGGTGAGTGATGAGTTGATGAAATGTTTGGAAGAGAAAGCAATAATGCAACAAAGTGATCAAAGAGATGATATGTACAGACACAAAACCATTCAAATTACTTTTTTTAATAGTGGAGAAAGCGCGTTAAAACCATCGCAGAATCTTTATTACTTTATCCAGTTAAGAAATTAGCAACACCCATTTTGAATCACTAAAATATATATTGCACTAATAATTACAAAAGTTTGTCTACTTTTATTTTTAAATTACATATTAACTTTACTTTCATTTTAAAACATAATCGAGTGTCTTTTTATTTTATGCAAATATCCCTTAAAGTTTTAAAAGCTTATAACATCACCATCCTTCACATTACACATATATCTTTAAAAGAGGTTAATCTTATAGTAAAAAAAAGTAAAAGGTATAAATACAGTCTAGAAAAACATCACGACAGAGCTGATTATTTGTAATCAGTTCATAACATTATTTCAATATCATTTTGTTAAAATTATTAAACAAACATTTTTTTTATTTACATTGTTTTTGAATTTGTAAGACCCAACTTAACAAAAAAAAACTTGTCAGTCCCTTTCTCTCTCATTTTTTCTCTTCCTCTCCTTTGTCTTTTCCTTTATCAATCCATACACTATTTCAGAATTTGATGATCTCACATCAAAGTAGCTAATGAATCGAAAACATTTATATCAATAGATTCTTAAACACATATCTTTATTCTAAAAATTTATTATTTTAAAAGATTTTTTATGCTTTTCTTTTCTTAAGATTTAGTCATCAATCATGGTGAGGTCATATAAGAAAAGTAATTCTCTCAACTTATTCTACTAGATATTGATTTTTTGTTATGTTTAAATAATTTGCATTAGATTCTCATATCTTGAAACTTATCCAGATTGAAAAAGGATAAAGTTCTAGAGATTGTTTGAAAAGTAATTGTACCTGTACGGGTCACGTTAGCCCACATTGACCGATGCACCTCGTGTCTCGGTCTATGTGACATACCGTGTGACCTCCAAGACACGGTGATCCCTCGCTGATGGACTTCATATAGTTGACCAAGTGAACGGTAGGTTAACCAAGGTCAACGAGGTTAATCAATAATTAAGAGTTCTATAACCTAACCCTAAGCATGGTTCAAACCCTTAATTTGGCCCACCAAGGAAGGCCCATTAAGGTAATATAAATAGCACACATTCCAAGGACCAAGTACGTCATTATCTACAATACTCTGAGAACCGAGTACCGAACACTGCTGACATAAGTATCGGAGTGCCTTTTGCAGGTACCATCCAAGATTGGATGACTGAGAGCAAGGATCGAAGGAGGAAAGCACCAGACCAGGAGGAAGGAAGAGAAACACCGACCGACCGAAAGAAGGCTTTGCAATCGTTCTCTAGGTCCCTATCAATCTCGAACAAGAACAATAATCAATTTAGTTAAAGAAAACTAGCTTTATTTTTTTAATAGTATCCTAGACTAGAAGATATGGAAGTAGAGGGAATGTGGTCTCAATCTTTAATTTCCTAATCTTTAATTTTTTTTTGCAGGAATGTTGATTGATTGTTTGTTGTCAAAACTTATAAAATATTATATTTTGATAGTTTAATATTTAAGTGTTGTTTTTTTATGTTAAATAGAATTTTGAATATTGTGAATTGTGTTATGATTGATTTAAAGTGTTAGAGTAATATGTGACCCAAATCTCACATATTAGCTAATTAGCATTGATTCTAACTTGTTAGTGTGAAATAAAAATCAATACTAAATATCTATTTTCTTGTAGTAAACTTTCTGCTTACATTTTTAAGAAAAAATAATTAACTTTCTCGTTATATAGAATGCATAATTATGTAATTTGGTAACTTACTATACAGATTAATGATCATATTTCAATGTGTTAATCTTCACTCACGAAGTCTTAATATTAAAGGAAATATAATAAAGTGTCAAACTATTGGATGACTTTTTCAAATAGACAAATTTTATATTACTAAGTTTGTAGCATTGTACATTTATTAGTTTGGATGACAATAGATCAATCACCAAATTCAACATTCAATTAGTTACTAAATTGATCACTCATTATTTAATTGAACGAATAATTGAATTATTACTAATTTTAATCTTAAATAGTTATAATAATAATAATAAAAATTAATGTTTCTATATTGTTCTTGCCGGTTGATTCTCTGTCGTCTAAACTCCACGATCGCTTGCGCCTTCCTCCTCCTTTACTGTAGAATAGCTTGCCTGCAAAGAAAGAAAGATAGGCGCCCTCACGGCCGTTTGCACTCCGACGTTCAAGTCAAAACTAGGGCAAAAAACACCAAGTGTATAGTAAAAGTGTGATAGTCTAAAAAATTGCGTACCTTTTCCTGGAGGCTTACGCCCCTTTTATAGAGTCCTATTAGGTTACCTCTAGTAACCAACTTTCCCTGCATAGAATCTTATCTTTAGAAAGAAAATATTTAGTGAGTGAGAGAATTCTGTTATACTTACATAATCTTTAACAGCATAACTGTGCCCTTGGAGTGCTACTAAAAACCTCACCATAACCACCTGAATATTGATGGGAACAATATCTTTTATTTCCTAATCTTTTGGCGTGTATTGCGGTAACTTCTAATCTTTAAGTAATTATCTTTAGGTGTGAGTGCTACAGTGTACCTTTAACCCTAACGCCACAATATCTTATCTTTATGATTTAAACTAAACCCTCACGTGCCAATGCATGCAACTCTAAGGATAAATCTCTTATGTCAAAGCCTAGCGTTTCGCATATATCCCGCATGCATGGCGTATCTAGGGCCCAATTCATATCTTGACACGTGTGATTCCTGGGACACTCTATGGACCCCATCAGACCGACCTCTATCTTGCTGACCTCTCACCTCTTGGCCGACGACCGAGGTCTGGCCACTACATAAGCCCCCCCAGGCTCGAGTTGTGACTTGTCTCAACGCAGAGCCTTACAACTCGCCTGATCGACCTACGTGGCACCGTTTCACCTGTCTCTGTCACACTTATGAGTGACTTGACGTGCGCTGTGCCAAGAAGTGACTCTTTTGCGCATTTCCCTGGAGCATACACTTGGCAATCTTAACGGCGGGAATGACTTGTCGTTTCACATTCTTCTCCTATACGTTACACCTTTGCCTCTTAAACTCCCCACTATTTCATTCCCTCTTACTTTGCATTTTCAAACTCTCTGTTTATTCCAGCCATTCTTCGAGCGCCCCTTCGCATTCAACCTTCATCCGTTCATCTTCCAAACGATCAAAGGTACGTTCTTTCCACCTTTCTTGTTTTCGTTCCTTCATTGTAATGCTTGTTATCTTCCTGCCATGCCTGGGATTGTTTTCGTTTCTTATTTCCATTTTGTTACATTCCCCCTTGTTACTCTATCGCGTTTCTGGGAACGCATTATCTTTCCCTCTTTCTGAACCTATCTTTCTTGATTGCCTTTGTGTTTTAGCCTTCCCAATGGATCAATCTTCTTCGTCTTTGTCGGGGTCTGATTCCTCTCTGGTCTCGAAGTTGTGTTTAACACAGCCAAACTCATACAACACGAGTACCTGCCCAAAAGTTTGCGAGGGCACATCGGTAGGACCTTAGCCTATCTCCCACCATTTTTTACCCTTTCTTAACTTCTTTTGTGCAATGTAATTTCCCTGTTATTACCTTGTTGATACTTAATGTTCTTAATTTTGTGCTAACTGCAGAAATGGCAATCGGGGCTGAGCCAAGGAAGCAACTGGTAGCTTGTGCTTTGAAGAAAAAGGGCGGTGCAGGCCCATCTCAACCTGCCCAAAAGGGGGGCCCTCCCCCTGCTGACAACACGACCCTTGAAGTCGTTCCTCTAGCTGCAGCAGCCGCCGCAGAGCCCCCTGCATCCCCTCAGCCTATAGTTCCTGAGGTCGTCCCTACCGACGATGAGGGGACTTGTGATGGGCCCGTCTTCAAGCGAAGGCGCGTCCAAGACATCCCTTCATCTAGCTCTGAAGGGGAAGGTTCCCAACCTGGTCCAACCATTCCTTCCCCACCACACGTCTCCTTGGAGGAAAGAGAACGCGTCCCAGTGGAGGGGCCTCTGAGCCCCCCTACCTCCTTGGCGCCCTTCCTCTAGCACGTCCTGAAGTCCTATCAGGAAACCGAGGAGGCGGAGAGCCTGGAAATGGGTCCACTGATGGACCATGTGGCCTGGGGCTTCGGCCAAGCACTTGGGAGTGCCAGCTTCCTGCTGACCAGAATGATGAAGGCACACCAAGATGTTGAGCATCGGGTCGCAGCCTCTGTGGGAGCGGAACGTCGTCTTACTAGCCTCACCCTTGAAGTGGCTAAACTGCGGAAGTCTGATAAAGAGGTTAGGGACCTCCTTTTCTCAAAGTCTCAGGAGGCCCTAAGAGCTCACGCCAAGTGCAATGACTTTCGCCTGGCCATGGAGGACTTGAAGGGTGAGGTGAGTCACCAGGAAGGCGTAATTGCTGACCTGAAAGATGACCTGGCGCATCGGGATGACGATCTGGCCTAGCGGGAGGTGGAGTTGGTGCAAATGAGGGAGGAGGCCGCAGAGCTGAAGGCAGAGGCTGCAAGGCTGAAGGCAGAGGCTGAAGAGCTGAAGGCCGAGATGGCTAGGAGGGAGGAGCAATACCAGAAGTCCACGGAAGAACTTGGCGATGAGGCAGCTGAAGCCTACAGCGCTGGGTTTGGTGATGCCATGGCCCAGGTTGCCTGCGCGCATCCTAGGGTGGATCTCTCCCAAACCGGCCTAGACAAAGTTATTGAAGATGGGCGACTGGTAGACGCTCCTCCTGAGCCTTAGGCTTTACCTTGCTTTCATACCCTTCCCTGTAAATATTTGCACAATGATGAATTTGATTTATAACATAATACTTTTGCCAACCTTGCTTTCTCACTTTTTCTTTTTGTCGAAGTGTAAACATATTCAACCATGAATGCATTCCCTTGCCTTCTGTTTTCTTCTTAAATGTCAACATTATCTACTTGCAATGAATAGGCCATAAACCTCATCTTAAATCGATCCTTTTTCTTTACATCTTAACTTTTTGTCTTGCGTGGGACGTGTTTGACGATTGTGCTAGCTCGTCTGTGCATCTCACCTTTCAATCCACAGCAAAACCCCTTTCTGAACTAACTTGACATGATACTAACGTTGGCCCTTAACTCTACATCCTGACCCATACTGGCTTCCTTGACTAATCAGTCTTTGGAGCCCCTCTCTCGGCTGGTAAGCTCCAAAAGACCTCCTTCCTTATGCTCTGGCGATGGGAGACTTCTCCTGAGTCGAGCTTGACTGACAAACCAAGGCAAGCCTTATCCTGGTCGACCCCAACTCTCTAACCAAGGAAAACCTTACCTGGGGGGACCTTGACTCCTTCGTCAAAGAAACCCATACCTTGATCGACCTCAACTCTTTCATCAAGGAAGAAATTACCTCGATCGACCTCAACTCCTTCGTCAAGGAAGAATTTACCTTAGTCGACCTCAACTGCTTCGACAAAGAAGACCTCCTGCGGGCCTACTTCAACTCCTTCGTCGAGAAAAAACTTATCTTGTCAATCTTAACTCTTTCGCCAAAGAAGACCTCCTACGAGTCGACCTCAACTTCTTTATCAAGGAATACCTTACCTAGTCAACCTTAACTCCTTCACCAAAGAAGACCTCCTGCGGGTTGACCTTGACTCCTTCGTTAAGAGAAGACCTTACCTCAGTCGACCTCAACTCCTTCGCCAAGGTGGACCTCCTGCGGGTCGACCTCGACTCCTTCGCCGAGAGAAGACCGTAACTCAGTCGACCTCAACTCCTTCGCCAAGATGGACCTCCTGCGGGTCAACCTCGACTCCTTCGCTGAGAGAAGACCGTAACTCAGTCGACCTCAACTCCTCAAGGAAGACCTCCTGCGGGTCGACCTCGACTCCTTCATTGAGGAGGACCGTAACTCAGTCGATCTCAACTCGTCAAGGAAGACCTCCTGCGGGTCGACCTCGAGTCCTACGTTGAGGAGGACCGTAACTCAGTCGACCTCAACTCGTCAAGGAAGACCTCCTGCGGGTCGACCTCGAGTCCTACATTGAGGAGGACCGTAACTCAGCCGACCTCAACTCGTCAAGGAAGACCTCCTGCGGGTCGACCTCGAGTCCTACATTGAGGAGGACAGTAACTCATACTACCTTAACTCGTCAAGGAAGACCTCTTGTGGGTCGACCTCAACTCCTTCGTTAAGGAAAACTTTATATGAAAAACTGCTGTGAACCATACTATTCTTCACCTTTGTTTAACAAGGTAGAAGAGGCTCATTCTTCTCGCCCCAGCCTCGCTGTAAGAAACCGAAGGAGAGGTCTTTATTTCTTGCCTCGACCTTGATGAAAAAAGCAAAGGAAGAGGACTTTCACTGTGAACCATACTATTCTTCCCCTTTCTTTACCAAGGTAGAAGAGGTTCATTTTATAGTTTAACACAAATATATCTTTCTAAATTCTTTTTCTTTATTGGGTGACCTCGTTAAAAAACCCCGTAGGGAAAAAGAGTGTCCCCTGAACTGAATAATACAATTGTGTTAAACATGTATCTATTAGCTGAAATAAAACTTAAGGTTGTCACCGTTCCAGGTGCGGGGAATAGCTCCGCCTTCTAAGGTCTCCAACCTGTATGCTCCGTTTCCTAGGACCTCTGTTACCCAAAACGAGCCTGTCCACTTGGGAGACAGCTTGTTCTCTAGCTGATAGGGGTGAGCTTTCCGCATCACCAGGTCAGCGACCTGGAACTGTCGAGGTCTCAGCTTTGACCTGTATTGGCGCTCTACTCTCCTCTTTAATGCTTCAGACTTGATGCGGGCTTCCTCCCTTACTTCATCTAACAAATCCAGATTCACCCTTCTTTCTTCATTTGATTCCTCCGCCACAAAGTTCTGGAATCTGGGCGAGCTCTCCTGTATTTCTACTGTAATCATAGCATCTAATCCATATACTAGACTGAAAGGCGTTTCTCTAGTAAGGGATTGTGGAGTGGTGTGGTACGCCCACACAATCCTAGGGACCTCTTCTGCCCAAGCCCCCTTTGCTTTCTCGAGTCTCCTCTTTAGTCCTCTGAGCAAAACCTTATTTTCTGACTCAACCTGTCCATTCGTCTGGGGGTGCTCGACTGACGTGAACACCTGTTTAATGCCGAGCTCCGAGCACAATTTTCCCAACTGCTGACTTGCGAACTGTGTACCATTATCAGATACTAGACACCTCGGGATCCTAAAACGACACACAATATTTTTCCAGATGAAGTGTTGGACTTTGTGTGCCGTAATTTGTGCCACTGGTTCTCCTTCAATCCATTTAGTGAAGTATTTTATGGCCACCACCAAATACTTCATCTGCCTGATTGCGAGTGGGAAAGGTCCCAGGATGTTGATCCCCCATGTGTGGAAAGGCCACGGGCTGTGGAGAGACCTCAGCTCTTCTGGTGGCGCTCAGTGACAGTCTGCATGTTCCTGACATTTCTTACATCTCTGCGCATATCTTACGCAGTCTTCCCTCATTGTGGGCCAATAATACCCTGCGCGAACGGCCTTGGCTGCTAGAGCTCGTCCCCCGATGTGGCTTCCACATATCCCTTCATGAAGCTCTGTTACTATGCGAGTACATTGCGCCCCGCTTACACATGTCAAAAGCGGATGAGAGTACCCATGTCTGAACAGGTTCCCATCAATCAAGGTGTAACGAGGTGCATTCTTCTTCACAACCCTTGCCTCCGCTGGGTCTAAAGGAAGTGTTGTGTCCGCTAGGTACCGTTGATAAGGTGTCATCCAGGTCTCTTCTCCCCCTACTGAACAGACTGGCGAGTTTAGCTAACAAGTCAGCTCTGGCATTTTGCTCTCGCGGTACATGTAGTAACTCAAATTTCAGAAAGGTGCCTTTCAACAAATGCACGTAGCTGAGATAAGCAGCCAGTTGTGGATCCTTGGCTTAGTACTCTCCTGTGACTTGCCCTGTGACCAATAGCGAGTCACTTTTTGCCAGCAAGCATCCTGCACCCATCTCCTTTGCTAACAACATGCCTGCTATCAAGGCTTCGTATTCAGCTTGGTTGTTGCTAACTTTGAAAGCGAAGCGTAGAGACTGCTCTATCAGCACGCCACCAGGACCTTCCAGTATAACCCCAGCACCACTACCTTGTAGATTTGATTAACCATCAACCGAAAGGACCCACCTGAAACCTGTCTCACACTGAGGTAGAGCTGCCGAGATGAGCTCGGCTACGAAGTCAGCGTAGATCTATCCTTTGATGGGGCCCCTGGGTTCATATTGAATCTCAAACTCAGAGAGCTCCACTGCCCAACGAACCATACGCCCTGCTACGTCGGGCTTTTGCAAGACCTTGCGGATGGGAAGATCTGTCATTACTATAATAGCAAAACTGTGAAAATAATGGCGTAACCTTCTTGATGAGAACACCACTGCTAAGGCTGCCTTTTCAATAGCCTGGTACCGCACCTCAGGCCCTTGTAGCACCTTGCTGACAAAATAGACAAGCCTCTGCACCTGGTCTATCTCCTGGATGAGGACCGAGTTGATGGCCCGATCTGTGACCGCAAAGTAGAGGCGAAGTAGAACACCTGAGACTGGCTTACACAGCACTGGAGGGCTAGCTAAGTATTCCTTTAGCTTGAGGAAAGCTTCCTCACATTCATTGGTCCATGAGAACCTACAGTTTCGCTTAAGGCACTGGAAGTAATGATAACCCTTCTCTCCCCCTGCTGAAACAAAGCGCGTGAGGGCGGCCATCCGACCTGTCAGTTGTTGGACTTCTTTGATCGTGGTGGGGCTCCTCATCGTCATAATAGTCGCACACTTCTCTGGATTGACTTCTATTCCACGTTCTGTTAACAAGAACCCTAGGAACTTTCCTGCCTCTACCCCAAATACACACTTTTCTGAATTCAGCTTCAAATTATGCTTGGCAATAGTGTGGAAGAGCTCCTCCAGATCGGCCACATGCTGATCCTTTTGCTGGGATGTAACCACCATATCATCCACGTAGGCCTGGACGTTTCGGCCCAGCATGGGGGCGAGTATTCGGTCCATCAGCCTTTGGTACGTTGCCCCTGCGTTCTTCAATCCAAAGGGCATGACTTTGTAACAGTAGCTGGACTGCTCTGTCATGAACGTTGTTTTCTCTTCATCTCGTGGGTGCATTCGTATCTGATTGTACCCTGAAAAGCGTCCAGGAAACTGAGTAGTTTGCAGCCAGACGCACTGTCTACTAAAGAGTCGATGTTGGGCAGCGGATATGAGTCTTTGGGACAAGCCTTATTGAGATCAGTAAAATCTGCACACATCCTCCACTTACCACTCGACTTCTTTACCAGCACCACATTGGCTAGCCATTCTGGGTACTGGATTTCTCTGATGTGCCCCGCCTTCAGTAGCTTCTGGGTTTCTTCCCTGATGGCTTGGCGTCTTTCTTCATTAAACTTTCGATGCCTCTAACGCACGGGGCGGACCTGCGGGTCCAAATTTAGGCGATGACTCAGGAAGTCGGGATCAATCCCTGGCATGTCAGCTGCTGACCACATAAAGGAGCTCAAGTGTTTTGACAGCATAGCTGCTATTTGGTCTTGGTCTTCCTGACTCAAAGCTTTATCGAGCTTGAAGGTTTTCCCTTCAATGACCCATTCCACCACCTCACCCGCAGGTTCTGGTCTTCCGACAGGGGCGAGCTCTTCCGAGTCTGAGTGGTTCCCAGCAGGAGAATGGAATGTTGCTGAACATACGCCCCTCTTTGTCTTGAGGCTGTTCTCATAACATTTCTTGGCCATCTTCTGATCAAACTTGACAGTGATGACTGTTCCGTCCAGGGAGGGCATCTTTACCTTCATATGTATTGACGACGACACCGCTCCTAACCTGTTTAATGCTGGCCTTCCCAACAGGATGTTATAAGCTGAAGGAGCATTGACCACGAGGTACCTGACGTCCACGGTACGAGATTTCTGCCCATCTGTGAATGTCGTCCTCAGCTCAATGTATCCCCTAACTTCGACCTAATCTCCTGCAAACCCATATAGGCAGCTGTCATATGGCCTCAGCTGATCAGGAGACAATTGCAACTTCTGGAAAGTAGACCAGAACATGATGTCTGCAGAGCTCCCCTGGTCTACGAGGACACGGTGGACCCTCCTTCCGACAGTGACTACAGAGATCACTATCGGGTCATTGTTGTGGGGTACCACGTTTAGACGATTTACCTTGGTGAACACCAGGTCCGGCCCTGGAAACTGATCGGCCTCGGCTTCCTGCACCGTCATGACTTCCCTTGCATATCTTCTTCTTTGGGAGGCAATACATCCTCCTCCTGAGAATCCCCTCGAGATGGTGTGAATCTCTCCATGAATGGGCACCTCGTGCCCCTGATCTCCTATAGGGTTTGCCCCCGCCGTGTCTTCCTATGATTCCTATAGGTAAGGTGCTAAAAAGCCACTTTTTACCAAGTCATCCAACTGATAACCCAGGGAGAGGTAATTGCTCAGATTGTGGCCCTGCGCTTGGTGGAAATCACACCACTGATTTTTTCGAGCACCGAGTTGTTTATCCGTCTTTTGGGGAAGCTTCAACCTGCTTGCCACCTCAGGGAGCGTGATGAGCTCCTTTAAACTGACTCTGAAGTTGTGCCTAGTAGGCCTGGGCCTTTTGGACTCATAGGGCGCAGACCTAGCTTTCTTTTCTGTGGCCACATGCACCCTTAGGGGTTGGGTGCGTACTGGTGCGCGAGGTTTGGAGAGGTCAACCCTTGCACGCTTCTCTGCAACTTGTCCCTCTGTAGTAATATGGGCCAGTGCCTTGCATTGTATCTCATCGAATGTCCGAGCTAGACATCGTATGAGGGCGTCACTGAAGGGTCCAGGAAGGATTCCCCTTTCAAAGGCATGCACAATCATAGCATCGTCCTTGGTCGGCAGTCTCACCACCAATGCCAATTACATTTTTAAAAAGAGGATTTTTTAATCGAGTATCCAGGAGTTAAAGAATTTCAGACAAAATACCAAATGAAAGTAGATCAATTTTTTTTCATTCCCGAAGAAGTGTATATTTTACCAGAATTTTCTTCACCGGTTGAGGAAATCCTTCAGTGGCTCTTCCTGGAATTGCTTTACATCAAAAAGGTCAAACGCGACAAGCGTCCGAACTCAATTGACGATGAACTGCTTCTTGAACAATTCTGCAAACTGCTTGAAGGACGTGATGTGTCCGTCTGGGAGCCCTACAAACCAATTCAGCGCTGTCCTTGCAAAGGTACCCATGAACAACTTGCAGTGCATGGCATCAGTGCCCTCAGAGATCATCATCTGCATATGGAATGCTGTGATGTGGGCTTCTGGATCTTCTGGTATCACTGTCTCCATGATTTCCCGCGAGAAAGGCATGGGTCGAGGCCTGGCTAGAGGCATGGCCCCCTGTCCCGCTGCTGCCCTTTCTCCCATTCCTCTTCTTAGTTCCTCGTTGGCTCGCCGCAACTCCTCATTCGCCGCCAATGACGCATTCAAGTCAGCCCTAAACTGCTCCTGTCTCAGGGCCTGATCAGTGCTGGATGCTGTGAACGCCTGCTAGAGATTGTGGATGGTCTCCATGAGCTCCTAGATGGTGGCGGTGTGATCACCCTTGCCCCCTCCAGTGACACCTTGCCTAGTGTTTCTCATGCTGTCTAACTTTGCTATTCTCAACTGTGGATGGGACCTTGTTTTATCGGCCCCATGGTGGGCGCCAAATGTTCTTGCCGGTTGACTCTGTAAGGACCTATAAATTATTTGGAATAGAAGTGATAGATTTTAAATAATTTCTGAGTATGTTATTATTTAAAATAAAAAGGACATAAAAATAGAAAATATCATAGTGGTCAGACCTCGGACGTTGCCTAGGGTCTGGGGTCAGCTGGTAGAGGGCGATCGGTTGACCATTGTACTAACCAAGTAGTCAGGTGCGATGACTTTATCGTGAGGTAATCACGTGGGCGTGCTTGAAGGGGGGGCACGTGAATCAAGAAGGGTAAGAGAAAGGAAGGTGTAGCTTAGAAGTCGATGAGATCGCCGTTTGTTGAAGAAGGCGGCGGCCTCCGACTTCCCCTGTATGAAATCAGTAATCGCCTATTTTGCGCATGATCACCGTGTGCGAAGATTTCACATGATCGCCAATCCCCTATGGTGTACATGATCGCCAATCGCCTATGGTGTACATCGCCAAGTATTCGAGGAGACTTGGTAAGCACTTAGTATGTGGTCTAAATACAGAAGATGAGTGATATAGAAGATAGGTGGCATATCTGCCACCATGAGTAGTGTGAGCCGTGATACCACAAACTTAGAGGAATGGGAGGACGAGCCCTCAGCTGGGTGTGACGATGTGACATCGGTGACCAGAGTGAGGCGATGTGTCCTCGTCACACACAAGGGCGATAAGAGATCGCCAACAGGATGAGAGGAACATCGGTCATCAACCAGGATGGGAGACACATCGGTTGTCTGCCAGGGTGAGGCACATAGTCATCGCCGGGATGAGAGGCACATCAGTCATCGCCGAAATGAGAGACACATCGTTCATCGCCGAATAATCATCGCGCGGTTAGTCATCGGTGAATGGTCATCGCGCGAGGTAGTGTTTCACACAGATAAGGTGGGACCCAGGCTCCCAGCATGAACGTTCTGCATGCGCGACTTGTAGACATTCGGAGTGCTTCAGAACAGTTGACGCCAGAGAGTTGGTAGGGCAGGTAACCCAAAGTTGGTACGCGCAGAGACATCACGTGGCAGTTCTGTCAGAGGAAACGTGCACGCAAGCTTCCCACAGAGTGGGTAATGGCAGCTGCATGGCGGGTCTACGTTTCTTAGTCTCAGAACACACCTCCTCTTAGTGGGAGTTCGAATGCTATTGGAGTAGCGAGAGATAGAGTGAGTTTAGTCTTCATCCTTTTTCCTTCCTCTCCTTCACTCTGCGATTCAGGCCTTCTCACGTCCCAGCTTGGCTACCGGCGACTGCCATAGAGCACCTGGGAAGGTTCTCTGCAAGTTTCCAATCAAGCCTTAAAACAGAGTTCGGGTATCCTTAAGTTCGGTGGGTTAGAGCTTGTAGTGAGATTTTACGCAAGTCCAGGTAAGGGAAGCTAGCTTTATTTCCAATAAAAATCTTAGGCTAGAAGATTTTGAAAATTGTGGTGACGTGATCGCCGGTTTTAATGTTTGTTTCGAACTCCCCTGTTTTAGCGTCGCTTTGAACTTGTTTGAGATTGAAATGCATATGATATTCGAAAATCTGAACTTTGGCATGATTGTTTCTGTGATTGGGATTGTTTAAGAAAAGATTCAAAATATTATATGATGGAATTGTGCTTTTACGTGTGGTATGATGTACTGGATGAATGTGAAATTGTGATCAAGACATAGTATTTTCAGGAAAGGAAATACCGTGTTGAGATTGGTTATGAGGTGTATTGATCTGTGAGTATCCTGTGAATGAGACGATCCTGACTCTGCTGATATAATGGAATCACATAGATGAAGTTATTCAGTTGTTGAGAGTCGAAGGAGGTTCATATGTATGGGTAAGTTGTTTGAAAGATAGCTAACTTGACCTGTTATATGAATTAACCCTGTCATACCGGGAGAGTGATGATATTGAGATTATGTTTATGCGCATGGCTGTGTAGATTTCACAGCGACCCTGTGTGGATTTCACAGTGGTGTGGTATGACAGGTGCAGGTCTCTGGATGCTAAGTTCAACGCACGAGTCTTCCGGAAGTAGAGTCAAGTGTCTATGTTGTTGTGAGTCAGTGGATTTCTGACGTGAGAAAGTTGAATATTGAAAATTGAATATGATAGACACTTGATGGTTATGTGAAATGAATGAGAAAGTGATGGATTTATGTGGGTTTTGTGGAATGATTGATACTTGATGAAATTGTGAAGTGTGTAATTATTTGATGGTTTATGATGATATTAAGTTTCATATTTAAAGTTTTTAAAATAGCTAGCTTACCCTGTGTTTTGTGTTGTGTTTCGTGTTCTTAAAACCTGTGATGATCGTGTGTAATTTACACGGGAGCAGATGATGTTGCAGGTAGTAGAGCTCCTCAGTGAGTGGTTGGACAAGGAGATCGCCTGTTCTTATGCTGTATTTTGTTTTATTTTGAAAACACTGGATGGTTATGTATTAAAATTTCCTAGAGAAGGGATATTATTTTGAAATACAATGTATGGGATGGATGTATTTTATTATATATACATAGGCTAATATTTTTGATATTATTGTTTTATGTTTATTTTATGATATAAATATGAATAAGATTTTAGGGGCGTTACATTAATGGTATCACAGCAGTTCGTCCTTAGAATGACCTGAGGGTAATGGGTTCATTGTGTTTCTTCTACTGACAAAAATTTATTGGAGTTTTTGAATTAAAGCTATAGTGAAAGATTTTTAAATGTTTTTCTTATTGAAATTTTGTGTGTGCTTTAGTAAATATATGCTCTAACTGAAAATTTTAGTATTAAGAATGAAAGGATCTTGATAAAGTAGTGAGGGTGCACACTCATAACTGGATCGAGATGATTCTCAATCTTAATTCTAAAGGTTTGATGTTTAGCATACATTGAATTCTGGTGTGATTTATTTCATTTTATTGAGTGTTTTTGTAATTGATTGAAAGTGGTTGTTTGGATTGATGGTTTTATACCAGTAGCTGTTCTGGTGTTATGCTTGATGTTATAAGTATCATGATCTTGCTGATAAACTCAAAATTCTAGATGATTGTGAGATGCTAACCTTTGTAAGACCTAGATGTGGTCTTCTAAATGAATTGATTCTTTATCAAGTTCATTTTATAGGAATATGATTAGAGAATAATAGTTTCCTAATCTTACACAGAAAATGGCTCCTAGACCGCCTACCCCTCCCCAACCTTCTACAGAAATGAGCCAGATCGTCAGGGCCATTGAGATGATGGCAAGTGCTATCCAGCAGCAGAATGCGGCAATGGCTCAGAATCATCAAGCTGCAATGCAGCATTGGGAGACTGCTAGGTCGGCTGCAACAGCTCCCCACGTCGGTCAGCCTCAGGAGCAGATGAGACTGACCGAGTTCCTCAGGCACAACCCACCTAAGTTCAGTGGGAATGCTACTCCTGACCAAGCAGATCAATGGGTCAGGGGGTTAGAGAAAATCTTCAGGGCGACTTCCTGCCCTGAAGATAAGAAGTTGGTGTTTGCCACGTACCTGCTATCTGGAGAAGCCGAGTTCTGGTGGATGGGAACTCAAAAAATGATGGAAGCCCGAGAGGAAGTATCAGACTGGGAGAGCTTCAGGGTGAGGTTTCTAGAAAAATACTTCCCAGATAGTGCAAGGTTTGCAAAGGAAGCAGAATTTCTAAGGTTGGAACAGGGAGAGATGTCCGTGAATGCTTATGCTGCTCGGTTTGAATACCTCGCCCGATTCTATACCCAAGCTACCTCTGAGGCTTGGAGGTGTAAGAAGTTTGAAGAAGGACTGAAGCATGGGCTGAAGAGGACCATAGCCCCTATGTGCATCAGGGAATTTCACGCCTTAGTGGAGAAGGCGAAGATGGTGGAGACTCTGGAAAAGGGTGATTCTCGGGTGATCAGGTCACACCCAGGGGGTTTTTCCAGTGGGAAGGCCTAGGTGCAGCAGTAGCAGAATAAGCCTTATGCGAGACCTCCACAGCATAGGGCAGGAGCAGCACCGCCCTAGTTTCAGCAGCAATAAGCATGGAAGCCTAAATGTTTCCATTGTGGTGGACCACACACGTCCAATGTATGCCCCAAGGGGAATTCAGAGCGAAGATGCTACACTTGCCAAAAGACGGGGCATGTTTCTAAAGATTGTCCTAACAGGAATAGGATGACTCAATCCAGCAGTTCTCAGCAGTTGAGGAATGAAGGCAGCAGACCTCAGGCAGCAGGGAGAGTGTTTGCCATGTCAGGAGCTGAGGCGTCTCAGTCAGGTAACTTGGTGCAAGGTGTTTGTTTTATAGCTGGTAGAAGTGTAAAAGCCTTGTTTGATTCTGGAGCGACACACTCTTTTGTGTCAAGTCTGTGTGTAGTCGAGTTGGGCCTTCTAGTGAAGGAGCTGCCGTTTGAACTGTTGGTCTCTACACCTGCATCAGGACAGGTTATGACCTCCACAGTTTGCTCTGAATGTCCAGTGATAGTAGAGGGATGCAGGTTCAAAGTAAATTTGTCCTGTCTACCTCTTCAGGATCTGGATGTTATCCTAGGAATGGATTGGCTATCTGCCAATCACATTCTCATAGATTGCGGTAGGCAGAAAGTGGTGTTTCCAGATCTCCAAGAGTCAGATGTGATATCTGCTCAGCATGTGTGGTCGGAGTTGAAAGAAGGGGCGAGGTGCTTTGTGATCCTAGCTCAAATGGGAGTGAAGAATGAAGAAGAGATGGGCAGTATACATGTGGTGAAGGATTTCATGGATATATTTCCAGAAGAAATACCTGGACTACCTCCTAAGAGAGAAGTGGAATTCTCTATTGATTTGGTACCTGGAGCTGGACCAGTGTCAATGGCACCCTACAGAATGGCTCCAGCTGAGTTGATGGAATTAAAGAAGCAAGTGGAAGAATTGTTGGAGAAACAGTTCATTAGGCCTAGTGTATCTCCATGGGGGGCTCCAGTGCTACTAGTTAAGAAAAAGGATGGAGGGTCTCGGTTGTGTGTAGATTTCAGACAGTTGAATAAGTTGACCATCAAGAACAAGTATCCTCTGCCTAGAATTGATGATTTGATGGATCAATTGCATGGAGCCTCGGTGTTCTCAAAGATTGATATGAGAACGGGATACCACCAAATTTTGGTAAAGGCTGAAGATGTTCAAAAGACGGCATTTAGGTCTCGTTATGGACACTATGAGTATGTAGTGATGCCGTTTGGAGTAACAAATGCTCCAGCTCTGTTCATGGACTACATGAATAGAATTTTTCGTCCTTTCTTGGATAAGTTTGTTGTAGTCTTTATAGACGACATACTTATTTATTCAAGGACCGAGGAAGAACATGAGGAACATCTGAAGACGGTGTTAGAGATTCTGAGAGAGAAGCAATTATATGCTAAGTTCTCCAAGTGTGAGTTCTGGCTGAAGGAAGTTAACTTCTTAGGACATGTGATATCTGCTCGGGATCTCAGTGGATCCAGCCAAGGTAGAGGCAGTGCTTCAGTGGGAACGTCCTAAGACAGTCACAGAGATAAGGAGTTTTGTGGGTCTAGCTGGCTACTATCGGCGGTTCATTGAGGATTTTTCCAAGGTAGTGGCTCCTTTGACTCAGTTGACTCGCAAAGATCAACCTTTTGCTTGGACCGACCGATGTGAGCAGAGTTTCATGGAATTAAAGGAAAGATTGACTAGTGCTCCGGTGCTGGTGATCCTGGATGTAGGAAGACCCTTGGACGTCTACTGTGATGCTTCACATCAGGGCTTGGGATGTGTTTTGATGCAAGAGAAAAGAGTAGTTGCATATGCTTCAAGGCAACTCAAAACTCATGAGAGAAACTATCCTACTCATGACTTGGAGTTGGCGGCTGTGGTGTTTGCCTTGAAGATTTGGAGGCATTATTTGTATGGAGCTCGGTTTCAGGTGTTTAGTGATCATAAAAGCCTGAAATATCTGTTTGATCAGAAGGAGTTAAATATGAGACAAAGAAGATGGATGGAGTTTCTAAAGGACTATGATTTCCAACTCATGTATCATCCAGGGAAGGCCAATGTAGTGGCAGATGCTTTGAGTAGAAAATCAATACAAGTATCAACCATGATAATTGAATAGCAGAAGTTGATCGAGCAGTTCAGAGACTTAAACTTTGGAGTAGAATTTCATGTTAACCATATTAGTTGTAGTAAGTTAACTATAACTAATGATTTCATTGGAATGATAAAGGATAAGCAATTAGAGGACCCTAGTCTGAAGAGTATTGTGGAATTACTAGGCACCGATCAGGCTAAAGACTTTGTAATGGGAGATGATGGGATCTTGAGATTGAATGGCAGAATTTGCATACCTGCAAATGAAGAGCTGAAGAAGATGATCCTAGAAGAAGGTCATAAGAGTTGTCTTAGCCTACATCCAGGAATGAATAAGATGTACCAGGACCTAAAGGAGTCGTTTTGGTGGTCGGGCATGAAGAAAGACATCACCCAGTATGTTACTACCTGCTTGACATGTCAGAAGGCGAAGGTAGAACACCAAAGACCTGGCGGTTTGTTACAGCAATTGGATATTCCTGAGTGGAAATAGGACAGCATTGCAATGGATTTCGTTACCCACTTACCTAGATCGGTAAGGGGTCATGATGCAATCTGGGTCATAGTTGATCGGCTGACAAAGAGTGCTCACTTTCTTCCAGTTAATTTAAGGATATCCATGGCCAAGTTGGCTCAGTTGTACATCAAGGAAATTGTGAGGTTGCATGGAGTGCCTTCCAGCATTGTTTCGGATAGAGATCCCAGGTTCTGATGGAGAGAGGCTAAGCTCACCCCACCATGAAAGCCAAGGGCCAAGACTAGACCGTCTAGAACCACATGGAGAGCGTCTAGCACAAGACAAGGGGGAGCTACATGAGGAGCGTCTAGGAGGGAGCCTAGACCGTCTAGGCCCTCTCACAAGGTCCATGGCCAAGCACATTCACGCCCAAACAAGTCAAGCAACGGATGGGAGGGAGAAGACCTTGTACATGCTACTTGGAGGCCCATTAGGGGTAGCTTAGTAGATTAGTGTAGTGTAGAAAGCAAAACTTGCTCACTTAGGGGTGTGCTATAAAAAAAGGTGCCCTTAGCAATAGAAGGAGGGGTGTGCTAGCAAATAGGTGCCTTTAGCAAAAGAAGGAGGGGTGTACTATTAAATGTTGCATTTTTGACCTATCTTCTAGAATATTAGGATGATGGTGTGGTTTGACTAAAGTCAATACCCTAGCAGCCCCCACTTTTTGTATTTCCATCCCTACCCTTTAAGCTTGCTCACCAAGGCTCCTAAATCTATAAATAAGGAGGCCTACCTCATGTATTTTCAAGTTTATTTGAGTAATGTTATGCTGCCATTTTTTGTGCACAAGCTTTACTCCTCCTAGAAATCTAGGCTATAAACTTCAATCCTTTCACCTTCTCCCTTGAGCTGGCCGAACCACTCAACCCATACTCACCATGCACCTTCAAGACCAACACAACTCCTAGGAGGGTCTTGTTTCACTCATCCATTGCTTCCGCTCCATTTATTTCTACTTTGATTCAAGAAGAACACATGAAAATGCCATCAGGTTCACTTCTCGGTTTTGGCAGACTCTGCAAGATTCTTTGGGAACTAAGTTGAGGATGAGCTTTGCATATCATCCTCAAACCGATGGACAGTCTGAGAGAACGATCCAGTCCTTGGAAGATCTGCTAAGGACGTGTGTCTTGGATCAATTGGGAAGCTGGGATGAGATGTTGCCGCTGGTGGAGTTCACTTATAATAACAGTTACCACTCCAGTATTGGGATGGCACCATATGAAGCCTTGTATGGGAGGAAATGCAGAACTCCTTTATCTTGGTACCAAGAGGGCGCAACAGTCTTGGTTGGACCAGAGTTGATTCAGCAGACGACCGAGAAGGTGAAACAGATAAAAGACAAAATGAAAGCTTCTCAAAGTCGGCAGAAATCTTATGCAGATCAGAGGAGAAAACCTTTGGAGTTTGCAGCTGGAGATCATGTGTTTATGAAAGTGACCCCGACCAAGGGTGTAGGACAAGCTATCAGATCAAAGAAGTTGTCCCCTAAGTTTGTTGGGCCATATCAAATCCTAAGGAGGATCGGTCCAGTGGCTTATGAGATCGCCCTACCTCCCCAATTAGCAAACCTGCATAATGTCTTTCATGTATCACAGCTGAGGAAGTACATGATAGACCCAAGTCACGTGCTGGAAGTGGATGATGTGCAGATCAAGGATGACTTGTCTTTTGAAGCAAAACCAGTTAGGATTGACAATCGGCAGAGTAAACAGCTCAGAGGCAAGACCATCAACATGGTGAAAGTGGTGTGGGATGACAGATCGGGTGATTCAACTTGGGAAGTAGAAGAAACCATGAGAGAAGCCTATCCCTACCTCTTTTCCTAGTAGTTCAATTTTTGAGGACGAAAATTTTTCTTGTTGGGGAGAATGTAAGGACCTATAAATTATTTGGAATAGAAGTGATAGATTTTAAATAATTTTTGAGTATGTTATTATTTAAAATAAAAAGGACATAAAAATAGAAAATATCATAGTGGTCAGACCTCGGACGTCGCCCAGGGTCTGGGGTCAGCTGGTAGAGGGCGATCGGTTGACCATTGTACTAACCAAGTAGTCAGGTGCAATGACTTTATCGTGAGGTAATCACGTGGGCGTGCTTGAAGGGGGGGCACGTGAATCAAGAAGGGTAAGCGAAAGGAAGGTGTAGCTTAGAAGTCGATGAGATCGCCGTTTGTTGAAGAAGGCGGCGGCCTCCGACTTCCCCTGTATGAAATCAGTAATCGCCTATTTTGCGCATGATCGCCGTGTGCGAAGATTTCACATGATCGCCAATCGCCTATGGTGTACATGATCGCCAATCGCCTATGGTGTACATCGCCAAGTATTCGAGGAGACTTGGTAAGCACTTAGTATGTGGTCTAAATACAGAAGATGAGTGATATAGAAGATAGGTGGCATATCTGCCACCATGAGTAGTGTGAGTCGTGATACCACAGACTTAGAGGAATGGGAGGACGAGCCCTCAGCTGGGTGTGACGATGTGACATTGGTGACCAGAGTGAGGCGATGTGTCCTCGTCACACACAAGGGCGATAAGAGATCGCCAACAGGATGAGAGGAACATCGGTCATCAACCAGGATGGGAGACACATCGGTTGTCTGCCAGGGTGAGGCACATAGTCATCGCCGGGATGAGAGGCACATCAGTCATCGCCGAAATGAGAGACACATCGTTCATCGCCGAATAATCATCGCGCGGTTAGTCATCGGTGGATGGTCATCGCGCGAGGTAGTGTTTCACACAGATAAGGTGGGACCCAGGCTCCCAGCATGAACGTTCTGCATGCGCGACACGTAGACATTAGGAGTGCTTCAGAACAGTTGACGCCAGAGAGTTGGTAGGGCAGGTAACCCAAAGTTGGTATGCGTAGAGACATCACGTGGCAGTTCTGTCAGAGGAAACGTGCACGCAAGCTTCCCACAGAGTGGGTAATGGCAGCTGCATGGCGGGTCTACGTTTCTTAGTCTCAGAACACACCTCCTCTTAGTGGGAGTTCGAACGCTATTGGAGTAGCGAGAGATAGAGTGAGTTTAGTCTTCATCCTTTTTCCTTCCTCTCCTTCACTCTGCGATTCAGGCCTTCTCACGTCCCAGCTTGGCTACCGGCGACTGCCATAGAGCACCTGGGAAGGTTCTCTGCAAGTTTCCAATCAAGCCTTAAAACAGAGTTCGGGTATCCTTAAGTTCGGTGGGTTAGAGCTTGTAGTGAGATTTTACGCAAGTCCAGGTAAGGGAAGCTAGCTTTATTTCCAATAAAAATCTTAGGCTAGAAGATTTTGAAAATTGTGGTGACGTGATCGCCGGTTTTAATGTTTGTTTCGAACTCCCCTGTTTTAGCGTCACTTTGAACTTGTTTGAGATTGAAATGCATATGATATTCGAAAATCTGAACTTTGGCATGATTGTTTCTGTGATTGGGATTGTTTAAGAAAAGATTCAAAATATTATATGATGGAATTGTGCTTTTACGTGTGGTATGATGTACTGGATGAATGTGAAATTGTGATCAAGACATAGTATTTTCAGGGTGTAATGTTGTTTATTGCTTGAAGTATGGTTTAAGATTCGTCTATACAACTTAAACGGTCTACTTTGGAAAGAAAATGAATCTTAAATTGGTATTCTTTATGATATATTCTATAATAAATTTATTATAATGAACATTTTTTTTATGGAGTTACAAAAACTCATTTAAGGTTGGAAGGATTTCCATATATTGCAAGGAAGAAGATAGAATGTATTGTACTCAATATAAGTTATCTTTCTCATAACTATACAGTTGAAATATAAAATATATCTTCATTATATCTATTTTAATTAATATTAATTAATGACTCATGGATGCAAGTAATTGTAGAATATTATTTAAAGTAGTTTAGTTAGTAAAATGTGTGTTGGATCTATTAATGTCTAAGTTCAAGAGGAGGGTGAATTGAGCTTATAAGATTTTCGCAAAACAAAACTGTTTTCAGTTATTCACAGAAAAAGAACAGATTGATTTATAAATTTATTTTTATTACTTTTGACACAAACAGAAGCGATATCAGATTAGGTTTGAGATTAACAAGGAATTATTCAGAACAGATTAAGTACTTTGATTGCAGCAAGATTAAGAAGAATATTCAACCAAGAAAATCAATTCTTGAAAGTTTAAGAGCAACTTAAAAGAAGGAATTAAAACTTGAACAAAATTATTTTGGAGGGATTTTATGAAATCAGTAACACATACTCATATGTTCATAAGCACCCAAGAGCATTCATTGAAACTTGAAGAACAATATGAACACACCCAGAAAAACAGATTCAATTTTAGTTTAACAAATTTATTTTTTGGCAGATTATCCAATTATGCAAAAATTGTACAAAGATTAAGGAGAGAGATGCACACACAAATTATACGGTTCACTCATCAAGAGCTACATCCAGTTTTACCTTACACCCAGACAAAATTCCACTAAAAAATATCAAAACAATTACAACACCTTGAACCCTACAAGAACAAGATATACAAAGCTGAAAAATCCTATTCCAGCTCTACTTCCACTTCAAGAAATCCTATGGATTGTTTTTGCAACATTCCTCCAACTCAGCATACTAGACTCAAGAGAGACTGAGTCAACTGTCTTGGAGTCAAACAGGCTCTGAAACTCTTTCAAAAAGGCACTTATACTGTTTTTTAAAAATATCTGTTTAATTGAAAAAAAAACAGATTTATTTTCTTGTAGAAAGAAACCCGTTTGATAAAACTTTAAGTGCTTGATCTTGTTACCTTGATGAGACATATCAGGTAGGTCATGCAGCAAAAGCTACCATAAACACACTATACCCTATATACAAGTTATCTAAACACAAAGAAAACAGCTTCAAAGCAAAGCCTACTATTTGTTACATCAAACACACATATGGTTTTTCAAGAAGCACCATCTATCTCCAACAATGTGAAGTTTTTATTGATTAACTAAAATTTGAATTTGTAGATATTCTTTTTACTTATACTAGTTGAAGGATAAACATTTTTTATAAGTAACTTTATGATAGTTTGTATATTTCTTATTTTATTTATGATAACTTATACTTTACGGATGAACGTTAGAATCATTGTAAAATGTTGTTATTTTCTACCAGTATTAATAATTGTTTATGTACTTATAAATTCTTTATTGGCAAGTTAAAGTTTTCTCCAAGAATGTGATAATAGCATGGAAGGCCATGCGTATCCCAACAAAAGTTAATCTGTCTAAGAAAGGGGTGGTGGTGTCCTCATCGTCGTGCGTGATGTACCAAGTTGTGAATGAATCCTCAAAACACCTTTTCGTAAAATGTGATATCGTCCAAAGGTGTGGGCCTGATGTCTTAGATGGACTGGTATGTTATACGTTCAGCATAAGGATGTGAAGTGTCATTTTGAGGACTTCCCTTTGCCACACGGTTTCTAAAATTAAAATTTGGTGTGGAAAGGTAGGTGGGTGTGGGCCTGATGCCTTAGATGGACAGATATGTTATACTTTCAGCATAAGGATCTGAAGTGTCATTTTAAACACTTCTCTTTTGCCACACGGTTCTCAAAATCAAAATTTGGTGTGGAAAGGTATGTGGGTAGCTATGGTTCATAGTATATGAGAATAAAAGGAACCTCATTATTTTCGAGTTGGGAGTTGTTGACGAGGAAGAGACTTTCTACATGACACAACTTAAATGCTGGCTATGGATGAAACATAGAATCTTTAATTTTTCTTTTTCTGAATGGTATATGAATCCGACCCTGTGTTTTATGATATAGGTGAGAGGGGAAAGGTAGAGCAAAGGTGTGTGATAAAGGGAAGGTGTTAAAACCCCCTTCGCCTGTTATTATGCGTATGAGGGGATGCTCCGGGTAATGGTTGAGAGTGTAGAGGAAGGAGTATGGTAGTGGACTTCTAATCAGATAGGGAGCAGTAGTGCAGCAGGTCTGAGAAGCAGGGTTGTTCTGTGGTGGGGTTCTCTTGGGTGTCATCACAAGGTTGGTGGGAGTGTGGTGTTGTATAGAGTGTTAGTTTCTTATGAGGACCTCGGTATTTAGATGCCAATGCTTATTATGTTGAAACGAAAACAGAGACTATGTCTCTATTTCATAATGCATGTCTTTTTTTTAAGATAATTTCTTGATAAGATATTATATGCTAAAAGGAAAAAGAATTGGCAAAATTAACAGCAAGCAAACAAATGAGATAAGCAGCTCAAGTGAAGCACAATTTGAGGAGTGAGAAACAGGGCTAAAATAAACATGAATTTCTTAACAATAAGCTATACTGGAAAAAGATGAAGTGGAAGCATGGACCCAATGATTAATTCTATAACTAAACGGATCCTGCTGTTCTCAAAGAAGATAAATGACTGACCTGAAGTCACATTACAATTTTCTTTATGAATCTAAGGAGAGAATTTTCCTTAGCCTTTGATATGGGATACACAACTGTGTCTCCAGATCTTAAATTTACAGCCATTTAGAATCTTGGTAACATAGCCTTTTTCCATTTCATTGTGTAAACCATTGAATCTTATTTCCAATGTCCGTTCAATTATTTTCAATTTCCGTTGATTGTGGTGCAGGGGAATTTTCTCTAATTTTAACAAAACACTATTCCAGTCTTCTTTGGTCCTTTCAAGTAAACAACTTCCAATGACTTCGAGAGCTAGAGGTAGTCCTCCATAATGACTAACTACACTTTTTGCAAGGTAATTGTATTCTTCTTTTGCTTTTGGTTCTCCAAATGCATGCCAACTAAGAAGCTCGAGGGACTCGTCAGCGTTCATTGGGTTTAACTCAAAAACAAAATCAACTTGAAGAATCCTTGGTAGGTCTACATCTCATGTTGTAATGATTATTAGAGTTTCTCCACTGAACCATTCACGCCATTTCAATACTGATCCGGTCGGTCATCGGTAGTCGATGACGTCAGCAGCAGATGATCACGTGGGCCAGTCATAGAGTGACGCGTGGCATGAGATAGCAGATGAACCAGGGTGGAGATCGTTCAAGAACGGCGATCAGTGGTCAGTTACAGAGTGACCACCACCAGCAGATCAGTTCCTACATGAGCGCCTGGAAGCAGAGCGCGAGAAGTGATGAAGCACCGATCAGTCATCGGTGCATGCAGAGCGATCAGTCGTCGGGGGTTCCTTGCCAACGCGTGTTAAACTGGGACCCAGGCTCCCAGCGAGAACGTTACCCAAGGACCTCGCATGATTCCATAAGGAGAGCACGACAACGTGAAGAAGCGCCATCTGTCATCGGTCAGGGTGACACATCGATCATTGGCCAGGATGAGACATCGGCCATCGGTCAAGATGAGAGATACCTCGGTCATCGGTGTGTGGCTAGTGACGTCGGCCACGACGATGTGAATAACGCGTTAAGTTACTCCTCAAGGGAATTGTAGTGGCCAGACCTCAGATGTCAGCCAGGGGCTGAAAGATCGATGAGCCCTCAGAAGGGTCGATCACCAAGAACAAGGGCGATGAGAGATCGCCAACAGGGGGACACATCGATCATCGGTACCCAGAGCCAGGGAGCGGCCTTAGTCACGGAACGACCATGCATGAGGCGGTGGAGGCACAGTTAGGTGCAGAATCCTGTTGGGACGAAAACCCATCAAGGTTAGAGTTCCCAGTGAGGCTGCATGCCTGGCACGTGCATCGTGAAGATGTTCCCAGAGAGTGAGTGCGTGCAGAGGCGCCCACGTGGCCGTTTTGCCAGACTTTCCACTCAAGTAGAGGAAACTTGCACGCAAGATACCGCAGAGAGTGGGTGATGGCAGTGCAGGGGTACTCAAGTGAGGCCTAGACGTAGCCAGTAGACCTCGAAGGTATATGGGTGGCAGAGAAACACTACCCCAAGTACGCAATACGTAACCCAGAGATTACACAAAGAGTTTTTGGTGTTTCCTGGCCCAACCTGACTTGAGCGTCGGAGCTACACCGGCCGCTAGGGCGCCCCTCTGTGTTTGCAGGAACCGTTTGCTTCGTTCGAAGGGAGGCCAACCGGAGGAACAGATGCGGACGCGGGAGGAACGCGGAGCCCATCCACGTTCGAGCCCACCGGCGGGAACATTTGGCGCCCACCGTGGGGCCCGAAGTAAAACGAAGCCCCCATACACAAGAACGAGAGTAGAAATCGTACAGATGAGTAGAAGAATCAGACAAATGGCACCTGTGCCATCTGCTGAAGAAGGGGCTGTTACCATGGCGTAGGTTATGGTGATGATGCGCGCGCTGCAAGAGAATGTCGCGGTGTCGAGAGTTGAGCAAGAGAAGATGCATGCAGAGCTGACTGCATCGTACAGCAGAAATGAAGAGCTGAACCGCGTGGGAGAGGACCAGGCTCCGTCGACGCCCCCAAGGGCCTTTCCCATGCCCTTCTCCCCCGAAATCATGAACACGGCGGTGCCTCCCAACCTAGTGGGAGTGAAGGTGTCGTTCACGGGGATGGAGGACCCGGAAGCACATCTGACGGCCCTCAACACTCAGACGATGCTGCCTGGAGGCTCAGATGCTGTGTACTGCAAGATCTTCATGAGCACACTGAGCGGAACAGCTATGGAGTGGTTCGTGAGCCTGCTAGAAGGTCACATCACCTCCTTCCATCAGTTTGCGAAGCTGTTCACGGAGCAGTATATCGTCAACAGAGCGCCACCGGTGGTATCCTACGACCTGTTCGACGTGCGCCAGTACCAGGGGGAGTCGCTAAAGGACTTCCCCAACCGTTTCGGTGCACAGGTGGTGAGATTGCCCAGCAAGGACGAGAACATGCTGGTGCATGCATTCAAGAAAGGCGCACTACCTGGCCCTTTCAGCGAATCGCTCATCAGGAGCCACCCTGCCACCTTTGCTGAGATCCGACGACGCGCGGTGGCGCACATAGTAGCAGAGGCAGAGGTCTCTAAGAAGAGAGGGGCCAGGTGATCGCGCTTCGGGGTCCCAGGCAGGTGATCAGCAACACGAAGTCCCTGTGCATGGGGACGTGAGATGATGGAAGATGCTACGCTGGGGGGCTCCCAGGTAGCCCAGGTGGAAGCTGAAGCAGAGGGCATGATCGCCCCTCATGAGTCAGGCGTAGCCAGGGCGGTCATCGCCGAAGAAAGGAGACCCGTCCAGAGTAGTTGAGGTGTTGGAGAGTGGAGCTTATTGGCTGGAGACTCTGGATGGAGCAGCTATTCCCAGGATGTAGAACGCTGCACACTTAAGTACATAAAGTGGGCAAGTGTTCCCAGTTTAAAGTTCTCCTTGCCCCAGGTGCAAGTACAGGTGATCGGTGGTCAGTTACAGAGTGGCCACCACCCACAGATCAGCCCCTAGAAAAGCGCTTGGATGTAGAGCACGATCAGCCATCAGTACATGCAGACCAAGATCAGCCGTCGGTGCATGTCGGGAGTAAGCACTCGGTCGGTGCATGGTCATCGGGGTCTTGCTAAAACGTGTTAGGCTGGGACCCAAGTTCCCAGCGAGAGCGTTACGCATGCACCTCGCATGATTCCAGAATAAGATCGGTCATCGGGTCTTGCTAACACGTGTTAAGCTAGGACCCAAGTTCCCAGCGAGAGCGTTACGCATGCACCTCGCATGATTCCAGAAGCAGAGCACTCATCGGTGCATGGTCATCGGGGTCTTGCCAACACATGTTAAGGTGGGACCCAGGCTCCCAGCGAGAGCGTTACGCATGCACCTCGCATGATTCCAAACCAGAAGAAGAGGAGTTGCCCACTCAAAGGGCGTGCGGTGATACCATGCAGGCAGGGATGCGCCTGGCGAGTGCGCTTAGACAGCCACCCCTGGTGCTCCCCTGGGAGCATGCACCCACTCAGAGAAGAAAGTCCTCACCCTCGACTTTGTACAGCGGGGTGCAGGCGAGAAGAAAGTCCTCACCCTCGACTTTGTACAGCGGGGTGCAGGCGAGAGAAAGTCCTCTCCCTCGACTTTGTACAGCGAGGCATGGGCCAGAAAAGAAAGTCCTCACCCTCGAATTTGTACAGCGGGGTGCAGGCGAGAGAAAGTCCTCTCCCTCGACTTTGTACAGCGAGGCATGGGCCAGAGAAGAAAGTTCTCACCCTCGACTTTGTACAGCGAGGTGCAGGCGAGAGAAAGTCCTCTCCCTCGACTTTGTACAGCGAGGCATGGGCCAGAGAAGAAAGTCCTCACCCTCGACTTTGTACAGCGAGGTGCAGGCAGAGAAAGTCCTCTTCCTCTACTTTTTACAGCAAGGTTGAGGCGAGAGAAAAGTTCTCTTCCTCTGCTTCTTACAGCAAGGTTGAGGCAAGAGAACCAAGTCCTTCTCCTCTGCTTCATACAGCAAGGTTAAGGCAATAGAGAAAGTCCTCTTCCTCTACTTTTTACAGCAAGGTTGAGGCGAGAGAAAAGTCTTCTTCCTCTGCTTTTTACAGCAAGGTTGAGGCAAGAGAACCAAGTCCTTCTCCGAAAATTCATACAGCAAGGTTAAGGCAACAGAGAAAGTCGTCTTCCTCTGCTTTATACAGCAAGGCTGAGGCGAGAGGAGAAAGACCTCACCTCGACTTCTTACAGCGAGGTTGAGGCAAGAGGGGTAATCGAGAAGCATTCCCCAAAACACAGGCGTCATCTTTGACATTCGGGCCCTCTATGCACCTAGCGTTGGAGTGACACAGAAGTAATGCGAAACCTGAAGCGCGATGACGGATCGGTGGTGCGCTAACATGCTAGTCGGTGGTCGATAGTAAAGCTCTGAGTATGAAAGCTTCCCCAAACAAGCTCTTGGGCGATCAGTCGAAGCATTTAGACACCATCAGGTCAGTCATCCAACATGAATTTATGCATAAAAGGTTTATACACAAGTCTGTAGCAGAAAGAGAAATTACACAAAAGGAGAAGTCGCAAGGGAAAAAGCTCAAGGAGGAGGAATGAGCCTGCCATCGGCCACAGAATGGTGGAGGCTAGGTTGGGTAGAGTCCAAGTCTGGCAGGACGCAGTGAACCTGCTGCAAGCCCATGGAACCCATCTATCAGAGCCTCGGCACTAGCAGCCATGGTCTCAGGTACATCGGCTTCGAGCTCCTTCTTCTCTTTGGCAAGAAAGACCACTTAGTCTCTTCGCTGAGAACAAGTTCACAGCTCGAGACTGGGGGGCTTGTGATCCGGTCGGTCATCGGTAGTCGATGACGTCAGCAGCAGATGACCACGTGGGCCAGTCACAGAGTGACGCGTGGCATGAGATAGCAGATGAACCAGGGTGGAGATCGTTCAAGAACGGTGATCAGTGGTCAGTTACCGAGTGACCACCACCAGCAGATCAGTTCCTACATGAGCGCCTGGAAGCAGAGCGCGAGAAGTGATGAAGCACCGATCAGTCATCGGTGCATGCAGAGCGATCAGTCGTCGGGGGTTCCTTGCCAACGCGTGTTAAACTGGGACCCAGGCTCCCAGCGAGAACGTTACCCAAGGACCTCGCATGATTCCATAAGGAGAGCACGACAACATGAAGAAGCGCCATCTGTCATCGGTCAGGGTGACACATCGATCATTGGCCAGGATGAGACATCGGCCATCGGTCAAGATGAGAGATACCTCGGTCATCGATGTGTGGCTAGTGACGTCGGCCACGACGATGTGAATAACGCGCTAAGTTACTCCGCAAGGGAATTGTAGTGGCCAGACCTCAGACGTCAGCCAGGGGCTGAGAGATCGATGAGCCCTCAGAAGGGTCGATCACCAAGAACAAGGGCGATGAGAGATCGCCAACAGGGGGACACATCGGTCATCGGTACCCAGAGCCAGGGAGCGGCCTTAGTCACGGAACGACCGTGCATGAGGCGGTGGAGGCACAGTTAGGTGCAGAATCCTTTTGGGACGAAAACCCATCAAGGTTAGAGTTCCCAGTGAGGCTGCATGCCTGGCACGTGCACCGTGAAGATGTTCCCAGAGAGTGAGTGCGTGCAGAGGCGCCCACGTGGCCGTTCTGCCAGACTTTCCACTCAAGTAGAGGAAACTTGCACGCAAGATATCGCAGAGAGTGGGTGATGGCAGTGCAGGGGTACTCAAGTGAGGCCTAGACGTAGCCAGTAGACCTCGAAGGTATATGGGTGGCAGAGAAACACTACCCCAGGTACGCAATACGTAACTCAGAGATTACACAAAGAGAGTTTTTGGTGTTTCCTGGCCCAACCTGACTTGAGCGTCGGAGCTACACCGGCCGCTAGGGCGCCCCTCTGTGTTTGCAGGAACCATTTGCTTCGTTCGAAGGGAGGCCAACCGGAGGAACAGACGCGGACGCGGGAGGAACGCGGAGCCCATCCACGTTCGAGTCCACCGGCGGGAACAAATACTAATGATGCATGAAACTTAGATACATCTTCAAGTACAATGAGCACCCTTTTCTCAGAAAGTGTTTCCCGAATCATACGTCTTCCCATTTCAAAGCTATCTATCTTTACCTTTGTTTTTAGGACATATGCAAGGAGATGTTCTAGTAAACCAAGATTCCCTCTTTTTCCGCTAACTTGTCCAATATCTTTAACGAAACTTTTATCCGTGAATGTACCTTGAATTTGATGGTAGATGGCTTTCGCAAGGGTGATTTTTCCAAATCCTGCCTTTCCACATATTGCTATCGTAAAAACTTGGGTGGATTTATTTTTGATGGTTCGAATAACGTCTTCCACACGGGATTGTAATCCAACTGGAAATCGAGTAGCAGACAAGACTGGTAAATGAAGAACGGTCTTAACAATTTTGTGGACTAGTTCAGCATCACTCCTTCAAGTTCAATAGCAATCATTGAAGAAGTCATGTCATGTATTACCAAAATTAAATCAGAAGCTTAAAATATGATGACTGAGTGAGTAATTTACCTCTAATTGCTCTCATCCCATCCAAATAAATTTGCAGCTTCGGTGAGTGCGTGGCTCCACCAGGACATGCCATGCTCCAGTTCTTGTCCTGAGAATGTTGGCTGAGAAGTTGCTCTGAAGGCTTTTCCAAACTCACCCATCTGAAGACGTACATCAGATGGCTGAATTTCGTAATAGACGGGCAGAAGATGTCGGCAATAAATGTGGTCAGTTGATGATTGGTTGAAGCTGATGAAAACACCAAGCTGATTGAGAATAGGATTTGGTGAAAACAACAATTGCTACACGAAAGAAATTGAGATTAAGTTGTTGGATTTGAATTGGGTTGTCTGTATTCTGGTGATGAAGGAAGGCGGAGAGGCCAACAGTAGAGAGGGCAGAATCGAGATGAGAAACAAATTTTCTTTGGATGTCTTCTCCATTAAAGTTGATGAGCACATAGTACATCAGTGGGAGTTTGGATGTCGAAGACAGCAACCCCATGGAAGGAATTGGTGAGTGATGAGTTGATGAAATGTTTGGAAGAGAAAGCAATAATGCAACACAGTGATCAAAGAGATGATATGTACAGACACAAAACCATTCAAATTACTTTTTAATAGTGGAGAAAGCGCGTTAAAACCATCGCAGAATCTTTATTACTTCATCCAGTTAAGTTAAGAAATTAGTGTACCGGTAAGTATAAGATGACACTCTATCGATAAACGTGGTCGACCGAGGACACCGTCATAAATGTTAATAAAGAGGAGCGTTGCAATTAGAGTCAAAAGAGTCAAAGTCACTCTGAAGAATCCGGAAAATATATCTAAACGTTCCCTGATATTTCGGGATACGTTATGCATATCTCAGTATCTTAGTAAATGATCTTGGGCCCATAGGATCAAAGTCCATGAGGTAACCCTTTAAAAACAGTGCTCAAGCCAGAATGAAGGTACATTTTTCCAATCACTGAACACTTCTCCTAGAACACCCTCTCACTTAAGCATCGGAGTGCCTTTTGCAGGTAAGCCCGTCCGACTAAGAATAGAGAAGACTTCAGAAGATGATTAGAGGAAGAGATCGACACATCAACAATTGTACACGCAGCAGTAAGTAGTGCCTGGGCCCCCTTTTCTCATACAGGTACAATTGGCGCCCACTGTGGGCCCGAGGCAACAGTTAACTTCCAACATTTTTTTACGCAAGATGGTAGCAACAAGAAACAGCATGAATGACAATACAACAGAAAAAATGGCTATGATTCAGGCTTTACAAGCTTAGATGGAAGAATTATGTCAAAAAGGAGTGGAGGATCAACTGCGCAGAGAAGAAGACAAACGACAGCAAGATGAGCAAATATCTCAATTAAAAGAACGGAATGCCCGATTGCTGAAACAACTAGAGCAACCTGAGCGAGAGGTTCAATCTCACACACCTGTGCCAACCCCGTCCCGAACACCTCATACCATCCACCAGACGCACCAGACTCATCAAACCCATCAAAGCTCCAGGAATGACACTACTCAGAGAAAAGGTAAGGAGACCGACCAAGGCCATCCTTTCACTGATGAAATCATTAATGCTTTACTCCTTGACAAATGGAGAGGTCTTACCATCAAACTCTATGATGGTTCAACAGACCCGAACGAGCACCTCAATGTCTTTAAAATGCAAATGACGCTTTACACAATTGACAAGGTCGTCTGGTGCAAGGTTTTCCCTACTTCCCTCCAGGAAGGACCTCTCAGTTGGTTCATAGAGCTCCCTCCCAACTCTATTGATGATTTTGACATTCTGTCAACAAAATTCACAACCTAATATGCAACCAGTCGACCGCATCACATGTCTTCCATGTCTCTCCTCACAGTGAAGCAGGAGAAGGGCGAATCCCTCAGGACTTTCCTAGACAGATTCAGTAAAGCATGTAAGGGCATCCTGAAATTAAATCTGGAAATAGCATTACATCATCTGGTCTCCGCCATCCGACCCAGTCAATTCACAGAAAGTCTTATTAAAAGACCCCCTAAAAATATGGAAGAACTTCGAACCCGGGCTACCAAATTTATGCAGATAGAAGAGCACATTGACTACCATCAACGATTTCAGCAAAATGAAGCTGGCACCGCCAGCAACACTGATAAAAATAAAGAGAAAGAGACAGAGAAAGAAAAAATCAATCGGACAACACCGAGATTCAACACCCCGACCGACCGTTATAGAGGAGGCCGCCTTCCGAGGTTTATTAGTTACACCCCTCTAGCTGTTCCCCGCGGCCGAATCTTAGACGAAGCATTACACACTGAGTGAATCCTGGCCCTGAAGCAAGCTCAAACTCCAAAGAACGCAGACACAGCTAAACACTATGAGTACCCTCAAAATTATGGCCATACGACTGAAGGATGTCAAGCATTAAAAGACAAAATCGAGGAACTCATACAAGCCGACCATCTCCGACAGTTCGTCAGGAGAACTCAACCCACTTCTCGATCTCCGCCCAGGAGCGGCGGTCGTACCCCTCGAGGCGAGGACCGATCATACCGAAGGGATTATCAATGACACAGTGATCATCGTAAGGATGCACGAAGATAAAGCGAGACTCTAGCACGTCGTGCTCGTCGTCAAAGTGAAAGACCCGAGTGATAGAACAAGACAGAAAGTCCGTGAAGTCATCAACACCATTGTTGGACCAGTTTCCCTAGTTGAACTGGGTACATGTGTTAACTATATTGCAGGTGGCTTCGCAAGGGGTGGATGTTCAAACTCAGCAAGGAAAAAACATCTTCGGGCCATTCAGTTAGCCCATTCTGCTTCCATACACAAACGCCCGCACATACCTCCAATCACCTTCACGGATGATGATTTCAATGCAATTGACCCAGCTCAAGATGATCATATGGTAATCGCCGTGTAAATACACAAGTTTGCAATAGCTAAGGCCTTAGTAGATCAGGGCAGTTCGGTCAACATCCTATACTGGGACACTTTCAAAAAGTTACGGATTCCAGAAACGGAGATACAACCTTATAATGAGCAGATAGGTTGATTTTCAGGCGAACGAGTTGACACAAAAGGCTATATTGACCTTTATACAACCTTTGGTGAGGAAGACGGTCTACGTAAGACCATCAACGTCCGTTATTTATCGGTTAATGCTAGTACTTCTTACAACATTCTTTTCGACCGTCCATCCATCAATCGGTTGAAAGCTATTGTATCTACCCCTCACTTGGCCATGAAGTTTCCCTCCGTCACAGGAGACATAGCAACCGTGCATGTTGATCAGCGGACCGCACGAGAATGTTACGTCGCCAGTTTGAAGTTTGAACCTACTAGGTGGTTGTACACAGAGAGTTCGAACGACCAATCCCCTACCAGGAGAGGACGATCCCTAGAAAGGCGTTCCCGAGGCCGACATTCTCGGAGACATATGATTGCCTTTGTGGACTTAGATCTACGCCTCGACGACCCTCGAATGGAAGCCGGCGAGGATCTCCAACCTATACTTCTTCATGATAGTCATCGTAGCACTAATATTGGCATATCGCTAAAGCCGGACAACTGTGACTCCATAAGCCGAACCCTTGTAAAATATGTAGACCTCTTTGCCTGGACTGCCGCAGACATGCCTGGTGTGGATCCCAGTATCATTACCCACCGCATATCTCTCTACAAAGAGGCTAAACCGGTAGCCGAAAAGAAGAGGAAACTTGGAGAAGAGCGGCATCAGGCCTCCCGAGAGGAAACTGACAAACTATTACAGGTCGGGTTCATTCAAAAAGCCCACTATACGACATGGTTGGCCAACGTAGTAATGGTCAAGAAGTCGAATGGAAAATGGCAAATGTGTGTTGACTACACTGACCTCAACAAGGCATGCCCCAAGGATTCATATCCTTTACCCACTATCGACAGGCTGGTTGATAAAGCAGCAGGGCATCACATACTTAGCTTCCTCGATGCATATTCTGGCTATAATCAAATTATGCACCCGCGCGACAGACAGAAAACAACCTTCATGACCGACTCTGATAACTTTTATTATGAAGTTATGTCGTTCGAACTACAGAATGCCGGAGCCACTTACTAGCGATTAATGGATCATGTCTTCCACGACATCATTGAACGAAACGTAGAATTTTATGTAGATGACATCATCGTCAAGTCTGATTCCTGTGCACAACATGTTTCTGATTTGAGAGAAGTTTTTCAAGCTCTTCGCAAGCACTGTATGCGTTTAAATCCTGACAAGTGTGTGTTCGACATTGAAGGAGGAAAATTCTTGGGTTTTATGCTCACTCATCAAGGCATTGAAGCAAATACTGAGAAATGCAAGGCCATAGCTAAGATGCGCAGCCCTAGCAGCATTAAAGAAATACAAAGGTTGATCGGTCGACTTACTGCTTTGGCCAGATTTGTTCCTAAACTCTAGAGAAGACGCGGCCTATTGTGCGTTTGCTAAAGAAGGCCTCCCATTTTGAATGGTCCACCGAGTGTGAGGATATATTCACCCAACTAAAAGCTTTCTTGTCATCTCCACCGGTTATCCAGAAACCGGATTTGCGAGAGCCCATCATCTTCTATCTTGTTGTTTCCAATGAAGTAGTGAGTTCAGTTTTGGTACAGGAAGTGAAGTCTGAAGAACGGCCAGTTTATTTTGTCAGACAAGCCCTTGACGGTGCAGAAATTCGATACCAGATGATTGAAAAGGTTGCTCTAGCCCTCGTTATCACCGCTCGACGGATGTCCATGTATTTCCAAAACCATCGTGTCATCTTCCGAACTAATTATTCTATCGTGAAAATCCTTACGAAGCCTGACCTTGCCGGACGAATTATTGGTTGGGCCATAGAATTGTCAGAATTTCATATTCAATATCAACCTCTAGGAGCCATCAAATCACAAGCCCTCGCCGACTTTGCAGCAGAACTCAACCCATCATGTACTAAAGAGCACCCACAATGGATTTTACATGTGGATGGATCTTCGAACAGTCGGTCGTGCGACGCGGGGGTCGTGTTAGAAGGACCGGGAGACATTGTTGTTGAACAAGCCATGAAGTTTGAATTCCAAACCTCTAACAACCAAACTGAATATGAAGCCATTATTGCCGGCTTCTATCTAGCCCAAGAACTGGAAGTAACGCGCTTAATCTGTAAAAGCGACTCACGATTGGTAGTTGGTCAGCTTAATGAAGAATATGAAGTCTGACAAAATCTGCTACAACAATATTTCCACTTTGTGCGAAACTTGATGAGTAAATTTGACGAAGTTTCAATCCAGCAAGTCCGACGCGAAAATAACGCCCGAGCAGACGCCCTCTCTTGGTTAGCAACTACCAAGACGAAAGGGAACCACCGGTTTGTCATCCATATCACACTCACTAGACCTAGTGTTAGCTCGGAAGAGTGTCTCGCAACAGACATCCAACCCGACTGGATGACCCCTATTCGACAGTATTTGCTTAACGGTACATGTAAACCGTATGCTGAAAAGACGATGAAGCAACAAACCGCCCGATTCACATTGCTTGGCCCACACCTCTACAAGAGAGGTTATACTCGTCCACTCCTTAAATGTTTAACCCCGGACCAAGCAATATATGTTATGAAAGAAATACATGAAGGAATATGTGGAACTCACTCGGGAGCACGAACCATGGCAGCTAAGGTTCTACGAGCCGAAAATTACTAGCCGACCGTTCAGGGAGATTGCACTGATTTCATTAAGAAATGTCAAAAGTGTCAAGAATATGGTACCCTCTCCCACCAGAAGCCCGAAGATTTACACTACATCTTATCCCCTTGGCCATTTGTGAAATGGGGAAGGGATATTATCGGTCCCTTTGCTCCAGGTAAAGGGTAGTGTAAATTTCTTCTTTTCGACATCGACTGCTTCACTAAGTGGATCGAGGTCGAACCCTTGACAGCAATCACCGCACGTAACGTCCAAAACTTCGTCTGAAAGAATATTGTGTGTCGATTCGGACTCCCTGAAGTTATCATCACTGATAACGGTCGCCAATTTATTGAACGAGGCCTTGCCGAATTCTACGAAAAACTACACATCAATCATATCACGAGCTCCGTTGAACATCCGCAAACCAATGGTCAGGCCGAAGCAGCTAATAAAGTCATCTTGAATGAGCTCAAAAAATGCCTCGGTCCAGCCAAGGGTAATTGGACAGACGAATTACTTGAAGTCCTCTGGGCCTACCGTTGCACTCCGCAGTCTACCACTCAAGAGACGCCTTACAGCCTCACATACGGTACCGAGGCAATGATCCCAGTCGAAGTCGGAGAACCCTCTTTGCGCCGGCAGATGTTGAATCTCGATCTAAACCAAGAAAGCCTCTTGGTCGGCATCGACCTTATCAACGAACTCTGAGACAAGTGTAAAATTAGAGAGGAAGCTTGTAAGCTACGAGCGGCACGAAGGTATAATTCAAAGGTCAAGCCATGGAGTTTCCAAAAAGGTGATATGGTATGGCGAATCTGTAGTGACACACGAAGGGACAACGGCAAATTTTCAAGCAATTGGGAAAGACCATTTCGTATCACCGACCGTGGGTCTGGTGGAGCGTATTACTTGAAATATTTGTCTGGAAAAAGTGTACCGAGATCATGGAATGCCACACATCTCAAAATTTATTAGAGTTGATTATTAATAAAGACAGTGTATTCTTTCCTCGCTCGGTCGATTTTTCCCTAAGTACGATTTACAACCGAGAAGGTTTTAACGAGGCACTATAAATTGCTGCATTAACTTGTTTATATTTTAGTTAACATGCACACGTACTATCAGAATCACCACTGATTATCAGTCAGAACAAGTTCATCAATTCCCGACTTCAAGTCGACCTGCAATTACTTACTGTAATCTGAACCTATAGCCTCGTACGGCAACCAAAATTACATTGTAATCTGGACACTTAGCCTCATATGGCAACTGAAATTACTTAAATGTAATCTGAAATTACTAAACGTAATCAGATAATGAAGCCTCGTGCGGCAATTGAAATTTTGTAATTTGAAGACATTGCCTCGTACGAAAATCAATATTAGTGTAACCTGAATCTATTTCCTCGAACGGCAATGACTCGGTGTATCCTATCGTCAATGACAATCGAAAAACATCCAAGTTAAATAACTGGTCTATCTCGGTCGACATAGTTCCAAAACAGTCCATATTGAACAGAAAAATATACGATTATACCGCTTAGTCGACTAGAGTTAAACAAATTATTAATGTATGAGTTGGACAAATTCTCAATGAGCGATGCCCACAAGTCGGGCCAACCCAAATCTTACGATATAACTATCTCCTCAAACGACGCCTCTGGCTTGAGACCCGGTGTAGGTGCTTCCCCCTCCCCCTCGACGTCATTATCTCCCACCAATTGTCCATCGACAACTTTCTTCTCAATATCGTACCGATCATCATCGACTGGAACCCCATGTAGTGCGGCTGCCTGATTGATGCCTAGCCGGTAGTACTCCTCACTAACTTGTAGCATGAAGTTGTGGCACTTCTCGACTTCGGCTTCCAATACCTTCTCTCGCTCAGCAACAGCCACTTTGACTTTCTCTAGCTCGGCCACCATATCGGCCTTCATCATTTCTTGAGCTTTGACAGCCGACAACCTTTCTCCCTCTATCTCTGCTTTCATTTTTTCATTTGCTTCCAGAGCCGCCCGAAGTGACTGGGAGGACTCGGTCAACTCGTTTTTCAATTTGGGAATGACTACAATTGTAGTCCTTTCTGTTAGGAAAGATGGCTTTAAACTAGAGGGGGGGTAAATTGTTTAAAAAGGTTTTCGCAAACTTTTTGCAAGCTAAAATGAATTTATTTTAGAAACCAATTGATTAAGTAATTCAGTTAGTCAAAATAGCAAGCAAAACAGCACTGACATAACCATAGTTTCAATTCATTCTTCTCTTCTATAAGTTGTAAAGTCATTGATCCATTAAAACTAGATGAACTTGAAGATGAAATTATTGTTATTTTGTGTGAATTGGAGATGCTTTTTCCTCTATCTTTTTTTGACATCATGGTTCATCTAGTAAAAGAGGTTAGATTGTGTGGACCAGTGTACTTAAGATGGATGTACCCTGTTGAGCGGTATATGAAAATTTTGAATGGCTATGTGAAAAATCATTATCGTCCAGAAGCTTCAATGATTGAAAGGTACATAGCTAAAGAAAGTATTGAATTTTGTTCAGAGTACATGTCAAAAGCAAATCCTATAGGTCTTCCAGCTAATTCCTGGCACCACAGGCGTTCTACAAGTAAATGTTTATGTGGTGTTAATATTGTAAGAAAATCTCGATTAGAAGTCTTGCAAGCATATTTGTACATATTGAATAACACAGATGAAATTATACCTTACATAGAAGCTCATAAAGCCATTGTGAAAACACATAACCCAAGACGAGTAGAGAAATGGGTCTTGATGGAACATAATAGAACTTTCATGCCTTGGTTTAAAGACGAGGTGTTAAATGATTCAACGACATCAAAGACCTTGACCTGGTTGGCTGTTGGATTGAAGTTTTATGTCATTTCTTGTACAGCGTGCAAAGTGAACAATTGTATATTTTACACTAAGTCTATGGATGAAAATAGTACAGTTCAAAATTCTAGTGTTACTCTTGAAGTCGAGTCAATGCAGTTTTCCACTTCAAAAGATACATATTCTGTACTTGGATCAATGGAATACTATGGGTTTATAGAAGAGATATGGGAGATTGACTATACTAAGTTTTCCGTTCCAGTTTTCAAGTGTAAATGGGTTGACAATAAAAGTGAGGTTAAAATTGATGAATTAGGATTCACACTAGTGGACTTTCGAAATATGGGGTATCGAGATGAGTCATTTATAATGGTTCAACAAGCATCTCAGGTTTTCTACGTCCAAGATCCTACGTTAGAACATTGGCAAAGGGATTGAAGTTTGATGTCCTTTTTTGTACCGGGTATGACATCAACAATTGTTCATTCTATACGAAGTCTTTGGATGGAAAAAAGTATAGTTCAAAATAGTGGAGTCACTCTTGAAGTTGATTCGATGCATTTCTTCACTTCAAAAGATGAAAATCCTATAGTTGGATCAATGTTATACTATGGTGTAATAGAACACATCTATGAGGTTGGTTATACTAGGTTTTTTGTTTAGTTTCAAGTGCAAGTGGGTTGATAATAAGAGTTGTATAAAAAGAGATGAATCATGAATGACTTTGGTTGAATTCAGAAAGATAGGTATTGGGTGAGCCATTTATCACGCCACATCAAGCATCTCAATTTTTGTGAAAAAGTTTTCTTGGTCTATTTTTGTAAAAGTCTTTCAAATATTGAGAAGATATTTGATAAAATAATGAGTGACCATTCTTATTCTAGACATTTTGGTGTGCATGAAAGTGTTAGTAATCATAATGAAGAATTAAACTTAAGAGATGAGACTAAAAATTTGAGAGAAAATGTTAAAAGATAATAAAACTAGAGGTATCTTTACTCAACTCATACAACAAAAAGAGAAAAAAATTATGGGAGCATACACGGTGAGAGATCATATGGAAGGACAAAACATCATGAGGTCCCTTACTCCTATCAAAATAAATGCGTATATAGTAGTTATCACCATAATAATTCCTATCAACTACAACCTAGGCATCATTATAGGCATGGAAATCATACTCATCCTAAAATTCATGATTTAATTATGTGGTTCAATTAATATTAATTAAAATTAAAAAATTTAGAATAATTTAAAAGGATGTTTATAATAAGTTTAAGTTTTATTTAAATATAAAATAGATAAATAGAACTACTAGTTTGAAGTTTAAATATAAATTTAAATATTAAAATAATTCTAAATTTCCTTTATACATAAATATATATTGATATAGAAACATTCGTTATTATTATTATTATTATAACTATTTAAGATTAAAATTAGTGATAATTCAATTATTCATTCAATTAAATAATTAGTGATCAATTTAGTAACTAATTGAATGTTGAATTTGGTGATTGATTTATTGTCATCCAAACTAATAAATGTACAATGCTACAAACTTAGTAATATAAAATTTGTCTATTTGAAAAAGTCATCCAATAGTTTGACACTTTATTATATTTCCTTTAATATTAAGACTTCGTGAGTGAATCTTTGCTAGGATTAACACATTGAAATATGATCATTAATCTGTATAGTAAGTTACCAAATTACATAATTATGCATTCTATATCACGAGAAAGTTAATTATTTTTTCTTAAAAAATGTAAGAAGAAAGTTTATTACAAGAAAATAGATATTTAGTATTGATTTTTATTTCACACTAACAAGTTAGAATCAATGCTAATTAGCTAATATGTGAGATTTGGGTCACATATTACTCTAACACTCTAAATCCTTCATAATAAAATTCAAAATATTCAAAATCCTATCTGACATAAAAAAAAAAACAACACTTAAATACGAAACTATCAAAATATAATATTTTATAAGTTTTGACAACAAACAATCAATCAACATTCCTGAAAAAAAAAATTAAAGATTAGGAAATTAAAGATTGGGACCACATTCCCTCTACTTCCATATCTTCTAGTCTAGGATACTATTAAAAAAATAAAGCTAGTTTCCTTTAATTAAATTGATTACTATTCTCGTTTGAGAGTGACAAGGACCCAGAGAACAATTACATAGTCTTCTTTCGGTTGATCGATGTTTCTCTTCCTTCCTCCTGGTCTGGTGCTTTCCTCCTTTGATCTTTGCTCTCGGTTTTCCAGTCTTGGATGGTACCTGCAAAAGGCACTCCAATGCTTATGTCAGCAAAGTGTTCGATATTCGGTTCTTAGAGTACTGTAGATAATGACGTACTTGGTCCTTAGAATGTGTGCTATTTATGTTACCTTAATGGGCCTTCCTTGGTGAGCCGGATTAAGAGCTTTGACCATGCTTAGGTTATAGAACTCTTAATTAGTGATTAACCTCGCTGACCTTGGTTAACCTACTGTTCACTCGGTCAGCTATATGAAGTCTATTAGCGAGGGATCACCGTGTCTTGGAGGTCACACGGTATGTCACATAGACCGAGACACGAGGTGCATCGGTCGGTGTGGGCTAATGTGACCTGTACCGATACAATTATTTTTCAAACAATCTCTAGAACTTTATCTTTTTTCAATCTGGATAAGTTTCAAGATATGAGAACCTAATGCAAATTATTTAAACATAACAAAAAATCAATATCTAGTAGAATAAGTTGAGAGAATTACTTTTCTTAACTAACCTCACCATGATTGATGACTAAATCTTAAAGAAAAAAAAAATCTTTTAAAATAAGAAATTTTTTGAATAAAGATATCTATTTAAGAATCTATTGATATAAATGTTTTCTGACACATTAGCTACTTTGATGTGAGATCATCAAATTCTGAAATAGTGTATGGATTGATAAAGGAAAAGACAAAGGAGAGGAAGAGAAAAAATGAGAGAGAAAAAAATTATGGGAGCATACACGGTGAAAGATCATATGGAAGGACAAAACATCATGAGGTCCCTTACTCCTATCAAAATAAAGGGGTATATAGTAGTTATCACCATGATAATTCCTATCAACTACAACCTAGGCATCATTATAGGCATGAAAATCATACTGATCCTAAAATTCATGATTTAATTATGTGGTTCAATTAATATTAATTAAAATTAAAAAATTTAGAATAATTTAAAAGGATGTTTATAATAAGTTTAAGTTTTATTTAAATATAAAATAGATAAATAGAACTACTAGTTTGAAGTTTAAATATAAATTTAAATATTAAAATAATTCTAAATTTCCTTGATACATAAATATATATTGATATAGAAACATTAGTTATTATTATTATTATAACTATTTAAGATTAATATTAGTGATAATTCAGTTATTCATAATTAAATAATTAGTGATCAATTTAGTAACTACTTGAATGTTGAATTTGGTGATTGATTTATTGTCATCCAAACTAATAAATGTACAATGCTACAAACTTAGTAATATAAAATTTGTCTATTTGAAAAAGTCATCCAATAGTTTGACACTTTATTATATTTCCTTTAATATTAAGACTTCGTGAGTGAATCTTTGCTAGGATTAACACATTCAAATATGATCATTAATATGTATAGTAAGTTACCAAATTACATAATTATGCATTCTATATCACAAGAAAGTTAATTAGTTTTTCTTAAAATATGTAAGCAGAAAATTTACTACAAGAAATAGACATTTAGTATTGACTTTTATTTCACAATAACAAGTTAGAATCAATGCTAATTAGCTAATATGTGAGATTTGGGTCACATATTACAAACTCTAACACTCTAAATCATTCATAACACAAGTCAAAACATTCAAAATCCTATTTGATATAAAAAAAACAACATTTAAATACTAAACTATCAAAATATAATATTTTATAAGTTTTGACAACAAACAATCCAACAACATTCTTGCAAAAGAAACTAAAGATTGGAACCATGTCCTCTCTACTTCCAGATCTTCTAGTCTAGGATACTATTAGAAAGGTAAAGCTAGTTTTCCTTACCTAAATTGATTGCTTTTCAAGTAACCTCTAGAACTTTATCTTTTTAGTTTGGATAAGTTTCAAGATACGAGAACCTAATGCAAATTATCTAAACATAACAAAAAATCAATATCTAGTAGAATAAATTGAGAGAATTACTTTTTTCAACTGAACTCACCAAGATTGATGATTAAATCTTAAAAAAAGAAAAAAAGAAAAAATCTTTAGAATAAAGATGTTTGTTTAAGAATCTGTTGTTGATGTAAATGCTTTCCGACTCATTAACTACTTTGATGTGGGATCATCAAATTCTGAAATATTATATTGATTGATAAAGGAAAAGAGAAAGGAGAGGAAGAGAAAAAATGAGAGAGAAAGGGACTGACAAGTTTTTTTTTGTTAAGTTGGGTCTTACAAATTCAAAAACAATGTAAATAAAAAAAAATGTTTGTTTAATAATTTTAACAAAATGATATTGAAATAATGTTATGAACTGATTACAAATAATCAGCTCTGTCGTGATGTTTTTCTAGACTGTATTTATACCTTTTACTTTTTTTTATTATAAGATTAACCTCTTTTAAAGATATATGTGTAATGTGAAGGATGGTGATGTTATAAGCTTTTAAAACTTTAAGGGATATTTGCATAAAATAAAAAGACACTCGATTATGTTTTAAAATGAAAGTAAAGTTAATATGTAATTTAAAAATAAAAGTAGACAAACTTTTGTAATTATTAGTGCAATATATATTTTAGTGATTCAAAATGGGTGTTGCTAATTTCTTAACTGGATAAAGTAATAAAGATTCTGCGATGGTTTTAACGCGCTTTCTCCACTATTAAAAAAAGTAATTTGAATGGTTTTGTGTCTGTACATATCATCTCTTTGATCACTTTGTTGCATTATTGCTTTCTCTTCCAAACATTTCATCAACTCATCACTCACCAATTCCTTCCATGGAGTTGCTGTCTTCGACATCCAAACTGCCACGGATGTATGATGTGCTCATAAACTTTAATGGGGAAGACATCCAAAGGAAATTTGTTTCTCATCTCGATTCTGCCCTCTCTGCTGTTGGCCTCACCACCTTTCTTCATCACCAGAATGCAGACAACCCAATTCACATCCAACAACCTATTCTCAATCTCTCTCGTGTAGCAATTGTTGTTTTCACCAAATCCTATTCTGAATCTGCTTGGTGTCTTCATCAGCTTCAACAAATCATCAAATGGCGCCAAACTTATTGCCGACATGTTCTGCCCGTGTATTACCAAATTCAGCCATCTGATGTACGGCTTCAGAAGGGTGATTTTGGAAAGGCCTTCAAAGCAACTGCACACCAAACATTCTCAGGACAACAACTGGAGCATGGCATGTCCAGGTGGAGCCACGCACTCACCGAAGCTGCAAATTTATTTGGATGGGATGAGAGCAATTACAGGTAAATCACTCACTCAGTCAGCATATTTTAAGCTTCTGATTTAATTTTGGTACTACATGACATGACTTCTTCCATGATTGGTATTGAACTTGAAGGAGTGATGCTGAACTAGTCCACAAAATTGTTAAGACCGTTCTTCATTTACCAGTCTTGTCTGTTACTAAATTTCCTGTTGGATTACAATCCCGTGTGGAAGATGTGATTCGAACCATAAAAAATAAATCCACCCAAGTTTTTACGATAGCAATATGCGGAAAGGCAGGATCTGGTAAAACCACCCTTGCGCAAGCCATCTACCGTCAAATTCAAGGTACATTCACGGATAAAAGTTTCACGAATATTGGACAAGTTAGCGGAAAAAGAGGGGATCTTGGTTTACTAGAATACCTCCTTGCAAATGTCCTAAAAACAAAGGTAAAGATAGATAGCTTTGAAATGGGAAGACGTATGATTCGGGAACGACTTTCTGAGAAAAGGGTGCTCATTGTACTTGAAGATGTATCTAAGTTTCATGCATCATTACTATTGAAATGGCGTGAATGGTTCAGTGGAGAAACTCTAATAATCATTACAACAAGAGATGCAGACCTACCAAGGATTCTTCAAGTTGACTTTGTTTTTGAGTTAAACCCAATGAGCGCTGCCGAGTCCCTAGAGCTTCTTAGTTGGCATGCATTTGGAGAAGCAAAACCAAAAGAAGAATACAATTACCATGCAAAAAGGGTAGCTAGTCATTGTGGAGGACTACCTCTAGCTCTCGAAGTCATTGGAAGTTGTTTACTTGAAAGGACAAAAGAAGACTGGAATAGTGTTTTGTTAAAATTAGAGAAAATTCCCCTGCACCACAATCAACGGAAATTGAAAATAATTGAACGGACATTGGAAATAAGATTCAATGGTTTACACAATGAAATGGAAAAAGGCAATGTTACCAAGATTCTAAATGGCTGTAAATTTAAGATCTGGAGACACAGTTGTCTATCCCATATCAAAGCCAAAGGAAAATTCTCTCCTTAGATTCATAAAGAAAATTGTAATGTGACTTCAGGTCAGTCATTTATCTTCTTTGAGAACAGCAGGATCCGTTTAGTTATAGAATTAATCATTGGGTCCTTGCTTCCACTTCATCTTTTTCCATCTTTTCCATTATAGCTTATTGTTAAGAAATTCATGTTTATTTTAGCCCTGTTTCTCACTCCTAATATTGTGCTTCACTTCAGCTGTTTAACTTCTTTGTTTGCTTGATGTTAATTTTGTCAATTCTTTTCCCTTTTGGCATATAATAATCTCATTAAGAAATTATCTTAAAAAAAGACATGCATTATGAAATAGAGACATATTGTTATGAGCTTTGCTTTGCTATCTGCTAGGTAGTCTCTGTTTTCGTTTCAACATAATAAGCATCAATCCCAAACAAATTTTAATTTCACTTATCGTTTATACACTTATTTTATTTGTTTTATGTATAATTTAAGTATATCAATTTTTTCAATTTACATTTATAAGTTTCATTATAGTTTTCAGTTATAACTTTTCAATTTTCAGTTTTTAACTTTTTCTTTTCAAATATAGCCATGATCTTAAAAATTGTTTTAACTTTGTTAAAAATGTTTAAAACTTAATTCTTATAAATTAATATTCATTTGATATGTTCAAATATAATCTTTTAGAAAAATTCAAATAAAATAACCATTTCGACAAGTACAACTAATATTTATAGACAACATTTTTATTAATATTTTAGATTTTCATTGTCAATTGTATTTACAATTGGCATATGTTATGATAATTTTACATTTTCATACTTTCGATATCCGTAACAAAATGTAAAAAGTACATTTATTATGTGGATTAGAACAAGATTAGTAATAAAAAAAGTTTTTTTTATTTTACTTTTTATATTCACCTATTTTTTTAATATTTGACTTGTTTCGGTTCCATTGCATAACAATTTACAATTCTCTAATTATAACAAACATAATTCCAAGATAAATCTTCGTCAGGGTTATCATTTTGGGAAAGGTATAAACAATTTCTAAGTACATAAACAATTATTAACCATAAGTATAATTATTTAGTAAAATTTTATGTAAATAAATTTATTAATTTTAATTATTGATTAAGCTATAACTTAATCTTAATTTAAAAAATTAGAATCTAATAATATATTTTGGAGTTATAAGATTAATAAAGTTATTTATTCTCAATTTTGTGTTATTTTTTCATGAAAGAATTAAAGGAAAGATAAAGAAGAGGAATATATTTATAAATAAAGATGTCTCTTAATTCAAATCCAATTAGAAGGGCATATGACAGAGAGAAAGAGGGGAGAGAGGAAACTCTAAGAAATTGGTTTTATTACTGAAAAATTTGATTTTCCTTCCATTGATGCACTCTACTAACCTCAGAGATCCCTCAAGAAGATAACTTAAATACCAATTATGGGTTTTGTGGAATAAATGATAGACAACAAAATAAAGAGAATAAAATAAAAGAGAAAAATATATTAAGTGAAACAAAATCCAACAAGGTATCTATTATCGTTGCTAACATTTTGCCTAAAGTTTAGGAACCATTACTTAAAAAGATTTATTCAAAAAACAGAAAAAATAAAAATTCCCGTGCATTTTAAAAAAAAAATATCAACTCATTTCATATTGATCCCATTGAACAGTATAACTCATTTCATGCAGATTGGAATTGAAATGACTGAATTTATCCTAATAATTTTTTTTGCACCTACATCACCTTGCTGCTTGCAAATGAAACAAAAGGTGCAATTGAAGCAATACTACATTAACCACTCACTCTTAGATGCATTACAATTTACATTATACGTAGTTTAAGAGGTTTAAAAAATAACCATGTTAAAATTAATTTCCTTTCCTTCTACAAGGTAAATAAAAAAAATATGTTATAATAAAAAAAATAACATATTATAATAAATAAAATAATATAGTATTACATAAATATAGACATGATTGACCAAAATGTCATATCATACTTCATACTAGACACAAGCTAATTAGTATAAATACTTAAAATATATTCTTAATTTCTATAAATATATATATATATATATTTAATTTTAATTCTTATAATTATTTTATTTTTATCTCTCTAAACTTTAAAACTTGTACTATGGGATTTATAAAATCGGTGTACTTTAGTTTAGCGGCCGTAAAATGTTGTTTTACTATCAACTTTCTAAAATTTAAAATTTCTTGTGAAAATTTATAAAAATATCCTTCTTCTCATAAACACTAATGTATCTTACTTATGATGATTATTTAATATTTTATTCCATGCTCAAGCTACTAATTATAGAGTATAACATATATTAAAGATAAAAAATAATCATTTTTAATATTCAAAGACTGAAATGACCTCCATCCAATCAAGGGGAGGTGGACGAATAGGTTGTGCTGTATTTGTTGTAGCCACAAAAATGACCTTGGATAGATCCAATGGATAAGATTATCTGCAGCAACATTAATGGTTTTTCCATTGGTCAAGTGGATGTCCATGGATAAGCCTCGGTCCTTGGAGGAGAATTATTTGTCCTTGTTACTATTCAATTTCATTCAATCAACAAATTTATTCTTTAGATTCCTAACACAGACGTCCCTTTATTATGAAAGAAGGCAAATACCTCCATTATTATATCACATTGCATATACACATGCATGTGATATAGATTGGTAGGGTATATTGTCAAATTTAGGATATGGAGACAAGGTGGAGATTTTTTTGAGTTTTGGTCATGGATTGGCTGTAAAGAACACAGTTGTCTATCCCATATGTGGTGAATCAAAGCCAAAGGAAAATGCTCTCCTTATATTCATAAAGAAAATTGTAATGTGACTTCAGGTATTTGGAGTGTGTATTAGAGGGTTTTACGTTGGAAAATTAGGGTTTCTGCAGTGCAGAGGCGTGGCAGCTAGGGTTTGTGCAGTGCGAAGGTGCAGCAACGTTAGGGGCTTGAGGCGGAGGCGTTCATGGTTGCTGTGGGGTGCGTTGCAAAGGTTGCAGACGCACAGATACCCTGCTGCGGCGTCCCTGCATGCAAGAGGGTGTGACGCACGCGATCCTGTGCGGTGGACGGCGGTTGCGACGAGAATGGAGGATGTTGTGCGCGCGACTTGCTGCAGTCCAGTGCAGTGGCGTGAGCAGTGGTGCGCAATCTGCGCGCGACGGGCTTGCTTCAGAGTGCGACAAGCGGCGGTGGTGTTGCGCGTGGCGACAGCGGTGGCCTCTGTGGTGGGGGTGGTGTTCGTGGCTGGTTGGACAGCGGCAGTGGTTGTTGTAGACAAGAACTTGTTAGCTGTTGGGAATGGCAGAGGGTTCTAAGGATTTCCTCATCCCATGGAATTGTTTGATGAATCGAGAAGTATCTCCTGAAAAGACCGTATATACTATGACTGGCCAAAGGAAAACTTTTGCACAGGCTTTGGGAACTACATGTGATATTCCTTTGTCCGACTTACGTACTCCTTGTATTAAGGGAGACATGATTGTGGTTTGGATCGATGAGGCAGATTACTTGGCTGGGCTTGAGGATTGCAAGACGCATCTCCATGGTTGGGTTATCCTTTCTAAGGGCGATAAACCTCTCACACACATGGATTTAACTAAAAAGTTGCAGTCGATGTGGAAGGCTCTTGGACAATGGAAAGCAATTCCTCTCAGAAAGGGTTTTTATGAGTTTGAGTTCGCTTCTATAGAAGACATGCAATGGGTCCTTGGAATGGGTTCCTTGAAGTTATCTCCGGGTTTCTTAAGACTGTTTGCCTGGACAAAAGACTTTGTTCCAGCTACTATGAAGAGTACCAAAGCTCAGGTCTGGATTCGAATCCACAAATTGCCTTTGGAGTATTGGAAACCAAGGGCGATCTTTCCATCATCAGAGGTCTTGGTACTCCTTTGTCTTTGGATGAGATTACTATGAGAAAAAATAGGGGTATGTTTGCTAGTGTCCTGGTGGATATTGATATGTTGTCTCCTCTTCCCGATCGCATATGGGTTGAACATCCAGACTATACTTTTGTAGCTGGTGTGGAATATGAATGGATTTAACTAAAAAGTTGCAGCCGGTGTTGTAAGGACCTATAAATTTATTGGAATAGAAGTGATAGATTTTAAATAATTTCTGAGTATGTTATTATTTAAAATAAAAAAGGACATAAAAATAGAAAAAATTATCATAGTGGTCAGACCTCGGATGTCGCCTAAGGTCTGGGGTCAGCTGGTAGAAGGCGGTCGATTGACCATTATACCAACCAAGTAGTCAGGTGCGATGATTTTATCGTAAGGTAATCACGTGGGGGTGCTTGAAGGGAGGGGGCACGTGAATCAAGAAGGGTAAGAGAAAGGAAGGTGTAGCTTAGAAGTCGATGAGATCGTCATTTGTTGAAGAAGGCGGCGGCCTCCGACTTCCCCCGTATGAAATCAGTAATCGCTTATTTTGCGCATGAACGCCGTGTGCGAAGATTTCACGTGATCGCCAATCGCCTATGGTGTACATGATCGCCGAAAAGAGCACATCGCCGAGTATTCGAGAAGACTTGGTAAGCACTTAGTATGTGGTCTAAATACAGAAGATGAGTGATATAGAAGACAGGTGGCATATCTGCCACCATAAGTAGTATGAGCCGTGATACCCCAGACTTAGAGGAATGGGAGGATGAACCTTCAGCAAGGTGTGACGATGTGACATCGGTGACTAGAGTAAGGCGATGTGTTCTCGTCACACACAAGGGCGATAAGAGATCGCCAACAGGATGAGAGGAACATCGGTCATCAACCAGGATAGGAGACACATTGGTGGTCTGCCAGGGTGAGACATCGGTGGTCTGCTAGGGTGAGACATCGGTGGTCTGCCAGGGTGAGGAATCAGTCGTCCGTCAGGAAGAGGAATCAATCATCGCCAATATGAGAGGCATCGGTCATCGTCGGTATGAGAGGCATGGTCATCGCGCAAGCAGTCATCGGTGGATGGTTATCGCGCGATGTCGTGTTTCACACAGATAAGGTGGGACCCAGGCTCCCAGCATGAACGTTCTGCATGCGCGACACGTAGATAGAAAGGGTGTTTCAGAATAGTTAGCATCAGAGAGTTGGTATGCGCAGAAACCCACGTGGTCATACTGTTCAAGGAAGTGTGCACGCAAGCTTTCCTGCAGAGTGGGTGGTGGCAGCGGCCTTTCTGGGCAAGTTGGTTTAGATTCAAAACTCACTCCTGAGAGGCAGTGGACGTTGCTGTGGTTCGAGAGTGATTGAGTGAGTTAGCTTTGGTTCCCTGTTTCTTTCCTCTCCTTCTCCCTGCGTTCAGACGTCCTAGCGAACCAGTTGAAGATCGGCGACTGCCCCTGGATTCCTGACGTTGTGCCCTGCAAGTTTTCTGATCAAAGCCGTGAAACAGAGTAAGTTCTTCGTGCTCTATTTTTGGAGTTGTTTCTGAACTTGAGAGAGTTGCTTCTGCATGGGCTTTGCATTCAACTCTTTTAGCTTCAGAATTAGCCTCTGTTAACGCAAAATATGGGTAATGTCGTTAGTTTTATGACTAAGGCTCCATGGTGCAGGTTAAGGTATCCTTAAGTTCGGTGGGTTAGAGCTCGTAGTGAGATTTTACGCAAGTCCAGGTAAGGGAAGCTAGCTTTATTTTCAATAAAACCTTAAGCTAGAAGATTCTGATGTTTGGGTGACGTGATCGCCGGTTTTAATGCAAATTTCGAAGTGACGTGATCGCCGGTTTTAATGCAAATTTCGAAATCCCCTGTTTTAGTGTCATTTTGAAATTGTTTAATATTGAAATGTGAACTGTATATGATTTTCGAAATTCTGAACTTGGTTTTGATGTTTGCTGTGATTTGGAACTGTCCATTTCGTGTTGTATGATGCATTGAATGTGGTGAATGTGGGATCAAGGCATAGTATTTTCAGGAAAGAAAATACCGTGTAAGATCGTGTAGAATGTGCATTGACCGGTGATTCGTCTAGAAGGAGATATCCTGACTCTCCTGATATAATGGAATCATATAGATGAAGTTATTCAGGTGTTGAGAGTCGAAGGAGGTTCATATGTATGGGTAAGTTGTTTGAAAGATAACTAACTTGACCTGTTGTATGGATTAACCCTGTCATACTAGGAGAGTGATGATATTGAGATTGAGATTATTGTTTATGCGCATAGCTGTGTGGATTTCACAGCGACCCTGTGTGGATTTCACAGTGGTGTAGTATGACAGGTGTAGATCTCTGAGTCTAGTCAATGCACGAGTCTTCCGGAAGTAGTGTCAAGTGTCTATGTGTGATGAGTCAGGGGAAGTCTGACGTGAGAAAGAGAAATATTGAAATTTGATAGACACTTGATGGATTATGTGAAATGAATGACACTTGAGGGAATTGTGAAATGTGTGAATATTGGATGGTTTACGTTAATATCAAGTTTCATGTTTTAAAGTTTTAAAAAATATCTAGCTTACCCTGTGTTTGGTTTTGTGTTTGCTTTCTTAAAACTGTGATGATCGTGTAATTACACGGGACCAGATGATGTTGCATGCAGTAGAGCTCCTCAGTGAGTGGTTGGACAAGGAGATCACATGTTCTTATACTGTAGTTTGTTTTATTTTGAAACACTGGATGGTTATGTATTAAAATTCCCTAGAGAAGGGATATTATTTGTTGAAATACAATGTATGGGATGAATGTATTTTATTATATATACATATATTAATTTTGATATTATTGTTTTACCTTTATTTTATTATATAAATATGAATAAGATATTGAGGGGCGTTACAGGTGTGGAAGGCTCTTGGACATGGAAAGCAATCCCTCTCGGAAAGGGTTTTTATGAGTTTGAGTTCGCTTCTATAGAAGACATGCAATGGGCCCTCAGAATGGGTTCCTTGAAGTTATCTCCGGGTTTCTTAAGACTGTTTGCCTGGACAAAAGACTTTGTTCCAGCTACTATGAAGAGTACCAAAGCTCAGGTCTGGATTCGAATCCACAAATTGCCTTTGGAGTATTGGAAACCAAGGGCGATCTTTTCCATCATCAGAGGTCTTGGTACTCCTTTGTCTTTGGATGAGATTACTACGAGAAAAAATAGGGGTATGTTTGCTAGTGTCCTGGTGGATATTGATATGTTGTCTCCTCTTCCCGATCGCATATGGGTTGAACATCCAGACTATACTTTTGTAGCTGGTGTGGAATATGAATGGCTCCCTCCATTTTGCTCTCATTGTAAGATGATAGGGCATGAGCTTGCTCAGTGCCGAGTGATTCATACTCAGGATTGTGTTCCCGGGCCACAACAACCTTTTGAGAAGATAATTTCTGATGAATGGAATCAGGGGAAGACCATGGCTCCTAAATAGCGTAAAGAGTATCGGAAGAAAATTTCGCAACCGAAGCTCGTGGTAGGCCATGTCGACCAGACCTGATACTAGGTCGAGTTGAGCAAACTTGATACCAGGTCGAGTTGAGCATACTTGATACTAGGTCGAGTTAAGCAAACCTGATACCAGGTCGAGTTGAGCAGACTTGATACCAGATCTAGGTCAAGTTGAGCCAGCCTGATATTAGGTCGAGCAAAGTTGCCCTAGACCCATATCAAACCTGAGTCAGCACAAGCCCAGGTCAAGCGTAGTCGACCTGATACCAGGTCGAGCATAGTCGGCTCAGGTTGAGTCGAGTTGAGTCGAGTTGGGCCAGGTCCAAGTCGAGCCGAGTCAGCCCGAGTCCAGGTCGAGCTGAGTCGGCCCGAGCCCATATCAAATTGAGTTGTTTTAGGCCCATATCGAACTGAGTCGACTCAGGCCAGGTCGAGCTGAGTTGACCTAATATTAGGTGTAGTCGGCCCGAGTCCAGGTTGAGTTGAGCCAGCCTAATACCAGGTCGAGGTAGTCGACCCAGGTCCAAGTCGAGTTGAGTCGGTCTGGGTACAGGTTGAACCGAGTCAGCCTGGACCCATATCAAGTGGAGTCGGCCTGACCTGATGTTGAGTCGAATCGACTTGGACTCATGTCAAGTCGAGTAGGCCCAGACTCATCAAATCGAGTCGACCTAAATTCAAGTTGAACTGAACTGATTTGATACCAGGTAGAGTTAGTCGATTCGGACCTAAGTCTTAATAGATCTAAGCCAATCAAACACAACAAGGTTATCCTATATAAATGCTAAAAGATACAAATCCTTTATAGAGGTGCACGATGCAGAAGATGTAAAATGCACATGGCTATCAAGACATATATTTTAGTCACACTTTGAATCATGGTTGTCAAACTTGCGAATCAACTCGTTGACTCATTCGAGTTTATGTATCTACTTGCCCCTACCGAGTTAACTCGGATGTAGACTCGTTTTTTGAGTAAACTCGTCAGACTTGGAGTAAACTCGGTGAAATCGAAGTGAACTCGCGAATCTAGTCTGAGTTGGCGAGTTTAATGAAGTTTTTTTTTAAAACCCAAAACGATGTCGTTCTATATGGGGAAATTAAATAAAATCAACTGACCTTAGGGTTTTTGCATTTCATTTTCGTCTTCGTTGCACTTTGCGGTTGCTGTGGAGCTTGCGAAGGTGGTGTGTCTTCTTCTGTAGAGTGCGGTGGTTGCAGCGATCTAGCAGAGCAGTCGTGCGGTGGTGGTGAAGCGGTCGCGCGGTGGTGGCAGTAAGGTCGCAGGTCATCACGGTTCGTGTGGTGGTCGCGGTTCGTGCCGTTGCAGGTCGCTCTTGCTGTGTCGTTCGTCATTCAAGGTTAGAGATGGGTGGTGTGAAATTAAGGTTGTATGAAGTCTGAATTAAGGGGATTAAGGTTTTCTTGTTTTTAATTGGGCTGTAGAATAAAAGATGGGTTTCAAATTGGAATTTTTTTATTTAATTAAACTGCAGAATAATGTCTGTTTTTTTTTTAATTGGGAAAAGTTGTTGTAATTCTTTTTTTTTTGGCTAGAAATTGAATTGAGAGGAGCAATATATTTTTTAAGGAATGTCTGGGAGTGGATCAAATTCAAGTGAGGTCAATCCAAGTGCATCTTCTATTTTTAATAGAAGTAAAAATGCTTCAGGAAATAGATCTAATATTGGATGGAAGCATGGGATAGATATTAATGGAAATGGTAAAAAGGTGAAGTGTAATTATTGTTCAAAGATTGTAAGTGGAGGAATATTTAGATTTAAGCATCATCTTGTTGGAAGTAAGGAGGATTTTGAACCTTGTTGTTCTGTTATAGAAGAAATAAGAGATTTGATGATAAAAGTTGTTGCAGAAGCTAAGCAAGCCTCATTGAAGAAAAGAAAGTTAAATATAATTGATGAAGAGCATGAAGAATGTGAGGGGCTTGAAGAAAGACAAAATATATTTGGTTTTAAAGGAAAAGAAAAAGTTGGTAGTAAAGGGGGAGTTCAAGCTACCATAAATCAAATGATGAAAAAAGGTTATAAAGAAGAAGTGGATGCTCAAGTTGCTGAATTTTTTTAAACAAGTGCCATTCCATTTAATGTAATTAAAAATCCATCTTTTGTAAAGATGTGTGAAATGATTGGAAAATATGGAGTTGGCTATAAACCCCCCTCTTATCATGATATTAGAGAAAAACTTTTGAAGAAAGCAGTTGAGAAAACTGATTTAATGCTTCAAGAATACAAGAATGAGTTGAAGAAATCAGGTTGCACAATTATGTCTGATGGGTGGATAGATAAAAAGAGGCGTTCTATTTGTAACTTTATGGTGAGTAGTCCTAAAGGAACTTTTTTATGTGTTCATTGGACACCTCAGACATATCAAAAACATCAGATAAAGTATTTAAGATGTTGGATGACGTTGTTGAATTGGTTGGAGAAGAAAATGTAGTGCAAGTGGTGACTGATAATGCTGCAAATTTCAAGGCAGCTAGAGAGTTGTTGATGCAAAAAAGGCCACATTTGTATTGGACCCCATGTACTGCACACTGTATTGATTTGATTTTTGAAGATCTTGAAAAGAATTTGAAAGTCCATGAACTTACTATCAAGAAAGGAAGAAAGATCACCACTTATATTTATGGCAGATCAATGTTAATTAGCATGTTGAAGAAGTTCACAAAAGGAAAAGACTTGATAAGACCGGGTGTGACTAGATTTGCCACAACTTATTTAACTCTAGGTTGTCTTCATGAATTGGAAGCCTCATTATTGACCATGTTCAGCTCTGAAGAATGGAAAATAAGCAAGTTTGGAACTTCACAAGAGGGGAGAAAAGTTGAAAATGTGATATTAGACACCCGATTTTTGAAGAATATCTCCACGTTCCTGATAAGTGCCTAATTTCCGTAATATTTCATATTAAAATATAGACACTTATGAGTATTAATTGCTAATTTACATATAAAATAATCCCTAATTTATGAATTTATATCTTTTTTACATTTTTTTTTATCTTTAATTGAATAAGAGCATTTTATTCCTAAATTTGGTGTTAATTGCAGGTTTTAATGGAAGAATGGAGATTTGGACTAAAGAAGAATGATATATGCTAAAAGGAAAAAGTTGGAAGGCTCAGAACGTGCAAAAGAGAGAGAGAAAAGTCCAACTCAGTAGCAAGAATGTGTCAGATTAATTGGACTATTTTTATGTTTTTATTATTAAGCCCATAAGCGCGACCCAAGAAGTCACACAACCTTAGCAAATTAGGTTAAATAGGGGACTAGAGGCACAACACTAGTGTGTCAGATTGAGCGAAAAACACCATTGAGTGAATTATAACGAAATTGAGAGAATGGAAGGTGTTAGAAGTATGTGTGGCTAATTCTATCCTTTGGGATTAAGAGTAATATGCTCGAACTCTTATGTATTAGGGTGATATCTTACATTAAAATATTCAGTTCTTGATTGATTATTGGTATTGTTGTTTTACTATAAATTTTCCGTGACAAATTGAGAATCTTAAATCTGACTTGAAAGTACTTTTAGGGTTCTGACCTAAACAACAATACTTAACATATTTGAGTGTTAGGAATAGACTTGAAATGTTAATTGTTATTAATGTCTGAGCTTCATTCTAAGTTGTTCTTATAATTATGCGAGGAATCGATAGTTAGGGAACATTCTTAAGGATTTTATATGCGAGGAATCGATATAAATGATTTTTATACGGGCATCAATTTTAATCAAAGAACTTAATATTGACATGCTAATCAAAATACATGAGAGTGAGAGAGATGAAACCTAATCCCTATTTTTCCAACTTGAAGCAACCAATTCTTTGTCTGTTTTCTGATTGATCATCACCAACACAACCACTTTCAACATACTTTTAATTGTTTTGTTCTATATTTAGCGATTATTGTACTTGATAATTCATTGTTCCTTATGGGATCGATATCCGTCCTTAGGGACAATTATTACTTCTGACAAAGCGGTGCACTTGCCATAAAAAGTCATCAGTGCCTCAAAGTTGATGTCCCTCTTATGGTGGTCCTAAGATTGGTGGACTCAGATATGAAACCTGCAATGGGTTTCATATATGAAGAGATGGATCGTGCAAAGGAGAAGATTAAGAACAATTTTAATCATATTAAGAAAAGGTAAAAAATTCTATAGCTTTTCTCTTTCAAAATTTAATTACTTATTTATTTGTGAAATTACTTCTTCTTCTATTATAATATGATAGTTGGTTGGTATTGAATGTAGATATGAAGAGGTTTGGAAAATAATTGATGCAAGATGGGATAATCAACTTCATAGGCCCTTGCATGCAGCTGCATATTATCTCAATCCCCAATTTCATTATTAACATGAGTTTAGATCTGATGATCCTGAGGTGAAAGAAGGGTTGTATACGTCCATGAAAAGATTGGTTAAAGATGTTGCAGAAAGAAGGAAAATTAATGTGCAACTTGTTGACTTTCATTTTGGTAGAGGACTTTTTGGAGTGGAAGATGCAAAGGAAATGAGAAAAACAATACTTCCTGGAGAATGGTGGGAGATGTTTGGGGATACAACTTCAGAGTTGAAGAAGTTTGTTATCCGAGTTCTAAGCTTGACTTGTAGCTCTTCTGGATGTGAGCGAAATTAAAGCTTATTTGAAATGGTAATTTAAGTTATTTATAATTTATAATTTTTTTATTTAGTTTATATAGTTAGTTAATAAATTTCCTATTTAATTATAGGTTCATACAAAAAGAAGAAATCATTTGCATAAGAAGAAAATGAATGATTTGGTGTACGTTAAGTACAACTTGAAGTTGAATAATAAGCAAAATAGAAAAATAGTTGCTTTTTTCTTTGATGGTATTCAATCATATGATGAATGGATAATTGAGGAGGGAGATGATATTGATGAGATTGATCAAGTTCAAGGTGCAAATGTTCATTTAAATCCGACAATAAGAGTTCCAATTGTAGATACATTTAATCTTGAAAATGTGACTTTTGATGTCGATGTGGGTTGTGATGAACATGAAGATGAAGATGATGATGGAGATGATGGAGGAGAGGATATCATTAGAGGATTAGACATAGAAACTTGGCATTTGTCAATTTCTAATATTTAATTTCTATGACTTGAACAATTTTATTTTTGTAGTATGTGTATGAACTTCTATTTGAGACTCTGAAGTTATATAATTTTCATTTAGGACTAAATATAATTATTTCCTTTTTTTTATAAATAAAAGTAAACTCTTACGAGTTTATGAGTCGAGTCTACGAGTCAAGTCTACGAGTTGAGTCTACGAGTCGAGTCTACTGGACTCCTATGAGTCTATGTAGACTCTTGAGTTTGACAACCTTGCTCTGAATGAGTATAACTAAAATATGAGGATGAATTCTATGTTTGGGAGGATTTTTTTAGGAGAGATAGGAGTTTTCCTACTTTCTTTTTGTATGGTTAGTTGATGTGAGGTTTTCTAACCCCATCTAACTTTTGTACATGGTTACGATATCCTTCAAATGTCAGTTTATTTTATGGCTTTTCTATATGAGAACTATAGTTATTTGGTCCAAATATGATTATGGTGTTTATAACATCTGTTTAATAATAAATGGAGACTTGAATGGTTTAATCTCTGCCCGATATTTATTTTTGCTCTGGGTAAATTAGCCTTGATCTTAATCTAATTCATAATTTTGAATAACATTTCCTGAGATGATTGAAAGCAGTTGGAATTCTAACTTGATTATTTTTCACAAAGTACTAAGTATTACTTTTTGCACAAAACCCGGTTTCTCTTAAGGTCTCAAACTTTGTTTTTCCATATATACAATTTGGATAGTATTCATTGTCATATCTCGTAAACCCAAATAAATGAACTGTAATCTGGATGACAAATTTAAATGTGATAAATGTAATGTTTCCTTGTGCTATATCTAAAAACCAATCCTACATAGGTTTTATGAGTAATATTTTTTTTTCTCATAAAAAATGATAAAAATTACAATAAAATTCGTAAATTATGTTAACAAATTTCATTGGAATTTCTGTAACGCCCCTAAAATCCTATTCATATTTATATCATAAAATAAACATAAAACAATAATATCAAAGATTAGCATATGTATATATAATAAAATACATCCATCAATACATTGTATTTCAAAATAATATCCCTTCTCTAGGGAATTTTAGTACATAACTGTCAAGTGTTTCAAAATAAAACAAAACACAGCATAAGGACAGACGATCTCCTTGTCCATCCACTCACTGAGGAGCTCCACTGCCTGCAACATCATCTGCTCCCGTGTAAATTACACACGATCATCACAGTTTTAAGAAAACAACCACAAAATAAAACACAGGGGTAAGCTAGACATTTTTAAAAACTTTAAATATGAAACTTTAAAATCAACATAACCAGCTTTTAAACACCCACATAGATCCACCACTTTCTCATTCATATCACACAACCATTAAGTGTCTATCAACAATTTTCAATATTCATCTTTCTCACGTCAGAATTCCCACTGACTCACAACACATAGACACTTGACTCTACTTCCGGAAGACTCGTGCGTTGAACTTAGCATCCAGAGACCTGCACCTGTCATACCACACCACTGTGAAATCCACACAGGGTCGCTGTGAAATCCACACAGCCATGCGCATAAACATAATCTCAATATCATCACTCTCCCGGTATGACAGGGTTAATTCATATAACAGGTCAAGTTTGTTATCTTTCAAACAACTTACCCATACATATGAACCTCCTTCGACTCTCACCACCTGAATAACTTCATCTATGTGATTCCATTATATCAGTAGAGTCAGGATCGTCTCATTCACAGGATACTCACAGATCAGTACACCCTCATAACCAATTTCAACACGGTATTTCCTTTCCTGAAAATACTATGTCTTGATCACAATTTCACATTCATCCAGTACATCATACCACACGTAAAAGCACATTTCCATCATATAATATTTTGAATCTTTTCTTAAACAATCCCAATCACAGAAACAATCATACCAAAGTTCAGGTTTTCGAATATCATATGCATTTCACCTTTCAATCTCAAACAATTTCAAAACGACACTAAAACAGGGGATTTCGAAATTTGCATTAAAACTGGTGATCACGTCACTTCGAAATTTGCATTAAAACCGGCGATCACGTCACCCAAACATCAGAATCTTCTAGCTTAAGGCTTTATTGAAAATAAAACTAGCTTCCCTTACCTGGACTTGCGTAAAATCTCACTACGAGCTCTAACCCACCGAACTCAAGGATGCCTTAACCTGCATCATAGAGTCCCAATCACAAATCTAACGAGATTACTCATTTTCTGCGTTAACAGAGACGATTTCTGAAGCTAAAAGAGTTGTATGCACAACCTATGCAGAGACGACCCTCTCAAAATCAGACTCGACTCAAAGAACAGAGCAAAACGACTTACTCTGTTTTAGGGCTTTGAGCAGAAAACTTGCAGAGTAACTTCCCAGAAGGACAAAGGCAGTCGCCGATCGTAGCACTGGTACGTGAGGATAGCCGTGTCTTCGAGTGGATGAGAAAGGAGAAAGGGGAACTAAATGAGCTGATTCCCTCAGCTCTTAAGGTCGAACGGCTCTTTAGCCTTCACTGCCATTACCCACTCTCTGAGCAACCTTGCGTGCACACTTCCTTGAACAGTATTGACCACGTGGGTTTCTGCGCATACCAACTCTCTGATGCTAACTATTCTGAAACACCCTTTTTGTATACGTGTCGCGCATGCAGAACGTTCATGCTGGGAGCCTGGGTCCCACCTTATCTGTGTGAAACACGACATCGCGCGATAACCATCCACCGATGACTGCTCGCGCGATGACCATGCCTCTCATGCCGGCGATGACCGACGCCTCTCATACTGGCGATGACTGATTCCTCTTCCTGACGGACGACTGATTCCTCACCCTGGCAGACAATTGATGTCTCACCCTGGCAGACCACCGATGTCTCACCCTGGCAGACAACCGATGTCTCACTTTGGCAGACCACCGATGTGTCTCCCATCCTGGCTGATGACCGATTTTCCTCTCATCCTGTTGGCGATCTCTTATCGCCCTTGTGTGTGACGAGAACACATCGCCTTACTCTGGTCACCGATGTCACATCGTCACACCTTGCTGAAGGTTCATCCTCCCATTCCTCTAAGTCTGGGGTATCACGGCTCACACTACTCATGGTGGCAGATGTGCCACCTATCTTCTATATCACCCATCTTCTGTATTTAGACCACATACTAAGTGCTTACCAAGTCTTCTCGAATACTCTGCGATGTGCTCTTTTCGGCGATCATGCACACCATAGGCGATTGGCGATCATGTACACTATGGGCGATTGGCGGTCTCATACGGGGGAAGTTGGAGGCCGTCGCCTTCTTCAACAAACGGCGATCTCATCGACTTCTAAGCTACACCTTCCTTTCTCTTTCCCTTCTTGATTTACGTGCCCCCTCCCGTCAAGCACGCCCACGTGATTACCTTACGATAAAATCATCGCACTTGACTACTTGGTTAGTACAATGGTCAACCGATCGCCCTCTACCAGCTGATCCCAGACCTTGGGCGACGTCCGAGGTCTGACCACTATGAGACTTTCTATTTTTATGTCCTTTTTATTTTAAATAATAACATACTCAGAAATCATTTAAAATATATCACTTTTATTCCAAATAAATTTATAGGTCCTTACATTCTCCCCAACAAGAAAAATTTTCGTTCTCGAAAATTGAATTACTAAGGAAAGAGGTAGGGATAGGCTTCTCTCATGGTTTCCTCTAATTCCCAAGTTGAATCACCCGATCTGTCATCCCACACCACTTTCACCATGTTGATGGTCTTGCCTCTGAGCTGTTTACTCTGCCGATCGTCAATCCTAACTGGTTTTGCTTCAAAAGACAAGTCATCCCTGATCTGCACATCATCCACTTCCAGCACGTGACTTGGGTCTGCCATGTACTTCCTCAGCTGTGATACATGAAAGACATTATGCAGGTTTGCTAATTGGGGAGGCAGGGCAATCTCATAAGCCACTGGACCGATCCTCCTTAGGATCTGATATGGCCTAATAAACTTAGGGGACAGCTTCTTTGATCTGATAGCTTGTCCTACACCCTTGGTCGGTGTCACTCTCATAAATACATGATCTCCAACTGCAAACTCGAAAGGTTCTCTCCTCTGATTTGCATAACATTTCTGCCGACTTTGAGAAGCTTTCATTCTGTCTTTTATCTGTTTCACCTTCTCGGTCGTCTGCTGAATCAACTCTGGTCCAACCAAGACTGCTTCGCCCTCCTGGTACCAACATAAAGGAGTTCTGCATTTCCTCCCATACAAGGCTTCATATGGTGCCATCCCAATACTGGCGTGGTAACTGTTATTATAAGTGAACTCTACCAGTGGCAACATCTCATCCCAGCTTCCCAATTGATCCAAGACACACGTCCTCAGCAGATCTTCCAAGGACTAGATCGTTCTCTCCGACTGTCCATCGGTCTGAGGATGATATGCAGAGCTCATCCTCAACTTAGTTCCCAAAGAATCTTGCAGAGTCTGCCAAAACCGAGAAGTGAACCTGGGATCTCTATCCGAAACAATGCTGGAAGGTACTCCATGCAGCCTCACAATTTGTCTGATGTACAACTGAGCCAACTTGGCCATGGATATCCTCAAATTCACTGGAAGAAAATGGGCACTCTTCGTCAGCCGATCAACTATGACCCAGACTGCATCATGACCCCTTACCGATCTAGGTAAGTGGGTAACGAAATCCATTGCAATGCTGTCCCATTTCCATTCAGGAATATCCAATTGCTGCAACAACCCGCCAGGTCTTTGATGCTCTACCTTTGCCTTCTGACATGTCAAGCAGGTAGTAACATACTGGGCGATGTCTTTCTTCATGCCCGACCACCAAAATGACCCATTTAAGTCCTGGTACATCTTATTCATACCTGGGTGTAAACTAAGATGACTCTTGTGGCCTTCCTCTAGGATCATCTTCTTCAACTCCTCATTCGCAGGTATGCACATTCTGCCATTAAATCTCAAATACCCATCATCTCCCATCACAAAGTCCTTAGCCTGATCGGTGCCTAGCAATTCCACAATACGCTTCAGACTAGGGTCCTCTAATTGCTTATCCTTTATCATTCCAATGAAATCATTAGTTATAGTTAACTTACTACAACTAATATGGTTAACATGAAATTCCACTCCAAAGTTTAAGTCTCTGAACTGCTCGATCAGCTTCTGCTCTTCAATCATCATGGTTGATACTTGTATTGATTTTCTACTCAAAGCATCTGCCACTACATTGGCCTTCCCTGGATGATACATGAGTTGGAAATCATAGTCCTTTAGAAACTCCATCCATCTTCTTTGCCTCATATTTAGTTCCTTCTGATCAAACAGATATTTCAGGCTTTTATGATCACTAAACACCTGAAACCGAGCTCCATACAAATAATGCCTCCAAATTTTCAAGGCAAACACCACAGCTGCTAACTCCAAATCATGAGTAGGATAGTTTCTCTCATGAATTTTGAGTTGCCTTAAAGCATATGCAACTACTCTTTTCTCTTGCATCAAGACACATCCCAAGCCCTGATGTGAAGCATCACAGTAGACGTCCAAGGGTCTTCCTACATCCGGGATCACCAGCACCGGAGCACTAGTCAATCTTTCCTTTAATTCCATGAAACTCTGCTCACATCGGTCGGTCCAAGCAAAAGGTTGGTCTTTGCGAGTTAACTGAGTCAAAGGAGCCACTACCTTGGAGAAATCCTCAATGAACCTCCGATAGTAGCCAGCTAGACCCACAAAACTCCTTATCTCCGTGACTGTCTTAGGACGTTCCCACTGGAGCACTGCCTCTACCTTGGCTGGATCCACTGAGATCCCCCGAGCAGATATCACATGTCCTAAGAAGTTAACCTCCTTCAGCCAGAAATCACACTTGGAGAACTTAGCATATAATTGCTTCTCCCTCAGGATCTCCAACACCGTCTTTAGATGTTCCTCATGTTCTTCCTCGGTCCTTGAATAAATAAGTATGTCGTCTATGAAGACTACAACAAACTTATCCAAGAAAGGACGAAAAATTCTATTCATGTAGTCCATGAACAGAGCTGGAGCATTTGTCACTCCAAATGGCATCACCACATACTCATAATGTCCATAACGAGACCTAAACGCCGTCTTCTGAACATCTTCAGCTTTTACCAAAATTTGGTGGTATCCCATTCTCAGATCAATCTTTGAGAACACCGAGGCTCCATGCAGTTGATCCATCAAATCATCAATTCTAGGCAGAGGATACTTGTTCTTGATGGTCAACTTGTTCAACTGCCTGTAATCCACACACAACCGAGACCCTCCATCCTTTTTCTTAACTAGAAGCACTGGAGCCCCCCATGGAGATACACTGGGTCTGATAAATTGTTTCTCCAATAACTCTTCCACTTGCTTCTTTAATTCCATCAACTCAGCTGGAGCCATTCTATAGGGTGCCATTGACACTGGTCCAGCTCCAGGTACCAAATCAATAGAGAATTCCACTTCTCTCTTAGGAGGTAGTCCAGGTATTTCTTCTGGAAATACATCCATGAAATCCTTCACCACATGTATACTGCCCATATCTTCTTCATTCTTCACTCCCCCTTGAGCTAGGATTACAAAGCACCTCGCCCCTTCTTTCAACTCCGACCACACATGCTGAGCAGATATCACATCTGCCACTTCGAGATCTAGAAACACCACTTTCTGCCTACCGCAATCTATGAGAATGTGATTGGCAGATAGCCAATCCATTCCTAGGATAACATCTAGATCCTGAAGAGGTAGACAGATCAAATTTACTTTGAACATGCGTCCCTCTACTATCACTGGACATTCAGAGCAAACTGTGGAGGTCATAACCTGTCCTGATGCAGGTGTAGAGACCAATAGTTCAAACGGCAGCTCCTTCACTAGAAGGCCCAACTCGTCTACGCACAGACTTGACACAAAAGAGTGTGTCGCTCCTGAATCAAACAAGGCTTTTACACTTCTACCAGCTATAAAACAAACACCTTGCACCAAGTTACCTGACTGAGACGCCTCAGCTACTGACATGGCAAACACTCTCCCTGCTGCCTGAGGTCTGCTGCCTTCATTCCTCAACTGCTAAGAACCACTGGATTGAGTCATCCTATTCCTGTTAGGACACTCTCTAGAAACATGTCCTATCTTTTGGCAGGTGAAGCACCTTCGCTCTGAATTCCCCTTGGGGCATACATTGGACGTGTGTGGTCCACCACAATGGAAACATTTAGGCTTCCATGGTTGTTGTTGCTGAAACTGGGGCGGTGCTGCTCCTGCCCTATGTTGTGGAGGTCTCGCATAAGGCCTATTCTGCTGCTGTTGCACCTTGGCCTTCCCACTGGAAGAACCCCCTGGGTGTGACCTGATCACCCGAGAATCACCCTTTTCCAGAGTCTCCACCATCTTCGCCTTCTCTACTAAGGCGTGAAATTCCCTGATGCACATAGGGGCTATGGTCCTCTTCAGCCCATGCTTCAGTCCTTCTTCAAACTTCCTACACCTCCAAGCCTCAGAGGTCGCCTGGGTATAGAATCGGGCGAGGTACTCAAACCGAGCAGTATAAGCATTCACTGACATCTCCCCCTGCTCCAATCTGAGGAATTCTGCTTCCTTCGCAAACCTTGCACTATCTGGGAAGTATTTTTCCAGAAATCTCACCCTGAAGCTCTCCCAGTCTAATACTTCCTCTCGGGCTTCCATTATCTGTTGAGTTCCCATCCACCAGAACTCGGCTTCTCCAGATAGCAGGTATGTAGCAAACACCAACTTCTTATCCTCAGGGCAGGAGGTCGCCTTGAAGATTTTCTCTAACCCCCTGATCCACTGATCTGCTTGGTCAAGAGTAGCATTCCCACTGAACTTAGGTGGGCTGTGCCTGAGGAACTCGGTCAGTCCCATCTGCTCCTGAGGCTGACCGACGTGCGGAGCTGTTGCAGCCGATCTAGCAGTCTCCCAATGCTGCATTGCAGCTTGATGATTCTGAGCCATCGCCGCATTCTACTGCTGGATAGCACTTGCCATCATCTCAATGGCTTTGGCGATCTGGCTCATTTCTGTAGAAGGTTGGGAAGGGGTAGGCGGTCTAGGAGCCATTTTTTGTGTATAAGATTAGGAAACTATTATTCTCTAATCATAATCCTATAAAATGAACTTGATAAAGAATCAATTCATTTAGAAGACCACATCTAGGTCTTACAAGGTCAGCATCTCAAAATCATCTAGAATTTTGAGTTTATCAGCAAGATCATGATACTTATAACATCAAGCAAAACACCAGAACAGCTACTGGTATAACACCATCAATCCAAACAACCACTTTCAATCAATTACAAAAATACTCAATAAAATGAAATAAATCACACCAGAATTCAATGTATGCTAAACATCAAACCTTTAGAATTAAGATTGAGAATCATCTCGATCCAGTTGTGAGTGTGCACCCTCGCTACTTTATCAAGATCCTTTCATTCTTAATACTAAAATTTTCAGTTAGAGCATATATTTACTAAAGCACACACAAAATTTCAATAAGAAAAACATTTAAAAACCTTTCACTATAGCTTTAATTCAAAAACCCCAATAATTTTTTTTTGTAGGCAGAAGAAACAGAATGAACCCACTACCCTCAGATCATCCTAAGGACGAACTGCTCTGATACCATTAATGTAACGCCCCTAAAATCCTATTCATATTTATATCATAAAATAAACATAAAACAATAATATCAAAGATTAGCATATGTATATATAATAAAATACATCCATCAATACATTGTATTTCAAAATAATATCCCTTCTCTAGGGAATTTTAGTACATAACTGTCAAGTGTTTCAAAATAAAACAAAACACAGCATAAGGACAGGCGATCTCCTTGTCCATCCACTCACTGAGGAGCTCCACTGCCTGCAACATCATCTGCTCCCGTGTAAATTACACACGATCATCACAGTTTTAAGAAAACAACCACAAAATAAAACACAGGGGTAAGCTAGACATTTTTAAAAACTTTAAATATGAAACTTTAAAATCAACATAACCAGCTTTTAAACACCCACATAGATCCACCACTTTCTCATTCATATCACACAACCATTAAGTGTCTATCAACAATTTTCAATATTCATCTTTCTCACGTCAGAATTCCCACTGACTCACAACACATAGACACTTGACTCTACTTCCGGAAGACTCGTGCGTTGAACTTAGCATCTAGAGACCTACACCTGTCATACCACACCACTGTGAAATCCACACAGGGTCGCTGTGAAATCCACACAGCCATGCGCATAAACATAATCTCAATATCATCACTCTCCCAGTATGACAGGGTTAATTCATATAACAGGTCAAGTTTGTTATCTTTCAAACAACTTACCCATACATATGAACCTCCTTCGACACTCACCACCTGAATAACTTCATCTATGTGATTCCATTATATCAGTAGAGTCAGGATCGTCTCATTCACAGGATACTCACAGATCAGTACACCCTCATAACCAATCTCAACACGGTATTTCCTTTCCTGAAAATACTGTCTTGATCACAATTTCACATTCATCCAGTACATCATACCACACGTAAAAGCACAATTCCATCATATAATATTTTGAATCTTTTCTTAAAGAATCCCAATCACCGAAACAATCATACCAAAGTTCAGGTTTTCGAATATCATATGCATTTCACCTTTCAATCTCAAACAATTTCAAAACGACACTAAAACAGGAGATTTCGAAATTTGCATTAAAACCGGCGATCACGTCACTTCGAAATTTGCATTAAAACCGGCGATCACGTCACTTCGAAAATTTGCATTAAAACCGGCGATCACGTCACTTCGAAATTTGCATTAAAACCGGCGATCACGTCACCCAAACATCAGAATCTTCTAGCTTAAGGTTTTATTGAAAATAAAACTAGCTTCCCTTACCTGGACTTGCGTAAAATATCACTACGAGCTCTAACCCACCGAACTCAAGGATGCCTTAACCTGCACCATAGAGTCCCGATCACAAATCTAACGAGATTACTCATTTTCTGGGGCTTTGAGCAGAAAACTTGCAGAGTAACTTCCCAGAAGGACAAAGGCAGTCGTCGATCGTAGCACTGGTATGTGAGGATAGCCGTGTCTTTGAGTGGAGGAGAAAGGAGAAAGGGGAACTAAATGAGCTGATTCCCTCAGCTCTTAAGGTCGAACGGCTCTTTAGCCTTCACTGCCATTACCCACTCTCTGAGCAACCTTGCGTGCACACTTCCTTGAACAGTATTGACCACGTGGGTTTCTGTGTATACCAACTCTCTGATGCTAACTATTCTGAAACACCCTTTTTGTATACGTGTCGCGCATGCAAAACGTTCATGCTAGGAGCCTGGGTCCCACCTTATCTGTGTGAAACACGACATCGCGCGATAACCATCCACCGATGACTGCTCGCGCGATGACCATGCCTCTCATGCCGGCGATGACCGATGCCTCTCATACTGGCGATGACTGATTCCTCTTCTTGACGGACGACTGATTCCTCACCCTGGCAGACAACCGATGTCTCACCCTGGCAGACCACCGATGTCTCACCCTGGCAGACAACCGATGTCTCACCCTGGCAGACCACTGATGTCTCACCCTGGCAGACAACCGATGTCTCACTCTGGCAGACTACTGATGTGTCTCCCATCCTGGCTGATGACCGATTTTCCTCTCATCCTGTTGGCGATCTCTTATCGCCCTTGTGTGTGACGAGAACACATCGCCTTACTCTGGTCACCGATGTCACATCGTCACACCTTGCTGAAGGTTCATCCTCCCATTCCTCTAAGTCTGGGGTATCACGACTCACACTACTCATGGTGGCAGATGTGCCACCTATCTTCTATATCACCCATCTTCTGTATTTAGACCACATACTAAGTGCTTACCAAGTCTTCTCGAATACTCGGCGATGTGCTGTTTTCGGCGATCATGCACACCATAGGCGATTGGCGATCATGTACACTATGGGCGATTGGCGGTCTCATACGGGGGAAGTTGGAGGCCGCCGCCTTCTTCAACAAACGGCGATCTCATCGACTTCTAAGCTACACCTTCCTTTCTCTTTTTCTTCTTGATTTACGTGCCCCCTCCCGTCAAGCACGCCCACGTGATTACCTTACGATAAAATCATCGCACCTGACTACATGGTTAGTACAATGGTCAACCGATCGCCCTCTACCAGCTGATCCCAGACCTTGGGCGACGTCCGAGGTCTGACCATTATGAGACTTTCTATTTTTATGTCCTTTTTATTTTAAATAATAACATACTCAGAAATCATTTAAAATATATCACTTTTATTCCAAATAAATTTATAGGTCCTTACAATTTCGACCGTTGGCCGTTTAATAAGATATTATATGTGTTAACAGCTTTGAAAGTGAATAAAATCTGCATTTATAACATTTTTTAATAATTACATTATTTGAACGAATTATTTATTAATCTTATCGATATTTAATTTTTATGATAAAATCGACTGATTGGTATTTTGTTATTTTTTTATTCTAAAACCTCAAAGATGAAAGTTTGCTTATAAAAATGGAATTCAGTTTATTTTACCTTAATAATAACAAGACAAAGAAACATGTGGGGCAATAACAGGAAAATGATTGGCTAAGTAAAAGAATGATATTTAGTGCAAAAATTGTAAAGAAAATTAAGAGATATGCTTTTTCTTTGTTAGGAGAAATGCGTGTTGAAATGGATTAGTATGAGATTCAAGAGTGTTCCAAGGTTTTGTTCAAAACAATAAAGAAGAGAACATTATCTCTATGGGGTATGCTTCATTTCAACTCTAATTGCAGACAACATTATCTGAGTCTTTGAAGGTTTGTGGAAGAAGAACATTGCACATCACACATATCTTCAGGTAAAAAAAAATCACATCCTCTTCTTTTCATCACTTTTCTTTGGAAATTTTCCCATTTCTGTCTTCATTTGCAATTACAACTTTAAATTTTAAGGTTTTTGAAGTTTGTGCTACTGTATTATCATTGCAACTGTGGCATTTCTTTGAAATTGTTTCTAACATCAAAATTTCGCAATTAAGATTTCAAAACCATGTTTGTGATCCATTTACACTTAGTTCTCCATTTACACATTATATGTTCGTATTTGGCTATGTTTCTTTTCTTCTTTTAAATTGTACAATTATTAATATTTATTACCCTTTTCATAAATTCAAAAATACAATTCTGACTATATTTACCAATAAATCAAAATAAGTGTGTTTGATAATCAAAATATTTAAAAGAATTTGATCATTATTGTACCGACCAGTGTCTTCGGCCACCGAGAACAGCTAGTAAGGATGGAGCCACGTGGCTGGGTCCCACCAATAGCGTGGGCCAGAGTCACGTGGGTTGGGTCCTATGGGTCCCGCAGGTAACATGGCCCAGTGTGCTGATCAGTAGTCGGCATGTCGATCACCAAGAAGGGACGACGAGTCCTCAGCAGTGGCGTTGGGTGAGGTAACATCGGCCTTTGGTGTATCGAACATCAGATTTGGGCCATAGGAAGGGAGCCCCAAAGCGACGCCAATCATCAGAAAAACACCTAGAGGTAGGGAAAGGCCTAAGTCACGAAGCGTCCATGCCTGTGGTGTGAAGGGCACAACTAGGTGCAGGGCCTTAGAAGGAGTGAATACCCGTTAGGGTTTCCAAGAGAAGCTGCATGCATGGCACGTAAACAGTGAGGGCACTCCCAGGACAGATGGCCCCAGAGATTAGGTGCACAAGTTGGTACCCAAGTGGCCATTCTGTTATAATTTGCACTCCAGTAAGAGGATCCTGACGCGCTAGATCACGCTAAGATTGGGTAATAGCGGTGCAAGGGCATTCCCCCCAAAACCCTAGATACAGGTAACAGAAAGAGAATAAGCCCAAGATACGGGTAACAGAAATAGAATAAGTCCAAAATACGGGTAACGACACAGAGGAAACCCTAGACTATATAAAGGATAGTAAAACACTTCACAAAGGAATGCAGCTTTGAGACTAACATTTTTAACACTATACACTTGGTGTGCTTGCCCTAGTTTTTGACTTAAGCGTCGGAGTGCAAACGGCCTCTAGGGCGCCCCCTTTTGTCTTTGCAGGTACTGATTAACCTAAGAGAAGGAGAGGGTGCAGGATCATCGTAGAGCTGACCGACAGGAGAGTCAACCGGCAAGAACAATTATATTTAACCCCAATTAGCGAGATCTAGTTACTCATTATGTTGAACACGATATTAGGTTTGAAGTTTGAAAGGTGCTGCATTGCAGTATTTGTTCATGACTTATTTAGAAAGTTTTGAGTATTTTGTATAAGGATTGAAATATCTCTAAATTATTTTATTTTATTTTATTTATTTATTGTTGAAAAAAAAAATTCATGTTGAATGACATATGAGCATGAAAGAAAAAAATGAAAATCATGGAGAAAGTTGTTCTCTACTTATATAGAAAAAAGTTGGGACCCTACTATGCCTTTAAGCATCTTAATTGTGATGGGCCTTTTAATATAAGATATTAGTTGAAAATCAAAGTGAGGATCAATAATTGGAGACACCATTATGGTTATGTGCATTCATAGGGTGTTTATAAGATATATTAATCTAAAAAAGTGGATAACCATGGAATAACTATATAATCATCTTTCTCAAATGTTAAAAATCCAACAATTGAAGTTCAAATTATTTAAAATGGACTTAATTTAATTCATTGGTATATAACTCATTTGAACTAATCCAATTACCCAAGTTTCATAAATCCTTAGCATTTAGGGAATTTCATAATTTTTAAAAGTTAAAATACATTGACTTTAAATTTTTAATTTATTTTCAATATGTCAATTCAAATTTATTAAATTTTAATTTTCATATTACAAGAAAATCATTAAAAAATAACAAAATTTAGAGACAAAAAATAATTAGTCACAACTAAATTATATATTATTTTAGAGACAAAATATTATTGATATCTAAAGTGATTTATACTACTAATAAAAGTTTATAAAATAATTTTTAAATTGATATTTAAATTAGTTACCAAGGTTTTAGCTATTAATATTTTAGATTTTAAATTAGTCTTTGTTTTTTAGAAGATTAATAGAGACTAAATTAGAATACATAGTAGTTAGTAGTTAAAATCTAAGTAGCTAATAATTAAATATCAATTTAGAAACTACTTCATAAATTTTTATTAATAATATAAACTATTTTAGATATCTATAATTTTCTTAATTTGTAAAATGGTTTATGATTTAGTTAATAAGGAAAATAAGCACATGAGATAATTTATAACCAATAAGCTTATATTATGTTATATTATGTCAGATGCATCTTCTTTGATGAATATACTCATATGTTAAATTAAAAATAAAGTAAAAGGAAGAAAAATAATAATAAATGTTGAAAATAAAGTAATAATAATTCTTGTTATTATTATAGAAATGGTTAAACTATATATAATTATTGTTTGATATGAAAAAGTAATGCATTTACTATCCCATGAAACGTAATTGATTTTAAGTTAATTGAGCTTGCCATTTCTCTCATATATATAAAATGTTTTTTGTTTTTATTTCTTTGCCAACTTTTACATTCTTTCCAAACATTTTATAAAAATTTCTATGTTGAATTATTATTCAATATTATGGAAAGAATAATGGTTTTTTCCTTTGTTGCTCCCACGACCACTACAAGAAAAATTATTTTTAATAGATGTTATATTTAGCGTTTCTGACATTTTTAATCTCTACTAACTGCATTACCCACTATTTATTTTTCTCTTGAAAAATTCAGTGTCGTTAGCTGTTGACAATTTTTACTAACCCATAGAATAACAATTATTTTTCAACAGTTTTGTAAATCCCGTCACTTTTAGGAGTTTTCAAATCTTTGTTAAATTCATTTTCTTTGTGTTTTTTCAAACGGGTTGTGGTTTTTTAAATGGTTTGTTTTTCTCTCGAAAGATCTAGTATTATTAATAGATTACTAATGAATTTTACTAACTCCTAAAATGATAATTATTTTCCGACGATTCTATAAACTTCATCATTTTCAGGGATTTTCCAAAATCCCCATTAAATTCATTTCTTGTGTTTTTTTTAAGTGGGTAGTATTTTTTATTTCAATGGGTTGTTTTTTTTAATACACACAAATTCTAAAACAACTTAAAATGATAAAAGACAAATATTTTAAAATTTATAATTAAATGTAACATTAATAAAGGAAACAAAGAAGAAAGTCTTCAAGTTAAAGGTAAATTAATTAATGTAAACATAAAAACATAATTTGTTCTGGCTAAAAAAAAATAGACATAATAAAAAAGAATATAGAAGTAAATGAAAATTTGATGGAAGAATTATTACGTAGAAGTGTATTTTCAATTTAAGGAAATTATGATAAAAAAGGTATTACTTAAAATTTTCACTCATGATAGTATGAACTTTTTTCCCGTGTTTATATAGCCTACATTTTATAGTTAAACTTTTTTGTTCTTTTAGTTTCCTATTTTGTTTGCCTTGTGCTTCATTTTTTGATATATATAATTCAGGTGGTATGATGGAGATGTTGTTGGATAGCTTTCTCAAATTATTTGGAGTACCTTGCTACAGCTTTAGGATCTCAGGAGCAGTTGGTTATAGCTGAATTTTCTGGGTCTCTATTAATCATTTCAAAGGTATGTTATAAGCTAAATTAATGGCTTGTGATTTTAGATTTTCTCCATATTTTAGAAATAGATTTGGCAATATAGTTATATGTAGATTCTACACTTATTTGTTTAAAAAATTGATTAAAATATAAAAGATTTCAATGAAAGAAAGTACAAAAAATAATTAAAATTACTTATAGACTAAAAATCCCTGTATATAAAGATTATATGACGTCTTTGTCCACAAATTTTACTGCACAAAAATTAGATTAAGTACATTATTTAAAGAATGAAATCGAAAATAATAGTTAACTGTTACAAAAATAACTATGTGTTACTCTTATCATTATCTAAAAAATACTTATAATTGAGTGTAATCACTATACTTTTCAGATACATTAAGAAAATAAAAAAATAAAAAAAGAAAGATAGAATTGCGTTAGAATATATGTTTTAGCTATTCATAATAATGCAAATATAAGTTTTTTTTTTTAAAGTTTGTGAAAATTTATTTTATATATATATATATATATATATATATATTTCACTACAAGAAAATCATTAAATAGAAAACAATTTTAAAGACAAAAAATAATTAGTTGCTATATTTACTAAATTAAATACTATTTTAGAGACTAAAAGAATTATTAATTTCAAAATTAATTTTTATTATTAATAAATAATTTTTAAATTAGTATCTAATTAGATTTTTGTTACCAAAGTTAGAATCTAAATAATTGGTAGTTAAAATTTTGATTAGATATCAATTTAAAAATTATTTTTTAATAATAAAAATTAATTTAAAAATTAATATTTTTTTAATTTGTACAATAATATATAATTTAATCAATATAATAACTAATTATTTTTAGCCTCTAAAATTAATTTTTATTTAATAATTTTTTAGTAGAATGTATTGATTCGACTATTTCATAAATTAAAAGAATTGAACTCTACTTTGTTCAAATTGAAATATTTTAATCAACAAAGCCAAAATTTCAACTCATTCAAATTAATCACATTTATCGAACTAATTGGCCTGTCAAGTTTCAAAAGATTTTTAGTTGGTTCAGTCTTCCAGAAGCACTAGAATCACTAAACTATGTATTGATACACTATTAATTTAAACACCCTTTTGTAAAGGTAAAATTATTTGATCAATAATTAATTATGAATAATTGCTTTTGAGAAGATTATTACCATGTATCCGAAAAAGATGTTTGTGAGCTTCCATCTTCATATTCCTGACAAGCAACTTAAAGCCCCGCATTAGAAAGATTATTCTCTTTTAACTTTGCATCTGGATCCTCAACTTCCTCACCATTTATTGATCTTAAAACTTGATGCATTTGCTTTGAAACATCATGGGATCTGGGAACACCAAAATCAAATTTCTCAACGCAAGCCCCAAGTAAAAAGTGTACTTTGATTCAAACATTTCCAAGTCTCCTCTCTCTCATTATTTTCTTTGCATCTTTGGACTTTTAAACCATAATGGACTCACTCACTCATTGTGATTAATTAAACTACAACTCATTCATACATGAACAAGGCATGCACTATAAATCCTATTATATTCATTCTCATTGGCCACTTAAATATAATTAGCACATGTTGGTGGAAGGATGTGAGCAATCTAGGCCAAAATAGCAACTTAAGCATAAGAAGTTGGTGATGCAAAACAGGTTAAGAGACTACCCTTCACAGATCCTTATCTGAAACAGTGGCTCTAAGTACCGCCAAATAGTTACTGCTATAATTCTATAATTTGTGCCTCACTATGTACAATAAAGAAAAAGGCATTTGGAGTTGAGTTTGAATGGACGTACCATACGAGTCAGCCAGCCTCAAACTCATAAGAGAGAAAAAAGAGGTTAGGTGACTTCAAACAAAATAGAAAAGTTGATGTAGTCCAAGCTTGTGGTTGATGGAATGAATGGAGTGACAATGAAATTAGATTGAAATAGGTACACTGAAATGGAGAGAAGTGTAATGAAGGGAAAGAGATTTGACCAACTTCCCTTAGGTTCACTAGGCCCAATTAGGCTCACTAGAATGAGATTTTGAGTTCCCAACTCTTCATTCAATATTTGCAAATCTGAATACATGAGTGAGTTTTAGGATTTTTATAGATGAAGGTAGCTCGTTCCTTAAGGTACCATAACCCTAGTTAAGTGAACTTAACTAAGGTGAGTATGGTGGCTTAAGGAGGTCGTGTATGCTTCTTTGAGATGCTCTAGGAACCCTTACTTGTGTGACAAGTTAGGGTTTATAGAGTGTCTTTGTTTTATCTACAAAGTATACTTGAAAAGAAAATATAGTTCTTATACAAGTTTATTCTAGTATATATAAAACAGTTTGTCTGTCTTTTATTCTTTGTGTATGGTGGCTTGGATGGTCCTCCATCAAAAGTAATATCTCAAATCAAAAGAATGCTTAATAATCACATTTGACCCTGTTGCTGGGGATGCCTGCCTATAATATGGTGGGATTCTATCCATTAAGACCCTTCTCATTATACATCAGTGATGTATCAACTTCTTCAATTCCTACCCAAATTGCTCATTCTCAAACCTCAAATCTAAAACTACTACCAAATCAGCCTTAAAAACAGTCAAATTTTGATTTGAATTTGCTAGTTTTTAACAATTACTTATTTGGGAAAGCAAAGGAAACAAGTAACAATAATTAGACACCCGAACGCATTTGAAATAAACTTTACGCTGCTCTCCACAAGAAATACTATTCTAAATGTCTTACGAAGTAGTGTGTATTGATCAATAACAAACTTTAATGCTCATATCAGAGGTATTAATAAAATTTATCAATATCTGGAACTCATGAGCAAACATTTTAAAATGTGGAATAGACATGTAATGGGTTCACACATTTCACCTTAAACCTTCTACATTTTTTATATCCACGATCATAAATCATCACCAATCTCCCACTTCAGGTTCCCCATATTTAAGAAGACTTAAATATTTTGACTAAGCCACCTAAAAAAGCCAAGAAAATGGGCACTAGCATAAACACTTTAATCAGATTCAAATGTTAAAAATTGACATTTTAATTGAAGTAACAATAGGAAAAGAAATTTGAATCACGTGTGTAGAGATTAATCAAGAAAAACTTTGAGATGAAAAGGAATTCACATCCTTTCTGTGTCAAAGGTAAAATTACTACAAAAAAAAAATCAATATTATCTATGGATTTTTACCCACGGAATTAAATCCGTAGATAAATTTAGCATTACCTACAGATATTACATACGGACAACATTACCTACGGATATTATCTACAGATATGAGTCTATCGGTAAATTCAACATTACCTAACAACTATTACCCACGAAACTCTATTACCTACCAACTATTATCCACTGATCTTTATTACCTACAAACTATTATCATAATAATTATATATATAATATTAAAAATATTATTATAATATGAATAATTATAAAATCATAACTGTTCTGACCGGTTGACTTGGTCGTTGGTTGACTCCGATGACTAGTTCAGGCTCCGTCTGTCTTCTCTGAAATCTACACTTCTCTTGGTTGTTTGGATGCTTCACCTGTTGAGACAGAGGGCGCCCTTACAGCCGGTCACACTCCGACACTCAAGTCAGTAAGGGCTTATCAAAGAATAAGAAACAGATAGCTTCAATATTCAAAAGGTGTATTCAGAATTGCGTACCTTCACCTAGGACCTTAAGCCCCTTTTATAAAGTGTCATTAGGTTACCACTGGTAACCAACTTCCCATACGAAAATCTTATCTCTAGTGAGAGAATATTCAATGGGAGAGAACTCTGTTACGATGTATGTAATCTTAACAGCACAACTGTGTGAAATTCTATCTCCTTGGAGTGCAACAAACCCTAACAGAATAACCACTTGGATACCAATGAAATATCACTGGGAACAATATCTTTTATCTTTAAGGAGTAAACCGCAAATAGTTCTTCTGGGCTCTGGTCCACTACACAAGCCCCCCAGTCTCGAGCTGAGCTTGTTTCAGCAAGCTCAGCGAAGAGACTAAGTTGCTCGCCTACGGCGACCTCCTCGCCAGCATTCACGTGTCCACATCAGTGGCTTAAAAGCGTTGCCGCTTGCACTTCCTTTTGTAACCTTCAAAACAATTTCCAATACAATACATATATGTAGGAACAATTTATTTATGCACTCATGCTATGCCTTGACCAGTATGGTGATAATGCATGCTTCTAATAGACACAACCATCATGCATTTGATTACCTCACACTTATACGATGCAAATACCATGACTTAATAATAAATTCAAACATAGCAAGGTAATGCATTTCTAGTAACTTATGCAACTACTAATCAAATAGTACTCTTGACAAAGCTATTCACATAAGAACTTCTATAACCTCATGGTTGTAGTGGGTCTCCCACTTTCCTCATACTTTGGTCATGCCAAACTTTGATATTTTCCTCTACACATTCTTCTTTGAACACCTTTGTGGTGCCTTAATCCCGAAAAGGTAACCTTCCTTTCTTAGAGTGCAACTCTCGTGGGCCTATCTCTTTCTTGGAGTGCGTAACTTAAGGTGTGGCTGCTAGGATTTTAGTGCCTAACCCAGTGCCGCCAGCCCAAACTTATCTAATAACTTAATATCTCACGTGCCTCAAAACCTTCACGTGCCTCCCATGCATTTCTAAGGATAATTCTATCGAGTCAGAGCCTTACGTCTTGAACACATCCTGCATGCATGGCATATCCGTGAATCTGGTTTTGTGCCTTAACACGTGTAATTCTGTGGAACCCTCTGTGGGCCCTACCATGCCGACCTCTCCTGTGCCGACGTCCGAGGTCTGGCCACTACACAAGCCCCCCAGGCTCGAGCTGGACCTTGTTTCATCGCAAAGCCTAACTGCTCAACCTGTCGACCTACGTGGCACTGTAGTGAGACTGAGTGGTGGGACGCTCACAGTGCTTCGAGGTGACATTTCACCATACTTTTCCTGGAGCGTACACATGGCAATCTCAACGGCTGGGGTGCTTTGTCGATTCGCGCTTCCCCTATACGTTAACCCTTTTCCTCCTACACTTTTCACTATTTCATTCCTTCTCATTTCATCTTTTCAAAAACTCCTTGCTCCTTCGAGCGCTCTTTTATGCTCTTTTCATCAACTTCACTCACAATCTGTTAAAGGTATGTTCTTTTAATCATTTATGGCTTTCTTTTGCTATTGCGATGCCCCTCCATTCATTTATAACTACCTGGGACTATTTACATTTTTTGCTCAACTCATCTCACTGTGCCCTACTTTCCCGTTGCGACATGCGTTTATTCTACTCTAATGCATATTTGACGCTTTCGTGTTAATGACTGATGCCTTCTATTCTGCATATAACTTGTCTGCTGTGGCTCTCTCTTGACATTGATGTTGTCCTTTTTCTGCGTATTTTGTTTCTTAACTTGTATGGGCCACGTTTGATGATTGTGCTAGCTTGTCTGTACCTTTCTTACTCCAACTCTCATTCTACAACAAATCTTTTTGAGCTACTGTGATGTTGTGCTTGCGTTGGCCTTTGACTTTATACTCTGGACCATCTTGTCTTCCTTGGCCAATAAGTCCTCAGAGCCCTATTCCATCGATCTCGACTGGTAAGCCCCAAAAGACCTCTTTCCTGTACTCAAGCGAAGGGAGACCTCTTCTGAGTTGACCTTGACTGACAAGTCAAGGAAGACCTTATCTGGATCGACCTCAACTCCTTCATCAAGGGAGACCTCATCTTAGTCGACCTCAACTCCTTCGTTAAGCAAGACCTCATCTTAGTTGATCTCAACTCCTTCATCAAGGAAGACCTTATCTTGGTCGACCTCAACTCCTTTGTCAAGGAAGGAAGACCTCATCTTAGTCGACCTCAACTCCTTCGTCAAGGAAGACCTCATCTTAGTCGACCTCAACACCTTTATCAAGGAAGACCTTATCTTGGTCGACCTCAACTCCTTCGTCAAGGAAGACCTCATTTCTGTCTTATTTTTTGTTGTGTAAACTGAAAACTCCTCCTGTGTTTGATTCTGTAAAATCAAGGAAAAGGATCATTGTGAACCATGCTATTCTTCCTCTTTCTTTAGCAAGGTAGAAGAGGTTCATTCTTACTTGCCTCGACCTTGCTGTAAAAAGTCAAGGAAGAGGACTTTTACTGCGAACCATACTATTCTTCCCCTTTCTTTAACAAGGTAGAAGAGGTTCATTCTTACTTGCCTCGACCTTGCTGTAAAAAGTCAAGGAAGAGGACTTTCGCTGTGAACCATACTTTTCTTCCCCTTTCTTTAACAAGGTAGAAGAGGTTCATTTTTACTCAGAAACTTACTGAGAAAAGGGTTTCCCATCTGAACCTTGATGATTGTTCAATCAATTTCAAGTCTGTTCTGGGTGCCCAAACTCAGAATCTTACTGAGAAAAGGGTTTCCCATCTGAACCTTGTGATCATTCAGTCAATCTCAAGTCTGTTCTGGGTGCCCAAACTCAGAATCTTAATGAGAATAGGGTTTCCCATCTGAACCTTGATGATTGTTCAATCAATTTCAAGTCTGTTCTGGGTGCCCAAACTCGGAATCTTACTGAGAAAAGGGTTTTCCATCTGAACCTTGTGATCATTCTGTCAATCTCAAGTCTGTTCTGGGTGCCCAAACTCATAATCTTAATGAGAATAGGGTTTCCCATCTGAACCTTGATGATTGTTCAATCAATTTCAAGTCTGTTCTGGGTGCCCAAACTCAGAAACTTACTGAGAAAAGGGTTTCCCATCTGAACCTTGATGATTGTTCAGTCACCCAGGCCCTGAATCTTACTAGAGGAATGGGTGACACTTGTACATACAATGCGTTTACTCGGACATCTTCCTGATAAGATCGCTCTCCTGCATGTTAACAGAATATCATAACAAATATATTTCATGAATAACTTTCATCGGGCGACCTCATTAAAAAACCCTAGTAAGGGAATAAGAGTGTCCCCTTCCTTCCTTCGTTAGACTCCTCTACTACGAAGTTCTGGAATCGTGTCGAGTTCTCCTGGATTTCCACTGGGATCATAGCATCTGATCCATACACCAGACTTAAAGGTGTCTCCTTCGTGGTGGATTGTGGAGTGGTGTGGTAGGCTCACAAGATTCAAGGAACCTCATCTGCCCAAGTTCTCTTAGCTTTCTCCAACCTCCTTTCCTATCAATCAATAGACGCTCACCTTGGGCACCTTCAGCGTCTCTTGAGCCAACGACCGGTGCCCTCTTCTTCCGACCTGCAAGCCCCTCACACATTGGACCTCTCCCATATAACTTACGGTGGTCCTGGGTGACTTCAGAGTCTTTGGAATAACTGACCTCTGACGACCTCCCTTACTTGAGCTGGCAAGTTTGGTCAGTAGGTCTGCTCGCACATACTATTCAAATAGCTACATCTACTCCGAGCTAAGTCGTCTCACCATGTGCTAGTGCGAATGAGCACACCTGTTTCAAGTCAATTCATCTCATAGGGCGCCTATACTCGGGTAGCTACATCCACTCCGAGTTAGGTCGTCTTACCCTATGCTCAATCGGATAACAGAAAACACATTGTGAATAATAATGTTAACTAGAACAATGATTGTAGACAGTGAACTAGTACACCAAGTAAGTTCCCAGGAAAGAGAGGTGGGTCACCAACGGACGCAGTACCAAGTCTTTCCTCGCCAGAACTTTCCTAGACATGTACTTTTACACTACTACGCTCTATATCTAGTAACAAGAATAATTTCTCTCGTGTGAGAGATCATGATAATAATATCACAATCGATTTAAATGATAACTAATCATTCACATCATCTTCAGAATAACATGATAACAGATTTACATATATCCATTTTTTGCATAATATGATAAAAGATTTAAGCAATAATATATCTTTTATCTTCAGAATAATATGACAACAGATAAAATATCTCTTTACATTTTATCTTCAGAATAATATCACAACAGATAAAATATGACATCACAACAGATAAAATATAATATCACAACAGATAAAATATAATATCTCAACAGATAAAATATAATATCGCAACAAATAAAATATCTCTTTATCTTTTATCTCCAGAATAATATCATAACAAATACAATATAATATCTCAACAATATAATATCACAACAAATAACATATATCTTTATATTTTATCTTTAGAATAATACAACAGATATAATATAATATCACAACAGATAATAAATATCTTTATATTTTATCTTCAGAATAATATCACAACAGATAAAATATCTCTTTATATTCTATCTTTTAGAATAACAGATAAAATATCTCTTTATCTTCTATCTTCAGAATAATACAACAGATATAATATAATATCACAAGAGATAATATATATCTTTATATTTTATCTTCAGAATAATATCACAACAGATAAAATATCTCTTTATATTCTATCTTTTAGAATAAGAGATAAAATATTTCTTTATCTTTTATCTTCATAATAATACAACAGATAAAATATAATATCATAAAAAATAAAATATCTCTTTATATTTTATCTTTAGAATCATATGATAATAACAATTATATATTTTATCTTAATTACCTTTTCTGGGCTGATCAACATCTAGGCCAAACTCGTGAACTACCTAATAGTCGAGGTCCCGAGCACTCGAGCACTCATGTCCAGCACACAAGCCCCCCCTTCTTACCTACCACTAGGTAATCGTTTACTCACGGGGTGCCCATACTCGAGTGGTCGTATTGACACCGGGCCAAGTTGACTTACTTGTGCATGTTCCAATTCAAGTGAACCATTAAAGCTAAATGCATCATCTTCCAAGAACATATTTATCACACATTGTTTAAAAAGAAAGCGTTAAGCAAGAATATCTTAGCTGAAATGCAATTTGAGGTTTGCCACATCCTAGGCTCGAGGAATGACTTCTCCCTCCAAGGTCTCTAGTCTATACGCTCCTTTCCTAAGCACCATGAATATACGGTGGAGGCTGATGGTGATGGCCCTGGCCGTGTTTTCATCAATGAATGTTGTCCTCGTTCTTTCTACCTGATTTCACGCGAAGCCGACCAAACACCCATCGTATGGACTTGACTGGTGAGCCTTGGCTTCTTCGTTTGCTGCTTGGAGGGTTCTCATGGTCTCCATGATTTTCTGCAAAGTGGTGGCCTCTCTCCCTTCAGATCCCAGTGGACCTTGCCTTGTGTTTCTCATTACGTAAAAAAACTCAAGCACAATTGTGGATGGGATTAGGTTTTATCGAGCCCCACGGTGGGGGCCAAATGTTCTGGCCGGTTGACTTGGTCGTTGGTTGACTCCGATGACTGGTTCAGGCTCTGTCTGTCTTCTCTGAAATCTACACTTCTCTTGGTTGTTTGGATGCTTCACCTGTTGAGACAGAGGGCGCCCTTACGGCCGGTCACACTCCGACGCTCAAGTCAGTAAGGGCTTATCAAAGAATAAGAAACAGATAGCTTCAGTATTCAAAAGGTGTATTCAGAATTGCATACCTTCACCTGGGACCTTAAGCCCCTTTTATAAAGTGTCATTAGGTTACCACTGGTAACCAACTTCCCATACGAAAATCTTATCTCTAGTGAGAGAATATTCAATGGGAGAGAACTCTGTTACGATGTATGTAATCTTAACAGCACAACTGTGTGAAATTCTATCTCCTTGGAGTGCAACAAACCCTAACAGAATAACCACTTGGATACCAATGAAATATCACTGGGAACAATATCTTTTATCTTTAAGGAGTAAATCGCAAATAGTTCTTCTGGGCTCTGGTCCACTACAATAACTAATATTTATAAATAATAATATTTATTAATATAAATATTATTTAATAATATTAATACTATTTAATAATATTAATAATATTTAATAATAGTCATAATATTTAATAATATTAATAATACAAAATAATATTAATAATACTTAATAATATTAATAATATTTAATAATATTAATAATATTTAATAATATTAATAGTACAAAATAATATTTAATAATTAATAATATTTAATAATATTAATAACATTTAATAATATTAATAATATTAATAATATTTAATAATATTAATAATATTATTATAATAATTAATAATGTTATTAATTTAAATAATAATAATATTAATAAAATTAATTATATAAATGATATTAAATATATGAACAATATTAATAATATTTATATTATTAATTATATTAATATTGATAATCATACTAATAAGTATAATAATAGTTATAACACATGAGAACATAATAATTATCTTTGCATATATAATAATTATCAAAATAATCATAAAAATGGACATAAAGTAATATATGTAAATAATAATTGAAAATAAAATAAAAAAATTCAAATAATAATTAAAATTTTAAAAATAAAAATATGTTGAATTATCTATGGAATTACTACATACACATTACTTACGGGCTAGAGTTGGTAGGTGTTTTTTTTTTTAAGCGAAAAAAAAAATTAATAAATAAGAGGTATTTCAGGGATACCTCAACCCTTATACAAAAGACATTATAAGACTCTCATCTACTAACCTTTTACAAAAAACTGAGAGACCTACAAGCAGACACTATTATCTCCTAGGACCATTAATTGATCTCATGCAAATCAAAGGCTCAAGACACTAATCTGAATATGAAAAACTTACACCGTGCACTTTAGACGTGACCCACGACCAAGTCTTCATTTGTGCCATAGTAAAAATTTCGATGTGATCTACTCTGCCTCTTCTGAAAATTCTCTTGTTTCTATGTGACCACAATTCTTCTATAACTGCGAGTTGGTAGGTAACTACTGTTTTCGTTATCTACGGACAAAATGTCCATCGGTAAACAACCTACACCCGCATTACATACGGATTTTGGTTCGTGGGTAATCCGTAAAAAATGCTGAGATACCTACGGATTTGATTGTTACCTACAAAATTTTTTCGTTGATAAATTGAGTTTTTTAACAAACACAACAAAGAGAATATCAATTGTAAAGAACTAAGCATTGCTGAAAACAAATGATTATGCAAAATCACATGTAGAGCGACGAGAACGCATAGATTGTAGTGAACAATTGAGGAAGGCCTTGCGAGAAACATGCACCCTTTCACTTGTTTGAATGTGCTTCACTTCAACCCCCTTTGTTGGAACAATTCCCTATAATTTCTTCCTCCATCCTTCTTCTTTGTTGAAGACACCCTTCTCCTTGGCACTCTTAAGAGATATCTTTGACTCGTCACTATGTTGCACAAGTTCTTGATCGGATTAGTGGCAGAGAAGATCGTTGTGGATAAGGGGCTTCTTGGGAATTACACGAAACAAGTGGATCAGGGCCTCAACTTTGTGGCCGACATGGTGGTGAACCACTTCAAGGCTAGTTGAAGGGTCGAATATAAAAATATTAATAGAACCACTTCCATCTATTTGTAAGCAATATTGTGTTCAATAACAAAATATAAGAAAATTCACAAATAGACTCAAACAAGAGAAAAATGGAGATACTCAAGTCATCGCGAAATGTACTATAGTCCTTGGAACAAATATTTATAACAAAAAATGCATCGCATGAGAATAATTTGTTTAAAAAATAAATAATCCACTAAGAGTTAGACAAATAAGTGATCTAGGGTGTGAGAAATGGAGAAAGTGAAAATCAATTTTGAAAAACCAAATAGGGCATAAAGAAAACAAATAAAAAATAGGACTCATGGCTGCAATGCTCAACCTTCCATGCATCGTCGCTGTCGGACTCACCCAACCCCTCAATGTCAGACAAATCTTTGACAACAACTCTTTTCATTTATCAAAAAACAAGGAAAGATGATATGCACACCACATGACTGGATAGATATAAGTGTTTAATTTTTGTATGTTGATTCCATGGTAGTGTAAGGTTTTGTTTCTTACTAAGGGTTCTTAGGTGGTCTATGTTGTTGGGGGCTCTTAACAAGTTATGTTGCAAAATGCTTTTTGGAACAGTGAGTTATGAGATAATTTCTTTTATAAGGATTGAATATTCTTTAATTATTTCAATTTATTTAATTAATTCTTTGCTAATAAAAAAAATATAAAAACAAGTTTTTACTCCACCATGAAATTCCACACTTTAATATCTTATTTATTTTATACAAAAAATAAAGAGAACTTATTGTGAAGAAGGAACTAAATCAACATATCCAGGTTATAAGAAGACTCTTGCATTTTATTTTTATCTTAAATATGAATTTTATCATTGGAATGTGTTTTCTTTATTGTTTTACTTTTGGATGACAAGCTTACTTACCTTTCCCTTCCTTTTCAGAGAAACTTTTTAAGATTACTAAGGATTCAAGGTTTGCTTGTACTGTAACGAAGGAGCTTGAGCAACTGGTCTCTAACAAGCATTTGGGTTTAGAGAACTTGGTTATGCTAATTAATTTCCTTGTGAAGCATCCTTGTGTTGGTTTAACCGACAATGGAGTGAGTGATAGATACAAAGGGCTTTGCCTACACTTGTCTAGCTAACCTTTTGAAGTTTCTCCAAAGCCATAGTGTTTTTGATGTGTTGGGGCCAAGCCACTGAATTTATTGAGTTATTCTTGAATTTTTGCATGATACGTAAAATAAAGGTAGGAGGTGATAGACACCTTAAAGAAACAGGGAAATGAAGGAAGAAGAGAGAGGGAAGATGATATTGTTTCTGAAAAATAAAACTGCTATATGTGTTATTCCGTGGCATGGTGCATGTTATATATAAAATAAAAATACAATAGGTTGGGCTTCAGCCCAATATACAAAATTGAAAGGTCCAAAACTCAATACTCCCCCTCAAGCTAGTGAGTGGATATTCAGCACGCCTAGCTTGTGAAGGAAGCCTATGGAAAACATCATTGTTAAGTGGTTTAGTAAGAAGATTAGCAAGTTGATCTTCAGTGCTTATGGGTAGTAGATTGAAGAGACCTTGTTGAAGCCTTTCTCTTACCACATGACAAGCTATATCAAGGTGTTTGGTCCTCTCATGAAAGTTGTGATTTTGGACGATATGTCTAGCGGACTGACTATCGCAAAAAAAGTTTGTTGGGATGTGAGTGGTGATGTGCAGATCCTCGAGCAAGAAAGTAACTCACTGAACTTCACAACAAGTTGTTGTTAACGCACGATATTCTGCCTCAGAAGAAGATCTTGATACGATTTCTGTTTCTTGGTTTTCCATGAGATTAGAGATTCTCCAAGGAAAATGCAAAAACCAGTGGTTAAACGGCGCGTCGAGATGCAAGATGCCTAGTTAGAGTCACTGAATGCTTTGATTTGGATATCTGTGTCTTTCGAGTAAAAAATGCCTTGAGCAGGAGAGGATTTGATATACCTAAGAACTCTCTGTGCAGCTTGATGGTGTTGTTTTGTGGGTGCTTGAATAAATTGGCTAAGGCATTGTACAACGAAGCTGATGTCAGGTCTTGTGTTCACCAAGTAAAGCAAACGACCAATAATCCTTCGATATGCAAAGACATCATGCACACCAGCTTGTTCAAACAACTTTTCATTTTTCTTAACCATAGGTGTAGAAACTGGTTTCACACCAGTCATACCTGCATCAGATAGAATTTCAAGTGCATATTTTCTGTGATAGACGTGAATCCCTTTCTTTGTTATACCAATCTCCAAACCTAAAAAGAATTTTAATTGCCCAAGGTCTTTGATGGCAAAAGCTGCATTCAGAGAACTCTTAATAGGTTGTATCTCTTTCATGTTATTCCCAGCTATCAGTATATCATCGACATATATGATAAGTGCTGTAAAAGCGTTTTCAGTCTTTCTAATGAACAAAGAGCTATCAGCTTTTGAATGATTGAAATTAATTGAGTAAAGAAAGACAATAAGTTTATCATACCATTGCTTGCTTGCTTGCTTCAAACCATATAAGGATTTAGTCAAGCGACAAACCTAATTTTCTTTTTCAGTAGTGATCCCAGGAGGAATGCCCATGTACACTTCCTCTTATAAATCCCCATGTAGAAAGGCGTTGTCAATGTCTAGCTGTTCAAGGTGCCAATCCATAATGGAAGCAACTACAAGGATGCATCACAAAGTAGTGAGTCTCACGACTGGGGAATAGGTCTCTATGTTGTCTATTCCTTCTTGTTGTGTATACCCATTTACATCCGATAGGAGTTTTGTTTGGAGGAAGATCTGTGATTTCCCAGGTTCTATTGGATTCGAGCGCTTTTATTTCTAATTCCATAGGCTTCAACCACTCAGGGTGTCCCTTTACTTCTTCATAATTTCGAGGCTCGACTTGTGATGAAACGGACATAGTGTAATTTAGCTATTTATTAGATAGTTTATTGTATGAAATGACAAATCAAGAGGATGGCGTACCTTTGGGTTCAAACTCTTATTGTACGGTGTAATCATCATTTGACGATGATAATCTTCCAAGTAAGTGGGTGGTCTCCTAATCCGTGTGGATTGCCTAAGATCATCATGAATAACATTGTTCTCATTCTGTTCAGTTATTCACGTTCGAAGTGGCTCTCTTCGGGTTGCTCATGACCATTATGCAAATACATCATGAAAATCATCTCCTTCTTAAGTAACAGGTTGACTGAGTTGATTATTCTTATTTTTCATGTCACAAAAACTAGTTTCATAGAAAATAACATTTCTTGATACATAAATCTCTCTAGAGTGTATGTCCATAACAATATAACCTTTCACTCCTTGTTTGTAACCAAGGAAAATGCACTTATGTGCTCTAGAATCAAGCTTGTGCCTATTTTACTCCAATGTGGAGGCAAAACACAAGCATCCAAAAACTTTAATATTAGCTAAAACAGGCATGCATTTGTACAGGAGTTCATAGGGACTTTTATTCTGAATTATAGGAGATGGTAAGCGGTTTATCAAATAAACGGAGTGCAAGATAGCAAAAGACCAATATGCAATAGGTAGATTTGATTGAAACATAATGCATCGGGTAACGTTAAAAATATGTTGATATTTTCTTTCCACAATAGAGTTTTGTTATGGAGTTTCATTGCAAGAACTTTGATGTATGATACCATTTTTATCATAAAAATCATTCCAGCAGAATTCTTTGCCATTATCCGTTCTAATGGTTTTAATACTCTTATCAATTTGGTTCTTAACGTGAATAATAATGTTGTTAAAGATCTCTAGTTTCACTCTTATTTTTCATAAGATGAACCCACGTATGTCTACTAAAGTCATCCACGATGGTTAAGAAGTACCTGTGACCTTGAATAGAAGGAACACCAAGAGGACCCCATATATCAACATGAATAAGATCAAAAATAGATTTACTAAAGTTTTTGCTAAGTTGAAAAGGTAATTTGTCTTGCTTTACAAGATGACAAGGAGAACAAATATTTTCATGATTGAAATGTATATCATTGTGAGTTTGGTTACGTGTTCTAAGACCTTATTCGAGGGATGGCCCATGCTACAGTGCCAAATATCAAGTTTTCAGTAGTTTTAAAAACAACTTCATTAAGCACGGAGTTAACAAGACTATCCTTCTTATCTGCATGCATGTGATAAAGCCCATCCTTGATTTCAGCTTGACCAATCGTCTTCAAGGTAAGTTTTTCCTATATCTGACAAACATCATGTGTGAAAAAAAATTGACACTTCAAAGATTTCGTTAGTCTTTGCACAGATGTAATATTTAGCATGAATTCAGGTATGTGCAAAACGTCATGCATAATAATATCTTTTGTTAGGAAAACAGTTCCAACAAAAAATACGGTGACCTTTTGATTGTTAGGAAGCTTAACCCTTACTAGTTTTATTTTGTAGTAATTTGTGAAAACAGAGATGGAGCAAGCCATATGATCTGTGGCTCCAGTATCAAGAATCAAAGAATTCATACCTTTTCTACACGTGTTGTTGTTAGTTGTTGAGGAGTCTCCTACGGTGTTATTAACAACCTTTTCTGTTCCTTTTGAGTTTTGAATCATGTCCAGAAGATGTTGAAGTTGCTATGGATTGATAGCTTTAAAATTTTGCTAATTGACAACGTCATTGGATACGTGTTTTCCTCTCTCGTTCTCATGATCTCTATCTTCTTCAGTAGAGCCTGCATTGTAGTTGACCCTATGCTTCATCCAGGGTGGGTACTCGTGCTTCGAGTAGCACTCGTCTGCGGTGTGATTCATTTTGTGACAAAAGGAACACTGTTTTCCATATCCTTTTCCTCTTCCTTTTTCGTAGCTACGCCAGCTTTGCCCATGGTTATTGATTTTATTGGCTCTTTGATGTTGTCGATCAGTACTGTTTGCTAGAATCTTTGTATCCATTCCTATACTTTCACTCAAGTGTCTTTCTTGTTGTAGAACCAAAGAGAAAACTTTGTTAATACCTGGCAAAGGTTCTGTTAGCAAGATCTATGTCTTGACAGCATTGTAAGCTTCTCCCAAACCCTTCAAGAAACGCATAACTCTGAATCTCCGTAACTTGCCATGATTTTCATCATATCATAACTGCATTTCGTTTTACAACAGCAGTTCGGTAATGGTAGTAAAGAATTTGATTCTTCCCACAAGGTTTTGGAGTCAATATAATACTCTGTTATGCTTCTTTCTCCCTGCTTGATAGAATTTATTTCTTGCAAAAGATCAGATACACGGAAATGGTTGCTTTTTTAGAACCTTTCTTTGAGATCTTCCCACAGTTCCTTCGCATTATCAATGTAAACGATACTTTATGCAATTTGCGTTGAGATGCTGCGTGTGATCCATGAGATAACCATAACATTGCATCTCTCCCATGCTTCATATTAGCTTTCACCGCGTGATGGCTCTGGAATATCCCCGTTGATGAACTTGAATTTATTTTTCAAAAATAAAGCGCATTTCATCGCCCTACTCCATGAGTGGTAATTTGAACCATCTAACAGCGGAGTTACAAGGACCATACTTGAATTTTCCCCAGGATGTAGATAATATGCACTGGTTAAGTTTTGTTGATCATTTTACTGTGAAGGATTTTCTTCAGCCATGAGTTGTAGAACGGTGAGGAGCAAGAAAAAGGAAGAAGGGAGAAAAGAAGAAGAAATGGCAGCGGGGCAGAGCTGGTTCAGACCTGCTCTGATACCATCTTGAATTTCTGCATGATACGTAAAATAAAGGTAGGAGGTGATAGGCACCGTAAAGAAACAGAGAGATGAAGGAAGAAGAGAGAGGGAAGATGATATTGTTTCTAAAAAATAAAAATGCTATATGATAAATCTTAATGTGAAGTAAGATTTATCTTAATGGCTCCCTACATGGAAACTGTTAACCGTGTTCAAGTCTTCTCAACGATGGACGAATTTTTATGATATGTTTGCATTATTTTTTGTCTCGGTCGGTCAAAGATTTTTAACTTATGTGTTTATTACTTGTGTAGACATCATGACAAGAGAGGCTCTTCAGTCGGGAAGTATCATGTCTACCTTCCATGCTAAGGTCCTTGAGAGGGGGTAAAGGCAAGGGTAGCCTAGAAATGGTTGCTGTCGGTAACCCTTCTACTACTATGGTGTCTGGCCCCTCGACTACTGCTGATGAGGCATAAAAAGAAGAAGGAGAGATGCTCCCAACACCACAAATAGCACTCGGTCTCCCAACGGTACCCCGAGACGCCCACAAACTCCTTCTCCAATTCATTTAGAGTCTTCATCACTGTTGGGCCCATCCGGTCCTGCTACTGTCCCCACCCTTGCTCCCAAAGCCCCAATCGCTCCCTTGGCTCTACTCGGGGTGATCTTCAATTTACACGGGGTGTCCAAGTTGGTTTGTTGTCGACTGCTAAAAACCTTTTCTCCTCCGTCCCCGAAGAGGAGATGCTCGCAGTCGGCATTGAGATACAATGTCGGGGTCTCGTCGTAACCCGACTGGTGTGCTGATATCCGAGGTCAAGCAATCAAGACAAGGCCTCACCAAATATCAGACGGACCTTAGTAGAAGAAGAATTGGACATAAAACAGAACATCAAATGTTCTTTCTTCTAGTCTTCTTAAAAGACAAAAACATGTTTGTAAATAAATTGGGCTCACTTTGGGGGTCCAAATAGAAAAATAGGCTAGAGTAGATTCACATAGCATAAAAGGGAGTGTACTTGGCGAAATGGGTTTGTACCAAACCCACTTTTTCAAGACAAGACACCTAGGTTTAGGAAGGTTAACCTACCTTCTAGAAGACCTAGCTAAGGGGCGGCTTTGACCGTAGTCAAACCCCCTTTGCCGCCCCTCTCCCTTTTTCCTTTTTACCCTTCACCATCTTGCCCACCAAGGCATCCCTTCCTATAAATAGGGTGCCATGCCTCATGTATTGGGACAATTGAAATTAAAAGTAAAGAAACTCTGTCAGAGTGAATTTGTGAGTATGAGTACTCATTTTATCTAGGTCTTATCTTGGGTGGGTAACATCTCAAGTGGTGGCTCTGGGTCTTATCTTGGGTGGGTAATATCTCAAGTGGCGGCTCTTACATCCCTCACTTGGAGTTCCTCTGCTCCAAGTGGCGTGACTTCTTTTCTTCCCATAAGCTCTCTTCAACTTTTCCTCTTTTAATCTTTATTTGCACCTTCCATTCCATTCCATTCCTCTTTATACTTTCATTTTTGTTTCTTATTTTTGTTGGTTATCTTTGCCTTATTCTTTTCTATTCCGTACCTTTGCATCATTTCTCACCTTATAATTGTCTTTTCTCTTTACCTTTCTAAAGTGAACCTTCACACTTACTTAACCACTTGGTTAAATTAGTGTCCAGTGAGAATCTTAGGGTTTTCACCATAATTGCTAATTCCCAAAATCATAAACAAAAGTGGAACCTTTAAAATGTGCAATCCTAAAATCAACTCACAGTATTAGATTAGACCTCTAGTTTACTAAAGTCATCTTGGAGGCGATGTCGGCCTTCGAGTCTAGGATGGCCAAAGCCGACACCGACCTCGAGTTGGCCGAGATAAGGTGTGCCGAGCTAGAGAGGAAAGAAAGGAAGAAGGCGGCTAAGGCAGTCGAGCTGAAGAAAGCCCTTGAGGAGTCCAAGGCAAGGATCTTGGTGGAAGCCTAGCTTGACAAAATACAAGATGATACCTTGGTGATGTTGAGTGAAAGCTTTGATCAAGCCGTTCGACAGGCCTACCTGTTCTATAATGGGTCACCACCACGCCACTATGGATGTCTATGAGGGTCAATTGGTACCCTTTAATGAATTGGAGGCTTTGAAGAATGCGACGTCAAAGAACCTCAGCCGAGGACGTTGAAGATGAAGACTGTTAGGTTTAGTCTTTATTTTTTTTTTTGTTCCCTCGGGCCGGGGTGTGGCTTTCTCTTACTTCTTCAATCAATATATCGGTCGTTCTTCCTTATTCCTGCTTTACATAATGTACATGTTATAATAATCAATCTTTTAATCATTAATGGGTATGACCTATTACATGTGATTCTAACCATGGGTCAATAACATCAAACACACTTTCAAACCACTCTTTATTCGTGCTTGATTAAATCCTCCATGCACTCCCTTTCTCTTTGTGTTAGTAGAGCCAAGTTATCTCATATACCTCATTCTAACCATATTCATTCCTTCTTTGACAAACTCTTCATGCAATTGGATGTAATCCAATTTTGCAGAAAACTGTCCTATCACACTATTTTGCATCCATGGCAGAATATGCTATTGAGTCATTATAACAGGGTCCTTCCATTTATCTTGTGATGATCCTCTAACTACATTATCAAAGGATTTCTTCCCCTTCTTTTCTATCCATACCTCATTACCTTTCTTCTTCCTATTCCCCTTATGATGAAAACCATCAAGCCTCGAAACATTTGGCTAAGAAGATTGGAAGCAAAGAAAGGATCTTAGAAGACTCTCATCTGAGGGAGAATTAATGTTGTCTGCTCTTCCATTTTTACCTAGTTTTACAAATATTATACAAAGTAATATAGACTTTATTTTGGGCTTGTATTTGGGCCATTTTCTTGGGCCATGTTTTGGGCCAATTTTCATGGGCTGTGTATTGGGACAATTAGAGTAGGGTGTAAATAGAAAAAGAAATAGTCTAGCTAGAGTTACAATTGGGTCTCCTTGGACCCAATGCAACTCTAGACCATTTAGGGTGCACAAATAAATTACGAGAGTGCAAATAGAAAGCATGGAGTGGCAAAGAAGGCATGAAGGTCCACATGTCATCTCCTTAATGGAAAGGATTCCCACCAATGCCAAAAGGACATTTGTCTTCATGGGAATGGAGAGAATTCTCTCCAATTAGAGGAGGACACTTGTCAACTTCTAATTTGAAAGGATTTGCTCCAATTAGAGAGAGTCACTTGTCCTTCTATGAGTGAAGAGCTTTTAGGATTAAAGCTCGCACCTTAGCTGCCCATGACACTATAAATACAAGTGCTAGCCCGCTTGTAAATTAGCTTAGAATTGATTAAAGAATTGGTGCCCAAATTTGTGCACATCTTGTCTTCTTTGCTCACTCTTACTAACACTAGTTTTGTGTCTAGCTTAGAACTTCTTAGGAGTTGGCCTCACCTCTCTTAAGCTTCATTATCATTCTCCATACACCAATACTTCACAATTTCTTTTACTCATTTTAGCCACCCAATCCCACCAAATTCCACACTCCAAAATACAAGACAAAAGACTCATAGCAATGCAAGCTAGGATTGCATCACCATAGTTTCTTCGATACGCTGAGTTCTAGCTTCCCTCCTATCTTCCCTCTTTACCTCTCTATTTGTAACAGGTTCACCTCTTCGGTACCTTGGAACATTAACATAGAATTTCATGTTACCAATGTAGATTTGATCCAACTCTTTCTTCAAACGCCATGCATTTCCAACATCAAAGAACCTCACGAACCCAAATTTTCTCCCCCATCTATTCAACCTACGTGATATGAACACTTCTTTCACCCTTCTCCATCTTTGGAAGATCTTGATCATGTCATATTCCCCAAAATCATTGGGAAAATTTGAGAAGAAGGTTGTGTAGCTTCTTGATGCTTTCAGTAGCTTGCGGCCATTGCGGTATATGTCATTTGCAGCAGGTTTAGGTCCACCTTTGCGTAGTCTCTTCATCTCCGGATGATTCTTACATTTAGCAGAGCAATGTAGTCCAATGAATGAAGTTTACATTAACTTGTGCATGACCTAACATGTTAAAACTCACTCATTTTAAAACGGAAAAGCATGCAAAGTCAACCAAGTTTAGCAACCAAAACTGACGAACAAACGAAGACATGCATATCATGTAGAAAGAAAAGCATAAAAAAAATAAAAGGGTACCACTCCCGCGTGACCCACAAACTTTCGTAATTATTGGTGTAATATATATTTTAGTAATTCAAAGCGGGTGTTGGTCTAATTTCATGACTGGCTGAAATAAAAAAGGTTCTATGTTGCATTATTGATTCTCTTCTTCTAACAGTTGATGACGTCATCAATTCCTTCCATGGAATTCGCTTCTTCATCATCCAAACTCCCAAGGATGTACGATGTGCTCATCAACTTCAATAATGGAGAAGACATTCAAAGGAAATTTGTTTCTCATCTCGATTCTGCCCTCTCTGCTGTTGGCCTCACCACCTTCCTTCATAACCCGAATGCGGAGAACCCAATTCACATCCAAGAACGTAATCTCAATCTCTATCGTGTAGCAATTGTTGTTTTCACCAAATCCTATTCTCAATCTGCTTGGTGTCTTCATCAGCTTCAACAAATCATCAAATGGTACCAAACTTATTGCCGACATCTTCTGCCCGTTTATTACGAAATTCAGCCATCTGATGTACGTCTTCAGATGGGTGATTTCGGTAAAGCCTTCAAAGCAACTGCAAAGCAAGCATTCTCAAGACCAGAACTGGAGCATGGCATGTCCAGGTGGAGCCACGCACTCACCAAAGCTGCAAATTTATTTGGATGGGATGAGAGCAATCACAGGTAAATCACTAACTCAATCAGCATATTTCAAGCTTCTGATTTAATTTGGGTACTACATGACTTCTACCATGATTGCTATTGAACTCGAAGGAGTGATGCTGAACTAGTCCACAAAATTGTTAAGACCGTTCTTCATTTATCAGTCTTGTCTGCTACTAAATTTCCAGTTGGATTACAATCCCATGTGGAAGATGTGATTCGAACCATCAAAAATAAATCCTCCCTAGTTTTTACGATAGCGATATGTGGAAAGGGAGGATCGGGTAAAACCACCCTTGCCAAAGCCATCTATAATCAAATTCACGGTACATTCATGGAGAAAAGTTTCATTGAAGATATTACACAAGTTAATGGAACAAGAGCATATCCTCTTTTAGAGAAACAACTTTTTTTAGATGTCCTAAAAACAAAGATGAAGACACCTAGCGCTGAGATGGGGAGAATAATGATTAGGGAAAGACTTCATGGGAAAAGGGTGCTCATTGTACTTGACGATTTAACTATGGCCGATGCATCATTAGTATCGATATGGCGAGAATGGTTCAGTGGAGGAACTGTAATAATCATTACAACAAGAAATGCAGACCTACCAAAGATTCTTGAAGTTGATTCTGTTTTTAGATTACAGCTAATGAACGAAAACGAGTCTCTCGAGCTTCTTAGTTGGCATGCATTTGGAGAAGCAAAACCAAAAGAAGAATACAATTACCTTGCAAAAAGTGTAGTTAGTCGTTGTGGAGGACTACCTCTCGCTCTTGAAGTCATTGGAAGTTGTTTATTTGAAAGGTCAAAAGAAGAATGGAATAGTGTTTTGTTAAAATTGGAGAAAATTCCCCTGCACGACATTGAAGGGAAATTGAAAATAAGCTTCGATGGTTTACGCAATGAAATGGAAAAAGATTTATTCCTTGATGTATGTTGTTCCTTCGTTGGTAAGGGCAGAGCCTATGTTACGAAGATCCTAAATGGCTGTGGAGTAGACACTGATAGTGGAATAAGAGTTCTGATAGAACGTAGCCTCATAAAAATTAAAAAGAACAACAAACTAGGAATGCATCCTTTGCTACAAGAAATGGGAACAGAAATTATTCGTGAAATTTCAGAAAAGAAATTTTGGATGAAAAGCAAACTGCAGCTTGATGATGCAGAATATGTATTGACAGATAATTCAGTAAGAACATTCTTTATATTTGGTTTTTAAAACTTGTCTTGAAAGTGTTTGCTTTGCTTTCTCATTTTCAGTACATTTATTTTCCTTTTACTCTTTTCATCACAGGGGAGAAACTCTTGGCCAATGCCTGTGAAACTGCGTTCAGCCAGAAGAGAACCATCCAGACTGCTGAAACTCACTGGAAATTCTGAGTACATTTCTAATAAACTGAGATGGATCAGTTTGCTAGGATCTTCTTTAGAATACCCACCTATCGGCTTTCATCTGCATGATGCAATAGCGATTGACATAAAGCACAATCTTCGTCAAATCCTCTGGAAAGAACCTCAGGTTTTTATTACGTGCCATTTTCTATTAAAACACAAAACTAAACTAAAACAAAAACAGTAACCTACTTCTGTTTCATTTTGATTTTCTTGTCTGATACTTGTCAAAAAAATAACTATCACGGTGTAGGTTTTGAGGTGGCTGAAAGTCCTTAATATTACTCACTGCCAGTATTTAATAGAAACCCCTGACTTTTCCGGACTACCAAATCTTGAACAACTCATTCTCAAAGATTGTCCAGGATTGCGCCAAATACACCAATCTATTGGATGCCTCTGCAATCTTACACTGCTAAATTTGAAGGACTGTACAAATCTGAACAATCTCCACGCAGAGGTATATATGTTGAAATCTTTAAAAACTCTCATTCTCTCTGGGTGTTCGATGATTGACCTATTGGAAAGAGATACAGCGAAAATGGAATCCTTGATAACTCTAATTGCTGAAAATACAGCTGTTAAACAAGTGCCCTTTTCGATTGTAAGATCAAAAGGCATTGGATATATATCCCTATGTGGATTTCAGAGATTGACACCTAATCTTTTTCCTTCTATCATTCGGTCTTGGATGTCGCCAACAATGAATCCCCTATCTCTTAGTCATTCGTTCATGGATATGGAGGATAATAATAGTTGGGAAGATATTGCGCCATTGCTTAGCAGCCTGGCAAATCTTCGGAGTGTTTTGGTGCAATGTGAGACCGAGTTTGAACTATCTACGCAATTGCAAAATATTCTGGTCGAATATTTTGCAACTACTACAGAATCAGAAATTTCAAAGCAGCACTTCAGGTTTTCTATGATTGGTGTTGGAGCATACCATGAATTCTTCAATGCTGTTAGCCATGACGCATCTAAGGTTCTTCTCTAGCTTTCCCTTTGGTTTATCACTTCACCCTGACTTTAGCAATTAAGAGAACACAAAATAATCCTAATGAAGTATCTAATAGAAACTATAATTCTAAATTTTTAGCACGCTTCGCTTATACAGCCACACAACTTCATCCAAAAGTATCTGATTTTATTAATCAACTAACCAAGTGATTATGCCTATACCTAGTCCTTGGAAATTGATTTCCACTTTCTTGCTTTATTAGCTTCTTGATTTATTCTTAACGATTGTAGAAATATAAACTGAAAGAGATGAACACAGAAATGCATTCTAAATCCCTAACGACATAATGCTGATATAACACAACAAATTGCATTACATTTTGTAATTTTTTATGACAAATAATTGTTGCAGAAGATAATTTAAATAGCAAAAATTATAAAAATGTCTAAGCTTTTTATCATATGGTACAGGTAACAGTAAGCAGTAAGTCATGTGATGTTTATCTCCCAGGTGACAATGATCCTTATTGGTTGGCCCATATGGGTGAGGAACATTCTGTTTCTTTCACTGTGCCTCTAGATCGTGACTTGAAGGGAATGGTTTTGTATATTGTTTATTCATCAACCCCTGAAATCGAGGCAACTGAATGTCTTAGAAGTGTCTTAATTGTTAATTACACAAAGTGCACATTGCATATACACAACCATGGCACAGTAATTTCATTTAATGGTATAGATTGGCAGGGTATATTGTCAAATTTAGGATCTGGAGACAAAGTGGAGATTTTTTTGAGTTATGGTAATGGATTGGTTGTCAAGAAAACAGTTGTCTATCCCATATGTGGTGAATTAAATTACTTGAGAGAAGAGCCTGAGCCAGAGGAAAATTCTCTTCTTAGATTCATAAAGAAAATTGTAATGTGTCTTCAGGTAAGTCATTTATTCCACTTCATCTTTTTCCATCTTTTCCAGTATAGCTTATTGTTATGAAATTCATGTTTATTTTAACCTTGTTTCTCACTCCTCAAATTGTGCTTCACTTAAGCTGTTTATCTTATTTGTTTGCTTGTTGTTAATTTGGTCAATTCTTTTCCCTTTTAGTGTATAATATCTCATTAAGAAATGCATAATGAAATAAAGACATGTTATGAGCTTTGCTTTGCTATCTGCTAGGTAGTTTCTGTTTTCGTGTCAACTTAATAAGCATGAATCCCTTTATTTTAGACTAAATGAAACAAATTTTAATTTCACTTCTCTTTTTACACTTATTTTATTTGTTTTACGTATAATTTAAATATATCAATTTTTTCAATTTACGTTTATAAGTTGCATTATAGTTTTTTTTTAAAATAAAAGCTTTCATGTTAGGCATCACTATCACTATGCAACCTGACATCTCAGCTAGGCTGACACCTCAGCTAGGCTGACACCTCAGCTAGGCTGACACCTCAGCTAGGCTGACACCTCAAGCAACAACAATCATCTACAATCACCCGAAAAAAGTATTATTATTAAAAAAAAGAAAAAAAGAAAGAAAATACAAAAATATGAGGGGACTAGACCAAAACTCATATGCTCACAAAAACGATACATAGGTAAACTATACCTATTCATAAAAAATTCTAAGAATAAACTAGATGGAAGCCTATTATACCAATGAAAAGATTTTCTATGAATAAATCATAAATTAGCCAACTTATCAGCACACGCATTCCCTTCATGGAAAATATGAGTAACCCTAAACTTGATTTTCCCATAATAATTAAGACAAGTATTCCATCGATTCCGAAACATCCAAGGAACATTTGTCCTAGCAGTAAACGCAACACAAACCAAAGCAGAATCACGTTCCAACTAGACATTAGTAAGCCCCAACTTTTGAGCTTCCTCCATAGCATGTATAACCCCATAAAACTCAACAACCAGAGCAGTCTGAACTCCAAGAAATGCAGAAAAAGCTCCAATAAACTCCTCCATACTCCACGGAAAATACCTCCACAAGTAGCAAGACCAGGGTATCCCCTAGCAACCCCATCAATATTAATTTTAAACCAGCCTGGTGAAGGAAACTCACATCTCATAGAAAGAGGACGGAGAACTTTACCAGTATTAGTATTAATACCAAAAAACTTGATCACATTGAAATCGAACATATCATTATTCATATAAGCTTTTGATAAATTACCCACAAGACAAGTTAAATCTTTAATAGCCGAAATAGCCCGAGTAACCTCAATCTTGTTCTGAAAACGAGCAAAATTCCTCATACGCCATATCATCCAAATAGAAAAAGTTATCACTGCAAGCTTAATCAATTTAACCAAAGGACTACCATTACTCTTAATAAAAGAAAGAAGGTCATCCTTATTAGAGAAATGAGAAGTAAGAAAAATCTCCCGAACCCAACTCCAAATATCCAAAGCATTAGAATATTCAAAAAATAAATGCGGAATAGATTCCTCGTGCTTTTCACAAAGCGTACTCATATAACAAATATGCAAACCTTTATTCTGAATATGTTGATCTGTAGAAAGCAGTCCATGAAAAACTTTCCAAAGTACAAGAGATTTGAAAGTCGGAATAAATGAAGACCAAATAAATTTACCCCAACCACAGGGAACTCCTGGTTCCAAGAAGAAAGTTCTATCGATTTAAGAGTGAAACGACCAGACTCATCTAGAATCTAATTAGGAATATCATGTTTCGTACTAACCATGATATGACTAAAAAGATGAGGCATCTACTGTAAAGACAATGGAATATTTCAATCACAACCTGTCCAAAACTGAGAGACGGTATCCGGAATGCTAGAACCATCAGATATACCTGCTATATTTGCTAAAGAAGTAACTAAACACCATTTATCATTCCAAAAATTAATAAAAGAACCTGTACCAACAATCCAAGAAGTACAATCAAGTATAGTAGAATAAAACTGCTTAATTCCAGGCCAAAGAGATGAGGATCTATAAATCATTCTAAGCTCATATTTTGATTTAAGAACCCTGGCTTTCAAGAGCAAAGACCAAAGCCTGTTGCTATAAGCAAAATTCCAAGCAAGCTTAAGAAGATAAAAATTATTTTCATGGTGAAGGTTAATAATCTTCAAACCCCCATTCTCAGAAGGAGAACAAAGCGTAGCCCAATTAACAGTAGCTATGCCTTTTTTTAGAATATCTCCAGTCCAAATAAAATTTCTACACCACTACTCAACTTGCTTAAGAAGAGAAATAGGCCATTTATACAAATTAAAACTATAGGCTAGAAGTCCCGTAATCACTATATTGACCAACTGAATCCGACTCATCATGCTTCAGTTTAACTTTATCAGCTAAAGGTTGAAGAAACTGACCCTTTGGAACACCAATAAAGATAGGCATTCCTTAATAAGTGAAAGGCAAACAACCATGACTACAAGAAAGAATACGCTGAATTTTGGTAACAAATCTTAGTGCGATCCCATGGCAACATTCCTTTCATAGAGTGCAACTCTCGTGGCGACATTCCTTTCCTGGAGTGCATAATTGAAGGTGTGGCCGCTAGGGTTCCAGTGCCTACCCCAACGCCGTCAACCCAAACTTGTCCAATAACTTAATATCTCACGTGCCTTAAAACCTTCACATGCCTCACATGCGTTTCTAAGGATAATTTTATTGTGTCAGAACCTTACGTCCTGAACATATCCTGCATGCATAGCGTATCTGTGAATCTGGTTCTGCACCTTGACACGTGTAATTCTGTTGACCCCTCTGTGGGCCCTACCATGCCGACCTCTCCTGTACCGACCTCTCACTCATGTGCCGACGTCCGAGGTCTGGCCACTACACTTTCCAATTTTAAACTACATTCAATTCTCATTTAATAAAATTTTAATGAATTATATTTAGGGCAGGCAAAACGGGGCGGGCCGCGCGGGCTAGCCCGCAGCCCGCACTAGAAAACGCGGGGCGAGTTCCCATTTGTAGCCCGCGAACCCGCTTAAGCCCGCCCCGCATAACCCGCGGCCAGTGCGGGCTTACGACGGGGCGAGGCGGGCTGGCCCGTCAGCCCGCAGTGAAAAATAAATGGCATTTTGTGCTTGCGGCAGTGTGGTTGGCTGTTGCGTTTTTATCTTCAATTGAATTGAATTGAATCCCAATTTCTCCACCACTTATCCACTGTGCCTGAACCCTAAAATCCCAATTCCTATTCTCCTCCACCGCGAACCACCACAACGCTAGCATCCTCCACCGCGAACGCGAACCATGACTGCAGCGACCGCGAGCAGGACCACGAACCACCGCGAGCAGAGGACGACCGCGAACCACCGCGAGCGCGAGCCACCGCGAGCAGGACCGCGGACCACAGCGAACCACCGCGAGCAGAGGACGACCGCGAACCACAGCGAGCACGAGCGCAAACCACCGCGAGCAGAGCACGAGCGCGAGCCATCGCGAGCACGAGCGCGAGCCACCGCGAGCACGAGCGCGAGCCACCGCGAGCAGGACCGCGAGCCACCGCGAGCAGGACCGCGAACCACCACGAGCAGAGCACGACCACAAGCAGAGCAAAGCCAATTTTGTAAAAGTTAAGCGGGCCGACCCGCAAGCCCGCGGGGCGGGCCACATGCAGGGCGGGCCACGAAAACTGACCCGCATTGTGTATGCGGGGCGGGCCAACCCGGCCCGCATTCGGCAAGCTTAAGCGGGGCGGGCCTAAGCGGAGCGGGCCGGCCCGCTTTGCCACCCCTAATTATATTACAACCAAACTTGAGTATAAATAAAGATTCTTATTGTTAGTTTTAAACTTACACAAGTATAACAAATAGTAACTTGTATGCTTTTCTTGAAAAGTTGTATATGTTTGTGTTCGTTTTCCTATGAGAAAATGTATCCATTGTAAAACAATATTCATTTTGTTTTGTTGAAATAATCTTGATCATGTGTAATATAACCTTTAATTGTGTAAAATTTCTATAATTATGACACGTCATGCTACTAAAAATTTCTATTATATCTTACTAGATAAGGTAAAATTTTGAATTACTTTGACTAGCTTACGGTGGGTGAAATAATTTACATACCTATTTTCTTCGTGATCATTCTTATAAGAATTTGAAATTTTATTTAATTTATAATGTATCCATACATATTACAAATGGAGAGGCTCTCAAGGTAAGTTTAAACACGTGTCCTCTCAACAAAATTTTGAAAAAAAATTCAAAAACATTTAATACCAAAAGTAGAAAAAATTCCACCAATCAACACAACACATCTGGACCAACCAAAACATGCCACATAACACTCTTTAAAAGTCACTTTTTTTTCTCTCTCATTCCGTTTCGTTTTCCTTCTCTCTCTCATTCCGTTTTCTCCATTCTCTCTCTCAAACTCTCTTTTCTCTGAAACCCTAATCGCAACCCTTCCGTCCCTCCCTTTTCTCCTTTTCCTTTACTCATTTTCACCATTTTGGCAACTGTGTCATTGATATGGAACTTCTGAACGGTTCACAGTTTGCCTAAAAGCAATGTCTTCAGAATGGAGGATTAGGGTTTCATTCTTCTCCCAAAAGCTTAAATTGGGTTTTTTTTTCTGCAACTGTGTTTGTAGAAGAATCATAAATCACAAACAAGGTAATGTTTTTTCAAATTCAAATTTGATATTGGATGAATTGTGGGGCCTTTTTCGGACTACATATACCTCCTCTTCTGGGATTGATTTTGCACTGCACTGAATATCTTTTTTTTTTCTACTTCTCATTCGATTCTTAGAAGTGTGTTATTCTCATTCCACTATTTTGTGCATTTCATATTGATGTTCATTATGTTTTCGTCCTCTTCTCATTGCATTTGTTGATTCATTTCATATTCATTTGAACCTCATTGTTTTGCTTTTATCGGATTCTGTGCTGCGTTTCATATGAGTTCATCCTTTTTAAAAGTTTCTTTTGTTCATGTGCTTTAAATTTTTTATTCTTCTTCTCATTTGATTCTTCGATGCATTTCATAATCATGTTCATCCGGTTTAAATTTCTATGTGCATGCACCATTTGAAGAGACAATTTGTTCTATTGTATTCTGCACACTGCATTTCATATGGATTTTCATCTTCTGTATTGTATTTTCATGACATTTTCTATTCCAGGTATTACCCTTTTGAATCAGAACTGGCAAGGTTGGATCTGAAGTAAAATGTCTGCGAACCGAATCGAACAATCACGAGAATCAAAAGTGAGGTAACTACATTGTTTTCAAGATTTTAGCTTATTCTTAACTCCATTTCTTTATATGTTTTTAGTTCTGTGTTTGTTACTTTTTTTTTCCAAGTCATGTAGTTCTTTAGATTTCCAGTTTTAATTGTTGATTCTGTGTCTTTGTTTAATGTCTTTGTTTAATGTTTTTTGTTTACTTGATACATTCAACATCTTCCATTATCTTTGTTCTCTTTTACTTATTATTTTTCATTTTTTTTTACAGGAAGCATATTATTAACATCATTAAATACCTGTCAGAGCAATTAAGTCCCAACTTTATTGTTTTGCTTTTCCCATATACGGTGACAGTTCTCTATGCTTAGTTCCCATAACTAAGCCTTTAAGTCTTTTTTGTTATCGTTTTAGGCTAATCGTTTATAGTCAGTGTTTTTAAACGAAGACAAATATTTAATTTTAGTGGTTATTTCATAATTATTACTTATTTTTGGTGAATTCATTCTGTTTTTCATTGTATTTGTTCCCTGCAATATGCATACATAACGTGTTAAATTTTTCATTCATTATCTAAAAAATTTAAACACGTGTTATCTCTAAAACAAATGGAAAGGATTCTCAGATAAATTTAAACACGTCTCATCTATAATAGAAATGTAGAGAACTCATCACAATTTTCTCATGAGAAACACATAAGAGTCAAATTATTGTAAAGTACATGTTTACAAAATTAAATCATTCATAGCTAGGATTTATATTTTTGATCATGACTTATTTTGTCTTAAAATTTTGTAATATTCTTTTAATGACAAGGTGGTTGCATAACTTTATAGGATTCACTAAAGATAGCACCTACATGTTGTCCAGCAAACCAATATAATTCTAGAATTTGTATTGTAATGTCCACTTTGTGGACAAAATTTATTCTACTTAGTGTTCTTAATTTTTTAGTATTTACATTCTAAACAAATGTAATTTCATTTTATTTTATTTTATTTTTTATTATAGAATATATTATGTTGTATTTTCTATTTGAATATGTTATTTTATCATTTCTTTCACTCGATACATTTATAATTTTTGTATTTACTAAAAAATAAGACAAATTTAATTTAAAATTGTTACATTTAAGAAAGTAATTGTTTAATAACTTTAAGAACAACAAGGTTCCATGAACATAAATATATTAATAATAATATAAAAAATTACATAAATCTAAAAATAAATCTTTAAAATGAATTCAAATACAAAAGATTTTAATGTTATTTAATTTTGTTTTAAACTTTTGAGTAATAACATTCTAAATTAATGTAATTTAATTTTACTTTTTATTATGAAATATATTATGTTGTATTTTCTATTTAAATATGTTATTTTATCATTTCTTTCACTCGATACATTTATAATTTTTTACTTTAAAAAAAATAAGACAAATAAAAAATAGGATAAATTGGAAATTGTTACATTTCAGAAAGTAATTGTCTAATAATTTGAAAACAGCAAGATTCCAAATATTAACATAAGTATATTAATAATAATATAAACTTTTCATAAATATGAACATAAATCTTTAAAATGAATTCAAATACAAAATAATTTAATTGAGGATTTTTTTGAAAAGGCAAAATGTAGATTATATATCTGTAAGCATAATGTCAATTTATTGTCTTTTTTTAAGTCCACGAACAGTCAATTAAAGGAAAATCAAGCTTTTTGCATTGCATAAAAAGCCTTTCTTAAAAAAATTGCATACTTTCATGTCTTCTTAGGAATTTATTTATTGTGTTGTCTACATCACAAGCATACAGTGATTTATACAATGACTTAAATAAAGTAAAAGTTTCATCTTTGGTCATTGTGCACACAGAGGGTCTCTCAGATTTGCATTTTTTTTTTCTTTTATTACCTTATTAGCTTACCTGAAGAATACTTGCAAAATAAAGTTACCTAAGGTTTCCATTTTTTACAATTCTAGAGTTGTAACATTATTCTGTACATTTTTAAAATTGAGTATTTTATTTTTCATCTCTTTTACATATTGTGGATGTCTCTCAAAGTATTTTCTGTATATAACCTGACAAATATATTTGTTTGCATGTTCAAGTCAAAAAAACAATTTTATTAATGGTGGTTAAAGTAGAAACATGTTTTTTTGGAGTGAAAAACAATTTTCAAATGGTTTCTTTGTGTCACAATACTCTTATACTCTTACTTTCTTTTCTTACTATTTGTAGTCATTTTAAATTGTAAATTTTAATTAGTTTTTTTTTAAAAAATAAATAAATACAACATCTTCTATATAAATACATGTTTGATATATTCTTTGAAATCACATTTAGCATCAGCATCAACATTTGCACTCTAGATTTTCCTCTTACTCCAAAAGTCAGATTTACAATGTCTTTCTTAAGACAAAATACAAATTCAATCAAAGATGTCAATCCAGAAAGTGAAAATTTGATTCTGATAGGAAGAGTAATTCGATTGTGGTTTGTCTTGGATTTCAAGAAAAACAAGTTACCATTTTCAATGGAAATGGTAATTTAAGATAAGGAGGTGAACTATTCTATCATTTCCTTTGTAATTGTTTTCTAGCAAATATTAATATCAAATATTAATATCACACATTTCCCTTTATCAATTTTATTTAAACTATGCTTTTATACTTTTTAAATAAATTATTACTTTTAAATGTAGATATTAGTGAAAGATATTTTGGGAGATTTACATACATCATGAAGTTGGTGGCCACATTCAAATTTACATATGACAGTTTTATGGCCAACATTTTACATTTTCTGAAATTATTATTAAAATGTAAAGGTTATGGAGAGCATGAATGACTTCGTTCTTTAATCTTATTATAATTGATGTACTACTTAGATGATGGTAAATTTATGTAATCTTATCATAGATTGTTTATGTATTATTTATTTAATTTAATTTCAATTCCTCAAATTTTAAGGAAATTTTTGTTTATGAACAATTTCTACATTATATTAATTATTATTATTATAATTATTATCATTATTATAATCATTATTATAGTAAGAAAATAAAACAAAATTTAAATCTTCAATTTATCTACTATTTATGAAATTTCAAATTATTATAATTATCATTATTATAATCATTATTACAATAAGAAAATAAAACAATTTCAATTTCAATTTATCTACTATTATGAAATTTAAAATTAGTATAATTATTATAATAAGAAAATAAAACAAAATTTAAATCTTCAATTTATCCAATATTAATGAAATTTTAAATACAATAAATAAATTGTATTTTAAATTTCAAATTAGGTGAATAAATGACTTTTTAATTTTATTTTAAAAATTAATTCAAGTACAATAATATAAATATATAATATAATATAGTATATATTAATTAATATTACAGACACTTTCAAAGTTACATTATTAGACATTAAATTAAATTAAAATGATACAATTACAAATTAAAATAAAAATAATTTCAAACTTATTTAACTTAAAATAAGAATAGAAATAATAAATAAATAAGTTAGAGATTGGAACTTTCTGAAAACAACAAATAAACCCTTGGGTCTCCTAACGTTACTTCCAAATTCATTGCCCAGTTTTCATCTATTCAAATTTCAATATTCAAAGCAAAATTATCTTTTTTCCATCAGAGAAACAACTCTTAGTTTCCAACATCTGTGTTTCCAGCAGTTTGGCTTACTACCTTTTCTACATTTAGCAGAATCCGGTGAGTTTTGTGGTTTACATTTCTACTTTCTTATTTCTTTATTCTTAGTATCCATCAGCTCTACAACATAAGAACATAGTATGCATGGAAGCGGAAATTAATTTTTTTTTTTGGATATTTGTTCATTTTGCACACAGATTTTAATGAAAGTTCCCTTTTTTTATATGCATTTAGTTCACAGATTTAAGATTAAAATCATTTCTCTTTTTCTGAAATTAGGCACTACAGGCTATCAATGTTCATTTATAGAAACCGACAGTGTATGTAAAAGGGGAACTTTTATAGGTAGTATACAAATTTTAGGTATTCTTGCAAGGCTTTCTTTTTCTTTTTTTTTTTTAAACACACCTACGTAAAGTTTCCACTTTTTTGCATACTCCTGTTCTCAGATAATGCTATCAATGTTTAAATTGTTGTGCTTCTGTTTCATCTTTTTTACAGTTTAAATCTGTTATGTATACAAACTAACAAGTATATTTCCCTGCAGGTGGACTCTTTCTAAGGTCAAACAAGAATTTCATTAAAGGCAATGCTTAAAATAGAAAACGTTCTTTGCAATAGAAAAGCAAATTTGTTGCACAGTTTAAAAGTTAAGTTTTCATTTTGGATATCGACTTCCTTTCATGCATTGCATGACCTGTCGTGTTTGAACATTGATACTACTTAAATTACTAATCCAGTTTATTGGTCTTATTATAATTTTTTAATTAGGGTATATTTCAAATTGGTCTCATTATTATACAAAATCATGGATAAGAGTACAACTGCTATAGCTGGTGAAAGGTACCTTTTTATATTTAACAATTTTGAACAATTAAATTTAGTTATATTAAAACCACATTAAAACCATGTTAGCTCTTCAAATAACTTCCATGTCTAGCTTTTTTTTATTAGTCGTCCATGAATTAGATATTATACTTAGTTTTTGGTATTAGTTACACTCAATTAAATGTATAATTCATTTTTGTTTTTAACTTGATATACTTTTAAAAGTTATTTACTTTTTAAGTTCCAAAAGTTTTTAACTTTTTCCTCTGACATATATATGGTGCACAGTCACTAATCCCATAAGTATTTTTATTAAGTGTATTATGTCAAAAGTAAGGACACATAAGCAACTAAATATTCCTCCAAATGTATCCAAAAAAAATGGCAGTAAAAGAAAGATAGTCTACACACTAAATTATTATAACAAAACAACATTTGTATCCTTGAAAGTAGTTTGTTCTGAGCACAATACTCTCTGAACTTATGGAGGAACTCAAGAGAAAGGTTTCTACAAGAAACAGAATTGTTACCCGTTCTCAGACAAACGTTAATGTATCAGGTAAAATATCTATATTTATATTTAGGTTCCTTGAGTTATCTATGCTCTTGATTTTCCTTGTGAACATTTAGATCAGTGTAGTTCTTAGTCGTAAATATTATATCTTAGCCAAAACAATGAAAAAATATTTTATGATACCATATACTGGAAACATTCTTACATGGTTTTTTTTTCTTTTTCCACCCAATAAATCCATTTTTTTTAATTATAGCATTATAATTTTTTGATTTATTATTATTTCGAATACATGTCATTCCAAATGGAATACTATTAACTGAGATAAGTATTTGAGCTTAAATTGAATCTATGGTATCTTATTTAATATTTACATATATGTATAATACAATCTATTGTTAGTTGCAAAACATGTCATGCCTAACAGAGAATACTTAATTGAGATAAGCAATGGTGAGCTGAATTTTATGTTTTGTTTTAGTTTAAATTTCATATCTTACTATACATTTTTTAATTAATTTTCTAATTTATTGTCTTTAGTTTTATCATGAAAATGACCCAAATGGAAGAACAACACAATCAGTACATCAAAATCAGAAAACAATATCCTTATCTGAGACAAGTGATGGTAATTTTAATTTTATCTATTTTCTTTAGTTCAAACTACACTATCTTATCTATATATTTTATTTTTCTAATTACTTTTGTTTTAGTTTTGGATCTTGATGATGCAAACTGTGGCACAAGAAAAAGAAAAAATATACCGTGTGAATTGTGCAATACAAATATGAAAAGACAAGGTACTATACCTATCTCTATATTACAATTACATTTAAAATTATCATTGTTAGAAATACATTGATTGAATTTTTTAAATTATTATTTTTTCAATGTAATTACTTATTAAGTTTGTTAATTACATTATGTTCTTACAATGCATTGTTTACTAATTAATGCATTGTTTACTAATTATATTACTGATATTAATTATTAGTTTTAGGTCAATCTACTGGCAACTCAAGTCAGCAATTTTGTTGTCAATCATCTGGTATTATAGACACAGATTATCCAGTCTCTAAAAACTTGACTCCTAACAAAGAATTCAACATCATGCATTCAACTACAAAAGTATTGTCATCAATGGGAACAATTATTAATGCACAAATTAGCCTTATAGAATAGTTTCATGGTAAGTTCATAACGCCTAATTCACTTAGGCTGATTACAATTTATACTGTTAGTACAGAGTTAAACATATACTAATATAGAAACATATTCTTTTGTTTGTATTAATACAGATGTTGCAAAAGATGCAGGAGCAAATAGAAAAAACTTAATTGCTGCGTTGCGCCAAAAATATCACCCTGGTAGAGGTTCTACAAATATAAATTTAAATAATGAATGATGTTGATACATTTATTCCTTCAATTGAATAAATTTGAAGCGTTTAAATGAATATATAAATATGTTTTATTTAAGATGACAAAAAGTCAATGCAAATTGATATTGCTATTGTTAGTTACGAATTGTTTTAATACTTAATTCCACTTTTGAACATATTTTGTACAGGTAATTTTAATCGAGGAAGTATAGGTAATAACACAATAAACTTAGATAAGAGGTCCAGTACATACAGTGTTGGAATCCTGCAATCAGTGATTAAGAGCTTGAATTTTGAAGATGTCCAAAATGAAGCAAATAATGGTAATAATTAATTTTTAAATGTTAATTTTAATTTATTTAATTGTTTGAAAAAATTATTTTACTGTGTTTCGTTATCAGATGAAAGCATAGAAGTTTACACTTCCCAATTGTATTCAAAAGCTGAAAAGGAAGGTGCATGTCTCTAACTGTAACTTCTGTATGCAAATTAAATACATTTATTGTTGAACCAAGTGGTGTTCAAGGTTTTGAAGAATCCAAATCCTTTGAAGGATGATGAAGCCTCTGCTTTGCTTGATGCTGCTGTGCTGGTTTAATGTTTTGTTCTAGGGTAGTTTAAAGTTGTAATCCACCCTTAGATTAAATCTCAAAGCAATTAGCATCTCAATCTTTAAACAAAGTAAAGTGTTTTTCAAACTAAGTTGAAACAACTGATTGTTCTATCGAAACAACCGATTGTTTACACTTAGATGTTTTGAGAAAGTTTGAAAACTGTTTTTAAATGAAGAAAACTGTTAAGTAAAAAAACAACCGATTGATTCGAGGAAACAACCGATTGTTTGTTCTGGAACCTTAACAAAAAAACTGTTTTCTTTGACCGAGCTTTAAATGTTTTGAAATTGAATACGCTCCAGTCATTAAATGCTTTGACCAATCTTTTCGAAAGAAATTATGGGTTTGTTAAGATTTGATAACAAACTTTTTTGTATAAATTCAGAAAAACTGTTTTAAATAAAAAGAATGCTTTTGAATAAGTTTTTCTAAGAGAGTTTTCAAAGAGTTGAGATTGCTTAAGAGCTCAAGGGATTGATCAAGGTACTGGAATAGGATTCTATTTGTATTGATTTCAGATCTTCATCTGTAACAAGTGTAATCTATGTAAACTGCTGAAACATTTCTTCTGTGTATTTGTTGCTGTGATTAGCTGTGTGTTCTTGAGGTGTTCAAGATCAGCAATCTTAGTGGTGGCCAAGGAGAGTGTGTGTCTTGAGGTTTTCAAGGTCATTCTCTTGGTTGTTGTGTAAGTGATCAAGGTGTGATTGCTTAGTGAATTTCCTCAGGGGTTCTGAGAAGACTGGATGTAGCTCTGGGTTAGAGTGAACCAGTATAAACAACTGTGTACAATCTCTCTATCCCTTACTCTTTAAATTCAGTTTGTTTGTTGTTTGCTGGTATAAACAACCGATTGTTTCGAGGAAACAACCGATTGTTTTCCTGGCAGTGCAGTTTTGCTTACTGTTTTGGCTAACTGAATTGCTTAATCAATTGGTTTCTGGAATAAATTCATTCTAGCTTCAAAAAGTCTATGAAAACCTCTTTAAACAATTCACCCCTCCCTCTAGTTTAAAGCCATAATTCCTAACAATTGGCATCAAGAGCTTGGTTCTTGAAAGTTATTCAAGTTGATCTAATATTTTCTTTTATGGCTGGAAAACTATCTTTTGAGGAGGGTGCTTCAATCTACAAATCACCTTTATTCTGTGGATTGAATTATAAGTTTTGGGAAGCAAGAATGAAAATATTTATTGAATCAATTGATCAAAGAATTTGGGACTCAATTGAGAATGGTCCTTACATTCCAAAATTCAAAAAGAATAATTCCTTTACTACAAAACCTTTGTCCAAATGGACAGATGATGAATGTAAGATGGCTCAGCTTGGTAGGTCTGCTCAAAACATCATAGCTTCTGCACTAGATACTAATGAATTTTTCTGGATATCAAAGTGAAAAACTGCTAAGGAAATGTGGGAGACTCTCAAGGCTACTCATGAATCAAAGGAAGCAATGACAAAGAGTCAAGCAAGAAGGAAGTAAAGACAAAATAAGAAAAACCTCAATCTTCGCTTAATGGCCAGAAGGGAGGATGACTCATGTAGTGTAAGTTCAACAAACTCTTCAAACTCTGAAAATTATGGTCAATTGCTTCAAGCCTTTCAAGAAACACATGAAGAAGCGAACCGATTGGCTCTCTTAAACAATCGATTGAAAGAAAAGAATAGCTGGCTTGAAAACAGAGTAAAAGCACTGGAGGAGGATTTAGAAAATTCAAAAATGGATTTTGAAAATCTGGAAATCATTTACAAAAACTCCTCTTGCAAGTGTGATACTCTAATTTGTGAAAATTGTGAAAATCTTGAAAAGAAGGTACACTATCTTGTTAAAACAGTGGATAAGCTTTCTAAAGGTCAATCTAACTTTGAAAGTGTGTTAGCATCTCAAAAGTGTGTTTTTGGAAAATCAGGATTGGGTTTTAATCTACAAAACCAGCAAGATAGATTTTCAAAAACTTTTTAATAAATGCCAGAAAAACAATCGATTGGACCATCGAAACAATCGATTGTTACATGCTTCTATTGCATGAAAAGAGGTCATTCTATGCGATTCCGTAAAATCAGGAAACATGTTGTTCCTAAAGGGCTTATGAAGTGGATTCCCAAGAAAAATAAAGCTTGTGTTGATGAGTATAAACCAGATGGACCCTCATTCATAAGGGGACCAAACCTATGTACTTGAGAATTTTCTTTGTAGGAAAACTTGGAGGAAAGAAAGCAGCTTTGGTACTTGGACAGTGGATGCTCCAAACATATGACAGGAGACAAATCAAAGTTCCTGAGAATATCCTTCAAGCAAGAAGGTCATGTCACCTATGGAGATAACAACAAAGGAAGAATACTTGGAAGAGGATCCATAGGAGATGAGAGCATCTTGGTGATTCATGATGTGCTCTTTGTTGAAGGCCTAAAGCATAATCTGCTGAGTATTAGCCAACTGTGTGACACGGGGTATCAAGTGATGTTCAAGGCAAACACATGTGAAATCTGTCTACCCAACACTAAAGAGGTAATGTTGGTAGGTAAGAGAGTTAATAATGTGTATCTTCTAGATATCTCTTCACCATGCTCAATTGGATGTCTTTTATCCAAGCAAGATGAATCTTGGCTTTGGCATAGAAGAATTGCTCATATTCACATGAATCATTTGAACAAGCTAATATCAAAAGATCTTGTGATTGGGCTGCCAAAACTCAAGTTTGAGAGGGATCACATTTGTGAAGCTTGCCAAAAAGGGAAACAAGTGAAAAGTTCTTTTAAAACCAAAAATGTTGTCTCTTCATTGAGACCTCTTGAACTCCTTCACATGGATCTCTTTGGACCCTCTAGAACTATGAGTCTTGGTGGAAATTATTATGCTCTTGTTATTGTTGATGATTTCTCTAGGTACACTTGGACCTTGTTCTTGGAATCAAAGAGTGATGCCCTTGCTGCATTCAAAAAGCTAGCAAGAAGACTTCAAAACACAAAGAACAGCAACATAGTCTCAATAAGGAGTGACCATGGAGGAGAATTTCAAAATGAGAAGTTTGTCAAGTTCTGTGAGAAGTTGGGGATCCTACACAATTTCTCTGCTCCAAGAACACCACAGCAAAATGGAGTTGTAGAAAGGAAGAACAGGTCTCTTGAAGAGCTTGCAAGGACAATGCTTAGTGAATCATCTCTTCCTAAGTATTTTTGGGCAGATGCAGTGAGCACCTCTTGTTATGTTATGAATAGGGTGCTTATAAGGCCCATTTTGAAGAAAACTCCATATGAACTTTTCAATGGAAGGAAGCCTAACATCAGTCACCTCAAAGTCTTTGGCTGTAACTGTTTTGTTCTCAACAATGGAAAGGAAAGCTTGGGAAAGTTTGATGAGAAAGATGACCTTGGTATTTTCATTGGTTATTCACTCACAAGCCATGCCTATAGAGTCTACAACAAAAGGTTAATGACAGTAGAAGAATCAGTTCATGTAGTTTTTGATGAGGTAGATCGAAGAATCAGTGAGAACCCAAAGATCAGTGTTGAGGAAGACGAATAGAGCATCAGTTTGGAAAAGCTGGACATCTGTGCAGAAAAACAACCGGTTGATTCGCAGAAACATCCGATTGAAATTCTGCAACAGAGTGAGCTGCCCAAAGAGTGGAGAATTCCCAAAGAGTGGAGAATTCCCAGAGATCTGTCACTGGATAACATCATAGGGCAGATAAAGGAAGGTGTCTCCACACGTAGCTCCATCTCAAACTACTGCAGACACACAACTTTTGTCTCTCAAATAGAACCAAAGTCAATTGAAGAAGCTCTCAAGGATGAGAAGTGGGTTGAAGCTATGCAAGAAGAGCTAAATCAATTTGAAAGAAATGAGGTATGGTTTCTTGTTCCTAGAACTAATGAAATGAATATTATTGGTGCATAATGGGTTTTCAGGAACAAGCTAGATGAGGATGGAGTGATCACTAGAAACAAAGCAAGGCTAGTTGCAAAAGGCTACAATCAAGAAGAGGGCTTAGACTATGGTGAAACCTTTGCTCCTGTGGCTAGATTGGAAGCTGTGAGGCTGCTGCTGGCTTTTGCATGTATGAGTGGTTTTAAACTCTTCCAAATGGATGTAAAAAGTGCCTTCTTGAATGGCTACATCAATGAGGAAGTCTATGTAGATCAACCACCGGGTTTTGAAGACCACAAGTATCCCAACCATGTCTTCAAGTTGAAGAAAGCTTTGTATGGACTGAAACAAGCTCCAAGGCAGTGGTATGAGAGGCTTAGCAATTTTCTGCTATCTCTTGGTTATGAAAGAGGAATGATAGACAAGACTCTCTTCATCAAGAAGTCACATGCAGAAATAATTCTTGTGCAAATCTATGTTGATGACATCATCTTTGGTGCTACACAAGATAGGTTGTGTGAAGAATTTGTGGCTGCCATGAAAGGTGAGTTTGAAATGTCTATGATGGGAGAACTATCTTTCTTTCTTGGATTGTAGGTTAAACAAACAAAGGATGGGATCTTCTTAAGTCAATCAAAGTATTGCAAGGAGATTCTCAAAAAGTTTGAAATGGAGAATTGCAAAAAGGCAAGCACTCCAATGCCATCAAGCTGCTACATGGATGCAAATACTGCTAGAAAGAGTATAGATCAAACAAAATTCAGAGGTTTGATTGGATCATTGCTTTATCTAACAGCAAGTAGACCGAACATTATGTTTGCGGTGTGTCTATGTGCAAGATTTCAAGCAAATCCTAAAGAGTCACACTTCAAAGCTGCAAAAAGGATTCTTAAATATCTTAAAGGAACATCATCTGTAGGATTATGGTATCCTTCTCATTCTCCAATACATTTAATTGGTTATTCAGATTCTGATTTTGCAGGTTGTAAGCTAGATAGAAAAAGCACAAGTGGCACTTGTCACCTTCTTGGCTCTAGCCTAATCCCATGGCATAGCAAGAAGCAAGCATGTGTTGCTCTCTCTACTGCTGAGGCTGAATAAATAGCTGCTGGTAGCTGTTGTGCACAGATCCTATGGCTAAAACAACAACTTGCAGATTTTGGTGTACAAATCAGCAAAGTTCCTTTGATGTGTGATAACACAAGTGTAATCAACCATACCAAAAATCAAATCCAGCACTCAAGGACCAAACATATTGAAATAAGACATCATTTCATCAGAGATCATGTGCAAAATGCAAACTGTGAAGTGAAGTTTGTGGAGACCAAACTGCAACTAGCTGACATCTTCACAAAGCCTTTGCCAAAAGAGAGGTTTTTCTTCTTAAGAAATGAGTTAGGTATTCTTGATCTAAATAATCTCTCTTAAAATCTGTGTTTGGTACATGTTAAAATCTATTTGTGAAGACAAATAGGGGGAGAATTATTGGTACTTGTATATCTGTATCTTATATGCATAAAATGTTTAAATCTCTGAGTATAAAAGTGTTTTCTACTGCTGCTGATAGAAACAACCGATTGTTTCGTGTAAACAACCGATTGGTTTTATGTTAAAAGAGGTATAATCTAACTTGCTGCTGTAAGAAGCTTTGGATAGTGCAAATGTTTTCTCTGCAAGAACTGCTTCAGATTTAATCAGTACAACACAGGCACCAGGGATTTGTCTTCATCAAATAGGGGGAGATTGTTGAACCAAGTGGTGTTCAAGGTTTTGAAGAATCCAAATCCTTTGAAGGATGATGAAGCCTCTGCTTTGCTTGATGCTGCTGTGCTGGTTTAATGTTTTGTTCTAGGGTAGTTTAAAGTTGTAATCCACCCTTAGATTAAATCTCAAAGCAATTAGCATCTCAATCTTTAAACAAAGTAAAGTGTTTTTCAAACTAAGTTGAAACAACTGATTGTTCTGTCGAAACAACCGATTGTTTACCCTTAGATGTTTTGAGAAAGTTTGAAAACTGTTTTTAAATGAAGAAAACTGTTAAGTAACAAAACAACCGATTGATTCGAGGAAACAACCGATTGTTTGTTCTGGAACCTTAACAGAAAAACTGTTTTCTTTGACTGAGCTTTAAATGTTTTGAAACTGAATACGCTCCAGTCATTAAATGCTTTGACCAATCTTTTTGAAAGCAATTATGGGTTTGTTAAGATTTGATAACAAACTTTTTTGTATAAATTCAGAAAAATTGTTTTAAATAAAAAGAATGCTTTTGAATAAGTTTTTCTAAGAGATTTTTCAAAGAGTTGAGATTGCTTAAGAGCTCAAGGGATTGATCAAGGTGCTGGAATAGGATTCTACTTGTATTGATTTCAGATCTTCATCTGTAACGAGTGAAATCTGTGTAAACTGTTGAAACATTTCTTCTGTGTATTTGTTGCTGAGATTGGCTGTGTGTTCTTGAGGTTTTCAAGATCAGCAATCTTAGTGGTGGCCAAGGAGAGTGTGTGTCTTGAGGTTTTCAAGGTCATTCTCTTGGTTGTTGTGTAAGTGATCAAGGTGTGATTGCTTAGTGAATTTCCTCAGGGGTTCTGAGAAGACTGGATGTAGCTCTGGGTTAGAGTGAACCAGTATAAACAACTGTGTACAATCTCTCTATCCCTTACTCTTTAAATTCAGTTTGTTTGTTATTTGCTGGTATAAACAACCGATTGTTTCGAGGAAACACCCGATTATTTTCCTGGCAGTGCAGTTTTGCTTACTGTTTTGGCTAACTGAATTGCTTAATCAATTGGTTTCTGGAATAAATTCATTCTAGCTTCAAAAAGTCTGCGAAAACCTCTTTAAACAATTCACCCCCCCTCTAGTTTAAAGCCATAATTCCTAACATTTATGTCAAGCTAATATATAACCTTATTTAATTTTCCAAAAATAGATATTGTTTCATTTGGACAACCAAATATTCGATGTGAATATTGTTTGGCCGATGTGTGGTATGAAGAAAGATCTCTTAAAGCAAAGACATACATGAAGGTTGATTTTTCTATATGTTGCCAAAAAGGAAAAGTACAGCTACCTTTCCTACAACAACCTCCTAAATTGATGTAAGAGTTATTAAATGGTCAAGATAGAAGAAGCCAACACTATCTAAAAAATATTAGAAGTTACAATAGTATGTTTTCATTTACTTCAATTGGAGGAAAGGTTGAGTCTTCAGTAAATGATGGATTTAGACCTCTTCAATTTATTTTGCATGGACAAAACTATCATAGGATTGGAAGCTTACTCCCTAAGAGTGGATCAACTCCCAAGTTTGCACAACTTTACATATATGATACTCAAAATGAAGTCTCAAACAGAGTATCTCACTTTGAGTATGTGTTACATTACTTTACTTTATCTTAACCAAATTCATTTATAAAATCATTTTGAAGTAAATATTTCTTTAAATTTTGTGTAGGTCCAATTTAAAAGACTTGAAGTTTGATAAATCATTGATTCAAGATCTTATGAAGATGATTGATGAGAACAATGTTTTGGCAAAAAGTTTTAGAAGGGTGAGAGATTTTATACATATCGATGTACATTCAGATTTTGGATTGAGGTTGTTTAGACATCGGTTCAAAGATCCAAGAGTGTACAATACCCCTACAACTGATGAGATAGTAGCGTTAATTGTAGGTGATATAAGCAACATGGATGTAGGACGAGATATCATGGTGAAAAGAATTTCTAGACAATTGTTTAGATTGCATGAGACACATACAGCCTTCATCCCATTACAGTATCCATTAATATTCTGCTTTGGAGAGGATGGGTATCAAGAAGATATTCCAATACGTAATTCTGGAAGTAATAGCAAAGAACGTAAAAGAAGTCGTATATCATTAAGAGAGTTTATTGCTTTTAGAATTCAAGAAAGAATCATTGAGTTTGGAAATATAGTCCATTCACGTCGATTGTTTCAACAATTCTTGGTTTATGCATATACTATGGTTGAAGCTCAAAGATTGTCGTTCATAAGAGGGAATCAAAAAACAATATGTTGTGATATTCTCCACGGTGTACAAGAAGCAATGAATCGAGGAGAAACAAATTCTTCTGTAATTGGACAGCGTATAGTTTTACTAGCATCATTCACAGGAGAAATGAGGTACATGTTCAATAATTACCAAGATGTAATGGCCATTTGTAAAATGTTTGTATATCCTGATTTATTTATAACTATTACCTACAATGTAAACTGGTCTGAAATACGTGAATTTGTCACATCAAAAGGATTAAGTGTTGCTGATAGGCCAGACATAGTTTGTAGAGTTTTCAAGATGAAATTAGATCAAATGATGAATGACTTAAAAAAAAATGAATATTTTGGAAAAGTTAATGCGGGTGATGACATTAATTGTTATTTAAAAATTTCGTTCATATTTTATGTATTATACTTCAAATAATTTTTATCTTATTATAGGTATGTATACTATGGAATTTCAAAAAAGGGGTTTGCCTCATGCCCACATATTACAATGGTTGGATGGAGAGAAAAAGTTAACAACTCCAACAGACATTGATGGAGTAATTTCAGCAGAATTACCACATGCAGATTTATATCCTAAATTGTCAAAGGCAATTGCAACATACATGATACATGGTCCATGCAGAGCTGCTCGGTTTACCTCACCTTGCATGAATAACAGTAGATGTTCGAAATTTTACCCCAAGAAATTTAAATTGTTGACTACTATTGATGAGGATGGATATCCATGTTACAAGCGTCGAGATAATGGAATATTCATTCTTAAAAATGGAATTAAGTTTGACAATAAAAATGTTGTGCCATATAGCCCATTGCTACTACTGAGGTACCAAGCTCATGTTAACACAGAATATTGCAACAAATCCAATTCAGTCAAGTATTTGTTTAAATATGTAAACAAAGGTCCAGATAGAGCAAATTTGAAAATTACTAATACTCCAAAAGACTCTACTGAGACACGAGTTATAGATGAAATTAAACAATATTATGATTGTAGATATATATCTGCGTGTGAAGCTGTGTGGAGAATATTTGCCTTTGATATTCATCATAGATGGCCTCTAGTTCAAAGGTTGACTTTTCATCTGTTTTACGAACAACCAATTCTATTTAAAGACAATGAAGAAATTGAAGAAATATTGCATACAAATGAACATAAAAGAACAATTTTTTTAGCCTGGTTTGAGGCTAATAAAATTTATCCAGAGGGAAAAAATTTGACTTATTCTGAATATCCTAGCCATTTTGTATGGATGACAGAACAAAGAGAATGGAAACCAAGGAAGAGAGGTGTTAGTATTGGAAGGATTACATATATTCCTCCTGGGTCAGGGGAATTATATTATCTCAGGTTATTGTTAAATTTTAAAAAGGGTTGTTGTGATTATGATAACATCCGGACTGTTGATGGTGTAATTTACAAAACATTAAGGAGGCTTGCTATGCAATGGGGCTATTGGCAGAGGATAAAGAATTTACTGATGCGATTATTGAGGCCAACAACCTTGCTTCAGGAATTCAGTTGAGAAGATTATTTGTTACAATGTTACTCATGAATACCATGTCTAGACCTGAGGAAGTTTGGAACAAAACTTGGAAATTATTATCGGATGACATTGTATACCAAAAAAGAAAAGAGTTTAACCTACCAGGTATAAATTTATGTTTCCTCAAAGTTTATAACATATTGTTTTCCTGAACGAATGACATATTTTTTTTTTGCTAGGTCTTACAATTGAAGATGCTCAATTAGAAAACCTTTGTCTTCTACAAGTAGAAGACTTATTACTTTCTAATGGTAAATCTTTAAAAGACTTTAACAGTCTACCACAACCTATTCATTCAGATTCTTTTATTTATGAGAATAGATTTATTATTGATGAATTAAATTATGACAAAATACAAATGTCTGAAATACATGCTTCTCTTTTTCAATCTCTAACTGCGGAGCAACTGGATGTGTATGTGAATATAATGACAGCAGTACTGTCACAAGTTGGCGGGTTTTTTTTCTTATACGATTATGGTGGCACGGGAAAAACGTTTATGTGGAAAACTTTGTCTACTACCATTAGATCAAAAGGGTTGATTGTGTTGAATGTAGCTTCCAGGGGTATAGCTTCTTTATTACTGCCTGGAGGAAATATAACTCATTCTACCTTTTGCATTCCTTTGTTAATAAATGAACACTCAACCTGAAACATACCTCAAGGAAGTTTTCGTGCCAGATTGTTGATTGAAACTAAATTAATTATATGGGATGAAGCTCCAATGATCAACAGGTTCTGCTTTGAAGCTCTGGATAGGACTCTAAGGGATGTCATTGTTGAACCAAGTGGTGTTCAAGGTTTTGAAGAATCCAAATCCTTTGAAGGATAATGAAGCTTCTGCTTGCTTGATGCTGCTATGCTGATTTATTGCTTTGTTCTGGGGTAGTTTAAAGTGTAATCCAACCTTAGATTAAATCTCAAAGCAAATAGCATCTCAATCATTGATAAAACAAAAGTGTTTTTTCAAACTAAGTTGAAACAACCGATTGTTCTGTCGAAACAACCGATTGTTTATACTTAGATGTTTTGAGAAAGTTTGAAAACTGTTTTTAAAAGAGGAAAACTGTTAAGTAACAAAACAACCAATTGATTCGAGGAAACAACCGATTGTTTGTTCTGGAACCTTAACAGAAAAACTGTTTTCTTTGACTGAGCTTTAAATGATTTGAAACTGAATATGCTTCAGTCATTAAATGCTTTGACCAATCTTTTTGAAAGCTTTTATGGGTTTGTTAAGATTTGGTAACAAACTTCTTTTTATATAATTCAGAAAATCTCTTTTAAAGGAGAGAATGCCTTTGACAAAGTTTTTACTAAGAGAGTTTTCAAAGTGCTGAGATTGCTTAAGAGCTAAAGAGATTGATCAAAGTGTTGGAATAGGATTCTACTTGTATTGGTTTCAGATCTTCATCTGTAACAAGTGTAATCTGTGTAAAAACTGCTGAAACTTTTCTGTTTTGTTGCTGAGATTGGTTGTGTTCTTGAGGTGTTCAAGATCAGCAATCTTAGTGTTGGCCAAGGAGAGTGTGTGTCTTGAGGTTTTCAAGGTCATTCTCTTGGTTGTTGTGTAAGTGATCAAGGTGTGATTGCTTAGTGGATTTCCTCAGGGTTCTAAGAAGACTGGATGTAGCTCTGGGTTGGAGTGAACCAGTATAAACATCTGTGTACAATCTCTCTATCCCTTACTCTTTAAATTCAGTTTGTTTGTTGTTTGCTGGTATAAACAACCGATTGTTTTCCTGGCATTGCTGTTTTGCTTACTATTTTGGCAAACTGAATTGCTTAATCATTTGATTTCTGAAAGATATTCATTCTAGCTTGTAAAAGTTTGCGAAAACCTCTTTAAACAATTCACCCCCCCCCTCTAGTTTAAAGCCATTTTTCCTAACAGTCATGAGGGCTGTAAGTGAAGAAAACGCTCTCAAACCTTTTGGTGGTAGAGTAATTGTATTGGGAGGTGATTTTAGGCAAATATTGCCTGTTGTAAAAAATGGATCAAGATATGACATTGTGAAGGCAATTGTAAACTACTCTGAATTATGGAAACACTGCAAAGTCTTCAAACTTACAGAAAATATGGGATTAAACAGTGAAAAATCAAAGCAAACTGCAACAGAAATAAAAGACTTTGCAGATTGGATACTTCACATTGTAGATGGAGATATGGAGTTAAATGATTTAGGACAAGCCACTATATAAATACCACAAGACATTTTAATTCTAAATGTTGATCAACCTTTATTGCACTTGGTTGAATTTGTTTATCCAGGCTACATGCAGAATCTTAGCTCTGATGGATTTTTTTATGATGGTGCAATACTGTGTCCTACTACACAATGTGTGGACCAAGTGAATGAGTTCATTTTATCCTTAATCCCCAGAAAAGAAGTTAGTTATTTAAGTTCAGACACCCCGTGCCAATCTGATGAACAAGAAAATGCCCAAGCTGAGTGGTTTACAACTGAATTTTTGAATGATATCAAATGCACCGGAATTCCTAATCATTGTATTAAATTAAAAGTTGGAGTTCCAATAATGCTTCTAAGGAATATTGATCAAGCCAATGGACTTTGCAATGGAACAAGATTACAAGTAATTCACTTGGGGAAGAATGTTATTGGTGGCAAAGTTATTACTGGAAAAAATGTTGGTGATAACATATTTATTCCTAGAATGAACTTGACTCCTACTGAATCAAGGTTGCCTTTTAAGTTTCAGAGAAGACAATTCCCAATATCTTTGTGCTTTGCTATGACAATAAACAACAGCCAAGGTCAAACGCTTAATAAAGTTGGTCTATATTTACCACATCCAGTGTTTACACATGGACAGTTATATGTTGTTGTTTCTAGAGTAAAATCTAAGAAAGGGTTGAAAATATTGATTTTGAATGATAATGGAAATACCAATAATTCAACTACTAATGTGGTTTACAGAGAAATATTTGAAAATGTTTGAACATACTATTACTGCCTTACATATCAGGTATCAAAATTCTTTAATCCAAAACTATTTATATTTCTCATAACTTTGTTCTATTATATTAACAGGAAACCAATAATTTTTATACGTCTTATTTTTTGTAATAACAAGTTTCTTCTTATTTTTCATAGTAAACCTATTAACATCACTATAATGGATTACAAAGAAAGGTATTCTTCTGTAACTTCTTAATAAACTTCATAATTTAAATTGTCTATAATTTTAGTTTGAAAATCCTTTTGCTTTGGATGGTTTTAATATAGGTATTTCATTGTAGTTGGTAACAAAGAAGGGAATATTCAGTACAGAAAATAGGAAGCTATTATACTTTATACAAGTTTTGTATTATAATATTTTCCACATGTGTTGTTACATAATGCTTCCTAAATAAAGTGATCAGACTTCCAGTATTTTTGTTTTTGGTTATGTCTATTTCATTGCATAGGAAGATTCTGTAAGTATTAACTTCAGCTATATATTTCTTTAAACTAATGAGACAAAGGCTATGATAGGTACTCGATCATTCCTCATAATTTAAAATAGTTCCATGATTTTATTAATTGTCCATGCTTATATTGAGATTTCTCTTTTATTTTTTACTTTTTGCAATAATGCATTTAACATGTTGTGTGAATTGAGATGTGTTGACATTAAATACAATATTATCAACACCCATATTATAGCACCTAAAGAAAAGTAGCTATGTAGTCCATTTTTTATTTTCTTTAGTATGTTCTGATCTTTTCTTGAGTATTTCTTTTGTTATCAAACTTTAAATTTAACAATACATCTCACTTATTTTGTTTTGGAAATTATTTTACATTTTCCATGAAATTGATGATAAATTGTTGTATGCATTGAGTATTAAATAGAGTTAGTCAAAAGTAGTGAAGTTGTTACATTATTTTGTAACAGTATTTCCTATAATTCAAGACATGTTGTTAATAAGTGTTGAACTATTTCCTATGTCAAAAGTCTTTATTTAATAATATGAAAACAGCATACAGAGTTTTCCAAAATTAGGCATACAAGTACAAGTATATAATTTAAGTTTTGGCTTGCTGTGTTTGGAATAATGTGTTTACCATTTTCTATGTGGTTAACATGTAAAAGGCAGCTACATGAATATATCATTTATAAAATTACTCTCTTCATTAGTCCGTCATGGACATTGTATCTAAAAGATTACCAATGCTTTATTTTTTGCAGGTATCAAATGAATTAAACATACATATATGAAAATAACATATCGGAGCTCATTTGGTTACCAAGAATGTTTAAATAAAAGGTACATTTAGTTCATTTTTTTTATTATTTTTGTATTTTATAGATCTTATATAATTATTTAATTATTTTAATAATGAAATGATGTTCTTTTCTATGGTTGTCTATACTTATCATTTATAATCCGAATAGTAATTTATTTAGAATAACAGTCATTTCCAAAAAATTTCATTTATCATTTCAATACAAAGAAAGTATGAACATCATTTCTATGGTGCATTTTTTAGACATACATTGTGCTTTGCTGGGTTGGATTTATGTGTTGGCTCATTAAAAGTTTATCATTTCACAGTAAAACGTATAATGTACCCTAAAGACTTTTTCAAACTCTTGCATTTTAAACTCATTAACCAATGTTCTTTTCTATGGTTGTCTATAGTTCTCACTCATAATCGAAAATAGCAATTTATTTATTATAACTATCATTTCCAAAAATTTACAATACCAAGATATTAAACCTTTTTTCCTTCTTTTATAGCCATAAAAACTATTAATTATTACTTATTACTTATTATTTATAAATAGTACACATTTCAGCAATCACACTATTAGTTTATATTTCTAAAAAGTTTTTTGAACTATTTTCCTCTGGTAGACCACTTGAGTGCTTCATTAAGGTTTAAACAAAAGAAAATGAACAACACAGACCCAGTAGAAATCATAAGCAGGGAAACATCTAGTACATTGAAGAGCATCATAGATCATTCGAAGATATGTTCTCATATTTATTTTCAACCAAATGGTTTCCAAAAGAATTTCTCCATATCTTTTTTTCTTTCATTTTGTTTTAGGGTTAACTATTATTTGATTGCATCCTCATATAATTCTTATATTATCAAAGAATGATGTTTTTGTGGACCGGGCTTTTGGAATAATATTTGGTACGGAATTGGATCCTATATGGACCATTGCTGATCAAAGAGGAAATATATTCAAGGTACATTATAATATGGACCTCCAATCCCTTGATTGTTTACGGTTGTGATGAAATGTGTAACCTGTACATGTTAAAAGAAGGATCTCATCGAATTCTCTTCCGTTACGTGGGGGAGAGCTGTTTTGAAGTAACAATATCTGAGGATACATTGTCTGAAGATACTGTCGTACATTTCTTTCTAGAGATTGAAAATCGAAGCTCATTAACATATCATGCACTTGTGCATTTTACACTAACTTTGATTGCTTCCTAGAGCATAGCAAGTCATCTGGTATTTTTTATAACAATTTTCGTTTTATATATATTATTAAATATATTAAATGAAAATATATTTTTTTTTCACAAAAGTAAATGTTTAACTTTATATTATTGTGTAGGATTTGCCTCTGCCTTTCGCAATTTATATAAGAAGAGGTAGATTTCAAAATTTAACTTTGCATGGTCCAAACGAACAGGTGGAATGCAAAGTTCTAATCCAAAATGTTCCAAAACAAACTGTCAAATTGGGAAGTGGATGAAATTTTTTTTGTAGGGAACACTTCTTTCAGGAGAATGATAAAATTATTTTTGAGGTAGATGATGAGCATACATGTCAACACTTTCGGCTTATCATTATCAAAATTATTTAATTGAAGGTTTATTGTAATGTATTAAGAATTCAAGACTGATTTTAAACTCAGCATAAATTACAATTATTTGTTTTTTTATTAATATCAAAATAATACTTAATAAATAATTTTATCCTGCACTTCCTTTCCATACCTGTATAGATGATTATTTGACATCATAATACATTTGTTTTTTTTACATTTTATATATATATATATATATATATATATATATATATATATAATCGTATAAATGTAAAATCATGCAATCATTATATTAAAATCACAATATAAAAAAAATTGAAAATTAATTAATATTTTAAAATACTTACGACACGATAAAATAAAATGAATAATAGTTAATCGCACTATCATATTTTTAAAATTATAAACTTAATTTGTAATATTATAATATTAAAGAAGTAAAAAAAAATAACGTTAATATATTATATTTAATATGATATTAAATATGTTCTACGATAATTATAAATCAAAATTTCATCAATTATTTAGTTGGTTTTATTTGAGAAAACATGAATAGTTCTGAAAACACAACAACATTTATGAATAAGTTGAATGTTTAAGATCTTCCAATAGCTGAATCAAAGCCCTTTGAGTCTTTCAACATCATCCAACCAATCCTTGTTGAAACCAAGATTACGCAGATCTTGTAATAACTCAATAAATTCAGAGTGGCTTGACCCCAACACATCAAAAACACTATGGCTTTGGAGAAACTTCAAAAGGTTAGCCAGACAAGTGTAGGCAAAAAGCCCTTGTATCTATCACTCACTGCATTGTCTGTTAAACCAACATAAGGATGCTTCACAAGGAAATTACTTAACAGGCCCAAGTTCTCTAAACCCAAATGCTTGTTAGACACCAGTTGCTTAAGCTCCTTTGTTATAGTACGAGCAAAACTTGAATCTTCAGTGATCTGAGAAAGTTTCTCTGAAATGGAAGGAAAAGGTAACCAAGCATGTCATCCAAAATAAAATAATTAAAACACCTTCAAATGTTAAAATTCATATGCCATCTGTCAGAACAACCCATGACCCATATGTAAGATAAAAATAAAATACAAGAGTCTTCTTATAACCTGGATATGTTGATTTAGTTCCTTCTTCACAATAAGTTCTCTTTGTTTTTTCCTGTATAAAATAAATAAGATATTAAAGTGTGGAATATTCAATCCTTATAAAACAAATTATCTCACATAACTCCATCACTGTTCCAAAAAGAATTTTACAACATAACCTGTTAAGAGCCCCTAACAACATAGACCACCTAAGAACCCTTAGCAAGAAGCAAAACCTTGCACTACCATGGAATCAACATACAGAAATTAAACACTTATATATAACCAGTCATGTGGTGTGCATATGATGTTTCCTTGTTTTTGGATAAATGAAAAGAGTTGCTGTCAAGGATTTGTCTGACATGGGATCCTCTTGATCATTAAGTAGTATAGTATTATTCTGATTACAGCATGCACAATCTAATAGTGTGACATTATTTTAAGGATCTCATGGTGGTTATTGACTGTTCAATAGAGAAAAGCAATTAACTCCAACATTAAGTGCAAACTAAGAAAACCTTACACCAACATATGAATTTGTCTCATATAGAGCTTTTAAGAAATTCTTGTTCAGGCCCTAATGATTCTTTAGTCTATATCTCCAATTTAAATTGACTAGTTGATTCAATGTCATTTGCATTTAACTATGTTAACGGAAATAGATTTTGTTGACCTGGAATGAAGTCAACTCAGTCCCTGATGCTATTTCAGCTTTACTCCCAATTGGAAAGTCTTCAGTGCCTTTTGCCATTTCATTCTCATTGTTGATTTCTCTGCCTTTAGACTCTTCATCCAGGATCTTTTGTAATAGGTTCAATAAAAACTGATTTCTCAGTTCTGACTCTATAATAAAGATTAAACATCTTTCAGAATGTAATTCTCAATATTAAAAATGTGTGGTTTTAGTAATAAATAATATTTTTACAGTTAAAAAGTGTAAGAGCATTTGTTTGCCTTTCTCTATTTTTTTCATCCCGAAACAAAAATATTTAGAAATACTTAATTTCTAAATTTCTACATTAAAAGCTTCATTTTGGTTATTTTCTTCCATTATTTTCTCTCAGATATCTATGATAGGGACTAGTTAGTTTTAGTTATCACATTATACATGACTTAAATAATCTATTTCCAGAAAATAAATAAATAAATTTGAATGAAATAAAAAGTAAAGAAAAAATAAGGCATATAAAGAAGATGTAAATGAATAAATATAGAATAAATTTAATGGAAAATTAATGATATTAAAATGTAATAAATTAAAAAGATATATGTTAAGAAAATTAGAGTCGTCAAAACAGGTTACTTGACTTAGTTTAGTTTGACCGACCACGACTTGATTTACCAAACCGATCATACTCACTTATTAGTTACTTTAAAGGATGAGTTTGACCTAATCAAGGACTAATGAGTTAAATTAATAGCCTAACTTAATTTAAAAAAGAAATTGTAAATTTGTAATTTTGCTTTTTTTTCTTTTTATAAAATCTCAAGAACTTGACATCTCAAATAACACCAATCATCCGTTATCACATATAAAAATATTATTAAAAAAAAAACAAAAGAAATACAAATAAATATGAGAAGATTATACCAAAACTTATATATTAAAAATGTAATAAAAATAATAATTAGATAATTTATACCTATTAATAAAGAATTATAAAAAAATATTATAAAAGAAATCATGTTTACTTGAGAATACGTTTGAACACAGCATGCATGTTGTTTTATAATTTAAAAATTGTAACTAAATTTCAAATTAAAATGGAATAATCATAACAGGAAAAAGAAATCATCATATTAATTAATATACGTGTAATGATCATGAAATATGTTTATATATATATATATATATATATATATATATATATATATATATATATATATTACTTGTAAATTCTAATTTTAAATATCATATTAATAGTCATAGCAAACACAAACATTAAATGATAATTCTAAATAACACTTAAAGAACTTCAAAATTCAATCAAACATATTCATTTTAAAACTTAAACTCCAAATAGACAAGCATAATTCAAAATCGAAAACTCTATAGTAGAAGAAGAAATAACCTGTAAATTAAGAGATTTTGATTATGAGAGAAAAGAAGTAAGGGAGAAGGAAAATCAGATAGGACAACGGGAACCTGTGGCCTGTGTATATTTCCCAAACTCAATTTTTTTAATTGTGTTGGACTTTCTTAAACGGTAGCAATGTATTTTCTTTTAGTTTTTTTTAATCTTAAGTTCGTGAGTCAGTTTGACTCACCATGACTTCAATCTGGGTGAACTGATTTCAATTTTGGCTCTTACCAAATTTGCAGAACCTGCAGCATTAGTATTAGTATTTTGAGAAAGGGTAACCATTGAGTTAGATGTTTCCTGAAAATCTCCATCATTAACATCTTTGGTTGTAGCAGACTCCATGTTAAGATTTGAATAAGGTATGGTCATTCTTCCTTTTTCATTTTCCTGCATACATTCGGAGACCATGATCTTTCTAGTTATTAATGTTCATAAAGTCAATTCACACTATTTTTTTATTAACAATAAAAAATAAATAAATAAAAACTACTTTAAAGAAATTTCACAGAAACAAAACTCTTTCTCCCAGAAGCTTGTCACTAACTTCCTACTAGAATAAATACAGTCTGACCAATCTAAATAAAATCAGTTATGTTTAATCGAATACATACAAACCAGGAGATCCAAATACCATTGAGAAAAGGAAAAATAAGCAGAAGGGACTTTAGAGGTTATCCAGGACCAGGCCTTTAGTTGAGCCATGGAAAAAATTTCAGAATGATCAATCACTCCACCTTTAAAGATGTGTTTATTTCTATATCTTTAAATCTCACTTACCACCGCAATCCAAATACTTTCCAAAATTAGTCTATTTTTAGGGATTGAGATTTTGTAGTAAGTGGGCCAAATGGATGTTGGTGTACCTAGAATCATCCATAATATCAATTTTTCCACAAGGGAAACCCTTTGGTCTATTTATGTTCCTAATAGTTATAGAAGGGTTGGCCAGAATGATAAGACATATGATAAGGCAAAAAATTGTTAGAAGGGATGAAGATTAAAAATATTTAGGCCATTCATATTAAGATACAGATTCAGAGTTAAGGCCTAAAACATTTGGATGTATGAAGTGTGTAGTGTGTTATGATTCCTAACTCTAGTTGCATAACAACTTGAATTATGATTGTAATATTCTTGGTATCACAAGAAGTGGGATTGAGAAACGTGTCAACATTTGTATCTATAATGCAATCTACTAAGACCAGATTGCAGACTTGTGCCTCCTATGAATTACTCGCTTATGTTCTTGTAATGTATCTTAGTAAGGCCTTGGTTAAAAGGAACTGTTACATGAGATCTGTGATGCCTGGGGAATACAAACAAAATGGGGATTAGGGGATATTGAGATACATATTAAGGCTAAGGGCTAACATTGTGATGGTAGCAGGCATACTAGGATGTACATGGTGTATTATGCTAAGATTCACAACTAACTACACGCTAAATTCACAGTTACATGCAGAACAATTTGAAATGTGATTAATAGTCTTGGTATTAGGGGTATTAAGCTAAGAAATATGCTATCATACTAACATAAGTGTAAACAAACTACATATCAATAGTATCTGCTCTGAATTACTTGATTTTTGTGCTTGTAATACATTTTAACATATCCCCTCAATCTGATGAAACCAGTATTGGGTATTAAGTAATTTGATTGAGATTATCGTAAGATCATAGTTATAAGATTAGGAAAAGGGAAAGGTATAGAATAAAGGGGACGTGCAAAGGTTGACTTTTATGTTCTATTTTGTATGTGGGAAAGGATAATCCAGGAAGCACAGACTATAAAGAGGAACAAGAGTAAAAGACGTAGGCATGCACTACTAATACATTTAATAGTTGAGAATAGAGAATATATTTTTATTTCACCGCTATTCAGATGGAGAGTACAATGTTTCTAAATAGTACCGTAATAAACTTTCCAAGTTCACATTTGTTTCTTGATAAATGTTATGCTATAAATGATATTTAAAATTAGGATTAAAAGTAAATATTCTCGACCATTCAAATTCCTGCTTGTTGCTTGCTGCTTGCTGAGAATAAAACTGATGGCTTTGAGTTTAATGTTTAACAATACTATTCATCAAGGGTAGATTGTCAAAGCTAATAGATTGCAAATATACAACTACATTGGTGTGGAGTTTAGAGGATTGTTGTTGAATAACCGTGCTACCATTGAACGAGAGCAAGATGCAACTCCAAAATGTGATTTAAGGTGGGGTTTTCGTTCTAACCTTGATCTCATTTCTACTATAGAATGAGTCCTAAGTTTATATTTTAAGGAGGTTTGGATAGGGCCAATAACATCAAGATAGTGGTGGAAAACATTTTTTTTTTATCGGCAAGAAACAAATGAATAAATAGGAGATATTTTAAGGATATCTCAACCCGTGCATAAAAAATCCTTGCAGTCAAAGAGCTGACACCTACACTCGAGAAAGAGTGTTCCTAGAAAAAATAACAATCCTCATACAAACCATTGGTTCAATACACCAATCAGAGAAAGAAAAGCAAACACCTCACGCTTTGGACACTACCCAAGACCAAGCCTTCACCTGAGACATAGCAAAAATTTCTATGGGATCGATCATGCCGCTTATGAAAACCTTCCTGCTCCTGTGTTTCCACAATTCCCCTACCACTGCTATCCACACACCCCCTAGACCTGATTTACACTTTCCGTGACCCCACTCATCCTAAAGCTTAAAAAAAGATTTTTTGGCTCCCTATGACCCGTAGAGACCAACCCCACCCACTCATAGCACTTAGCCCTCACGAGTCATGCAACTCTACACATACAAAAGAGATGAGACATGGTTTCCTCCTCCTCCCCTCACAGGCTGCAAATATTAGTGGTCAACATTATCCCCCTCCTTGTCAGATTTGCTTTAGATGATATTTTATCTTCCAAGACCTTCCAAGTTGTGATGTGAGTAGAAGGTTGCGCCTTTAACCTCCAAACCCCCACATACAAATCCCTCTCTGCCCCTTGAGGATTGTCCTTAAGGATTTTGTATGCAGATTTAACCTTGAACACATTTGTCTCCCTGTCCTTCCACACCCAGGAATCCTCCGTATCCACCCTTACCCTCTAATTCCCCAGAATTTGCATTAACAAATGTTCCTAACTCCGTTCCCACTCAAACAGGTTTCTTCTCCATTCGATCTTCCATGACCATCCTGAGTTTTTTGACCTCTCCCTATTCTGCCATAATAAAGAGTCCTTGTTCGAACAAATGGAATGGAGTCTCGGAAATAACTCCTTTAATGTTGCGTTGCTCGCCCGATTATCATCCCAAAACCTAATCACTCTCCCATTTCCTACCTCCCAAGAGAAATTTGCCTCAAACTTGTCTTTCCAGACCTCGAGAGACCAAACCTTCTTCAGATCCCTCCACCAAAGAGAATCTGAACATCTATTTCTTTGATCCTATAAATCCGTCCAACCTCCATATTTTGAATCCACTATCTCTTTCCACAAACCATGCTTCTCATACCCTAGGCGTCATATCCATTTTCCTAACAGAACAATATTGAACTGCCTTATGTCAATCATACCAAGCCCCCCTCTTCCTTTGGTGCGCACACCTTTTCCCACGATGCCCACGCTATTTTCCTTCCGTCTGAGCCCCACCCCCATAAGAAATTCCTCTGTAGCCTAACAATTTCCTTTAGCACCATAGCCGGCATTTTGTACAGAGACAAATAAAATAAGGGAAGAGCAGATAGTACTGACTTGATCAAACAAAGTCTCCCAGCCATCGATATAAACTTGTCTTTCCATCTGCTTAATCTACACCGCACTCTATCCACCACTTCTTCCCAAAACATGCTTCTTTTGTGACAACCGCCTACAGGCATACCCAGATACTTAAACGGAGTCTTCATCGTAACACAGTTCAAAACCATCGTAAAGTGTTGTAGTAAAAGGTTGTTACGTCCTATCCCATCGACACTACTCTTCTGGAAGTTAACCTTTAAGCCTGACGCTAGTTCAAAGCATTTAAGAATAGCCTTAATAACGAAGACACTTTTGGCACTCGCTTTGCAAAAAAACGTGTCATCCGCGAATTGTAACATATTAACCTTAATGAGTCTGCCTCCAATTTCCACACTCTCTAGTAACTCTCTTTCAACTGCCTTCCTTACCACACTCGCTAAACCTTCTGCCACTATGACGAAAAGAAACGATGCCAGAGGATCTCCTTGCCTCAACCCTTTCTTAGGCTTAAAATCCTAAGTAGGGCTCCCATTCACTAGCACAGACACCGAAGAGGACACAAGACACACTCGAAACCAACCGATCAATTTCTTGCAAAAGCCTAGCCTCTCAAGCATATAATACAAAAAACCCCAATCAACTGAGTCGTACACCTTCTCATAGTCAACCTTGAAGAAAATGCATGTATTCTTTCTCCTCTTAACTTCTTCCAGAACTTCATTTGCTACTAAGACGCTATCTAAAACTCCCCTACCTTCTAGAAACACCGACTGCCTAACATCTATGACCTTGTGTAGCACTTTCTTCAGCCTCAGTGGCAAAATCTTTGCCACAATTTTGTACAAACACCCTACCAAAGAGATAGGTCTGTATTCATTCAAACTTTATGGATTATCAACTTTAGGGATCAAAGAAATAAATGAGGCATTCGTCCACCTTGGCCATCTTCCATCCTCCTTAAAATTATGCACCGCAGTTATGATATCTACCTTCAACTCTTCCCAACACAACTTAATAAAACCAAAGTTGAAACCATCAAGACCCGAACTTTTATCGCTGCCATAACTTCACACTGCCTGCTTTACTTCCTCTTCAGATATCCTTCCTACCAACAAAATGTTGTCTTCCTCTGTTATCCTGTTAAAATCTGCATTATCAATCCTAACTCTCTGGCATTCTTCTCCAGAAAACCTCTCTTTGAAGTACTCTCTAACCTTGTCCTTCACCACCCTCTGATCGTCATACCATTGACCCTTATCTCTGAACCCGTTAAAACCGTTTGTTACTCTTCTCCATTTAATAGATGAATGAAAGAACTTTGTATTCAAATCCCCCTCTTTAAGCCATCTGATGCGAGCCTTCTGCTGAAGGAGTGCTTCTTGACTAAGATTATTACTTCTCTGCTTTGATAACAACCACTTTCTCTCTTCCCTTCCCATCTCATCCAACTCACTTTCGTCATCCTTTGCATCCAGCTTGTGTATTCTCTTCTGAATATCCTCTCCCTGCTGAAAAGCATTTCCAAAGACCTCTTTATTCCACACTTTTAAATCAGCTTTCAACATCTTCAGCTTCTCTTTAAAAACAAAGATCTCGTCTCCTTGAACCTCGTAACTGAGCCATTTATTGCGAACAAACTCCCTAAATCTAGTATCTTTACGCCAAACATCTAGGCTTCAGAACTGTTTCGGCCCCCAATCCATAGTAACCGTATTTAACACCAAAGCATAATGGTCTGACACTGATTTGTCTAACACCTAGTATTTGTTGTCTGGTCACCTGTCCAACCACTCTCTCGACACTAGAAATCGGTCAATTTTGCTCTTTATCAAACCGTTAGGTTTATACCACGTGTACTTTCTTCCCGTCATCGGTATCTCTAACAATTCAGAATTTTCAATAAAAGCATTAAACCATCTTATCTCCCTTCTGTGGTCTACATCACATCCCGCATTCCTCCTCTCCCCCGAACTCCTGATCGAGTTAAAATCCCCTACCACACACCATGTCTTTGTAAAAATTGTCCGTCTCTTCTCATAGACCTCCTCCCAACATCTTTTTTATCTGACAATGAACCAGAGTTATACATGTTTACTACAACAATTTGTACCGCATCTCCCAACCTCCATTCCCCTTCGAGAATGTTGTAATTATGGCCATTAGACACCCTGCTAATAAGAAAACAACATCTCCTCCACATTGTAATAACTCCTCTGGCATTATTCTCGTTCCTGTTCACAATCCAATCTATCTCATTTGAACCCCACAATTTGAAGACTTCCTCCTTCCCCATCTCCTTACAGTTCATCTCCTATAGACACACCATATCTGCCCGTTCTTTCTAAATCAACTCCCACATATACTTCTTTTTGTGGGAACCACCCACTCTCCTTATATTCATACTAATGATTTTCATCATCTGAACATTTATCCAAGGATAACTTCTTGTATTCATATTTTTGCTTTTGCAACTAAAGTTGGATAGCTACGTAGTCTATAGGTATTGTTTTATACATTTTGAAGCTAGTTGTATTTGTGTGGGGCAACAAATAGGGTATGTGATGAAAACAATCTAAAGATGTATATATTTTATAAAAGAGTTGGTGTATCCGAGTGTCCTGATTTTGATATATAATATTTTTTGCTAATAAAAAAACTTACATAATAACAACAGAATACATTTGTGCTAGAATAAGTAGCTTTGGTATTAATGAGAATTTTTCTTACTATTTGGATTAGGAGAAAGAGTCGCCATTAAGGTTTTCTCTAACGTGGAAACTCTCTTCAGTTATTTGATCTTCACTTTCTTTTAAACGTAAGATATATCATGCAAATGTAAATAAGTTGCACTATATTTCTAGAGGTTGTTAAGGTATTGTTTTTGTTTCCTATGATATTTTCCTCCATTATATTCTTATAGTCTAATGGCATTAAATTATATTGTAATGAATATTTATATGCGAGAAGTTTCATTTTCTTAGTGTGTTATGTTGTTTCATCAAATACATTTTCCATGATAATTGTTCATTGAACTACTACTTTGATAAATAAATAAAACGAAGGCATCAAATAAAAAAAACTTACTAGTGAATGCCTTTTATGTAAAGTAGTATCCGTTGGTGATATTGCCATTGATGGTATCCTAAAACCAGTTGCTTTTTCAACAATTTGTTGTTCTTCCTCTAAAGTTTCTTTGCTTTGTTTTACTACATCCTCCAACTCATTTGATTCAAATTCATATTCATGTTGCTTGTCTTCATCAATCTTATCATGAGTAGATTGATTTGCATTGCTCGGTGATGAACTCAACTCACTCCCTTTGAATGATGAGTCTTTTGTCGCTGGATCCTGATTGTGAATCTCTTTAGCATCAAAATGTTTATGAAGAGCTCGATCTAATGTTTCTGGGACATGAAATTGTCCTTGCAAACATCCTATAACAAAGATTAACAACCTCTTCAAAAATTAATCAATAAAAATAAATAAATGTGAATTTAAAATCAAAATTTTAAACATATATATGTTATCTTTTGAAAGTAATAATTAAAATTCTGGCATGAGTTATATTTCTAGATTATTTAGATCGTTCGTTAATGAATAGACTAACACCATTTAAGCTCTTCACATATTTTTTAAATAATTATAATCATGATTTTTTCAAGCATGTGACATTATTACGTAAAACTAATGCAAAACCAATGCGTAATGTGTAGAAAATATGGTATATAGTACCTTGGAGAGAATTAAGAATATCTTGGATACTTTGAAGGGATGAAGACAAGGAAAGTTTTGGACAATTCTTCACCAAACAATCTTTTACAGTAAGAAATTCAGTCTCTTGAGAAAGGCTAGGAAGTTCCACAAATAGTGCAATTTTCAAATTTGGAATCTGAGTTATTTGATCACTATCCCCTTGGAATACTTGCTTTAGCATACATGCTTCTATGATTACCAGAACTTCTAACATGGGTAGCATTTTGGAAGTTGAAATGGGGAAGACACATTTCAATTTGTTGCATTCTACTATCACAAGTACTTTCAGCCTTGGGAAAAATGGCTTTGTCTGATTCTTTGTATCCTCACTGATTATCTGTTCTAATTCATTGCATCTAAATATGGCAAGTGTATGCAAATATGGTAAGCATTCCAACATAGAAGCACAAAATATTGCTTCACTTTTTTCACATTCCTCAAATACTAACACTGTAACGTTTTGTAGAGTAAAAAAAATCATTTGTGGTGTATTATTCGAATGCACATACATCTCTTGTCCAATCACAACATTTTCATTGGAGTCATTCACCTGCAAGTGATTCACCATAACCAGAAAATGCGTCATGCTCCCACTCAAGCTATACATAAAATTTTTACACTTAAAAATATGCATCTTAAAAATATGAAAAATTATGACATTAATTTTTTAAAGATGTTTAAGAGAGTGAAGAGAAAGAGATGACACATGTCACATCTCCAAGTTTGTTCTACTTGTTGTGGCTGTGAAAGTAAATATAACTATAGTAACATAGCACAAAGATATATATGATTTTTAAAATAAATAACATAATTGTTAAATAATTTCAATTTGAAAAAATAAATAATTTAGTTTTATTATATGTTAATTGTTAATATGAATAATAAAAAATTGTGCTAGACAGATAGCTAAGGTGTTATGAATAACTTATAACTATTTTAACTAAATAACTTAAAAGTTTAATTCCTTCACCAATTTTTTTATCAATAAACAAGTGAAGTTTTCAAATTTCTGCCATTAGTTTATCTATTGTTATGCCTAACACAAATTAATAATATCACGTTTAGAAAATATCAAAGTAACTGTAATCCTTTACATTAAGATAAATTATATGCATAAAAAAATAGAAAATATGTAAGAGAAAAAGGGGTGAGAAGGTTACCATTGAGAGAGAAGAGTCTTGTAATTGATCCTTGGAATTTGAAGGAATTTTGGTAGTTCTCCACTTGTTTCTATACTTATGGATCCAATGTAAAATCTTACATTTCATAGGGTTTAATTCTACTTATGCTTTTGACTCATGTCTGGAAGATGACCTCTGCACTGATGAAAACATGAACTCATCACATTTTGGAAAAATGTCCACAAAATTAGGCAAGTATGTTAGATGAACCTGACTTGGAGTAGTGAATATGACATCATTTGACTCATGATGTAAATCTTCCTCTTCATTATTATGTTGGTATGGGCCAAATAAGTATTTTAGCCTATTACAGCACCATATTTGCACAAATTTAAGTTTTGGAACATTTTGAGCAGCAGTCACTAGAAGTATAAAGAGTAATTGGGGACACATGAAGATCCTAAGAGTCTTTAAATTTGGAAAGGTTGGAGTAAAACTCTTGCTATGATTATGAGCATAAAATATTTCTTCTCCTGAATCCTCTTTCCTTTCATTTTCATATTTTACTATACTTTTTAGTTGTTCACAATCCTCTATCTGCAAGTACTCCAACAATAGTAGGCTTTGTGTGGTTGATAACTCAAACAGAGATGTCAACATTGGACATTTCTGTATAATCAACTGCTTAAGATTGCAGAGGGATATCTTGCTCTTAAACAGTATTCCTTCTAAATGTATGCAATCACATAGAGTGAAATTTTCTAAACTCTTCAGAAGTTCAGAGGGAAGGGGTCCACTGCATATTTCTTTCAAATTTTTCATTCTATTAAGTTGAAGTCCAACCAAATTGGATAAGGCATTTTGTACACAAGAATCAGTATTGTCAATTAGGCATCTGAGTTGTGAAATATTACTGAAATCAATCTCAACTAGATTAGTCGCGCCTTCATCATCAGGGAATATAATCTCAGGTATGAAATTTTTCCAAACTCCTCGAAGTGTCCTTAAATTAAGAACTTCTACTTTTTGCATTAGAATCTTGAATGTCTCTTCAGAGAAAACTTCAGCAGCCATGAAAATATCCAGGGAATTCCTTAGAAGGCGTTCCTGTGAAATGGAGTAGCCAAAAGAGTCCAATATATTAAACCTTTGATAGTTAGGAAGCTTTACATTATGTCGCATTTGTGAAATGTTTGGATCAGTGAAATACAATTCTTCCACTGAAGTGCAACTTTCTATCACTTCAAATGAATTGTTCCTTTCAAATGTAACGTATTTCAGGTTCAATAATTTAAGGTTGCCTAATTTTGAAATCTCTCAAGGCAATTCATCCATTGAACACAAAATTAATTCGAGAGTTTGAAGGTTCTTTAGGATTCCAAGAATAGACATGTTACCCAAGATGAATCCTTGAGGTATAAAGATCGGATATTGGTCAACGACTGAAATGATTATGGTAATGACATAGTTATTTTTTTATATCCATTCTTGTTTGATTAATACAAAACTCGAAGCCCTTCTATATTTTCAAAGAATGAATTTGGGACTTCCACATAACCACATCCCTTTAAGAAGACAATAAGAATATCAAGTTTAAATCCATCAAAATTAAGGGGAAACAGATCCTTGTTCTCGCCTTCACACAACAAATATTTAATATTCTTCCTCTTTTCAACCATTTTCATTTCATTCTTGTTATATGTATTCACTGCTTTAATCTCCTTGTTAGCTATTGATAAAGCCACTTCACGAACCAAGTCATGCATTTTTACACTTCCAAATTCTCCATGTAATAATAAACATGAATCTATGAGTTCATATTTTGCTGCAATAACTTCTTTACGACATGCGTCGTAATTGTAATCATCGTCAATTTTCTCAATGAGGCCCACTCCTATGGAAAGCCTGACTAAAAGTTCTTCAGCTATTTCTTCATCTTCTCGAAACATAGAACATAAAAGGAACAAATTCTTAGTTGTTTTATTCTTCATATTGTCATAAATATACTTCAGACATGTATAAACTTTACTCCAATATTCATCATAACCATGTACGGGCATAGACTTTTACAAGGATTGTAAGGCTACATCCCATTCTTCTGGACGACGTTTGCCCTTTAAACTACCAGCAATAGTTGCAATTGCAATTGCAATTGGCAATCCTTTACATTCTTTGGAAATTTTTTTACCTTTATCAAGAATGCTTTTAGAGGAACTAACACATATACCAGCATGCCTTTGGAACAATATTCACCCCTCTTCCTCCAGTAAGATATCAAGTTGAATTATCTTCTCACATTCCATTTTATGGCATACGCTCATCTCACGAGTTGTTACAAGAATTCTACAACCATTGTGGTAGTCCTTAAATGGAATACCTATTTGTTCAAAACTGATATCTCCCCACACATCATCTAGAATTACAAGAATTTTCTCACCATTTGTCAATCTATCCCACAACCTTCTAGGCCTCTCTGATTCAGTATAATCCCTCAATGACAATCCTAATGGTCCCGCAATATCATCTTGAATCTTTCTTGTATCAGGAGTATTAGATATTGTAGTATCAATGACTTGATCAAAACATTTTGATTTCTTAAGCTCCTTACCCTTCTATTTTGCTAATGTTGTTTTACCTGTTCCCCCCATCCCTTGCAATCCAATCATATAGTTGTTGTGATCTGCCATTGCATTGAAAAGTTCTTCAAATTTCACTTTTCTACTTCGAAATTTTTAGAAGAATGATATTCAATGTCTGGAACATCACGGGTGATTCCAACTTTACCAATGTTACGTGCCATGAGTCTTTTAATCTCCTCTGTCTTGCTTTCTAATTCCTTCCCCCTATGATATTGCCATTTACAATTAGCACACCACCCGAAAAAGCATGTCACTTTCATTTTGGTGTCTTCTTCTGTAAGGTATTTAGCTTGCTCTTGCCAAAGTGTGACATCACTTTGTATGTTATCATTTCTTCTTTTTGCCATTCTAACATTCTCTTCCAATGTTTCCTTTTTTGCTATCAAATTTTTCCTTTCCTGTTCAAACTCCTCGGTAATGCATGTGAAACAACGAATATAACTTGATTGTGCTAGTGTTGCATTAATCAAGTTCTCCAAATTTGACTTTGCCAAATCAGATACAATGCTCACCATCTAAATCAAATTCGATACATGAAAGTTAATTCATAATAAAATATTAATTTTTTTTAATGAATTAAAGAAAGACTAGAATACAAGGAATAAGAGTTGATTATGGTAGAGATGAGTTTGACAAAATGACCCACACAAATTTAAGGAGCATTAGATGGCTCTACTGTGTGTGTACATCCAGCTACAAAGATGAACTTTATACTGGAAGTTCTAATATTCCTCTACATTCTATAGCAAAACAATTTTTTGCATTTCTATGTGAACTTTTCCTATATTATTTTAGAACCTAATTAGTGAGAGAAACATTAACTAATATACATTCATATTTGTCTATCTAAAGACGTTGGAAATTGTTAAATATTTTATTTATTATGAGGTGTATTAAAGCTTGAAGAGACTAATAATAAATAATACATGAGATATATGTTTTGAGAAACAATGAAAAGAATGTTTTTTATGTAAGACTATGTGAAAAAATCATGATTAAATGGATAACCAAAAACAATAAATAAATGAACCAAATGGGGAACGAGGCTAAAATCCAAACATGAAGTTAAGATTACATAAATCTAAAATAGGCAAACTCATGCATATCACAACATCAAGCTACGATTACATAAATCCAAAATAGAGGAGTTCATTCCTACCACGAAGGAGCTCATAGCTAATAAAAGTGTGCATATAGTCTCACCAAATAGCACCTAGTAACATTAAATAGTTTACCATTATAAACATTGCCTTCTATAAAGATGTAGGAGAAGGAAAAGTTTAAATTTAGCCTAAGATCTTTCATTCTACACCTGGATCTAAAATTCCAACTTGAAAATTATGTATTATGCACTGCACTAATTAAAGCTAGTTTGAGTGATATTATGGGTATTCTAGTTTGTATATGTAATGGGCATGTACTTTTGGTTTATGGATAAAATATGTAGTTATTTGGGACTATTGCATATGCATGGGTCAATTTTTTTTTTACATATGGGCATTTCCATCAGTAAAGCTCAAATTTACTCATACAAGTTTACCGATGGAACCAACCATTGATAATCACAAAACAAAAAATTATCACAATTTACTAATCAAAGGAAGCCCATAAAAAATACCAATCACAATACATCTATTGGAAAGTGCCAATGACAATACATTCGGCAAAAATTAATGACAAACAATTGAAGTTTTATAGGTAGGATTTACCAACAAATTTTGGATCATTAGTTTTTTTGTCAGAAAAATCTCTTTCAGACAAATATATCCTACTATCAATGAATCCTAATCGTCGATGATACAATTCTTTTGTTGTAGTAGAACTTGGTTGGTTAGTCAAAAACTTGATATAATCTCAAGTGTAGAGACAAATCAATACATTATATTAAATTAGTCTATAGTTTTCCAAAATGGATTTGAGAAAAATTTATCAAAGAGTAATTCCATATAATTTATATAATTTGTTTAAATGCATAAAGCTTTTAAAACATAAATCAAACTCCCCTTCTTGTATATATTTTGCATTAAAAGTTTGGTAATAGAGTTTAGCCTCTAATGGTTTAACTTTATACTAAGTGATAAACAAAAATATCGAATGACCATATAAGGAATGCACATAATAGGGAGCATATCTCACTAGACCTCCAATATTTAGTGGGGATGATTAGTCCTGCAAGAAGGACAAAATGGAAATGTACATGAAATTCATTCATTATATGTGGATTATTTTAAGAGGAGACATTTTAGTGATATAGACAAATTCAAAATATGAGAAGGATTTAACATCCTTTAAGAAAATGGAAAGGGATATCATTTGTTGTGTTTTATCTAAATTTGAGCACAACAAATACAAGATGGACAAAGAGATTTGGAATGCCATTACAATCACACATGAAGGCACATGTGGCAAGCACTAAGAAAGACAAATAAACCACAAATAAACCACAAATGCAAAAAAGTGATATTCAATATGATGGGAATTTTAACTTTAGATGAAATGTTTGGGAGTTTTCAAAAACTCATCAATGGTCCTCAAAACTACTTTGTAGTTGAGTATGTCAGACTCAACATAATATGAAGATACTTGATAGTTTTCCTAGATTACGGGAGCCCAAAGCAATAATCATTACAAAAGACGAAAGATATGATAATCACAATTCTGGATCAATTACTTGGAGACCCTTCTTAAAAGTGACCAGAAAGACTAAAACTTTTTTGTCTGTAAGAGTTGGAAGTCCAAAGTAAGGTAATATTTTTTAATCTTCTGAGGGCATGTTTGGATAAGTATCTCCATAAGAAAAGTAACAATAAAACTTGAATTTAACTTACCCATAAACTAAAATTAGTCTAAGAAAAAAAAATTATAGCAACTCCTTTATATAAAGTCTCTAAATATTTTATTTTTAACTAGTGTATAAGTTAATTTTTGTTATGAAGAACCTTATTTCTTTTCTTTTATTATAATTTTATTTTTTATAAATCCTTATGGAGAAGTTCATTCAAACAAGTCCAAAGTTTATAAAAAATAAATAAATAAATAAACCTTATAAGTGAAAGAATCAAATTCAAACAAAGAAGAAGATTTAGTGAGTGATTAGATTATGACATGACTCTCATTACAATAAAAGCCAAGAAAAATCTCAATGTGCATAAAAGAATTTGTAACAACTTTATTCTAAACTCAGTATGTAAAGGAATATTTCTAGTTTAAGAAGAATGGAACAAGTAATCAAAAGTACAAAAAGCTATCAATTTCATTGCTTAAAGCTCTAAGTACCTAGATCTTCATGTGATCACTATTTGTGTTCAAATAGGAAACAAGTAGAGTGATTAAACTTTGTATTTGTCGTAAGGTGGTATCTCTTGTTCTAGTGAGAAAAATCTTTGTGATCTTTTAGATCACTCTAATTTTTTACCAAACTTTTAGTTAGAAGTGGTTGTTTTCCAAACAATACTCGTATTTAGCCAGAAGTGACTAAGATCTAAAGAATACTTGGTTTTCCTACCTAGGAATGGTTGTGCTCCAAACAATACTCGATTTTAGTCAACAATGACCATGTTCCAAACAATACTCAATTTTATCTAGGAGTAATTGTGTTCCATACAATACCCACTAGGTTAGCTAAAAGTGGTTGAGGTCCAAACAATACTTGATTTTTCAGCTAAGAGTGGTTGGGTTCCAAATAATATTAAGGTTTTTAGCTAGTAGTGATTGTGTTCATGTAATACTTGGGTTGTTTCATCTGGGAGTGGTTGAGTTCTAAATAATACTTATTTGTATCTTCGCAACATTAGTTTGCTTAATGAAACTCAATCAGTTGATCAAGAATTGGACGTAGACTGTTGGTTACATACGAACCAATATAAAGTACCCTGAGTAAACCCTTCTCATCTCTCATTTTCTTAAATTGCGTGTTATTAATATTCATCTTACTTAAGAAGAGAAATCTTACTAAAAATAATATTTAAAAAGAATTTTTTACAATGCATCTATCAACCTATAAGTATTTTGACAATCTTCATAAGACAATATCCTTTAAGTATAAACTTTGAGGAGTGAAGCAACCAAAACGTAGCATTTCTTATTTTAAAAGAAGATGAAAGATGATAATTACATAAAAGGATTTAATATATTAGTGTAAAAATACTTTAGGTATTTATAAAAAGGGTATTTAATTTTTTTTTTCAAAAACTCATATTCTTTGTGAAGCATATTAGGATAGGAAGAAAAATTAAAACTTCCTTCATATTCATACACATGACCGCATTTGTAAATGAAAAGCTTTCATTTACAGATGCGGTTTTAACTAATAACCGCATTTGTAAAACAAACTAATTTCAACAATGCCACCGCATTTTTAACAAATGCGTTTTAGCGCGAAGCCGCACTTGGAAAGGAGTATTCCTTTCATCATTTTGCACTAGTGGTAAAGTTTATTTCAAATGCATTTGGGTGTCTAATTATTGTTACTTGTTTCCTTTGTTTTCCCAAATAAGTAATTGTTAAAAACTAGCAAATTCAAAGCAAAATTTGACTGTTTTTAAGGCTGATTTGGTAGTAGTTTTATATTTGAGGTTTGAGAATGAGCAATTTGGATAGGAGTTGAAGAAGTTGAGACATCATTATGTATAATCAGAAGGGTCTTAATGGATAGGATCCCACCATATTGTAGGCATCCCCAACAATGGGGTCAAATGTGGTCATTAAGCACTCTTTTGATTTGATATATTGCTTTTGATAGAAGACCATTCAAGCCACCATACGCAAAGAATAAAAGACAGATAAACTGTTTATATATATACTAGAATAAACACGTATAAGAACTATATTTTGGTTTTTTTTTAAGTGTACTTTGTAGATGAAACAAGGACACTCTAAAATCCTAACTTGTTACACAAGTAAGGGTTTCTAGAACATCTCAAAGGAGCATACGCGATCTCCTTAAGCTACCATACTCACTTTAGTTAAGTTCACTTAACTAGGATTATGGTAGCTTAAGAAACAAGCTACATTCATCTATAAAAACCCTAAAATTCACTCATGTATTCAGATTTGTAAATATTGAATGAATAGTTCAGAAATTGAAACATCATTCTAGTGAACCTAATAAGCCTTGTTAATCTAAGGAAAGTTAGTAAAATCTCTTTCCCTTCATTACACCTTCTCTCCATTTCAATGCACCTATTTCAATCTAATTTTGGTGCTACTCCGTTCATTCCATCAACCACAAGCTTGGACTACATCAACTTTTCTATTTTGTTTGAAGTCACCTAACCTTTTTTTCTTTTTTTCTCTTATGAGACTGAGGTTGGTTGATGGTATGGTACGTCCATTCAAAGTCAACTCCAAATTCCTTTTCCTTTATTGTACATAGTGAGGCATAAACTTTTCGGCGGTACTTAGAGCCACTGTTTCAGATAATTGGATCTGTGAAGGGTAGTCTCTTAACCTGTTTTGCATCACCAACTTCTTATGCTTGTATGTTGCTTATTTGGCCTAGATTGCTCACATCCTTTCACCAACATGTGCTAATTATATTTAAGTGGGCAATGAGAATGAATATAATAGGATTTATAATGCATGCCCTGTTCATATATGAATGAGTCATAGTTTAATTAATCACAATGAGTGAGTGAGTCCATTATGGTTTAAAAGTCCAAAGATGCAAGGAAAATAATGAGAGAGGAGACTTGGAAATGTTTGAATCAAAGTACACTTTTTACTTGGGACTGGCATTGAGAAATTTGATTTTGGTATTCTTAGATCCCATGATGTTTCTAAGCAAATGCATCAAGTTAAGATCAATAAATGGTGAGGAAGTTGAGAATACTCATGCAAAGTTAAAAGAAAATAATTCAACTAAAAATGTTTTGAAACTTCACTGGCCAATTAGTTCGATATATGTGATTAATTTAAATGAGTTGAAATTTTGGCTTTGTTGATTAAAATATTTGAACTTGAACAAAGTAGAGTTCAATTCTTTTAATTTATAAACTAGTTGGATGAATACATATACACAGTTATATATTATAAATAAATTTTAACAAGCTTTAAAAAAACTTATTTACATTATTATGACTAGCTAAAACATATTCTAACCTTGTTCTATCTTTCTATTTTTATTTTGTTATTTTCTTAATGTATCTGAAAAGTATAGTGATTACACTCAATTATAAGTATTTTTTAATAATGATAAGAATATCACATAGTTATTTTTGTAACAATTAACTATTATCTTCGATTTCATTCTTTAAATAATATACTTAATCTAATTGTTGTGCAGTGAAATTTGTGGACAAAGACGTCATATAATCTTTATATATAGGGATTTTTAGTTTATAAGTAATTTTAATTATTTTGTGTAATTTCTTTCATTGAAATCTCTTATATTTTAATTAATTTTTTAATTAAATAAGTGTAGAATCTATATATAACTTTTTTTTTCAACAAATAAATTAATAAATTAAAAGAGATATTTTGAATCTCTTATACAAGTACCAAAGTCTACCTAACTATTTATTCAATAATAACATACAAGTTTCCAAATTATTAAAAGTAAGATTAATCGAACCTATTTAAAAAAAAAAAAAAGTAAGCTACACAATCTCATCTACCATTTCTCATACAAAATAGAATTATTTCTCATAATCATAAAAAACAGAATTATGCATAAAAATGCATTCAGTACAAAACAGAATTATGCAGTAAAAACCTAGACTAACAAATTTATGCATCAAAATCTACATATAACAATATAGCCAAATCAATTAGTCGAACCATTTGCTCAATTAGGCCCTACACGTTAGTTACTTATAAAATGTGGAGAAAATCTAAAATCACAAGCCAATAGTTTAGCTTATAACATACCTTTGGAACGATTAATAGAGACTCAGAAAATTCAGCTATAACCAACTGCTCCTGATATCCTAAAGTTGTAGCAAGGTACTCCAAATAATTTGAGAAAGCTACTTCAACAACATCTTCATCATACCACCTGAATTATATATATATATATATATATATATATATATATATATATATATATATATATATATATATATATATATATATATATATATATATATCAAAAAATCAAGCACAAGACAAACAAAATAGGAAACTAAAAGAAGAAGAAAAAAGTTTACCTATAAAATGTAGGCTATATAAACACGGGGCAAAGTTCATACTGAGTGAAAATTTTAAGTAGTATCTTTTTTATCATAATCTCCTTAAATTGAAAATACACTTCTCCGTAATAATTCTTCCATCAAATTTTCATTTACTTGTATATTATTTTTTTATTATGTCTATTTTTTATGAGCGAGAATAAATGATATTTTTATGTTTACATTAATTTATGATAAAAAGAAAAGTGATGAAAAGAAGAGGATGTGATTTGTGTTTACCTGAAGATTTATGTGTGATGTGCAATGTTCTTCTTCCACAAACCTTCAAAGACTCAGATAATGTTGTTTGCAATTAAAGTTGAAATGAAGCATACCCCATAGAGATAATGTTCTCTTCTTTATTGTTTTGAACAAAACCTTGGAACACTCTTGAATCTCGTACCAATCCATTTCAACACGCATTTCTCCTAACAAAGAAAAACCATCTCTTAATTTTCTTTACAACTTTTGCATTAAATATCATTCTTTTACTTAGCCAATCATTTTCCTGTTATTGCCCCCACATGTTTCTTTGTCTGATTATTATTAAGGTAAAATAAACTGAATTCCATTTTTATAAGCAAACTTTCATCTTTGAGATTTTAGAATAAAAAAATAGCAAAATACCAATCAGTCGATTTTATCATAAAAATTAACTATCAATAAGATTAATAAATAACTCGTTCAAATAATGTAATTATTAAAAATGTTATAAATGCAGATTTTATTCACTTTCAAAGCTGTTAACACATATAATATATTATTAAACGGCCAACGGTCGAAATTCCAATGAAATTTGTTAACATAATTTACGAATTTTATTGTAATTTTTATCATTTTTTATGAGAAAAAAATATATTACTCATAAAACTGGTTTTTAGATATACCACAAGGAAACATTACATTTATCGCATTTATATTTTTCATCCAGATTACAGTTCATTTATTTGGGTTTACGAGATATGACAAAGAATACTATCCAAACTGTATATGGAAAAACAAAGTTTGAGACCTTAAGAGAAACCAAATTATATGGGTTTTCTGCAAAAAAGTAATACTCAGTACTTTGTGAAAAATAATCAAGTTAGAATTCCAACTGCTTTCAATAATCTCAGGAAATGTTATTCAAAATTATGAATTAGATTAAGATCAAGGCTAATTTACCCATAGCAGAAATAAATTAAACCATTCAAGTCTCCATTTATTATAAAACAGATGTTATAAACGCTATAATCATATTTGGACTAAATAACTATAGTTCTCGTACAGAAAAGCCATAAAATAAACGGTGACATTTGAAGAACATCCTAACCATATACAAAAGTTAGATGGGGTTAGAAAACCTCACATCAACTAACCATACAAAAAGAATGTAGGAAAACTCCTATTTCTTCTCAAAAATCCTCCCAAACATAGAATTCATCCCCATGTTTTAGTTATTATATTCATTCAGAGTGTGACTAAAATATATGTCTTGATTGCCATGTGCATTTTACATCTTCTGCACCGTGCACCTCTATAAGGGATTTGTATCTTTTTGCATTTATCTAGGATAACCTTGTTGTTGTGTTTGATTGGCTTAGATCTATTAAGACTTAGGTCCGGATCGACTAACTCTACATGGTATTAGATCACTTCAGTTTAACTTGAATCTAGGTTGACTTGGTTTGATGAGTTTAGACCTACTCGACTTGACATGAGTTCAGGTCAATTCGACTTGACATCGGGTCAGGCTGACTCAACTTGATATGGGTCCAGGCCAACTCGGTTCAACCTGGACCCAGACCGACTCAACTCGACTTGAACCTACACCGACTACCTCGACCTAGTATCAGGCTGGCTCAACTCAACCTGGACTCCGGCCGACTACGCCTAATATTAGGTCGGCTCAACTCGACCTGTCCTAAGCCGATTCGGTTCGATATGGGCCTAAAACAACTCAATTTGATATGGGCTCAGACCGACTTAGCTCGACCTGAACTCGGGCTGACTCGGATCGACCTGGACCTGGGCCAACTCGACTCGACCTGAACCCAGGCCGACTACGCTCGACCTGGTATCAGGTTGACTACGCTCGACCTAGGCTTGTGCCAACCCAGGTTCGATATGGGTATGGGGCGACTCGACTCGACCTAGTATTAGGCTGGCTCAACTTGACCTAGATCCAAGCCAACTACGCTCAACTTGGTATCAGGTCTGCTCAACTCGACCTAGTATCAAGTCTGCTCAACTTGATTTGTTATCAAGCCAGCTCAGCTTGACCTAAGCCTGGGCCTACTCAGTTCAATATGGCCCGGGCCAACAATTTGGTACCAAACCGACTTAACTCAGGCTGGGGTCGGGCTAACTAGGCTCGACATAAACCTGGGCCGAATCAACTCGACATGGGCTCAGGTTGTCTCGACTCAATATGGGCTCGAGTCGATTTGACTCGACTTAGACACAGGCAGACCTAGCTCGACATGGGTTGAGACCGACTTAGCTCAACCTGTGCCTGGGCAAAATCAGGTCGACCTGGACCCTGGCCAAATCAGGTTGACCTGGATCCAGGTCGACTCGACTTGGGCCCGGGCTGACTCAGATCGACATGGGCCCAAGTTGACTCAGATTGACATGGGCCCAGGCTAACTCTACTCAACATGGGATCGAGCTGACTCAACTCGACATGGGATCGAGTTTACTCAAATCAACATGGACCCGGACCCACTCGTCTCGACATGGGCATGGTCCCACTCGCCTCGACATGGGCCCGAGCCCACTCGCCTTGACTTAGGTCTGAGTCGACTCGACTTGACCTTGGTCTGGGTCGACTCGGTTTAACATCAGTCCAAACCGACTTAACTCGACATGGTCATGGACCAAGTCAACTTGATATGGGTTCAGACCAAATTAGCTCGACTCGACATGGGTCTGGGCTGACTCGACCCAATATGGGCTAAGGCTGAATCAGCTCGACTTAGGTATGGGTCGACTCGACATGGGCTCAAACCGACTCAGCTTAATCTAGGCTCAAGCTGACTCGGCTCGACCTGGGAACGAGTCAACTCGTCTCTACTTGGGTTTGGTCCAACTCAGCTCGACCTAGATCCATACCGACTCAATTCGACATGGGCCTGAATTGACTCGGCTTAACCTAGTCCTGGGCCAACTCAAAATCCAACCCAAAATACTTTTTGGATAATCCAAAAATTGTATCAAATCTATATCTAATTCAAATCCAATTAAATGGATTGGACTTAAAATCCAAAAATATGGATTTGGATTTGAGATAAATCCATTTAAATGGACTTAAAATTAATATGGATTTGGATAATTATGAATTGGATTTGACAATTTGGATTTTTTGTCCACCATTAATTTTCTTGGGCTATGGTAAGTGATACAAGATGTTTTGGATTAACAGATTAGATCAATTTTAGATACAAAACTGGACAAAGGCACCCATCAGAGAAAAGGAGAAACCTGTATTAAGGTACATACTTGATATCCATTGTTAACACTTCAATTATGTTATTGTAAAAATCTCACTTGGGTCCATCATATCATTCCTAAAATTTATGTTACTCCTATGATTCCACAATACCAAAATAATAGTCCACCACACTCCTTTCCATGCTAAATTTAGAATTGTGGTCCACAATATTGACAGGTTAAATAAGTAATTGAGTGGGTCATTTGCATTAAGGACAAAGGTGCTAAATAGTTCCTTAGTGTCAAGAAGGAGAATAAGCTTTAACTGTCACAATAATATTATATTAAAAGAGTGCTACATAGATTCTAGATGGAAAAGGCCAAGGTGGTGAGTACTTCTAGTGTTACTCATTTTAGTCAGATTGATGTATGCAATGATATGCACACAAACAAATAAAACACACATTGTTGGTACAACTAGTAGAATTTTGTCAAACCTTGGTAGATTAGCATTGAAATGTTGTGAAATGGATTTTGAAGTATCTTCATGGTACTGTTGATATGAAACATTATTTTAGTGGTGATAAACTTAATTGAGTGAGGTACTCAAATTCAATATAACTAGAGATATTAACTCCATGAAGTCCATTTCTAGCTATTTGATTAATTTTGCAAGAAGAGTTGTGACTTGACAATTTAGGCTACAAAGATGTGTTAACTTTTTCTATAGAGACTAAATTCATGTCATTACTAAAGCGTAGAAGGAGTGGTTATAGGTAAACAAATTCTTGCAGGAGCTTGGTTTTATTCAAGAAAAATATTTATTATTTATATACAAGAAAAATATTTACTTTTTGTATATAGACAAAGTGTTATTCGTCTTAGTAAAAATTCAATTTTTCATTGAAGATCTAAATATATTCATGTTAGGTATTATTGGATACAAGATGTTTTTTACGCTAAGTTGTTGGAAGTAGCAAATTCATATTTGTGATAATGGAGATATTATGATGATTAAGGCATTGTCAAAAATAATGTTTGTGTTGGAGATCAATTGTTCCATGACACAGGTCAGATGAATCAAGTCATAATCAAATTGTAACATTTAGATTGTTGCGCTCCACCCTAACTATTAATTATAACTTTTGGTCTAACTAATAGTTATCAATCACAATAGATCTATTTTTTTTTATTTGAACAAATCATAGTTTTAATTCTTACAATTAGATATTTTCCAGGTTAAAACACCCGTAATAATAAAATTTAACAAAAAAATCACATTACTACAATTATACATTTTAAAATAAGGTATAATTACATTTTTGGTCCCTACATTTAGGGTCAATATTCAATTTACTATAGTGGTTTTTTAAAAAATCAACTTGGTCCCAAAGATTTTTTAAAGAATACACAATTTTGTCCCTTCTGTTAAATTTCCAGTAACGACGTTAACTTTTGATGATGTGGCACACAAGGTAGGATAGTAATGCATAGGTGGAGTCACATGTTAAGTCCACGTATTATGAACCCTAAGTCTCTCCCCTCTTTCACCGTCACTCTAACAACCTAGCGTCTCACGCTGACGCAGCCATTGTCGTCTCCATCGCACGCACATCCTCTCCCCCTATGCGCCTTTTGGCTTAGCCTTCATCTCCTCTGTCGCACATCTTCTTACCAACCTCTCTGTTGCGGGATGCGTCGTTGCCGCGGTATGCATCATTGTCGCTGTCACGGGATGCGTCATTGTCATTGTCACGGGATGCATCATTGTCGTTGTCATGGGATGTGTCGTTGTCGCTGTCATGGGATGTGTCGTTGCCGTTATCACGGGATGCACCGCTACCGCTGTCACGAGATGTGCAATTGAGTCTTTGGCCACTCACAACTTTAATTTATCCATCTTTTTTTAATCTTTCCTTATGTTGAATCTACAATACCAAAAAATTAAATTCATAATGTTCTGCAATAGCCTCAATGTTCCCAGAAGTTTTTGCAATACCCTCAATGTAGAGATCTGAATTCAGATTGCGACAAAAAATAAAGAAGGAAGATTGAAGAAAGAGAGAATGAAAGGGTGAATTTTAGGGAAGGATTTGAGGGTTAAAATATGAGGATCATAATTGTTTTTAAATGTGATACAATATATGATAAATGATGAAAAAGAAGTCATTATTCTGAAGGTGGCCGCTGGAGGAAGATGGTTAAGGTTGGGAGAGGGGATAAAAAAGGGTTTAGGATGATGGCAAGATCTTATGTGAAGACATATGTGTGTAACCGTATCACTTACGGTTGTCACATCATTAAAAGTTAATAGGGTTAGTAAAATTTAATAGAAAAAACTAAATTGTATATTTTTTTAAAAGCTTTAAAACTAAATTGATTTTTTTTTAAATAACTATAATAAATTAAATATTAATCTTAAATGTAGAAAAAAAACAATTATATCCTAAAATAAAAGATATACCTAATCATATTTCTGGGTATTGAGTTCACCGAGTCGTGTCACGCGGGTTAATTCCCTGGCCCGAAATGTGGACAATTCTGGACAGTACTCACTTGTCCTACTATATAATATTATATAACACCAACACCACTCACCCTCTGTGTAAACAAATCAGTTACTGACTTAGCGAGGAAAATAAGAAAAATGAGTTTCCGTTCTTCCATGAACGCCGTTACCCTTCTTCTCTTCTTCCTTTTCGTTTCCGCATTAGGTATCTAATTCTACTCTTGCTCTTTTTTACCCTTCCATTCGCAATTTTCCATCTCCACTTTCTTTCCTTTTCTCTTCCTTCCGCATTTGCTTTAGATCTCGCCAACCTTCCTCTCCAATTCATCGATTTTTATGCTTTCTCGTTATCACTCATAATTTTTTTCCTTTTCTGTGGTTAAGTTTGTGCCAAGAAGACGGCTGATGTGACGGAGTTGCAGATAGGCGTCAAGGTAGCCTTTAAAATGTTACTCTGGTTAAGATCCATGCCATTTTTGTATAGTTTAGCTTAGAGGCGTTGGATAATTTGTACGGAACAGGAGTTTACATTATTTTTTTTGCTTTTGGTTAGAATTCGTTTTTTTGGTATGTTTTTAGAGCTGATTAACTTGATTTTATTAGATGTGATGGGTCTATTCACTGGCGAGTGTGACCGCATTGAACAATCGGAATTTTTGTAGGAATTGTAGCAGTATAAGTGTTGTTTCCTTGGCTTACCTGCAAAGTCAAAGGGTACTTTTTTTCATGTAGAAAAAATGTTAGTATTTGCTAATTTATGGCATCGTCTGATGTGTGTACAAGTGCACTGAAAAGCCTTGTATGGATTTGGAATATTCGATGTTATCATGTTATGCATTTCAAATGGCTAAAGAAATAGTTGATCCTTTAGGCTATTCGGTAAAATAGTTTGTTCACAAGAAAAAGGAAATTGTTTTAGTATGCTTGGCTGTTTGTGACTTGGTGTTTTAAAATAAAGTATAAATACATGATTGGAATCTGGCTATGGCTTTGAATTACCTAGTGGTATACTGTGTGGGGGACAGTGCTGTCCTTGCAGAGGAAATTTTATAGGCTTTACACATATATGTTGTCTGCTGCAGCATCACAAGTTCATTGTGATAGATAGCATCGACAAATTGCTGGTAACTAGTAAGGATGCAAATAAAAAGTTCTGGTAATTTATTGTGGAGGTTGAAAACAGGGAATACGTTATGGTTTCCCTGTGAATAATGCAAAAAAATTTATTCCCAGAGATACTAAAGTTGTTGCTTGTCAATATCTGTTAGCAAGGTTATTTTGATTGTACATTCTGTGAAACTGAGTTTATGCCCTGTTTCTTTTTGCAGCATAAACCAGCATCATGTGAAGTTCAGGCACACAAAGGTGATAGAGTCAAAGTACACTATCGGGTTAGTAATTTCTCAAGTTTATGTCGTGAGGCTGGAGGATGGTGCGGTTTAGTGAAACCTTTTTAAGTAAAATGTTTGTTGAAAGGCAAAAGGCTCATAGTCTTTGCTGAAGTTACATATAATAAATCTGAAGCGCAACAATAAAGTATTTGATGCATAATATTCACTCACCATTCATCCATAAAATTAACTCTAATTTGAATTAATTATATTATATATATTATGTATAATGAACAATGCAAAGTACTATAATATCTGTTTGGCAATTGTAGTTTCCCTATTATGTTGAACATGCCTTATTCTGGTTTTCAACGGGATGGATAATATTACCTTATTGTTAATTTCGTATACTGATTTTTGAGCAATTTCCATGTCATTTTCTAGAAGTAACATTACTAGATTGTTTATTTTCTTCTTGGTCTGTCTTGGTGGTTTATTTTGGTATTTCATAATCTGAACCTTGCCTTCTAATCTGGGCAATAATCTGACTACCCATTGAAAGAACATGAGTGGGGGTAAGGCATCTGTGCCATAATCACAACTGGAGTCATTTCGATGGTGTGCTATTTGCGTATCCTTGCTTTTGTTTATATTGAGTTTTTATTTTAGGTGATCAACAGGCTACACCTCAGGAAAGCATTTTAAGCTACATATACACAAACAAATTATTATTCTCAAATCTCATTTCATTTGTTAATGTGATGAGGGATCAATGTATTTACTTATTCTTGCATGTGTTTCCAGGGGAAACTCACTGATGGAACTGTTTTCGATTCTAGCTTCGAAAGAAAAAATCCCATTGAATTTGAGCTTGGTGCTGGTCAAGTGATCAAAGGTATGTTGTGCATAAACAACTTACTTTTTTAAAATTTCTAGTTTCATTACCAATAAAAATGGTTATCGACTAGCTACTGTGCTTGTTTTTTCTTATTTACTGAAAATGGAAGTTATTAAGTAGATAAAATAAAGGAGAGAAAAAAATATGCTGCAAGCTGTAAAGAAATTGTATGCCAGATCTCAGTTGTACAATGGAAAGAGTCTTGGAAGTTGGAAACAGATGAGAATCCTTGTACAATCAATTCTTGACGATTGAGTGTATAATACTGGATTTTGACTTTTACGAGGCATGTAATATGCAAAATGTCACCTTGTAGTAGCATTTTTCCTTATCTTCGTCATGTCCTCCCCTGCTCTTTTAAGTATCTTCTGTTATCAGCGTACCATAAAAATATAATTATGAGCTATAATTTATACTGATATAGTTTCGGTTTTATGTGTATTATATTACTTAATTTATATGCATTGGGGTGTATTTACGTGATCATACTAGAATGCATCGCAATTTTATTACAAATTACATATGATTGATGGGAAATCTTTCAAGATAGAGGATTCAATGTCACTTTGTCTCCCTGCAGGGTGGGACCAGGGATTATTGGGAATGTGTCTTGGTGAGAAGAGGAAGCTGAAAATACCAGCAAAACTGGGCTATGGAGAGCAGGGTTCCCAACCCACTATTCCAGGTAGTTTATCATGTTGATAATGATAGTAATGCTCTCTACCCAGCCTTCATTTCTAGTTAGTAAAATTTATTTTTGACAGCTGGATATTTGATCAGAACGTTAGGTATCAGATAAATTTTCTCATACTTGAGTTGTGATTATTGGAGTGATTAAATTCTATTTGGTTGGTAAAAAATATCATACAAGTTTTCTACAAATCAAAGAGTAATAATGTCTTGTGTATCCTAAAATTTTTAATTTATTACCATGTTAAATTATTCAATGAGATGAAATTGTATTTTTTTTCATTTAAATTTTTATTTCAATTTGGGATACATAGATTCTCATCTCTCATATAGAAATGAATTCTTTTAAGAAACGTGCCAAAAAATTATTTCCCAAACCATTGTTTCATTTTCAGATTCTTGGCAACACTTCTCTTTCCATGTTGATGTGTGTTTTAGATCATATTTTAATTACATTGAACTACGAGTTTATAGGATAAATAACTTACCAAAAATAGGTGAGAGAGTAAACAAATGTTAAATTAGTGGCCCTTCCATGAATATTCAATTTTTTTAGTTTGTATTTGTATATATCACAACTAACCATGTTATGAATTTATATATACTTATGATACATGACTTATAACTGGCAGGTGGTGCAACACTAATATTTGACACTGAGCTTGTAGGAGTGAATGACAAAAGTTTAGATGAAGAAAATAAAAGCTCAAGCCCGGAACTGTAGACAAAAATAGAAAGAAATGGAATGTTGAGACTTTTTGCTATCTTAGCTTATTTTTGTTCTTCAATAATGATTTTATGACCCCAGATTTCACTGTTTAAGTCTGAGCTTAATTTACAAAGATTTTGACTACTGTACCCTTCTTTTTGTATTCATCTTTTTATCTGTTTCAATACTTTTTAAAACATTGTTTTGTTTTAGAAAATTAAAAGATTAGTTTCTTGACCTGTTGTGGAGCTGTTCCCAAAGTTTTTTTTTTGTTTTGAAATTGAAAATGTTGAAATTTTCTTCTACAATAAATACATTTTAAAAAAATTATTTAAATAAATTCATTCCTACTTTAATTCTCAAATAACATTTTCTAAAGTTACATTTTTTTTAACGCTAGAAAAAAATAACGCTGAATTTTAGTCTGATTTTTTTAATTTATTTTCGAAGTGGAAAAAATAGAGAGAATTTAGTGGTATACTCTCTGGATTGAGGAAGATTTATTCGAATTATTTAAAAAATTATTTAACTTGAAAAAAATAAAAAAATGTTGGTATAATTAATTTTAAAAAAATACTCAATAATACTTATGAGCACATCAACTATTTATTTTCTTTTTGTTACCATCATATATTCTTCCATGTCAATATAACAGTAATAGTTTCTCTCTCTTTTTGAATTCATTAGAGTAAAATGTAAAGCTAGTTTACAACATAATTTATTTAATAGTTTATTTTTATAAATTAGAGAGTAAATATAAAAATATAATTATATAAATTTTATTATGTAAATACAATTTATATGTTTATTAAAATATAATTATAATATTAGATTTTTAAAACATAATCGATTTTCATATATTCTAGGTTTTCATTAGCATGAAACACTTGTGATACCTACTCAATTGTATGTCTTTTAATTATCTTTACTATCATTTCAGTGAACTCTTCTGTATTTAGTTTGGACTTTATGTAGAATTTGATCAAAATAAATTCAAAATATAAAAACTCATTTTTATAAACTCAAAAATTTGTTGCAGTAGAACAATTGTTACATGGGTGTTGTTTTTAGATACAATTTTTAAATATTGCATTTTTCTTTTTTAAGTTGTTTAAATCGTATATCTTCCTTACTTGTAGTGATTTATCATTCAATGAATGATTCACCAAAAATCCTATTTACTTCAATTAAATTTAAGTTTTTAGTTAAAAAATCATAATTTTTAATTTTCTTTTCTTTTTAAACTTTTAAAATCCCGTTAAATTTTTTTTTTTCAAAATGGATAAATCACCAATTTAATCTACCTCTCTGAATTTTAAACTCGCCAATCATAAGTACGTTTTTTTAAAAAACTCATATATTTGATATACTATTTTAATTAGAAATCAAATTTAAAATTACTTATCCTGTCAGATTAAAAAAAATAGAATTTGTATATTTCATATAAATTTTTAATTAAACTAATATATAAAATATACGTTTTCAGTTTTTTAATATATAATAATGTGTAAATTTTAAAAAATTTAAAATTTTGAAATTCGTATATTTCATATACACTTTCGTATATGATATATGTTTTTAATTTTTTAATATATAATCATTTTAATATAATTTCTTAATATTTAAAATTAGAAAAAAATTAGATAAGTTTAATTTACTATTTATAACTTTTTTTATATATATAATTAAAGAAAATTAAATACATTAAAATTATTTTATTCTTAATGAAATTAATGATGTAATACTTTAATAGTATAAAATAATATAAGTTAATTATTTAAAAAATATTAAAGTAAATTTAATATGAAAAACTAAATTGGTCAAATTCTAAATTTAAAATGCTAAAAATAAATTAAAAACGTTAATCGAAAAGTTAAAATAAAGAATGTTAACTCTGAAAACTTTAATTGATATATAAAGCAGAAAAATAATATAAAAATCTACATTTTACTATTGTCGATATGGAAATTTGTTCTATTGTGACCTTCATTCATACACTAAAAGTATTTGTTTGGCTTATTTAGAAGTAGTTGATCTATTTCATTATATATATGATTAGTTGTTGGTCTGTCTAATTCCTTATGGTTCATATGGAGGTTCGGGATGAATTCGGTCCCATATAGCTAGATTAATAATCTTGATTTCAAACTGGATAAAATTTAACTTCATAAGCCTTCAAAATATATTGCAGACTATAGATATGATCAATAAATATTGTTAGTTAAATGACATGCCGAACAAACAACGATAATATGAGCATAAGGAAGTCAAAGAGTTTGAAACTCCCCACAATCACACCACCAGCCATTAAGTAAGGCAGTGGGTAGCTCTTGAACACATTGTAGCTTTGGACATGACACAAGGCAGTAATATCTTTCAGATATTGATGGTGAGCTCATAACATACACTCTATCTTCGTTCCTAGTTCAACAAACCAAGATTTGGTTCTTTCAAAAGTTGTCTTCACAAGAGCACATATGGATAATGATCATGCTCCCTTTAATATAGAGTTCATGCACTCAACTAAATTTTATGTCATGTGGCCATACCCCATGCCTTTGTCATATGTTTGTTTCAATTTTTTCAAATGTATTTGATCTATCCAAATAAAAGTTTGTTGAAATTGTGATCTTAAAGCTGACAACTTTGTCTGAAAAGTTGGTTGCTTCATTTTGTAATTTGTGAGAATGTAAAAAATGAAATGATTTAAAGTCATTGTGTTGCAACAAGAATAATCAATATAAGTCAATTAAATTAAGATAAATACCCATGTTTATCAATTGTCTCTTCGTCTCGACATTCTTGAACTTCTTATTGAAGTTAGATACAATGTTATGTATGTAATATATTGATAGGAGACCATGTCCTTCCCAAGCAACTTTTGAAGATTTTAATGCTGATAAAATGACATTTTCTCTTTTAGTTATGATGCAGATATATTTGTTTCGGTATGACATGTGATTGCAATAGGCGGAAGAACTAGATCAATGCTACTTTTGTTTCACCTTTAACTATTGCAAAAACTAAGGAAAATATGTTTTGGTTGTCATCTTGATCAATTGTAATTAGCAAAGTCTTGTGGTAAGTATTCCAACAATGACACCACCCTCCGCATTTCATCAAGTTTTTACCATGTATTATTATCGGCCCACAATGCTTTCAATGGAGTCTAATATTTCATTAACAATAAGGAAGAAGAAAAATCCACCTTCGCTAAGAAGTCCACTGAGACAACAAAGAAGGTCTCTCATGTGATACAAAATCTCATACATAGTTTATCTACTTTTAGATTGTTAAATTACATAATTTTTAAATTGGTGATTTACTCATTTTTAGAATTTTTTTTTTATTTGTCTATTTTGAGAATTTATAAAAAAAATACACTAAATCCCTTTAATAATTAGAACCAAACAATAAGCTTCAACAATTTTATCAAAGAAAATATAATTTTAATGAAATCCAATACTAAGTACTAATCGAAACACGTACCGGTATATCCATGTGTTCACCTTTTTATTATGATAATAAAAATAAAAAAAATTATTTTTTGTTGTAATTATTAAAAAAAAGTTTTTCTTAAAAAAAATATTCATAAAAATTTATTATAAAATAAATAACTTTGATATTTTGTTATAGATATTTTTTTTATTAAATTTAAAAAATAATTATAAATATAAAAGATAAAATAATAAAATAAATTATACTAATAAAGATATAATTTGTAAGGAAATGTATACACTAAAAACTGTAATAAAAAAATTTATAATTTTTTTTATTAATTATTATAGATGATATTTTAAAAATACTTCAACTTATTTCAATAATATAATAAATATAATTTTCTATCTATTAAAAAAAGTAACACACAACCTATTAGATAATATTACTTTTTTATTTATTTAAAAGATGCTTAACAATATCCTAATGTACTTGATAATACTATTTAGTAATATAATAACTTATTAATTTTATATTTTATAAAAGTAAAATAAATTAATGTGAAATACTCAACTGAACTTCTATTAGCCAATATTTATAATTAATTATTACTGATATGAATTGGCATAACTGATAATAACCTATATTTCTTAATCAAATAGTTTATGGATGGATTATAGAGTATTTTGTATTCAATATTTTTTTAACTGTAGTAAACATTTACACTTACAGCTAAGATTAATAATAAAATATCATAAAATTATTTAAAAAATAGTATGTTAAAAAATTTTAAAAATATATTTTAAGATAAAAACACTTTCAATTTGTTGCAAGAAAAAGTATCTATGAAAAATAAATAAAACACTAGCACTTAAAAAGTAAAAGGCAAAGAAAGAAAAGAAGAAGCTATAGGGCTAAATCTGGAACCATCTAAACCCTGGATTCTCGAAACTACCCACGCACTCCCATACGCTCGCTGTAGAACTCTCTGGAACCTCTTCTCTTCTCACTTCCCTTTTAAACCCTTTTTTCCACTTTGCCCTTTTCGTATTTGCCTCTTTGCTTCTCTCTCGATTCCAAGCCACTCTAACATTTTCTCTCCGCATTCTCACATTTCCACATGGATGACGATTTCGACATGCCGCCGGCGGATTCCATGAACGACGACTTCAACTTTGGCGGCGACGGCGGCGACCTCGAAACTCCTGTTCTCAAGGTCGGCGAGGAGAAGGAAATTGGGCAACAGGGCTTGAAGAAGAAACTCCTGAAGGAAGGTGAAGGATGGAATACTCCTGAAGCTGGTGACGAGGTTCAAGGTACTCCACTTTTTTTTTTCTTTTGAAAAATTAATTAATTAACATGTGTAAGACACTGTTGTTGGACATTTTATATTGGGCGTGACACCTCTCCTAATTCAAGCCTTTTTTTCGTGTTGTTTAGATTAGTGTCTGGGTTGTTTACCATCAACTTTTTAGAAGGGAAGATAAGTGTTGGAGATCTCGTTACCATTTGCCATGTATATAGAAGTTTGGGTTTTCTTTGGATTTTGTGATGATCAGATAGGAATTAAGTATTTTGTTTTAAGTAGTTGCTTATAGAAAGAAAAATGAGAGAGAAAAAGTGAGATGGACCTCTTCATTAGTCTAAAAATTAGCTTATGGTCATGTTAAAAGTTTAGAGAAGGTACACTAAAGAGCTTTTATATATTACATCAGCTTATTCTTAAGCTAATCTTGACTGATATGAGAAATTTTTCCAAACATGTACTTGCCTGATTCTCTTTGGTTATATTTTCATTTCATTTGCATTTACATTTTGTTACTATTTCATTTACTTTTCTGTGGTCCGCTTCAGGAAAGGTTGCATCTACACTCTCTTAACTGTTTTGATCTAATTTTGTTTTTGTGGAATTTGTCAGGAATTACTTTATTTAGTGAGATATTACTTTTGATTTTGTGATTTTTGAAAAAAAAATATTTAAGTAAAGACTGAAGAGCGCCTTGATTATTACTGAGGTTGTGTTTTGTGTGACTAGCCACTCTTCTGGGAGTTTGTTCTAATTTCTTGTCTAGGTTTGTTTTGCTTTAATTTTAACTTCGTTTTCATTTCTTTACATTTTCATTTTTAAGATGAGGTCGCCAAATGCTAGCAACAAAAATATTTTAATTATTCATTGTAAATTAAAAATTGGCTGAAATTTATCAGGAATTACTGTATTTAACGAATTTTACTTGTAATTTTGTCACTTTTACTTAATTTCAACTTATATTTTATGATAAGGTGTGCCGTAGTTATTTAAAGATTGTGCCAGAGGGTATGCAACCGGAATTTTATTTTTTTCACTTGCAGTTTGTTCTAATTTTTTGTTTGTTTTTGTTTTTGTTTTGATGATTTTTTATTTCATTTTCATATATTCCACATTTCCATTAGCATTTTGTTGCACTTCCATTTCTATGTTGGTTACATATCTCTAATCGGATTGAGAAATGCTAGTCGTTTAACTACTTGTTATGGGTAGATTTTTATCTGGTAAGATATTTAATGGATTTTAATCACAATTTTTGTGATTTTTAGTTAATTTTGTTTTAAAGTAAAGACTATAAAAGAATGACTTAATTAAGTTAAAGATTGTGTTAGAGAGTGTGTAACTTGGCACTCTTCTATTTTAGCTTGTTCGAATTTCTTGTTTCCTTTGTTTTTAATTAATTTCTTAATGATTTATTGAATTTTAATTTCTTGTAGTGCACTACACTGGGACGTTGCTTGATGGCACCATGTTTGATTCCAGCAGAGATAGGGGAACTCCTTTCAGTTTCACGCTTGGACAAGGTGAGTGTCTTTATTTTTTGAGAACTGTGGGTGCTGTGATTTAATGTGTTGGAAGTTGGAATAGCGTGGCTGTTTGATTTGCCATGAAGTGGGGACTTAGCTATTAGCATTTCAGTGTGTGAGTGAGATGCTTAAATGAGGTTGTAGTTGTGATGATCAATTTGTGAAATTACTGTTGAATGGATAATCATGATTTGAAGGTATGGATGAATATTAATGAGTTAGTTGAATGGACTCTATATGTTCGTTTACTCTTTATTTTTCGAAACAAGATATTATATTTTGATTGAAAATTTGGAATACACTATGTTTTGATGTTAATGGTGCCTCGGAAATGCAGGGCAAGTTATTAAAGGATGGGATCAAGGTATTGTAACGATGAAGAAAGGTGAAAATGCCCTTTTTACCATCCCAGCCGAGCTAGCATACGGTGAATCTGGTTCTCCTCCAACTATTCCCCCCAATGCAACTCTTCAATTTGACGTGGAGCTATTGTCTTGGACTAGTGTGAAGGACATATGTAAAGATGGAGGTTTATTTAAGAAGATAGTTACTGAGGGGGAAAAATGGGAGAATCCCAAGGATCTTGATGAAGTTTTAGGTATGAAGTATGAAACATATTTGTTAGATATTTAATTTTCTATATTTGCAACTATTAAATGCAATCTTGCTGTTCCAGTGAAATACGAAGCACGACTTGAAGATGGGACTCTAGTAGCAAAATCTGATGGAGTGGAGTTCACAGTCGAAGATGGTCAGTGCCTACTAACTTTGTTACGCTCTTCTTGTTATAAATTGTGAGATTAATGTTTTCTCTATTACAGGTTATTTTTGTCCTGCTTTGTCAAAGGCTGTTAAAACCATGAAGAAGGGAGAGAAAGTGATTTTGAGTGTGAAGCCTCAATGTAAGTTGTCTGCTGAGTTTTGGTACCTATTGGAAAACCATTATTTGCTTTTATCTTTTATTGAGAAGGGGATAAATAGTAATTATTCATCTACTTCTTTTGTTCAAATTTTATACATTTATTTATCTGTTTCATAGATGGATTTGGTGCAAAGGGTAAGCCAGCACATGGTGACGAAGGTGCAGTTCCACCAAATGCATCATTGGAGATTACTCTTGAGTTAGTTTCTTGGAAGACTGTGTCAGATGTAACTGATGACAAGAAGGTCATTAAGAAGATCCTCAAGGAAGGGGAAGGGTATGAGCGTCCAAATGAGGGGGCAGTTGTGAAATGTAAATGCTTGTAATTCTTAATGTGGATGATAACCTTGTCATTGTTTATGGATTTTAAACATGGTTCTGATGTTTCCTTACCTGTTTTTGCATTCTTGTAGTGAAAGTAATTGGTAAGCTGCAAGATGGTACTTTGTTTTTGAAGAAGGGTCATGATGAGGAAGGGGAGCTGTTTGAATTCAAAACTGATGAGGGTAACTTAAAAAAAATGTCTCAATGTTTCTCCCGTTTCCCACTAAATTATTTATTATGCTAGCTAATGTGAGTGTTTTATGAATTGAACAGAACAAGTAATTGATGGGCTTGACAGAGCTGTTTTGACTATGAAGAAGGGTGAGGTGGCATTGTTAACTATTGCGCCTGAGTATGGTTTTGGCTCATCAGAGTCTCAACAGGAACTTGCTGTGGTTCCTTCTAACTCCACTTTGTATTACGAGGTTGAGCTAGTATCATTTGAGAAGGTAAGTTAATTAACAATCAATGATTTGCAATTCTGCATTCATCTTGCGTTTCAATTTTGTTGATATAAATTATTGGATAGGAATGCTAGCCACCATGCAGTTGTAATAAAAAAAATTCACAAGTTAAGAGACTGATGAAGAAACAAAAGCATTGTTGCTCTGCTCTCTTTTCTTTCAAGTTCCAATTTTACATGCTTTTCTCTGAGCCTGTTTTATTCCTTTAATTAATTTCTGTTGCTTGTACTTAAGTGAATTATCATGAGCAATCTGAGTGTCAAGTTCGTTGAAGTTCTCTACCTAATAATAATTAATTTTGTTGCCTCCTTTCAGGAAAAAGAGTCATGGGACATGACCACACCAGAGAAGATTGAGGGTGCTGGTAAGAAGAAAGAAGAAGGAAATGCATTATTTAAAGCTGGTAAATATGGAAAAGCTTCTAAAAGATATGAAAAGGTAATCGAAGATAACTTAAATACTTATTCACCGTTTATTCTATTCCATTTCAATGCATCTTCTGAGACTTGTTCTTGTTGTCACAGGCTGTAAAGTTCATAGAGTATGATACCTCCTTCAGTGAAGAGGAGAAGAAGAGCTCCAAGACCTTGAAGGTTGCCTGTAATCTAAATAATGCAGCATGCAAGTTGAAGCTAAAAGATTACAAACAAGCAGAGAAATTGTGCACAAAGGTGTGACTCAGCTGCAGTATTCCTATATGATAATTATGGTAAAAATTACAAAAGTGAAAACTGTTTTTTGATTTGGACCCGCAGGTACTGGAACTTGAGAGCACTAACGTGAAGGCTCTATATAGAAGGGCCCAGGCATACATCCAGTTGGCTGATTTTGATTTGGCTGAATTTGATATTAAGAAAGCACTTGAGCTCGACCCTGACAACAGGTAGATAATTTGATGGATTTAACTGAAATAATTGATTAAAAGTTGCTAAATTCTGTAATTGCCTTAAATTACTTCAAGATAATATTTATTAGAGTAAAGTTTGAATAGCTGATGGTATACGAATCTTTATCCATATTTTAGTTATTGTATCACTATTGTTGGCTATGATAGGAAGGTAGTTTCTGAACCGGTTTAAAACTTCAAATATCATCTATTTGTATTTTGAATGATTTATCGTTTTTTAGCTGGAGTGATTTTTATTATAAAGGAACTAATATATTTGCTTTTGATATATAACCAGGGAAGTGAAGCTTGAGTACAAGACCTTGAAGGAAAAGATGAAGGAATACAACAAAAAACAGTCAAAATTTTATGGAAATATGTTCAACAAACTGCATAAGCTAGATTCTTTGGACAATAACGTGAGTATTCAGTGTCTCTAGTTTCTTATATATATATATATATATATGTGTGTGTGTGTGTGTATGTATACATAGTATGTATATACATACACTTATGTTTCCATATCTGGTCTACACATTCTAATATTTGAGTTAGAATCTCTCTCCAAGCTATATAGTTTCATACTTTAAACCAATGCGAATTTGTCAATTTTTCATCTCAATAACCTGAATATCCCTCATGGTGTAAAGCAAAGAAGTTAAAAGTTTTCTGTCATGTATTAAGTTTTAAGGGACTAATCCTGTTAAATAGTGTTAATAGGTTCTAATTGTACAGAGGAAAATTACATGTAATCATTTGTTGAATAAAATGCTTATACACAGTTTTTTGTTCTTTATGATATATTTATGCGTGTTTATGAAAAGTAGACTTTTAAACTGTTTTAGAGATAAATTTTGTTAGCCCAGTTAACCTTCGGCTTGTGCTTGTTTGAACATCACTATCCATCCACATATATCAATAATTATGTGCCTAGTCGATACATATTATAAATTTTCATGTGTCACCAAGTCACAAAGTCGATACATATTATCAATTTTCATGTGCCTAGTCGATTGATTTTTTGTTTGCATCGTGCTTTTTCTAATGTACCGTATTTGTTTATTGTTTATCATACAGAAAGCAGAGTCGAAGGATGCCCAACCCATGAATATCGACAGCAAGGCATAAACGTTATGGAAATTCATCTAATTTCTAGGGTCTGCTTTCTTATTATTATTTGTGGACATATGGAAATTATGATGATTATGAAATGTGATTTGGGACGAGTTTTGTTTCATTTTTCTAGGAAACTGGAGTTCGATTCAAAATTAAATATCAGTGGTGTTTTTTTGTTCCTATTTACTTTTTTTTTTTTTTTGTCGTGGAAGGATAAGTTACTAAGAGAGAAGGAGTTTCTATTTCTAGAAATGTCACAACAATAGAAATAACAATATATGAGAGAAGGACATTAACTAGAGAAGAGAGTGGTTTGAATAGTGGCTCCGTTTTAAACTCTAATAACGTGAGAGTAGAGAAACTACCTAGAGTAAAGGGGATAAGTTGCCTTACAGATGAAGTTTGTGTACAACAAAATTGCAAGATGGTGGGAGTAACACTAAGACTTTCTTTAACCAGTTTTGGATTATTAAAGTTCCAGCATCAACTTATCTATAAGTTCAATTACAGAGAGTAACTTTGGGCAACTTTATGTGCGATATGTGGATTTGTAGAGAAAATAATCAATCACTTGTTTTCAGCTGAAGGGTAGCCAAGCCATATATGGAATCAACTTCCATAAATAACAATGCAAAATATTTTTTTAACAGTTTATGATCATGGAAGGAATTAAAACAACAATGAAAATCAAGTGTGGAAGAGTATGTCCTAGTCATTTAGAGAAATGTAATTATATTTAGGAATACTAGGTAATTATAACATTTGGAATACTACTGTGGACTCCTGCTGTAGCCATAATTTGACAGAATTCTCATATAAGCAACCTACAGTGCTTAACTAATCAGACTTAATTATACAGGAAAATATCAGTTTGGGTTGGAGTTGTGCTATGAAAATGGAGAACAAATAGTAGCTCTACAATATGAAAGTAGTTTAACAAGTCTCTGACAAAGGAAACATGCTCCATCAGCTAAGGAATCACATGCATATGGAACTTACTATATTCTCAAAATTGAACATTATATTGATAACAAATTGCACCCACACAACAAAAACTTATACACATAATGTTTTATATATAAGAACGAGAGTACACTAAAATCTAGTAGGGGTAAGTTGTTTCTTAGAGTTAAAATGCAGCAAGACTATATGATTTTTAGAAGAGGGAGCTTTTGCTTTGTGATGGTAAGTATACAGGTGAACATATTGGAAGTAAGGATCTAAGTAGAGGCATGGAGTAAGACACATCTATAATCCCAACCAAAGGTTATTTAAATGAAGGACAGTGGCTAGTAGATTGTGTACGGAGATTGTTGTAAAACAGAATTAGGTTTTGCAAAATAAAAACAAAAAAACAGTTTTAATCTCCCATTGCCTAGTCAAATTCAATTTTGAACGTGCATTGCCTAGTTAAATTCAGTTTTGAAGGTGTAACAGCAAATTGAATGTTGTGAAGATGTAAAATATCTTTGATTTCTCTTTCTATATAAAGACGGGTTCCCTTCTCACTTTCACATACAACTTTACGCTTTCTTTCTTTCTCACTTTTTCTCTTCCCCTTCACTTTTTATTCATTTTTTTATTATAAATATTCTTCTGGATTTTATTAGATTTTACTTTTTTAAGAGTAACTTGTTAGTTCTGATTCTTAGAAATTTTCTGGGAAGTTTCTGTTGTATCCTGGGGGACTTGCGCAATACACCGTGGATAAGTCCTTACGGACAGTGATTACTCACGCCTCGAGAAATCAATTTTGTTCGTTTTAAAGTCTCATTTGTTACAATTGTAAGGACTTATGACTGACAAGATGGACAAAACCAACAACTCTGTTTTAGAACCGTCAAACGCAATTTCTGCAACCCAACCGATCTTTGTGAAACCATTTTCAGATGTTTTGAAAATTGAAGTCTTCACCGGTTAGAATTTTCGACGTTGGCAAGAACGTGTGTCCACCCTATTGGACATGTACAGAGTCACTTTTGCACTTACAACTTCGAAACCCGACTCAAGCACGACTGCGAAACAAATTGATGATTGGATTTATAGGTATGTCGTCATATTTTACTCAGTGCATTATCTAACGATCTATTCGATGTCTATGCTTCTTACAAGGAATCAAAAAATATTTGGGACTTTCTTATCCTCTAATATACTACCAAAGACGTTATCAGACAAAGGTTTGTGATAGAAAACTACTACCGCTGGGAGATGATCGAAGGCAAAGACATCAAAATCTAGATAAACGAATACCACAAGCTGCTTGAAGATATCAAAGCGGATAAGTCCTTACGGACAGTGATTACTCACGTCTCGGAAAATCAATTTTGTTCGTTTTAAAACCTCATTTGTTACAATCATAAGGACTTATGGATAGATGCTAAGTGTAACGCCCCTAAAATCTTATTCATATTTATATCATAAAATCAACATAAAACAATAATATCAACATTAGCATATGTATATATATAATAAAATACATCCATCCCATACACTGTATTTCAAAATAATATCCCTTCTCTAGGAAATTTTAATACATAACCAACAAGTGTTTCAAAATAAAACAAAATACAGCATAAGAACAGGCGATCTCCTTGTCCAACCACTCACTGAGGAGCTCTACTACCTGCAACATCATCTGCTCCAGTGTAAATTATACACGATCATCACAGTTTTAAGAACACGAAACACAACACAAAACACAGGGTAAGCTAGATATTTTTAAAACTTTAAAGCATGAAACTTGATATTAACGTAACCATCTAATATTCACACATTTCACAATTTCCTCAAGTGTCATTCATTTCACATAATTGATCAAGTGTCTATCAACAATTTCAATATTCTTCTTTCTCACGTCAGACTTTCACTGACTCATCACACATAGACACTTGACACTACTTTCGGAAGACTACTTTCGGAAGACTCGTGCACTCGTGCGTTGAACTTAGCATCCAGAGACCTGCACCTGTCATATCCCACCACTGTGAAATCCACACAGGGTCACTGTGAAATCCACACAGCCATGCGCATAAACATAATCTCAATATCATCACTCTCCCGGTATGACAGGGTTAATTCATATAACAGGTCAAGTTAGTTATCTTTCAAACAACTTACCCATACATATGAACCTCCTTCGACTCTCAACAACTGAATAACTTCATCTATGTGATTTCATTATATCAGCAGAGTTAGGATTGTCTCATTCACAGGATACTCACAGATCAATACACCTCATAACCAATCTCAACACGGTATTTCCTTTCCTGAAAATACTATGTCTTGATCACAATTTCACATTCATCCAGTACATCATACCACACGTAAAAGCACAATTTCATCATATAATATTTTGAATCTTTTCTTAAACAATCCCAATCACAGAAACAATCATGCCAAAGTTCAGATTTTCGAATATCATATGCATTTCAATCTCAAACAAGTTCAAAGCGACACTAAAACAGGGGAGTTCGAAACAAACATTAAAACCGGCGATCACGTCACCACAATTTTCAGAATCTTCTAGCCTAAGATTTTTATTGGAATAAAGCTAGCTTCCCTTACCTGGACTTGCGTAAAATCTCACTACAAGCTCTAACCCACCGAACTTAAGGATACCCGAACTCTGTTTTAAGGCTTGATGGGAAACTTGCGGAGAACCTTCCCAGGTGCTCTATGGCAGTCGTCGGTAGCCAAGCTGGGACATGAGAAGGTCTGAATCGCAGAGTGAAGGAGAGGAAGGAGAAAGGATGAAGACTAAACTCACTCTATCTCTCGCTACTCCAATTCGAACTCCAACTAAGAGGAGGTGTGTTCTGAGACTAAGAAACGTAGACCCGCCATGCAGTTGCCATTATCCATTCTGTGGGAAGCTTGCGTGCACGTTTCCTCTGACAGAACTGTCACGTGATGTCTCTGCGCATACCAACTTTGGGTTACCTGCCTTACCAACTCTCTGGCGTCAACTGTTCTGAAGCACTCCTAATGTCTACATGTCGCGCATGCAGAACGCTCATGCTGGGAGCCTGGGTCCCACCTTATCTGTGTGAAACACTACCTCGCGCGATGACCATCCACCGATAACTAATCGCGCGATGATTATCCGCCGATGAACGATGTGTCTCTCATTCCGGTGATGACTAATGTGCCTCTCATCCCGGCGATGACTATGTGCCTCTCATCCCGGCGATGACTATGTGCCTCTCATCCCGACAATGACTATGTGCCTCTCATCCCGGCGATGACTATGTGCCTCTCATCCTGTTGGCGATCTCTTATCGCCCTTGTGTGTGATGAGGACACATCGCCTCACTCTGGCACCGATGTCACATCGTCACATCTTGCTGAAGGTTCATCCTCCCATTCCTTTAAGTCTGGGGTATCACGGCTCACACTACTCATGGTGGCAGATATGCCACCTATCTTCTATATTACTCATCTTTTGTATTTAGACCACATACTAAGTGCTTACCAAGTCTTCTCGAATACTCGGCGACGTGCTCTTTTCGGCGATCATGTACACCATAGGCGATTGCTGATTTCATACGGGGGAAGTCGAAGGCCACCGCCTTCTTCAACAAACGGCGATCTCATCGACTTCTAAGCTACACCTTCCTTTCTCTTACCCTTCTTGATTCACGTGCCCCCTCTCACACTTCAAGCACGCCCACGTGATTACCTCACGATAAAGTCATCGCACCTGACTACTTGGTTAGTACAATGGTCAACCGATCGCCCTCTACCAGCTGATCCCAGACCTTGGGCGACGTCCGAGGTCTGACCACTATGAGATTTTCTATTTTTATGTCCTTTTTATTTTAAATAATAACATACTCAGAAATCATTTAAAATATATCACTTTTATTCCAAATAAATTTATAGGTCCTTACACTAAGGCTAGCAACACACGGATAGAGGAAATCCTAGTAACAAGAGCAAAAATATCAAAGTAATCTATGTTATGTTTTTAAGTAAAACCTTTAGCAACCAATCTTGTCTTATATTTCTCTATAGATCCATCAGGATGATATTTTTTCTTAAAGATCCACTTACAACCAATGGATTTTGCTCCTTTAGGCAAATCTACTAAGGTCCATGTATTATTTTTCTTAATTAAATCAAGCTCAGTTTTAATGGTCTTATCCAATGTTTAGTGTCATGAGCACTAGTAGCTTCTATAAAACTTATTGGATCATTATCAACTAGATAAGTGTAAAAGTCATCTCCAAATGAGGTTTTCTTTCTCTGTCTTTTACTTCTCCTAACATCCTCACTCATGGCATCATTAGCACTATCTATAGGTTGTTTAGATGTACCACTACTCTTTAGAGAAAAGATATGTTCAAAAAACTCAGCATTTTTTGTCTTTATTATAGTGTTACGTTCAATTATATTACTATTAAGAATTAGAAACCTATAGGCAGCACTATGTTCCGCATATCCTAAAAACATACAATCAAATGTTTTAAAGCCTAATTTTCTTTTCTTAAGATTAGGTAACATCACTTTAGTTAAACATCCTCACACTCTTAGGTATTTCAAATTAGGTTGATAACCTTTCTATAACTTATAGGGTGTTTTACCACTTTTCCTATGTGGTATCTTATTTTGCAAAAAACACGCGGTAAGCAGAGATTCACCCCATAGATTATAAGGAGCATGGCATTCATCATTTCTTTAAGAGTTCTGTTTTTCCTTTCAGCTACTCCATTAGATTCAGGTGAATATGGTGGCGTCACTTCATGAATAATACCTTCTTTTACATAATAATTATTAAATAAACATATTCACCACCTTTATTTAATTCAACTCTTTTAATTTTTTTATTTAATTAATTTTCTACTGTTAAGTACACGTCAAAAGCTTCATCCTTATGTTTAATTAAATACATTTTGGTGTATCCAGAAAAATCATTTATAAAGGTTACAAAATAATTTTTACCACCTCTAGACATGATTTGTTTTAAATCAGCAAGGTCGGTATGAATTAAACTAAGAAGTTCAGTTTGACGTTCTACAGAGTGACATGTTTTTTTCGTTATTTTAGCTTCTACGCATACATCACATTTACTATTTTATTTGTCATGCATATTAATAAATCCTAATCGTTGCAATTTCATAACATACGAATAATTCACATGTCCTAATCTAGCATGTCATATATCATACAAATCAACAATATAAGCAGAAGATTCAAATTCATTCATAACTTCAGAAATGTTCAATATAAAAAGTCCTTGATCACAATATCCCTTTCTCACAAAAACATTATTTTTTGTCATAATAATCTTGTCAAATTCAAATGACACTTAAACCCTAACTTTACTTAGCAATGCAACAGAGATCAAATTAATTCTAATTGATGGCACATGAGCACATCACTCAAAGCCAGAGTTTTACCACATGTGAGCTTTAGAAGAACCTTTCCTTTTCCTAAGACAGGAGTTGTCCTGGAGTCACCGAGATAAACTTATTCTTCTCCATCCCCACACTTGTGTAGGAGGTAAACATATTTATGTTTGCACAGATGTGTCTGGGGCTACCATCCATTTGCTCACATTTGTCACAAGATTTACTTGTGAAACGACTGCCACAATTGTATCTTTTTCTTCGACTATATTTTTCTTAAAAGGATAGTTGTTTTTGGTCCTATGTCTGCACTGAGGTGCATGATGACCTGACTTTCCACAGACAAAGCAGTTACCCTTTTTCTTGAAAGTGGGGTTAGTTTCATTGGAACGAAAGAATTTATTATTATATTTTTTTTTATGATTAGATTTTTTTCTCGTACTTTTTTGGAGCTGGTTTGTCTTCTATCACGTTTGCTGTAGCAGATAAAGTTTTGGCCTTTACAGCATACTCCTTCCTGTTTGTGTCTTCAATAATGATGTGGGTGATCAAATCTGATAGTGACATCTGTTTGTGCCATTGCTTCAGTTGTTGTTTGTAATCCGTCTGGGATTGCAGAATCTTTTCGATCAAGAGTTCGGATATGAATTCATCAGGCAACGCTATGTTACATGTAATAATATTGTTTTTAAAACAAAATTGTTTCTTGGATCTAGGAGAGGTACAATGAATTATGTCATTGAATATAGTGGATTTCTCGCTGTGCTAGAAGGGTACAGTGATGCTAACTGGATCTCTGATTCAGATAAGACAAAGTTCACTAATGGTTATGTATTTATACTTGGGGGTGGTGCAGTTACATGGAGATCACCAGGAAAACTATTATTGCAAGATCAACAATGGAATCTGAGTTTGTTGCTCTCGAGATGGCTGGTAGTGAAGCTGAGTGGTTGAAAAATTTCTTAGCAAACATTCCATTAGGAATGAAACCAACCTCATCTGTATCAATGCATTGTGATTGTCAATCGATAATAGCTATAACTAAAAATAAAAATTACAATGAAAATAATAAGCATATACAATTGAGACAAAATTTGGTGAAACAGTTGTTAAAGAGTGGAACGATTTCTATTAACTATGTCAAGTCAAAACGAAATTTGACAAATTCTCTGACAGAACTCCTAGGGAGAAAACTGATTTTAGAAACATCGAGGGAAATGGGACTTAAGCCACTTGCAAACAAACAAGTGATGGAAACCCAACCTTTGTGATTGGAGATCCCATGAATAAGGTTCATATGGATAAAAACAAGTCACTTATTAGTTATGCTAGCACTAATATTGATTTTAAAATAAATTTGTTCATTTCTATGGTGTGTGTGAAAATGCTAGATACTGCATTATCGAGACGATAAACTTTGTAGTTAAAATTCAAAGGTAAAAAAGTTTTAACAATGAACAAAATTTTAATGATTTTCATATCCCTTATGGGTGGTGTATGATTTGCGGCATATATTTGATGAAATCACCTATATGAGTGTAAAGTGGGGCTGCTTGCATGAGATCTTGGCAAAATCTCTAAAGCACTCATGAATACCGGGCACGTGCATGGCCTAGCGCAACACAGCAATAACAGCAAGTAATGTAGAGGTGTATTGTGATTGATAAATCAACACATATTAAATGTCTTGGTTCATATAGCTTGCTATACCAACTACACTATGTGTTAAGTTCATCAATCTAAGACTGGTTCATATAGCTAGCTATACCAGCTCTGATGCATTACATCTTTAAATGAACTCAATATTATTTTTTCTTTATCTCTATGTTTTATCTTTTGCAATATGTGGGGGATTGTTGTAAAACAAAATTAGGTTTTGCAAAATAAAAATAGAAAAACAGTTTTAATCTCCCATTGCCTAGTCAAATTCAGTTTTAAAGGTGTAACAGCAAATTGAATTCTGTTGTGGAGATGCAAAATATTTTTGATTTCTCTCCCTATATAAAGAGGGGTTCCCTTCTCACTTTCACACATAACTTTATGCTTCCTTTCTTTCTCACTTTCTCTCTTCCCCTTCACTCTTTATTCATTTCTTTTATTATAAATATTTTTTTGGATTTTATTGGGTTTTGCTCTTTTAAGAGTAACTTGCTAGTTTTGATTCTAGAAATTTTCTGGGAAGTTCCTATTGTATCTTAGGGGACTTGCGCAATACACCGCGGATAAGTCCTTACGAATAATGATTACTCACGTCTTGAAAAATTAATTTTGTTCGTTTTAAAGTCTCATTTATTACTGAGACAAGATGTTGATCTAAATGAAGAATACTTAAAATTAGAAGCAAAACAAGGTCTGGAAACTGTAGGCTAATAGGAGTTAATTTTAACAACGAGTGAACAACATCATAGTTATATAAAAAGTTTGGTTAGTTGATATGAAGTTGAGGAGAACAAATTTGGATGCACAACATCTAAAGGCACTAACTTGTAGAGTTCTTGGAATTATGAAGGGTTTTTTTTGGCTAAACCTAATTTCCAATGTGGGACTTTGAATTTCCAATAAGCTCTTATTCAGTCTAAAATAACGCTTCATAAAAATTATTAGTTTATGTCTCTTTTTAAACTATTTGTTTTATTTTATTTATTACTCTTCTCCAACCATTAAAAATAGACTTTCTTTTATTTATTTTTATATATTTATTACTTTTAACTTGTTTTCTTAATAATTATTTTCAAGTTCTTCTTTAGTTGGACACTATTTGTGTGTTCATGTCTTGTGGCCATGTTAGTTAACATATAAGCACTCAAAGTAAAAGTATTTTTACTTTTATACTCACACTTTTCTCTATAATATTTGAATACTCTTTGTCTTTATTATTCTTATGCTTTCAAATGGTTTCACCTATTAAGACATTGATGGTTCTCACTTCCTCTTCCACTCAATAATCTCACTCTCTACCACATGTTCTTGAAGCCAAATTGTTACATTTCAATGTAGAAGTTTCTTCCAATTCTTGGATTGAAAAAATAAACCAAAAAATTAGGAGAATCCATCTACCTATTCCCTTCTCTATCTCTGAAAAACATTTTTCTTTTGTTGTTCCTTTCAGGAGCACACCTTTTATAGAATGTTTTAAGAGTTTTTTCTTTCTAATCAAGAAGAATTAATTAATCATAAACTAGAATAAATTTTCTAAACGTAACTTTTAAAGTTGATCAAGCTGGTCTTGCTATGCCACTGAAAATGGTTAGAAAGAATTAAGAAAGCTTATGACTCCCATCAGAAAAAGGCTGAAATATTTGATCTTATTCAACTTAATAAATTTGCAATATATTCCTTTAATATGTTAATGTTTATTCTGGTTCTTACCCTATGGAATCGAGACCTACACATCCAAAAACTTCCTTATAGACCTTTTTCTCATAACTTCTTAGATTTGACTGTTATCATTAGGTTGAAACAAATAGAGGAGCATAATACTAGGAGTACCTTTAAATTGAACAATATTTGGAAGAAATTACAAATTTTTCTTCTTTTTTTAATATTAAGATCACATTCTTATTTTGTATACAACATTTAGGCATAATTGCGACTTAAGACAAATAATTTTATTTAAAATCTATTTACCTGTAAATGACTTGGCAACTAGTTACAAATGTGTATTGTAAAAAACTAATAAATGATAATTCTAATACATACTGAATAATATGTTTTGAAAATGAATTAAAACTTTTAGAGGTAATTTATTTTAATAGAGAATTTTAAAATAATGTTGAAAATGTTATTTGGATGTAGAGTTTTTTAAAAAAGTTATAAAAGAAATTTTAAATTTCATTTAAAAAATAAGAATTTAAATTAATTCATATTTTTTATTAGATAAATTTTTTAATAAAAATTGAGTTAAAACAAAATTCTCACAAAATAAATAAAAACATAAACTTTATCTTGTTGTCTAATTTATAATTACACAATTCTCATAAAATTTAAACCTTATCTTTTTATCTAATTCATAATTAGTTGAAAGCTATTTTAAATCCAAACCAACAATAAAAATTGAGGAGTGCATCTCATTCATATATATATATATATATATATATATATATATCATATGCATTTAAATACAGATATAAATACATATAACATCACACAAATTTATTATTTAAATTACAACACTTAACTCATTTTTTTATTTATTTCTAAATACATGTTGTATCCTTCTTAATTTTTACTACATGAACTGTTCACACACAAGTAATGTAAAAATACATGGATAGATTGTATTACAAAAGATTTCCATAATTTATTTTAAACTAAAGCAAAACCTATTAGAAATCAGTAAAAAAAAATTACAAATGGTGGTGATTTTCTCTTATTTTATTCTTAGATGAAACAATTTCTAATTACATTTAATTTTTTTTGTATTGAATTATATTTTATTTTTTTATAATTCAATTTAGATGTAACATATTATTCAAAATACCATAAAAATAATTTAATTAAGATATAAAAATAAAAGAAATAAACTTATGAAGAAATTTAAAATTTGAGCAAAGATAAAAGAAATAAACTTATGAAGAAATTTAAAATTTGAGCAAAGATATGGATTTTATAAATCTTGAAAACTAAAATTAAGGAGAAACAAGAAGACCAAAATCACAAAATAGAATTTAAATGTGATAAAAATGATATTTTATTTTATCTATTTCTTAGTTTTGTATTAAAAAGAGCTAAAAGTTGGGCCTGGTTCTGGGCCGGGTAAGTGGAGGTGGATCAGCAAAAAAGTAGGGTTCCGTGTGTTGAAATATATAAAACGAAATATTAGGGTTTTTCCAGTGAGCCAAGAAGCAGAGAGATACAATACAGAGTGTGGTGTTGTTGCTTCTTCGCCACAACTCAACAACATGGGTCAGTGAAAGCTTCCTTCATATATTCTTTGGTTGACAGTGCAAACGCAACCCAAACCCTAATGCGACCTTTTCTAATGGAATTTGTTCTTCTTCTGAATCAGGTATCTCCAGAGATTCTATGCACAAGAGGCGTGCCACTGGTGGCAAGAAGAAGGCCTGGAGGAAGAAGAGAAAGTGTGTGCTCCTTTTGCTTTTTTATTTCTTTGTTTTAGTTTTGTGTCATGTTCATAAAAAATTTTGTATTTTAATTTTGTTCTATCTTTGTTCTTTTACACATACTTGCCTAATGTTGTTGCTAGAGGTGGAAGATAATTTTTCTTTTTGCTTGTTGATTGTGATGTTTGGGATCTTTGCCTGGTTTTGTTATTAAATTGACGGTTTTGAAATTAAAAATGAAATAGGCTCTTTTTCTTCTTTTTTTTTTTCGTTAAGTGATTTTTTTTTGTTTTCACTGGGGACTTGAAATGTGATTCTATGTTTAATTGAGGGTATAGTGGATCTAGGTTTAGTTGTTCTTCGATTTTGAGGTTTTGTTAGGTGGAGGTGGAGGGGGAAATCAGAGGGTTATTGCTTTGAAGTTTGAGTAAGCTCGAGAACTTGCCTTTTATTCTGTCACTCAAGTTTTAGTCCTTATTGCTTAGCAATGGTCTGTTGCGTGGTTCTGGAGTTTTATGATTTCCATTATCAATTTCGTCCCTTCTCAAATGGATATTGGAACGGTATTTCGTTTCTTTTTGATTAAATACAAAATCATCGAACAGAGAAAGTAGATACATCAATTAGCAGAATATAGGATTGTTTTACTTAGAATAAATAGTGTAACTGAACATATTCACAACTTGTTATAATTATTATACTTCAAATTTTTGGCATTTTGTTCTAAGCCATGATGATATTCTATACTAATAATAATTTCTAAAGAGATTTTTGGTGGTTTCTGACAGGTATGAGCTTGGTCGCCAGCCTGCTAACACTAAGCTGTCAAGCAACAAGACAGTTAGGAGGATTCGTGTTAGAGGTGGCAATGTGAAGTGGAGGGCACTTAGGTTGGATACTGGAAATTACTCCTGGGGAAGTGAAGCTGTAACTCGCAAGACTCGTATACTTGATGTGGTATACAATGCCTCGAACAATGAGCTTGTGCGTACTCAGACCCTTGTCAAAAGTGCTATTGTTCAGGTTGATGCTGCTCCATTCAAACAGTGGTATCTTCAGCACTATGGTGTTGACATTGGTAGGAAGAAGAAAACAGCTACCAAGAAGGATTCTGCCGAGGTTTGTGCCTTTGGAATTTTCTCCTTCTATTCTATTCTTTTACGATATGTTTTTGTACGATATGTGTTTGTTTATCCACTCTGTATGTTCTCATAACTTTTGGTCTGATACTTATTTGTTTTCTTCCTTGTTCTTAATGAATTCACTATTTCTGGTCTTCGATTCACTGGAAAGTGTCTGAACTATACTATGATCTGAAAAGTAATTTATTTTTATATAAGTCTTGAAGCCATCATATTCCATCTTTACATATTTTCTCGTCTGTGGATTTGGCTTACATATCTAGGAGTCTATGGTTTCGCATCTGTTAAAATGTATTTGCTGCAGTGTTCCATAAACTGTATTTAAATCTGATATGGGTTACTAGCAAGTACAAATTGCTGCATGCGCAACACCTGTTGCTCTTTATTTCCTGAGAAATAATTAGACGTTGTCAGTTCCATTTTCTGCTATTCTTTCCATTGTATCTAATAGGCTTAAATATATGGAACATGGAGTGTAAAGATGCTAATGCCCACTTCTGTAATCTGCAGGAGGGTGACGCTGCAGCAGCAGAAGAAGCCAAAAAGAGTAACCATGTGCAAAGAAAGCTGGAGAAGCGCCAGAAAGATCGCAAGCTTGATGCTCACATTGAGGAGCAGTTTGCGGGTGGGCGTTTGCTTGCTTGCATTTCCTCTCGCCCTGGTCAATGTGGCAGATGTGATGGGTAATTACTTGAATTGTGATTATGTTTACTACGTTTATAAGGAACCTCTTTCATAATTCGTTTCCTTTTTTATGGGTTATGCAGCTACATTTTGGAAGGTAAAGAGTTGGAATTTTACATGAAGAAACTCCAAAAGAAGAAGGGGAAGGGCGCTGCCTGATTTTAGTTTTTCCTAAATTTTTATATATGGCTTTAGTCGTTTTTATCTGTTACTGGTACCATTCATGCTGATGTTTTGTGCCACAGGACATTTAGTGCAAACTATCATCTTAGTATTTTGCAAATTGACACTTAATTTTGTTTTGAATTGTTTTTGCTACCCATGAGTTACAATTTTTATTAATGAATGCCTTGCAATCCTTATTGTTGAGTGTAGTCAGGGAGGGTGTGTTCAATGACTATAAATGTGCAAATAGTTATATGCTTCTCATTTTTAAAATAACTAGTATGATTGAATATTAATCATCCCGTTTGGATTTTATTTAGAGTAAGATATATCCTATTATGTTATTCATCGAATAAGTGATAAACAAGATACAAAACTAATAAATTTTGAAGTGCATTAAAATTTCTTAACTCTCTTTTTAGACCTTCCAAATTTTCAAAAGTAAAAGTTGCACCACTTAGATTCATTGAGCATATCTGCTCATTGAAAATTAATTAATTCTGTGGATTATGTAGAAACTTCATGTGCTTGACAATTTTTGTGTGTATAATTTGGCTTAGTGAAATTGACGCAGTTGAAATTCATTATATTTTTAATCTATTTTTAATCTACATTAAGTGAAACTTTTCTTTTCACAAATGTAACACAGAAGAAATGTCTAACTTCGTGTTCTGGATCCATTGAGCAAAATAAGTTGTTTCTGTTGTTATATTTACTTGGTATAATGAAATAAGATCTATTAACACAAACACTTGGTATGATTATTTTTTTCATATTAAATTTTTTAATATCAAAATTTTAATAATATATGGACCTAAAGTGTTTTTGACTAGTTTATAAATTAGTTTGATCCCACATAAAAATTTTCAATAAAATTTTCAATAGTAATTTATTGTAAAAGTTACTAGTCACTTCGGTTAGCTTTTATTTTATTTTATTTTTTATTAATATATGTTATATTTTAATTTTAATTTTAATATTTTTTATTATCTTTATTTTTTTACTTATTATTTCTTATTTCTTATAATTACATACAATAAAAATTGCAAAAAGGAAATTTAATGTTGTAGTAATTCAAATTGAGAAATAAAGAATTTATTATATAAATAAAAATTAAATTTGATTAAATTGGATATACTAATTTAAGTAAAATGACTAATCCAAATAAAAAAATACAACTTTTAAAAAAACATTGAAACCCTAAATATTTTTATTTCAATAGGTTAGCTTATCAATTCATAACTTATAAGATATGCCCTTGTTAACCCGAAGCTAACTCATCGGCTGTCACTTAAAAATTAATTTTGCCAAACACACTCATAATAGATTAGTAAAATAAACCTTTTAAGTCATCTTGAAATAAAATCACATTCATAACATAACACCATGAATCAATATAATGAACTCATATAGAATCAAAACATCACGAAAATACCTCGTAATATTGTAAATACCAAAATGATAAAATTGGTGTACATAGTGCCTATCATACCAAAAACAATTAACTAATAATAAGTACTAACATTTATTTGCATAAAAGTAGCAAAATAGTATAGTCATTATTATCTAATCTTGTCTCTACATATCACCTAATAAAACAACTACTTTCATTTATCACCTTCTTCGCTGATAACTCCTCTAATATATCTAATATAGTTGATTCATCCCTCTAAAAAGATTCTGACATTAATCTACATTATTTAGGATTGCAAAACTCTGTTCAATCTGACATTTTGGTAGTAAGAATTTGCAAATACCCTAAAATTTTAATGTAAATTAATTTATAATTACTAGGTTTGTAATGTATATAATTCATTGTTTGGTTTTTGGAGTGAATGTAATTAATTTACTTTTACGTATAAATTAATTAGTGTACCTGTCCGTCATAAAGTCAGAAATGTCTATAGCTTGTGCATATTTTATAATCGAATTTTAATTATTATAAATGACAATCACGAGTAGAACGACTAATTCAATGAGTCTTTATTACGTGATTATTGAGTTACAAATGGCTATTAAGAGCCACCATCCAAAGGGTCTCCAGCAAGTACATTATATCTTATTCAATATGTTTATACTTTTATACTTAATGCACATACTACCATCACTGTGCTCTTACTTAAACATCAGAGAGTCTTTTTCAGGTGGACCTCCCTCTCTATCTGGAGACCAATTGAGCATAAATCAGAGGAGTATCAAGATCCTCACCAAGGCGTCCTCTAAGTATGTTTCTGGTAAGAACATTTGGTACCCACCACGAGTCCATGATAAAACATTATCCCATGACCACTATAACGTTGAACGACTCACAAAATGAGCTCCCATGAATGCCTAGCTCAAGGCCATCCTCCGAAGGAATAAGGAGAACGTGCAGAAAAAAAGAAAAACTGCCCTCGGTCAGATATAGGAAACAATGGAGAAAGACATGACGTTCTTAAAAAAATAATACAAGGTAGAAAGGCAAGCATTACAAGATCAGATCACCCAACGAAACGATGATTATACCCAGGACAGTAGTAGCTACACTGAATACATGGCGGAATCCCAGCTGATCTCTCCTGAGTTTTCTATTCGTCGGGAGAGGACACCTTCTTGTGTCTACATGCCCAGGATATTGTGGAAGGAAGCTCAACCTACTCCTATGCCGAGACTCTCATGGAGGGAAAGTCGGGGGTACGAACAACAACCCTTCAAGACGATGCCAAATCCTTTACTTAATGAAACGATGAAGGCAAACCTTGAAGGTTTTCACCCCTTCACTTCCGGGGTCATGAGGACCTTACTACCACGAAAATGGAAATGGCCCAGTCCAAAGAAATGATGTAATCCAAGCTTGTGGATTGATGAAATCATGGAATGGCAGCGGAATTGGATAGAGGTCTGCATCGAAAAGGAAAGGAAATGGTGAGATTTCGAGTGATTGAGGTGCTTGGAAGAAGAAAGAGGTGTGACAAACTTTCTTAGGGTTTCATATGACCTAAAAGGCTTTCTAGCAAGGAATATTTGGAAGAGAATGAGTATCAATTTTGAATACCTCATTCAATTAAGCAAATTTGAATACATAAGGTTTATTTGAGCTATTTATAGATGAAGAGAGTGAAGGTGGCTTGCTCCTTAAGCTATCATAAAGCCGCTAAGATTACTTGGAACAATTGTGGCATTTATTTTTGTACCAATTCAACCAGGGTTGTTTCTTCTTGAAACTTTATAGCTTTCTTCTAACACCCCATACTTCTTAAAATACTAAAAATATATTTTATTTTATTAATGTTTTTTATTTCATAATGGGTGATATGGAAAAACTTTGGATTATAAGAAATACCTTTTGAATTCTATAAACCAGAATGCGCTTTTTTTTAGAATGCATTCTAGATTATAGAATAAAAAATGTATTTCTAGATTTGGGAACACCTTCCAAATTCTATAATCCAGAATATATTCTTTTAAGAAAAAAAATCAATTTTTAGAATTTGAAAGGTATTTCCATATCCGAAAATACCTTCCAAATTCTACAATTTAGGATGTGTAAATTAAAAAGAAATACATTTGAAATTATAGAATTTGGAAGGTATTTCCATATCCAAAAATACATTTCAGATTTTATAATCCATAATTTATTTTTTTTAAGAAAAGAAGAAACATTTAGGACTACAAAATTCAAAAGGTATTTCCAAATACCTTTCTGATTCTACAATCTGAGATGTGTAAATAGAAAAAAAAAAGAATTTGGTAGGTATTTCTAGATTCATAAATACTTTTTGGATTCTACAATCTAGAATGTATTTTTTAAGGATAAAATGATCTTTTCACTTGACCTATATGTGCTACTTGAACTCTTGTTAAAAGTATTTTATGTTGGGTTCGAGCAACAATAACAAAAAAACGCAATAACAAGAGCAAAAGAAAACAAGTTTTTTTATGTCGGAATGTTCTATATACAAAGTTCATTCTCAATCTTGAGCGTATCTAGCATACATATATAGTTTTCTATATATAAAACTAAGAAAAAGAAATAACTAAAATCTGCCAAGACAAGTAAGTCTAAACACCATTTAATACATGTGATAGATGGTCTATCTAAATTTAACACTACTAGACACTCTATAGTAGACAATATTCTATGCTCTTCACTAGATAAACATGATTTGAAAGTCAATCATCACAATTCTCCACCTTTACTCCAAATCACGGAAGAGCTTCCGCATCACCTTTCTTTATCCTCAAACGAAGCAATATTTGAATCATGATCTTAAAAAGGACTTTGTCAACACATCTACATGATTCTCTTTTGAAGCTACCTTCACAATCCTAATCTCTCAGACTTAACATCATATCTCACGAAGTGTAGTCTAACATCGATGTGTTTGGTTCTCTCATGTTGTATCTGATGATCATCTAAATATATGACAATTTGACTCTTGAAATGTATAGTCACACAATCATGCAGAATACCATGCTCTCCTATCATCTCCTAAGTCCATGACTTAACTTCTTTATGTATATGTCACTGACACCACCAATACTCATTCGAACTCGTAGCTATTAGATGCTACCGCAACATCAACATATTCTCTTTTGAAATGAGTTTTTTTACCATTTTCATTCTTCTCCTCCACTGACACCACCAATACTCATTTGAACTCGTAGCTATTAGATGCTACCGCAACATCAACATATTTTCTTTTGAAATGAGAGTTTTTTTACCATTTTCATTCTTCTCCTTCACTGACACCACTTGCCTTGTGGTGACCTCTCTTATGAAAAGTGTAGCATTCAGGCCTTTTATCTGCCCTATCATAAGATGAATGCTTTCATTTCTTCCATTTCACCTCCTTTTTCTTACCTGTTGACTTTGAAACATTCAAACTCAACCCACAATCTTCTACTTTATACCCTTAAAGCTTTCGTAGTTCAAATTGAGGTCTGCTCCTCCTCCAAAGTAATGGTTTGTTTCTTCTTGAACAACAAAGCATCTTTAAAATGCTTAAAAGTTTTACACAAAGCATTAAGAAGAATCAAATCTTTATCTTTATCCTCTAGCTTCATTTGAGTGTTCTTTAGATAATCTATAATCTTATTAAAATCCACTAGCTGCTCCACCATCTTTCTTGATACAATCATTCTGAACGAATACAATTCACTACAAAAAATTCATTAAATAGCAACCAAATTTAGAGACAAAAAAATTAGTCATTATATTGACTAAATTGAATATTATTTTAGAGACTAAAAATTATTGGTATCTAAAATGGTTTCTATTATTAATAAAAAAAAATTATAAAATGATTTCTAAATTGGTATCGAAATTAGCTATCAAGATTTTAGCTACTAATATTTTAGATTCTAAATTATTCTCTAAAAGACTGATAGAAACTAATTTAGAATATAAAAAAGTTAGTAGCTAAAACATTGGTAGCTAATAGTTAGATACCAACCTAGAAACTAGTTTATAAATTTTTTTAATAACATAAACTACTTTAGATACCAATAATTTTTTTTTAATTTATAAAATAGTTTATAATTTAGTCAGTAAGTAATTATTTTGATCTCTAATTTTTTTTTATTTAATGATTTTCTTGCAATGATTGTGGCTTCAAATAAAATTTATGTGCCAAAGATTTAGTTATATACACATTGACAAAACAATTTTCTCCTTTGTGACTTTCCTGAATGCTTTATCACTAAGACACAAATTTTTGACACTCTTGATTTTGTGAATCATGTCAGTCTTCTCTTTCTAAAACAATAATGTTAATATGTTTCTCACCACTTATTGCACTAACACATCCTGATTGTGTCAATATAGCCCCCATCTTGATTCTTTTCTATGTCAAAGTTGGTGGTCATCTCTTCAACCTTACACTTGGTGACTTTCTTCTTCTTTTCTGCATAGAAGGGCCAATTGTTGGGTTTTTATAATAATAACAAGAAAACACAAGAAAGAAAAAAACAACTTTATTAAGATAGAAGGTTCTATATATACATAATTCGTTCTCAATATTCAACGTATCTAGCATAATAGAATCCTCTATATATAAAATTAAGAAAACAAAATAATAAAAAACTTCTAAGACAGTTAATTAGTTATGTAAACTTAACACTACAATACACTCTCTAGTAAATTGTATCTTGTGCTCATCACCAGACAACCATGATTTGCGAGTCAATTATCATGCTTTTCATACAAGGGGTCCATAAGCTAAATTTCATTACTCAATTATCATACCTTTTTAAGTCAACAAATAAAAAATAACTATAAGATCAAAGAACGTGATACAAATGTTACGATGATAACATGCAATTGTTAAGATGATAATAAATATATTTAGATTTGTAGGTTAGATGAATATATAATAAAAAAAACTTTTCCACTCTCCTTAATTCTTCAATATTTGTTATATTATATTATTTGATAAATCTCTTGTTTTTTCAACAGTTTTATCCCATTTTATTTTACAAAGAGCTAACACATATAGCAATTTTATCCCAATTTTATTTTACAAAGAGTCAACATATAGTAAATTGACGTTGATATGAAGCTTTTATGTATAATTAAGAATAAGATTAATATCCCCAAGTTACTTATTTCATTTGCCCATAAAAATTGAGTAAAATCGAACAATTGGGCATTTATTCCTACGCCAAGAAATAACCAAGCTTCAATTTAGATGAATTTTGCTAAATTTCTATATTTTCCTTTTCTTAGGACCAATCTATTACTCCCTTCATTTCTGAACTTATAAACGTGTCGTTAGGATTAATTTTAGAGAATTTAATAATAAAATATTTTTTTTGATAAAATGATTGTAGGGTTTTATGCTTTCTTCTTTTAGTTTAACATTATAATAAATACATATATAAATTAATTAAAAAGTTAGACCATTAACAAAAAAGTAATTAATGTTATCTTGATCACTAAAAATGATATTTAAATAAAAACAAAGAATTTTCAAACTACCAGTTAAAAATATGGGGAAGCATTTTGTAGCCTTAGCCGATTAATAGATACATTTGTGATTGCTGGAGATCCCCTCTCACATGCTTGTTAAACCAGCACAACTTTGAGGCATCCATTGACAAGGCTCAAAGTTTCATCATAAGGAGGTACAAAATTAAACCATGATAAAGACAAGCAATAAAATTGATAGGAAAAGATGAAACATGCTCGGTGACTGGTGTCAAAAACCTCACTGCCTGATAACAAATACCAATAGAGCAAAAGCCACAATGAAACTATATGTGATTGTACAGTTTGTCAATGAAAAAGAATAACAAATGTTATAATCTAACAATCTCCACCTTTTGAGTTCAGGCAGGCAAGTAAATGTATATTGGCATTTTATAGGTCGGGAATGTTGAACCCTTTTTTTCCAAAGTGTGGATAGGTTTTGGCATTAGGAACTGAAACAACTTTTATGTAACTTTAAGGCATATGACTTGGCAACAACAACGAGGCATAAGTCTTTACACCAAAAACAAACAGAACTGCAAGTCTGGGGTCAAGCAGCAACTGATTTGCTTTAATTGGGAGCCAAAAACCACTGAACAGCTTAGGCTCAAATCAATGTGTTCAGGGAGGGTTTAAGGTTTGGCCATTCTGACCTTTATCAATGAGGATCTGAGAGGAGGATTTGTATGCACATAAAATCCAAAATCTGGACCTCAACTTACCTGCTCTCCAATCAAATCAAGACCAACAACCAGAAAACTTATCCCTTGAAACAAGAGGAAGTAGAAGTGAATTCCTTGGGCAGATAGTAAGCTTCTAACTGAGGCAGTCAACAAAATAAATGCAAGATAAAGTTCTTTCCTGAAGAGACGATTTCTCTTGGTCTTCCCAGTTTTCTTTGACAATTCTAGTTTGCTTAGTTCCTCAATGCCTGAATCTGAGTTTGATCTATGGAGACTAGTAGATCGCATTAGAGGTTCAGATTCTTTCTCAAAGGCAACCAAATCTGTCTCTGATGATCTTCCCAACTTCTTTGTAACCACCCACTCATAAGAACTTCCAAAGCGAAATAATCCAGAGATCATGGCATTAAACTTAGTTACTGACATAGTGTTCTCAAATAGAAGGTAAGGAACAATAAATGGAAATGAACGTGGAGCTGGGAGAACACTTAAGAGGGACATTACACCAGGAATGTAACAAACAACCCATGCTGGGAGCTCAGCTTCAGGAAGGAACATGGTCAAAGGAAGAATGATGCAGAATAGGGTGAATGAATAAAATGGCAGGATAAGCTTCCTCAGGAGGAAGAAAAGAAATATCAAATTGACCTTCTTTGCCCAACTAACCTGGTACAAATGGAAATAACATCATAGAAGTCAAATTATTTTAATAAAATGGAGGACAAAAATGAGTCAGTATTCCCTATAGTGCAAGATGTGGACAAATAACAGAACAAAAGTTTCGTACAGAATTTAATAGCATTTTGAATGTAAAGAAGAAAAAGAAAAACGTTCAATAAGCCTGTACTCCATTATTCCACTACCCTAGATGCTTTAACAATGTTGTTTGCTTTAAGCATAACAAGATGTTAATATTGATAAAAAAAAGATGAGTACTTTTTTACAGCATGGATCATTACTGTTCTTAAAACATCAATTACCCCTATAATTGCCTTACCAATGATGTTGTGGGTTTTAATTAAGTGATCTTAGCACCCATTTTAATTATTGGGCTGAAATGGGCTTTGAAATAATTTTTCGGCATTTGTATATGGACCTTACTTCAGTGTTTTAGCCCTAACTTGAGTTGTAGATTTTCTGTTGGTGTTCTTCATATGCAAAGTAAAGATGAAAGAGATCAACAAGTTCTGCGAACTGTTAAAAATGGCAAATTTGGGATTTTCAATGGCTAAATTTAGCCTTTAAGTTGGAGCAGAGATGTCATGCATATTGAACCTATCCTCATCGTTTTAAACATATCTCACTTATTTTAATCCTGGCCAAGGCAATGAACACTTCTTGGAAAACTTATTTCCTGTGTCATGTTTTGAACTAGGTTTAGATTGGGGATAATGAAAACCACAGTATCTGCAATATAGGGAACTTAGAATACAAGTTGACAGAACTAATTGTTTAGTGATTTTGAAAGCTCCAATATTCTCCCCTTTAAGATTTCTGTGTTGTTGTATTTCTGCTCTCTTAAAGCTTTTCCAATGGCAATTGTCGTGAAATACCAAAGATTATAAATCCAAAGGATTCAAGGGTTGTCGTTAGGGTATTGTTTTTCTATGCTTAGTCTTTGTTTTGTATGAATTATCTAATCTTTTTCTTCTGTTGCAGAGTTCTCTTGCAAAGATGAATAAGTTTGACCTATTTCTGACTGGATCTAGATTATATAATTGAAGCAATAAAAACTAGGATTGATTAATCTGACATCTAATTAAGGTTAGTTTAATTGATTATTAATCTACTTTAATTGAATTCATCTAAAATAAACATAAATTTAAGATAGTGATTATGATTCTTTCTTAGTTGATTGAAATGTAGACCATTATATGGTGGAAATTCAAAATTAACAAATCAAAAAACAACTACAAATACTGCCATATGAATTTAATGCCCAGGATTAGTGATTTGCTTTCTAGATTTGAAATTTATAATTACATGTCTATCTGGATTTTCTTTGCTTTCCTGATTTGAACACAACCCCCCTCCCTTCCCGAAATCCTATTTACCATTTGATCAGATTACAAATTTATTGTGTTTTTGGAAAATACTATTATATAATTAAGCAACCTAGTTATATTTTGGCTTGAGTGCGGAATTTGTGTAAATTCTTAAAGGATTGAATGAAAGGTATGGAGTGAGTATTTGACTGCTTTATGAGAAGTATCTAATGATTTTGCAAGATTCTATCAAATCCCATAGTTCAGCAGGAGATACAGTTTTTTATTTTATTTTATTATTATAAAGGGATGACAGAGTGTGTGTACAAGAATGGGACTGGACGAACTTAACAGGGTAAAATACATAACTGGAGCATTAGGAGCAATGACCTAAAGGCATCCGAGATGTTATCCTATCACAAGGCATATTATGAGATGAGCATCACTCAGACCAAGAAAGAAGATGAAAAGCATACTACATATAATATAGTCAAACATTCAGTAAAATGTATATAAGTAAGAACCATATAATTCATGTATCTAATTGGGAACATTAACAAATACTATTTGTTCCTTCCTCAGCTTACTAGTGAGTAAACTACTTTACAGTCATATTTCATTGAAACAAATCAGTAGAGAATATTTATCTAGCCTAATATATTCGATACCATCAACACATCAAGTAGGCATTTTTCTTATGTTAATCTACCTTCTCATGTCTTAAACTAAGCTAATAATAATCACAACTGTTACCTTCATGATGTGCATATGCTTCTAAGTGGACTTAACTGATAACAATTCAAATTTCAATATCAAGAATTGAATATTCACATTGATTAACAATTTGGAAATACAGTTCTGGAAGTTAAACTACTGAAAAGGACCAAACCATATTTATATTCTGATAGTAATAGTAACAATAATAACAAAAACAAAAACAACAACATAATAACAACAGAATGATAGTTTCCTGGATTTAAAAGAATTCAATTTCTCTGGAAAGAAAAAATGTGCTGAATTCAATACCTTTGATCGAATTATATCAAAAAAACACAAGCGAAACAATTGCATTGGACCTGAATGCCAGCGGTGTTGTTGTTTCTTATATGCCTCATAGGTCTCTGGAAGTTCACAAAGACACTACAAGAAGCAAAATAGTCATATTAAAGTCTAATAATTCATGATTAGCTACCAAAATTTGAAATATAGTGCACCTTAACATCATTGAGGAATATAAACTTCCATCCACAGAGATGAGCACGAACAGCAATATCCATATCCTCAACAGTTGTTCGTTCCAACCAACCACCACTTTCCTCAAGGGCCTTTATTCTCCACACACCAGCAGTTCCATTAAAACCAAAGAAGTTAAGGAAGATACCATTCACCTGTTGTTCTACCTCAAAGTGGAAAGACAAATTGATGTTCTGCAATCTTGTAAGCAAGTTCTCATCCTTGTTTACAAATGCCCATCTTGCCTGGACTAATGCCAAATCATCCTTTCCCTTCAGTTAGAGTATAACAAGGGGAAAATTAGTTAGACAGATGCTTAATACAGGACCCAAAAAGAATTTTCATTTAAAATGACATAGTAATAAATAATAATTGTCTACTATCTGTTTAGACTGTTGGAAACGTTTTTCCAGTATTTATTTAGTTTATATGATATAAATATTGTCTTCATATCTAGAACTGATTTGTTTACTGCATTCTACTAGAAGTCATAAATTGATTTACAGCTAACAAAGAAGCACTTGTGAATAATTTACAAGCAAAGACAGGAGTAGCATTAAAGGAGCTGGGATTAATAATTCAAATTAGTTTAGAATTGGGGAAAAAATGGAGAATTACAAATTAACATTATTAAATTTAACTAGTCTAAATTTGTTAGGAGAGTTAGGATACTATGTAGTTTAATCAGGGAAGGGAAGAGGTTTAATTTGTTCTATCATTTGTAAATAGAGCACTTGCTTTTTACGAAAGGAGAAATACTTATTGGAGAAGGAGTATTCTTTCTCCTATTATCTATTTAACTAATAAAATCTTTCTTAACTAAAATGCCACCCTTTAGAAATTCAACCTTGTCCTCAAGGATGGAGTAATAGAGCTATGTTTTAGGAGCAGAAAATGGGGGACGTGGGGGTGGGATGCTGAGCTTTTGCTAAACATTCTGTTTGTAATACAAAATGGGATCTATGCAGATTGTTGAGCCCCAACACCTTTAAAAATGAGACGAGTTGTTGTAAATGTAAGCCTCAAAGTGTGTCCTTGAAGAAAATATTCTTCCTTCAACTACATCAATATTTCCCAGCCTCATGAGTCAAGATCTCCTTCCTGGCCTAAGTGAATTGGGCTTGGTCCATTAAGCCTAAAATGTAATCTTCTACAAAATTACAGTGCTTCTCTCTTGTGGGCTGGACTTTGCCCATCCGGTCATGAAATGAGATTGATTGGTATAATCCATTTTTTGCCTCCTCTCTTCATTTGCGAAGTCCTTGTTGCCATCATTGCATCTTCAACTAGCCCATTGACTGATCTAGACGTGAATCCAGAACTTTAAGCAGTAGAAGATTGACCAACATATGTGAGTCAGTTGTGTAAAAAAATTGATATGGACAAAAATACAACACTGATGGTTCAAAACTTCAGTTTTGAATGAAAGGATGGTGGATGGCTGTGCATGTGTACAACCCATAACTCTTTTCTCTGAATGATTAATCTGATTTTATATCTGCAATTATATCATTACAGGTACCATTATATACTTATATGGTACGTTAGAGCCTATAGATCCAAAAGTGCACTAATCTTAATTTTTACAGTGTGAAAATCATGTATAGTATCTCCAAATTAAAACTCAAAGCTAAAGCACCTTTATATTCTACTACTTAGAGACTAATTTTAAGGATGTGTTTGATCTAAAACATAAAATCATTATAATCATATTATTAAGTCTAAATAACAAGAACCCATTACTGTTCTTTTTCATACTCAAATATACACCGATATGTTTACTTAAATCAACAGTGTTTAAACTTCAAACTTCATAGGCATAAAATTACCTTGAAATAAGGCACTGTTTTCTTTAAGAAATCCGGTGTTGGCTGAAAATCAGCATCAAATATTGCCACAAACTCGTAATCCTTAACATAATCACAGCCCATTGCTGATTTCAGATTCCCTGCCTTGTAGCCTGTACGTATAAGTCGGTGCCTATATATTATCCTAACACCCCTTTGCTGCCATTTATGAACTTCTGCCTTGATAAGCTGTTGGGTATCTACTTCATCAGAATCATCAAGAACCTGAACGAGCATTCTCTCCTTTGGCCAATCCAGGATACAAACTGCTCCAATGGATTGCTGGTAAACCTACAGCCAAGAAGTATATAAAATTAAGAGTCAGATTCTTAATAATCAATCAGCTCATAAAGAAGAATAAGTCTAGTGGTTCTACATTCTTAGGGTGTAGGGAAAGTGCTGATTGGAAGAAACTTTTAGTGACATTGGTGAGAAGAGAGGATGCACCTCCTCCTTTCAACTAAAATGATACTCATTAATATAGTATTAAAAAAAAGACAAGAATAGAAGAGGAAACCAGTGAGGTGATATGCTATAAAAGAAAGGGAGGAGACTGTATTTGAAGACGCACCAACTAAACAAGAAAACTTTTGGTAGGACGAGAGTGTATCACACACATATATTAAGTATCTAAGCATGGATTGGATGTTATTATTAATTAAGCATATAAATGTTAAACAAATCTACTGCTTTTTCTTTCATCTTTTCTTGTTTTGGTTTACATAGCCAAGTGCCAGTTGCTTCTATCAGCTTACCACTGCAACTGCTTCCCATAAATGGAGCATTAGGAGAAGAATATTTTTCCCTTACAACAACCACATACGCACAACAGGCCTCTGCCATTTCCTCTTTCAAATGGAGCACTAAATCCCAACATCTAACCTGGTCTACGTCTCATTCACAATATCTCAACAAACATCCATTCTGCCATGGCTCTAGGCTCCAAGACATACCCTCCATTTTGGCATCTGCAAGTTACAAAGCTCTAACTTTAATCAAGCACACGTGCCCAAGCCATATATACCCGTACAAGACTCATAGCACAAACCACTCAAGCCAGCAAAAACCCTTCGCATGCATGCACCTCATTTAGTTGAATATCACCCAATCACTGTATTCAAAGAGTGATTTTGTAGGTCACGTGTTTACATATCTTAATATCTTATTATAATTGATACAATTAAACGTTGCTCAACTTCTAAATTTACTCTCTGCCAACAAATACACATCCTACACTCTGAATCTATGCACATGTTTAGAATTGTTATTAACTAAATGCACCTCATTTAGTTGAATATCACTCAACACTGTATTCAAAGAGTGATTCTGTAGGTCATGTTTAACTATCTTAATATCTTATTATAATTGATAAAATTAAGACTTGCTCAACTTCTAAATTTATTCTCTGCCTACAAATACACACCCTACACTCTGAATCTTGCACATGTTTAGTATTGGTATTAACTAAAAAAGTTTTATCCAAATGATTTTTATCATTTACCTTTTCTCGTTTTGGTATAAATAGCTGAACACTAGTTGCTTCTATCAGTTTGCCTTTGCACTTGCTCTCAGAGGTCCAGCATTAGGAAAAGAACAAATATACTATTATAGTTGTTGATACATAAGTAGTAGTTGTATATGATCAACAGTGTTTCAGGTATGCAGCATTTAATGATGACACATAGACAAATCTCTTCCCCTAAACACACAAGACTATTCTCCACCATACTCCTCTTTCAAATGGAGCATCTAAATTTAACACCTAAGTCAATCTCACTAAAAATGTTACAGCAAATATCCATTCTCTCATGTCTCCGAGCTCCAAGATACACACCTTCACATTTCACCATCACCAAGCTACAAACGCTCTACCTACAATCACCTAAACACATCCCACAATAAATGCCCGCAAAAGACTCTCTGTCTGCTTGGTAGAATTTATTTACAGCTCTTTAGAGCTTCCCCAATAATATAAGGACTTATGCAAGTGTTTGAGATGGAAATAGGTTATGATGTGCCCATAAACTGTTTTCAATATTATCTCAGTAAACTCCCTGAAGAGATTATGAAAACAGCTTACAAATTAAACGAAAACGAATAAACTCAATTTCCTCTTTAATGGTAAAGGTGAAAACAACTTAATAAGTGCTTAAGTAAGCACTTAATTAAGTTGTTTACCCAAAGGCCTTGTCTCAAAAATCTCTCTAGGATAACTTATGGAAACAACTTAAAACTCATATAAAAACAGTTTAACCCAATTTCCTTGTAGAAACAACTTATATATGAGTGTTTATTTGATAAACACTTATTCAATAAGCCCTTAATTAAGTAGTTCGCTTAAAAGACCCTCATAATACAAAGCACCCAAGCCACAACAACAAAAAACATGCCTACCACCAAAATCTACATCAGTTGAGCACATCATTTAAACAAGACACCAGATCACAAACAGATAACAGAAGCGACATTAAAAGTCAACATTCACAGATTCGGAAGTTCCAAAAGGACAAAGCAACCTACATCTTCTTACCTCCCTCTCATTGCACATGGGAATCTGAACCAACACCATGGGAAAATCCTCCACGCTATGATCCCCAACATCGTAATCCACACTGGCCACAGGCTTGAGCCTCCGGAACTTGATCCAGAAGCACCCCAAGATCAAAACGACCCTGTCCACCGACTGCACAATGAACAAAACGGTGCACAAATTCGCCAGGCTCTGCAACGGCGGCGACAGGTACCTGGCGCGGACGTCGACCCACGTGGCGTAAACGACGGCGAGCATGCCCAGAACGTCGCTGGGATCAGGGCGCCTGAAATGCCACCCCTTGAAATACGCTACGAGCTCGAACCCCAAGAGCACGATGACCACCACGAGGAACACGCGGATCGCGCGGTAGAGCCGCGACGAGTCACCTCGCAGCGACGCTGAGTCTACGATCCGGCGGTGCGCGGTGCGGGCGAGGTGGAAGATGCCGCCGGAGAGCCAGCCGAGCGACGCGGCGAGCTGCTGGAATTTGAGAAGGCATACCCAGGAGAGCTGGCGAGCGCTCCGGGAGCGTTCTTTTTTGGCGGCGACGGAGGAGGAGGAGGAGTCAACGTCGAGGGCGGTGAAGAGTGGAGGAGGGGTGGAGTGGGAGTGGTCGAGCTTGGGGTCGTTGAGGGGATCGACGTTGTTGTTCTTCTCACGCTGCTTGTTCCACCATTCCTGGAACTCGTAGTTGGGAGTGCGAGACATGGAAAGAGGGAAGAAGAACTTGAATTGGATGAATGAAAGTTATGTGTAAGAAGAAGAAAGATAAGATCTTTCTTCTTTCTTCTTTCTTTTGTGTTTTTCTCTTTGTTTTTGTTTTTGTTTTTGTTTGTGCTTGATCCAATGGAGACCTATAATTAAGGTACCACCAAGTTTTTAGCTGCATGTGTTGCTCTTTTGTTCATTCTCAGTTTCAGGGGCCAAGGATTCCTCTTGCTTCTGCATTTTTCTTTTAACTATAATAATAGTTTATACCAATTACAAATAAGATATACTCACACTGCTATAATCAACTTTTTTAACTATTTTTTACGTTATTTTTAATAAAAATAATTTCAAATACTTAACTTTACAATCTCTTCCTTTCAAAATATATACCATTGATGACATGTGTTTGAGCTATTAATAATAATTTATAACTACATACAAAAGGATTTTCTTTACATATTTTATTTTCCAACTTTTAAGTTTTTTAATATGTCACACCTCATTTATATTTTCTTTTTTTATCTTAAATTTAAATCTTTCAAATAACACCTTAAATTTAGATAAAATAAATAAATTAAGAGTTAAATCTGTTTTTTTTCCTATACTTTTACACCTCATGATACTTGAAATAAGAAAGTAATTGGAATAGTTTTTTTCTTTTTTTACCTAAAAAAAAATTTAACTACAAAATAAGATGTTAAAATATTTTATACTAATAACAAAAATTACCAATTTCATATCAAATATATGTATTACAAAGATATTAAATTTAAATTTAAAAACATAAATAAATATAACACAAGCAACAATGCATCTTGTTGTAGTGCTAAAAAAAAATAATAATAATAATAATAATAATAATTTATGATTTATAACAAATACATAGTAAAATTCTCCTATATATTTAATGTATAGAAACTTTTTCTATTTTATATTTAATAATAATATTTTAAATTTAAAATACAAAATTCACAATAAATATCAATGTAAAAAAATGAGAAAACAAAAAATTTAAACTATGGAGGAGAAAATAAAGGAAACAGAAATAAAAATAGCAAATAGTGGGAACTCACTCGCATGTAGATTAAATAAGAGAAGTATAATTCCATATATTATACCTATACTTAAGTGGTAAGTGTAATTATAATCAAACTTTTTTATTATGATATAATTTCAATAAAATATACAACAAATAATATATTTAATTATTTTATTAAATAAATAATAACAATAGTAATACATAACATGCATACACATTTTTTTATTCAAAATTATAAAATGATGTAATAAAAATACGGATATATAAGTGCGATATTGCTTATATTTTCACTGATAATATATAAATGGATTTGAGATTTCTTTTTACACATTCTGGTTCTTAATATACCTCTGAAACTACGTAATAATATTTTATTATTTTTCTTATGTTTCATCTCCTTTCAAATAACTACTAAAACTAATATTTTATATCACAACCTGTTTTTTTTCTCTCTCTAATATGAATTGAGGTTTTTTTTATCTTAAATTTAAAATTCTTAGACAGGATCTCCAACAAAGCTACATAAAAATAAATAAATAAATAAATATTAAAAGTATATAAATTATTTAAATATTAATATATAAAATAAGAAAATTATAAAAGTAATTAAATTTTAATTCAATAAAATAAAATACAGATACAGCAAATAATAACAGTAGATATAAAATCTAATATTTTCTTACTCTTTTTCTACCATATTATACATAGTTAAAAATAATAACTAATACTTTTACAAACTTTAAACAGTTTGGTGAATAGTTTTTTAATATGATTTATTCCATATTTAAAACTACATCAATAACATCCTAAACTACTTGATTTACATACATGCTATTATTTATATCAAGCAATTGATATTTCTCATTTTAATTAATATCATTTTTATATTTTTAATGAAATTACAAACCCTCTTATTAAATATTAAAAATTAAATCAAAAGAAAAAATAAAGATGTTAATAGGTGTAGTTATTTTGTCTGATAACCAAAATTGTAAAGAATATTTTACATATATATATATATATATATATATATATATATATATATATATATATATATTATCTCAGTTGAGCTCGAATTTAGATAAATAATAATATATATAGTCTTTAACCTTTTATAATATTATTCAAAGACTTATCATTCTATTTATTATATTATGTAAAAAAAATATTTTTTTTTTATCATCAAAAAGAAAGATCTCGCAAGAATACCAACATTAAATATATCTTAAAGAATGTCTCAAAGTTTCTTTATAAACAACTTTCTAAAATAATTATATTGCTCAAAATAAGATAAAAGTTATTTGATTAGGCTTGATAAGTTAGGTTGAGTATCATAATGTATCTTCAAAAAGAAGTTTGGGTTAAATGTTTCATGAAGAACATTTATTGCAACATTGTAGAATACTTTGGTATTCTCTACCAACCTAAAAGAATGAATGTAGACCTTTGTATTTGTTTTAGGATATTAACTCTTTTTTAGTTAGTAACCCTATAATATTTTGATCACTTCTCTTATAATCAAATATTTTTGACTAAGAGTAGTTATTGTTTTAAAATAATACTTGGTATCTTAATCAAAAGTAATTGTTGTTTCAAACAATACTAAATTATTTAGCTATAATTAGGTAATGTCCAAATAATATTCAATTTGTATGTTGTAGTGTTAGTCTGATTAGAAATTTTTTATCATATTGATCAATTGTTAGACATACATTTTTCCCTTTTTTAAATTATATATTTTTATACTATTATCTAGCTTGATAAAGAATAAATTTATTTTTTAAATAGAATTTACAGAAATATCTTAATGTAAGTCTATCTACTAAATTTTTGTCTAATTTTTAATATTAATTCAATCCTTTATTTATTTTTGTTTATTTAACCTATTTTTCTTAAATATTATAAATATAATTTTTTTTAAAATATTATAAATAACAAATTTTATTTTATTACTTAACACGTTTTTGGCAACTTTAAAAATAAAATATAAAATAAATTAACTTATAGGTAGTCCAAAGTTTAGACTTTAAATACACATTAAATTAAAGTACAACAAAGTTTAAAATCTCGAATATATGACGCTAGTACAAATATACAACATTAATTAAATTTTTGTTATTTTGCTGGCTGAAATTATTTTAGGAAAATAATTAGTGGATATTTTTAATAAGTAGTTATATTAATATATTTGTCTTTCTTCATTTCTTATTGCTTATATTATAACATTGTTTATTATATTTATAAAAATTTTGAACCAAAATCCATCCGGAAACTAAGTGAACGCTTATGATTTTGATGTTTTAATGGTATTTAATATTTAGTGAGAAAAATATATAAGAAAAAACATAAATATCATATAATAAAAATTATTTAAAAGTATAGTTATTAACAGAAAGTTTAATATAAATAGGACTCATATTACATGAATTTTAGTATTTTTATGTCTTATTCTATGTTTTGTGTTTGGGATATTTCTCTCTCTTAATTCTTTATCACTTTAAATATTAAAAAAATACAAATATACCCTTTATAATGATATCATCAAGAAATAAATGCATTAAGGATAGTTTAGCTGGATACAATTTTATAACTTTTAAAGTATATTTTTCCATTTAATTATAATTGTAAATTTTATCTCCAAGTTTCTTTTGAACATATTCTACCATCATATGTTTACTTTTTGCATAAGTAAAGAGTCCATTATTTTTTTTAATGGAACGTGTTATGGAAAATTCTAAAAGATTTAAACAAAAATAAAACGATGTTGCATTTTGTACAAGATCACGTCTCGAAACACAGTTAGGGAATCGTCCCACACCATAATTGAAATTACTCTTAAATAGAATTAGCGAGGTTAATCAACAAGAGTTAGGTAATACATTCATAAACATTCTAGCTCCTTAATCTGACCAAATAAAAAAGAGTCCATAATAATCTTATAAATAGATACAAATTTTCAGAATCAGGTACTTCATTATTATACGTATTGAGAGCACCAAGTGCTGGATATCAAAATACTCACTTGAGTGTCAGAGTATCTTTCACAGGTACCATGTGAGACCGGAGATCGCGAGAACGAGAGGTAGAGCAGCGAAAGAAAAATGAAGTGTCTATTTCTAGAAGAAAGAAAGAAGGGACAACCGATCGAAAATGAATCTTAATTTGAACCCTGTTCGAGTACACATTCTTTTTTATTTTAACTTTTTTTGTGACATATTGTTAAAAAAATGATAAAATCAGTCTAATACATGAAAATTAAAAAGCTTGATGATAAAATATTTTTTTAATAAACTGTATAATTATGTTATTATTACATTATAAAAGTTTATCTAAGACGTATATATTAGTTTACTTAAATTTATTTTTGGCATATGTAGCTAGATTATGATATTTTAAAAACTTTAATATTTTATACAATCATTATATAGCTATCTATACTATTATTTTACTTTAAAATTATATTTACATTTATTATTATTATTATTAATATAATATTTCATTATCAAAAAGAGTTGCGAGAGTAATTGTTTTGAAAAAAATGATCGTGATCATTTTCCTATGCGGTCTTATGCATACATAAGTTATTTTTATAAAATATTAAATGTAGATTTTGTTTTTCAATTTATTAAATGAAGCCATTTTTATTCATCATTAATATATCATTAAAGGAAAATATTAACATATTTGAGAGAATAAGAATTTACATCAAACTCAACTATTACATTTTATTACTAAGTAATTAACAATATTATAATTTTTGAACCTATAATATTTTCTCTGAGTAATTTGATAGTATATATTAACAATGGTTAAGAAATTGGAAAACCAAATTTTTGCAATTACAATTTTATAATTTTAAAAAGATTACACATATATTACAAATATAAGAAAAATTTTAAAAATAAAAAAAATAAATATATTTTTAAAAATAATAAAAATATTGACATCACAAATCTGGTGAAATAATATTAATAAAATTAATCATTACATTCAACATATTTTTTTTAAACAATGTGAAATTATTATACATATTTGAATAAACTCATACTCAAAAGCTAAAGAGAAACAATAATTATTTTTAAAATTATTTTTCTATTTTAATAGACAATATTAATGTTTTGATTTTAAATTTATTAAGATAATATTATTATATTGAAAATATTATTTGTTTTCATTAAAATTGTCCTTCTATTATTCGAATAATAAATGAGATATGTATTTAACATAGACATTGATACAATACAAACACAGAAATGGAGATATGTGTATTTCTAAAATGTAGGATACGAAGACACAGATTTATATATTATATAATTATGAATTATATAAATTGACAATAAAAATTGATTTACACAATTATGTTTTAGATTTTTGTTGGAGTAAAAAGATATTTTTCATAACTAGTTTAAAAGAATTTGTTTTTTATTTTTATAATTATAATAAAAATTTATACAATAAATTTAAAATTTTTAAAAAATTAATATATTTTTTCTTTTTAAAATTATATTAGAATCATAATATAACAAATATTTTTAAATTAGACATTTTACCTTATACCGATATCTTATTTAATCTATGCTATACGAATAAGTAATTTAAAAGAAGGGTTTGAAGCTCCTATTAATATATGATAATTTGTTATTATTAAGTTTGGAAGAACTTGTCTTTGGTTTGGGAGCGTAGTGATTGGATAAGTAGAGGCCAGGGAGTGGTGAGAGAATGCATGTGGATTGGTTGGTGTTTGTTTGCAGACAAAAAGGGACGATTCATGTGACTTCAATTAAAGACTGACGTTGGTGTCGCTGTTTTAAGTTTGTTACTGCTGCTTTTCTTTATTTTTTATTTTCCACTGCTACTCTGTCTATACTATTTCGTCTTTTCATTTAGATTCCTTATTATTATTATTATTGATCATGGATTGGAGTCAACTGGGGACACATTTTTTTATTTTATTTTCAACATGATTATTTATCAATTTAATTAGATGTAAGATAGAATCGGACTAATTTCATTTATTTATGTGCTATATTAATTTTGTTATTACTTATAATTAAATAATAATATTAATCAACAACAGCATTAGTTGACTCAAATAGTAATTACTGAAATGGTTCATAATCACGGTGATATCATTTTGCATTTTGGATATGAAATTAACTGTATGATGCTTCTTGTATTCATGAAATCCGATCATGAATAGTTTGTGTTAACATTATAATTATAAAAAATATTAAAAATATTACTTGAATTGAGTTATATTTAAAACAAATATAATATACATATAAATATAGTCACTATAAAAAATTTCATGCTTACCTATATATATTTATGTACAAATTAAAATTTAGAGATAAATTTTGAGTTAGATACGAATTTTATGTATGGATTAACATATGTTTATCAATGGCGTTTGGCTACAAATTTATTTTTAGGTAATAGGAAATGAATTGGGTGACACATGTTCATAATAAAAATTCTTAAGTAAGATTAACCCTTTGATGTAGGAAAAATTTAGAAAGATAGAATTCATAAGTAATGTTTATTGTATTGGTATGTAAACAAAGACATTCATTACATATAAATTTTACATATAGATTGGAAAAAAATAATTATGTCTGAAGTTTAGGAGGAATAAACAATTAATTTTGGGGCTTTTGTTGTGAAAAGTCTTAAGCTATTATCATCCCCTTACTCTCCTACCTACGCAACCCATTACGACCACCAGTGGCTTGCCCCCAACCACTTTTGCATCCTAACCAATGTTTTCATCCAGAGTTAAAGTGAAGAATCTGAAGTAAGGTGAAAGTTCGATTGACTACCTCACAATTAAACCTCGGTGAGAAAGGTCATTTGACTTTAACGATTTCATTTTCTTTCTCTTAAACTTAATTTTTTCTTTCATTTGAGGGGATTTAAAGTTCCTGAGTGGTGTCTTATGTTAAGGTTAAGATTGTGAAATTATAATGGTTTCTTGTGGTAGTATGCATATTATTTTCATTTATGTCAAACCTAGGAACCACAGATTTGTTGTAGAAGTGTATATATCTTTGAAAAACATTGTGTTTTAACTGTTTGGGTTGCTTTCAGGTCAGATATCACTAAAGCAATATATTGTTGCTTAGACAAAACCTAAACAGTGTAATCATCACTAACTTATGCTACTCAAGTGATGTATTGGTCACTCAAGCGACATGGCCCATGGCTTAGGCATTGGCTTGTAGCTTAAGTAAGATATACCAAGACGATTTTCTCTCCTATAGAAGCATATCACTCAAGTGTGGGGGAGGATGCTCAATTGATATGGCTTGTGTCTTAAGTGTTGTTTTGACTTGGTAGCAAGTGTACATCTAGCTTGATAGTAGATGTTTTGTGCTACCCTAACATCAAGAACATAGACTAGTTAAGGTTTGATGGATTTAGGATATGTCAGGTGTTAACCTCAAATGATACTTGTTTATCATGGTTTATAATCTTCTAAAGAATGCTTTACATTTAGTCATGATATGATGTGTATCTAAATGTGAGTTTATTTGCATTTACATGTATGATCTTGATATATGCGTGATGATATGAATGTGATGATGATGTTATGTGAGAATATATTTTGCTTACATTAGCTCACCCTTACATGCTTGTTGTATGTTATTGCAATAATCATACTTGGTATAGAATCAGACTTTGTTGCAAGTGGCAATGGAAGTAGATAAACTTCCAAATGATTTGAAAATTTTATTTTACTAAGACTTACATTATATATTTTCTTTTGAGGACTTTTGAGTCCTAATGGTGTATGTATATTTATACATTATGTTTATAGTATAATTTTTACATATGCAATTATATAATAATTTTATACTAGTACTATAATGATAGTTCTATAGGACGTTACATCTTCCTTTTAGTAAATCAATATATTTGAGAAGTACGATTCTTAACAAGCGAGACAAGTTACCAAAAATTTATAACTGGAACTATAAATTGCAAACTTTAGGTTATATACCAATAAATGATTTGAGGTGATATTGAATGTAAATCGTATTAGGCTATTATGATAATTTGTTTAGGTTTTGAATGATTGATTTTGTAAGAATTCAGTGTTTGAATCTAGTTGAGTTGAGATAGGGATATTTTGAATTATATTAGGAAGAAATGTCTAAAATTAAAATGAAACTTGTTTTAGTTCAATTGGAAATCAAACTAAGTTGTCATGTTCATGAATGTTACTTAAGTGATTAGAGTGTTGCATGAGAAAGGCAAAAGAGGTGGAATTTAATATTTTGATAGAGTACAATTGTTCAAGTGTTCAATTGACCTCTCAAGTAATAAAAATCCTCACTCAAATAATGACTTATATTTTGATCAAGGAAGATGTCGAGATAATTCTTTCGAATGAGAAATTGGACACACAAACACTCTGTGACACTCAAAATAAGAAAAAGCCTTATCAGTTCTCTCTCTTTTTTGAACCTATAGTTTCTGAAATGAAGGATGATTGCTTAAAAAAATATCTCCCCTCTAAAAGTATAATGCTCAAATGCCATAAGATTTACTCAAGCAACAAAGTAAGTTAATTAAGCGATATTTCACAATTTTGATGAGGGAAAGTCAATATTTTTCCATTTGTATTTGAGGAATGCCTATCAAGTGAGAATGTTGCACTCAAACAAAATTTATTTGTTTCAATGGTTTATGTTTGTTAAATTAAATGAAACCTATTACAAAGTTTTTTTTTTCTATATAATATTTGTTTATGGGATTGATATGTAAGTGATGAAATGAAATGATTATGGATTTAGTTATATATATATATATATATATATATATATATATATATATATATATATATATATTGAATTATTTGAATGAATGGCGAATTTAGTGGAGATATGTGTTGCTTAAGTTGGAAGAGAAATACAAGTACTAAGAATGGTAGCCTGACCTTATTTGTGATTTGTTGTGTTGAGTATCGAGACTCATTATTGAAGGAGATATATTGATTTCACTAATGATCTATATCATATTGATGAAGATACAAAATAGTGATTAATTAAAAAAAAAAAGGTTCTTGCGTTTTACTTTATGGAGTATATATAATGAATTATGTTGATTTAATTAAACTATCATTAATGGACCATTACGTTTATTTATATGGATCAAGTATTAGTTTCTCGTGAAATTTACTTAGTACATATATACTAGAAGGTGTCGTAGTTTCTTAAACTTTTGATGATGTGAGTAATGAGTGAGAATGTAATTTCTTGAACATTTGATGATGCAAGAGACAAGTGTGTTGATAGCCTTAATGGAAACAATGGTAGTTGATTACATGAGATAATTATAACATGAAATGACATTAAGTATGTGTAAGATGTGTAGTTTATGAATTAGTTTATTTTTAACTTATCTTTTTTACCTTATTTTATTATGCAATATTGTTATAATTATATTTACTCGAAAGAAGATGAAATCACAAATAAAATAATGATATGAAGAAAAAAATGTGTATAATTTTATTTAAAAGATTTTGTTTTGTAAAAGTCAATATGTTTTGAGTAACATGTAAACTTATGTAAATGGTTGGAAAAACTACATAAATAAATAGTATAACTATATGGAAAATATATATTATAATTATATATGGAAAATATAGGGTGTTACAATGATAATATAAAATAACTTATATTATTAATCACATATCATTGTTTATTTTTATAATAATTATTTTAAATATCATGATAATATAAAGTAATTTGTATTATTAACTACATATTATTGTTTATTTTATCATAATTATCTTAAATATCACGTTGAAGATTATTTGCGATTAAATAATAGTATAAAATTTTATCATGTGACAATTATTAAATTTTTGAAAATATAGAAACTATGTTAAGACATTTAAAAATATAAATTAAACCATTCTTTAAAATGAATAATCTAAATTTACAAAACTTAATTTTTTATCATACCAAATTAATAGAATAGGATGGGTCATATATCACTTAGTTCTTGGTATAGCAGTGATTTTGATATTCTTAAACAAGGTTTCTTGTTGGAGTTTTATGGATGAAAAGAAAAGCATTAGAAAAACTATATAAGGAAAGTTTCTACACATTAAAGAAATTTAACAAAATAATTTTAGTTTATGAAAGAGTATATTTTTACTTTTTTTTCTTATTTTTTCTATCTTAGAAAAGAACTTATGAAGAAGAAGCTCCTTGAATCATGCCCTTAACATTGAAGTAGTATGTACCCTTTTGTCCCACCACTTGCAAAATTAGGGTTGTATGTGCTACCCATTAATAAGGAAGTGACCCTACATGTACCCAAGCCTATGTGAATTTGAATCTATACCTCTCCAAGGGCAAGCTACCACACCCTCCCATCATGCAACCTCATAGCATGTGATCACTTCATCATATTAATATGTATATAAAAAATTAAATATTTTATAAATATATCCAATGATGATACAAAAAAAAAAAAAAAAACCATGGTAAATAAATAATTCTTTATATAAACCCTTAAATGAAATGAAATAGTATGCCCTTTTGATAAAAAAAAAAAACCCTAATTACATGAAATACACTCCACCCCAACATTAGGCCTTTACTAGTAATTATATGAAATATTTATTCTATTAAGATTAGATTAAATGGCTTCAATATCTAATGGATTAATTAGTTGACAAAAATACATTGATTTAAAAAGAAAGACCTAGATTTACTTTTTGCAAAATAAGAGAGGTGTGTGATTAATCCCAAATCAAGGGTTAGTGTAGTATAAAAGATTGATACTTTTGGGAATACCTCAAAGTTTTATAAAAAAAAGCAAAAGACCCAAATTAAGGTGGTTATGAAAAAAATTATATGATTTGAGTGTATTGGATAATTCAAAGTTATAAGCTAAAGAATTCAAAGTTAATCAATTTCACTTTAAAATTTGAAGTAATTTGTCATTTGAAGAATAGTATGATAAAAAAGAATGTTAATATGTAATTATCTTTAAACGTTTCTAAAAATCTCGTAAATTATCTATCTTTTTGTTCAATTTTTTTTCCTATAATGATAGAAAAAGAATCTCAATAAGAACATTCTTCTCCAGTGAGCGAATATTCGTTTTCCCTCTTGTGGTGTATTGGATTTGAATTTTAAAATACCTTTTTCATAAAAAAATCCTATTACATTTAACTACAACTTTTAAATTATATAAACAAGTTTCGTGGCATCAATTAGTATAATTAGAAAGTTTAATTCAAGGAGGACAACCAAAATTCCATCATACTATAATTTTTTTTTTAAACTAATATAAAATATGTCGGTCTTCAAAATATATACATTTTGATTGGTTATTTTTATAGAAAATTTCTTAATCCCCTTGTATTCTTTGGTGCCTTAATAAATAAACGCAAAGAATTAGAGACAAAGAAGATGGAAGAGGATAAGAAAAGTTAAAAAATGGATAAAATAAAAGACAAATAGAAAATAATATAATCAAAATTAGAAAGGGAGAATATAAAATAAAAAATAAAAGGGTGTATAAATATATTAAATCAAATTAGAAGAAAGAAGGTCAATTAAAATAAAAAGGATAAAAGAGAATGAATAAAATCAGAAAATGAGAAAAATGAAAAACAATAAAAAAAAAAAAAAACGAGATGGAAAAGATAATAAAGTAAAATAAAGTTAAAATGAGAAAAATAAAAAAGAGGAGAATAAATAGCCTTACTTACTTGACCCCTCACAAAATTAATTTAAAACTTCAAAAAATTTATGCATAAAAAGGCACTTAAAGACAAACATAACCTTTGTTAACAATGGAATTAAGAAACTTTAAATTAAGCTTAAAATCTCAAAATACAAATTTGAGTTTGGGGCATGAAATAGGAAGTTGGGTGCCAAAAAATATTTTATACGGGGTGTAGTCAGTATTTTAAGGTGTTGTAAATAGTAATTACAAAACAAAACTATTTATAACCCAATTGAGCTTGTGTGGGCTGAAATATCTGAATTCTTGGCTTCATTTCTTTCAATAGTGGATAAATTATTCTTATTTCAGAACTCATTAGTAGTTCATAATATTTTTTCACAACTTAAAGGAAGTTTTTAATGGCACCACCCCCATATTACCTTCACACTCATAAACCCCAATAAATAGTCATTCCCACCCAAGATCTCTTAGATAGTATAGAATTCTTTGAGAGTAACTCTAGATGTTAGTAAGATATTTTTGAGAGTTAAAAAGTTCTTAAAGAGATGCTTGAAGTTGTGAGAAGGTTGTAGTAATATTTTTTCTTTTTTTTTTTTATAAAAGTTTTCATATTGGCTATTATTATGTAATTTGACATTTTATCTAGACGACACCTCAAGTAACACAGGTTGGAGTAGTGTTCATTTAGAGAATGTTTTATCTTTTTATCATGTTGATTTCATAAGGAGTGGGAGATGAACGTTGACTTTCAAAGTTCTCTAACTCTTTTTATATTGTTGTGTTTATTTTTTTATTTATGTTATGTTTATTGTCCAATTTTTATAACATATTTATTGGATGATTTTGGTGACCAAGTTGGATTAGAAGTTTTTTTTTAGTTTAGCATGAACAGGTTTGAATATTGTTTTGGTTTGATTTGCATGTTGAAGATGTATTAATAAAAATGTTGTTTTGCATAATTTGGCAATGACATTTTAAAAAAAGTTGAATATGATGATCTATCAGTTTTCTAATAAATTTAATTTATTTTTTTAAGATTTTGTTGATTGTTGATAAACGTGTATGAAAGAATATCAATAAACTTTCATCTTTTTTCACAAGTGATTGTAAACTGAATATAAACAAAATATCTCTATGTATATTAATTGTTGAGACAAACATTATTTGTTGAAATTTGTATTTATATTTTTTTTATCCCATTTTAATTGAGTTTTTTTTTACTAGTTAATGGAGCAAATCTCATTCATGAAAAAATAAAATACAATTTACTCATACAGAATTGTAATTTTCTTTCAGTAATAAATAAATAAAATAAAATGGAATACTTCATATGAATGTTTCAATCTTTATGCATAATGCTTCAATCCTTATAAATAATACTAAAAACTCTTTACTTAAAAGGTCAAAAGTCACAAACAAGAACCTATAACAGTGTACGTTTCAGTTTTGGAATCAAACAATACATACAAACTACACTCGAAGTTACAAAACTTAATGATATATAATTTAGTAGGATTTAATCATGATATAAATTTTTATATTTTAAAATTAATTTTTATTTAATAATTTTCTTGTTTTAAACATTCCAAAATATAAAACAAATAATTTATAAATTCATGAACCACCAAAGTTAATCTATATAGAAAAGTTTTTCTTTCACAGAAAGTTTTGTTCAAAGATTCTCTTAGTCAATAATTTTGGTATTATAATATTGTGATATGAACACTGTTTTGCCTGCGTATATCTTATAAATTACAGGCTGCTAGAGTTGATGTTGGTTGAACCCATGAAATTGTTGTGCAATTTTGCCTGGAAAACACGTTTAAGAAGCTGTTTACAACTCTTGCCAAACAAAGAATTTCAATTTCCACTCACTTTTTTTTTTTGTTTTTCCACTTATGGAAAATGGTGTTCCATTTCAAAAGTCTTACCAACGGTGTGAAACCAAGTCACCGTCAGTTGTAACGTGTGAAGCATTTGTGTAAGGTTAATTAATTAAAATTCAAAATTTCATCAAAAGGTAATATTTAATTAATTCATATAATTAATCTTAGACAAATATTACATTTACCCAAAGAATAATGTATTTAGAATATTTATATTCTTGAAATCAAATTTTGTTAGTGAACCATATTAGACAACACCGACTTTCCTTCATTTTCAATCAAATGGTAAAGAAATTACTCTTATTAAGTGCATGTTTGAATACTACCTGATTTAAACTCTCTATCATATTAAAAATTAGAAAAAATAGAAAAATAATTATTTATTGTTTTAACTTTTAAAGTGAAATTTATTAAGAAGTGAAATTTATGTTTAACTCAATCTTATAAAATTGACTTATAATTTATAAAATAAGATTTACACACATTTACGTGAAACTATATATTATGGGTGGTCTGATAAGTCTAAAAAACTCTCTATAGGATCGACTCTAGAAGTATATTAAAAAATTAATTTTAAGTCTAATTCAATCTTATAAAATTAATTTATAAAGTCAAATTTGCATCTACTTATATACTATCAAATATTCTTATTTCTAATCATGTAGGATCTTCAACCAAATTAGTATCAATTATAAAATAATGGAATCTAATCTAATGTGTTTTTTTTTTTGAAATTGATGTTATTGTTGTTGGTCTGCGAAAAAGTCTCTAAGAATAAATTTCAGTTTTAAAATTCATGAGAACTTGATAACAAAGTATATAAGAGATAGGTTTTGTTATTGATTAAATTATTGCTTTACTCCTTTCTTTTATACATTTTATTTCATTATTTAATCATCACAACTACAAATTTTGACTTGTTCTTGCCGGTTGACCCGCCTGTCGGTTGACTCACGACACTCACACGCCTCCTTCCTCACGTTGTTATGTGCTTGGTCCTTTCGAAGCAATCTGCACCTGCAAAAGAGAAAGGGGGCGCCCTAGAGGCCGTTTGCACTCCGACGCTCAAGTCAGTATAGGGCAAGCACACCAAGTGTATTGAGTTTCTCTGTGTGTTTAGGTCTAGAAACTGCGTACCTTTGTGAAGTATCTTACTGTCCCTTATATAGTCTAGGGTTTACTGCGCCGCTAGCCCTAATTAGGGTTCGCTGCGCTACTAGCCATATTTAGGGTTTACTGGAATACCCTTGTGCCGCTATCACCCAATCTTAGGGTAATCTAGCACATAAGGTTTCCTTCTCTGGAGTGCAAACTTTAACAGGGTGACCACCTGGATGCCTCCTTGTGCATCTAGTCTCTGGGGCCACCTGTTCTGGGAGTGCCTTCACTGTTCACGTGCCATGCATGTAGCTTTACTGGGAAAACCCTAGCTCTGGTGAGTACTCGTCCCCTCAGGACTCTACACCCAACTGTGCTCTCCCTGCTACCCGCATAGGCACTTCGTGATCCAGGCCTCTCCTTACCTCTGGGCATGTTTACTGGTTTACTGATAACTGGTCTTCCCCCAAGGCCGATGTCACCTCGTCTCCACCCAAGGCCGATGTCACCTCGTCATACTCTGTTGCCGAGGACTCCTCGACCTGCTGAGTGACGATGACACCTCGGCCCATCCTGGTGGTCTGACGACTACTCACCCTTCCCTGCGGGAAAATGCTGATGACTAATCACCCTTCTCTCAGGGGACACACCGACGACTGATCACCCTACTCTGAGGGGAATGACTGATCACCCTTCTCCAAGGGAACACACCGATGACTGATCACCCTACTCTGAGGGAACACACCGGTGACTGATCACCCTCTAATGGGGTCCATTCCTTACGTGGCTTTGGCCCATGCTGTGGGACCCAGCTGACGTGGTTCGCCCTTTACTACCTGTTCTCGGTGTCCGAGGACTGGTCGGTACACAAGCCCCCCAGTCTCAAGCTGTTAACTTGTTTCAGCGAAGAGACTAAGTCATTGGTCCGGGCGACCTACGTGGCTCTGCGCGTAAGGACATGAGTAGCGCGCTGAAGGGACATCTCACCACCTTGTCATCGCCCACATCTCTTACCCTCTGAGGACTTCATTGGTGAGCTCTCTGCTCGAATTGAGGACATCTTTCTCGACAAAAAGGTGTTAATCACCCTTCTCCCCGATGACCTTGCACCGATGACTGATCGGTGCTTCATTACTTCTCGCGCTCTACTGTCAGGCGCTCATCTAGGCACTGATCTGCTGGTGGTGGTCACTTTAGCAACTGACCACCGATCACCGTTCTGAGTGATCTCCCCTCTGATTCACCTGCTATCTTCTACCACGTGTCACCCTGTGAATGGTCCACGTGGTCATCTGCTGCTGACGTCATCGACTAGCTGACCGACCGGATCACAAGCCCCCCAGTCTCGAGCTGTGAACTTGCTTCAGCGAAGAGACTAAGTGGTCGATGACAAGATCATTCCTCCTCCTTGAGCTTCTCCCTTTGCAACTTCTTCTTTTCTCTGTAATTTCTTTTTCTGCTTCATAACTTGTATAAACCTTTTAGCTGTAAAGGCTCACTGCATTGACTTCAATATGAATGAAATCTTTGCTCCAGCTGCATGTCCCTTTCCATTTTTAACTCTCTGCATGTGATTCAACATTGTCTTTAACAACTTTATGCATTCATGCTGGACGACTGACTTGAAAGGCCTAAATGCTTCGGCTTCTCGCAGCAGAACTTGCTTCTACCACCGACCACCGACTAGCATGTTGGTGCACCACCGATCAGTCATCGTGCTTCAGGCTCTGCTTTACCTCTCTGTTACTCCAGCGCTAAGCACATAGAGGGCCTGAACGCCAAAGATGATGCTTGTGTTTTGGGGAAGAAAAGTGCTTCTCGATGACCTTTCTTGCCTCAGCCTCGCTGTCAGAAGTCGAGGTGAGGTCTTTCTCCTCTCGCCTCAGCCTCACTGTACAAAGTCGAGGTGAGGTCTTTCTGATCTCGCCTCAGCCTCGCTGTAAAAAGTCGAGGGAGAGGACTTTCTTCTCTCGCCTCAGCCTCGCTGTAAAAAGTCGAGGTGAGGACTTTTTCTCTCGCCTCAGCCTCGCTGTAAAAAGTCGAGGTGAGGACTTTTTCTCTGGCCTCAGCCTCGCTGTAAAAAGTCGAGGGTGAGGACTTTCTGCTCTCGCCTCAGCCTCGCTGTACAAAGTCGAGGGTGAGGACTTTCTTATCTCGCCTCAGCCTCGCTGTACAAAGTCGAGGTGAGGTCTTTCTGCTCTCGCCTCAGCCTCGCTGTACAAAGTCGAGGTGAGGTCTTTCTGATCTCGCCTCAGCCTCGCTGTAAAAAGTCGAGGGAGAGGACTTTCTTCTCTCGCCTCAGCCTCGCTGTAAAAAGTCGAGGTGAGGACTTTTTCTCTCGCCTCAGCCTCGCTGTAAAAAGTCGAGGTGAGGACTTTTTCTCTGGCCTCAGCCTCGCTGTAAAAAGTCGAGGGTGAGGACTTTCTGCTCTCGCCTCAGCCTCGCTGTACAAAGTCGAGGGTGAGGACTTTCTTATCTCGCCTCAGCCTCGCTGTACAAAGTCGAGGTGAGGTCTTTCTGCTCTCGCCTCAGCCTCGCTGTACAAAGTCGAGGTGAGGTCTTTCTGCTCTCGCCTCAGCCTCGCTGTACAAAGTCGAGGGTGAGGTCTTTCTTATCTCGCCCCAGCCTCGCTGTACAAAGTCGAGGTGAGGACTTTCTTATCTGGTGAATCTTGCTGTTCACGTTGGGTGTTCTCACTCGAAGGGGAGGTGTTCTCGACGAACCTACCTTCCCGCTTACGAGACCTCTAACCCCAAGTGACAGGTTCAATCTTGCCTCGCATCGCTCACCGGCGAGGGAGGACTTAACTGACCTCACATCGCTCATAGGCGAGGAGGATTTATCTGACCTCACATCGCTCATAGGCGAGGAGGATTTATCTGGGCGAACCCTTCTGTTCACGTTGGAAGTTCTCACTCGAAATGGAGGTGTTCTCTACGAACCTACCTCTCCACTCACGAGACCTCTAACCCCAAGTGACAAATTCTAACTGACCTCACATCGCTCACAGGCGAGGAGGATTTCTCTGGGCGAACCCTTCTTTCACATGGAAGTTCTCACTCGAAGTGGAGGTGTTCTTCTACGAACCTACCTCTCCACTCACGAGACCTCTAACCCCAAGTGACAGGTTCTATCTCGCCTCAGCCTCGCTGTAAGAGTCGAGGGAAGAGGACTTTTTATCTCGCCTCAACCTTGCTGTAAGAAGCAGAGGAAAAGGACTTATCTCTTGCCTCAACCTTGCTGTAAGAAGCAGAGGAAGAGGACTTTTCTCTCGCCTCAACCTTGCTGTAAGAAGCAGAGGAAGAGGACTTTTCTCCAATGTTCTCTGAGTGGGTGCGTGCTCCCAGGAGAGCACCTGGCATGGCTGGTCTGAGCGCACTCGCCAGGCCATCCTGCCTGCATGGCCTCATCACACTGTTTCCTGCACGTTCCCACCGGCAAGGAGCTCTTCTTCTGGAATCATGCGAGGTGCATGCGTAACGCTCTCGCTGGGAGCTTGGGTCCCAGCTTAGCACGTGTTGGCGAGCCCCCGATGACCATGCGCCGATGAGTGATCGTGCTCTGTACGTGGCAGCGACAGATAGCGTCCTCATGCGGCGATGTCTGATCGTGCTTGCACGGGGCGATGACTGATCGTGCGATGAATAACCACTGATGACTTCTCGCACTCTGCTCCCAGGTGCTTGTCCAGGCGCTAATCTGTAGGTGGTGGTCACTTGGTACTGACCACTTATCACCTGCACTTGCGCTTGCTTCCCTTCTCTGGCCTCATGCACCCATGCGTGTCGCTGCTGCTTCCCCTGTCCTTCGCGCGGCTTGGGCGGTGCAGCACTGCTTTTCTTCTCAAAGACCTGCGTCTCTGCTACAATATGCGCCACCGCTCGTCGCCGAATCTCAGCGAAGGTGGCAGGGTGGTCTCTGATGAGCGATTCACTGAAAAGACCAGGCAGCACACCTTTCTTGAATGCATGCACCAGCATGTCCTCGTCCTTGCTGGGCAACCTCACTACTTGCGCACCAAAACGGTTGAGGTAGTCCTTCAACGACTCCCCCGGGTACTGGCGCACGTCGAACAGGTCGTAGGACACCATTGGTAGCACTCTGTTGACGATGTACTGCTCTGTGAACAGCTTCGAAAACTGCTGGAAGGAGGTGACGTGGCCCTCTGGCAGGCTCACGAACCACTCCATAGCTACTCCACTCAGCGTACTCATAAACACCTTGCAGTACACAGCGTCTGAGCCTCCAGACAACATCATCTGGGTGTGGAAGGCTATCAGATGCGCTTCTGGATCTTCCTTCCCCGTGAACGACGCCTTCACTCCCACCAGATTGGGAGGCACCACTGTGTTCATGATCTCTGGGGAGAAAGGCATAGGGAAAGCCCTTGGGGGCGTCAGTAGAGTCTGATCCTCTCCCACGCGACCCCCAGCTTGCTGCATGTGGTGCAGACTCGAGCGCATCTCCTCGTTTGCCTTCCGCAACTCCTCATTCCTGGCTTGAGAGGCAGCCAGGTCCTCCTGCATCTGCGCCTGTTGCGCCCTGGACTCTGCCACTGTCTCTTGGAGGGCGCGCATCGTTTCCATGATTTGTTGCATGGTTACGCCGTCGGCTCCATTCGGCGAAACAGATCCATGTCTGGTATTCCTCATTCTCTGCGATTTCTGCTCTCGTTCTTGTGTATGGGACCTTCGTTTTACTTCGGGCCCCACGGTGGGCGCCAAATGTTCTTGCCGGTTGACCCGCCTGTCGGTTGACTCACGACACTCACACGCCTCCTTCCTCACGTTGTTATGTGCTTGGTCCTTTCGAAGCAATCTGCACCTGCAAAAGAGAAAGGGGGCGCCCTAGAGGCCGTTTGCACTCCGACGCTCAAGTCAGTATAGGGCAAGCACACCAAGTGTATTGAGTTTCTCTGTGTGTTTAGGTCTAGAAACTGCGTACCTTTGTGAAGTATCTTACTGTCCCTTATATAGTCTAGGGTTTACTGCGCCGCTAGCCCTAATTAGGGTTCGCTGCGCTACTAGCCATATTTAGGGTTTACTGGAATACCCTTGTGCCGCTATCACCCAATCTTAGGGTAATCTAGCACATAAGGTTTCCTTCTCTGGAGTGCAAACTTTAACAGGGTGACCACCTGGATGCCTCCTTGTGCATCTAGTCTCTGGGGCCACCTGTTCTGGGAGTGCCTTCACTGTTCACGTGCCATGCATGTAGCTTTACTGGAAAAACCCTAGCTCTGGTGAGTACTCGTCCCCTCAGGACTCTACACCCAACTGTGCTCTCCCTGCTACCCGCATAGGCACTTCGTGATCCAGGCCTCTCCTTACCTCTGGGCATGTTTACTGGTTTACTGATAACTGGTCTTCCCCCAAGGCCGATGTCACCTCGTCTCCACCCAAGGCCGATGTCACCTCGCCATACTCTGTTGCCGAGGACTCCTCGACCTGCTGAGTGACGATGACACCTCGGCCCATCCTGGTGGTCTGACGACTACTCACCCTTCCCTGCGGGAAAATGCTGATGACTAATCACCCTTCTCTCAGGGGACACACCGACGACTGATCACCCTACTCTGAGGGGAATGACTGATCACCCTTCTCCAAGGGAACACACCGATGACTGATCACCCTACTCTGAGGGAACACACCGGTGACTGATCACCCTCTAATGGGGTCCATTCCTTACGTGGCTTTGGCCCATGCTGTGGGACCCAGCTGACGTGGTTCGCCCTTTACTACCTGTTCTCGGTGTCCGAGGACTGGTCGGTACAGACTTCATAATGGATCCGTAGGTATGTTTACAAACTTCGGTTCTTTGGATTGACTATGGAAATGCTTAGACAAAATTTTGAGAATTAATACATTTTTTTCAAGTCAAAGTTTATGCTTGTTGACCAAAAGTAAGAAAAAAAAAACCTATTTTAATTTTAGTATAAATCTTTTATCTTATAAATTAATTTTGTGAAGTTGTTTATTTAAAGTCTATTTTTTAATTCAATTTCAGAATTTATCTTAATAAATTGTTTTGATTTATTATGTAGTTTGTTATCGAACTGTTATTAATCATTCATAAATATTTATTTTATGTTTAAAATTTATAATCTGAATGTAAAGAAATGTATTAAAATTAAAAATGTATACAATTTTATAAAATTATATTATATATATTATATATATATATATATAATACACATTTAAGTGAGACTATATTGAGGTAATTTTATTAAATGAGAGCTTGGTTTCTTTAATATAATATAGTTTGTATACGCGTAGTTGAGTTCATTTCTTCCACAATAAAAACATGCTTTTATTTCAGTCAAAATTCTTAACACATCAAACTTTTTATTCAATTTTAACAAGTCATGCATGCTAAGGTGCTAATTAACAGATAAATTTAAGAAAAAGATAAAGTCAATGAATTAGTGACGTAATTTAGTGATGAAATTTTTTTTTTCAATAGTTTTGGAAGGACCAGAGTTTGTGACGAATTTTAAAAAAATAATTAAACACAAATTATTTTATCACTAATTTATTGATTTTTTTGTTTTTGAATTCTTGTATTCACGCGAGTTGTAAGTTTGAGTTTGAATGCCGGTTAAGTAAAAAAAAAAAAAAAAAAAAGTTTGAGTTTGTATTCTGCTCCTTAATATATATTTTTAATATCTGTACTTTGAGTCCAAATAAACATTTTTATATATTATTTTTTACATATGTTTATAAAGAAGATTATTGGAAAGGATCGAATGAAAGAGTTATAAACTAAAATAGAAGCTTCTACAAAATGAATATAGGGATGTTATAAATTGATCAATTAATTATAAACATTTTTTACGTCTTATCAAATATAATTTTTATATAAAATTAAATTTTTTTTCATATTTTATCATCGAACTTATATTTTATAAATTTTAATACTGTAAAAAATAAAACCCCCCCCCCCCCCCCCCCAAACACCCACAGTGGCTTTTCTCTCTCACTCCATATTCTCCTCTTTTCCTTCTCTCTTAATTTCCTTTTCCAATCTTCATCCATTTTAGAATCTGATCGGACCACGTTGTAGCTGGGGAGTTAAGGAGCATTTCTACCCGATCAGAATTTTAAACAGAGTAAGTTCATTTTTACTCTAAAGATCCTTTATTCTTGGTTTTTCGGTATGTTTTAGTCATCAATCTTGGTGGGGTCAGTTGAGAAGATTAATCATCTCAACTTATTCTAGTATATACTGAATTTATGTTCTGTTTGGATAACTTGTATTAGGCCCGTAAATCTTAAAGCTTATCCAGACGGTGGAGAATAAAAATCTAGAAGTTGCTTGGAAAGCAAGCAATTAAGGTAAGGGAAGCTAAATTTAAACTGCGATGACTGTACTATGTACACGAGCAGATGACCATACAGGTACAGGAGAGCCTTAAAAGTTTCAGAGTTTTATTTTGAGTTATGGATATGTAAATATTTATACTTATATAAGTCATAATCTTGTAATAGAAATATTTTGAAAAACTCTAAGTTTGTACAGAAATATGTAGAATGTGTATTAAAATAGTTATATAAATTTTCGGGGTGTCACATTTAATGGTATCAGAGCGGTTCATCCTAAGGATAACCTAAGGGTAGTGGGTTTAGTGTGTTTCTCCTGTGTGTAGATTTTTGTTCAAGTCTAGCTTCAAGACTTAGATAAAAGTGTCTAATAGGATGTTTAATATAGTTGTTTACTTGGAATCTTGTTTGTGCTTGAGTCAAAGTAGTTGTTATGAATGAAGCTGAAAATATTAAGAATGAAAAGAATCTTGATAGAGTGGTGAGGGTGCACACTTATGACTAAATCAAGATGATTTTCTATCTTAATTCTAAATCGTTAGAGTACATTTTAGAGATAAGTCTTGATTGGTTTTGTATCTGTTTTGTGTGTTTTTTTTTAGTTAATTTGACTTAAAGAAGTAGTTGGAAATTTTTAGTAATTTCTAACCTAATTCTTTATGTGCTTAGAAGATGGCACGTAGATCACCTACTCCTCCTCCACCAGTAGATATGCCCAACTTAGCTCAGGCAATAGAGATGATGGCAACAGCCTTGCAACAACAGAGTGCTACTATGGCACAACAGCATCAGGCTGCCCTTCATCAATTAGAAACTGCTAGATTAGCAGCAGAAGCGTCTCAACTTCATCAACAACCCCATACCTTTAGTTTGGAGGATTTTCTGAGACACAATCCACCCAAATTTATTGGGAAGGTAAATCCAGATGAAGCAGACCAATGGGTGAGAGACATAGAAAGAATCTTTGAAGCTACTCAATGCCCAGAAGAGAGAAAGTTATCTTATGCCATCTATATGCTTATTGAAGAAGCTGAGTTTTGGTGGATAGGTATGAAGCAGATGATGGAGGATAGAGAAGAAATTGTCACTTGGGAGAATTTCAAAGTAAGATTCATGGAGGAGTATTTCCCTGATAGTGTTAGATATGCAAAAGAAATTGAATTCATGCAGCTGGAACAAGGAAATCTTTCAGTCACTGAATATGCTACTAGGTTCAAACACCTAGCTAGATTCTACACCCAGACCATGACTGAGGCTTGGAGATGTAGAAAATTTGAGTTTGGGTTGAAGCAAGAGCTTAAAGAAGTGGTGATTCCTATGTCCATTAGAGATTTCCCTGCTCTAGTGGAGAAAGCAAAAGTGGTGGAGAGTTTGAAAAATAGTAGCAGACTTGCTAAGCCTCAAGTGGGAGGACCTTCTAAAAGCATGCCTAAATATGAAGATAGAAAGAAACCTTATTTCAGACCTCAATCTTATAGCAGTGGAAGACCTAGTTCTCATTCACCACCTAGTTTCAGATGTTTTAGATGCAGTGGGCCACATGTTGTTAGATTTTGCCCTCATCCAGTGATAAATGTGACATGTGATAGATGTCACAGGTATGGTCATGCAACAAAAGACTGTCGTGTCCAATTGGGAGCTCCAAATTCTAGCGGAGTGCAGCAAGTACAACAAAATAATAATAAAAAACCTAGAGCAGCTGGCAGAGTTTTTGCCATTAGTGGAGCTGAAGCTTCGCAGTCTGATAGCCTTATTAGAGGTATTTGTTCTATCCTTGGAACACAGTTATCTGTATTGTTTGATTCTGGGGCAACCCATTCTTTTATATCTTTTGATTGTGCTAAGAAACTTAAGTTGCCAGTCCGAGAATTAGAAATTGAGTTGGTGGTATCTACACCAACAGAAGGTATTATAGTAACTTCTTCCATGTGTGCTGAGTGTCCAGTAATTATAGATGGACAGAGATTCAAGATCAACATGATTTGTATACCTCTAAAGGATTTGGAGGTTATATTGGGAATGGATTGGTTGTCTGCTAATCATATCCTTATAGATTGTGGTCAGAAAAAGTTAATTTTTCCTAAGTTAGGAGAAATGCAGGTTATCTCAGCTCAACAGTTTAAGAGAGAGATACAAGAAGGTGCAGAATGTTTTATGCTTTTGGCTTGTTCTATAGTTACTGACAAAGTACATAAAGATATGTTTGTAGTTCAGGAGTTTATGGATGTATTTCCTAATGAGATTCCTGAACTTCCACCTAAAAGAGAGATAGAGTTTGCAATAGACTTGATTCCTGGAGCAGGCCCAATGTCAATTTCTCCATACCAAATGGCACCAGCAGAGTTAGCTGAATTGAAGAAACAACTAGAAGACTTATTAGAGAAACAATTCATTCGACCTAGTGTTTCATCACGTCTATGCATAGATTATAGACAATTAAACAAGTTAACAATCAAGAATAAATATCCTCTTCCTAGAATTGACGATCTAATGGACCAGTTGCATGGAGCAGTTGTCTTTTCTAAGATAGATTTGCGCTCAGGTTATCACCAAATTTTAGTGAAAGCGGAAGATGTTCAGAAAACTGCTTTTAGATCAAGGTATGGTCACTATGAATTTCTAGTTATGCCATTTGGTGTGACGAATGCTCCAGCTATCTTCATGGATTATATGAATCGAATCTTCAGACCTTTTCTTGATAAATTTGTGGTAGTGTTCATAGATGATATCTTGATCTATTCTCGTACAAGGGAAGAACATGCAGAACATCTTAGAACTGTCCTGAACATTTTGAGAGAAAAACAATTATATGCTAAACTTTCAAAATGTGAGTTCTGGATGTCAGAAATACAATTTTTAGGACATGTTATCTCTGCACAAGGAATATCAATAGATCCTTCTAAAGTGGAGGTTGTGCTTCAGTGGGAACGTCCTAAAACTGTTACAGAAATTAGAAGCTTTGTGGGGTTAGCAGGATATTACAGAAGATTTATAGAAGGTTTTTCTAAAATAGTTGCTCCTTTGACCCAATTGACTAGAAAGGATTATCCTTTTGCATGGACTGAACAATGTGAGAGAAGCTTTGAAGAGTTGAAAAGAAGGTTGACTAATGCTCCTGTATTGACAATCCCTGATACCAATCAGCCTTTTGAGGTCTTTTGTGATGCTTCCTATCAAGGTTTGGGTTGTGTTCTAATGCAGAATAAGAAAGTTGTTTCCTACGCTTCTTGTCAGTTAAAGGTGCATGAAAGAAACTATCCAACTCATGATCTAGAATTGGCAGCAGTTGTCTTTGCTTTAAAAATATGGAGACATTTTCTTTATGGGGTTAATTTTAATGTGTTCAGTGATCATAAAAGCTTGAAGTATTTGTTTGATCAGAAGGAGCTTAATATGAGGCAGAGGAGGTGGATTGAATTTTTAAAAGACTATGATTTTCAGCTAATATACCATCCTGGAAAGGCAAATGTTGTTGCAGATGCGTTGAGTCGTAAAAAGATACAAATGTCGTCGCTTATGATTAGAGAGCTGGCATTGATTGAGGATTTCAGGAGTATGAATTTGGAGGTTTCCATGTCCTCAAATTGCATTAGTTGTAATACACTAGTTATAACTAATGAATTTTTGGAAAAGGTGAAGGAGAAGCAGTTGGAAGATTCACAATTGAAAAACTTCATGGACTTATTAAATACTGACAAGGCTAAAGACTTCTCTTTAGGAGTGGATGGTATTTTGAGATTCAAAAATAGAATATGCATACCGGAGGATAATGAACTAAAACAAACAGTGTTATCTGAAGGTCATAAAAGCAAACTCAGTTTACATCCAGGAATGACCAAGATGTATCAAGATCTGAAGAAGTCTTATTGGTGGTATGGCATGAAGAACGATGTAGCCAAGTTTGTAGCCGCTTGCTTGACTTGTCAGAAATCAAAGATTGAACATCAACGGCCCGGAGGCATGTTAACTCAGTTGGACATTCCAGTGTGGAAGTGGGACAGTATCTCAATGGATTTTGTTACCCACTTACCACGTACTTTGAGGAAGCATGACTCTGTTTGGGTCATAGTGGACAGGTTGACAAAGACAGCGCACTTCCTACCTATAGATTTGAGAATCTCTATGCAAAAGTTGGCCCAAATTTACATAGATGAAAGAGTCAGATTGCATGGTGTACCCTCCAGCATAATATCAGATAGAGATCCCAGATTCACCTCCAGATTCTGGCAAACACTTCAAAAAGCTTTGGGGACTAAACTCAGACTTAGTTCAGCATACCATCTTCAGACTGATGGACAATCAGAGAGAACTATCCAGTCCTTAGAGGATTTGCTCAGGACTTGTGTGTTAGATCATTTGGGCAGTTGGGATGAAATTCTACCCCTGGTAGAGTTCACTTACAATAACGGTTACCAAGCTAGCATAGGAATGGCTCCTTTCGAGGCATTGTATGGAAGAAAGTGCAGGACACCTCTGTGTTGGTTTCAGGATGGTGAAAATGTGTTAATCGGACCAGAATTAATACAACAAACCAATGAGAAAGTCAAAATGATTCAGGAAAGATTGAAAACATCTCTCAGTAGGCAAAAATCTTATGCAGATCAAAGAAGAAGACCTTTAGAATTCTCTGCGGGTGATCATGTCTTTTTGAGAGTTACACCGTTCACCGGTGTAGGAAGAGCACTCAAAGCCAAGAAGTTGACTCCTAAGTTCATAGGACCTTATCAAATTCTCAGGAGAATAGGTCCTGTGGCTTATGAAATTGCCTTGCCTCCTCCTTTAACTAACATTCACAATATTTTTCATGTATCCCAGCTAAGAAAGTACGTACCTGATCCCAACCACATTCTAGAGTCCGATTCAATCAAGGTGAAAGAAAATCTGTCATTTGAAGTGAAGCCAATCAGAATTTTAGATTCACAAGTGAAACAACTTTGAGGAAGAAATATTCCCATGGTTAAAGTATTGTGGGATCTCATCTCTGAAAACTCCACTTGGGAAATTGAAGAGGAGATACGAGCATCATACCCTAATCTTTTTATTGGTAAGTTCATTTTCGAGGACGAAAATTTTTTGTAGTTGGAGATAATGTAACAGCCGTGGTTTTTTAAAATAAAAACCAAGAGACCCCCCCCCCCCCCAACACCCACAGTGGCTTTTCTCTCTCACTCCATATTCTCCTCTTTTCCTTCTCTCTTAATTTCCTTTTCCAATCTTCATCCGTTTTAGAATCTGATCGGACCACGTTGTAGCTGGGGAGTTAAGGAGCATTTCTACCCGATTAGAATTTTAAACAGAGTAAGTTCATTTTTACTCTAAAGATCCTTTATTCTTGGTTTTTCGGTATGTTTTAGTCATCAATCTTGGTGGGGTCAGTTTAGAAGATTAATCCTCTCAACTTATTCTAGTATATACTGAATTTATGTTATGTTTGGATAACTTGCATTAGGCCCGTAAATCTTAAAGCTTATCCAGACGGTAGTTGCTTGGAAAGCAAGCAATTAAGGTAAGGGAAGCTAAATTTAAATTTTTATAGCACCCTAGGCTAGAAGATTCTGGATGTGGAAGGGACGTGGTCCCAATATTCAATTTCTCTGGTACGGATGTTGTGTGTTTATATTTTGTGTTATTTGTTTATATAATATTTAAATTTGTAAAAATATTTTATTTTGATGGTTTAGTATTTAAGTGTGGTTTTTTTATGTTAAATAAACTTTTGAATATTTTGGATTAAGTTTTGAATGATATTGTATGATGGAAATGATATGGAATTGAATTCATACATTTGGGATAATGTATGGACTGATGTTTGCTGTGTATTAAGTATTGATGTCTATGTGGTAACAGAGATCTCCGAGCTTCACTGATGATCTAAGTCACATAGACTAAGATATCAGGTGGTGAGAAGCTGATGGAGGAGTTCATGCACACCGTGACATATGAGATGCACGGCTTGGGTTATATTGAACTTACCCTGACCCTTTCTGTTGGATTCGCTGGTAATCTTTGGATCAGGTGTTAGTCTCTGGTGGGACTTACTTAATACGAGTCTTCCGGAAGACGTTGTTTGTTGATTATCTTGAATGTGTAGATCCATGTGAGATCTACGTGATTGTTTTATGTTGGGTTTTGAAGAAAGTTGACTAACTGAGAAATTGATCCATGTAATTTGGTTTTCTCTTTTAATTTAATTGCATATATTATAAAACTTTATTTTCACTAGCTTACCCTTGCTTTTCGTGTTGTGTTTGAACTGCGATGGCGGTACTATGTACACGAGCAGATGACCATACAGGTGCAGGAGAGCCTTAAAAGTTTCAGAGTTTTATTTTGAGTTATGGATATGTAAATATTTATACTTATATAAGTCATAATCTTGTAATAGAAATATTTTGAAAAACTCTAAGTTTGTACAGAAATATGTAAATGTGTATTAAAATAGTTATATAAATTTTCGGGATGTGACAAATACCGAATTTTTGTTGCGTGTTTTTTCATCATGTTATTCAAATATTTCATACATTCAATTCGTTCAATGTTTAATAGTAAATATACATTAGAACAATATTATTATGCACCAATTTACGATAAAACAAAGTTATTATATATTTTTTAAAATGTGACATGTAAATACAACGTTATACATTTAATTATTAGAAGAATACATAAAAAAAAATTAAGAATTCGTGTATAATGAATGCTGTATATCTTGATAAAAACAAAACAAAATATAAATTAAACCAACAACTCTTTTGAAAAGTTGTTGTAAATGAAGATAGATAAAATAAGTTAATTGATCCATCTTATCTATGAATGATTTGTTTGGTATTAAAATGAATGCAAGTTAAAGTTATCAATCAAAATAGACTATTTTTTTAAAAGTGCAGATACGATGACGATTTACTCCAGAATAGTGATTGAAAAAAAAAATATTTTTTAAAACATATGCTCACAAATATATTAACAGTTCTTCCCTAAAAGTCATAAAAGAATTTAAAAATTATGACAAAGCTTACAATGATGTATGTTGTATTTTATAACGACCTCTATGAAGATTTTAAACTTTTTTTTAAAAAATTTATTTTAATTATTGTTAAAAGTTTGTGTTTATATTGGTGAAGGCATGTTTATTTTTATAAAGGTCCAAATTTTATTTCCGATTCTATTATGCAATAACAACAATAAAAAATCAATTACTACTCACATTATAATAAAATAGATGAATCAAACCTAAATTTTTCTTGAAAAATATTTAATTGAAATAAAGGTTATTTATTTGACAATCAACTTTCATGATATTATGGTTAATTTTTATCATTTTTTATTATATATCTTCTTGTATGAACTATTCAAATTTAATCTCTCTAATAAAATAGGTTTAGAGGTTTAGGGTTTAGGGTTTAGAATTTGCAACTAATTTATCTAAAGACTCAATATTATTAATAAAATTAATTTAATGATTGTGAAGCATATGGAAGACATGATGTTAGATCAAACTTCAATAGATCATTTTTTTTTTGATTATGTGCTTAATAAAAAGTGTAAAATATAATCTTATAAGCATAAGATCTTATTAGACACAAGTGCTTTGTTTGACTAAACATACACAAGTGTTGTGGCTAAACAAATGCAAGTGCACTGCTCGTACTTGTCGTCCGATAAGCTTTTGCTTGGACAAACGATAAATATATTTTGTTTAACAGATGATAAACTTTTAACATTCATGGTACACTTTAGAGATTTCTAAATACTTATTTTTCGTGTGCATGAAATGATCTCTTTATTTCTCTCAAGATGATTTCATTTTGAAGTGTCAAGATCAAGATTTCTTAAAGAACTACTTAAAGCTGATAAACACAAACAACTTTTTTGAAAAGGTGGAATGATAGTCTTGCAGAAGTTAGAAAATTATGTCAGACTCTATGTTGTACATTAAAGAGGAAATAAGCTATCTATTTAGGTCTAATAAGTCATGTTGTGTTTCAGAAGAATTACATAAAGAAACCACATGAATTTAATATTGTATAAAGAACATTCATTGTGTTTACATGCTTGAACGTTGTAAGACAATAGACAAAGAAGATGAAAAGCATATAACCTCACAATGGCTCCAAAGGCATTTACAATGACTATTTTCTTCTATGCTTTATATACATAAGATTTATGTAAAGAAGAAAGGTTGATGAAACTATTACAATGAATAAGAAAACAATCTCTTGTAATATTTAACAATCCTCAGTCTTATTTTTGTGAGGAAATAACATTTTAGAAAAGTGTACTCAAACATGTATTCATCTTAGGATGTTAACTTTCTTTTAATGAGCAAAATATGTGATCGTTTAAATTATAACATTTGTGTGAACAATGTGTTTTAGCCAAAAATGACTGGATCCAAAGAATTCTTATGTTTAGCTAGGAGTGATTGTATTTCAAAAGAATATTTGATCTTAGTGAAAAATAGTTACGATCTAAACAATACTTGTATTTAATTAGAAGTGATTGTGTTTCAAAGATTACTCAATCTTAACTAGAAATAATTGCATTACAAATAATAATATGTTTAATAGTGACTATTTAGAAAAATAAAATAAGATATGTGTTTCAAAATTTAATTTTTTTATTAAAATTATTTTTTGGGTGCCTTATCTTGGTAAGAGTGTATTTAAAACTTATTGATTTGGACCTTCTTTCTCCTGGTAAAGAGTTTACTCTCCCAACAGTCAATTCTTGTTAAAAAAAAAGGTTATATTTAGTATTCAATAATATTTTAAGAGGAATTGTTTTTCTTATAGAGAATACATTGAAAAGATATTTTAAAATAGAGTAATTTTCAACCTACCAAAAGTAATCTAACACAGAAAAATTAAATTGCACAAAAGGGCTAATTTAAAATAAAAAAAAATATTGAAACTGATTAAATTTTGGTACCTGCTAAGAACTTCACTCTGTATGTTCCTTTTGAAGATTATGTTTGTTGTTTAGTTAGTAGCATTATGATTGGCATAAATTTAAAACACAAGTACTCAAAAGAAGAATAAAACAGCATGGAGAAACGAGGAAGATGATAAAAAAAAACAAAAGAATCAATTCCCAAACACGTCGTAATATGATTGGGCGTCTGTAGCTTTTGGAGACAACACTGTCATACTAACATTTTCAATTCCCATTTCTTTATCTTCTCTACAAATAAGAAACTTGGTATTATTATAATAATAATAATAATAATAAATAATAATAATTATTATATACAATAAAAATATCTCAATACATTATCATGCACAACTGTTCTGTCGCAGTACTACATTCAAAGCATCTTTCTAATTATTAAATCACACTAATCTACACCTCAATAATACACTCAAAATAAAAATAAGTGGCCATCACTGCAACCTATTAATGTTTCTTTTGGTATGTTATTCATATAATAATTTCGAAATATTCCTTTTTATTATGTCAATTACTTTATTTCATAATTTTAGTTTTAGTTTCCTTTTTATTGCACAGTCTTTTTATACTTTATATATACATACAATTTTACCAACATGTTTCTAAAAGTGTTGATAGATAATTTATGACTATTTTTAGGAGAAAAAATAAGTTAAAGAAATAAAGTGAATTTTTTTATAAATAAAAAAGAGACAAATTAGTTTAAATGCATAAACTAGTTTTAATTTAGGTAAGATATAATTTTTTTTCCATAGAATTGTATATATAGAAATTTGTCTAAACATATAAAAACCATTTATTAAAAAAAAAAACTCATCTTGATGATTTATTTATGTTGAAAGATTAATCTCATTACTTCCAATTACCAGAACACTTTTGGAAACATATTAAAGTCAGTTTAATAGTTTATAATTTTGGATGATTTACACGAAGTATAAAGTTCAATTATGAAAGTGATGAATAAAATTCTCAAAATCTAATGATAAACCCTAAAAACTGGATTTTTCCTAACAGAAAGAGATTAGTCAAATATTTGAAGTGTATCTTTCCAAAGCTGAAGTCCACTAAAAACCCCTTTTCCTATTCACAAGTAAATAGCAAAAGTTGGTGAGATTATAAAGCTCTATGATTCATTGGGCCTAGTCAGAATCTCACCTCTGCCAACCTGGGATTCTGTTTATGCTCACATAAATTACTTTAAAAAATGTGTTTTTTCTTCAAAAGCCAACTTCTTCTACCCTCTATATATCTACCTCAAGCATTTTTCAATGGTGCATAGTAGAATTACAGAACAAAAATGAAAGAACAAGCATAAAGGTTTTCTTTTATGGATAGGTTTCACTTTATACTTATCTCACTCAATGCAGAAGTAAGTAAAATATGTTGAAATAACATCAAAAAATTTCTGGTGAGTGAAAGAAATTTTGGTTGACCATGGCTGAAGTTAACCAAATGTCCTAATCATTTCTAATTAGACTTTTGAGAGAAAAGGGTGACCCCATTAATACAGCTGGTTACAGCACAAGTGAAATCATATCCACCAGATTTTGCGATTTAGCATGGGTTAATTGACATGACCTTTAACGAGATTTTAGTGAAGACCCACGAAAATTCATAGTGGTTCGATGTGATGTGCCAATTATTAACGGGCATACGCTAACCAAAGTTTTGGGATAAACAAATAATTCTTCTAATAGAAAAAAGAAGGAGAAATATCTGTTACCTTAAGAAATTCTTTATCAGTATAATATTAAGAGAGACAATGAAAGCTGGTAGAAAGTCTTTGTTTAATTAGCCATATATCTTACAGTTGGTGCCAGAATAATAATAAGAATTTGCACCAGAGAATACAGAATCTTCCTAAGATTTTACAGTGAATAATTGTAAGGGGGAAAAAATGGAAAAGACCTGCCCCAGAAGATAAGAAACTGGAATCATGGAAAGGGAGAAGAAGGGTAAAAAATTGAGAAAAAGAAAAGACAAAAAAGGATTCTATTGAATACATCATCTACTGATAGTGGCTTCATAATAATTTGATGGGGTTGTTGGAATTAAATCTTTTGTTGTTGTTGTTGTTGTATACAGCAGTTTTCCTATTCTTCTGGGCTTCAATTGAAGCATAATGAAGGGTGAGTCTTCACTGATCAGAGCTCAACTTTCATCTGGGGTACATTACTTGAACCTGTGTTGCACCAAACAAAATTCATATAATAAGAATGAGAATAATGTCAATTTTGTTGGGCCTAATGAAAATGATGTTCAATGAACATGTCAATAATGTGTGACTTTTCTGCTTTATTACCGTTGAAACTTGGGGATTGAATTGGTGTTTTCCAGTTTGCAGTTTGCCCAAACCCCATCTGCACAATGGTGTGGAGATCATCCTCACAGAATGTTAATGGAAACTGAAAAGTCATTGGACAAAAATATTAGAGAGAAAAGCTTCTGTGTATTATCAATGTAAAACAAAACCAAACAGAATTTGCTTTTAAGGTGAGAGCTGTACTAATCCCAAATTTAAGACTGTTGTTTACATGCATTGATTGCACTTATGAATTATGATAAGGCTGTTTAATGTACCTTTTAGGTCACTATCATAAACAAGTTGTAATCCATAACTACCTAATAATAATGATGATTTTACATACAAAAAGTAAACAAAGAATGTAGTAATGCATAATGTACCATTTTTCTTTCATTATTAATTTGTGGAGAAAAAGTAGAAGAAAGTTATTATTACCTGAGAGCCAACTTCACTAAACCCATTTAGGGGAGGTAATTGCAAGGCAAGATTTTGGCACAAAGATGTGTCTAATGGGTCCACTGAGCAGTGGGTCACCGTTCTGTTAGGTATGTTATTATGGATAACTGGGTTTTGCTGAGGCTGGTGCCCATAAAAGGCTTGTGCTGAGGAATCTAGTGGGAATATTGGATTTTGGTGTGTTGCCAAAGAATTATTAGATTGAAATACCTGAAAACATCAAAAGCCAATGAACCCCATTTCAGGAATCTTCTTAAAAGACCTCAAAAGCAACAAATATGTGGAGAAAAAGTGAACCATGCAGTGTGTCTAATGCCAAGGAACTTACATCTTTTGAAACAAGACTCTCAATACCAAGATCCATCCTTGTGTTAACAGAAGCCAACTTCATAGACAGGAACTGGCCTCAGAGAGAGAGAGAAAAAGAGAGCATAACTTAGTGAGCAAGAATACAAACACACATGATGACAATCATTTGAAAATTGAGATGCTTATTTGCTAAGATTGGTTACCTCAACTTGACGCTGCAATGACTGAACATAATTTATAATTTCATCTAGCATAAGTGCTTTGCCAGTGACCTATGAGGAATGAATAAACAATTGATATACCCAAGTTAGTAAAAGTACCACTGAACCTACATTTACCAAAACTAAAAAGTTCTGGATTTGAACTTATTTTCTCACCTTATTGCAACCTGGTACAAGATCTTGGAGCAGCTTCATCCTCTCACTGATTTTCTCCCTCCGTACCTGTTTCATGGTTAATTAAATGTCAACATGTAAGCTACACACGTTTTGTTGCAAGTGCCATTAATAAGAACCAAAAGCACTAATTCTTACACGTTCTGCAAGACTATGGCTGTCTGTGGCTTGGCCTCTTCTTGCTCTCACATGAATGTAATCTTTTGGTGGCTCAGGAGGTTTTGAGTTGCTTTTGTTCTGTTTCTCTTCCACTGCTTTGGACTCTTCCTCAACCTTCACTGGCCCATTTTCATTTCCCTCACCATTATTTGGCTTGGTGCGCTTTGAATTTGAATCCTCATTGACTTCAACACCCTGAATTGAAAAGGACACCATTCAAATTTCAGAATTACCTAGCAGAATCAAGGTTTTAGAAAATGGTCCTTCACTACATGAGCCACAATTTCTCGCGGTAGGAAGAAATGAGGCAAAACCACAAGCAGGATCATAATTTGAAACTTTATGCAAAATGAAAAAACCCGTAACAAAATAGAAGTTTGACTTCAAAAAAAGCTTTTTTATTACCTTGGAGGGATTGATGGAGTTCGAAGTTTCTCTGGTTTTTCCTTTGGAAGATGCTTTTCTTTTCCTGGAATTCGTCATATCTTGGTGAATTTTCATCCCAATTTCTCCATCTGGTGTTTGCTCAGATATTGTAGATTCCTCTTGAGAATTGGCTACTTCCATTTTCTCCTGGTCCTGAATTGCTGAATTCTTGTTCTCTTGGGTACCCATTTGAGATCCAAGTGTCATAAGCAAAGGACTACTTGAGATTCTAGATAATTTTCCACCATTTTCCACCACTGGAGCAGATCTTTGAGCCAATTCACCGTTGTTCACCCCCAATTGGACATTCCTACCATTGAAACTCCTGCTGCCAAAGCAAGAAAACTTTGCAGCCCTCTCAGCGAAGCCAGGGTCAGCTGAGAATTCAGCCACACTGGAATTCAAAGTCAATGACTTTCCTCCCAAATTTGCCAACCTCTCGTTCACCAAACTCTGGACAGTCTTAACCTTTGGAGGGGAACTCAAAGGGGTGGTGTAACATGAAGTGTTGGGGCTGTTACTGCCATTATTCATGTAAGAAGAGGCCACAACCAAAGGGTGAGGAGAGTGTTGTGGGATCTCATCAGAGCTCCCAATAGCTCCCAATCTCCCCACCAATTCCCTGATGATGAAATTCTCATTGGACATGTTGCTGTTGGTGTTGGGGTTGGATGATGCTGCAGGAGATGAGACCATTGAACTGAGTTCTGAGGAATCAAAGTGAAGTCCATGATCTGTTGACTTGTCCCAATTGGGGTTGTAAAAGCAATCCTGGGTTTGGTCAGAGGCACAATTCAGAAGTGTTGGTTGAACTCCCAAGGTGGGTGAGAGTGATTGCCAAGAGGGCAGTGAAGAAGGTGGTGGTGAAGGTTGAAAGTGAAGGGGATGATGGTCATCATTGAGAAAGAACTGATTTTCCATTGGCAGATCAATGACAGGCACAGGAAAGAACAGAAAGGAAGTGAATTTGGAGGAGTTAGTTAACTTAAGCTTTATTATGTCCCTGGAAGCTGAAGCAAAATGATTGTGATTTTGGGAAATTACATTAGGAAACAAGGAGAGGATTTAAAGGAGGAGTATAGCAATGTGGCAAAGTGGGACAAGTGTGTGTAATTGGAGTGATTAATGAAGTGGGTTGGGTTGGAGTTGAGAAGAGAGAGAGAGTTGGGTGTGAAAAGGGAAGTGTGTTTGTTAAATGTTCAATAAAAAGATGGAAAAGATTGAGAGAGAAGTGAAAGGAGGGGGGAAGAAAATGGATGGGACTACAATGGGGTTAAATAGACCCAAAATAAGTGAAACACTCTATTCACCTTTTCTTTTTTAATTTCATCATTTCATGTGGTAAATAAATTAATAAATAAAAATAAAAGTTTTTTTAAAAAATAAATGTAGGTATTAGTCTAACTAGATAATGTCGACTGCTGAGACGTCGAATTATAGAAAAAGTTTTTATAAAAAAAAAAATGGATTCATCATTTTTTTTTGAATAAAAAAATAAATCATCAATATTGGTTGAGAAGTAGTTTAGGTTTTGAATATTTACTAACAAATAATATGTGCTAATATCCTAGCTAAAAACAAAGATAAATCAAAGTTGTTGAAGAAAATTAGTGAGACTTACCAATTGGGACATGAAATTATAATTAGAAGTATCACTCTACTTCAAAATAGAATAAGTTAATGAATACAGAATTATTTGATGTGAATCAAATGTTTTTTGTTTGCATAAAATGGTAAAGAAATAATATCTCACATTTAATGATGAAAATGAAGTAGACTGGGCAATACCTATCTACTACATGTATCGTTTAAAAAAAATATCTCATTACTTGTTCTGTTACTCGTAAGGTATTTATGAAAAAAATGTTATAGATTTTTTTTCATACTTGTAAATATATATTTTTTTAATTTTAAATAAAATTATTTAAAAGCAATTCTTTAGAATATAAATTCGGATAAAATTAACTTTGAAGTATAATTCAAATAATTTTATAACAAAATATTAGTGCAAATAAATTTCATCTTTATAAAAAAAAAATTTAAATAAGTTGGATAAATTTTAAAAAATAAATTTAATTTCATATGTCTAAATAAAAAATAATACAGATGTAAAATTTAAATTCTAAACAATTATTCAATAAATGTGCGATTAAAATACTCATATTCATTACCCCATGAGTATTCATTAAATATATTATTCATTTAATATCCGTTAGATAATTTATTCTAAATATTTAAGAGAATAATTTTTTTTTTGTCATCTATAGTCAAACAAAACAATTAAAACTAAATCACAGCTTTTAATATATACATCTGCGATGTCTTCATTGAATTATATTTATACCTTTTGTTCTTTTTTTACTATTATAACGATTTTATCTCGTTGATACCAGAAACAATTATCTTCCATCTTAAGAAATCTATGTTTGTCATACTCCACTAAGATATAATTTTTACTAATAAAATATTTATGTAAATATTTTTTTATTAAAAACACTATTTTTTGTTTGTTTGAATTAGAAGATAATGGATAAGAAGAAAAGAAAAAAAAAATACAATAAAAAGTGAGGTTGGATTAAAACGAATGCAAAATCATATAATTTTATTCGTTCTTAATTATTTTACTTAAAATAATTTATTATAACAATAGAAAAGTGAAAAAAAACCTATAATTAATTATTAATGCATATAACATTTCAAAATATATATTTTTTGCAATAACATGTGATCATGTGTGCAAAATAATAAATTAAGTTGTGTCTTCATATACATTTGTTGCTTTTTAATTTTTCTCACATGCCACTTGGCTTTCTTCCTTCTTTTTTTTTCCACCATTTTTACAATGATTTATCACATACAAACTTGTGATGGTTTTGTCTCTTGAGATGAATTAAGGCAAAATGAATGCAATGTTTTTAAAATAAAAAAAAAAGGTTTATAAAAATATAAAAAGAAAAAAAAAGTTTAATTAGAGAAAATTAAAGAAGATGTGATAGTATTAATGAATAGTATGTGTCTATCTCTCCCCGCAAAAGACGGAGGAGGGCGTTGGTTGCCCAGCATTGGACGTCAGAACACCAAAATGTGTCTTCCTTTGCTTTCCTTTTCTTCACACTTTACGGATCTAATGGAAGCCAGGAAGGATCGACAGCTCTACAAAACTTATTCTATTTTTCCATTTTTCTTTTCTTTTTTCATATTTTTTCATCTAAACGATGATGTTATAATTAGAAAGAAAAATATAGTTTTTATGAAATGAAACAATTTTTTAAATTACATTAACCAATTAAAAAAAAACATTTTTCTGAAATATTTTTTTTTAGATTATATTCATCAAATCACAGTTGCAAACGAATCAATATCTTTTAATATATAAGAAGCTCTGAAAATAATATATTCTTTTCTTTTCTTACTATTTTACAAATTAATTTTAAACTATTTTTTCTATCTCTAGTCACTCTTTAATCTATAAATAAATTAATATTTAAGTATATTAAAATATGATGTTATTGTTAATTAAAAAAAAGAAAATTTAATACTAATGAATCATAAATAGTTTATATAAAAGATAAATAATAATTTCAATCCAAAAATATTAAAGTAATAAATAATTTTTTTTTCTTATATACTACTTTTCAAGTTTATTTTTCTTTAATTTTAATATGAAATCGTACCTATAATATTAAGATAATATATATAAGATAAATATTTTAACAAAAAAATTATAAGAGAAAACGTGTTAAAATTACTTTTTATAACCTAAAATTAATTAGGTTTCTCTAAACTAATTTTAATTATTTTTATCTAAACAAACCTTAAATAGATGACAATTTAATCTATAAAATACTGAAAATTGTGATTTAGCACGTGAATGTGAAAAGTATAACAATAGTTATGTCGTTTACGATAATTTCAACTCAGTATCAAATTACTTCTAAAAGAATACAACAAGGGGTGAAAATATTTTTAAAAATTTAAATTAAATGTGAAAATACTGACTTGTTATATTTTTTAGGACAAATTCAAATTTTCTTATTTTCAATTATTGGTTTGCACAAAAATATTGCGTGCCCTTAAATTAAAGGAAGTTTAAAAGGTTTTTGAAAATAAAAATGGACCCTACATTATTTACTATTAGAAAAATATTTAATTTTTCTTAATTTCTCCAATTAACTTAAGCAATGTTTATCACTTTCAGAAAGTAAAGTCAGTATTTACTCATTTAAAAGTATTATATTCTTTGTCACGTGTTTTATATTTTCAGAGTCCTTCAGCTCCTTCGAGCTAATTCATCTATATTTTTTCCTCTCGAGATTTCTAGTTTTCCTTTATTATAAAATTCACCAAGAAAAAAAGTATTATAGTTGATTTTTTCTTTTTTCTTTTTAAATTTCTTTTATTTATCATAATTCTTTTATCGTCTAAACTCTTCGGTGTATTTAACATTATTTACTTCCAATCAAATTATTTAAAATAATTTAATAAGTTAGATTTTTAAAAAATGTGCAATGAGATAACACTGATTTTTCTTATATTTGTAGAAGTCTCGATTAATTAATTATGAGATAAAAAATATTTAAATTAATTATGAAAATAAATTAGTTAATTTATTAATGGAAAGTTAGAAATTATCCATAAGTGAGTTCTCATCTCATCATTTAAACAACATGTCCTATAGTTTGAGTAAGTTGTTTATGTTTGAGTGATGATAACTTTAGATGAGAGAGAGTTGGTTTAACGTTTTCTTTTTGGAGTGTTCAAATGAATATTTGAGTGGTTAACTCCTTATCAAAAAATAATCAATGCAAACTCTTCCTTAGTCGAGTTCTAGACACACAATTATGTGAATGATTTGCATCAAGCTACTAACTTTCAAAAGCAACGCCAGGTTACTAACTTTTTATCGCTTAAGTGAGATAGTCCATATGAGAGAAAATTGCTTCAACATCTCTCTCCTCAAATTTTAAGCCATAACTTGAGTGATAAACATCATCACTTGAGTAACTAGAGATGATTAAGTAGTAATTTTCTATCTTAATAATGATTGTCACCATTTTACCGTCCAGTTCACTCCTCTTGCCTAAATAGATAACTAATTAAACAAGAAAAGTCTAGATACAGTCTTTTGCACCTCCCAAAGAACACAAAGAAAATTAAAAGAGTTTCAGAAATGCAAACCTAACAATAAAATAAAAAAAAACGCAATAGCTTCTTAATCTAATTGAAAGTTTCTATTCCTAGGTTGATCCAACCTGTAAGACATGAATCTAATCACATGTGAAGGGTAATAACTTATTCAAAATCATGATCGATCTATCTTGCATTATTCCTCATTACCTTTCACTAAGTGGGATTTGATCATAAACAAATAAGTAGTTAGACTAAAAAGCTAGAGAAAAGACAAAGTGTTTTAAGTTTTAAAGATGAAATTATTTAGCAAATGAAGAATGATTTTGCTTTAAAAATATTAATAACCTCTTTTTAAATTATATTTTTATTCTTCATTTAATTTCACTTCTTTCTTTTAATCCTAGTAAACTAGGTCTTACTTTCCAACAACAAAAATTTTCAGCATTAAAATTTCGCTTACCAAGGAAAATATATATAAGTAGGCTTCAGGTGTGTTTTCCTCTATATTCCAAGTCAAATCATTACATTTCAAATCTCATAACATCTCAATCATTTTTATGTGTCTATCACACAATTTTCTCACCTGATGATCTTTAATTCTAATTAGTTTTGCTTCAAAACACATTTTATCTTTAATTTAAACTTCACCATATGTTCAAGATTCAATATGTATTTACTCAACTGAGATACATAGATGACATCGGGTAGGTTGGCTATAGGTGTATGTAAGTTAAGTTTATAAGTTATTGGACTTAACTTTCTTTTTGAAAAAATATAAGGTCCAATGAACTTAGGAGTCAACCTTTTTAACTCAACACCTGTAAAGTTAATAACGCAAAAAAAAAAAAAAAAAAAATCAACTGCAAACTCCAAATGCCTCTTTCTTTGATATTTGTAACACCCTAGAGAAGATATTGTTGTAACATGTATAATAACCTATATGAATAATAAAATTTACAATAAAAGAGACATTTAGATAACATAAATAAGTTTCATACATTGATGCCTTAAGGTTAACAGTATAAAAAAGAAAAAGTAATTTATACAATTGAGCTTTAATAGACATCAAATTCAAAAGAATATGTAAACATATTAAGCAAATCTAGAGGTTGCAACCAAAATTTCACTTTGTATTGAACTTTTCAAAACAATATTATATATTTTTGAACTTGCTTATTTGGAATACATAATTTTAGGTGAGGTTAACTTATTGAGTGGTAAGGTAAAACAAAGCAAATGATTTCAACATAGTATATTTCAAAACTTAGTAATTCAAAGGCAATACGTGAATTATATCTCAATGAAAGAAATATAACTTAATTAAACTCATGATTTAGTCATGTGTGTTTGTCACTAAAATATATTTAACTTTTCTTTAAATGTTATGTTGACCTAATGTTGAACTCAAACATTTTGAGAGATGTCCTTGGAGGATTTGAACTTGGGGACGCGTCTTGTTAAGGTTATTCAATTACGATGACCTGAATTCTCTTAAGTGATATGGATTTTAGCAAACATATTTTAAAAATTATTTTCTTAAATAATTCATGAAATATATAGTATACTTAAACATCTTAGTCTACTAGAAGCTATATTTCAATATAAAGAAGCAATAAGATTTCCAAAAATCACGTACACTAGTTTAAGAAAAATATTTATTTATAAAAAGGATTTTAAGAGTTAGGGTATTACAACTTAATAATCTTATAATTCTCATGTCGTATCTCACACAACAACAAAGTTTTGATTGGTCGAATTTGAAAAGGAAAAAGGAGTGAAGTGATGGAAATGCAAGGAAGAAAAGAAGAAGGAAAGACCTTATAATCCAAAATTTTTGCTACCAAATTTAGAATCTAAATAATTGGTAGTTAAAACCTTGGTAGCTAATTAGATACCAATTTAGAAACTATTTAACAATAATAGAAACTAATTTAGAAACCAAAATTTTTTTTAATCTCTCAAATGATTTCTAATTTAGTCAATATAACAACTAATTATTTTTTGTCCCTAAAATTGGTTTCTATTTAATGATTTTCTTGAAGTGTCATTCCAATGCTAGCCTAATGATTGTTGTTATAAGTGAATTTCACCAATGGAAATAACTCATCCCAATTTCCTAAGTGATTTAGAATGCAAGTTCTCAATAAGTATTTTAATGAATGAATTGTTCTTTCTAACTTTCATTCATTTTATGGATGATATATGAAGTTAAGCGTTAAACTAGTTCCTAATGCTTTTTCCAAAGTCTACCAAAATAAAAAGGTAAACCTTGAATCTTTGTCGAATATGATACTATAAGGAACTTCATGTAATATGAAGATCTTGCTGATGTAGAGTTGTGCTAGTTTGTGCATAAATGTTCTTAAATCTACATGTAAGAAGTGTGCACTCTTCATTAGACACTAGTACAAAAAGGCACATTCACGACGGTTAAAAACGACATATAAAGACAGTTCGTCAACCGTCGTTATTGCGGGTATCGTTATAAAGTGGTATTTTTTAACGACGATTCCCAACCGTCGTTATTAAAACATTATAACGAGGGTTACAAAACCCGTCGTTGCAAAGCAGCTGCTAAATTTTAAAAAAAAATTTAGAACATGACTTTTAAAGACGGTTCCACGTGGAACCGTCGTTATAAGTCAGTGTCTTCAAAACAAGTGGCATGGTTTTTAAAGACGGTTCCACGTGGAACCGTCGTTATATGTTTTTTTTTTTTGACATTTTTTTATTTATTTTACACACCTCAAACCTGCATAAAATATTCAATTTTCAGAAAATCCAAACATTTAACATACAACATAGTATAACATTCTACAAAACGTTTTGCTAATATATGGAAAAGTTCTATGTCATTCTAATAATTTATCTATCCTAAGGTGTTATACATTGTTACAAAATACTTTGATCATGTTTTCCTCACGTACTCCAATGCTTCTGAACATAGCGGCTGTTGGTCGTTGAAAAACTGTGACATTTGAAATTTTTTGATTAGTGCATATATAATAAACCTCGAATTTTAAAGTGTTTTTTGTATTGAGGTATTACCTGATCCCAACCTCTATCAATTCCAGCTCGCACAATAGTCGACATCCATTGCATAACATAATAACCGCACTCATAACTTCCGGATTGCTTGTTGGACTGCATGTGAAAATAAATGTATTAAATGCATTAAAAAGATCGAACAAATATACTTTAAATACCTTAAGGTACATCCAAGTCAGTCTTTGTGCGTTTGCACTTCCCCTCCCACTCAAGATGTTATATCCAGAGTAAGCACTAAAATAACAAGATTTCATGTTAGAATACATAACATTATATAATGTATAAATAATAATAGATGTTAAATGAAATTTTCGTACCTATCTATAATATGTTTAAAATAGGTAGGGGGTCTCTTATGCAAGGAGCAAAACCAAGCAGCGGTATGATCTTCAACAGATATGACCAAAAGTTGCTAATGACAGCTATATAACAAATCAGTTAGTTTGTCTTATTTCAATAATTTATTATAACTTATTTAATAAAGAAGGACTTACTCGTGGATGTACGGAGCAAAATAATTTTTTTTTACTCCATTCTTTAAGGCAGTGGTGATGTATGTTTGTTATTCTGACTTCTTGTTTCCAATTAATTGAATGACTTGAGGGTCTAAAAACCCATATATATCGTGTTTTCCCTCATCGAAGCATAATCCACAAATATACCTAAATTTCAATCAGTTAGTAGTGATATATTTAATAAATCAAAAGTATGAAGATTTTAATATTTGAACTTACATGATCCATAATTGCAGAACTGTTATGTTAATCTCTTGATTTCCAGATGCAAGGTCCAACAAATCAGACATGTGAAAGTACAACGGTACATCACTATGCCTTCCAAAAACATTGGCATCCCACGGGACCTCTACGACAGCTGTATTTAAAGTTGTAGCAACTTCCACCAATGCCGCCACAAGATCATCAATGGAGAATTTTTTCTTCTTTCGCAGAGGCAGATTTGTGTTACGTTCCTACTACTCATCAACAAAGAAATAAATACTTAAATTAGTTAGAATGTAATATATCTGATATATAATCCTATTAGTATTAGTGCAAAGATATACCGTAGAGTCTATAGGTCTGACAAGATGTTTAGGCCAGGCAACAAAAGTATGTAATGCCTCTGCTACAATTGTCACCTCTGATGTCGGCACAGGAACTGCAACATCACCATAAAGGACCTTCTCCACCGTGACCTTTATCAAATTAGAAGGAAGAGGCACATTGTGTAACGTTGTGACCCCTTCATAACACTTACCCAGGGCAATGAATCGAGTCAAAGAATTATACTCAACATATAACTCGCATTGGCTAGTTGAGCCAAAGTCATCTCCCGATAGATCAACCGCCGAACAACTCCCTTTAGTGCTAACTTTCTTAATAGGAGGCGGAAGTGGTTCATCTTCTACCATAGTAGGTGGTTGCTGCGAGAGTCCTAAACCCTCCCACCGCTTTTCGAACTCTCTTTCCATCCGCTTATTAAACTCTTCCATTAAGCTTTCTCTAAGCTCTTGAGTTACCTCAGCCTTTATCTGTTGCCGTAACTGTAGTAAATACTCCTGGCTAGGTTGACTGGACGATTGTTCCCTGCTATGTGATGAAGGTCCAAAGTATGACCGAATCCCAACCCCATATCTAGCTACACGAACACGTCCAGGGTGCTCAGGTCGTCCGAGAGCAACATTAAGAATATCTTCGCGACCACATGGATGAAAGGTCCCCTGTGTCGATTGCTAAGCAAGAGAATCCTAAAACAAATGAAAAGAATTTGTCAAACTTCAACACATTCAATTTAAAATAACACATAGAAAACATATTTCTTACAATTCGTTCAACTATTTCTTCTGTAGACTTAGAACTCCATGTCCCTGATAGCTTTATACGGGCACCTTTCCACATCTCATGTCGGGGTGGTGGGGATGGAGGCCTCAAAGAATCTACACTATTTCCTTCCTCAATGGAAGTAGAATGTGCTTTAATCTTTTCTTCAAGCATCTTCTGCTCTAACAACTTACAACCACCACGGGACAATAAGTGTGGGGTATCGTTATGTGCCTAATTGGCTTTTCCTTTCTTCCGAACCTCCTATCATCAACATTCAAAATTTAATAATACGCTAATATAAGTTATATCCAAATATAACAAGTGATATTAACCTGCCATTTTTCAGTTTGTCGAATCTGCACAAACTTCTGCCAAGTTTCTTCATCAAGGGATGCATATTTTGTACAAGGATTTTCTTCTTTCCTTTCACCATATATATAATTTGTTGTTAATTTTGATTTGAACTGAAGAAACTTGACACTGACATTAGAAAGAACCTTGGCTTTCAACGTTTCGAAATTCGGAATGTTGTAATGCATCTACATTATTTGGGATAATTAGTTCATAAACAAGCTTCGAATTGAACAAATTATAAAAGAACTTTTGATTGAATAAAGTAAAAACAAATACATACCAGAATATCTTGCCAAATCATGTTTCTCTCATGCTCGGTCACTTGATCCCAGGACTCAGTTAAAATAGAGATCCTTTCACGAGCAAGTACTCCGAGATAACTGCTAAATTTCTTTGCATTTGTCCCAGTGGCCACACCAGTGTTCACATCAATAGACAATGGTATTTTGTCATCTTTATTTATCTTCTTAAACATATTCTTTAATCTTGTAGGTCCTCTACCAGTTTTTGAACGAGAAACTTTATCGTCTGCCATCTTCCTGTTATCAAACAAATATGATAAGCATCAAGAATATGAAATATAATAAAAATTATATATTGTAAAACTAAATGTGAATGACATGCACATACAAATATATATTCCTTCGTCATGATCATTTCGAGTTACATGTACAACATCAACAACATCCTCAAACTCTTTATTGATGGTCGTTCTTGTAAATGATTCAATCTCACAAATGTCATTGTTTGTATCTTCTGGGTCATTATGTTGTTTTTTTCCATGTAGCACAACAAACCAGTGTTCAGATGTAGGATCTTGGATATAGAAAACTTGGGAAGCTTGATGTGCCATTATGAATGGTTCATCATGATAACCTATCTTTCGAAAGTCAACCAAAGTCATTCCTGATTCATCAACTTTAACACCAGTTTTATTGTCAACCCACTTGCATTTGAACACAGGTACAGTAAACTTGGTATAATTAACTTCCCAAATCTCTACTATGACACCATAATAAGGCATTGATCCCACAACAGGATTTTGATCCTTTGCAGTCGAAAATTGTATAGACTCTGCCTCCAAGGTGACTCCGCTATTTTGCACTGTACTCCTATCATCTCGAGACTGTGTAAAACAAACAACCATTTACTTCATAGCCAGAACAACATAAAACATCAAACTTGAGACCGTTTGCAAGCCATGTTAATGTTTCAGATGCTGATGGGTCATTCATGATTTGTTGCTTAAACCATGACAAGAAAGTTTTGTTATGCTCAATTAACACCCATTTTTCTGATTGTCTTGGATTTTTATATTTGACAATGTCTTTGTGTGTATCTAAGTATGGTAACACCTCATCAGTGTTATTCAGGATATACAAGTGTGCTTGCAGAACCTCTTCTCTTGATTTGCTTATGACATGTACACCTTTTGAAGATTTACTTATTAATCTACGAGAGTGCCATCATTTTTCCCATGCATAGCCACCAAAGCTCTGTTTCCTTAGTTAGTAGGTAGATGGCACAAGATAATTTTCTATCTTTAGAAAATTGGGTTGACTAAAAAATCTTCTCATTTTCTTTGACCCATAGATTAACTTTGTTAAAACTCACTTTTCCATTGAATCTGATAGGGTTATCCTCATGAACTCATAAAGGGTGCGCTAACATCAACAAAGTCATATTCATCATGAGACATAACATGTTAATATCAACTCAAACAATTCATAATATATTCTCAATCCATGAATCTCATAATAAAAACAAATTAAACCTTCCTCATAATCTACAACTATAAGAATCTCCAATTTCATATTTTATGATATCAGGGTAACTTGATGACTTTTGGAAGATCCATATTAAGCCTACCCCACTAGAACTTATTCTAGGTCCTTTTGGTATACCAACCTTAACCCCATTAGTAATGATAATTTTTTGCTCAAAATCTCATAAAGAGTAGTAGAAGAACCTCCCAAACTATTTATCACCTAATATCTTAGTCTAGATATCTACCTTATTTCAACCAATCAAATCATCATCCATACCAATCAAATTCATACATATATTGAAACGTGATACAAATTTCATACATCATACCAATTAAAGTTATAACAAATCATTCAATATTTTCAATTTAAAACATGTAATGTTAAGTATATATTTCTCACTTGAGCGGGTGAATCTCCCATGAGCGACATTCTTCACCAAACATGGGAGATTTATTGACTCTCCCTGGCTCAAATTGTGAACTCACCGCTTGAGTAATACATCTTTTCGCTTGAGCGAACATGCATTTATTGAGCGATGGTAGATTTAGAGGAAAAAAATGATGGGATTATGGATGAGAAAGAATCAACTCAAGAAGGAGGAGATAGTTTACAAGAATATATAAGTTATAACAATAAGTATGTTGAGAAAAGAGTAAGAGGAAGCAATAATGAATAAATTAAAATGAAGATTTACAATAGGAAGACTTAAGAAAAATGAAGAAGAAATAAAGAAACAAAATAAATCAAAATTCTTTTAGTAGATAAAAAATATTATAAAATAATAAAATAATATTTTATAAACCCAAGAGGATTGTATTTCCATATTTCCATATCTTTTAGGATGTCGATGTGTCAGATCAAACATATGAAATTAACTTTGCCTAAAAATCCATCTAAATTTTGTACTTCTTTTATGCATAATAAGAATATAAAATCACATGAATGTTCATATAAATTTATATAAAATCATATGAAGATGAAAGTTATACATAAATATCAAATTCATGTATAATTATATGTCATATAAAATACTTTAATACTTAATATATATCAAATATATAACATACAACATTGAAATATATAAAATATGTAAGAACTTTTAAATTTTATTCATAATATTAATAGTGAATTATATAGTGTCGAGATCCTCTCGGCTCAGATAACTAATTACTCAAACAAATACACCTCAACATCCTTAGAGAAGTTAAAAGGGAGATTGGAAGAGGAGTCGTACGCAATGTCAAATTAATATAAAGATTAACTATGAAAACCGTTCTAATTTAGGTCCACAAACAAGAAGGTCTAACTCATTTCTATAAATAGATTGACTAACATCATGCTAATGTACACATCTATTAGTATTTATCACACTCAACCATTATATATTGAACTCTAACTTGAAAATCAAAGTACTTTTCACATGTACTCTCAATACTAACCAACACCAAGAACGAACTCATTGAAAATGGACAACAAAAGACCAAAAATGACTCTCTCGACTATATGTAAGAACAAATAAAAAACACCACAATTATCATTACATTTATGTTTTATTTAAAGTTATGCATTTTATATATTTAACAAATATAAAAGAAGCGCTGTATTTCCTTGTAAAGTAATAATATTATATTTATTTAATAGCACTTAATTATAATAATTATTTTATCAACATAGTTCAACTACCATTAAACCACATTTGAACACGAACCAATATCTTTAACAAGTTTAATAATGAACAGTGTATGTCTTTCCATATTTTATCCCCCAATCGTGTGCTTCCCGTGTACGTTGTGCAAAGTGTTTTTCGATAACGCCCACGTCAAATGCTCAACAACTGCAATTTCCATGTTAGATTTTGTACTTTCCTTTACGTTTCCACCTTTTTATTTATCCACCATTTCCAACTTCTCTAACACTCGTTATTTTTTCTTCATTAAAGAAAATTTCACAGTCCAATACATGTATTTATCTTCTTTTTTTTATAGGTTTTGACATATACATAAACAAAAGTCAAAAAATGAAGCCATTTTATAGTATCCACTTTTCAAAGTAGCGTTTGAATTTCTAACTTGTAACTTATATTAACTAGGATTACGATGAACCAGTGAAACGAAAAATAATTTTTGATGAAAAAACACAGAATTCTCACATTTTTTTTTCTTTCAAAAACACATTGGAAAACGTTTCAAAAAATAATCTTCGAAACTAGAATCTGGGGACAATACAAGTTAATTATATGTAGTAAAACTGTTAACATTTACTTTCATTCGAAAATAACTCTGTCTAATTAGTTTATGATATTTTCAAAAATATTTATTTCCATTATTTTTTTTTATTTGCAAATCAAAATTATTGCTTCCAAAAGAAAAGAAAATTTATGAAGATAATTTTTTATTTTCGCAATTATAGTTCTTTGCTCTTAGTCAACTCCAATGCAGAAAAAAAGGTTGTACGTTTCTTTTGAAAATATTCGTGTATTGATGAATTTGAATTAAATTCATTGTTAGATGTTAGCTGTGTCTCATTAAAACATTAGAGTCTATTTTTAAATATTAGAAATATATTTCTATCATATACTCTTAATTATTCTTTGTAATCCTTCTAATATAATATAAAATATGTATTATATAAAAAATCATTTTAATATTAAACACCCTCAATTAAGTACTGAAGAGAATGAAATTTAATATTTACAATCATTTCTCTCAGTATTTCGATATCACCTATGTTGAAATAATATTTTACTAAATTTTTTTTATTTTATTTTAAAACTTATAATTCTGTCACGATTTTACTTTTAAAAAGTATTTTAAATAATTAAAAGAAAAATTATATATAAATTTAATGTCTACCCGTAAATTGAAACACTTTATCATAATGTATTCCTAATATTTTCACCACAAATCCTAATATTCTTAATATGATTTTCATCCATATTTTCTTATTATTAAATCTTTAACTAGTGAAAACACTGATTAATAAAACTCTATGAAATTTTCCTTTTAAAATACATCATATATTCTTACTAATCCGTCCATTATAGAATAAAAAATGTTTTGAATAAAATGTTAATACTAAAAATTTAAAATACACTAACCACTTCTTCATTTATTAAAGTAGTAGAAAGGATTATATTATTTAAGAATTTAAAACTAAATACACGCTTAGTATGTATGTATTATGTTTTTAGATTACTAATTTAAAATCAAAGTACCAGAAGTATTAATTAAAAGATGAAGTTGAAATTTCTAAAAGCATTTTTATTATTAAATTTTAACTTAATTATGTTTTTACTCCTGGAATTCAGGATAAATGTGTTTTTCATTCTCCTAATGTAAAAAAAATCATTTTAATATATCGAATTCGAAAAATATAGCTTAAATTTTTAAACACTAAATTTAGAAAAAACGAAAATTGATTTTTAAAAACTAATTTTAATCTCTCAAATTCAATGTTTAGAAATTACATCACATTAATCTAAACTTCAGATTGAAACAAACTTTTTAATTTAAGAAACCAGAACCGGATTCTCTCAGAAAGTTTAAAGTAAAAGCATAATTAAACCTAAAATTTTTAATCAGTGAAAACACATCAATTAATACAACCCTCTTTGAAGCATTCCCTTCTAAAATATGGTAATAAAAAAGGACTTAAAAATAGTAATATTTAAGCAAGACAAATTTTAAATTTGGCAATGATTGGAGTCAACATCTTGGATCTGTTCATAGGGAGAAGATAAATAAAAGTCAAAGCAAATATAAATAGGTTCTTCCATTGGACGGTTAATACTCACCAACATTACACCATATATTTAACAAAAACAAATAAAAAAATTAATTTTCCCTTCATTTAAAAATTGTTTCATGTTTGTTCTTAGAGTCAATGATTGCTTTTAATGCTGAATTTGGCGTTTAAGACGGTCATTGTCGGGTTCACATAGTTTCCATCATTTACTCACACAAACCAAAAGAAAATAATGAAGAAAAAAAACCCTAATCTTTGTGAGAAGTGCAAGAAAAGGTTATCACACGTTGCAATGTGTATAAATTTGTATGATATATTATTTATGGGTGTTTCCTTGAAATAAGGCATTGAAAAACATATTTTCTTCACGATTTGATTGCCCATTAGATTTTGGCTATGCAAATTGGTAACTTCTTCATGAGAATCAGTGAGATATGCTTCTTTTATTGCTCACCATGGACAACATGTTTTATTGCATAATGTTTTAGTTGACGTTTCTTCCAACAAAATATACTCTACCAAGTGTTGTTATACAATACTTTCAGGTCAGGAATCAATAAAAGAAACAAGTAAAAAAATAAAATTGTGTTCAAAAGTAAAAAAATAAAGAGTTTATTTTAGTGTAATCTAGAACTTTTTAGTTTAAAATTTACCCATTTCAGTATTTTGAATTATTTTCCAAGTTTAAGCAATGTACTTCAACATTTAGAAACATAATAAAGATTATTTTTGAAAAAATGAAAATATTTTTATCAACCTTTTTAACGAGGTTGTTTTCACCATATTATCTTTGTTTCATGTATCTTGTATATGGTCGAGATGTTTTTGGCATGGTCGATAATATCTTGGATACACAGTCGAATAGTGCACCAATTATTATCATCCTGTCCATCTTGATATGAATGCAAAAGTCATTGAAGTCTATTTTTTTTTTTATAGAAAAATAACATTTAATATTACTCTAATACAAGATTAACTATGATATCCGTACTAATCTATACCCACCAACGTGAGGATCCAACACATATCTATGAATAGGGTGACCAATGTCAAGCTAATATATGCATTTATTAATATTTATTACCCTCAACCATCAAATATCGAGTATTAACTTGAGTGTTGAAGAACCTTTTGCACGTAAAACCCTCCCTCCCATGCTTCGACCTAGAATCGAAAACCAATATCTATAGGACCAACCATCAAGGAGACCAAAGTACACGAATGGAAGAGGAGACAAGATATTCCCAGTTCATATACAAGAACAATATATATATATATATATATATATATATATATATATATATATATATGTGTGTATATATATTACAATTAAAGTCAAGTTCCCTAAAAGAAAATATACAATCAGACTAGTAGAAATAAAATATCTAGTTAACTTTAAGTATCTCCACTTTTTTAATATGTAACATCATTAGTTTTCATATACATTTATAGTAATACATTGTATAACATTATTTATATATATATATATATATATATATATATATATATATATATATTTTTGTTATATATCATACATCATAATTGTCACTAAATCTAATTAATAAAGATGTAAGAATCCTCAACTATATCTCAATGAAACAATATAATTTATCCACTTAACACTCAAGTCTTAATCAAATCCTCTTTACTTGAAATCACTGGTGCAGAAACGTAAAACAAATGCGATTATTTTCATTTTACAAATGCGGCTAAACAACCGCGGTTGTTTCCCGTAACCGCATCTGTAAATGCTCCAGAGGTGTGCCCAGGTTTCATGAATGGCAATGATTTACAGATGCGTTTGTTTACCTTAACCGCATTTGTAAATCAAGGGAATGATTTACAGATGCGGTTGCTTACTACAACCGCATCTGTAAATCAAGGGAATGATTTACAGATGCGGTTGTAGTAAACAACCGCCTCTGTAAATCACATTTACAGATGCGGTTGTAGTAAGCAACCGCATCTGTAAATCATTCCCTTGATTTACAAATGCGGTTGTAGTAAGCAACCGCATCTGTAAATCAGGTTTTTTTTTTAGAATGATTTGGTTAGTTGTTTTCCCATACGAATTATCTTATGCAGTTTCATTATACCCATCCCAGCCAGCCAGACAGATAAACAGATTCAGAGAAACAAAGTCAATTTATAGTAATTGATCAAAATGTATACAAAAATAGTAATAATCTCTATCTATTCTTACACTATTGATCAAATCGTAGAGTTATAAAAGTTTAGGAAATATGTGGACCAAGATTGTCTCACATATGTCATGGCTTCCGAACTCATGGGTTCCTCATCCGTGAAGAACTGCATTTCAAAATGGTTGACACATAAATTAGTTTTAAGATAGATAAATTAGTTTGAAGTTATAAAAATAATTTAAGAAATCTTACCTCTTGCCAATTACTTGTAAGACCTAGTCTTACAATGGTACTCATCCATTGCATGATGTAATAGCCACACTCATAGCTTCCTGGTTGTTTATTACACTATAATTCAATAAATTGTAAAAGTTAGTATAATTAAACAATGAAAAAAAAAAAAGAAAAATCTTACATACCTTTAATCTTATCCAGTTCAAATTTTGAAAATTTGAATTCGATCTCCCTTTTAGAATGTTATATCCACGCCATGAACTGGTTGAGACAAAAAACCTTGTTAGTGGATTACTTATAGTTTCAACCATAGTTAAGTTTATAGTGTACTTACTTATCAATGATATTCTTAAAACTTGTGGATATCTTCTTGTGTAGGGAACAGAACCACAAAGCCGTCCTATCCTTCACTGATAAGACAAGTAATTGCCAATGACCCCTATATCATCCATGAAAATAGTTGAGTAAATTTATAAAACATGAATATAATAAACTTTTAACATATATATATATATATATATATGTAAACTTACTCGTTAATATAAAGGCACAAATAAACCTCTTTTCCCTCTTTTTCCAGGGTGTTAGTGATGTATGATTGGGTCTCATTTGTCTTTGCTCCAGTGGGATTAGTATATGCAGGATCTAAGAATCCATACACATTTTCCTTCCTCTCAGTGACAGAGACACCATTCAAAAACCTACAAGTAATTAGTTAAATCATAATGAATGCTAATTTAACATAAATGAAAATGAAATGTAGGTAACGATACTTACATCATAAAAAATTGAATGATATTTATATTCAGCTCCTGATCCCCAGCTACAAATTCTAGCAGATCTGACATGTATATGTACAATGGTAGCTCAGGGTTTGTTTCAAAAAAGGTATCATCCCATGGAACTTCCAGAGGATCTCGTCCAAGTTGTCTAGCAACTATAGCTAAGGAAGCTATAGGATCGTCAAGCGGAACCTCTTGTTTCTTTTTCGGACTTGGTTTCCGACGAGGTTTCTACAAAAAGAAAAAAGATTTGTTATAAATTACATGTAATATATAAATATAAATTAGCACATGAAATGAAATTATTACCAGTGGTTAAGGCATATATCGAATCAGGTGTCTGGGCCAGGCTACAAAGGACTGAAATGCTTCGGCCACAGTTGTTACCTCTTCTGAAGGTAGTGGAAGACGAGCATCAGGTACTCGTACTCTTTCAACCGTGACCTTTGCTGCATCAGGGGAGAGAGGAACGTTATGTAAGGTGGTAGCGTCTTCATAGACTTTTCCAATGGCCACCACCTGAGGAATGATGCCACCTTCTACCAGTAGCTCACATTGCCTCGTTTGACCAATGATATCATCCCCTGATGCTGTAGGAGCTGCACAACTCCCCTTTGTGCTCTTGGGAGCGGGACTAAGAAGCGTCTGAATCGGCTGCTCAGCACAAAGTTGTTGCGATATCTCTTGTCACAACTCTAGCCTCATCTTTTCCGTCTCCCTTCTCATCTCATCCATTAGTTCTTGACGTAGCCTTTGCTTCATTTCTTTTTTGCTCTCTTTGGAGGAGGAGGATGAGTGTCGTGGTGCAGCTCCAAAATAAAGTCTAATCCCAACTCCTTGTCCAGCTGCACGAACACGACCAGAGTGCTCAGGTTGTCCAATTGCTTCAACAAGGATATCGCGACGACCATCAGCAACAAAATTACCTTGGGAGTCCAAGGCATCCTGCAAGAGACAAAAATCATGAGGTTTTATTATAAGTAATGCATCATTATAGATGAAAAAAGGCTTAAATAACTTACAATTTTTTCAATGATAAGCCCTGATTGCTCTGAACTTGGTGCACCCGACTTCTTAATTCGGGCCCTCTTCCATTTGTCATGGCGCGTAGGTGGTGATTGTAACATCCCGCCAAAATAATACATACATACATGTATAATGAAATTAAGTGTAACCAAATAATGTTGAAGAGTACAAGATAATATGTATATATATATCAGAAATGAAGTTACTCCTCTTAGGGAGTTTAATACATAACCAAATCAAATGGTTTCAAGGTTTAACGAAAATAAATGAAATACAGTAAGACCGGCGGTCTCAAAAATAACGGCGATCTCCAACATAAAACGGCGATCCCAAACAGAAGACCTCAAAACGGGCGATCTTCTATCAGGACACGAAAACCGGCGATCACCACCGAGAGGTGGAAATAGGCGATCTCTTTCCCCGGCGACCACTCACTAGAGAGCTCTTCTTCCTGGAAGATCATCTGCTCCCGTGTAACAATTACACGATCATCACAGTTTTGAGAAAACAACCACAATAACAGATAAAAGGGTAAGCTAGATAATTTAAAAGAAGTTTAAATCAAGAACATGAAAATCCAAGTAAACCAAGTTCCAAAATATCCATGTAAAACGTAGAGCTGCTCATAGCATTCAGCTGATCGCCCAAAATCACAAACTTCACAACATTCACCCATAGTCATTCCATTTCACAATACAGCATCAAGTGTCTATCAATATTCAAGTTTCTCATTTCACATGTCAGACTTTCCACTGACTCACCACACAAGACACTTGACACTACTTCCGGATTGACTCGTGCGTTGATTAGACTCAGAGATCTGCACCTGTCATACCACACCACTGTGAAATCCACACAGGGTCGCTGTGAATCCACACAGCATGCGCATATATCATCTCAATGTTACCATAGTTCTCCTGGTATGACAGGGTTAATCCATAGGACAGACGGAGCTCGTTCTTTTTCACACGAGACGCCCATCATATAGACCTCCTTCGACTCTCAACAACTGAGTAACTTCCTCTACGTGATTCCATTACCTCAGCAGAGTCAGGATATCCCCTTAGGAATCACCGATCAATGCACCTACCACAAGATCTTACACGGTATTTTCTTTTCTGAAAATACTATGCCTCGATCCCACATCCACAGCATTCAAAGACATCATGCCACACTTAAAAGAATGATTTCAATCACAGCAATAGCCATTTCAAAGGATTCATATTTTCGAATATCTCATGTAAATCTCAAGCAGTTCTCAAAACAACATCAAACACAAGGAGTTCGCAAAACAGCGCCAAAACCGGCGATCTAGTTCAAAATATGGTATTTCGAAGGCTGTATATTAAAACAGGCGACCACGTCGCCCAAGCACACAACACAGAGCATTTCACGAAGACGAAAGTGAAAACGGCGACCACGTCGCCCACACTTCAGAAATGGTTCAACTATGGCTCGTAGTAAAGATGAAGGCTAGCTTCCCTTACCTGGACTTGCGCAACCACCAGGAGCTTCGAAATCCAACGAAGCTTGCAGAATACCTTGGCTCTGTTTTTCGCGTCTGTCTGAAGAACTTGCAGAGGACTACCCAAGTGCTCCAATGGTGTTGCTTCTCGTCGTACTCTTGTGTGGAGAGGCTGAAATCGCAACGCGGAGGAGGGAACTCACTCTTTCTCTCTTCGACTACAACAACGTTTTCTTCCTCTTCAGTAGTGGATTTCAGTAACTTAAACCAACTTATCCCTCCAAAAGCAGCTGCCACCACCCACTCTGCAGGGAAGTTTGCGTGTACGCTTCCCTGCACAGTACTACTAAGCATGCCTCTGCGCAGGCTACGCTATGAGGTCACTATTCTGAACCACCTTTTCGTCTACGTGGCGCGCGTGCAGAACGTCTCTTGCTGGGAGTCTAGGTCCTACGTTCTCGGTGTGTAACTAAGCGCCGCGCGATGACCTTTCGCCGATGGCTACCAGCGCGAAGACGAACCACCGATGACCTCGCACGAAGACAAACCACCGATGACCTCTCGCGCGATGACAAACTGCTGATGACCTCTCGCGCGAGGACAAACCACCGATGACCTCTCGCGCGATGACAAACCGCTGATGACCTCTCGCGCGAGGACAAACCACTGATGACCTCTTCCTGGCGAACGACCGATGTCTCACCCCCCCCTGATGATGCCCGCATGCATCGCGCCCTGGCGATGCCTGCATGCCTCGCGCCCAGGCGATGACGTGTAGTCTAGGCGACCGGCGATGATGTATAAACAAGGAACTCTTATAGTTTTTTTTTTAGACTACACTTTCCTTCCTTTTAACTTAGATAAAACATACTTAGAATTTACTTAAAACATACTCTTTCATTCCAATAAATTTCAGGTCCTTACAGTGATGGAGGAGAAGTGACCCCTGTTTCCACATCCTGAGATGCACTCCCCTGTCTGGATTGCTCCTTTTCAACCATCAGTGCTTGCTCAAGCTTTCAATACCCCGCACGAGACATTACGTGCGGGGTAAGATTCTTTAAAGCTATTTCTTGAGCTTTCTTCTGCCGATGCTGTCATAATTGAAATAAACAAAGTGAATTCAATAATATTAACTCATTAATGTTATATAAGTCAAAATAGTTAAGTAGCTTCACTTACAGTCCATTCTTCAGTTAGACGGCTTTCTTTAAAAGCAAGCCATGTCTCTTCATCAATAAAATTGTATCTTTCACAAGGACTTTCATCCTTAAGCTCACTAAAAATGTATCTCGTCGTGAGTCTTGACTTAAAGGCGCGAAAGTTTAGTTCGATATTGGATAGAATCCTTGATCGAAGCGGTTCCACATTAGGAATTTCAAAATTTGCCTGCAAAATAACATCACCAAAGTAAAGTTAGTCAATGAATATTAAATAGCTTTATATGATAACAATAATTATGTAAAGCTTACCAGAACATCCTCCCACAGCATGTTTCGGTCGACTTCTGACACCTCGTCCCATGAATTAATCAAAACGGAGACTCTCTCACGAGAAAGAACTCCAAGATAGCTATTAAACTCATCTGCATTAGGACCTGATGCCATTCCAGTGTTGACGTCAATTTCAACAGCTGTCTTCTCACCAGCGGCACGTTTCTTTGCCAGACGCTTCATCCTAGTAGGTCCTCTGTTGCCTCGTCCGGATCGGGGTCTAATTGGAGTTTGATCGTCACCCATATCTCTGTTAAAAAAATTATTTAACAAACATTAGTTCATCTGCATGGAAAGAAAATCATATAAAACAAAAACATAATATAGTAAATGCATATTATAAAAAATATTTCTAAATTTATTACCATAATGGGTTACAAGTTCATATGTAAATTCCTTCACTGTGGTCTTTACGGGTTGCATGTACATGATCAAGTACATCGTCATCTTTATTAGTTATCATTGGTGTGAATGAATGGGGTTCACCATTTTCAATATCATCTATGGCCTCCCCTTGTTTTTTCCCGTGTAAAACAACATACCAATGTTCTGACGTAGGATCTTTCACGTAGAAAACTTGAGATGCTTGTTGAACCATTATAAATGGCTCATCTCGATACCCTATCTTTCGAAAGTCCACTAGTGTGTATCCTGATTCATCAATTTTAACCCCACTTTTATTGTCAACCCATATACACTTGAAAACTGGAACTGAAAACTTAGTATATAGTCAAGCTCCCATATCTCTTCTATAAATCCATAATATGCCATTGATCCAATTACAGGATTTGTATCTTTCGAGGTGGAAAACTGCATTGACTCGGCTTCAAGAGTAACACAAGAATTTTGAACTGTACTCTTTTCATCCATAGACTTAGTGTAAAATATACAATTATTCACTTCGTACGCTTTACAAGAAATGACATCAAACTTCAATCCAGCAGCCAACCAGGTCAAGGTCTCCGATGCCGTTGAATCCTTTAACACCTCCTCTTTAAACCAAGGCATGAATGTTCTATTATGTTCCATCAAGACCCATTTGTCTGCTTGTCTTGGATTATTTGCCTTCACAATGGCTTTATGAGCTTCTATGTAAGGTATAACTTCATCTGTATTATTCAATATATACAAATGTGCTTGCAAGACTTCTGACCGAGATTTGCTTACAATATTCACACCGCGTAAACATTTACTTGTAGAACGCCTATGCTGCCATGAATTAGCTGGAAGACCTATTGGATTTGCTTTTGACATGTAATCTGAACAAAATTCAATACTTTCTTCAGCTATGTACCTTTCAATCATTGAAGCTTCTGGACGATAATGATTTTTCACATAACCTTTCAAAATTTTCATATACCGCTCAACAGGATACATCCATCTTAAGTACACTGGTCCACACAATCTAACCTCTCTAACCAAATGCACAAGTAGATGAACCATGATGTCAAAAAAAGATGGAGGAAAAAACATCTCCAATTCACATAAGATAACAATAATTTCATCTTGAAGTTCATCTAATTTTAATGGATCAATGACTTTACAACAGATGGAAGAGAAGAATGAGCACAAACGGGTTATGGTATGTCTAACATTTTTTGGTAAGATCCCACGAATAGCTACAGGTAGAAGCTGTTGCATCAAGATGTGGCAATCATGAGACTTCAACCCAATTAGCTTCAAATCTTGCATTGACACTAGGCTCTTCACATTTGAGGAATGTCCTTGTGGCACTTTTACACCCTTTAGACATTGACAGAAACTTACTTTTTCATTTTTTGACATGGTATAACAGGCTGGGGGCAAATATGTACGCTTACCCATTTCTATCGGTGCCAACTCCCCTCGTATGTTCATCTCAACCAAATCTAAACGAGCATTTAGACCATCCTTCGTCTTCCCGTTAATGTTAAGAAGTGTACCAATTAAGCTATCACACACATTCTTCTCAACATGCATTACATCTATACAATGTCTGATTTCTAACCTCGACCAGTACGGAAGATCAAAGAAGATTGATTTTTTCTTCCAAATGTTAGTCACAACTGACTTTTTTTTTGACTTACCGAAGGTGTGGTCTATGTTATTTACCTTTTCGTAAACCTCAGCAGCAGTTAGTGGAGTTGGTGGACCACTAGTCTCTTGGTGTCCATTAAAGGCTTTTTTCAACCTCCGGTAAGGATGATGACTTCTAAGAAACCTCCGATGGCGAAGATATACTGTCTTCCTTCCATGTTTCAATTGTTGAGAAGTAGTGTCTTCTTCGCATATTGGACATGCTTTATGACCCTTAACACTATAACCTGATAAGTTACCATATGCCGGAAAGTCATTGATGGTGCAAAATAACATGGCATGAAGCTTGAAAGTTTCATTAGCAAATCCGTCAAATACTTGAACACCCTCATCCCACATTAACTTCAAATCTTCGATTAGGGGACTTAGATAAACATCTATGTCATTCCCTGGCTGTTTCGGACCAGATATCATCATAGACAACATCATGTACTTTCGCTTCATGCACAATCCAGGAGGTAAGTTGTAAATAACTAGTAAAACAGGCCATGAACTGTGATTTGTACTCATATTACCAAACGGATTCATTCCATCTGTAGCTAGACCAAGTCGGATATTTCTTGATTCTTTACCAAACTCTGGAAACTCATCATCAAATTTCTTCCACTGAACAGAATCAGCTGGATGTCGGTACATGCCATCACATTTCCTCTCATCTGCATGCCATCTAAGATTCTTAGCATCGTCTGGGTTTGCAAACAAACGCTTCATCCTTGGAATGATGGGAAGATACCACATAACCTTCATTGGGGGTCCATGCTTTTCCATCTCTTCAATAGTATCATCATCTGTTTGTTTCAATTTATAACGTGATAACCCACACCTCGGACAACTTTTCAACAATTCAAAATCTTTCCGGTATAATATACAATCATTAGGACATGCATGTATCTTTTTATACTCCATACCCATTGGACAAAGAATCTTTTTGGCCTCGTAATTACGATTAGGTAGAGTATTTCCCTCTGGAAGCATATCCTTCAACAGCTGGAGCAATTCCGTGAAACTTTTATCGGTCCATCCATTTAGTGCCTTCAAATTCATCAATCTTAACACCGCCGACAACCGTGTGAAGTTATTAGTTGATCCAGGATACAATGGAGTCTCTGCATCGCTTGACATACTTCCATATCCATGCGCTTTTGCAAAAGACTCAGCTCCCACATCACGAATCATGTCCTCCAATCGATCATCAACTACATCATCGTGTTCTGCTTCATCCGTGGTGGATCCCGCATATTCTTCAGTTACGGAAACACGTGGTAAATTTAATAATTCACCATGCCATGTCCAAGTTGTATAAGATCGAAGAAACCCATCACATAGCAGGTGTTCCCTCATGATATTCACATCCAGTATCCTTCCATTCAAACAGTTAACGCACGGACACCTAATCTTTCCTCCATCACGACCACTATTAATCGCGTTACGCTGCGCAAATTGTATAAATTCTTCTACTCCTCTTTCGTACTCATCACTTATACGAGCACAATGAATCCAACTTCGATCCATTATATATTCTGCAATGTAGTTACCTAGGATTTTCTAATAAGTGTTCTATCTCATGCATTTGCCAAGGGTCGAACACCCCCGGACTCAATACCAGCACGTATTATTGTCGGAGGTCCAAATATAAACACGATATTCTATTCTAATGTAACAACTAACATAACATAAATTCTACTATAAACTAACAAATAATTACTAAATAATTTAAATTTTAGAAAATAGAAATTATATAATACAAATTATATAACTTAATACAAATTTATATTAAATAATATACAAATTATAATACATAAAAAAATATTCAAAGTACAGCAAAAAAAATTAAGAAAATCTAAAACAAAACTAACATAAAAACTACCAACTAAATAATATAAATTTTAAAAATTATATAATACAAATTTATATTAAATAATATACAAATTATAATAAATAAAGTAAAAAATTCAAAATAAACAAAGTAAAATTCAAAAAATCTAAAAATGAACTAACCTTGTGTGCGAAAATGATGATTCAAGTGATAGAAAACCAGAGGTGGAAGCGGAAGACTGGCGCGACAGCGGCGGAGCAATGCAACAGTAACTTCAAGCACTGCAAGGAAAAAACCATATATAAAAACAACATTCCTAAAGCGAACTGAAGAGAATGAAATGACATACGAAACTCACAATGGAAGCAATAGCACTGAAGATGCACAGAAGCAAGGAACACAGCGCAGCGCAGCAACAACGACAAGCAAGAGCAGAGAAGAAAGAGTGAAAGTGCAGTGGCGCGCTTCAAATTTTAGGTTAAAAACATTTTACAAATGCGGTTATTAGTTAAAACCGCATTTGTAAATGAAAGTTTTTCATTTACAAATTCGGTTATACACATGACCGCATCTGTAAATGAAAGACATTTCATTTACAAATGCGGTTATACACATGACCGCATCTGTAAATGAAAGGCATTTCATTTACAAATGCGGTCATACACATGACCACATCTGTAAATGAAAGGCATTTCATTTACAAATGCGGTTATACACATGACCGCATTTGTAAATGAAATGCCTTTCATTTACAAATGCGGTTTTAACTAATAACCGCATTTGTAAAACAAACTAATTTCAAAAATGTCACCGCGTTTTTAACAAATGCGTTTTAGCGCGAAACCGCACTTGGAAAGGAGTATTCCTTTCATCATTTTGCACTAGTGAATAGTGTAAAAAACTCAAATTTGTACAACACATATTTTCCTTTCTAGAGCTGACAATGCGAGCACTAGGGAGTTGGTAAAGCAAAGAAGTTTTAGCTCGAGTTTTAAGTGATCGTTGATGCGATAGAAACTTTAAAGTGAATCATCTTAGTTATATAAAGGAAACAAACATTTACTACAATATAGAATAAGCATATGAATTTTTGAAGATGTTAAGTTAAAAACTATGTGCATGTCATCTAAGCATGTGTGTAACACCCCAAAAATACATCTAACTATTACAATACAAGTTTTACATATTTATATACAAGCTTAGAGTTTTTCAAAATATTCCTAATATATTATTAGAGCTTATAGAAATACAAATATTTATAATATAAGGTTCAAAACTACTTCCTAAAGTCCTCCAGACTCTCTGACACCTGTATGATCATTTGCTTGTGTACGTAGTACAGTCATCGCAACTCACAACACAACAAGAAAAGTAAGGGTAAGCTAATGAAAAGAAATTCCATAACATATTTAATTCATGCAAAAAGAACCAATCAAACTAATCATTTATAAATATTTCTTTAAATGTTGTCAGATAAAATTTCAATACCAATTCCATCATTCATATAGACCACACATGTATCATTTTCAATCACAATCATTGGATTTCATTTCAATCTTTGATTTCATTTCAATCACAGTGACTACATATGAATTCATCATCTTCCGAAAGACTCATTAAGTATGCCCCTACTAAAGACTAACACCTAATTCGTACATCAAGGATCAGGGTAAGTTCAAACATTCAATACCGAGTGTCTACAACGGGACCCTATGTGTATGAACTCCCTCGTCAGCTTCTCTCCACCTGATATCTTAGTCTACATGACTTAGATCATCAGTGAAGCCAGAGGATCTCTGTTAAACATAGGCTTTTCATACTTAATGTGCCATCAAATAACAACTCATACATTATCTCAAATTTATGACATTAATTTCATACAATTTTCATCATTCATACATAATACATATCATTCAATCACATAAGATTTTAAAATTCATAACATTCAAGAACTTTTCCAACATCAAAAACAATATTTAACTTCCAAACTATCAAAATAGAATATTTATACATGTTCACACAACATAAAATCAAACAATTTTATCAAATAACATCTTTGTAAGAGAAATTGAAACTTGGGACCACGTCCCCTTCACATTCAGATCTTCTAGCCTAGGATACTATTGAAAGTTAAAGTTAGCTCCCCTTACCTGAAATTTCTTATTTTGATGGAAATTCTACCTCAAACAGGGGAATCACTCCAAAATTTAGGAACCTAGAGCAAGTTATCCAAACATTACCAAATTTTAATATGAGCTTAATCAAGTTGAGAAAAACACTTTTCTCAATTGGTCCCACTAAGATTGATGACTAAATCATAGAGAAAAACAGAGGATAAGAAATTTTTAAAGTAAAAATGAACTTACTTTGTTTGAAAATCTGATAGAGTTGAAATGTACCCTGACTCCTCAGCTAAAGCATGATGTGATCAGATTTTGAAATAGTTGTATGGAAGAGAAATTGAAGGAAGAGGGAGAGAGAAGAGAGAGAGAAAGAGTTAGGTTACAAAAAGAGAAGAGAAACTAAGAGTGTGTGTGTTGGAGTGCCGCTAGTGCTCCCAGGACTTACAATGTGTGTACTTATCATACGTAGAACAAAACTACGTAATATTGTATTGTCTAATAGATAAAATTAGATTTCTATAATATGTTATTTTAACAAAATTTTTGTCTTACCAACAAAATATTATCAAATTTTATGTTTTATTATTTTCAACGCTTAATAAAAATCATGATATTAATAATTAATTTAGTTTTTTGAAAAATTATAATATATTTTTTTTAAAAATAAAAATAATATATCTATATAATCTAATTATTGTCATTGTCAATATACTTAAAATTCTTAACACAAAATATTTAATTTAAATAATTTTGTACAAATAATTCTGTGTTGGAATATTTTATTTCTTTAAAAAAAAATTATGATAAACTCTACTTTAATATTAGTGTTTATTAATATATGATAAAAATTATATTATATAATTATAAATAAAATGTAATGATTAATATCAAAGAAAGAAAAGACATAACATCGGAAATGCCGGACCATTTAATCTAGTCATATTAGTTAAGGAATTTTAATGCATCATTATATGTTATATATATATATTAATTAATAACACGTTACACAGAGGTGTATAGTATTTTTGAATATTGTACAGCCATAAATAGAAAATTTACTTATTTTGTATAAAATTTAATCAAAGAAATAAGATGTTAGAATAAAGTTACTATAGTAAATTATAAAATTACATAAATTAATTGTTACTTCATTATGATTTTATAATCTTTAAAAATTATAGATGCAGAATGGTTAGTATTAATAACTGGATAGGTTAAGAGCAACTAAACGAAATATTATTTGAAAAAATATCATAAAAAAAATATAAAAAAATTAGTTGTATAAGGCAAATAAAGCCATTTTAAAATTTTAAAATTTGAGAGAAAGTCTCATTTTCAAAATACAACACAAAACCCCAATTAAAAAATATATTAATTTAAATTAGTTTTGGTATAAACTTTATAAAGTTTAAGAATATGAATAATTTTTTGGTCCATCCCATGTATTTGAGTTAATAATGTTTTATTCTACTTTTTCTCAAAAGAATGATTTGAAGGTGTCTTTCTAAACTTTTGTTTAATCTTATCTACTTACTATGCTTATAGTACGATTAACAATTGCATTCAAATAATGTCTCTAATAGTTAAGTCTTTTCAATGAAAAGAAATGAGTTTCCTAAAAAAAACTAAGAATCAAATTCATTTCAAAATATTGGCTAAAGTCCAAACTAGTCTTGTCTTCTTTTATCAATGTTTTCCTAAATTCTAACTAAATTTTAGGATCATCATAATACTCAACAAATGATAACTTGTAAAAGAAAAACAACCCTTTGCTTCTTATAAAACAAATTTATCAGTTTGTAAAATTCTGCTATTTTTTTTTTAATCATTTCATTTATAAATCGATTTTATTGATGATTAATTTTAGTCTAAGAATGTAGTTAGTTATTTTTAGTAGAAGTTTTGTTTTAATTGTTTTATCAGTAAGTTTCGGATTCAATAACTTATTTAAGAAAATTAAATCTAAATTCAATGCCTCTTCACTACAACAAAACTATTAAATGAAAATTAATTTTAACATAAAAAATAATTAATCATTATATTTATTAAATTAAATATTATTTTAAAAACTAAAACTTATTAATAAAAAATTTAAAGTGATTTTTAAGATTTTAATTATCAATTAATTTAAATTTTAAAATTGATAGTTGAAACTTTGGTAACTAATTAAATATCAATTTTCTTTTCTATTTTTTTTAATAATATTTTTTTTATATGATGACAAATGACTGTTGTTACTTAAGGTGTCAACGTAATTAAGATGTCAAGTTACATAATAATACCTAACCTGAAAAATTTTATAAAAAAAATTAAGTATCAATTTAAAAATTAGTTTGTAAATTTTATTAGTAATAAAAACTACTTTAAATATTAATAATTTTTTTAATTTCTAAAATAATATTTACTTTAATTTAGTAACTAATTATTTTAATTTTTAAAATTGATTTTTATTTAATAATTTTTTTATACTTAGTTAAAATTCTAGTTTCAACTCTCATAAGTTTTATAAAAGTTTGAACATTTTAATTTTTTTAGCTTGGCCTATAATTGATAAAGTTTAAATTTATCTGTGATCCCAATAACTTATCTTGATTGTATTTTTAATATTAACGTAAAAGTTTTATTAGACTTTAATCTCCACAAATTTTTTTTTTCATTTTGGTTCCTGTCACGAGTAATATATCAACACACGTATTCTTTTAAAAACATTCTCCTACAGGAACTGAAACCTAAAAGATGAAACTATATGATTGAAAGTCAAAATCTTAAACTATACACATAAATATTAAAGGTCAAACTAAATATATCTGACTAATTAAAAACATATATCTGTAACCTAATTTATAATTATAATTTATTAATATTTTAGTTACATGAATTTACGTTTTACTTTTCTTCCATTATAATAAAGAATTCCAGCAACATATGACATGTATTTGCAAACTTGTGACATTGTAAAACTTCACATTGTAATCACTTTAAACAATGTTTATTAGTGTGAATAGCTGAATATTGTGTCATAGTTTGGCCTGAGTTTAAAAGTATCCAAGTTTCATGGGCATTACTATTTCAACTTTGGAAAGGCAATTATATATATATATATATATATATATATATATATATATATATATATATATATTAGTTATAATTCTCAAAAAAAATTATCATAATGAAGACAACAATATTTTACTCTATTTTTTTGTCACCAGTTGGTGATAGGATGATATGCATTTTTGTTTGTACAATTTCTTGAAGGATATGTAGATTCATATTTTTTTTTTATTAACAATAAATAATATATACATACGAACCATTTAAGGGATGATCCAATCCATATACAAAGAAAACAAAAATAACCTAATAACTACTCTAAGTACAACTCTGCCAAAAATCTCTACCATCAACAAACTAAAGCAAAGAAAAAAAAAAACAAGCAGAAAAAAATTCCTTAAAATCTTCATATCTTTACTAATAAATAAAAAAATTGATAATATAATTAAATATCTCTAAAATACTTCATATTTTTTTTTCTGCAATAATTTTTTTTTAAACAAATGTTTTACTAGGGTTTATGAACAAAATTTTCTTTATAGACAAGATTAAAATAAAACCCTAACAATATATTTAAAAATGTAGGTTATCGACCAATTATACCATCTCCTTTTAAAGCATCATTGATGCTATGAGGCCCTTAAGGCAAGTGTAAACACTAGCTCACCATAGAACCCATGTCACAAAAGCAAAAGGTTGTGATAAAGTTTGATCTTTAAGCTCTAGGGGACAATACTAGTACCTTAGGATGGAAACTTTACCTGCGGAATAGACAACTCAGTTGAGAAAATAATGACACATATTAATGAATTTAGAAGTTGTATTTAAGTTGAACAATAGGAACTTAAAATCGCTTTTAGTTTTCATTAGCTGGGTTGCGTAAGTTTGTAAAACAATTCAAGATGATCATGAAAAGAAGGAAGAAAGTCGAAACCGAAAGTGGAAAATTATTTTTTCCATTATTTGTGAAGTTGATGACAAGACTAGTTTTTAACAGTAACTTATCAATGTTCACAAGTGAATTACAGATATTTTTTTTAGGACTTGTACTATTGATATATATTTATTCTTAGCATGCTCATTGCACATATTTCACAACAGTTTGAGACGAAGGATTTAAGAAATGGATTTTTTTTATATTAATAATTTTTTAAGGATATATAAATTATATTGTTCACCTTTGCGATAGATTTAAATTATCCAATGTTTTTCAGTTTTAATTTTGAAATGTAATTTTTTCAAAATTAATAGGGAACACTAAAAAAATTATTAAATAGAAACTAATTTTAGAGAGAAAAAATAATTAATTACTATATTGATTAAATTAAAGATCATTTTAGAGACTAAAAAATTTTTGATTTCTAAATTATTTTTTATTATCGTTAGTTTTTAAATTGGTATCTTATTAGCTACCAAGGTTTTTGCTACCAAATTTAGAATCTAAATAATTGGTAGTTAAAACATTGGTAGCTAATTAGATATCAATTTATAAACTATTTAACAATAATAGAAACTAATTTAGAAACCAAAATTTTTTTAGTCTCTAAAATAATTTCTAATTTAGTCAATATAGCAAGTAAAATGTTTTATTCATATTTAAACCATATAATGCTACAATTTTTTTTACAATCAAGTTATTGGTATAGAGTATTCATAACTTTAGTTATAACTTTGTCGATGATTAATTTCACATGAAAACCTTATCAATCAGATTTAGCAAACTCTCTTCTCCTAACTTTTTTTTTTCTATTAAGAATTTGAACTCAAGATATCGTTTACATAAATTGAATGCAAATCATTTAGTCCAATGATGTGTTTGTCTAAACACATGCTCTTACGAGTATTAAAAGAGGAGATTTAAAATTAATGAAAAATGATAATTATATATTTTAAGTTATATTAGGTTATAAATAGAAAATTGCACAATTTATTCTTCTCTAGGAATCACCATCTCTTTAAAAATAAATATTGTGACTTTTCTTTATTTCTTCTCTATATTTGCTTAATGAACTTTTGCCTTTTGAGAAGTCATAAGCTAAGAGATAGCTAAGAGGAGATCCAACTGAATAGAAACATAAGTTTTATGTTTACTTTAGTTTTCAAGTGTCTTCTCTTTTTAGTCTTCATGCATGTGATCTAGAGTTGATGCATGTATGATCTAATGAGGAAAAAAAATGATTGTTAAGTCTTTTATAATGATAACTACAAGAAAATCTCGAATTATATACAGATTATTACATACGGATCAAAATTCATATATAAAGTAAACATTACATACAGATTTTACATACAGACTTTATTCCGTATGTAAATAGATATTACAAGTAAACCAAAGATCCATTACATACGGATATATCCGTATGTAATTTTGACGCCATAAAGCGGGAGACATTACATACGGATTTTTTCGTAAGTAAACCACAAATAAAATAAAATTTGCAATGCATGGGAATCAAAACCAAGTACCTTCAATAACCAAAGAAACTTTAACCACTACACCAAACAAATTCTTTTGTAATACTATGATTTTTATTATACTTATTATTATTATTATTAATATTGTTATTAATATTGTTATTAATATTGTTATTAATATTGTTATTAATATTATTATTAATATTGTTATTAATATTATTATTAATATTTTATTAAAATTATTAAAATTATTAATATTAATAAATATTAAAATATTAAAATATTAAAATAATATTAATAATATTAAAATAATATTAATATAACTATTATTAATAATAATAAGTATAATAAAAATCGTAATATGACAGAAGAACTTGTCTGACTTAGTGGTTAATGCTTCTTTGGTTACTGAAGGAACTTGGGTTCGAGTCCTGCCTACTGCAGTTTGCTTTAATAAATATCGAAAAATAATTACATAGGGATAAATCCGATTGAAAAATTTGGTGGAGTTAAAAGATTGATATAATTTTGGGGAGGCAAAAGTTTAAAATAGAATTTTGGGGAACCAAAATATAATTTAATGTATGTATATTTACTTTACAAAAATTTAGATAGAAAAGCTTGGGAAAATCATGACCCCGTTTGCCCTTTAGAATGTCCACCATTGCTAAAACCAAACTAGAGGATCTTTGAGCATTCTTTTTTTTAAGAGATTCCTTGGAGATCAAGACATTTACAAGGAAAGTTAACATTGAAATTTGAATTAGGTTATCAAAGTAGAGAAAAACTTAATCAAAATATTAGGTTGTAAATCAAATTTGTGCCCATGAATTTTATATATGTTATAAGTTGGATATGATATCAATTGAATATTGGTAATGACAAAGATATACTTTTTTTTTATTGTGGTTAACTTATGATGTTGGAATATGAAAAAATTATTTTGAATTGGATTTTATGTGCTTTGGATAAGTTTGAGAAATCACTACCAATTTGGCCAATATAGGTTTAGTTTTGAATAAATGTGATATTGGTTTAATTTAAAATGAAAATTGTTAAGTTTGACTATTTTATGACATTTTTCTAGTTTTTTAATATTTGAGAATTTGTTCAACCGTAGTCACAATTGAGTTATATTCTAATACTTCCTTGCTTAAGAGACATCGTATCACTTAAGCAACAAGTCTCATCGTCCATGACATAACTCATTGCTAAAGCGAGAAATAGATAATGTCATTTTTTTTTCTATGGGTGAATGTCGTTCAAGTGGTAATTCGTTGTTGAGGTGAGGAAGAATTCATATCAATTATCTCTCATTTTGAAAAAAAAATTCTCAAACGAGGATTTCTTGCTTAAATGGTTTCTAAAGTGTATGTGTGTATTGTTTATAACAATAGTTCAATGCATGGTATATTGTTTCATTGATTTCTTGTGTTTCAATATTATTAATTGTTAGATAAATTTGTTGTGCTATGATATGAAAACTAATAGTTACCAAGAAAGTAGTAATGAGTTAGTGAAGTATAGTGTAAGTATTAAGTTGAATCAAGTTTTCTTATATCAAGTTAGTCACCCCTTTCCCTATTTTCTTCAAAATAATTCTTTGCATGAAAATATTTTAATGTAGCTATTTAATTGATAAATTAAGTTTTGAAAAGGAATTTTATTGATATGTAAATCAAACCCTAGGTCATTATGTTTGATAAGAGGAATAAGAAAAGTTCCAATAGAAAAATATTGGAAGGGATAAATACTTTTGTTTTGGGTAAAAGTTTAGAGTGAAAATTGTCTATTCCAAGACCAAGGTGAGTATGATTTTCCTAAGATTCATTCCCCTTTTCCTTCAACATTTCTCTTATTGTCGATGATTAGTGCTTTGAATAACTTTTGGAACCACCATAAATTTATGTCTGACCGTCCAAAAAATAGCTAAATTTTGGGGATAAGTTGTGAATCTCGCTGGAATATCAGTAGTAGTGGGTTATTATTTTTGTGAATATAGGTGAGATTGAGCGAGGTCTTCCAAGGACCGATTCACTTAGTTAACCCATCGTCCATTTAGAATGGAGGCATAGCGCTCATGGAGTGAGAATTATAGCTTGGCATGTAAGTCTCTAAAGAACTTTTCAATCAAGTCATATCACTTGGCCCAGTCGCCCAAGACCTTGGACAATACACAAGCTCCCCAGCCTTGAGCCAAGGAGGTGAAGAGGCTTAAAGAAATACTCGATCTAGTCACCTTAAACAGTTTGGGGTGGTATACTGTGATCTTGTTGGAAATATTGAGAGTTGCAATGAGTGTCTACTCTAGTCTTTACAACATTTAGTCTTCTAGGTTAAGTGAGAAATGACTGGAATTTTTCACTTTGTGAAGTTATACCCATGTTAGCTTTCTTTATGCTCTCTTTAAGAGTGTTCCTTGTTTTTTTTTTAGAGTTCTTAATCCTAGAGGGAGGTTAAGAAGATGCAATTTGAAGAGCTGCGAATACTCATTATAACTTGGAGAGGTGAGAATACTTACTATAACTTGTTGGTTAGTGGAAGTTCTTAAGCAGCCGCTTAAGTGAATTAAATGTAGTCATAGTTTGGGTGAAATATGATAAATTATTTTGTTGATATCTCGTTTACTCTTACTATTGCTTATGTCTTAATTATTACTGATAGACGATATGTTAGACGGTCCTACAAGAATATTTCTACTAGACAATTTATTAGATGAACTACTAGATAATTTACTTATTTCATTCACTACAAAAAGAGTCTAAGACTCCATTTAGTTCCTTTATGGAACCAGCTGTACCTGCATAATTTTTGTGAGAATAAAAAGATAGAAAGATTTTAAAGAATGTATTTTAACCAAATAAATAAATAAATTTTTCTTGAAATAAAAATACATATATTAATAAGATTAATGCTATGTTTCATGGTGAGTAAAATAAAAATCTTAAAATAGTTAACATAAATGGTTTGATATACTTTTCTCAATAAAAGATTAATATTTGATCCCTAACTTGGAAATAAAGTCATAATTAAAAGTGACATTTTATTTTTAAATTGCTGCACCTCTTATAAAGGAAATTAATTAAATATTAAAATGTACCTTCTAATTTAAAATAAATATATGAATATTAAACTTTTACATATTAGTGGATGGAACATATGTATGTAGTGGACTTTTTTTATTTTTTATTTTATCAAAACTCTCATGTTAGACATCACTATGAAATCTGACATCTCAATTAGCAATAATCATCTACCATCACATGAAAAAATATTATTAAAGAACTAGACCAAAATCCATATATAAAAAATCTAACAAAAGCAATACTTAAGTAATTAATACCTATTAATAAAGAATTAAAAATTTTAAAAAAATAAATAAATAAAATTATTTTCTATAAATAAACCTTAAATTATCAACACATGCATTCTTTTAAAGGTGATTACTATATAAACATTGAAAAATTAATGTTCAAAAGGGAGGGCCCAACCGGGTTCGAACCGGTGACCTCTTGATCTGCAGTCAAATGCTCTACCACTGAGCTATGGACCCATTTGTTTCATGTCAATTATAAATACTTTTAGAAATAAAAAATAGATAAATAAATTACAAATTATAAATTAATATTATCTTATACATAAATTAAAAATAAAATTTTTAAAAATTCTACATATTAATTCATACCTAAGCTATATTAGTTGAATAAAAATAAAGCTAGTTTCCTTCTTCTTCTTCTTTTTCTCATTTTCATCGCTTAAATTAAAAATTGCATCCAAACAAACTCTTAAACTAAATCACATCATTACTCATTTGGTTAGATTAAGTTGGAGTGAGCAGTTTTACAACTTACAAGTAAATATTATCCACAAAGTAAAGACTTTGAACTTTGTAAATGGTGATTTTTCCATATCAGTAAACTTTGTATATTGATTGATATAATTGATGACTTTTCCTAACTAATTATGTCGAATCTCAAGGTTAGTCTTTGTTGTGTTAATAGGCTTGTAGGATATTCGTTAAAATAAATAAATAAATAAATTATACTACACCTTGAAAGAAGTTTAAATTACACTGTCCTTTACATTACTTTTTCTTTTTAAAATTATATAGACTTCTCTTCTAAAAATTATATTTATTAGTGTTAACTTTTTTGGGTTTATAAGAAGCTTATAGGGATTTTTAAATATATATTTTAGAAGACAAATGATTTTTTTAATTTTTTTTTTTTTAACTCCTTAGCTCCTTACTTTTGAGATTCATTATGTGTAGTCTTTGTTTCCGTGTAAAAACATGATCATTATATATTTTTTTAAAAAAAACACACACACAAACAAGAAAGTATGGTAAGTTGGTATTTTTAAAACTTTCAATAAAATTTTATAACTTATAATTATTCAAGAATTTTCTTATATCTCTTAATGTACATCACAACACATTACTCAATTATCAAGTGTCTATTTTCAATTCTCATATCACATAATACCATCACAACTCAAGAATCATGACACTTCATCCATTCCAATGTACTAAACAATCAACTGTTTATTCTCAGTTCTCATCACATTCACCATTCATGTCAGAAATTTACTAACATACAACAACAAATAATTAACTCTACTTTCGGAAGATTTATGCATTGATTCAAACTCAGAGATCTACACATGTGATAGTACTTCTACTATGATATTTGTAACATCCCGCCAAAATACTATTCATATTTATATAATGAAAATAAAGGTAACAAATAGATTGAAGTGAACAAAATTATATATATGAAATGAAGTTTCTCCTCACAGGGAGTTTAATACAAATTCGGTCACTTTTCCAGAAAACGTAAACAAAATACAGTAAAAAAAACAAGGCAGGCGATCTCCTATCAGAAGAGGGCGATCTCTTATCAGAAGACAGCAAGAGGGTGATCGCCTAACAGAAGTAGAAACAGGCGATCTCCTTCCGGCGACCACTCACTGAGGAGTTCTTCTTCCTGCAACATCATCTGCTCCCGTGTAAATTATACACGATCATCACAGGTTTAAGAAAGAGCCAAACACAACACCAAAAGAAACACCACAGGGTAAGCTAGACATTTGAAAAAGAGTTAAATATGAAACTTTAAAATCAAGATGAAACAAATTAAAGACACCCACGTAAAACTATCAATTTCTCGTTCCTTTCACATGACCACCAAGTAATCACACATTTCACAATATTCTCAAGAGTCATTCTATTTCACATAATGCATCAAGTGTCTAACAATTTCAATGTTCCTCATTTCTCACGTCAGACTTCACTGACTCATCACACAAGACACTTGACACTACTTCCGAAAGACTCGTGCATTGACTAGACTCAGAGATCTGCACCTGTCATACTAAACTGCTGCAATGTTTCCACAGCTCTGCGCATCAACACAATCTCGATCTCAATTTCATCACTCTCACAGTATGACAGGGTTAATCCATATAACAGGCCGAGCTCGTTCTTTTTCACACGACTCACCCATTCATATGAACCTCCTTCGACTCTCAACGCCTGAATAACTTCATCTATATGAATTCATTATCTCAGGAGAGTCAGGATATCTCATTATAGAAATCACCGATCAATGCACATCCTACACGATCTTACACGGTATTTTCTTTCCTGAAAACACTATGCCTTGATCCCACATTCACGACATTCAACACGTCATACAACACTTAATGAACGATTCCAGTCACAGAAAAAAACTCATGCCAAGGTTCAGATTTTCGAATATCACATTTAAATCTCAAACAGTTTCAAACAACACCAAAAACAGGGGATTATTCAATAACAGTAGAAAACCGGCGACCACGTCGCCCCATCATCTCAAACATCTAATATAAGGTTTTTCGTTGGAAATAAGGCTAGCTTCCCTTACCTGGACTAGCGCAAAACTCTAAGAGCTCCGAAACCCAACGAAGCTTTAAGATGCTTTCACTCTGTTTTAGTGTCCCGGTCTGGAGAACTTGCAGAGAGCCTCCCAGGTGCTCCAAGGGCAGTCGTCGATAGCTAAGCAGGAACGTGATAAGGCCTGAATGGCAGAGTGAAGGAGAGAAAAGGGAAGGATGAAGGTAACTCACTCACTCACTCTGTAACTCTTGAACCACAGCACCTTCTTTGCCTCTCAGAAGTGAGTTTTTAAATCTTAAACCAACTTGTCCACAAAAGCCGCTGCCACCACCCACTCTGCAGGAAGCTTGCGTGCACGCTGCCCTGAACAGTATGACCACGTGGGTCTCTGCGCATACCAAATCTCTGATGTCACTATTCTGAACCACCCTTTTTATCTACGTGGCGCGTGTGCAGGACGTTTCATGCTGGGAGCCTGGGTCCCACTTTATCTGTGTGAAGCTCGACATCGCGCGACAACTTTCCACCGCTGACTCATCCTGGCGAACGACCGATGTCTCTCTCTGGGGGAACGACCGATGTCTATCCCTGGGAGACGCCCGCATGTCTCTCGCGCCCTGGCGATGCCCGCATGCCTCTCGCGCCCTGGCCATGGCCGCATGCCCCGCGCGCCCTGGCCATGCCCGCATGCCTCGTGCCCGCGCGATGCCTGCATGCCTCGCGCCCTGGCGACGTCCGCATGTCCCTCGCGCCCTGGCGATCATGTGTAGTAGGCGACCGGCGATTATGTACTAACCAGGCGATCTTATAGTCTTCTAAGCTACACTTTCCTTCCTTTTTTATTTTAAATAAAGACATGCTTAGAATTCATTTAAAATATATTCCTTTTATTCCAATTTAATTTTACAGGTCCTTACAATATCTCTCTACACAACCACATCTATATGTGAATCTCCAACCTGAATTATAGGGTTAATCCATATGATATGCTTTTACCATTTAGTTTTCAAACCATAGACTCAATCAAATGAACCTTCTTCAACTCTCACCACCTGATAATCCTCATTTATACGATTCCATTATACGAGTATAGTCAGGATACCTCTTTTTAGACGAATCCATAATCAATACACATCCTAACAATCTCAACATGGTATTTCCTTTCTTGAAAAATACTATGCCTTGATCACATTTCTACATGATTCATAGTTCATCTCACTCATCAACATTAATCATGTAACATTTCAAATTTCACAAATTAGTTGAATATATAACTAGTATTTATTTTACATTTTGTTAAATGTTAGATTTACTTGTTTTAAACACTTTAGTTGCATGAATTTAATCAAATATTGGCCTATGATAGTTATAACCATTTACAATTTACAAAAATGATAAAATTTCAAAAGATTTAATTAACTTTCATGACATATAATAAAAAATAAACAAGAGGTAGTTGAACAAAAATGACTAGTATTGAGAATTTGGCTAGAGCTCATGGAGTTAGAGCTTGATCCTAAGAAGTTGGCATTGAGCGCAAGGAGCTAGCGCTGAGTGGATTTGAGGTGAAAAACAACCCTAAAAATTGTATCTCAATTTGCTTGAGCACAAGGAACTGGTGCTAAGTAGGTTTGAGGCAAATAACACTCTAAAAATTGTATCTTAATTTGCTTGAGCACAGCGGGTTGGTGTTAAGTGGATTTGAGGAAGAGAACACCCCCAAAATTGTATCTCAATCTACTTGAGCATAGAGAACTGGTGTTGATCGGATTTGAGGCAGAGAACAAGTATATCTCATTTAAATTACAATTTGACAAGTAAATTCAAGAATTAAACTTTAAAATAACTTCAAACCATTTTCATCAAATAACTTCTATTTTACTTAACAAAACAAACCCTAAAAGAGAATTTTAGAACTTGTGACCATGTGATGACTATTTATGACAAGTGTACCGAGTCAGAAGTAATAAATTATCCATGAGGGCAGATATCGAACCCACTAAAATCTCGAGTATAACGTTCACTAAATATAAGACAATATGTAAAAGTTTGTTTGAAAGGTTGTTTGTGTCATGAATTTATAAGAAATTAAATAAAAGCAAAGTAAATGATTTGGATGAGCTAATTGGAAAAATTGGGATTGAGGTTCATCCTTCTCACTCATTTTTATTTTCAATGAATAAAAATATATAATATTCCATCTTGATTGACATTTATGCACATATAAAAATCATTCATATCGATTCCTCGTAACAAAATTATTAAGAATGTTTCTTAAATATTGATTACTCGCATATTTATAACAACTCCTTATCACTACGAATAAATGTTATAAAGGAATTAACATTTCAAATATATTCCTAACATTCAAATGTGTTAAGCATTACCATTTAGGTCAGGTGCTTAGAAGTACTTTCTAGTCAAATCTAAGGATCAAAATCATGAATAAAGATTCAAACTTTAATAATAAAATGAATACCAATCATCAATCAAGAAAAAAATAATATAAATAAATATCACCTGAATACATAAGAGTTTGAACATATTACTTCCAATCTCAAAGGGAAGAATTAGTTACTTATATTGGCCATTACAAGCATGGAAAACAAGAAAAGAAGATCCAGGGTGTTTCTCCTTGACACTGCCTCCTCTAGGGTTTTCTATCTCTCAATATCATCCTAAATGATGTCTAAGGTTATGCCTCACGCCTTCTATTTAACCTAATTGGGTTTGGGCTAAGTGACATCTCTCTCAAGCGAGATATTGCTTGCTTAAGCAAGTTTGAAGAGAAAAAACCCAACTTTACTATAATGAATTCGCTTAAGCGAGCCTTGGGTGAGTTTATCTAAAGTGATCTTGCTTGGGCGAGTTTGGGTGAGTTTTAGTGAGTTTCCAATGTTCCAACTTTGTCTTTTCATCTTATCTTTAACTTGTTCATTCTCCCTTAGCCCTTTTGTCTCCATTTTTCCATAGAATCCTGAAATTAACACAAAGTTGGGAACAAATCATTCACATTCATATATTAATCCAAAAATATGTAAAAATGTTCAAATTCCTAAATTAGCGGTTGAATTATAACTATTTTATCAATTAAAATTCATAATTGCCTATCTTTTTGTATGAAAAATTACTAAATTATGGCACTTATAACCATGTCACATTCACATCCAAAATTCTCTAGGATAGAGTTCTATTGAAAGTAAAACTAGTTTCCCTTACCTGATTAGAAGTATGAGTACTCACAAAAAGCTTCAACTTCTAAAGAAAGAAGGGATAGTCTAAGTTGCACCATAGAGCCCTAATAAACTATTTCAACATATCACTAGGATCCTGAACTAAAAGAGACTAATTCTAAAGCCATAGATACTACATGCAAAACAAGTCTACCTAGGTGAACAAAAAACTTAAAACTAACTCAAAGAAAAAATTAGAAGAAAGGAACAAACTCTAAACAAAATTCTAATCGGACATATTTATTCTACTCACTACTAAGAGTGTAAAGGTGACCTTCGATAATCAAAATGATGAAGGATATGGTTAGAAATCTAGAGAGAAGGAAGAGGAGGAAAGAAAAAGGTTTTCTAGAGAGATGATGATTATTTTAAAATGAAACTTAAATAATTAATTTCTTTATTTATATGAAACATTTGGAATGATTTATGGTGTTCTTCTATATGTTTGTCTCTAATTCTAGGTGTTCCTTATAATGAAAGAATTAAAGTATCCTCTAAAGTCTCTCTCAGGCTTGGTCTGACACTTCTTAATGTATTTCTCTATCTTATTTGTTGATTTCTCATTTTATCAGAAACATTATTCTCTCTAATGATAAGGATGTTCCTAATTGGCCTTTGGAGGACTAGGATTTTTAGTATAAAGTTAGCTTGTAGTTTCTTCTCTCATGTTGGGAATAATTGTGATTGGAGTAATCTTATCTGGTCTCCTTCAATCCCTCTTGCTAAATCTCTTGTGTTATGGAGGATTCTTCATGGTAAGTTACCTACTGACATTAAGGTCTACCGTAAAGGTGTTTCTCTTTGCTCTACGTGTTCTTTATGGGATACTTATGAAGAGTCTATTCAATATCTTTTCTTTCAATTTTCTTCTGTCACTTATATTTGGGATTGGATTTAACAAGTTTTTCCTAGTGTGATATTTTCCTCTTCTGATGATTTTATTTCTTTCTTTAAGTCCGCTGGGAGTCCTTTGATTAAGTTTATTAGATTGGTTGCTACAACTTTCTCAGTCTGGATGATATGGAGAATGAGAAATCATATTATATTTTAGCAAAAGATCAGCTTGGACAGGGCTATTGATACTATTGAAGATTTTATTAGGTTATCTGGAAATGCTTCTAATAAATCCATGAATAATGATATCTCAGACTTTTCTGTGTTGAAGTTTGTTGGAATAAATACGAGGATTAGTAACATTCTTGAACCTATTCAAATTGTTTGGAAGTTTCCTTCCATTGGTTGATTAAGGTGAACACGGATGGTGCTTCAAGAGGTTCTTCAGGTCTTACTTCTTGTGCAGATATTTTTAGAGGTAGCATGGGAGAATTTGTTGGTAATTTTTCTTCTTTTAATCTTAACTGGTGTTGTAGAATTCATGAGAGATTATTACTCCTGAGGAAGCACAAAAAGTTTGGTATAAACATCTATAGTTGGAGTGTGATTCTTCTTTGGTTTGTGTTGTTTTCTTCTCTAGATCTCGTGTGCCTTGGTTTCTCAAGAATAGATGGAATAAATGTCTTTCTTCTTGTAGAGAAATTGTTTTTTAAAGTTTCTCATATTTTTAGAGAAGACAATCATTGTGCTGAAAAATTGTCTCTTTAGGTTTTCTTTATAGGCGGGAGTTTGTTTGGTGTAGCAATCTATCTCCTAGTATTTTCTTGGACTTTTTCATAGTAAGTGTAAGTTTCCTATGTTTCTTCTTGTTTAGTTTTGGGAGCTTTTATTTCTCTATATGAGTTTTGTCCTAGTCACCCCATGTTTGTTTGTATATTTTTTTTATGATATTTTCCATGTGATGACATATGATAGTTAGAGTCTGGTAAGCCTGACAGAGATGTCAGATCCCATTGTGATGCCTAATATAAAGTTTTATATTAAAAAACAAGTAGGTGCTTAATTATAAAAATATTTTAAGTAATTTTTTCATAAATAGAAGATAACTTAATCTATAGTTAACTTTTTTTTTATTAAGCTTCCATGTTAGGCATCACTATGTAACTTGAAATCTCAGCTATGCTGACACCTTAAGTAACAACAATCCTCTGTCATCACACGGAAAAAATATTATTAAAAAAATACAATAAAGTTATGGGGTGATTAGACCAAAACCCATATGTTAACAAAAAAGATACATAGGTAGACTATACCTATTCATAAAGAATTATAAGAACAAAATAGATGGAAGCCTATTATACCAATGAAATGATTCTCTATAAATAAATCCTAAATTACCCAACTTATTAGCACACACATTCTCTTCATGAAAAATATGAGTAACCCTAAACCTGATTTTCCCACAATAATTAAGACAAGTATTTCATCGATTACGAAGCATCCACGGAATAGTAGTCCTAACAATAAACGCAGCACAAACCAAGGCAGAATCACACTCAAACCATATATTAGTAAATCCCATCTTTTGAACTTCCTCTAAAGCATATATAACTCCATAAAACTCAGCAACTAAAGTAGTTTGAACATCAAGAAATGTAGAGAAACCCCCAATAAACTCCCTCATAATCTCACGGAAAATACCTCCACAAGTAGCAAGACCGAGATATCCCCTAGCAGCCCCATCAGTGTTAATTTTAACCCACCCTGACGAAGGGAATTCCCATCTAAAAGGAAGAGGACAAAGAATTTTACCAGTACGAGTATTAATACCAAAAAATTTAATGACCTTGAAATCCAACATATTATTCTTCATTGAAGCTTTAGAAAAATTTCTGACAAGACAAGTTAAATCTTTTACTACCGAAATAGTCCGAGAAACATCAATCTTATCCTAAAATTTAACATAATTCCTCATAAGCCATATCATCCAAATAGAAAAAGTTATCACAGCAAGCTTAAACAATTTAACCAAAAAACTACCACCACTCTTAATAAAAGAAAGAAGATCTTCCTTATTAGAAAACTGAGGAGTAAGAAAAATACGCAAAGCATTAGAACATTCAAAAAATAAATGTTAAATAGATTCCTTGTGTTTTCACAAAGCGTACACATATAATATATTTGAAAATCTTTTATATTGAATATGCTGATTTGTAGGAAGCCGCCCATGAAAAACTTTACAAAGTACAGGAAGACAGAATATATGAAGACCAAATGAATTTACCACAAATTCAAAGAACTCCTGATTTCAGAAAAAAAATCCTAATCGATTTAAGAGTGAAACGACTAAACTCATATAAAATTCAATTAGAAATATCTTTGTGCTTGCGTAACTTAAAAAAAAAAAAAAAGGCATCTACATCTACTGTTAACAGCTTTTAAATTCATTTTCCATTGAAAAAGTTAGATTAACATTACTAATATATGTATCAAATCAAAAACACATTTTTGACAAAAAAAAACATTTGCAATTAATAAATGAAAGCGATTTCAATAAATAATATAATCTTATCCCCTCAATAGTTTTTGTACCAATTTTTTAAAAGTAAAAAAAGAATTGTCTTTACATTTATTTGGCGTGCGTTAATTGGTATAGACCATTTAATATTTTTTCCTAGACGTGCCTAACACCTTATCTTATCCAATAAATGAATAAATATGTTCACAACATTAAATTCATGACATCAAATGTGCAGTGTACTACTTTTGGACCATTTCAGTCCAAGTCCAACATTTACACGGCACTGTTCATGTAAAGTTATACCAATCCTCTTTATTACACTCATTTCTGTGCCTAGCAACATTAATTGTTTTATAGGTTAACGTGGATATACACTTCTTTTAGCATACAAAAATATTCCCCATCTCTTTCAAATTATATCTAGTTTTAATAATATTCATAATTATTTCCTTCAAATTAATTCATAGTCGCAATATAAAATACTTTTGATTTATTTATTATTATTATTACTATTACGAAATCATATTTCGAATAGATGTTAGAACATTTTATAATATATAAATAGATACAAATCGCATTTATAAACTAATTTTATAAGTTTGAGTTAGGTTTAAAGTCGTTTTCTTAATATGATATCAAAGTCATTTATAGTCTATTATAGCAGAAGTTGGTTGGAGTAATCATATTATCTACTATCATACCACTATCGAACCATCTATTATATAATCTCATACATGAGTTGACAACCTTGACATAAGAGGGTGTTGAAGACCCCATATCAACTAGAGATAAAAACATTTCATAGTATATAAACAGGTGCAACCTTATCATATAAATTTATTTTATCAGTTTAAGTTAGATTTAAAATTCACTTATCAATATATCAGTTTCTTTTTTTTAATGTAGTTTAAATGTGTTTAGAAATATAATACAATTTTCACCTTAATGAAATATTTATCATTTTTTCGCTTTTATACGATAATAAATAAATATATGTGAAAAGATTAAGTAAAAGGTAAATATATAAATAATATAAAAAATGTATATTGTCTTGACTTTGAATGTAATAGTCATATAAAAATTATTTTAAAAAAGTTAAAAATAATAAGATGGAATACTTATTAATTCTTTAAATTTGCCCTCACATATAACTTATCTTAATTCTAGTGATTTTTTTAGTACAAAGACCATGGTGATTCTCGGTTTTTGTTTCCACCAATCATGTCTAAGGGTGTATTTTATGAGTGAATTTGTAAAACTGTAACCTTATACTACAAATAATTTGGGATGGAGGAGTATATCTATTTTATTAGTTATATTATATTCTAATTTTGGTAAATACAGTGTTAAGGGCAAGAAGCATCCAAAATATGTCAAGAACAAAACTAATATATATTAAATAGGATGTTCTTTAATTATTCTTCTTGTTGACTGATTTGGATTGGGTTTTGGTGATGGATTTTGGGCCAACTTTTCTTTTTTGCTATTTTTTTTTTTTTTTGTTGTTGCTGTTTTAAGATGTTTGAAATCCATAGTGAGGGAAACTCCACTTGTCGGCAAGACTCCGACAATCAAGTCAGTGAAAGCATATAATTATGAGTATAGTGTATAATGTCTGAAATATGACTTACCTTTGATCAGGGTCTTGAGACCCTTTTATAATACTCTTAAAATATTTTTTTTGACTGTTTATTTTTATTTAGAATAAATATATATGCCTAACTTATTCAGTTATATTTCAATTGTTTTTATTTTAGTTATTTTTTTAATATGTCTTGTCAGCGATTTGGATCGATTAATTGATGCGTCATTAGACGTATTATTATTTTTGACTGAGTTAAGTATTTTACCTTTATAAACTAGACAGGTCAAATTAATGCGCTTAAGTGTTCAACCAATACAATTACATTTAGAATTTTATTTTGATAATTTTGTACCGAGCTAAAATAAATAGATTTTAAAATTTTAGAACTTATTTAGTTGCTAAATACATGATGAGATAATATGTAAAAGAATATGAATGATAGAATAAGAATAAAATAATAATTAATTTTACGCATGTTTGATATGTATTAATAAAAATTTAATATTAATAGGTTAGTATAGTGATAATAATGGTAAGTATGGTCATATTGATTGCAATGATAAAATGATAATAAAAACAATAATGATAATAGTAATAATAATTTATTTAATAAAACAATAATATCGAGGATACAAATGATAAAACTGATAATAATAATAATAATAATAATAATAATAATAAAACTCATAATAATAATAATATAATAATAATAATAAAACTTTGTGATAATAATAATATAATGATAAAAAAGATAATAAAGAAAATGACAATGGAAACAGTGATATTAATAATAGAAATAAAAAATATATTTCAGTAACAAAACATATTAAACAAGACAAAAAAATATTATATTATACTACTACATCAAACAATTTATTGAAATAAAATAACGATCTAATCCTCTAGTCACCAAACTGATTTTGAATTGATATTTTTTTTAAAAGTATTATAAATATGACATAAATTTATAAATGAATCTAAATTATGTTATAATAATACGAAATCTTTCGTAATTTAGTGGATTTATCATGTATGTTTTTATACACATACTGTTTGTTTATGTAATAAACTTCAGAATAAGAAAACGACGTGTCGATTGGCGCATACATCAATGAATTCAGAGTGATAGGCCGTAACCCTAGATGCTTTACGGCGGAGATAGAATCATGATAATGTGTCAGTATGATACTTTATCTTAAAAATAAAAAATTATTATAATTTTCATAAAATATGAGATGAAATGAACTTACTAAAAAACTAAAAAATGAAATATAAGAAAACGTTATTTGATAATTGGAAAATTTTAACAACAAAGTAGAATTCCACCTAATTGTATTTGATATGCTAGAAATACAATTTAAATATTTATAATTAAGTTATTATTAATAAATCAATTAATAATTATTTAAAAGATAAAATTTAATAACTCGTTTATCTTTTTATATTGTCTTGACTTTGAATATATATAATTTAATATTAACTTATAATAATAGCATAAAATTTAATATAATTATATTACTAACTAAAATGTTATGTTATAAAAGTTTTATGAGAATATTTTTTATTAGGATATTTATTTTTTAAGTATTCATATTTATTGTCTGTGTAAATTGATTTCTTTTCAATGATATTTTCACATCTTAGTGTGTTAATAACTTGACTCATAAATAAAGAGATTTTACTTAATTAAAATTTTGACCTAAAGATGTTTCATATTCAATAATAATATTTTACTGTTTATTATAAGATCTTGATAAAACTTTCTTAAGGCCACACAAATTTATAGCTTTGATATGAAGTTAATATATTTTGAATTTATGAGCAAGCCAGATATTAGTCATTTATAGTAGTCATTTACTCATTGTAGAATCTCAAGTTCCTTTTTAATTTGTAGTACATTAAATTCACTCATAGTCACATTAAAGAAATCCTCACTATGACCCATAAAACGAAAATGTCATCATCATCTCATTAATGGCATTATGAGCATATATTTATCATTGGGGTAGAAACCTCTATCCATAGATAGGTAAAATGGTTCCATTAATATTAATGAACTCATGAAGACATATGTAACTCAAGTTTACTTGTACTCAACCAACAATTTAATTTTTTGTGGAGTATTTTATGTAATACTTAAAGGAGTTTTTCTAAAATGGTATTCCACATTATAAAGAAACATCATAGATTCTTTTTTGAATTTTTTTCATAGAAGTTTAAAGCTTCTTTTACAACCAATAGACCTCATAAAGCAACATCGACTTCTTTAAAACCATCAAACAAAGAGACAATGAATCCCTTCGTAAGTTCATGGACAAATTTGTCATTGCATCCCTCAAAATATGCAACCTCAACCTTGAGGTTTCAAAACACACAATGATGACAATATTGTGGATTCGTTTTTCTTAGTCGAATTATATATTAATTGTCCAAAAGACATGGATGCAAGTTAAAAGCGTGAGTTATAGGTGAATAACGAGTTGTGAAAGAAAGCAAATAAGAAAAATGTTAGAACCATCACAATCACATTGAACCAAGATAGAAATTTCAAGTTTCTACATCAAAGGTAGATTATGATTCATACACGTCACTAAATGTCGAGAAGTAGTAATTCAGGAAACCTTTAATCTTGAATTATTTATTTTACTAGCCTCCTCATGCATATAACTAAAAAATGCATCACGGTACGATATCCAATTGAAGATCTCATACGATCTGAAGTTTTGACATATTTGTTTAGAACCATAATGTTTATCGAGAACGATGAGCTTACAAAGATCAGGATCAAGGACACATTAATCAAGAAAAACATAAGGGCCAATATCATAATGAAAACGTAGGAAACCAACATGTTTAGCAATAACATGATGGGAAAAAAGAGCAAAGATTATCAACACTATACTAGATGGTCTTGCTTACCATGACAGTATGAATTATGGTATAAAGTGGCATCTTTAAGCTATTTATGATGTAAATTTTGTCAAGTTTGGATCATAAAGATCAATTCCTCCAATCATTTTCAAGGATGACAACTTTAACAACTTTAATCCTCTCCAAGATGACCTTGTTTACATCACAATTAACATTTCTCATTGAGGAGTAAGAAAGACCCTCATAGATTAGGGTAATTTAACAAATGTGCTCTATAGATTTTTTTTTTCAAGTTTGATCTACAATCAAAATCCGTATGTAAGACCAAAAATCCGTATGTAATTATGTGTTACATACGGATTTATCCCTATGTAATGTAATAAATTTTATTATGTAATGTAATAAATTTTATTTTTAATTTTTTCATTATTTCTAATTTTTATTTAGACCTACCTTTATTACTATTAATATTGGAAGCACTTTGCAGTGGATAGGACTCGAACCCAAGTCCCAAATTAATATTGAAAGGAAACTGCAGCATGCAGGATTCGAACACAAGTCCTTTCAGTCACCAGAGAAGCTTTAACCACTAAACCAGACAAGTTCTTCTGTCATATTACGATTTCTATTATACTTAGATTAAGGTTAATAATATAAATTATTTTAAGAGGAATATTCAGAAGAGAAATTATAGGAAGAGGAAGAGCATAAGAAAAGGAGAGGAAGATTAATGGAGAGGATTATTAATATAAGAGGAAGAGGACTAGGGATAGGGAGGAACACTAGAGACGAGGATTAACAGGAGAGGAAGATAGGAAGAGGAGAGGAAGAGAAGAGGGAGAGGGAGGAGGAAGAGGAGTAGGAGGAGGAGAGGAGAGGGAGGGGAGGAAGAGGGGAGGAGAGGAGGAAGAGGAGGAAGAAGAGGAAGAGAGGAGAAGAGAGGAAAAGAGGGAGGAAGAGGAAAAAAACGAAGAGAAGAGGAGGAAAAGAGGAAGAAGAGGAAGAAGAGAGGGAGGAAAGGACGAAGAGGAGAGGAAGAGGAGGAAGAGAGAACAATAGAAGAAGAGGAAGAGGAATAGAAGATTAGTCAGGAAACAAGAGGAAGAGAAGGAAGAAGAGGAATAGGAACAAGAGGAATAGAGAGAACAAGAGGAATAGAAGAGGAGAGGAGGAGAGGAGGAAGGATTAGAAGAAGATTAGGAAGAGGAACAAGAGGAAGATAGAAAGAAGAGAAGAATAAACAAAAGATAAGAAGAGGAACAAGAGGAAGAAGAAAGAATAGGGATAAGAGGAAGAGAAAGAATAGGAAGAGATTAAGAAGAAAAGAATAGAAATAGGAAGAATATTAAGAATAGGAAGAATAGAAATATTAATAATAAATAATCTTAAATATTAATAATATTAATAATATTCATAACATTAATAATATTTATAATATTAATAATATTCTTAATATTCATAATATTCATAATATTATTAATATTCATAATATTATTAATATTCATAATATTATTATATTCATTAATATTATTAAATTATTAACAATAATAATATTAATAACAATCTTAAAAATAATAATAATTATAATAAAAATCATAATATTGTAAAAGAATTTGTCTGGTGTAGTGGTTAAGGTTTCTTTTGTTATTGAAATTCTTTTTACCATTAAACTAGATCCTAAAATGGCCTGAGAATGCTTTGTCCATTATTTAAAGGTGTTATCTTAAACATAAATTCACCCCTAAGGCAAAATATACAAAAAGGCTTCATATAACACTTAGGTTTAGCCACCAATTAAGAACATAGAACTCACTATCAACCCACTTGAGGAAGAATAAAGGGATGAATATCATACCAAAATGGTTGCATGCAAATACCATAACAAAAATATTAACAACATTGACTTGGACCCATAAGCTGAGTTTGAAGACAACTAAGCATCCTTTGATGAGAAAATATTTGACACAGTTATGATATTGTACTCGTATTGGTTAAAGCAGATATTGCTAATAAAGAGAAACTTGAGGACATTCTCCTACTAAACGATGCTCTATTTTCTATAAGTGTGGCTGACATGCTGAGAATTGATCGTAGTTTCATTTATCATACATTAACCATAATTTTAGAAGCCAAACATTAGAAAAAAAAAAGAAGTAGACTTAGGGAAGTTACTAACACCACGTGGTTGACCAATGTTTCATGGTTAGAAAATAAAAGTTAAATGGAACATGTACACATATTACACCGACCTAAACAAAGAATGTTCCAAATATTTATATCTTCTACCGACCATTGACTACTTCGTGGATAATGCAACATGATTTGGAATCTTTTGGACACATAATTTGGTTATAATCAAATTTTGTGTATCTTTCTAACAAAAGACAAGACAATCTCCATCATCAAAAGAAAAAAAAATATTGTTATAAAGTTATGTCATTTGGTCTTAAAAACATTTACATATCAATTTCACCAAACTCATATTGATGATATCAATTATTTGATATATTTATCAAGATATTTTATTTAATGATACAACACAAGAAAAGAAGCTTAGAAAGATGTCATCCTTTTTTACTCTTTATGACGACAAGTTGTTTAGAAGAGGATTTTTATCTCCTTTACTCAAATTCCTCAATAAAGATCAAACTCAATATGTGCTTGTTGAGTTGCACAAATGGTCTTTTGGAATATAATTGGGAGCACAAAATATGGTTTCTCAAGCACTTTGTGTGGAGTATTATTGGCCAACTCCCAGGGCCAATGCCAATTTTTTTTCTTAGAAGTGAAAAGAATGTTAACAATTTGGTCCTATATAAAACTTACCTATAGAAGAGTTGCATAACAACACCCTACGCTTTCAACATTTGGGGAATAAATATTATGATTATTTTTTAAGAGATAAAGTCTAGAAACTTGTTTATTTTTTAACACAAATCTAATATATTATTTAATAGTAAAAATATTATAAGACTTGATATGATTTTGATTATTAACAAAAAATAAGACTACAAAATCCTATTTGATAAGGTTCAACTTGAGAATTAGAACATATGATCAATCAAACATGATTTATAATCACTTTATTCAAGAACTCATAATATTTTGAATAAGAACATAAAATCAATCAATGAAATCAATTATACAAGGAGTAGGAGCAAAACTAACTGATTAATTTGGGTTTCCATTGAAGAATAATCCATAAGAATCATCTACAAGCATTTTAATATGTGAAAGTTGCTTGAATCTCCTTGGATTAACTTGGATAGCTCTCAATCATGGAGTTTGAGACCTAGAACTCAAAGAACAATTCAAATAAATAGAAAATTAGTGAAACATATTCACAGAATAACACACTAGTTAATCAGAATTGAATTACACACATGATCTTAGAATCTTGCCACTGGACACAAGCATAATCAAGTGATTAAAGAAGTGTGAATGTTTGATTCTTGAGAACAGAACAAGAAAAACAAAAAATGTTAAAGTTGGAAAAGATAAAGGATGAAGAATATTCCACTTTCCTAAGAAAGATAAGTGTAATTGGACAATCACTCACATGAATTTAGAGAACTGAAGATAGCAATCTAAGGTTGAGGACTTATCTCTAGAACTCACAAAAATGAGAGAAAGTTCGCGAATTTTGTATCCAATCTTTGCAAGTTGTGTTACAATGAAAGGTTTGCATGCTTATAAGCCACATAATATGAAGCTTACAAGGCGTGTTTGGTTATTATGTTATTCCTTCAAATTTGATCAAGAGTTCAGGCCTTATTTGATTGGTTCTCCTAAGTTGATAACCAAGGCCTTTGTTTTTCTAATTTATCCTTGTAACCAAACTACATGTCTTTTATTTCTACTATAAAGAATGATACTATATTTTTATATTTTTATTTTACAAGGAAATTAGAAGAATTATTAAGAAAAATATTTCTAATATTTTTTTAAATTTTGTACATTTCCCTTGTATGTCTTCTTCCATAATCTTGATACGTTTTATAAACTCTTGTTCTTTATTTCTTCTTTCTTGAGTCCTTGTAGTAATCTTTCCTTTTGGTGATATAGGCTCCTATTGTATTAGGATCACATCATTATATACAAACACCTTCACAACACAAAATCTCACTAAACTTATATTTACATTTTTGTTCACACTATTAGAAAATCATTAAATAAAAATCAATTTTAGAGACAAAAAATAAATAGTTGTTATATTAAATAAATTAAATACTATTTTAGAGAGTAAAAAAATTATTGGTATCTAAATTAGTTTCTGTTATTGAAAATAGTTTCTAAATTGGTAATTAGCTATCATGATTTTAGCTACCAATTATTTAGATTCTAGAATTGATAGCTAATTAGATACTAATTTAGAAACTATTTACTAATAATATAAATTAATTTAAATACCAAGAATTTTTTTAGTTTCTAAAATAATATATAATTTAGTTAATATAACAACTATTTATTTTTTGTCTCTAAAATTGATTTTTATTTAATGATTTTCTAATAGTGTGAACAAAAATGTAAATATAAGTTTAGTGAGATTTTGTGTTGTGAAGGTGTTTGTATATAATGATGTGATCCTAATACAAGAGGAGCCTATATCACCAAAAGGAAAGATTACTACAAGGACTCAAGAAAGAAGAAATAAAGAACAAGAGTTTATAAAACGTATCAAGATTATGGAAGAAGACATACAAGGGAAATGTACAAAATTTTAAAAAATATTAGAAATAATTTAAATATCAAGAATTTTTTTAGTTTCTAAAATAATATATAAAATTTAGTTAATATAATAATTATTATTTTTTTCTAAAATTAATTTCTATTTAATGATTTTTTTATAGTATTAATATTCTTTTCTTCACTTAGTGACTTAAACATTAAAACATCATTCAGATACGAACATTCATTAGATTGTGTAACATTCTTCATAATTGTCCACAACTCAACTCAAACATCAAGAGATAAAATATTTCAATAAAAAATGTGACCTAAAATATTTAATGTTTGATAAAAAAAATAAAACTAATGAATTTAATATTGAAAAACTAGATGCATGTTAATATATTTTCTTAAAGCGAGATGACATATTTCACACCACTCAACCATTGCTTTACAGAAACACTAATGATAAACAAAATTCTAGGTAGATTAGGAAGAAGATTTTTTTATTAAAAATATATGTTATTAATACAATTTATTCTTATTTTTTATAAAATTTTAACATAATTTTAATACTCATTTCATGTTATTCTTTTTCTTTTAAAAAATTTAGGTATAAACTCAAAATATATTAAAAAATTATGTTAATATAAAATAGGTATTATATATATATATATATATATATATATATATATATCTGCACCATAATAAGCACATCAATTTAAAGGTGCATGAAGGTGCATGAAAAATGCGTAGACAGAATAATATATAACTTTTAATACTTTCACATTTGCTTTTGGAATATCCGAATAGGTCGAAAACTAAAAAAAGAAATTATGAATTAATGTTTTTAGTCAGATGTTTGAAGGATTTTGAATGGTGCCAAAACTGGAAAAATTTGGTTTAATTGTGTTGAATACGTTAAGTTAAATTGTACTTTTTGGAGGTCGTGCATTACATGCTTCGCAACCACACGTAAATTTTGACAACTTGTACATTGGAGACTCTTTGACATTAACTTCAGAATATAATCATGCATGGAGGAATCGACAATTTATGACTTTGAAATGAAGTTTGAATTTCCAAAATGGGAGTTGAAATAAAGCACGTGAAATTCAGTTACTTTGAGAATTTCTTGTATGCACTTCTGAAAGAAAAATAAATGAATTAGGATCAGTGTCTTATCAACAGTATTGTAATCTATGAAGCTCCGATACGGCTAGTGATATCCGTTTCCGCGCGTCGGACGTGTGTCGGACACGGACACTAGACGGACACGCGAACGACACCGCGTTGGATGCAATGAGGTGGGCCGGACACGGCCCAGTTTAATGACATGTGACGGATACTTTGACGTCGAAAAAGATGAACGGAAGGAGGATGTCCATGAAACACTGTTGAAGATGAATCACTGTTGAAATAAAAAGGGAGAAGAAGATGAACCGTGCGCGACCTTTTTTAAAAAGAAAAGTCAAAGTGTGGGAAATTGAAATTAATTGTTGACATTGGGTGTGCCTTTTCATAACTTTTTTCATATTTTATTTAGTTTTATTATGAAAGTGATATTGACATTGACGTGTGCTTGCTTACTTATTCACATCAAATTATTTTTTATAATTTAAATTAATTTTAAAACAGTAATATTTTATTAAAATTAATATTATAAGATTAAACTTTAACTTAAATTAAAAGAAATAAAATATTTTAAATTATAATATTTTATATTTAATTATAATATTTTAAATAACTTTAAATAAATTTAAATAGTTATTAACTATTAGTTATTTATAAATATTTATATGATGATATAAATGTAATTAAATAATTATTTTTGTGATTATGTAAACATAATCACTTAATGATAAATATTTATGATTATGTAAATATAATTATTTAATGATAAATATTTTTCATTAGATGAAAATGGAATTCTTGAGATTGCTAATTTATCTCTTGATGAACCAGAATTAGAAGTTGTATTTTTCAATGAGGATGATCAAATGTAAAATTCAAACATTATAATTTAAATATATTTATCTTTTGTTAGATTTTTTTATAAATATATATTTAAAATTTTTTTAGATTAAGAAGTATATTAGTATATTTTAACAATATATATATATGCCGTGTCCCGTGTCCTATATTTTTCAATTTTGCCGTATCTCCATATCCGTATCCGTGTCGTGTCTATGTCCGTGTCCGTGTCTATGCTTCATAGATTGTAATAAGTCTTTAATTTAGGATACATAAAAAAAAAACATTGAAAAGTATGTTCATTGCATTTTTTATGCTTTTTTATTTGGTTTTGAAAAATTTAAATATTTTTTAATCACTTTTAAAAATTGTTACTATTATGATATATATATTATTGTTTTTTTTTCTAATTTATTCTTCAGATTTAAAAACATTTTTTTTACATGTCAAAATATTTGTGCACGTGCATAGCATGTCAAATAATCAGCAAACACATAGTAAATTAATGATTCAAAAATAACAATTCAAAGTAATATCATTATGTAAGTACACATATTCACACCATTCTCATATATATTTATCAAATCATATATATTAAATAACATGCAATCAAAATATCTTTATGAAGGCATGATTGTTATCTCTAAACTCAAATACTCACATATGTGGATTACATTATAGTGGGCCACTCTTCCAGGACACTTGATTAACTCAACTACCTAACCCACAAGGTAGGATTATTGTTGGTCTTACCTCAATCTAGTTTACCTCATGATAGTCTGAGGGCATGCCTCCAGTGTCCCCCATTGACTCCTCACCACATGGAACCTTAGTCTATGTGATTGTGGCTACCAATGAAATATAGGATCTCATTAAATTCTTAGCACACTAAATGCAAGTTGTACCTCCTCGATTACCAAACAACTCAATAACACGTCTCAATAGATTATGGGCATCAATTCCTTGTTCTACCGACCTTACACACAAGCAGTAGATTATGGGCATCAACGTCTTGTTCTATTGGGCCTCATATCCCTTACCCCAAAATCGTTTGAGTAAAAATAGATCCAAAAGTAAGGTGGTTTTCTACTTTATTTTTTGTTTGACCAAAAATTATGTTCCTAAAGCAAAAAATTTTATTACTAGAGCCAAGTTCCATTACTAATTTTGCTTGAGCAAAAATTTGCACCTTTAGGACTTTTGCTCGAGTGAAAATCTCGCTTTCTCGAGTCATATCAACACCGTCACACTTTTGTTGTAGCGAAAAAAAAAGGCTTCATTTAAGCAAACATGGCACCACTTTGGATTATATCAACCCTTTTTGCTTAAGTGAAGGCTTCACTGAGCAAAAATAGGCCTAAGGTAAAGATTCTCATGAATGAAACCTCCATTTTCACCCCTAACAAACAAGTTTCTCACCCTTAAGATCATCAACAGGCAACCAAACAGTATCCAAAACAATAAAAAAACAAGGTTTCCAGCAAACATAACATATTACAATCATTATGAAAATTGCATACCATACATCCTAATTATTATCTTTGAATGTTAACTTCCCTAACTTGGATTTTGTCGGTTCTTTTCCTCAAATAGAAATAGTGTGACCCATAACTTAGCTCCCATTTATCTCAGAATCCTTAGTAACATTACCACATGAACATAATCTAATTAGAAAATTCTCCAAATAACTGAAACCCTTCCCAGAGAAACTCTTAAGAATAAATAAACTTAGACTTAATCATTCACCAATCTGATCGAGTAGAATTCATCTTTTCTTTGTCTGCTTCTTATTTTCGGATCTACAAACCGACAAAGTTTCAATGTAATTATCTTAAAGAGAACTCAGAAATAAAGGTGGTAGAAAGATAGAAGTTTTGTGAAAGTGATCTACTCGATTATGCTATTTATAGATTTCAAGAAGCAGCTAAATAATAATATAATGTTCTGTGATATATTATTTTCAAAACGTTACATTTTCTTCTTGTGTTTTTTTAGTATAAAACCTTAAGTATTAGAGAATTTGATCAATAAATTTTGATTTGATAAAATTATTTGTAGTTTTTAAATTTATATTTGTTGAATGTATATTAGGTGATTGATTTTTAATCTCTTGAATTATGTGGATTTAATGCAAATTTTGATTTTCTTTTTTTGCATTTTAATGCATTTTGGCCTTTTTATTTTATTTTATTTAGGCCATAATTTGGTATCATGATTTGATCCAAGCTATATCTAGATAACAATAGAAAGATTAAAATATATCTATAATTTATTTTTATTTACAAATAAATTAGAAGAATTATTAAGAAAAATACTTTTAATGTTTTCTTTAAATTTCTTCTACATTCTCTTTGTATGTTTTCCTCAATCTTGATATATTTTATAAAGTCGTCTTCTTTATTTCTTTTTTTTTTAGCCTTGTAGTAATCCCTCCTTTGATGATACAGGAGTCCTCTTGTATTGGGATCACATTATCATATACAAACATCATTTGCATGAGATCTATAAAAAATTGTAAATAGGATAACATGATTAGTAGTTGAGCATTGTCTTTATCACTTTGTCTCTCAATTTTAATGTTTATCACTTGATTTTAGTTAGATGCCAGGATGGGTGTTGTGACTTTTATGCAGGAGAAACAACACACACAAGGACAAGGTGGAGGCTGAAGTACAGGGACGCATAACAACAAAGCAATCGACAAACTTTCCTTTTTTATGTTAACATGAACAAGTTGAGGATAGGAGTGACCAAATGGAAACTACACAGTGGAAACTACTCAGGTTATCAAAGAAGAAGTGAAAAAGGCTGAAAAATTGACTTGTGGAAGCACAAAACTATTTTCACTTCCCATCTTGGAAATTTGTTAGCATTTGTAGTTTAAGAGTGATGCTATTGGATATAAATCTATATGTATTCAAGGTCCCTAGGTGGTACCCCTGCCAAATGCCATTATCTGTGCAATTGCAACATATTTATAGTATTTTTGGAAGATGACATGATGCATTGTGTTAAATGGGGTAAAAGGCCTTGGTATCTGATGACCTTTTTAGGATAAGTGTACTGCTGATAAAAAAAAGAGTATAAGATTCACTAAATAGAAAACAAAATAATAAAATTTGTTGGAAGTTTGTTGTTTATGATTGTAAGAATTGTAAAGAAAGCAAGTTAAAGAGTTTGTTGGTTCAATTGGGAAAATTGGGATTGAGGTTCATCCTTCTTACTCTTTTGTATTTTGAAAAGCATAGTAATATTCTATCCTTTAATTGATGTTGATTCTATCCTTAAATTCATTTATATCAATTTCTCGCATACAAAAATTATAAAGAGAGTCTCCTAAATATTGATTCCTCGCATATTTATGAAAATCCTTTATCATTACGATTAGATGTTGATAGCAATTAACATTTCAAATTTATTCCTAACATTCAAATATGTTAAGTGTTCCTACAAAGTTGAGACTTCGCGGTACACTTCGGTTTCTTCGGGGTCTTCTCGTCCTTTCGGCCTGTCGGCTAGGCTGTCTTCTGGTTTTCCCTTAATCTTCGAATGCCGCGGACAGGGAAGGGGTGGTACCTGCGATGACACTCCGACGATCAAGTCAGTTCGGGAGTCAGATACTAGGAGAATAGGGAGTCAAGATTACCTTGGGTGCTGTGCTTGCCCCCTATTTATACTGTCATGGATGGGCCCTGGCTGTCGTGGGCCTGTATGTAGGTCCAATCAGGGGCCCAAGTATGCTTTAATCATACTTTGCGTCTAAGTCGGTTTACTTACGCTTAATTATGCGTTTCGCTGGGATTCTTTTCGGCTAATCGGCCTTTCGGCCATTCGATAGTACATATGCCCCCCAGGCTCAAATGGAGTTTATGGAATGCCGAGTCTTAAATGTGCTTGGGAGAATGGCCGTCAAGGGGAGTGGGTATCAGGCTTGGCAACGTGCTTCTGGGTAGGCGGTTTGGTGAAGGGCGATTGTGGTTCCCGTACTCGAGCGCGTGTAACCTTGATGACGTCAGGGAGAGAGAACATGGGCTAATCTGCATCGTTGATTGGTGGTTGATCCAACGGTAGGGAAGCCTCGCGACGGTTTGTATCCTTCGCCTATAAATAGGGGTCGTGGTGGACTAGATTTTTTTCACGTTTACCGTAACTAGCTCCGAGAACCCGAGAGCCGAATACTTACTTTTTACAAGCTTTTACTTGTCGGTTGAAGAGTTTCTGGAGGTAACAATGTCTTCTCTTTCGGTTACCAGCTTTCCATCAGTACCTGGTCGTCCTAGGCCATTGGCTACAGACGGTTTTTCTAGTGATGCCGAGAGTGTCGAGGATTCTTGCGTAGCAAGTCCTTTGAGTCGAGAGAGTGTGGAACCGGCAGCGTCTTTGTCGTCTAGTGCGTATGAGGGTGAGGAGACCCGAGAGGCCGATTATGTGTGGGTTCTTGGGAAGGTCCGGGAGGTGTTTTCTGTGTATACAAAGGTTTCAATGCTCCAAGATTTTGTTGATAGTGTAGATATAGTATTAGAAGGGGTTCCTAACGGTGCTTTCGCACTTCGTAGGTGCCGAGAGTTCGAGACCGTGTGTCTGGGTATGGGGAAGGAACGAAAAGATTTCTTTTATTTTTACTCTTGTTTGATTTCGGACATGCATGTCCGCTTTCCGTTTGACTCCTTTACCATGGAAGTGCTGCGCGTTTTAAATGTAGCACCCACGCAACTGCATCCGAATAGCTGGGCATCGCTTTAGGCCTTTCGGATGATGTGCGAGGTATTGAGTCTTAAGCCAACCGCTAGGTCTTTTTTACATTTCTTTGGTATGAGGCCGGGTGACCGAGTAGGGTGGTTATCCTTGATCGGTCAAGCGAAAAACAACCTCTTTGCTCCTTATACGACTTCTTATAAGAACTTTAAAGATGGTTTCTTTAAGGTTGTTGTAGAGGAGGAAGGCAGACCGTTTTTCTTTGACGGTGAGACTCCCAGGTTTCCATTTTATTGGACGAAGGATCCAGCGCGCTTCAATGTATGGCCGAGGTCCCTGATGACCGATGACGACCTAGAAGTGTTGTCGGTATTGGACCAACTTCCACGCAAGATTCCATCCCGGTCTCTCGTCCGTGCCTACTTGTCGTTTGATAAGTGTGTTGATGTTGATGGTATGTGTTTTTACTCGTCTTGGCATTTTTCTTATTTTGATTGACTTAATGCTTTCATTTTGTGTAGGGATAATGGCCAGTCTGGTGCCACCAGGTGGGAAGAAGGACTACTTCCGGGAGCTTCGCCTGAAAAGGCAAGCTCAAAAGGCCGCTAGGGAAGGAATGCCGGAAGGTTCGGCAATACCATTAGCTGAAGCTGCCGTCCCCATCACCACTGTGCCGGCTGCTGGCACGAACCGCCCTCCTTCCAATCCGAAGAGAAGGAAGAAAGATCGTGGCAAGTCCTCTCGGCGTCACGGGGAGCGCTCTTCGTCAGGAAGATCTCCAAAGAGAGGCAGACTAACCGGGGGGCCGAGCTCTAGTGGTCCTGATTTTCTCGGCCATGAGTTGAATATGGCCGAGAAGGTCAGTATCAAACTGAACCCCTACCAGCAGGATGCGTACCTCTCGGCACGCCCTTCGAAATTGCACGATGCATTCGTGGAGCTATGCTCCAGGACTCTCATACTCGGCAAGCGGATGACCTCTGACTTGATGAAGAGGGACAAGAACACTGCCGAGATGGAGGTTCTTCGAGGGAAGCTGGAGGAGTCTTCTGCCACCTTACAGGCGGCACTGGCCGAGAACACTAACCTCTTATCTCAGAAACAACACTGGGAAGCTGAGATGAAGAAATTGAGGGAGAGGTGTGATCTCGCCGAGAAGACGGGGAGGGAAGTGGCCGATAAGGCGGATGAGGAGGTTCGAGGGCTGAGAGAGAGTCTGTCGGATATGGCTCTTACTCATCATCGAACTGAAGAGAAGGTAGAGAAACTTATGAAGGAGCTGGAAGTCGCCGAGGACAGTGTTATTGGAGAACATGAAGCCGGCTTCCAGAAGGCTTTACGGCAAGCGGCCTTCTTCTACAACATTCCCTTAGATGAGGGAAAGTTCGATGTTGACAAGGATGTTCATAATGATGAGCTGCTACCGCTCGACCAGCTGCCGAGCTCTCCTCAAGCCGAGGTCCCAGTTATCCTGCCAGCCATAGATGTCGAGAACATAGAGTCCGACAGTTAGTCGGTTAGGTCTCTTTTGCTTTCGATGGGGCCATGTGTAGTTGACTTTTTGTAAGCATATGGCTACCTTTTTTGTGTAGACATGGCCGGTTTTTCGGCATTTTGAATATGACTGACTTAGCATTATTACTCACATTTTTGTTTTAGTTGCTTTGTTTTCTTCGTACTGCTTTTAACGTGACCGAGAGGTCTTTTTGTCATACTCGACAGGGATTCACTTAGGCGAATTCTTCCTTGGCCGAGAGGTCTTTTAACTTACTCTCGGCAGGGATTCACTTGGGCGAATTCGTCCTTGGCCGAGAGGTCTTTTAACTTACTTTCGGCAGGGATTCACTTGGGTGAATTCTTCCTTGGCCGAGAGGTTTTTTAACTTACTCTCGGCAGGGATTCACTTGGGTGAATTCGTCCTTGGCCGAGAGGTCTTTTAACTTACTCTCGGCAGGGATTCACTTGGGTGAATTCTTCCTTGGCCGAGAGGTCTTTTAACGCACTCTCTATCGGTCAGGCTGAGACTTCGGTCATCGGTCATGACTGAGACGCACCGGTCATCGGTCAGTGTGATCTGAGCGTCACGACCAGAACAGTTGACCGAGAGGTCTTTTAACACGCTCTTGGCAGGGATTCACTTGGGTGAATTCTTCCTTGGCCGAGAGGTTTTTGACGTACTCTCGGCAGGGATTCACTTGGGTGAATTCTTCCTTGGCCGAGAGGTTTTTAACATACTCTCGGCAGGGATTCACTATGTGCCGAGCGGTCCTCGGGCATGGAGAGCGAGCCACCTTAGTAGGGTCGATCATCAGTCATGCGAGGGGCACATCGGTCATCAGTCATGACGAGACACGTCGGTCATCAGTCATGACGAGACACGTCGGTCATCAGTCATGACGAGACACGTCATTCATCAGTCATGACGAGAGACACTTCGGTCATCAGTCATGACGAGAGACACTTCGGTGATCAGTCACGCGAGACACGTCGGTCATCGGTCAGGGTGATCTGAACGTCGCGACCAGAACAGTTGATCGCACTCTCGGCAGGGATTCACTTGGGTGAATTCTTCCTTGGCCGAGAGGTTTTTTATTACACTCTCGGCAGGGATTCACTTGGGTGAATTCTTCCTTGGCCGAGAGGTTTTCTATCGCGCTCTCGGCAGGGATTCACTTGGGTGAATTCTTCCTTGGCCGAGAGGTTTTTGACGTACTCTCGGCAGGGATTCACTTGGTGAATTCTTCCTTGGCTGAGAGGTTTTTGACGTACTCTCAGCAGGGATTCACTTGGGTGAATTCTTCCTTGGCCGAGAGGTTTTCTATCGAGCTCTCGGCAGGAATTCACTTGGTGAATTCTTCCTTGGTCGAGAGGTTTTCTATCGTGCTCTCGGCAGGGATTCACTTGGGTGAATTCTTCCTTGGCCGAGAGGTTTTTGACGTACTCTCGGCAGGGATTCACTTGGGTGAATTCTTCTTTGGCCGAGAGGTTTTCTATCGCACTCTCGGCAGGGATTCACTTGGTGAATTCTTCCTTGGCCGAGAGGTTTTTGACGTACTCTTGGCAGGGATTCACTTGGGTGAATTCTTCCTTGGCCGAGAGGTTTTCTATCGAGCTCTCGGCAGGGATTCACTTGGTGAATTCTTCCTTGGCCGAGAGGTTTTTGACGTACTCTCGGTAGGGATTCACTTGGGTGAATTCTTCCTTGGCCGAGAGGTTTTCTATCGAGCTCTCGGCAGGGATTCACTTGGTGAATTCTTCCTTGGCTGAGAGGTTTTTGACGTACTCTCAGCAGGGATTCACTTGGGTGAATTCTTCCTTGGCCGAGAGGTTTTTAACTACAATTGATGCTGAGATGTGGTTGATGATCTTGATTTCATTAAATGTGGTGCCTCGTTAAAACCTTCTTCAATCAAAAACCCTTGGGGCAAAAGATTGAAGGTAGGAAAGAGTACACCTGCAATACATATCAACTGAAATACATTTTCAAATGGCTGGCGTTCCATGTTCTGGGAATTTCTCGGCCATTTAGCTGTTCTAGGCGATATGCTCCGTTATGGAGGTTTTCCTTGACTTTGACGGGTCCTTCCCAATTTGCGTTGAACTTCCCTTCTGCTGGGATCTTGCGAGCTTCTCCTTTTATTCTCTAGACTAGGTCTCCCTCTTGGAACGCTCTCGGTTTGGTTTTGAGATTGTATCTTCTTGCAGCTATTTGTTTACAGGCTTCTTCTCTTATCTTAGCTTTATCACGTGATTCTTGGAGCAAATCTAGTTCTGTCCTTAGGCATTCTTCATTTATCTTCAGGTCCTGGAGCTGTCTTCGGATTGTCGGCTCTCCGACTTCTACCGGAAGCATGGCATCAGTGCCATAAGTAAGGTTGTATGGGGTTTCTCCAGTTGTCGAGTGGGGGGTACAACGATAGGCCCAGAGAACTTCCACGAGTTCTTCCACCCATTTTCCTTTTGCGCTGCCCAATCTCTTCCTCAATTCATTCAGGATTACTTTGTTAGCAGACTCCGCCTGACCGTTAGTTTGGGGATGTTCCACGGAGCTTCTTTTGTGCCGAATGTCTAAGCTTTCATAGAACTCAGCCAACTTTCGATCTGTGAATTGTCTTCCATTGTCTGTGATTATCGTATGTGGAACTTCAAACCTGCAGACAATGTCCTTCCATACAAAGTTTTGGATTTGTCGGGCTATGATGTTTGCAAGAGGTTCTGCCTCTATCCACTTTGTGAAGTAGTCGACTGCTACTAACAAAAACTTCCTTTGCCCAGTTGCTGGTGGGAAAGGACCTACTATGTCCATTCCCCATAAGGCAAAGGGCCAAGGGGAAACAATGTTCTGGAGAGCGTGAGGGTGAAGATGGATCAAAGGGCCATGCTCTTGGTAACTTACACACTTTTTCACAAAGTCCTCGCAGTCGGCTCTTAGTGTCGGCCAGTAGTATCCGGCCCTCAGGACTCTAGTTGCCATTGTTCGTACTCCCGAGTGCAGACCGCATGCCCCTTGGTGCAATTCTTTTAGAATGTACCCGACTTCCTCCCTTGTCACACACTTGAGTAGTGGGGTGGAGAAACCTCTTTTATACAAGTCTTCCCCTATCAAAACAAAACGGGAAGATCTTCTTGCAAGGGACAGGTCACGACATTCCTCCCGTTCTTCCCGGCTCTTGACCGCTTTTTTCATGTCAGCTACCCAGTCTTCCGGTTCTATTACCATACATTCTTCAGCGTGGACGGAGGGAACCGATAGGGTCTGCTATATGACACTAGCATGTCGGCCTTTCGTCTTAGCAGTGGCCAGTTTTGACAGGGTATCGGCTCTCAGGTTATCCTCCCTTTTACGTGACTTATCGTGACATTTTGAAACTGGCTAATGATGTTCGTCACTTTGTGATAATATTTCAAGAGTAAGGGGTCTTTGATTTGGTAGTCTCCATTGATGTGCCCAACCATGAGTTGTGAGTCCGTCTTACATTCCACTTTTCGGGCTCCCATGTCTTTGGCCAGAAGCAAACCAGCAATGAGCGCTTCATACTCTGCTTGGTTATTGGATGTTTGGAAACCAAAGCGCAAAGATTGTTCAATTTGTATTTTGTCCGGTCCTTCCAAGACAATTTCTACTCCGCCTCCTTTAGCATTTGAGGAGCCATCAACATGCAATGTCCACCTCACTTCCGGCTCCCGGCATTGGTGCAGTTCTGCTGTGAAATCTGCCAAGCATTGAGACTTGATTGGCCCTCGTGGCTCATACTTGATACTGAACTCGGATAGCTCGACTGACCAGCTAATCATCCTTCCGGCCAGTTCAGGTTTCTGTAATATTTTGTTGATTGGGAAATCAGTCCGCACTATGATATCGTGACTCTGAATGTATTGCCTAAGTCTTCTGGAGGCGTGAACTAGAGCCAAAGCCACCTTCTCAATTACCTGATACCTGGTCTCGGCATCTTGCAGTACTCAGCTCACGAAATAAACAGATTTTTGTTCTACTCGACCTTGTACAACGGCTGCGCTCACGGCTTCCGGCGATGCGGCCAAGTAAACTAGCAGAGGCGTTCCGTGAGTGGGTTTGCTCAAAATTGGTGGTTGGGCCAGTGTCTGCTTTACGGCTTGAAAAGCTTCCTCACAACAGTCGTTCCATGAAAATTTTTCTGCCTTCCTCATAAGTTTCAAAATTGGCTTGATTTTTTCTGCTAACCTAGGCATGAACCTGGAAAGCGATGTCAGCCTTCCCACTAACCGCTGGACTTCTTTTAGGTTTTTCGGACTTCTCATGGTTTCTAAGGCTTGGCACTTGTCGGGATTTGCTTCGATTCCTCGACTCGTCAGCATGAATCGTAAGAACTTTCCTCCTTCCACTCCGAACACGCATTTTTCTGGATTCAAGCGCATATCATATTTTCTTATCTGCCGGAAGACTTCGGCCAAGTCTTTGGCGTGCTGCTCAATGCTGTCGGATTTTACAATTATGTCGTCGACATACACTTCCATAGTCCTCCCAATCTGTTCTCGGAAAATTCGGTCCATCAGCCTTTGATACGTGGCACCGGCATTCTTTAGACCAAAAGGCATAACTTCGTAACAAAAGTTGGCTCTCTCCGTGATGAATGCTGTCTTTTCTCGGTCTGCCGGGTGTATACGTATTTGATTGTACCCTGAATAGGCATCAAGGAAGCTCAACACTTTGTGGCCGGCTGCTCCGTCTACAAGCTGATCAATGCTTGGTAGCGGATAAGCATCCTTAGGACAAGCTTTGTTAAGGTGAGTATAATCGGTGCACATCTGCCATCTTCCATTACTCTTTTGTACCAGCACTATGTTTGCTAGCCAGGTGGTGTAATGAACCTCTCAAATAAAACCGGCATCTAGGAGTTTTCGAGTTTCCTCCTCGGCTATGCGCCTTTTCTCTCCACCCAACTTTCTCTTCTTCTGAGCTATCGATTTGGCTTCTTTACAAATTGATAACTTGTGAGAAATTATTCGGGGGTCTATACCCGGCATGTCCGCCGCAGTCCATGCGAACAAGTCGGAGTTATTGGACAAGACATCGGTGATGATGTTCTTTCCTGCCTTTCCTAGCGTAGACCCGAGTCGCGTGTTCTGTCCTTCTCGGCCCATTTGCCACAATACCACTTCTTCTTTTAACTGCACTTGAGGTTCATTGTTTGGCCTAGGATCTAAGTCGTCACTCAGGGATATGTGATTTACCTCGGGTCTTCGGCTAGGCGGCGGCGGCGGGGAAATTCTCAAGCTTGCGGCATAACATTCCCTTGCAGTCTTCTTATCAGCATGGAGGGTGACCACTTCTCGGCCTCTGCTCGGCCTGTCGGATGGGAACTTCATGGCCAGGTGAGGGGTTGAGACTATAGCCCCCAACTTGCTGAGAGATGGTCTTCCGAGCAAAATGTTGTATGATGTTTCGGCGTCTACTAATAGGTATCTGATCCTGATTGTCCTACAATGCTGATTCCCCTCACCGAATTTGGTGTCCAGGTCAATATATCCTTTGGTGTCAACCCTCTCTCCTGCGAAGCCAATGATTTGTTCGCCAAACTGGATGATGTGGTCTTCTGATATGCCCATCTTCTTGAAGGTTTTCCAGTATAAGATGTCCACTGAACTTCCTTGGTCTATCAGCGTTTTCATGACTACAAAGTTAGCTACCTCAATAGTGACCACCATGGGGTCATCATGCCTGGGGTTTATGTTCTTGAAGTCTGCATTGGTGAAGAGCATGGGAGGTAAATCTCTTCTGCTACTCCTATGGATGGAGTATACAGAATTGACCGCGCGGAGGTGCCTTTTCCGAGAAGAAGAGGTCGTACCCCCTCCCGCGAATCCCCTTGCGATTGTGTTTATCACTCCTCTCACGGGCATGGGTTTCCGGTGGTTCCTTTTTTCTCGACCTTGTCTTTGTCGTTCGTTACCTGAGGTGTTTCTGCGGACCCCTCGCTTTCTTTCGATTCTCGCCTCAGGCTTCTCGTCTTCTCGGTCTTTTTGGACAAAACGTCGCAAATGACCAGCTTGTATTAATTCTTCGATCTTATCTTTGAGGGCCCAACAATCCTCTGTTGTGTGCCCGAAGTTGCGGTGGTACCGACAGTGCTTTGTTTGGTCCGCGCTAGGCGGGGTGAGAGTTCTGATGGGAGCTTTTAGGAGGTCGGCATTCAGGGCTTCCTCCAGTACTCTCGACCTGTCGGTCAGGAGGGGGGTATACCGAGTAAAACGCGGTCCTTTAGGGAAGTCTTTCGACCTTCCAAATTGTGTTTGCCTGCTTCTATTGCCCCTTCTTTTCGATTCATCGGGTGCTCGGGTCTTAGCGCGAAATTCCTTTAATTCCTCGAGCTGCATATACTTTGTTGCTCTTTGGCGTAATTCGTCCAGGGTCGCGGTTGGTTGCATGCATAAGCTGTCTGAGAATGGCCTCGGTCTAAGTGCGGTTATCATGCGGTGCATTGCTACTTCAGGGCTCAGATTTCGTATGTTCAAAGCTATCTTGCCAAATCTGTCTATAAAGGCTCTAAGGGTTCGGCCCTCTCTTGCCGGATGTTTACTAAGGCGATGGAAGTGAGGTGGTGTGGACGGCTGGTAGAGAAATGTGCTCTGAACTTCGTCGCGAGTGTGTCGAAGCAATCTATGGACTGGGCCGGTAATCGAGCAAACCAACTTAACGCAGCACCTTTAAGGGAGGTGGGGAATATCCGACACCATAATGCATCTTCGGCTGTGTGTAGGCTAACCTGCGTCAGATACGCGTTTACATTCTCATCAGGGTCAGTGGTTCCATCATGCTTGTCTAAGGTCGGATTGTTCCAGGTTCCCGGCAAGGGTATCTCTAGGATAGCTTCCACAAAGGAGCTTTTCTGAGGAATTGTGCTTGCAACTTTCAGTGAGGTCGGCCTTACGTTTTCTTGATACGAGCTTCCGGTCTCCTGCATTCCCGTATCAGCTTCCGGGATGTCATACTTTTCAGCAAGTTTCTGCCTAATGTGGGTATTCTCCCTTCGCAATGCTTCCATCTCCTCCTCATTCCTTCTTTTTATCTCTCTTATTTCCTCTTCGTTCTTCTTCTTTAGCGTTTCCATTTCTTCCCGTATCTTCAAGATCAGCGTCATAGGATCTGGCAGACTGATTTCATCCTGAGTGTTCCTGTCATTTCCTGTCATGTTTATTGTGGTCACCATGTGGATATTTCGTGGGGTTACTTTTCGGCCCCACGGTGGGCGCCAAAAATGTTCCTACAAAGTTGAGACTTCGCGGTACACTTCGGTTTCTTCGGGGTCTTCTCGTCCTTTCGGCCTGTCGGCTAGGCTGTCTTCTGGTTTTCCCTTGATCTTCGAATGTCGCGGACAGGGAAGGGGTGGTACCTGCGATGACACTCCGACGATCAAGTCAGTTCGGGAGTCAGATACTAGGAGAATAGGGAGTCAAGATTACCTTGGGTGCTGTGCTTGTCCCCCTATTTATACTATCATGGATGGGCCCTGGCTGTCGTGGGCCTGTATGTAGGTCCAATCAGGGGCCCAAGTATGCTTTAATCATACTTTGTGTCTAAGTCGGTTTACTTACACTTAATTATGTGTTCGCTGGGATTCTTTCCGGCTAATCGGCCTTTCGGCCATTCGGTAGTACATTAAGCATTATCATTTAGGTCAGAAACTTAGAGATACTTTTCAATCAAATCTAAGGATCTAAATCATGATAAACACGCATTACAGATAAAATGACAATACCAATCATCAATCAAGAAAAAAATATTATATTTAAATATCACCTCAATACATAAGAGTTTGAACATATTACTCATAATCCCAAAGGGTAGAATTAGCCACTCATGTTGGCCATTACAAGCATGGAAAGTAAGAAAAGAAGATTCAGGATGTTCCTCCTTAATGGTCGCTGATGACTTTTCTACGACAAGTGCACCACATTGTCAGAAGTAATAATTTGTCCCTAAGGATGGATATTGAACCCACAAGGAATAGTTTAATAATCAAGTAAAATATTCACTAAGTAGAAAACAGAATAATAAAGTTTGTTGGAATTTGTTATGATTGCAATGATTAACAAGAAAATAAGTCAAAGAATTTGTTGCTTCAATTAGGAAAATAGGGATTGAGGTTCATACTTCTTACTCTTTTGTATTTTGATTAGCATGACAATATTGTGTCCTTTGATTGATATTGATGCCCGTATAAAAATCATTTATATCGATTCCTCGCATATAAAATTATTAAGATGCCTCATAAATATTAAATTATCGCATATTTATAAAAACTTCTTATCACTAAGATCAGAGGTTGATAGAAATTAACATTTCAAATTTATTCCTAACATTCATGTTAAGCATTATCATTTGGGTCAGAAACTTAAAGTAATTTTCGGTCAAATCTAAATTTCGAGATCATGGCAAACAAACATTTCTAACAAAATGATAATACCAATCATCAACCAAGAACAAAATATTATGCTTAGATATCACCTTAATACATAAGAGTTTGAATAGATTACTCCCAATCTCAAAGGGTAGAATTAGCCACACATGTTGGCTGTTATAAACAGGGAGAGCAAGAAAACAAGATCCAAGATGTTTCTCCTTGACGGGTGCCTCCTCTAGGGTTTTCTAACACCTTCTATCCTCCCAATTGGATTACAATTCACTCAATGGTGTTTTCCTCTCAATCTTGCGTGTTTAGGATTGTGCCTCAAACCTCCTATTTAACCTAATTGACTTGGGTTAAGTAACATCTTGTCTGGGCATTATTGGGTTCTCCTGGGCGAGTTGCATGAAAAAAGGCCTAACATCATTGGAGTGATCTCACCTGGGCGAGATTGAGCTCGCTTGGGGCGAGAGATCCTTTGTTCAAGAAGGGGAAATTCATATTCAAGAAGGGGAAACTTCTCTTACCTATAATTTCTTATCATGAGGAAATTCATGTTCAAGAAGGGGAACCACTCTAAAATTTGGAGATCTAAAACAAGTTATCCAAACATTACCAAATTTTAGTATGAGCTTAATCAAGTTTAGAGAAACATTTTTCTCAATTGGCTGCACTAAAATTGATAACTAAATCATAAAGAAAAATCAGTGAATAAGAGATCTTTAGAGTAAAAATGGATTATCTGAAGATTTGATCGAGTAGAAATGTAACATAACTTCTTAGCTCTTAGAGAGAGTGATTAGATTTTGAAATAGATGAAAATTGAAGAAAAAAAAATGAAAAGAGATAAAAGAAGGTATGAGAGAGACACATCTAGGAAAATTACAACAATAAATTGATATAAATAAATATAAATTATAATATATGTATGTAAATCATATCATTTTTCTAAATATAATTATTAATTTATAAAGTGGATTAGTTCATAATTGTATGGATCAATCTGACTTAAGTTCATTTAAATTATTGATTAAACATAATGGACAAAAAATGATCCGATTCAAAGTTACAAAATTTTTTAACTTGATCTTATATATTTTGTAAACTTTTTTGAAATTTATTTATTTTGCGGAATTTTCAAGTCATACCTTGATACTAAACTTATTTTTATAACTTTTACTTATGCCTGCATGAAAATCATCTACGTTCCAGGATTTCTATCATTTTGTGAAAAATCTAAACCAAAATAATCATATCATATCATACAAATTTTAATTATAATACAATTTACATATTTAAATATTTATTATAAATATTAATACTACATCAAATAAATCTGTTTTTAGAATGAACACTATAAAAATACTAGTTTCTATAACAAACTCTGCAATACCTATAGCAAATATTAAAGTTTGGTTACTGAGAAGGAAACTTTTCTTTTACTATTTGCATTTTTTTCTTTCAAATTATACAATAGAAAATACACATTAATCTCTACCATCTTTGTTGTTATGCTTCATCACCAAACCCTAATAAAAAAATTAGTCTTTATTTTTTAATGTTAGAGTGGGGTAGTTAGTAACTTAAGTATCTTTCCTTTATATTCTGCTCAATTAAACTATCATTTTTCTTTCCAAGATTAAAAAAAAGTATTTTTATTTATATTTTAATCATGAAAAAAATATACATTGCTGACGAAGACATTGTTTGGCTTTCCATGAATGAGTTACAACTCAACTTGAATTTAGTATAACGTACTTATTCGTTTTTAATTGTTTCTGTTTTCAAACTATTGAAATTTATTCGAATGTTCATTCATAAACTATTATATGTTTTCCAACTACAATGTGACACCAATCAAAATCCAGCTCTCACAGAAACCAATGCTTTGGAAAATAATATATACTTTTAGTTTCTTCAATTTTCAAACTATGAAATAGTTTTCTTTTAACTGTGTCAGACATAAAATATTATATTTTTTCATGATTAATTTCTATCTTAAAGTCTTCTTCTAATTATTTTTTATTTATAGAAAAAATAAATTCGTATTATATAAGGTAAAAGATTATTTCGTCAATTTAAAAACACGAGAAATATTAAAATTTAAGTTAAAAAAGTTAAGAAGTAAAAACATAGCTTATAGTTTAAAACCTGTGATTAATAAATGTTAAAGGTGTTGAAATTAATTAAACAAGGAGAATTTTGTCATTTTCCCGTAAACAATCATTAATGAAATTATTAATTCTTTTTATCTTACTGTATATAATGGCATGCTGTTGTGTGAAGCAGGAATATCTCACAGTTAAACTTGTCATTTTTTCAGGTATGTAATGTAAATTCATTAAAAAAATTTATAAAATATAAACTAAATTTAAAAATAAAAAATAATTAATTATTATATTAATTAAATTATATATTATTTTATAAATTAAAAAATTATTAATATATAAAATAATTTTTATTATTAATAAAAATTTATAGAATAATTTCTAAATTGATATTTAAATTAGTTGTTAAAAATTTTTGCTAGCTAATACTTAAATACTAATTTAAAAACTACTTTATAAATTTTTATCAATAATAGAAATTAATTTAAATACTAATAATTTTATTAATTTATAAAATGATTTTTGATTTAGTTAATATAATAATTAATTATTTTAATTTTTAAAATTAATTTTATTTAATAATTTTTTTAATGATTTTACTCTCTGATTTGTAATTTTTTAAATATTATGGCTTATAATACCATGTTGGTGGGTTATTCCTTCTTGATCTATAGTTTTTGGGTTAGTACTGAAGACTATGACAGAGAAATAACTTCAAATTTGTTATATAAAGTTGAAGTTTCTCTCAAATATTTTTTTTATTTAATTCATTCTTTGTTGATGAAAAAAAATTATATGAAAATTATTTGGAAATCAAACAAAGTAGAAATTATGGGAGATATAAAAAATATTTAAGTTTATAAGATTTTATAATAATTGAAAGAGAAAAGATAGAATTGCATAAATATTTTATATGTTTGAAAATTTGAAAAGTATTGGAAAATGAAAAATAAGTGGAAAAATCCACGAGTAGTCTCATAAAAATGCATTATTGTTTTTCTTATATCGTAGCACAGAATTGTCCTTATTGCATTGTTGTACGTCAGAATTTTCATCCTTGTCTCAAATAAAACCATACATAAAAATGCTTCATTGTCTTATCTTCTTCAGTTTTTTAGAAGATGAAAACAATCATGACATTGCTTTTTCATATGGAAGACTATTATTAAATTCATTTAATTTATTTAAATATCATTAAGAAAAATTAAAATGATTAGAAGTAATAGTTAAGAAACAACTACATTATTGAGAGTTTTATGTGAAGTTGTGTTCAACATAGTTTATTAGTATTTTAAGACTACATCTTATACTAATCTTCTTCAACTTAAAGATAAGTAAAGTTTAATAAATAATTATTTTTGCTAATGATCAGATTGAAATACTACTCAAATGACTCCACCTTAATGCGAAATTGTTATTGAGTTTAGCATAAAATAATATAAATTTTAAAATCTAAAAATAAAAGTCTCAATAATTGAGTTAAAATTGGTATTTACAACACGTCCAAAAACATCTGTAATTAATTTTCTGATTATTTTTCTAAAACAATATTTTGATAACTAAAAACGAAAACCAGTTGAGGAGTCCAATTCAAAAATAATAATTTAACAACATAATTAAAAATTACGTAATAGATCACAAACTTAAGAAGTAAATTAATTTTTTTAAGTTTAAATTCCATAATCATAACAATTTTCGTATAATTAAATATAATATATATAGAGACGTTAAATCAGATAAAATTTTATGACAATATTTAATTCTCTCACCTTTTCTGTACAAGCACAAAAAAGTGAATTGTTTCTCATTTATAAATATTAAAATATTTTCTCTCTTTTTTATATACACTTTTAATTTTTATAATAAATACTTTCTCTCTTTTTTATACACTTTTAATTTTCATAATAAATATTTTGTCTGTTCATTTTCTTCCATTAGTCTCTTACGATGAATACAAAAGGATACGTATAGATGTCGAAAGTATTGATAAACTATAATATAAAATAAATAAATAAATATTCTCTTGGCTTTGCACTTTTGCTTGTCACTATTCATTAGTTATATTATATATCATCACTAAAATAAAGTAATTATTTTAATAATAATGATAATTATTATAATACATATGTCGGTGCCTTGTCTGCCAGCAGAATTTGGCAAAACCATGGGTTGCTGATGATGTTGTTTTGTTACTCAGATCTTGAACTTTTCGAAACTGCTTCTATTGTTTTCTTATAATAACTATTATTATAATAATAGGTGAAAAGTTCAACATTAAAATAAGAAAAGAAAAAACATTCAGTGAAAATACAATAACCCTTTTTTTTTTTATTAATACGAAGAAACAGAAAAAAAAAAAAACTTGATTATTTTTTAAGTAATGTCTCTTCTTTCGATAATGTAGCATTAAGGGTTTAATTTCAAGTAATTGAACATGAGAAAGTAGAAACAGAGAACAAACAAATGTAAATGCAGGTTTGATTTTTATTTACAAAATAAATTAATTTTAGTTTTAAAAAATTTAATTGATATTGCTTATAAGATGGTGAATGGTGAAATCGTAAAGTCTAAGTGTGAAATTAGCCACGAGTTTCAACTAGATAAAGATCAAAGAAAGAACTAAATTAAAAAATATCCACTAAACAAATCACCAAATAATAATTAAATTTAAAAATAAAAAATAATTAATTAATATATTAATTAAATTAGATATTATTTTAGAGAAATTTTTTTTTAATATCAAATAATTTCTATTAAAAATTTATAAAATAATTTTTAAATTTATATCTAGATTAGCTATTAAGATTTTAGCTACTAATATTTTATGTTCTAGATTCTAAATTAGTGTTTAAAAGACTAATAGAGATTAATATGGTAAAATAATGTATAATATACATTTGAAGAAAAATAATATAAAATTAGAAAATACTTTTTTTAAATCATGTTGAAATTTAAATTTCTGATATTTCATTATCATTTTATTTTTTACTTTTATATTTTCTAAAATAGGTTTTACACTATTAGCAATCAAATTCTCATCAAAATCTATTAAGTATTAAAAAAAATTTCCAAAATAATCTAAAAAAAACACAAACACAAAGATGTGGGATCACTACAACTTTGTATAAGAATTAAGGTTTTAATAAATATAAATTTAATTAAGTAAATAATAATAATTTTTTTATTTCATTAGAATTATATCTTATTAAACTCCTCTTTTTAGAAAATAGTCAAAATTATGTTGCATTATTAGAGTACATGTATAGTTATAAAGAAATAATAAGATGAAAATTAAATCTAGTGATCATATTGTTAATCAGTATAAGTAGATCATTCTTTATTAAGAATTACATAGATTTTCTTCTTGTTTATTTTGGTAGAGAAGATATTAATAATGCAGATTTTGATATTATTTCAAAATATATCAAGGATAAGAATTCTGAAAGTTCGAAAGATTTTGCTAAGAGTTTAGGGTTTAGGATGAGTGTTTTCTTTATCAATAAGAATATTATTAGAGTACATGTATAGTTATAAGGAAATAATAAGGTGAAAATTAAATCTAGTGATCATATTGTTAATCAGTATAAGTAGATCATTCTTTATTAAGAATTACATAGATTTTCTTCTTCTTTATTTTGGTAGAGAAGATATTAATAATGCAGATTTTGATATTATTTCAAAATATATCAAGGATAAGAATTCTGAAAGTTCTAAAGATTTTGCTAAGAGTTTAGGGTTTAGGATGAGTGTTTTCTTTATCAATAAGAAAAAATAAATAAATATGGATTACTTAAGGGGTGAACTTATACAAAACAAAAAGATAAAAGAATTAAAATCACACACCCCTACTTATCCCAAACACCCAGATAAAACAACCTATTATGGTCCAAGGATAAAATTCCAAAACAACTCATGATAGCCAATAAAACTCACACAAGACGAAGTCGAAGGAAAAATACAAATCTAACATAAACAACCACCATAATAATGAGTCGTAAGGGTCCTTTTTACAAAAAATTCTACACGTGATTTTACCACATAGTCACACAAACATAAAAGAACCCCTTTACAAATTATCTCTTTCTTCTTGCACTCCCGCCAATAATAAGTCGTTACCCCTCTTTAAGACCACTTTAGTTAACAAAAGGACCTCTTCTCAAAACCTGCAAAACACACAGCTTCTTCCTCCCTAAAGCAAAGGGTTAGATATTCAGAACCACTAAAACTGAAGCACTACTTCTTAACATATTTCATACATACCAATGGTGTCATACACCATTTAGAATAAGTGAACTATGCAATTTTTTCTTTACAAGTAATCACTTGGATGCTAAGGTACAATTTATGATGTTTTACCCTTCTAGTATGAATGGTCCAATGTCCAGAGTTTGGGGGGTGTGTGGATTGCTCTTGTAGGTGAAATATGGAAACATAGGAATATGGGTGTTTTTAGGAATATGGAAACAAAGTGATTACATGAAGGTGAGTGTATATTTATATGTATGATGGTTATGGAATTTAATGTAGTGATGATAGAGTGACATGTTATTATATTTCAAAATCAGTTTAGGAGTATTTTCCTATAAGATAAGTATGGAAACATGAGTTGGTATGGTTTGTGGTGCGATCCATTGATGAATTTTGCTTTCTAGAATGATATTTCTTAAGTGTTTGTATACCGTTTAAGCGATACCCAAACAATGTGTAATGATTTCATGAACTGCTCATTATCGCTTGAGCTCAAGTGATATACATATATAGTTTAAGTGGAGACTTGTAGTTAGGGCAAGAGAGAAGTTAAGGCAACTCTCCCTCCTCTAGAACATATGACTCCCAAGCGACAACATGGTTGTTCAAGCGTAAAGTGAGAGTTTGAGCGAGAGAGACAAAACTAATAATGCTCTTTAAAATTGTCTCGCTTGAGTGGTATGAAATTGCTTAAACCAATAAGTCTTCTTCAATTGTAGGAAGCAAGTCGTTCAAACAACACTTAGTTGATGGTGGTGATGATATTTATGTTTTATATGTGATGTTAATTATATATTTCATATATAAAATTAATGCGTGAGATGCATGTATGATACAAGCATATATATATATATATATATATATATATATTGTAATATTTGTATAACATGTTATCCTTCATGACCCTTAATAGGTGTGGTACCACAAGTGAGTAAATTGTCCTTTATGGATGTGTGGTGATGATATCTAGACCAAGAGTTGTAGTATCAAACATGAAACGTATTAATAAAAAGAAATATCTTATGCTTCAATGATTATCTAATCACATAGATAAAACTTTAGGTGATAAAATTGATACTAATTTTTACTAATAGCATTCTCAATGGATTAAATGTTAATTTCTTAGTAGACATATACTTAATGTGATGTAAAATACGTGTTAAAATATTATATATTTTTTATTTATGATTGATGATTTGTATCTCTTAATTAAATTGAAGTTACAATTTAGTGTGTGTTAAATTAAGAGTGTGATATAATTAATATATATATATATATATATATATATATATATATATATATATAATATACATCTTATAGTATAATGTTTTAAATTAGTTTAAATTCCCATTGTCATAAATGATACAAATAATATTACATGTTAGTAAACAACACATAAAATACTTTTATATTTCCTTTAGACCTAATTGATATATATATATATATATATATATATATATATATATATATATATATATATAATTTTTGAAAATATAATATTTCAATATTATGTAATTATATATTATATATAGGTACATTAGCGTAAATGATATATATTATTACATTATTCATAGTAAATAGGACATTACAATTTCTTCTCACCAGGATTTATACCCTAGTTCATCTCATGTTCGAAAGTGATAAAAGTGAGGTGATTACGTATCTACACCCACAGCATGTTTTTAAATCAATTATGAGAACAATACTTTGGATAAGTGATTTTTTACACAAGTTAAACAATTTTCCAATTTCATGGAAATAAAGTTTTGAGGAGGGATTTTTGTCATTTAAATTAATTCTGTTCATTAACACAAATTAAATATAGTGTAATTACTAAATGGAATGTGATTTAAATGAGCTATTGTTTTATTTGTTTTTTAACTATACCTTAAGGTTTGTTATTTCTCAAAAACAAAAACGAATAAGGACCATCAAACAAGTCATTGTTGGGCCATGCTATTGGCACTTCCCTATTTGCTATTTACACTCCCAAGTTTCTCTATTCTTTGTAATCAAACACTTTTCCAAATTCAAAATTCCCTTGATTCATTAGTTAATTATCATGCATTTAAAATATAATTTGATTCATTTTGTAGTATATTTGATAACTGTTCATTTGTCCCATAATTAATAAAAATTACTATTAACAAAGGTAACTTGTGTACATAATTCAATTTTAATTATAAAAATCATTTGTATCATAATTAAGTTGATTACTTTCAAAAAATAAAATAAAATTAAAAGTTGTATGTAGAATTAATTACACAATGAAAAATTATTTTTGCTAAAGTTATTTTAGGGTTTTGTCTAAAAAGAGGGAGGTTTGAATACCAATGAAGATATCAAGGCCTACTGCATAATCCTAAGAATTCTCTCATTCTTTGAAATGGATCTTCTTCTGCTCCATGATTTTCTTCAAACATCTAGATTAGTACATTTTGATTGATATATTTTATGAATAAATGTACTCTTTTAAAATTTATTAAAAAAATAATAATTATCAAATTATACATAATTATTGTATATAATTATTGTACGATATTGTGTGATATTATATGCAATTATATGCAATTAATTTAATAATGATAGAATCTCATGATTAGTGGATCCTACCTAATTAGCTTGTAATTTGGAGAGAGGAGGTCTCCATACACTTGTATATATTTGCTATACATTGAGTGATGTAAATACACACAAGAGAATAAAAACATTTTTTTCTCCTTACCATCTTCTTACATACAATTTTCTTATATGGTATCAGAGCCATTTTCGAGTCCATCCTAGCGAGAATTTGTTAGGTTTATCAGACCACCCATAACATATATCTCCACGCATGAGTTAGTAGCCTCGGCGTGAAGGGGGTGTGTTGGAGATCCCACATCGACTAGAGATGAGGACATTTCATTGTATATAAGTGAGTGCAAATCTCATCTTATAAGCCAGTTTTATAGGGTTGAGTTAGGCTTAAAGCCCACTTCTTAACATGGTATCAGAGCACCGATCTTGGTGCTCTGACAGCCTCTCCATTTTTATCCGCCAGTTCACTAAATTGTTGTGTCGTTTTTACTCCACATGGTTGCATTTTGCAGGACTTGGCTACGGGGAGGATGATTGGCTCGGGTAAACAACACGCAGGCTTATACTACATGTCCCCTCTTCCAAACCAAGCTCACGCATCTCAAATTTCGACTGACCCTGATTTATGGCACAAGCGCCTCGGACATCCTTCTCCGGCGTATCTACAACTTGCATCTTCCTTACTACCTATCAGTAAAAATTTCATTCTCATTCATAATAATTGTAGTATTTGTCCCAAAGCTAAACAGACAAGGCTACCCTTTCCTTTAAGCACAATAAAATCTCATTCTCCATTTAATCTATTGCATTGTGACATTTGGGGTCCTCATAAAACCCCAACTCATTTTAGAAAACCTTTTTTTCTCACTATAGTCGATGACTATACTAGATGTACTTGGTTATTTCTTATGAATCACAAGTCTGAAACCCAACATCTCTTAGAATCATTCATTACTTTTGCACAAAATCAATTTCAGGCATCTATTAAAATCATCCGCGTTGACAACGGATTGGAATTTATTTCTATGCATAATTTTTTTCTCAAAAAAGGTATTGAATGTCAACGCACTTGTGTCTACACTCCTCAAGAAAATGGAGTAGTAGAACGCAAACATAGACACATTTTAAACACAGCACGAGCCCTCCTACTTCAGTCCCATTTACCATTAGAATTTTGGGGATTTTGGGGGGAATGCGTTTTAACAGCCACATATATCATTAATCACTTGCCAACACCTTTACTAAAAAATAAATCACCTTTTGAGATGCTATATAATCGTCCACCTTCACTTTTTCACTTAAAAACTTTTGGTTGTCTCTGTTATGCAACTGTTGTTTCACCTAAGCAAAAATTTGATCCGCGTGCTCGACAATGCATCTTCATTGGTCATCCTCTCAATCAAAAAGCATACAAATTATTTAATATAGATACAGGCACTTTTTTTACAAGTCGGGATGTCATCTTCCATGAAGGTGTTTTCCCATTTTGCCAACAGTCCCAGACGCAATCCTCACCTCCATTACAAGGTATTTTGCCTACTATTGACATTGACTTACCCACTCCTGTCCAACATTCACTCAACCAACCTTCTTCTCATACTTGTCACGATGCACCTGAACCTCCATCAAACCAACCTTCTTCTCCTACTCGTCACAATGCACCTGAACCTCCACCAAACCAACCTTCTTCTCCTACTCGTCATAATGCACCTGAACCTCTAGTAGACCAACCTTCTTCTCACACGCCAAGAAGTCTATCACCCATTACCGAACCTTCTCCAACTGACCTTCCTGTTCGGCGATCCAGTCGCACATCAATCCCACCTTCCTGGCTTCAAGACTACGTAACGGGATCCCAAGCCAATCATTCGACCACTGCCCAAGATCGGCCGAATGGAACCAGGTATCCTATGCATCATTTTCTTTCTAATTCACGATTTTCTTCTACACATAGTGCATATCTCGCTAACATCACAGCCACCAAAGAACCTCACACTTATGCTCAAGCTATCCTTGATCCAAATTGGCAAAAAACAATGGACGAAGAGCTTTCTGCCTTGCAGCTAAATCAAACGTGGACCTTGACACCGTTACCTGTTGGGCAGAAACCCATCGGATGCAAATGGGTTTATAAAATAAAGTACAACTCAGATGGCAGCGTCGACAGATGTAAGGCGCGCCTTGTCGCAAAGGGGTACACTTAGATTGAAGGTGTCAACTATTTTGAAACTTTTTCACCAACAACAAAATTAACAACTTTGAGGTGTCTCCTCACTATTGCAGCAACCAGAAATTGGTTTACTCACCAGCTAGATGTGCAAAATGCCTTCAATGGCACATTTCATGAAATTATTTACATGGACTTGCCACCTGAGCATCATCGACAGGGGGAGAACATTGTATGTCGACTCAACAAATCCCTTTATGGTCTCAAACAAGCATCCCGAACATGGTTTTCAACATTTTCTCATGTGATTAAATCTATTGGATTTCAACCGTCCAAGACAGACTACTCTCCATTCACAAGACAGAATAACTCATCATTTACTGCCCTTTTGATTTATGTGGACGATATTCTTTTGACAGGAAATGATTTGACAGAAATTCAGCATGTTAAAGACTGTCTATTACAACAATTTCGCATTAAAGATCTTGGAGACTTAAAATATTTTCTAGGGATTGAATTTTCCCATTCCAAAGCTGGTATTTACATGTCACAAAGAAAATATGCACTTGATATTTTGCAGGATACAGGACTCACAGGTGCTCGTCCAGACAAATTTCCAATGAAGCAATACCTAAAACTCACACCAGACGATGGAGAGTTATTAAAGGATCCAATCAAATACAGGTGACTTGTGGGACGACTGATATACCTCACAGTTACTCGGCCTGACATAGCATTTTCAGTTCGGACCCTGAGTCAATATATACAGGCTCCACGGAAACCTCATTGGGATGCTGCAATTCGAGTTATAAAGTACATCAAAGGATCACCGGGACAAGAATTTTTATTGCCATCTGAGAACAATTTGACATTGACAGCTTATTGCAACTCAGACTGGGGAGGTTGTCAGACAACTCGAAAATCAGTATCTGGCTATTGCATTTTTTCTTGGTTCCTCTATTATCTCATGGAAATAAAAAAAAACAGACAAACGTATCAAGATCATCTACGGAAGCAGAGTACTGCGCGATGGCCAATAATTGTTTGGAGATAGTTTGGTTACGATATCTGTTGCAGGATTTAAAGGTGCCATGTAACTTGCCAGCTCAACTTTTCTGTGATAATCAAGCGGCATTACATATAGCAGCAAACCCAGTATTTCATGAACGTACAAAACACATTGAGATAGACTGTCACATTGTGCGAGAAAAATTACTAGCTGGGATAATCAGTCCTTCATATGTACCGACACAGTATCAGCTCGCAGATATTTTTACAAAGACACTGGGCAAGGAACAGTTTTTGACGCTGCGACGCAAGTTGGGGGTTCATGATCTTCACCTACCAACTTGAGGGGGAGTATTAAGAAAATAATAATTATAAAATTATACACAATTATTGTATATAATTATTGTACGATATTGTGTGATATTATACGCAATTATATGCAATTAATTTAATAATGATAGAATCTCATGATTAGTGGATCCCTACCTAATTAGCTTGTAATTTGGAGAGAGGAGGTCTCCATTATATATTTGCTATACATTGAGTGATGTAAATACATACAAGAGAATAAAAACATTTTTTTCTCCTTACCATCTTCTTACATACAATTTTCTTATAAAATCTTTGATACATTCCCAAAAATATTATCCAAAGTGTATTTAAGAACTTCTGGATTACAGATTTCATAAAGCAAAAAATAAGAGTTTTAGGATGTTTTATAATGCATAACACATTTCAAGATTATGTATCTCATAATAAAGTGAAATATCTTATTAAAACCATTGCATAATAATGATAAAAAATATTTTACATAATTTTTTACTAGTAGAAATACTAGTGTATTTGATTTTCTTCATCATAATATCTTATTTTAATAATTTAAATTTAATATTTTTTTAATGTAATACATTTATTTAAGTATAATGTTTTTTACTGTTATTTTTATTTTTTATATTTATAACTTATAATTTGAATGAAAGTAATGTTGAAGAAGTAATATAAATTACAATTTAGTGTGAAAGAAAAAAGAAAGATAATTATTTTCTGAAATAATTGAAATCTGTATATCAGTGGGTGGATGGATGGGTAATTTATATTCATTATTATATTTTTCTCTTTTTTATTGTTGTGTTTCATAAAAAATTAATTATATGATTTAAAATTATAATTAAAAATAAAATAAGAATATAATATATATATATATATATTTTATTTTTTTTTGAAAGAGTCTTTATTATATATTATTATAAATAATTCTAAAAAAACATATTCCAAAATGTGTAATCCATACTGATATTTTTTTCCTATTATGAATGTCTTAGAAAAAAAATATTAAAGATAAAATTGAAATTTAAAAGAATATAAAAAGAAAGTTGAGGTAGAGGAAAAAAAATAAGAGCTTTCTTCTAACTCCATTTATAAGAAAAGCCCAATAGCCCTTGAGGTTGTTTCTTCCTGCACCTCCATAGTTTTTTCTAAGACCTCATTGGTTAGGTGAAACGACTATTTTTTCCTTAAAAAATATATAATGGATTTTAAAATTTTGAAAAAATATATATTTTTTCTATTTACACCTAGAATCCAGCAAGTACGAAAATACCTTATGGATTCTACAATCTAAAATATATTTTAAAAAATACATTTCAAATTATAAAATTTGAAAGGTATTCTCGGATTTGAAAATATTTTTCGAATTTTAAAATCTAGAAATATCTTTTGGATTCCATAATTTAGAATGAATTTTTTTAAAGAAATCCATTATGAATTATAAAATCTGGATTCTGAAATAAAAAACATCAACAAAATAAAGTTTTACCTATGTCTTCTTATGATGAAGGCACTCTTGTAGATGCAAATGATGTGACCTATGGTAAGACGATGGCCATTTTCTCTTCAATTCTAGAAGCTATTTAGAAACATTTTGATGGCGTTTCACATTATGGTTTTGTTGAGATAGAATATGCTTTTGAGGATAATGAGGCTCCTACTTCTAGCAAATCTTCTCTCATTCACATATTATGTCCAGAGGAGTGGATACATATGTCTCACAATCCAGACTATGTCCTAGTGGACGAGTCTCTATGGGTTGTTCCTTCTTTGATTTTGCCCTATAGGCCTCAATCACCTGTTTTAGAGACAGTTGGCAAACACAATTTTAGAAGACCTCATCACAACACAAGGTAAATGGAAAACTCAGGGTACACCCCAATTAGCTTGGACAAATTTAACTTTGACTATAATTTGTCAAATGTTAATTTTGTTCAACTAGCTTGCAAAGGAATAAAGGGTTTCGCCCTTCATCTGTATGAAGATGATGTTGATTCAAACACTTCATCAAATTGTTGCTTGAGAGTTCATCCTTTTCACATTATCTTATATAATCACGATGCATACTTCGTCGTATCAAAGGACTTTTCCACCAAATGCAAACATATGGGAATTGGATGCATATGCTGATGAAAATGTTCCTTTCTACTCTTCATTAAGTTTAACAGAGATGATTGTTGTAGGCTTTGAGACAAATATGCTCCTACCATGGATCCCTCATTCAAAATCAACATACAATCCAATCCCATATGAGATTGATAATGTCCATCCTGAACAAAGTGAGGAATATGAAGAATGGAAGAGTTATGTTGATTTATTCGAGCTTCTTATAATGCTCTAGTTACTGCTATAAGAGAAGCATAGATGCTACAACATTATAAAGCTCTATCATCAACGTGCTAACAAAACCTTATTTGTATTTGGGTTTTTGCATCCAAGCATCAATGAGAAAACAAAGTTTTATGTAGCAGTGGATCATCCTCAAACATGCCTACCTTTCAACATGTACAAAGGTTAAGAGGTCATCTGAGTCAATGAAGACAAACCCTCTCATTTGTTTAAAAACCACCTAATTAGATCATCACGCCTCAAGTTGACTTCTCTTATGGAGAAAGACGAAGAAAAATGGAAGTCACACAACTTGCATTTGTTTGATAGATTCAATTCCTCTATTGCTCACTAGTGGTCTTACACCCGAAGAAAAACCCCATAAATATGAAGATAAGTTATCACGCGCGCCTTCCTTTTGTGGATATCAAGTTTCCTCCTTCCACCACCAAGATATGCAATGTAAAATAGGTGTAGTTATATCCTTTTCAAGTAGAGACGATGCTTATAGTGGCTTTGCTCACCTTCTCTTTCGGGTTCTACCCAAACCTTGAGGCTAACACTTATAATCTATAAGATGAGAACTTGCATCTCAAGGATGCTTTAGAAGCCTCCAATGCATTTCTCCTTTCATCTATCAATGAGTCTGATTAGGCCAAGTGTGAGGCTCAAAAGTGGCATGAAGTGTGTATCTACCTTCTTGGTCTTCGACCCAAGTTGGTTTTTCCAACATCATCATCTACTCCTATGTTGTTGTCATGACATGTGACGATGAACAAATAGAGATAATTGACTAAGGTTATCACTCCTTTGTTATATTGGTGGTTAATAAGGGGTAGAAGAATTCAAAGAGAAGAGAAGAACATCAAGTTAAGGGGGAGCTTAAGCTAAGGGGGAGAAGACGTAGAAGATGTAATGAAGAAGTAGGAGAAGAAGAAAAATGAAGAGTTGGAAGTTTCTTCTTAAGATTTTCTTCTTTGAACAATTTTTATGACAAATTAATCCATATAGTTTGATTCATGTAATTATGTTCATTCCTTCAAACACTATAATTGTATTCAAGATCATATCTTCTAGTTAGTTATTGAAACAAAAGAACTTTAGCTCATATTCTAAGAGATCTTGAAGTTGACACATGCTTGTGCGAATCATTTTAGTAGACAGAAGACAAAAACATTCTCTACAACACAACATAAGCTTCAAGAATATTTTTTGTTAAGATAAAACGTAAGTTTTAAAAATCATGTGTTTATCGTATAATAAAGGCGTCACATATCTTGCGAAACAAAAATTATAACATATTATGTTATTTATTAAACAAAACATTTATATCTTATATGATTTACTCTTTGACACTTTGGTATGATCACTCAATCAAAATTAATAATTATTAAACTTTTTTTTAGAAAATGTTTATGATATAAGATGTAAACATTATAATATAAAAATAGATTAATAATTCATTATGCTGTAAATATTTTATTATTATTTACATACATAACCTCAGTTATATTTATTAGAGATAAAAAAAGCTACTCTTTTTAATGCTAAAATTTTAATATTTAATAATTTTCTTGTTATTCATGTTTTACATCTTGGTTTTTCCCACTTTCCTTTCAAATACATTTGTGGAAGAGGAAATTGGTATATTAAAGTAGTCTTCAATATAAAAAAACATCTTTTTCCTGAAAAAGTACTCATTATACTTATACTGTACGATACTATCCCTTCAGAACTTTGAGAAAAACCCTTACATATACATATTAGATTGAAGTCATCATATTCTTTAATACTTTCCTTATGCCTTCACAGAAATTTCTTCTAAATTTCACATAAATATGTATATTCTTTGAAGACATCACAGAAGCTGCAGAACGTAAATAATACCAAATCAGAAATTTGAATAGAAAATGGGGAGATGTGAGTCACATTCTCACTCTACCCTCCACCTTTGGGGGACGGTAACTAACTAACTAACTAACTAACTAACTAATTAACTAACAGTGACCCTTAGAAAAGAAACAACCTAAGTACGTGTTTGGCATTGGTCAAATTAATTCCGAATGAGATGCTGCTGAAAGTGGAACAGTGAGTTTCTCACAAACAGATACACAAACTCTTTTTCTTCTTTTTGTTCTTCTTCCTACATCTCATAACTCTCTCCTTCTTAACATTGTAATGTTATCATTATTCTCCTCACTGTGATCGAACCCACAAACTCAACCCGGTAAGGTCCAAACCTTCCGCGGACCCACCCGCCATGGCCACCAACCACCTTATCACCCTCACCCGCCGCCTCCGTCACCCCACATCCACCCGCCCCTTCTCAGCCGCCTCGACGATCTCTGCCCGCCCCGCCCCGCCCCCACCCAACGCAATGCTCTACGACCGCCTCGCCTCCGCCACCAGTGCCAAACTCCGCCGCCTCGACCATCCCGACCCCCGCTTTCTCAAGCACGGCAGCCCGGTGCCCTCCGACACCGACCACACGCGCTTCCTCGGCGCTCCCCAAACCCGCGTGACCACGCTCCCCTGCGGCCTTCGCGTCGCTTCCGAGTCCTCCCTCGCCGCACGCACTGCCACCGTCGGCGTTTGGATCGACGCCGGGTCACGGTTCGAGACCGAGGAAAGCAACGGCACCGCGCATTTCCTGGAACACATGATCTTCAAGGGCACCGCGAAGCGCACCGTGAGGGAGCTGGAGGAGGAGATCGAGAACATGGGAGGGCACCTGAATGCGTACACCTCACGCGAACAGACCACGTACTACGCTAAGGTGACGAACAAGGATGTTCCCAAGGCTCTTGATATTCTGGCTGATATCTTGCAGAATTCGAAGTTCGATGATAATAGGATCATTCGTGAGCGTGATGTGATTCTGAGGGAAATGGAGGAGGTAAATGGTTAATGTGATTTTTTTTCTTCTTGTTTATTTTGAATGTTGGTTTTTTAAGCAATTGTGTGTGTGTGTTTGCTTTGAATTGTGGGAAATGGAGGGGATGATGCTTGTTGTGTTTTATTTTGTTATTTATTTTTGTGTTAACATTGAATGTGTTCATTGTTTCGATGTGGTTGGTTCCTTCAATTATGGGGAATTGAGGAGATGATGTTTTTTTTTCCTTATTTGTTTTTGTGTTGATTTTGATGTGTTGTTGTTTTGGTGCAATTGGGTGTGGAGGTGTTTTGTTTTGTTTTATTATGGGAAATGAAGGAGATGACTATGCTATCAGAATCCGAAGTGCACTTTTGTTAAATGGTTATGATTTTCGTTTGTTTTTTTCATTTTGTGGTAATCTCGGAGGGATTATTTTTTTTGTTCCTGCTTTGAATTATTGGAAATAGAAGAGAAAATGGAGCAGATTTGAATTACACATTTTCCCTGTGGTTTCAATGTTATTTTGTCGTTCCATTTTTTGTTATGTTTTCTTGCTTTGTAGGAAATTGAAAAGGTAATGTCAATGGGGATTTGAATTAGTTATGAAGGTATTCTTTCTGGGAAAATTGGGTTTTGAAGTGTTTTCTGACTTAAATGAAAAGTGAGAGAGTTGATGAACACTAGTGTTAAGAAAAACAAAAAATAAAGAAACTTCCAAAAGAAACCTAAACAATTATATTGCGAGAGTTTAGATAAAAAAATGTTTAAAATTGAATTGAATTATTTTTTTATTTATTAAGATTTTTCATTAAAATAAAGCATTGGATTTTGGTCTTTTGTAAGATCCAAACGGGAATGATTTTTGTTTCCAATTTAATGGAATTTGAGGATAGTTTACATAATGTGTCTATCTCTTCTTACCATTTAAACAATTGTTCTAAGTTCAAATTTTTTCATTTCCATATTTTATATGTCAAAATGGTTTTCATATTTGAAATCTTATTTTCCTCTACTGAAGATAGTGATTGATGAAATTTGGTCCAATTTCATTATATTTAGGAGAGTAGCAAATAGTGTAATTAGGGGTGTTACACAATTTAGTTTAATTTTAGAATAAAAATATATTTAAACCAAACGTAGAAACTATATATAGTGTGGGACTGAAGGAATGGGGTGGTAACTACGAAGATCACTTTAAGTGGGAACTCGGTAAAGGGAAGTGTATTAAGTTCTAGGAAGACAGATGGGTAGGGAATGTTGTCTTCAAAGGAAAATTCCTGAGATTATTCTCTTTGTATGGTGATAAAGGAATTTTGTTGGAGGGTTGTAGGAATTGGGTCGGCGGTGTTTGGAGGTGGAATTTAGTTTGACGAAGAAGTTTGTTTGAGTGGGAGAAGATCCAGGTGCATCAACTGCTCGAGGAGATAAATGGATCGAGTCTTATTTTGGGTTCTGAAGACTCTTGGTCTTGGAAAGATGGTACATCTTTAGAGTTTTCGGTTAATTTTGCTTATGGTATTGTGAGGGGAGAAAGAATAGGTGAGTACTCGTGTTTATACAAACTTTTTTGGAGCATAAAGGCCTTGCCTGCAACCCAGGTTTTGGCATGGAGAGTGTTGGAAAACAAGATTGCTACTAAAGTTAATTTAGTTAGGTGTGGAGTTGTGGTTCAAAGCGTTCTTTGTTGTCTGTGTGGTGTACAAGAGGAATCTACCAACCATTTGTTTTTTGGTTGTAGAATAGCTTGGTTAGTTTGGAATCAGTGCTTCACATGGTTAGGTTTGGTGTCGGTTACCCCTCTTGATTCCTTCTCACATTTCTTTTAGTTCTTTATTTATAATGCATCTACATTTGTAAACTCTGTTTTTGGGAGTGTTTGGATTGCTGTGGTAAGGGAGATTTGGAGCCATAGGAATAAGGTCATCTTCAATGGTGGAGTGATCATTCAAAAATTTTCTCTTTGGTTCAACTAAAGGCTTGGTCTTGGGTTACTTCTAAAAATCACTCTGCTCACATTTCCTTCTCTGATTGGTACCTTGCTCCACTGCATTGTCTAAATAAGATTTAATTTATTTGCCTTTCTTAGTCTTTGGTTGGAAGTATTATGTGGGGCATTTGGTTTTGTGGTTGGTGATGATGATGTTGTTTCGCTTTGACAGGTTGGATTGTTATTGCAATTGTTTTAAGTAGAGGTGTGTAAGTTAGGTTTCTGTTATCTTTTGATAGGTGGTGGTTTTGTTTTTTTCCTGTTGGAAGTGGTTAGTAAGGTTTGTTTTTCCTTTCTTTATTGCTTTGTATAAGGGTTGAATCATTCCTGAAGTAGTTCTATTTATTCCTTCTTTATTACTGATTAAAAAAAGAGTATGGTTTAAAAAAAAAAAAAATTCAAACCAAACTTTGGTTTGAATAATTTTTCAATTTGTAATTATATTAAAGATTTAGTCTGTTTTTCATCTTTTAAATTAAAATATAATAATAAAAAAATGTTATTCAAAATCTGATAAATATATTGAATAATAATCTAATAAAAACATAGAAATAAATATATAATATTTTTTATTTATTTATCCTTTCTGTCTTCCTGTTTCTTTCATGATTTGGTTTATGAAACACAGTAATATTCTCATGATGTACAACTTCTTGTAGGTTGAGGGACAAATGGAAGAAGTAATCTTTGACCATTTACATGCAACTGCTTTCCAGTACAGTCCACTTGGTAGAACAATTCTTGGACCTGCTCAGAATATCAAGACAATCACTAAAGATCATCTGCAAAACTACATTCAGACACACTACACAGCTCCTAGAATGGTATGCAGAAATTATTGACCTTCTTTTTGTTCATATGTGATAAGATTGTTATTCTGAGACATTTCATACAGTGTATCTTTCAATTCCTAAATAAGACAAAATGGCCTCATGACTGTGTGGTTTGGGTCTGGTTTCTTAGGTGGTTGCCGCATCTGGAGCTGTCAAGCATGAAGAAATTGTAGAGCAAGTAAAAACGTTGTTTACTAAGTTGTCAACAGATCCCACCACAGCTTCTCAATTAGTTGCAAAAGAACCAGCCAACTTTACCGGTTCCGAGGCAAGATCATTAGAATATACACTTCGAGTGCATAAAAAACTGTCTTGTTTTGTAGTGAAATTTAATAACTATTTTAATGTGTTTTTAAAAACAGGTTAGAATTTTGGATGATGATATTCCCCTTGCACAATTTGCTGTAGCTTTTGAAGGTGCTGCATGGACAGATCCTGATTCCGTTGCTCTGATGGTCATGCAAGCTATGTTGGGTTCTTGGAATAAATCCACAGGAGGTGGAAAGCACATGGGGTACGCCACTTGAGCACTTTTTTAACCCCCAAAATAAAAAACTAGCTGCTCTGCCTCCTCATGATCACATAACAGAGTAAATTTTCCTTGTTACAGTTCTGAGTTGGCGCAACGAGTTGGCATTAATGATGTTGCAGAAAGCATGATGGCCTTCAATACTAATTATAAGGATACAGGTCTCTTTGGTGTTTATGCTGTTGCTAAGGTGAGTCATTGTGTACATTCTTAGATTCACAATGCATTTGTTTATTGTGTTACATGTAGATTTGAATACAAGCACCATGTATCTCCACATCACATACCAACTTTTAGCCCTCTTGGATGCTTCTAATCCTGTTTGATTTTTCAACATTTCTTTCCTATTATACTTCCAATCAAGGTTTTGAATCGTAAAATTCAAATATAATGAAAAGATACTTCAAATATAACATATAAATCATATATAATGTTCAATATAAAAATTTAAATAGCTAAATAGAGTAAAATAACTTAGGCAGATCAAAGGAAATCAGATTACAAAAGATATGGCTTATGCTCACTCTCCTGGAAGCTATACTTTGATTTAGACAAACTAATTATTTCTAATTAGCTAGAAAGACACTTGACTATACTGAAGCATGAGGGCCTAATGGAATAAACCCAATAAAAGTTGGAAGTATGTATTTGTATGTTGCAAAATCATCTTCCTGATCCTTCGACTTGTGGTATTTAACACATTAGATTCTTTTGGCATTGTGAATTCTCTAATTTATTTGTGAACTCGAAAGAACTATTATATATAAACCTATTAGAATATATAGTGTTTTATCTATATAAACCTATCAGAATCTAGAGTGTTCTGGCCACGCTAATCTTAACTGTGTGCAATGTATATGAATTGCTTTATTTCAAGCAGTTCATGAACATTTTATTTTTTTATTATGTAATGAAGATCCCTTTTTAATTTGTTCTTTAGAAGGATTGCTTGGATGACTTAAGCTATGCAATAATGTATGAGACAACCAAGTTGGCTTATAAGGTTTCAGAAGATGATGTTACTCGAGCTCGTAATCAGGTGTGTACCATTGCTCCTATTTTGCACAGTTTCTTTACCCTGCTAATTCTATGTGAAAATAGGAATTTTGCTTTTGCATGCAAGATATGTTGGATTAGTTGGTGCTCAATTTATTTCTGTATTCTGTTCATTGGTAGCTACTTAAAATTGTGTTTTTCACAGTTGAAATCTTCACTCCTGCTTCACATAGATGGAACAAGTCCAGTAGCTGAAGATATTGGGCGCCAGGTACAAAAAATCTTAACTCAAAACAACTTTAAAAGAAGACGGTATGATAAGGAGTGGCTTTGCTACTTTACATGTGTAAATAAAATTATTTAACACTACTGCAATTAGAAAACTATTTACCTGTTTGGCGAGAAGTTCACCTGTGACTTATTACTTTCTTTTTTAAAAAGCAAGTCATAACTTGAAGCCAAGACTTGTAGATGGCAGCTAAATAGGAAAGAGAGACCTACTATTTTGCTTGTCTATTCACGTTAGAGATCGCTGGCCCAAACACAAACTCAAACCAATGAGATGTAATCTGAGTGTTGTGGGTGCGTGAGTTGTGAAAGAAAAAGATTCCCATTTTCAATTGGGAATATGATGATTAAATAAAAGATAATAATAGTACAACCAGATTCTGAATGCAGAAAAGCTGATACTTTTTTATGTTTACATACTATTTAACAGTTTTGACTAGAGATTGTGTATAGAACCTTCTTTTATTTAGGCTCATAACTTTTCTCTAAAATTTATAGGATGTCATTTGAATGGCCAATAGCTTTTCATGCTGAAATTTCCTTGTTGTTTACCCTATACAATGTTTTGTTGCTACCATTTGATAGTTCCTATTCTTATTTACTTTTTATGTGGTCATCATTCCAGTTACTCACCTACAACAGAAGAATACCATTTGCAGAATTGTTTGCTAGAATTGATGCTGTGGATGCAAGCACAATAAAACGTGTTGCTAACCGATTTATTTATGACAAGGTTTTGTTTGAACCATTTATCTTATTAATCTTTCAATGTATAACACAAACGCCAGTTCATTTTCTAGGCATTTTGTTCTGTCAGCTTCTCTCAGAACTCACATTACATTTGGCCTTGCAGGATATTGCAATTGCTGCTATGGGACCTATTCAACGTTTGCCTGATTACAACTGGTTCAGACGAAGAACCTACTGGAATCGATATTAGTTTTTATTAGTTTATGTTTCTTCAACTTCCCAGGAGATGTGCCCAAGGAATCAAATTTACACACCTTGTATGTCTCCAAATATTGTTACAACATTCATTATTTATTTGGTGTAGGCATTTTTTTAACACATAGGGAGAAATAAGTATGCTGTTCTTCACGATGTAATTGTGCTTGACTCCTACCACTTGTTGAAAGTTTTAATGACTAAAAGTTGTCATTGTTTCTCCAGAACAAGAGTCTGATTTCTTCGTGAATAATTAGTGAGATTTACATAGGAGTTTAATCTTTTATTTAAAGTTGACATGTACCGCATCATTAAACCAACACATACTCACATACAACCAAACTCTCATAAATGCAAAACAAAAATATGGGAGTTGATACCTATTATGAAAAGAGTCTTGACAATAAAAAAAAAAAGGGGAAAACATTAAACCAAGTAAACTCCAATTTATTATCAATCCCAAATTTAACAATTGCCTTCACGAAAAAATCTGAGAACAAAAGTATATAGCTTCACAACTTTTCATGTATTTTGTCCATTATAGCTACCAAAGATTTAACTAGAGATGACAAAGCGGGTTGGTCTCTCAGCACACCCTCATTTAGACGGGATGGGTTAACTTTTTGAACCCATTATCCTGTACTTTTTGAAGATGGATTTTATGGAGAGGAAAATCATGGGTTTGAGGAGGTAGACATAAGTTCATTTGCAGTGAAGCGAGTTCACTTGGACTTGCATCAACACATGTCTTTCATGTTTTGTTTAGATTTGAAGATGGATTTTACAGAGAGGAAAATCATGGATTTGAGGAAAAAAGAGTGAAAAATTAGGTTATTTAAATTAAGAGAAAGAGAGCGCAACTGAAAGAAAAAATGAAAAAAAAGTTTATGAAAAATTGTGAGAAATATGATAAGTGTGATTGATAATTTTTTTAATTGATAAAATTATAAGATTATAATTTTACGCTTACAATTAAAATTAATTTAAATGAATATCAAAATTTTTTTAGTACATGAAACTTGTGTGGGAGCAAAACATTATTCCTACTATGGATTGTAAACTGAGTTGAAAAAAATATGAGGAATACATGCAAAATTGTTGAAAATGAATTTTGATAAAATTTACATGAAATTGGAATACAAATAATTGTAAAAGATTTAAGTAAAATTTGTAATCCAGAAAAACTTAATAAAACAAACCAAAATTGTGATCAAAATTCAGGACCTAATTAATAATAAACATAACATGATACAATAAAAGAGAGTTAAATTGGAATAATTAGAAGAAGAAAAAATAACTTTGGATTATGACTATTATTTGAGAGAGTCCTGGAAGTCATCAATGTTTGTTGCAATTGGTCAATTCGTTGATGAACCTTCTTAAAACTCTTATTCACATTGATGTTCAAAGTATTTAATCTTTGTTGCAACTCCTGAATACCACCTGAAATTTTGTGAAAGCATTTGAGTATCATGGGGGATTAGGGGTTGAGGTATAGTGTCTTCAACATGGTCGTCGGGTATTGGTGGGTCTCGCTCATCTTGATTCATCTTACCAAGTTTCTAGACACAGTTAACTTGGTCAATATTCAACTTGTTCAAGGTTTTTCATCCGAAGTGGTATGACCAACGTAGTTCCACGAATGCATTGATGTATTAAGTCTATGCTATAGTGAACCATGATTCGTGTAATCAAAATGTTATATGGAAGAGACATGTTGTTGTCTCGACATTTAATTATGTGTTGCATTATGTAATAAGACCAATTAATTAATATATTATTTTTCATGACCCATAACATGAAAATGTCTTCATGCAATAACTAAGCAAAATTGTTGGCTTGTGCACTCAATATGTGCATGAACACGTAATTCATTAGTGTGTCATTAATGTTCAAACTTCTTACATTCTTAACATTTCAACCATGCATCTATGGTTTGATTATGGAACTCAACACCATATCACAATTGTAGTTGAGTTGCTTAAGGATGTTTGAAAATGACAACTTTTGACCTTTGTACTTCAAATTAGTCAAAGTCAATCAATTTGAATGTCTGATTTTAATCTTCTTCTTATTAATCTTAATAGAGAAGTTACAAAGTTTTGCTATCTTCCGATTAGAATAAAACACTTTAATAAGATCTTCAAAGTAAATAACTTTCAACATAAGAAATTATTCAAAATCTTGAAAGTGTAAATGATGGTAAAAGTAAATTTCTTGTCTTTGTTTGTACTAACCAAGCTTAAGTTATTTACATAGGTTGGTTGGAATGTAAGCTCTGATTTAGCTTAAGGACATTTTTAAATTTTAAGGAATCCTATAACACTATCCAACAATGTAGGTGAAAGTGGTATAATACCCAACAAACAAGCTTTTCTACTCTAGACTTGCACAGTAGTATCATGTTGTATCAAGCTTATCATAATCTCAACTATCAAGGGGATTCCAATCTAAATTTAAGGTACTACCTAAAGATCCAAAGTCTCTATCCTCAAACGAAAACAAAATGTAGTTCATTGATAAACACGTTTACATACAGATGTTGTTTTATTTGACCCTTTCAGTCGAGTTAGCAAATATACAGAGAAAATACTCGAAACTTTTTCTTGAAGTTAGAATAACAGTATCTTACCCAAAATCTTCTAAAAATTGTAAAGTGAAATTACGTAGTCGTAGTTTTTGTTAAATATTATACTGTAAATAACTTTATAAAAAGAAGAAATTTTGTTGATCTAATTGTTAAATTATAATTTCTATCATTATAAACTTTGTTAAATTTGAACAATCATACACTACAAGAAAAATTAGCTTTTGTGACAAAAGGTTAATGATAAATATAGAATTTGTCACTATTTATATATTATTTGTGACTATTTTTTTTCTTGTCACTAATATTGTTTATAATAGTGACAAACTAAAAAAATTGTCACTATAAATATATTAAAATTAGTGATAAAGATAAATTTGTCACTATTTATCTATTATTTGTGACTACTCATTTTACTTGTCACAAATGTTATTCATAAGAGTGACAAAATTAAAAAATGTTACAATAATTATATTAAAAGGTTAAGAACACATATGATAAATAATTACTAAAAAATATATAATAATTTTTTTATAACAAGAATATAATTAATATAAATTTATTAAATATTTATAAATTAATAGTTATTTTAATCAATGATAAATTATCAATTATTAATTTGTTAAAATATGTCTCAATAATAATGTGTTATAAATTTTTTTATATACTTAATAAAAAATTTACAAGTACATGTATTTATATTAGTGGTAAAAAAATATTAAATTTATGTTATTTTAAATTTATAATTTTTTATAAGTTAATATTATTTTTATTTTATGATAATATAATTAATAGTGATAAGTATAAAAATTGTGACTATTTTTTTAATTTATCACAAAAAGTTTAAAAAAAATTGTTCTAGTTTAGATTTGAACTCAAAACCCTTAAATGAAAGAAATTCATTATTTCCACTATACCACTTTAGAATTTTAACAATATTTGTATCAATAATTATATGTCATAAATTCATTCTTAAAAAAAATTATTAAATTTATGTTATTTTATATTTAAATGTATGATCTTCTTTTTCATAAGTCAATAATTTTATTTTGTGATAATGCAATTAATAGTGTTATATATAAAATTTGTCACTATTTGTATATTAGTTGTGACTATATTTTAAGTTGTCACTAAGAGGGTTAGATCACCTTTTAAGTGATTCTGTTTATTTATTTGCATCTTGTTGATAAAAACAAAATGTCACTATTTGTATATTACTTGTGACTGTATTTTAAGTTGTCACTATTTGTATATTACTTGTGACTATTTTTAAGTTGTCACTAAATTTTTATTAAAAATAAAAAAATATACATGTTATAAATAATTATTTATTAATGTAAAATACCATATGATAAATTTATTTTTCTTTCAATAAGAATATAATTAATAAAAAATTATCTTTTCTTTTCAATTTAACACTCTTTTTATTTGATTATGTTCATCTTTTTTCTTCATACTTTATAAATGATATAGACTTATACTATTTATTAAATTTTATCTCTTTCTAAAAATAAATATAATTATAAAATATAAATGATTAAGTACAAAGTTTGTTATTATGTATAAATGCATAAATATAGAGGATAAGGAATCAATCTCTATTTGTAGGCTTTTAGTTATAACTGGTTAAAATATTCAAAAATAAGTTTGAAACTTATAATTTTGGTTAGTTATAACTAAATCAGTTATCATGTATTATTCAAATTGTAGGTTATCTCCACATATGTTGAAAGAAGATATATCTTCAAATATCTTAGATTTAAGATACGAATAAAATGTTAGTATTTAGATTTCTTATGAGAAAAATACAATTATTCTATTTGAAATTAGGTTTATCAATGTTGTTTTACAAAAATATGTAGTGAAGTTTGTCATTAACGTCATAATATATAATATACAATTATTTAATTATAATTATTACTTTATTGTGAACCTCATAATATATTTAAATAAATAATAAAATATGAACGTAATTATATTTAAGTTAATATATAATCAACGCTTATTGTTAAATAAAATAAGATAATTAAGTATTATTTTATTAAAAGGATATAAAAATGTAACTTCATTTATTAAAATAAAAAATTTAAAATTTATTTTAAAAATTTAAAATATATAAATGTTATTAAAATATTATGAAAAATAAATATTTTTTTTAAGAATATAAAAGTTTGAATAATATTTAACCTGATTTATAATGAGATAATTAGATTTTTTAAAATTAAATTATAAAAAAATGCATGTTTTTTTAAAGTAAAATTGAAGAGAAACTACTGGTGTTTTGGACTTCTTAGATGAATCCATCACATATGTAACCCTAGGATTAAACCTCTCAACATTATTCAAAGACTCATGACTGTGAATATCTAAAACTGAAGCAATTATTTTCATGAGATATCTAATCTGAATAATAATAATATTAATTAAATTAATAATATGAATGATATTAAATATTTGAATAATATTAAATATATGAATATTATTAATAATTTTTATATTATTAATTATATTAATATTGATAATCATACTAATAAGTATAATAATAATCATAACATGACAACAAAATTTATAATGGTTAAAACTTCTTTGGTCATTCAAGGGACTTAGCTTCGAGTCCCACTCACTACAGTTTATTTCTACCATATATAAAAGCATATATAATAATTGACAATAATAATCCTAAAAATAGACATAAATAATAATTGAAAATAATACCAAAAGAGGGGTGTGGGGGGGGGGGGGGGGGGGGGGGGGGGGGAGGTGTGTGTACAAAATTCTTCCTTAAATAAATTGATTTTTTCTTGTAGTACTATTTAAATAGGATTATTAGTGACAACTAATATATTACTATTGTCTTATATATTTGTGATATTGTATTATTGTCACTATTATATAAAATTATTAGTGATAATTATTTGACATTTAAAATTATTGTCACAAGTATAATAGTAACAAGAGTACTAGTGACAATTTCATTATTGTCACAAGATATTAATAGTGACATACTCATAGCATTTAGTGATGAATATTTATATCACTAAAGTTAATTTTTCTTGTAGTGATAACATGATTATTCAGATTAAATTTGAACAATACTAATAATGATTATCCATATCAATTTTTTGTTAAAATACCAAATTTTGCACATTTTAATAAATTTTAAAAAGTATACATTACATTGATTTTGATTTGATTTATATTAGTGAAATATCAGATAATTTTCATATAAAATTATGTGCATATAATTTGTAAAAAGAACTTTCAATCTAATTACGAGTTTAGAAAAAAACACGATTTAATAGATTAAACGATGTAAATTAAAGTTATATAGTGTAATTTGATTCATTTTCATATATATATATCAAAACAATGTTGTTTTTTTCTTGCAAAAAAATATTTCAATAACAAACGAGACCAGAAACACTTAAATACCCCATGATGACTAATGAATGTTCAATAAGAAAAAGTTCTATTTGAAGCATAAACATGCTCTTATTTTGTTCATGCTTTTTGAATTTTTAATTTTCATTGGCTTCTTTGATGGCTGCATTTGGACACTAAGAGTTGGCTCCATTTGGACACTAAGAGATGGTTCCATTTCTACTTCAAGTGATGATTGTGCACTCCCTTCTCCTGATGGCTGTGTGCTCACTTCAGGTGATGCCATTTCTGTTACAATTGACTCACTATATATTAGATAGACACCTGCTTTCTTAACTGTCACTCCTTGCCCAAAAACTACAGAAATCTCTACATTGTCACCAGGTTCTACATTTGATGTTATACCTACCCAATCTTCATCAGTAAAAGACATCGTTGTTGTTTGCCTGTACATGTGAATGGTGTTCTTTGTGTTATTAAAGATGAATACGCTTGCAAGACTTTCACTTGCCATGTTTTCAGGGGTTGATGAATAAACAACACACAGAATCATCCCCTTCATTGGGCAATCACTGCCATCAGGCACTTGGAAAGGTACTGAATATCCTTCCCCTGTATAGGCTAACCAATAAGGATAATTGTCCCCTGGAAGGTGAACATCACTGGAACCATGGGTTTTCAAGACCTGTATCATGAACAAGCTTAGTCATTTACGTATTTATGTAATTATGCTATTCAATTCAAGTGGATATTTTGTGTCATTGTAGTGTCTGTTTAAGAACAAAAGTGTACAGCATAAAAAATAGATAAGGAAATGGATTGAAATGAATTCAATCAATAGTTAGGTGAGATTTCTATTTGCGTCTGTATGACACCCACTTACAATAAAGTTTGATCATCTCAAATCATAAAGTTGTTCAAAGTAATACTAGTGTATTGAGTTTTAAGATTTCATCATCAACAATTTAGGGAATGTCTTAACTTTCCCTTCTCTTTTGAGGCGGTATGGGATATGTACTTTTGTATCCGGTCAAGGAATGGAAGGGAGGAAGCTTGCCAACTTTTAGCTCGTCATGGTCCAGTTGCAAAGTCTTTTGGTGGGTTTATGCATAATTATGCAGCTCAATTTTGCTGCATAATAAGGTTAGGTGCAAATGCAAGGAATCATGGTCTTTTGTTTCCATGTCTTTATCTGTAAGGAGTAGAAAAGACCCCTTTAGAGATCTTATTCTTGTCCTTTTTTCTGTCTTGATTTAAGCCTTCACAAGAGATGGTAAGGTAATTCAGTACCCACTAAAAGGGAGCCTACACGGTCAACCTGGACTTTGGTGTCTAAAGGGTTTTATGTTGGGTTTTACTGCAGAATTATGCAGCAACCATGGCAACCCACTTATATCTTTTATTTGATTTTGTTGTTTTGGTTGCCTTTGTTTTTATGTGGTAATTGGTTTTTATATAAGGGTTTAGACACCTCTAAAGTGTTTATCTTATTTTAATTTTATTCTTTACTGATAAAAAAAAATATCAACCATTTCAAAATGGGATTCTTGATTATCATAAATTCAATATGGAAAAACAATATAAGAGATTTTTGTTGGTACTAGAGAAACAATATAAAAACTCACAACTAAAATAAAATTTTAAAAGAGAAACAAAATAGATAATAGACAATAATATAATTTTACTAAAGGAAAGAAAATTAAATATCTTTGTCTCAAACTTCAAGGAGAAAACAATAACATATTCTCTTGAAAATAGGAAGAACAAGTACAAAGAACAAAGAAGAACCTTAAAGGAGAAACTATTTTTTTCTCTTAATTTTTGTCTCGAGCACTAAAGCAGTAGAAAATAAAAAGAAGAGATTTTTGGTGTGTCTTACTAAAAAAGAGATTTTTTTATGTGTCTTACTAAAAATCAATGCACTTCTTTTATAATAAGAGAAGTAAGCACCAAAATGATTTTTTCCTGACCTAGAACTTCTCTTCTAACATTCTTCCACTTGAAGATTTTGATGAAATTAATCAAATCTTTACACCATGCTTTATATTTTGTCATGTTGTTTATTTTTTTCATAGGCCATAATAGAGTCCATATAAACTTGTCAATGCTAATTAACTGGCTTTGTCATAACATATGCTAGGTTTTCATTGGTGTGATTCTTTTGCATGTATACACTTCCTTCCTGTACTACTTCTTGAACAAAGTGGTAACATATGCCTATGTGCTTTGTCTTAAAATGAAAGATAGGATTCCTTGCGCTATTGGAGCCCGAGTTCCTCCATTAACCTTTGAATCCAAATAGTTTCCTTGGATGCTTGGGTATTTGTCATGTACTTAGCTTTTGTAGTAAACAAAGCTACAATACTTTGTAACTTGGATAACCAACTTACTGCCCTTCCTGCAAGTCTAAACGTATAGATAGAGTAGATTTTATTTTATCAAGATCACCTACAAAATCTAAAGCAACATAGCCTTTGACAATTAATTTTGATCCTTTGAAACATAGTGCAACACTTGAGGTTCCCTTGATGTATCTAAAAACCCTCCTAATAACATTCCAATGCTCTATAGTAGTATTTGTCATGAATCTACTGACCATTCCCACTTCTTGTGTAATGTCTGGTCTTATATAAATCATAACATACATAAGGTTTTTCACCGTTGAGGCATATGGTACTCGAGACATTTTTATCCTCTCTACTTCATTGCTAGGACTCATACTTGAGGATTACTTACAATTGATTGGAAATGGTGGGATACAATTTTGCTTGAAATCTTGTATGTTGAAGGCCTGCAAGATTTTAATTAAGATTCTTCTAAGTAAGCCAAATCTTTCTATCTTTTTTTTTCTCGATAAATTTGCATCCCTGAAATCTTGTTTGTTGGTCCCAAGTTCTTCATATCAAACTCCTTAACCAATTTTGTCTTCAATTCTTGGAGTTAAGCTTTGTTGGGGCCTACCACCAACATGTTATCTACATACAACAATAAGATCATAAAGTCATTCTCATCAAACTTAGTACAATGGTCTGAACTCAATCTGTTGTAACTGAGGCTAATAATAAAAGAATCAAATCTTTTGTACCAATACTTAGGCACATGATTTAAAATGTACATAGATTTTGGTTAGAGCATATATATTTCCTCTTCAAGTTCTCCATGAAGAAAAACAAGTTTTACATCCAATTGATCAAGATGTAAATCAAATGTAGCACACAAGGTTGAAATAATTATAATTATTGCCAATCTAAAAATTGGATAAAATATCTCACTAAATTCAATCTCTTTTTTATGAGAATATCCATTTAATACCAATCTAGCATAATATCTTTTCACTTGATCTTTCCATCTCATTCGATCTTATGGATCCATTTGCAACCAATGACTTTTCAACCTTTTGGAAGTTCAACAAACTTCCATGTCTTGTTTTTATGAAGAGCTTTTATTTCTTCTTGCATTGCCATCATCTGCAAAGAAGTTGCATATGAACTACTCATAGCCCTTTGAAAAGTTGAAGGCTCTCCTTTTTCATTTAAAAGACAATACACATTATGACTTGTCATAACATATTGTAAGTGCCAAGATGATTTAACTTTTTCCTATGTTGATCGTTAGAGTCCTTCATCACTAAGCTTATTTGGCTCTTATTCTTCTTGCTCTTGTTTTGACACTGAAGAATCATCTGAAGTTCTCTATCTATTGTATAACAGTGTCCTTTGTAAAGTTAACATTTGTTTGCTTATTTTGCAGTTCATTTTTTGCAAAAAACTACATCCTTGTCAATAACGATCATGTGGATTATGGGATCCCACATGCGATACCCCTTCACATTGTCAGCATAGTTCAAGAACATACAATTTATAGATTTTGGATCCAGTTTTGTTATTTCTTGGGAGTTGCACGTACACAAGACAACCAAATACATGTAATGAAGAATAATTAGCTAGTTTATCATTCCACATCTCCATCAGCATCTTTAACCCATTCGTTATTGACGGTGATCAATTTATCATGTGACAAACAATTTTTGGAAAGACATGGCCACTGCCATTGTACTTAGGATAACTCTTGTTCTATCCAAGAGAGTTTTCTTCATTTGCTCTGCCACACCAATCTATTGAGGTGTATGTGGAACAAAAAAATGTCTTGCGATACCCTTTTGCTTGCAGAATGCTAAAAAATCTTCATCTACATATTCTCCTCCACTATCTATCCTCAAGCACTTAATTCTTTTCCCAGGTTCAAGCTTTACTCGTGCTTTGAATTTCTTAAATATTGAAAACACATATGACTTCCTCTTGATAGGGTTCACCCACAATCTCCTGGAGTAATCATAAATGTGATAGAAAATATTTTGCTCCTTTGAGGGATAATACTGATGATTCCCACACATCATAGTGAATCAAGTCTAATATGTGTTTGCTTCTAGTAGTCACTCTGGCAAACTTCATTCTTTATTACTTGCTTATAACACATTGCTCATAGAAAGGTAAAGCATCATCTTTGAGCTCAGAGAAGAGATTACGTTCTGCAAGGATATTCATACCTTGATCTAACATATGACAAAGTCTATGATACCATATCATCTACTTCTTTTTAACTTGTTGATGAAGCTGTTGCATCTGCATCTTGCAATGTATCTCCTAAAAGCATGTACAAATTTTCCATGATATTCTCTGCTTGCATCATTACTAGATTCCTCCTTATTACCTCTAGTATGGATTTTACACCTGAACCAATAGACAATAGATTTTTCTTCAAGTCCTTCACATGTTGTACCCCTTGAATTGTGTGTATCGTACCATCATACATTTTTATTTTGATAGTATCAACTTCAACAATCTCTAAGGCATGACCCATGAACACGAATCAACTTGAGCTAGGTTCATAAGTGTAAAACCAACCTAGTGTGAAGTCGTGTGCCAAGTTGCACCTAAATCCAATATCCACCTATCATGTAATTGTTTTCCACCATTAGAGCTAATTACTATTTTTCTCAGTAGAATATCTTTGTCTTCTGAGCTATTTGCAACACAAGCTTGTGAGGTTGATAGTTTAGAGTTCTTTCCTTCGTTCTTTATATGCTAATGATCTTTCTTTGCATACCTTTTCTTGCCACAATGGTAACATTTTAGATGCTTCTTAATTAGAGACCTTGATCTACCATGAGTTTGACTCCTACTAAAGCTCATATTTTATTGACCTACCTCTCATCATCATCAAAACCCTACTTTGTTTAAACTTGTCACCCTCTCAACCTTACTTTTTTGCTTGGATTCTTCAAGAATAACTCTAACAACATTATTAAATTGTAGGTGTCCATCAATATTTTTATTTGTTATATTGATGATGAGTTGATCATATGAATCAAGTAAACTCCAAAGTAGAAGCTTCACATTTTCATTTTCAATTATGTTGAAATTTGTAGCTCGTACAATTTGATGAGCTGGATAAAAATGTATTTTCCATTACTAAGAGAATATTTGTGATAGTATTGTCATTAATTTATTTTGTCTTTGATCTGTGATATCCATAGGTCTTTCAAAAATTGCATCTGCACAATTATCTTTTCTCAAAATTGCTTTCATCTTCAGTTTTAGTTTCCACAAGAAATTATTTCCATTGAACTTCTCTATCTCATATTTTTTTGTCATGATTTTAAAACTGACTTATGCACTATGAATAATATTGTCTACTAGAATAACAATAATAGATTGTGAACTAGTACACTAGGTAAGTTCCCAAAAAGAGAGGTGAATCACTAATAGACACAGTTAAATACCAAGTTTTTCCTTAGATAGAATTTTCCAAGACATGCACTTTTACATTATCACACTCTTTATTCAGTAAAAAGAATAATGTTTTTTTTTATGTGAAAGATCAAACTAGTTACAATCACAAACCATACTCAAATTTTTCTACAACACTATTCTAGTGACAATAGCAACATAGTACAATAAAGAACCAAACTCTAATATTGTTGGGTATTAGAGTAACAACATAAGAACTCACAACTATAATAAAAAAATGAAAAGATGAACAAAATAGACAATATATAATAATATAATATTACTAAAGGAAATAAAATTACAATACCCTTCTCCCTACCTCCAATGAGAAAACAATAATACTCTTTCTTGGAATTAGGAAAAACAATAAGAAGCATAACCTTAAAGGGAAAACTATATTTCTTCTCTTAACTTTTCTAGTAAAAAAGAAATTGGAGAGATTTTGATGTGTCTTACTAAAAAAAAACATTGTGCTTCTCTTATAATAAGAAAAGTGAACACCAAATTAAATTTTCCCTCATGAGATTTCTCTTCTCACAATTTTATTATTAGATTCACTTTGTAATAGAAGTGATAGAGTAGTGCTCCCAACCAAGCTAAATGCCAAAATAGTGAAGCATACGCTTAAATCCCTCTATATGTTTCAATTCCTATATTTGATTAGTAGCAAATACTATGAGAGGCTGGAGATTAGAGAGATAGAATGAACCTCTGTGATATTATTGCTAAGCATATCCATGACTTGGTTGTAACTTCCCATTCCAATCAAATGAGATACCACAGATTTTTCTGAAATTTGTGGTGCATATGTTGTTTCCGTTGCAAAATGTACTTTGCAGAAGTCATCCACCATGCTTCTTAATTCTTGACTTAGTTGAAGATCTGAGTTACATTGCACACAAATACTTCGAAGTTTTAAAAATTCACTAAGCTTTGATAGTAGGTTACCCAAATTGTTATCCTTTATATACACAGAGACTAAAGATGTTGACGTGCTTCCAAATGATTGAACAGAGGATACAGGACCTATTGTTGGCGACATCCAAGACCATATGATAGAAGGAAATAAATCACTTGCTAATCCCTCAAATCCACAAAGTGATATAAATCCAATCCTTTTGAATCTTACTATAGAAAAGGGCACTTGTTTTAGGCTAGTATTGTCTGCAACTAGAGTTGTTAATGATTCCATCTGCTCTATGTCTTCTTCTAACTTGTCGATCTTTGAACAACCAGAAAGAATGAGTGCTCTTAAAGACTTCAATTTATAGATTATCAGTGGGAGATTCTGAAGGCATGTACAATCCTTCAAATTTAAATGAAGAAGATTACGCAGATCTCCAATGGAAGGGTGCACCTCAGACAAGTTTGGACAATCTTTGAGAATGAGTCTTTCAAGATTTGGTAGTTTTGAAAAGTCAGGGGTCTTTGATAAGAACTTGGAATGACTAAGATTGAGAAACTTTAGCCTTTCCAGCAACTGCAAGAGATGTTTTTGAGAAGAGTATTAGTAAAGTAGATGGAGGATGTAATTAGTACGGTGGCCATAGAAAATTTTATCAAAGATATACCTGTTGCAGGGGCTCCTTCCATACTACCTTAAGATTACTGTGTTTCATGTCAATAGCAACTACTTTTCCTTGATAAAAGTTGTGAGGTATGTATTTTGATGAAAATCCTCCCCAATACACCCATGCCAAGTGTTTGGAAAGATGTCCATAATCTCCAGCAAGTTGGACATGATCAAATTGCAAAAGCCTTAGTCTTTTCATGTTCTCAAATGTTTCGGCACTGAATTGAACTCTGCTAGTTCTTTGCAATTTCAAAGCTAATCCCTCAATGGCTTCTGTTCCCTGTAATCAAATAAACACATGAAAATTTGAGCATTCAATAAACCGAACCCTTTGCTGTTTTAACAGCAGAAACGTAATAAGCAATGCACAAAAACTGTACCCTAAGCATGTAACTGCCTACGAGTACAACCCCTATCGTGAAGTGTCCAATTGAAAAACATTTTATCGAGTCTCCTATATATAATCAGAAATATTTAAATTATATATCTATTATTGAGAATGTCTTTATTTAATCTCCTATCATATCTTCACACAATCTGAAATTTGTTAATTTTTCTCTAAATGAACTTGAACTAAAGTGTTTCTTTCAATTGATGATGGTGTTCTTTCATATAATTCATAGTGTCCAGTGTCCTATGTTTTGGAGATTACACAGGCTTTCAGCCAACAAAGTCAAGAAAAACAATATGATTGGGAAGATTAAAACAGAATGTGTTATTAGGGTCATGATAAAGATCACAGTGGATGAGTGAAAGCTGAAAATAGTTAGAGAAAGTTCTTACGGTATGTTCTGTCAATATATCAAGTACATGATTATGAACATACAATCGACTGCGTTTATGTGGTAGCGGTGAACTTTGACGAACAATTTCTCTTCCCATGTCTCGTAGCAAATCATGAGTTCCGAGCTTGTTATTCTTTTCAACCTTGATGAGGCTCCTTTCTACCAGGACGGTTATGCCAATTTCAGCATGAAGTCCACAACCATTGAGTATCTCAGTGACATAGGCTCTGTCCTTACCAATAAAGAAGCAGCATATGTCAAGGAATATACCCATCTGATGATTATTTTCTAAACCATCATAGCTTATTTTTAACTTCTCTTGTATTTTATCGTCTGGTATTTCTTTCAGTTTTGATAATACACTTTCCCACTCTTCTTTTCTTCTCTTGTACAAGTAAGATCCAAGAACTTCAAGAGCTAGTGGTAGCCCTCCACAGTATGTGATTACTTGTTTTGAGAGTTCAAAGAAGTCTCTACTTGGATTGGCTTTCCTTAGAGCATGCCAACTAAAAAGCTCAAGGGACTCAAATTCATTCATTTTCTCCACTCGATGCACACAGTCAACTCCAATCTCCCTCAGTAGACGTACGTTTCTGGTTGTGATGATTATGACACTTCCTTCACCAATTACATCACGATTTCCACATAAATTTGTTAATTGTTCTGAGCTACTCACATCATCAAGAAGAACAAGTACTTTTTTTGTGCAAAGCATTTCCTTGATCTTGCCTTTTCCCCAATCAGTGTTATGCACCTTCATATTTGTTGTTTTAAGGATATCTGAAAGAAGCTGTTCTTGCAAATCAACTCCCCGACCTCCTCCCCAAACTTCTCTAATATTTGCAAGATAACTTTTATATTTGAATTCATGACGAATTTCATTGCAAATGGATTTGGCTATGGTTGTTTTGCCAATCCCTCCCATTCCCCAAATCCCTAATATACAGCTTCCTATTTTTTTATTTCTGATTAAGTCAATGCCCTGCTGCACTTGGGATTGTAGTCTAACTGGAAAGTTTGTGATAGGCAAGTATGTTCTATCTAGTGTGTTCAAAACTTCACCTACAATTTCCTTCATAGCATCATTTTCATTTCTGCATGAAAAGATAACCAAAAAAGACATGGACACAAATGGTTAAAAGCATATAAGCTTAACATCAAATTTTAGTTGTATATACTACAAGAAAATTATTAAATATAAATTAGTTTAAGGGACCAAAAATAATCACTACAAAAAAAATCATTGATTAGAAACTAATTTTAGAGACCAAAACTAATTTTAGAGACCAAAACTAATTAGTTGTTATAGTGACCAAATTAGAGACCATTTTGGAGATTAAAAAAAAATTTTGGTTTCTAAATTAGTTTCTATTATTGTTAAATGTATTTCTAAATTAGTATCTAATTAGCTACCAAGATTTTTGATATCAAATTTAGAATCTAAATAATTGATAGTTAAAACCTTAGTTGTTAATTAGATACCAATTTAGAAACCATTTAACAATAATAGAAACTAATTTAAAAATCAAATTTTTTTTTTAGTCTCCAAAATGGTCTCTAATTTGGTAACTATAACAACTAATTATTTTTGGTATCTAAAATTAGTTTCTATTTAATTATTTTCTTGTAGTGAATTAATTACTATTTATCTAAATTAGATATCATTTTATAAACTAAAAATATTATTAGTATTTAAAGTAATTTTTATTATTAATAAAAGTTTATAAAATTGTTTCTAAATTGATATTTAACTATTAGTTACCAAAGTTTTAGCTACTTACTACTTTGTTTTAGTTATCTTCATAGTACTTTGTATTCTAAATTAGTCTCTAAGAATCTTTTAGAGATTAATTTAAAATCTAAAATATTAGTAGTTAAAACTTTGGTGTAGCTAACTTAGATATTAATTTAGAAACCATTTTATAAATTTTTATTAATAATAAAAACCAATTTATGTACAAATAATTTTTTAGTCTCTTAAGATATCTAATTTAGTCATGACTAATTATTTTTTATCTTTATGATTATTATTTAATAATATTCTTGTAGTGATACAATCTCAATCACACTTTCTGTCAAAGTTCATGGCAGAAACCTTATACAAATACATCAGAAATCTCATAAATAACAAGTTTATGCGTTTGGTTTTATAAACTATACTAGACGAATATTAGAGGTTTGGACTATAATCATGAGTAGTAAGTAGGACTGAACTTTCTTCATCCAAAATTTCTTTTTGTCACTTCATATATTCTGAAATATAAAAAGGAGTATGATACATTGAGAAACTAAAAATGAATTCTTCCATCTTACAATAGTTAAAAGTAGAAGGAGAAATAATTCTTTAGTCAGTAGATATAATTTTTTTAAAAGGTTGTAAACTAGTGTATTTAATTGTAACATCTATAAAAAAAAAAATACCTTCACTATACTCATGCTCCAAGATACTTATATACCTTTCAATATAAGTAGCTTTTAAGTGAATGATATAAGTAGGTCATAAAATCCTCTTGTATACTGTCTCTCTGCTTCTACACAATCATTCTTCTCATGCAAACACTGACTCGGGAAAAATGAACTCAGATATTACTTCTTTCAGTGCTGGTGCTGAACAAATAATGATAGTAATAATAAAACAGAATAGATTCCATACCTGTAATTTCTGAAATCCCAACCTGCTAAATTTGCTGCTTGTGTCAGTGCTTTCCTCCATAGTTTTATCGTGTTCAGTTGGTCAGAAATGACTTCGAAAGAAATATGTTGGTTGTCACGTAAAACTGACGGGACAATATCATAAAATACTGGGAGAACCACTTGTCCTCTAAAAGCATGGCATTCCATGATTTTGAGGAGTTCATCAAGACACCATTCAGAGCGAATGTAGTTTTGGGAGAAAACAACGATGGTTATTTGAGACCCTTCTATTGCATGCAACAGCTCTGATTTCTGCTCTTCTCCCTTATCAAGCTTCTCATCGTCCCGAAAAGCGTTCACTCCGGCGTCTGTGAGGGCAGAATAGAGATGGGAAACGAAGTTCCTACGAGTGTCTTTCCCCCGGAAATTGATAAACACATCGTATCTCCATTGGGGTTTTGATTTTGATTTTGAGAAGGATGATGATGAAGAATAAGACGGCATTGACTGAGTTGGATGAAAAACGAGCGAGTCTGTAAGAGTGAAAAAAACATGTTTCATTTTGGTATATATTAACGAAACTACAACGATGTTATCAAAGGACATCACCATATGTTTTTCTTGCTTTTCGGTTTTTACGAGGAAGCAAAATAAGAATTTTTCATCCGCCCAGCACGATTCTATTTGGTATTGTTGTAAGCCAATAAGTTGAAGTGTCCTCTGTTATTTAGAACCTATTACATTTATAGGGATTCATTTCCTTAGTAACACGGATCAATTTAAGAACTAAAAAACGAGTTACAAGATACAAAGATACAGTTGTTACTTAAGTACTTTAAAATTTGCGTAACAGAATGTAATCTCCTTAGACCTGGTTAAGGTGATGTCTTTTGACCGACATACACATCAAGCGACCTATGGTCAACGAATGAATCAGCTAAACGAAAAGTTAACTAAATGGAAAACTTGTCGTCAGATCAGATATAAGTGCTGTAATTGTCATTAGACATTTGAGACTTAAACTCTGATCAATAATTGCTTGTATTTTTGTAGAATGTCATGAAAATAAAAGAAAAATCAATAAATAATCTACTTCAACATTGTTTTAATCCAAATCCAAATTTAGTTTTCCTTTTTTTATCCGTGCAAAATGAATGAATATAAAGTTTGGTCGATTTTATTTTTTATTGATATTGTAATTTTTTTTCTTTAAGTATATTCAATGGTAATTTCCTTAGCTTAAAAAATTAAAATAAACAACAAAATCGTAATAACTAATTATCACAGATAATAGAAGAAATGAATACTTCATCATCTGTATCCGAAGATACAAATGCATTAAAAAAATAAAATAAACAAATAATGATGGTTTAATTGGTTTTATTAAAAGTGTAAAGTTCTGAAAATATATGCAAAGACCAAAGTTTCAACACAACCAACATTTATCTATACGTGGAATGCTTAAGATCTTCCTCCACTTAATATTTAAGATCTTCCAAATGCTGAATAAAAGCACTTTGAGTCTTTCAACATCATCCAACCAATCCTTATTGAAACCAAGATTATGCAAATCTTGTTAGAACTCAATAAATTCAGAGTGGCTTGACCTGGCTTTGGAGAAACTTCAAAAGGTTAGCCAGACAAGTGTAGGCAAAGCCCTTGTATCTATCACTCACTGCATTGTCTGTTAAACCAACACAAGGATGCTTCACAAGGAAATTACTTAACAGACCCAAGTTTTCTAAACCCAGATGCTTGTTAGACACCAGTTGCTCAAGCTCCTTTGTTACAGTACAAGTAAAACTTGAATCTTCAATGATCTAAGAAAGTTTCTCTGAAAAGGAAGGAAAAAGTAGCTAAGTATGTCATCCAAAAGTAATAAAAATAGATTCAAATGATAAAATTCATATTCATATATGTTAGGACAACCTATTACCATGTCTTAGATAAAAAAAAACACAAGAGTGTTAACCTGGAGAAGTTTTAGTCTCGGAAAGGGCAATCATGGACTTAGAAGCTTCTTGAATGTCTCCAACACCATCATCATTAGTGGTTTCAAGTTCTATATTCATAATTGAAAAAGGTACGTATATTTGACCTTCACCATGTTCCTACATAGATCCAATCAATTCATGACAACATCATCTTCAAGGCCTATGTTATGTATAAGGTCAAGGTCACCATATTCATTATATGTTTCAGTTTGGATGAACTAGGTTTTACAGTGGGAGAAAATATCTAGACAGAGAATCTCCATCAACCATAACTAGGGACAACTTTTTTATTTTCAATTCTTAATGCAATATACCATATCACATGTTCATAAAATCTTAGTTTTAGTTTAAACATAACTACCTGATTTCTTCTTGCTTCAGAAAATGTGGGTTTATGAATTTATATTTTATGAAAAGAAAACGTGCAACATTACTTTTTAGCATGGGAAGTTATGTATCTATATTTTACTACATTCAGAAGTAATTGATAAGAAAATAATGAACTAACTGATTCGGAATCAGTTGACAATGCTATTGTCTTCGCATATGTTGATGTAGTTCCTTCTTCAAAACTTCTCTTTATTTCCTGTATAAAATAAATAAGATATTTTTAGTGTGGAATATACTTATTTTCATATAGTAAAAGGAAAAATAACTGAAGACTGCCTTCTGTGTTGGAGTAAGAACTTGTTCTCATTGATGTTTTTTCTTTCGTTTTTGGATAAATGGAAAGAGTTTCTGTTAAGGATTTTGTCTTACATGGAATCCTCTTGAATGCTCTTGATCATTTAAAGTAGTATTTGATTTTTTTATAGTATTATTCTTACAACATGCACAATCTATAGTGTGACATTATTTTAAGGAGGATTTTTTGTTTTCTCTTCATGGTTTTTGATTGTTGATTATTCAATAGAGAAAAACAATTAACTCCAACATTAAGTGCAAACTAAGAAAACCTTACACCATCATATTTGAATTTGTCTCATATAGAGCTTTTCACAAATTCTTGTTGAGGCCCTAATGATTGTTTGGTCTATATATCCAATGTTTCGACCTCAAGTCCAAGAGATAACATTGTTAGGATCAATAACCACGTCTGAGGTATTGTTCACTTTAAAGGTCGGTGCTCCGTCATGGTTTTATCCTTAAAAAGTACCTCGGTGGGTTAAGAGAAGAAGGTGTATTTAAAATGTCATTAATCTCAACTTCTATGCAATATGGGATTATTTGGCCGTACCGGAATACGTACCATGCTTTTATGTGTTGTTGACTCAATTGTTTAGTTCTTTTCTTGAATCAATATTGTCTAGGATTTCTCTTTTGAATATGCTAGTCTATGTCATTTTAAATTCCAATTAGATTATTGTCTTGATTACTTAGCTTTACTTTTTTTGAATCCTGAATGTTTTGTCTAGAACTCATGTTTATTTTTTACACGTCTTAAAAAAGAACTCCATAGACGTAGTTTACTTTTGTGCAATGTATGGCATGCTAAGTGTTTGAAAATTGTTTAGCTTAATTCCTCTTGTATGTGAGTTTACTATTAGACCATTAACAAGTATCTTATTAAAAATTTCCATTTTGCTTTGTAGTCTTGTTCCATTTTAAATTTACATATAAGAAGTTGCAAGACGATTACATTGGGTACAGTTCGGAACAATATAATCTATTTTGGAGAATAAAGGCCTTATCATCTGCTCAACATCTCACAAGGAGGGTTATGCTAAACAAGGTGGCAACAAAATCAAACTTAAGGTGTAGGGGAATTATGAATGATAATTGCTACTTTGTGGAGAAGAGGAGGAAATAGTGAGTCATATTTTTTTCTGTTGTAAGATATTTGTAAAGGTGTGGAATATATATGATAGGCGGGTAGGAGTAAGTACACTGTACCATAACTAATCATCAGTTCACTCCCAACAATTTAGTCTAAGGGAACTCAATGTGAATGGGAATAGGATTTGGATGGATATGTGGACAGTCATCATCTGGAATATGCAGAAGAAGTATTGTTTTTGGCCCAGATAAATATGTGTCTAGATGAAATATAAATTTTCAAAGGTGACATTCTCTTAGTCTGATTAGTATTTATGCCCATTACAATGCATAAAATCACTATCATAAATATCCAAGTGGCAGATAAATGTTAAGAAAGAAGGGGAGGACTAATAGTAGATTCAAGAACTGGAGGTGTGTGTAATCTTAATTAATTCTTTGTTTTAGTATCTGTGCAAAAGTAGAGTTTGACAATTCTATAAAGTCAGCTTACTTTAAAAAAGAGGTGGATTTTGTAAAACCAACAACCACTCACACTTGGATTTTCTCTAAAGAGAACACTCTCTTCTTGTAAAACTCTCTAAATTGTATTTCTTTCTGTGGTATGTGTTGCAACTGAGAGAGCATCCTATTTATAGGCATTAGGAAGCTCTTCTAGAAAAAATCTTCATTATGGTCTTAAAATCCCACTAACAACATGATTAAAACTCCACTCACAACTTTTGGCCTTTCACCTATCAAAACTCTCATTCTTCTAATAACTTCTAATTTTAAAACCCACAAATAAACATTTAAAGTTTATTCAACAAAACTCCCCCATAAACTTAAATGTTTCTACCATCCATCATGCCAATCATCTTCTTGTATTTGTCGAAAAGTACTTTCGGTAGCGGTTTTGTGAAGATATCTGCAACTTGATCTTGACTTGCCACATGCACCAATTCCACACTTCCTTCCTTTACATGATCGCGGATAAAGTGAAAACGAACGTCAATGTGTTTGCTTCTTTCATGGTTCACTGGGTTCTTTGCCAACTCAATTGCTGATTTGTTGTCAACTTGAATCACGGTTGCACCTAGTTGCTTTAGCTCCACCTTGCTCAACAAGTTTCTAAGCCATATCGCATGACATACACACCAAGATGCTGCCACATATTCAGCTTCACACGTCGATAGTGTCACGATCGGTTGCTTCTTTGAAAGCCAAGAAAATGTTGTGTTGCCCATAAAGAATATGTACCCCGATGTGCTTTTCCGATCATCTATGTCTCCACACCAATCGCTGTCAGAGTAACCCACCAACTTGAAATCTTCTGCTTTTGAGTAGAACAATCCAAGTGATACAGTACCTTGGATGTATCGTAGGACTCGCTTCAACGCCTTCCAATGTGAGTAAACCGGTTCCTCCATGAATCGACTTATGATGCCGACACTTAATGAAAGATCTGGCCTCGTGCATGTGAGATAGCGAAGGCTACCTACCAAACTTCGGTATCTACTTGCATCAACACGTTCTCCTCCATCGAACTTTGAGAGTTTTGCACCTGGTTCCATTGGTATCGATACTGGGTTGCAGTTTACCATCTTATACTTCTTCAAAATCTCTTTTGCATATGTCTCCTGTGATACAAAAATACCCGTCTCTTTTTGTCTAACTTCCAAGCCAAGGAAAAAATTCATCAATCCCAAATCTGTCATCTCAAATTCTCTTCTCATTGTGCCCTTAAACTCTTCTATCATCTCATTATTGTTACCCATAAAAATGAGATCATCAACATAAAGGGCTACAAATATCATGTTACCTCCACTGTTTTTTGTGTAAAGAGCATGCTCGTAAGGACATTGCTTGAACCCGTTCTCCTTGAAGTATGTATCGATACGAGTATTCCATGCTCGCGGTGCTTGCTTCAACCCATAAAGTGCCTTCTTTAATTTTAGCACCTTCTTCTCTTCTCCCATTTTCATATATCCGGGTGATTGTTCGACATAGACTTCTTCTTCAAGCACACCATTCAAGAATGCCGACTTGACATCCATTTGAAATATCGGCCATTTAAATTGAGCCGCTAGGGAAATGAACAATCGAATTGTCTCCATTCTTACAACTGGAGCAAATACTTCATCGTAGTCGATTCCCTCCTTTTGTTTGTATCCCTTTGCAACGAGTCGCGCCTTGTACCTCTCTATCTCGCCTTGAGCATTCATCTTTTTCTTGAATACCCACTTCACACCAATGGGCTTACTTCCCTCTGGCAATTCTATTAGCTCCCATGTGTTGTTGCGATCAATTGCTTTAATCTCCTCATCCATGGCAGTTTGCCACTTCTTGTCTCGCACCGCCTCTTCAAAGCTGATATTTTCTACATCTGCCAAAAGACATACAAGGTGTACCTCATTTGTCGAATCATACAAATCTTGCAGACTTCGCATTTTAGGTTGTCGTGGTTCATCTTCATCATCGGTAGTTTCAGAATTTATACTTGTCGGTGCAATGACTGATGATTCTTTAATTATAACCTCTAAAGAATTGTTCCAATCCCACTCACTTGTTTCATTTATTTGCACATCACGACTCACCATCACCTTCTTGCTTATTGGGTCAAGTAGCTTGTAACCTTTTGTCTTCTCATCATACCCAATAAAAATGTACCTTTTGCTTTTGTCTTCGAGCTTCGTTCTTCGTTGATCTGGGACGTGTGCATAAGCCACACTACCAAACACTTTGAGATGAGAGACTGTTGGTTTTTGTCCTCTCCACGCCTCTTGTGGTGTTTGATCATCTAACTTCACATGTGGACATCGATTTTGCACATAGATGGCGCATTGCATAGCTTCCGCCCAAAATTCCTTTGGCATCTTTTTGCTCTTAAGCATTGATCGAACCATGTCGAGAATGGTCCGGTTCTTCCTCTCGGCCACACCATTTTGTTGAGGAGTGTACGGTGCGGTTAAAAATCGCCTTATGCCTTGCTCTTCACAATACTCCATGAAAGTCGTCGAAGTATACTCGCCACCTCTATCAGATCGTACAGCTTTGATCTGTCTATCAGTTGCCTTCTCGACCACCACTTTGAACTTTTTGAACACCTCGAATGCCTCGGATTTTTCTTTCAGGAAATAAACCCAAGTTTTCCGTGAGAAATCATCAATGAAGGTAATGAAATACCTTTTACCGCTGAAGGACTCTGGAGTAATTGGTCCACATATATCGGTGTGAATCAATTCGAGAGGTTGCTTAGCCCAATATTCAGCCTTCTTTGGAAACGAGGTTCTCACATGCTTGCTGAGAACACATTCTTCACAAAATTTTCCCTCGTAGTCCATGTTGGGTAGCCCGTGCACCATATTCTTCTTTGCTAACTCTTTTAGGCCACCATGATGTAGGTGACCAAAACGGAGATGCCACAGCGATGTCTTATCTTCTATGTTGACTTGCAAACATTTTTCTCGTATGCTTCTCAAATTCAGCTTGTACATCCGATTTCTTGCCATCTCGATTCGAGCAACCAAACGCCCTTGCTTGTTCTTCAAGTGTAGTAGCCGATCTTTCAGAAATATCGAATAACCTTTCTCCGTGAGTTGCCCCATACTCAAAATGTTGGTCTTGAGGTCTGGTACATAATAAACATCTTGGAGTGACCCAATTAAGCCATCCTTTTGTAAGTAACAAACCGTACCTCGGCCTTTGACCTCCACCTTTGATGCATCTCCAAACGACACATGACCATCTTCAATCTTTTGCATATCTTTGAATAGGTACTCGTGACCACACATATGGTTGCTTGCTCCTGAGTCGAGGTACCATAGAGTGTCACTGTTAATGTTGACTTCATTTTGAGCCATCAAGAGAACACCTTCATTCGTTTCGTCTTCCAAGGCTAGGTTGGTTGTCTCTTCTATCTTTATATCTGCTCGACAATCTTTCGCAAAATGCCCCACTTTACCACAATTATAACATTTGTTGGAGTTGCAATCCTTCGCATAGTGACCATATTTGTGACATTTGTAGCACTCGATGTTGGAATAATTTGATCGGCCGCCTCTTCCTCGACCACGTCCTCTTCCACGCCAATTTGGTTGGCTCGACTGTTCCTTCTCCTTATAGTACCCTTCATGATTACTACCTCTACCACCGCGACCATTTCCACGACTTCCACGACCACGCCCTCTACTTCGAGAATTTTGATGATAGAGTACCTTTTCATCTTTGATTGACGCCTTGGTTTGAAGTGCTTGCTCGAGTGTTTTCTCCTTCTTCTTTTTCTTCCGTTGCTCGTGTGCCTCAAGAGAACCGGCAAGCTCGTCGACTGTGAGCGTTGCTAAGTCCTTTGACTCTTCTATCGCACACACAATACTCTCAAAATTGTCAATTAATGTTCTCAAAATCTTCTCCACAACTCGTGCATCGGTCAACTTTTCACCGTTTCGGTTGAGTTGATTCACCACAGCCTGTACACGCATGATGTAGTCAGATACACTTTCTGACTCCATCATCTTCATGTTCTCCAACTCGCCACGCAGAGTTTGTAGTCGCACTTGCTTAACTCGGTCAGCTCCTTTGAACACCTTCTCCAACATGTCCCATGCTTCCTTTGAAGTGGATGCACCAGCAATCTTCTCAAAAATTGCCTCATCAACAGCTCTATACAACATGTACAAAGCTGCCTTATCTTTCGATCGCATCTCTTTCAATGCCTTGGTTTGAGCCGCCGTATAACCCGTGGTATTTGTTGGTTCTTCAAAACCTTCTTCGACCACCTCCCATGTATCTTGAGAGCCGAGAAGAGCTTTCATTTGAATGCTCCAGTTGTCATATCTGGTCGCCTTAGTTAACCGTGGTAGCGGTATTTGACCCGTCACATTCGCCATTGGCTCTTGATACCAAATTGTAAAACCAACAACCACTCACACTTGGATTTTCTCTAAAGAGAACACTCTCTTCTTGTAAAACTCTCTAAATTGTATTTCTTTCTGTGGTATGTGTTACAACTGAGAGAGCATCCTATTTATAGGCTTTAGGAAGCTCTTCTAGAAAAAATCTTCATTATGGTCTTAAAATCCCACTAACAACATGATTAAAACTCCACTCACAACTTTTGGCCTTTCACCTATCAAAACTCTCATTCTTCTAATAACTTCTAATTTTAAAACCCACAAATAAACATTTAAAGTTTATTCAACAGATTTGTGATGTCTGGGAAACGCGAACAGAGTGGGGCATGAGGGTTATTGAGATACAGTTTGGGGGCTAAGGGCTAACATTGTCAGGGCAACAGGTGCAGTAGGATTAAGAAGTGTATTATGCTATTTTTCCTGACTAGGTGCATAATGACTTTAATAATATTGGTAGTGGAGCTGAGAAACATGCTAGCATGTGTAGCTATGACGATATAAATTGCGTATTACCTGTAATTTCTATGAAATGCTTCATTGATGTTCCTGTAATGCACTTTAACAAACGCTAAGTGCAAAGGCATAATTACAAGGTGTTCTCTATGGGGATATGTGATGCCTGAGGAAGACTAAAGAGTGGGGCCTGAGGGTTTTTGACAGATTGGTAGTTAAGGCCTAAAATATTTGGATTATGAAGCGTGTAGTATGCTATGATTCATAGCTAGTTGCATAACAACTTGAATTATGATTGTAATAGTCTTGGTATCACGAGCAGTGGAGCTAAAAAACATGTCAGCATTTGTAGCTATAATGCAGTCTATTAAGAACAGAGTTCACACTTGTGCCTATGAATTACTCATTGATGTTCTTGTAATGTATCTTAGTAAGGCGTTAGTGAAAAGGAATTGTTAGAGGAGATCTATGATGCTTGGGGATTACAAACATAGTGGGGAAAACAGAATGTGGACTGGGAGATATTGAGATACGGATTAGGGGTTAAGGGCTAACATTGGGATGACAACAGGCATACTAGGATGTACGTAGTGTATTTTGGTAAGATTCACAACTACCTACATGCTAAATTCACACTCACCTGCATAACGATTTGAATCTAATTGAAATAGTCTTCGTATTAAGGGTAGTGAAGTTGAGAAATATGATTTCATACGTACGTATGTATAAACAAATTTCATATCAATCGTGTCTGCTCTGAATTACATCATTTTTGTGCTTGTAATGCATTTTAACATATCCCCTCATTCTGATGGAACTAGTATATTGGGTATTAAGTTATCAGATTGGGATTGTCGAGGATCATAGTTCTAAGATGAGGAAAAGTATAGGGTATAGAAAAAAGGGGATGTGCAAAGGTTGACTTTTTCTATGTGCTTTGCAGGTGGCAAAGGATCATATAGGAAACACAAACTAAAAAAGGATTGTTGTTGAATAACACTGCTACCATTGAACGAGAGCAAGATGGAACTCCAAAGTGCAATTCAAGGAGGAGTTTCAATTCTGACCTTGATCTCACTGCTACTATAGAATGTGAGTAAGATGCAACTCCTAAGTGTATAATTCAAGGAGTGGTTTGGATGGGGTCAGTAACATCAAGATAGTGGTGGAAAACATTTATCCAGGAATAGATTATTGTATTCATATTTTTGCTTTCGCAGCAAAAGCTGGATACCTACATAGTCTATAGGTTTGTTCTACACATTCTGAAGCTAGTTGTGTTTGTGAGGGGCAACTAAGAGAGTTTATGTTATCTTTGCTGATAAAAAAACCTAATAACAAGAGAATACATTTTAACTAGATTACGTAGCTTTGGTATTCATGACATTTTTTCTTATTATTTGGATGAGGAGAAAGAATCATTATTAAGGTTTTCTCTAACATAGAAACTCTCCAGTTATTTGGTCTTCTCCTTCTTTCAAAGGCAATATATATCATACAAATGTAAATAAGTTGCAGTATATATCTAAAAGTTGTTAAATTATTCTTTCTATTTACTATTATGTTTTCCTCCATTATGTTCTTAGTCTAATGGCATTATATTATATTGCAATGAAGATTTATATGTGATAACTATCATTTTCTTAGTGATATGTTGTCAGTTAATCAAATAAGATTTTCTATGTTAATTGTTCATTGAACTACTACTATATAAATCAAAAAATTGAAGGCATCAAATACAAAATACTTACTAATGAATGTCTTTTATGTAGAGTGGCATCTGTTGGTGTTATTGCCATTGATGGTATCCCAAAACCAGGTGCTTTTTCAACAATTTGTTGTTGTTCTTCTACATTTTCTTTGCTTTGTTTTACTACATCCTCCAACTTATTCGGTTCAACATCATCTTCATGTTGGTTGTCTTCATGAATCTTAGCATGAGTAGATTGGTTTGCATTGATCTGTGATGAAGTCAGCTCACTTCCATCGAATGATGCTGCTTCAAATTCAATCTCAATTACTAAGTCTTTTGTATATTCTGCAGTTGGATTCTGATCGCAAATCTCTTCGGCTTCAAGAAGATCATAAAGCGATGGACGTAATACATCGGAGACACAAGATTCTACTTATGAAGATCATATAGTAAATATTAATATCCTCTATAAAAAGTAACTCACAATAATAACAAAATATGCATGCTTATGAATCACAATTTCAAGTTCAAACTACAAACATATATATGTTGTCTTTTAAATAATAATAACTAAAATTCTTGCATGGGTTATATTTCTAGATTATTTAGATTATTCCTTAATGAATAGACTAATAACATTTAGACTCTTCACATATTTTTAAAATAATTATAATCATGATTTTTTCAAGTATTTGAAATTATTACGTAAAACTAATGCAAAAATGCTAATGTGTAAAAAATATTCTATATAGTACCTTCGATAGAATTAAGAATATCTTGGAAACTTTGAAGGGATGAAGACAAGGAGAGTTTTGGACAATTCTTCACCCAACAATCTTTTACAGTAAGAAATTCAGTCTCCTGACGAAGGCTTGGAAGTTCAAGAAATACTGCAGTTTTCAAATTTGGAATCTCAACTTTTTTATCACTGTTCCCTTGGAATACTTCCTCTAGCATACATGCTTTTATGATTATCAGAACTTCTAACTTAGGTAGCATTTTGGAAGTTGAAATGGGAAAGACACATTTCAATTTGTTGCATTCTTCTAGGAAAAGTGCTTTTAGCCTTGGGAAAAATGGTTTTCTCTGATTCTTTGTATCCTCACCAATTATCTGTTTTAATTCATTGCATCCAGATATGACAAGTGTATGCAAATATGGTAAGCATTCCAACATAGAAGCACAAAATATTACTTCAGCATTTTCATAGTCCTCAATTACTAACACTGTAACGTTTTGTAGAGTAAAAAAAATCTTGGAGCTCACAGGCGTTTGAGGCGTATCATTCAATGCTATGTTTTTCAAAGATACATCCATAGTTTGTCCAATCATATCATTTCCATTGGGGTCATTCACCTACAAGTGATTCACCATAGCCAAAAATGTGTCATGCACCCATTTAGCTATTAATTAAATAACTTGAAAGTTTATTCCTCCACCTAATTTTTTTTATAAATAAACAAGTGAATTTTCCAAATTTTTGCTATTATAGATTATAGTTACCTAGTGTTAATAATATCATGCTACAAAATATCAAATTAACAGTAATTGATATATAAAAAAATGTTTCGAATTTTAAATCCAAATGTTTTAAATTAACAGTTAATCTAATTGAGATCTGATTGTTCTTAACTATATACAAATGCTAACCTTTACATTAAGATAAGTTACATGCATAAAAAAAATATGTAAGATAAGAAGGGGTGAGAAACATACCATTGAGAGAAAAGAGTCTTGCAATTGATCATTGGAATCCAAAGGAGTTTTGGTAGTTCTCCATTTGTTTTTATATTTATGGATCCAATGTAAAATCTTACATTTCATGGGGTTTGATTCTATTGGTGCCTTGGACTTGTCTCTGGAAAATGACCTCTTCAATGATGAACACATAGACTCATTACATTCTGAAAAAATGTCCACAAAATTAGGCAAGTCTTCTAGATAAACTTGAATTAGAGTAGTGAATATGACATCCTTTGACTCATGATATAAATCTTCCTCTTTATACTTGTGTTGGTATGAGCCAAATAAGTATTTTAGCCCATTACACTCCCTTATATCAATACATTCAAGTCTTGGAACATTTCGAGCAATAGCAGTTGGAAGAATAAAGACTAATTGGGGACATTTGATGATACAAAGAATGGTTAAATTTGGAAAAGTTGAAGTAAAATTCTTGCTATAATTATGATCATCAACTATTTCTTCCCCTAAATTTTCTCTTTCTTTTTCATCTCTTACTATACTTTTCAGTTTTTCACAATCATCTATCCACAAGTCCTCCAACAACAGTAGGCTTTGTGTTGTTGACAACTCAAACAGAGATGTCAACATTGGACATCCCCGTATAATCAAGCACTTAAGATTGCATAAGGATATCTTGCTCTTGAACAATGCACCTTCAAAATGTATACAATCACATAGAATGAATTTTTCTAAACTCTTTAGAAGATCAAAGGGAAGGGGTCCACTACATATTGCTTTCAAATTCTTCATTTCTACAAGTTCAAGTACAACCAACTTGGATAAGGTATTTTGTACACGAGAATCAGTATTGTCAATTAGGCATCTGAGTTGTGAAATATTAAATAAACCAATGTCAACTAGATTAGTCGCTCCTTCATCATCAGGAAATATAATCTCAGGTATGAGATTTTTCCATACTCCTCGAAGTTGCCTTAAATGAAGTAATTCTGCTTTTTGCATTAGATTCTTGAATGTATCTTTAGAAAAAGCTTCATCAGCCATGGAAATATCCATGTAATTTCTTACGAGGCTTTCCTTCGAAATAGAGTAGCCATAAGTGTCAGTTATACAAAACCTTTGATAGTTAGGAAGCTTTACATTGTGAGGCCACATTGAAGTGCGATTACCAATAAAATACAATTCTTCCAATGAAGGGCAACTTTCAATCACTTCATATGGATTGTTCCATTCAAAATCATTAAGATTCAAGTTCAATAATTTAAGTTTCACCAATTTTGAAATCTCTTTAGGCAATTCATCCATTGAACACCTAACCATTTCGAGAGTCTGAAGACCTTTTAGGATTCCAAGCATAGATATGTTACCTAAGGTGAATCCTTCAAGGTATAAAGATCGAATATTGTTCAACAATTGAATTGATTGTGGTAATGACAGAGTTGCAGTTCCATGTATATGGGTATTTGATAAATACAAAACTCGAAGACCTGCTATATTTTCAAAGAATGAATTTGGGACTTCCACATAACCATATTCATTTAAGTAGACAATCAGAATATCAAGTTTAGATCCATCAAATTTGAAGGAAAATATATCCGTGCTCTTGCCTTCACACAACAAATATTTGATGTTCTTCCCCTTTTCAACCATTGTCATTTCATTCTTGTTAGATGTATTCACTGCCAAAACCTCCTTGTTAGCTATTAATAAAGCCACTTCACGAACCAAGTCATGCATTGTCACACTTCCGAATTCTCCATTCAATAATAAACATGAATCTATGAGTTTATATGTTGCTACAATAACTTCATTACGACATTCATCATAATTGTAATCATCATCAATTTTCTCAATGAGACCTGCTCCTATGGCAAGCCTGACTAGAAGTTCTTCAGATATTTCTTCATCTTCTCGAAACACAGAACATAAAAGGAATAATTTCTTAGCTGTTTTATTCTTCATATTGTCATAACTATATTTCAGACATGCATAAACTTTACTCCAATTTTCATCATCATCACGTATGAGCATGGACTTTTGCAAGGATTTTAAGGCTACATCCCATTCTTTGGTACGTGTTTGGCCCTTTAAACTACCAGCGATAACTGTAATTGCAATTGGCAATCCTTTACATTCTTTAGAAATTTTATGACCTTTATGAAGAACACTTTTAGAGGAAGTATCACTTAAAGCAGCATGCTTTTGGAACAATATCCATCCCTCTTCCTCTGGTAAGATATCAAGTTGAATAATCTTCTCACATTCCATTTTATGGCATATGCTCATATTGCGAGTTGTTACAAGAATTTTGCAACCATTGTGGTTGTCCTTAAATGGAATACCCATTTCTTCAAAATTGATGTCTCCCCACACATCATCTAGAACTAGAAGAATTTTCTCACCATTGGTCAATCTATCCCACAACCTTCTAGGCCTCTCTGATTCAGTATAATCCTTCAATGATAGTCCTAATGGTCCTGCAATATCATCCTGAATCTTCTTTATATCAGGGGTATTAGATACTGTAGTATCAATGACTTGATCAAAAAATTTTGATTTCTTAAGCTCCTTACCCATCTCTTTTGCTAATGTTGTTTTACCTGTGCCCCCCATCCCTTGCAATCCGATCATATAGTTGTTGTCATCTATCAATGCATTAAAGAGTTCTTCAAATTTCAACTTTCTACTTTCGAAAGATATGTAATTTTGAGAAGAATGATATTCAATGTCTGGAATATTACGAATGATTCCAACCTTTTCAAAGTTACATTTCATGAGTGTTTTAACCTCCTCTATCTTACTTTCCAATTCCTTCCCCCTACTATATTGCCATTTGAAGTTAGGACACCTACCAAAAAAGCATGTCATTTTTATTTTGGTGTCTTCTTCAATAAGGTCTTCAACTTGCTTTTGCCAAAGTGTGACTTCTCTTCGTATGTTTTCATTTCTTCTATTTGCCACTCTAACATACTCTTCTAATGTTTCCTTTTTTGCTATCAATTTTTTTCTTTCCTTTTCAAAGTCTCTAGTAATGGATGCGAAGCAACAAATATAATGTGATTGTTCTAGTGTTGCTTTAATAAATTTCTCCAAAATTGACTTTGCTAAATCAGATACAATGCTCACCATCTAAATCAAATTGGACACATGAAAGTTAATTTATAATAAAACATTAATATTTTTTATGAATAAGACTATAATACATTTTCATTATCTATGAATATTAAATACTTGTGACGTGTAAAAAACACAAACTCTCAAATAGTGAACGTTGTAAAATTGCAATGACAAATTCATAAATAAGCAAGTACCTACTTGAATCCTACCAATCCTTAGTTCCCCAATAATGCTTCCTAGGCTTTGCCACGTCCTCCCACTTTCCACCCTTTATTCTCACACCTGTTAAGGAAATGCAGGCCTTCCCTTCATAAAGGAGTTCAACACCATCGATCTCATAGACAACCTTATCCACCATATGCTGCCAAAATTTTTTCTTCCTTGGGTTCCCTTCAATAGGTAATCTTAGGTATTTAAAAGATATTGACATTTGGCTACAAATCAGAGATTTGGAAAACCAAACTAGTTCACCTATCTCAACCCCTCAAGCACTTGTTATAATTTTATGTAAAGTTACTCTCATGTCAGATGCTAACTCAAAACATCTCAGAATGCTTTTTATAGATAAAATATTTTGATTCTTAGCTTCACACACTAACAGTATGTCACCAACAAACTACAAAATGATAATCTCTATGTCTCAGACTCCTTGTTGGTTTAGATTCCATAAATCCATTTATCCAATCAATCCACTTCATACTAAAGCTTAGTATACTCATCATATAGTACATAAACTCTCAGTTTTCATAAGCTTTTTGGTAATCTACCTTTAATTATTATCCTTTTTTTCCTTTTCTCGCCAAATTTCCTCCATTGTTGTATTTATGACCAGAACGTTATTTAGAATACCTTTACCCCTCAAGAAAATTGATTGAGACTCGTCTATGATACTAGGAAGCACTTTTCTAATTTTGTTAGACAAAACTTTGGTTGTAACCTTGTAAAGTGTCACCACCATGTAAAGTGTCACCATCAGAGATATAGGTATATAGTGTTCCAACTTTATTGGATCTATTGGAAGGAAGGTAATAATAATTCTAAAATTAATTTCTATTTAATGATTTGTTTGTATTGTATCCAATTGTATTAAAAATTTAATTATTCATTCACTTTTTTTCTAATGCGATTTTATATAAAATTATGTCTAATTTTTGAATACTTTCTTATAAAATACTAAATTGAATTAATATCATTAGTTTTATTACAATTATAAATAACATTTTCTAATATTAAACCATAGTCTACAAGTTATTCCTTAATCCATAAAATTGACCACAACATGTAATACCATGAAAGAATTTGATACTAACATATACATTAATATATGAGTAACAAAAGTTATAATAAAATACCATTAAATGATATGAATTTTAATAAATCTACTTTAAAATTTTCTCATAAATAAATCATAAGAACATTGACCATTCTCAAAATCCTAATCTACTAAGATATGTTTTAGTATAGAAAAATAATGATTTAAATAACTCACATAAGAATAATTTAAGAAATAAATTATTTTAGAACAATGATTTCAAAGAAAATAATGATTTAAATAACTCACATAAATATAATATTAAGATAAGTATTATAGTAATACAAGAACAACAAGAATTTGGTCAGGTTAAAGAAAGAAAAAAAAACAACTAAAAATAGTAAGACAAGAATAGAACAAACAAGAATCATACAAATATCGAAAGATAAAATGGATAAGAGACTTAAGGTGATGGAAAAAATGACATGCCACTTGAAAATATCTTTAGCAAAGAAAATTTGGAAAAAAAAAAATCATGTTTGAAGAATATGTGCTGATAAAGGGATTTGCACAGCAAAAATATAGATGCAAATCTAGAAAAGCCATGGAGGAATTTGGCTAAACAAGTATCAAACCAGAGTTTTTAGTGTTCTGGTTCTTAGAGTGAAATATATAAACATATTTTTGAAACTCTAAAGATAAGGACACGACGAATGAAACCCTAAAACACATATAGATTGAATAACTCCTCTATGACTTCCATTTTTTTTGTTTCTCCATTTTTTAAATTTTATTTTCATGTTATTTAACATCATGACTAACTAAATCTTCTTTAATTGGAGTTAGATATAATTATTAAACTCTTTTAAAAAAACACTCGTACATTTATTTTGATTAAATTATAACAAGAGTCGGAATTGTATTTTTGAATTTCTATGAAAAAGGTAATAAATATTAATAATTGTTTTATTGAGAAAAAGGAAAGAAAGCCAAATACGAATATATAATGTGTAAATGGACAACTAAGTTCAAATGGATCACACTGATCATGGTTCTGAAGTCTGTAATTTGAAATTTTTATCTTATTAGAAACAATTTCAAAGAAATGCCACAATTGCAATGATATATAATACAGTTGCACAAACTTCAAAAACCTTAAAATTTAAAATTGTAATTGCAAATGAAGACAGAAATGGGAAAATTTCCAAAGAAAAGTGATGAAAAGAAGAGGATGTGATTTGTGTTGACCTGAAGATTTATGTGTGATGTGCAATGTTCTTCTTCCACAAACCTTCAAAGACTCAGATAATGTTGTCTGCAATTAGAGTTGAAATGAAGCATACCCCATAGAGATAATGTTCTCTTCTTTATTGTTTTGAACAAAACCTTGGAACACTCTTGAATCTCATACCAATCCATTTCAACACGCATTTCTCCTAACAGAGAAAAACCATCTCTTAATTTTCTTTACAACTTTTGCATTAAATATCATTCTTTTATTTAGCCAATCATTTTCCTGTTATTGGCCCCACATGTTTCTGTGTATTATTATTATTAAAGTGCAATAAACTGAATTATTTTATCAAAAAAAACTTTCATCTTTGAGTGTTTTGAATAAAAAAATAATTAAAATTCATTCACCCGTTTTTATCATAAAAATTAACTATCAATATAATATTTAAATTTCAAGATTACTCTACATTTAACTAACAACCCTAGTCATCTAATATACGCCTATAAAAAATATTAAATAACAATTAAATTTAAAAACCATAAATAATTAATTATTATATAAATCAAATTAAATATTCTTTTAGTGACTAAAAAATTATTAATATCTAAAATAATTTTTATTATTAATAATAATTTATAAATTAATCTAAATTTTTCTTTTAATTTTTTATAAAAAATTTGTTAAAAAATCAGTATCTAAATTAATTATTAAATTTTTAATTATTAATATTTTAAATTTTAAATTAGTTTCTAAAATATTAATAAAAGACTAATTTAAAATATAAAGTAGTAGATAGATAATGATTGATATCTAGAAACTATTTTATAAATTATTATTATAATAATAAAAATTACCTTAAATATCAGTAATTTTTTTAGTTTATAAAATTATTTTTAATTTAATCAAATATTTTGGTATCTAAAATTAATTTTTATTTAATAATTTTTTTATTATGATGATATAACAAATACAAGAAACCAATTCCTGAAATATTATATCTAAATGAAAAAGGGATGGAAAAAAAATAAATTTTCCATTTAAGCACATAATGTCTCTTCATAAACTGTCTCTTGCTTTATTTATTGATTTCTCAAGTACTATTGCCTAAATTTAATGGATCTCAATTGAATTAAATGTGGCGTGTCATCATATTAATTAAAAGATGAAAAATGTTCAAATAATTAATTTCTGTTTCATACTAAAATTGGCCTTTTTATTTAGTAATTTAAAATCAAATTTCATTCCTAACAATGAAGAAATATATTTTTATAATTTATTTTTTTATTAAAAAGGTGAGTTTCTGATTTTTTTATATTATTTACTGTTCATGACAACTTTTTTTTTTTTTTAATTTAAACTATGACACTACATGTTCATTGGTCATATCTCATATTTTATATAAAATTTTGTATAAGAAATAATTTTGTGAATGTTTAAAGTATATACAAAATATATTCTTGGAAAAAGTTAAAAAAAAACGAAAATTTTAATTTCTATCACAAAATATGGTCAAAGCTTCAGTATGTTATAAAATAAAGAAATACAAACTTCCGTCCAAATGTAGATCGTAAAAGATGAACAAACAAACGCTGAAACAAATATCTGACTACAAAATAATAATGAATAACTTCTAAAGAAAAGTGTTGCCATAAAATTGAATCTAAGTAAATGATTTATGAAAATAAGAAATCTAAATTTATAATAAAAAAATTTATCATGTAAAAATTGTATAACCTTAAAAAACACTACAAGAAAATCACTAAATAGTAATCAAATTTAAATATTAAAAATAATTAATTATTATATTAACTAAATTAAATATTATTTTAAAAACAAAAAAATATTAATATTAAAAATTGTTTATATTATTAATATAAATTTGTAAAATAATTTTTAAATTTCTACAAAGATTTTAACTATTAATATTTTAGATTCTAAATTAATTTTTAAAACACTAATAAAAACTAATTTAAAAATAAAATAATAAGTATCTAAAATCTTTGTAATTAAAAATTAAATATTAGTCTTTTTTAACAGTAAAAAAATAAAATAAATTAAAAATGAAAACACTTCAGAGATTTCTGACTCCATATACAAGTAACAAAAACCTTCACTACCCTTAGGTTTAGGATTTCCAAAACACCACTAACTAGTTCCAACAACCAAACCTACAAAAAAAATTCAAAGATGCCATGACAGCACCAACAGAAAGGGAAAACATTCCTAGCTTCCAACCTAATAATTATAGCCAAAAAACACCCTTAACATTGCTACATACGGCACACTCCGATGACCCAATAGGTGCATAAAGTTCTGCCGTTGAACCTCCAAAAGCTGCATAGGTCTGCAAAAGCACCTGCACAATCCAACTCCCTATGTTAGATATATACATGATATCTTCAACTTTTCAGAGTTGTTATGCACCAATTTGTCCTGCCCCTTTGATGTGAGTTTTCTTGTAAAGCTTAGATTCAATCTCGATGGTAAGGTGAACCAATTTTTCTAAAGATGAATACTTATAAAGTTCTTTCAGATCTTGGATTTCCTTTTTTAAAATCACTTACAAATCTAACCATTTTATACTCATCACTTTTATGCAAGTCAATTTTAATTAGAGTCGTTTCAAACTCTTTAAAATATTCATCAACACTTTGTGGTTCTTGTTGAAGCCGTTGAAGCTTCAACAAGAGTCCTTCCTATAGTGAGGAGGAACAAATTGCGCGCATGCATAATTTCAAATCATCCCAAGAGACCATAGCTGGCTTCTTGTTAAGTCCAATGTCCATTACAGTTTTATACTACCTTTGCATGACATAGTTTACGAATTCTAAGGAGGCTAATTTGACCTTTTGGTCTTCTTCTACCTCATGTACATTAAACAATTGTTCAACTTTAGCCTCCCATCCTAGATAAACATTGGGATCGCAGTCCCCATTAAAACTAGGCAATTTAATAAAAGGGAAAGGGGTTTTGGGTTGTTGATGATGGTTGCACCTATCCTCAAATTGATACACCCTCCAATCGTGATCATCTTCATGGCTTCCATAGTTGGTGTAGCTTCTAGACGCTCTCCTTTGCTCCCACTGCCGTCCTCTGTGTGTTATTTCTTGACTTGCTTCAAGTCTTTGTAAACCTTCCTCTAACTGCCGCATCTCCATCTTCTGTTGGGCCAACGTCTGTTTTGTCTTCGCAAGCTCTCCCAAAAGAAAAGCCTTTTGAGGAGACCGTGGTTTGGAGGATTCACCTGAAGATAGATGAGCCATAAAAACAACACAAGAAGATAAGCAATTAGTGAAAAACAAAATATTAAGGATTCTTTCCTCACGTGAATCACTCGATTGTGTATAGGCAAAGAAAAAGAAAGCACTCCAAAAGAAATTCTCTCAACAAAGGTCTTTCTTGGTGTAGAAAACTTCTCAAATGAAAAAGGACAAAGCCCCAATCACTATATCTTAGGAGAACCATACTCTAAGTGGCGTGTTCCTTCTCAAATCCACACCATAAGCATTCTTCCTTTCATCCCTTTTTCCATTTTCCATTACTCCTTTATCTTTGTGTTTTTGTTTCCTTTTCCACGGCAATATCATTGTGTTTCATTTTATGTCATTAACTTCCGCACCTTCATCATACACACCATATAATTGTGTTTTCCTTTTGTCCTCTAGAAGTGAACCTTCACACTTACTTAACCACTTAGTTAAGTTCGTGCCCAGCGAGGATCTTCTTTGGGTTCTCACCATATTTGTGCTAAAATCTCAATCATAAGTAAAGTGTCACCTTAAAAGAAAACATCTAAAATCAACTCACATCATGTGGTTATCAGAGCTCTGGTTTTTTTAGCTTATGTGTTTAGAGTTGATTTGACACTTTACTTTCTTGCACCTTTAATTTCTTGTCTTTACATTCAAGCAATTTAATTTCCGTCTTTACATTCTTGTCATTTATAATTCCGTTTTTTAATTCATTAGCACTTTAAATTCCGCTTTTGAATTTTATTTTGTGTCATTTATTGTTCTTGCCTCTTTTGCTTTGAGTCATATGTTCTTTAGAGTCCTTATCTTTTGCCTCTACTTTGCTTTTAATTGTGAAAATTATAAGTAATTATAACTTTGTTTTAGTAGAAGTAGATTTAAGTTCCAAACAAAAGATTTCAAGTGATCAGTTAAATTGAATCCCAAACTTTTTTGTGAAAATTAAAGTTCTATGAAAATATGCATGACCAAAATTATGGACCTTTCATTTCTATAAGACAATGACAAGTATAAAAAAAAAAGGAGGAATTAGGGCAAAACAAGAACTTGAGTTTCCAAATTTTTTTCAAAGAGCAACATTTCAATTTTGGGGTTCATCTTGATTGACAAATTGATTTCAAAAATTGTGGAATTTTGATCCTTTTGCTTTAACAAATTTCTAAAGAAAGTTTCATTGTTAAAAGTTTAGTAAGTGTCTTAGAGTCTTTTTGTGTGCTTTTCTTACTTGTCTTCCTTTAAAAGTTTTGTCATAATCTTTTCTTCCAATTTGGTTTACCTTTCTTTGTTTTGAGCTTTTCTTGTTTATCTTTTAAAGTTCTTAGTTTTGTTGTGGTTATCAGAGTTTTGGTTTTTGAGCTTATCTTGTTTAAAGTTGAAATTAATAGAAGAAAGGTCACTCTGCACAAATTTTGTGAGATAGTTTGTGAGGTTTGAATCCTCTTAGCTAGGTCTTATCTTGAGTAGAGTGAGGCTCTCAAGTGGTGGCCCTTCACTTATCTTGGAGGATACCACAATTCAAGTGGCGTGAATCATTCTCTCACATTTCACTCCATAAGTTTTCTCATTCCATTTCCTTCCATTTTCCATTCCATTTATGTTCTTGTCCCTTTTTCTCTTATTCGTTGCTCTCAATTTTGGGCTCATTATTATGAGTTTGGTTCATCATTTGGTTGGCCTTGATCACCATTGATGTTTCCTAGTTTCCTTTCTTCAATTCCGCAATTGCATCTCATCCTCACTATATCTTGTTTTTCATCTTTGCCTCTATGAAGTGAGTCTTCACACTTACTCAACCACTTAGTTAAGTTCGTGTTCAGTGGGAATCTTCCTTAGGACATCATCTTTAATTGCTAAAATCTCAATCCTAAAGTAAACTGTCACCTTAAATGAAAACATCTAAAAATCAACTCACATCACCCTCCATACACCTAAAGTTCTACTTTTCTTAGTTTTGCATATAGCATTTTATAAATTTTTATTAATAATGCAAACTTTTTTAGATACTAACATTTTTTTGTTTGTTTATAAGATGATCTTTAACTTAGTCAAATAATAATTAATTATTTTAGTTTCTAAAATTAGTTTCTATTTAAAGATATTCTTGTAGTGCAACACTATTTTATGTAGCTCAAATTTGGGCAAACATGAGCCTTGTTGTTTTGCTACATAATTGGTTAAACCAATGTGGATTTCTGGGTACTTGTAAGGGTTTATGAACCAATAGTTTATGCTCAGAGCCTTGCTCTAGGATTTGAGGTCAAGTTTATATTAGAGTTTGTTTAGTTTTTTTATCGTAGGATCTCTTGAGAGTTTGATTTGGTGTTTTATATAAGGGTTGGAGTATCTTTGAAATATCCCTTCTATTAATTTTATTTTTTTTCTGATAATTTTTTTTTCTAAACATGATTTTTTATAGATATAACATGTTAACTTAAATAAATAATAAAAATAAATAAAGTTAGTGTTATGGTAAAGTCAACTAGATTAGTGTTAAATTTATTTATTTTAATCTTTATTTAAGTTAATGTTCATTAAATCGATATTAATATAATATATTTTTAATATTTATTTAAGTTAGTGTTAGTTAAATTGATACTAATTTTATTTATATTGTATGAATGTGTATGTCGTTGTGACATAGAATGGAAAGAGAAGATAATTATTAATTTAAAGTCCCATATTTAAAGATGATAAAAATGTGGTAATTCATGTGACTTTAGTTTTAAATCAAAACATAGATTTTTTTGTCTCACTATTCTATATAAATTTCATCATATTCATCTTTTTATCCATACTTATCTCCTTTATTTTTATTTACATAAAACTCATTTCTTCTCTCAACTTTTATTCACTATCATTTAAGCAATGTCTATCACAACACAAAACAAGGCAAAGAAAGTGCTTATGTTTTGTCTTTATTATTTATTTTTTTTTGCATGAAACTCTTTAAATTCAATTCATGAGTTTCTTATATTTTGTATACCTTTTCGTGTGTAAGTTTACTTTTGTTAAAGATTAAAATACAGGTAATTCATGTGTTTCTTTTGTTTTGTATACCTTTTTTTTTTAAAATTTATTTTTGTTAAAGATTACAAGACACTTAAAGATTTTTTTAAAACAAAACTATTGTTATTAGTTTTGGTCACACCAACACAAACTAAATAAAAATATATTTCACTTAAATGATAAAGTAAATAAAATTAAAAAAATGCATTAGTGGTACTTTGATCAATGCTAAACTACTTTAATCATTACAGTAAAAGGGCTCAAAGACGACGATTATTGGAGTTGTACAATGACGTATTTAAAGTCTTCATCTATGGATTCATTGTCTAAACATACACGTTATAGACAACGGCTTAAGTCGTGGTCTAGAATTTCCACATAGACAACGGTTCTCGGTGACAATCATCGCCTATAGTATATACTTATAAACTAAATTTTTAGAGAAATCGTAGTTTATATCTCTGGGTAGCAAAAATAAACAAAAAGTAAAAAATGCATTTAAACGAAGATTTTGGATATAATCATTACCTAATGTGTGATAGATTAAAAAAAATAATTAGGAGACCATATAGATGATGGTTTCTTGCTATAAATCGTCGTTTGTATGGTGATACAGACTACAATTTTGGTCTGAACCATCGTTTATATTATGAATTTTTTTAAGTATATTTTGTTTAGTTCATTTCCTCCTCTTTGTTAACCTATAATCGAGTAAACCCCACCAGATGTAGAATTATGACAGCAAAAAATATAAATAGTATAAAATACTCATAAAAGAACAAAATATTTAAAGCAATCAAATTTCTATACACAAAGTAATTAAATATGTTTAAAAAAATTTGTACACTAAAAATGTCTATACACTAAAAGGACATAAATTGAAACAAATATTATACATAATTAATCAAATATCATTGTCAATCCTAGAGTTGTAGAAGTTGAGAAAATATATCGCCAAAGGGTTCCTCACATAATCCATTAATTCAGAATCGAGTGGTGACACATCCATAACATACTACAACATAGAATAAGTTGAATTTGGTTCATAAAGTAGAGATTATTTTATATAAAGAATTAGTTAAATGTAATTACCTGGTCCCAACCTCTGTCAATGTGAGCTTGTACAATGGTAGTCATTCATTGTATTATATAATAGCCACACTCATACCTTCTCTCGATTGTTTATTGCACTAAATTGAAAATTAATGATATTTATTTCATAAAGAAAAGAAGATAGGAAATTAGTTAATAAAAATTACAAATAACCTTTGGGTGCAACCATGTAAGCTTTTGAGACTTCTGGTCAACCTCTCAAAATGTTATATCCATTATATGAGCTACATAATAAAAAACACAACTTAGGAAACATTTAAGTAATAAAATTATATAAGTTAATAATTTAATTACTAGTCAACTATTTGCTTCAGATATGCGAGGGACTTCTTGTGTAATGAACCACGCAGTAGTGTGATCATTTAGAGATATCAAGTAATTGTCACTTTTTTTTATCAACAAGAAATAATAAATAAATATGGATCACTTAAGGGGTGACCCAACCCTTATACAAGAACTAAGAAGAAAGATAAGATAGGACCTCACACACCAACCTATTCCATACTCCCAACAAAAACTACTACATATTCCTTACCCCAAAACCAACCAAAGAAGCCCGCCCTTGGCAACAACTAGGAAATAACAACACATCAAACACCAAAATACATAAAAACATAAACAAATCACCAAACACTAACCTCCAAAAATATTAGAGTTTTTTTTTATAAAAAAAACCCCTTTACAAAAAGTACAACACCTTAGAATACCATGAAAACAACAAAAAACCATACATAATCCTTTGCACGTCACTTTTGCATGGAGTCTCTTTTTTATAATGTGAAAAACATATGCTCCTATTGCATAATATCCTTTTACTAGAGAAACAACATGCTTATAACCAATCTGTAAAAAAACACAACTTCAAGGAATTAGAAATACATACCAAAGTAAACGAGACAATACTAATTAACAAAATTCATACATGTTGTAGCACTAGTACAAAAATAACAAAAGACTGCTCATTATTTAACGCGATCCAGCGCCAAAACACATTCGTTAAAAAAACGGTGGCATTTTTGTAATTATATTGATTTACAAATGCGGTCTTACCATATGACCGCATTTGTAAATCAAAACGCGTGATTTACAAATGCAGTCTTACCAAATGACCGCATTTGTAAATAATTTTTACCCTAAAATTTTGAACGCGCTAAACTGTTTCTCTTCACCGCTTTTCATTTTTGTTTTGCTGTTGCGCTGCTGGTTCCCGTTCGCTCGTGCATTCGTTCCCGTTGGCCTTCTTCTCTTTCACATTTGGTAATATTCTCCTTCGTTTTCGTTTTTGAGTTCGTTGCACCAATTGGTTTTGACTTTTGTTTTCGTTTTGGTTTTTTTTTCCCTCTGTAGCTTGAGCGCTATCTGCTGCCGCCACCGCTGTTGCTGCCACCGCTGTTGCCACCACTGCTCTCTGCTACTGCCGCTGCCACCAACGAAGGCTTCTCATACAAGGCTGCATTCGTAAATCATAAACCCAAGCTCTGCATCCCCTCATTCAGGTTAATATACAGATGCGGTTATATCAAATGACCGCATTTGTAAATCTAATTTATAAATGCGGTCCTTTGACCGCATTTGTATATCTAAGATTTACGAATGCGTGTTGAGCAAATGCGGTCCTGTGACCGCATTTATAAATGAAAAATAACCGCACTTGATTTACTTTTCTGCGCTAGTGTAGGTTCCAAGCATGAGTTAGAATAAGATAACTTTGCATCTTTTTCTTTACTAGTAATCCAAGCCCAAACTTTTCTTTGTGCCACCATAAACACCTCCAAAATAATCAACTCTCCTATTCTTAAAGACATACCTATTTCGATGTTTCCAAATTTTACCTACAATTGCAATCCACACCACTTTCCAAATTCTAGATATTGATGCTTTAACATTTAGAAATGATGATGTTATAAGCTTTTAAAACTTTAATATTTGCAGAAAATAATACGAGACTCTATGTATGTTTTCAAAATGAAAGTAAAGTTAATATGTAATTTTTAAAAAACTACAAAAATTTTCGTAGTTATTAGTGTAATATATGTTTTTGGGTGATGATACTATAATATCTACAGAATAAAAAACATTCACTCTGATACTCCTAATTATAATATTCAAATAATATTTTTTTTTAATTTAAAATTTTAATATACATTATTATATTATTAAAGTGGGTTGTTAAGTGAATGTTATTTTTTTTAAAAGTGCCGAAAGAAATATTTATAATTTTTTTTGGTAGTATACGTTGATGCTGAGAGAATCTCTATTTAACATCAAAAGTAATTTTTCAAAATTTATATCACATTTATCAAAATATAACTTGCCACATCAATCTCACTTGCTACGAGAGTTTCTAAGAAATGAGTGTTAAATAAAATGTTTTCTCTCTTTTGAGATTCAAAGTAGTCGTTGGTCTAATTTCTTGGCTTGCTAAAGTAAAAAAAAGTTATGCAATGTGTGTTAACGCGCTTCATCGACTATTAAAAGAGTACTTTAAATAATTTTGTATCTCTACAAATCATTTCTTTGACTATGTTGCATTAATGCTTTCTATTCTAAACACTTCATCAACTCATCAATTCCTTCCACGGAATGGCGTCTTCAACATCCAAACTCCCACGGATGTACGATGTGCTCATAAACTTTAATGGAGAAGACATCCAAAGGAAATTTGTTTCTCATCTCGATTCTGCCCTCTCTGCTGTTGGCCTCACCACCTTCCTTCATCACCATAATGCAGACAACCCGATTCACATCCAACAACCTATTCTCAATCTCTCTCGTGTAGCAATTGTTGTTTTCACCCCAGCCTATTCTCATTCTGCTTGGTGTCTTCATCAGCTTCAATAAATCATTAAATGGCACGAAACTTATTGTCGACATGTTCTGCCCGTATATTACGAAATTGAGCCATCTGATGTACGTCTTCAGAAGGGTGAATTTGGAAAAGCCTTCAAAGAAACTGCACACCAAACATTTTCAGGACAACAACTGGAGCAAGCCATGTCCAAGTGAAGCCACGCACTCACCAAAGCTGCAAATTTATTTGGATGGGATGAGAGCAATTACAGGTAAATCACTTACTCATTGACATATTTTAAGCTTCTGATTTAATTTTGGTAATACATGACATGACTTCTTCCATACTTGAAGGAGTGATGCTGAACTAGTTGACAAAACTGTTAAGAGCGTTCTTAATTTGCCAGTCTTGTCTGCTACTAAATTTCCAGTTGATTTACAATCCAATGTGGAAGATCTGATGGGAATTATAAAAAGTAAGTCCATGAAAGTTTGTAAAATAGGGATATGTGGAATTGGCGGATCGGGTAAAACCACCCTTGCCAAAGCCATTTACCATCATATCCATGGTTGGTTCACGAAGAAAAGTTTCATTGAAGATATTGCACAAGTAATTGAACCAAGCAGGCGTATTCGTTTACAGGAACAACTTCTTTCAGATGTTCTCAAAAGAAAGGTGGAGATACATAGCGTTGAGATGGGAAGAAGTATGATTCGAGACAGAATTTTTCAGAAAAGGGTGTTCATTGTACTTGACGATATGGATGAAAATTTTCCACTATTAGATATAAGGAAAAGTTGTTCAACGTTAAGTAAAGGAAGTGTAATAATCATGACAACAAGAGACGAAGGCTTACTGATGAAACATAAAGTTGATTGTGTTTTTCAGATAAATCTAATGAAAGCCAACGAGTCCCTTGAGCTTCTTAGTTGGCATGCATTTAGAGAAGCAAAACCAAAACAAGAATACCATTTCCTTGCACTAAGAGTAGTTTCTTACTGTGGAGGATTACCTCTAGCTCTTGAAGTGATTGGAACTTGTTTATTTGAGAGGACAAAAGAAGAATGGAATAGTGTATTGTTAATATTGGAGGAAATTCCTCCGCATAAACTTCAACGGAAATTGAAAATAAGCTTCCACGGTTTACGCAATCAAATGGAAAAAGATTTATTCCTTGATTTATGTTGTTTCTTTGTTGGTAAAGGCAGAGCTTATGTTACCAAGATCCTAAATGGTTGTGGAGTAGATGCTGATAGTGGAATAAGAGTTCTCATAGAACGTAGCCTCATAAAAGTTAGAAGGAACAACAAAATTGGAATGCATCCTTTGATACAAGAAATGGGAAGAGAAATTATTTGTGACATTTCAGAGATGAAGAGGCAACTGCTTTTTGTCGATGCTGAATATGTATTGACAGATAATTCAGTAAGATTATTCTTTATATATGGTTTTTAAAACTTCTCTTGGAAGTGTTTGCTTTCTAATTTTCAGTACATTTGTTTTTCTTTGCATTTTTCATCACAGGGGACAAACTCTTGGGCACTACCTGTGAAATTGCGTTCAGCCAGAAGAGAACCATCAAGACTGCTGAAACTCGATGGAAATTCTGAGTACACTTCTAGGAAACTGAGATGGATCAGTTTGCAAGGGTCTTCTTTAGAATACCCATCTATCGACTTTCATCTCCACGATGCAATAGCGATTGACATAAAACACAGTCTTCTTCGACTCGTCCTGAAACAACCCCAGGTTTTTATAACTTGCCCTTTTCTATTAAAACACAAAGCTTAACTAAAACAAAAACAGTAACGTGCTGATTCATTTTTTATTTTCTTAACTTGTAGGTTTTGAGGTGGCTGAAATTCCTTAATCTTAGTCACTCTAAGTATTTAACAAAAACCCCTGACTTTTCAGGACTACCAAGTCTTGAACAGCTCTTTCTCAAATATTGTCCTGGATTGCGCGAAGTACACCAATCTATTGGATGTCTCTCCAATCTTACACTGCTAAATTTGAAGGACTGCACAAGTCTAAGCAATCTCCCCAGAAAGATATATGTATTGAAACCCCTAAAAACTCTCATTCTCTCTGGTTGTTCGAAGATTCATCCATCGAAAAAAGATATAGTGCAAATGGAATCCCTCATAACTCTAATTACAGAAAATACAACTGTGGAACAAGTGCCTTTTTCAATTATAAGCTCAAAAGCATTGGATACATATCCCTACGTGGATTTGAGAGATTGCCACCTAATCTCTTCCTTCTATCATTCGGTCTTGGATGTCGCCAAAAATGAATCCCATATCTTATAATCATTCGTTTTGCATGGATATGGAGCATAATGGTTGGGTTGATATTGTGCCATTGCTTAGCAGCCTGGCAAATCTTCGAAGTGTTTTGGTGCAATGTGAAACCGAGTTTCAACTATCTGAGCAAGTGAAAAATATTCTGGTCGAATATTTTCCATATATTACAGAATCAGGAATTTCAAAGCAGGACTTCAGGTCTTCTTTGATTGGTGTTGGAGCGTACCATGAATTCTTAAATGTTGCCAGCGATAACATATCTAAGGTTCTTCTCTATCTTTCCCTTTGTTTATAACCTTCACCATCACTTTACCTATTAATTAAGCCAACATAAAATAATCCGAAAAAAATATAGAAACTACAATTCTAAACTTTTAGCACTCGCTTCTACAGCCACACAACTTCATACAAAAGTCTCTGATTTTATTAATCAACTGACTAAGTGGTTATTTTCTCTTTCTTGCTTTACTAGCTTTGTGATTGTTTTATTCCAAATGATCGCAGAAATATAAACTCAAAGAGACGAAAACAGAAACGCATTCTAAATCCCTTGGTGATATAACACAACAAAACTACTAACCAGATTTATTGTTTGCCGAAGACAATTTGAATAGCAAAATTAGAGAAATGAGTAAGCTTTTTAGCGAATGGTACAGGTATGGGCAAGCAGTGAGGCATGTGATGTTTCTCTCTCAGATGACAATGATCCTCATTGGTTGGCCCATGTGGATGAGGGACATTCTGTTTCTTTCCGTGTGCCTCCAGATCGTGACATGAAGGGAATGGTTTTGTGTGTCGGTTATTTATCAACCCCTGAAATCGTGGAAACTGAATGTTTTAGAAGTGTCTTAATTGTTAATTACACAAAGTGCACATTGCAGATACACAACCATGGAACAGTAATTTCCTTTAATGATGTAGATTGGCAAGGCATAATGTCAAATTTAGGATCAGGAGACAAGGTGGAGATTTTTGTGAGTTTTGGTCATGGATTGGTAGTCAAGAACACAGTTGTCTATCTGATATGTAGTGAATCAAATGACTTAGAAGTAGAAAAGGAGCCTGCGCCAAAGAAAAAATCTCTCCTTAAATTCATAAAGAAAACTCTAATGTGAGTTATAGTATGTCATTTATGTTTGAGAACTTTGAGTTATGGAATTAATCCTTGTGTCCTTCATTGCAATTTATTTATTTTCCATCCTTTCCTTGTTTTTCTTTGGAGTATGGCTTATAGTTAAGAAATTAATGTTTATTTACACTGTTTCTCGGTCCTCACATTGTGCTTCTTGGCTTTTTACTTTACCTGTTTATTGTATTTGTTTTCTTGGGGTTAGTTTTGTCAATTCTTTTCCCTTTTAGCATATAATATTTCTTTAAGAAATCATTTTTAAAGAAAGACATTCATTATGATTTTGTTTCATCATTGCAAGCACCACAGCCTCATCCTTAAAGACTAAATGAAATAAATTTTAATCTCATTTCCCGTTTTGCACTGATTGTATTTGTTTTAAGTATAATATAATCACACTGTGCACAACATTTTTAGTTACGGTTATTGTAGACTCTTTTATATCAATTGATTATGAAATCATTATAGATTTGGTCACTTTCTACAGTGGATTAAATTACCGATATAGAATGTCCATTTACTATGCCAACAAGAATAATCATAAAAAAAAAAAATCTATAAATGATGTTGTATGACATAATATTCATCTACATTCTAGGTGGGTAAAGACCTTTAACTAACATAAAGAGCTTAAGGGAGACGACAATATATTAGAACTATATTTGGATGTCATTGAACGAACACCATGGTCAACTTAAATTTGAGTGCAGATTAATGATTAATACAAGCCAAATACTTTTAAAATAAATCTTAATTAGTTTCTACATCGTTAAAACTATAACCAACATAAAATGTAAGCGAATATAATATACTAAGATTATTTTTGGACTCTTTTATAAGTAATCTCGTTTTAACCCACATAATGAATGAACTTTCTAGGTTAAGTACAAAATGCAAACTTTTAAAGTAGGGGTACTTGACTAAATGGTTGTTTTTTGAGTTTGTTTTTTCAAGATTATATGTGAACATATCAAGTGAATGTTAATTTATAAGAATTAAATTTGAAACATTTTTAACAGAATTAAAATAATTTGTAAGATTATGACTATATTTGGAAAAACCTAGTTGAAAGCTTGAAAAATTAGGTATATGGAAACCCTAAACTGAAAGCTATAATGAAAGCTATAAATGAAAATTGCAAAAGAAATTGATATAATTAAAATTCGTTTCATTTAATCTTAAATAAAGGGATGAGGCTATGGTGCTTATTATGTTGAAACAGAGGCTACCTAGCAGATAGCAAAACTAAACACAACAAAATATCGAACAACGGCCGTGTTTATTTCATAATGCAATGTCTTAATTCAAGACATTTTCTTAATGAAATATTATATATATGTACAACTGAAAAGAATTGCGAAAGTAACAACGAGAAAACAAATCCAATAAAGAGATAAAGTAAAGGCCAGGAAGCACAGTGAGGAGTGAGAAACAGGGCAAAATAAACATGACTTTCTTCACTACAAGCGGCTCTAAAGGAAAAACAGAAAGAAAATTCCATAACTAAAGGGATCCTGCTGTCTCAAAGAAGATAATGAGGGCATATTTCTTTGGCGGGCTCTCTTATTTCAAAGTCATTTGATTCTTCAGCACGATCCATAACCAAAAGTCACAAAAGTCTCTATCTTGTCTCCATATCCTAAATTTGACATTATGCCATGCCAATTTTCATCATTAAAGCAAATTACCGTCCCTTGGTTGTATTCTATAACTGCCGTAGAGAGTGTATACATTTTAAATTATCATAACATATGTTAGTTTTACGATTAGCAGTGAAATTCTAAAATGTTAATAAAAGTTTGTCTAGGATAGTATAAATATTATTTTTTTAATAGTCGGCCCGACTCCATTTCGAATCGATTCAGTCCGCGCCCATCACTAGTGCAAAATGGTAAATGTGTTTTTACCTCAACCATAGTCCTACAAAACGCAGTGTCATTTTTGAAATTATTTTCATTTATGAGTGTAGCTATTTGAAAGAGCCACGCTCATAAATCAAATTTTACCCTAACTTGGAGCGCGTCACTTACGCTTTTTATACTTTCTTCCTTTTCTTCTGCGTTTGTTGTTCCTCGCTGTTCCTCTCCATTCGCGTTCGCTTCTGCATCATTCTCTTCCCACTGTGAGTTCCTTCTTCTTCTTCGTCTCTTCTTCTTTGTCTTTGTTCTTCGTTTCTTCTTCGTTTTTTCTTCTTCGTCTCTCCTTCTCACTCTGTTTTTGGTATTTGCATTGTTTAAGCATTGTTTCATTGGCTTGCGCTCCTGTTCGTTGTGCTTTTGTGTGCTCCTTCGCTGCTGCCGCTACCACGTTCACTACCACTGCCCCCATCGTTGTCACTCTCCTTCCACTCTTCACTAACGTTGCCTTCATGTGCTTATAAATCTAATATTTTATTATTTTCCCCCTTTTCCCAGAAGCATATAGGAATACGGCTGTTTAGGATAGCCGCACTTCTAAATGTGCTTTACAAATGCAGCTAAATAGCTGCATTTGTAAATCCCATATTTAAGACTACGTGTTCATCAAGTGCGGCTATATAGCTGCACTTATAAATGTAAAATAACCGCATTTGTTTGGCTTTTCTGCACCAATGCATATCGAGTCAAGTCAGTCCGGGACTCGTATCGAGTCGAGTCGGTTCGAGTCCACATTGAGTTGAGTTGGTCTGGACCCATATCGAGCCGAGTCGACTCCGACCCATGTCGAACGTCGGCCCTAACCCATGTTGAGCAAAGTGTGTCTAGGCCCATATCGAGCTGAGTCGACCAGGACACATGTCGAGACGAGACCCAAGCCCATATCGAGTCAAGTCGGTTCGAACCCATATTGACCCGAGTCAACCTGGGTTCATGTCGGCTTGAGTCAGTTTGGGCCCATGTCGACGCAAGTCAATCTGGGCCTATGTCGACCCAAGTCTGCCCGAACTCATTTCGAGCTGAGTCGACCCGAGCCCATGTCGAGCCTAGTGTGCCTAGGCCCATATCAAGCCGAGTTTATCCGAGCCCATGTCGAGCCGAGTCGAGTCGGGCCCATGTCAAATCGAGTGTGCCTAGGCGCATGTCAATCAGAGACCTAGGCCTAGGTCAAGCTAAGTCGACTTGGGCCCAGATCGAGCCGAGTCTATCCGGGCCTATATGATTCGAGTCAGCTCTAACCCATATCGAATCAAGTCGGCTTTGGCCCATATCAACTCAAGTCGACTTTGACCCATGTCGAGCTGAGTTGGCCTGGTACCAAGTCCAGCGTAGTCGGCCCGAGTACAGGTCGACCCAACCCGGTTGTAGGTCGAACTGAGTCGACCTGGGTCTAGGTCTAGTCGAGTCAGGTCGAATCTAGGTGGAGTTGGCTTAGGCCCAAATCGATTCAAGTTAACCCATGTGCAAATCAAAATGGATATTTAATCTAATTAACAAGGTGGATTTAATCTACTTTAAATAGATTTGAAAGTATTCAAATAAATTTGATCTAATTAAAATGGATATGAATTTTAAATCAAAATTCATTTTTTTTTATTTAGATTGGATCTAGATTGAATTTTGAAAAATCCAATCCATGACCACTCTTACCAATGGATAAGCTTCAAAGTAATCTCTTTTTGCTAAGGCAGTTTCACAAATAGTGTAGAGTTTTGTTGATGATTGTGTGATTACTATTATAGAGTTTTCTAATTTAGGTTATCAAATATTTTGCTGTGTAAATTAAATATTTAAATACATATTGTTGAGATGATAATCTTGCAGAGTGCAATAAATGTTTAAATGACCGTGTTTATACTTTTCTGAATGTGTTTAACTTTATTTATGAATAAAATAAATTCAAAAATTCACTTTTGAATTTTATAAAATTTATCGGACGGTTGAAACTTTGATTGATCAAAGCAATCGTGTCATCGATGTTTCGGTCTAGCTCATCGTTGACCGCGTCCTTCTCTTTTTGCAGAGCAGCGATGTCACCCTCCAGGGAGGACATCCTCTTGCCAGCCTCCGCCAAGGCTCTCTTGAGCTTAGCATTTTCGGTTGTCCCCGCGGCCGCTACCTTTTCAAGCTCGGCAATCCGAGCTCCATCGAGCTCCTTCTTGACAGCCTACTCAACCAACTTTTGCTCGTAAGCTGTGTTGGCCTCAACAGCCTGCCTCAGGTTGCCTGAGGTCTCAGAAAGCTCATGCTCCAGGGGCGAGATTTCTTCAATCTGTCGGCTCCAGAAATGCGTCCCAGGTGGGTCGGCACAAGCCCTTGGTAGGACATCTCGATCCTACTTCAGATTAGGTCATCCTCTAGAATCGATCGAATCATTTCTTCAGTGGTGGGGGACAAGTCCACCCTCACTCTCTCCGAGAAATGCAAGTCACCTCCCAACATCGATAGGGGTGACTTGGAAGCAGCATCGACTGGCACCGCGACGACAGTAAGGATCGGTTGGTTGAATTCGTCGATTGGCGACGAGTCGACGTCGACGGTTGTGTGGCGTGCAGGAGGAGGCATGGGCATCTCGCCAGGGGAGCGAGTTGTCCGCGCGGGGTTCCCCCCCCTTACGCGCACATTTCTTTGGATTATTGTGGGAAGGTCCCGCCTGAGTGGCAGGCGGCGAAACCTCAGGGACTCGTGGTCCCTTTCATTGGGTGACCCTTTTCTTGAAGGCCGCCAAGGAGGCACCCGCTCGAGGGGCTTGCTTCTCCTTGAATGTTGCAAGTAAAGAAAACAGTGTTAGTTACAATTCGACACTCTGAGCGCGAAAACAAAAAATTAACATACCCTCAAAGGTCGTCCGACGATCGGGCACGGAGTACAAGGACATCAGCTCCTGAGCGGGGAGTTTTCTTGGAAGACTGTCGAAGAGCATGAAAATCTCCCGCTCGACGTTAGTGGGGTCGGTCGGCCAAGGCTAATCCTTGATCTTGGTTGGTTTCCTAGTCCAAGACATAGGAAACTTGGGTCAACCGTCTTCATCAAAAAAATTAGGCGTTCCGTTGGGTTCCATGAACACTTTGAGGAACCTCTCTTTGAAATTTTTGTAAGAAGCGGTGAAAGCTTTGAATAGAACATTGCCCGACCGGCTCACCAGTGAGTGCCAACTGATCGGGTCAGAAGGGTGAGAGGTGTAAAAATATAAAAAGCAAGTAGGAGAAGGGCGCAGATGGTGGATGTGGCATATCAGGCGGAAGACTTGCATAGAGGCCCAGGTGTTTGGGTGTAGTTGGCTGGGGGCAATGTTAAGCGTCTAAAGGATGCCCATCGTAAAAGAATGCAAGCGAAGGTTAACACGAAGATCAGAAAAAAGGCAAGATTACATGAAGAAAAAAGGGGACTCGATAGATGACTGCTCTCGACACACCCTATCGGTCAGAAAACAATAGTCGAACGCCCCAAGCGAAGGATGCGCCTTCGCTTTCAAGACAGGAACCTTATCCAAAAAGTGGGTTACAGAGTCCTCCGTCTGAAAAAGGGAGGCCAAGCCAAGAACCTCTGGGTTCACCTAGATAGGTCCTTGAGGGGGGCATGGCTCCTGAGGGGAGGCTGATGGCTCCTCAGGGGAAGCCGACCGGTCAGAAGCACTACCCGGATTGTCACCCCTGACCTCCTCCATCACGGTAGGCAACGTTTCGTTTACCCTGACCGAGATTGTCCCAGTCGTGTAGGAATCGGAAGAAGATGAAGAATAGGATAAAGATAAAGGGGGCGCAGGAATGGAAGGATTAGCTGAAGAAGAAGAGGTAGGACGAGACAAAGCAGACATAACTAACCTTTAAAAGGAAGACGGAAGCGGCACAAGAAGGCGAATGGCACTCGGGTGCCGAAGCAGGAGTTCAGTAAGGAAGCGTGTGGATTCGACACTGAGGAACGCTATTTATAGCCCAAAAGATTCTCAGGAGGTGCAGCATTGCAGTGCTCCCAACTGTTGGATCATTTTGATCCAACGGTTGACGTTATCCCCCACTTGAAAAACCCCTTATAAATGCACATCAAATCACATAATCATGCGCCGCCAAATGTCAGGTCACCTCCGAAAGTCCAACCAAAACAACGACACCAACCGACACATTATCCTTCAAACTCCTCGGATTCAGCGATCCTTGAGCCTGAGGGGTAAGTGTACTGGAGGTAACCGAATGACCGGGCTTACTTAAGAGCGGTCGGTGTCACCCAACCGCCCGTTTGTATGCGCTCCACGTACTCGTGTTGCTCAGCCGATCGCCCGCTATGCCGAGTCACGAGTTGACTAAGTCAACAAAGATAATCCATGGTTAAAGGTTGCTTAACACTCCCTAAGCGCGGTTCACTCCCCTAATTACTATCTTTACAAACTCCAACATCGCATAGGTAATATACTGCTTAGTGTTTTGGAAAAAAAATTAACGTCTCATTGTTCTTCTCTTTGCTTCGATTCTTTGCCACATAAACTGTAGCGCGAGGACGGACTACAAATCGTTTCAGAGGTAAATCATCTCTAACTCTTCTGGAATGGCAACGCACCCTGTCTCCTTCTTCTTCTGTCATTTTCCTACAAACTTTGGGGAGTATGAGATGAGGAAACTCTTTCGAAGATGAGGCAAAGTGCAGGAAGTGTTTATACCTAGAAAAACGAAAAAAGCTGGGCATAGATTTGGTTTTGTAAGATTCACTGGAATCACTGATCCAGATAGACTTGAATATCAACTAGATAATATATGGATCGAAAATATCAAATTATATGTGAACAAACCGAGATACAAAAGAAGTCTTAAAAGGGGTAGACTGGAAATTGATAGAGGCCAAGGAAAACGCAGGGATGATATCAGATTAAAGAAGGTGGAACCAAGAGTAAGTAAAGTATGGAGGAAAAAAGGTGAAATGTCATATGCCCAGGTTGTTAAAAATGGTTCATGCACAAAAAACTCTTCTGAGAAGTGGATAGGGCAAATAATTCAGGCGAAGGTTGAAGAGAAAGAATGGATGAAGAGAAGCTATGTTGGGTATCTAAATGAAACAACAGATAATGAAAATATCAAAAACTGTTTTTTTCTGAATGGAGCAAATTTTATACGTCTAAGATATTTGGGTGATAATGTTATGTTACTCACACCAGAGGGAGAAACTAGTGTGGAAGATATGATAAAGGAAAATAAAGAATGGCTAGAGGAGTTTTTTGATGACATTAGACCATGGGATAACTCCGTCACGGTTGGAAAACGAAGGGTATGGGTTAGAGTTGGGGGGATACCATTCCATCTCTAGGAATGGTCAGTCTTTGTAAACACAGTTATCAATATCAGAAATCTTCTAGCAGTAGATAAAATTACTGAGAACTATGACGAACTGCAATACACACGTCTTCTCGTATCCATACCATTCGTAGTTGAAGCTCGCTCCTCAAAACGTATGATGATTAATGGAATTATATACCAAATATGCATAGAAGAAGACTTGATTTGCTGTGATAATCTCAAACAAACGAATAAGGATGAAGTATCTTGGTCTGAATCTTTCGTTGGCGAGGATGAAGATGTATCCAATTATGATAATGCAAAGGAGCTTGAAAAGTTGATGTCTACGAGCTCAAAAGTGGTGCCGGAGATGAACCCCGAAATCTGGCTGGAGACGACGCTGGAGGAAAGGTACGAGTCACCTACAATGAGAGAACCCCTGAAAAGTTGTTCTTCTGACACAATGGTACTAGATTCAACTTCCTAAGACAACGACTACAAATCCCCAACGGACATGATCCACGTCAGCCCTAGAGTTGCACAAACAAATGGGCCAAATGAGACACAAGCCCAAAGACGGGAATGTTCGAAACCATCACTAGTGCAAAATTCATAACTTACGACTCTCTTATAAAGACGGTTCGTAAAGAATAGTCGTCATAAGCGAGGCGGTGGCAATTTCGTTATTTTTGTCAAATTTTTTGAATTTGTAAAGACAGTTCTATCTAGAACCGTCTTTATATGTTAGCTGTGTATAGATACAAAGACGGTTCTCTTTTGAACCGTCTTTATATGTGATGATAAGGTGGATACAAAGACGATTCTATTTAGAACCGTCTTTATATGTTGGCTTTTCCAATTCCCGCTCAGCCCTCTCTTTCCCTCTCACTCATATTCACTCTCTAAGTTTCTTTTTTCACTCCCTCATTACTACTATACTTTCCCTCTCCATTCCTCACCACAGCCGCCCCGCAATCCTCACCCATAGCTGCCTCGCAAGTCGCTTGCTGGTGCTGCCGTTCCGATCCGCTTCATCTTCGCAAGTCGCTCGCTCGCCGCAGCTCGTCAGCACCGACTCGCTCCGCTCCAGCACTCGTGAGCTGCGTCGTGCAGTTAGCCACAGTTCGCTCCTAGATCGCCGCAGCCAGCACCACCTCCAGCCCCGAGCTAGCGCTCGCTCCACTGCGCAGTCAGCCACAGTTCGCGCCCAGATCGCCGCAGCCATCGCTACCTCCAGCCGCGAGCAAGCACTCGCTCCACCGCGATCTGCGAGCCCTCCACCACGACGCGCGAACTCTCCACTGCGACCTCTCCACCGCGAGACCAGCTCCACCGCGACTGGTCCACCGCAAAGCAGCTGCCACCGAGACCAGCTTCCATTGAGACCAGCTTCCGCCGCGACGGGTCCACTGCGAAACAGCTGCCACCGTGCCCGTGCCTCCGTGACGTCTTTATAACCCTAACTTTTTTTAAAAGGTCCCCATATATAAAGACGGTTTCTTTTGGAACCGTGTTTAAAAAGTCAATTTTTTGTACTTACAAAGATGGTTAAAAACCGTCTTTATATGTCACATATTTATAACGACACTCCGAGTAAAGACGGTTGGAAAACCGTCTTTAAATGTCATTTTTAACCGTCTTTAATATACTTATTTGTACTAGTGCATAGAAAGTTGGCCTTACCTCTTTCTACCTCCTCGCACCTAAATCACTCGCAAACTTCACCAATTCACTCACAATCTCGATACAAACCTTCAACCATTCCGCTGCCACTCCACAAATTCTCCAATGCATCTCCTTGGATTGCATCAACTTTAAGAAAATACATAACTCTATAATTCTCTAAACTCAAGTATGGTCTTGGACAATCTACATACACACTTGACACTACGAACGCACGTAGGGATGGGTCAAAGTGAATCTAGTTCTAACCACAATATTTTGGAAATTGTGTATAATACTTAGAGATGCTCCTCTCTCCCTGCTTGATCGAGTTTATTTCTTGAAGAAGGACAAGTGTGTGGAAATGGTTGCTTTTGGAAAATCTCTCCTTCAGATCTTCCCATAAATCTCTTGCGTTATCGATATAAATGGTGCTTTGAGCGATTTGAGTGACAAGACTCCGAGTTATCCAAGAAATCACAATGACATTGCAATGTTTCCACTTCGTATTGCTTGCTCTTGCATGCTAGTTCTGAATCTCTCCATTAACAAATCTGAATTTGTTCTTTGAGAGCAGAGCCCTTTTCATCGCACGACTCCATAAATAATAGTTACTACCATCAAGTTGAGGCGAAACCAACACTGTTCCTGGATTATCTCTGGAGTGAAGGTAGTAGGGACTCACTACATCTTGTGAGGAGTCCTCGGTAGTCATGGTGAAAGATAGAGAAACAAGAAGACACAAGAACGAAAAGAAGGGATATCAAAGTGGCACATGTCAAAGCGGGTTTGACCCGCTCTCATACCATAAAAGATTTCATTGATTTAAGAAGAAAGGGAAAACAACATGAAAGAAACTTTGTATTCGTGTCATTATGCATGTATACACACCAATAAAGTTTTATATACACTCGTTTAAGAGAAAATTTTATTAATAGTTTTGTTCCTCCGCAATAGACAATAGTTTTTTTACCTTCATTCCATGTATTTTTGTAGTTCTTGCCAATATAATACTTATGTTATACATGTCAATTTTGATTTTAAATCCAACCACCTTAGTTTCATGTTATTATCGTCAGTCACTGCAAAAAATTTAACAGAAACTAAAAACAACTTTTTCAAAGTACAGAACGAAGAGATAAGAATAAAAGTGCATGGAACAAAACTAAAAGTATAGTTAGGAGGGAAAATACTTAACAAGGTTTAAAATAGAGGTTTAACAAAACGTTTTTATACTTATTAAATATTGTTTAATGTTTTTTCAATGATTTTGACAAAAATGATATTGAAATAATGTTATAAACTGATTACAAATAAATTGAGCTGTCGTGATGTTTTTCTAAACTGTATTTATACCTTTTACTTTTTTCCATTACAACATTAACCTCTTATGTGAGAGATGATGATGTTATAAGCTTTTAAAACTTTAAGCGATATTTGCATAAAATAAAAAGATTCGGCGATGGTGTTAACGCGCTTCCACGACTACTAAAGAAGTATTTCATTGGTTTTGTGTTGCATTATTGCTTTCTCTTCTTCTAACAGTTCACCCCATCAATTCCTTCCATGGAATTGGCGTCTTCATCATCCAAACTCCCACGGATGTACGATGTGCTCATCAACTTTAATGGAGAAGACATCCAAAGGAGATTTGTTTCTCATCTCGATTCTGCCCTCTCTGCTGTTGGCTTCACCACTTTCCTTCACCACCCCAATGCACTCAACCAAACGCACATCCAAGAACCTATTCTCAATCTCTCTCGTGTAGCAATTGTTGTTTTCACCACAACCTATTCTCAATCTGCTTGGTGTCTTCATCAGCTTCAACAAATCATTAGATGGCAAAAAACTTATTGCCGACATCTTTTGCCCGTTTATTACGAAATTGAGCCATCTGATGTACGTCTTCAGATGGGTGATTTTGGAAAAGCCTTCAAAGAAACTGCACACCAAGCATTCTCAAGACAACAACTGGAGCAAGGCATGTTCAGCTGGAGCCACGCACTCACCAAAGCTGCAAATTTATTTGGATGGGATGAGAGCAATTACAGGTAAATCACTCACTCAATCACCATATTTTAAGCTTCTGATTTAATTTTGGTAGTACATGACTCTTCTATATGATTGCTATTGAACTTGAAGGAGTGATGCTGAACTAGTGGATAAAATTGTTAAGACCGTTCTTAATTTAGCAGAGTTGTCTTCTACTAAATTTCCAGTTGGATTACAACCCCGTGTGGAAGATGTGATTCAAACAATCAAAAATAAATCCACTCAAGTTTGTACCATAGGGATATATGGAATGGAAGGATCTGGTAAAACCACCCTTGCCAAAGCCATCTACTATCAAATTCATGGTTCATTTAAGGATAAAAGTTTCATTGAAGATATTGCACAAGTTAGTCGAAGGAGAGGGGATGTTCATTTACAAGGACAACTTCTTTCAGATGTCTTAAAAACAAAGGTGGAGATACAAAGCGTTGAGATGGGAAGAAGTATGATTCGGGAAAGACTTGCTGGGAAAAGGGTGCTCATTGTACTTGACGATGTGAATTTCCATTGTCCATTATTATTCGACCTAAGGGAAAGTCGTGCATGGTCCGGTGAAGGAACTGTAATAATCATTACAACGAGAGATGAAGACCTACTGAGGATACATCAAGTTGATTTTGTTTATAGCATAAAGCCAATGAAAGAAAATGAGTCCCTTGAACTTCTTAGTTGGCACGCATTTAGAGAAGCAAAACATAAAGAAGAATACCATCTCCTTGCAAGAAGAGTAGCTGCTTATTGTGGAGGACTACCTCTTGCTCTTGAAGTCATTGGAAGTTATTTATATGAAAGGACGAAAGAAGAATGGAACAAAGTAGTGTTAAGATTAAACAGTATTCCCCTGAATGACGTTCCACAGATATTGAAAATAAGCTTCGACGGTTTAGATACTCAACTGGAAAAAGATTTATTCCTTGATATATGTTATTTCTTTGTTGGTAAAGACAGAGACTATGTTACCAAAATCCTAAATGACGGTGTAGTAAACGCTGACAGTGAAATAAGAGTTCTCATAGACCGTAGCCTCATACAAGTTAAAAAGAACAACAAATTGGGAATGCATCCTTTGCTACGAGAAATGGGAAGAGAAATTATTGGTGAAATTTCAAGAAAGGAATCTGTGAAGAGCAGTCGACGGTTCATTGATGAGGATGGGGAATATGTATTGACAGATAATCTAGTAAGAACATTCTCTATATATGGTTTTGAAAGTTCTTTTGGAAGTGTTTGCTTCCTCATATGTAATACATTCATTTGGTTTACTTTGCTCCTTTCATCACAGGGGATAGAAGCCATTGACGGATTGTTTGCGAAACTGCGTTCATCCAGAAGAGATTATCTTTTAGAGAAAAGATACAGATCAACACTGCTGCAACCAGATCAAATACAGCTTACTGGAAATTATGAGTATCGTTCTAAGAATCTGAGATGGATGAGTTTGCACGGATTTCCTTCAAAATATCTACCTAACTACTTTTATCTGCATGATGCAATAGCGATCGATTTAAAATACAATCTTCTTCGATTCGTTTGGAAAGAACCCAAGGTTTTTATTACGTGCCATTTTCAATTAAAATACAAAGCTTAACTAAAACAAAAAATAGTAACCTACTACTACTGCTTCATTTTATTTTTCGTATTTAATATTTCTCAAAAAGACTATCTGTATGCAGGTTTTGAGGAGGCTAAAAGTTCTTGATCTTAGTCACTCCGTGTACTTGACAAAAATCCCTGACTTTTCCACACTACCAAGTCTTGAACAGCTCATTCTCAAAGATTGTCGAAGATTGGTCCAAGTACACCCATCTATTGGATGTCTCCGCTATCTTACATTGCTAAATCTGAAGAACTGCATAAGTCTAAGCAATCTCCCCAGAAAGATATACAAGTTAGAATCTTTAAATACTCTCATTCTCTCTGGCTGTTCGAAAATTTACCTATTGGAAAAAGATATAATGCAAATGGAAACCTTGATAACACTAATTGCTGAAAACACAACTGTGAAACAAGTGCCTTTTTCAGTTGTAAGCTCAAAAAGCATTGGATATATTTCCCTACGTGGATTTAAGAGATTGTCTCGTAATCTTTTTCCTTCTATCATTCGGTCTTGGATGTCACCAACAATGAATAGCTTATCTTATACTCATTCATTTTACACGGATATGGAGGATAATAATTGGGATTATATTGCGCCACTGCTTTGCACGCTTGCAAATCTTCGAAGTGTTTTGGTGCAATGTGACTCCGAGTTTCAACTATCTGAGCAGGTGAAAAATATTCTGGTCGAACAATTTGGGTATATTACAGAATCAGGAATTTCAAAGCAGCACTTCAGGTTTTCTTTGATTGGTGTTGGAGCGTACCATGAATTCTTAAATGCTGCCAGCGATAACATATCTAAGGTTCTTCTCTATCTTTCCCTTTGTTTATAAACTTCACCCTGACTTTAGCTATTAATTAAGCCAACATAAAATAATCCGAAAAAAATATAGAAACTACAAACAATTCAGCACCCTTCGCTTCTTCAGCCACACAGCACACAACTTCATACAAAAGCTTCTGAATTTATTAATCAACTGACGAAGTGATTATTTTCTCTTTCTTGATTTACTAGCTTTCTGATTGTTGTTATTCCAAATGATCGCAGAAATATAAACTGAAAGAGACGAAAACAGAAATGCATTCTAAATCCCTTGGTGATATAACACAACAAAACTAATAACCAGATTTATTGTTTGCAGAAGACAATTTGAATAGGAAAATTAGATAAATGACTAAGCTTTTTTAGCGCATGGTACAGATATTGACAAGCAGTAAGACATGTGATGTTTCTCTCCCAGATGACAATGATCCTCATTGGTTGGCCCATGTGGATGAGGGACATTCTGTTTCTTTCAGTGTGCCTCCAGATCGTGACATGAAGGGAATGATTTTGTGTGTCGGTTATTTATCAACCCCTGAAATCGTGGCAACTGAATGTTTTAGAAGTGTCTTAATTGTTAATTACACAAAGTGCACATTGCAGATACACAACCATGGCACAGAAATTTGCTTTAATGGTGAAGATTGGCATGGCATAATGTCAAATTTAGGATCAGGAGACAAGGTGGAGATTTTTGTGAGTTTTGGTCATGGATTGGTAGTCAAGAACACAGTTGTCTATCTGATATGTAGTGAATCAAATGACTTAGAAGTAGAAAAGGAGCCTGCGCCAAAGAAAAAATCTCTCCTTAAATTCATAAAGAAAACTCTAATGTGAGTTATAGTATGTCATTTATGTTTGAGAACTTTGAGTTATGGAATTAATCCTTGTGTCCTTCATTGCAATTTATTTATTTTCCATCCTTTCCTTGTTTTTCTTTGGAGTATGGCTTATAGTTAAGAAATTAATGTTTATTTACACTGTTTCTCGGTCCTCACATTGTGCTTCTTGGCTTTTTACTTTACCTGTTTATTGTATTTGTTTTCTTGGGGTTAGTTTTGTCAATTCTTTTCCCTTTTAGCATATAATATTTCTTTAAGAAATCATCTTTAAAGAATGACATTCATTATGATATAAATAGCCGCTATTTTATATTGTTATGTTTTTTTATCAACAATAAAGAATCAATAAATAAGCTGAAATAATTTCGTTTAAACAAATGGTTCGATGTTGTTTTGTGTTTTGCTTTGTATCTAATATGTAGTCTCTGATTTTGTTTCATCATTACAAGCACCGTAGCCTCATCCCTTAAAAACTAAATGAAATAAATTTTAATCTCATTTCCTGTTTTGCACTGATTGTATTTGTTTTACCTATAGTTTAACTATAGTTAACAGTAATATAATCACACTCTTGTGCTCGAACATTTTTAGTTACGGTTATTGTAGATTCTCTTATATCAATTAATTATGAAATCATTATATGTGAACATATAAAGTGAATGTTAATTTATAAAAACTAAATTTGGAACATTTTAACAGAATTAAAAGAATTTGTAAGATCATGACTATATTTGGAAAAACCTAGTTGAAAACTTGAAAAATTACATGTAATGGAAACCCTAAACTGAAAGCTATAAATGAAAATTGCAAAAGAAATTGATATAATTAAAATTCCTTTTATTTAGTCTTAAATAAAGGGATGAGGCTATGGTGCTTATTATGTTGAAACAGAGTCTACCTAGCAGATAGCAAAACTAAACACAACGAAATATCGCTGTGTTTATTTCATAGTGCAATGTCTTATTTCAAGAGATTTTCTTAATGAAATATTATATGTACAACTGAAAAGAATTGCAAAAGTAACAACGAGAAAACGAATACAATAAAGAGATAAAGTAAAGCCCAGGAAGCACAGTGAGGAGTGAGAAACAGGGTAAAATAAACATGACTTTCTTCACTATAAGCTGCTCTAAAGGAAAAACAGAAAGAAAATTCCATAACTAAAGGGATCTTGCTGTCTCAAAGAAGATATATGACTTACCAAAAGTCACATTACAATTTTCTTTTTCAATCTAATGAGGGAATTTTTCTTTGGTCTCTTTCAAAGTCATTTGATTCACCATATATCAAATAGAGAGCTGTGTTCTTCACCACCGATCCATAACCAAAACTCACAAAAATCTCTACCTTGTCTCCGTATCCTAAATTTGACATTATGCCATGCCAATCTTCACCATCAAAGGAAATTACCGTCCATCGGTTGTGTATCTGGCATGTGCACTTTGTGTAATTAACAATTAAGACACATGCAAGAGATTCAGGTTCAATGATTTCAGAATTTGATAAATAAGCAACCCCACAAAGCCATTCCCTTCATGTCACGATCGCGAGCTACAGTGAAAGAAACAGAATGTCCCTCACCCTTATGGCTCAACCAATAAGGATCGTTGTCACCTGGGAGAGAAACTTCAGTAGACTCACTGTTTCCCAATGCCTGTAGTACCATGGGATAAAAAGCATAGTCATTTATCCAATTTTTCTATTTCAACTGTCTTCTGCGATCATTATTTTATCATTCAAAATTACAAAACGGGCATTTTTAAATAACAAAAATGTAATACATAATTAAAATATACCAATGGTAATTAATCTAAACAAATCTGGTTAATAGTTTTTTTTTTTTTTTTTTGTAGAAATCACCATCATATGCATTTCAGTTTTCATCTCTTTCAGTTTATATTTCTACGATCACTAGCAATAAAACAATCATGAAGCAAGTAAAGCAAGTGGAAATCAATTTTTTAGTACTTAGTATAAGCATAATCACTTGGTTAGTTGATTGTTCTTTTTTATTATTAATATTTTGTCCCAAGAGGTAATAATCAAATGTAGGTCTCATCGATAGTTAATTGGATAGTTAATTGTTAAAATCAGAAACTTTTAGATGAAGTTGTGTGGCAATAGAAGCGAAGGGTATTAAAAGTTTAATACTGTAGTTAAATGATGGTGAAGGTAATAAACAAAGGGAAAGCCAGAGAAGAACCTCAGATATGCTATTGCTGAAAGTATTGAAGAATTCATTGTATCTTCCAAGACCAATCAAAGAAGATCTGAAGTAATCCTTTGAAATTCCTGATACTGTAGTATTTAGACCATAGTCGACCATAATAGTTTCTACTTGCTTAGATAGTTGAAACTCGGTGTCACATTGCACCAAAACACTTCGAAGATTTGTAAGGGTGCTAAGCAATGGCGCAATATCATCCCAACTATTATTCTCCATGTCCGTGCAAAACGAATGGATATAAGACAGGGGATTCATAGTTGGTGACATCCAAGCCCTAATGATAGAAGGGAAAAGATTATGTGACAATCCCTCAAATCCACGTGGGGATATATATCCAATGCATTTTGAGCTTACAATTGAAAAAGGCACTTGTTTAACAGTTGTATTTTCAGACACTAGTGTTATCAAGGATAACATTTGTACTATATCTTTTTCCAATAATTCAATCTTGGAACAACCAGAGAGAATGAGAGTATTTAAAGATTTCAACTTATATATCTCTCTTGGGAGATTGCTTAGACTTGTACAGTCCTTCAAATTTAGCAGTATAAGATTGCAGAGACATCCAATAGATTGGTGTACTTCGCGCAATCTTCGACAATCTTTGAGAATGAGCTGTTCAAGACTTGGTAATCCAGAAAAGTCAGGGGTTTCAGTCAAGTACACGGAGTGACTAAGATTAAGGACTTTTAACCACCTCAAAACCTGCATCGAGATAGTATTTTTGATAAATATTAAATAAGAAAATAAAATGAAACAGTAGTAGTAGGTTACTATTTTTATTTTAGTTAAGCTTTGTATTTTAATAGAAAATGGCACGTAATAAAAACCTTGGGTTCTTTCCAGACGAATTGAAGAAGACTGTGTTTTAAATCAATGGCTATTGCATCATGCAAATAAAAGTGGTTAGGTAGGTATTCTGAAGAAAACCCGTGCAAACTGATCCATCTCAGATTCTTAAAACGATAAACATAATTTTCAGCGAGTTGTATTTGATCTAGTTGCAGCAGTCTTGATTTGGCAGAACGCAGTTTCACAAACAATCCGTCAATGACTTCTGTACCCTGTGATGAAAGGAGCATAGTAAACCAAATTTATTGCACACGAGGAAGCAAACACTTCCAAAAGAAGTTTCAAAACCGTTTATAGAGAATGTTCTTACTGTAGTATCTGTCAATACATATCCCGCATCCTCGTCGATCCAGCGTCGACTGTTCTTCCCAGGTTTCTTTCTTGAAATTTCACGAATAATTTGTCTTCCCATTTCTTGTAGCAAAGGATGCATTCCTAATTTGTTGTTCTTTTTAACTTGTATGAGGCTACGCTCTATCAGAACTCTTATTCCACTATCAGCGTCTACTCCACACCCATTTAGGATCTTGGTAACATAAGCTCTGCCTTTACCAACAAAGAAACAACATACATCAAGGAATAAATCTTTTTCAATTTCATTGCTTAAACCATCGAAGCATATTTTCAATTTCCGTTGAAGATCGTGCTGGGAAATATTGTCTAATCGTAACAATACTGTAGACCATTCTTTTTTCGTCCTTTCATGTAAATAAGTTCCAATGACTTCAAGAGCTAGAGATAGTCCTCCACAATAAGCAACTACTCTTTCTGCAAGGAAATGATATTCTTGTTTTGGTTTTGCTTCTCTAAATGCGTGCCAACTAAGAAGCTCAAGAGACTCGTTTGCGTTCATTAGCTTTATACGAAAAACAGAATCAACTTGATGTATCCTCAGTAGGTTTTCATCTCTGGTTGTAATGATTATTACAGTTCCTTCACCGAACCATGCACGACTTTCCCATAGGTCCAATAATAAGGGGCAATAGAGATTCACATCGTCAAGTACAATGAGCACCCTTTTCCCAGCAAGTCTTTCCCGAATCATACTTGTTCCCATCTCAACGCTATGTATCTCCACCTTTGTTTTTAAGACATCTGAAAGAAGTTGTCCTTGTAAATGAACATCCCCTCTCGTTCGACTAACTTGTGCAATATCTTCCATAAAACTTTTCTCCTGGAATGAACCATGAATTTGATGGTAGATGGCTTTGGCAATGGTGGTTTTACCAGATCCTTCCATTCCACATATCGCTATCGTAGAAACTTGCGTGGATTTATTTTTTATGGTTCGAATCACATCTTCCACACGGGATTGTAATCCAACTGGAAATTTAGTAGCAGACAAGAGTGGTAAATTAAGAATGATCTTAACAATTTTGTCCACTAGTTCAGCATCACTCCTTCAAGGTCAATAACAATTATTGAACAAGTCATGTATTACCAAAATTGAAGTACAAGCTTTGTAAGTTAGTGATTTACCTGTAATTGCTCTCATCCCATCCAAATAAATTTGCAGCTTTGGTGAGTGCGTGGCTCCACCTTGACATGGCATGCTCCAGTTCTTGTCCTGAGAATGCTTGCTCTGCAGTTGCTTTGAAGGCTTTTCCAAAATCACCCTTCTGAAGACGTACATCAGATGGCTGGATTTCGTAATAAACGGGCAGAAGATGTCGGCAATAAGTTTGATGCCATTTGATGATTTGTTGAAGCTGATGAAGACACCAATCAGATTGAGAATAGGATTTGGTGAAAACAACAATAGCTACACGAGAGAGATTGAGAATAGGTTGTTGGATGTGAATTGGGTTGAGTGCATTGGGGTGAAGAAGGAAAGTGGTGAAGCCAACAGCAGAGAGGGCAGAATCGAGATGAGAAACAAATTTCCTTTGGATGTCTTCTCCATTAAAGTTTATGACCACATCGTACATCCGTGGGAGTTTGGATGATGAAGACTCCAATTCCATGGAAGGGATTGATGAGTTGATGAAGTGTTTAGAAGAGAAAGCAATAATGCAACATAGTCAAAGAGATAATCTGTACAAATACAAATCCATTCAAAGTAGGCGGAACATTAATGTTTCTTTATAGTCCTGCGCGTTAAGATAAGGAAAAAATACTGCTTGAACAACCACTAATACAAAAATAACAAAAGACTGCTCATTATTTAACGCGGTCCAGCGCCAAAACGCATTCGTTAAAAAAGCGGTGGCATTTTTGTAATTATATTGATTTACAAATGCGGTCATTTGGTAAGACCGCATTTGTAAATCAAGCGTTTTGATTTACAAATGCGGTCATATGGTAAGACCGCATTTGTAAATCGAAGCGCATTGATTTACAAATGCGGCCTTAACAATGACTGCATTTGTAAATCAAAACGCGTGATTTACAAATGCGGTCTTACCAAATGACCGCATTTGTAAATAATTTTTACCCTAAAATTTTGAACGCGCTAAACAGTTTCTCTTCACCGCTTTTCGTTTTCGTTTTGCTGTTGCGCTGCTGGTTCCCTTTCGCTCGTGCATTCGTTCCCGTTGGCCTTCTTCTCTTTCACATTTGGTAATATTCTCCTTCATTTTCGTTTTTGAGTTCGTTGCACCGATTGGTTTTGGCTTTTGTTTTCGTTTTGATTTTCTTTTACGTTTTCGTTCACTGTTTCATTGCCATGCACGCACTGGTTCTTGTTTTTTTTCCCTCTGTAGCTTGAGCGCTATCTGCTGCCGCCACCGCTGCTGCTGCCACCGCTGTCGCTACCACTGGTGCTGCCGCCACCGCTCTCTGCTGCTGCCGCTGCCACCAACGAAGGCTTCTCATACAAGGTTGGTGTTGTTTTTTTAATTTTTTTTATTTTTTTTTATTTTTAATAATGTTCTGAATTTTTATTTTTTTTATGTATTATAATTTAAATTATTCAATTTAGTTGCATTATACAAGGTTGGTTTTTATGGATTTTAGAATTTTTATGTTAGTTTAGATGTATTTATAATTTGTATTTTTGAATTTATATTATTCAGCATTTATTATAATTTGTAATATTATGTTAGTTTAGTTGTATATTATAATTTGTATTTTTGAATTTATATTATTCAATATTTATTATAATTTGTATTTATATTATGTTAGTTTAGTTGTTAGGTTTTGAATAGAATTATCATTGTTGTTTTGAGTCCGAAGGTGTTCGACCTTCGGCAATAATACATGCTGGTATTGAGTTCGGGGTTTTTGACCCTCGTCAAAAATGTTAGATAGAACCCTGAGTTCTCAATGATTATTGCAGAATATGGATCGAAATTGGATAAATTCTGTTCGTATAAGTGATGAGTACGAAAGAGGAGTAGAAGAATTTATACAATTTGCACAACGTAACGCAATTAATAGTGGTCATGATGGAACAAAGATCAGGTGTCCATGCGTTAATTGTTTGAATGGAAGGATATTGGATGTTAATTTAATGAGGGAGCACCTGTTATGTGATGGGTTTCTTCGATCGTATACAACCTGGACATGGCATGGTGAATTATTAAATTTACCACGTGTTTCCGTAACTGAAGAATATGTGGGCTCCACCATGGATGAAGCAGTACATGATGATGTAGAAGATGATCGATTGGAAGACATGATTCGTGATGTAGGAGCTGAGTCTTTTGCAAAAGTGCATGGATATGGAAGTATGTCAAGCGATGCAGAGACTCCATTGTATCCTGGATCAACTAACTTCACACGGTTGTCGGCGGTATTAAGATTGATGAATTTGAAGGCAATAAACGAATGGACTGATAAAAGTTTCACGGAATTGCTCCAGCTGTTGAAGGATATGCTTCCAGAGGGAAATACTCTACCTAATCGTAATTACGAGGCCAAAAAGATTCTTTGTCCAATGGGTATGGAGTATAAAAAGATACATGCATGTCCTAATGATTGTATATTATACCGGAAAGATTTTGAATTCTTGAAAAGTTGTCCAAGGTGTGGGTTATCACGTTATAAGTTGAAACAAAAAGATGATGATTTAAGCATACATCACTAACACCCTGGAAAAAGAGGGAAAACAAATTTATTTATGCCCTTATATTAATGAGTAAGTTTAATTATATGTCATCAAGTATTATTATTTCATGTTTTAAATATTTACTAACTCTTTTCATTGATGATATAGGCATCATTGGCAGTTACTTGTCTTATCGGTGGTTGATAGGACTGCTGTGTGGTTCTGTTCCCTACACAAGAACATTCCCACAAAATTTAAGGATATCATTGATACGTAAGTACATTATAAACTGAACTTTGTATATGTTACTAATTAACCATCTACTAACGAGGTTTTTTGTATTAACCAGTTCATGGCGTGGATATAACATCCTAAAAGGTCGATCCAGTTCAAATAATTTGAATTGGATAAGAATAAAGGTTTGTAATTTTTTTCTTTCTCTATTATCATTGTTTATCAATATACTAACATATTACTTTTTATTGAATTATAGTGTAATAAACAACCAGGAAGCTATGAGTGTGGATATTACATTATGCAATGGATGATTACCATTATAAGACTAGGTGTTAAAACTGGTTGGAAACAGGTACTATATGTTAAATCATTTTTATAATTCTTGAACATATATATATTTAAAACTAACTTATGTCAACTATATTTTGCAATGCAGTTATTCACAGAAGAAGCACCAATGGATGAGGAAGGCATTTCATATGTTAGAAATTCTTGGTCCACTTATTTCATAAACTTTTATAATTCTAGCATAGGTAGTCAATAGTGGTTTTATTATGTAATTTGACTAGCTACTTGTAAATGTACACTTTGATGATCTTAATTTATATCTATATTTCTGTATTTGTCTGGCTGGGATTTGATCATTATGCAGGTTATTAATATATGTGGTTTATGGACAATACAAACTGCACTTTAAAAAAAAAAAAAACACTATTTACAAATGCGGTCATTTACCAAGACCGCATTTGTAAATGGTGTCTGGGCTTTTAAAAAAAAAAAACTATTTACAAATGCGGTCATTTACAAAGACCGCATTTGTAAATGTGATTTACGAATGTGGTGTTTACCAAGACCGCATTCGTAAATCATAAACCCAAGCTTTCATTCAGGTTAATATACAGATGCGGTTATATCAAATGACCGCATTTGTATATCTATGATTTATGAATGCGTACTGAGCAAATGCGGTCCTGTGACCGCATTTATAAATGAAAAATAACCGCATTTGATTTACTTTTCTGCGCTAGTGAACAGTATCTAATTCTAAAAGTCTTAACCATTCTTGATTTTTACTAATTTAATCATAACTTGGTGTAAACAATTATTTACGATGAGAGCAAAGCAATTACTGAAAATTTTATAATACATTTCGGATGCATCTTGCACTCGTAACCATTGCGCTTCTCAACTCTATATTATACTCTATTCACGGTTAAATATTCCCCCCCCTAACTTTATCTATTTATACTTTTATGCATGTAGTTCATCCTTATTTTTTTTCGTCTCAGTAGTTTTAAAAATGTTGTTTTAGTTTTCGTTGTTATTCTTTGTTACAAACCTGTTGAAGTGACAAACGATGAGATATCTATAGGAACTTTTTGAAGTTTAAGTCAGTTTAAATTGTGAAGTATTATTAATTATATTTAACTACTGAATTAGATGTAATATTATTTATACTAATAAATAATGGGTTTATTCGGCCAAACATTTCAATTTTGTTCCATTAAAGGCCCATCGCTTCTTCTGCGTTTCTATTTATTAATAATATTAATTAAAAAAATAATATTATTAGTCATCACGCAGTATTCTGCTTTTGGAGATGATTTTGATACATTTGTCTGTTCTTTTCTATAAGATAATAGAAAAATCAAGAAAAATGCAATATTTAGATACTAATTTCTGAATTATCTGACAACCTTTCCAGTCTGAGTCGCAATAAGTTGTCAATGTCAGATTGTTCTTGGATGACAATAGCACATTAGCAATTTTAGTACCGATGATTCTTTGATGTACTTCAGGACTCGAATTACAGCATCCCAATGAGGTTTTCGTGGAGCCTTTATATATTCGCTTAGGTAAAGTACAAAATGCAAATTTTTAAGGTACGGGTACTTGCTTAAATGGTTGTTTTTTCAAGATTATATGTGAACATATAAAGTGAATGTTAATTTATAAAAATTAAATTTGAAACATTTTTAACAGAATAATTTGTAAGATCATGACTATATTTGGAAAAACCTAGTTGAAAACTTGAAAAATTACATATAATGGAAACCCTAAACTGAAAACTATAATGAAAGCTATAAATAAAAATTGCAAATGAAATTGATAATCAAAATTCGTTTCATTTAGTCTTAAATAAAGGGATGAGGCTACGGTGCTTATTATGTTGAAACAGAGGCTACCTAGCAGATAGCAAAACTAAACACAACAAAATATCGAACAACGGCTGTGTTTATTTCATAATGCATTGTCTTAATTCAAGAGATTTTCTTAATGAAATATTATATGTACAACTGAAAAGAATTGCAAAAGTAACAACGAGAAAACAAATACAATAAAGAGATAAAGTAAAGGCCAGGAAGCACAGTGAGGAGTGAGAAACAGGGTAAAATAAACATGACTTTCTTCACTACAAGCGGCTCTAAAGGAAAAACAGAAAGAAAATTCCATAACTAAAGGGATCATGTTGTCTCAAAGAACATAAATGACTTAACAAAAGTCACATTACAATTTTCTTTTTGAATCTAACGAGGGAATTTTTCTTTGGCGGGCTCTCTTTAAAAGTCATTTGATTCAGCATATATCAAATAGAGAGCTGTGTTCTTCACCACCGATCCATAATCAAAAGTCACAAAAATCTCTACCTTGTCTCCATATCCTAAATTTGACATTATGCCATGCCAATCTTCATCATTAAAGGAAATTACCGTCCCTTAGTTGTGTTCTATACTGGCGTAGAAAGTGTATACATTTTAAATTATCATAACGTATGTTAGTTTTATCATTCTAAAATGTTAATAAAAGTTTGTCCAGGATAGTATAAATATTAATTTTTTTAATAATCAGCCCGAACTCATGTTGAGTCGATTCAGCTCGGGTCCATATCGAGTTGAGTTGGTTTGGGACCCGTATCAAGTCGAGTCAGTTCAGGCCCATATCGAAATGAGTTGGTCTGGATTCATATTGAGCCAAGTCAACCCCGACCCATGTCGACCTCGGCCCATGTTGAGTTAAGTGTGTCTGGACCCATATCGAGCTTAGTCGACTCGGGCGCATGTCAAGACGAGACCCAAGCCCATGTCGAGCCAAGTTGGTCCGGATCCATATTGAGCCGAGTCGACCGGGTCCATGTCGGCTTGAGTCGATCTAAGCCCATGTTGATGCGATTCGATCCGGAACCATGTCAACCCGAGTCGGCCCGAACTCATTTTGAGTTGGCCCGGGCCCATGTTGAGCCTAGTGTGTCTGGACCCATATCAAGCCGAGTTTACCCGGTCCCATGTTGAGCCGAGTGTGCCTGGACATATGTTGATCAGAGACTCGGACCCAGGTCGAGCTGAGTCGATTCGGACCATACCGATTCGAGTTAGTCCAAACCCATATCGAATCAAGTTGGCCTAGGCCCATATCGAGTAAAGTCGGTCGGGCCCATGTGGAGCTGAGTCGGCCTTGTACTAGGTCCAGCGTAGTTAGCCTGAGTCCAGGTCGACCCGAGTTGTCCTAGGTCCAGGTCGTCGGGTCGGCCGAGGTTCAGGTCTAACTGAGTTGGTCCAGGTTCACTGGATTTTTCAAGAAAAAACAAACCACATGTAACACACTTAGCAAGAGTTAAAAACGGCAAAAATACTAAATATAACCTCATGAAAAAATCATTTTTGTTATAGTATTACATAATTGGCGTAGAAAGTGTATACATTTTAAATTATCATAACGTATGTTAGTTTTACTATTGGCAGTGAAATTCTATAATGTTAATAAAAGTGTTTCCGGGATAGTATAAATATTAGTTTTTTTTAAGCAGCATATAAATAAATATTATTGCACTTGTTTAAATGTTTATTTTATTTTGATTTCTTTAAAAGATTATATTTGGACATATCAATGAATATTAATTTATAATAATTAAGTTTAAAACATTTTTAACAAAATTAAAATAATTATAAGATGAGGACTATATTTGAAAAAAAAATATTAGTTAAAAACTGAAAATTTAAAATTTAAAACTGAAAACTAAAATAATGAAACTTATAAATGTAAGTTGAAAAGAACTTATATATTTAAATTATACACAAAAAGATAAAATAAGTGTAAAAAGAGTGAAGTGAAATTAAAACTATTATGTTGAGACGAGAACAGAGATATTATATGAAAGAATTGACAAAAGTAATCACAAGAAAACAAATACAGTAAACAAAAAGTAAAGCCAAGGAATGAAGCACAATAAGAGGACTGAGAAACAGGGTAAAGTAATCATTAGTTTCTTAACTATAAGCTATACTCCCAAAGAAAAACAAGGAAAGGATGGAAAAAAATGAATTCCATAACTCAGGGGATCCTGCAGTTCTCAAAGAAAAACAAATGACTTACCAGAGAAGTCACATTACAATTTTCTTTATCAATCTAAGGAGGGAAACAGAATATCCCTCACCGGCTGACCAACAAGGATCATTGTCACCTGGGAGAGAAACATTACATGTCAAATTGCTTGCCAATACCTGTACCATGCGCTAAAAAGCTTAGTCATTTATCTAATTTTGCTATTCAAATTGTCTTCTGCAACCAATAAATCTGGTTAGTAGTTTTGTTGTGTTATATCATGAAGGGATTTAGAATGCATTTCTGTTTTCGTCTCTTTCAGTTTATATTTCTGCAATCATTGGGAATAGAAGAATCACGAAGCTAGTAGAGCAAGAAAGAGAAAATAATCACTTGGTCAGTTGATTAATAAAATCAGATACTTTTGGATGAAGTTGTGTGGTTGTAGAAGCGAAGGGTGCTAAAAGCTCTTAGAATTGTAGTTATACTTTTTTAAGATTATTTTTTGTTCTCTTAATTAATAGCTAAAATGATGGTGAAGGTAACAAACAAAGGGAAAGATAGAGAAGAACCTTAGATATGTTATCTGCAGCATATAACAACTCATGGTAAGCTCCAACAGCAATAAAAGAAGTCCTGAAGTGCTGCTTTGAAATTTCTGATTGTGTAATCTATGCAAAATATTCTACCAGAATATTTTTCACTTGCTCACATAGTTGAAACACGGTTTCACATTGCACCAAAACACTTCGAAGATTTGCGAGGCTGCTAAGCAATGGAGCGATATCATCCCAACTATTATCCTCCATATCCATGCAGAACGAATGATTACAAGATACGGGATTCATTGTTGGCGACATCCAAGACCGAATGATAGAAGGAAAAAGATTACGTGACAATCTCTCAAATCCACGTAGAGATACGTGTCCAATGTTTTCTGAGCTTATAATTGTAAAAGGCACTTCTGTCACAGTTGTATAATCTGTGATTAGAGTTATCAGGGATTCCATTTGCAATATATCTTTTTCCAATGGAGGAATCTTTGAACAATCAGAGAGAATGAGAGTTTTTAAGGATTTCAACGTATATATGGTTATGGGGAGATTGCTTAGACTTGTGCACTCCTTCAAATTTAGCAATGTAAGATTGCCGAGCCCTCCAATAGATTGGTGTACTTTGCGCAATCTTGGACAATCTTTGAGAATGAGCTGTTCAAGACTTGGTAGTCTGGAAAAGTCAGGGGTTTGTATTAAATACTTGGAGTGACTAAGATTAAGGACTTTCAGCCACCTCAAACCCTACACCGTGACAGTTTTTTTTGACAAGTATCAGAGAAGAAAATCAAAATGAAACAGCAGTTGTTTTTGTTTTAGTTAAGCTTTTGTCTTTTAATTGAAAATGGCAATTAATAAAAACCTCGGGTATTATCAGGACGAGTCGAAGAAGACTGTGTTTTATGTCAATGGCTATTCCATGACGATGCCGAAAACAGTCGATAGATGGGTAAGACTCTTTCAAACTGATCCATCTCAGTCTCTTAGAAGTGTACTCAGAATATCCACCGAGTTTCAGTTGTCTTGATGGTTCTCTTCCGGCTGAACGCAGTTTCTCAGGCACTGCCCAAGAGTCTGTCCCCTGTGATGAAAACAAATGTACTAAAAATGAGAAAGCAAACACTTCCAAGAAAAGTTTTAAAAACCATATATAAAGAATAATCTTACTGAATTATCTATCAATACATATTGTGCATCTGTCAATTCATATTTTGCATTGACAAACAGCATATGGCTCTCCCTCAGTGTAATGTCACGAGTAATTTCTCTTCCCATTTCTTGTATCAAAGGATGCATTCCAATTTTGTTGTTCTTTTTAACTTTTATGAGGCTACGTTCTATGAGAACTCTTATTCCACTATCTGCGTCCACTTCACAGCCATTTAGGATCTTCGTAACATCGGCTCTGCCTTTACCAACAAAGAAACAACATAAATCAAGGAATAAATCTTTTTCCATTTGATTGTGTAAAACGTCGAAGCTTATTTTCAATTTCCGTTGAAGTTTATGCGGGGGAATTTCCTTCAATATTAACAATACACTATTCCATTTTTCTTTTGTCCTCTCAAATAAACAACTTCCAATGACTTCAAGAGCTAGAGGTAGTCCTCCACAATAAGCAACTACTCTCTTTGCAAGAACACGGTATTCTTTTTTTGATTTTGCTTCTCTGAATGCGTGCCAACTAAGAAGCTCAATGGACTCGTTGGCGTTCATTAGATTTATCTGAAAAACATAATCAACTTTATGTTTACTCAGTAGGCCTTCGTCTCTTGTTGTCATGATTATTACAGTTCCTTTACTTAACCATGAACGACTTTCCCTTATATCTAATAATGGAAAATTTTCATCCATATCGTCAAGTACAATGAGCACCTTTTTCTGAAAAAGTCTGTCTCGAATGATACATCTTCCAATCTCAACACTAGGTATCTCCACCTTTCTTTTGAGAACATCTGAAAGAAGTTGTTCCTGTAAACGAATATGCCCGCTTGGTTCTTTTACTTGTGCAATATCTTCAATGAAACTTTTCTTCATGAACGAACTATGGATTTGTTGGTAAATGGCTTTGGCAAGGGTGGTTTTATCCGATCCGCCAATTCCACATATCCCTATTTTACAAACTTTCATGGAGTTACTTTTATAATTCCCATCACATCTTCCACTTGGGACTGTAAATCAACTGGGAATTGAGTAGCAGACAAGACAGGCAAATTAAGAACGCTCTTAACAATTTTGTCAACTAGTTCTGCATCACTCCTTCAAGTTCAATAGCGATTATGGAAGAAGTCATGTCATGTATTACAAAAATTAGATCAGAAGCTTAAAATATGGTCATTGAGTAAGTGATTTACTGTAATTGCTCTCATCCCATCCAAATAAATTTGCAGTTTTGGTGAGTGTCTGGCTCCACCTGGACATGGCATGCTCCAACTGTTGTCCTGAAAATGTTTGCTGTGCAGTTTCTTTGAAGGCTTTTCCAAATTCACCCTTCTGAAGACGTACATCAGATGGCTCAATTTCGTAATATACGGGCAGAACATGTCGAGAATAAGTTTCGTGCCATTTAATGATTTGTTGAAGCTGGTGAAGACATCAAGCAGAATGAGAATAGGTTGTGGTGAAAACAACAATTGCTACACGAGAGAGATTGAGAATAGGTTGTTGGAAGTGAATTGGGTTGAGTGCATTGGGTTGGTGAAGGAAAGTGGTGAAGCCAACAGCAGAGAGGGCAGAATCAAGATGAGAAACAAATTTCCTTTGGATGTCTTCTCCATTAAAGTTGATGACCACATCTTACATCAGTGGGAGTTTGGATGATGAAGACTCCAATTCCATGGAAGGGATTGATGAGTTGATGAAGTGTTTAGAAGAGAAAACAATAATGCAACACGGTCAGTCAAAGAGATGATTTGAACAGTCACAAAACCATTCAAAGTACTTTTTTTAATAGTGGAGGAAGCGCGTTAAGACCATCGCTGATCCTTTTTTACTTTAGCCAGTGAAGAAATTAGACCAACGGACGCTTTGAATCACAAAAAAATTATATTACACTAATAACTAGGAATGTTTGTCTGGTTTTTTTAAAATTACATATTAACTTTACTTTCATTTAAAGCATACATAGTGTCGTTTTATTTATAACATCATCTTTCACATTACAAGAGAAACCTAAGAATATGAAACATGACATATACCAAGTCAATCTCTTCGTAAAGGATATCCTCCAGTGATGTTTGTATACCAAAACAATGAGTTCACGCCAAGCTATAGCAGGTTCCAAGCATACTCAGAAACTTCTTTCTTCTTTTCTCATTTTCCGACTAACTTGGGTGAAAGAGAGATGAAGAAAATTTTCCAAAGGTGGGGTGTGGAGAGGTGTTGAGATAACGGTCAACGAGCTATAGCATGAATTGTTGACGAACAAACATGATATGGACATAGTGAACGTGAATGCCATTTTGTGTGCGAAATTCAGCAAAATGCAGAATTCGGTACCTCGGAGACGACCTGTTTATGTACTTGTAGAGTTTAATAACTTTCGCTAAGTGGTAACATTAGTGTACATTGGAAAAAAACCTTTCTAGAAATTGTGTTTCTAATAATTAGTGAATTATAAATAGTTATCGAGGAAGAGAAATGAATAATTAGAAATTATTAACACAGGTTTACCGCTTTTGGATACCAAGTGCTGTAATCTTTGCTAGGTTGCAGTTTTGGTTTTGATGTAGACATGGAGTTAAAACAGGGAACAACAGGTCTGTTAGCTTTTTTATGGGTCTGTAGTGTAGCAATCATCTGTTTTTAGAATTGTATTGTATATAGGTTGCAACATTCCTAAAAAAGGTCATTTTTAATTTAATTTATTTTTTGCTGATAAAAAATAATAATTAGAAATTATTTATACAAGCCAAAATACTTTTAAAATAAATCTTAGTTTCTACATCTGTTAAAATTATAACTAACATAAAAAGTAAGCGAATATTATATACTAAGATTATTTTTGGACTCTTTTATAAGTGTTTTCATTTTAACCCACATACTCAATGTACTTTCTAGGTTAAGTACAAAATGCAAACTTTTTAAGGTGAGGTATTTGCCTTAATGGTTGTTTTTTGAGTTATTTTTTAAAAGATTATATGTTGACATATCAAGTGAATGTTAATTTATAAGAACTAACTTTAAAGCATTTTTAACAGAATTAAAATAATTTGTAAGATCATGACTATATTTGAAAAGACAACTAGTTGAAAACTTCAAAGATCACGTAAAGCTAGGAAGAACAGTGAGGAGTGAGAAACAGGATAAAATAATCATTAATTTATTGACTATAAGTTGCTCTAAAGAAAAACATAGAAAGAAAAGGATTAATTCCATAACTAAAGGGATCTTGCTGTCTCAAAGAACATAAATGACTTATCAAAAGTCACATTACAATTTCTTTTTGAATCTAATGAGGGAATTCTTCTTTGGCGTGCTCTCTTTCAAAGTCATTTGATTCACCATATATCAAATAGACAGCTGTGTTCTTCACCACCGATCCATAACCAAAACTTACAAAAATCTCTACCTTGTCTCCATATCCTAAATTTGACATTATGACATGCCAATCTTCATCATTAAAGGAAATTTCCGTCCCTCGCTTGTGTATCAGGCATGTGCATTTTGTGTAATTAACAATTAAGACACAAGCAAGACATTCAGGTTCAATGATTTCAGGATGTGATAAATAAGCAACCCACAAAGTCATTCCCTTTATGTCAGGGTCTTGAGGTACAGTGAAAGAAACAGAATGTCCCTCACCCTTATAGCTGACAGTTTTGAAGAAATCATTGTATGTTCCAACACCAATAAAAGAAGACCTGGAGTGATGCTTCAAAATTCCTGATTCTGTAGTATTTAGACCATATTCGACCAGAATAGTTTCTACTTGCTTAGATAGTTGAAACTCAGAGTCACATTGCACCAAAACACTTCGAAGATTTGCAAGTGTGCTAAACAATGGCGCAATATAATCCCAATTATTATCCTCCATATCCGTGCAACACGAATGAAAATAAGATGGGGGATTCATTGTTGGTGACATCCAAAACCGAATGATAGAAGGAAAAAGATTATGTGATGATCCCTCAAATCCACGTAGGGATATATATCCAATGCATTTTGAGCTTACAATTGAGATGGGCACTCGTTTCACAGCTGTATTTTCTGCAATTAGTGTTATCAAGGATTCCAATTGCACTAAATCTTTTTCCAATAGGTCAATCTTGGAACAACCAGAGAGAATGAGAGTTTTTAAAGATTTCAACTTATATATCTCTCTGGGGAGATTGCATAGACTTGTACAGTCCTTCAAATTTAGGAGTATAAGACAGCATAGACATCCAATAGATGGGTGAACTTCACGCAATCTTGGACAATCTTTGAGAATGAGTTTTTCAAGACGTGATAGTCCAGAAAAGTCAGGGGTTTCTGTCAAGTACCTGGAGTGACTAAGATTAAGGAATTTTAGCAACCTAAAAACCTACAAGAAGATAATTTTTTAATAAAATATTTAGAAGAAAAAAAAAAGTAGTAAGTGGAAACGAGTACTATTTTTATTTTAAAAGAAAGTGGCACGTAATAAAAACCTGGAATTCTTTCCGGACTAGTCGAAGATGACTTTGTTTTAAATCAATGGCTATTACATCATTCAGATAAAAGTTAGATAGGTATTCTGAAGAAAACCCGTGCAAACTGACCCATCTCAGATTCTTACAACGATACTTATAATTTCCAACGAGTTGCAGCAGTCTTGATATGTCTCTTATCTCTAAAGGATAAGCTTCGATCCAATCTCTTCTGGCTGAACGCAGTTTCACAGACAATCCCTCAATGGCTTCGGTCCCCTGTAATGAAAGGAGCAAAGTAAACCAAATGAATGTATTGCACATGAGGAAGCAAACACTTCCAAAAAGAACTTTCAAAACCATACATAGAGAATGTTCTTACTGTATTATCTGTCAATACATATTCCGCATCCTTATCAATCTGTCGACTGTTCTTCCCAGATTCCTTTATTGAAATTTCATTACTAATTTCTCTTCCCATTTCTAGTAGCAAAGGATGTATTCCCAATTTGTTATTCTTTTTAACATGTACGAGGCTACGGTCTATGAGGATTCTTATTGCACTGTCAGCGTGCACTCCACATCCTTTTAGTATTTTCGTAACATAAGCTCTGCCTTTACCAACAAAGAAACAACACACATCTAGGAATACATTTTTTTCCCTTTCATTGCGTAAATAGTCAAAGCTTATTCTCAATTGATATAGAATATGATGCATGGAAGTTGTCATTAATTTAATAAACACACTATTCCATTCTTCTCTAGTCTTTTCAAATAAACTACTTCCAATGACTTCAAGAGTAAGAGGTAGTCCTCCACAATAAGCAGCTACTCTTTCAGCAAGGAAATGATATTCTTCTTTTGGTTTTGCTTCTCTAAATGCGTGCCAACTAATAAGCTCAAGGGACTCGTTTGCGTCCAATGGCTCAGTACGAAAAACAGAATCAACTTGACTCAGTACTTTGTCATGTCTTGTTGTAATGATTATTACAGTTCCTACACTGAACCAATAACGGCATTCCCATAGGTCGAATAATGCAAAAAACTCAGGCGCATCGTCAAGTACAATTAACACCCTTTTCCCAGAAAGTCTTTCCCGAATCATATTTCTTCCCATCTCAACGCTATGTATCTTCACCTTTCTTTTAAGGACATCTGAAAGAAGTTGTTCTTGTAAACGAAGATCCCCTCTTATTCCGCTAACTTGTCCAATATCTTCAATGAAACTTTTCTCCGTGAAGGTACCATGAATTTGATGGTAGATGGCTTTGGCAATGGTGGTTTTACCAGATCCTCCCTGTCCACATATCATTATCCTACAAACTTCCGGGGATTTATTTTTGATAGTTTGAATCACATCTTCCACGTGGGATTGTAATCCAACTGGAAACCTAGTAGCAGACAAGACTGGTAAATTATGAACGCTCTTAACAATTTTGTCCACTAGTTCAGCATCACTCCTTCAAGTTCAATAGCAATTATGGAAGAAGTCATGTCATGTACTACCGAAATTAAATCAGAAGCTTAAAATATGGTGATTGAGTGAGTGATTTACCAGTAATTGCTCTCATCCCATCCAAAGAAATTTGCAGCTTTGGTGAGTGCGTGGCTCCACCTAGACATGCCATGCTCTAGTTCTTGTCCGGAGAATGCTTGCTCTGCAGTTGCTTTGAAGGCTTTTCCAAAATCACCCTTCTGAAGACGTACATCAGATGGTTGAATTTCGTAATAAACGGGCAGAACATGGCGGCAATAAGTTTGGTGCCATTTAATGATTTGTTGGAGTTGATGAAGACACCAAGCAGATTGAGAATAGGTTTTGGTGAAAACAACAATTGCTACCCGACAGAGATTGAGAATAGGTTGTTGGATGTGAATTGGCTTGAGTGAATTGGGGTGGTGAAGGAAAGTGGTGAAGCCAACAGCAGAGAGGGCAGAATCGAGATGAGAGACAAATTTCCTTTGGATGTCTTCTCCATTAAAGTTTATGACCACATCGTACGTCCGTGAGAGTTTGGATGATGAAGACGCCATTCCGTGGAAGGAATTGATGAGTAATGAGTTGACGAAATGTTTAGAATAGAAAGCAATAACGCAACACAGTGAGTCAAAGAGATGATCTGTACAGACAAAAAACCATTCAAAGTAGGCGGACGAATAATGTTTCTTTGTAGTGGTGAGCGTTAAGATAAGAAAAAAAATATAATGTGATCAAAGATAAATTGTAAAGTTAAAAATTATTCTTTTACATTTTAAACAAATTATTTAGATAACTTTTCTTAGTAATATAACAATATATCATACTTATATTTAAAAAATTAAAAAATATAATTAAAATTTTGATATTATTAATTGTAAAGTCTCTTTATCCAATAGAAAAAATAAATGTTTGATAAAAAGAAAATTTTTATTTTTCAGAAAAATTAAAATTAAAAAAATATCATATTTTCTATATTTAAGAAATTAACATTTTCAAAAATTAATGTTTTCAACAAAATTTATGTTATGATTCTAAAACAATCATTTATATAGAACATATGAAAATCTATTTTTCTCAAAATAATAAAAATTTGAATAATAAAAATGATATGTTATTATCAATAATATATTTTATCAATCTAAAATATTTATTTATTTATAAAATATATAATTTATGAGATTTATAAACTTTAAGCTTAAAAAAAATCACATACCTGGTATCTCTTTAAAATAGTTCGGAAATTTAAAATCTTGAACATAAAAGTTATAAACTTGTGAAATAGTTATATTTTTCATGTACTATAGTATCTTTTTATTAATCATTTACATCCTTATTTCTTTCTTTTTAGAATATTAATAGGCATTCTTTATAAATTTTTCCTAAATTATTGCAAGAAATCCACAAAATTTTTTGCATAAACTAATTAATAAAGTACACACTCATAATAATATACAGTGATTATATGCAATATAAAAAAATACTATTAGCAAAGGAATCACAAAATTTACTAAAATAAGAAGTATTAAAAAAAAACAAAATGATGATATGGATTACGAATTTTAAAATCATTTATTCAAGAGGATCTCTGTGCATTAGGGGTGGCAATGCAGACTGGTCCGTCCAGCGTTTTTAGCCCGCAAAATGCGGGCTTGGTTGGCCCGCCACGCATAATGTAAGATTCCTATATTTTCCCATATCTAATAACCATAATTTGTATAAAATATTAAAATAAATATATAAACATAATACAAATATATCTATAATTCTTTCATATAATGTTTCAAATATCTCTCTCTTCATAAGACTTGAAATATTTACATAAAATTAAAACAAATATTCGAAAGAAAATAAAATATTTTTATCATCCAGCTTCTCATTGAGGAGCTCTATCAAATTTATAAAGAAAAACAACCACAAAACAAAACAAAGGGTAAGCTAAGTATTTTTAAAACTTATAACATAAATATAACTTTAAACATCCACATAAATCCATTCTTTCTCATGCATTTCACATAACCATCAAGTGTCTATCAACAATTTAAATATTCATCTTTCTCATGTTAGACTTTTACTAACTCATAACACGTAGACACTTGACTCTACTTTCGGAAGACTCGTGCGTTGACTCAGACCCAGAGATTTGCACCTGTCATACTATCTCACTGTGAAATCCACACAGATATGCGCATGAATAATCTCAATATCATCTCTCTCCTAGTATGACAGTGTTAATTCATATAGCAGGTCAAGTTAGTTATCTTTCAAACAACTTACCCATTCATATGAACCTCCTTCGACTCTCACCACCTGAATAACTTCATTTACATGATTCCATTATCTCAGGAGAGTCAGGATATCTCCTTCTAGACAAATCCCTAGTCAATGCACATCCTAAAAAATCTTAACACGATATTTTCTTTCTTGAAAATACTATGTCTTGATTAAAATTCATATTCTGAATCTCACAATATCAAACATCAAACAATCAAATTATACCAATGCTTAGAAATTTCCAAAATACACAACAATTCATTTACTAATCATATAAATGTCTAATTAAAGAGATTTTCATTTAAATATACATGAAATAAAAGTTTACATTATTTTATTAGTAAAACTAGACAGAAATAAATAAACTAGCCTTTTAAAAATAATATATAATTTTTATTTTTATTTATTTTATTTATTTATTTTTAGAGTTTAGCTTGAGCTAGATTCAACTCGAGAGCACTCAGAATTTGCTAGCTTAAGTTAGAATTTGCTAGCAAATCAAAGAGCACCCAGAATTTCATTTTTTATCCTAGCTTGAGCTGGAATTATCTAGCTTGAGCGAAATATGCAGAAAAATTATGCATAACTTGTTATACCTGTTAGATTCTAAATCAACATTCCATTCAGTTCATAAATTTATATATCTACACATTACATTGACAATTCCTACTCAGCATAATACAATCACTCTCATTGAATCATTGAGCTATTATGTCAATCTATACATATATAAGATTTCTAAATCAAAATCAATTAAAATCAAACAACCAATTCTCAATCACAAGACTTTCCTTTAACTTGATTCAAAAAACTATTCAATTACATTCTACAACATCTACCATTTCACATTTCAATTTCAATCAACTTCCAATCAACTCAAAACAAGAAATTCTGCAAACCCATTTCAATTTCAATAAATCTCTAATTGACTCAGAACAAGAAACCCTGGAAACAAAAATTTTGAGTTGGTGACCACGTCACCTCCATGTCCAGATCTTCTAGCCTAGGGTTCTATTGAAAATTTAAACTTGCTTCCCTTACTTGGACTTTAGCAGATGTTCACTAAGAGCTCCAAACCCACCAAAAGCTTAAGGATAGCCTAACCTGCACCACAGAGTCCTGATCACAAATCTAACTACATCACTAGGACCCTGAGCTAACAAAGACTAATTCTGAAGATAAAAACCTCACATGCAAACAAATAAAAAGGCAAACCTAACCAGATCAAAACCAACTCAAAGGAAAAGGAGCCAAGAATGAACTTACTCTATCTAAGATTTTGATCGGGCATTCTTGTAAAGTTCATTGCCAGGAGTCCAGTGGCGGACTCCGATCGTTGATCAGATGAGCGAGGAGGTCAAAATTTTAGAGAGAAGGCAGAGGAAAGGAAAAGGAGATTTTAGAGAGATGGTGGTTATTTTAAAATGAAACTTGAATAACTAAATTTCTATTTATATAGCCTTTTCACTTTAATAATAAAATATTCAGGTGTAGTTTTAATTGTACCATTTCTACTCTAAGACTAATTTTCTCGGTCCTTACACACAAGGAGTGCGAATTTATTTCACTGGCCTTTCCCACATTAGAGGTAGCCCGCGTAAGGAAAATATTTTTTTAAATTAAAATTTAATTATAAAAAAAATATTTCTGCTGTGGAAAAATTCAAATTTCATCATTGTTTTAATTCATTCAATTAAGATAATATATATATATATATATATATATATATATATATATATATATATATATATATATATATATATATATATATATATATAAAGACATTCAGGATTTTAGAAGGCTTGATTAAAAATAATTAAAGTTTTGTTTTTTATAATTTTCCTTCTATATATACGTATGTAGATGTATGAGAGTATCTTATCAAAGTTTTGCTACAAAATATTTTAATGAAATCTCTTCTGTATATATTTTTTAATTAACAAATTTTAAATGTAAAACTTTACTTAAAACTAAATCCACTATTTTTTTTAATATTAACTTCTTTAAATGATTAAAATAAAACATACTTTTTTGATACATTAAATTAAATTTTTTTAAAATAAAATAAAGGTCACACTACAATAATAATGTGATTGAGATATGATTTTTTTTTTTAGAAAAAATAATTTTTTTTTTATTTATGCGGACCAGCGGGCTAACCCGCCCTACCTCATTTCTGTGGGATGGGCCTAACCTGGTCAGTGGGCTAAATTAGAGAGTCCACCCCGCACTTTTTAGTAACGAATCGTGGGTCGGCCCGCATGGCCCACCCCGCATTGCCATTTGTAGTGTGCATTTATTTGTATTTGACAACCCTTTTGCAAGGTGACCTCCTATTCTCATCTAAGAATGTTTAAATTTATCCTTGAAAAAAATGTTAAAAAATATATAATAAATGGTAAGAAATATATAATTATTTATTTAAAATTATTTTTAAACACTATTTTTAAAAAATAAAATTTGATGATTTTTAAATAATTATTATACGCGGTTAACTTTTTGAAAAAAAATATATAAAATATTTATGGTGAAGTAAATTTGAATTTTTTATTTTATTTTTTATAAAATTAATTTAATATTTATGTGCCATCAATAGTATACTTTGTTTAATAATTTAAATTTAAATTTTACTTTCTAATTTAGTAAAGTTTATCCATTTTAAAATAATATTGAAAAAATTATATAAATTAGATAAAAATTGAACACTTTTGTATGAAAAATTTAATATATTTATTAAATGAAAAATGTGATATATATATATATAGAGAGAGAGAGTGTGTGTGTGTGTGTAAATTAGGTATATTTTTAATTATATTATATAGAGAATGTATATTTTTATTATATATAAATACATTTTTTTTAGTACATTCTATACTCAATCTCTTAATATTGACATTTTTTTTCATGTTTCAAGAATAATTTTTGTTGTTGTTTTTTTTTTTCTGTTACGTTTTATTAGAAAATTGTACAACATTTCCTAAATAAAGGCAAGCTTATATTATATTAGTAATTTTGATTCTTCAACTTATATAAATTTACTATAGACTAGTGTTATATTGGAAAAAGCAGCTTTTCAAAAATAAAAGTTTAAGAAATCAAACACAACTAAAATAGCTTAATGAAACCAAGAGTAATCAATAGACACAGTACGAAGATCAATGCAAAGAATGTATTTTCTTTTTACTAGAGTATAACATGAGAAATAGATAAAATTGTGATATTGAATTCTACATTTTTTAATTAGTTGTTATCAATTTCAGATGAGCTTATGAATAAGCATCAAATTGGCCACCCATCAACAAACTTTCATGGTTATATTTGTACTTTCATTATATCTTCAAGAGTATAACTTTTTTACAATCGCTTCGGATTTAAACATCTCTATTAAATTAATAGGACCAAATTTGATGTCATTATTTAATTACTTCACAATAACTATTGTGAAAACTTCATATTCATGGGATTTGCTACAAATCTTCAGCAATAAAAGAACATGGAATTTGTTTCTCTGTATGAGAAAATAATGAACAAAAGATCAGAGTTTGCTCACAATATTATATACCACAAGGATTCAGCAACAAAAATGAGCATATATCATAGATGGATTGGATAAAAAATAAAATCATGCACACTTGCCTATGAGAAAAAGAGCATTTGTGCTTTCTTGTGAGGAAATAAGAGGAAATAATGAACAAAAGATCAGTGTTTGCTCACAGATTTAGTATTCAAGAACCTAATTAAAAAATTTCGAATAGTTCAAGAGAAAATGATGAATTAAACCTTATAATAATTTTCATAAATCTATAAAAAAACAAGTACCAACTAAGAAGCATATTACGACAAATAGATTGTGGGTAAAGAACATAGAATAAAAAATGGAAAAGATTTAGAAGAGTGTAAACCATGAGAGTGAGAGAAACTTATTTTTGACGCTTAAGCCAAAATAATATCAAAACAAACTCGCTTTACTAAAATGCTCAGAAAAATCAAATATATAATAACAATATGAAGGAAATATTTCAATTTAAAAATAAGAACTACAAGATTTTCTGGAAACTGAGAAAATGGTGGATCTATGCTTGCTTGTGTGAAAATAATAAACAAAAGATCGGTATTTGCTCACAGTATTAAATACCAAATGGATTCAGCAACAAAATGAGCATATATTACAGATGAATTGGATAAAAAAAATTTGCACACTTACGTGTGAGAAAAGAGTGAATCTCTGCTTCCTTGTGTGAGAAAATAATGAACAAAAGATCAGAGTTTTTACTCACAGTATTAAATACCACATGGATTCAGGAACAAAAAATGAATATATATCACAAATAGATGGGATAAAAAAAATATGCACACATGCCTATGAGAAAAGAGTGCATATGTGCTTCCTTGTGTGAGAGTGAGATATTCTCACATACACTCTCCTGATAACAAAATGAAATGGCAAAATGCACAAGGATATCTTTTTTTATCAGCAATAATAAAATAATATAAGGGGACACTTTAGGGGTGTCCCAACCCGTATACAAAAGTCTTGAGATAGCACAACAAAGCAAACACCTTACTATGCCTTTGTGACACTCCAACAACTGAATTAACATTTAAGAGTTGCAACAAAAACTATATTCATAAATCAACAACCATTCACACAAACAAACAGGAAACATGTTGCATAACAAAGCCTATCTAAAAACCTCTTACCCCTTGCGCCTGCACGCCCCAAGACCCCATACCAGCATCCTGTAGCAGATCTGACAAAGCTCCTAATAAAAACACAAGATGCACCCCTACCCCTTACACAAAGCTTTTAAGCAGAGGAAAGTGTACAAATTCCATTCAGAGAAAGAGTAGTCAAAGGATCCAACCTTGTGTTTCAACCACAACCAAGATTTTAATTGGGCCATATGAAATATCTCTTTCGCATCTAAAAATAATTTGATTTCTCTCCTCCCAAATGCACAAGGATATGAATGAATGAAAACAACAATGAAGAGTTTGGAAACTGGAAATAACGGGAATTTAAAAACTGCCAAAAATAAAGGAGGTTAAAACCGCTAGAAATAACAGAGGTTTCAAAACCCTTGGAAGTAAAAGGGGTTTAAAAAACCATTGGAAAGTAATTATTATTCCAGAAGTTAGTAAAAATCGTCGGTAAATGACACTAAATCTTACCGAAGAAAACAAACCGCAAATAACGCACTTAGCAAGAGTTAAAACCAACAAAAATACTAAATATAATATGTTAAAAATCATTTTTCTAGTAGTGTTACATAACTGTCATAGAAAGTGTATACATTTTAAAATTATCATAGCATATGTTAGTTTTACGATTGGTAATGAAATTCTAATATGTTAATAAAAGTGTTTCAAGGATAGTATAAATATATATTTTTTAATTGAAATATAAATAAATATCACACTATAATAAAATCATTAAATAGAAACAAATTTTAGAGACAAAAAATAATTAATTATTAGAATGATTAAATTAGATGTCATTTTAGAGACAAAAAAATTTTTGGTTTCTAAATTAGTTTTTAAAAAATTATATGTGGACATATATCAAGTCAATGTTAATTTATAGGAACTAACTTTAAAACATTTTTAATAGAAGATCATGACTATATTTGGAAAAAAACTAGTTGAAAACTTCAAAAATTACATATAATGAAAACCGTAAACTGAAAACTATAATGAAAGGTATAAATGTAAATTGAAAAAAGAAATTGATATATTTAAAATTTGTTTCATTTAGTCCTTAAATAAAGGGATGAGGCTACTGTTCTAGTTATGTTGAAACAAAAACAGAGATTACCAAGCAGATAGAAAAACTAAACCCAACAGCTGTCTTTATTTCAGAACGCAATATCCTATTTCAAGAGGATTTCTTAATGAAATACCAAATGCAATGTCTTATTTGAAGAGGATTCTTAATGAAATATTATATGCTACAACTGAAAAGAATAGACAAAAGTGACGAGAAAACAAATACAATAAAGAGATAAGTAAAGCCCAGAAAGAACAATGTGAGGAGTGAGAAACAGGGTAAAACAAACATGACTTTCTTGACCATAAGCGGCTCTTAAAAAGGAAAAACAGAAAGAAAATGCCATAACTAAAGAGATCCTGTTGTCTCAAAGAACACAAATGGCTTAACAAAAGTCATATTACAATTTTCTTTTTGAATCTAATGAGGGAATTTTTCTTTGGCGGACTCTCTTTCAAAGTCATTTGATTCACTATATATCAAATAGAGAGTTGTGTTCTTCACCACCGATCCATAACCAAAAGTCACAAAAATCTCTACCTTGTCTCCATATCCTAAATTTGACATTATGCCATGCCAATCTTCATCCTTAAAGGAAATTACCGTCCATCGGTTGTGTATTAGGCATGTGCACTTTGTGTAATTAACAATTAAGAAACTAGCAAGACATTCAGGTTCAATGATTTCAGAATTTGATAAATAAGCAACCCACAAAGCCATTCCCTTCATGTCACGATCTCCAGCTACAGTGAAAGAAACAGAATGTCCCTCACCCTTATGGCTCAACCAATAAGGATCATTGTCACCCGGGAGAGAAACATCACTAGGCTCACTGCTTCCCAATGTCTGTACCATGAGATGAAAAACATAGTTATTTGTCTAATTTTTGCTTTTCCAACTGTCTTCTGCAATCATTATTTTATCATTCAAAATTACAAAACGGCATTTTTAATCTAAACAAATCTGGTTAATAGTTTTGTTGTGTGTAAATCACCATCATATGTAATAAACAATGATGAAGCAAGTAAAGCAAGAAAATGGAAATCAACTTTTTAGTACTTAGTATAAGCATAATCACTTGGTTAGTTAATTGTTAAAATCAGAAAGTTTTAGATGAAGTTGTGAGGCAATAGAAGCGAAGGTGTTAAAAGTTTAGTACTGTAGTTTCTGTCAGATACTTCTTCAGGGTTATTTTATGTTCCTTTATTTAATAGTGAAATGATGGTGAAGACAATAAATAAAGGGAAAGCTAGAGAAGAACCTTAGATATGTTATTGCTGACAGTATTGGAGAATTCATTGTATGTTCCAACACCAATCAAAGAAGACCTGAAGTGATGCTTCAAAATTCCTGATTCTGTAGTATGTAAACCATATTCGACCAGAATAGTTTCTACTTGCTTATATAATTGAAACTCGGAGTCACATTGCACCAAAACACTTCGAAGATTTGGAAGGGTGCTAAGCAATGGCGCAATATAATCCCAATTATTATCCTCCATATCCGTGCAAAATGAATGAATATAAGATAAGGGATTCATTGTTGGTGACATCCAAGACCGAATGATAGAAGGAAAAAGATTACGAGACAATCCCTTAAATCCACACAGGGAAATATATCCAATGCTTTTTGAGCTTACAATTGAAAAAGGCACTTGTTTCACAGCTGTGTTTTCAGCAATTAGTGTTATCAAGGTTTCCATTTGCACTATATCTTTTTCCAATAAGTCAATTTTCGAACAGCCAGAGAGAATGAGAGTATTTAAAGATTCTAACTTGTATATCTCTCTAGGGAGATTGATTATACTTGTACAGTTCTTCAAATTTAGCAATGTAAGATAGCAGAGACATCCAATAGATGGGTGTACTTCGACCAATCTTCGACAATCTTTGAGAATGAGCTGTTCAAGACTTGGTAGTGTGGAAAAGTCAGGGGTTTCTGTCAAGTAGACCGAGTGACTAAGATTAAGAACTTTTAGCCACTTCAAAACCTGCATCGAGATAGTTTTTTTCACAAATATTAAATACAAAAATAAAATGAAACAGTAGTAGTAGGTTACTATTTTTTTTTTAGTTAAGCTTTATATTTTAATAGAAAATGGCACGTAATAAAAACCTTAGGTTCTTTCCAGACAAATCGAAGAAGATTGTATTTTAAATCGATCGCTATTGCATCATGCAGATAAAAGTAGTTAGGTAGGTAGTCTGCAGGAAACCCGTGCAAACTCATCCATCTCAGATTCTTAGAACGATACTCATAATTTTCAGTGAGTTGTATTTGATCTGGTTGTAGAAGTGTTGATCTGTCTGTTATCTCTAAAGGATAAGCTTCGAAGTAATCTCTTCTGGATGAACGCAGTTTCACAAAAAATTCGTCAATGGCTTCTGTCCGCTGTGATGAAAAGGAGCAAAGTAAATCAAATGAATGTATTGCACATGAGGAAGCAAACACTTCCAAAAGAAGTTTCGAAACCATATATAGAGAATGTTCTTACTGCAGTATCTGTCAATACATATTCCGCATCCTTATCAATGAACCCTACACTGTTCTTCACAGATTGATTTCTTGAAATTTCACGAATAATTTCTCTTCCCATTTCTTGTAGCAAAGGATGTATTCCCAATTTGTTGTTCTTTTTAATTTGTATGAGGCTACGCTCTATGAGAACTCTTATTCCACTGTCAGCGTCTACTCCACAGTTATTTAGGATATTGGTAACATAGGCTCTACCTTTACCAACAAATAAACAACATACATCAAGGAATAAATCTTTTTCCATTTGACTATGTAAACCGTCGAAGCTTATTTTCAATATCTGTGGAACTTCATTCGGGGGAATACTGTTTAATCTTAACACTACTCTCTTCCATTCTTCTTTCGTCCTTTCATATAAATAACTTCCAATGACTTCAAGAGCTAGAGGTAGCCCTCCACAATAAGCAGCTACTCTTGTTGCAAGGGAATGGTATTCTTCTTCATGTTTTGCTTCTCTAAATGCGTGCCAACTAAGAAGTTCAAGGGACTCATTTTCGTTCATTGGCTTCATACGAAAAACAGAATCAACTTGATGTATCTTCAGTAGGTCTTCATCTCTCGTTGTAATGATTATTACAGTTCCTTCACCGAACAATACACGACTTTCCCATAGGTCTAATAATAATGGACAATAGAGATCCACTTCGTCAAGTACAATGAGCACCCTTTTCCCAGAAAGTGTTTCCCGAATCATACTTGTTCCCATCTCAACGCTATGTATCTCTACCTTTGTTTTTAGGACATCTGAAAGAAGTTGTCCTTGTAAATGAATATTCCCTCTCGTTCGACTAACTTGTGCAATATCTTCCATGAAAATTTTCTCCGTGAATATACCTTGAATTTGACGGTAGATGGCTTTGGCAAGGGTGGTTTTACCAGATCCATCTATTCCACATATCGCTATGGTACAAACTTGCGTGGATTTATTTTTTATGGTTAGAATTACATCTTCCACACGGGATTGTAATCCAACTGGAAATTTAGTAGCAGACAAGACTGGTAAATTAAGAACGCTCTTAATAATTTTGTCGACTAGTTCAGCATCACTCCTTCAAGTTCAATAACAATTATAGAACAAGTCATGTATTACCAAAATTGAAGTACTAAGCTTAAAATATACCCATTGAATTAGTGATTTACCTGTAATTGCTCTCATTCCATCCAAAGAAATTTGCAGCTTTGGTGAGTGCGTGGCTCCACCTAGACATGCCATGCTCCAGTTGTCGTCCTGAAAATGTTTGGTGTGCAGTTGCTTTGAAGGCTTTTCCAAAATCACCCTTCTGAAGACGTACATCAGATGGCTGAATTTCGTAATAAACAGGCAGAACATGTCGGCAGTAAGTTTGGTGCCATTGAATGATTTGTTGGAGTTGATGAAGACACCAAGCAGATTGAGAATAGGTTTTGGTGAAAACAAGAATTGCTACCCGACAGAGATTGAGAACAGGTTGTTGGATGTTCGTTGGTTTGAGTGCATTTGGGTGGTGAAGGAAAGTGGTGAAGCCAACGGCAGAGAGGGCAGAATCGAGATGAGAAACAAATTTCCTTTGGATGTCTTCTCCATTAAAGTTGATGAGCACGTCGTACATCCGTGGGAGTTTGGACGATGAAGATTCCAATTCCATGGAAGGAATAGATGACGTCATCAACTGTTAGAAGAAGAAAATCAATAATGCAGCACAGTCGAAGAAGGTGATACGTACAGACACAACTATTCAAAGTAGGCGCAACATTAATGTTTTTAATAGTCGTGCGCGTTAAGATAAGAAAAAAATATTACATTAACTAAAAGTCTATTTTACTAATTTAATCCTAACTTGGTGTAAACAATTATTTACGGTGAGACAAAAACAATTACTGAAAATTTTATAATACATTTCAAATGCATCTTGCACTCGTAACCCTATTTATGGTTAAATATTTTCCCCTTAACTTTCTTTATTTATACTTGTATGCATGTAGTTATTTTTATTTTTCTTCGTCTCAGTAGTTTTAAAAATGTTGTTTTCAGTTTTCGTTCTCATTCTTTGTTACAAACCTGTTGAAGTAACAAACCATGATATAACATCAAACTAATCTGATTAGATTTAAAATCAAAGTTGACATATTTACATAAACTTAAACAAAAGTATTACATTTGCTAGCACTAGAAAAACACATTAACTAAAAGCAAAAACTATGGAAAAAAAATATGAATATACTTTTCATCTTCCTTCCTTACCTTTTTTTTCTTAAATTTTCTAATTCATCCCGACTATGACAAGAGAAAAATCCTGTATGAAAATTGGGAGATTATATGAGAATAGATGCAAATTATATTTAAAATTGGGACACCCTCAAGTGTCCCTCTTAATTTTAATTTATTTTTTGTTGATAAAAAAAATTATTTAAAAAAGAATAGCATTTCAATTAGAATACTCCTAACCATTTTTTAACTACTTTGTTTTTTCAATAAAAAGTAAAATAAGATTAAGGTGAAGTATTTGAGATATGTTCCAACCATTTTTGAAAAACAAGAAGTTATTTAGCCAACTATCCCTTACCCATTCCACCCAAACCACATGAGACTATTCTTCTATACTTTGACCTTTCATACTCCCCCATAAAACTCGTTTGAGAGAAGATAATTTTGATAGTATGCCATTAATATCATTCAACACTTTTCCACATTTTTTCAGCTAAATATTTGAAATGCAAATTAATGAAAAATACATCTAATATAAAAGACTCCAATATTAATATACTAGGACAAAATTTACATACATTAATATTTTGTACCAATCTTAATTGGAATTTCACTTATATATTATATGTATTAACATTAAATGGAATAAATTAGGATTAAATATGTTTTTCGTCTCTATGTTATCATGCGAAATTGATTTTCATCTCTAGTTTAAACTATATACCTCATGGGTTCTTATAGTATGAAAAATATTGGAATGAGACATTATCAGCAGACGGTGTTAACTTATTTTTTTTTACATGGTAAACAGACTTTTAACATGGACTGTATTATAATATTATAACGCCTACATCAGCGATAAGTGTAATTTATGTGAGATCATTTTGAGACAATAAAAACAAGAGCGTGCTTTATCGATGTAAGGCGTTATCGTCTTGCTTGGGATTTGGGTTTAATTACAATCTCAATTAAACATATTTTACTGAAAATTAGGTTTTCATTTCTCACTTTCCATACACAGTCTAGCAAAAACGCTTCATCAAACTAAATCATGCCTTCACAGTCTAGCAAAAAAGCTTCATCAAACTAAATCATGCCCTCACCACTTCTTTCTTTGTAACCGTGGGACATTATCAAAATTTCAAACACCAACTTTTCAATCCCCTCTTTTTTTCACCCCAAAACCCTAAACCTCAAATTCCTACCAAACTATAACTAATCCACGTCCCACCCATTCCCACTTTATAATATTTTTGTTATTATCAAAAACTCGATAGACATAATTATATCATCTAGTAGGATATCTGAAATTGTAACCGTAATTAAAACTTCGAGTTCCTTGTCAATGTTAACTTTAATGACTTTTCAACAAGCTCCACAACTACCACCTTTACAAGTTCCACCTTCTCTACCACCACCACACCCTTAGCAAGCTTTCACCTTGCGCCTTTTTCAACAATACCACCATCACTGAATCCACTAAAACAATGATTATGATATATGACCCATCATTTTTCTTATTATGAAAAGACGAGAAAGAATACAATTTTGCAATATACACTGTAAAAAAACTTTTAAGAGAAGTGATATACTAATGGTTAATGTAACCCTAAAAATAATTTAAATAATGAAGTTTTTTTAACCTTTCTTAATTTCTAAAATTTTATTTCAAAAATCTCAGAAAAGTACATTAATATTATATAAATAACTAAAAAATATAATTTTAATTATTTTATTTTATTTTATTTTATTTTAATTTTTACTTATTTTCCTTATTTCTCTTGCTATAAACCCCAAATCTCATTTCATTTCCCTTTTTCTCTTTCTCAAAATCTCTAAATATGTAACTCCTACGTCAACCACTGCACCGCACCACCATATCTGCATATTTCCACCACTACACCTCACCAAATGCTGGAAGCTGCTTTATCTTTACTCTACCACCGAATGACTTCTTCTGTAAATCATATTTCGTTCGTGCAAGGTGGGTTCTGCATTCTGTCTTGATTGATTTGTTTTTCTCGTTTCCTCTTTCTTAATTTTGTTTTTTCCATGCTGATTTTTGTTTTCTTCTTAATTTTCACACTTTAAGCTCAAATTTGAACTCTTAGTTTGAAATTGACCGTTACATCAAGGAATACATCGACCACATTATGAGCCTTCTCGTATCGAATCAAACCCTCGTCACAAATCTACAAGCCTCCGAAGAGTCGCAACGCCAAGGCCTCTTCCTCCTCGCCAAACTTAAGGAGAAAGAGGATCTCATCGAACTCGCTAGAGTTTGTAGTCTTTATTGTTTTGCTACAAAGATAATTATAGTTAATTAATTTTTAATTATTTATGGAGTTTTTTAGCAGAATGAGGTGACCATAAACACGTAAGACATGACGATGTTCATTAAGGACAATCAAAAGTCGCGACGGAGTGTGAGAGACTGGTGGAGTAATGCGTGAAATTGGAACGAGGATGCGTGCTCTACGACCATGATAAGGAAGCATTGATGGAGTTTGGGAAAGAGGTTGATTAATGTACGCAGGTGGCTTACGCACGTGCTTGCAAATTGTAACGGGATTTGTGTCTATTGGAGCGTCTCTTTATCAAATATAAACAGCAAAACTAATCAGTATAGTTTTTCTTTTATCTTTATTGTTTGATTCCTAATCTACAATTATTCATAATCTTTGATTTATATGGTTTACAAAGTAACTTAGGCTTTTCTAAATTGGTAATGTAGAAGTGTTTTTGTGTAAACTATATTGTTTTTGTTAAGCGTTTATGTATTCAATGAAGAAAAGCTTGTCCGAGTGTGTGGAGAAACTATTAGATGTTTCTTAATCATACATTTCCTAATTAATCAAGGGAGTGTAGTTGATTAAAGAGTATGTGGGTTATTGAAGTTTAAATTTGGTGATGCTTCTACTAAGCTAAAGGACATAGGCCTGAAATTAGATATAATGGAATTCAGAGTAACGCATAGTTTATGTATCTCTTAATAGCTTTGCATATCAATTTTATTTGTGCTAGTTTTTTTGGGGAGAACCATTATTCTTTATGCGTTTGTAAGGGCAATGGGGGCTCTTTTAATAGTTTAAGTTTTTGAGCCAAGTGGCGCCTCATTTAGTTTATTATGAACTAATGAATTCTTAAACTTGGAGGCTTATGTATAAGGATTGAGATACCGTTTTTTTTTTTAACAGCAAAGAATAAATAAAATAAAAAAATAGAGCATTTCAAGATGCTCCAATCCTTATACAAAAAAAAAAAAAGAGACATAACCATCTAGTCATGTGTTCATTTGATATACAACTTAACACTAAATATAACAAACAAACCTAAAGGAAAGCATGAGCTCTTAATAACATCAATAGTGATGTCAGACATCCCTCCTCCCCTCCAATATAGCATTAAGCAAACTTTAGATTAGTTCCTTCCTCTCTACATTGTCATAGTCACGGTCCACGCAGATATTATAAAGATATTCCTTCCAGTTCAACTTTTATGGTGTGCATATGCTCCTCTTTTCTACTCCTTCACATCTTGGTCATTCCTACATATGATACATAAATCATCTCTGTTTCTTTGGCCTGCGATATACATTCTTCCCCTGAAAAAGAAAGCTACCTTCCAAACCTTTCATCGTTGAGACACCGTAAAGTGTCTTATTTTATTTTATTAATTCATTTCCGATCAAAAAAGAAAATCTCTCTCACTCCCCTACTCACTTTAACACTGAAATTCAAAACTAACAGAAGAATGAAGAGAGGCACATCAGTGAGAAAATCACACACCTCCACCTCGGATCTCCTCATTTGGTCTGAAACTTCTCCATCTGAAACCAGTACACTAATTAACTTTTTAAAAGTAGTTTTTGCTGAACATGTGCTTCCATCTGCCACTCTTAGCAAATCATGCTCAGGTTATAAAATGAAAGAGACTAGAAGTGGTATATTTAGTGCCAATTGGAAAGCCAATTCTGCAAATTCCAATAAGAGAACAAGCATACGCATATGTCAGGTATACTACTTACAAATAATTTACTAGTCGGGGTTCAATGTGGTTGTATGAGTATTCTAAAACATGAATCAAACTCCATTCTGACAACAATGTTCTTGTTTTGATTTGTTTTACCTTGTTTAGTCTGTAGATCTTGTTTGATTTCTTATGTAAAAGCCAATGTGAACTGTTTGAGAGAATTATTAAATGATTTATGATAGGAAGGGGATTGATTGAAACTTGATCATGTCAAATATGTTAGGATGAATTTTGGAACTTATTTCATTGTTTTGCAATTGTCATTTTATTTACCCTCTAAGCATATGTGTTGAACTAGATTGAAGTTTATATCTGACGATGTTCTATTAAGCTAAAGGAAAGAGTTCTAGAATTTGATATCATGGAAATTGAAATAATTTGAACAAAATAGAACAATGATTGAAAATAACAAACAATTTGAAGAATGTGACAGATTTGAGGCAATGATGAACTTTTTTATTCAAAATTATTAAGGTCAATTGCCTTCTAAGTTGACTATGTTCAATTCTTCATTGGTAATGTTTAAAAAAGTTAAATAAATTATTTTATTTTCCAAATTTATATTCCTAATTATGATACATGTTTATATTGTAACTAATAGAACAAATTTTGGACATCAAGATAAGCATATATGATAGTTGAAAAATATAATATAATGTGGAAATGATTTGTCTTATTTTATGCTTTTTGAACAATATGTTAGGTATTCATTTGTAGTACTTCATACTAGTATTCTTCTTTTACTACTTCCTCCTAATTTTTTTAACTCATATTTTGTGTCCAAGTTTGAATTTCAAGGTGTATACTTGATATATTTTGGTATAAATTCAAATTTAGTTATATATGTATAACTTGTCAATTTATGGGTGTTATATCCATTTATTTGTTTTATTTATTGAAAAAGTACTTTATCAAACATAGATAGATAAATACAACAGGTGTAAACAATTGTGGTTGAAAAAGCATATGAATTCTTAAATGATAAATTAGAAAACAAGACAAATGTTCATAGTCCTGAAATCTATGATATTTTATAGAGGCTTTGAAAGCCATGAAATTTTACAGAAGCTTTGAAACCCATAGTATTTTATGGAAATTATGAAACCTATAGTATTTTACGGAGACTTTGAAATTCATGATATTTTACGAAAGTTCTGAAACTTATGGTATTTTACAGAGACTTTGAAACATGTGAAATTTTATAGAGGCTCTTAAGTCCATAGCATCTTACAGAGGCTCTGAAACCTATGGTAGTTAATGGGGATTTTGAATTATCCATTAAATACCAACTTTTTCTCGAGTTTGAGTAAGCCCTGAAGATCATATTCCCAACCGATGATTTAACTAGGAAAACTGTAACTTCTAGTAAATGACTTAGCGAAAAGTTTTAATCCTTGGTAATGTAAAATTCTTTTTTTTCTTGTAATGATACTTTGTTTATACACACTTGATACATAACATAAATTAGATATATGCTTCTTTGCATGACTAAAAGGGAGTCTAAGATTTTATGCACATTTGTAGAACATGTCGCATTCTTGATCTTTTCTAAAATTACTCTGCTTTATGGTACATCTATCATGATATGTTTCTATGGTTTCTCCACTACCATGTAATTAAGCTTTATGATTTGATGTTTTAACTTGGAACTTTTCTTGTGCTGATGATGATTAAATATCAAAAGCGTAGTGCAGTTAATCACTGACTTATCATAAAGTATCCGTATCAACTTGTTGAACATAGGTGCCTACACAAAAATTTCTATAACAAATTTCCAAAAGATTGACATAGATGAGAAATAATCAAATAAACACGTTCCTTGTGCTCACAGAGTATAACTCAATTGCATAAAACAAATGAATGTTCCTATCCAACAACTAGGATATATATACAAAAAAGAATCATTAAGAACATTATTGACTTGCAACATGTCTAAGCTAACTCCAAACATTGATTTTTCTGGAATTTAATATATCCTAGTTCCATGGTATATTCCTTAAAAAAGTATAGTCAACCAATTTATTTTAACAGTTGTATAATATCATAGATTGTCTTGTAAAGCCTCTCACGGTATATATATATCAAAACATTGTCCTTCCTTTATTCCGACAGCACATTATACAGAAAACAACTGAATCCTAAATGATAACAATGGAATGTCCTAAAACCCTTAATCTACTTCAAACATGAACAAACTCTAACTTTGTTCGCCATTTTTGCAAATACATTTTTCTTCAGCTTCTTTGAGGGCTCCATTTCCACATCAGTGGATGGTTGTGCACTCAATTTTGGCCACAGGGTCACACTCAGCTCATGTAATGATTGTGCACTCACTCCAAGTGACTCCATTCTCATTGTAATTGACTGACCATATATCAGATACACAGCTGTTTTCTTAGCAGTGATTCCATGACCAACTCCTACAAAAATCTCTACGTTGTCTCCGGGTCCTAGATTTGATATTACACCCTGCCAATCTTCATCAGTGAAGAACATTGTTGTTTCTTGCTTATATATCTGAATGGTGCACTTTGTGTAATTAAAGATGAAGACACTAGTAAGACTTTGAGTTGCCATGTTTTCAGGGGTTGATGAATAAACAACACACAACAACATTCCCTTCATGCGACAATCACTATCTTCAGGAACTTGAAAAGCTACTGAATAACCTTCCCCTGTATAGGCTAACCAATAAGGGTAATTGTCCCCTGGAAGCACAAAATCAGTGGAACTATTGCTTCTCAATACCTGTATCATGCAGCAAAGCTTAGTTATTTATTTCTTATGATATCTAAGTGGATACTGTCTGCTATTATAGTGTACTGCATAAAAAAGTAGACAAGAAAATAGAGTGAAATGAATTCAGTCAACAGAAAAAAAGCACCTATATAGAACAGAAAGTTAGGAGAGATTTCTATTTCAGGTTGTAAAACTCTTACCAAAAGAAAAAGTTGCAGAACTGATATGCCATGAAACATTTTCAGCTCTAATGAGATAATGACCATTTTCCAAAGTTGATTCACTCACCATTACACCCTTTTTACTCTTCTTTTCACCTTCCACATCTTTTGATCCCACTTCAAAATAGATTTGATAGTCTCTAACTATAAATTTGTTCAAGACAATACTTACATAATGAATTTTAATATTGTCACCAAGGACTCCCAAAATGGGGAAAAGATATGGTCCTAATTCCTATCTAGGAAAGGAGATTTTATTATTAAAGTTTAATTTATTATATAGAAGAAGAGAAATGGTAGAGTAGTGCTCCCATCCCAGCCAGAGAAAATTCACCTACGCTCCAAACGAAATGCAAAATAAATGAACAAGCACGTAACCCCATGATATGCTCAGTAAACAAACACATTTTTGTGAGGAAAAATATTTCATGCTCTGTAAAAGTGAATAGGTAATGTAAGCTAAATACAGAAAAAGAAAGAGAGAAGAACCTTTAATATGCTATTGCTAAGTATATCGAAGACTTGGTGGTAGCTTCCCATTCCAATCAAATACGATGCCATAGAATTTTCTGAATTTTGTGATAGATATGCATTTTCCGATTCAGAAAGGTTTACACTGCATAACTCATGCAGAACTATTCTTAGTTCTTGAGTTATCTGAAAATCTGAGTCGCATTGTACAGAAATACTTCGAAGTTTTGAAAGGTCACTCAACTTTGATAATAGGTTCACCAAATTAGTATCCTGTATATCCATGGAGACTATAGATGTTGGCATGATCCCAAATGATGGAATACAGGATGAAAGTCCTCCTGTATGTGACATCCAAGACCATATGAGAGAAGGAAATACATTTCGTGCCAATCCTTCATATCCACAAAGGGATATATATCCAATCTTTTCGGATCTTACTATGGAAAAAGGTACTTGTTTTAGACTAGTATTGTCTGCAATTAGAGTTGTTAAGGATTCCATCTGCCCTATGGCTTCTTCTAACTTGTTAATATTTGAACAACCAGAAAGGATGAGTGTTTGTAATGACTTTAACTTATAGATAACCATTGGAAGATTGCCAAGGCATGTACAATCCTTCAAGTTTAATAGAAGGAGGTTATTTAGATCTCCAATTGAATGGTCTACTTCATACAAGCTTGGACAATCTCTGAGAATGAGCTTCTCAAGATTTGGTAGTTTTGAAAAATCTGGGGTCTTTGATAAGTACTTGGAATGACTAAGATTGAGAAATTTTAGCCTCTCCAGAAACTGCAACGAAATATAAAACGAAAAAAGAAAGATTAGCAAAGTATATGGCAGAAAAAATTAATAAGACAACTTACTGTATTATAGATACATTTGGTGGTGTTCTTCAATCAAATTTTCATGTAATTCATTTAATAAAAAGCAAATTACCAAAGTAAAACTCCTAATTTAATTGGAGAACAACACAATTGTAGTAGAGTATGTGATTTTTTATCCAAATTAATATTGTCATCATAGAAAATATCAGGTAATATTGTACCTGGGGCACCTTCCATACTAGTTTAAGATAACTGTATTTTAAGTCAATAGCAACTATGTTTTCCTGATAAAAGTTTTCAGGAATGTGTGTTAATGAAAATGCTTTCCAATGAACCCATCTCAGTTGTTTGGGAAGATGCCCATAATCTCCCGCTAGTTGTACATGATGAAGTTGCAAAAGTCTCAGTCTCTTCATTTTCTCAAATGTTTCAGTACTGAAACAACTGGTTCTTTGCATCTTCAAAGCCAATCCCTCAATCACTCCTGTACCCTATGAAAAACAAATGAAAAAGAAGTTAAAAGCAAAGAGAAACATTGGTTGTTTCACCAGAGAAAGTTGGTAAGTAATACAAATCTAGAAACTAAATACTTTGAAAAGGTAAATGTAAATCCCATGGTTTTAAACCGAAACTTCAAAGTTATGATTCAGAAAACAAAAATAAAAACTTTTCTTATGGTACTCATGATATATTGAGGATGATTGATAGTTCAAAAAATAGTAAGAGAAAGTTCTTACAGTATTTTCTGTCAATATACCAAGTACATCATCATGAACCCACAATCGACTGCGCTTCTGTGGTTCCAGTGGTGAACTTTGACGAACAATTTCTCTTCCCATGTCTCGTAGCAAATCATGAATTCCAAGTTTGTTATTTTTTTCAACTTTTATGAGGCTCCTTTCTAGCAGCACTGTTAGTCCAATTTCAGCATGAAGTCCACAACCATTGAGTATCTCGGTGACATAGGCTCTGTCCTTACCGATAAAGAAGCAGCATATGTCAAGGAATATGTCTTTCTCCATATCATCTGTTAAACCATCATAGCTTATTTTTAATTTCTCTTGTATCTTATCATTTGGTATTTCTTTTAGTTTTGATAATACACTTTCCCACTCTTTTCTTCTTCTCTTGTATAGATAAGATCCAAGAACTTCAAGAGCTAGAGGTAGTGCTCCACAGTAAGTGACTACTTGCTTTGAGTGTTCAAGGAAATCTTCTGGTGGATTTGCTTCCTTGAAAGCATGCCAACTGAAAAGCTCAAGGGATTCAATCTCATTCATTTCCTCCACTTTATATACATGGTCAACATCAAGAACATTGAGTAGACGTACATCTCTTGTTGTAATGATTATTACGCTTCCTTCAACAACCCCATTACCATTTCCACATAGTGCATTTAATTGTTCAAATGTATTCACATCATCGAGCACAACTAATACTCTTTTTGTGGCAAGCGTTTCCCTGATCATAGCTTTTCCCCAATCAATGCTATAAACCTTCATCTTTTCTGTTTTCAGGATATCTGAAAGAAGTCGTTCTTGTAAATCAATCTTCCCTTGATCTCTTTGCCAAACTTCTCTAATATTTGCTAGGAAACTTCTATGTTTAAATTCATATCGAATTTCATTGTAGATGGCTTTGGCTATGGTTGTTTTACCAATCCCTCCCATTCCCCAAATACCTAATATATAAGCTCCTCTTGTTTGCTTTCTAAGAAAGCCAATACAGTGTTCCACACGATGTTCCAATCCAACTGGAAAGTCTGTAATAGACATGTATGTTCTATCTAGTTTTTCCAAAACTTCACTAACAATTTCCTTCACAACCAAGTTTTCATTTCTGCAAACAGAAACAAAAACATAACCCGAAATGTTAATGGGTACAAATTATAGGAGATCCTAAAATAAAATCGAAGTTGCATAAAGCCTTTGACAATGTTGATCTCCTGTCTTTCTGCCGTAGTATTCTTAGCAGAAACTTTTACCAAAGCTTTTACAAGTATATCAAAGCATATCAGAGAAGCCATAAAGGTACTATTTAATTCACTTCTACCTGCCACTAAATATATAAATTTAATTGAAGTATTAGAAGAAAATAATAATATTAATAAAAAAATCATTAAATAAAAATTAATTTTAAAAACTAAAATAACTAGTTACTATTTGACTATATTTATAGAATATTTTATAAAAAAAAATTGGTATCTAAATTAATTTCTATTATTAGTAAAAATTTATAAAATAATTTTTAAATTGATATTTCACCATTATTTACTTACTATTTTATATTCTAAATTAGTTTTTATTAATTTTTTAAAGATTAATTTAAAATCTAAAATATTAGTAATTAATATTTAAGTAATTAATTTAAATAAATTTTTTTACAAATTTTTATTAATAATAAAAATTATTTTAGATATGAATAATTTTTTAATATCTAAAATAATATCTAATTTAATTAATATAATGATTAATTATTTTTTTTATCTTAAATTTAGTTATTATTTAGTAATTTTCTTATAATATAACTATCAAGGGAATTGAAAACATGCGAAGAAGTTCATAACAACTCACATACACTATTCAAGTAAGTGAGTTAGATTCTTTAACAAGAAAGAATAATAAATGGATAGATAAAATATATCTGATAATTAAAAAGGCACCAAAAAGCATATGCATACCTATAACGTGAAACATCCCAACCTGCAAAACGTGCTGCTTCACTCAGTGCATTATTCCATTGTTTCTCCCGGTCGAAGTCAGTATATTTTTCAAAAAGGACTTCGAAAGAAACATAGTCCATGGAACGTAGAAAAGATGGGGAGATATGGTAAAATACGGGCAAAACCACTTGACCTCTAAAAGCATGGCATTCCATGATTTTGACGAGTTCGTCAAGACACCATTTAGAGTTAATGTAGTTTTTGGAGAAAACAACAATGGATATTTGAGACCCTTCTATTGCATGCCACAGTTCTGTTTTCAGCTGTTGTCCCTTGGCAAGCTTCTCATCATCCAGAAAAGTGTTGATGCCGGCATTTGCAAGAGCGGAATAGAGATGAGAAACGAAATTCTTACGAGTGTCTATCCCCCGGAAACTGATGAACACATCGTATATCCATCGGGTTTTAGATTTTGAGGATGATGGAGTGTAAGGCATTGGTTCAATTCTATGAAACAAGACCGAGTCAGTAAAAGCAAGGAAGCAAGTTGATTCAATTTGGTGTCCATTCGACTTGTGGGAGTAAGCGAATGCATCGTAGCTATAGATAATAACGAAACTGCAACGATATTCTCGAAGCACACAACGACAAGTTCGATATGTTTTTCTTCCTTTCGTTCTATGCAAGGAAGTAAAACAACAATCACAGCACTAATTAAGTGGCACTAGTTACTATTATAACTAACCTAGTTTTTAAAAGAAAATGCCATGCAAAATATACCTGGAGTTGTTTCGTCACAGGTCTAATATTACTGTGCTTAAAATCATCCTAATGACACCTTTCAGATAAAAATTGTTGGGTATGTATTTGTGATGAAACCCTTGCCAACAGACCCATCTCGGAAGGTTATAGTTAGCCAGACACACATAGTCTCCAGTTACTTGTACAAGATCGAGGAATGTGTTTATAGCGTCTACAATTCGAATGACGGCAACAGTGTTTCAGGTTAACATTGAAAGAAGAAAAAAAGAAACTAAATCACAACATGAGTAATGACTAGTCCTATTATGAGAACCTATAGCGTTTGTATTAACGAATTGGAAAGTCAAACCATTTCCATGTTATTGTCAATGACCTTTGAAATAGAACTACTTTACATAGCCTACGAAGATTTTGTTTATTAAAATCTATATTCAGAGGTTACTAGATCGTCCTGAAGTAGTAGAATGTCTACTGTTTAGAGTATCTAGTGTATAAGACCATTTAATTCCAAAGTAAAACCCAGAGGTTTTTTGAGAGGAAATTTAGTGTGGAAAATGAGGAGTGAAGTCACGAAGAACGAGGAAAAATTTTCAAGCAATTGGAACAATCCTTTTCAAATTAAAGATACAACGACCGGTGAAACTTATTACATAGAATTTTTTTTAGGAAAAGTTATACCAATAACGTAGAATGTCATTCACCTTAAATTTTATTATAGTTAATAAATGATAAAATGTGCACTTTTTTCTCGCTCGGTTGTTTTAATTTTAAAAGGTTTTCGATCAAGAAGGTTTTAACAAGACACTTATTTACAAGCTTCTTATTATTCACTAGTGGAAAAAAGCTCATTTACAACACCAAATATACATCGATTTTACTATTAAACGCGATGACATTTTTTAAATTAAAACGGAGTTGTGGGTGAAACTGTCATTTTAGACCAAAGAGATTTGGTCTAAAACGGCGGCTGTGGATGGAACTGTCGTTTTAGACCAAAGCAATTGGGTCTAAGATGGCGATTAAGGTGAAATCACTACTTTTGACTACTGCGCTTGGGTCAAAAATTGATAGTTTTACCTAAGAATCGTCTTTTAGACCCCTTAAATTACCCTACTTTAGAGCGTGCCATTTAAACTTTTGTTCCTTCGTTTTGTCTTTTCACAAACTTACACTCTTATGCTCTCTAGTTCTACATCTCCATTGCGATATTCTTCATTGCTTATTTTCTCTTTCTCTTATTGGTTGTTCATATTCCATGGATTTCATTGTTGAAGGTTTTCAATGCCTTCATTTTGGCTCTTCTCTCTGCTGCCACCACTGTCGTTGTTGCTAGCACCATGCCCTCTTCATTGTTACCTTGCTGTCGTCGCCGTCGCTGCCCTTCATCACCGGTTCTACCCTTCATTGTAGGTTGGTGTTTTTAATAGTTTTTAGTATTATTAATTCGTATATTTTAGTATTTATTATTAATAGTATTTTTAGAATTATTAATTTGTTACATTGTAATTAGAATAATATTGTTTAGTATTTATAATTAATTTAATAATTTTTAATTAGATTTTGTAATTAGATTATAAATAATTTATAAATTTTTAATTGATATTCTTTATTATGTATAATTGTACGTATGATTAAATTTGTTAATTTTATATTCCACTCTCCTCCGCGCCTCCACTCCTCTCCTCCACAACACCGTTCACCACTGTCCACCATCTCTCCTAAACGCGTGCACAAACAGATGTGCCTCCGCCGCCAACCCTTCACGCCGGCAGCACCTAAACCTTAAACTACTATAGACGGTTAGTTTTTTAATTTTATAATAAATATTTACATGTATCTATGTGTTGATTAGTTAGTACTTTAGGGTTTGTGAGAACTTCATTTAGTGAATATTTGTTGGAGGAGTCCTGGCATTGAAGAGAAGAGTGATAGATTTGGAGTTGGCAAAAATTAGCATGAAGAAACTTCAAACAGTCATAACTTCTAATAAAAAAGTCGGATGGAGACGCGTTAAAAATGAAAGTTGCTCAAAACGAGGTAACGAAGGGGATTGGGGTGGACCAAAATTCCAAAACTCCACCATTTACTTTTTTTATTTCTAAGTATTATATAGGTATTTTTCAGGTATTTTAAGGTTTTAGTTCTCATACTCTCACTTGTCAGAAAATTCTGAAATTCTGCATGGTGCTTCCTACTACAAATTAGAGATTTGTCAAACCATTATGATAATATTACATTCACAAATTTATTACTCATACATTACGTAATGCTTTGTATGTGTTGTGTTATGTGTTTTAACATGAAATCTTATTATTTCAATGCTTATAACATGTTGAGTGAGAGCGGAAGTGCAAATGCAAAAAAAATCACTTTGATGCACCTTAAGGTATTTAAAGTATATTTGTTCACTTATTTTAATGTGTCTAATTCACTTATTTTGACTTGTAGTGCAATAAGCAATATGGAAATTATGAGTGTGGTATGTTATACAATGGGTGTTGACTATTGTGCGAGTTGGAATTGATAGAGGTTGAGATCAGGTAATACCTCAAAACAAACACTTGTATAGATGAATTATTAGAATGACATAGAACTTTTTATATATACTAATTTATTGTATATAGAATTTCATATTTAAATTATGATATTACATACATTATTGTTCTGGAAATTTGATATTTTATGCAAGATTAGAGTATATATATGATAATAAAACATTTTAAAAAAATTATAACAATGGTTCCCACTCAAACCGTTTTTAAAAGTTAGTCATAAGCACTTATAACGACGGTTCCAGACTGGAACCATCGTTTTAAGTGCTTTTAAAAAAATCATTTATTTGGTAGAATAACGACAATTTTTTACACATGTCATTAATGTGGTTTTATAACAACTGTTCAAGAACCATCATTATAAACAAGTGATTTAGAATGACACCCGCAATAACGACAGTTCCATAACCATCTTTATATGGCCTTTTTAATCGTCGTTAAAGCACTTTTCTGTAGTATTGTATGTATATTTATAATTCTTGGATACGTGCTGGTATTGAATCCGAGGTGTTCAACCCTCAACAATTTCCTTTATGAGAGACCCTTAATTTCCCGTTTGAGATTTAATACATGTATTTGTCAACTACTCCTCCATTTGTAATTTTTATTTTAAACACTTTATAAAAAATAGAGGAGGTTGTAGTGACGGTAATTGTATTGAGTCTTGAATTGTCCAGGTGGACAGTTTGAGAAGAATAATAATTTTTTATTAGTTCAGTAGTACGTAACTTATAATTAACATGTCATATATTTTAAATAATTTTGGTTCATAGCATTTCGTTTTGTTCTTCGGGAGCATATTTGATTATGGAGTTTTCGTGTCACCACTTTCATTTCGTGTCATCTGAAGACCAATGCGAAATGCTGCCGAAATTTTGTTAAATATAAGGATTGTTAATTAAAATTATGTACTATTAAATTATAATAAAAGTGAATCTTCTCAAATGGGATAGGTTCATACATATAATAAAAATGTGAGATTTCAAACGCATTTGTGAACACCTCAATTATTATTACATGACATAATGGATCGAGATTAGATTAACTCCGTTCACATAAGTGATAAGTACGAAAGAGGAGTAGAAGAATTTATACTATTTGCACAACATAACGCCAACAGTAGTGGTCACGATGGAGTAAAGTTTAGGTGTTCGTGCGTTAATTGTTTGAACGAGAGGAGATTGGATGTTAACAAAATCAAGCGGCACCTTCTATGTGATGAGTTTCTACGGTCTTATACAACATGGACATAACATGGTGAATTATTAAATTTATCAAGTGTTTCCGTATCCGAAGAATATGTTCAATCCACCATGGATGATGCAGTACATGGTGAATTACATGATGATTGATTGGAGGACATGATTCGTGATGTTGGAACTGAGTCTTTTGTAGAAGCGCATGGATATGGAAGTATGTCAAGCAATGTAGAGACTCCATTGTATCTTGGATCAACTAATTTCACATAGTTTTTAGTGGTGTTAAGATTGATGAATTTGAAGGCAATAAATTGATGGACTGATAAAAGCTTAACAGAATTGCTTTAGTTGTGGAAGGATATGCTTCTGGAGGGAAATACTCTACCTAATCATAATTATGAGGCCTAAAAGATTCTTTGTCCGATGGGTATGGAGTATAAAAACACATGCATGTCCTAAAATGATTGTATATTCTATAGGAAAGATTTTGAATTGTTGAAAAATTGTCCGAGGTGTGGGTTATCACATTATAAGTTGAAACAAAAAGACGATGATACTATTGAAGAGATGGAAAAGCATGGCACCCCAATTAAGGTTGTGTGTAGCTCTTACAACGTCAGTGGAGGATGTCATTGGCTAGATAAGCTAATGTGAGTTACTTACAAAAGGACGACATCTTTCCTCAGGTGGTGGCCATTGGAAAAGTCTTTCAAGAGGCCAACTACCTTACATAACATTCCTCTCCCCCCTAATGTGGTTAAGGTAACAATGAACAAAGTACGAGTAGCTGATACTTGTGTTCCACTACCTACAAATGAGGTAACCACTGTGGTCGAGGCATTTCAAACATTCATAGCGTGGCCCAGACACCTCGTTCGAATATACGAAAACTCCCGATAATAATTTAATTTTCATTATATTAATTTATATTTACGTATTACATCTAATTTAATACAAATGTTTTTTATTTTGTAGAAACCTCGTCGAAAACTAAGTCCGCAAAAGAAGCTTGCAGTTCCCATTGATGATTCTATACCTTCTTTATCATCAACAGCTAAAGATATTAGTCAAGACCCACTCGAGATTTCGTGGGATGATACTTTTTTTGGAAGAAACACTGACATGCCCTTGTAATATACATGTCAGATGTGTTAGAATTTGCAGCTGCAAACCAGGAGCTCAATAACTATAGTTCAAGTTTTTATGATGTAAGTATCTTTACCTATATTTCAATTCACTTGTATTATTGATTATGCTTTAACTAATAACTTGTAGGTATTTGTTTGTAGTTTCTATAAATGACAGAAATCAAGATATCTATGGATTCTTGGATTCCTATTTGATTAATCCAATTGGAGCAAAGAAAGTTGAAACCTAGTCATACATCACTAACACTCTGAGTTCAGAGGGAAAACAAATTTATCATTGCCCTTATATTAATGAGTAAGTTCAATTATAAGTCATCAATTATTACTAATTTCACGTTTTAAATATTTACTAACTAGTTTCATGGATGATGTAGGGGTCGCTAGCAGTTACTTGTGTTATTCATAGTTGATAACACTGTTGTGTGGTTTTGTTCATTGCACAAGAAGCCATCCACACATCCGAAGCAAATAATTGATGTGTAATTACATTTTAAACTTAACTGTGTATGTTACTTAAACATCTGCTAACGCGATTTTTGGTATTAATTAGGGCATGACGTCGATATAGCATACTCAGAGGTCGACTCAGTGCAAACACTACAACAATTTTATAAAGACAACAATTTTAAAACCGTTGCCTAAAATCTTGATAACAGGAACAATTTTAAAAGCGTTGCTTAAAGTATTGACAAAAACAACAACACATTTCTTCAATTTTAGAAGAATTACTCATACAAAAGTTCAAGATAGCAAAAATAAATATTGAAGGATAATGTATTGAAATAGAAATGACTCAACAAGAAATTTTACATATTTAAATAGATGTGTTCCAATTAACTACATAATCAAAAAAAATTTCTTAAAGTATATATGATAACGATCACATCTTCAAAGTTAAAACTACAAACTTAGTTAAAAAAACATAGTCTATTGTTTGTTTACAACATATCAATAAGTTCATTCTTCTTCAACATTTTCTTCGTAGTCTTCATTGCCTCCAAGCTGCAAAATATACATAAATATATACTAATTAAATCTAATTCAAACAAATTAAATATAGCAACTACCAAAATATAATTGTATAAAATAATCAATAACAGGTCTTAATCAAATCCATTAAACTTTGATGTAACACTAGACAATTGTATGTATGTGTTTACAACACAAAATCAAGAGTACCACATATTCCAATCCATATCACTAAACTTATTAACATGATTGGAATTCCAATATGATTATGTATGTGTTTATATCTCTATGATCCAAGCAAAAAAACAAAAAAAACTTAAGGACAAAACACTAACTTCTAAATGTACTCCTCCAACATTACAAATCAAAGCAATTTCATGTGTAGCTAGAAAACATTTCTCAAAGTCCAGTAAAGAATTTTCAATTATATATACCTGCTCATAATGAGATCATGGGTGGATGTAAATGAATGTAGCCCCACTCCACTACTTTCTTTAGTTAAAACACGTGTCATCATATTATTTATGTCATCCTCTTCTAAATTTGGATTTTGCTGCTTTATCACAAATTTTACCATTTCCTCTAGAACTTCAATTTTCTTCACCATGCCACTCACTTCATTTGCATGTTCATTTCTTATAGCAGCAATTTCTTCCTTTTTTTTCAATATTGATGGTGTCATAGTCTTTCCATAACACCGTACTCTCCCAGGTTTCTCTTTCCCAAATATTGATTGAAATGCTTTTTCTGCAGATTCACTTGAGTTTTCAATAGAACCTTGAAGCTTAGTCTAATAAAAAAAATGAATTTTAATTATTAAAAAGAATATATTTATATGTACTTCATAAATATTTGTAAACTTACAATGATATTATTTGTTTCTTCATCAATTTCTTTTCCTCTTCAACCTTCTCGACGTTGACGAGTTGTAATAAACATTTCAGCTTGGGTAACTTTTTCTCCTACCTTTTTCTTGGCACGCTACAAGAATTACATATTAAAAAACAATAACAAAAAGTGATAGGATGTTTTTGTGTTGGATTTAAAATATTCAAACATAATTAGAAATATCTTACTAATTCAGCATGAATTCTAGCAAAATTGGTTGGTCCCATGTGATGAATGTACTTTTGTTGTGGCCTATTTGCAACATTTGCTTACTAATTCTCTACATTGTAATAAGATAAAAATAAGAATGAATTTAGATAATAATGCAATTTTAAAGTAATAAGACATTAAATTATCTAACCTTCATAGTGCTAGTGTTCCAATATTTCAACAATTGTTTGAAATGATCTTCATAAATGAATAATGGACGATGCTTTAGGCGATCCTTCAATGCGGAGTACTTTAAAAAGTGTCTTTTCTTGATAAAACTCTTGTAGCGTCTCCATGCATCATTTATGAGAGTAAATATCGCTTTCTCTCCTTTATCACTAATGATGAACTTTTCCTATAAAAAAGAGTATTAGAATGATTGTATTTTCATAAATATTTGATCATTAAATGAATATAAATTTATTTTTCATACCGTAACATATGTCCATATACGAGCCTTGTTATCTTTATCATTCAGCAAAGCTTTGAAATTTGTGTAAATCAATGGACAAAAGGTAGAATTCCTAGCTATCGTGCCAAGGAAACAACTTAAGTTAGTTACAATCTTGTCAGTGGGACCAATTGGTTCTCCATCAATGTCTAAGATAACTTCTGCACGCTCTTGAGTAGATCTTCCATGTATTGCTAAACATTGAGTTGGTCCTCGTGTTTTTTTCTTACTTGTTCCTATTTTAACATTGAACTTATTAAATAAAGTATTAAAAAGAAGACATAAATATGAAAATAAAATGTCAATTTGTAATGATAAAACATTTACCTTCTATCATATTCACTTCAACATCTTCATCTTGGTAAGCATTTTCTTCTCCAACATGTTATTCTTCATCCTCACTTCCATTTTGAACATTTTCTTCTTCATCTTCATTGTTTCCATTTTCTTTAAGAAATTGATCTATTGACATTGATGGACAAAATTTTGTTTGTGTCTTACTAGGAGCATCTTGTTGTTTTGTCATTGATTCAACATCTTCAATCACTACCCCTTCCTTAAATTTTGAGTTGTCATCCATCATTCTATCTTTTTTCTAAGTTGACCTTTTACCTTTGAACTATCAACTTCAGCTTGTACTGATTTCATAGGCAATTGTCTTTTCTTAAAATTCTCTTCTTGCGAGACTGCCTTTTGCTGCTTGAGTTGTTCATTGGCACTAGAATTACTAAGTTGAGTCAATGCTTTTTCAAGTGCTTGTAGCCTTTTCTTTGACTTATCTTTTGCAATTGGTGCCTTTTCCATGAATTTCCTATTTGATTCTTGGAGTTGTCTATGTCCGACGCTCTTAGATGTTAATTCTTCCAATCGGAGTTTGTTTTGACTATGAATTTTATGTTGAACAGTACCTGCAGCTGCAACATTTTGTTTTCTTGAATTAAGCCTCCTATCCAAATTTGTCATGTCACTTACCTTGAGATTAGGCAAGTTCACTTGTCTTTGGGCAGCAATAGTAGGTGCAATGGTACATTCTTTGCTTGTCATTTTTTCACGTTTGATTTGCATTTTCCTTAGCAATTCTTTGCTTGATTTTACTTGAGGAAGTTCCAAATTTGCAGCATCCATTTGAATCTTGTCTTGAGCTTTCATCTGTCATTTTAAGTTTGTTTCCATATTCATTATCTGAAAAAAATAATTTGATATACCACCATGGAAGTTTAGCAAAAAACATAATTGGTCATCTTATTAACATGTTATATGAAGGACAATCAAACATCAAGGGTGTAACATTGATATTATTGACTAAGTTTCATTCCTCTTTGGTTGGCTAGGTAGACAGCTATAGAGGTAGAAATTCATATCATATGTACATTAGTAGATAATAGTATGTATGAAACAAGAAAATAGAAATTTTGCATTTCAAACCTGTGCTAACTAAAAGGCAAACACTTTGTCTTCAGTATGGTCAATCTCCTCTGGTTTCAAACTTTTATCCAACCGCTGGTTTATCTACCCATGCATATTTACAATTGAATATGTAAGAGAAGGTAGATATAGAATATAACAGGAAATTTAAATATGTAAGAAAAGGTGGTATTTACAAAGTAAAGTTTAGTTTTTGAATGCATATTTTAAAGTGTTGAACAGTCCTCCTATCAGCATTAATAGTCCTCCTCTTAGTCCATGTAGTCAAACAAAGTGTCATCAAAATCAAGATCATCAAAATAATTTTTCTCCAAAAATGCCTAGAAGGTTTCTCAACTATAGTGACAGACATATCTTCCCTAACCCAATTGAGTTCATCATCATTATCAGAAGCATTTAGTTGTGATTGGTCACCCATATTAAATAAGTCTCTTGGAACTGTCTTTAAAACATAGTGTCTATTTATGTCAAAAGGATCTTGAACATAAAAACACTGGTGGACTTGAGAAGCCAACACAAAGGGGTCATTTTGGTAACATTTTTTGTTAAAGTAGACACATGTAAGTCCATATTTGTCTTCAACACCCTCAAACCAATGACACCTAAACATCACAAATTTGAAACGACCATAATAATCTAACTCAATTATGTCTTTGATTGCCCCATAATAAGTGACAGGTTCTATACTAGGATTTTCATCCTTAGAACTTGCATAACTTGGAGTCAATGAAACCAAAGTTACACCAGAATTTTGAGTTTTGTGTGTTGCATCTCTCTTTGTAGTATGGAATCTATAACCATTGATGAGGTAACCTGAAAATCTCTTTCCAACATTATTAGGACCACAAGAGAAATGTCTAAGTTGAAGTGGTACGTCGTCTTTCATGGCTCTATCTTTGAACCATTCACTTAAATCTTGACTTTGGTTCTTGGCCTTAATCCACTTTCTTCTTTTAGCCTTCCTATTTAAAATCTCATCATACTCTCTATAAATAAAAACACACTTTGTTAGTGATTTGAATTATAATTTATAAATGAGAAAATGAAAAAAAAAAACTATTATCATACCTAATGTATATGTCTAGTTCGTCACAATTGAATAAGAGGTATCGATGTGCTTGATCTTTAGATTTAAAATCCAAAGAAAATGGTTTAGTTTTTTTTTCCCCCCCAAAGGACGACCACTACTAAAAAGTAATCACACAAATCTACATCACATAAATCATTATCCTCATAATTTCTCCCATTTCTATTTAGCCTTGTATCTACGCCTTTATGCAAATATCTTGAACGAAGTGTTAAAGCTTCTTCTGCTAAATACCCTTCAGCAATAGAACCTTCTGGATAAGCTTTATTTCGAACATAACTTTTAATTCTGCACAAATATCTCTCAATCGGATACATCCATCGAAATTGCACTGGCCCACCTAACCTTACTTCATTTGCTAGATGGACAGGCAAGTGAACCATTATGTCAAAAAAACAAGGAGGAAATATCGTCTCCATCTGACAAAGTACTTCTGCAATATTAGCTTCTAAGAAATCCAAATCATGCACCTGGATCACTTTTTGACACAAAGAGCGAAAAAAGGACCCCAAACAAATTAAAGGGTTAGCCACTACATCAGGCATTATGCTTCTTATAGGAACTTGTAATAAGTAATGTAGCATGAAATGTGCATCATGACTCTTGTAACCACTAATTTTCTTTTCACTAACATTCACACACTTTGAAATATTTGATGCAATTCCATCCGGTAATTTGGCAGCCTTTAAAACACCACAAAAAAATTGACTTTTCATGTGCATTCTGTTGAAGCTGAAGGAAGCTTCTTCTCAACCTTGGTTTAAAGTGTGTTTGATGAAGAAAATTGCTTCGGTGCTTTATAGTTTTGTAATAGGTCTTAAGTGAATTTTGGTTTAGGCTTAGGATGTGAGGAGAAGTGATGAGGAACCAATCGGTCGTCGGTCATTGGGGAAGTATGAGGAACCAATCGGTCATCGGTCATTGGGGAAGCATGAGGAACCAATCGGTCGTCGGTCATTGGGAAGTATGAGGAACCAATCGGTCGTCGGTCATTGGGGAAGTATGAGGAACCGATCGGTCATGATCATTGGAGGAAGTGATGAGGAACCGACCGGTCATCGGTCATTGAGGAAATAATGTGGCACGATCGGTAATCGGTCACTGGGAAGTAATGAGGTACGATCGGTCATCGGTCTTTTAGGAAGTAATGTGATCAGTCATCGGTCATTCTGTTCCAGCTGCCTAAGCAAGCTTAAACCAAGCACATGGAGTGTTTAAAGTTTTCAAAATGCTGTTTAAAGTTTTCTCAAAAAGTCTGAATACTGGACAAAAATAAATCTATTTCCTGGATAATAAATAGATTTATTTTTTGGTTCTGTTAGTCTTAACTGTTTTTCAAACTATTTTTTGAAAAGTGGTTAGAAACTGTTTTCTTTAAATATAGAAGACTTCTCTCACACAAAACACACAGTGCAATCACGTTTCAATCAGTTTCTGAGTGAGAAGAAGAATTCAAAGGCTTTTGTGAAAGGTTTTCAAAAGGAATTTCAAGTGTGCTTGTTCTAGGAAAACCTTGTGCTTTGTGAAGGTGCTGGTGCAGTTTTTGCAGCAGATTGAACTACTGGTTTGAGTTCTTGCATCTTCTTTTCAGGTGTATTTTTTTCCTTTCTCATTTGTTGTAAAGGTGGAAGTGTTAGTCACTTCTTGATAGGGTTTCTTGGAGTGCAAGGTGTGCTGAAATAGGTGTTTTTCAGCCTTGTATGTGAGTGTTCTTGTAGGTTTCAAGAACTGCTGTATATGCTGTAATTGTTGTATGTGTTTAGTGAATTCCACCTTGGTGTAAGGTGAACTGGATGTAGCTCTTGATGAGTGAACCAGTATAAAAACTTGTGTGCAATCTTCTCTCCTTTGTTGCATTTATTTTTGGAATTTGAATTGATAACTGTCCAAAATAAATCTGTTCATTTGAAATTGAATCTGTTAATTCTGGGGTTAATAAGAACTGTTCTTCTCTTGGTTGAAACCTTCTTGCAAATATCTGAACAAGTGTGTTCTGCTGTTCCTTCTAATTGTGTAAAATCTTGTTTGATTAAGTTCTGATTGTACGAAGGTGATTTGGAAAAATAAATCTGTTTTATTTGAAATCAATCTGTTCTTTTAAATCTCTGTTATACAGAAGTCAGTTCCTGTTGCAAAAATTTTAAAAGATCAATTCACCCCTCCCCTCTTGATCTTCAGACCCTGCTTAACTCTAACACATTCATTGAAAAACAAGACCTTGCAAATTGTACACGACCTCCATCAATCCTTAGGATGAAGATTCTTTCTAATCCCCATATCCTGTAAATCATAGCATGCATTAACATGATCCTTCGTCTTTCCTTGAATGTCCAAAATGTTGGGTTTAATAGTGCCAAAGTTCAAGAGGGGGGGGGGGGGGGGGGGGGGATTGACCTTTTAAAACTTTCTCGCAGAAATAGTGTTTAACACAGTTTTACAGAAAAATAAATTGATTTATGTGAAAATGAACAGATTTATTTCAGCACTGTTTTTGTTTGAAAAGCTTTTAATACAGCAAGGTTAATCACAAGATTATGCAGATAGAATTTCAAGATGCACACACACAGATATCAGATTGAAAAACAGTGTAACTCAAAAACAGCAAACCTTAATTCCAATTCGTGTGATTTAGGTTCAGTTAAGGGCTTGACAATTAGTGAGACAATCTATTACACACAACCTGTTTTATTAGCCTTTAACAGATTATCAGTGTTCTTATTGAAATCAGACAGTTTTCCAGAAATTAAGAACAATGAATCACAGAACAACAAGCTTCAACTTTAAGCAATTGTTTAAGGTTCAATTAATAGTTTTAACAATTTCTTGAGCAACCTATCACAGCCAATCTGTTCCAGTGGCTTTTAGCAGATTTTATATGTTCTTATCAGATTCAAACAACTTTTTCAGAAATTAAGAACAGTATGCACAGTGCCCAGAAAGAACAGATTTATTTTCAATTGAACAGATTTATTTCTTCGTTGTTTTATCAATTATGCAGAAACGAAATTGTAGAGAGAGAGAGAGAATGAGCACAAGCAGTTATAATGGTTCACTCAACTGAGCTACATCCAGTCTTCACCAAAACCAGGTGGAAATCACTAAAACACAGTACAACCAAGTACAATTCCCACTGTTCTTGAAACCTACAAGAACTTAGGTACTCTTGCTGGAGAAATACCTATTTCAGCTCACACACACACACTCTCCAAGAAAACCTATCAAGAAGAGTGTTCAACCAAACTATTACAAGAAATGAGAAGTGAAACGACTACACCTGATTGAGGATACAAAGATCTGCCTTAAACCAGTAGGCAAGATTGCTAGAACAGTAGCAGCACCTCACACCAAGCTTTTGGAACCAAACCAAGAACAAGCACTTTGTGATTTTTGAAAACTTTGAAGAACAAATGCTAATCCTTTGTAAACACTTAACTCTCTGCTGTCAAAACTTGTTTTTGCAAATGTATGAATCAGTAATAAACTCAGAAACAAGTTTGCATTTTATAGAAAACCAACTTATAACAGATTTTTGAAAAACAGTTAAAGCTGTTATAAAATGAACAGATTGAAAAAAAAATGAACACATTTATTTTCAAAAGCAGTTAGAGAATTTGTTAAGTGAGGAGACTTAGTCAACCATTCTGGTGCAGAGATAAAGCTGAAAAACGTTTAAGCTTGACATGGCACCAGAGAGAAAAAAGAATCTATTCATTTACAGATGAACAGATTTATTTTTCAAAACAAAAACAGAAAAGCTTAACTGTTTGAAACACAGTCGTTTTGAAAAGAAGAAGACTTAGTCAAAATACCTGATGAACAACATCTAATTTTTACAAGACTTAGCCAAGGCATCAGTGAAAAAGAATGAATCTGTTTATTTAGAAAAGAACATATTTATTTTTATGCAGTAAACATGTTTTTTTGTAAAATATGTGAAAAACAGTTTAAGAAAACTTATGCTTGTTCTTATCACATGGCCAGTGGTTATGAGGTGAGATACTCAGCAAAAGCCCACTCTTAGACAACCTCTAAGCACTACCTAAGACACACTTAAAGCAAAGCAAAATACAAATGAAATGTACATAGAAGTCGTCATCAAACACAATCTTGAAGGGGCAGCAACCATCTTCAACATAAAAGAGTTCCAATAATATTATCACATATGTTTTTCTCAATGTGCATTACATCAAGATTGTGTCGTAATTTATTTTGTGACCAATAGGGCAACTCAAAAAAGATTGATCTCTTTTTCCATGGGCCATCTTTTTTTTTTTTTTTATTCTTTCCAAAATCATTGTTGAAATCCTTTAAGATTTCTAGGATTTCAATCCCTTCTAACATAGTTGGTGCAGACCCAAGCTCTTTCTTTCCATTAAAGGACTTTTTATTAAGTCTCCATGCATGATTTGTTGGTAAAAAGACATGATGATTCATATAGCACATCTTATGACTATGTCTTAAGTAAGATGAATGAGTGTCATAATTGCAACATGAACATGCCAACCTTCCTTTAGTGCTCCAACCTGACAACATAGCATATGCAGGGTAAAGGGATCAAACCATGTCAGCTGGGTCCCACAGCATGGGCCAAAGCCACGTGGAATGGACCCCGCAGGTGGTATTGAGGAGAGGGGTGATTAGTCATCAGCCTACAGAGAAGGGTGATTAGTCATCAGCCTACAGAGAAGGGTGATTAGTCATTAGGCTACAGAGAGGGGTGATTAGTCATCAGCCTACAGGGAAGGGTGATTAGTCATCAGCCTACAGAGAGGGGTGATTAGTCATCAGCATGTTCCCACAAAGAGGGGTGATTAGTCATCAGCATGTTCCCACAAAGAAGGGTGAGTAGTCATCAGCGTGATGATCACCAGAAAGGGCTTATGTGTCTTCGTCACTCCGCAAGTTGAGGAGTTCTCGACAACAGAGTGTGACGAGGTGACATCGGTCTTGGGTGATTTCAACAGCGTAACCAAAATAGCTAAGATTGGTTCCCGGAGTGGGCCAATGACCAGTTAAATACCCAGAGGTAGGGAGAGGCTTGAATCACGAAGAGCCTATGCGGGTAGCAGGGAAACCACAGTTAGGTGCAGAGTCCTGAGGGGTCGAGTACTCATCAGACCTAGGGTTTCCCAGTGAAGCTACATGCATGGCACGTGAACAGTGAAGGCACTCCCAGAACAGGTGGCCCCAGAGACTAGGTGCACAAGGAGGCACCCAGGTGGTCACCCTGTTAAAGTTTGCACTCCAGAAAAGGAAACCTTATATGCTAGATTACCCTAAGATTGGGTGATAGCGGCGCAAGGGTATTCCAGTAAACCCTAAATATGGCTAGTAGCGCAGTGAACCCTAATTAGGGCTAGCGGCGCTGTAAACCCTAGACTATATAAGGGACAGTAAAATACTTCACAAAGGTACGCAGTTTCTAGACCTAAACACAGAGAAACTCAATACACTTGGTGTTACTTGCCCCCTATTGACTTGAGCGTCGGAGTGCAAATGGCCTCTAGGGCGCCCCTTTCTCTTTTGCAGGTGCAGATTGTTTCGCAAGGATCGAGCACGTATCAACGTGAGGAAGGAGGCGTGTGAGCGTCGTGGAGTCAACTGACAGGCGAGTCAACCGGCAAGAACACAATCCCTTCTAACATAGTTGGTACAGACCCAAGCTCTTTCTTTCCATTAAAGGACTTTTTATTAAGTCTCCATGCATGATTTGTTGGTAAAAAGACATGATGATTCATATAGCACATCTTATGACTATGTCTTAAGTAAGATGAATGAGTGTCATAATTGCAACATGAACATGCCAACCTTCCTTTAGTGCTCCAACCTGACAACATAGCATATGTAGGGTAGTCACTGATAGTCCATAAAAGAGTTACATGCATTTGAAATTTTTGATCTCTTGACACATCATATGTTTCTACACCCATTTCCCATAATTCCTTTAATTCCTCAATTAATGGTTGCAGGTACACATCAATATCATTTCCCAGTGATTGTGGTCCAGGAATTAATAGTGACAACATTGTGTATTCGGGTTTCATGCATAACCATGGTGGAAAATTGTAGACCACCGTCATGATTGGCCAAGTACTATATGATATACTCATAGTCCTAAATGGATTGAATCCATCACTTTGTTAGACCAAGTCTTACATTTCGTGTCTTAGAAGAAAAAATAGGATGGAGTCTATCAAAGTATTTCCAAGCTTCACCATCAGCAAGGTGTCTCAATTTACCATCTTTTGACCGCTCTTCTTCATGCCACCTCATTGACTCTGCAGTGTTTGAGCACATAAATAACCTTTGAAGTCTAGGAATTAAAGAAAAGTGCCTCAAAATTTTTGCAGGCACTTTTTGTTGATTTTTTTGTTATAACTCAAAATTTTCATCACAAGATTCCTTCCACCTTGAAACTTTACACTTTTCACAAAAATTGTCAGTCTCATGCTCCTTCCAATATAACATGCAATCATTTGAACATGCATGAATCTTCTTATAATCAAGGCCTTTGTTTTATTAAAAGATTCAGGAATGTTTAAATTCGGCATGGCTTCTTTCAATAATTGTAATAGGTCAGAAAATGAGGCATTGCTCCACCCATGAAGACATTTCAAAAGATACAATCGAATTATGAAAGAAAGAGTGGAGAAACTTTGGCATCCAGGGTATAACTCTTGTTTTGCCTCATTTATCAAATTGTAGAATTTTTTTGCTTCTTCATTAGGACCATCGTTTCCACCATTTTCTTCTATAACTTTTCTAAATGTATCATGCAATAAGCCGTCAATATCATCTTCCATGTCATCATCATTTTTATCATCATTTACAATAGGCAACGATGATATTTCCTCCCCATGGTTTACCTAAATGTTATATCCTTTTAAAAAGCCTATAGCTATTAAATGATCATAGACCACATCTCTTCTTGCCCAACAATGATTTCTACACTTAGAACAAGGGCATAAAATCTCATTCCCTTGAGCTCTTCCACTAGTGTATACAAAATCTAAAAATAACTCAACACCATTGATATACTCTTTACTAAATCTTGGAAATTTAGTCCACTCTTTGTCCACCATCTTTAATCTAATACATAAAAAAGCATCATATATTATAAGAGTCTAAAAAATAATTAATAAGTTTGAAAAATAATAAAAAATAAAAGAAAATAAATACTTGTTCTCTTCCGGTTTAATATGAATTAATTACAAGTTACAAAACTTGACTTGGAGGTAGCAAGTTCTTGGAGGAATAGCTAGTATGTGTGCTGGTGAGAGAAGATGGTAACAAATAAATGAATCTCAAAGCATAATTAACTTTTATAAAAGAAAGATAAGGAAACACGTTAAACCTAAAGTCTGACCCAAATGAATTGCTACTTATGGTTAAACTTTATTTTCCTTAAAAATTAAATCTAAAGTTTGAATAATTAAAAATACAAGATAATAATATGAATATTATAATTAATGAACAATGTAACCTCTTCTTTTTTGGATAAGCAAGAAACGTTTGGCCCAATCTCCACGGTAGATCTTTTTGGAGTTGGCAGGGGGTGCGTCCTGTAAACATCCCAAACCATTAAAAACTCAATTAGCATACACATGAATGCATTTTTTTTTTAATAAAATCAACTTCAGATATATAATTATAATAAAGTTCAATTTCCTACATTGAAGAACCCATAAATAGTACTTTAAAAAATCAGAAAATGAAAGTCAATTTGTCACCAATATTTTAACCAGCATACTCCACATGCAATTCTACAAATAAATTCAAAGCTAACAAAATAAATATAACTAAGCCACAACCATAGGATACTTAAACACAATATCTTTCCGCACAACATTTTAGATATATAACATGATTGCTAGTTTTTTGTCACATGCATGACTCAATTTAAAGATGCAGATTTAAAATTTTTCTCAAAATCTATTAAAATGGTAATATGCTTAATTATAATCACTTTGCTTCACATTGATTATGTTACACAGTGCACTTCATGTAAAGACAAAGAAAAAGATATATGTAGAAATGCATTCTTTATATATCTAATACTATAGATCTCTACAAGTATTAAGCCATAAATTCACAACAAAGATTTATAATCTCCCATCAAAATTTAATTTTGTTCAATCCACTTGACATATGCCCCAGCTCAATAAGTTAAACAATTAAGTAGTTTTTATTTATAGATATAATAATTGAACATAAACACACCCTTTGCTTACATATTTAAAATTAATTTTAACTATTTAAAATAAATAAATAAAAATTAAAAGCCTTCAAATTCCATTATATCTTTCAATGCATGTCCTTATTTCAATTAAGCCAATAGAAACAGAAACTGAACCTCTACACTCTAATTTCAAACCTCAAAGAAATATCTATATTTGAAAAATGGAAAAAATTACAAAAAATAAAATATATATTCTTTCAATCCATTTGACATATGTCCAGCTCAATAATTTCAGCAATTAACAACTTTTTATTTACATATATAATAATTGAACATTAATACACACCCCCTTGCTTACATATTTAAAATTAATTTTAACTATATAGCAAAAACAAATAAAAACTTAAGAGCCTTCGAATTCCATTCTATCTTTCCACGCATACCCTCATTTCAATTAAGTCAATGGAAACAGGAACTGTACCTGCACTCTAATTTCAAACCTCAAAGAAATATCTGCATTTGAAAAATGGAAAAAATCAGAAAAAGTAAAATAAAATTTAATTCATATAAGATGAAATGTCATTATTTATGTGAATGAAGTAGATAAAGACATACCAGTAAATATTTTAAAAGGAATTATCAAATTTGAGTGGTCATTGCTAACTCATATTTCAACCACAAGTCAAGGGAAAGATCAATAATGATTGGTCTTGGTGTTTGGTTCCTGCATAAATATATAACTCAATCATGGAAAAACGTGCAAAATATGGTTTCAAATGATCTTCATTTTTAAGATTTTGGCATTAGGCCATCACGTGGGATGTGACCCACCATTCCCCTTAAAGGCAAAGCACCTCACAAGACGCCACCATGAATACACATATAATTAATTAATATATATATATATATAAATATTAAATGAAATTCAAATTATTTTATAAATAGTATGATACAATAAAAAGTCATGGATATTAATAAAGTGTTTGAAAATGATGGATATACATGGTGATCAATGATATCTTATTTAAAACTCAACCATCCACTTTTTTCTCTCTCTCTCCCATCCCTATGTATCTCTTATTCCATATCTCTTTAAGCAACACACAAACACGTGAGCTAACTTCCCTATCCACACCTTGGACCTTCCTTCACTTAATCATAACCTCCCATCCCACTCATACTATTCAATTCATTTTTCATTATTTTACCCATTGTTTGTTTCAGAGCATTAGCATATGCCTATATGATTTCAGATTTTGCTATGTGGTTTCAGCAGATACAGTTATGCGGCATTGCATACAAGCAGACACACTTAGAAGGTATATACAATGCTTCAAAAATGAAGTTTTCTACATGTAACATTTTTGAAATAAATAAATAATAACATAATAAATGTAATAGTTTGAACCTGAATGGAATTGGAATTGAAGTTTCACCTCCCAACTTGCATTTTCTTGTGTAGAAGTTGCACCTACAAAAAATCAAGAGTTCAAAAGGGTTCCACAAATTGAGAGAAGAAAGATAGAAAGACCTTGGCTGTTGAGAATATACCTATTTATCACCTTGTTACCAACTATAGCTGTATATGAATTATTTGAATTGGCCATTTCCACTGGTTTAAAACTGTGAATTAAGAAAAACATACAAATAAGTGGTAGTTAAAGACAAAATTTAACCAAAATGCAAGTTGTACTTGGACAAATTGTAGCTATTTATTTGCTGAACTTTGTAGTTTCTTAAGTGTTATTTTTTCTTTTGTAATTGGAAAAATTTCAATGAATTTTTTTCCCATTGTTTTGTGTACATGCAGAGCACAAATGATGTGTTGGTTGGTGTACTTTTCTTTAACATTCAACTGTGCATGAAGGCAAAGAATAAAAAATCAGGCACAACAGAAAGTATAACACTGTTGCTGCTCAATACCAGCAAAATTAGAGCTTACAAATCAGCTAAAGAGATGCAAACCGATTCTAAGTCACCCAATTTTTTTTTTTCAATTAGCAATGAATAAAAATAAACAAGACACTTAACCCTTTTACAAAGACAATCAAGTCAATCTACATTACCCAATAACAAAGGCCAAAGTGCAGATTTTTCACCTAAGATGCAAATAAAACCCCTCACCAACAAATTACCCAAAAACATATTCTATCTAATATGCAGTACCCTGCCACAAATATGCATCTTTTATTGTGCAACAATAGCAGCGACACCTACCAAGGTTTGAAGATATCACATGCCAAAATCAATCATGCCAAAATTAATCAGTCTTGGAAGCTATAACTTGTCCCTGCTGAAGCAAATCTACATTCACACATTACTATGCCTTTTCCAATTCCTTTGCACCCCATGCTGTCCACACTTCATGCCACTTCCTATAATTCTAATCTTAAAATAAACCTCTAGCAGTAAAGGGGTCCTTTTCTACATTGACTAAGAATGTTCATCCCTTGAGCTTCTACCTTTGCACTCCTTCACACCTTAATCTCTTTTATAAACTTCTAACTAATAGCGCTGCCAAGCCAAGTTTATCATCATTTTGTTCCTTAAGTACCTTCAAACTACTGCTCTTATTGATACAAGTCATCACTATAAACTACACCATAGTTCTGCAACACCAAAATTATGCAACACCAGAATTATGCAGCAAAAAAATAGGTTCTGAATTGCTTTGTGGGTTAGAGTTGTTGTCCCCATAAGAGTTCGGTTAAGTCCAAATTGATATACCTACTTAGAATGATTTGGTCCCATCTTTGAGGTTCTACAAACTACAACAAATTCTCGCACTACATGTTTTCTTCACTTTAGCTATTCAATTCCTGCTGCTCCAGATTCATAGAGCGCAACTTTTAGTGCTGCCAAGTGCTTAAACTTACCAACATCAGCATTCTTCACACCAAACAAGATCAACTATCCCCTAACTACATTACACCAAACTGATCCTTGACTATAGCTGATGATGCACCAGAGTGATTAGATTGCATAAGAGCTCTTTCACTGCCCTTTTTACATCAAACCACCAGATGCTTAAGAGCACCTATGCAGAATAAGAGATTAATAGATGTTGAGCCAAACTGTTTATTATTCTAAACTAGTTACAAATACACTATTTTTTCCAGTCCCCATCCATTCATTCTACCTTATATTTGTTGCCCCTATAACACCTTTGCACCAGATTTTGTTTCCACTTAAGCAAGGTTAAATTCTGCTAAAAAAGCTTGTCAAAATAAAACTAACTCTTCACACCTAATCCATTCCTATTTCCAAAACCATAACGGCTTGGCTTCCATTAGACCTCATACCTTCCTTTGCTTCTAACTGGCTTTGCAACATCATAACATCTTCTAACGGACACCTAAGCCCAACACTGAGAAACTGCACCATCACGCCAAAAGACCTACCTCCCCTCTCTATGAACCTCCCAAACATACTAAGGCTTCCCTTCTAGCTTAGAACATAGTGTGGTACCTAAAAAACCAGAGAAAACTAAAAAACAAAACCAACAGCAGCACCAAAACAGTGGCACTCACTACCAAAAACGAAGTACTCTTTTCGTGGTTAAGAGCATGATTGGCACTAGCTAGCAATTTCATCCCAGGCAGAGACAATCAACATTATTTTACCGGTCCTAATATGCAAAATATGCCTAGTACAAACCCTAAAAAAACTGAATTCACAACCATCCAGAATATACACATTGATTCATAAATGTAAGACTGAAACTAAGTATGCAAATAGTTAAAGAGGCAGAAGAAAATATTGGGTAAAAACCCAAAAAGCGAGTCAAAGAAATCACCAACCTTTAGGGTTTCACCACAAATGACGAACACTCTGCCTCCTCACCATGAAGAACTTCATTTGGCTCTAGTGGTCACCGATTTCACCGAAACCCTCTACCTCCTCACCGCGAAGAAGTTCATTTGCCCTAAGGTTTCCAATGCGCACTAGCCAAGTCCAGAATTTGTGAAGAAGAACGCGCGTAGAAAGAAGAAGAAGGGGATGAAATTTGAGCAAAACAAGGTGCTGGAATTTGGGAAGATGAAGGCACTCAGGGTTGGAGTGTGAGAGCAGAGCGTGGGAGAAGTTCGTTTTCACAAGAGAGGGAAATAAACGTGAATAATGCTTTTTCACGAGAGAGGGAAATAAGAGTTTCACAAACTCTAATTTTATTTAAATTTTGTTTTAAACCAATTGGCCACACATGGATAAACGTGGTTTAAAGGGATTGACGGTTTTATAACCATGGCCTAAAACATTAACGATTTTTTGCCCGTGGTTTTTTATAACTTTTAAGCCACATTTGTAAATCCATGGTCTCTACTATGTTTAGGCCACACTTTTGTACATGTGGCCTATTTTAGCGTTGCCTAAAGTAAAAAATGCTGTAGTGAAATTATCAAAAGCTGACATGGTTGAACCTAAAGGTTTGAAATTTTTGTCTTCCTCTTTTCATTGTTTATCAATATTAACTTTTAATTTATTTGAATTATAATGTAATAGACAACCCGGAGTTTATAAGTGTGGCTATTACGTTATGCAATGGATGGTTACCAATATAAGACTAAGCATTCAAAAAGATTGGGAGCAGGTAATAATATTTAAATTATTCTTTATAATTCTTTAAAGTATATGTATCTTAACACTAATGTGAACCTTATTTTCTAATGCAGTTCTTTGCGGATGAGTAACCACTGTCTTTGGCTGCCATAGATTATGTGAAACGTGCTTGGGCCACATATTTTCTTAATTTCTATAACTCTATGATAGCTAATCAATAGTATAGGAATTAGATAGATAGATAGGAATATGTATTAGTGTTTGTTATACATTTTTATCAATATATATAATTTGCTTCTTTGAATAAACACTACAAGAAAAATTGAAATTACATACGGATTTTTACATACGAATTTTTTTCCGTATGTAAAATGATCATTTTCCGTATGTATTATATTAGTTTTTTAATATTAATAAATATTTTAATATATTAATAATAATATTAATATTATTAATAATATTAATAATATTAATATTATAATATAATATTAATAACATAAATAATAATATTAAAATAAATAATATTGATAACATTATTAATAATATAATATTAATAATATAAATATTATATTACTATAATATTAATAATATTAATATAATGTTAATAATAGTAATATAGTGTTAATAATATAAATAGTAATATTAATATTATATTAATAATAATCTAATATTAATATTAATCCTCTCCTTTCTCTTCTGCCTCTTAATCTTCCTCTTCCTCTCCTTTCTCTTCTTCCCCTTGATCTTCCTCTCCTTTCTCTTATTCCCCTTAATATTAATATAATTTATCTTCTTAACATTGCTATTATATAATTTCTCTTATTCCCCTTAATATTAATATAATTTATCTTATTAACATTAATATTAATATAATTTATATTATTAACATTAATATTAACATTAATATAACTATTATAACTAATAATAAGTATAATAAAAATCGTAATATGATAGAAGAACTTGTCTGGTTTAGTGGTTAAAGCTTCTCTGGTGACCGGAAGGACTTGTGTTCGAATCCTGATTGCTGCAGTTTGCTTCCAATATTACCAGCCTTGACTTGGTGGGATTCTTCTTCCAAGGTACATATGGCCTCTAGAGTCGCTTTTGGAGAACTAGCCGACTCGGCCAGCTCCTCCTTCAGTTTTTCGATGGCAGCGACAATTTTTTTGTTCTTCAGTGTCGATTGCCCAAGATTACCAGAGAATGACTCATCATCTCGACGACGGTATCCATTTTACATAAGATTAGGTGATGCTACTAGTGTCCATTCAAGATCAATGTTTTTTTTTATAAAAGTTTTCATGTTATGCATTACTATGCAATTTGACATCTTAGTTAAGCTGACACCTCAAGTAACAACAATTAAATATCAATGCTTATTTATTGTAGTTAAATTGTATTTGTAGTGAATGCATAGCTTAAGTAATGACATGAAAGTAAATATCAGTTAGCCGATATTAAAAGTTATAAGGTATTTAAGTTGAAATAACATTGTTTCCAATTCTTCATGAAAGAATCACTAGATACATTTCTAACATTCAAGCCTGTTAGAGCTTAAATGCATTACACATCTATTACCAAAGGTTAAAAAATGTTTTACATGACAATTTAGTAACATTTACGGGAATGTTACAATGTATTTTTTAGTGAGATTTTTATAATATTACATTAGAAAAAAATATTGTTAAGAAATTTTGGTATATTTAAAATTTGTTTTAATTAGTCCTTAAATAAAGGGATGAGACTACAATGCTTATTCGTTAAGTATTCCTTAAGTACCAAAAAAAAATGTTCAAAAAACTTTGACTACCTAGCAAATAAACACAATATTACAAAATATAACAGAGATGAACAAAAGGGAACAGAGATGAACAAAAGAGTAAACTGAAGGCAAAGAATATGAGAATGAATATCTCTTCTTTCTTGTTATTCAAATAAAAACAAATGGTCTGAATATATACAAGTAGTACACTCATTCTAGGTTTAACTAAAGAGGGAAAGAATCAATAATTAAATACTAGAATCATAACACACAAAGACAAAATAAAGGTTATTCACCTCTATAAAGAGAAACAACTGATAATTAGAAAAGACACTCAATTATTCTCCTCTATAAAGAGAAACAACTGATAATTAGAAAAGACACTCAATTAATATTAGGATCCTTCTATAACTCTGATATCCATATTCTTTAATACACAACAAAATATCGAACAACAACTGTGTTAATTTCATAATGCAATGTCTTATTTCAAGAGGATTTCTTAAAGAAATATTATATGGTACAATTGAAAAGATTTGAGAAAGTAAAAACGAATAAAACAAATACAATAAACAGATGAAGTAAAGCCAGGAAGCACGGTGAGGAGTGAGAAAGTGGGTAAAATAAACATTAATTTCTTAACTATAAGAGGCTCAAAAGAAAAAACAAGGAAAGGATTTAATGAGGGAATTTTTCTTTAGCGCGGGCTGTCTTTGAAAGTCATTTGATTCACCATATATCAAATAGACAGTTGTATTCTTGATCACCGATCCATGACCAAAACTCAAAAAATCTCTACCTTGTCTCCAGGTCCTAAATTTGACATTATGCGGTGCCAATCTTCATCATTAAAGGAAACTACGGTTCCTTGGTTGTGTATCTGACATGTGCATTTTGTGTAATTAACAATTAAGACACTAGCAAGACATTCAGGTTCAATGATTTCTTGATTTGATAAATAAACAACCCACAAAGCCATTCCCTTAGGGGTGTTCCCTTGATCTAGTAGGTGCCGGAGTTATCAGATGTTAGTTGTTGAGAAGAGATGTTGCAGGCCTCTCTTTTTGTATGTCTGTATTTTCTGGTGGTTGGGATGTTTTGTGGTGTTTCTGCGTTAGGAGGGTATGGAAGGTTCACTATTATGTTTTGCCAATTAATATTTTTAGGGATATAGTGTTAGGTTGGCTTGCGTTTAAGTGTAGTAGCAGTTGGTTTTGTTTCAGGTGGTTAAGGACTTATCCTTTGGAGTTTTGGGGGATGAAACGGGGAGGTCTCTAATGCTAGAGGTTTGGGCGATTTTGTTTCAGATAGGTTGGGTCTGTTTTAGGTTCTTAGAGGATGTTTTTGTGTCTTTGTATACGGGTTGGGATATCCCTTAAGCATTCCTATAGTAATTAATTTTATTCATTGCTATAAAAAAAAAAAAAACGAAGCCATCCCCTTCATGTCACGATCTTGAGCTACAGTGAAAGAAACAGAATGTCCCTCACCCTTATGGCTCAACCAATAAGGATCATTGTCACCCGGGAGAGAAACATCAGTAGACTCATTGCTTCCCAATGTCTGTACCATGAGATAAAAAACATAGTTATTTATCTATTTTCGCTTCTCCAACTGTCTTCTGCAATCATTATTTTATCATTAAAAATTACAAAACGGGGCATTTTTAATCTAAACAAATCTGGTTAATAGTTTTGTTGTGTGTAAATCACCATCATATGCATTTCAGTTTCATCTCTCTCGGTTTATATTTCTACTATCACTGGCAATAAACAACCATGAAGCAAGTAAAGCAAGAGAGTGGAAATAAATATTTTAGTACTTAGTATAAGCATAATCACTTGGTTAGTTGATTGTTAAAATCAGAAACTTTTAGATGAAGTTATGAGGCAATAGAAGCGAAAGGTGTTAAAAGTTTAGTACTGTAGTTTCTGTCGGATACTTCTTTAGGATTATTTTATGTTCCTTTATTTAATAGTTAAATGATGGTGAAGACAATAACAAAGGGAAAGCTAGAGAAAAACCTCAGATATGTTATTGCCGACAGTATTGAAGATTTCATTGTATGTTCCAACACCAATCAAAGAAGACCTGAAGTGATACTTCAAAATTCCTGATTCTGTAGTATTTAAACCATATTCGACCAGAATAGTTTCTACTTGCTTATATAGTTGAAACTCGGAGTCACATTGCATCAAAACACTTCGAAGATTTGGAAGGGTGCTAAGCAATGGCGCAATATAATGCCAATTATTATCCTCCATTTCCGTGCAAAATGAATGAATATAAGATAAGGGATTCATTGTTGGTGACATCCAAGACCGAATGATAGAAGGAAAAAGATTACGAGACAATCCCTTAAATCTACTTAGGGAAATATATCCAATGCTTTTTGAGCTTACAATTGAAAAAGGCACTTGTTTCACAGCTGTGTTTTCAGCAATTAGTGTTATCAAGGTTTCCATTTGCGCTATATCTTTTTCCAATAAGTCAATTTTCGAACAGCCAGAGAGAATGAGAGTATTTAAAGATTCTAACTTGTATATCTTTCTGGGGAGATTGCTTAGACTTATACAATTCTTCAAATTTAGCAATGTAAGATAGCAGAGACATCCAATGGATGGGTGTACTTCGACTAATCTTCGACAATCTTTAAGAATGAGCTGTTCAAGACTTGGTAGTGCGGAAAAGTCAGGGGTTTCTGTCAAGTACACGGAGTGACTAAGATTAAGAACTTTTAGCCTTCTCAAAACCTGCATCGAGATAGTCATTTTGACAAATATTAAATACGAAAACAAAATGAAACAGTAGTAGTAGGTTACTATTTTTGTTTTAGTTAAACTTTGTATTTTAATAGAAAATGGCACGTAATAAAAACCTTGGGTTCTTTCCAGACGAATCGAAGAAGATTGTGTTTTAAGTCGATCGCTATTGCATCATGCAGATAAAAGTCGTCAGGTAGGTGTTTTGAACAAAACCCGTGCAAACTCATCCATCTCAGATTCTTAGAAGGATACTCATAATTTCCAGTGTGCTGTATTTGATCTGGTTGCAGCAGTGTTGATCTGTCTCTTATCTCTAAAGGATAATCTCTTCTGGATGAACGCAGTTTCACAAACAATCCGTCAATGGCTTCTGTCCCCTGTGATAAAAGGAGAGCAAAGTAAACCAAATGAATGTATTGAACATGAGGAAGCAAACAGTTCCAAAAGAACTTTCAAAACCATATATAGAGAATGTTCTTACTGTATTATCTGTCAATACATATTTTGCATCCTTATCAATGAACCCTAGACTATTCTTCACAGATTCCTTTCTTGAAATTTCGCGAATAATTTCTCTTCCCATTTCTCGTAGCAAAGGATGTATTCCCAATTTGTTGTTCTTTTTAACTTGTATGAGGCTATGCTCTATGAGAACTCTTATTCCACTGTCAGCGTCTACTCCACGGTCATTTAGGATATTGGTAACATAGTCTCTGTCTTTACCAACAAAGAAACAACATACATCAAGGAATAAATCTTTTTCCATTTGACTATGTAAACCGTCGAAGCTTATTTTCAATATCTGTGGAACTTCATTCAAAGGAATGCTGTTTAATCTTAACACTACTTTGTTCCATTCTTCTTTCGTCCTTTCATATAAATAACTTCTGTTCTTGCCGGTTGACCCGCCTGTCGGTTGACTCACGACACTCACACGCCTCCTTCCTCACGTTGATACGTGCTTGGTTCTCTCGAAGCAATCTGCACCTGCAAAAGAGAAAGGGGGCGCCCTAGAGGCCGTTTGCACTCCGACGCTCAAGTCAGTCTAAGGCAAGGAACACCCTGTGTATTGAGTTTCTCTCTCTGTATGTTTAGGTCTAGAAACTGCGTACCTTTGTGAAGTATCTTACTGTCCCTTATATAGTCTAGGGTTTACTGCGTCGCTAGCCCTAATTAGGGTTCGCTGCGCTACTAGCCATATTTAGGGTTTACTGGAATACCCTTGCGCTGCTATCACCCAATCCTAGGGTAATCTAGCACATAAGGTTTCCTTCTCTGGAGTGCAAACTCTCACAGGGTGACCACCTGGGTGCCTCCTTGTGCACCTAGTCTCTGGGGCCACCTGTTCTGGGAGTGCCTTCACTATTCACGTGCCATGCATATAGCTTCAATGGGAAAACCCTAGCTCTGGTGAGTACTCGTCCCCTCAGGACTCTACACCCAACTGTGCTTTCCCTGCCACCCGCATAGGCACTTCGTGATCCAGGCCTTTCCCTACCTCTGGGTATTTAACTGGAAATTGGCCCACACTGGGAACCAATCTTAACTGTTCTGTTTACGCTGCTCAGATCACCCAAGGCCGATGTCACCTCGCCACACTCTCTCGCCGAGGACTCCTCGACCTGCTGAGTGACGATGACACCTCCACCCATCCTGGTGATCTGACGACTCATCGCCCCTCTCTGTAGGGCGATGACTCGTCGCCCTTCTTTGTGGGAACATGCTGATGACTCATCACCCTTCTCTGTGGGCTGATGACTCATCACCCTTCTCTGTGGGCTGATGACTAATCACCCTACTCCCTGTAGGCTGATGACTAATCACCCCTCTCTGTAGGCTGATGACTCGTCACCCCTCTCTGTAGGCTGATGACTCATCACCCTTCCTTGTGGGCTGATGACTCGTCACCCCTCTTTGCAGGCTGATGACTCGTCACCCCTCTCTGTAGGCCGATGACTAATCACCCTTTCCGTTCGATACTCCTCCGGTGGGGTCCATTCCATGTGGCTTTGGCCCATGCTGTGGGACCCAGCTGACGTCTGAGGACTAGTCAGTACAGCAACTGACCACCGATCCCCGTTCTATGTGATCTCCCCTCTGATTCACCTGCTATCTTCTACCACGTGTCACCTTGCGAATGGCCCACGTGGTCATCTGCTGCTGACGTCATCGACTGCCGATGACCGACCGGATCAACTTCCAATGACTTCAAGAGCAAGAGGTAGTCCTCCACAATAAGCAGCTACTCTTCTTGCAAGGAAATGGTATTCTTCTTTATGTTTTGCATCTCTAAATGCGTGCCAACTAAGAAGCTCAAGGGACTCATTTTCGTTCATTGGATTTATACGAAAAACAGAATCAACTTGATGTATCCTCGGAAGGTCTTCATCTCTCGTTGTAATGATTATTACAGTTCCTTCACCAAACAATGCACGACTTTTCCATAGGTCTAATAATAATGGACAATAAAGATCCACTTCGTCAAGTACAATGAGCATCCTTTTCCCAGAAAGTCTTTCCCGAATCATACTTGTTCCCATCTCAACGCTGTATATCTTCACCTTTGTTTTTAGGACATCTGAAAGAAGTTGTCCTTGTAAATGAATATCCCCTCTCGTTCGACAAGCTTGTGCAATATCTTCAATGAAACTTTTATCCTTGAATGAACCATGAATTTGATGGTAGATGGCTTTGGCAAGGGTGGTTTTACCAGATCCTTCAATTCCACATATCACTATGGTACAAACTTGCGTGGATTTATTTTTTATGGTTCGAATCACATCTTCCAGACGGGGTTGTAATCCAACTGGAAATTTAGTAGCAGACAAGATTGGTAAATTAAGAACGGTCTTAACAATTTTGTCCACTAGTTCAGCATCACTCCTTCAAGGTCAATAACAATTATAGAACAAGTCATGTATTACCAAAATTAAATCACAAGCATAAAATATGCTGATAGAGTGAGTGATTTACCTGTGATTGCTTTCATCCCATCCAAATAAATTTGCAGCTTTGGTGAGTGCGTAGCTCCACCTGGACATGCCAGGCTCCAGTTGTTTTTCTGGAAATGTTTGCCGTGCAGTTTCTTTGAAGGTTTTACCAAAATCACCCATCTGAAGACGTACATCAGATGGCTCAATTTCGTAATAAACAGGCAGAACATGTCGACAGTAAGTTTCGTGCCATTCAATGATTTGTTGAAGTTGAAAAAGACACCAAACAGATTGAGAATAGTTTCTGGTGAAAACAACAATTGCTACCCGACAGAGATTGAGAATAGGTTGTTGGATGTGCGTTGTCTTAGCTGCGTTGGGGTGGTGAAGGAAAGTGGTGAAGCCAACAGCAGAGAGGACAGAATCGAGATGAGAAACAAATTTCCTTTGGATATCTTCTCCATTAAAGTGTATGAGCACATCGCACATCAGTGGGAGTTTGGATGTCGAAGACAGCAACTCCATGGAAGGAATTGATGACGTCATCAACTATTACAAGAAGAGAAAGCAATAATGCAACACGGTCAAAGAGATGATCTATATATAGACCCAAAACCATTCAAAGTATTAATGTTTCTTTATAATGGTGAGCGTTAAGATAATAAGATAATTAAAAACTGATTATACTTTGACGCTCTTCCTTTCTAAATTCAACTAACAATTCAAAAAATTATTATAAGATTAAAATATTATTCCCTCCTTTCTACATTCAACTAACAACTCAAAAAATTATTATAATATTGAAATATAATATTTTTCCCTAACTTTATATATTTATACTTTTATGCATGTAGTTTTTTCTTATGTTTCTTGGTCTCAGTAGTTTGAAAAATGTTGTTTTTAATTTTCGTGGTTATTCTTTGTTACAAACCTGTTGAAGTGACAAACTAATGTGATTGGATTTAAAATCAAAATTGACATATTTACATAAATTAAAACAAAAGTATTACATTTGCAAGCACTAAAAAATACATGAACTAAAAGCAAAAATTATAAAAAAAATATGAATATACTCTTCATCCCACTTTACCTCTTTTTCTTCTCCTCTTGTTATCTTTTTTTTCTTAAATTTTCTATTTCGTCTATGACAAGAGGAAAATCACTACACCATAAAGCATAATTAGTTACCAAAAATATGTCATGGTTGTGCTGTGAACACTAATAGTGTGGGCTATGTTATTAGAAAAAACCAAATAAAATGTGGATTTCACTGACGTAAATTTTAAAAAAATTAAAAACTAATAAATAATTTGTGTCGATAAAATGGTGATTACTGAAAATATAAATAATAACAATAATAATAAAAAAAACTTAAATTTTTTGAAGGTTTAGTCTATACAAACGTGTTTAGGTTACGTAAACAATTAATTTTTTATTTTGACTAGCGTGGGTGCACCCAACGAAAGATTGAACACTACACTATGTTACTTATTTGGAAAGGAAAATAAAGGAGTATCTTGTAAGTGTCAGAAACATTAAGTGTGAAACACTTTTTCTTTTTTTTTTTAATCTGTGCGAGCTTACAAGACTAAATCCGAGTTTCGCATTTCCTTCCTTTTTTAACCTCTACGAGTTGAAGACTCAATTCTAGATTTCGGCCTATCTACGTTTTTATGATGAATTTCCACTTTGATTTCTTTGTTTCTATTGATTGAGGTTTGTGTTGTGTTGTTTTCGATTCTTAGCACAAATTGTTTTTGAAGGTCTAGCCCTAATGATTCCCAAGACGATGTTCCTAATTTTGGTGGTCTGAGGAAGTTTGAGAACATTTCTGCTGTGGGAGCTTGAGGTAAAGACAATTCCGTGATCCACCACTTAATATATTGAAATGTGTTCAAGTTTGCTCCCGACACCTCATGATATTTTTGTTTATGTTGAACCAATGGGGAGTGGTTTAATTTAGTCATTTGATTCACAGAAAAAACTGGATTATCCATATGTACTCCAACTCACTTGCGTTTCTAATATTTTATTACTAGAAAATATGAAGCATTAAGCCAATCAAGGCTGCTCTCTACTTTTCTCTCCTTGGCTAGTTTCCCGTGAAGCCAATCAAACATGAACATACTCTAACTTTGTTTGCCATTTTTGCAAATATATTTTTCTTCGGCTTCTTTGAGGGCTCCATTTCCACATCAGTGGATGGTTGTGCACTCAATTTTGGCCACAGAGTCACACTCAGCTCATTTAATGATTGTGCACTCAGTCCAAGTGACTCCATTCTCATTGTAATTGAGTGACCATATATTAGATACACAGCTGTTTTCTTAGCAGTGATTCCATGACCAACTCCTACATAAATCTCCACGTTGTCTCCGGGTCCTAGATTTGATATAACCCCCTGCCAATCTTCATCAGTAAAGAACATTGTTGCTTCTTGCTTGTATATTTGAATGGTGCACTTTGTGTAATTAAAGATGAAGACACTAGTAAGACTTTGAGTTGCCCTGTTTTCAGGGGTTGATGAATAAACAACACACAACAACATTCCCTTCATGCGACAATCACTATCTTCAGGAACTTGAAAAGCTACTGAATAACCTTCCCCTGTATAGGCTAACCAATAAGGATAATTGTCCCCTGGAAGCACAAAATCAGTGGAACTATTGCTTCTCAACACCTGTATCATGCAGCAAAGCTTAGTTATTTATTAAATATGAAATTCAATGATATGCTCGGTAAACAAAAAATATTTCATGCTCTGTAAAAGTGAATAGGTAATGTAAGTTAGACACAGAAAAAGAGAGAGAAGAAGAACCTTTAATAGGTTATTGCTAAGCATATCGAAGACTTGGTGGTAGCTTCCCATTCCAATCAAATACGATGCCATAGAATTTTCTGAATTTTCAGATAGATATGCATTTTCCGATTCAGAAAGGTTTACATTGCATAACTCATGCAGAACTATTCTTAGTTCTTGAGTTATCTGAAAATATGAGTCGCATTGTACTGAAATACTTCTAATTTTTGAAAGGTCACCGAGCTTTGATAACAGGTTAACCAAATTATTATCCTGTATATCCATGGAGACTATAGATGTTGGCATGATCCCAAATGATGGAATACAGGATGAAAGTCCTCCTGTATGTGACATCCAAGACCATATGAGAGAAGGAAAGACATTTCGTGCCAATCCTTCATATCCACAAAGGGATATATATCCAATCTTTTCGGATCTTACTATGGAAAAAGGTACTTGTTTTAGACTAGTATTGTCTGCAATTAGAGTTGTTAAGGATTCCATCTGCCCTATGGCTTCTTCTAACTTGTCAATATTTGAACAACCAGACAGGATGAGTGTTTGTAATGACTTTAACTTATAGATAACCATTGGAAGATTGCCAAGGCATGTACAATCCTTCAAGTTTAATAGAAGGAGGTTATTTAGATCTCCAATTGAATCGTGTACTTCATACAAGCTTGGACAGTCTTTGAGAATGAGCTTTTCAAGATTTGGTAGTTTTGAAAAATCTGGGGTCTTTGATAAGTACTTGGAATGACTAAGATTGAGAAATTTTAGCCTCCCCAGAAACTGCAACAAAATTTAAAACCAAAAAAAGAAAGATTAGCAAAGTATATGGCAAAAAAAATTAATAAGACAACTTACTGTATTATAGATACATTTGGTGTTGTTCTTCAATCAAATTTTCATGTAATTCATTTAATAAAAACCAAATTACCAAAGTAAAACTCCAAATTTAATTGGAGAACAACACAATTGTAGTAGAGTATGTGATTTTTTATCCAAATTAATATTGTCATCATAGAAAATATCAGGTAATATTGTACCTGGGGCACCTTCCATACTAGTTTAAGATAACTGTATTTTAAGTCAATAGCAACTATGTTTTCCTGATAAAAGTTTTCAGGAATGTGTGTTAATGAAAATGCTTTCCAATGAACCCATCTCAGTTGTTTGGGAAGATGCCCATAATCTCCCGCTAGTTGTACATGATCAAGATGCAAAAGTCTGAGTCTCTTCATTTTCTCAAATGTTTCAGTACTGAAACAAACTCCGCTGGTTCTTTGCATCTTCAATGCCAATCCCTCAATCACTCCTGTTCCCTATGAAAAAGAAGTTATAAAAAATGAGAAACATTGTCTGTTTTCACAAGAAAAAGTTGATAAGTAATACAAATCTAGAAGCTAAATACTTTGGAAAGGTAAATGTAAATCTCATGGTTTTAAACCGAAACTTGAAAGTTATGATTCAGAAATCAAATATATAAACTTTTCTTATGGTGCTCATGATATATTGAGTATGATTGATAGTTCAAAAAATAGTAAGAGAAAGTTCTTACAGTATTTTCTGTCAATATACCAAGTACATCATCATGAACCCACAATCGACTGCGCTTCTGTGGTTCCAGTGGTGAACTTTGACGAACAATTTCTCTTCCCATGTCTCGTAGCAAATCATGAATTCCAAGTTTGTTATTTTTTTCAACTTTTATGAGGCTCCTTTCTAGCAGCACTGTTATTCCAATTTCAGCATGAAGTCCACAACCATTGAGTATCTCAGTGACATAGGCTCTGTCCTTACCGATAAAGAAGCAGCATATGTCAAGGAATATGTCCTTCTCCATATCATCGGTTAAACCATCGTAGCTTATTTTTAATTTCTCTTGTATCTTATCATTTGGTATTTCTTTTAGTTTTGATAACACACTTTCCCACTCTTTTCTTCTTCTCTTGTATAGATAAGATCCAAGAACTTCAAGAGCTAGAGGTAGTGCTCCACAGTAAGTGACTACTTGCTTTGAGTGTTCAAGGAAATCTTCTGGTGGATTTGCTTCCTTAAAAGCATGCCAACTGAAAAGCTCAAGGGACTCAATCTCATTCATTTCCTCCACTTCATATACATGGTCAACATCAAGCACATTGAGTAGACGTACATCTCTTGTTGTAATGATTATTACGCTTCCTTCAACAATCCCATTACCATTTCCACATAGTTCATCTAATTGTTTAAATGTGTTCACATCATCGAGCACAACTAGTACTCTTTTTGTGGCAAGCGTTTCCCTGATCATAGCTTTTCCCCAATCAATGCTATAAACCTTCATCTTTTCTGTTTTAAGGATATGTGAAAGAAGTCGTTCTTGTAAATCAATCTTCCCTTGATCTCTTTGCCAAACTTCTCTAATATTTGCTAGGAAACTTCTATGTTTAAATTTATATCGAATTTCATTGTAGATGGCTTTGGCTATGGTTGTTTTACCAATCCCTCCCATTCCCCAAATCCCTAATATATAAGCTCCTCTTGTTTTCTTTCTAAGAAACCCAATACAATGTTCCACACGATGTTCCAATCCAACTGGAAAGTCTGTAATAGACATGTATGTTCTATCTAGATTTTCTAAAACTTCACTAACAATTTCCTTCACAACCAAGTTTTCATTTCTGCAAAAAAAAAAGCCCAAAATGTTAATGGGTACAAATTATAGGAGATCCTAAAATACAATGAGTTGCATAAAGCCTTTGACACTGTTGATCTCCTGTCTTTCTGCCGTAGTGTTCTTAGCAGAAACTTTTACAACTATATCAAAGTATATCAGAGAAGCCATAAGGATACTATTTAATTCACTTTTACTTGCCACTAAATATACAAATTTAATTTAAGTATTAGAAGAAAATGATAATATTTATCCGGAGAATTGAAAACATGTAAGGAAGTTCATAACAACTCACGCACCCTACTCAAGTAAGTGAGTTAGATTCCTTTACAAGAAAGAATAATAGATGGATAGACCAAAAAAAAATCTGATAATTAAAGAGAACCAAAAAGCATATGCATACCTATAAGTTGAAACATCCCAACCTGCCAAGAATGTTGCTTCACTCAGTGCTTTCTTCCATTGTTTCTCCAGGTGGACGTCATTATCTTTTTCAAGAATGACTTCGAAAGAAACATCCTGCAGTTGACGTAGAAACCAAGGGAAAACGTTGTAAAATACCGGAAAAACCACTTGACCTTTAGAAGCATGGCATTCCATGATTTTGACGAGTTCGTCAAGACACCATTTAGAGTAAATGTAGTTTTTGGAGAAAACAGCAATGGAAATTTGAGACCCTTCTATTGCATGCCACAGTTCTGTTTTCAGTTGTTGTCCCTTGGCAAGCTTCACATCGTCCAGAAAAGTGTTGACACCCGCATTTGCAAGAGCGGAATAGAGATGAGAAACGAAATTCTTACGAGTGTCTTCCCCCCGGAAACTGATGAACACATCGTATATCCATCGGGGTTTAGATTTTGAGGATGATGAAGCGTAAGACATTGGTTCAATTCGGTGAAACACGACCGAGTCAATAAAAGCAAGAAAGCAAGTTGATTCAATTTGGTGCCCATACGACTTGTGGGAGTAAGTGAATGCATCGTAACTATGGTTAATAACGAAACTGCAACGATATTATCGAAGCACACAACGACAAGTTCGATGTGTTTCTCTTCCTTTCGTTCTATACAAGGAAGTGAAACAACAATCACAGCACTAAGTGGCAATAGTTACTATTATAACTAACCTAGTTTTTAAAAGATTATGTCATGCAAAATATACCTAGGGTTGTTTCCTCACAAGTCTAATATTACTGTGCTTAAAAATCATCCTAATGACATCTTTCAGATAAAAATTGCTGGGTATGTATGCATTTTGATGAAACCCTTCCCAACAGACCCATCTCAGAAGCTTATAGCAAGACACGCATAGTCTCCATTTAGTTGTACAAGATCAAGAATGTGTTTATAGCGTCGTGTTTCAGGCTCACAGTGAAAGAAGAAAAAAAGAAACTAAATCACAGCATGAGTAATGACTGGTCCTATTATGACATAACTTATAGCGTTTGTACTAACGAATTGGAAAGTCAAACAATTTCCACGTTATTGCCAATGACCTTCCAAGTAGAACAACTTTACATAACCTTTCACGATTTGGTTCACTAAAATTTATGATCAGGGGTTCCTAGACCATCTTGAAGCAGACTTCATGTAGTAATCTCATTTTCATTCTATGTGAATTTCTGAGCATGAACGTCATGTTTTCAATGGAATCATGTAATGTGATTCTTCAATTAATTTTCTGGTTTATTCATTTGTCTATTATATTACTTTCTTTGGTCATTGTCTAGCATTTGTATGTAGTAGACATTCCCGACTGATTTTGTTCGTTTTACATAACTAAATAAAGCAATTAATCATTCTTCCAATGGACTTTCATCTCCGAAAGTGCATGGCTGAGTAACTTATTTTATGTGTGCAATTTTGCAATGGATTCTTATTTTTGTGACAAATGAGGTGAAATAAATTCTTACTAATATTTATCTTTCATAACTTTAGCTACTAGAAGTGGTGGATATTGATTATCATATCATAGCAGATATGAAAAGTTAGGCATGATCACTTTGTTTTTTAAAAGTGTTCAGGTTAATCCTTGACAGCTTGTTAAATATGTAACAGTGGTACATACATATATTGATTTCCTTTCCTTCCTATCTCTAATATAAATCCAATGTTAATCTACATTATGTTGGAATTAAATATCTAAATGCATACTATTCAAAAAAACTAATTTAAATTTTTATAAATTCATATCTAAATAATTAGATATTTAAATTTTAAATTCATATTTCCAAAAAAAGTAGTTTGAATATTTATAAATTATTTTGATACCGATTTTTAAAATATTTTTAAATATAAATTAAAAAAATAGAATAAAAATTTCTTTAAATCTTTCATATCGTAAAATTAGCAATTAATTATTAATTTCAACAACAAATTAGATATTGATATTTGGTATGTTTTGTTAAAGTTAGGGTACAATGCTATGCTTTCTAAATGTAAGTTAACTGCATCTCACTTTTTATTAATAGCAAATGATGTATCTAAGAGTTAAAAGTGTTGAGAGGTGAGTACCACATGGATTAGATCTTAAAAAACCAATCTAAATCTAATTCCACATAAATAAATCCATTGAAATTAAATTCAAAATCATTTTCTTTAAATTAGTTTGAAATTTTATAGAACGAAAATCTGAAAAATAGATTAGTTTTAAAGTTAAATCCTCATTTTCTAAAATAAAATAGTTTGATTGCTTATAAATCTTTTATGTCAATTTTAAATCCAAAATAATTAAAAATTAATATATATTTTCTAAGAATATTTTTCATAATGAAAATTTGTTGGGGTCTTTCTTTTTCTTTTTTTTTTTTGTCAATAAAGAATATAATTGAATTAAAAAGGAACACTTTAGGGGTGTCTCAACCCTTTATACACATACCATGTTACTACCCAAAGCATGGATTAACCAAAACAGATAACAACAGTACCCATACCAGAAACATAGACAACCTTGCTGAGGCACCTATTACAGCAAAGCAAAAACAAATGGACTCCTACCATCCTACCAGAACCTAGATGTAGTGGCCAGACCTCGGATGTCGGCGGTATACGTCGATACATGAGGGAGAGTTCGGCACAGTAGAGGTCAGCATAGTAGGACCCACAGAGAGGTCCCCAGAAATTACATGTGTTAAGTATTATGTTAGTAAAGCTTGATTCACAGATATACCTTACATGCAAAACGTGTATAAGACATTTGGGTCTAGCACAAGTAGATTTACCCTAGGGGTAGGGGTGGCAAAGCGGGCCAACCCGCCCCGCTTAGGCCCACAATATGCGGGCCGGGTTGGCCCGCCCCGCATAAAAAATGCGGGCTGGTTTTCATGGTCTGCCCCGCATGCGAGTTGGCCCGCGGGCTTGCGGGCTGGCCCGCTTTTTTTTTTTTTTTAACATGTAGGAGTAGTGGAGCGGCATGAGCGACAACAGTGTGGTAGTAGTGCGTAACAGTTGCAGGTGAAACTGCATGGCGTCACAGCCGAAGCGAGCGGCGGCACTGCAAAGGAAAATGCGTCGTGTGTTGTGTGCGTTTCTTGGAACATCATAGCTGCCTTGTGTTTTGAGTGAAAACCTAATTTTCTTTTACTCAAAGTTGTCACTCTTCCACTAGGTTGTGTTTTAAGTAAAAACCTAATTTTCTTTCACTCAAAGTTGTCACACCTCCACTGGACCTTTGCTACCAAGTGAATTATTTTTTTTTTTTTTTTTTGCGGGCCAGCTGGCCGGCCCGCCCCGCCCTGCTGCTGGCCCGCCCGGGCCGCGGGTTATGCGGGGCGGGCTAATGCGGGTCAGCGGGCTGAAAAGGTCAGCCCGCCCCGCGTTTTTTACCACGGGCCGACTCGCCCGGCCTGGCCCGCTTTGCCAGCCCTACCTAGGGGCGCCAATGCCCAAGAGCGCTAGGGTTATCAGAGAAAGCTGCATGTAAGGCACGTGAGAAATTAGGGCACTTACAGAACGAATTGGTCTCGCGACGCTGGTACACACGTTGTAACCCTAGCGGTCATACCGTTAGATACGCACTCCAGAAAAGGAATGTTGTCACCAGTGTTGCACTCTAAGAAAGGAATGTTGCCACGGGAGTTGTGCTAAGACTATGCGATAGTATCCTAAAAAGGTAACCCTAAATTCGCTAGAGGCATGGCTTTGGTTAGAGAATGTCAGCGGTAGGTTAACCTAGAAATAATTATATAAGGAGGTAAAATCCAAGGGAAAGGTACGTTGCTTTTACGTTGTCTTCTATGCAAGACATAGTTCTTACACACAGTTATAAGCTTGAGCACTTTTGCTTATTTGATGTTTCTTGCTCTGTCTCAACGGAGCCACCCTTTGGGAAAGCACAAAACCACCGCGAAGATAGGAGGAGTCACCATCTTCCTAAGAATCAACGGCAGCTAAGTCAACTGGTGAGAACACTAGATAGGAGAATTCTCCCCATAGAAAGTGTAGAACTGCACCAAATCCTACAAAACCAAGCACAAAGATGATGCTCCAAAGTGGTACGTGAAAAAGACAACTATCCCACCTAACAGTTGCATAAAAGGCACTTGCTGCCAGCAAAAACTTCCCATCCCCACACATCAGACTACCAATATTAGATAAAAATAGTGTAATACTAGCATTTAGGGATGACAATAAACCTGTCCTCATGAGTATTGTTTGAACTCATCCTAATTTTGATGAGTATTGTTTGAACTCATCCTAATTTTGATGAAAAAGTTATGGACAAACTAAGTATAGGTATAGGTAATACACAATTTTTTTTTTAATTAAGTATGTGGATGGACACGAGTATATACATATTTGTGTCATCTCCATCCTCGATCCCATACCAGTCTCGAATATTGGAGATAGTGTGACATTGTGTTTGGGTTGTAGTTTATTATTTTAGTCGTGTTATAAGAGCTTCTTTAACCTTTATTTGATTATTTGCTAAGTTAGAAAGCCTTTTAAAATGCTTTTGAACCCTTTATAATTTTTTTAATTATGATAATTAATAGATTAAAAGGTGTTTAAATATATTAAAATATTCTTAGATTTATTTTAAAAAGTAAGGAAAAACATTTTAATCCATTAAAATAATGATTTAATTGATTAAAATTACTTCAAACATATATTTTTTTATTTCACTTTTTTTTAATTGATTAAAATCACTTAAATATCAAGTTTAATTTTTTTTTATATTTTAATCAATTGAAATGACTTTGTAATATATTAAAATAATTTAAAAGTGATTTTAACATATTAAAATATCTTTTTAACATATTAAAAGATATTAAAAGTATTTGAGCTTATTTTTAAATTTTTCTTAACCAATTAAAAATTAGATACCAAAATCTTTATATCTCTTCCATTTTAAAACCAAGAGAGATGAAATTAAAATCATTATTTCTTAAAACACTTTGCCTACAAAGAGACTCTGACATGAGATTAAAACACTTTTTTTTGTTTTAATCTTTGATTCAAATCATTGGTTTAAGAAATTCACATTGTGATTACCTTTGTCTTTTTCTTCTTTGTTGTGTTGTATCTTTGTGCAGGTGATTTTGTTCCTTGTGTGTATTCAACTTGAGTTGGGTTGCCAAGAGTGTTGCTTGTAATACGATTTCAAAGATGGTATATCTTATAGGGTTCGAGATCATGTTTTGTATATTGTATTTTCTTGTTTTCTTGAGTGGTTAATATTTGGATTGGTCTAATCAAGGTGATTAGGCAATTAAATGTAGCTCTTATGACATAATGAATTAAGATAAATCTCTCTCTCCCTCTCTCTCTCCCTCTCCCTCTCTCTTTGTGTGTGCATATTGAAATAACTTTAAACTGATAATTTACTTTGCATAAAATTAATATTATGTGATCTTGATCAATCACTTGAATAATCACTAAACCAATTGTTCTATTTATAGAGTTTTGAAATCATAGATTCAAATTGAATCTAACGCTATTAATAGATTATTTGAGTATTTAATTAATTAAAATCATTGTTAGTCAATTAAATGACTAAAATATGTTTTCTCAACTCTCTAGTTTAATATATTAGAATCTAGATAACTTGTCAACTCTTTGGTTTAATTGGTTAAAAAGTGAGATAATTTGTTAAATCACTAAAACAAAATTTTCTAATTTTATGCTTTATGTTCTTCAACCTTTTTCAAAATATTTTTCATATTTTAAAAAACATCTTAACTCATTTTTAAAGTGGTTATATGCTTTCCTTGTGAATATCTTGTCTAAAAGACTCAAATAACTTTATAATGATAGCCAACACACTTTAAATACATCTTCATCTTCAAACTTCATCATCCAAACACCATCTCTTGAGACTTGAGCATCTTCAAGCCCAACAATCAAGAGCAAATTCTTGAAAGAAATTATAAGTTTCAAATTTGTTTTCAAGAAAAATATAAAAAACAAATTGTCCTTTGTTGAAGGTGCATCTATCTATAAACCAACTATGCTTTGTGGGATCAATTATCAGTTATTGAAAGTAAGGATGAAGATCTTTATTGAATTCATTGATAGAAACATTTAGGATACTATTGCAATGGGTATTTTATTCCAATGCATAAAGTTGATGGTGTTTTTGTTGAAAAACCTTGGACTGATTTTGTTGATGTTGGAAACTATGAGGCACAATATGATTGTATGGCCAAAAACATTATAATATCTTCACGTAACCTTGATGAACTTTTATTTGTTTCATTTTTCACTTGTGTCAAGGAAATATGGGACCCTTAGAAGTTACTCATGGCACAATTGTTGATAAAAGAGGAAGAAAACATTTTTTGATCCAAGAATATTAACTTTTCATATTGCAACCAGGAAGACAATTCCATATGTGCACAAAAGGTTTACCCATATCATAAATCATCTTATATCATCTTATAGGACTTCAAAACTATTTTGAGAATGAGGAGTTGAATGTAAAAATTATGAAGTGTCTTGATAGATCTTCACAATCAAAAGTCACAACAATTTATAAATCAAAGGATTTGTCTACCATGTCTTGCATCATTATTTGGTAAGCTTAAACAACATAAATTGGAAATGAGTAAGCTTTTTGAACAAGAGGTGAGTGATAGGAAAAAGAAAAATCAAGTGAAGAGGACTCAATCTTAAACTCAAAACAAAATTCAATCCTAACTATCTAAATTTATGTCATTTGCACCCTTTTTCTAAATACATAAATCATATAAGTAAATGTACAATTTCAATTTACAAATATAATAAATCACACACACCAATAAATACACGTACAAACTTAAATAATTTCATATTTATATATCATTGCAACATTTTTTAGTTTAGACAACGGCAAAATAGACCACATGTATAAAACTGTGGCCTAAACATAACAAAGGCCACACTTTTATAAATGTGGCTTAAAATTTATAAGAAACCACAGTTTTTAACCCGTTAACACTTTAAGCTACAGTTTTTAACCCGTTGACATATAAGCCACGGTTAAAAAATGTAATATTGCGTGGCCTTTTAGGTTTAACAACAAAACTTAAATGAAATATAATATGCGGGAAAAAATTTTCCTCTTTCCCTCTCGTGAAATTGATCACACACACAAAACACTCCCCCTCCCGCACGCGTTCTTCTCTTCTTCTCCCCAAATCCCATCGCCATCGCGCCATCTTCTCCTCCAAATGCTCTCGCCTTCTTCTGTGTAGATTTTATCGCACGCTTTCTTCTTCGCAACCCAAATTCTGAACTTGGATGGTGTAAGTTGGAAACCTTAGCTTGTAAGTATCGCATGTTTTCCATGTATTTTTGAATCGGTGAACTCTTGATAACCACACTACTACGCAGGTAAACATTGCAATTTCGTGCGATTTGGACGGTGAAATCGATGACCACTGGAGGCAAACAAAGTTCTTCGTGGTAAGGAGGTAGAGGGTTTCATTGAAATCGGTGAATCCAAACGAAGTTCTTCGTGGTGTGGAGGTAGAGAATTCGTCGTTTGCAGTGAAACCCTAAAGGTTAGTGATTTCTTTGACTCACTTTTTGTTTTGGTGGGGGGGGGGGGGGGGGGGGGGGGGGGTGCAATGGTGGGAAGATGTTTATTATTGATCCTGGCAACGACGGGGGTAAAAAGACCATGGCTGTTCAGAGTGCGATAGTGGGATGGAATTGCTAGTGTCTAGGATGGAATTGTTAGTGCCAATCATGCTCTTAGGTTGTATCATGAACCTTGGTGATAATAGGTTGCACTCTGCATTTAGTTTCTTGTAGTGAGCGCCTCTGTTTTGGTGTTGCAATTGGTTTTGTTTTCGGGTTTTTTAGGTACCACATTGTTCTGGTTTTCTATACGCTAAAAGTGTTGCAGTTGGGTATCTCAACCAATGAATGCTATGCAATGTTCTTTGGTGCCCAAGCTCTCAATTGGGTCAACAAATTCTAAGCATGTGGTCTATCTTTGGAAGGGAGGATGAGTGCCAATTCTGGTTTTTTATTTGTTGTACTAGGCATATTTTGCATATTAGGACTGCTAGAATAGTTTTAGTTGTCTGTGCAGGGAGCAAACACTGGTGCAGAAACGCAAAACAAGTGCGGTTATTTTAAATTTATAAAAGCGGCTGTATAGCCGCATTTGATCAGCACGCATTTGTAAATCGAAGACATAAGAGTGCGGCTATATAGTCGCACTTGTAAATACCATTTACAAGTGTGACTATTTGAAATAACCGCACTTGTATATGCCAAAACATTAAAAAAAAAATCAAAAATTTAAAACACCGCCAAAGTTGTGTGAAGGCAACGTTGATGAAGAGTGGCACGGGAACACCAACAACGACGACAACAATGGAAGTAGCGATGGAGCAAACCAAAAAACCCACAAGAACCCGTGAAGGCAATGATAGAGTACTGAGCAATGCAAAAACTAAATAATGTAAGAAAAACGAAAAAGATTTATACATGAAGAGTGGCACGGGAGTGCTAGCAACAGCGGCAGCTTCAAGACCACCAATACAGGGAAAAAAATATATATAAGAAAAACGAAAACATCTATGCATATATTTGTGAAGATGAAGAGGAAGAAAGAGAGCTCAAGAAACTTACATTGGCACAAACGGAATGTAGATGCAGCAGAAGGAGATGAACTCAAAACGCAAACGCAAAACGAAGGTAAAGACGAGAAAGAAAGTATGAAATTATGTGTGGCGCGCTTCAAAATTTAGGGTAAAAAAGGATTTACGAATGCGGTTATTTTGTATAGCCGCACTTGTAAATCAAAGCGCTTGATTTACAAGTGCGGTTATACAAATAGCCGCATTCGTAAATCAAGCACTTTGATTTACAAGTGCGGCTATACAAATAACCGCATTCGTAAATCAAACGTTTTGATTTACAAGTGCGGTTATACAAATAGCCGCATTTGTAAATCAAAATAATTTCAAAAATGCCACCTTGTTTTTTACGAAAGCGAGTAATGCAAAAACCGCACTAAATAAAGAGTATTCTTTTCTTCTTTTTGCACTAGTGAAAGTCTCTCTTTTTCTTGTTGATCATCTACTAGCAGGGAGCAAAATCTCTCTTTTTCTTGTTGATCATCTACTAGAAGTGTAGTTTCTTTGACTATTGTTTTGTGTATTAATTTGTCTATCATTTAAGTATCTTTTTGTGTTGTAACTGATTTGAATGAACCAAGCAAGTAAATTGGATGATTCTTGAGCTTTAAGTGGACCTCAATCGTGGCTATCACAAGGAGAAGAATGCAATGGTTTGTGTGAGGTGTCACATGTTGGTAATGCTATGCAAGCCGTCCCTTACTTGTTCTAACTGCAGATTCTTGCACCTCTCATTTCAGAACCCTGTCAATTCCTGAAAAGGAAGAAAACAATGATGGTTTTTATTGAAGCACACTAGATGGAAGCTGCTTGACCGAAACACTTGGTTCCTAAAAGTCTGCAGCTTCGGTAGATTCTAAAGCTGGTTTTAAGCATATTTTGGAGATGTTTCAATGTTTTGGGGTTGAAAAAGAACGCTGCTTTGGTGTGGAAGAGTGATTGGGAACTTTTTTTGGATTATTACTATGTTTTTTATTGACATGAACCAGCCCCTTAATTGCTATGTTTTTATTGTCATGATCCAACACCTGAAGAAGCATAGCTATGTTAGATGGCTTTATAGGGACTTTACCTTGCAGCTTTTATCTGGTGGTATTAGGCTAGCTAAATGGTTTGTGCATTTTTTGTTACATGTTTATTAAGCCTGCAGCTTTTAGGTGGTGGTATTAGGCTAGCTAATTTGTTTGAGCCTTTTTTGTTACATGTGTATGAAGCTAGCTAAATAGTGGTATTTGTACTCAAGTCAAGACACAATGAATGAAGTAGAAATTAAGTTCGAGCAACTAAAGTATTAGCTTGATTTTGGATCAGTTAATTTTGAGCTCAAACCAGTTTAGGTTATTAATCAGAGACTACAGCTAAAAAACAAAGGTATTGGTCCAAATATGTAGTTACAAAGTAAAATTAATTAAAAAAATCAAGATAAAGCTATTTTTAACTTAGGAAACTTTAAGAACAAGATTATAGAAATAAGACAGAAGATCTGCAAATTGTTATTTATATATATAAAAGAATAAATGCATTCCACACTTATAGGAACAATAGTGGAATTAAATTTTTTCTATACTCTTAATTTTTTCAATTAAAAATTAACTCCCTTCAGTGGCCATAAAGGAGAAAATACACCAAAAAAAAAAAAAAAAAACAGAGATGCCGTAAGAAAATATTAGGATGAAGAATTTGAACTTTTATGAGATAGTAATACCCACTAGGATTTCCTATGCCCAACTTATTAAAAAGGAAGAGTTTAGATTGTTGAATAATTATAATATTCATATCATCTTGTATTTTTAATTGTCCAGACTTTAGATTTATTTTTTAATATTTTTAGCTTAATCAACTGATATGGGAATATGGAAAAAAAAAAAGTCAATTGAGGTTAGTGTTACCCTTTGTGATGAAGAGTACTGCATCATCAAGAGAATCAAACATCCAAGACACTGTTAAATTGTAGTTACAATTGGTCCTAGATATACTAAGCTAGGATTTATATACTAAAAAAGGGCAAGAATTCAAGATATTGTATGGTCATGATGATGCCTTTCCATGCACAGTGTTTGGTAGTGGGGAAAAGTACAATGTAATTCATGTACGGAGGTCAGATATACATATTGAAGCACCAAATTACAATAATTTTTATGTCTGGTACACAGTTATGAATTTGGTCTATCTAGTTTTAAGTATTTGTTTCTTTCAATTATATTGATTTTTATTGGAATAATGCTTTTTATTGGTAACAGTTTTTTAAAATATTTTTATTGGAATGCTCCTGTTAGCTTGGATAAAAGTTTTGATTAAAGTCATGCATTATGATAGTTTCTCCCCTCATACTAAACACGCATATTAGGTTCAATGCATCCCAATTAAGAGTAGATTAATCAATAAACTTTTCTACTAACTATTAGTGAAGTCTCATCAAAAAAATACATCAGCACATTAGAAAGTATATTTATGTATTCAAGTTCACATTAAAACTCAAATTCAATAATAATAATAATAATAATAATAATAATAAAATACTAGCTAATATATTTAATTTATAAATTTAATAAATACTATTCAATTTATCTTTAAAATGAACAGTAAGTTGAATTAACAATAAGACCAGAATTTGGATAAAAAATAACTTATTATTTTTTAATTAACAAGAAATAATAAAAACTGTAATTTAAGTTTGATGGCTACTTTCTTGTATAATATAAAAATGTGAATAGAAGAAAAAGGAAAGTGTATACTGTAAGAAAAATTTAAATTACTTATTTATTTTGTTAGGCCGAATTATATATTTTTTCACCTTATTCAAGCATATTTATGTGAGGTGGAAAACAAGTTTTTGGTACCAACCCTTCGTTTGACCACGACCTTTTGTTTTCTACACCATATAACTTCAATGTCTTCTCTAGTAGCATCTCTAGCAGCAACTGCAGCTTCAACAGCCATTGCAGTTGCAAAAGCCACAATTAAAACATGTTTTCTCTGCTGTGCACTTGCTTTAATCATTATCTTATTTGGAGCTGTACTTGTAGGATACTTTTTCTGCTTAGAAATCATATTTTCACATGTTCAACTATATTTTATCTCAATGTATGTCTAATTTATTTATAGGTACATTATAGAGTATACTCAAGTAATGTATTGCTTCCTTATAAAAGTGAAGATAGTGTAAAGTTGAGCTTTATTAACTATTGAAAGAGGTCAGTTATGTGATAAACATACTTATTTATCATTTTAAATAATTGAAGCATGTTTACTATTTTGTTTATTTAATTGTTATAAGTGTGCTGGAAATATTTGGATTCATGAACCTAGATCAAGTTTTGTAACTTAACTTGTGATTAACTCATTAAATTGGAAGAGAACAAGTATTTATTTTATTTTATTTTTATTATTGTTCAAACTTATTAATTATTTTTTAGTTCATAAGTTTTTTTTTCTTGGATAATGGAGATATAAACACATATATAATCATAATTGAATTTCAATCATGTTAATAAGTTTAGTGATATGGATGGAATATGTGGTACTCTTGATTTTGTGTTGTAAACACATACACACAATTGTCTAGTGTTGCATTAAAGTTTAATGAATTTAATTAAAACATGTTATTGATTATTTATATAATTATATTTTGGTAGTTGCTATATTTATTTTGTTTGAATTAGATTTAATAAGTATATATTTATGTATTTTTTGTAGCTCGAAGGCAATGAAAACTACGAAGACAATTTTGAAGAAGAATGAACTTATTGAGATGTAGTAAAGAAACAATAGATTATGTCTTTTAACTAAGTTTGTAGTTTTAACTTTGAACACGTGATTGTTATTAATATGTTTTAAGACAAATATTTTGATTATGTAGTTGGAACACATCTATTTAAAGATGTGAGATTTCTTGTTGAGTCACTTCTATTTCAATACACATTATCCTTCAATATTTATTCTTGCTATCTTGAACTTTTGTATGAGTAATTCTTCTAAAATTAAAGAAATATATTGTTGTTTTTGTCAATACTTTAAACAACGCTTTTAAAATTGTGCTTGTTATCAATATTTTAGGCAACGGTTTTAAAATTGTTGTCTGTACAAAAACCGTAGCCTATGACCAACAGCCACACTCACCTAGACCACGACTAAAAAACCGTTTCCTAAACTTTAGACCACGGTTTTAATGCTTTAGATCACGATTTTATTTAATATTTGTTGTAGTGTATATATGCATATATTTATATATATATATATATATATATATATATATATATATATATATATTCATTTATTTTTTTAGTATTTATACCTAGAAATTATATGCGTACTCTTTCCACAAGTAACATTTTTATGATTTGTTCTTGTGAGTTGTCAAGTGACCTTCTAAACATAAATGTTCTGCCAGAAAATTGAAATTGCCACGTAAATCAGTTCCAAATTTTCTGGTGATTATTCAATCCGTAATTGTAAACGAAGATGATTCCACGAAGAACCATTGATGATAGTGCGTGTCAGAAACATCGTGATCTTAAAATTTCTGGAAGTGCAAAGCAAAAGAGAAAAAAATCCAGTTCTAACTGTTGAAAATGATAGTAGATTTAGTCGTTATTTCGCATTTTGTAGCATTGTTTAGTAAACAAAAGTATTTGACAACTCAGAACAAAAAGCTAAAACAATTAATCTATTATCCTAATACAAATTGAAATACATTAATGATTTAAGCATACCGATAGTTGCAGCGTGTATTCTAAGCTCTGAATGAAGTCAACGGCGTCTTCATCTTGCAACACCCACTGGATCCATGACGTGTTCTTGAATTTCAGAGGAGATGACACGCGCGAGACTTTCGTGTCCCATCTCCACGCCGCACTCTCGAATGCGGGGATCAACACTTTCATCGACGATAACATTTTCAAGGGAACGGTGTTGGGGGCAGAACTGGTGCGAGCCATACAAGGCTCTCAGATATCAATCGTCGTTTTCTCCGACAACTATGCTTCTTCTAAGTGGTGTCTTAACGAACTGGTGGAAATCATGGAGTGTCGCAGAGCTTACGGCCAGAAGGTGGTGCCCTTGTTTTACGATGTTGATCCGTCGCATGTTCGTTATCAGAAGGGTGATTTTGGAAAACGGTTGGAAGCACTTGCACAAAATTGTTTACCTCAAGGGTTGAACGATGATGTGTTAAGGAGTTGGAAAACTTCACTCACGGCTGCTGCAAATATTGCTGGTTGGGATGCAAGGAATTTCAGGTATATCTAATCTATGCTTTCTACTTATTTTGGATCTCTTTCAAGCATTTAATGGCATTTTGACTAATTTTATGTAAACACTTAGAAGAAAAAAATTGGGTAAATTGAAAATGATTAGAGAAAATTTCTGTAAACTAATTTATGTTTAGCTTGTGAAAGAGTTCATTTTATTTTTTGTGTTTATTAAGAGAATTTTCTAAAATGTTAGTTTTTTTATTCATTCGAGAATTTACATTTTTAAGTCAAAATATTCAATTTTGGTATGTTTTTATCTCTTTTCTATTTGATACAATTGAATACATCTAAACAATCGTTAGTGTCATCAGGAAATAATTTAGTTAATTAAACATAAAATTGAAAAGATTAACATATGCAAAATTGACAATTAGCCAAAAAATATAGCTATTCTGAAATTCAGTCACTAAAATGGCAGCAAGAAAGAAAAGCATGAACACCAATATCGCATTTGTATAAAGAATACTAAATTGCAATTTAGCTTAATATTAAATTACCTTTTCCTAGTTTATGCTTATTCTGGTATGTTTATAACTATTGAAGGAGTGAAGGTGAACTAGTGAAGCAAATTGTTGAGGACATTATGGAAAACGTTGACAACGACTTCTTGTCCATTCCTGAATTCCAAGTTGGATTAGAATGGCGAGCGCAAGAGTTGATTGAGTTCATCAATGGTCGATCAGGAAGAAGTTCTCTGTTGGGGATCTGGGGAATGGGTGGATCGGGTAAAACAACCTTGGCCAAAGTAATCTACAATCAAATTCGAGAGGGATTCACCCGTAGAAGTTTCATTGAAACGAATAACAGAGGATGTATTGATTTGCAAGAAAAACTTCTTTCAGATGTCCTGAAAACAAGGGTCAAGATACATAGCATTGCAATGGGGATAACTTTGATTGAGAACAGACTTTATGGAGAAAAGGCTCTGATTGTGCTTGATGATGTGACCGAGTTTGAACAGTTGAAAGCCCTATATGGAAATCGCAAATGGTTTGGTGAAGGAAGTGTGATAATTATTTCAACCAGAGATGTACGCCTACTAAACCTACTCAAAGTTGATTATGTTTATACAATGGAGGAAATGGACGAAAATGAGTCTCTTGAGCTTTTTAGTTGGCATGCTTTTGGAGAAGCCAAACCAAGTGAAGACTTCAATGAACTTGCAAGAAATGTAGTTGCTTATTGTGGAGGGCTACCACTAGCTCTTGAAGTGCTTGGCTCATATTTGATTGAGAGGACAAAGAAAGAGTGGGAAAGTGTGTTGTCGAAACTGGAAACAATTCCAGATGATCGAGTTCAACAGATATTAAGAATAAGCTTTGACGGTTTACGCAATCACATGGAAAAGGATATATTTCTTGATGTATGTTGTTTCTTTATTGGTAAAGACAGAGGCTATGTCACAGAGATACTAAATGGCTGTGGACTACATGCTGATATTGGAATAACAATTCTCATAGAACGTAGCCTCATAAAAGTTGAAATGAATAACAAACTTGGGATGCATCCCTTGCTGCGGGAATTGGGAAGAGAGATAATCCGTGAAAGTTCAAGAAAGGAACCTGGGAAGCGCAGTCGATTGTGGCTTAATGAGGATGTAGTGAAAGTTTTGACAGAGAATACTGTGAGTAATACTTCTTATATATAGTTTTGGAAACTTGGTAGTGTTTGCCTTTTCATGTGCGATACATGAATGATTAGGGCGAGCTTTTTTATGTATCACTTTTTGAATGAGCTAACAATAAATATTTCTAAATTTACTTTTCTTTGCTCTTATCATCACAGGGAACAGAAGCTGTTGAGGGTTTGGCTCTGACACTGCATTTGACCAGCAGAGATTGCTTTGAAGCTTATGCTTTTGAGGCAATGAAGAGATTGAGATTACTGCAACTTGACCATGTACAACTATCCGGAGACTACGGGTATCTTTCTAAGCATCTGAGATGGGTCTGTTGGCATGGGTTTCCATCAAAATACATACCCAACAATTTTAGTCTGAAAGATGTGATTGCGATTGATTTAAGGCACAGTAATATTAGAATTGCATGGAAACAACCCCAGGTATATATTGCACGTCATTTTCTTTTAAAACACAAGGTTAATTCTAATGTAATTTTCCACATAGTGTTTGTTTGATTTTTCATTTTCTTCTCTATTTTTATATCTTTGTGTAGGTTTTAGGGTGGCTTAAAATGCTCAATCTTAGTCACTCCAAGTACTTGATAGAAACCCCTGACTTTTCAAAACTACCAAATCTTGAAAAGCTCATTCTCAAAGATTGTCCAAGTTTGTGTAAGGTACACCAATCCATTGGAGATCTCCATAATCTTCTATTGATAAATTTGAAGGACTGTATAAGCCTAAGCAATCTCCCAAGAGAGACATACAAGTTGAAATCTGTTAGAACTCTCATCCTATCTGGTTGTTCGAAGATTGACAAATTGGAAGAAGATATAGTGCAGATGGAATCCTTGACAACTCTAATTGCTGAAAATACTTCTGTGAAACAAGTTCCCTTTTCAATAGTAAAGTCTAAAAGCATTGGATATATATCCCTGTGTGGATATGAAGGATTATCACGTAATGTTTTTCCTTCTATCATTTTTTCCTGGATGTCGCCAACAATGAATCCCCTTTCTCATATTCGTCCACTTTGTGGCATATCATCATCTCTAGTTCCCACGTATGTGCAGAATAATGATTCGAGCGATCTAGCACCAATCCTTAGCAGCCTATCAAATCTTCGAAGTGTTTTTCTGCAATGTGACAAGGATTTTCAATTATCCAAACAAGTACAAACCATTCTTGATGAAGTATATGGTGGAAAGTTTACACAGCTAGATATATCATCGTATCATACAGCACAGATTTCAAAGCATTCCTTGAGATCTTATTTGATTGGTATTGGAACTTACCAAGAAGTCCTCAATACTCTCAGCAATAGCATATCTGAGGTTCCTTCGATTTGACTCTATCCATTTCTATATTTTATATTTATTTTAGCTGTTACTTTAGAGAACATAATATGATACTGATGAAATATCTAAACGAAACTTCAATGATCACCTTTTACCACTTTTTCCCTTCCATAATCACATGACTTCCTTTAAAGATACTATATTTTTCTGTTTTACTAACATCATGGAAATGAAAACAGTTCATAAATATAATAGAGGTTGTGGAAATGAAACATAAATATCAATACAAAAAATATCTATCTGGTGTTGACATCAAATAACTATGTTTAATTTTTCAAAATCCCATTTTTCTTAATTTGGTATGATAAAACAATTATTGGAGAGGCTGTTTCGAATAAAACTATTGCATAAATGGCTAAGGCTTTTGGCTCATGTTACAGGGATTGGCAACCAACGAGTCTTGTGATGTTTTTCTCCCAAGTGACAACTATCCTTATTGGTTGGCCCACACTGGTGAGGGACATTCAGTGTATTTCACTGTGCCAGAGGATTGTTGCATCAAGGGAATGACTTTATGTGTTGTATACTTATCAGCCCCTGAAAACACTGCAGCTGAATTACTTACCAGTGTCTTAGTGGTTAACTATTCAAAGTGCACGATTCAGATATACAAGAGAGAGACAGTAATTTCCTTTAATGATGAAGATTGGCAAGGCATAATTTCACACTTGGGATATGGAGACAAGATAGAGATTTTTGTCACTTTTGGAAATGGATTGGTTGTTAAGAAGACAATTGTCTATCTATTGTGTGATGAATCTATTGAGATGGAAATGGAGCCTTTTCCTGAGCCAAAGAAAAAGCAAAAGAAAAGTGCCTTCGCAAAATTTATAAAGAAAATTGTAATGTGTAAGATTCAGGAACAGTAGAGGTTTCAACCATTTTTTACTGGGAATGCAAAAGTCATATAGTCTAGGAGTCTCATACTTTTTTTCTTAGATTGGAGGAAAAGTCCTGTTACATAAATGTTCTTGAAGCCATACGCATGAAGAGTTAATTGCAAAATTTAAGACTCTTGCTTCCCATTTTCCACATGTTCTGTCTCTGACCCTCCTTGACCGTAAATAGTCATGTTTAATTTGGTTCAAGATTGAAAGATTTGAATTTCTAGAGGCAGAGAATTTTGAAACCAAGTAGGCCTCGGTACGATCACTCGTTCAATTTTAGCTGAGTTGTGAATCTATCATCTCTTTCCTTGTAGTAGAATTGCACTTAACACCTATTTACCATAGAAACCTATTTACCACAGATACTGAACACGATACACACTCCAACGCATGTAATTTCCAAACTATAGAACACAAATGATGAATCTGTATATTATATTATTATAAATTATATAAACTGATAATTAAGATTTATGTGAATAAGTATGATTGAGTTTTTTTTTGTGACAGGAACATGATTTTCATGATTTGTGAAAAGGACTTGTTTTTTATTTCTATAATTATAATAAAAACTTATACAAAAGTTAAAGTTTTTTTAAAAAATCAATGTATATATCATTTTTAAAATTATATTGGAACCGTGTAAAATGATCAAAAGATCTAAAAAATGCTTTTTAATTTAGATACTTCACCGATTCATATTATACAAGTATCGTATATGTGTCATATGTGTCGGATACATAGATACACCATTTTAAAAAGGATGTCCGAACTTCATAACTAAACACTAATAAGTTTGAGGACATGACTATGATATAAATGTGGATAATTGTAAGGCTGATGCTTCAACGAAATAGAAATATTTAAGTTATTGGATCAGTTTATGAACATAAAAAGCATGATGTAAGCAAAGCCTAATGTCTTGTTATGCACTTGCATTAAAGAAAGCATGAAAAGAATGGACAACTACTATTTTAAAACAAATATTATTTTAGCCCTCGAATCTTTATCCTGGCGCTATCAAGAAGACATCTTATATGCAATACAATGTTACCTTATATACAATGCTGAATGCAGATCAAAAACTACAAGAAGAGTGTGAGAATGAAAGTTAGATGCAAACTTAAAGGTGTGGGATGCCTACATGCTGAATGTACAAGAAAAGTGGTTCAAAATAGTTGGCAGTGTTGGTGTTGAGGATAAAACAAAGCAAGATATTTTATTATCTTTACTAACAATTACATTTATAATACTTTCAAGATATTTTATTATCTTTACTAATAATTACATTTATAATCCTTTCAGTAGCTGTCTCCTAAATGTCTATGAGCACTTACTTAGAAATATTTATTTCACAATTGAAACAGGAAAAATAAAGAGTCACATGCAGTTACATGCATTTATGTACAGTTACAAAATCATAATATCCAACACTCCTTGATTTTTTTACTGCAAACTCCAATCTCCTGTCTTTAATTGAGTGTCATTAATTGGTGGATCATCTTCCATTTCAGATTTTTGTATCTTGAGAAGTCCTTGACCAAGCTTCTTGTGCCATATCTCAACAGTATTTTTCTTTATTGAAAATACTGTCTACTCCTCCTAAAATAAATCTAATGAGAAACTTTTACCTCTCATTGTTACCTTGAACAAATCTTGTCCGATAGCATCCTTAATCAAACAGTGGTTATCTTCAAAAAAACACCTTGAATCCTTTTTGTAGCAACTGACCAACACTCAATAAATTTTGATCTATGTTAGGTACATATAACACATCAGTAATAGTTTTGGTACCTGAATGTGTTGCTACAACTATGGTTCCTATTCCTTTTACTGGAGTGTGACCCCCATGGCTTATCTTGACCTTTGAAAATTTTTAAGGCTTCAACTCCTTGAAAAGTTTTTTGTCATTGGTCATGTGATTTGTGCATCCACTATCAATTAGCCAAGAGGCACTTGAAATATTGCTGCGAAAACCAGTTGCAACGAAAAGTACATCCTCCTCCTCATTTGCAATTTGAGCATCTACATCTTCTTGCTCACTTTGGTTTCTACAAATGATTGCTTCATGTCTAAGTTGATTGCACTTGTTGCACTTAGCATCAGGTCTTCTCCAACACTTAAACGATGGATGACCTAACTTGTTGCAGTACTTTCAAGGAGGATAATTTCTACCTTTGTTTCTCCAGCCACCTTCATGTTTGGCAGGTAAGGCTCCTTCTACTACTGCTCCATCTTGTCTCATGGCTATCCTTTGTTCTTGTGCTTGTAAAGCATTTAAGAGCTCTGCAAGCGAAATTTTTGATAGATCTTTTGTGTTTTCCAGGATTGTTATAGTGGCTTCAAACCTCTCTGGAACTGTTACAAGCAATTTTTCCACAATTCTTGAATCATTTAACACAGATCCAAGCAACCTCACTTTGTTGGCAATGCTTAGAAGTCTGTCAAAGTACTCTTTTCCGGATTCTGACTCCTTCATTCTCTGCAATTCAAACTCCCTGATTAGATTCAGCACTTGCATTCCACGAATCCTCTCATCACCTGCATATTCTGCATTGAGGTAATCCCAGATTGCTTTTGCAAACTTCAAGGACATCATCCTTGTGAATACCATAGGAGATATTGCTGCAAATAGACATGTTTTTGCCTTTGATCTTTTTATCTTCTTTTCCTACTGTGATTTTATTTGTGCCATAGTAGGGTTTTCTGGAAGAAACTAAATTTCATTGTCCTCTTCTACAGCTTCACATAAATCCAATGCTTCTAGGTAGGTTTCCATACGTACAGCCCACATTTGATAATTGTCTCTACCGAAGACTGGTGGTGCCATTACAGAAAAATTGGACCCTCCTTCCATTGGTGCACTCTACTAACCTCACAAATCTCTTAAGAAGATAGCTCTGATACCAATTATTGGTGTTGAGAGGATAAAACAGAACAAGATATTTTATTATCTTTACTAACAATTACATTTATAAATGTTTATAAGCAATTACTTAGAAATATTTATTCCACAATTGAAACAGGAAAAATAAAGAGTCACATGCAGTTACATGCATTTATGTGCAGTTACAAAATCATAATATCCAACAGGCAGTTACTGCTAATCACATTCTGAGATCAGCTCCTAGTGCCTAAGATGATAATAGTTTGGCTGTTTTGGGTGAAACTGGAGTGAATACAGGAAACAATTCTTTTTCGCCTTCTTATTGTAACAATAAGAGTTCCTACACGTCTATGGTGGGTTACCCTTCTTGATTATTTTTTTTTCAAATGTTTGTTTGCACTGTTGAAGAACTTGTTGCTCACTTTTAGTGCCATACACGTCAGATATTGTTTAAGCTTTATGATTGGAATCCTGCATAATTTCCTAATAAAAGATTAAAATCTTTACTATTACTTTTAATGTTATTAATATTATTTTTAATTTTAGTAATATTATTATTTGGTATTATTAATATTGCTTTTAATATTATAAGTATTACCAGTAGTATTGTTAATATTTCATATCCACGGATGACATTAAAAATATTAATATAAATATTATTTTTATTAATAATATTTTTATTAATTTATTAATAATATCATTGATAAATATTAATATTATTATTAATATTAATATTTCTGTTAAGTATTAAAAATAATTTATTAGTGTTATTAATATTGGTATCAATATTATTAATATATTTTTAGTGTTATTAAGATTATTATTAGTATTATTAATATTATTACTATTATTTTTAATATTATTATTTATATTATATATTATTATTAATATTTTTTTACTAATATTATTAATAATATTAATATTACATACAGATATAGATTTTTGGATAAATTTACCGTATAAGTAATATTAATAATGCATAATTATTCTTTTCCACATTTTATGACTTTTATAAATAAACAAAAATATTCATACTTTTTTTCTAAAAAGTTCAATATATAATTAAAAAATTTAAGATGGTCTCATTTTTTAAAAAGATTTAATGTGATGGTGCCAACTTTTATAAAATAATTCAATATGATAATATATATAATTTGAAAGTACAATTTCAAAATCACTTAAGTTAATCTCTTAAAATGAAAAAAATCTAACATATAATAGACCACATTATTCAATTGTTTCCAGAATAAGTTAAATTTTATAAAAATATGGAAACTAAATTGAATAAAATCTTAAAATATTGTGACAAAAAGTGTAATTATGTTTATTAATAATTATTTTTATTAATATTATTTTTATTAATTTATTAATTATAATATTACTATTTTTATTACTATTACTAATATTATAACTAATATTAATAATATTTTTAATATTTTATTAATATTATTGAGGGCCACCTTTTCGAATCTCTTCATGAATGTTTGGAGTGACACACCTTTCTCTTGATGAATGTTAAGCAATGCAATGTAGGTCAGGTGATGGGGTCAGCTTGTCGTGAATTAGGTCCCAAACTCGGTTGCCTACGTGTCAAAACAATCAATTGATAACGCTTGCAAGAGAGTGAACCAACTGAGTGCCCCGCCCTTCAAAAAACTGGAGAATACTCATCATATAACATTATCTTGTGGTGTATAAACTCATTTGCGTCATATAGATGTCTATGTGTTCATCGAGGTCAGCGATTTTGTTGTATATCTATGCTTGATCCCTTCCAGCTTGAGGGTAGTTGAAATTCCATTATTCTGTCAACAAAGGGGGATGTCGCAGACTCCTCTAACTTTTCCTAAGGTATAGGCTAACGTGTTTGGCCTGGACTCGACCTTCTGATTATCGACCTCTGGTGGTTGAGTCATGACTGACGGGAAAAGCACTGGGAGTATTTTGGGATGGGGGTATATACCCTGGTCTGATTTATTCTCGGGGGTGCATGTGTCCCCTTTACCAACTTCCTTTATATTTTTTCATTATCTTGCCTAAGAGCTTGATTTTCTTCTTTGTTCCACATTCTCATCTCTATCATTTCCCTTTGAAGAGCCAAAAGTAGGTTCACGTGATCAATCTCAACTATACTATTGAATTTGTTGTTCTTTTTTTTAGTCATGTTTTTTGTAGTTACCATAAAGTCTTTTACGTCCTTCTCGAACCCAAGGTGTATGTTAACTGTTCTTGTACAGACAAGAGGTCTCATCTCAGGGATCATGTTCACCTACGTCTTCTCGGTCTATTCTTCAAATAGGTTTTGATAATCGTCACGTGTAGGAGGCACTTGCAAAAAATTATCAAACACTCATTCAGTATCCAGTATTCTGTGGTTGTAGAAAATAAATGTTATTAAATACGTTCTTGACTTGAATATGGTCAAGCTATTTTTAGAGTCAAATTGGATTAATGAAATGTGAAATCTAATTAACAAAAATATCAGTACAAAGTCTCATATATTTGACGTATAATACTTAATTAACTATATTAAATTAATGATTAGATAAAAAATATTTTTAGGAAACCGAGATATAGTCTGATCACATGATAAAACGTCCTTAATATTGATGTAGACTAATACATTTCTAATATGTGCTGATAACACTTTCAATCCTTTATATTATTCGGTTATTCATTACATTTAATTGTTTTTACTTTATTAAACTTAAATTCAATTTACTATTATGTTTATTTATTGTTTTAAAAAAAAATCATTAGTTCATCGGTAATTATATGTCGTAATCCTTGTACATTTACTTTTAATTTCCTCTACATTGCTCTAAATATATGTGAACTATTGTACAATTATTATTTTTCAATTAAGTTACTTCAATTAATCTTTACTATTTCTAACCATTCTTCCATTTTTTTTCTGGAATTTTCATTTTCGAATTCTAACATTTGTTATCATAAAAGTTTAAAATAATAAAAGTAGTTAACTTTTACTTACATCTTTTTAAATCCAAATGCTGAATTTCTAATAATCTCAAATATAAATTTTGACTTCTATACTAATGAATTAATTACTTCCTTTAAATTTATAAAAAATAAATAAATAAAAATATTTTTTTAAAAAAAAATTGCAATATATGATAAGCCTAAAAATAAATCGTATTTGATTTTTGATTAAAATATTTAAAATATATTATAACTGAAAACAGTAACTAAGAATTTTCTATTTTCTTATCAGGAATTTCATTTTTTATATAAATTAATTCTACACAGTATTGAATCAAAAAGTTGAAATTAAAAGTTAACCTTTTAGCTAAAAGTTAAATAGCACATAATAAAGATTAAAAAAGTGGTTTCAAGTCTGAAAACTTAGCACGTTTTATGTTCTTTAATATTTTTATTCAATAGAATAAGAAAGTAACATGAGGATTTAGAAAGACAGGTGGCTAGGATCTTTGTGATTTGTGAGTTGGCCCAAATTTCTTATTCTTATAAACCTACATTTCCCTTCTAGCTTTATATCCAAACTTAAAAAACAACCATAAACACACTCATCCATCAAAATCCACATGTTAAATTCATTCCCAAAAAAGATAACCCTACTTCTCAAATCCTTCCTTGTGTTTACCTCAACATTTATCCATTAACACACATATAACTTTACCTTGCAAATTTCATAATTTATAAAAATAAATACATTCAAATATCTTACTTTAAATTATTTTAACTTTTAAATATTTTTTTGGATGATATAATTTTAAATAAAATATTTAATCATTAAAAAAATATGTATATATTAAATATTAACAATTAAAAAATATTAATATTAATGATATTATGGTTGTTGAGATAACCATAACTTTACCTTGCAAATTTCATAATTTATAAAAATAAATACATTCAAAATATCTCACTTTAAATTATTTTAACTTTTAAATATTTTTTTTGGATGATAAAATTTTAAATAAAATATTTAATCAAAAAAATATTTATATATTAAATATTAACAATTAAAAAATATTTTTAATTAATTTTGATCAAAATTATTTTTAGTTAAAGTTGATTATAACTATTTAAATTAATTGGAGTTATTTTTATGGTATAGTTGGTTGAGGTGTTCTTTCGCTGAATTTCTGACCATTGCCAAAATAATATTGATGTAAATGGTAAAAAGATAATTATTATCAACATGCAAAAAGTCAAGATTAACGTAACAAAAAGTAATTATTATAAACATGAAACACAAAATATTTATTATAAACATTTTAAATTATCTATAAAAATAAATTGTTTTATTAAATTTTTTTATTGTAACACATTATTAATTAAACTGAAATTTTATATGAAGGATTAACACAACAAAAAATAAACACAAAATATTAATATTTTTATTTAATATCATTTATATATATATATATATATATATATATATTAAGCATTTACTATGAGTATATGAAAATTTAAAATAATTCTTTTAAGCTATACCTTTTTATTTTTATTTTTGTTCTTAATTATAAATATTTATAACAAATTTCTAGTCAGACTATTTTAATTGCTTTTGGAATTAATGATTTTTTTTTTGTCAAAACGCTCTTCATCACTTCAGTTCATAGTTAATAAAATTTCAATTTTTTTTTCTGTATGAAGATTTTATTAAAATAAGTTATGAATAATCAAAATAAACCTACATTAATTATACTAGTCATTATAAATCTAAAATATAATTTATATACATAAATATTTATTTTATTTTAAAATATAATTAATTTATATATTAAAAAATATAATAATTACAAATAATAATTATACACAAATAAATACTATCAATAAGGTAGAGATATAACCAATGTTACTTCAACTAATAGTTATATTACAGATAATATTTATTAGTTTCATATTAATTATAATTAAAAAATTAAAAATAATAATAATAATAAAAATATATATATATTTAAATTTTGTGTTAATAATATTAATGATTAATAATAAAGATGATCAAAAGAAGTCCACAACTTGTGTCTCATGACCTTCCGGTTCACTAAACGGCAACCCTATCCCCTCAAACGACCCCACCCTTCCTTCCCGTTACTACCTTATCCAACTAGTGTCTCAATCAACTCACCACGTGCCACGCTCATGCAAGCTCACCTATAACTCGTGCACACATGGTGGAATCGCGCTCTCACACGTCACGGGTGCAAGACTTGACCCGAATAAAAGTGGATATGCCAAGCATCTCACAACAACCCCACATTCCCGTCATTCGGATCCTACCCGCATATCCCCATTTTAACTTCGCCAAACTTCAAATGAGTCAAATCACACACAACATTGAATCAAGATCGCAGCAATCATTTTAAATCTGAAACTGTTTCCCACGAATATTCTCCAGAAAATTCCAGCGTTTTGTTCCTCTTTATATAGGTAACTTCCACACACACAAACCATGCTCAACCCAATTCATCACCGAATCTAGCAATTCATTATTAATTGATCCAAAAAATTTCAGAAAAATACGAATCCATGGGGGTTTTAGCAAGAAAGAAGCGAGTTACTGACCCGTTCAACGACGAAGCCAAAGCTCGTCTCGTCGGAGGCGACCGCGGGCTACTAAGCTACATCAGCAGCGGGAGCGAACATTCCGGTGACGGCGACTCGCCGTGCCTCTCCGTACTCGTGCATGATTTCCTCGAGGACAATGACAACTCGGATGATAGCTCAGCGAAGAACGATATTGACTCGGAGCGAGTCGACTCGGTCTCCGATTGCATCGACTCGGTGGATGAACTTCTTATGCTAAGCGAATCCAACGCTTCCGACTCTTACAAAAACTTGCTTCTCGCGCACGCTTCGGAGGCCGCGGACAAATTCGCGCTTTTGAAGGAACAAAGCATTTCGACGTATCTGCGAAACGCGATGTCGTTTTTGCGCCAGAACGGACACAATGCCGCGATTTGCAAAACGCGGTGGGACTCTTCCGGTGGTAGCACAGCGGGTAGCTATGATTTTATCGACGTGGTGCGATCAGGACAGTCCACGTGGCATAAGAGGTACTTCGTGGACCTTGATTTCGTCGGCCAGTTCGAGATCGCACGGCCAACGAGTGAGTACCTAGAGTTTCTGAGCTACGTGCCGAGAATATTTGTTGGAACCGCAGAGGAGTTGAAACGCACCGTTCGGATCTTGTGCGGTGTTGCGAAGCGTTGCTTTAGGAAAAGAGGGTTAACCGTGCCTCCGTGGAGAAAAAACCGGTACATGCAGAACAAGTGGTTTGCTCCGTATCGGAGAACAACGAACCCGGTTCATGGAAATCCGGTTCCCACCGTCGTCTCTGCATTGACTGGTGCCAAATGTAGGTTTGTGGGCTTCGACGACTCCGTTTCGGAGGCCAGACGCGGCAGTGCGGTTGTCCTTACGAGATGATTAATGATTTTTTTAAGTTTTTTTTTTTTTTAGTTTAGTGTTGCATGTTAGATTTTGTAAAAAAGAAATAATAGTTTAAATTCAGTGAAAATTATGGTTGTGGAGATATATTATAGCGTCTATTTTTTTTTTTATATATTATTGCGCATAAATACATTGAATTTATATGCGGCAAATGAACGTTGTTGTTTATTCTATGCGGCGAATAGGATGTTATTTTGGAGGCGCATCCGACCATACATTGTGTAAAGAAACTTTTGTATAATTAAAAAAAAAAACAATGTTTTGGATAATGAATTCGAAAGGGGACAAACACGTGAATGTTTTGGATTTTTAAAAGTCAGATTCCTAGGGGAAACAACCTTTCCTTGGAATAATAATAAAATAGTGAGCAAAATACATTTGAAAATTAATAAATTAAATTAGAGATAAGTAGATTTGTTCATGAAATTAATAAATTAAACAATAGATTGAATTATTTGGTCCACGAAATTAATATAATGTTGACTCAAATCTTCCCTTTTTAAAGCGCAGATAATGTGGTCCTGCGTTTGGAGAGTGGAATACATCGAATTGATTGCTGGTGTGATAGGTGTGAGCATATGCTGTTTCTTGCTATAATAAAGGGACAGTTGGCTTGAGAGAACAGGTTGTCGTGGAATCAAATATTTTTACTTATTTGTTTTCAGTGGTGTAAAAGAAAGTGTAAAATAGAAGAAAAATAATAAATTAAAAATGAGATTATTTGTTTTTGTAAGGGCTTGGTTGAACCATTATTTCATTCGTTTCGGTTGGTTGGGTTTTGTTTTCTCACTCAAAGTTGTTCATTTTTTGTTTACCATCTTTTTTGCCGGAGTAAATGTTTCAGATTAAAATACATATATTACCTAATTTTTTCATATAATTTATTTTTGTTAATTATTATTTTACGACATTGGATATCGAGACATTATGTAATTATCCAACCTCAGTCATCATAGAAAAACAAAATATTACAAAATTTGAATTCTTTGATTAAAAAAAAAGAAAATGAAAATTTCTACGAAATGATTATTATATTTTAATTCATTTATTTTTAATTTTAAAATCAAAGTAAATTTAATAATAATGACTTTTTCTAAATTATGTTTGTATAATCATTAGCATGTTTATATTTGATTATTTATATTTCTTCGTGTAAAATGTAGATTACAGGACCTATATAGTTATTATGATTTATGTATAATTAATTATGTTTTGCATATAATTAACTATGTAGGTCTTTAGATTAATGTGGTTTTAGATTACTTGCATAATTTATTACGTGGGTATCTTACATCTTACAATTAATATTTTATAATTATGTAATCATTTAAGCAGCACATTCAAGATTAAAGGGCAAATAATTATATATAACCTTTAAAATTAAAAAGTGACGGAATAAAGGTATATAGTTTGTTTTTTATGAGGTGTGATGGAGTAGAATACTTATATATATATATATATATATATATATATTGAGATTTTTAACTTGTATGTGGAATTATATATTTATGGATGATTCGATAGTGGATGACACAATAAACTCAACAAATTTTTGTTAAGATAAACTCTAAATAACTTTGATACCATATTAAGAAGTTAATTTTAAATTTAACTCAATCTTATAAAACCGGCTTATAAGATGAGATTTGTACCCACATATGTACTATGAAATGTCCTTATAAGTCGATTTTATTAGGTTGAGTTAAGCTTAAAGTCCAATTCTTAATATGATATCAGAGTCATTTAAAAGTTTATCTTAACGAGTGCTTTTGTGGGCTTATCATGCCACCCGTTATTAAGTCGTTATCGGACCATCTATATATATAGTCTCATATACGAGTAGACAATATTGACGTGAGAAAATGTATTGGAAATCCCACATCGACTACAGATATATACATTTTAAAGTAGATAAGTAGATAAAATATTATCTTATAAGCCGATTTTATAAAGTTGAATTATCTTAAAACTTACTTTTAATAATTATCAATTGATAAATACATATATTAAAGCAACCTCCATAACAATAAAAGTTTTAATGGATAATAGAAAATTTATTAAGGGTTGAAGATTACATATACCACAATATAGAAAAAGTAAAATTTTATGTTTAAACATTTTCTTTAAAAGCTATTATTGTATTTTCGATTACTCTAATATATTTTGAAGATGTTCAAACTCTTCCTTAAATTCAGCAAACTTACTCTTAATTTTGTTGAATCTGTCATGCACAGTAGATGTTAAATTATTTAATCTTTCCTGTACCGAATATCACCCCATGTTTGACTAAATATATATTACAATTCTATTGAACTTGGAGTTGTTATGTGTGGAGCTATCATCTTTTTCACCACTTTGAGGATGTTTGATTATTAAACGTCATGTTATTCAACTCCATCTACATTAAATATATTCAAATTTTGTCAATGACTTTTACTGAACCAATTAAACCTTCTAAGAGTAGTCTTTGTCTTTTGCAAGATATCTAACCATTTTTGTTCTAAAATCCAAGTTATAAATACAGAATAAGGAAGAGCATATAATTTACCTCGCAAATTTTATGTATTGAATAATGTGATTTGATAAACTAATATAAACATTACCCTTAATATATATAAATTTAGATTGTTAAAGAAGTTATATAAACTTATCTTATTAAATAAGTTGTGGACAGTTATCATTCGACTCGATAGGATAATATTTTATATCACTATAAGAAAACAGATGATTAGTTATGTAAGATTTTCATTGGCCAAGAGAAGGACATGAATTATGTTGGCTAAACCCACGATAAATGGATGCAAAAAAAAAAAAAAAGTTGCGTAGATTAATCCGACGCATGATAGACGCTAAGAAAAAGTGGAACAAAGAAAAAAAAATTGTGTCAGAGCAAGTAGAAATAAATTAATTATTTTAGAAATTTTGTCGTTGGATTGACCAACACATCACTAGAGAATTCATGTAAACTATGTGTCGGTTTAACTGACAATTTAGGATCGGGAAAAAATATTATATGTTAAAATATGCGTCAGTCTAGTCGGCGCATAAAATATAAAATATTATACTCATTTTAGAGATGTAAATTTGACATGAACTATTTAATGTAAAATTTAATGGATAAATTAAAAAATAAAGAAGTAATCATTATGGTAAAATTTGAAAGCAAACTTAAGAATAGAAAAAGCCAAGATAAAACCTTAACCTCATTCGTGAATAAGAATTCAAGGGCTAGAAGCGCTTCTAGCTGCTTCGCCTGCTTCTTATTATTGTGGGTTGGCGTGGCGGAAATGAACGAAAAGCGAGATGAACGTGCTATTTTCAAATCGATTGATAGATAGCCTGATCCGTTCTGATAGATCGAAAGAGTATCTATGAAATAGAGGGAATCCATCAAGAATAAGGGGAAATCTCCTCTTTTCTCTCTACGTAGCTCAATCCCTCCCTCTGACGCTTCCTCTCCCCGCCGCTACCTCCCTCCGCCACTCTCTCTCTTCATCGTTCCCTCTGTTTTGCTGCTTCCTTGCTTCGTCGGTCCCTCCCTACGTCATGTTCTCTTTTCTCGTGACTTCAATCTTTCTCTTCTATTCATTTCTTCCTGTAATTTAGTTATTTTTTTATTTCAGCTCCATCTTCATAGTGCAGAGGTCATGATGGAAGAGGCCCAAGCCCAAGCCTAAGCCCAAGCTCAGGCCCAACAACTAGGTCCATGGAAAAGAGTATTTAGGAAGATTGGGACTCTGCTACTGATGGCAGAGAAACTTTTCTTTACATATTCAAAGACCCCTCAGAGGACCACAAGGAGTAGAGCCCAAGCCATGGGAGCTGAGCATCAATTAATTTCAGTTTATTTGTAATTTCAGTAGAGTAGGGTTCATTTAGCACAATAGGGGGTGTATTTAACAATTTAGCTTGTACCTAGGCCTTTTAGGGTAGGAATGTAGTCCTACCTTCTAGAAGCATGCTAAGGGGCTGCATTGACCTTTAGTCAACACCCTAGCAGCCCCCTCTTTTATGTATTTCCCATCCTACCCTTGCTCCTTACTCTCCAAGGCACCATCTCCTATAAATAGGGTGCTTTGGCTCATGTTTTTTTAAGATCAATTTATATGAGTAAATGCTGCCAAAATTATGCTAGCTTCTACTCTTTGTCTAGTCTCTCTAGGTTAGACACTTTGATCTTCATCTTCACCTTCCTCCAAGTGATTTGGCCTAACCTATCACTCTCCATACCTTTCATGCACCTACAAGGAACCCATAGCTCTATATGAGTCATCCTTGACCCATATCATCCATAGCTTCCACCACCTTTTTACCTCATATTTTAAGAAGAACAAATGGTCATGAAGAACAACCTATCATTTGGTATCAGAGCTTTGGTTCTTCAAGAGATAAGTGTTCTCTTCATTTTATTTTTTTGAGTCTTTTTCTTTATTCCATGTTGTTCATCATATCCTTAAATGACTTGCTGTTTTTAATTTCTTTTTAAGTTGGTGTTGCTGTTTTTAAATTTCTATTTGGTATTTTTGGTTCAACTTGATCTTGAACTTCCATTTTCAAACTGTTTTAGGTTCCTTTTGTGTTGGCTGTTCTATTTTTATTTTATTTGAGTCTTATTGATGTTTTTAATCGGTGCAAAGTGTTTGTGGTTGAGTCATTTTGATTTTTGAATCCATACAAGTTTTGTCAAAGTCATGTTCATCCTACAATGTCATAAATTCCAAGTGGTGCCTTTTATTGTTGATTTGGTTGCTTGATTTTGTTTTGAGTGCAGTTTATATTTCTAGTTTTGAAGCTTTGGTGCCTTTTATATTTTCATATTTGAGTTCATACTTGTGTGTTAGTTCCATACAAGTTCGTTTCCAATCATTTCCATTGTGTTTTTTAAGTTTCTTTACCGTTTTATAATTCCAAGTTAGGATTTCTCTGTTTTCACTGCTACTGTGCTGGCTGGAATCGTTCCCAGAAATTACATTTGTTGGTAAACAATTCTGAAATTTTGGATTTGAGTAGTTTGATGTGTTAAGAAAAAGTGAAAAAAAGAAGCACATCAAAATTCAAAATACAAAAAAAATGATAAATGAAATACGAACAGAGTGCAAAAATCCTGACTCTGAAAAAACGCTGACGCGGCAGTGATTTCGGAAAAATTATTACAATTATTTGGCTCACTGTTTTGGTGAAATTCCAACGCCTATATTGAGCTAAAACATTGAAGTTTCTGTGGTTAAAATTTCAAGCTCAAATTTGAAGTATTCTGACAAGCATAAAATTGGAAAGTTGTGAAAAATTTACACAAAAAAATTCTGTAGTGCTGTTTTGGTTTTATTCATCTATTCTAGTTCCATTCACTAGGATTCCACTTTGTGTGCTATCTTTTCTTGTGTGCCTTAATTTTTTGCTTGTCAAATTTTATTGAATACTCTTTCAAGTCTTGTCAACTATCAACTCCATTTGCAGTAGTCCTTGATTTTAAATTTGAGTTTTATTGCTTTAAAACTTGCTTGACCTCTCTTTGGTGGATTTGACCTAAAAAGTGCTTTGGTGAGTGTGGAGCTAAAATTTTGTTTTGGTGAAAGCCATATCACTAAAGAGGAGCTGGATTAAAGATTTAAGGTTGAATAACCTAAGGAGACAAAGCAAGGGACAGCAGCAACCTCATTGAAAAATACACAAATATACACAAAGGAGCTACAAGTGAAGGAGTGCATAGAATAAGACTTTAAATTTTTGTGCATCAAAATTTGTTAACCTAATTTCTTTGTATTTCTTTGAGTTGTAATTTGCAAGGACATTGATTAATTAGTGGATTAATACGTCTTAGACGGTGAGTGTGTCTTCAAGGTTCCAAAGTGCCAAGAAGCCTCACCTTAGGATTCGACTAGTTTTAAAAGCTTTATAGATAGCAATTTTCATTTGTGTTTTATTGCTTTATATAGTTTTTTCTTGCATAAAAATTTTGTTTTTATCTTTGATTGTGCTATAAGTAAATTGCTTAGAGAAAGGTTTGTGAAAGTGTTGTGGGATAGTATCTGGCTAAGGAAAGGCTTGGTACTTAAGAGATCCTAGTGATCCACCTCCCTTTCCTGGGAAATTACCTGCTTCACTCCACTTATCTTTCTTTTTGAAAATTACTTTTATCACAAACCCTAAACATGTCTACTCATTCTTCAAGTCATAGTGAAAATGATAGAAAATCCACAAAATCTCTTTTGAAACAATTGGCTAGAGATTTTCAATCACTATCACTAAGACAATTGCAACATGAGGCTCAAATTTTGGAAGATAAAAAAGAAAGAGATGCCCATCTTGCAATTTTGAAAGAAGTGTTGAAGATTGGCAAGGAAAAAGATGAATACATTAGAAAATTAAAAAAACCCCAGGTATCACATGCATCTAGTTCTAGGTCAAATGACTCACATGCTAAGGGGAGTTTGAGAGTTAATGATTATTATCAACCTCCACCTAGAAGAACTAGAAGAGAAAAAGAGTTTAAAGAAAAATTACAAGCTCTTATCAGAAAGAAAGAAGAGAAAGACAAAAGAGAAAGAGAGGAGAATGAAAGGAAAGATAGAGAAGACAAAGAAAAGAGAGAAAAAGTGATGATAGAAAAGGAAAGTACAAAAAATCCTTTGTTTGGAGTTGAACCAGACATTGACTTAAATTCTTTTTTCATAGAAAACCCTTATGAGAATATGCTTGAAGAAAAATCTGTTTCTGAAGCTGAACCAGATATATATATAAACCTTTCCTCCACAGAAAAGCCAAGTGAGGGGTTGTTTGAAAAAGAAGAAGTGGAATCTAGAAAGAATGAAGAGTATCTTACAACACCTCCTACAAGCATAGTGGCAAAAGAACCCTTAAAGGGGGATTGCAATACTTTGAACTCTTCTTTTCCTTTGAATCATGATGCTTACTCTTATTCTCAAAAATCACAAAAACAACACTTTGTGATGTTGTTGCTTATCTTGGGCAATGAACAACACAAAGGAAGCAAAAATATTTTTGAAAAGGGCCCTATTTCTTTCAAACAAAACTTTTATAAAAATAGAAAAGGGCCTTATTTCCTTACTATTTTATTTGAATACACTAGTCTTAATTTTCTTATCTCACTTTTCTATAATGTTTACTGTAGGTTAATATTTGATCCTGGAGGATGAGCATAGTTTTCAAAGCAGGAATAAGGCTGTTGTTTGAGATCAACCCTGTAGATCTGAGGACAGATCCTCTCAAGAAGGAGGGGATGATGGAAGAGGCCCAAGCCCAAGCCTAAGCCCAAGCTCAGGCCCAACAACTAGGTCCATGGAAAAGAGTATTTAGGAAGATTGGGACTCTGCTACTGATGGCAGAGAAACTTTTCTTTACATATTCAAAGACCCCTCAGAGGACCACAAGGAGTAGAGCCCAAGCCATGGGAGCTGAGCATCAATTAATTTCAGTTTATTTGTAATTTCAGTAGAGTAGGGTTCATTTAGCACAATAGGGGGTGTATTTAACAATTTAGCTTGTACCTAGGCCTTTTAGGGTAGGAATGTAGTCCTACCTTCTAGAAGCATGCTAAGGGGCTGCATTGACCTTTAGTCAACACCCTAGCAGCCCCCTCTTTTATGTATTTCCCATCCTACCCTTGCTCCTTACTCTCCAAGGCACCATCTCCTATAAATAGGGTGCTTTGGCTCATGTTTTTTTAAGATCAATTTATATGAGTAAATGCTGCCAAAATTATGCTAGCTTCTACTCTTTGTCTAGTCTCTCTAGGTTAGACACTTTGATCTTCATCTTCACCTTCCTCCAAGTGATTTGGCCTAACCTATCACTCTCCATACCTTTCATGCACCTACAAGGAACCCATAGCTCTATATGAGTCATCCTTGACCCATATCATCCATAGCTTCCACCACCTTTTTACCTCATATTTTAAGAAGAACAAATGGTCATGAAGAACAACCTATCAGGTCATCCCAAACCCTCTTCATGCGCGTATTGTCTCAGGCAAAGCTCTAATGAAGTTTGGACAAAGCTTCAGTTTATACGTGCTTCGATTTATACATACTTTGATTTTGGATTACCAAGGTAGCTAATTAGATATTGTACCGTCCCGGGTTTTGGTCGGTTATATACCGATTAGTCCGACCTATTTAAGCGGCCCAAGGCTAAGGTCACCATGATTTTTGGGACTATTATTATAAACCCCCACATAATTATGTCAGTCAATCTTATTAATGCACAATTAACGTGATTTTAATGCATAATATCCCAACCTCTTTGAATGTTCTAATTTACTTACTCAATATCCCTTATTATATTACATAAATGCTCCGATTATATTACATGATATTCAAATTTTATGGAAAGTTTACCGTAATATGACACATTAATGTCTTGAGGAGCCAGGGTTAAAGATTCAATTCCATGAAGGCTTATAAATAGACAACCACCCACAGGGAGTATCTCAACTCACATCTTTGCATTATATTCACTAAATATCCAGTAAATTGGTGTTCTAACTGACTTGAGCGTCGGAGTGTCATCGCGGGAGCTCCTTTCATTCTTTGAGGGCTAGTCCGCGGGATAGGAAAGGAGACACCCAGAAGCTCGTACAAGTCTCGACCAACCTCGAGTTGGCGAGAACATTTGGTGCCCACTGTGGAACAGGTAAAACTGCTCCTACTACCACCAATCACTTAAGATATACACATGATTTTGATATTGATTCTGCAAATCTTATTTTCAACATTTAAATCTATTGAGAGATTATTCTTGTCAAGAAAGACGAATTGGAGGAGACAAGACAGAACTCTATAAGTAGAGCATGAACCCCAAAAATAAGATAAGTATTATTCTACGCAATACATACTTCATTTACATATTTTATGTTCTTACCCATTTGATTGTTCGAGTATTGGCAACACGTGGAATATGAGGAGGGTACTTTACAATTATATATTATATTCTTGCTTATTTATACAGTTCAACAAGAATCCTACCGACCGTAATATCGTCGTGCGCGATTGTTATTATTTAATTTTGTCATGTTTTAAATTTGTTGAGGGTTTATCCTGAAAGAATTATTATCGTTCCATGCGGTCACAATTATTATCGTCCCAATATTATTGTTGTCGCCTCGAGCAATCAGAATTGTTATTGTCCCAATGTTATTGTTGTCGCCCCGAGCAATCAGAATTGTTATCATCCTAACATTATGGTTGTTACTTAATTCTGTTATGATCAAAATTTGTTGAGAGTTTATCCTGAAAATAACAAATGTAAGTTTTGTTTATTGAATCTGTTATAGTTATCATCATTTAAATCTATTGAGATTTTATCCTGAAAGAGTTATTATCGCCTAGTGTGATCAGAATTCTTATCATCCCAATATAATTGTTATTATTTAATTTTTTCATGGTTTCAATCTGTTGAGGGTTTATCTCGAAAATAACCAAGAACCTGAGTAGTTCGGTCAGAGTACCACGAACTTGAGTAGTTCAGTCAAACCCAAAAATATGAGTCTGGGTCAGCATTTGGCGAACCTGAGTAGTTTGGTAAAACCCAGAAATATGAGTCTGGGTTAGCATTTGGTGAACCTGAGTAGTTCAGTAAAACCCAGAAATATGAGTCTGGGTCAGCATTTGGCGAACCTGAGTAGTTTGGTAACCCCTAGAAATATGAAGTCTGGGTCAGCATTTGGCGAACCTGAGTATCAGTAACCCCCAGAAAAATGAAGTCTGGGTCAGCATTTGGCGAACTTGAGTAGTTCGGTAAAACCTAGAAATATGAGTCTGGGTCAGCATTTGGCGAACCTAAGTAGTTCGGTAACCCCAGAAATATGAAGTTTGGGTCAGCATTTGGCAAACCTGAGTAGTTCGGACGGAAATAACCACGAACCTGAGTAGTTCGGGCAGAAATAATCGCGAACCTGAGTAGTTTGGGCAGAAATAACCTTAAACTTGATTATTGATTATTATTGTATTATTTTCCAAAGTATAGATCCAACAAGAAGTTGAGCTTAGCCGCAAACAACTTCGACAAATTCTTGCACACATGTGCCCATCAAAAGCTCAAGTTCGGTTTAAACTTATTATTATTGCATAAAATTTATATCACTCTTCAAGATAAATGTATTGAACGGTCAGACTTAGATACAAACATTTTCGACAAGCCTTTTTGCCTTGCTCGCTCGGCTCAAGGCTGGGGGACTCTGTATCGTCCTGGGTTTTGGTCGGTTATATACCGATTAGTTCAACCAGTTCAAGCAGCCCAAGGCTAAGGTCACCATGATTTTTGGGACTATTATTATAAAACCCCACATAATTATATCAGTCAATCTTATTAATGCACAATTAACATGATTTTAATGCATAATATCCTGATCTTTTTGAATGTTCTAATTTACTTACTCAATATCCCTTATTATATTACATAAATGCTCCGATTATATTACATGATATTCAGATTTTATGGAAAGTTAGCATAATATGACACATTAATGTCTCGAGAAGCCAAGGTTAAAAATCCAAGTCCCTAAAGGCTTATAAATAGACAACCACCCACAGGGAGTATCTCAACTCACATATTTGCATTATATTCACTAAATATCCAGTAAATTGGTGTTTTTACTGACTTGAGCGTCGGAATGCTTTTATTGACTTGAGCGTCGGAGTGTCATCGCAGTGAGAGCTCCTCTCATTCTTTGAGGGCTAGTAAACGGGATAGGAAAGGAGACACCTAGAAGCTCGTGCAAGTCCCGACCAACCTCGAGTCGATGAGAACAGATACCAATTTAGAAACTAATTTATATACCAATAATTTTTTAGTCTATAAAAGTATCTAATTTAGTCAATATAGTAACTATAATTATTTTTTATCTCTAAAATTAGTTTCTATTTAATAATTTTCTTGTAGTATCCTTACCCACAAAAAAACATCTAAACTATTCATAACCTTTTGAAAAGTTGAAGGTTATCGTTCATTTAGAAGATAATGTACATTTATAAATTATCATAATCGTGAGTGCAAGATAATTTAACTTTTTCTTATATTTATCATTAGATTCCTCCATTACTATCTACATATAATTTTTTTAAGCAACCAAAAGAATTATTGAATAAAATAGAGTAAAATTTATTAGAACAAATAAAAAAAATGAAAAGTACTAACATAAAATGTCATTACTAAATACAAATTTGTGATAACACTTTCAATAATTTCTTTTTGCCTTTGATCTGAGACTGCCATAAATCCTTTTTTCATTACTTCTACACAATTGTATTTTTTTAATATTGTCTTAATCTTTAGATTCCATAACAATAAATTAGTCCCATTACTTCTACATAATTGTGTTTTTTTAATATTGTCTTAATCTTTAGATTCCATAACAATAAATTAGTCCCATTAAACTTTTCTATTTCATATTTTTCTTTCATGACTTTAAAAATCAAACTCATGTATTTTTGCACAATAAAGATGATTGTATATGACAATAGACCGTTAACTAGTACATTGTATAAGTTTAAAAAAAAAAAATGAATCATTAATATATACACTTAAATACCTATTTTATTTTATTTTTGTTAAAACTTATACTTATGCATGTCACATTACCGCATTCATAACTAAATTATATTCATAACTAAACTCTATTATGTGAGACTTATCTTCTCACATGTTAGAGATTAAAAGAATGTAACATTGTTCTCGCTAAGATAGGAGACAAATAATAAACTAGATAAAAGAGATATAGAATAAAGAATGGATGATATTAATAGTATAATTTTTTTATTTATAAAGATAAACACATTTTTTAAACATATTTTCTATTTCAATTTTATTGAAAAGTTTAAATTCGTTACATAAACATTAATTAAGGTAAAAATAATATATTTTTGTTTATAAATATAAACACATTTTTTAAACATATTTTTTCTATATGAATTTTATTAAAAATTTTAAATTCGTTAGATAAACATTAATTATGACAATTTTTTAATAATTTTTCTCGATTTTTAACAAATTTTATTTAAAAAAAGAGAATGAGTTAAAAAGATTTGATTGTCATTATTTTTGTAGAGTAACTTCCCTGCAGAAGAGGACTCACCGTTAACACCGTAAGGTCCATAACAATGACATTAGAGTGCTCTTCCATTTACATGTCCCTTCGCCTGTGGCAGCGTTCATGGGTCCTTCAACTTCTTCAATCAAACACACTTTTCTATGTAACTGTTGCTCTTCAAGTCACTGAAATCTAGTTCACTCTTTACCCTCCTCTTCTGACTGTTTCAAAAAGAAAAAAAAAATCGAAAAATTTAAGGAAAACCCAAAATTTCAGCCCTGTCCTTGTTCCTCGTCTTCAAAATTTTCAACCGAAGCATTTACGGTTTCACTCTCATGCTTCAGTTTCTCGCAACTGGGTCAAATATTTCTCATCCTTTTCCACACACAGCAGTTATAAAAGCTCTGCGAGTGTTCACTTCCACCACCTGTTCGAGCATTTGCGTCACCCAAACCAAGGTTGAAGTTGAAGATGATAAAAGCAAATGGAGTGATGCTACTGAACTTTTGAGAAAATGGGGTTGCAGTGATGATGATTTGGTGAGAATATTCTCGCGCTGTCCCTCGTTGCGCAATGCTGATCCCACGCAGGTCCAATCTAAACTGTGCCTGCTTAGTGATTTGGGCTTGCGTGCTTCTGAACTTGTGAAGATTGTCAATTGTAGACCAAGGTTTTTCCGGTCTCGGATTAACTCTTATTTAGAAGAGAGGATTGGGCATCTTACATCATTGTTTGAGTCCAGGGAAGTGCTTCAGAAGGCCATTGTAAGGAACCCTTCATTGCTGCTATCGGATGGTCGCTATAATGTTAAGGCTACAGTTGAGCTCTATGAGAAGTTGGGTGTTAAGAAAGGGGACTTGATTCAGATGCTGCTTTTGCGGCCCACGGTTATTTCAAGGACTTCCTTTGATGCTGAGAAGCTGGAATATTTAAGCAGGACTGGGCTTACTATGGATTCAAAGATGTATAAATATGTGGTGACTTTAATTGGAATCTCTCGCGTGGAAACTATCCGGGAGAAGGTGGCGAATTTCGAAAAGTTTGGGTTTTCTGAAGAGGAGATATTTGGTCTTGTGGGGAGGTCTCCTAATGTTTTGACATTGTCGACAGACAAGGTTCAGAGGAACATGACTTTCATTTTGGGCACGATGAAGCTTGATGCCAAGATGGTTCTAAAGCAGCCGTATCTATTGTATGCCAATGTAGATACTGTTTTGAAGCCAAGAGTTCTACTAGCATTGAAGATTCAAGATATGGATTCAAAGTGGCAGATCATAGGACCAACGATAGTTAGTGTACTTAGGATGCAAGAGACGAGATTTTTGGACTTGTTTGTCAAATGCCATGGGGAGGATGTTGCCAATGAATTGATGGATTTCTATAAAAGGACAAAAGAGGTTAAGAGATTAGGAGAGTCATCAAAGAAGTGCAGTAGGAGAGGATTCCCTTTCTGAAATCTGAACTACTTCTATATGCTATAAAGTGATTTAGAGCTGCGATCCATATCCACTTTTTTGGTTATCTTGTTATTGGAAATTATTTTTGTGAAATTTACTATGCTTATTTCTGTCTATTTGATTTTTAATGAAGATTTTTCCTATCTAGTACAATTTTGTAATACAAGTGAGCGGCAAAGCTTCAAAATCAAGAAATAATGTAGGCAATTAATTTGAGTATACTATGTTTTAAAGAGTAACCTTACAGATATATTATTGATCCTCACTGCCCTCATTTTTCATCAGGGTTTGGAATATACATACATAATAACAACCATTCCATGGCCTGGCCTTGGCCCTAAACAACATTCCTGATTTTTAGTTTAGAACTTTAGATTAATTTTCACATTAAAATAGCTTTCCCAGCTAGAATCTCACTGACTTTTCAATTACAATCTGTAAACTTTTTTCACTTAAATTAAGTTATCGAAACATTAAAATTTTCAGAGAATTGGCTTTCAATTCTTGACAAATACCATTAAAAAGATATCAAGAAGGAAAATAACATTGCTGTAAAAACAATTTTGTTTACTCAACATGCAGTTATCATCAGTGATTTTTTGTTGCTTGATACTTGTCTGTTTTGTGCTGCTATCTGTTAACCTGTAATGCTTTCTATTAAAAATTGAATTTCAGGTAAAATTTTGTTTGCTGTGAAGGAACTCAAATATGTCATTAACTTTGTTATTATTGGTGTCGACCTGATTCTCTTTCTGTATACTTGCTGTTGTATTCATTTTATCATCTCCTATAATACGGGAAAGTGAAATGAATGGGTTACGTACGTATTATTTCAGAAATTAATTATTTAAATATTTAATGAAACAATTATTATAGTTATAGTTTTTTTTTTTTTTTGCAATTAACTGTAGTATTTATCGAAATCAATAGCTAAGCGAGCTGGGCTTGACTGACGAATATATTACCCTCTGCAGATACTTTCTGATGCAACTTTTAATCATGAAATTTTCATAGCTTAATCCTTAAGTTTTTTATTTAGTAATAAATTATTATTTTCAAGCAATTTCAAATCATTTTTTTTTTTTTTGTAATTTAGAGGCTCAATGGTTATTGTTGTTTAATTTGGAGGTCGGCGGAAAAATTGAAAATAATTTAAGCTGCATATTAAGTAGTTTAATCATTATTAAATTAGAAGTGCGTGTCTTACATATAAAAGTGCAAAGGTAGGTAGCACTAAAGATCATCATCCCTCAGTGTATTCTGCATTATTGCTTTCTCTTCTTACCGTTGACCTTAATTCTTTTGATGGCATCCGCGTCTTCTTCTTCATCTTTCTCAAATTCCAGAATCGAAGGCGACGTGTTCATCCATTTTTATGGAGAAGACATCCGTAGGACTTTTGTTTCTCATCTCAGATCTGCCCTTTTACAGGCTGGTGTAAAAACTTCCCTCCTTCGCCAGGTAGAGGGGCGGGGATATTCGCTACCATTTGAAGGGTTTCAGATTGGAATAGTTGTTTTCACCAAAGCATACAGTAAATGTTTTTTGTGTCTTGATGACCTTGAGAGAATCGTCGAATGTCACGAGACTCAAGGCCTAATGGTTATGACCGTGTTTTATGAAATTGACTTATCCGATTCAGCTTTTCTGGACGCTGATAAGCCCATGTTTTATGAAATTGACAAATCTGATGTAGGTCATACTTTGAAGGCTGGTATTCAAAGGCCGGATCATGCACTCACCAAAGTTGCAAAGTTGCCTTCTATTAGGGATGGAAGTAGTCGGAAGGCTGGTATTCAAATTCATAGTAATCAGAAAACTTGGTTCCCGAGGTCCACGCGGGGGATCCGTGCACTCCGCAAAGTTGCAAATTTGCCTACTTGGGATGGGAGCAAACACAGGTAAACCAATCCATACTTTGGAAACTTTTTCTTAAAACATTTTGAGCATAGAAAATAAAACAAATTTTCTACACAATTATTTTTAATAAAAACATAAAAAAATATATTTCCATAAACTAAAATTAATTTATATATAAATCAATTTGTAAAACTTCTCTCATAATTTCTTTAAAATTTTAATTTCTTATGGAAAAATTTATCTTGTTTTTTCTTCTAAATGTACAAAAGGAGAAAACTTGTTCAAATGGATGCAATATCGGTTTCTGCAATTAAAATTTCAAATTTGAAGAATCAGAATTATTATTTTTTCGTTTTTCTTGAAAGTGAACAATTATCTGAACAAATTTTCTATACTATTTGGCGCTCATTTTGTTTGACATTTGTGTCTGTATTTATTGAACTTGAAGGAATGATGCTGAACTAGTGGAGGAAATTGTTAAAGTCTGTTCTCACTAGACTTGAGCGCCCCTTGTCTATAACTAAATTTTCTGTTGGATTAGAACCCCATGTGGAAAAAGTGATTGGATTGTTTGAAAATCAACCCACCAAAGTTTGTATTATAGGGATATGGGGAATGGGAGGATCGGGTAAAACTACCGTAGCCAAAGCCATCTACAATCAAATTCCTTATACATTTGGTGATAAAAGTTTCATTCAAGATATTAGACAAGTTTGTGAAACAGATGGCATTGTTCATTTACAAGAACAACTTCCATCAGATGTCCTAAAAACAAATGTTAAGATAGAGGTTGGTGGGATGGAAAAAACTATTATCAAGAACAGACTTTCTGAAAAAAAGTTATTCATTGTGCTTGACGATGTGAATGAGATGAATCAATTGAAACACCTATGTGAAAATGGTAAATGGTTTGGTCAAGGAAGTGTAATAATCATCACAACTAGAAATTTAGACCTGCTTTGTCAACTTAATGTTGATCATGTTTATGAGATAGATGAAATGGACGAAAATGAATCCCTTGAACTTTTTAGTTGGCATGCTTTTAGAGAAGCAAAACCGAGGGAAGACTTCAATGAACTTGCAAGAGATGCAGTTGCTTATTGCGGTGGACTACCACTCGCTCTTGAAGTCCTTGGTTCTTATTTAAGTAAGAGGTCAGAGAATGAATGGAGAAGTGTATTGTCGAAACTAGAAGTAATTCCCAATACTCAAGTTCAGAACAAACTAAGAATAAGATTTGACGGTTTATGCAATGACATAAGAAAGGGTATATTTCTAGATATATGTTGTTTCTTTATTGGTAAGGAGAGAGGCTATGTGACAGAGATACTAAATGGCAGTGGACTAAATGCTGATATTGTAATAACATTCCTCATAGAGCGTGGTTTTATAAAAACTGGAAAGAACAATAAACTTGGAATGCATCGTTTGCTCCGGAATATGGGACGAGAGATTGTGCGCCAAAGTTCAACAATGCAACCTGGGAAGCGCAGTCGATTGTGGCTTTCCAAGGATGTAGTTAATGTATTGACAAAGAATACTGTAAGTACATTCTTCATATAACATTTTGAAACTTGAAAGTGTTTTCCTCTATGTTTCATTTTCTAGTGAGCTAACAATAGTGATTTCCTAATTTACTTATTCTCTCTTATCATTACAGGGGACAGAAGCTATTAAGGGATTGTCTCTGAACTGTGACTCAACGAGCACTGATTTCTTCGAAGCTTATGCTTTTGACAAAATGAAGAGGTTGAGATTCTTGCAACTTGATCATGTACAACTGACTGGAGATTATGGATATCTTTCTAAACAACTGAGATGGATCTACTGGCAAGGATTTCCATTAAAGTACATACCTAACAACTTCTATTTGGAAGGCGCAATTGTGATGGATTTCCAACACAGTAATCTTGAAGTATTGTGGATAGAACCCAAGGTATATATTAAATCCAATTTTCTTTTCACACTCATAGGGTAATTAGAATTTTAACAATTGCCACTTATCACGGTTTCCTTTATTTTGTAAAATTACTATATTTTTTTTTTGTAGGTTTTGCCTTTGCTAAAAATCCTCAATCTTAGTCATTCCAAGTACATGATAGAAACCCCTGACTTTTCAAAATTACCAAGTCTTAAAAAGCTCATTCTCAAGCATTGTCCAAGTTTGCGCAAGGTACACCAATCCATTGGAGATCTCCACAATCTTCTACTAATAAATCTGAAAGGTTGTACAAACCTAAGCAATCTCCCAAGTGAGACATATAAGTTGAAATATTTGAAAACTCTCATCCTATCTGGTTGTCTGAAGATTGACATCTTTAAAGAAGATATATTGCTCATGAAATCCCTGACAACTCTAATTTCTGAAAATATTGCTGTGAAACAAGTTCCCATTTCAGTAGTAAGCTCAAAAAGCATTGGATATATACTTCTACACGGAAATAAAGGATTATCACTTACTGTTTTTCGTTCTATCATTTCGTCTTGGATGTCACATACTGTTGAGCCCCTGTCTCGTGTTCGTCCGTTTCGTGGCATTTCATCATCTTTAGTTTCCAAAAATATCAGGAATAATGATTTGGGTGATCTAGCACCAATCCTTAGCAGCATTTTAAATCTGCGTAACGTTTTTGTGCAATGTGTCACGGAGTGTGAAACATCGACACAAGTAATAACAATTTTGGAGGAAGCTCGTGGTGTAAATTTGACTACATTGAAAATAAGACCATCTACACCTGGAATTTCAAAGCATTCCTCAAGAGCATATTGGATTGAACTTGGAAGTTATCAAGAAGAAGTCTTCAATACTCTCCGCAAGAGCATATTTGAGGTTCCTTCTCTTTATCTACTAACTTTTACTATTCATCTTAGCTGTTAATTTGAAGACCATGAAACATTCCCGTAAAAAAAATTCAAAGTAACTTCAATCCTAACATTCTTTTAGCACCTTCCCCTTCTATAACCACCTGGATTTATTTAAAAATACCTTTTTCTAATACTCAACAAGCCGAGTGATCATGCTACTAGGAAGTTGATTTCCATTTTGGGCTTGCAGTGCTTGCTTCATACTGGTTATATTCTAAATTATTTGTGTTGAAAATGTATGTAAACATAAATGCATCCTAATCCTAATGATTGACTGATTTATACACAACAAAACTATTAAACCAAATTTGTCTAGATATGTTCGAAATTTTATATTAAATAGAGGTAATGACCAAATTATATTATGTAAGTAAATTCAAAACTTATATTATAAGTTGATATTATAAGATTGAGTTAAGCCTCTTTGATTTATAGTATCATTTGTTATATAACTATCGAATCATCTATAAATATTTAGTGTCATGCTTGAGATATGCAGTCTTCAATGTGAGTGGGTTGGAGATCTCGTATTGATTAGAAATATGATTAAATTGTAATATATATATATATATATATATATATATATATATATATTTATATATATAAAAAAGTGGATAGAAGTTTTTCTAAGATTGAATTGGGTCTAAATCCACCTTCTAAGAGAATTAATTACGGGAACTATGTTCTAATTTATTCAATATGTAGTTATTTTCTTGAATTGTTTGTTTTGTACTTGTGCCTGAAGAGGTAAATGATAAAATGATTGAAGAAGTATATGAACAGAACCAATACAAAATGACTAAGCTATTTTTCTCATGCTACAGGGATTGGAAACCAGCGAGTCTTGTGATGTTTTTCTCCCTAGTGACAATTATCCTTATTGGTTGGCTTATATGGCTGAGGGAGACTCAGTCTGTTTCACTGTGCCTGAAAATTTTAACATTGATGGAATGATTTTGTGTGCTGTATATTTATCAACCCTTGAACACACAATAACTGAATGTCTTACCAGTGTCTTAATGGTTAATTACACAAAGTGCACAATCCAGTTATTCAAGGGAGACCCAACAATTTCCTTTAATGATGTAGATTGGCAGGGCTTGATATCACATTTGGTATGTGGAGACAAGGTGAGGATTTTTGTTATTTTTGCGGATGAATTTGTAGTCCAGAAGACAGCTGTCTATCTAATGTCTGATGTATCAATTGACAAGGAAGTGGGTATAACGAGCCCTAATGATACGAAGGTAAGAAACAAATAATGATCTGGAAAAAGTAAGAGTGGGAGGTCACATCGGACAAATAGACGACAAAGATCTTAAAGGGTATTTAAGTGACTCATTGGACTCATTTTAAATTAATGTAATGGTGTTAAGAGACGTGTACTCATTTTAAATTAATGTAATGCTGTTAAGTGAGATTGACTTATTTTAAATAGAATTTGAAAATTGATAACTTTAAAATTTGTACGATTACATTAAAAAATTATAAATATGAAGATAAAAAATTATATTTAACAAAAATTCACCTCATTGTTAAAAATTTCATAGTATTTATGTTATCATTATCTCCAGTAAAATTAACGGATAAATATGTATGGGACACATCCTCGTAATCCTTTTACAAATATTTTTGTGGATATTTGTAAAATTTATTTATTCTTTATCATACATTATTTTTAGAGAGTAGTGAGAGACTTCAATTTTTTAAAGTAGTAAGAAAACTTCAGTCTAATTTTATATGGATGTAAAGAAAATTATAATTTATTATCTATTAATCTAATCTAATAAAGTGAAAGTTATAATAATGATTGAATTTATATGAGGAAATTTATTTTAGATTTTTAACTAAGTTTGAAGTTCTCATAAATTTAGTTTGAAGTTCTCATAAATTTAGATATATTTTAAAATTGAGTTTGTATTAATTTTTTTTATCTATTAAGTTCTCGAAATTTTATATTTTTTATTTTGAATCTATGTTGTTTAATTATTTTTATTAACTAGATGACTTGATTATTATATTTTTAACATGATTGTTATTTTATCCCGTTATTTTGTCTCATTGTTTCATGTGTTAAGAAATGTGAGATGTTGTGATTAATACAAAATGATATTATATTTAATCTAAAATGTTATGTGATTAAAAATATGTTAGATAAAAATGTATTGTCGTTGTTACTTACATCAGTGATAGTGACGGTAATGTTTATGGTACTCATAACATGAAAGTCATCGATAAACTTTACGATCTCGTTTGTCTTATATTAAACATAAAATCTCACATTTTTAATATGTAGAGACAACTATTCATATTTTTAATATGTAGAGACAACTATTCAAGATGAGAGACAAAATAATAGTTATATCACTTAATTATTGAAAAAATTAAATAATAGAAATTTAATTAAAAAATATAAAAATCTTGAGGACTTAATAGAAAAAAAAAATTGTAGGAACTCAGTTAAGATATTCAAATTTTTTAGAAGCTTTAAACTTAATTAAACATTTATTTTAAAGTTAATTATTTAAATATTTAATTAAAAATTAACAATTTAAGTATTTTTTTCCATGGCAAAGGATGTAAGTATTTATTGAAATATATATTAAGACAATAGTTGAGCTTGAAGAGGGAGTCATCTTGTTTTACAGTTCATTAAAATTTAAAATTTTTAGTAAGCCTCAAAACTAATTTTATTTAAGTGAATTATTAACCCATAAGGTTTTAAAATTAGAATAATTCTTCGTTTCACTTTGGAAAAATGTATTTAAAAATAATTTAAATTTTACTAAATCAAAAAGTTGGGTCTTTTATATATAAATTATGTAAGGGAAAGGCTAGTAGCATTATCATCTCTCTGTGTTATGAATTATTGCTTTCTCTCTAAAGCGTTGACCCTAATTTCATTGATGGAAATGGAATCGTCTTCGCCAACATCCAAATCCGAATGGATATACGACGTGTTCATCAATTTCAGGGGAGTAGACACCCGCCGGAAGTTCGTTTCTCATCTCCATTCTGCTCTCTCAAAAGCTGGAGTCAAAACGTTTCTTGACGAGGAGAATCTGCAGAAGGGAATGGAGCTGCAAGAACTATTGCGAGCAATACAAGTGTCTCAGATAGCAATAGTAGTCTTCTCCAAAAGATACGCTGAATCTAGTTGGTGTCTTGATGAGCTTGAAAAAATCTTTGAATGCCGCCAAACTTGTTGCCAAAAAGTTTTGCCTGTATTTTACTATGTTCAACCATCCGAGGTACGTGAGCAGATGGGTGATTTTGGAGATGTGTTGAGAGCAACTGCACAAAATATGTATAAAGAAAAACATCTGGAAGATAAAGAAAAGCATCTGGTAGATACGTTGTCGAGGTGGCGCCGCACACTCACCAAAGCTGCAAATTTGACCGGGTGGAATGTCAGGAAAAGCAGGTAAATCAATCACCATTTAGAATTTATATGGAGGAAACTTCCTAATAATTATTTTTAATTTAAAAAATAAGCTAAATTTAATTTATATATAAGTTAAAAATCAGATTTAATAAAAGTTAATAAAAAGTAATTTCAATTAATTAATTTAAGGTTTAATTAAAGGTGTAGATATGTGGTTTCTGGCTTGATCAAATTTGATGATTTTCTTGACTAGTACTAGTCTTGAGCTAATTGCTTGTACTAGTTTGAATTTTTTTAATAATACTTTATTGATTCATGTTATTGTTATGACAGATGATAATTGAAATATGTTGAGATGTTAATTTTCATAAGAATATCTAAGATAAAACTTTTCTTTAAAAAATTAAGGCTTAATTTATTTACACAGCAAGCTACTTTTATTTTTTTTATAATTTTCTTAATGAAAGATATATTTGAACTTCTTATGATTTAATTGAGTAATAAGTGGCCATTCTGTTTTATCTGTAATTATTATTGCACTTGAAGGACTGAAGCTGAGCTAGTGGGTGACATTGTTAAAGACGTTATTAACAAACTTGATTACAATGTCTTGTCTATCACGGAATTTCCCGTTGGATTAGATCATCCAGTGCAAGAAGTGATTAGATTTATTGAAAGAACCAAAAGTTCTTGTAGGATAGGGATATGGGGAATGGGAGGATCTGGTAAAACTACCATTGGTAAAGCCATCTACAATAAACTTCATCGTTTATTCGAGAACAAAAGTTTCATTGAAGATATTAGAAAAGTTTGTCAAACAGATAGAAGAGGGCTCGTTCGTTTGCAGGAAAAACTTCTTTCAGATGTCCTGAAAGTAAAGGTAGAGATACAAAGCGTTGGAATCGGACAAACTATGATTGACAACCGATTTATTGGAAAAAGGGCGCTTATTGTTCTTGATGATGTGAATGAGTTTGACCAACTCGAAGCTCTATGTGGAAATACTCAGTGGATTGGTGAAGCAAGTGTAATAATCGTTACAACTAGCGATCTACATCTGCTGAAGAGATTTGAAGTTGATTATGTTTATGAAATGAAGGAAATGGAAGCAAATGAGTCAATTGAGCTTTTTAGTTGGCATGCTTTCAGAGAAGCAAAACCAAGAGAAGATTTCAATGAACTTGCAAAAAACGCAGTTACTTATTGTGGTGGACTACCACTAGCTCTTGAAGTCCTCGGTTCTTATTTGAGAAAGAGGACAGTGAATGAGTGGAGAAGTGTGTTGTCAAAGCTAAAAATAAGTCTCAATGCCCAAGTCCAAGGGAAACTAAGAATAAGCTTTGACAATTTATGTGATCAAATGGAAAAGGATATATTTCTTGATGTGTGTTGTGTCTTTATTGGTAAGGACAGAGGTTGTGTGACGGACGTACTAAACGGCTGTGGACTATATGCTGATATTGGAATAACAGTCCTCTTAGAGCGTAGCCTCATAAAAGTCGAAAAGAACAACAAACTCATAATGCATCCTTTGTTACGAGACATGGGAAGAGAGATTATTCGTGAGGGTTCAAGAAAAGAACCTGGGAAGTGCAGTAGATTGTGGTTTCAAGAGGATGTACGTGATGTATTGGCAAATAGTACTGTAAGTACATTGTTTACATACATTTTTAAACTTGAAAAGGTTTGCCTTTTCCTGTGCATTACATGTGTGGTTTGCCTAAACATGTGAGCTAACAATAGTGTTTTCTCGATTTTTCTCGGTTTTTTCATCACAGGGGACAGATGCTGTTGAGGGATTGGCTCTGAAATTGAATTTAACCAACAGAGAATGCTTTAAAGCTGATACTTTTGAGGAAATGAGGAGTTTGAGACTGTTGCAACTTCATCATGTAGAACTCACGGGAGATTATGGCTCTCTTTCTAAGCAATTGAGATGGATCTATTGGCAAGGGTTTCCTTCAACATACATACCTAACAACTTCTATCTGGGAGATGCAATTGCAATTAATTTGAAACACAGTAATCTTAGACAAGTATGGAAAGAACCCAAGGTATGTAGTACATGCAATTTTCTCTTAAACTAAGGTTAATTAAAATTGTAACTGTGGTCACTTATCATTATTTATTTCCATTTTTTTATTTTTTTCCTTAATTTTTTCAAAATACTATCTTTTTGTAGGCTTTACAAATGTTAAAGTTCCTCAATCTTAGTCATTCCAAGTACTTGACAGAAACCCCGGACTTTTCTGGACTACCAAATCTTGAAAAGCTCGTTCTCAAATATTGTCCAAGTTTGCTCTGTGTACACAAATCCATTGGAGATCTCTGTAATATTGTGTTGATAAATTTGAAGGATTGTACAAGCCTAAGCAATCTTCCCAGAGAGATATATAAGTTAAAATCTTTGAAAACTCTCATCCTATCTGGTTGTTCGAAGATTGACAAATTCGAATATAGTGCAGATGGAATCCTTGACAACTCTAATTGCTGAAAATGCTGTTGTGAAACAAGTGCCCTTTTCAATAGTAAGCTCAAAAAGCATTGGATATCTATTCCTACGTGGGTATGAAGGATTATCGCATGATATTTTACGTCCTATTATTTGGTCTTGGATGTCACCGACAATGAATCCCTGTCTCGTATTCTTCCGTTATGTGGCATATCAGCATCTCTAGATTCCATGAATATGCAGAATATTGATTTGGGTGACCTAGTACCGATCCTTACCTATCTTTTAAATCTTCGAAGTGTTTTGGTGCAATGTGACACGGAGTTTCAAATAACTAAAGTAAGAAAAATTTTGAATGACGTACTCGTACATGGGATACATTTCACTGAGTTAGAAATAGCACCATGTACATTAGAAATTTCAGACAATTCCTTGAAATCTTATTTGATTGGAATGGGAAGCTACCAAGAAGAAGACTTCAATACTCTTAACAAGAGAATATCCAAGGTTCCTTCCTTTTCTATTTATCTGCTTACCTTCGCTATTAGTTTTATATATTAATTAGGAGAACATGAAATAATCCTAGGTACCTTCAATACTCACCTTATTTTAGTACCTTTTTCTTCAATAATCACCCAGCTTCACTTAAAATACATATTTAGTAATTCTCAACAACCTTAGTGTTAATGCGCATATTATGCACTATGAAATTGATTTTCATTTCTTCCTGCTACTCTTTCTTTGTGTTTCATGTAATATGAATTAAAGATGTTGTCTCTTACTCAAAACAGTTTACGAGTATTGTCTTATGCTTCGTCTGATAGTAACATTGTGCTTCATTTGTCCAATCCAGATAGTCTATTTCTTGCTCTTGTGTATTCAGTCTCATGTTGTGAAAGTCATTGTGACTTGTCACGTATAAATACAGCAAAGTTTGGACCCCTCACAAGAAAGAAAAAAGAATTGAGTGGGAAAAAACGTCCTCTTTAAGTTCGAAAAGGAGGCCATAAAGAATAGAGGGGACAGAGAAGAGAGAATAGAAAGAGCCAGAGTGTGAGGTTTGGACTTTGCTTAGAATTTTTCTTAAAAGTGAAAAAGACAAGAACAAAGTTGTATCTTGGTTTGGATTCCAGTTTTGAAGGTGGAATTGCTCTCTCTCGTGGATGTTGGAAACATTCGTTGAACCTCATAAATTGTGTTGTTCTCTTTTTTTTCTGTGTTAATCTCTTACATAATTTTTTATGTTCTTGAATTTGGCTCCTGCGTTTCTTAGGTAATGCGGTTTTGGGTTCCTTGTCCTGCCGGCATAGATGATTTCTTGGAGTTTTATTTTCTTTCCCTTTTGGAAACAAAAGACCTGTATGATACAAGCATAAATTGATCCTAATGATCTTCAGTTGATTTATATTTAACAAAACTAGGAACCAAATTAACTACTATAGCTGTGTCTAAATAGATGCTATACATGTAATTTTCTGAAACATGCCTATTTTGTAATTTGGAATGACAAGATACTAACTGAAGTACATTTGAATAACACAATTGCATTAATGACTAATTAAGCTATTCTGCTAATAATGCTGCAGGGATTGGGAACTGGTGAATCTTATGTTTTTCTGCCAAGAGACAATCATCCTTTTTGGTTGGCCTGTACGGGCGAGGGACATTCAGTGCATTTCACTGTGCCTCAGGATTGGGACATGATGGGAATGGTTTTGTGTGTTGTGTATTTATCAACACCTGAAACCGTGGTAACTGAGTGTCTTAATAGTGTCTTAATGGTTAATTACACAAAGAGTACCATACAGATATACAAGCGAGACACAGTAGTTTCCTTTAATGATGCAGATTGGCAGAGCATAGTATCTCATTTGGGAGCTGGAGACAAGGTGGAGATTTTTCTGTCTTTCAGGAATGAATTGGTGATGAAATGGGCAGCTGTCTATCTCATGAATTATGAATTCACTGACATGGAAATGAAAACTGTTAGTAAACTACCTGTTGAGATTTATGATAGGAAGAGGAATCTTAAGGATCAAGAAAGCAGCCGGAAGAGAAAATGGTAACAGAGTATTAGAGACAGATTTATTTATAATGACACTTATAAATTATAATAATTAGTAATTATCCGTTGCTCTTTACCAAATAAATTGTTTATGGTAGGCAAGGTTTACACAACTTATATAAACTTATATAATGTATTTTAGTGGTTTGTAGAATTTCTAAATCATCTCTTCACATCAAGAACTTGACATTTTGAATAAGGTATTAGAAAAAGTTGAATTAGACCTAAAACTCACTTATCATCAAAACTTATCTTAATGAAATTTATAAAATTTATCACTCAACCATCTACACAAATCTAGTTTCATATTTATATGTCCAACCTCAACATAAAGACATCTGTCCAAGACTTCAGCGTGGGATAAAGATATTACATAAATAGAAATTCACTTTGTAACGACAAAAATGATTATGTGGAGAAATATCTGACCTCTGAAGCTTATTATTGGGAATAATATATAGTTTGACACTATAACCAATTGGTTAATCATAAGTGTAATACAATGTCTGAGATAATAGGACAAAGAAACCCTTGCAGTTTTGCTAACACTGCTCACAACTGAACTCTAAGAAGATGTTGAAAGTTGATTTTGCATTCATATGGCTAGATTTGCCCTCCACAAAATTCCCCCGACACCTTTTCCGTTTTAAAAAATTTCAAAAAGATATCCTGACAAATATATTATAGTCTCGAAATTATATATGATTCATTTAATAACTCTTTATAATAATGAATAATTAAGTCAATAACAACTTCTACAAATATTAAATAACCTTTTTAAATATTTAGAGTCATAAAAACATTTTTTAGCATAATAAGCTGTCGTGATTGTCATGTTTAAAAATATTATTAATATGTTGATAAGTATCTTAAAAGCATTGATTAAACAAACATTCATGATTGTATTTCTTTTACTAGATAAGTGAAAGTGAAGTCCGTGATAGAAGTACAATCCCTTGTATTTTCAGTTCTTATTGGAAGTTGAAGGGTACTTGGACGAGTTGTGCAAGGAGTAAATGTTTTCACTTTATGTCAAAGTTTTTTAAATAATAAATAAATAATTAAATAAATGAACATGGAGCAAAGATACTTATTATCTCAAGTATCGAATTAAGTTTTATTTGTAAAAGGCTGTCTTACCGTCAAGTTTAAATTAAGAATAGTATAATGAAGAGAATTAAAAATGAGTCCCTTTGCTCAATATCAAATTTGGTTGTTGTGCCGGTGCGGTCAGTACGACTGAGACCTTTACTTGGTATTCGGTCCAAATCGATCGACATGACCAAAGAGAGGTTGATTAATGATTCAGTATTTGTTAATCTCCTTTTATTAGGTTCATTAACAACAATGAATCCACAATAATCATATAAATTAGCACAGATCCCCAAGAGGTTAGGTATGTAATCATCTAATCCTAAATGTTGAGCGTCGAATGTTGAAGTCTAACTTGAGCATCAGAGTGTTTTTTGCAGGTACCATCTGAATTCGAAGCTATCAAGGAGGAGTGGGAGAGAGAGTGTGATGTGAGTTGGTTTTAGGTTCATTAATATTGTGACACTTTTTAAGAATTAGGATCAAGATTCTTAGCAATATAGAGTGAGTCACCTAAAGAAAATCTCCACTGGACATTAACTTAACAAGTGTTAAGTAGATGTGAAGGTTCATTTCCAAAGGTCCAAGACTAAAACACAAAGAACAAACAATTATTGAAAACAAGGTTAGAAAAACAAGGTGAAAAGGCAAGTATAGCTTGCTGCAAAGATGTATAAAGCACTCAAACCACTCTAAGAAATTTTTTTTTCCTTTACCAAGCCTCTCTTATGGATTGAATGAGTCTCAAGTGAAATATGCCAAAGCAAACCACACTTACTCAAGGACAATCACCAAAACTTTGAGGAAACAAGAAAAGACAAGCAATAAAAGGAATAAGCAAGAAAGCTAAACCAAAGTGGAAGTAAAGATATGACAAAACTTTGGAAAAGAATATTGAATGAAAATGACAAACAAAGAAAATAAGGCACTCAATAAAAGGTTGTACACAAAAAGAACCTAGAGAATGGTACTAGAATTGGTTTAACAAAACCAAAACAGTACTACAGAATATTAAGGTGTCAAAATGCGTGACTTAAACAATCTATGTTGAGCTGGATAATTCAAATTTGAATTTGAAATTTAAACCACAGAAATTTCAAGATCTTAGCTCAAATTTGGTGCTGGAATCACACCAAAATGATGCTCCAATTAATTGTGATAAAATTTTCAAATCTGATGCCACTTCACCATTTTTTTGGTGCCAGAATTGCACACTGATAGTATTTGATTTATAAATTTTTTTATACCTTGAATTTTGATTCACTTTTTTTTTCCACTTTTTTATAACACTTCGATCTATTCAGATCCATAATTTCACAATTTTTCATAAACAAAATTAAATTATCTAAGCAAAAATAGCCAGCACAGATTCAACAAAATAGAGGAAGCCTAATCTGGAATTAAAAACAGTTTTGAGAAACTTCAAAAACACAATAGAATTGATGTATAGGAACTTGTACGGATCTAGCACACAAGCATGAACTCAAATCTAAAAATTAAAATGCACCAAAGGCTCAACAAAACAGATTAGAAACTGCACTTAAAACTAAAATCAATGAACCAAAATTATCAATAAAAGTACTACATATAATTGATGACAATTTAGGAGAAACATGACTTGACAAAACATATATGGATTCAAAAATCAAAATGACTCAAACCACACCATATGAACCGATTGAATTTGCAAGAAAGACTCAAATAAAGCAAAATTAAAACAGCAACACCAAAACTCAAAGGAATCCTACACAAAATTGCACAAGAATTGCTTAAGAACAATTAAGCACAATGCACCGATTGAAATTTCCAAACAGCACAACAAATCAAACTAAAAATTCAAAAACAGCAAGACAATATGGAAATGATGAACAACACAAAATCAAGAATCAACATAAAAATTTAAAATGAAAAGAATAAGGCACACTTAGCTCTTGAAGAAGCTTGGCTCTAGATACCACTTGATGGAAATGTTCCTTCATTCTGGTTTGGATTTTCTTGGTGGAGAGTGCGGAAGCTTCATGGATTGGAATGGACAAGGAGCTCACGTAGAGCTTGTGGATTCCTTGAAGGTGAAGATTAATGAATGAGTGAAATTGCTGCTAAATTATTGAGCCAATTCTCACTCTTGTCTCCTACCTCTCTAGGATAGACACTTAGTCTTCAAATTTCCACTAGCTCAAGTGATTAGGCCTCACCTATCACTCTCCATACTTAACCTTCACCTTCAAGGAATCTACGTGAGCTCCTTGTCCATTCCAATCCATGAAGCTTCTGCACTCTCCACCAAAAAAATCCAAACCAGAATGAAGGCACATTTCCATCAGAGTGTGAGAGTTTAGTTGAGAAGAAAGAGTGAGGTGCAGACTAACTAACCAAGGAGCCGTTTGAATCTTTCTCTTGGTTCCAACCCTGTTATCAAGGTTCCGTCAAACTTTCATAGTTTAAGTTTAAATTGAACATGATTCCAAGCTCTCCTCGTATGACTCCTCATGTTCCTCCACATCTATCACTTTTTAAACAAAAGGTTCCCTTTATTTATACGAGGTAAAGAGGAACCTTTAAACCAAGTAGATAATATATCCACTAATGCTCCCAATAGCAACTCATCATGGCATGTTGACTTCAAGGTGCCTTCCCATGTGCTGGGATGAATGTATGCATTAGTTTTTAGTACTGATATTTTGTCAACTGATAAATGTGGCCAATTTACAACTACACATGTTGTGTGAAAAATAATTTTATATTCAAATGTGAGGTCGACATGCTGAGGTGAAGAAATTGAAAATTTTTAGGATTGAAATGTTCGGTAGATTTTGTGACTTTCATTTTCAACTTTCTCCCAAATGCGTTCTCTACTTCCAGTGCGATTTTGACTTGCAATGTTATTTCAATTCCGATTTGGAGTGAAAATTGCAGTGCGATTTGGATTTTCCTTGTGCCGTCAGATTTTGTACAACTGGGTGTTCATATGTTTGTTTGATTGCGTTTTTGTTTCGATGATGGAATTTTTTAAGGTTGGAGAGTGGAAATGTCTGATTTAGTGTTTTGTTTGGCTATATGTTGACGGAAGTTTGGATTGGTTTCAATTTTGTTTTTAAGGGTTTATCATTTTTTTTTGTTTTTCCATTTTAGGTTTATGGGGTTGTATTGTCGTGGGTTTGTTTAGTTTTAAATGTGTTTGTGGTCTCTGTATTTAGGATTTTTGTAGTTTTGGTTTTTGATTTGCGTTTAGCATTTATGGGTTTTTAGGATTTAGGGTTGTGAAAATGGGGTATGGTGTTTGTTTGTATTTGTTATTTACTGTGTTGTTTTTTTACCGTGTGTTTGTTCAATTTTTACAGTGTGCAAAGATAATGATTTTTGTGTTGTTGTAAACTTGAACTGTGATATTCATGTGTGTTTGGCTTTAGAACAAGGAAAGAGAACCCAAACTTTATGTATGACACAAATTTAAAAAGAATAAGTTTTTGAATAGCAACAATAAAGCAGTTAAGTTTGGTTAAAACTTGTAATAGAAGTTTAGAAAGTAATTAATGCTTTCTTAATAGACAATTGTTGAGTTAATAAATTTTTCAAGATATATTGACAACTAAGGGAAGTGAAGATGTTGAAGTGGTTGGGTTGTTCGGGGATATCCTAGTCTTGCTACTTGTGGAGGTATTTTCCATGGGAGTATGGGGGAGTTTATTGGTGGGTTCTCTGCTTTTTTTCATGTTTAGGCTGCTTTGGTTGCTGAGTTTTATGAAGTTATATATGCTATGGAGGAAGCTCAAAGGATGGGACTTACTAGTGTATGGCTTGAATGTGATGTTGCCTTGGTTTGTGCTACATTTACTGTTAGGATTAATGTATCATGGATTATTCGTAATCGATGGAATATTTGTGTTAATTACTGTGATAAAATCAGATTTAAGTTTACTCATATTTTTCGTGAAGGGAATGCGTGTGCAGATAAGTTAGCTAATTTAGGATTTATTCATAAAGAATCATTTCATTGGTATAATAAGCTTCCTTTTAGTCTGTTTTTAGAATTCTTTATGAATAGGTACAATCTACTTATATAACATTTTTTTTAACATATGGATTTTGGTCTAGTCCCCCCATATGTATATATTTTGTATTTTCTTTCTTTTTTCTTTTATTTTTAATAATACTTTTTTCGTGTGATGACAAATGATTGTTGTTACTTAAGGTGTCAGCATAGCTGAGATGTCAAATTGCATGGTAATGCCGAACATGAAAGCTTTATAAAATAATAAAAAAAAAAAAAGATGTTGAAATGGAGCCTAAGCTTTGATTGAAAACATTATTTTTCATTTTGAAGGCACACATGATGATATATTTGTTTTGTCATAAGTTTATATATTAAAATGTATATGTATTTTATATGCAGGTGTTTAGGTGTTGAACAAAAGTCTTATATTCAATCAACCCCGTTTGGATGACTTATGTTTTTGCATAAGGAGGTAAAATTGAGTCATGGACTTTTAAGTTAGTTATGTAGTAGTTGGTTGGATAGGAAACAAGATTTTGCAATTCAGTGTGAAGTTGTCTCGTTCACGTTGTTAGATGTTTGTTTAGGTATAGGTCTAAGAGTTGTTGGTAAAAAAAAAATAATTTAAGGAAAACAGGAAATAAATCTCGCAGTAGGAGTATTTTTTAACGAAGTGATGCAAATGTGGAGATTATTTTTTATGAAATTTTCAAGCATCACAATGATGGTTGCGTAGAGGACTTTTGTAGGTTGTACATTTCGTAAGGATTTTTAGAGTTTTTATTGCCTATTAGAATTGGTTCAGTTTATTTTAAGTTATTTAGCGGTGTTGATGATGTAAGCCAACTGGGTAGGTATAATTAGAGGGGTTTAGTTTATGAGTTTTTGGTTGATAGTTTGTGTTCGACTTTGATGTTTATGAGCAGCGAAAGTAATTTGTCATCTATCCATGTGGATGGTTGTGTGTACTTTTTGCAAGTAATATGAAATAGTTTAACTTCATTGGTAACTATTTGTAATTATTTTCTTTTGAGGTATGCATTTTTTTATTTGAAAAATCAATATTTTTTGAAACCTATCGTCATTACAACCCTGCATAAGACCTTATGATTCATGTTTTTTATGTGATTGTGGTTTGTTAGGATTTAGTGGAAATTGAGAGAAAGCACTTACCTGTGAGAATTTGAGAAGAAAATCCTTAATAAAATTGTCATTTCATTGTTACAAATGTTTATCCTAGAAAATTGATTACACTTATATATTGCTACATTTGGAATAGGAAGCACCATAATTTTCTAATTGTATCTGTTGTTTAGAGAATTGAACCAGGGTCTGATTTGTCAGGGTTTATTTACTTTTCTTGAGGACAAACAAGATTCTAGGTTAGGAGTTGATAAGCGTCGTTATTTAGTAATATTTCATACAAAAAGGATAGAGATTTATGGATTTTGATTGAGATTAAGTTATGACCCAACTCTAATTTAAGAAGTTATAATTCAATACTATATTTTTGAGTTATGTGATTAATGGAACTACTTAATCCCAATTTTATGATATTTTCAAGAATTTAAGGAAAGATGGAGCAAAGAGTTAGATGATGAATATAGAAGAGTTAGAAAAGAGAAGGGTTGGACATTCAAGATTCACCCAAATTCGCCCAAGCGAAATTGTTCCAGCGACAAGCTAGCTCATTGGACCAAATTTGCCAAAGTTCGCTCATATCTCACTTGTGTCTCACCCATATCTCACCAGGCTCGCCTGAGCGAGATTGTTCCAAAGAAAAGGGCTTTTCTATTTTATCATCTCACTTGAGCGAGATGTCACTTAAACCTAAGCCTAGATAGGTTAAGTAAAGGCGTAAGGAAGAGAGAAAAGGGAGAAAGGAACCCTAGAGAGCATCTGTCAAGGAGAAACCGTTTAAATCTTCTTTGTTTGCTTTTCCATTATCTTTTGGTGCATGAAATGGTTACCATGAGTAACTAGTTCCTTTCCTCTGGAATAAAATGTAATCGTTTCAAACTCCTATCTATTGAGGTAATATTCATCTATAATATTATGTTCTTATTTGATATTATTATTTTCATTTTATGCTTAAAGCTTGAATTTTTATTCTTGATTTAGATCTTTGGAAGTGACTGAGAAGTATTTTTGATGATCTGACCTAAATGAAAATACTTGATCTGTTTTAATACTAAGAATAAAATATAATATATCAAATGTTTTATAACATCTTTTCTCAAATGATAAGAATTTTTCTAAATAGTTGAGGAATCAATGTTTAGGAGATAATCTTAATAATTTATATTTAAGAAATCAATGTGAATGACTCTTTTTGTTGCATCAATATCAAATAAGTAAGAATGTTGTATGATTTTATTTACTAAAATATAAATGAGTGAGAAAAATTAACTTTAATCCCAATTTTATAAATCAAATTCTCATAATAATTTATTTTACTTTTTATTTAAATTACAAACACATTTTATTCAAACAATGTTCACAAATCTTGAATCAATTCATTGCACATATTTCAATATTTAGTGAGTTTTACACATTAAAATTTTAAGGGAACTATTTCTTGTGAGTTCGATATCTATCTTTTAAGACAAATTATTACTTATGACTCGGTACAGTTGTAGAATTAGTTCAATAATACACTCTCTCAAATACTCACACATCTCCTCCCTAATCAAAACACACCCTAAAAGATGATCTTTAGTGCTACCTTTCTTTGCCTTACACACTACTCTTATATGTAAGACCCAAACTTCTTATTTAACAATGATTAAACTACTTAATATTCAACTTAAACTATTTTCAATTTTTCCGTCAACATCCTAATTAAACAAAAATAAAATGTTATTGAGCCTCTAAAATAATAATTTTGACTCATTAAAAATCTTAAGGATGTATGTTGTTTCTTTATTGGTAAAGACAGAGGCTATGTCACGGAGATATTAAATGGTTGTGGACTATATGCTGATGTTGGAATACCAGCTCTCATAGAACGTAGCCTCATAAAAGTAGAAAAGAACAACAAACTAGGAATACATCCTCTTTTACAAGAAATGGGAAGAGAGATTATTCTAGCCTTATATGGGTCATTATTTTACATTATGAGAATAAAAATGATTCAGCTTATTCAACCTCTTAATTAAAAATATAATAAAAATTACAAAGAAAAAATGGAAAATTATACTGACACTGTTCAAATCATAACAGTTTGCCTCCCCTAAGTTATACAATTCATTTTTATTTTATTAAAAATGCTCATTTGTAATTTTGGAATGATAAAAAAATTATTATAGGGGTGAGGAGTCCATTGCATAAGTGACTAAGCTTGTTTTCCATGTTGCAGGGATTGGCAACAAAGGGATTGGCAACAAATGAGGCCTGTGCCTGTGAAGTTTTACTTCCAGGTGACAATGATCCTTATTGGTTGGCCCATACAGGTGAGGGACATTCAGTATATTTCACAGTGCCCGAGGACTGCAGCATGAAGGGAATGGCTTTGTGTATTGTTTATTTATCAAACCCCGAAATCATGGCAACCGAATGTCTTACTAGTATCTTAATAGCTAATTACACGAAGCGCACCCTGCAGATACACAAGCAAGACACAGTGATTTCCTTTAATGATGAAGATTGGCAGGAGATAATATCACATTTGGGAGGTGGAGACAAGGTGGAGATTTTTGTGACATCTGCTCATCACTTGGTGGTCAAGAAAACAGCTGTCTATCTGATGTATGGTGAATCAAATGATGTAGAAATTGAGCCGACCCAATCTGAATCGGATGATGTAGAAATTGAGCCGAGGCATTGTGAATCAAATGATGTGGAAATTAAGCCGAAGCACTGTGAATCAAATGATATCGGAATTGAGCCCATGCACTGTGAATCAAATGATATCGAAATTGGGCCCAAGCTTTGTGAATCAACTGTCTTGGAAAAGAAGTCTGATGATCCTAAGCCAAATGGAAATGCTTTGACTAGATTATTAAAGAAATTTGCAATGTGTGACTGGTAAGTCATATTCATATCCCTTTTATGGGAACAATTCAGAATTGTGTTGTGGAATTAAATTCTATTGTTTTTATTTTGAATAGGTTGTAGTTGGAAAATTCACTTTATTTTCCCTTGTTTCTCAGTCTAAGCTTATGCCTCTTTGGTTGTCCTTGACCTGTTCATTGTATTTTCTTGGTGTTATTTATGAGAATTGTTTTCATGTAAATAAATTGATTTTAATACTCAACAAGCCAGTGGTCATGCTCACCCACACGACTTCATGAATTGATGTCCACTTTTTTCCTTCTACCTTTTTCTAGAAAGAAAGAGGTGAAGTAAAAGTTACCTTCATTTTATAAATTGTCAAACTGAATCTACCAAAAGAATAAAAAACTTCATCTATAGGGCTTGATTAAGGTTATGTATATATTTGCCGATTCAAAAAAACAAAAAAGGTTATGTATATAACTATGTACACACCCATATAAACCCTAATATAAATACTCATGAATGAACTTTACTACATGTTTGACCTACAGACAAACTCAAAGAGAGTGAATTAGACAATGTGGGACGCACAAACCTGCAACAACATTCATATTCAATTCATAAAAATTTAACACATAGATCCGTGACGGAAATGTATCATAAAAATTTAACACATAGATCCGTGATGGAAATGTATCATATAAGAATATCTGTCCCACTTTTTTATATACTTGTGGGATTATATTTATTCTTTTATTGATAAAAGTTCAACAAAAACATGTAGAAAATCAAGAAATTTAAATTTAACGAGATGTACGTGTACTGGGAATCCTATAGGTTACAATGTTCTTGTTTAGTTGTTAGTTTGGCTGTGATTTAACCACTCCCTAGCTTAACCAATTACAGAAAATGAGAACAACTTCATGTATGTAACTTCTTGTTGCACTCAATTCATAAAAAGTATCTAGATGAGCATAAGGATCTCTGTGATCCTTTCTTGAAAACAAGTGGACTAAAATCAGATTGAGGAAGGCTAGTTTAATTTCTATTCCTCTTGCTTCTAGTGGAATGACAAATCTAGACAAATGTCTTGGTCCTCGACCTTGGTCAACCATGTTACTTAATGTTTGGATGGTATGAGATGCTTGCGAATGTAAAAGAGAAGAATCCCCCTGCTTTGCTCTTTTCCTTCTGTAGTTTTCTTGGCGTTGCTCCTATTCCTTTTTGCTACCTTTTCAATCTCCTGCTCAAAAAACAAGTTATATGTATTTCCTCTAAGTAGCATAAATCACCATAAACTAAATCAAGAATTAGTGCAGTAGTAAAGTGATAAGAACTTTTTTAATAGAATACAATGATTATGATTCTCAAGTACGATTATGTATTAAGATTAATGAGACTTAAAAACTAATGAAATTACTTGTTTTATTGCATATTCCTTTTTACCTTGACATATTTATGCTAGTCAGTCAAGCGACATCCGATACTGAGTGTTATAGGATCGTTCAATCCGATACTGAGTGTTATAGGATCGTTCAACCCTGACCGATATAAGTTTTGAGGTACAAGAGTGGACCCAAAATATAATATTGTGGATATTCAAATGAACTCAAGATACCAACCATTTGATCCATTTATTCTGGCACACAATGTTTGACAAGTGTACTATGTCACATATCTAGCATTTCGAGTAGAAAAATGTGGTTGGTGTATTGCAATAAAAACAAAGCCTAGAGGTCACCCCAATGACATTGAAGAGAACGTTCCTTACCAAGTAGATGAAATGTCACATGCCAATGATGTCATTGAAGTGGAAGGTATATTTGGATTACAAGAGGAAGAAGTTGACGATGATGACGTGGAGGAGTAAGAAAGGGGGAAAATAAATGCAGTTCAAGTAATAAAACTTATAAATGTAAATTGAAAAAACAAAATGAAATATTTTTAAATTAGACATAAAAAATTATAATCTGGGTAAATAAGGAGAAATGAAATCAAACTTTGTTTAATTTAGTCTTTAAATAAAGGGATGAGGCTACAGTGCTTCTTATGTTGAAACGAAAACAGAGACTACATAGCATATAGCAAGGCAAAAGACATAACAAATTATCGAACCGCAGCTATCTTTTTTCATGATGCAATATTTTTTAGGAGGATTTATGAATGAAATATTATATGCTAAAGCGGAAAAGAATTGACAAAAGTAACAACGAGAAAGCAAATCCAGTAAACAGCTCAAGTAAAGTCAAGGAAGCACAATGTGAGAAATGAGAAACAGGGTAAAATAAATATGAATCTTGTAACTATGAGCCCTACTCAAAAGAAAAACAAGGAAGGATCAGAAAAAATAAATTGCAATAGGGACACAAGGATTAATTCCATAACTCATGGGATCCGGCTGTTCTCAAAGAAGATAAATGACTTACCAGAAGTCACATTACAATGTTCTTTATAAATCTAATAAAGGAATTTTTCTTTGGCACAGGCTTCTTTTCTAAGTCATTTGATTCACTACATATTAGATAGACAGCTGTGTTCTTGACTACCAATCCATTACCAAAAGTCACAAAAATCTCCACCTTGTCTTCTGATCCTAAATTTGACATTATGTCAGGCCAATCATCATCATTAAAGGAAATTAGTGTGCCATGGTTGTGTATCTGGCATGTGCACTTCGTGTAATTAACAATTAAGACAGTAGTAAGTTCAGGTTCAATAATTTCGGAGGTTGATAAATAAACAACACAAAAAGCCATTCCCTTCACGACACGATCTTGAGGCACAGTGAAAGAAACAGAATGTCCATCACCTATATGGGCCAACCAATAAGGATCATTGTCACCTGGAAGAGAAACACACGACTCACTGCTTGCAAATACCTGTATCATGTGATAAACAAGGGCATGTTTGGTGAAACAAAAATGTTATACGTGATTAAAACAAATCTTGTTAATAGTTTTGTTGTATATATATCACCATCATTTCTTTAGGGATTTAGAATTCATTTCTGTTTTTCTCTCTCATAGTTTATATTTCTCCGATCATTGGGAATAAAACAATCATGAAGCGAGTAAACCAAGAAAGTAGAAATCAATCTGCTAGTGCATAGTATAAGCACAATGACTTGGTTGGTTAATTATTAAAATCAGATACTTTTAGATATGAAGTCATGAGGCTATAGAAACGAAGGCTGCTAAAAGTTCAGTGTTGTAGTTTTTACTAGATACTTGATTAGGATTATTTTATGTTGCTGATAAAAAAAAAAAGATTATTTTATGTTGTCTCAAATAATAGCTAAAATAATGGTGAAGGTAATAAACAAAGGGAAAGCTAGACAAGAATTTAAGTATGTTTTCGCTCACACTATTGAAGAATTCTTTGTATCTTCCGACACCAGTCAGAGAAGACCTGAGATCATGCTTTGAAATTCCTGATTCGTTAACATTTCCACCATATTCTGCCAGTATGGTTTTTACTTGCTCAGATAGTTGAAACTCGGCATCACATTGCACCAAAACACTTCGAAGATTTGCAAGGTTGCTAAGCAATGGTGCAATATCATCCCAACTATTATCCTCCATATCCATGAAGGAATTAATATAAGATAGGGGATTAATTGGTTGCGGCATCCGAGACCGAACGATAGAAGGAAAAAGATTATGTGAAAATCTCTCAAATCGAGGTAGGGATAAATACCCAATGCTTTTTGAGCATACAATTGTAAAAGGCAGTTGTTTCACAGCAGTATTTTCAACTATTAGAATTCTCAAGGATTCCATTTGCACTATATGTTTTTCTAATATGTCAATTTTTGAACAACCAGAAAGGATGAGAGTTTTCAAAGATTTCAAGTTACATATCTGTATGGGGAGGTTGCATAGACTTGTACAGTCCTTCAAATTTAGCAGCATAAGATTGCAGAGACATCCAATAGAAGGATGTACTTCGCGCAATCTTGGACAATCTTTGAGAATGAGCTGTTCAAGACTTGGTAGTCCGGAGAAGTCAGGGGTTTCTATCAAGTACTTGCAGTGACTAAGATTCAGGACTTTTAGACACGTCAAAACCTTCAAAAAGTATTATAAAGAAAATGAAAAAATAAAATAGTTATAAGTGGAAACAAATACTATTTTTATTTTAAGCTGAGTTTTAAAAGAAAATGGCACGTAATAAAAACCTTGGGTTCTTTCCAGACGAACCGAAGAAAACTGTGTTTTAAATCAATCACTATTGCATCATGCACATAAAAGTCGTTAGGAAGGTGTTCTGAAGAAAACCCTTGCAAACTAATCCATCTCAGTTTCAGCGGTTCTCTTACCTCTACAGGATATTTTCTTGTGAAAGGCCATCTCTCAATGACTTTTATCTCCTGTGATGAAAAGACATAAGAAAAACAAATATATTGCACATGAAAAAGTAACCACTTCCAAAAGAAGTTTCAAAACCATGGAGTAAGAATGTTCTTACAATATTCTCTGACAGTGTATATTTTTCATCGCTATCAAGCCACTGTGGACTGCTCTTCCCATGTTCAAGAATAATTTCTCTTCTCATTTCTCGTAGCAAATGATGCATTCCAAATTTGTTGTTTTTTTTAACTTGTATGAGGCTACGCTCTATGAGAACTCTAATTCCACTATCAGCGTCTATTCCACAGCCATTTAGGATCTTCGTAACATAGGCTCTGTCTTTATCAACAAAGAAACAACATACATCAAGAAATAAATCTTTTTCCATTTGATTATCTAAACGGTCGAAGCTTATTTTCAATATCTGAGGGATTTTATGCGAAGGAATATTGTCTAATCTTAACAAAACTCTATTCCATTCTTCTCTCGTCCTTTCATATAAATAAGTTCCAATGACTTCTAGAGCTAGAGGTAGTCCTCCACAATAAGCAACTACTTCTTTTGCAAAGAAATGGTATTGTTCTTTTGGTTTTGGTTCTCTAAATGCGTGCCAACTAAGAAGCTCAAGGGACTCATTGGAATTCATTAGATTTATCCCAAAAACAGAATCAACATGATGTATCCTAGGTAGGTCTTCATCCCTTGTTGTAATGATCAATACACTTCCTTCACCAAACCATTGACTGATTTCCCATAGGTCTAATGGATCATACTTTTTCACATCGTCAAGTACAACGAGCACCCTTTTCCCATGAAGTCTTTCCCGAATCATACTTCTTCCCATCTCAGCGCTACTTATCTTCACCTTTGTTTTTAGGATATCTGAAAGAAGTTGTTCTTGTAAATGAACAAGCCCTCTTGTTTGAATAACTTGTGTAATATCTTCAATGAAACTTTTCTTCGTAAATGTACCATGAATTTGATTATAGATGGCTTTGGCAAGGGTGGTTTTACCCGATCCTCCCATTCCACATATCGCTATCGTAAAAACTTGGATAGATTTATTTTTGATGATTCGAATCACATCTTCCACACGGGATTGTAATCCAACTGGAAATTTAGTAGCAGACAAGACTGGTAAATTAAGAACGCTCTTAACAATTTTTTGGACTAGTTCAGCATCACTCCTTCAATACAATTATACCAGAAGTCATTTATTAACAAAATTGAATCACAAGCTTAAAATATGGTTGATTGAGTCAGTGATTTACCCGTGATTGCTCTCATCCCATCCAAAGAAATTTGCAGCTTTGGTGAGTGCGTGGCTCCAGCTTGACATGCCATGCTCCAGTTGTTGTCCTGAAAATGTTTGTTGTGCAGTTGCTTTGAAGGCTTTACCAAAATCACCAATTTGAAGACGTACATCAGATGGTTGAATTTCGTAATAAACGGGCAGAACATGTCGGCAATAAGTTTGGTGCCATTTGATGATTTGTTGAAGCTGATGAAGACACCAAGCAGATTGAGAATAGGATTCGGTGAAAACAACAATTGCTACTCGAGAGATATTGAGAATAGGTTGTTGGATGTGAATTGGGTTGAGTGCATTGGGGTGGTGAAGGAAAGTGGTGAAGCCAACATCAGAGAGGGCAGAATCCAGATGAGAAACAAATTTCCTTTGGATGTCTTCTCCATTAAAGTTGATGAGCACATCGTATATTCGTGGGAGTTTGGATGATGAAGACGCCAATTCCATGGAAGGAATTGATGAAGTGAAGAAGTGTTAGAACAGAAATCAATGATGCAACGCAGTGAAATAGATAAGTAGCCAGAGATTAATATTATTTCTGTAGTATTGGAAGCGCGTTAAGACCATTGCAGAACCCTTTTTACTTTAACATTTAAGAAATTGGACAACACCCACTTTCAACTTCAGACAAAAAAACATATTAAACTAATAAGTATGATATCTTTCTAATTAAGTTTACTTTTAATTTCAAAAACATTATATGTTCTCTCGCATTTTATGTTAGGGACGTATCTCGTTAAATTTTAAAAGAATAAAATTAAAACATTTTGGATTTTGGAGATGGTTTGGTCTACACATAGTTGAGATCTACACATGATCTCGATTGGTCATCTCAACTATGTGTTAATTTTTTCTTTATCATTTTTATCATATCATAATTATTATTAATATTAAGGGGACTCAAACCAAAGTCTCTTGATAGACCCAAGAAGCTTCAATTACTACACCATTTATCATATTATAATTATTATAACACTAATTATAATTATACTTGTTATTATAATTATCAAAATACTAATATTATTAATATTATTTATATTACTTATATTTTTATATTAATAATGTTAATAGTATGGATACCTACCAACATCAATTTGTAGGTAATATTATTTTACGATAAGTGTACCTTATCAGAAGTAATAATTTGTCTTTAAAGACGGATATCAAACTCACAAGGAATAGTTGAATTCTCAAGTATAATATTTACTAAATATAAGACAATTTGTAAAAGTTTGTTGGAGAGTTGTTTGTATTGTGAATTTGCAGGAAATTAAATAAAGCAAAGTAAAAGATTTGTATGAGTCAATTGAGAAAATTAGGTTTGGGGTTCATCCTTCTCACTCTTCAGTATTTTTTAAAAGAATATAATATTCAGTCTTGATTGATATTTTTTTTTATCAGCAGTAAATAAATAAATTAAAAGAGACACTTTAAAAGTGTTTCAACTCTTATACAAAATTCAACTACCCAACCATCTTGCTTACATATTCAAAAGCATAGATAAAACCATCTTCCCCCACAAACACATACCAAAACAATTTGAAAAGCCTATAAAAATTTCTGCAGCAAAATACATTAAAAAAAAAACTACAGTAGTATGCAAAAAACTGCAGCAGCAGAATGCATACAAATAATGCAGAAAACCAAAACAGAACAATTTGGTTGTTGGCAACGATGCTTACAGCCTTTTGCTTTGCCTAATTCCAACTTAAACTAGCATAACATCTCCATGAATTTTGCTTCCCTATTTGTACAACTTACCTAAAAAAGAGGCTTTTGATTGATATTGATGCATATATAAAAATCATTTATATCTGTTGGGGTTGAGGAAACAAAACAGAGCAAATATTTTATTATCTTTGCTAACAATTACATTTATAATACTTTTATAGCTATCTTATGAGCAGTTACTTAGAAATATTTATTCAACAATTAAAATAGTAAAAATAAAGAGTCACATGCAATAACATGCATTTATGGGCAATTACAAAATCATAATATCCAACACTCCTCCTTGATTTTTTGACTGCAAACTCTAATCTTCTGTCTTAAGAATTCAAACTTGCTAGATGAAAGTGACTTTGTAAACAAATTTGCAATTTTTTTTCATCCTCGCTTTGCTTAATCTCCATTCAACACCTTTGGATAGTGCAGATTCTGAAAAACTTTTGTCAAAGCCTAAACTAAGAAGATAATTATCTATTCGGCTATACCATGCTCTTGGAGCCTCTTTTAAGTCATAAATAGCTTTAGACAACCTATAAACTTTGTCTTTTTTTCCTTCCACAATGAAACCTTTAGGTTTCTCAATATAAATATCCTCTTCAAGAAATCCATTTAGGAATGTTGACATGACATCCATTTGATGTACCTTTCTATGTTGAGGTATTTCAACAAGCTCCAAAGTTTTATTTTTCTCAATCATATACAACTCCTCCTCCATTACCTTTTTCCACTTTGGGTCATTGATAACTTCTGTGTGATCAGCAGGTTCACATACTGCAACGTTACATCTCTGATATATGTCAGAGGGTAATCAAGTGCCTTTAATTGGTGGATCATCTTCCATTTAAGATTTTTGCATCTCGAGAAGTCCTTGACCAAAATTTTTGTGCCATAACTCAGCAGTATTTTTCTTTGTTGAAAATACTGTCTGCTCCTCCTGAAATAAATCTAATGAGAAACTTTTGCCTTTCATTGTTACCTTGAACAAATCTTGTCCGGTAGCATCCTTGATCAAACACTGGTTATCTTCAAAAAACACCTTGAATCCTTTTTGTAGCAACTGACCAACACTCAATAAATTTTGATCTATGTTAGGTACATATAACACATCAGTAATAGTTTTGGTACTCGAATGTGTTGCTACAACTATGGTTCCTATTCCTTTTACTGGAATGTGACCCCCATGACCTATCTTGACCTTTGAAATTTTTGAAGGCTTCTACTCCTTGAAAATTTTTTTGTCATTGGTCATGTGATTTGTGCATCCACTATCAATTAGCCAAGATGCACTTGAAATATTGCTGCAAAAACCAATTGCAACAAAAAGTACATCCTCCTCCTCATTTGCAATTTGAGCATCTACATCTTGTTGCTCACTTTGGTTTCTACAAATGATTGCTTCATGCCCAAGTTGATTGCACTTGTTGCACTTAGCATCAGGTCTTCTCCAACACTTAAACGGTGGATGACCTAACTTGTTGCAATGCTTACAAGGAGGATAATTTCTACCTTTGTTTCTCCAACCACCTTCATGTTTGGTAGGTAAGGCTATTTCTACTACTGCTCCATCTTGTCTCATGGCTCTCCTTTGTTCTTGTGCTTGTAAAGCATTTAAGAGCTCTACAAGCGAAATCTTTGATAGGTCCTTTGTGTTCTCCAGGGTTGTTATGGTGGCTTCAAACCTCTCTGGAATTGTTACAAATAGTTTTTCTACAATTCTTGAATCATTTAACATAGATCCAAGCAACCTCACTTTGTTGGCAATGCTTAGAAGTATGTTAGAGTACTCTTTTACGGATTCTGACTCCTTCATTCTCTGTAATTCGAACTCCCTGATTAGATTCAGCACTTGCATTCCACGAATCCTCTCATCACCTGCATATTCTGAATTGAGATAATCTCAAATTGCTTTTGCTGACTTCAAGGACATTATCCTTGTGAATACCATAAGAGATGCTGCTGCAAATAGACATGCTTTTGCCTTTGATCTCTTTATCTTCTTTTCCTTCAGTGATTTTATTTGTGCCACAGTAGGGTTTTCTGGAAGAAATTGAATTTCATTGTCCTCTTCTACAGCTTCCCATAAATCCAATGCTTCTAGGTAGGTCTCCATACAAACAACCCACATCTGATAATTGTCTCCATCGAAGACTGGTGGTGCCATTACTGAAAAATTGGACCCTCCTTCCATTGATGCACTCTACTAACCTCACAGATTCCTCAAGAAGATAGCTCTGATACCAATTGTTGGTGTTGAGGAAACAAAACAGAGCAAGATATTTTATTATCTTTGTTAACAATTACATTTATACTACTTTTAGTAGTTGTCTCCTAAAGGCTTATGAACAGTTACTTAGAAATATTTATTCAACAATTAAAATAGAAAAAATAAAGAGTCACATGCAATTACATGCATTTATGAGCATTTACAAAATCATAATATCCAACAATATCGATTCCTCACATACAAAACTATTAAGAGAGTCTCATAAATATTGATTCTTCGTATATTTATAAAAACTTTTATCATTACGGACACATTATAAAACAATTAACATTTCAAATCTATTTTTAATACTGAAATATGTTAAGCACTATCATTTAAGTCAGGTAAGAGGATTAGTACTTTCTAGTAAAATCTAATCTTGGTATGCTTGTTTGCTATTTATTTATTTATTTTCCATCTTTTCCTTTCTTTATAGTATAGATTATAGTTAAGAAATTCATGTTTATTTTACCCTATTCGTTCCTCAGTGGTACTTCCTTGGCTTTGCTTGAGCTGTTTATTGTATTTGTTTTCTGGTTTTTACTTTTGTCCATTCTTTCCGCTTTTAGCGTATAATATTTCAATAGGAATCCTCTTAAAATAAGACATTGCATTATGATATAAAGACAGCTGCTGTTCGATATTTTGCTATGTGTTTGTTTTGCTATCTGCTATGAAGTCTCCGTTTTCATTTCAACATAATAAGCACAGTATCCCTTTATTTAATCTCACTTCTCGTTTTAAACTGATTCTATTTTTTTTATCTATAACTTAAATTTATATTTTTTTTCAATTTACATTTATAAGTTTCATTGCAGTTTTCAGTTTTGGTTTTTATTATACGTAATTTTTCAATTATATGATGAAATTATTTTAAACCTTTTTATAAGGGTTTCCGTTTTAACCAACATAGTAAAGGATTTTTCTATATTGTTTATTTAAGAAATATAGAAAATGTAAAGTTTTTAAGTCATTAAAATCTATATGAATTCTATACTAATGTCTATTAATTATATAATCAACACAACTAATCGTCAATAAAAATATTGTACACATTTATAATTTTATTAATTATAGTTATACTTGTTTTTGCTTTTTTTTAAAGATTGTATTTTGGACATAGATATCAAATGAATATTAGTTTATAAGAATTCATTTTAAAAAAAAATTTAACTAAATTAAAATAATTTGTAAGATCATGACTATATTTTGAAAAAATTTAGTTGAAAACTAAAATTGAAAAAATTACGTGAGTTGTACATAAATGAATAGTATAAAGAAACTTATAAATTGAAATGAAAAAAAAAAATTGATATATTTATATAAAACAAATAGAATCCGTGTAAATAACGAGAAATGAAATTAAACTCTGTTTCATTTAGTCTTTAAAGGGATGAGGCTACGGTGCTTTTACGTTGAAACAAAAACAGAGACTACGTAGTAGATAACAAAGCAAAACACAACAAATTATAGCAACTATCTTTATTTCATAATGCAATATTTTTTTACAAGGATTTATCAATGAATTACTATATGCTATTTTTTTTTTTTTTTTGAGGATTTCTCAATGAAATATTATATTCTAAAAGGGAAAAGAATTGAAAAAAGTAACAATGAGAAAGCGAATACAATAAACAGCTTAAGTGAAGCCGAGGAAGTACAATGTGAGGAGTTAGAAACAGGGTAAAATAAACATGAATTTCTTAACTGTAACCTATACTCAAATAAAAACATAGAAAGGAACAGAAAAGAAAATTACAATGAAGGACACCAGGATTAATTCCATAACTCAAGGGATCATTGTCACCTGGGAGAGAAACATGACATGACTCACTGCTTGCAAATACCTGTTTCATGTGATAAACGAGGGCATGTTTAGTTAAACAAAAATGTTATATAAGATTAAAATGTACGTGTAGTTTCTAGTAGATACTTCATTAGATTATTTTATGTTCTCTCAAATAATAGCTAAAATGATGGTCAAGGTAATAAACAAAGGGAAAGAGGGAAAGTTAGAGAAGAACCTTAGGTATGCTATCGATCACAATATTTAAGAATTCTTTGTATCTTCCAACACCAGTCAGAGAAGAACCTTAGGTATGCTATCGATCACAATATAGTTTTTACTTTCTCAGATAGTTGAAACTTGGCGTCACATTGCACCAAAACACTTCGAATATTTGCAAGGCTGCTAAGTAATGGTGCAATATCATCCAAACTATTATCCTCCATATCCATGAAGGAATGAATATAAGATAGGGGATTCATTTTTGGCGACATCCGAGACAGAATGATAGAAGGAAAAAGATTATGAGACAATCCCTCACATCCACATAGGGATATATATATCCAATGCTTTTTGAGTATGCAATTGAAAAAGGCTCTTGTTTCACAGCTGTATTTTCAGTAATTAGAGTTATGGATTCCATTTGTAATATATATTTTTCCAATATGTCAATTTTTGGACAACCACAAAGAATTAGAGTTTTTAAAGATTTCAAAAAACACACACATACATATACATATATATATATATATATATATATATATATATATATATATATATATATATATATATCACTCAGGGGATTGCTTAGACCTGTACAGTCCTTCAAATTTAACACTATAAGATAACATAAACTTCCAATAGATTGGTGTACTATATGAACTTGGTAGAGGTGAGAGCTAGACAGAGAAGTGGCCAAACATTGCGATTTTATTGTACCTCTCACTTCATATCGGATGTCGAACTCTGAAAGCTTTACTGACCATCCTATCATCCTTCCTACAAGGTTGGGTTTAGACAAAATCTTAAAAATTGGATAATCAGGTTTTACCATGATGGAGTGGTTTTGGAAGTAGTGGCGCATCCGCTTGGCCATTAAGACAAGGGCTAGAGCGATCTTCTATATCATCTGGTATCTCGTCTCGGTCACATGGAACGTTTGGTCGACGAAATACACTGGTCATTCCTCTTTTTCTACTTCTTGAACTATAACAACTCTGATCGCTTCTTTAGAGATCGATAGATACACCATAATTGGCTGATTGGGCCTTGGCTTTTGGATGATGGTCGGTGAAGATAAGAAAAATTTCAAATGTGGAAGATTTCTTCACACTTCTCGTCCCTTTTGAACTTAGCTGCCTTACGCAGCAGCTGCACCATTGGCCTCGTTCTCTCGGCTAGCCGAGAGACAAACTTGGAGAGGGCGGTAAGATGCCCTATGAGTTGCTAAACCTCCTTTATGTTCTAGGGGCTTCGCATCTCAGTGATTGTCCGACATTTATCCGGATTGGCCTTTATCCCCCAGTGGATCAACATGAAGCCCAAGAATTTACCGCCTCCGGGTTAAGCCTCATGTTCATCTCAATGCTTCAAATACCTCCTCGAGGTCTTTGATGTGTTGTTCGCACAAGTTCGACTTAACCACTATGTCGTTGACATAATCTTCGACACACCGACCGGTAAGTTCTTTAAAGATCTTATCCATGAGTCGTTGGTAGGTCGTCCCTGCATTCTTTAAGCCAAACGGCGTCACCTCGTAGCAGTAGTTAGCGTCATTCTTCATGAATGCAGTTTTCTCTTTGTCCCAAGGATGCATGCTTATCTGGTTGTAGCCAGAGTAAGCGTCCAAGAAGTTTAGGATTTTATGACTAGCTGCTTCATCTTCCAATCGGTCGATGTTAGGAAGTGGATACGAATCCTTCGGACAGGCTTTGTTAAGATTCGTGTAGTCAACGCACATTCTCCATTGGCCATTGGGCTTGGTGACCATGACTACATTGGCCAACCATGTGGTATAACGGGCTTCTCTAATGAACCCGATTGACAAGAGCTTGTCGGCTTCTCTTGATGCTAATCTCTTCTCTTCACCATGGTTCCTCTTCTTTTGCACGACCAGGTGCGCTTCCTTGTGATGGACCAATTGTTTTGAAATCCTCTTCTCTGAAGGTGATGGGGGCATCCTTGGTCGAGTTGTAGCAGAGGCCTAGTTCACAGATTGCATGACACGAAGGTGTTTCTTTCGAGTAGAGCTTGAACATCCTTTTCCCGCAAAGCCACCTACTATTGTGTTAATGACTGCTCTATTGCTTCGTCGTGTCGGTTCGTCCCTTCTTGAGGGTTACTCATCCGATGGCATTGCTTTGGTTTCCTCTCTTCATGGATTCATTTGGGATAATAATCCTTACACCCTTCATCTCTTTTTTATGGTTATTCACGGTGTTGGGGAGAATGGTTTGAACTGCAATCGTCTCTTTGAAGGAATATGTTCAAGTGTCCAAGATGGATAAGTTCCTCAATCTTATCTATAATAGCTTGGCATTCCTTGGTCGTACGTCCATAATTGCGGTGATACCGACATTTTCTAGTCATGTTGACATCCTTAAGGCTTAATACCTTCCTTGGGGTGGGTAGGAGATTCCATATTCAAAGCATCTTCTAAAACCCGACCCCAATCAATATTCAGGTGGGTGTAGTTGAAAACGAGTTCCTCGGGCCTCCCAATTTTTCCCATGTGCCTTTTTCCCTTTCCTTCTCTGCCCCAATATCCGTCTGTACTTGATTCCGTTAGTCCTGAAGTTCTTCAAGCTGCATGAGCTTTGCTGCTCGTCATCTCAATTCATCTATATCGGACACGAGCTATCAACAAAAGGTTTTGACTGTAGTGTCGTTATCATATGGTGCATAGCCACCTCTAGAATCAGATTACGTATATTTAGTGATATTTTGTTAAATCTCTCCATAATCACCTTAAACAATTGTCCTTTGTCTTGGCATACATTCATGAGTGCTATAGAGGTTAGGTGATGTGGTTGACTGGTTGCGAATTATGTCCCAAACTTGGACATTAAGGTTTCAAAGTAGTCGATGGAATATGGAGGAAGCCTTGTGAACCAGCTAAGGGCTTCTCCATTCACTGATGTAGGGAAAACTCAATATAAGACTGAATCTTCGGATGTAAACAAACTCATATGAGTAGTGTAGATTGATAAGTGCCTAATTTCCGTAATATTTCATATTAAAATATAGGCACTTATGAGTATTAATTGATAATTTACATATAAAATAATCCCTAATTTATGAATTTATACCTTTTTACATTTTTTATGATCTTTAATTGAATAAGAGCATTTTATTCCCAAATTTGGTGTTAATTATAGGTTTCTAGGGAAGAATGGAGATTTGGACTAAAGAAGAATGATATATGCTAAAAGGACAAAGTGGGAAGGCCCAAAACGCACAAAAGAGAGAAAAAGAGTCCAACTCAATAGTGAGAATGCGTCAGATTAATCGGGCTATTTTTATGTTTTTATCATTAAGTCCATAAGCGCGACGCAGGAAGTCACTTAACCCTAGCAAATTAGGTTAAATAGGGGGCTAGAGGCACAAGCCTAGGGGGCCAGATTGAGAAGAAAACACCATAGAGTGAATTGTAACCCGATTGGGAGAATGGAAGCTGCTAGAAGTATGCATGGCTAATTCTACCCTTTGGGATTTGGAGTAATCTGCTCGAACTCTTATGTATTGAGGTGATATCTTATATTAAAATATTCAGTTCTTGATTGATTATTGGTATTGTTGTTTTACTTTTAATTTTCCGTGACAAATTGAGAATCTTAAATCTGACTGGAAAGTATTTTTAGGGTTCTGACCTAAACAACTATACTTGACATATTTGAGTGCTAGGAATAGACTTGAAATGTTAATTGCTATTAACATTTGAGCTTCGTTCTAAGTTGTTCTTATAATTATGCGAGGGATCGATAGTTAGGGAACATTCTTAAGGATTTTATATGCGAGGAATCGATATAAATGATTTTTATATGGGCATCAATTTCAATCAAAGAACTTAATATTGACATGCTAATCAAAATACATGAGAGGGAAAAAGAGGAAACCAAATCCCTATTTTTCCAATTGAAGCAATAACTCTTTGAATTGTTTTCTTGTTAATTCTTGCCAATATAAATATTTTCAAACCAACTTTTATTATTTTGTTTTATATTTAGCAAATATTGTACTTGATAATTCAACTGTTCCTTGTGGGATCGATATCTGTCCTTAGGGACAATTATTACTTCAGGGACTATTATTATAAACCCCCACATAATTATGTCAATCAATCTTATTAATGCACAATTAACGTGATTTTAATGCATAATATCCCAACCTCTTTGAATGTTCTAATTTACTTACTCAATATCCCTTATTATATTGTAACGCCCCTCAAAATCTTATTCATATTTATATTATAAAATAAACATAAAACAATAATACCAAAATTAACATTCACACACACACACACACACACACACACACACACATATATATATATATATATATATATATATATATATATAATAAAATACATCCCTTCCATTCAATGTGTTCTTCAAAAGGAACATCCCTCCTCGCAGGGAGTTAAATTTATACATCAAAAGTTTTCCAAAAATAAAACATTCAAATATAAAACGATCCTTTTCTCCATCTGCTCACTGAGGAGCTCTACCACCTGCAACATCAGCTGCTCCCGTGTAATTAACACGATCATCACAGGTTTAAGAAAAAACCAAACACAACACCAAAAACACAGGGTAAGCTAGATATTTTTAAAACTTTAAAACATGAAACTTGATATTAACGTAAACCATCAAATATTCACACATTTCACAATTTCCTCAAGTATCAATCATTCCACAAAAATCCATCAAGTGTCTATCACATTTCAATATTTCTCTTTCTCACGTCAGACTTCCACTGACCCATCACACATAGACACTTGACACTACTTCTGGAAGACTCGTGCGTTGAACTTAGCATCCAGAGACCTGCACCTGTCATACCACACCACTGTGAAATCCACACAGGGTCGCTGTGAAATCCACACAGCCATGCGCATAAACATAATCTCAATATCATCACTCTCCCGGTATGACAGGGTTAATTCATATAACAGGTCAAGTTGGTTATCTTTCAAACAACTTACCCATACATATGAACCTCCTTCGACTCTCACCACCTGAATAACTTCATCTATGTGATTCCATTATATCAGTAGAGTCAGGATCGTCTCATTCACAAGATACTCACAGATCAATACACCTCATAACCAATCTCAACACGGTATTTCCTTTCCTGAAAATACTATGTCTTGATCACAACTTCACATTCATCCAGTACATCATACCACACGTAAAAGCACAATTCCATCATATAATATTTTGAATCTTTTCTTAAACAATTCCAATCACAGAAACAATCATACCAAAGTTCAGATTTTCGAATATCATATGCATTTCACCTTTCAATCTCAAACAATTTCAAAACGACACTAAAACAGGGGATTTCGAAATTTGCATTAGAACCGGCGATCACGTCGCCCCACACATAAAAACAGAGCATCGTGCAAGAAAGTTTGAAAATCGGCGACCACATCGCCCCAACTTCAGAATCTTCTAGCCTACGGTTGTTATTGAAAATAAAGCTAGCTTCCCTTACCTGGACTTGCGTAAAATCTCACTAAGAGCTCCAAACCCACCGAGAACTCAAGGATGCCTTAACCTGCACCATAGAGTCCCGATCACAAAACTAACGAGATTACTCATTTTCTGCGTTAACAGAGACGATTTCTGAAGTTAAAAGAGTTGTATGCACAACCTATGCAAAGACGACCCTCTTAAATTCAGACTCGACTCAAAGAACAGAGCAAAACGACTTACTCTGTTTTAGGGCTTTGAGCAGAAAACTTGCAGAGTAACTTCCCAGGAGGACAATGGCAGTCGCCAATCGTAGCACTGGTACGTGAGGATAGCCGCGTCTTCGAGTGGAGGAGAAAGGAGAAAGGGGAACTAAATGAGTTGATTCCCTCAGCTCTTAAGGTCGAACGACTCTTTAGCCTTCACTGCCATTACCCACTCTCTGAGCAACCTTGCGTGCACACTTCCTTGAACAGTATGACCACGTGGGTTTCTACGCATACCAACTCTCTGATGCTAACTATTCTGAAACACCCTTTTTGTCTACGTGTCGCGCATGCAGGACATTCTCATGCTGGGAGCCTGGGTCCCACCTTATCTGTGTGAAACACGACATCGCGCGATAACCATCCACCGATGACTGCTCGAGCGATGACCATGCCTCTCATACCGGCGATGACTGATGCCTCTCATACCGGCGATGACTGATGCCTCTCATATCGGCGATGACTGATGCCTCTCATACCGGCGATGACTGATGCCTCTCATACCGGCGATGACTGATGCCTCTCATACCGGCAATGACTGATGCCTCTCCCTGGAAGACGACCGATGTCCGATGTCTCTCCATCTGGCTGACAACCGATGTCTCATTCAGGAAGACGACCGATGTGTCTCCCATCCTGGTTGATGACCGATGTTCCTCTCATCCTGTTGGCGATCTCTTATCGCCCTTGTGTGTGACGAGGACACATCGCCTCACTCTGGTCACTGATGTCACATCGTCACACCCAGCTGAGGGCTCGTCCTCCCATTCCTCTAAGTTTGTGGTATCACTCCCACATGACTCGGTGACGTCGATAGCTTCTCCTTCCCGAGGACAGGTCGGTACCAACTCCTCGTGCGCCAATGCATGCAACACTAAGGACAATCTCTTATGTCCCAGCATAGAGTTTCGCATACATAGCGTATCTAAGGTGCAAATCACACCTTAATACGTGTGATTTTTGGAACCCCCCTATGGTCCCCCGACCGACCTCTACCAGCTGACCTCAGACCTTGGGCGACGTCCGAGGTATGACCACCATGAAACTTTTATTACAAGATCTTTTTATTTTAAATAATCACATCTTCAGAAATTATTTAAATATAACACTTTTATTCAAATTAAATTTTTCTAGGTCCTTACATATATTACATAAATGCTCCGATTATATTACATGATATTCAAATTTTATGGAAAGTTACCATAATATGACACATTAATGTCTTGAGGAGCCAGTGTTAAAGATCCAAGTCCATGAAGGCTTATAAATAGACAACCACCCATAGGGAGTATCTCAACTCACATATTTGCATTATATTCACTAAATATCAAGTAAATTGGTTTCTTATTGACTTGAGCGTCGGAGTGTCATCGCAGAAGGAGCTTCTTTCATTCTTTGAGGGCTAGTCCACGGGATAGGAAAGGAGACCCCCAGAAGCTCGTACAAGTCTCGACCAACCTCGAGGCAACAAGAACAGATACCAATTTAGAAACTAATTTATATACCAATAATTTTTTAGTATATAAAAGTATCTAATTTAGTCAATATAGTAACTATAATTATTTTTTATTTCTAAAATTAGTTTCTATTTAATTATTTTCTTATAGTGTCCTTACCCACAAAGAAACATCTAAACTATTTATAACCTTTTGAAAAGTTGAAGGTTATCGTTCATTTAGAAGATAATGTACATTTATAGATTGTCATAATCGTGAGTGCCAAGATAATTTAACTTTTTCTTATATTTATCATTAGATTCCTCCATTACTATCCACATATAATTTTTTTCGAGCAACCAAAAGAATTATTGAATAAAATAGAGTAAAATTTATTAGAACAAATAAAAAAAATGAAAAGTACTAACATAAAATGCCATTGTTAAGTACAAATTTGTAATAACATTTAATAATTTCTTTCTGAATCTGAGACTTCCATAAATCCTTTTTTCATTACTTCTACACAATTGTATTTTTTCAATATTGTCTTAATCTTTAGATTCCATAACAATAAATTAGTTCCATTAAACTTCTCTATCTCATATTTTTCTTTCATGACTTTAAAAATCAACTCGTGTACTTTTCACAATAAATAGTATTGTATATGACAATAGACTGTAAACTAGTACATTGTATAAATTTAAAAAAAAAAATATGAATCATTAATATATATACACTTAAATACTTATTTTATTTTATTTTTGTTATAACTTATACTTATGCATCCACTTTCACATTACCGCATTCATAACTAAATTCTATTCACAATTAAACTCTATTATGTGAGACTTATCTTCTCACATGTTAGAGATTAAAAGAATGTAAGATTGTTCTCGCTTAAGATAAAAGACAAATAATAAACTTCATACAAAAAATATAGAGTAGAGAATGGATGATATTAATAGCATACTTTTTTTATTTATAAAGATAAACACATTTTTTAAACATATTTTCTATTTCAATTTTATTGAAAAGTTTAAATTCGTTAAATAAACATTAATTAAGGTAAAAATAATATATTTTTGTTTATAAATATAAACACATTTTTTAAGCATATTTTTTCTATATGAATTTTATTAAAAATTTTAAATTCGTTAGATAAACATTAATTATGACAATTTTTTTATAATTTTTCTCGATTTTTAACAAATTTTATTTAAAAAAAGAGAATGAATTAAAAAGATTTGATTGTCATTATTTTTGTAGAGTAACTTCCCTGCAGAAGAGGACTCACCGTTAACACCGTAAGGTCCATAACAATGACATTAGAGTGCTCTTTCCATTTACATGTCCCCTCGCACGGTGGCAGCGTTCATGGGTCCTTCAACTGGGTCCTTGTTCCTCGTCTTCAAAATTTTCAACCGAAGCATTTACGGTCTCACTCTCATGCTTTGGTTTCTCGCTACTGGGTCAAATATTTCTCATCCTTTTCCACACACAGCAGTTATAAAAGCTCTGCGAGTGTTCACTTCCACCAACTGTTCGAGCATTTGCGTCACCCAAACCAAGGTTGAAGTTGAAGATGATAAAAGCAAATGGAGTGATGCTACTGAACTTTTGAGAAAATGGGGTTGCAGTGATGATGATTTGGTGAGAATATTCTCGCGCTGTCCCTTGTTGCGCAATGCTGATCCCACGCAGGTCCAATCTAAACTGTGCCTGCTTAGTGATTTGGGCTTGCGTGCTTCTGAACTTGTGAAGATTGTCAATTGTAGACCAAGGTTTTTCCGGTCTCGGATTAACTCTTATTTAGAAGAGAGGATTGGACATCTTACATCATTGTTTGAGTCCAGGGAAGTGCTTCAGAAGGCCATTGTAAGGAACCCTTCACTGCTACTATCGGATGGTCGCTATAATGTTAAGGCCACAGTTGAGCTCTATGAGAAGTTGGGTGTTAAGAAAGGGGACTTGATTCAGATGCTGCTTTTGCGGCCCACGGTTATTTCAAGGACTTCCTTTGATGCTGAGAAGCTGGAATATTTAAGCAGGACTGGGCTTACTATGGATTCAAAGATGTATAAATATGTGGTGACTTTAATTGGAATCTCTCGCGTGGAAACTATCCGGGAGAAGGTGGCGAATTTCGAAAAGTTTGGGTTTTCTGAAGAGGAGATATTTGGTCTTGTGGGGAGGTCTCCTAATGTTTTGACATTGTCGACAGACAAGGTTCAGAGGAACATGACTTTCATTTTGGGCACGATGAAGCTTGATGCTAAGATGGTTCTAAAGCAGCCGTATCTATTGTATGCCAATGTGGATACTGTTTTGAAGCCAAGAGTTCTGCTAGCATTGAAGATTCAAGATATTGATTCAAAGTGGCAGATCATAGGACCAACGATAGTTAGTGTACTTAGGATGCAAGAGACGAGATTTTTGGACTTGTTTGTCAAATGCCATGGGGAGGATGTTGCCAATGAATTGATGGATTTCTACAAAAGGACAAAAGAGGTTAAGAGATTAGGAGAGTCATCAAAGAAGTGCAGTAGGAGAGGATTCCCTTTCTGAAATCTGAAATATTTTTATATGCTATAAAGTGATTTAGAGCTGAGATCCATATCCACTTTTTTGGTTATCTTGTTATTGGAAATTATTTTTGTGAAATTTTCTATGCTTATTTCTCTCTATTTGATTTTTAATGAAGATTTTTCCTATCTAGTACAATTTTGTAATACAGGTGAGCGGCAAAGCTTCAAAATCAAGAAATAATGTAGGTAATTGATTTGCGTATACTATGTTGTAAAGAGTAACCTTACAGATATATTATTGATCCTCACTGCCCTCATTTTTCGTCAGGGTTTGGCCTTGGCCCTGCACAGCATTCCTGATTTTTAGTTTAGAACTTTAGATTAATTTTCACATCAAAATAGCTTTCCCAGCTAGGATCTCACTGACTTTTCAATTACAATCTGTAAACTTTTTTCACTTCAAATAAGTTTATCGAAACATTAAAATTTTCAGAGAATTGGCTTTCAATCCTTGACACATACCATTAAAAAGATATCAAGAAGGACAATGACATTGTCGTGTTGGATTAGGATTCCTTAATCATATAATGAATGAAATTATGTGAGTAGAGAGACAAAGAGATGAGAGGCTCGAAAATCCCTTTAGAGAATTAGTTTCGGCCGTGTGATGTTAGAATATGAGAGTGTCTCTTTAGTTGTCTGGTAATCTCTATTTATAATACACCTAAGGGGAAACCCTAATTATTTATGGTAAGGATAATTACGTCCATCAAGCAATTACCAATAATATAATAGGATAAATATGGAAATTGATCAATTAATAAGATAAATAATCGTGAGGTGCCACATAATATTCTTACATGCAGTAAAAACAATTTTGTTTTCTCCCTGTTTTCAACATCTACTTCAACAATAAATTTCTGTTGCTTGATACTTTTGTCTGTTTTGTGCTGCTATCTGTTAGCCTCTAATGCTTTCTATTCAAATTGAATTTCAGGTAAAATTTTGGTTGCTGTGAAGGAACTGAAATATGTCATTAACTTTGTTATTATTAGTGTCGACCTCATTCTCTTTTTGTATACTTGCTGCTGTATCCATTTTATGACTACATTAAGTGAAAACTAATTATCTCTCTTAGTTTACCACAGATAAAACAATTATGTTTTTAGTTCACTTCACTTCCGAACATCCCGAATTAAAACTAAAAGAAAATTTGATGGTTGAAAACAAGACTTCGAGCAATCAAATGAAAAAAGAAATACATTCCTTAATGTACATTGAATTTTTCTTTCTTGGATGACTCTAATGTGCATTGAGAAACTGTTTTGAGGGATTACATTCTTGGTTGCTTACCTTCAGCCTACTGATGCGCATAACTTGTAGTCTGTGCGGTCATTAATCGGAACGGGACGAATTGACTTGCTTGCCTGTATAAATAAAAAAATAATTATTTTTCTTCAAAAGAAAGCATACTTCATTCATCCATTATTAACAGTGACTTTTATTTTATTTTTATTTTTAAAAAAATAAATTTAATGTACTAAAAAAAAAATGTTTTATTTTAATCTTCTAAAGAAGTTAACATTAAGAGTGAAACTGAGTTTAGTTTTAAGTAAAGTCTTATATTTAAAATTAGTTAATAAAAAATAATATAAAGAAGAGATTTCAATAAGATACTCGTTAAAAAATAGTCATCTTTATTAAAATATTTTGTAACAATACTTTGATAAGATACTCCAATACATTTACATACATATAAAGAGAAAATAGATACAAAACAAAACTTTAAATATTTTCAATCAAGTCTTCTAACAATCCTCATACTTGAATTCCTTTATATATTTTTTTATCTTAATTGAATGAATTGAAACAACAATGAAATTTTAATTTTTCAGAAGCAGAAATAGGTTCTTTTATAATTAATGAAATCTTATTTTTTTAAAAATATTTTTCTTACGCAGGCTGGTCTACAGCCTGCAAATTACCTCTTACGTCGGTGCATTCCTTGCGCGGGCAAGCTTACTCGACCTGCATTTTGCGAGCCAAACGTGGAACATGCTTATGCAAGACAGGACAACCCGTTTTTCCATCCCTACATTTACCTAAAATTTTAGAAAATTTCTTAACTGCGCATAAAGTTCTTAACAACACACCACTTACTCCTTCATAGCCACCACTTAATGTGACTGGCTACATTTTTACACTGATAATAGAAAACATACTTTGCTCACCTCCAATAAGGTCACTTTACACACACCTCAAGCACAACTTCACCAAACAACAAAAATTTAACTCAAATTTTTCAAAATTTCTTAATTGTGTAGAACATTCTTAATAGCTCACCACTTATCGTTACTAACTACATTTTACTTTGATAATAGAAAACTTACTTTCCTCCCCTTCAATGAGGTCACTTTATACATCTCATGCACCACTTAACTAAACAACAACATTTAACTCAATTTTTGCAAAATTTATAAACTGTACATAATGTTCTGAACAACTCACTAATGACTCTTTTACAGCAAGTGTACCGAGTTAAAAGTAATGAATTATTCCTAAAGACGAATATCGAATCCACAAGGAATAGTTCTAAAATATCAAGTATAATATTCACTAAATATAAAAAGATGCGTAAAAGTTTATTTGAAAGGTTGTTTGTATCATGAATTTATAAGAAATTAAATAAAAGCAAAGTAAATGATTTGGATGATTCAATTGAGAAAATTGGGATTGTGATTAATCCCTCTCACTTGTTTGTTTTTTCAATGAATAAAAACATATAAAATTCCATCTTGATTAACATTGATGCACATATAAAAATCATTCATATCGATTCCTCGCATACAAAATTATTAAGAATGTCTCATAAATATCAATTTCTCGGATATTTATAGAAACTTCTTATCATTACTAACATATGTTATAAAGTAATTAACATTTCAATTTTTTTCATAGAATTCAAATATGTTAAGCATTATCATTTAGGTCAAATGCTTAGAAGTACTTTCCAGTTAAATCTAAGGATCAAAATTATGAATAAAGATTCAAACTTTAAGAATAAAATCTTAATACCAATCATCAATCAAGAAAAAAATATTATAAATAAGTATCACTTCAATACATAAGAGTTCGAATAGGTTACTCCTAATCTCAAAGGGAAGAATTAGCCACTCATAATGGCCATTACAAGCATAGAAAGCAAGAAAAGAAGATCCAGGGTGTTTCTCCTTGATGAATGCCTCTTCTAGGGTTTTCTATCTCCAAATGTCCTCATAATGATGTCTAGGGTTATGCATCACGCCTTCTATTTAACCTAATTGGGATTGGGTTAAGTGACATCTCGCTCAAGCAAAATATTGCTTGCTTAAGCGAGTTTCATGAGAAAAAGCCCAACTTCATTGGAGGGAACTCACTTAAGCAAGCCTTGGACGAGTTCCTCTGGAGTAATCTTGATGGAGGACCATCCAAGCCACCATACACAAGAATAAAAGATAGATGAACTATTTGTGTAAATACTAGAATAAAGTTGTATAGGAACTATATTTTCGTTTCATTTCAATAGTACTTTATAGATGAAACAAAGAAACTTTAGATTTGCATATCTGAATACATGAGTGAGATTTAGGGTATCTATCGATTAAGGTAGCTTGCTTTTTAAGTTACCATAATTTTAGTTAAGTAGACTTAACTAATGTCTTAAGGAAGTCATGTGTGCTCCTTTGAGATGCTTTAGAAATCCTAACTTATCACACTAGTTGAACTTTTAAAATACTTGTGAAAATTTTTACCTTCAACAATGAGTGACCCATCTTATCAGTCTAGTGTGCATGGAAATTTATATGATCAACCTCCAATGGATATTAATGCATGACTCCAAAACCATGATCTACATTTTGCTTAAATAAGGAATCTTTTACATCAACTTGGTATAGACAGAGATCAAAAACCTCATAGGTCTCGAAGTCGAAATAGGGAGGGTTCTCATAGAACTACTAGTGTTCATCATCCTAGTCCTCCTCCTAATCATGCTGATTATAATAGTAACCATAATTTTGATTATTACCAACAACCTCCAAAATATCTTAAAAATAAACACTAGTCTACTTTTTTGGAACCTAAAATAACCCTTCGTCCTTTCTATGGAACATCCAGTGTAGACGATTGCTTAAGTTGAGAGATGAAGGTTGAACAAATATTTAACTGCCATCAAATTGAACATGAACGACGAGTAATCCTAGCCCCTCTTAGTTTCCAAGAGGTTGCCATGACTAGGTGGACTGCCTATCCTAGAGACCTTAATTTACAACATAACCCTCCAATTAAATATTGGAACGAATTACGGTCTACCTTAAGAAAAATATATATTCCTTCTTATTATGATAAAGATCTTATGAACCAACTCCATTGGCTAACCCAGAAAGACCTATCTGTAGACCAATATAGACAAAAAATGGAGTTACTTATGCTACGGGCAGACATTTGTGAAGAACCCAAACTATAAACATAGCTCGTTTCCAAAGTGGCCTAAATTTTGACATTAGGGATAAAGTTGAACTTTTACCTTATAATGATCTTAATGACCTAGTTCAACTATGCATTAGGGTAGAAGACCAACTTAATTGCCAAATTTCTTTTAGAAAATCTTCTTCTTATTTTACCCATCTCAATAAAAATTTTCGAAAAGATAGTTATGACAAAAATAGGTCACAAGAAAAAGAGATGGATCATTCACAAAGTAAATCTAAAGATAAAAATACTTATTTATCATCATCTAAAGAAGCTAAGACCAAAACAGTTAAATGCTTTAAATGTCTAAAAAAAAGGACATTTCTCTTTTGAATGTCCACAAAAGAAAACTTTACTTTTAAAATATAGACACTTATGGATATTAATTGATAAAATAAACAAAAAATAACCCCTAATTTATGAAATTATATCTTTTTACATATTTTATGATTTTAATTTTCAATAAGAACGATTTATTTCCAAATTTGTATTATTTCTGGATTCTAGGGAAGAATGGAGATGATTGGACAAAAGGAGAATATAAAAAGCTAAAAAGGGAGAGCTGGAATGCACCAACACCCACCAAAACTTGCCCAAACTCGTCTAAGCTAGACACCCCTAGAGGATCTCGCTCAAGCGAGCTCAACCTCGCCCAAGCGAGATTGCTCTAGTGACGTTGGACCTTTTTTCGTGCTTCTCGCCCAAGCGAACCCAATAATGCCTAAGCAAGAAGTCACTTAGCCCAATCCAATTAGGTTAAATAAGAGGCTTGAGGCACAACCATAGACACACAAGATTGAGAGGAAAACACTATTGAATAAATTGTAATCCAATTGGGAGAATAAAAGGTGTTAGAAACCCTAGAGGAGACAACCATCAAGGAGAAACATCTTGGATCTTCTTTTCTTGCTCTCCATGTTTGCAACAACCATCATGTGTGCCTAATTCTACCTATTGGGATTGGGAGTAATCTATTCAAACTCTTATATATTGAGGTGATATCTAAACATAATATTATGTTTTTAATTGGTGATAGACATTGTCGTTTTGTTTGTAATGCTTGGTTTACCATGATCTCAAAATTTAGATTTGATTGGAAAGTACTTCTAAGTTTCTGACTTAAATGATAATACTTAATACATTTGAACGTTAGGAATAAATTTGAAATGTTAATTATTATCAACGTCCGATCTTAATGATAAGAAGTTTTTATAAATATGCGAGGAATCAATATTTAGGAGACATCTTAATAATTTTATATGCAAAGAATTGATATAAATGATTTTTATATGGGCATCAATATCAAATCAAAGGACAAAACATTTTCATGCTAATCAAAATACAAAAGAGTGAGAAATATAAACCTCAATCCCTATTTTTCCAATTGAAGCAACAAACTCTTTGACTTGTTTTCGTTTTAATCATTGCAATCATAACAAATTCCAACTAACTTTATTATTTTGTTTTCAGTTTAGTGAATCTTTTACTTGATTATTCAACTATTTCTTGTGGGTTTGATATCCTTCCTTAGAGACAAATTAATACTTTTGACAACGTGTTGCACTTGTCACAGAAAAGTCATCAGTCATATATGTTCTTTAATTGTTGATAGTGATTCTTGTTGTAATTATTGTAGTTATAGGTTAGTCTATAAACTTTCTCTAAAAATTCAACTGCAACCTTCACCATACATCTTAGATTGGATTATTCAGCATGATGGTGTAGTTGTTAAAAACCAAGTAAGTATTCCATAAAAAGAGCAAAATATCAAGAAAATATTTTATGTGATATTATTCATATGGATATTGGACACATTATACTTGGAAAACCTTGCCAATTTGACCAACATACTTTACATGAGGGTTATACAAATAAAATCACTTTTCAAAATAATGGTCATAGATATACCTTGTGTCCTCTTACACTTGAGGAGGTACGAGAAAGAGAAAAAGAAAAAATTATAGAGACACCTTCATCCATAATAAAAGACTTTAATTATACACCTTCCAAAAAGTTGTGTCTCCTTACTCCATCTTCACTGGAAGGTACATCTCAGTTACACTATTTTTATATTCTTTAAAAAAAAACAAAACCCATACAGAAAAAAACTAATACAACATAATTTTTGGACTTAAATCATCTATAGTTTCTTATGATGTATCCCTATTTTGTTTATTTTCTTTTTCAGGTGGATTCATGAACCAAGAGCGTCATAAAGTCATTCCTTTCACATAAGGTGTCACTTTTATCGAATATGAGGACATATCCTTTTGAAGGGGGGGATCTTGATGGAGGACCATAAAAAAGCCACCATAGACAAGAATAAAAGATAGATGAACTATCTATATAAATACTAGAATAAACTTGTATAGGAACTATATTTTTGTTTCTTTTTAAGAGTACTTTATAGATGAAATAAAGATACTCTATAAATCCTAACTTGTCACACAAGTAAGGGCTTCTAGAGCATCTCAAATGAGCACACACGACCTCCTTAAGACACAATCCTTACCTTAGTTAAGTCCACTTAACTAGAGTTACAGTAGCTTAAGGAGCAAGCTAACTTCATCTATAAATACTCTAAATCTCACTCATGTATTCAGGTTTGCAAATATTTAATGAAGAGTTCAAAACTTGAACACTCATTCTCTCCAAAATCTCTCTTGTTAGTGAGCCTAATTGGCCTAATGAATATAGGGAAAGTTGGCTAAACCTCGTTCCCTTCATTGCACCTTCAACTCCACCAAATCATTGCACCTTTTCTCTATTTCAATGCACCTATTTCAATTCAATTATGTTGCCACTCCATTCATTCGATCAACCACGAGCTTGGACTACATTAGATCTTGCTTGAGCGAGTTTTCAATGAACCAAATTTTTATTTTCATCTTGTATTTAACTTGTCTATTCTCCTTTAGCCCTTTTATCTTCATCTTCCCCCCGATTCCTGAAATTAACACAAATTTGGGAACAAATCATTCATATTCATCTTATAACCCAAAAAGCATGTAAAAAAGGTTCCAATTCCTAAATTTGAAGTTAAATTATAACTATACTATCAATTAAAGTCAAGAAGTGCCTATCTTTTGTATGAAATACTACTGAACTATGACACTTATCACTCACCATGCACACTTGCAAAGGTTAGCACTTAGTATTACTCAATACATTTTACAATGATAATAGAAATTTTACTTTACTCTCCTCCAATGAGGTCACTTTAAACCCATATCATGCAACACTTCACCAAACAATAACAATTAACTCAAATTTTGGAAAATTTCTTAACTATGAATAGAGTTCTTAATAACTCACCACCTAACACCTGTAGAGGTCACTACTTACAATCACTCTGTACATTTTACATTGATATTAGAAAACTTACTTTGTTCACCTTCAATGAGGTCACTTTACACACACATATCATGCACCAGTTCATCAAATAACAACATTTACCTAAAATTTTGGAAAATTTCTTAATTATGCTAAAAGTTCTTAAGAACTCCCCACTTACTCCTACATAAGTCACAACTTACTCCTACATAGGTCATCACGTATAGTGACTAACTACATTTTACATTGATAATACAAAACTTGCTTTGCTCACCTCCAATAAGGTCACTTTACACACATCTCATACATCACTTCACCAAACAAAACAATTTAACTAAAATTTTGTAACGTTTCTTAATTGTGCATAAATTTCTTAACAACTCACCACTTACACCTACAGAGGTCATCACATACTGTCACTTAGTACATTTTACACAGATATTACAAAAATTACTTTTATTCACCTCCAATGAGGTCACTATACACACACATCTCATGAACCACTTTATTAAACAACAACATTTACTTAAACTTTTAGAAAAATTCTTAATTGTGCATAAAGTTATTAACAACTCACGACTTACTTTTGCATAGGTCATCAATTACTATGACTGACTAAATTTTACATTGATAATAGAAAACTTACTTTGTTCACCTCCAATAAGGTCACTTTACACACATCCCATACACCACTTCAACAAACAACAACATTTAACTCAAATTTTGCAAAATTTCTTAACAGTGCATAAAGTTATTAGCAACTCACCACTTACACCTACAGAGGTCACCACTTACTGTCACTCAGTACATTTTACAGAGATATTAGAAAACTTACTTTTTTTCCCTCCAAGGAGGTCACTTTACACACATCTCATGCACCACTTCACTTGACAATAATATTTAACTCAAATTTTGCAAAATTTATAAACTATGCATAAAGTTCTAAACAACTCACCACTTACACATGTAGAGGTCAACACTTACCATCATCATTGAGTACATTTTACATTGATAATAGAAAACTTACTTTGCTCCCTTCCAATGAGGTCACTTTACACACATGTCATGCACCACTTCACCAAACAACAACATTTAACTCAAATTTTGCAAATATTTTTAACTGTGCATAAAGTTCTTAACAACTCATTACTTACACATGCTGATAAGTGTCATTATTTAGTGAAATTTCATGCAAAAAGTTAGACATTTATTGACTTTAATTGTTTATAAGCTATGAATCAACTCTAATTTGAAAAATTAGAATTTAATAATATATTTTAGATTTATGACATTAATAGAACTCTGATGAATCTTGGTAATATTGATATATGATATTTTGTTCTTCTTTTATATTGGTATTTTCATTTTATGTTTAAAGCTTGATTTTTTATTCATAAACTTAATTCTTGTATTTTGTGCTTAAAGCATATTTGAGACATCGATGTTTAGGGAATAATCTTAATAATTTCATAATTGAAACATTAATATGAATGACTCTTATATGTTGCATCAAAATCAATTTTCAAAATTTATTTTCCCAACACAAATTGAATTTCTATTTATATAATAAAATTTAGTCATATAGATGGTGAAGTCTTGGACAATTATCTTTTATGTTTTTATTTTGAGGTTGGACATATCAAATATGTTTCGACCTTAAGTCGGAGAGATAGCATCGCTAGGATCAATCACTACATTCGAGGTATTGTTCGCTTTTGGAGGTTGGTGCTCCATTACGATTTTGTCCTTAAAAGGCACCTCGATCGATTAAAGGAGAAAAGTGTATTTAAACTGTCATTGACCTCGATTATTAAGCAATGTGAGACTATATTGACCATACCAGAATAAAATAATAAAATATAAAACTCGACTAGATATTTGTAGATAGTTAAATAACAATCAATACCAGGTGATACAATAGATCTTATAAATTTCATTACAATAAATTTTGATGATAAGTGAGTTTAAGTTCTAATTTAACTTTTTCTAATCCCTTGTTCAAAATGTCAAGTTTTTTATGTGAAGAGATGCTTCAGAAATTCTACAAACCGTTAAAATACATTATATAAAAGTTGTGTAAACCTTGACTAGCATAAACAATTTATTTGGTAAAGAACCAATGGATAATTACTAATTATCTACGTAATTACTAATTATTATAATTTATGTGTTATTATAAATAAATTTGTATCTAATACTCTGTTACCATTTTCTTTTCCGGCTGCTTTCTTGACCCTTAAGATTCCTCTTCCAACAATAAACTTCCATAACAGGTGGTTTACTAACACCTTTCATTTCCATGTCAATGAATTCATAATTCACGAGATAGACAGCTGCCCTTTTCATCACCAATTCATTCCTGAAAGACAGAAAAATCCCCATCTTGTCTCCAGCTACCAAATGAGATATTATGCTCTGCCAATCAGCATCATTAAAGGAAATTACTGTGTCTCGCTTGTATATATGTATGGTACACTTTGTGTAATTAACCATTGAGACACTAATAAGACACTCAGTTGCCACGGTTTCAGGTGTTGATAAATACACAACACACAAAACCATTCCCATCATGTCCCAATCCTGAGGCACAGTGAAATGCACTGAATGTACCTCGCCAGTATGGGCCAACCAAAAAGGATGATTGTCTCTTGGCAGAAAATAACAAGATCCACCAGTTGCTAATCCCTGCAGCATTATTAGCAGAATAGCTTAATTAGTCATTAATGCAATTGTGTTATTCAAATGTACTTCAGTTATATTAAAGAGTATATTTTAAACTGAACTTAACCTTATAAAATCGATTTATAAGATGTTTAATACCGGATGTTTATAAGACAAGAAACACTCATTATAATAGATTCTAAAGTTCATAAAGAAAATAATAGACACTAAATAACTTTCGTACCATATTATGAATTGTACTTCAAAGCTTAACTCAACTTCATAAAATTAGTTTCTAAAATGAGACTTGTACTCATCTATATATTATGAAATGTTCTTTATCTTTAATTGATGTGGGATTTCAACAAGTTAAACTCTAAAGCTCATAAAGAAAATAATAGACACTAAATAACTTTGATATCATAATATGAACTGTACTTTAAACTTAACTCAACCTCATAAAATCAGCTTATAAGATAAGATTTGTATTTAGTTATATATTATGAAATGTTCTTATCTTTTACTTAACGTGGGATCTCCAACAAGTTAGTATCTTGTTAAGCATTGAAGTTTTCTTTAGATACTTAGAATTATTTCATGTTCTCTTAATATCTAAAAGTAATAGCCAAGGAAGGTAAGCAGACAAATAGAAAAGGAAGGAACCTTAGATATGCTCTCTTTAAGAGTAGTGAAGTCTTCTTCTCGGTAGCTTCCCATTCCAATCAAATAAGATCTCAAGGAATTGTCTGAAATTTCTGATGTACATGGTGCTATTTCTAACTCAGTGAAATGTATCTCATGTACGTCATTCACAATTTTTCTTACTTTAGTTATTTGAAACTCCGTGTCACATTGCACCAAAACACTTCGAAGATTTAAAAGATAGGTAAGGATCGGTACTAGGTCACCCAAATCAATATTCTGCATATTCATGGAATCTAGAGATGCTGATATGCCACATAACGGAAGAATACGAGACAGGGGATTCATTGTCGGTGACATCCAGGACCAAATAATAGAAGGTAAAATATCATGCGATAATCCTTCATTTCCACATAGGAATAGATATCCAATGCTTTTTGAGCTTACTATTGAAAAGGGCACTTGTTTCACAATAGCATTTTCAGCAATTAGAGTCGTTAAGGATTCCATCTGCACCATATCTTGTTCGAATTTGTCAATCTTCGAACAACCAGACAGGACGAGAGTTTTCAAAGATTTCAACTTATATATCTCTCTGGGAAGATTGCTTAGGCTTGTACAATACTTCAAATTTATCAACACAATATTACAGAGATCTCCAATGGATTTGAGTACATAGTGCAAACTTGGACAATATTTGAGAATGAGCTTTTCAAGATTTGGTAGGCCAGAAAAATCAGGGGTTTCCGTCAAGTACTTGGAATGACTAAGATTGAGGAACTTTAACATGTGCAAAGCCTACAAAAAGATAGTATTTTGAAAAAATTAAGGAAAAAAATAAAAATGGAAATAATGTTAAGTGACAATAGTTGTTTTCTTAATTACCTTAGTTTAAGAGAAAATTGCATGTACTACATACCTTGGGTTCTTTCCATACTTCTCTAAGATTACCGTGTTTGAAATTAATTGCAATTGCATCTCCCAGATAAAAGTTGTTAGATATGTATGTTGAAGGAAACCCTTGCCAATAGATCCATCTCAATTGCTTAGAAAGATAGCCATAATCTCCCGTGAGTTCTACATGATGAAGTTGCAACAGTCTCAAACTCCTCATTTCCTCAAAAGTATCAGCTTTAAAGCATTCTCTGTTGGTTAAATTCAATTTCAGAGCCAATCCCTCAACAGCATCTGTCCCCTGTGATGAAAAAACCAGAGAAAAATCGAGAAAACACTATCGTTAGCTCACATGTTTAGGCAAACCACACATCTAATGCACAGGAAAAGACAATCCTTTTCAAGTTTAAAAGTGTAAGTAAATAATGCACTTACAGTACTATTTGTTAATACATCACGTACATCCTCTTGAAACCACAATCTACTGCACTTCCCAGGTTCTTTTCTTGAACCTTCACGAATAATCTCTCTTCCCATGTCTCGTAACAAAGGATGCATTATGAATTTGTTGTTCTTTTCTACTTTTATGAGGCTACGCTCTAACGGTGGGTTTGGATTGGGAGGGTGTGGGTGAGTGGAAAGTTGAGGATGAGTGGGAGTGAGAGTGTGAAGAAAGTGTGAAGAAAGTTAAGGTTGTTTGTATTAGGGTGTGGGTGAGTAGATGTGTGAAGAAAGTTTATTGAAATGTGTGAGTGATGTGATAGTTGTAAGAATATTATATATTATTTTGAATAGTGTCAATTGTAAGATTACATTTTTACCCTTGTATATAAAAAAAGAATAAATAACGATTAATCCTACTTCATATTTGAGTTAATTCTAATTTAAAATTAAAGTATACTTATATTATTTAATATTTAATTAATAAAAATAATTTTTTTATTTAAGATAATTTATTTACATAATTTTAATATTATATATGTTTTTTTAAATTTTGTTATGTTATATATATACAAATATATATAAAAATAATTTGAATTATAATTTTCAATATTATGAATAGCGAAATGATTATATTTTAAAAATAAATAAAAAAATTTAGAATATAACATAAATATTAAGTAGGTGTCAAAAGGTATAATATAAAGTCATTACATGAAGAACATAATAATGTTTATTACAAAAAGAAAAGTCATTCCCAGTAATAAATTTGAATTGTTCTTGTGGAGACCTTCAAACGGTTTTCTAGAAGACATATTTTATTCCGTTGTATGATAATAATCTCATCTTTTTCATCGGCAACATCTTCAGTGCACCATTTGAAAAAATTACAGCCTAGAACCATGCCACTTCTAATCTGTTTTGAAGAAAACAATAAAATTGAACAATGAATAAGTTTAAAATAACATTTTTAAGTTTGTTTCAAACGTAATTGAATAAATTTTACCTTGTAGTTGGGACAACCCCAAAATTTTTTTCCAGCATTTTTTTGTGTTGTCGCTATTCTCAAAACAGCAAGTTGTCCACAATCACAAATAGGATCAACGAAGGCACTTGTGGACCCAGTAGCATGGGTAAAAGTACCACGTTTTTGCACACTACAACCAGTACAACTAGATGACGATGTGTTGTGATACGCAGACATTGAATCACACTTAACCAATGCTGTCGAAGTAATAAGATGGTAAAAAAGTTGCATTGAAAACAATATGATTATGTAAATAAGTAGCATGAAAAGTAGCATAAAACCTTAACAATAACAATAACAATGTCAACGTCAAAAATAACAATAACAATAACAATTACAAATAAAAATAACAATGACAATAAGATAATGATAACACAGTCAATGGCCTTCATGACGTCGAATCTCACTCAGAGTATCCTCAATTCTGTCCATCCTTTGATCAACCCTGTCAATTCGGGTATTCATGCTCTGTATGCCGGACAACATTTGTTGTAACAATTCTGTTTGAGTGGGGTTTGCCTCTTGAGGTTGACGACCTTCATCATGTTGTGGTGGCAATTCATCCTCTTCATCATCTTCTTCATGTGCATGGTGAGGTCTACCAAGTTGCCATACGCCATTGACCTGGAATACATTTAATTTTGTCATAGTTTTTTTGCCAAAGTAATTATTCCATCCTAGCATTATTGGTTGTTCATTGGACAAGTCGAAGCCATAGACCTCCAAGATCCTCGTTATCAAATTTGCATATGTGAGAGGCATCTTGTTATCCCGACATTTGATGATGTGTTGCATGATGTAGTGAGGCCAATTAATGCGTACATTATTTTTTATTAACCACAACATCAAAACATCTTCATTCAGTAGTTGTGCATAGTTGCTTCCTCGAGGGCACAAGATATGCACCCATGTGTAATGCAATAGTCGGTCATTCATTTTCAGACTACCGACATTTTTGATATTCTCACCTTCAACATCTTCACGGATCATGGATGATAAGGCTACTGCTCGATCAAAATTAAGTTCCTCAGGGATCGTCCCAGGGGTTAACTTAAGACCGTCATACTGTAGATGAGCAATGGTCATCCAATCCATTTCTTTAATGTGTATGACTCTTCCGCAAATCTCAAAGGCAAGGTGACCAGCAGGTGTCAATTTTGCAGTTGTATAAAAGACTCGTACCAACTCCTCATAATACGGAAGATTAATTCCAAGGAAAGGTTGTAAACCTTGCCAATTCAACAGATTTTGGAATTCAAATCCTGGACCGCAAAAAAATGGAGTTTGCATCACTTTTGGTGGTATCACTGCTCTTGCGTGAAACTTCTTTTCAAACACTAACAATTGATGCCTGGTACTGAAGTATCTTGAATAATCAAGAACTTGTGGAATCCTAGTTGTTGGCTGAGGAGGAACGAGAACATCTTCTGCTGGAGATTTACCCTTATGGGTTCGGTTACGTTTGTGGGATGATGATGCCATGTACAATGCAAGTACTACAATAAATAACTAAAAAAAGTTAACTTAATATCATAAACATAATTGTAGGTGTACGACGAACACAATAGTGCAAGTTCACATAGCAAAATATTACATCGCGAATAAAAGTACAAGTTCACAACCCAAAATATTACATGTCCAAAAAGTAAACAAACAGAGTCAAATATTACATCTCCAATGTATAAACACATAGCAGAAAGACACAAATGCAACGCGATAGCAGAGATCAGAAATCAATGCCTGGTCATAAATGCGAACAACTTTGTCATGCGACGCTCAAATGGCATCCCAAATAGTTGTTTCACTCTTCCTGGATGCTCACATAAGAACTCGTAGCATTGATCCATGACCTGTTCATCTTGGATGTTAAGTTCGACCAGCATTGCCCAAATATCAGACTCTGAGTATTGGTACGACGCATGGCGACAATTCTGGTGTACATGCTCAGCATATAAGTCGTTCCTTCGTGTAATTTCCGCAACTATCTGTTGTGCAGAGGCTGCTTGTGCCCGAGCAATGTCAACCAACTCAGAGACATTCCTATTGGCATCCTTCATGGATGAAACACATTCTTGAAGATTTGTATTCAACAACGCAAAATGTGAATCAATACCGTCCATTGTTGGGCCTTTTCTTTTTGATCCTCTAGAGGAGGATGTGCCCGCAGAGCCTGCAGAAGGCATAGAAGGGGTATTTGAGGGAGTCTCAGAAGGAGTGTCACTGGATTGAATATGAGGAGTAGGTGACCGTGGGACGTAGTCATCTCCTTCTTCAAAGTTTGGTTGCTCAGGTATATACTCCATATTACTGTCATCAAGGTTGATGGTAAAATTACTTATGTTAGGACTTGAATTGATGTCCCGGGCTGTCCTGACCCGACTCCCAGTAGCTCTATCAATAGACCATAAGTCCTCCATAAGGTCATAATGGCGAATGGGATTGACACGCCATTTCGCAGCGGATGGTTTGGCCTAAAAACATGTCACATATGAGTACAACATGATAAATGTGCAATGAAATGTATTTGGTCTGAAAAATTATTATCATCTTACCTTGATCAACTCATTCCAAACTTCGTCCTCCGCTTCGAACCGTGTGGTGGTTTTGGTTCCATGCGAAACCACTCAATCCACTAAATAAATCGTGTACTTCCCTCCACCTATCCTTCAAGGTTTTTTTGACGATTTTTTACATGATTTTTCTTCATACATGTTAATCCAGCATGGTGTAGAGCCATCACAATGTTAGTATATCCCTGGGTGGTCCAACTACCGTCAATTCGGGTACCTCGTCGTACCTCTTCAATCATTGCATTTAGGAGAATAAGGTCCATCTCTTTCGTCCACTTCGTGAACTCTCTAGAAGCACCTGATGATTGTGGACCAACATTTTTCCCGCGATCCATCTAATATACTTAAATAAAGTTAGTATGAGAAGCATTGCAACAAAATATCAAATATATTAATTGATGAAATTAATTGTTTACATAATCTTGCCACATTTTGTTTGCTATATTATCTCTAATATGAGACCCTAGGCTATAATCATGGTCACGAGCATGGGTTGGGGTTGGTTGTACTTCGTCTTCTAACAATTCATGATCTACTTCTTCAAGCAAAGAGTCATCATTGTCAACCCCGCGAAGAAAGTTATGCAGAATACAACAAGCCAAGACAATTTTAGTCGTAGTATCCACATCATAATGGACCTCAGTCGCACTGGCTATAATTGGAAATCATTTTTTCAACACTCCAAATGTTCTCTCAATTACATTTCTAAGTGATGAATGTCGCAAATTAAACAACTCTTTAGCATTCTGTGGGCCTGTTCGCGAATATTCTTTCAAATGGTATCTAATCCCGCGATAAGGTGTTATTATATTTGGTGTTAACATAAAACCTGCATCACCAAGATAGTATTTTCCTACGAAGATTGTGGAAAGTTGCATTAGTATATAGAACTATAACCTATGTATTCCTTTGCAGACCAAACCCCCTCAAACTAACCTTCTGGAATAACCAAACCATTGTCTCGTACCAAAGCATCTTTCAATATCCTTGAATCAGAGGCAGTTCCTTCCCAACCAGCCAGGACATATGTGAGCTTCATGTCGAAGTCACAACCTGCAAATATGTTCTGGGTTGGCCAATCTTTTCTGCCTCGATAACGAGGTGCATCAGCACGTCCAACCTTAACACGTACATGAGTCCCATCTATGGCCCCCAAACAATCCTAATGTAAACCAACATTCATAGCTTTAATTATAGACAAAAAAAAACATAATACATAGCTTAAAGTAATGTCATGTTGAACAAACCTTAAAATAAAGGTAAAATCGACTGTTGTTAAGGATGTGTGGTTCTACAACCGTTCCATTTGGTTGAATTAAGTAATCCCCCTCCAACTTTAAGATTGCACTCAAAACATTGTGAAAGTGACGGGATACTGTTTCTCCAGACCGATGGAAAAAGAATGACACACTTCGATTTTTCACATTATGCCCAATAATGTGCAGAAACTTGGCTACTTGTTCTTCCATGGTTGATCGATATGCATCCTTAACAAGTCCAGTTGTCCGTATTCGTTCACATAATTGAAGAAAAGTTTATGGTCCCATGCGAATAATATCGCGACATTTTACAGTGTGAACCAAGTACTCCATCAATTCTTGTCTACGACGCTCTTTTTGTGGTTGGACGTCACTAATACAGTTGCTTGTAGGACGCATCGTGCGTAACATATTCAATCCAAAACCAATCATGCAGAGAATGATCACTGATGTTTGTTTGTTATTTTTTTTAATTTGTTGTTGGATTTCTGAAATTAGATTCATGTTGACCGCAACAACATCGTCATAAATTGCAACTGTTTCCTCAAAATCGACCATCTCGGTCTCGTCATAATGTCTTCTCCAATTCGTAACGTTATCCATCTAATGTTTAACTTTCATCCACAACCATTATTACGTGTAAGTGTGAATCCAACATACCAAAAACGGTTACCGTTTCGATGTATAAGTACACTGATACAGTGACCCTAAAACCTAATCTTAATTAATTTTAATCTAAATTTATTTCTATTATAACAAAATTGATATACATACATAAAAAAATTATATTGCTGCACATCAATTCTATGAAACATGAAATAATTATAAACAACCAATAAAATAATTACAGGTACTGAAATAAGAATAATAAAAATTTAATAAATATATACATTTATTAACATAAATTCAAAATTCTAATCTCAAATATTATTGTTTCTTTTTAATTACTACAACTTTTTTTCCATTATGTACGTAAATAATTTTTTAAAAATATAAGTCTTTTTACAAACAATTACATTAAAAAAAGTCAAAGTATGTACATTTATTACTAAAACATTTTATTTCTTTTCTAAACTTTTTCTGTTTTTTTACTTACTACAACATTTCCTATTTTATATATAATTCTTCTTCTGTTTTTTTACTTACTACAACATTTCCTATTTTATATATAATTCTAACATTAATAACTGTCAAATATAAAATAAAATTACGTTATACATTACAAATTCTTGTTCCCATTTGCTACAAATATTCAACTTTAATAAATTAAACTATTTATTTCAACTAATTAAATGTTTAAAAAATCAGAATTATGTATATTTATTATTAAAATATGAAATTTCTGACTTAGACATATATTTCTATTTTCCCAATTATAACATTAATAATTTATTTAAAATGTCAAAAAAAATACCTACACCAACTTAATTTCTATTTCCATATTCATTTTGAATAACTAAGTATTTCTCTTAACATTTTACAACACTACAATAACAATCAAATCATACACTTCAAATAAAACTTAAACCCTAAACTTATTAACATGAATAATAAAACCATAAATCCAACACAAATTTCAATAATAAAACCCAAAACCCTAAAAAAAATATGTTACAAAAACAACCTCATCCAAGCATTCCCTTATATATATCATACAAAACACATTTAAATAAAAAACAACTTAAAACAAAATTAAATATGAGAAAGAAAAAAAAACCTGAATGCACAACAAATTCAACTGAACTGGATAAAGTGGAAGAAGAGACCACCACCAACAACAACCACCAAGAACAACAAAGAAACCACCAGCAATCACCAATGAACCCTGAAAAAAAAAAAAAACAGTATCATAATCGATTATCAAACAAGGCATAAAATCATCCTAATCGATTATCCAAACCACAAGCCACCATAATCGATTACATCAGACGTGCAAAAGGCCACATAATCGGTTAAGACACCAACAATAATCGATTATCAGCTCAAATACACACAGCCCATAATCGATTATGCTTCAACAAATCACCAGATAATCGATTCTGTGGCACCCTTATTTTCTGTCATAACCGATTATGTAGAAAACGAAACCAATGGCAGCGCATACCTGGAAGAAAAACAACAACAGAATGGAACAAAATCAATTGAAGTCGATGAACTGGAAGAACACAGCACCACCAACAAGAACAAACCACCGGCAACGATGAACCCTGAAAAAAAAAAACCAAAAACACAGTAAGATAATCGATTAATGGAGAAGGCTAAAACGGGTCCTAATCGATTATCCCACATAATCGATTATGTTGGACGTCATATGGGCACCGTAATCGATTAAGACATGATCATAATCGATTATGAGCTGAAATACATACTGCTGATAATCGATTATGTGGGAAGGTATAAACAGAAAATCGATTATGTGGGAAGGTTATTTTCTGTCATAACCGATTATGCACAATTATGCAGAAGACGAAAGAAGGCAGCGCCAACCTGGATGGATGAAAAACCACTACAACAATGGAACTTTGCCAATCCTGAACAAGCCTCTAAACGCCACCAACCACTTCACAACTCCCTACCTACACTCAACACTCAGTTCCTTTCTGGCTTTTGATTATCACACAACTTTAGCTAAAGGCAAGGTGAACTCCCACACTACACTGCCCCTGTTATATACACCCGTCGTTGCCCTAACTTCCCAACCATTCTCTCACCTGTATTCCAAATTCAAATTTGGTCAAACCATTCCTGACTTCGTTCAGGAATCTCATGTGAGCAATGAACAGTGGACGACGGACCCAGCACTGCATGCACAGTATCAACACCTTTCCCAGGGCTGCCAGTTCCTTGTCTTTGCATGGGGTGGCAGGCTTGCATCAGTAAATTCAAAGCATCACAGTTAATGAGGGCACATGTGTTAGGAAAGATGACTTTAAACTAGAGGGGGGGTGAATTGTTTAAAGAGGTTTTCGCAAACTTTTCCAAGCTAGAATGAATATCTTTCAGAAATCAAATGATTAAGCAATTCAGTTTGCCAAAACAGCAAGCAATACAGCACTGCCAGGAAAACAATCGGTTGTTTCTTCGAAACAATCGGTTGTTTATACCAGCAAACAACAAATAAACTGAAATTAAAGAGTTAGGGATAGAGAGATTGTACACAGATGTTTATACTGGTTCACTCCAACCCAGAGCTACATCCAGTCTTCTCAGAAACCCTGAGGAAATCCACTAAGCAAACAAACCCAGATTACTTACACAACAACCAAGAGAATGACCTTGAACCCTTCAAGACACACACTCTCCTTGGTCAACACTGAGATCTCTGATCTTGAATACCTCAAGGTCACACAGACAATCTCAGCAACGTATACAGAAAAGATTCAACAGTTTACAGAATTACACTTGTTACAGATGAGATCTGAAATCAATACAAGTGAAAAACCTATCCCAATACTTCAATCAATCTCTCAAGCACTTCAGCAATCTCTTTTTCAGTTCTTAGTTCTTTTGATATCTTTCTTTTTCAAAACCAAAAAAGCTTATATAATACAGATCTTCTGATTATAAAAGGAAAGATTGTTTATCCATAATTGCTCTCAAAAAGATTGGTCAACGCATTTAATGACTGGAGCGTATACAGTTTCAAATCATTTAAAGCTCAGTCAAAGAAAACAGTTTTTCTGTTATGGTTCCAAAACAAACAATCGATTGTTTCCTCGAATCAATCGGTTGTTTTGTCACTTAACAGTTTTCTCCAATCAAAAACAGTTTTCAAAACTTTCTCAAAACATCTAAGTATAAACAATCGGTTGTCTCGACAGAACAATCGGTTGTTTCAACTTAGTTTGAAAAACACTTTGTTTCATTAAAGATTGAGATGCTTTTTGCTTTGAGATTAAATCTAATATTGGTTTACACTTTGAACTACCCCAGAACAAAACTATAAAGCAGCACAGCAGCATCACACAAGCAGAGGCTTCATCATCCTTCAAAGGATTTGGATTCTTCAAAACCTTGAACACCACTTGGTTCAACAATCTCCCCCTATTTGATGAAGACAAATCCCTGATGCTTGATCCCTGATGCTTTATGTTGATCTGATTAAATCTGAAGCAGTTCCTGCAAACGAACTTTTAGCAGACATTGAACGTCTGATATTTGGTTAGAAAAAAATATACACAGTTAAGGCTTAAACAATTAATATCAGAAAAAAACAGCTAAAAGCAGTCTTAAACAAGCATCTAAGCAAACAAGCATAAAATCTCCCCCTATTTGTCTTCACAAATAGACAAATATAAGAGATAAAGCCATAAAAAGTTCATATTACATCAGAATTATAAAAGCAACAGCAGAAGGAAAGAAAAGAAAATCAAACTTCAACAGCAGCAAAAACAATCGATTGTTTCGACAATCCAATCGGTTGTTTTTCTTCATTCTTCCTTATCTCCAAACTGAAGATCAAAGATTTGGTTCTGAACAGCTTCAATTTGTTCATCTAGGCTTATGAACCTTGCATCCATGTTGTCAAACCTGGTATCAAACCTCTGGAAATTGCTAACACACAGATCATGGAGGTTTCTTTGGTTTTCAGCAAAGCTATCCATCCTATTCATCATGAACCTTTCAAAAGGTGACATTGATTGAATCCTTTCTTCTGGATGTTCAGCAGCTGCACTGGGTCCAGCATCTTGAAATCCTCCTGTTGGATCTTCATGTTCAACATCCATATCTGTAGGTTCTTCTTGAGCAGCACCACTAGAGGAGGCACCATGATCACCATCCTTGCTTACCCATTTTCCACCTATTTTTGTAAATCCCATCTTGCTGAGTGATCCATTGTTCAACTCTTGAGTTGACTTGACCAGCTCAGAAGTCTCATCTTCCAGATTAACTTCAAAATAGTTTAGGAATTTAGATATCAAAATAGCATAGGGATAGTGATAGTCACCCAACCTCATTGCTTTTTGCATGTGCTCTTTGATGATGTGAATCCAATTTAGCTTGACCTTCTTGGTGATGCAGAAGATGTAAACCAGATCTTCTTCAGTCAAAACAGAATGGTTGCTCCCCCTTGGAGTTAGAATCCATGTCACAATGAGAGCTAGCAGCCTCTCATCCAGTTTCAACCCTCCAACTGAGCATGCACTCACTTGAGCTTGAGTGTTTTTCAAACAGCTTCTGTAAAACTGAATTTTGTTGAAATCCTCCACCACACCAAGATTGCCTTTGCTGATTCGCATACCAGAAAACTTGAGTCCAGCAACAGCAGCCCAAACCTCATGGGTTATCTCCATGTCCACACCTTTTACATGAGAAACTAGGTTGTTTCCCTCAAATTTCAAATTGGTGTAGAAGACCTTCACCAAGTCTGGATATATGTTGCCCTTCATCTCCAGAAACCTTCTGAGATACTGATCTTTGAGAAGTTTCCTCACATTGTCCAGCTTTTGACTTTTCAGCCAATCAAAACTCACAACCTTGGGGTTGTTGATTTTCTTGAGACTTGTCTCATATCTATATTTTTCTATGAGATCTTTATCTCCAGAAAACCATCCTTCCAGCCTTCCTCCAGACCTTACAACTCTGGTTTTGATTCTTCCAGAAGTGGGAGGTGTTGATTCCATGGCAGCAGAGATGAGAAAACAGAGGGCAGCTCTTCTTTACAGTTTTTCTCAAGAGATGGTGCAAGAGATGTTGCAAGAGATGTTGCAATTGGTTGTTCATCTGCACCTGATTTTATAACCATCCGAAAACCAATTTATGATTAATTCCATTCAATGGGTACCTGATTTTCAGAGAGAGAAGACTGTTCTGCACATGTCAGAAAAAGCTGAAAAACACATGGTCTTCACATGTGGACTTTGACTAGTCATTAAGGCACTTGAATTTCCAAGATTTTGGAGTATATTCCTTTATGATAGTTGTAACTTCTTTTCTGAACTTGTTCAGCATTCAATCACAGTATCATTGACCAAGATTCTCTATTTGAACTGATCTGCAACGAATAGAAATCCAAAAATAGAATTAAATCAATTTTTTTCACAGTGCTGTCAGACCCAAAACAATCGGTTGTTTCGAAGAAACAATCGGTTGTTTTTCTGCAGCAGTTAAAACTTGATTTTAAGAAATTTTAACCAAAAACAGAAGCAGATAACATTGACCAAAGAGGGATTAAACACAGGAAAGAACTTTAATACTAAAAATAGAGGACAGTAAAAGAAAAAACTCATCCTTGTGTTGTTTCATCAATGAGCCAATTGCTTGTTGATCAAGAAGGCTTCTTTTCATTGAATTGACCTTCTGCAAAGCATTGATTCAGCTTCAATGATTGCCCTTTGTCTTTAACAGTCTAACCAGTTGGCTCAGCTCCTCTTTTTCTATTAATTTTCCTGCACAAACATTAGTTCAAGCAACAAGATTTGGTCCTTTCACAAATGTGGGTCCAATTGGTTTCTTTTTCACACTTGGAACCTCACATCCTTTAGGGATCCATTTCATGTAGCCTCTTGGAACAGAAAACTTTCTTATTTTGCAGAATCTAACCGAATGTCCCTTTTTCATGCAATAAAAGCATGTAACAATCGATTGTTTCGTCTTAACAATCGGTTGTTTTTCTGGTTTTCTTAAAAAACTTTTTGAAAACCTATCTTGCTTGTTCTATGGATTGAAGCCTAAACCAGCCTTTCCAAAAATACAACTTTGAGATGCCAAGACATTTTCAAAGTTTGATTTCCCTTTTGAAAGCTTGTCCACAGTTTCAACAAGATATTGAACCTTTTTCTCAAGATTTTCACAATTTTCACAAATGAGAGTATCACACTTACAAGAGGTGTTTTTGAAATGATTTTCCATCTTTTCAAAATCAATTTTTGCTTTTCTCAGATCCTCTTCAAGTGATTTAACTCTCTTTTCAAGCCCATTGTTAAGATCTCTCAATCGATTGTTTGAAAGCACCAATCGATTAGCTTCATCATGAGTTTCTTGAAAAGCTTCAAGCAATTCACAATAATTTTGTTCATTTAAGGAAGCACAAGAACTTACCTCACTTGAACTACTTGAATCATCATCATCTTCAGCAATCAAACATAGGTTTGCTTTCTCATCTTCACTTGATGAAGAACTTGATGATGATACCTCATTTTCATCCCAAGCTATGTAGGCTCTCTTTGTCTTGCCTTTCTTCTCCTTGTAGCTTGCCTTTTTCTCCTTGCTTGTGTTGGGACAATCTGCCTTTATGTGACCTTGCTCACCACAACCAAAACAAGTATAGTTATTTGAATTTAAATCATTGGATTTCTTGTTTCCATACCTATCCTTGTTGTTGTCTTTGTTGCGGTTTCTCTTTAGGAATTTGCTAAATTTTCTTGACAGCAAACTCAGATTTTCCTCATCACTATCATCACTTGAATCTTGCTTTCCCTTGTGTTTGGATGCTTTCAAGGCTATGCTCCTTGTGTGCTTATCTTGATTCTCTTGAACATTGAGTCTATTCATCTCTAGCTCATGTTCCCTAAGCTTTCCAAACAAAGAAGCAACACTTAAGGATGTTAGATCTTTAGATTCAGAAATAGCAGTTACCTTTGGTTGCCATGCTCTATCAAGACATTTTCAAGATCTTGATGTTTAGCTCTTCTTTGTCAAAAGTCTTGTCTAGGCTCATAAGGTGATTGATGATATGAGTAAACCTTTTCTGTACTTCAGCAATTGTTTCACCTTTAAGCATTCTGAACATTTCATACTCTTGGATTAGAGCATGCTTTCTAGCTCTTTTAACTTCATTTGTTCCTTCATGAGTGACCTCCAAAGTATCCCACATTTCCTTTGATGATTTACATTGTGATACCCTGAAAAACTCATCAGAATTTAAAGCAGAGGTTATAATATTTTTGGCAATGCAATCAAATTTGGCCTTTTTGCTTTCTGCATCAGTCCATTGAGACCATGGCTTCTCAATGACAGAACCATCTTTTTCAAACTTTGGTATAAAAGGACGATTTTCAATTGCATCCCAAATTCCTTTGTCAAGAGATTCCATGAATATTTTCATTCTAACTTTCCAAAACTGGTAATTCAAACCACAAAACAAGGGTGGTCTATTTATTGAAGCACCTTCCCCAAAAGGTAGTCTATCAGCCATTTTAAAAGATTTTAGGATCAACTTGAATGACTTTCAAGAACCAAGCTCTTGATGCCAATTGTTAGGAAAGATGGCTTTAAACTAGAGGGGGGTGAATTGTTTAAAGAGGTTTTCGCAAACTTTTCCAAGCTAGAATGAATATCTTTCAGAAATCAAATGATTAAGCAATTCAGTTTGCCAAAACAGCAAGCAATACAGCACTGCCAGGAAAACAATCGGTTGTTTCTTCGAAACAATCGGTTGTTTATACCAGCAAACAACAAATAAACTGAAATTAAAGAGTTAGGGATAGAGAGATTGTACACAGATGTTTATACTGGTTCACTCCAACCCAGAGCTACATCCAGTCTTCTCAGAAACCCTGAGGAAATCCACTAAGCAATCAAACCCAGATTACTTACACAACAACCAAGAGAATGACCTTGAACCCTTCAAGACACACACTCTCCTTGGTCAACACTGAGATCTCTGATCTTGAATACCTCAAGGTCACACAGACAATCTCAGCAACGTATACAGAAAAGATTCAACAGTTTACAGAATTACACTTGTTACAGATGAGATCTGAAATCAATACAAGTGAAAAACCTATCCCAATACTTCAATCAATCTCTCAAGCACTTCAGCAATCTCTTTTTCAGTTCTTAGTTCTTTTGATATCTTTCTTTTTCAAAACCAAAAAAAGCTTATATAATACAGATCTTCTGATTATAAAGGAAAGATTGTTTATCCATAATTGCTCTCAAAAAGATTGGTCAACGCATTTAATGACTGGAGCGTATACAGTTTCAAATCATTTAAAGCTCAGTCAAAGAAAACAGTTTTTCTGTTATGGTTCCAAAACAAACAATCGATTGTTTCCTCGAATCAATCGGTTGTTTTGTCACTTAACAGTTTTCTCCAATCAAAAACAGTTTTCAAAACTTTCTCAAAACATCTAAGTATAAACAATCGGTTGTCTCGACAGAACAATCGGTTGTTTCAACTTAGTTTGAAAAACACTTTGTTTCATTAAAGATTGAGATGCTTTTTGCTTTGAGATTAAATCTAATATTGGTTTACACTTTGAGCTACCCCAGAACAAAACTATAAAGCAGCACAGCAGCATCACACAAGCAGAGGCTTCATCATCCTTCAAAGGATTTGGATTCTTCAAAACCTTGAACACCACTTGGTTCAACAACATGGACGACCATCAGCCATGCAGAAATGGTCCCAGTGAGTAAATGAGGAGGGCACAAAGGTAACTTCCATCATGCTAACGTGGCTTTCGTCGATGCTCAGTACTTTCTCCTCATTGTTGCGAAGATGGAAAATCATCGCAACTTTCTCTCCATGCGCTCCCTCACCCGCAACGATCAGCAGAAGCAAACGCGGGTGACACCCGCATATCCGTCTTCGCATTGGCACCTCCCCTGGATCCAAACACAGCATAAGAGAACTGTTATTCCAATATCAGCATATAGTCCACAGCCGTTTAGTACGTCCGTCACACAACCTCTGTCCTTACCAATAAAGACACAACACACATCAAGAAATATATACTTTTCCATTTGATCACATAAATTGTCAAAGCTTATTCTTAGTTTCCCTTGGACTTGGGCTTTGAGACTTATTTTTAGCTTTGACAACACACTTTTCCACTCACTCAGTGTCCTCTTTCTCAAATAAGAACCAAGGACTTCAAGAGCTAGTGGTAGTCCACCACAATAAGCAACTGCATTTTTTTGCAAGTTCATTGAAATCTTCTCTTGGTTTTGCTTCTCTGAAAGCATGCCAACTAAAAAGCTCAAGTGAATCATTTGCTTCCATTTCCTTCATTTCATAAACATAATCAACTTCAAATCTCTTCAGCAGATGCAGATCTCTAGTTGTAATGATTATTACACTTGCTTCACCAATCCACTGAGTATTTCCACATAGAGCTTCTAGTTGGTCAAACTCATTCACATCATCAAGAACAATAAGCGCCCTTTTTCCAATAAATCGGTTGTCAATCATAGTTTGTCCGATCCCAACGCTTTGTATCTCCACCTTTGCATTCAGAACATCTGAAAGAAGTTTTTCCTGCAAACGAACGAGCCCTCTTAATCTTCTCTAATATTTTCAATGAAACTTTTGTTCTGGAATAAACGATGAAGTTTATTGTAGATGGCTTTGGCAATGTTAGTTTCACCAGATCCTCCCATTCCCCATATCCCTATCCTACAAGAATATTTTGTTATGTCGATAAATCTAATCACTTGCACTGGATGATCTAATCCAACAGGAAATTCCGTGATAGACAAGACATTGTAATCAAGATTTGCAATAACGTGGTTAACAATGTCACGCACTAGCTGCTTCAGTCCTTCAATTGCAATACACTTATTACGATATTAAATCAAGAAGTTCAAATATATGTTTCATTAAGAAAATTAAAAAAAAAAAAAAAATAGCTCGTTCTGCATGTAAATTAAGTTTGGAAAACTTTTTCTTAACACCACAAACAGTAAGTAACATACACTTCAGTCTTCTTTATAATAATATTTTAAATTAAAAATAAAATTAAAATTATTAAAATATTAATTTATTATTATGTAACATGTATATTTTTATTCTTGATGGTGTTAAAATATCACCATCCATTAAGCCTTAATTAAAGTTTTACTACCTCACAAATTTGCCTAAAGTCCGTGTTGAGTATTTTATATATATATATATATATATATATATATATATATATATATATATATATTTATATATATTTTTTTATTTTTGTTGTAACAAGATTATATAATAATTACTTTGGTCTCCGTATCATATATCTAGTAAAAAAAAATCAATTTCAATAAATTCATCCATCAAGTTTTTTTCCTTCTCACTCCAAGATCCAGTTTAAGAATATTAAGAGACAATAAATAAGTTAAGTAATGAACAAAGGCAGAAATAAAAAAAATAATAGTCATTTAATTTCATTAATGATAAAATTAAACGGTAGCGTAAAAAAAAAATATATATTTTAGATACTTAACATATATAAAATTAAACGGTAATGTAATTTTGACAAAAAAAAAAAAAAAGATACTTAACACATAGAACAAACATTTTTAACACATTCAATTCGAAATATTTAAATTTATTTCATAGTTAAAATTTAATTAAGTCATAAAATAATTAGTTGGAATTAATTTTTATTAAATCTGATTTTTAAATTATATATAAATTAAAAATAATTATTAGAAAGTTTACTCCAAATAGATTAAGTGGTGAATGTTTTACCTGCTTTCCCTCACATTCCACCCACACAACTGTGTAGCGCCGGTCAGTGTGCGCCTCCACCTCAACAACTTATCTTCCAGATGTTGTCCTTCATAACTATTTCCTGCAGCTGCTCTTAACACATCTCCAAAATCACCCGTCTGCTTACGTACCTCGGATGGTTGAACATGGTAAAATACAGGCAAAACTTTTTGGCAACAAGTTTGGCGGTATTCAAAGATTTTTTCAAGCTCATCAAGACACCAACTAGATTCAGCGTATCTTTTGGAGAAAACTACTATTACTATCTGAGACACTTGAATTGGTCGCAATAGTTCTTGCAGCTCCATTCCCTTCTGCAGATTCTCCTCGTCAAGGAACGTTTTGCCTCCAGCTTTAGAGAGAGCAGAATGGAGATGAAAAACGAACTTCCGGCGGGTGTCTACTCCCCTGAAATTGATGAACACGTCGTATATCCATCGCGAAGAAGATTTCATTTCCATCAATGAAATTAAGGTCAACGGTTTGGAGAGGATGCAATAATTCAGAATACAGAGAGATAATAGTGCTTCAAGCTCAACTTGCTTTAATATATATTTCAATAAAAACTTACACCGTTCCCATGGAAAAAAAATACTTAAATTATTAATTGTTAGTTTTAATTAAATATTTAAATAATTAACTTTAAAATAAATGTTTAATTAAATTTTAAATTTCTCATAAATTTAAATATTTTTAATTGAGTTTATACAAATTCTTTTCATATATGAAATTCTCAATATTTTTATATTTTTATATTTTTTAATTAATTAAATTTCTGTCATTTAATTTTTTTATTAATTAAAGAGTATGACGTTATTTTGTCAAATCTTAATTAGTTATCGTGTTAAAAAATGTGAGATTTCATATTTAATATAAAATGAACTAGATGGCTATATTTCTCTATAACTTTCATATTTTCGTATTTTAGTAAGAGTAGCCATCACCATCATTCATATAGGTGACTACAATAATATTTTGTTATTTATCATGTTTTTAATAAAAAAATTACTTATTTTTTATATTAAATATAATATCATTTTATATTAATTTCAAAATTTCTTTTTTTTTTATACATGAAAGCAATAACAATAATGTCACACATATAGTAGTCAGATTACCTAATTGATGAAAAATAAATTAAACATATTGAAATGAAAAATATAAAATTTGTAATACTTAATAGATAAAAAATTAATATAAATTCAATTCTAAAATATACTAAAATTTATGAAAACTTCAAACATATTTAAACCTAAAATAAATTTTCTCATATAAATTCAATCATTATTATAACTTTCATTCACTTTATTGGATTAGATTAGTAGATGATAAATTAAAATTTTTCTTTACGTCAATATGAAATTAGACTGAAATCTCCTTACTACTTTAAAAAATTGAAGTCTCCTCCCCACTAGTCTTTAAAAAACGATATATGATAAAGAATAAATAAATTTTACAAACACCCACAAAAATATTTGTAAAAGGAAGCGAGATGTGTCACATACATATTTATCCGTTAATGGAGATAATGATAACATAAATACTATAGAATTTTTAATAGTGAGCTGAACTTTTGTTAAATATAATTTTTTATCTTCATATTTATAATTTTTTAATGTAATCGTACAACTTTTAAAGTTATTGTAGGGATATCGTGTGTGGAAGCGTAATAATTTCAACCAAAGATTATATGAGAAATTAAAGTAACAAGAAAATGAGAATGATACCAGAATTTTTAGGTGGAAAACCCCTTTAAATAGAGGTAAAAAAACCACCGGCGAGAGAGGCAAAAACCTTCCACTATAATGGTACTGGGAGTACAATGAATTCCTCTCAAACTAATAGATAAATAGCCCCAAAACAAATTCTCTCTATATGGGTTAAACACTTACACCCAAAGAAAAGAAATAGAGAGTATATGAAAGGAGAGAGAGGAAGCAAGTGTGTTGCTGTTTTTTGTGTGTGTTACATTGGTTGAAAGAAGTCACTATATATAGTGGTTCTAGGAGACAACAACAATCAAAAGCAATTAATTGAGAATGGTAACCTCCATTTGATGACAATTAATTATAAACGGTAAGTAACCTCCCTTTGATGACAATTAATTGTGAACGGTAAGTAACCTCCCATTGATTTCAGTTAATGACAAGAAAACGGAAAGAAAAGGTGAGTCATATTCCACAAATCTCCACCTTGACTTGCCTTTGACTGGAACACTCTCTCGCCATGAAACCTTGATTAAGTTTGGATAATACCAGCTAAGTCCAGGCAATGATCGAACTTAGCCGGTGGAAGTGCCTTGGTCAACATGTCTGCAGGATTTTCGGCTGTATGAATTTTTTCAACAATTATATCTCCCGTATCAACAATGTCTCGGATAAAATGGTGCTTAATTTCAATGTGCTTGGTCCTTGAGTGATACTTGTTGTTCCTGGTTAGGTGGACAGCACTCTGACTATCACAAAATATAACAAGAACATCTTGTTGAAGACCAAGTTCACTTACCAAGCCTCGAAGCCATATAGCCTCTTTGATACCTTCTGTAGCAGCGATATATTCTGCTTCAGTGGTGGACAAGGCCGCAATGGCTTGAAGTGAAGAATACCAGCTGATAGCAGAACCACATAGGGTAAAAATGTAGGCTGAAAGTGACCTTCTTCGATCTAAATCACCACCATAGTCAGCATCAACATAGCCAACTGCTCCTCCGGGATCGGCTCTATGTTGATCAAATACCAAACCAAGATCAGGAGAACCTTTTAGATAACGAAGTATCCATTTAACGGCTTCCCAGTGTGCCTTGCCTGGATTATGCATGAACCTGCTAACAATGCTAACAGCATAAGCTAAATCAGGCCTGGTACATACCATAGCATACATGAGACTTCCAATTGCATTTGAATACGGGACATGTGACATGCGCCTTTTGTCCTCATCTGATTTTGGACACTGATCTGATGACAACTTGAAGTGGGCGGCAATTGGAGTATTAACAGCTTTGCAATCTCGCATTCCAAATTTGTCAAGCATCTTAAGAACATACTTCTTTTGTGATAGAAAAAGTTTTCCAGCTTGACGATCTCTGCTGATCTCCATTCCTAAAATTTTCTTAGCAGGACCTAAATCCTTCATATCAAATTCACTGCTAAGCTGGGCCTTTAACTTGTTAACTAAAGATTTATCTCTTGCGGCAATCAACATGTCATCAACATATAACAACAAGTATATAAATGACCCATCAGATGTCTTTTGAAAATAGACACAATTATCATAGCTACTTCTGGAGTAGCCATGTCCAACCATGAAAGAATCAAACCTCTTATACCATTGTCTTGGTGATTGCTTCAAGCCGTAGAGAGATTTCTTCAAACGACATACATGGTCCTCCTTTCCAGGAATAAGGAACCCTTCAGGCTGCTGGATGTAAATTTCTTCCTCAAGATTACCATGAAGAAAAGCAGTTTTCACATCTAACTGTTCCAGCTCCAAATCATACAAGGCAACTAAAGCAAGTAATATACGTATTGAAGTATGACGAACAACAGGAGAAAATACTTCATTAAAGTCAATACCTTCCTCTTGATCAAAACCTTTTACAACAAATCTTGCTTTATTCCTTGTACTCTCAACACCAGGGATCTCTTCTTTTCTCTTAAAGATCCACTTGCAACTAATGACTCGTTTTCCTTCTGGTAACTTCACCAATTCCCATGTTTCGTTTTTGTGAAGACTCTCAACTTCTTCTTGCATAGCAGCAATCCACTTTGTTGAGTCGTCACTAGAGATAGCTTCATAGTAATTCTTGGGTTCACCTTCTTCACCCATCTCTTGAGCAATAGTTAAAGCATAAGCAATGTTGGCAGATTCTGCAATTAATCTTTGAGTCGGTTTTCTTGGTCTCTTTTGTGGAAGCTCTTGAGCCATAGGCCACGACTGTGGTAACCCTCGTCGTTGAGGTGGACATTCCTCATGTGGTCTCAAATGTTCATTTGTACCATCAATAGCAGTAGCTTGATCATCTTGAATACTGGAGGAATTGGGAACATTTTCCTCATGAGCAGGTGTTTTAATCTCAAACTCCACCTTCTCTCGAGCATCTTCCTGGTCACCTGTATCAATTGAGGAAATGACAGTATCTTTTACAGAAGAGAACATAGCAATTTCATTAAAAGTTACATTTCGACTGTGAATTACTTTGTGAGATTCTGGGTCATATAAACGATAGCCTTTAACCCCTAAGCCATAACCCAAGAAAATGCACTTCTTAGCACGAGGTTCTAATTTTCCCTCGTTTACATGAGAATAAGCAGGGCAACCAAATATTTTAAGATTAGAATAATCAACAGGGTTACCTGACCAAACTTCTTCTGGAATGTTGCAATCAATTGATCTGTTAGGAGAGCGATTTATCAGATAACATGCCGTTGAAGCCGCTTCAGCCCAAAAAGATTTCTTCAAACCAGAATGGGAGAGCATGCAACGAACTCTCTCCAGGATAGTCCTATTCATCCTTTCTGCAACCCCGTTCTGTTGTGGAGTCCTTGGAATGGTGAGGTGTCTGGAAATGCCTTCCTTCTTGCAGATATCATTGAATTCATTCGAACAAAACTCAAGGCCATTGTCTGTCCTTAGCCTTTTTATCTTCTTGCCAGTTTGATTCTCAATCAATAATTTCCACTCTTTAAAAGTGGAAAATGCTTCATTCTTATGTTTGAGAAAATACACCCAAAGTTTTCGTGAGAAATCATCAATAATTGTCATCATATAACAACATTTACCTCTGGAGGGAACTTTTGACGGACCCCAAAGATCCGAATGAATATAATCCAAGGTACCTTTGGTTCTGTGTATGGCTTTAGAAAAACTAACCTTTTTCTGCTTACCAAAAATGCAATGTTCGCAGAAATCAACCTTTCCAGTACAATGGTTACCAAGGTGACCCTTCTTCTTGAGGATTAGAATTCCCTTCTCACTCATGTGGCCTAATCTCATATGCCACAACTTGGTGTTATCTGTGTTGGGTGAGGCAATAGCTGCAGAACCTGTAACTGTTGAACCCTGCAGCACATACAAACTATCACATCGAATTGCCTTTAGTAGCACAAGAGCTCCTTTAGACACTTTTAAAACTCCACCTTCAGCTGAGTATCTACACCCATGAGATTCAAGGGTGCCTAAGGAAATGAGATTCCGTTTCAAATCAGGGACATATCTGACACCTGTTAAAGTTCGAACAATTCCATCATGTGTTTTGATTTTGATTGTTCCTACACCAACAACTTTGCATTGAGCATCGTTTCCCATCAAAACAAGACCATCATAAACTGGTTTATATGTGGTAAACCAGTCTCTATTGTGAGACATGTGAAAAGTACAACCAGAATCAAGAATCCATTCATTTTTAGACCTTTGTTCAGTGTTGGAAGCTACAAAACAATCCCCATCAGATTCAGTTTCAACAATACTAGCTTCGGCAGATCTTTCTGGTTGTTTACCATTTCCCTTATCTTCTCTATCTTGCTTATTTTTCAATTTATAACATTCAGAGATCTCGTGTCCCTTTTTCTTGCAATAACGACAATATTTGGAGTTCTTGCCTCTAGATTTTGACCTAGATTTATATTTATTGTTCCTACCTTTCTCTTGGTTTCTCCCTCTAACTACTAATCCTTCACCAGAACTTCCAGAATGAATTTCAGTATCAAATTTTTCTTTGGCTAGTAAATTAGTCTTGACATCATCAAAGCTTAAGGTAAGATAATTACCGTATAACATAATTTCTTTGAATTGTCGATACGAGGGTGGTAGAGAAACAATAAGTAGAACGGCTTTATCCTCATCATCAATTTTAACATCCAAATTTTCCAAATCAATTATGATGGAATTAAATTCATCAAGGTGAGATTGGATGGAAGTACCTTCTGACATTCGGAGTGTAAAAAGTCGCTCCTTTAACCGGAGTTTGTTTGCAAGACTTTTGGTCATGTATAGAGACTCCAATTTACTCCATATGCCTGCTGCAGTTTTCTCGTTGATGACCTCACGCAACACCTCACGAGACAAGCATAACTGGATTGTAGACAATGCCTTTTCATCCATCTCATCCCACTGCTCTTCTGTCATAGTGGTTGGCCTCGTCATTTTCCCTGTCAGAACTTTCTTTAAACCATTCTGGGTGAGAACAGCTAGCATCTGGACTCGCCAGATAGCAAAGCTGATTTTACCATCAAATTTCTCAATATCGAATTTCGACATTATTGAACAAAAAATCTTGGTTGAATTATCGAAAAGCTCTGATGCCAATTTGTAGGGATATCGTGTGTGGAAGCGTAATAATTTCAACCAAAGATTATATGAGAAATTAAAGTAACAAGAAAATGAGAATGATACCAGAATTTTTAGGTGGAAAACCCCTTTAAATAGAGGTAAAAAAACCACCGGCGAGAGAGCCAAAAACCTTTCACTATAATGGTACTGGGAGTACAATGAATTCCTCTCAAACTAATAGATAAATAGCCCCAAAACAAATTCTCTCTATATGGGTTAAACACTTACACCCAAAGAAAAGAAATAGAGAGTATATGAAAGGAGAGAGAGGAAGCAAGTGTGTTGCTGTTTTTTGTGTGTGTTACATTGGTTGAAAGAAGTCACTATATATAGTGGTTCTAGGAGACAACAACAATCAAAAGCAATTAATTGAGAATGGTAACCTCCATTTGATGACAATTAATTATAAACGGTAAGTAACCTCCCTTTGATGACAATTAATTGTGAACGGTAAGTAATCTCCCATTGATTTCAGTTAATGACAAGAAAACGGAAAGAAAAGGTGAGTCATATTCCACAGTTATCAGTTTTAAAATTGTATTTAGAAATAGTCAACATTACTTAACAGCATTACATTGATTTAAAATGAATTCACGTCATCTAAACATCATTGCATCGGTATATATTAAGAATCGAGAAGAGGAAACAGTAATTATCAAAACAGGTTTATTTTCATTAATAATAAAAGTTAATAAATATAAACCATTTCAGATATTTTTCAAACCTGCTGTGCTGTTCTTATCATCCCAACCAGAAGTCCAACTGTATTCTTTCATATAAACATATATATATATATATATATATATATATATATATATATCAGATTTATTTATTTTAAAAGGATTAGTATGCTAAAGTAATGGCTAATAAGAATGAATGAATTTCATAGGATTAATTACAATATAATTTCATCTTGTATTTATTCATTTAAATCTTAAAGTACAACCTTCATCTATTGAGGTTTCTAAATCAGTAAATAAATCTGATTTATTATATATATATATATATATATATATATATATATATATATATATATATATATATATATATATATATATATATATTTGGGGAAAACATTCTAAGAGGAATCAGGAGAAAACTACATCGAAAGAACATGAAAGTGTGGGATAATTGAGCAATCTCTTACCCCATTTCAAATTTATAAGATGATATTTTCTACCCATTTATCCTCCGAGGTATTATAATAACAAAAAATTGCCCCACTTTAAAAATCCAACGGAATACCCAATTCCCACATCAAAAGAGAAAAGTCTACTTTCACATCCTTATACTACCTGAAGAACAATATTCTCTATTTATTCTTTTCTTGTCATTTCTTGTTATAAAAATAAGTTATAATTGACTCAAAACTTTCTATTAAAAAGGAGATTTTAAATTTAACTCAACCTCATAAAATCGGATATCCTCTCACATTAAAATTTTTAAACTCGTGCGTAAGACTATATATTATGAAAGGTCACACCCGATAATGGATGGTTTAATAAGACCTGATATAGCCAATAAAGTCTCTATCCTAAATGACTTTGATATTATATTAATAAGTGGACTTTAAGCCTAACTCAAACTTATAAAATCAGTTATTATAAGATAAGATTTACATCCACTTATATACTATAAAATGTCATTATCTCTAGTCGACATACGATCTCCAACACTTTCCAAATGCTTCTTCAAACCTTCATCACATTTTATAACTTCTGCATCCTTTTGCTCCATCCTTTCCATCATCTGGCTCAAGCCATTTTGTAATTCTTTCAATCATGTATTATGAACCATGGTAGCAATGAAAGCACTATATGTAAGGGACTAGAATTGGAATAATATAATTCCATGAAAATCAACTATTTGCACTTTGTTATTAATAAAAGTGGATTTTATACGATTAAAAAGGAAATTGTAGTCTCAAATGACTATACTGAGTACAAAGAAAGAGAATCAGTACACGATAAAGGAAAGGAAGAAACTGCCAATCTTTTACCAGAAGCTAATACGGTGGTGATGATTCCTCAATGTTTGTTGATCAATTCTATGAAGCGAAAACAGAGAATAGAGAAGGCAAAGCACAAATTGATCGAAACAGAAAAATAGAGAAACCCTAAGCAAAAAAGAAACCTAAAACAACAAAAGAGAAAGATGAAGTGAGACGTAAGAGAGAAACAGAAAAATGAAAAAATATTGTTGAATGGATAATAGTGTGTGCTACAAATAAGATGCAGGTATAAAAATCAGAAAAGAAAAGGGATAGATGGGCTCAGAAACAAGATGCTCAAAGATGCCAAAAAGTAAAAAAGCCCAATTTACATAATTTATCAACCCCCTCAAGCTAGGAATATATAATTTTCATTCCTAGCTTGGATTGAAGAATCTTGAACGTAGATGGAGGCAGAGACTTGGTGATGAGGATGTCGACAGACTGCATGGAGGAAGAGATAGGGAGTAGTTTGATCAGTGTAGCATTAAGTTTTTCTCAAACCAGATGACAATCAATCTCAATGTGTTTTATGCATTCATGGAAGACTTGATTGGAGACAATCTTATGGCTGACTGATTATCACAATAAAAGATGGTTAGTTGTATGGAGTGGATGTGAAGGTATTGAAAGAGATAAATGAGCCATTGGATTTCACATTTGGTGGTAGTCATTGCTCTATACTCAGCCTCTAAAGAACTTCAGGATATTATCTATTGTTTCTTGGATTTCCATTAGATAAATGAATCTCCAAGATATATGGAGAAACGGGTGACAAACTTTCTTGTTTTAGGATAAGAAGCCCAATTTGAGTCACTATAAGCTTCGAGTTGATGGATTTTTTTTTTCAGCAAAGAATAAAATTAAAACAGAGCATTTTAGGGATGCTCTAACCCTTATACAGTCTAAAACCTTACATACCAAATGTTGTCAGAGAGATTACAAACACATAAAAATAATACTTTCTAACACATACTTCTAAACACATAAAAAATTACATGTTGATATAAGAAAGGTTAAGGATTTGCAGCACCTCATAATCTGCTATGCCTATACCTTCTTAAAGATTGTCTTTTGCTGCAGCGTACATCCCTTTTTTCCAAAACTAAACTACTTCTAATCACTAAAAATACTTACACCAATCTCTCTCATATTGCAGAGTAGCTCTCCTTACAAAATCCTGTCTTCCTTTGTCCATACTTTTCCTCCATCCTTCCTCAAATAAGCCAACCAGGTACGCCTTCTTTTGCCTCTGCTTCCCAATGTAGTCTCCTTTGCCATAACTTATTCATTGAACAACTATAGTGAAACCTACGCTAAAAAAGCTTAACCTTCCACGCCTCTCAGCTAGCTCAAAGATATAAAACCAACCCATAACATTTGATAGCAAGAACACATGCAACAAGATAATATTTCAATGCCAACAACACCAAGCAGAGAGAAATGAAAAGTGGAACAAGTAGGACTTTTATGCTATTATTTTGTTGTCATATTAATACAAGTTAAAGGGGATAAAATCCAATCAGAAAAGGAGAATTTGACATTCCTTACTTTATGTTTCATCCATGCCCATGACTGAACTTGTGCCATAGTGAAAATTTCCTCAGCATCTATCATTGCTTGGTTAAAAATAACCCTGTTTCTATGCTTCCAAATACACCATATCACTGAGACCCATAGACTTTTCCACAATCTATTCCCTTCTTTATTAAAGCATATACAGGAGAACTGTTCAAAATGATTAATCAACTCATTGTGACTCACCGAGTTAATCCCAAGCCAGTTAAAGCACATATTCCAAACTTTAGTTGATACCTTACAAGAAATAAGGATGTGTGAAGTGGACTCTTCCTCTTTCCCACAAAAAACACATAATGTGTCCCCCATCATCACACCCCTTTTGTACAGGTTCTGCTTAGTTGCTATCCTATCCGATAGGGCCCTCCACACATAAAACTGAGCCGAGGGCATCACCTTTAGATTCCAAAGATATGTAAACATCGTAGATACCCCTCCAGAACCCTGATTTGCAAGCTTATTATAAGCCAATTTTACCGAGAAACTATATGAGGGTGGATCGTTCCATAACCATAAATCCTCCTTATCTGGATTTAAAGATACCGATGATATACATGCCATAAAGTCCTCTACCATAGGTTTTTCCCACTCAAACCACTCTCTTCTCCAGCAAAATGCCCATACCCACCCCTCTCTAGACCAATTTTTGAAACTACCAATAGGTTTATCTTTAAGCACAGAGTTGTTGTAAATTCTAGGGTATCTCTCTTTGAGTTGAGAGTTGGCTAGCCACTCATCTTTCCAAAATTTGAACTTTTCCCTAGATCCAACTTGCCAAACCATATTAGAATTGAACCATCTGTCTCCTTGATCTGAGATGCTAACTTTGGACAAATCATTCCACCATCTAGATTTGTACACAAATCAACCCAATGTACTTGAATTTGCCATCCTCCATAAACCATACTTCGATTCTAGGATATCCTTCCAAAGGCTAGTCTCAGAAGAACCCATTCTCCATAACCATTTAGCTAAAAGTGCTTTATTAAACAGATCAATGCGCTTAATACCAAGGCCACCCTCCTCCTTCGATTTACAAATGTTCTCCCAACTAGTCCAAGCTATTTTTCTCCCTTCCACATCCCAACCCCACAAGAACTTTCTCTGTATTTTTGTGATTTCCTTACACACTCCTACCAGGACTTTAAAAAAAGATTAAAAAAAAAACAGAGGTATAGCATTAATAACCGATTTTATAAGGCAAACTCTCCCCGCGAAGGATAGGCTCCTCCCTTTCCATACTGAAAGTTTCTTTCTTATCTTCGATAACACCGGATCCCAAAAAGAACACCTAGATGGATTACCACCAATAGGTAGGCCTAAGTATGTGAAGGGTAATTCCATTATGCTACAGTGGAGTATTTCAGAGTATGTATTCACCACATTCCTTTCTACTCCAATTGCGCCTATTTTACTCTTGTGAAAGTTTACTTTAAGACCAGAACTTAATTCGAAACATCTTAACATAGCCTTAATAGTCATGATATTTTGTACACTTGATTCACAAACGAAAAGGGTGTCATCAGCAAACTGAAGTAAATTGATATCTACTTTCTTATTCCCGACTTTTATTCCCGAGAACAGGTTCTTTCTTGTCGCTTGTTTTACCAACCCAGACAAACCTTGCGCAACAATCAGAAACAAAAAAAGGTGCCATCGGGTCCCCCTGTCTTAGGCCTTTAGACGGTTTAAATTCTTTTGTCGGGCTACCGTTTACTAGAATCGAGATAGTTGCGGATTCTAGGCAGACTCTAATCAACTGTATCCATTTTCCACAAAATCCTAGTCTTTCCATCATGTAAAATAAGAACTCCCAATTCACCGAGTCGTACGCCTTTTCGAAGTCTAGCTTAACAATCACTCCACTTTTCCTTCTTCTTTTCAAATCATCCACAACCTCGTTCACTACAAGGACACTGTCTAATAACCCTCTATTAGATAAAAAAAGTTGATTGTGACTCATCGATCACCTTCTCAATAACTTTTTTAATCCTTCTAGATAGTACTTTAGCCAGAGTCTTGTATAAGCATCCTACAAGTGAGATAGGTCTATACTCTTCAAGAGATTGAGGGTTTTCAGATTTTGGAATAAGCGTTATGAATGAGGCATTACAGCCCTCCAGAATCTTCCCCTCACTGTGAAATTGTTTTACTGCTCCAAACACATCCTTTTTTAGTAGATCCCAATGCTTCTTAATAAAACTAAAAGATATTCCATCTGGGCCAGGGCTTTTGCTGCTATCACAATCCCATATAGCTTCCTTAATTTCTTTCTCCTCAAAAGGTTCAATCAGTTGCAGGTTATCTGACTCTGTTATGGCTTTAAATTCAACGTTATCCAACCTGATGCCTATATCCTCAATAGCCGACATCTTATTTTTGTAGAACTCTTTAACCATATCCTTCACCATGTTTGGTTCTTCCACCCAAGAACCAGAGCTATGACAATGTACACCTTTGATTTTATTTCTTAATCTCCTCCATTTAATTGTCGCATGGAAATATTTGGCGTTAGAATCCCCCTGCTTGAACCAAAGTGCTCTTGACTTTTGTTGTAGAAGGGATTCACTTCTCATGTTGATAACCTGTAACTGGCACAAAAGCTCTCTTCTTTCCCTGATCTTGTTTTCATCCAGGTCATCAACATCATCCCTCATATCAAGCTCTTGTATTTTATTCATGATATCAAATTTGATCCTGTCTGTATACCCAAAAACCTCTTTGTTCCACCTCTTCAGATCACTCTTCAACATTTTCAGTTTCTCTTTTAACACTTTGAGTTTGTTTCCCTGAACCAAGTAGCCTTCCCATTTACTTTTAACAAAGTTGTCAAAGTCCTTATCTTCCTGCCAAATATCAAGAAATCTGAATGGTTTTGGTCCCCAATCCACCTCTTTTGATTTTAGCACCAGTACACAATGATCAGATATCTGTCTTCCTAGAACATATTGCTTACTACCCGGCCATTGTTACAACCATTCAAAGGATGTAAGAAACCTGTCAAGCCTGCTCTTAGCCTTGCCATTAGGTCTATACCAAGTATATTTTCTTCCAATACAAGGTATATCAACCACCTCCACACATTCAATGAAATTATTAAATTCTTGCATTTCTCTCTTATTGCTTCTATCACGATTTACCCCCCTCCGTTCCCCTTCATATCTAATAGAGTTGAAATCCTCCAATACGCACCATGAATTACAAGCTTCCCTTCTCCTAACCTCTTTTAATTCTTCCCACATTTGCATTTTCACTTGCAAGTTACAAGAAGAGTATACATTTACAATAACAACAAGGGTAGCTTCGAGTTGATGGATGCTTGTAGCTGACATAAAAATACCATAACCAAGGGCATTCTTGAGATATCTAAGAATACGAAAAGCAGCTTGGTGATGAGTTGATGTAGGTGGTAAAAAAAATTGACTGAGTTTATTCACACTGAAAGCAATGTCAAGTCTTGTATTTGTAAGATTGATGAGTCTCCCAATGAGTCTGCGATAGGAAGAGGATTCTGCATTAGTTAGAGAGACACCTTGATCATTGGACAAATGTGAATAATGGACCATGGGTGTAGGTACAGGGGCACATTCAAGCATCCCTGTTTCATGTAAAAGATCCGTGGTACACTTCCTTTGAGAAAGGTGGATTTTTGCACTACTCCGTGCAACCTCTAATCCCAGGAAGAAGGTAAGATCACCCGGGTTTTTTTATCTTAAAATGTTGATGTAGCAGAGTGGTTATGTGAGTGATCTCCTTATTGTTGTTCTGTTTTCTACATACACAAGTCCTTCCAGTCACCAGAAAAGCTTTAACCACTAAACCAGACAAGTTTTTCTGTCATATTACGATTTTTATTATACTTATTATTAGTTATAATAGTTATATTAATGTTAATAATATAAATTATATTAATATTAATATTCATAATACAAATTATATTATTAATATTAATATAATTAATATTAATATTATATTATTAATATTCATAATATTATTAATATTCATAATATTATTAATATTCATAATATTATTAATATTCATAATATTATTAATATTCATAATATTATTAATATTCATAATATTATTAATATTCATAATATTATTAATATTCATAATATTATTAATATTATTAACAATAATAATATTAATAAGAATCTTAAAAATAATAATAATTATAATAAAAATCATAATATTGTAAAAGAATTTTTCTGGTGTAGTGGTTAAGGTTTGTTATGTTACTGAAGAAACCTGACTTTGATTTCCACCTACTGCAGATTTTGTTTTGTCTATTATTTACATACGGAAAAAATTGTATGTAAAATCCGTATGTAATTTCAATTTTTCTTGTAGTGGATGTTGTTGACATCCAATTGTTTTAGGACCTATTTATTTGATGTAGCAAGAGCAAGAAGGAGGCACAAGGTGGTTTGTCAGCTTGGCAACAGGAGCGAAAGTGTCAAGGAAGTTAAGACCTTCCAATTGTGTTTAACCTTTTGCAACAAGGCATGCTTTATAATGATCAATGGTGCCATCAAATTTGTGTTTTATCTTATACACCCAACGACATCCAATTGCTTTCTTTCTCGGTGGAAGAGGTACAAAGTCCATGTATGATTAGCAGAGGGAGCATCTAGCTCAGCCTCCATTGCTTGTTTCTAGCAAGCATATTTGGAGGCTTCCTCATAATTATGAGGTTCAACAAAGGAGGAAATAGAAGCAATAATGCGTTTAAAATTAGAAGATAAAGCATGATATGATACAAAGTTACTGATAGGGTATTTAGAACTTACAGTGTGTATAAAAGATAAATCAGTATGAAACTCTTCAAGGTAGGTTGGAGTTCTCGTAGAATGAGTGGACCTCCATGGTCGATTAGAATCAATGTTGTCATAATTGGAATTATAAGATTGAGGGATAGGTAAAGATAAATTGTTGGGACTCTTATTAGTTGTATCATCTTTCAATTTATAAGGAAAGTGATTTTCATCAAAGATAATATGTTTTGGAACCTCAATTTTATGATTTTGACGATTAAGAAAAAGATATCCTTTATTATGAGGTTGAAAGCCTAGAAAAATTCTAGAAATAGATTGTTCATATAATTTCTTTGTGTGAGAAGTAATAGTGCTAGACTAGCAAAGACAACTAAACACCAGTAATAAAGAAATATCATATAAAGATCCATGTAATTTTTCATAAGGAGTTATGTTTTATAATAAGGGAGTGAGAATGCAATTGATAAGAATAACAACATGTAATATAGCAAAATGCCAAAAAATAGGAGGTAAATTCGCTTGAAAGAGTAAAACACGTGTTACATTGAGAATACGTTGATGTTTATGTTCTACAATACCATTTTGTTCCGATGTTTCTATGCAAGTTCTTTGGTGAATAATGCCTTTAGAATAAAAGAGATTTTTCATGGAAAATTCAACTCCATTGTTAGAGCATATTATTTTAACAGTTGTTTGAAAATGGGTTTCAACATATGATGAAAAAACTAGCTATGTGTGTTCTGACTTCAGATTTAGTATGCATAGAAATAGCCCAAGTATAACGAGAAAAATCATCCACAATAGTAAAAAAGTACTGAAAACCATGCATATAAATAATAGAGTAGGGACCCCAAATATCCATATGCAAAATCTCAAAAAATTTAGTAGTAGAGGAACTGCTTAAAGCGAAAGGAAGTTTTCTTTAGTTTTTTAGCATAAATAAAAGAGTGTCAAGATCTCAACATATGCAAAATTTCATCAGAAAGATGCCCCATTCTATTTTGCCACAAATTTATATCCTTAGAAACACAATGAAAAGAAGGAATAGGTTTGTTTGTGGCATAAGTTTGAAAATTAGAAGCATGAAAAACATTAAAGTCATCTTTGGCCTCAACTATACACCAATCTTCTCTTTCGTTAGATGAGAAAATCGAGTTACAGTTTAAGTTTAAAGAAAGTTTAGAAGTAGAGACCAGATTAAAAGTGAATTCAGGCACGTATAAGACATCAATTAGGTAAAATCTATTATTGAAGGCAACTGTTTCAAAATAGCTAGTATAAACACGATATCCATTTGGTAAACTAATAAGAACAAGTTTAATATTTTTATATGATGTAAAATTAGATAAAGAGGTGCATACATGATCGATTGCTCCTAATATAAGATCTAGGAGTTTTTAGCAGTAGTATAATTATTTAAAGCAACAATGTTACCAGTTGGAGAATCTTTGTGATTGGAATCAACAACGAAGGAGCCTACTTGATTCACTTGCACTGGCGGCTGAGTCGCAATATTGTTTGTTGTATTTTGTTTAATCAAAGAAGACAAGATTGGTATTGTTGAGCTATGAAGACAAAACGCATGTCTCCATTTTCCTGTTCTTGTTGACAATTCTCAAAAGAAATATCTTCAGTCAAAACAATATTAAGCACTTTTGTAGTCGTATCATTAGAAAAATTGTAACCCAGGGGAAAATCGTGTTTCTTGTAACATGCATCAATGTATGACCTTTTCTACCACAATGATTACAAACTTTTCTATTACTATTTCTATTACTATTAAATCTAAAATTCTTGTTTTCTTGATTGGGAAAACCGACTTTTCTTGAACAAATATTTTCAGCATAACCCAATTTTCCACAAAAGAACAAGTAGCAACAATATTATGATTGCACTAGCATGATTAATACTTGTAATAAAAATATTACTTGTCAAATGACATTCTTGTTGAGTCACAACCCTACAAGAAAAATTGGATTTACATACAGCCAAAATCCGTATGTAAAACATAGGTACATACGGGCAAAAATCCGTATGTAAATTATTAGAAGCAAACTGCAGTAGGTAGGACTCAAACACAAGTCCCTTCAGTAACCAAAGAAGCATTAACCACTAAACCAGACAAGTTCTTCTGTCGTATTACGATTTTTATTATACTTATTATTATTAATAATAGTTATATTAATATTAATAATAGTTAATATTAATACTAATAATAGTTATATTAATAATATTAATATTAATATTATTTAATAATATTTATATTAATATTATATTAATATTACTAATATTATATTCATATTATTAATATTTTATTAATATTATTATTTATATTAATATTACTAATGTTTACTTTACATACGGATTTTGATCCGTATGTAATAATCCGTATATAATTCGAGATTTTCTTGTAGTGCAAGGGAGAAAAATTTTGTTATAGGTCGAACTAGTTCCATAAGAAGTACGTGAGACTGAATGTTATTGAATTGACCACTAAGCCCTCGAAGAAATTGCATGGCTAGATCTCACATTTTCTCTTACTAATAAGAGAGGCCACAAAACAAGTACCCTTATGTTGGCAAACACAGATAGGGTTAGGTCGAAAAGTATCTAGCTCATCCCAAATTATTATGAGTTTTGTAAAATAATTAGTCACTGACAAATAATTCTGATTTAAAAAAGAAGCCTTTAATTACAAATTAGAAATTCTAGAGAGATCACCTTGAAAATATCTTGTTTTTAAATTGTTCCAAATATCAACTGCTACATCCATCCAAATTATGCATTGTTTAATGGAAAGAGACTGGGTGTACTAACCATGATACAACCATGTTGTTACATCTGACCCATGCCGAATAGGTAGAATCACTTTTTGGTGGACAAGAATAAGCACCCAAAATGTGAATTCCACTTTGTTTTTTGCACTAGGTGTCGTTATGACTGACCTACTCCAAGCGTGGTAGTTCGTCGAGTCAAGAACTAGTGAGACCAACAAAGTGGTGAGATTCTCACTGGAATGAACATAGAGGAGCTATTTGCAGGGGGATCTGATGTAGTCAATCTTGTTGTTTGTTCTTCCGCCATTTGCTAAAAGAAAAATCAAGAAATAAGATGTAAGCATAAGAGAATCATAAAAATAAAGAACGTAAAAAGAAAGAAGCAGAAAGCGCAACAAAGCTCTTCAAAGAAAGAGTTCTAATACCATAATATGGTGGTGATGATTCCTAAATGTTTGTTGATAAATTCTGCCGAAGTGAAAACAGAGAATAGAGAAGGCAAAGCACATATTGATCGAAGTAGGAAAACAGAGAAACCCTAAGCAAGCGCAAGAAACCCATAACAACAAAAGAGAAAGATGGAGTGAGACGTAAGAGAGAAATAGAAAACTGAAAATTATTATTGAATGAATAATAGTGTGTTACAAATAAGACGCGGGTACAAAAAGCAGAAAAGAAAAGGGATCAATGGGCTCATAAACAAGAAGCCCAAAGGTGCCGAAAAGTAAAGAAAGCTCAATCATAAAAAACCCAATTTACATAATTTATGAGAAGTCCCTCATTCCCTTCATTCTCTTCAGTCATATCTCAATTTTGCCAATATTCTGTAAGCTCTGATTTTCTTACCCTTAACCTTTCACTCCTACGCAGTCCCATCATATTTGTCCGACGTGACCTCCCACTCTTACTTTTTCCAGATCATATTATTCTCGTTTTTACCTCAATTACATTAGGGCTCCTTCTTACACCCACCTCCTTGTCAATTGATCCATCAGACACTAGATAGACAGCTGTTTTCAGGACTACAAATCCTTCCGCAAACATAATAAAAATCCCCACCTTGTCTCCACATATCAGATGTGATATCAAGCCCTGCCAATCTACATCATTAAAGGAAATTATTGTGTTTCGCTGGAATAACTGGATTGTGCACTTTGTGTAATTAACCATTAAGACACCAATGAGACATTCAGTTGTTGTGTTTTCAAGGGTTGATAAATACACAACACACAAAATCATTCCATAAATGTGAAAATTGTCAGGCACAGTGAAATGGACTGAGTATCCCTCATCCATATAAGCCAACCAATAAGGATAATTGTCACTACGGAGAAAAACATCACAAGAGTCGCTGGTTTCCAATCTCTGTAGCATGAGAAAAATAGCTCAGTCATTTTGTAATGGTTTTATGCACATGGACTTCTCCAATCATCTTATCATTCCAAATTACAAAACAAACAATTTAAGAAAATAACTACATACCGAATAAATTAGAACATAGTTCCCAATTAATTCTCTTATTAGAAGATGAATTTAGACCAATTCAATCTTAAAAAACTTATACACACTTATACATTATAATTTAATCACTTATATATTATAATTTAATCGTATCTCTCGGGTCAATATAAAATTTCAATGCATTCACTTATTACTCATTGAGAACTACATATCTCAAACATAACACTATAATATTTATAGATGGTTGAATAATTATATGATAACATATCATATGTCCAATAAATTTAATTCAATCTTATAATATTAATTTATAATATAAATTTTGAGTTTAGCTACTTACTATAATTTGGTCGTATTTCTATTGATATAACATATTTAGAAAATTTTGGTTTAATAGTTTGGGTATATAAATCAGCCAATCATTAGGATGATTTATGTTTACATACAGATTTTTCAACACATAAATAATTTTTTTATGATCAATTTGAATATATATAACCAGTATGAATCAAGCATTGCAAGCCCAAAATGGAAATCAACTTCCTAGTGTCCTAGTGCTTAGCATGATCACTCGGCTTGTTGAGTATTAGAAAAAGGTATTTTTAAATAAAGCCATGTGGTTATAGAAGGGGAAGGTGCTAAAAGAATGTTAGGATTTAAGTTACTTTGAATTTTTTTTGCGGGAATGTTCCATAGTCTTAAAATAAGCAGCTAAAATGAATAGTAAAAGTGAATGGATAAAGTGAAAAGAGAAGGAACCTCAAATATGCTATTGCGGAGAGTATTGGAGATTTCTTCTTGATAACCTCCAAGTTCAATCAAATATGGTCTTAAGGGATGCTTTGAAATTTCTCGTGTAGATGGTCTTCTTTTCAATGTAGTCAAACTTACAACACGAGCTTCCTCCAAAATTGTTCTTAATTGTTCCGATGTTTGATACTCCGTGACACATTGCACCAAAACATTACGCAGATTTAAAATGCTGCTAAGGATTGGTGCTAGATCACCCAAATTATTATTCTTGATATTCATGGAAACTAGAGAGGATGAAATGCCACGAAACGGACGAATACGAGACAGGGGATCAACAGTATGTGACATCCAAGAAATGATAGAACGAAAAACAGAAAGTGACAATCCTTTATTTCCGTCTAGAAGTATATATCCAAAGCCTTTTGAGCTTACTACTGAAATGGGAACTTGTTTCACAGCAATATTTTCAGAAATTAGAGTTGTCAGGGATTCCATGAGCAATATATCTTCTTTAAAGATGTCAATCTTCAGACAACCAGATAGGATGAGAGTTTTCAAAGATTTTAACTTATATGTCTCACTTGGGAGATTGCTTAGGTTTGTACAACCTTTCAAATTTATTAGTAGAATTTTGTGGAGATCTCCAATGGATGGATGTACCTTGCGCAAATTTGGACAATGTTTGAGAATGAGCTTTTCAAGACTTGGTAATTTTGAAAAGTCAGGGGTTTCTACCAAGTGCATGGAATAACTAAGATTGAGGATTTTTAGCAACGGCAAAACCTACAGAAATATAGTATTTTTACAAAATAAAGGAAACCGTGAGAAATGGCAATTGTTAAAATTTTAATTACCCTATGAGTGTGAAAAGAATATAGGATTTAATATATACCTTGGGTTCTTTCCACAATAGTCTGAGATTACTGTGTTTGAAATCCATCACAATTGCACCTTCCAAATAGAAGTTGTTAGGTATGTACTTTAATGGAAATCCTTGCCAGTAGATCCATCTCAGTTGCTTAGAAAGATATCCATAATCTCCATTGAGTTGTACATGATCAAGTTGCAAGAATCTCAACCTCTTTATTTTGTCAAAAGCATAAGCTTCCAAGAAATCAGTGTTCGTTGACTGACAGTTCAGAGACAATCCCTCAATAGCTTCTGTCCCCTGCAATGATAAGAGAGAATAAATAAATTAGAAAATCACAATTGTTAGCTCACTAGAAAATGAAACATAAAGGAAAACACTTTCAAGTTTCAAAATTTTATATGAAGAATGTACTTACAGTATTCTTTGTCAATACATCAAGTACATCCTTGGAAAGCCACAATCGACTGCGCTTCCCAGGTTGCATTGTTGAACTTTGACGCACAATCTCTCGTCCCATATCCCTGAGCAAAGGATGCATTCCAAGTTTATTGTTCTTTTCAATTTTTATAAGACCACGCTCAATGAGAATTGTTATTCCAGTATCAGCATGTAGTCCACAGCCATTTAGTATCTCTGTCACATAGCCTCTCTCCTTACCAATAAAGAAACAACATACATCTAGAAATATATCCTTTTCCATGTCATCGCATTCTTCGAAGCTTATTCTTAGTTTGGTCTGAACTTGAGTATTGGGAATTACTTCTAGTTTCGACAATGCACTTTTCCATTCATTCTCTGACCTCTTACTTAAATAAGAACCAAGGACTTTGAGAGCGAGTGGTAGTCCACCACAATAAGCAACTGCATATCTTGCAAGTTCATTGAAGTCTTCCCTTGGTTTTGCTTCTCCAAAAGCATGCCAACTAAAAAGTTCAACGGAGTCATTTTCGTCCATTTTATCCATCTCATAAACATAATCAACATTAAGTTGATAAAGCAGGTCTAAATTTATAGTTGTAATGATTATTACACTTCCTTGACCAAACCATTTACCATTTCCACATAGGTGTTTCAATTGGTCTATCTCATTCACATCGTCAAGCACAACGAATAACTTTTTTTCAGAAAGTCTGTTCTCGATCATAGTTTTTTCCATCCCACCACTCTCTATCTTCACATTTGTTTTTAGGACATCTGATAGAAGTTGTTCTTGTAAATGAACAAGGCCTCTGCCATCTGTTTCACAAACTTGTCTAATATCTTGAATGAAACTTTTATCACCAAATGTATGAGGAATTTGATTGTAGATGGCTTTGGCTACGGTAGTTTTACCCGATCCTCCCATTCCCCAAATCCCTATCATACAAACTCTGGTGGGTTCAGTTTCAAACAATCCAATCACATTTTCCACATGGGGTTGTAGTCCAACAGAAAATTTAGTTATAGACAAGGGACGCTCAAGTTTAGCGAGAACAGACTTAACAATTTCCTCGACTAGTTCAGCATCACTCCTTCAGTTCAATAAATACAAAACACGCAAATATCAAATAAAATGATCGCCAAAAATAATAATAATAGTATAGAAAATTTGTTCAGATAAATGTGCACTTTCAAGAAAAACTAAAAAATAATAAATCTGATTCTTCAAATTTGAAATTTTAATTGCAGAAACCGATACTACATCTATTTGAACAAGTTTTCTCCTTTGTACATTTAGAAAAAGAAAAAAAAAATAAGATAACTTTTTCCATAACAAATTAAAATTTTAAAGAAATTATGGAGAAGTTTTACAAATTGATTTATAGTTAAATTAATTTTAGTTTATGGAGAATTATTTTTTATGTTTTTATTAAAAAAAATTGTGTAGAAACATTTGTTTTATTTTTTATGCTCAAAATATTTTAAGAAAAAGTTTCCAAAGTATGGATGGGTTTACCCGTGTTTGCTCCCATCCCAAGTAGGCAAATTTGCTGCTTTGATGAGTGCAAGCTTCCACCTCGAGGGCAAATTTATCTTCTTAAACTTTTGAGTACCACGCTCCCGACGATAAGGAAATTTGAGTGCTTCAGTTTCATAGAAAACGGGCATATCAGCCTTCAGACGACGTATATAGGACGGGTCAATTTCATAAAACACGGGCATAACTATTAAGCCGTTAGTCTCGTGATATTCAATGATTTTCGTAAGGTCTTCAAGACATAAAGAACATTCACCGTATGCTTCGGTGAAAACAACTATTCCAATCCGAAAGTCTTCAATTGGTAGTAAAACAATTCCCGGCAGCATTCCCTGGGCAAGGAGGGAAGTTTTTACTCCAGCCTGTAAAAGGGCAGAACTGAGATGAGAAACAAAAGTCCTACGGATGTCTTCGCCAAAATAATTGATGAACACGCCCTCTTGGATTCTGGATTTTGAGACAAACGAAGAAGAAGACGCGGAAGCCATAAAAGGAATTCAGGTCAACGGTTGGAAGAGAAAGCAATAATGCAGAAAACACTGCAGAAAAGATTGTAGCCGCAGATGGAGTTTTTGTTTCTATATATTTGAAAGAAATGTTCACACTGATTTTTTTGAGAGGATATAATGAATTTACCTTTAGGCCCTTCATGTAATATTTTTTAGTTTCACAAAATTCTTTCAGACAAAAATAAAAAATCGTAATTGTTTATGATAGAAATATTAAATTTTATACAATAATAATTTTTAAAAATAATTACAAATAATAATATTGAGTCAAATTAAATTTTAAAATAATAATAATAATAAATATAAATTAAAAAATTAGTAATAATTAAATAAAGTTAAGAAATAATAAAAATGTTAATAATAGTTTATTTTTATTTTATTTTAATAATATTAATAATAAATACGTATAAAATTAGTTATATATAAAAAAATATTTAATTATATTACAAAATAGAAATATTAAACGTATTTATAATAAAAATAAAAATATTATATATATTTATAATAAAATAAAAATAATTAATAATTATATTATAAAATTTATATAATATAATCGATTATATATATAATTTTATAACATAATTTATTGTAACATATAAGATAACATATATAAATATTAAAATATTAAAAATAATAATACTTCAAATTAATTTGTAAAATAATTAAAAAATTATAAACAATAATATTGATTAAATAATTTTTTAAAATAATGATAATAAATATAAATTAAAAATAAATAAATAAATTTACTAATTAATAATGTTATTAATAATAATAATTTTATTTTAATTTTATTTTGTATCAAATATTTAGTAATAATATTAACAAAAATAAATAATAAAAAACATTTAATATAATAAAAATAAATATAGTTATTTATATTTAAAAAATTATTTAATAATAATAACATTATTAGTTATAAAAAATAAATATATAAATAAATTAAATAAATTTTTAATTATTTTTAACTATAAGAGTAAATTTGTAGTTTTAATTTTTTTTTATTAATGAAACAAAATTAAAATTTCAATCACACTCATCACATTACTCACAAATTTATTTAGAGAATGATAAGAAACTTGTATTTTTTTCTGAAAATAATAATTCAACATATGAAAAAATGATTTACAAAATATTAAATAACTCAAATCTACACCAAAGTACCTCCTATTTCATTATTCAAATATTTTTAAATAGAAGGATAAATTTATAAAGTTATATTTTTCATGTTTTAAAAAAAAAATAAAAATGCTCTCACAACCATCACATTACTCACAAATTTCAATAAACTTTTCACACAAATCTATTTGACCAATCCCCCAATCCAAACAACATCACCTTATTCGCACTTTTCTCTCAAATTACTTCAAATCTATGATAAGCGTCATTATTTAGTAATATTTCATGCAAAAAGCGTAGATATTTATGGATTTTAATTATGATTAAGTTATGGCTCAATCCTAATTTAATTTAAGAAGTTAAAATTCAATACTATATTTTTGAGTTATGTGATTAATACAACTATTTAATCCCAATTTTATGATATTTTCAGGAATTTAAGCAAAGTTGGAGCAAAGGTTTAGATGATGAATAGAAAAGGATTGGACATTAGCATTCTCCCAAATTCACTCAAGAGAGCCAAATTCACCCAAGAGAAATTGTTCCAGAGACAAACTAGGACCAAATTCGCTCGTATCTCGCACATATCTCACCTAAGCTCGCTTGAGCGAGGTTGTTCCAGAGAAGAGGGGTTTTTCTTTTATTATCTCACTTGAGCGAGATTAATTTCGCTTGAGTGAGATGTCACTTAAACCTAAGCGGAATTAGGTTAAATAAGGGCGTAAGGCAAAGAGAAAGGAGAGGAAGGAACCTTAGAGAGTAGCTATAAAGGAGAAACGTTCTGAATCTTCTTCTTTTGCTTTTCCATCATCTTTTGGTGCATGTAATGGTTACCATGAGTGGCTAATTCCTGTCATTTGGGATTAAATGTAATCATTTCAAACTCCTATGTATTGAGAAAATATTTATCTATAATATTCTATTCTTATTTGGTATTGTTATTTACATTTTATGCTTAAAACTTGAATTTTTATTCTTGATTTAGATTTTTGAATTGACTAGGAACTCTTTCTGATGATCTGACCTAAATGAAAATACTTAGTGTTTTAATACTAGGGATAGATTATAATATATCAAATGCTTTATAACATCTTTTCTTAATGATAAGAATTTTTCTAAATATTCGAGGAATCAATGTTTAGGAGATAATTTTAATAATTTCATATTTAAGAAATCAATTTGAGTGACTCTTTTTATTGCATCAATATCAAATAAGTAAGAATGTTGTATGATTTTATTTACTAAAATACAAATAGTGAGAAAGATTAACTTCAATTCCAATTTTATCAATCAAATTCTCATAATCATTTATTTTGCTTTTTATTTAAAATACAAGCACATTTTATTCAAACAAAGTTCATATATCCTAAATCAATTTATTGCACATATTTCAATACTTAGTGATTTTTACACATTAAAATTTTAAGAGAACTATTCCTTGTGGGTTTGATATCTGTCTTTTAAGATAAATTATTACTTCTAACTCGGTACACTTATCGAATTAGGTCAATAATCCACTCTCTCATCTTCACACATTCCCTCCCCAATCCAAACACACTCTAAGAGATGATGATCTTTAGTGCTATACCCTCCTTTACCTTACACACTACTCTTATATGTAAGACCCAAACTTCTTATTTAATAATGATTAAACTACTTAACATGCAGCTTAAATTATTTCCAACTTTTTCGTGGCACTCCTAAATAAACAAAAACAACCATTGAGCCTCTAAAATAATAATTTTGACTCATTAAAAATCTTAAGGACTAAACTATAAAAATTGCATGGCAAATTCTCCCTACACCTTTATATCTTCCTCCTACACCTCCATACTTTTTTAATTCTAGCAATACCTTTTGAGTATGTTGGAGAGTGTATAGTGTCTTCTTCATTTTCAAGTGGTGATGGTGGTTGCTTGTGGTGGCTGGTGGTGAATGTTGATGGTTAAGGTAAGTTTTGTGGTATTTTTACTTGTGGTGATTGTGTTTTGTTATCTTTTTTATATATATTTTTGGTAGCCACAAAACCCAAAAATAGAAACAGCAAAGTACAAAAAATTGAATACAAAACTAAAAAAAAAAAAAAAAACTTCGCATTGGGAAACGTTGAATACAACAAATTTTCTTAATAACCCTTCCACACACACTTTAATGATGATTGTTCTGTCGAACACTGTGGCTAAAGAAGAATATTCTGTCAAACGTTGTGGCTGAAGAAGCATGAAAGTGATGCAACTGGAAGGAATGTATGCGAGAGAGATATGAAATTGTGGAGGTGCAATTGATTCATATTTTTTTTTCTCTTTCTACGGTACCAAATAATAAAATATTCAATTTTATTCGGTTGTATTATTTATTTTCATATCATAGTTCTTTCTAATAATAGCGATTCACTAAAAGACTAAAGTAAGAATGTGTCATTTCTCAGTATTTCAGCATTATTGCTTTCGCTTCTGGAACCGTGGACCTGAGTTGGTTTGATGGAGTTCGCAAAATCGAAACTGTTAAAATATTAGAAGCTTTTATTTTTTTTGCTTTTGGGCCAGTTGGGCTTCCTCTTTCGGGTTTTCTGTTGTATACAGCGTGCCCTTCTTTCTTTTTACACCACATGTATATAAATTATATTTAGGGTTTTTTTCTATACAACTTTTCACTTTAATGAAATCATCTTTTTTTTCTTTTCTTTCACGCAGTGCTGCATTTTTCTTCTCTGTTTCTTCATATCTTGAAGCTTTCTTTCTCTTTACTCTCTGTAAATGTTGCAATTACATCAAAATACTCATACGATTTTTCTTTATTATGGTATCAGAGCTTTTCCTTGAGAAGAGCTCTGCAGCGCGCACTCTGTCTTCGTCCTCCAAGATTTTTTCCTTCTCCTTTTTCTTTTTACATTTTGTATATTGTCCCTGCTTTGCATTTTCTTGTTCTTTCTAACGATTGTTTGGTTCTTTACAGTTTGTGTTTTCACACACAAATGGCTAACGAGAACAGTGATTGGAGCGAAAGCCCTAACCCTAATCAGAACAAGAATCTTGTTCAAAGTGAGAATTTTGTTCACAGTTTCTTGTGCCTACATCCCAGTGAAAATCCTGCTACACCCCTTGTGTCTCCCATTGTTGATTCCACCAATTACCACTCCTGGAGTCGCTCGGTTCTCACGGCTTTGAGCGCAAAGAATAAAGTCGAGTTCGTCAATGGTGCTGCTCCCCGACCTTCAGAAATCGATTCTTCTTTCTCATCCTGGACAAGATGCAACAACATGGTGGCGTCTTGGCTTGACTCGGTCTCTGTTCATAAACGTCAAAGCATCATATGGATGGATAAGGCACTGGACATATGGAATGACCTCAAGGCTCACTTCTCACAAGGCGACTTATCACGTATCTCTGATCTTGAAATGGAAGCTTCTTCACTCAATCAAGGTGACCTTTCTGTTACCGATTACTTTACTAAACTCAGAATTATTTGGGATGAATTAGATAATTTTAGGCCTGATCCTATATGTTCCTGTGATGTGCCTTCTGTTATTGTCCAAAGAAAAAGAGAGGATCAGGCAATGCAATTTTTATGTGGCCTTAATGACCAATACAATAATATAAAAGCACATATTCTGCTCATTGAACCTGTCCCTACTATTACCAAAATTTTTTCTCTTGTTTTTCAACAAGAGTGTCATTTTAATAATAGTGTTCTTGTAACTAATGTCAAAAATGTTACCCATGTTACCTCTGTTAACCACACTAGTACCATTACTTGTTCTTTTTGTGGAAAGTTGGGTCACAGTGAGAGTGTTTGTTTTAAGAAAAATGGCTTTCCTAACCAAGATAACAAAGGCTAAAGTTTGGTGGTAATAAAAAGGTTTGTACTTACTGCAACAAAATTTGTCATACTATTGATATTTGCTACAAGAAACATGGATACCCTCCCAGGTATAAATCTCAGTATGGTAAGTCTTCTCAATCCAGTAACGTCTCCACTACCATTCAAGAAGAAAATCCTGGAAATCAATCTCAAAACAAACAGAATAATAGAGGAGATTTTCGCATCACTCAACACCAATATCAAATTCTTTTGAACCTTCTGAAAAATGTTAACAATTCCAACAATCAAGTTCAAGTCAACCAGGTTGGTTCTCTCTCTACTGATCATCAAGATCAGAATTCGGCAAGTAGAATGGCCAAAATTAGGTAGCATTTCATTACTAATTCCAAGTTAAAAAATCCATGTATAAGAGACTCGAAACGGGGCGTGGTGTATCCGCATGTTTTGTGCCGATTCGTCAGTAGTTTGGGGTTTGGGGAAACCTCAGGTAATATCCAAAAGCTCAAAAATTCCAATTTTAATGAATATACTTGGATTCTTGACTCTGGTGCAACTGTTCACGTTTGTTGTTCTTTGTCAAACTTCACATCATATAAATGTATCAAACCCATTACCATTAGGCTTCCCAATGGAAATTCCGTTATTGCTTCCTATTGTTTTGTATGTACCTGATTTTATTCTTGAAATTGTTTTGTATGTACCTGATTTCTCTTTCAATTTAATATCCATTTGTCAATTGATTGCATCCCTTAAATGTGAACTTATTTTTTCTTCCATTGAGTGTCTGATACAGAATTCCAGAACCAAAGACAAGATTGGTACAGTTGATCTTGTAGCTGGACTATACATTTTCAATAAAACTGATAGCAGAATTATGAGCTGCACTACAAAACAAAGCAACATTTGGCACCTCAAAATGGGTCACCCCTTGGATGAAAGGTTAAAATTTCTACTAACCTACTATCCTAATATTCATATTGACAAAAACTATGTTTGTGATACATGTCACCAAGCCAAACAAAAGAAACTTTCTTTCTTTCCTAGTAATACTAAAATTGTTCAAGCTTTTGAATTACTGCATATTGATATCTGGGGGCCCTGTTCTCTTGTTTCCATGCTTGGTTATAAGTACTTTCTTACCATAGTTGATGATTTTACTAGATACACTTGGGTTTTTCCCTTGCACAACTAATCTGAAGTCAGGGCTAGTGTGTGAATTTTATTGCTTATGCTGAAAATCATTTCTCTACTAAGGTTAAAATCATTCGTACTGATAATGGTATTGAATTCTCTATGCATGACTTTTTTTGCATCAAAAGGTATTATACATCAAGCCACTTGTATTGAAACACCAGAGCAAAATGGTATTGTTGAAAAAAAACATCAACACCTCTTAAACGTCACACGTGCCTTGCTTTTTCAATCTAATATGCCTGTTGTTTTTTGGTGTTTTGCTATACAACATGCTACCTTCTTTATTAATTGTATGCCTACTCCGCTACTTAATAATGCTATGCCTTATGAGAAATTGCATAAAAAGCTTTGTGATATTTCTTCCCTTCGTGTGTTTGGATGTCTATGTTATTCTTTAACTATTCTTGCTCATAGAAGAAAACTGGACAGTCGTGCTATTCCAGGCATTTTCCTCGATTTCAAACCAAACACAAAAGGTTTTTTTGTTTCTAAACCTTAAAAACCATAAGATAGATTTGTCAAGAAATGTTATTTTTTATGAAAACTCTTTTCCTTACCATTCAAATCATATTCAAAATAATGACTCAAATAGTCTTTCTTTACCTATTTCTCAACACTATGCCCAAACTCATGATGATATTCATATGCAAACTACTATTGATGATGTTTTTGAGACTGGCACTAATGTTAAGCAAAGTGAGCAAAGAGAGCAAAATGAGACTGTAGCTGCACCTCCTAAAAGATCTACCCGCAATAGAAGACCCCCCATTTATCTTCAAGATTTTGATGTGCCAAACTTCAATAACAGTGTTGTAAGTACCAAACACTCAATCCATTCCTTTTTGAATTATAATTCTTTATCAAAGTTTTTCAAAAATACAATAATGTTAATTTCTTCTGCTGAGGAACCTCGCAACTATGAGGAGGTTGTCCAACATCCACCTTGGATCCGAGCCATGAAGGAGGAACTACAAGCACTTCAAGATAATGGAACATGGTCCCTAACTACTCTTCCAGCTGGAAAATTAGCAATTGGATGTAGATGGGCTTCTAAGATCAAGCATCACGTAGATGGTTCCATTGAACATTATAAAGCCCGATTGGTAGCAAAAGGATACAACCAGATTGAAGGACTGGACTTTTTAGACACATTTGCTCCTGTAGCAAAGTTGACTACCCTACATCTACTTCTCACTTTAGCCACAGCCCAGAATTGGACACTCAAGCAGCAGGATATGAACAATGCCTTCCTACATGGGGACTTAGATGAAGAAGTTTACATGCATTTGCCTCAAAGTTTTCACACTTCTTCTCCCAATCTTGTCTGCCGCCTAAAGAAATCCTGTTATGGTCTCAAACAAGTAGGTAGACAATGGTATGCCAAACTCTCAAATTTCTTATTTTCACATAATTATAAAATTTCCACTGCTGACCACTCTTTATTTTTGAAACATGATGACAAACACACTACGACACTCTCGGTCTATGTGGATGACATTATTCTCACTGGGAATAATCCTATGGAGATATCTGCTATCACTAGTCTGTTACACAATTTCTTTCACATTAAAAACCTTGGTGATTTAACTTATTTTTTGGGCATTGAAGTTACTCGCAATGCCACTGTATCCATTTAAGTCAGTGAAAATATGTTTTAGATCTGCTCAAAGATGCTGGTATGCTGGGATGTGCCCCTGCTCCTACACCAATGCTGCACACTGTCAAGCTCTCAACCACAAAAGGCACCCCACTTGGTGATGCAGAACCCACTGTATATAGACGATTGATTGGATGCCTTATTTATCTTACCAACACACGGCCTGATATTTCTCTCTCTGTTAATCATATTAGCCAATTTGTTTCACACCCAACTAGTGAACATCGCCAAGCAACAATGCGCATCCTTCGCTATCTCAAAAGAACTCCTGGCACATGAAAATCGTTATGGTAACAGAGCGGGCCCACTCTGAACTGTGTCACTCTAATAATTCTTCTTCCCTATTGTCTTTCTCTGTCACTCTGATAATTCTTCTTCCCTTTTGTCTTTCTCTTCTTGCATTTCTTGTTTTCTTTGTTCACCCTCATCATGTCTACTGATGAACCCTCACAAAATCCAACGAGCCCTTACTTTATTCACATTGGAGAGAATCCAGGAATGGTACTAGTCACACTGCAACTTGGTAGCACTTATCACCCTTGGAGTCGAGCAATAAAAATGGAACTACTCTCAAAGAACAAATTCAAGTTCGTCATTGAGGAGATTCCAGAACCCACACATAAGAGTCAAAAATATGAAGCATGGGAGCATTGTAACGTGATCATGATTTTCTTGGATAACACAAAGCTTGACAACGCAGATAGCGCAAATCACAATTTACATCGACAACGCAAAAGATTTATGGGAAGACTTGTGGGAAATATTCTCCAAAAGTAATCAATTCCATATTTCTCATCTCCTTCAAGAAATGAATTCAATTAAGCAAGGAGAAAGAAACATCTCAAACTATTATAACGATTTGAAGATTTTGGGGAGGAGCTGGATTCTCTACGACCTATACCCTCTTGTCTTTGTAGCATGAAATGCGGATGCAAATTATCCAGAACCATTCTTGATTACAAAGAATCAAAAAGAGTAATGTAAACCTACAATAATGTGAAAAACCCAGATTCTTCTTATGGAGCCTTTGCCTGGCATAAACAGAGTCTTGTCTCTCACTTTACAACAAGAAAGGCACTTCAACGAGACAACAAAAGTAAATCCAACCAAAACACAAGTCAATTCAATGAGAAGCACTACAACAAAAATGTTGGTGGATGGAAAGGAACTGGAAGAGGTAGAGGAAAGAATTTTGGGAAAGTCAAAGATCTTGATAAACAACACAAGTCAATCCAACCAAAAACACAAGCCAATTCAACCAGAAGCACTACAACAAAAATATTGGTGGATGGAAAGGAACTGGAAGAGGCAGAGGAAAGAATTTTGGGAAGCAATGCTCATACTGCAACAAGATGAACCATACTGCAGATAAATGCTACTCCAAGCATGGACATCCTCCCTGGATAAAGCAAAGAATTAGCCATGCTGTAAATGTTGTCGAAAGCTTAGAAGATCACATCAATGAAAGGAGTTCACCTCAAAACAAGTCCTCAAATGATCAAATTGTGAATGTTTTATGTACTAAACAGTTGTAGAAAATAGTTGATATCCTTCAAATGAATAATTACAAAGGAAAAACCAATAATGATATGACGGATCAACCACTTGAAAAAGGTAAAACTCATAAAAAATCTTGGATTCTTGATATCGGGACAACTGATCATGTTGCTTGTTAAATTTTCCTTTTTCTAAGTCATTATGAAATAAAACCTATAAGGGTGAGGCTTCCAAATAATGCTCAAAATCATTGTTAGACATTGATAAATGCCATAATTTAGTAAGATTTATGAAAAAAATCTATCACTTATGGATTTAATTGTTAATAAAGTTATAATTCAACCTTAATTTGAGAAATTTGAATCTAATAACATATTTTTGATTATGATATCAATGAGAACTATTTATTCCCAATTTTGTGCTAATTTCAGGAACCTAAGGGAAGATGGAGATAAAGGGCTAGAGGAAGAATAAAAAAGTTAGAGAAAAGGAGAAAAGAAAAAGCTAAGCACCCAAGACTCACTCAAACTTGCCCAAGCAAGAGTCTTGGACCAAATTAGCCCAAGACTCGCCCAAGCGAAATTACTCTAGAAGCAAACTTGCTCTCTGGAGCCAACTTGAACCGGACTCACTCAGACTCACCCAAGCAAGATCGCTCTAGAGGCAAACATGCTCTCTGGGCCAAACTCGCCCAGGACTCGCTTGAGCGAGTTTGTTCTAGTAAAGTTGGTTTTTATTTTCTCTAAACTCGCTTTAGCAAGTAATATTTCACTTGCACGATATGTCACTTAACCTACATCCTATTAGGTTAAATAAGGGTGTGAGGCAGTGGAAAAGGGATACCGGGAGGAAAATCAGAGATAGGAAACCCTAAAGGAGACATTGGTCAAGGATGAATGCTTTAGATCTTCTTTTCTCGCTTTCAATGCTTGTAATGGTCACTATGAGGGGCTAGTTCTTCCCTTTGTGATTGAGAGTAATCTGTTCAAACTCTTATGTATTGAAGTGATATTTATTTATAATATTTTGTTCTTGATTGATATCGATTTTATCATTTTATTCTCAAAGCTTAAATTTTTATTTATGATTATGATTCTTGGATATTGACTGTAAAGTACTTCTAAGGATCTTACCTAAATGATAATGCTTGATATATTTGAATGCTAGGAATATATTTGAAATTTTAATTGCTTTATAACATTTTTTGTTAACGATAAGAATGTTTTTCTAAATATGTGAGGAATCAATATTTAGGAGACAATCTTAATAATTTTATATGCGAGGAATCGATATAAATGACTTTACATGTGCATCAATATCAATTATGTTATAATATTGTATGTTTTTGTTCATCCAAAATACAAAAGAGTGAGAAAGATTAACCCCGTTCCTAAGTTTTTCAATTGAATTATTTTAATTATTTATGTTGTTTTAATTTAATTTCTCACGTAACTTTATAATTCAAATGACTTTGCAATCAAAATTTTGCACATATTTTGATATTTAGTGAATATTATACATTGATATTTTAAAAGAATTGTTCCTTGTGGGTTTGATTTATGCCTTTAGGAACAATTTATTACTTCTAACTAGATACACTTGTCGAAATAAGTCATCAGACATGCAGGGACTATGATCTTAACTTAAAGATTAATCATACATAGAGTTTTGTACATTCCTGAGTTTTCTTTAAATATTTTGTCAGTCCAAAAACTTACCACTTCTCTAAACTATAATTTTTTTCTCGTGATGAGTGCCAGATTCAAGAAGCATTTACATCCAAGACGATTGGACAAGATAAGCTTCATGTAGGACCCTACAATCTTAACTTATCAACAGAAAGAAATGCAGTTCTCTTCACTCAAACAGATGACTATTTTCAATGCGACAAAAGCCTTGATGTATGGCATTGCAGGCTAGGCCATCCCTCAAGTAAGGTGTTAGAATGCATGAACAAAACTTATCCCAATATACATTTTGATAAAAAGAACATATGTGCTCCTTGTCATTTTGCTAAACAACATAGATTACCGTTTCTTACATGCAAAAGTGCTTATGATAACCCTTTTGATCTTAAGCATATTGATATTTGGGGTGTTCCATTTATACATGGGCATATATATAGTTTTTTACTGTTGTTGAGGATCATACTAGATTCACTTGGATATCTGATGAGAAGTAAAAATGAAACCAAAAATCTTTTGTGCAATTTTGTTGTTTTAGTTAAAAATTAGTTTGATAAAAATATCAAAACCATAAGAAATGATAATGAACACGAGTTTTATTGGAAAGCGTTTTATGAAAAATATGGAATTATTCACCAAACAACATGCTTTGAAACATCTCAACAAAATTTTGAGGTTGAACAAAAACATCTCCACATCTTGAATGTGACTAGATGTTTCATGTTTCAATCCAAAAACCCTAAAGTTTCCTTGTCATATGTTGTGGTGTATTCTATCTATCTCATTAACAAAATTCCTTCACCAATAATTTTGAATAAAAGCCTGTATGGAAAAATTTATTCCACTGTGCCTAACCTTTATAATCTCATAATTTTTGGATGTTTGTGTTTTGCTTCCAATTTAGAAAATGGCAGGAAAAAACTTGATATTGGAGCCAAAAAGTGCATCTTTCTGGGATTCAAGGCAGGGTGAAAAGGATACACTGTCATTGACACACAAACCAGAGAAATTTTTATCTGCAAAAATGTTCTTTTTTGTGAGCAAACCTTTTGCCAAGAGAGTAACAAGAACGAGCAAAATCAAGTCAGTTATGGTCAAGACTTCCTTGAACACATATATGAAGTTCCACAAAACAGAGATCATAGGACTAATTCCCATGAAGAAGAAATGGATGAATCAAGTGAAACTGGAAATCCTAGAAGATCTATAAAATCACGCAAAGCTCTTGCATACCTTGAAGATTATCATCTTTAACTCATAACTTCTTCACAAAAGGTAAGAAATAACAATAAAACAAAATATACACTTGATTCAATTTTTTTATCATATAAAAGATTATCTGAAGAACACTCTAAACACTCCATTTCTTTGTCTTTGCAAACTAAACCACACATTTATGAGGATGCAATTCAATCTAATGAATATAGAGTAGCCATAGACAATGAGATCAAAGCCCTTGAGAACAACAAGACTTGGAATTTAGTTGATCTTCTAGCAGATAAAACACCCATTAGTGCAATTAGTGCAAGTGTGTATACAAAATCAAGAGAAGAGTAGATTGCAACATCGAGAGATACAAAGCATCCCAGTGGCAAAAGGTTACATACAATGGGAAGGCATTGATTTCACTGATACCTACTCGCTCGTGTCAAAGCTAACTATGATCCACATGATCCTTGTTGTTGTCACTACCAAAGACTGGTATCTAGAACAACTTGACGTAGACAATGTTTTCTTGCATGGAGACCTCTCTAAAGAAGTTTATATGGACGTTTCCCCTGGAGTCATCAATGTAAAACCAAGCCAATCGACAGTGGTATGAGAAGTTTACTTCATATATTTTGACTATAGGGTTTATCCAATCATTAGCTGATAGTTCTTTGTTTATTAAGAAAACTAAAAATTCTTTTGTTGCCTTGTCATTATATGTGGACGTGGACGATATAATTTTAGTTAGTGATAATATAAATGAAGTAATATCTGCCAAGAAATCCCCAAATTTTGTCTTCAAAATCAAGGACCTCAGAAAGCTAAAATACTTCCTCAGTCTAGAGATAGCTCAAACACAGAAAGGGATTCACATCTTCCAAAAGAAGTATGCTCTCAAAATTCTTGAAGATACAGGAATGCTAGGTGTTAAGCCTGTGTCTACTCCCATGCAAACAAAAGTTGAGAACATGTTCGATCAAGAAGTCGATGTGCATGATCCTTCAAGTTTTAGAAGAGTTATAGGGCATCTTTTATATCTAGTAAACACTATATGTGATGTATGTTTTGCAGTGCAATTCGTCAATAAATTCATACAAAGGCTAACCATCCATCATCATCATGTTGTTCAATGTATATTACAGTACATAAAAGTTGCACTTGCACAAGGTCTGTCTTACTCTAGAAAATATGATTTACATATTAAAGCCTTTAGTGATTCTAACTGGACATCTTGTTCTATAACACGATGCTCCACAACTAGCTTTTGCATCTTTCTAGGAGAATCATTGGTTTCATGGAAAACTAAGAAATAAAGTACAGTCTCTAGGTCATCCTCAAAAGCTAGATATCGTGCCTGAGCCTATATGTCTTGTGAGCTACAATGGTTAACTTTCTTGTTAAAAGATCTCCACACCATCATCTTCAAAAGAACATTCTCTATTGTGACTCACAATCTGCTAGACATTTTTCTTTTAATAATAATTTTCATGAATGGTCCAAACACATTGACATTAATGGTCATGTGGTTCGCGAGAGACTCCAACAAAATCTTTTTTACCTTTTCCCTATTCGCTCTTTATAACAACTAGAGTTGATGTTCTAACGAAAGCGCTTGATCGTGAGTTTTATAGAAACTCATCACCATGGAGTACTCAGAAACTCATCACCATGGAGTACTCAGAAACTCATCACCAAGATTGGAGTACTCTGTATTCACATTCCTCCTTGAGAGGAGAGTTTTCCAGTTTATTAATTGTATGTTTAGTTCTATAGAATATTATCTGAAACCCATTTTTTTTCTTCTTTTAATGGCTCTCTGCAAGCATGTAAAACCAACACATGTTGTGCATATGAAAGTTGAATGATAGAGAAGTTTTTTCATATTGTGAGTGTGTTTCCTTCTTCCTCTGTTTTCTCTATTATTTTCAAGCAATTTCAAATCAAAATATTTGTTTTTTTGTAATTTAGAGGCTCAATGGTTGTTTTTGTTTAATTTGGAGGTCGACGGAAAAATTGAAAATAATTTAAGCAGCTTATTAAGTAGTTTAATCATTCTTTAATAAGTGTGGGTTTACATATAAAAGATATATAAGAGTAGTGTGCAAGGCAAAGGTGGGTAGCACTAAGGACTTCATCTCTCATGGTGTGTTTGGATTGTAGGGTGTGGGTGAGTGAAAAGTTGAGGGTGAGTGGGAGTGGAAGTGTGAAGAAAGTTGAGGTTGTTTGGATTGGGGTGTGGGTGAGTGGATGTGTGAGGAAAGTTTATTGAAATTTGTGAGTGATGTGATAGTTGTAAGAATATTATAAATTGTTTTGAATAGTGTAAATTGTAAGATTACAATTTTACCCTTGTATATAAAAAAAGAATAAATAATGATTAATCCTATTTCATATTTTAGTTAATTCTAATTTAAAATTAAAGTATAATTATATTATTTAATATTTAATTAATAAAAATTATTTTTTTATTTAAGATAATTTATTTACATAATTTTAATATTATATATGATTTTTTAAATTCTGTTATGTTATATATATACCAATATTTATAAAAATAATTTTAATAATAATTTTCAATATTATGAATAGCGAAATGAATATATTTTAAAAATAAAATAAGAATTTAGAATATAACATGAATATTAAGTAGGTGTCAAAAGATATAATATAAAGTCATTACATGAAGAACATAATAATGTTAATTACAAAAAGAAAAGCCATTCCCAGTAATAACATTTGAATTCTTCTTGTGGAGACCTTCAAGCGGTTTTCTAGAAGACATATCTTATTCCGTTGTATGATAATTTTTTCATCGGCAACGTCTTCAGTGCACCATTTGAAAAAATTACAGCCTAGAACCATGCCACTTCTAATCTGTTTTGAAGAAAACAATAAAATTGAACAATGAATAAGTTTAAAATAACATTTTTAAATTTGTTTCAAATGTAATTGAATAAATTTTACCTTGTAGTTGGGACAACCCCAAAATTTTTTTCCAGCATTTTTTTGTGTTGTCGCTATTCTCAAAATAGCAAATTGTCCACAATCACAAATAGGATCAACAAAGGCACTTGTGCTCCCAGTAGCATGGGTAAAAGTACCACGTTTTTGCACACTACAACCAGTACAACTAGATGACGACGTGTTGTGATACGCAGACATTGAATCACACTTAACCAATGCTGTCGAAGTAATAAGATGGTAAAAAAGTTGCATTGAAAACAATATGATTATGTAAATAAGTAGCATGAAAAGTAGCATAAAACCTTAACAATAACAATAACAATGTCAACGTAAAAAATAACAATAACAATTACAAATAAAAATAACAATGAGAATAAGATAATGATAACACAGTCAATGGCCTTGATGACGTCGAATGTCACTCAGAGTATCATCAATTTTGTCCATCCTTTGATCAACCCTGTCAATTCGGGTATTCATGTTTTGTATGCCGGACAAAATTTGATGTAACAATTCTGTTTGAGTGGGGTTCGCCTCCTGAGGTTGACGACCTTCATCATGTTGTGCTGGCAATTCATCCTCTTCATCATCTTCTTCATGTGCATGGTGAGGTCTACCAAGTTGCCATACGCCATTGACCTGGAATACATTTAATTTTGTCATAGTTTTTTTGCCAAAGTAATTATTCCAGCCTAGCATTATTGGTTGTTCATTGGACAAGTCGAAGCCATAGACCTCCAAGATCCTCGTTATCAAATTTGCATATGGGAGAGGCATCTTGTTATCCCGACATTTGATGATGTGTTGCATGATGTAATGAGGCCAATTAATGCATACATTATTTTTTATTAACCACAACATCAAAACATCTTCATTCAGTAGTTTTGCATAGTTGCTTCCTCGAGGGCACAAGATATGCACCCATGTGAAATGCAACAGTCGGTTATTCATTTTCAGACTACCGACATTTTTTATATTCTCACCTTCAACATCTTCACGGATCATGGAGGATAAGGCTAATGCTCGATTAAAATTAAGTTCCTCAGGGATCATCCCAGGGGTTAACTTAAGACCGTCATACTGTAGATGAGCAATGGTCATCCAATCCATTTCTTTAATGTGTATGACTCTTCCGCAAATCTCAAAGGCAAGGTGACCAGCAGGTGTCAATTTTGCAGTTGTATAAAAGACTCGTACCAAATCCTCATAATACGGAAGATTAATTCCAATGAAAGGTTGTAAACCTTGCCAATTCAACAGATTTTGGAATTCAAATCCTGGACCAGAAAAAAATGGAGTTTGCATCACTTTTGGTGGTATTACTGCTCTTGCGTGAAACTTCTTTTCAAACACCAACAATTGACGCCTGGTACTGAAGTATCTTGAATAATCAAGAACTTGTGGAATCCTAGTTGCTGGCTGAGGAGGAACGACAACATCTTCTGCTGGAGATTTACCCTTATGTGTTCGATTACGTTTGTGGGATGATGATGCCATGTATAATGCAAGTACTACAATAAATAACTAAAAAAAAGTTAACATAATATCATAAACATAATCGTAGGTGTACGACGAACACAATAGTGGAAGTTGACATAGGAAAATATTACATGGCGAATGAAAGTACAAGTTCACAACCCAAAATATTACATGTCCAATAATAAACAAACAGAGTCAAATATTACATGTCTAATAATCAAACACATAGCAGAAAGACACAAATGCAACGCGATAGCAGAGATCAGAAATCAACGCCTGGTCATAAATGCGAACAACTTTGTCATGCGACGCTCAAATGGCATCCCAAATAGTTGTTTCACTCTTCTTGGATGCTCACATAAGAACTCGTAGCATTGATCCATGACCTGTTCATCTTGGATGTTAAGTTCGACCAGCATTGCCCAAATATCAGACTCTGAGTATTGGTACGATGCATGGCGACGATTATGGTGTACATGCTCAACATATAAGTCATTTCTTCGTGTAATTTCCGCAGCTATCTGTTGTGCTGCGGTTGCTTGTGCCCGAGCAATGTCAACCAACTCAGAGCCATTCCTATTGGCATCCTTCATGGATGAAACACGTTCTTCAAGATTTGTATTCAACAGAGCAAAATGTGAATCAATACCGTCCATTGTTGGGCCTTTTCTTTTTGATCCTATAGAGGAGGATGTGCCCGCAGAGCCCGCAGAAGGCATAGAAGGAGTATTTGAGGGAGTCTCAGAAGGAGTGTCACTGGATTGAATATGAGGAGCAGGTGACCGTGGGACGTAGTCATCTGCTTCTTCAAAGTTCGGTTGCTCAGGGATATAATCCATATTATTGTCATCAAGGTTGATGGTAAAATTACTTATGTCAGGACTTGAATTGATGTCCTGGGCTGTCCTGACCCCACTACCAGTGGCTCTATCATTAGACCATAACTCCTCCATAAGGTCATAATGGCGAATGGGATTGACACGCCATTTCGCAGCAGATGGTTTGGCCTAAAAAGATGTCACATATGAGTACAACATCATCAAGGTGCAATGAAATGTATTTGGTCTGAAAAATTATTATCATCTTACCTTGATCAACTCATTCCAAACTTCGTCCTCCACTTCAAACCGTGTGGTGGTGTGGTTCCATGCGAAACCACTCAATCCACCAAATAAATCATGTACTTCCCTCCACCTATCCTTCAAGCTTTTTTGACGATTTTTTACATGATTTTTCTTCATACTTGTTAATCCAGCATGGTGTAGAGCCATCACAATGTTAGTATATCCCTGGGTTGTCCAACTACCGTCAGTTCAGGTACCTCGTCGTACCTCTTCAATCATTGCATTTAGGAGAATAAGGTCCATCTCTGTCGTCCACTTATTGACCTCTCTAGAAGCACCTGATGATTGTGGACCAACATTTTTCCTGCGATCCATCTAATATACTTAAATGAAGTTAGTATAGAAGCATTGCAACAAAATATCAAATATATTCATTGATAGAATTAATTATTTACATAATCTTGCCACATTTCGTTTGCTATACTGTCTCTAATATGAGACCCTAGGCTATAATCATGGTCACGAGCATGGGTTGGGGTTGGTTGTACTTCGTCTTCTAACAATTCATCATCTACTTCTTCAATCAAAGAGTCATCATTGTCAACCCCGCGAAGAAAGTTATGCAGAATACAACAAGTGAAAACAATTTTAGTCGTAGTATCCACATCATAATGGGCCTCAGTCCCACTGGCTATAATTGGAAATCGTTTTTTCAACACTCCAAATGTTCTCTCAATTACATTTCTAAGTGATGAATGTCGCAAATTAAACAACTCTTTAGCATTCTGTTGCCCTCTTCGCGAATATTCTTTCAAATGGTATCTAATCCCGCGATAAGGTGTTATTATATTTGGTGTTAACATAAAACCTGCATCACCAAGATAGTATTTTCCTACGAAGATTGTGGAAAGTTGCGTTAGTATATAGAACTATAACCTATTTATTGGTTTACAGACCAAACCCCCTCAAACTAACCTTCTGGAATAACCAAACGATTGTCTTGTACCAAAGCATCTTTCAATATCCTTGAATCAGAGGCAGTTCTTGCCCAAGCAGCCAGGACATATGTGAACTTCATGTCGAAGTCACAACCTGCAAATATGTTCTGGGTTGGCCAATCTTTTCTGCCTCGATAACGAGGTGCATCAGCACATCCAACCTTAACACGTACATGAGTCCCATCTATGGCCCCTAAACAATCCTAATGTAAACCAAGATTCATAGCTTTAATTATAGAGAAAATAAAAAAAACATAATACATAACTTAAGGTAATGTCATCATAAACAAACCATAAAATAAGGGTAAAATCGACTGTTGTTAAGGATGTGTGGTTCTACAACCGTTCCATTTGGTTGAATTAAGAAATCCCCCTCAAACTTTAAGATTGCACTCAAAACATTGTGAAAGTGACGGGATACTGTTTCTCCAGACCGATGGAAAAAGAATGACACACTTCGATTTTTCACATTATGCCCAATAATGTGCAGAAACTTGGCTACTTGTTCTTCCACGGTTGATCGATATGCATCCTTAACAAGTCCAGTTGTCCGTATTCGTTCACATAATTGAAGAAAAGCTTCTGGTCCCATGTGAATAATATCGTGACATTTTACAGCGTGAACCAAGTACTCCATCAATTCTTGTCTACGACGTTCTTTTTGTGGTTAGACCTCACTAATACAGTTGCTTATAGGACGCATCGTGCGTAACATATTCAATCCAAAACCAATCATGCAAAGAATGATCACTGATGTTTGTTTGTTATTTTTTTTAATTTGTTGTTGGATTTCTGAAATTAGATTCATGTTGACCGCAACAAGATCGTCATAAATTGTAACTGTTTCCTCAAAAATCGACCATCTCAGTCTCGTCATAATGTCTTCTCCAATTCGTAACGTTATCCATCTAATGTTTAACTTTCATCCATAACCATTATTACGTGTCAGTGTCAATCCAACATACCAAAAACGGTTACCGTTTCGGTGTATAAGTACACCGATACAGTGATCCTAAAACCTAATCTTAATTAATTTTAATCTAAATTTATTTCTATTATAACAAAATTGATATACATACATCAAAAAATTATATTGTTGCACATCATTTCTAGTTGTAGTAATTAGTACAATTTTTTTTAAAAAATGTTGTAAATCATAACATTAATAATTTATGTCAAATCTAAAAATAAAACCTAAACCCTAAACTTAAACATTATAAAGTTTGATTTCCAATTTTTAAATATATTATCTAAATAAAAATTATATTTTTATACACAATTAGATATTCCAAAAAGTAATAACTATGTAAATTTATTATTAAAAATTCAAAAAAAGCCTTATTTCCATTGTAAAAAAATAAAATCTTTACATAACAACAAAATCTGTATCAAAATTTAGGCTTTCAAAAACTACTAAATATATATATTTATTATATTAAATTCAAAATTCTGAATTTAGGATTTATGGTTAAATAATTACATAAAATTAAATAACTATAATAACAATAATAATTATGTACAAATTTACAAATTCAAAATATATATGTCAAATAAAAAAAACTTGTGTTTCTATTCATTAGTACAATTTTTTTAATAAAATTTTAAATTAGAACATTACTAATTTATGTCAAATCTTCAAAAAAATAACCTAAAAATTTAATTCTCAAAATGTAATAAATATATACATTTATTAACATAAATTCAAAATTCTAATTTCAAATATTTTTGTTTCTTTTTAATTACTACAACTTTTTTTCCATTATGTACGTAAATAATTTTTTTAAAATATAAGTCTTTTTTACAAACAATTAGATTAAAAAAAGTCAAAGTATACAAAATTTTATTTATTTTCTAAACTTTTACTGTTTTTTTACTTACTACAACATTTCCTATTATATTTATAATTCTAACATTAATAACTGTCAAATATAAAGTAAAATTACGTTATACATTACAAATTCTTATTCCCATTTTCTAGAAATATTCAACATTAATAAATTAAACTATTTTTTAAACTAATTAAATGTTTAAAAAATCATAATTATGTACATTTATAATTAAAAAATGAAATTTCTTACGTAGACGTCTTTTTTTCTTTTCCCAATTATAACATTAATAATTTATTTAAAATGTCAAAAAAAAAAAAAAAACCTACATCACTTTAATTTCTATTTCCATATTCATTTTAAATAAGTAAGTATTTCTCTTAACTTTTTACAACACTACAATAAAATCATACACTTCAAATAAAAGTAAACCATAACTTATTAACATGAATAATAAAACCATAAATCCAACACAAATTTCAATAATAAAACCCAAAACCCTAAAAAAAAATTATGTTAAAAAAACATCCTCATCCAAACATAAAGTTATATATATCATACAAAACACATTTAAATAAAGAAAAACGTAAAACAAAATTAAATATGACAAAGAAAAAAAAACCTGAAGGTCCAACAAATTCAAGTGAACTAGATGAACTGGAAGAAGAGACCACCACCACCAACAACCACAAACAAACCACCAGCAATCACCAATGAACCCTGGAAAAAAAAAAGAAAAAAAAAGAGTATGATAATCGATTATTACATAAGGCAAAAAATGATCCTAATCGATTATCCAAACCAAAAGCCACTCCCTAATCGATTATATCAGACGTGCAAAAGGGAACATAATCGGTTAACAGACCAACATAATCGATTATCATCTCAAACACACACTGCCCATAATCGATTATGCTCCAACGAATGAACAGATAATCGATTTTGTGGCACGCGTATTTTCTGTCATAACCGATTATGTCGAAGACGAAAGCAAGGGCAGTGCTAACCTGGATGAAAAAGAACTACAGAATGGAACTTTGGCAATCCTCACCAAGCCTCTAAACGCCACCAACCACTTCAGAACTCCCTAAGTACACTTAGTTCCTAATTTCCTTTGATTATCAGACAACTTGAGCTTCTGCTTCTTCTGTGAACTCCCACACTACAATGGGCATCTTATATTCACCCTTCATTGCCCTAATTAACTTCCCAACCACTCTCTCACCTGTATTCAAAATTCAAAATCGGTCAAAGGATTCCTGACTTCGTTCAGGAATCTCATGCGCAGCAATGAACAATGCAGGAAGGACCGACCACTGCATGCACAGGTTGCACCCTCACTACTTTATCAAGATCCTTTCATTCTTAATACTAAATTTTTCGGTTAGAGCATATATTTACTAAAGCACACACAAAATTTCAATAAGAAAACATTTAAAAACCTTTCACTATAGCTTTAATTTAAAACTCCAATAAATTTTTGTAAGTAGAAGAAACACAATGAATCCACTACCCTCAGATCATCCTAAGGACGAACTGCTCTGATACCATTAATGTAACGCCCCTAAAATCTTATTCATATTTATATCATAAAATAAACATGAAACAATAATATCAAAATTAACATATGTTTATATAATACAATACAGCCATCTCATACATTGTATTTTCTTCAAAATAATGTCCCTTCTCTAGGGAATTTTTAATACATAACCACCCAGTGTTTCAAAATAAAACAAGATACAACATAAGAACAGGCGATCTCCTTATCCAACCACTCACTGAGGAGCTCTACTGCCTGCAACATCATCTGCTCCCGTGTAATTACACGATCATCACAGTTTTAAGAAAGCAAACACAAAACAAAACACAGGGTAAGCTAGATATTTTTAAAACTTTAAAACATGAAACTTGATATTAACTAAACCATCAAATATTCACACATTTCACAATTCCCTCAAGTGTCATTTATTTCACATAATCCATCAAGTGTCTATCAACAATTTTCAATAATCATCTTTCTCACGTCAGACTTCCACTGACTCATCACACATAGACACTTGACACTACTTCCGGAAGACTCGTGCGTTGAACTTAGCATCCAGAGACCTGCACCTATCATACCACACCACTGTGAAATCCACACAGGGTTGCTGTGAAATCCACACAGCCATGCGCATACATAATCTCAATATCATCACTCTCCCGGTATGACAGGGTTAATTCATATAACAGGTCAAGTTAGTTATCTTTCAAACAACTTACCCATACATATGAACCTCCTTCGACTCTCAACAACTGAATAACTTCATCTATGTGATTCTATTATATCAGCAGAGTCAGGATCATCTCATTCACAGGATACTCACTGATCAATACACTCTAATACCAATCTCAACACGGTATTTCCTTTCCTGAAAATACTATGTCTTGATCACAATTTCACATTCATCCAGTACATCATACCACACGTAAAAGCACAATTCCATCATATAATATTTTGAATCTTTTCTTAAACAATCCCAATCACAGAATCAATCATACCAAAGTTCAGATTTTCGAATATCATATGCATTTCACCTTTCAATCTCAAACAATTTCAAAACGACACTAAAACAGGGGATTTCGAAATTTGCATTAAAACCGGCGATCATGTCGCCCCACACAGAAAAACAGAGCATCGTGCAAGAAAGTTTGAAACCGGCAACCACGTCGCCCCAACTTCAGAATCTTCTAGCCTAAGGTTTTTATTGAACGAATGCTAGCTTCCCTTACCTGGACTTGCGTAAAATCTCACTAAGAGCTCCAAACCCACCGAGACTTAAGGATACCCGAGCTCTGTTTTAAGGCTTTGATCAGGAAACTTGCAGGGCACAACGTCAGGAATCCAGGGGCAGTCGCCGATCTTCAACTGGTACGCTAGGACGTCTGAACGCAGGGAGAAGGAGAGGAAGGAAACAGGGAACCAAAGCTAACTCACTCAATCACTCTCGAACCACAACAACGTCCATTGCCTCTCAGGAGTGAGTTTTGAATCTAAACCAACTTGCCCAGAAATGCCGCTGCCACCGCCCACTCTGCAGGAAGCTTGCGTGCACACTTCCTTGAACAGTATGACCACGTGGGTCTCTGCGCATACCAACTCTGGGTCACTTACCATACCAACTCTCTGATGCTAACTATTCTGAAACACCCTTTCTGTCTACATGTCGCGCATGCAGGACGTTCTCATATTGGGAGCCTGGGTCCCACCTTATCTGTGTGAAACACGACATCGCGCGATAACCATCCATCGATGACTGCTCGCGCGATGACCATGCCTCTCATACCGGCGATGACTGATGCCCCTTCCTGACGGACGACTGATTCCTCACCCTGGAAGACGACCGATGTCCGATGTCTCTCCATCTGGCAGACAACCGATGTCTCATTCAGGAAGACGACCGATGTGTCTCCCATCCTGGTTGATGACCGATGTTCCTCTCATCCTGTTGACGATCTCTTATCGCCCTTGTGTGTGACGAGGACACGTCGCCTCACTCTGGTCACCGATGTCACATCGTCACACCCAGCTGAGGGCTCGTCCTCCCATTCCTCTAAGTCTGTGGTATCACTCCCACATGACTTGGTGACATCGGTAGCTTCTCCTTCCCGAGGACAGGTCGGTACCAACTCCTCGCGCGCCAATGCATGCAACACTAAGGACAATCTCTTATGCCCCAGCATAGAGTTTCGCATACATAGCGTATCTAAGGTGCAAATCACACCTTAATACGTGTGATTTTTGGAATCCCCCTATAGTCCCCCGACCGACCTCTACCAGCTGACCTCAGACCTTGGGCGCGTCCGAGGTCTGACCACCATGAAACTTCTATTACAAGCTCTTTTTATTTTAAATAATAACATCTTCAGAAATTATTTAAATATAACACTTTTATTCCAATTAAATTTTTCTAGGTCCTTACAATAAAAGTTTCATTCAAGATATTAGACAAGTTTGTGAAACAGATGGCATAGGCCTTGTTCATTTACAAGAACAACTTCTATCAGATGTCCTAAACACAAATGTGGGAATAGAGAGTGTTAGGATGGGAATAACTATGATCGAGAAGAGACTTTCTGAAAAAAAGTTATTCATTGTGCTTGACGATGTGAATGAGATAAACCAATTGAAACGCCTATGTGGAAATGGTAAATGGTTTGGTCAAGGAAGTGTAATAATCATTACAACTAGAAATTTAGACCTGCTTTATCAACTTAATGTTGATTACGTTTATGAGATGGATAAAATGGACGAAAATGACTCGAGCTTTTTAGTCGGCATGCTTTTAGAGAAGCAAAACCAAGCGAAGACTTCAATGAACTTGCAAGATATGCAGTTGCTTATTGTGGTGGACTACCACTCGCTCTTGAAGTCCTTAGTTCTTTTTTAAGTAAGAGGTTAGAGAATGAATGGAGAAGTGTATTGTCGAAACTAGAAGTAATTCCCAATACTCAAGTTCAGAACAAACTAAGAATAAGCTTTGACTGTTTATGCAATGACATGGAAAAGGATATATTTCTAGATGTATGTTGTTTCTTTATTGGTAAAGAGAGAGGCTATGTGACAGAGATACTAAATGGCTGTGGACTATATGCTGATATTGGAATGACAATTCTCATAGAGCGTGGTCTTATAAAAATTGAAAAGAACAATAAACTTGGAATGCATCATTTGCTCCGGGATATGGGACGAGAGATTGTGCGTCAAAGTTCAACAATGCAACCTGGGAAGCGCAGTCGATTGTGGCTTTCCGAGGATGTAGTTAATGTATTGACAAAGAATACTGTAAGTACATTCTTCATATAACATTTTGAAAATTGAAAGTGTTTTCCTTTATGTTTCATTTTCTAGTGAGCTAACAATTGTGATTTCCTAATTTATTTATTCTCTCTTATCATTACAGGGGACAGAAGCTATTGAGGGATTGTCTCTGAACTGTCAGTCAACGAGCACTGATTTCTTCGAAGCTTATGCTTTTGACAAAATGAAGAGGTTGAGATTCTTGCAACTTGATCATGTACAACTCACTGGAGATTATGGATATCTTTCTAAGCAACTGAGATGGATCTACTGGCAAGGATTTCCATTAAAGTACATACCTAACAACTTCTATTTGGAAGGCGCAATTGTGATGGATTTCCAACACAGTAATCTTGAAGTATTGTGGATAGAACCCAAGGTATATATTAAATCCAATTTTCTTTTCACACTCATAGGGTAATTAGAATTTTAACAATTGCCACTTATCACGGTTTCCTTTATTTTGTAAAATTACTATATTTTTTTTTTGTAGGTTTTGCCTTTGCTAAAAATCCTCAATCTTAGTCATTCCAAGTACATGATAGAAACCCCTGACTTTTCAAAATTACCAAGTCTTAAAAAGCTCATTCTCAAGCATTGTCCAAGTTTGCGCAAGGTACACCAATCCATTGGAGATCTCCACAATCTTCTACTAATAAATCTGAAAGGTTGTACAAACCTAAGCAATCTCCCAAGTGAGACATATAAGTTGAAATATTTGAAAACTCTCATCCTATCTGGTTGTCTGAAGATTGACATCTTTAAAGAAGATATATTGCTCATGAAATCCCTGACAACTCTAATTTCTGAAAATATTGCTGTGAAACAAGTTCCCATTTCAGTAGTAAGCTCAAAAAGCATTGGATATATACTTCTACACGGAAATAAAGGATTATCACTTACTGTTTTTCGTTCTATCATTTCGTCTTGGATGTCACATACTGTTGAGCCCCTGTCTCGTGTTCGTCCGTTTCGTGGCATTTCATCATCTTTAGTTTCCAAAAATATCAGGAATAATGATTTGGGTGATCTAGCACCAATCCTTAGCAGCATTTTAAATCTGCGTAACGTTTTTGTGCAATGTGTCACGGAGTGTGAAACATCGACACAAGTAATAACAATTTTGGAGGAAGCTCGTGGTGTAAATTTGACTACATTGAAAATAAGACCATCTACACCTGGAATTTCAAAGCATTCCTCAAGAGCATATTGGATTGAACTTGGAAGTTATCAAGAAGAAGTCTTCAATACTCTCCGCAAGAGCATATTTGAGGTTCCTTCTCTTTATCTACTAACTTTTACTATTCATCTTAGCTGTTAATTTGAAGACCATGAAACATTCCCGTAAAAAAAATTCAAAGTAACTTCAATCCTAACATTCTTTTAGCACCTTCCCCTTCTATAACCACCTGGATTTATTTAAAAATACCTTTTTCTAATACTCAACAAGCCGAGTGATCATGCTACTAGGAAGTTGATTTCCATTTTGGGCTTGCAGTGCTTGCTTCATACTGGTTATATTCTAAATTATTTGTGTTGAAAATGTATGTAAACATAAATGCATCCTAATCCTAATGATTGACTGATTTATACACAACAAAACTATTAAACCAAATTTGTCTAGATATGTTCGAAATTTTATATTAAATAGAGGTAATGACCAAATTATAGTATGTAAGTAAATTCAAAACTTATATTATAAGTTGATATTATAAGATTGAGTTAAGCCTCTTTGATTTATAGTATTATTTGTTATATAACTATCGAATCATCTATAAATATTTAGTGTCATGCTTGAGATATGCAGTCTTCAATGTGAGTGGGTTGGAGATCTCGTATTGATTAGAAATATGATTAAATTGTAATATATATATATATATATATATATATATATATTTATATATATAAAAAAGTGGATAGAAGTTTTTCTAAGATTGAATTGGGTCTAAATCCACCTTCTAAGAGAATTAATTACGGGAACTATGTTCTAATTTATTCAATATGTAGTTATTTTCTTGAATTGTTTGTTTTGTACTTGTGCCTGAAGAGGTAAATGATAAAATGATTGAAGAAGTATATGAACAGAACCAATACAAAATGACTAAGCTATTTTTCTCATGCTACAGGGATTGGAAACCAGCGAGTCTTGTGATGTTTTTCTCCCTAGTGACAATTATCCTTATTGGTTGGCTTATATGGCTGAGGGAGACTCAGTCTGTTTCACTGTGCCTGAAAATTTTAACATTGATGGAATGATTTTGTGTGCTGTATATTTATCAACCCTTGAACACACAATAACTGAATGTCTTACCAGTGTCTTAATGGTTAATTACACAAAGTGCACAATCCAGTTATTCAAGGGAGACCCAACAATTTCCTTTAATGATGTAGATTGGCAGGGCTTGATATCACATTTGGTATGTGGAGACAAGGTGAGGATTTTTGTTATTTTTGCGGATGAATTTGTAGTCCAGAAGACAGCTGTCTATCTAATGTCTGATGTATCAATTGACAAGGAAGTGGGTATAACGAGCCCTAATGATACGAAGGTAAGAAACAAATAATGATCTGGAAAAAGTAAGAGTGGGAGGTCACATCGGACAAATAGACGACAAAGATCTTAAAGGGTATTTAAGTGACTCATTGGACTCATTTTAAATTAATGTAATGGTGTTAAGAGACGTGTACTCATTTTAAATTAATGTAATGCTGTTAAGTGAGATTGACTTATTTTAAATAGAATTTGAAAATTGATAACTTTAAAATTTGTACGATTACATTAAAAAATTATAAATATGAAGATAAAAAATTATATTTAACAAAAATTCACCTCATTGTTAAAATTTTCATAGTATTTATGTTATCATTATCTCCATTAACATTTAAGGCTTTGTTTGGATTGTGGAATAGAACGTTGAGGGTGTGAAAGAGTGGGAGCGTGAGAAGAAAGTGTGAAAAAAATGAGTGTGTTTAGATTAGAATATGTTATACTAGATGTGTGAAGAAAGTTTATTGAGATAGTGAGTGATGTGATGGTTGTAAAAGTATTTTAAATTATTTTGAATAGTGTAAATGGTAAGATTATAAATTTACCCTTATATATAAAAAAAATTATTAATTTTGTGCATATTTTACTTAATTAAAATAATTTAAAATTTCATTTATAAATAAAAGGAAAAAAAATATAAAATTTAAAGAAATAATTAAATATAATTTTAAATGTAAGTATGATTTTATTATTTTTCATTTTATTAATTTAAATTAATTTTGTTACTTTAGTTAATTTATTTAGATAATTTTAATATTATTTATGATTCTTTAAATTATGTTATGTTATATATATATATACACACAAAGTTATTATTAATAATAATTTTTATTATTATTATTATTATTATTATTGTATGAGAAAGTAAGGATATCATGGTCTTTTCATCTCATTTCACTCTCCTTTCTCTTCAATAATGAGAGGATCCTAAATACCTTCAACTTTCCATTCACTCTCACCCTTAACCTCTCTCTTTCACAAAAGCAAACGGGGTGTCACCCATTCACCTCCACCTCAACCTCTACCACCCCCAAAAGCAAGCAGGACCACGGATAAATATGCATGGGACACAACATCATCATCCTTTTAGAAATATTTTTGTGGATATTTATAAAACTTTTTTATTCTTTATCATACATCATTTTTAGAGAGTAGTGAGGAGACTTCAATTTTTTTAAGTAGTAAGAAGACTTCAGTCTAATTTCATATTGACGTAAAGAAAATTATAATTTATCATCTACTATTCTAATCCAATAAAGTGAAAGTAATAATAATTGTTCTTGCCGGTTGACTCGCCTGTCAGTTGACTCCACGACACTCACACACCTCCTTCCTCACGTTGATACGTGCTTGATTCTTGCGAAACAATCTGCACCTGCAAAAGAGAAAGGGGGTGCCCTAGAGGCCGTTTGCACTCCGACGCTCAAGTCAATAGTGGGCAAGCAACACCAAGTGTATTTAGTTTCTCTGTGTTTAGGTCTAGAAACTGTGTACCTTTGTGAAGTATTTTACTGTCCCTTATATAGTCTAGGGTTTACTGCGCCGCTAGCCCTAATTAGGGTTTCCTGCACTGCTAGCCATATTTAGGGTTTACTGGAATACCCCTGCGCCGCTATCACCCAATCTTAGGGTAATCTAGCACATAAGGTTTCCTTCTCTGGAGTGCAAACTCTAACAGGGTGACCACCTGGATGCCTCCTTGTGCACCTAGTCTCTGGGGCCACCTGTTCTGGGAGTGACTTTGCTGTTCACGTGCCATGCATGTAGCCTTTACTGGGAAACCCTAGTTCTGATGAGTACTCGACCCCTCAGGACTCTGCACCTAACTGTGCTCTCTCTGCTACCCGCATAGGCTCTTCCTGATTCAGGCCTCTCCCTACCTCTGGGTATTTAACTGGTCATTGGCCCACACTGGGAACCAATCTTAGCTATTCTGTCTATGCTGTTCAAATCACCCGAGACCGATGTCACCTCGTCACACTGTGTTGCCGAGGACTCATCACCCTGCGGAGTGACGAGGACACATCAGCCCTTTCTGGTGATCGTCACGCTGATGACTAATCACCCTTCTCTGAGGGGACACACCGATGACTGATCACCCTTCTCTGAGGGGACACACCGATGACTGATCACCCTTCTCTGATAGGGCACACCGATGACTGATCACCCTTCTTTGAGGAGACACACCGATGACTGATCACCCTTCTCTGTGGGGACAGGTCGATGACTCATCACCCCTCTCTATCTGTTCTCGGTGTCCGAGGACTGGTCGATACAATAATGATTGAATTTATATGAGGAAATTTATTTTAGGTTTAACTAAGTTTGAAGTTGTCATAAATTTGGATATATTTTAAAATAGAGTTTCTATTAATTTTTTTTATCCATTAAGTACTCAAAATTTTATATTTTGAATATATGTTGTTTAATTTTTTTTATTAACTAGATGACTTGATTATTATATATATGACAATGTTTATCATCTTATCCCATCATTTTGCTTCCTTCTTTCATGCGTTAGGAAATGTGAGATATTGTGATTAATATAAAATGACATTAGATTTAATGTAAAATGCAATGTGATTTTTATTTTTTCATTGAAAACTTGTTAGATAACAAGATATTATCGTTGTCACTTACATCAATGATGATAACTGTGATGATTATGATACTAATGATATGAAAGTCATCGAGAAGCTTTATGATCTCATCTTATATTAAACATAAAATCTCACGTTTTTAATATGTAGAGATAACTAATTTAGATAAGAGACAAAATAACACTCATATCACAACGAAAAAATTAAATAACAAAAACTTAATTAGAAAATATAAAAATCTTGAGGACTTTAATAGATAAAAAGAATTTGTAAGAACTCAGTTAAAATACTCAAATTTATGAGAAACTTTAAACTTAATTAAATATTTATTTTAAAGTTGATTATTTAAATATTTAATTAAAAATTAAGAATTTAAGTATTTTTTTTCCATGGCAAAGGATGTAAGTATTTATGGAAATATATATTAAGACAATAGTTGAGCTTGAAGAGGGAGTCATCTTGTTTTCCAGTTCATTAAAATTTAAATTTTTTAGTAAGCCTCAAAACTAATTTTATTTAAGTGAATTATTAACCCATGCTGTTTTAAAATTATAATAATTCTTTGTTTCACTTTGTAAAAATGCATTTAAAAATTTCAAAATAATTTAAGTTTTACTAAGTCAAAAAGTTGGGTCTTTTATATATAAATTATGTAAGGGAAAGGTGGGTACCTCTATTATCTCTCTGTATTCTGAATTATTGCTTTCTCTCAAAACCATTGACCTTAGTTTCATCTATGGAAATGGAATCTTCTTCGCCATCATCCAAATCCGAATGGATATACGACGTATTCATCAATTTCAGGGGAGTAGACACCCGCCGGAAGTTCGTTTCTCATCTCCATTCTGCTCTCTCAAAAGCTGGAGTGAAAACGTTCCTTGACGAGGAGAATCTGCAGAAGGGAATGGAGCTGCAAGAATTATTGCGAGCAATACAAGTCTCTCAGATAGCAATAGTAGTTTTCTCCAAAAGATACGCTGAATCTAGTTGGTGTCTTGATGAGCTAGAAAAAATCTTTGAATGCCGCCAAACTTTTTGCCAAAAAGTTTTGCCTGTATTTTACTATGTTCAACCATCCGAGGTACGTGAGCAGACGGGTGATTTTGGAGATGTGTTGAGAGCAGCTGCAGAAAATAGGTATGAAGGAAAACATCTGGAAGATCCGTTGTCGAGGTGGCGCCGCACACTTACCAAAGCTGCAAATTTGACCGGGTGGAATGTCAGGAAAAGCAGGTAAATCAATCACCATTTAGAATTTATATGGAGGAAACTTCCTAATAATAATTTTTAATTTAAAAAATAAGCTAAATTTAATTTATATATAAGTTAAAAATCAGATTTAATAAAAGTTAATAAAAAGTAATTTCAATTAATTAATTTAAGGTTTAATTAAAGGTGTAGATATGTTTCTGGCTTGATCAAATTTGATGATTTTCTTGACTAGTACTAGTCTTGAGCTAATTCTTGTACTAGTTTGAATTTTTTTAATAATACTTTATTGATTCATGTTATTGTTATGACAGATGATAATTGAAATATGTTGAGATGTTCATTTTCATAATAATATCGTAGATAAAACTTTTCTTTAAAAAATTAAGGCTTAATTTATTTCCACAGCAAGCTACTTTTATTTTTTTTATAATTTTCTTAATGAAACATATATTTGAACTTCTTATGATTTAATTTAGTAATAAGTGGCAATTCTGTTTTATCTGTAATTATTATTGCACTTGAAGGACTGAAGCTGAGCTAGTGGGTGACATTGTTAAAGACGTTATTAACAAACTTGATTACAATGTCTTGTCTATCACGGAATTTCCTGTTGGATTAGATCATCCAGTGCAAGAAGTGATTAGATTTATTGAAAGAACCAAAAGTTCTTGTAGGATAGGGATATGGGGAATGGGAGGATCTGGTAAAACTACCATTGGTAAAGCCATCTACAATAAACTTCATCGTTTATTCGAGAATAAAAGTTTCATTGAAGATATTAGAAAAGTTTGTCAAACAGATAGAAGAGGGCTCGTTTGTTTGCAGGAAAAACTTCTTTCAGATGTCCTGAAAGCAAAGGTAGAGATACAAAGCGTTGGAATCGGACAAACTATGATTGACAACCGATTTATTGGAAAAAGGGCGCTTATTGTTCTTGATGATGTGAATGAGTTTGACCAACTAGAAGCTCTATGTGGAAATACTCAGTGGATTGGTGAAGCAAGTGTAATAATCGTTACAACTAGCGATCTACATCTGCTGAAGAAATTTGAAGTTGATTATGTTTATGAAATGAAGGAAATGGAAGCAAATGAGTCACTTGAGCTTTTTAGTTGGCATGCTTTCAGAGAAGCAAAACCAAGAGAAGATTTCAATGAACTTGCAAAAAAAGCAGTTACTTATTGTGGTGGACTACCACTAGCTCTTGAAGTCCTCGGTTCTTATTTGAGAAAGAGGACAGTGAGTGACTGGAGAAGTGTGTTGTCAAAGCTAAAAATAAGTCTCAATGCCCAAGTCCAAGGGAAACTAAGAATAAGCTTTGACAATTTATGTGATCAAATGGAAAAGGATATATTTCTTGATGTGTGTTGTGTCTTTATTGGTAAGGACAGAGGTTGTGTGACGGACGTACTAAACGGCTGTGGACTATATGCTGATATTGGAATAACAGTCCTCTTAGAGCGTAGCCTCATAAAAGTCGAAAAGAACAACAAACTCATAATGCATCCTTTGTTACGAGACATGGGAAGAGAGATTATTCGTGAGGGTTCAAGAAAAGAACCTGGGAAGTGCAGTAGATTGTGGTTTCAAGAGGATGTACGTGATGTATTGGCAAATAGTACTGTAAGTACATTGTTTACATACATTTTTAAACTTGAAAAGGTTTGCCTTTTCCTGTGCATTACATGTGTGGTTTGCCTAAACATGTGAGCTAACAATAGTGTTTTCTCGATTTTTCTCGGTTTTTTCATCACAGGGGACAGATGCTGTTGAGGGATTGGCTCTGAAATTGAATTTAACCAACAGAGAATGCTTTAAAGCTGATACTTTTGAGGAAATGAGGAGTTTGAGACTGTTGCAACTTCATCATGTAGAACTCACGGGAGATTATGGCTCTCTTTCTAAGCAATTGAGATGGATCTATTGGCAAGGGTTTCCTTCAACATACATACCTAACAACTTCTATCTGGGAGATGCAATTGCAATTAATTTGAAACACAGTAATCTTAGACAAGTATGGAAAGAACCCAAGGTATGTAGTACATGCAATTTTCTCTTAAACTAAGGTTAATTAAAATTGTAACTGTGGTCACTTATCATTATTTATTTCCATTTTTTTATTTTTTTCCTTAATTTTTTCAAAATACTATCTTTTTGTAGGCTTTACAAATGTTAAAGTTCCTCAATCTTAGTCATTCCAAGTACTTGACAGAAACCCCGGACTTTTCTGGACTACCAAATCTTGAAAAGCTCGTTCTCAAATATTGTCCAAGTTTGCTCTGTGTACACAAATCCATTGGAGATCTCTGTAATATTGTGTTGATAAATTTGAAGGATTGTACAAGCCTAAGCAATCTTCCCAGAGAGATATATAAGTTAAAATCTTTGAAAACTCTCATCCTATCTGGTTGTTCGAAGATTGACAAATTCGAAGAAGATATAGTGCAGATGGAATCCTTGACAACTCTAATTGCTGAAAATGCTGTTGTGAAACAAGTGCCCTTTTCAATAGTAAGCTCAAAAAGCATAGGATATCTATTCCTACGTGGGTATGAAGGATTATCGCATGATATTTTACGTCCTATTATTTGGTCTTGGATATCACCGACAATGAATCCCCTGTCTCGTATTCTTCCGTTATGTGGCAAATCAGCATCTCTAGATTCCATGAATATGCAGAATATTGATTTGGGTGACCTAGTACCGATCCTTACCTATCTTTTAAATCTTCGAAGTGTTTTGGTGCAATGTGACACGGAGTTTCAAATAACTAAAGTAAGAAAAATTTTGAATGACGTACTCGTACATGGGATACATTTCACTGAGTTAGAAATAGCACCATGTACATTAGAAATTTCAGACAATTCCTTGAAATCTTATTTGATTGGAATGGGAAGCTACCAAGAAGAAGACTTCAATACTCTTAACAAGAGAATATCTAAGGTTCCTTCCTTTTCTATTTATCTGCTTACCTTCGCTATTAGTTTTATATATTAATTAGGAGAACATGAAATAATCCTAGGTATCTAAAGGAAACTTCAATACTCACCTTATTTTAGTACCTTTTTCTTCAATAATCACCCAGCTTCACTTAAAATACATATTTAGTAATTCTCGATAAGTGTTAATGCGCATATTATGCACTATGAAATTGATTTCCATTTCTTCCTGCTACTCTTTCTTTGTGTTTCATGTAATATGAATTAAAGATGTTGTCTCTTACTCAAAACAGTTTACGAGTATTGTTTTATGCTTCGTCTGATAGTAACATTGTGCTTCATTTGTCCAATCCAGATAGTCTATTTCTTGCTCTTGTGTGTTCAGTCTCATGTTGTGAAAGTCATCGTGACTTGTCACGTATAAATACAACAAAGTTTGGACCCCTCACAAGAAAGAAAAAAGAATTGAGTGGGAAAAAACGTCCTCTTTAAGTTCGAAAAGGAGGCCATAAAGAATAGAGGGGACAGAGAAGAGAGAATAGAAAGAGCCAAGAGTGTGAGGTTTGGATTTTGCTGAGAATTTTTCTTAAAAGTGAAAAAGGCAAGAACCAAGCGGTTCTTCGTTGTATCTTGGTTTGGATTCCAGTTTTGAAGGTGGAATTGCTCTCTCTCGTGGATGTTGGAAACATTCGTTGAACCTCATAAATTGTGTTGTTCTCTTTTTTTCTGTGTTAATCTCTTACATAATTTTTTATGTTCCTGAATTTGGCTCCTGCGTTTCTTAGGTAATGCGGTTTTGGGTTCCTTGTCCTGCTGGCATAGATGATTTCTTGGAGTTTTATTTTCTTTCCCTTTTGGAAACAAAAGACCTGTATGATGCAAGCATAAATTGATCCTAATGAACTTCAGTTGATTTATATTTAACAAAACTAGGAACCAGATTAACTACTATAGCTGTGTCTTAATAGATGCTATACATGTAATTTTCTGAAACATGCCTATTTTGTAATTTGGAATGACAAGATACTAACTGAAGTACATTTGAATAACACAATTGCATTAATGAATAATTAAGCTATTCTGCTAATAATGCTGCAGGGATTGGGAACTGGTGAATCTTATGTTTTTCTGCCAAGAGACAATCATCCTTTTTGGTTGGCCTGTACGGGCGAGGGACATTCAGTGCATTTCACTGTGCCTCAGGATTGGGACATGATGGGAATGGTTTTGTGTGTTGGGTATTTATCAACACCTCAAACCGTGGCAACTGAGTGTCTTAATAGTGTCTTAATGGTTAATTACACAAAGTGTACCATACAGATATACAAGCGAGACACAGTAGTTTCCTTTAATGATGCAGATTGGCAGAGCATAGTATCTCATTTGGGAGCTGGAGACAAGGTGGAGATTTTTCTGTCTTTCAGGAATGAATTGGTGATGAAATGGGCAGCTGTCTATCTCATGAATTATGAATTCACTGACATGGAAATGAAAGCTGTTAGTAAACTACCTGTTGAGATTTATGATTGGAAGAGGAATCTTAAGGATCAAGAAAGCAGCCGGAAGAGAAAATGGTAACAGAGTATTAGAGACAAAGATTTATTTATAATGACACTTATAAATTGTAATAATTAGTAATTAGTAATTATCCGTTGATCTTTACCAAATAAATTGTTTATGGTAGGCAAGGTTTACACAACTTATATAATGTATTTTAGTGGTTTGTAGAATTTCTAAATCACCCCTTCACATCAAGAACTTGACATTTTGAATAAGGGATTAGAAAAAGTTGAATTAGACCTAAACTCACTTATCATCAAAACTTATCTTAATGAAATTTATAAAATTTATCACTCAACCATCTACACAAATCTAGTTTCATATTTATATGTCCAACCTCAACATAAAGATATCTGTCCAAGACTTCAGCATGGGATAAAGATATTACATAAATAGAAATTCACTTTGTAACGACAAAAATGATTATGTGGAGAAATATCTGACCTCTGAAGCTTATTATTGGGAATAATATATAGTTTGACACTATAACCAATTGCTTAATCATAAATGTAATACAATGTCTGAGATAATAGGACAAAGAAGCTCTTGCAGTTTTGCTAACACTGCTCACAACTGAACTAACTCTAAGAAGATGTTGAAAGTTGATTTTGCATTCATATAGTTAGATTTGCCCTCCACAAAATTCCCCCGACACCCTTTCCGTTTTATAAAATTTCAAAAAGATATCCTGACAAATATATTATAGTCTCGAAATTATATATGATTCATTTAATAACTCTTTATAATATTGAATAATTAAGTCAATAACAACTTCTACAAATATTAAATAACCTTTTTAAATATTTAGAGTCATAAAAATATTTTTTAGCATAATAAGCTGTCGTGATTGTCATGTTTAAAAATATTATTAATATGTTGATAAGTATCTTAAAAGCATTGATTAAACAAACATTCATGATTGTATTTCTTTTACTAGATAAGTGAAAGTGAAGTCCGTGATAGAAGTACAATCCCTTGTATTTTCAGTTCTTATTGGAAGTTGAAGGGTACTTGGACGAGTTGTGCAAGGAGTAAATGTTTTCACTTTATGTCAAAGTTTTTTAAATAATAAATAAATAATTAAATAAATGAACATGGAGCAAAGATACTTATTATCTCAAGTATCGAATTAAGTTTTATTTGTAAAAGGCTGTCTTACCGTCAAGTTTAAATTAAGAATAGTATAATGAAGAGAATTAAAAATGAGTCCCTTTGCTCAATACTTGTATATATAGGTTTTTAGACTTCGATTAATGATATTGAATAACATAAAATATATTCGGTTTTCTTAGATGAACTCCTTTTTGCGTCCTCAACTGATCGGAATGTCAAGCACTAGAATAATGGATTTAGTTACAATCATTGTGATAATAGAAGCACCCCACTTATGCAGGTTTTCTTGAGGTGATATTTCAAGCTTTTTAAGTTCAGTAATCAATTTATTTGAGCACATTAGCTCTCCATACGAGGATGAAAGAACTTGATAGGTAAACTTTTTATGAATGAGTTATGTGCGGTCAAATTTTAACAACCAAAGCTTATCATTATATAGATTTGTAGCAATGCCATATTTCAATGTGTTTTAATGCAATCACTTTACTTAGTCTGAGTATTTAACAAAAAAAAAAAATTGTAATTTATGATAAAGAATAAAGTATATAATGCTCATCTCTATGAGTAGTTTATGTGGAGAAATGTGTGATTAACGTTCTTTAAAGAGGGGTTTCAATAATCCTAAAACGCCATGACACGGTGGGGAATACTTCATCTCCAAAAACCGCCATCCAAAGATGTGACATTTGGGAAAATGCGTGTCATTTCATGCCAAACACATTAAATGGTCACTACAAATATGCAATTGTGTGTTAAGGATGGGGTTCTTGCTTTAAAGAAAAAATTGTTTTTCAACTTTCAAAGGCTCTTAAAGAAAAAGATGGATGATCCTTCCATATCAAATTTGGTTGTTGTACCGGTGTGGTCAGTACGACTGAGACCTTTACTCGGTATTCGGTCCAGATCGATCGACATGACCAACAGAGAGGTTGATTAATGACTCAGTGTTTGTTAATCTCCTTTTATTAGGTTCATTAACAACAATGAACCCACAATAATCATATAAATTAGCACAGATCCCCAAGGGGTTAGGTACGTAATCATCTAATTCTAAATGTTGAGTGTCGAGTGTTGAAGTCTAACTTGAGCGTCAGAGTGCTTTTTGCAGGTACCATCTGAATTCGAAGCTAGCGAGGAGGAGTGGGAGAGAGAGTGTGATGTGAGTTGATTTTAGGTTCATTAATATTGTGACACTTTTTAAGAATTAGGATCAAGATTCTTAGCAATATAGAGTGAGTCACCTAAGGAAAATCTCCACTGGACATTAACTTAACAAGTGTTAAGTAGATGTGAAGGTTCATTTCTAAAGGTTCAAGACAAAAACACAAAGAACAAACAATTATTGAAAACAAGGTTAGAAAAACAAGGTGAAAAGGCAAGTATAGCTTGCGGGAAAGATGTATAAAGCACTCAAACCACTCCAAGAAAATTTTCTTTCCTTTACCAAGCCTCTCTTATGGATTGAATGAGTTTCAAGTGAAATATGCCAAAGCAAACCACACTTACTCAAGGATAATCACCACAAAACTTTGAGGAAACAAGAAAAGACAAGCAATAAAAGGTATAAGCAAGAAAGCTAAACCAAAGTGGAAGTAAAGATATGACAAAACTTTGGAAAAGAATATTGAATGAAAATGACAAGCAAAGAAAATAAGGCACTCAATAAAAGGTAGTACACAAAAAGAACCTAGAGAATGGTACTAGAATTGGATTAACAAAACCAAAACAGTACTACAAAATATTAAGGTGTCAAAATGCGTGACTTAAACAATTTATGCTGAGCTGGATAATTCAATTTATATTTGAAATTTAAACCAAAGAAATTTCAAGATCTTAGCTCAAATTTGGCGCTGGAATCACACCAAAATGATGCTCCAATTAATTGTGATAAAATTTTCAAATCTGATGCCACTTCACCATTTTTTTTCGTGCCAGAATTGCACACTGATAATATTTGATTTATCATTTTTTTTATACCTTGAATTTTGATTCACTTTTTTTTTCCACTTTTTTCTAACACTTCGATCTGCTCAGATCCATAATTTCACAAATTTTCATAAACAGAATTAAATTATGTAAGCAAAAATAGTCAGGACAAATTCAACAAAATAGAGGAAGCCTAATCTGGAATTAAAAATAGTTTTGAGAAACTTCAAAAACACAATAGAATTGATGTATAGGAACTTGTACGGATCTAGCACACAAGCATGAACTCAAATCTAAAAATTAAAATGCACCAGAGGCTCAACAAAACAGATTAGAAACTGCACTTAAAATTAAAATCAATGAACCAAAATTATCAATAAAAGTACTACATAGAATTGATGACAATTTAGGAGAAACATGACTTGACAAAACATATATGGATTCAAAAATCAAAATGACTCAAACCACACCATATGAACCCATTGAATTTGCAAGAAAGACTCAAATAAAGCAAAATTAAAATAGCAACACCAAAACTCAAAGGAATCCTACACAAAATTGCACAAGGATTGCTTAAGAACAATTAAGCACAATGCACCAATTGAAATTTCCAAACAATACACCAAATCAAACTTAAAATTCAAAAACAACAAGACAATATGGAAATGATGAACAACACAGAATCAAGAATCAACACAAAAATTTAAAATGAAAAGAATAAGGCACACTTAGCTCTTGAAGAAGCTTGGCTCTAGATACCACTTGATGGAAATGTTCCTTCATTCCGGTTTGGATTTTCTTGGTGGAGAGTGCGGAAGCTTCATGGATTGGAATGGACAAGGAGCTCACGCAGAGCTTGTGGATTCCTTGAAGGTGAAGATTAATGAATGAGTGAAATTGCTGCCAAATTATTGAGCCAATTCTCACTCTTGTCTCCTACCTCTCTAGGATAGACACTTAGTCTTCAAATTTCCACTGGCTCAAGTGATTAGGCCTCACCTATCACTCTCCATACCTAACCTTCACCTTCAAGGAATCCACAAGCTCTACATGAGCTCCTTGTCCATTCTAATCCATGAAGCTTTCGCACTTTCCACCAAGAAAATCAAAACCGGAATGAAGGCACATTTCCATCAGAGTGTGAGAGTTTAGCTGAGAAGAAAGAGTGAGGTGCGAATTGACTGACCAAGCAGCCATTCGAATCTTTCTCTTGGTTCCAACCCTATTATCAAGGTTCCGTCAAACTTTCATAGTTTAAGTTTAAATTGAACATGATTCCAAGCTCTCCTCATATGACTCCTCATGTTCCTCCACGTCTATCACATTTTAAACAAAAGGTTCCCTTTATTTATACGAGGTAAAGAGGAACCTTTAAACCAAGTAGATAATATATCCACTAATGCTCCCAATAGCAACTCATCATGGCATGTTGACTTCAAGATGCCTTCCCATGTGCTGGGATGAATGTATGCATTATTTTTTAGTACTGATATTTTGTCAACTGATAAATGTGGCCAATTTACAACTACACATGTTGTGTGAAAAATAATTTTATATTCAAATGTGAGGTCGACGTGCTGAGGTGAAGAAATTGAAAATTTTTAGGATTGAAATGTTCGGTAGATTTTGTGACTTTCATTTTCAACTTTCTCCCAAATGTGTTCTCTACTTCCAGTGCGATTTTGACTTGCAATGTTATTTCAATTCCGATTTGGAGTGAAAATTGCAGTGCAATTTGGATTTTCCTTGTGCCGTCAGATTTTGTACAACTGGGTGTTCATATGTTTGTTTGATTGCGTTTTTGTTTCGATGATGGAATTTTTTAGGGTTGAAGTGTGGAAATGTCTGATTTAGTGTTTTGATTGGCTATATGTTGACGGAAGTTTGGATTGGTTTCAATTTTGTTTTTAAGGGTTTATCATTTTCTTTTTGTTTTTCCATTTTAGGTTTACGGGGTTGTATTGTCGTGGGTTTGTTTATTTTTAAATGTGTTTGTGGTCTCTGTATTTAGGATTTTTGTAGTTTTGGTTTTTGGTTTTTCATTTGCGTTTTGCATTTATGGGTTTTTAGGATTTAGGGTTGTGCAAATGGGGTATGGTGTTTGTTTGTATTTGTTATTTACTGTGTCATTTTTTTACCGTGTGTTTGTTCAATTTTTACAGTGTGCAAAGATAATGATTTTTGTGTTGTTGTAAACTTGAACTGTGACATTCATGTGTGTTTGGCTTTAGAACAAGGAAAGAGAACCCAAACTTTATGTATGATACAAATTTAAAAAGAATCAGTTTTTGGATAGCAATAATAAAGCAGTTAAGTTTTGTTAAGACTTGTAATAGAAGTTTAGAAAGTAATTAATTTTTTCTTAATAAACAATTGTTGAGTTAATAAAATTTTCAAGATATATTGACAACTAAGGGAAGTGAAGATGTTGAAGTGGTTGGGCTGTTCGGGGATATCCTAGTCTTGCTACTTGTGGAGGTATTTTCCATGGGAGTATGAGGGAGTTTATTGGTGGGTTCTCTACTTTTCTTGATGTTCAGGCTGCTTTGGTTGTTGAGTTTTATGAAGTTATATATGCTATGGAGGAAGCTCAAAGGATGGGGCTTACTAGTGTATGGCTTAAATGTGATGTTGTCTTGGTTTGTGCTACATTTACTGCTAGGACTAATGTATCGTGAATTATTCGTAATCGATGGAATATTTGTCTTAATTACTATGACAAAATTAGATTTAGGTTTACTCATATTTTTCGTGACGGGAATGCGTGTGCAGATAAATTGGCTAATTTAAGATTTATTCATAAAGAATCATTTCATTGGTATAATAAGCTTCCTTTTAGTCTGTTTTTAGAATTCTTTATGAATAGGTACAGTCTACCTATAAACCATTTTTGTTAACATATGGGTTTTGGTCTAGTCCCCCCATATATATATTTTGTATTTTCTTTCTTTTTTCTTTTATTTTTAATAATACTTTTTTCGTGTGATGGCAGTTGATTGTTGTTACTTGAGGTGTCAACATAGCTGAAATGTCAAATTGCATGGTAATGCTGAACATGAAAGCTTTATAAAATAATAATAAAAAAAAAAGATGTTGAAATGGAGCCTAAGCTTTGATTGAAAACATTATTTTTCATTTTAAAGGCACACATGATGATATATTTGTTTTGTAATAAGTTTATATATTAAAATCTATATGTATTTTATATGTAGGTGTTTAGGTGTTGAACAGAAGTCTTATATTCAATCAACCCCGTTTGGATGACTTATGTTTTTGCATAAGGAGGTAAAATTGAGTCGTGGACTTTTAAGTTAGTTATGTAGTAGTTAGTTGGATAGGAAACAAGATTTTGCAATTCAGTGTGAAGTTATCTTGTTCACGTTGTTAGATGTTTGTTTAGATATAGGTCTAAGAGTTGTTGGTAAAAAAAAATTAATTTAAGGAAAACAGGAAATAAATCTTGCAGTAGGAGTATTTTTTAACGAAGTGATGTAAATGTGAAGATGATTTTTGATGAAATTTTCAAGCATCACAATGATGGTTGCGTAGAGGACTTTTGTAGGTTGTACATTTTGTAAGGATTTTCAGAGTTTTTATTGCCTATTAGAATTGATTCAGTTTTTTTTAAGTTATTTAGCGTTGTTGATGATGTAAGCCAACTGGGTAGGTATAATTATAGGGGTTTAGTTTATGAGTTTTTGGTTGATAGTTTGTGTTCGACTTTGATGTTTATGAGCAGCGAAAGTAATTTGTCATCTATCCATGTGGATGGTTGTGTGTACTTTTTGCAAGAAATATGAAATATTTAAACCTCATGGGTAACTATTTGTAATTATTTTCTTTGAAGTATGCATTTTGTTATTTGAAAACCCAATATTTTTTTAAACCTATTGTCATTACAATCCTGCATAAGACCTTATGATTCATGTTTTTTACGTGATTGTGGTTTGTTAGGATTTAGTGGAAATTGAGAGAAAGCACTTACTTGTAAGAATTTGAGAAGAAATTCCTTAATAAAATTGTCATTTCATTGTTACAAATGTTTATCCTAGAAAATTGATTACACTTATATATTGCTACATTCGGAATAGGAAGCACCATAATTTTCTAACTGTATCTGTTGTTTAGAGAATTGAACCAGGGTCTAATTTGTCAGGGTTTATTTACTTTTCTTGAGGACAAGCAAGATTCTAGGTCAGGAGTTGATAAGCGTCGTTATTTAGTAATATTTCATACAAAAAGGCTAGAGATTTATGGATTTTGATTGAGATTAAGTTATGACCCAACTCTACTTTAAGAAGTTATAATTCAATACTATATTTTTGAATTATGTGATTAATGGAACTACTTAATCCCAATTTTATGATATTTTCAAGAATTTAAGAAAAGATGGAGCAAAGAGTTAGAGGATGAATATAGAAGAGTTAGAAAAGAGAAGGGTTGGACATTCAAGATTCACCCAAATTCGCCCAAGCGAAATTGTTCCAGCGACAAGCTAGCTCATTGGACCAAATTTGCCAAAGTTCGCTCATATCTCGCTTGTGTCTCACCGTATCTCACTAGGCTCGCCTGAGCGAGATTGTTCCAGAGAAAAGGGCTTTTCTATTTTATCATCTCACTTGAGCGAGATGTCACTTAAACCTAAGCCTAGATAGGTTAAGTAAAGGCGTAAGGAAGAGAGAAAAGGGAGGAAGGAACCCTAGAGAGCATCTGTCAAGGAGAAACCGTCTAAATCTTCTTTGTTTGCTTTTCCATTATCTTTTGGTGCATGAAATGGTTACCATGAGTAACTAGTTCCTTTCCTCTGGAATTAAATGTAATCGTTTCAAACTCCTATGTATTGAGGTAATATTCATCTATAATATTATGTTCTTATTTGATATTATTATTTTCATTTTATGCTTAAAGCTTGAATTTTTATTCTTGATTTAGATCTTTGGAAGGGACTGAGAAGTATTTTTGATGATCTGACCTAAATGAAAATACTTGATTTGTTTTAATACTAAGAATAAAATATAATATATCAAATGTTTTATAACATCTTTTCTCAAATGATAAGAATTTTTCTAAATAGTTGAGGAATCAATGTTTAGGAGATAATCTTAATAATTTATATTTAAGAAATCAATGTGAATGGCTCTTTTTGTTGCATCAATATCAAATAAGTAAGAATGTTGTATGATTTTATTTACTAAAATATAAATGAGTGAGAAAAATTAACTTCAATCCCAATTTTACAAATCAAATTCTCATAATAATTTATTTTACTTTTTATTTAAATTACAAACACATTTTATTCAAACAATGTTCATAAATCTTGAATCAATTCATTGCACATATTTCAATATTTAGGGAGTTTTACACATTAAAATTTTAAGGAAACTATTCCTTGTGGGTTCGATATCTATCTTTTAAGACAAATTATTACTATGACTCGGTACAGTCGTAGAGTTAGTTCAATAATACACTCCCTCAAATACTCACACTTCTCCCTAATCAAAACACACCCTGAAAGATGATCTTTAGTGCTACCTTTCTTTGCCTTACACACTACTCTTATATGTAAGACCCAAACTTCTTATTTAATAATGATTAAACTACTTAATATTGAACTTAAACTATTTTCAATTTTTCAATCAACATCCTAATTAAACAAAAATAAAATGTTATTGAGCCTCTAAAATAATAATTTTGACTCATTAAAAATCTTAAGGACTAAACTATAAAAATTGCATGGCAAATTCTCCCTACACCTCTATATCTTCCTCTTACACCTCCATATTTTTTTAGTTCCTACAATACTCTCAAGAGTATGTTGGAGAGTGTAGTGTCTTCTTTTTCATTTTCATGTAATGGTAGTGGTTATTTGTAGTGGCTGGTTGTGAATGTTAATGATTAATGTAAGTTTTCTAGTATTTTTACTTGTGGTGGTTGTGCTTCGTTATCCTTTTTTTTTTTTTTTTACATTTTTTTGGAAGCTACAAAACCTAAACAAAGAAACCAGATACAAAAATGGAACATAAAACTAAAAAAAAATCTTTACACTATTAAACGTTGAATACAATAAATTTTCTTGACAATCCTTCCACATATACTCTAATGATGAAATTGCTCACTCAAACGCTGTAGACAAAGAAGAATAAAAGTGATGCGACTGGAAAGAATGTATACAACTAGATGATAAATATGAGGTGCACCTGAAATTTTTAAAAAATGTAAGGTTATACTTCATTTAATATTATTTAAAGATTAAAAAAAATTAAAATCAACTTTTCATAATTAGTATGAAAGTGAAGGAAGAATGTACAGAGGTGGAGGCACAAGTCTACAATGACTATTATCTTGCCCGTAGAGTAGAATGCGGTTATTATTACCGGCGGTACACTAAACAATTGTGAAATCCAATCCTTTTCACACTGCTTTTATCTTGCACAAATTTTGACGACCAAAATATAGCCATACCTACCACCGGCTTCATCTTACTTTTAGTTTACTAAGGATATTCTTGTTCCTTGTTTATATTTTAAAGTTTTTTTTTTTCCATTAAATTCACAAGTTTCTTTCCATACTTTCTTTATATTTGTTTTCTCTTTCTACGGTACCAAATAATAAAATATTCAATTTTATTCGGATGTATTATTTATTTTCACATCATAGTTCTTTCTAATAATAGCGATTCAGTGAAAGAAGTAAGAAGTGGCTCTGGGTCATCTCTCAGTCTTTCTGCATTATTGCTTTCCCTTCTGAAACCGTTGACCTGAGTTGGTTTGATGGAGTTCGCAAAATCGAAACACCAGCGGATACACGACGTCTTCATCAACTTCAGGGGAGAAGACACACGCAGGAAGTTCGTTTCTCATCTTCACTATGCCCTCTCAAATGCTGGAGTCAACACCTTCTTTGACGAGGCCAATCTTGTCAAGGGAATGCAGCTTCAAGAACTCATGCGAGCAGTTGAAGGATCTCAGATAGCGATTGTGGTTTTTTCCCAAACCTACACTGAATCAACTTGGTGTCTTGACGAGCTTGAACAAATCATCAAATGCAACCAAACTCAAGGCCAAAGTGTTCTCCCTGTGTTTTACGAGATTGACCCATCCGACGTGCGTCATCAGAAGGGTGAGTTTGGAAAATCGTTGGAAGAAGCTGCACAGAGAAGCTATTCAGGAGAAGAACTGGAGCAGGCATTGTCCAGGTGGAAGGTTGCGCTGAACAAAGCTGCAGGTATCAGTGGTTGGGATGTCAGAAATTTCAGGTAAACCAATGACTCCTTCATACTTTCTTTGATTTGAGACTGAATGAAGCATATGTTTAGTCACAATTTTATAATTGTTGTTGACCTTGAAGGAATGAAGCTGAACTAGTGAAACAAATTGTTAACCGCGTTCAGACATTACTGGACTACGAAGTCTTGTCTATTACAGAATATCCCGTTGGACTAGAATCCCGTGCGCGAGAAGTGATTCGACACATTGAAAATTCTTCCACCCAAGTCTGCATGATAGGGATTTGGGGTATGGGGGGGTCGGGGAAAACTACCGTTGCCAAGGCTATCTACAATCAAATTCATCGTAGATTCATGGATAAAAGTTTCATTGAGAATATCAGAGAAACTTGTGAAATGCATGGTAGAGGGTATGTACCTTTGCAAGAACAGCTTCTTTCAAATATCCTAAAAACAAAGGTGGAGATACATAGTGTTGGGATGGGGACGACTATGATTGAGAACAGACTTGCTGGAAAAACGGCACTCATTGTACTTGATGATGTTGACGAGTACAGCCAATTAAAAGCTGTGTGTGGAAATCGTAAATGGATTGGTGAAGGAAGTGTAATAATCGTTACAACTAGAGATGCTGGCCTCCTTGCTAGACTAGAAGTTGACTATGTTTATGTGATGGATAAAATGGATGACAAAGAGTCCCTTCAGCTTTTCAGTTTTCATTGTTTTGGAGATGCAAAACCAAGAGCAGACTTTAGTGTACTTGCAAGTAAGGTTGCTGCTTATTGTGGAGGACTACCTCTGGCTCTTGAAGTGCTCGGTTCTTATTTATTTGACAAGACGTCAACGAGAGTGTGGGAAGGTGTATTGTCGATACTGAAAGAAATTCCCAATGATCAGGTTCAGCGGAAATTAAGAATAAGCTATGATAGTTTAAGCAATGACAAGGAGAGGGATATATTTCTTGATGTATGTTGTTTCTTTATTGGTAAAGACAGAGGCTATGTCACGGAGATATTAAATGGTTGTGGACTATATGCTGATGTTGGAATACCAGCTCTCATAGAACGTAGCCTCATAAAAGTAGAAAAGAACAACAAACTAGGAATACATCCTCTTTTACAAGAAATGGGAAGAGAGATTATTCGTGAAAACTCAAGAAAGGAACCCGGGAAGCACAGTCGATTGTGGTTTCAAAAGGATGTAGTTGAAGTATTAACAAAGAATGCTGTAAGTATATTTTTCTATGCATGGTTTTCATTTTCTTTTGTAAGTGTTTTCTTTTTCCATGTGCAATATATAATAAGTTGAGTTAGGCTCAGCTGAGTCAAAAAAAACACTTCTCAATTTATTTCCCTCTGCTCTTTTCATCATAGGGGACAGAAGCTATTGAGGGATTGGTTTTGAAATTGCATTTAACCAGCAGAGATTGTTTCGAAGCCGATTCTTTCCAGAAAATGGAGAGATTGAGACTCTTGCAACTCCATCATGTACAACTTGCTGGAAATTATGGGCACCTTTCTAAGCAACTGAGATGGATCTCTTGGCAAGGCTTTCCTTCAAATTGTCTGCCAAACAACTTTTGTATGGATGATGTAATTGCAATTGATTTAAAACACAGTCATCTTCGATTCGTCTGGAAACAATCCCAGGTATTTATAACATGCCTTTTTCTTGTAAAATTTATAGGTTGATTCAAATAGAAATATTACTTTTTTTCCATTTACTACTTATTTAATTTTTTATTTTATTGTCTAATATTTATCAAAAGAAAAAAAAAAAAACTATCTTGTTGTAGGTTTTGAGGTGGCTAAAAGTCCTTAATCTCAGTCACTCCATGTACTTGACAGAAACCCCTGTCTTTTCGAGATTACCAAGTCTTGAGCAGCTCATTCTCAAAGACTGTCCAAGTTTATTAAAGATAGATCAATCCATTGGAGATCTCCGTAATATTTTATTGATAAATTTGAAGGATTGTACAGGCCTAAGAAATCTCCCCAAAGAGATATATAAGTTGAAATCTGTGAAAACATTCATCCTATCTGGTTGTTCAAAGATTGACAAATTGGAAGAAGATATAGCACAGATGGAATCCTTGACAACTCTAATTGCTGATAATACTGCTGTGAAACGAGTCCCCTTTTCAATAGCAAGCTCGAAAAGCATTGGATATATATCCTTATGCGGATTTGAAGGACTGGCACGAAATGTTTTTCCTTCTATCATCCAGTCTTGGATGTCACCAACAATGAATCCTCTCTTTTATATTCGTCCGTTTTCTGGCACATCATGTTCTCTAGTTTCCATGAATACACAAAATAATACTTTGGGTGAACTTGCACCAATTCTTAGAAGCCTTCCAGATCTCCGAAGTGTTTTGGTGCAATGTGACACAGAGTTTCAACTGTCTAAACATGTTGAAACAATTCTGGTTGAAGATGTTGTAAATTTTACAGAATTAGGAATTTCAAGTCATCACTTGAGGTCTTCTTTGATTGGAGTTGGAAGTTACAAAGAATTCTTCGATATTCTCAGTGATAGGATATCTGAGGTTAATTCCTTCTCTAGTTTTTACCTTTCTCTACTTTACCTTCACTGTTTATTTTAGCTACTAATTTTAGCTACTAATTAAGAGAACTAGAAACAATCTTTATGATGTGTCTAAAAGAAAATTCAATAACCACATTCTAATTTAAAAGTATCATGTTAAGCTGCAGCAATTTAATTGCCACTTTCTTCCACCCACACTTGTTTCGTGTTTGTTAGATTCCCATTGAACATAAAAAAAAGTTGAAAGATCTCTGAGACATAAGCAGAAATGCATTTAAATTCATATCGATCTGCTGTTGATATATATACAGAACAAAACTATTAACCAAATTTATTTGAATTAGTTATCATTGCTGTGTTTCAATTTATGCAATAAGTGGTCAAGGATTCTTTCTCCAGGCTTGTGTGTATAGAAAAATATTTGTTAAAAGATGCTAGTCGGATAAATGAATATCTTTTATTATTTCAAAAACTTAGTCCTGATTTTGTGATGACAAAATGGAAGTTTGGGGAAGGAGATGTAATTTAGGTTCTTATAACTCAGAAATTTTTAAAATTCTTATAAAAAGAAAACTTAATTTTCTTTCTAAATTGGTGTATTCATGTTTTACAAATACATCCTTCTGTAGGGTTAAATTATGTGTCACTCTAGACAATCATAATAAGTCTCTCTAAATTCCACACTAATTCCTAAGTAGTCTTTAAAGTCCACTAAGTAATCTTTAATGTCTAATAGTAATTAACTCCTACTAATCTAGCCTTATATGGGTCATTATTTTACATTATGAGAATAAAAATGATTCAGCTTATTCAACCTCTTAATTAAAAATATAATAAAAATTACAAAGAAAAAATGGAAAATTGTACTGACACTCTTCAAATCATAACAGTTTGCCTCCCCTAAGTTATACAATTCACTTTTATTTTATTAAAAATGCTCATTTTGTAATTTTGGAATGATAAAAAAATTATTGTAGGGGTGAGGAGTCCATTGCATAAGTGACTAAGCTTGTTTTCCATGTTGCAGGGATTGGCAACAAAGGGATTGGCAACAAATGAGGCCTGTGCCTGTGAAGTTTTACTTCCAGGTGACAATGATCCTTATTGGTTGGCCCATACAGGTGAGGGACATTCAGTATATTTCACAGTGCCCGAGGACTGCAGCATGAAGGGAATGGCTTTGTGTATTGTTTATTTATCAAACCCCGAAATCATGGCAACCGAATGTCTTACTAGTATCTTAATAGCTAATTACACGAAGCGCACCCTGCAGATACACAAGCAAGACACAGTGATTTCCTTTAATGATGAAGATTGGCAGGAGATAATATCACATTTGGGAGGTGGAGACAAGGTGGAGATTTTTGTGACATCTGCTCATCACTTGGTGGTCAAGAAAACAGCTGTCTATCTGATGTATGGTGAATCAAATGATGTAGAAATTGAGCCGACCCAATCTGAATCGGATGATGTAGAAATTGAGCCGAGGCATTGTGAATCAAATGATGTGGAAATTAAGCCGAAGCACTGTGAATCAAATGATATCGGAATTGAGCCCATGCACTGTGAATCAAATGATATCGAAATTGGGCCCAAGCTTTGTGAATCAACTGTCTTGGAAAAGAAGTCTGATGATCCTAAGCCAAATGGAAATGCTTTGACTAGATTATTAAAGAAATTTGCAATGTGTGACTGGTAAGTCATATTCATATCCCTTTTATGGGAACAATTCAGAATTGTGTTGTGGAATTAAATTCTATTGTTTTTATTTTGAATAGGTTGTAGTTGGAAAATTCACTTTATTTTCCCTTGTTTCTCAGTCTAAGCTTATGCCTCTTTGGTTGTCCTTGACCTGTTCATTGTATTTTCTTGGTGTTATTTATGAGAATTGTTTTCATGTAAATAAATTGATTTTAATACTCAACAAGCCAGTGGTCATGCTCACCCACACGACTTCATGAATTGATGTCCACTTTTTTCCTTCTACCTTTTTCTAGAAAGAAAGAGGTGAAGTAAAAGTTACCTTCATTTTATAAATTGTCAAACTGAATCTACCAAAAGAATAAAAAACTTCATCTATAGGGCTTGATTAAGGTTATGTATATATTTGCCGATTCAAAAAAACAAAAAAGGTTATGTATATAACTATGTACACACCCATATAAACCCTAATATAAATACTCATGAATGAACTTTACTACATGTTTGACCTACAGACAAACTCAAAGAGAGTGAATTAGACAATGTGGGACGCACAAACCTGCAACAACATTCATATTCAATTCATAAAAATTTAACACATAGATCCGTGACGGAAATGTATCATAAAAATTTAACACATAGATCCGTGATGGAAATGTATCATATAAGAATATCTGTCCCACTTTTTTATATACTTGTGGGATTATATTTATTCTTTTATTGATAAAAGTTCAACAAAAACATGTAGAAAATCAAGAAATTTAAATTTAACGAGATGTACGTGTACTGGGAATCCTATAGGTTACAATGTTCTTGTTTAGTTGTTAGTTTGGCTGTGATTTAACCACTCCCTAGCTTAACCAATTACAGAAAATGAGAACAACTTCATGTATGTAACTTCTTGTTGCACTCAATTCATAAAAAGTATCTAGATGAGCATAAGGATCTCTGTGATCCTTTCTTGAAAACAAGTGGACTAAAATCAGATTGAGGAAGGCTAGTTTAATTTCTATTCCTCTTGCTTCTAGTGGAATGACAAATCTAGACAAATGTCTTGGTCCTCGACCTTGGTCAACCATGTTACTTAATGTTTGGATGGTATGAGATGCTTGCGAATGTAAAAGAGAAGAATCCCCCTGCTTTGCTCTTTTCCTTCTGTAGTTTTCTTGGCGTTGCTCCTATTCCTTTTTGCTACCTTTTCAATCTCCTGCTCAAAAAACAAGTTATATGTATTTCCTCTAAGTAGCATAAATCACCATAAACTAAATCAAGAATTAGTGCAGTAGTAAAGTGATAAGAACTTTTTTAATAGAATACAATGATTATGATTCTCAAGTACGATTATGTATTAAGATTAATGAGACTTAAAAACTAATGAAATTACTTGTTTTATTGCATATTCCTTTTTACCTTGACATATTTATGCTAGTCAGTCAAGCGACATCCGATACTGAGTGTTATAGGATCGTTCAATCCGATACTGAGTGTTATAGGATCGTTCAACCCTGACCGATATAAGTTTTGAGGTACAAGAGTGGACCCAAAATATAATATTGTGGATATTCAAATGAACTCAAGATACCAACCATTTGATCCATTTATTCTGGCACACAATGTTTGACAAGTGTACTATGTCACATATCTAGCATTTCGAGTAGAAAAATGTGGTTGGTGTATTGCAATAAAAACAAAGCCTAGAGGTCACCCCAATGACATTGAAGAGAACGTTCCTTACCAAGTAGATGAAATGTCACATGCCAATGATGTCATTGAAGTGGAAGGTATATTTGGATTACAAGAGGAAGAAGTTGACGATGATGACGTGGAGGAGTAAGAAAGGGGGAAAATAAATGCAGTTCAAGTAATAAAACTTATAAATGTAAATTGAAAAAACAAAATGAAATATTTTTAAATTAGACATAAAAAATTATAATCTGGGTAAATAAGGAGAAATGAAATCAAACTTTGTTTAATTTAGTCTTTAAATAAAGGGATGAGGCTACAGTGCTTCTTATGTTGAAACGAAAACAGAGACTACATAGCATATAGCAAGGCAAAAGACATAACAAATTATCGAACCGCAGCTATCTTTTTTCATGATGCAATATTTTTTAGGAGGATTTATGAATGAAATATTATATGCTAAAGCGGAAAAGAATTGACAAAAGTAACAACGAGAAAGCAAATCCAGTAAACAGCTCAAGTAAAGTCAAGGAAGCACAATGTGAGAAATGAGAAACAGGGTAAAATAAATATGAATCTTGTAACTATGAGCCCTACTCAAAAGAAAAACAAGGAAGGATCAGAAAAAATAAATTGCAATAGGGACACAAGGATTAATTCCATAACTCATGGGATCCGGCTGTTCTCAAAGAAGATAAATGACTTACCAGAAGTCACATTACAATGTTCTTTATAAATCTAATAAAGGAATTTTTCTTTGGCACAGGCTTCTTTTCTAAGTCATTTGATTCACTACATATTAGATAGACAGCTGTGTTCTTGACTACCAATCCATTACCAAAAGTCACAAAAATCTCCACCTTGTCTTCTGATCCTAAATTTGACATTATGTCAGGCCAATCATCATCATTAAAGGAAATTAGTGTGCCATGGTTGTGTATCTGGCATGTGCACTTCGTGTAATTAACAATTAAGACAGTAGTAAGTTCAGGTTCAATAATTTCGGAGGTTGATAAATAAACAACACAAAAAGCCATTCCCTTCACGACACGATCTTGAGGCACAGTGAAAGAAACAGAATGTCCATCACCTATATGGGCCAACCAATAAGGATCATTGTCACCTGGAAGAGAAACACACGACTCACTGCTTGCAAATACCTGTATCATGTGATAAACAAGGGCATGTTTGGTGAAACAAAAATGTTATACGTGATTAAAACAAATCTTGTTAATAGTTTTGTTGTATATATATCACCATCATTTCTTTAGGGATTTAGAATTCATTTCTGTTTTTCTCTCTCATAGTTTATATTTCTCCGATCATTGGGAATAAAACAATCATGAAGCGAGTAAACCAAGAAAGTAGAAATCAATCTGCTAGTGCATAGTATAAGCACAATGACTTGGTTGGTTAATTATTAAAATCAGATACTTTTAGATATGAAGTCATGAGGCTATAGAAACGAAGGCTGCTAAAAGTTCAGTGTTGTAGTTTTTACTAGATACTTGATTAGGATTATTTTATGTTGCTGATAAAAAAAAAAAGATTATTTTATGTTGTCTCAAATAATAGCTAAAATAATGGTGAAGGTAATAAACAAAGGGAAAGCTAGACAAGAATTTAAGTATGTTTTCGCTCACACTATTGAAGAATTCTTTGTATCTTCCGACACCAGTCAGAGAAGACCTGAGATCATGCTTTGAAATTCCTGATTCGTTAACATTTCCACCATATTCTGCCAGTATGGTTTTTACTTGCTCAGATAGTTGAAACTCGGCATCACATTGCACCAAAACACTTCGAAGATTTGCAAGGTTGCTAAGCAATGGTGCAATATCATCCCAACTATTATCCTCCATATCCATGAAGGAATTAATATAAGATAGGGGATTAATTGGTTGCGGCATCCGAGACCGAACGATAGAAGGAAAAAGATTATGTGAAAATCTCTCAAATCGAGGTAGGGATAAATACCCAATGCTTTTTGAGCATACAATTGTAAAAGGCAGTTGTTTCACAGCAGTATTTTCAACTATTAGAATTCTCAAGGATTCCATTTGCACTATATGTTTTTCTAATATGTCAATTTTTGAACAACCAGAAAGGATGAGAGTTTTCAAAGATTTCAAGTTACATATCTGTATGGGGAGGTTGCATAGACTTGTACAGTCCTTCAAATTTAGCAGCATAAGATTGCAGAGACATCCAATAGAAGGATGTACTTCGCGCAATCTTGGACAATCTTTGAGAATGAGCTGTTCAAGACTTGGTAGTCCGGAGAAGTCAGGGGTTTCTATCAAGTACTTGCAGTGACTAAGATTCAGGACTTTTAGACACGTCAAAACCTTCAAAAAGTATTATAAAGAAAATGAAAAAATAAAATAGTTATAAGTGGAAACAAATACTATTTTTATTTTAAGCTGAGTTTTAAAAGAAAATGGCACGTAATAAAAACCTTGGGTTCTTTCCAGACGAACCGAAGAAAACTGTGTTTTAAATCAATCACTATTGCATCATGCACATAAAAGTCGTTAGGAAGGTGTTCTGAAGAAAACCCTTGCAAACTAATCCATCTCAGTTTCAGCGGTTCTCTTACCTCTACAGGATATTTTCTTGTGAAAGGCCATCTCTCAATGACTTTTATCTCCTGTGATGAAAAGACATAAGAAAAACAAATATATTGCACATGAAAAAGTAACCACTTCCAAAAGAAGTTTCAAAACCATGGAGTAAGAATGTTCTTACAATATTCTCTGACAGTGTATATTTTTCATCGCTATCAAGCCACTGTGGACTGCTCTTCCCATGTTCAAGAATAATTTCTCTTCTCATTTCTCGTAGCAAATGATGCATTCCAAATTTGTTGTTTTTTTTAACTTGTATGAGGCTACGCTCTATGAGAACTCTAATTCCACTATCAGCGTCTATTCCACAGCCATTTAGGATCTTCGTAACATAGGCTCTGTCTTTATCAACAAAGAAACAACATACATCAAGAAATAAATCTTTTTCCATTTGATTATCTAAACGGTCGAAGCTTATTTTCAATATCTGAGGGATTTTATGCGAAGGAATATTGTCTAATCTTAACAAAACTCTATTCCATTCTTCTCTCGTCCTTTCATATAAATAAGTTCCAATGACTTCTAGAGCTAGAGGTAGTCCTCCACAATAAGCAACTACTTCTTTTGCAAAGAAATGGTATTGTTCTTTTGGTTTTGGTTCTCTAAATGCGTGCCAACTAAGAAGCTCAAGGGACTCATTGGAATTCATTAGATTTATCCCAAAAACAGAATCAACATGATGTATCCTAGGTAGGTCTTCATCCCTTGTTGTAATGATCAATACACTTCCTTCACCAAACCATTGACTGATTTCCCATAGGTCTAATGGATCATACTTTTTCACATCGTCAAGTACAACGAGCACCCTTTTCCCATGAAGTCTTTCCCGAATCATACTTCTTCCCATCTCAGCGCTACTTATCTTCACCTTTGTTTTTAGGATATCTGAAAGAAGTTGTTCTTGTAAATGAACAAGCCCTCTTGTTTGAATAACTTGTGTAATATCTTCAATGAAACTTTTCTTCGTAAATGTACCATGAATTTGATTATAGATGGCTTTGGCAAGGGTGGTTTTACCCGATCCTCCCATTCCACATATCGCTATCGTAAAAACTTGGATAGATTTATTTTTGATGATTCGAATCACATCTTCCACACGGGATTGTAATCCAACTGGAAATTTAGTAGCAGACAAGACTGGTAAATTAAGAACGCTCTTAACAATTTTTTGGACTAGTTCAGCATCACTCCTTCAATACAATTATACCAGAAGTCATTTATTAACAAAATTGAATCACAAGCTTAAAATATGGTTGATTGAGTCAGTGATTTACCCGTGATTGCTCTCATCCCATCCAAAGAAATTTGCAGCTTTGGTGAGTGCGTGGCTCCAGCTTGACATGCCATGCTCCAGTTGTTGTCCTGAAAATGTTTGTTGTGCAGTTGCTTTGAAGGCTTTACCAAAATCACCAATTTGAAGACGTACATCAGATGGTTGAATTTCGTAATAAACGGGCAGAACATGTCGGCAATAAGTTTGGTGCCATTTGATGATTTGTTGAAGCTGATGAAGACACCAAGCAGATTGAGAATAGGATTCGGTGAAAACAACAATTGCTACTCGAGAGATATTGAGAATAGGTTGTTGGATGTGAATTGGGTTGAGTGCATTGGGGTGGTGAAGGAAAGTGGTGAAGCCAACATCAGAGAGGGCAGAATCCAGATGAGAAACAAATTTCCTTTGGATGTCTTCTCCATTAAAGTTGATGAGCACATCGTATATTCGTGGGAGTTTGGATGATGAAGACGCCAATTCCATGGAAGGAATTGATGAAGTGAAGAAGTGTTAGAACAGAAATCAATGATGCAACGCAGTGAAATAGATAAGTAGCCAGAGATTAATATTATTTCTGTAGTATTGGAAGCGCGTTAAGACCATTGCAGAACCCTTTTTACTTTAACATTTAAGAAATTGGACAACACCCACTTTCAACTTCAGACAAAAAAACATATTAAACTAATAAGTATGATATCTTTCTAATTAAGTTTACTTTTAATTTCAAAAACATTATATGTTCTCTCGCATTTTATGTTAGGGACGTATCTCGTTAAATTTTAAAAGAATAAAATTAAAACATTTTGGATTTTGGAGATGGTTTGGTCTACACATGATCTCGATTGGTCATCTCAACTATGTGTTAATTTTTTCTTTATTATTTTTATCATATCATAATTATTATTAATATTAAGGGGACTCAAATATTAAAGGGAACTCAAACCAAAGTCTCTTGATGTACCCAAGAAACTTCAATTACTACACCATATAAATTTTGTTATCATATTATAATCATTATAACACTAATTATGATTATACTTGTTATTATAATTATCAAAATACTAATATTATTAATATTATCTATATTACTTATATTTTTATATTAATAATATTAATAATATGAATACCTACCAACGTCAATTTATAACGTCAATTTATAGATAATATTATTTTACGTATACCTTATCAAAAGTAATAATTTGTTTCTAAATATGGATGTCGAACCAACAAAGAATAGTTGAATTTTCAAGTATATAATATTCATTAAATATAAGACAATTTGTAAAAGTTTGTTGGAAAGTTATTTGTATTGTGAATTTGCACGAAATTAAATAAAGCAAAGTAAAAGATTTGTAGGAGTCAATTGAAAAAATTGGGTTTGGAGTTCATTCTTCTCACTATTCACTATTTTTTAAAACACTATAATATTCAATCTTGATTGGTATTTTTTTTATCAACATTAAATAAATAAATTAAAATAGACACTTTAGGAATGTTTCAACCCTTATAGAAAATTCAACTACCCAACCGTCTTGCTTACATATTCAAAAGCATAGATAAAACCATCTTGCCCCACAAACACATACCAAAATAATTTGAAAAGCCTATAAAAAATTCTACAGCAAAATACATAAAAAAAAAAAACTGTAGCAGTATGCAAAAATCTGCAGCAGCAGAATGCATACAAATAATGCAGAAAACCAAAACAAAACAATTTGTTGTTGGCAACGATGCTTACAGCCTTTTGCTTTGCCTAATTCCAACTTAAACTAGCATAACATCTCCCTGCATTCTTCCCTATTTATACAGCTTACCTGAAAAAGAGGCTTTTAATTAATATTGATGCATATATAAAAATCATTCATATCGATTCCTCGTATATAAAACTATTAAGAGAGTCTTATAAATATTGATTTTTCGTATATTTATAAAAACTTTTATCATTATAGACACATGTTATAAAACAACATTTCAAATCTATTTCTAACACTGAAATATGTTAAACACTATCATTTAAATCAGGTCAGAGGATTAATACTTTCTAGTAAAATCTAATCTTGGTATGCTTGTTTGCTATTTATTTATTTATTTTCCATCTTTTCCTTTCTTTATAGTATAGCTTATAGTTAAGAAATTCATGTTTATTTTACCCTGTTCGTCATTCCTCAGTGGTACTTGGCTTTGCTTGAGTTGTTTATTGCATTTGTTTTTTGGTTTTTACTTTTGTCCATTCTTTCCGTTTTTAGTGTTTTTTTTTATCGGCAAATAATAAATAAATAAAACGAGACATTTCAGGGATGTCCCAACCCTTATACAAAGATTTATAAACATCAAAAGCTATACTAAGCAAAGCTAGACAAAAAGACCATAAAAATCTATGATTTCTGGCACCTCTCCCATCGTTGTAGAACAGGTTTTGCATCACAACATGCATTGATTTTCACCCTCAAAATCTCTATTGCATTCTTGACAACCTTGAGAGTATCCTTGTGCATATTACTTTTTATTTACAAAATGCCCAGCTATGTGTTTGTTTCACCCTCTAAATCTCTATTATTTTTAGCGTATAATATTTCAATAGGAATCCTCTTAAAATAAGGCTGTTCGATATTTTGCTATGTGTTTGTTTTGCTATCTGCTATGTAGTCTTTGTTTTCGTTTGAACATAATAAGCACAGTATCCCTTTATTTAATCTCACTTCTCGTTTTAAAACTGATTCTATTTTTTTATCCATAACTTAAATATATATTTTTTTTCAATTTACATTTATAAGTTTCATTACAGTTTTCAGTTTTTGTTTTTATTATACGTAATTTTTCAATTATATGATGAAATTATTTTAAACTTTTTTTATAATGGTTTCGTTTTAACCAACATAGTAAATGAATTTTCTATATTGTTTATTTAAGAAATATAGAAAATGTAAAGTTTTTAAGTCATTAAAATCTATATGAACTCTATAATAATGTCTATGAATTATATAATCAACACAACTAATCGTCAATAAAAATATTGTACACATTTATAATGTTATTAACTATAGTTATACTTGTTTTTGCTTTTTTTTAAAGATTGTATTTTGGACATAGATATCAAATGAATATTAGTTTATAAGAATTCATTTTTAAAAAAAATTAACTAAATTAAAATAATTTGTAAGATCATGACTATATTTGAAAAAATTTAGTTGAAAACTAAAATTGAAAAAATTACGTGACTTGTACATAACTGAATACTATAAAGAAACTTATAAATTGAAATGAAAAAAAAAATTTGATATATTTATATAAAACAAATAGAATCCGTGTAAATAACGAGAAATGAAATTAAACTCTGTTTCATTTAGAGTTTGAAGGGATGAGGCTACGGTGCTTCGTACGTTGAAACAAAAACAGAGACTACGTAGTAGATAACAAAGCAAAACACAACAAATTATAGCAACTCTTTATTTCATAATGCAATATTTTTTTACAAGGATTTCTCAATGAGTTATTATATGCTTTTTTTTTTTTTGAGGATTTCTCAATGAAATATTATATTCTAAAAGGGAAAAGAATTGAAAAAAGTAACAATGAGAAAGCAAATACAATAAACAGCTTAAATGAAGCCGAGGAAGCACAATGTGAGGAGTTAGAAACAGGGTAAAATAAACATGAATTTCTTAACTGTAACCTATACTCAAATAAAAACATAGAAAGGAACAGAAAAAAAAAAATTACAATGAAGGACACCAGGATTAATTCCATAACTCAAGGGATCATTGTCATCTGGGAGAGAAACATGACATGACTCAATGCTTGCAAATAATTGTTTCATGTGATAAACAAAGGCATGTTTAGTTAAACAAAAATGTTATATATGATTAAAATGTACGTGTATTTTCTACTAGATACTTCATTAGATTATTTTATGTTCTCTCAAATAATAGCTAAAATGATGGTCAAGGTAATAAACAAAGGGAAAGAGGGAAAGTTAGAGAAGAACCTTAGGTATGCTATCGATCACAATATTTAAGAATTCTTTGTATCTTCCAACACCAGTCAGAGAAGAACCTTAGGTATGCTATCGATCACAATATAGTTTTTACTTTCTCAGATAGTTGAAACTTGGCGTCACATTGCACCAAAACACTTCGAATATTTGCAAGGCTGCTAAGTAATGGTGCAATATCATCCAAACTATTATCCTCCATATCCATGAAGGAATGAATATAAGATAGGGGATTCATTTTTGGCGACATCCGAGACAGAATGATAGAAGGAAAAAGATTATGAGACAATCCCTCACATCCACATAGGGATATATATCCAATGCTTTTTGAGTATGCAATTGAAAAATGCTCTTGTTTCACAGCTGTATTTTCAGCAATTCGAGTTATCAAGGATTCCATTTGTACTATATATTTTTCCAATATGTCAATTTTTGGAAAACCACAAAGAATTAGGGGAATTGCTTAGACCTGTACAGTCCTTCAAATTTAACACTATAAGATAGCATAAACTTTTGGTGTACTATATGAACTGAGAGGTTTGGTAGAGGTGAGAGCTAGACAGAGAAGTCGGCTAAGCATTGCGATTTTATTGTACCTCTCAGTTCATATCGAATGTCGAACTCTGAAAGCTCTACTGATCATCCTATCATCCTTCCTACAAGGTTGGGTTTAGACAAAATCTTAAAAATTGGATAATCAGGTTTTACCATGATGGAGTGGTTTTGGAAGTAGGGGCGCATCCGCTTGGCCGTTAAGACAAGGGCAAAAGCGATCTTCTACATCATCTGGTATCTCGTCTCGGCCGCATGGAGTGTTTAGATGAAGAAATACATTGGTCATTCTTCTTTTTCTACTTCTTGAACTATAGTAGCTCTGACCGTTTCTTCAGAGACCAATAAATACACCATAATTGGCTGATTGGGCCTTAGCTTTTGGATGACGGTCGGTGAAGATAAGAAAATTTTCAAATGTTGGAAGATTTCTTCGCAATTCTCGTCCCATTTGAACTTAGTTGCCTTGCGGAGCAGCTGCACCATCGGCCTTATTCTCTCAGCTAGCCGAGAGACGAACTTGGAGAGGGCGATAAGACACCCTATGAGTTGCTGAACCTCCTTTAGGTTCTAGGGGCTTCGCATCTCAGTGATCGTCCGACACTTATCCGGATTGGCCTCTATCCCCCAGTGGATCAACATGAAGCCCAAGAATTTACCGCCTCCGGGTTAAGTCTAATGTTCGTCTCAATGCTTCAAACACCTCCTCGAGGTCTTTGATGTGCTGTTCGCACGAGTCTGACTTGACCACTATGTCTTTGATATAGTCTTCGACACACCAACCGGTAAGTTCTTTAAAGATCTTATCCATGACACTACCAAAAAAAAAGTGTATATTGTGGCAGTTATTTTTGTATAAACTGACGTTTATAACCGTCACAATATACGCTTGTAGAGGTTTCCCAAACCGCCATAGAACTGGCCGCCACAAAGTTTAATGTGGCGGTTTTACACTACCCGCCGCAACACCCGCCACTTTAAACATAGTGTAAGTAGTGGCGATTTTTATATGTAAATAGTGACGATTTTTATATGTAAGTAGTGTCAGTTATAACTGTCGCAATTTAATTCATTGAAGAAGATTATGGCGCCATAATATAAGTAAGTAGTGGCGTTTTTAACTGACGTAATTTTAATTCTGAATAAACAAAATTTAATCACCAATTTTTTATAATCTATTTTATACAATTAACCTAAATATAATATATTTTCATAATAAAATAAAATAATGTATAAATTTATAATCATCCATTCATTTCATTGAAAGTTAAAGCACACATAATATTGTTCTCAAGTTTATACATAATTGAAAATTAAAACACATAAAAAGTTCATACATCCCTAATCTAGTTTAAAATTACATCACATAATTGTTCAAGAGTTCATACATCCCTAATCAAGTTTAAAATTGAAAAACACATCCCTAATCAGTTTTGCTTCCAGCACTTGATCCTATTACTTGATTAGGTGATGGAGCACCACTTCCATTATCTGATGCCTAAAATAAATAATTTTAAGTTAATGAATTTGTATATTTATAATTATAAAATAAAAGACACCAATAATATATTTAAATATATTAATACCTCATTGGTGGATGCATGAACCAAATTAGCTGCCATTGCAGCAAAATGTTCTGGAACATATTTTCTTGAAGCAATATATGCAAGCAAAGTGTTCATTTGATTTTCCAGAGTTGCAAGCTCATTTTCCATTTGAGTTACCTTGTCCTCCATATTTGGTGAAGTTGAACTAGAGGAAGCATGGTTCATACCACTTAGCCTTGCTTTGGATCCTTTGAAAGCAAGGCTGGGACAAGCTCCATATGATAGCCCTCTAACTCGACCCAGACTCCACTTAATGAATGAACTAAACTTTATAGGAAGAGATTATTAAGTAGCAGATATTATATAATATGAATAGTAATTATATATAATTTATTATTTAACCATAAGTATAAATTATATTATATATTATTTTCTGAGCATAATTTAAATATTGGTTTATTATCCATAATTAAAAAAATATAAGATTATTTAATAAAATAATACATCACTATAATAAGAAAACTGGTGTGAGTATTTAATAAATATAAGATTATTAAGAATGAACATAGAAATGCGTGTGCGTAGTTGCTAAATGCATTTTCAATAACATTGTAAAGGTTTTTTTTAATGTTTTTGTGTTGTGTGGTGAAGGGAGATAGCATCAGGGACAATTCCAAACCTAAGATCTTTGAAGGAAAAGGACACGACCATGGTGGATGTCCCAGTTAAGGTTCCATACAGCATATTAATTTTGTGGTTTTAATTATATCCTACTTTTAAATAAAGAAAATTAGAATGTGGTAGATATATTGAAAGTATAAAACACTCTCAAATAATTTACAAGACTAACAACAGTCTTACCCAAAATAGTCATCTTATCTTATATCTAAAAATAATTTTAAGCCACAAAAGTTTTAATGAAGACTTACACTTTGTTGAAAAACTGTATTCAAGCTCTCAAATGGCTATTCGAGATTCCCTGCATCTACACATAAAACTTAAAAAGATCTAATTGAAATATGGAATGAGTATTTGACTTAGGATAAACTAATGACAAGACTCCACATTAAAGATGTTAAATTATTTTCTTGTTATTCCAAGTTATTTTTTAGAGAAAATTGGTTCTATGTCAAATATTCACACTCCTAAGCAATTAAAAAGGAATTTCAAAGACCAGAGTTTTCGGAAAAAATCACGAATTCACAATCCTATGAGAAAATAAGGACCTATGATAAAAGATAAAAGGTGAATTCAATTATGCCTTGGAATTACTATTATGCAGGGTCTTCAAACAATCATGGCATTGAGTTATACTATCATGATGGAAAGCAATTTTTCTTTTCTCATAAACCACTTCCATATCATTTTTATAAATATTATTTGTTTAATCATACTTTGATTTATAAGATATACAGTTATCTTACTTTTTTTTTTTTTTTTTAGAAATTCCAAAACAAGTTCTTGCAATATGTAAAATTACAAGAAAAAACTGCAAAGTGACCATAGAGAAACTAAACCTAGGTTTGGTCATCTACGGTAACATCCGAAAGATTTATTTGGAGAGTGCAAAATTCCAGGTTCATTCATATACAATTATCTTAAACTGATATTGAATCTTATCACTTATAATAACTAACCTTAGATTATGTTATGATTAAGGTTCATCTCATTATATACAATAGAATTGAATATATCATATAAATCCTTCTAACAGTTTATAACATTAAAAAAATTATTAAACAAAAATTAATACAACACTGGCTACACATACTAGTAATTAAAAAGGAAGCATGTTAATTTTGTCACCTTAAACTCTGCAATTTAAAAAAAAAAAACTACATCAGCACACAAACTTAAGCACGGGAAATACAAGTTTACTAGAACCCATCAAAACCAATTCTGCTACTAAATTTTGCTCAATCAGTTACAACCACGAGGGTCAGTACTGGTTGCTTCTACTGATATGTATATATCCTGCTATAGAAAATAAAAGGAGACAGAACAAATCACTTATTCATGACTAAATAAAACACAGTTAACATAGCAGGTAGTAAAACTACAATTTCAAAGAACTAAGGAGAGTGTCAATTCACTTGGTAAATAACTGATACCCCTTCACCTCAAAAACCCATTTTCCCCACCCAATTTCAATAAAATAAATGGCATCTTTGATGTGAATAAAACATAAATAAACTTTGAAGGAAAATGTCACTTGTTTTATTATTCATATCTTATTTTATTCATTAGAATAGTTGTGTTAGTGTATTTAGGGAGGTGCAAAACCTGCTCTTGGGGAAGGAACAGCAGCAGGGCAGCATGCTATATAAAACATTAGGAGCAAAGAGCAGCTTTATTAAAGGAAATAACATCAACGTACAACTATTACATGTAAAGCAATGCAAAGTCTCAAAATAGAACATACTGGCAAACATAAATCCAAAACCCCAATTTAATACCTTTTATACCCCTGAAGGTTTAACCTCCTCCACAGAATAGAATATACATATAAGTGGTGTAAATTAGTTGAGAATTTTGTCACTACTTTTTAAGGGTAGACAGGGATTTAGTGTGCCACCTTTCCTAGGTGCTCTTCGCATTATTTTTCCATTTAACAACAGCTGCATGGTTTCTCACGCTATCAAAGGCGTCATCAACCTTAATATTGACATTATCATCATGGTCCCTAGAATCAACGAAAAAGGTTAAGAGAGGCACATATCCTAACAATATTTTAGTGCCCAAGGTGTTGAACTCCATATAAGATAAAAATACCTAATCAAAGAGCACTAACCATAGAGTTACTAGTTTATGAAATATTTAATCAGAGTTGTGCTTAGTGATATCACCAACCAAAACCTAGCTATACTAAAAGAAGCAAACAGAAGCACCAATAAAAGGCCAATTATCTACAATTCAAAGACTCCAGTCCACAACCTAAGCATTTCCAACTTTATACCAATGCACGTTCTCTTTAGACAACCCACAAATAACTTTAGTCCACATGGCATGCCATTTTGAACGATTATTACACTAGCCTACTCCAATTACATCTGTCCTCCAACAGATGCTAAAACTTCAAAATTATTCACAAAGCTTATACTAACTTCATATCTTATAAAACCAATTGTTTTCCATGTGTGAACTTGACAAAGAAACGGAAACAAAGACGTTTAGTTGAAAAAGAAAATAGAAAACTGCAAAACTATCCAGTGTAACTTTGAAAATAGAGTCTGCTTCTGAATTGTGAATTATATCTCTACCAAGACGTTACTTTCTACTCAATAATTTTTTGTCCTCGTACAAGCTCAACCAAATGCCTATTTTGGACATCATAACAAAAGGTTTATTGATTCTGATGTTATTCTTTCTGAAGGATATCAGTCAAGTTGTTCCTATTGAAAGGATATGGTTGATGGTTATGGTAACAAGGGGCCACGCCTGCATAAGTCCATGACTACATGTCTTGTAAGGAAGATTAGGCAAGATCATGAACATGGTTTAAAACACATAAGATATACTAGCCTCACATTGATGAAGCACAGGAGCTGAATTAAAGTAACAATCTATAATATTTTCCCTGCATACACTCCAAAGCAAACGTCCATGTGAGTCCAACTCTAACTAATCACATTTTTACACGAGAGAAACCTACTTTAAAACAAATCACACATTACCAATTACAACAACAATATCAACAACAACACTAGCTAGACCACATGAAAACGCAATCAATAGAATTTACACTAAGGCTAAGTGATCCAAAATCCAAAAGCATCCAACCAGCATCTCAGTTCCACATTTTACATTGAAATCAAGGTTTTAAAAAACAATTGAGTAGAAACGAAATGTAATTTCCCGCAATATCAAGCAACGAAACGAGATGGCGAAAAAAACCTGAACAAGCTACTTGCTGAAATACAAATTCCGTAGAAATCCGCCCTCCTTCCACTACCTCTAGTGCCACCACATGAAATAGGGTTGGTTGGATTGAAATGCAAAAAAGTGTAGAAGTGGAAGTCCTTTTTGGATAATGAACAAACCTGAACAAATCCTTCCGCGGAGGCATCGATGGTGGTGATTTCGGATAATGAAGGGTTTCGTGAAGCATAAAGGATTTTGCGAGTACAACTTCACGAGTAGAGCTTCGCGAGAAGGGCTTCGTGTGGAGGGTTCGTGAGGAGGGCTTTGCTAGGGTTTGAGTGTTTAGGCAAAGCTCCGTTAGGGTTTGAGTGTTTGGGAAGGGAGAGGTTTGAGAGTTTAGGCACAGAGAGAGGGAAGAGAGGGAAGAAACATTCGTTTTCCAATAATCAAACTAGATTTTCAAAAATAATTGGGAATAGAGTTTTAGTTACCAAGAATATTTTCAAAAATAATTGAGAATAATGAAGGATGGAAAATTGTGACAGTTGAAAATGACATATTTTGAAAGATAATTGTGAAGGTTAGTCAAATGACGTATTATACTGAAATTTGTGGTAGTTATTAATAACCGCCATATTAAAACCGCCACTTTTTACACGATTTTTTCTAGTGTGAGTCGTTGGTAGGTCGTCCATGCATTCTTTAAGCCGAACGGCATCACCTCGTAGCAGTAGTTGGCGTCATTCGTCATGAATGCAGTTTTCTCTTTGTCCCAAGGATGCATGCTTATTTGGTTATAGCCAAAGTAAGCGTCCAAGAAGTTTAGGATTTTATGACTGGCTGTTCCATCTTCCAATCGGTCGATGTTAGGAAGCGGATACGAATCTTTCGGGCAAGCTTTGTTAAGATTCGTGTAGTCAATGCACATTCTCCATTGGCCGTTGGGCTTGGTGACCATGACTAAGTTGGCCAACCATGTGGTATAACAGGCTTCTCTAATGAAGCCGGTTGACAAGAGCTTGTTGGCTTCTCTTGATGCTAATCTCTTCTCTTCACCATGGTTCCTCTTCTTTTACGCGACCGGGTGCGCTTCCTTGTGATGGACCGATTGTTTTGAAATCCTCTTCTCTGAAGGTGATGCGGGCATCCTTGGTCGGGTTGCAGCAGAGGCCTAGTTCACAGATTGCATGACACAAAGGTGTTTCTTTCGAGTGGAGCTTGAACATCCTTTTTCCGCAAAGCCACCTACTATTATGTTAATGACTGCTCTATTGCTTCGTCGTGTCGGTTCGTCCCTTCTTGAGGGTTACTCATTCGATGGCGTTGCTCTGGTTTCCTCTCTTCATGGATTCATTTGGGATAATAATCCCTACACCGTTCATCTCTTTTTTATGGTTATTCACGGTGCTGGGGAGAATGGTTTGAACTGCAATCGTCTCTTTGAAGGAATATGTGCAAGTGTCCAAGATGGATAAGTTCCTCAATCTTATCTATAATAGCTTGGCATTCCTTGGTCGTACGTCCATAATTGCGGTGATACCGACATTTTCTAGTCATGTTGACATCCTTAAGGCTTAATACCTTCCTTGGGGTGGGTAGGAGATTCCATATTCAAAGCATCTTCTAAAACCTGACCCCAATCAATATTCAGGCAGGTGTAGTTGAAAACGAGTTCCTCGAGCCTCCCAATTTTTCCCATGTGCCTTTTTCCCTTTCCTTCTCTGCCCTAATATCGGTCTGTACTTGGTTTCGTTAGTCCCGAAGTTCTTCAAGCTGCATGAACTTTGCTGCTCGTTATCTCAATTCATCTATATCGAACACGAGCTATCAACAAAAGGTTTTAACCGTAGTGTCGTTATCATACGGTGCATAGCCACCTCTGGAATCAGATTACGTATATTTAGTGATATTTTGTTAAATCTCTCCATAATCACCTTAAACAGTTGTCCTTTGTCTTGGCAAACATTCATGAGTGTTATGGAGGTTAGGTGATGTGGTTGATTGGTTGCGAATTACGTCTCAAACGTGGACATTAAGGTTTCAAAGTAGTCGATGGAATATGGAGGCAGCCTTGTGAACCAGCTAAGGGCTTCTCCATTCACTGATGTAGGGAAAACTCAATATAAGATTGAATCTTCGGATGTAAACAAACTCATATGAGTAATGTAGATGTCCATATATTCGCACGAATCTGTGGTTTTGTCATACCAATCCACATTCAGTCCCTTCCAAAAAGAAGGTGATCTCATCAGTAAAAGGGTGTCTCCTAGGTTCACCCATAGTGTCAAACGTGTGGACAAATTAATTGAGACGTGACTCATCGTTTTGGCTTTTGTTCCTAGTCGAATGGGTCGTGGTTGACGGTTCCTTTGAGTTTTCCTTTTGTTGAGTACCCTAAGTCTCACTTAGTTATTTCTCAGTTGAGCTATTGTGACCAATTGCCACTTCACCTCTTTGTTCTCCCTTCGAAGGACACGTATCTCCTCCTCATTCTTTTTCCTTATCTCTGCCATCTCCCTTTGTGGGGATAGAAGCAAGACCATCTACTCGGATTCATTCATCCTCTCGTTAGTCATGTTTCTTGTTGATACCATTTGCTTTTGTGACTTTTACTACTCTCTCTGCCCCACAATAAACGCCAATTGTACTTGTAAGGAGTTAAGACAACAGTTGCTACTAGTTGGACAACTGATTCCTCTCCCTCGGTCGCGCTTTCCTTCCTTTCCTTCTTCTCGCGTTCGAGGTTCGGCTCTTTTCGTGAGTGCACCTACAAAAGGTTCTTTGACGCTTATGTGAGTATTCAGTATTTAGGTGCTATTAATGTTGTAATAGTGATGTACCTTTGCTTTGTCTAATGTGCATATTTAGACCGTTGTAATTGACTCTATCAATGATGGGTCATATTTAATGTGTATAATCATAAAAATGGAATTACCTGATTTATCAAGTATTCCTTTTTACCCTGATGTATTTACACTAGCCAGTTGTGCGACATTCAAAACCGAGTGTTATAGGATTGTCCGGCCTCAAACTATACAGGTTTGATCCATCGAGAAGAGGTACAAGTGTGGACCCTAAATATAATATTGTGGATATTCAAATGAGTTCAAGATACCAGCCATTTGATCAATTTATTCTGGCACACAATGTTTGACAAGTGTACTATGTCCTATATTGAAACATTTCGAGTAGACAAACATGGTTGGTGTGTTGTAATTAAAACAAAGCCTAAGGTCACATTGACTCAAATGACATGGAAGAGAACGTCCCTTAACAAGCAGATCAAATGTTACATGCCAATAAACTTACAAAGATTTACAAAGATTTACAAAAAAAAAATAAAGTATGATATTTCTATGTTCAAACAAGGAACAAATGAAGTCTATTATCTTGCATCAAAACAAAGTATGATATTTCTATGTTCAAACAAGGAACAAATGAAGCCTTATGTAAGACATGAGAGAGATTTAAAATGATGTTGAGAAAATGCCCAAATCAGGGGTTTGAAGACATTGCTCAATTGAGCATCTTTCATAATGGTCTCAGAGCTGATACCAAGATGCTTCTAGACGTTGCATGCATTAACATCAACAAATTATCAAGTCCAACATGATAGACAATGTATTATAAACTTCTATCATCTCTTTGACGTTAGACAACCTTGTCTCATTAGACGATTTACGATAAAATCTTTTTAATTTGACAAAAAATAACAACTATCGTTTATCTTTAAAGAAAAAAAAAAGTTTAAAATATGGGCATTACGATCATGTGTAGTTTTTATCTATAATAAAACTGACTAAATAAATAAAATATGGTTTTACTTTAAATTTCAAATTACAAATATAAAACATATTTTCTATTACTTTAAATTTTAAATTAAAAATATAAAACATATTTTCTAACAGATTATACTTAAACATGGAGTAATCATCATATCCTATTTAGAAGCAAGATGACCGAGATAAATGCTCAAGTTCAATCACTAGCTCCATCATTATAAAATATTGACAAGTTAGAAATTATACCCCGATCAATTTATTCACTCCACACAATCAAGCTTAAAAATGATGAGAGGCTTTAATTTGAAACTAAAATAAGGATATTCTCTAAGCAAATAAAAGTAAACTTTTCATCACAAAGTCAAATTCTTTTACGTGGAGTTAGTATATAAGCTTTTTTAGTATGCATATGAAAGAAGTTGTTCTTGTACACCCAATCCACATTCAGTCTTTTCCAGGAAGAATGTAGTTGCCTCCTTGATCTCATCAGTAAAAGGGTGTGTCCTAGGTTCACCCACAGTGTCAAACGTGTGGACAAATTGATTAAGTCGTGACTCACCGTTTTGGCTTTCGTTCCTAGTTGGACGGGTCGTGGTTAACGATTCCTCTAGGTTTTCCTTTTGTTGAGTACCCTCAGTCTCACTTGGTTGCTTCTCAGTTGAGCTATTTGGGACCAACTGCCGCTTCATCTCTTCGTTCTCCCTTCAGAGGACACATATTTCCTCCTCATTCTTCTGCCTTATCTCTGCCATCTCCCTTTGTGAGGATAGAAGCAAGACCATCTACTCGGCTTCAGTCATCCTCTTGTTAGTCATGTTTCTTATTGATACCATTTGCTTCTGTGACTTCTACTACTCTCTCGACCCCACAGTAAACGCCAATTGTAGTTGTAAGGGGCTAAGACAGTACCTGCTACTGACTAGACAACTGATTCCTCTCCCTCAGTCGCACTTTCCTTCCTTTCCTTTTTCTCACGTTCAGGCTGTAGCTCTCTCAGTGAGAGTGCACCTACAAAAGGTTCTCCAACACTCAAGTGAGTATTTCGTATTTAGGTGCTATAATAGTGACGTACCTTTGCTTTGTCTAATGTGCTTATTTATATTGTTGTAATGAACTCTATCATTGATGAGTCGTATTTAATGTGTATAATCATAAAAATAAAAATACCTGATTTATCACGTTGTGCGACATTCGAACCTTGTGTTATAGGCTCGTCCGACCTCGACCAATACAGGTTTGATCCATCAAGAAGAGATACAAGCGTGGACCCTAAATATAATGTTATGGATATTCAAAAGAGTTCAAGATACCAACCATTTGATCCATTTATTCTGGCACACAATTTGTCCGACACATCCAGCATTTCGAGTAGACAAACATGGTTGGTGTATTGCAATTAAAACAAAGCCTAAGGTCACATTGACTCAAATGACATGGAAGAGAATGTCCCTTACTAAGTAGATCAGATCGAATGTCACATGCCAATAAAGTCATTGAAGTGGAAGAATTACAGAGGAAGAAGAGAAAGCAAGAAGTTGATGATGATGATGTGGAGGAGTAACACTACAAGAAAAATTGGAATTACATACAGTCAAAATCCGTATGTAAGACCAAAAATCTGTATGTAATTTACATACGGATTTATCCCTATGTAATGCAATAAATTTTAATTTTTTCATTATTTCTAATTTTTATTTAGACCTACCTTTATTACTATTAATGTTGGAAGCACTTTGCAGTGGATAGGACTCGAACCCAAGTCCCAAATTAATATTGGAAGGAAACTGCAGCAGGCAGGATTCGAACACAAGTCCTTCCAGTCACCAGAGAAACTTTAACCACTAAACCACACAAGTTCTTCTGTTATATTACGATTTTTATTATACTTATATTAATGTTAATAATATAAATTATATTAATATTAATGTTAATAATATAAATTATATTATATTAATGTTAATAATATAAATTATATTAATATTAATGTTAATAATATAAATTATATTAATATTAATGTTGATAATATAAATTCTATTCATCTTACTGTTATCCTCTAAATTATCTTAATCTTAATGTAATAATATCAATTCTATTCCTCTTCCTGTTCCTCCTCTCCTTCTATTAATCTTCCTCTTCCTCATCTCACTTCTCTTTCTTCCTCTTCCTCTAATTAATCTTCATCTTTCTTTTCTTAATATCTATTTCCTACTACCCTTTTATTCTTAACCCTCTCTTCCTCTTCTTCCCATTCTCTTCCTCTTCTTCCTCTCTCTTCTCTCCTCTTTCTCTTCTTTTTCTCTTCTCTTCTTCCTCTTCTCTTCCTCTTCCTCTTCTCTTTCTGTTCTTCATCTTTTTTCTTCTTCTTCCTCTTCCTCCTCTCTTCCTTTCTTCTTCTCTCTTCCCCTCTTTCTTCCTCTTCCCCCCTCTCTCCTCTTCTTCCCCTCTTCCTCCTCTTCCTCCTCTCTTTCTTCCTCTTCCTCCTCTTCTCTTCCTCTTCTTCCTCTTTCTTCCCCCTCTTCTCCTTTCCTCTTCCTCTCCTCTTCGTCCTCTTCCCCTCTCCTCTCCTTCCTTCTTCCTCTTCCCCTCTTCATCTCCTCTTCCCCCTCTTCCTCTCCTCTTCCCCCTCTTCCTCTCCTCTTCCCCTCTTAATCTCCTCTTCCTCTTCCTTTCTTCTTCTCTTCCTCCTCCTTCTTCCTCTTCCCCCTCTTCCTCCTCCCTAATCTTCTCTCCCCTATTCCCCTCTTCCCCCTCTTCCTCCTCCCTAATCTTTCTCCTCTTCCTATCCCTAATCTTCCTTCTCCCTCCTCTTCCTCCTCTTCCTCCTCCCTCCTCGTCCCTATTAATAATCTTCCTAATAAATAATATTCCCTATTAATAATCTTAATAATATTCATAACATTAATAATATTCTAATATTTAACCTATTCTTAATATTAATAATATTCTAATATTAATAATATTCATAATATTTTTAATATTCATATATATTAATATTATTAACAATAATAATATTAATAATAATCTTAAAAATAATAATAATTATAATAAAAATCATAATATTGTAAAGAATTTGTCTGGTGTAGTGGTTAAGGTTTCTTTTGTTACTGAAAAAACCTGGCTTCGATTCTCACTTGTTGCAGATTTTGTTTTGTCTATTATTTACATACGGATATAATCCGTATGGTAAAATAAATGCATGCGGCTATTATTAGATTACCTTCGTCTATGGCATATATATATATATATATATATATAACAATGCTTGCGGCTCTTATACCCATACATGCAGTTCATGTAACAAACTTATAAATGAAAATTAAAAAAAAAATGAAATACTTTTAAATTATACATAAAACAAATAGAATCAGTGTAAATAACGAGAAATGAAATCAAACTTTGTTTAATTTAGTTTTAAATAAAGGGATGAGGCTACGGTGCTTTTTATGTTGAAATAAAAACGGAGACTACATAGCATATAGCATATAAAGGCAAAACACATAACAAATTATCAAACCGCAACAATCTTTATTTCATAAGCAATATTTTTTAAGAGGATTTTTTAATGAAATATTATATGGTAAAAGGGAAAAGAATTGACAGAAGTAACAACTTGAAAGCAAATCCAATAAACAACTAAGTAAAGGAAGCACAATGTGAGAAATGAGAAACAGGGTAAACTAAATATTAATCTCTTAACTATGAGCTCTACTCAAATAAAAACAAGGACATGATCAGAAAAAATGAATTGCAATAAGGACACCAGGATTCATTCCATAACTCCAAGGCATCCGGCTGTTCTCACATTACAATTTTCTTTATAAATCTAATAAAAGAATTTTTCTTTGGCACAGGCTTCTTTTCTAAGTCATTTGATTCACTACATATTAGATAGACAGCTGTGTTCTTGACTACCAATCCATTACCAAAAGTCACAAAAATCTCCACCTTGTCTTCTGATCCTAAATTTGAAATTATGTCAGGCCAATCATCATCATTAAAGGAAATTAGTGTACCATGGTTGTGTATCTGGCATGTGCATTTTGTGTAATTAACAATTAAGACAGTACTAATTTCAGGTTCAATTATTTCAGAGGTTGATAAATAAACCACGCACAAAGCCATTCCCTTTACGACACGATCTTGAGGCACAGTGAAAGAAACAGAATGTCCATCACCCATATGAGTCAACCAATAAGGATCATTGTCACCTGGGAGATAAGCATCACAAAACTCACTGCTTTCAAATACCTGTATCATGTGATAAACAAGGACATGTTTAGTTAAACAAAAATGTTATACATGATTAAAACAGATCTGGTTAATAGTTTTGTTGTGTGTATATCACCATCATTTCTTTAGGGATTTAGAATGCATTTCTGTTTTTGTCTCTCTTAGTTTATATTTCTACGATCATTGGGAATAAAGCAATCATGAAGCTAGTAAAGCAAAAAAGTGGAAATCAATTTGGTAGTACTTAGTATAAGCATAATCACTTGGTTAGTTGATTATTAAAATAAGATACTTTTAGATGAAATCGTCGGGCTATCGAAGGGAAGAGATCGAAAAGTTCAGTATTTTAGTTTCTACTATATACTTGATTAGGATTATTTTCTGTTCTCTCAAATAATACCTAAAATGATATTGAAGGTAATAAAAAAGGGAAAGCTAGAGAAGAACCTTAGGTATGCAACTGCTCACAGTATTGAAGAATTCTTTGTATCTTCCAACACCAGTCAGAAAATACCTGAGGTGATGCTTTGAAAGAACTGATTCTGTAATATTTGCACCATATTCGGCCAGTATGGTTTTTATTTGCTCAGATAGTTGAAACTCGGCGTCACATTGCACCGAAACACTTCGGAGATTTGCGAGGCTGTTAAGCAATGGTGCAATATCATCCCAACTACTATCTTCCATATGCATGAAGGAATGAATATAAGATAGGGGATTCATTGTTGGCGATATCCGAGACCGAATGATAGAAGGAAAAAGATTATGTGACAATCCCTCAAATCCACATAGGGATATGTATCCAATGCCTTTTGGGCTTACAGTTGTAAAATGCAATTGTTTCATGACTGTATTTTCACCAATTATAGTTATCAAGGATTTCATTCGCACTCTATCATTTTCCATTAGGTCAATCTTCGAACAACCAGATAGAATCAGAGTTTTTAAACATTTCAGCTTATATATCTCTTCGGGGAGATAGCTCAGACTTGTACAATCCTTCAAATTTAGCAGTGTAAGATTGCAGAGACATCCAATAGAAGGGTGTACTTGGCTCAATCTTGGACAATCTTTGAGAATGAGCTGTTCAAGACTTGGTAGTCCGGAAAAGTCAGGGGTTTCTATCAAGTACCTGGAGTGACTAAGATTAAGGACTTTTAGCCACGCCAAAACCTTCGAGAAGATAGTTTTTAATAAAATATTAGAGAAGAAAATGAGAAAAGGAAATAGTTATAAGTGGAAACAAATAATAATTTTAAAAGAAAATGACACGTAGTAAAAACCTGGGGTTCTTTCCAAACGAATCGAATAAGACTGTGTTTTAAATCAATCACTATTGCATCATGCAGATAAAAGTTGTTAGGTAGGTATTCTGAAGAATACCCTCGCAAACTGATCCATCTCAGTTTCGGAGAAAGGTACCTAGAATTGGCAGCCAGTTTCAGAAGTCTTGATGAGTTTCTTACACCTACAGGAGAATCTCTTGTGGAAGGCCGTCCCTGAATGACTCTTGTGCCCGGTGATGAAAAGAGCTAAGAGAAACAAATATATTCCACATAAGAAAGCAACCATTTCCAGAAGAAGTTTCAAAACCATAGATTAAGAATGTTCTTACAGTAGCAAGCTTCATATCCTCATCAGTAATTTCACCAATAATTTTTCTTCCCATTTGTCGTAGCAACGGATGCATTCCTAATTTGTTGTTCTTATTAACTCGTATGAGACTACGCTCTATCAGAACTCTTATTCCGCTATCAGCGTCTATTCCACAGCCATTTAGGATCTTCGTAACATAGGGTCTGCCTTTACCAACAAAGGAACAACATAGATCAAGGAATAAATCTTTTTCCATTTGATTGCATAAACCGTCGAAGCTTATTTTCAATATCTGAACAAATTTATTAAGCTGGGAAATTTTCTTTAATTTTAAGAGTACTCTATTCCATTCTCGTTTCGTCCTTTCATTTAAATAACTTCCAATGACTTCAAGAGCTAGAGGTAGTCCTTCACAATAAGCAACTACTCTTTCTGCAAGGAAAAGATAATCTTCTTTTGGTTTTGCTTCTCTAAATGCGTGCCAACTAAGAAGCTCAAGGGACTCATCTGTGTTCATTAGCTCTACCTGAAAAATAGAATCAGCTTGAGATATCATCGGTAGGTTTTCACGTGTTGTTGTAATGATTATTACACTTCCTCCTCCATACCAATGATGGCATTCCCATAGTAATGTGGCATCAAACGGAGGCACATCGTCAAGTATAATGAGCACCCTTTTCCCAGAAAGTCTTTCAAGAATCATACGTCTTCCCATCTCAAAGCTATCTATCTCTACCTTTGTTTTTAGGACATCTGAAAGGAGTTGTTCTAGTAAACCAAGATCCCCTCTTATTCTGCTAACTTGTCCAATATCTTCAATGAAACTTTTCTCCGTGAATGTACCATGAATTTGATGGTAGATGGCTTTAGCAAGGGTGGTTTTACCAGATCCTTCCTGTCCACATATCGCTATCCTACAAACTTCTGTGGATTTATTTTTGATAGCTCGAATCAGATTTTCCATTTGCGATTGTAATCCAACTGGAAATTTAGTAGCAGATAGGACTGGTAAATTAAGGACGGTCTTAACAATTTTGTCCACTAGTTCTGCATCACTCCTTCAAGTTCAATAGCAATTCATGTCTTACCAAAATTAAATCAGAAGCTTAAAATATGGTGATTGAGTGAGTGAATTACCTATAATTGCTCTCATCCCATCCAAAGAAATTTGCAGCTTTGGTGAGTGCGTGGCTCCATTTAGACATGGCATGTTCCAGTTGTTGTCCTGAAAATGTTTGGTGTGCAGTTTCTTTGAAGGCTTTTCCAAAATCACCCTTCTGAAAACGTACATCAGATGGCTCAATTTCGTAATAAACTGGCAGAACATGTCGACAATAAGTTTCTTGCCATCTAATGATTTGTTGAAGCTGATGAAGACACCAAGCAGATTGAGAATAGGTTTTGGTGAAAACAACAATTGCTACACGACAGAGATTGAGAATAGGTTGTTGAATTTGAATTGGGTTTTCTGCACTGGGGTGATGAAGGAAAGTGGTGAAGCCAACAGCAGAGAGAACAGAATCTAGATGAGAGACAAATTTCCTTTGGATGTCTTCTCCAGTAAAGTTGATGAGTACATCGTACATCTGTGGGAGTTTGGATGTTGAAGAGGTCAATTCCATGGAAGGAATTGATGAGGTCATGAACTGTTAGCAGAAGAGAAATCAATGATGCAACGCAGTCTAATAATATGCATAGACATAACCATTAAGGACACCACAGATGAATCATACATTTTTTTATAGTCAAATAATATTACAGAACCCCTCTTACTTTAGCCGTTTAAAAAGTTAGACCAACGCACGCCAACTTTGAATCACTGAAAAAATAAATATTATACTAATACCTATGAAATTTTCTCCAATATATTCCTTTATTTATATAATGCGTCCATTTTTTTATGTTTTAAAATACAACACATGCATCTTTGTTTACATTACCCATTCACCTCGTTAAGATAAATCATTGTGACAACATAAAAAAAGTATAAATATAATTTGAAAAAAAATTACGACAGTTATAAACAAGTAAAGGAATTGAGTGTCTCTTTATTAAAATATAAGAATTATTAAAAATATTAGTTAAATGAATGTCTTTTCTAAAATTACAGAACTTATAATCATTGTATTAAAAATTAAAAAAAAATGTTTTAATATTAGAGTACATGTGCGCCTATAACTTGGGAAAAAAATACATGTAATTTTCTCTTTTTATTTAAAATACAGATTGTAAAAAAATGAATGAAAGTGATAAATTTGATATAATTTTATTTATTACACTTTTTACATTATTAAATTGTATCCTTAGTGAAAAATCCATTCTTGATACCACTCTCTTCACCTTATTTACTTGACACTAAGTGGATTTGTTTTTTTTTATCAAATAAATAAATAAATAATTGAGGTATTTCTGTGATATCTCAACATACAAACAAACCAAAAACACCATCTCTCACAAAAATACTGGACTTCACTACCTCATACTAAAGAGATCAAGCTCTTCGAACCTTACCTTTCTTTAACCACTCGTACATCCAACTTTTACGAATATTGATAGATCTCATACAGACGAGTGATTTAAGACACCAAATAAGAAAAATATGTTACTCTTACCTTCCCAATTACCCACAATCAAACCTTTGTGCCATCGTGAGGATTTCCTTCCATTCCTAAAAATCTTACTCTTGCACAAAAAATTCAACGTTGGTTATAAGATCGTTATCACATTAGTCCATTCACCTTATCGGCTCAAGGAGTTATGTACTCTTAGGAATCAACGTTGACTTAATAGGGGATCAATCTCTTAACCTCTTTGGCCAAAAACAAAACTACCTAAGTTCTACCTTTACAATATCGTTATTCAAAAAAGCCATTTTTAGCATATGAGGATGAATGTTCATTTCAATCCAAACAACTTAGATTGCGTCTCCAAACATGGAATAGGGTAAGTACTTTATTAGAAACCTCATTCACACTAATGTAAAATGAGTATATTACGTCACATTTTTTATATAGAACTTCCATGTAAAAAAATATGGTAACATTTTTGTAAATATTTCAAACATGTTTATGTTCAGGTGTTCTAGGGTCTCATGTAAATATTCATATTTTTATGTCAAACACTTATATAATTCGACGTAAATATGGATTTTTATGTCAGACCCTTAGTTGTCTAACTTAAAGATGTTTAAATAAGAACACAATGCATCTTCTTCCTTACATTTTGAGCGCACATGAATCCCTCTCCTTCTCCGGTGAAAGTGACTACAACGTGAGTTTGCACTTGTTGTTGGTCATCTCTAAGTCTTACTTCCGTCTCTATGTCTCATTTGTGGTAGCAAACATTTTGCTTTGATTGCATTAGGCCATTTGTGAGTGAACATTTGTCATTGACATTAGTTCTTTATATCTTTCTTTTACTATTGAAATTGAAACTATGGTTGTTTTTGGGGATCTCAATCATGATAATGCTTGATTATCGTTGATATTAAAATTTTTGTTAAATTAAATGTGTTATTTTTTTAAATTTGAAATTTAAAATATTGAAATTAATTTATGTGTTGTTGTGAATATTGTAAGATGTTTAAAATTGTATTTTACACTTTAGAAATAGTAAAAATTAGCGTTAAATATATTTTTCATCCCTATACTATAACACGAAGTTGGTTTTCGTCCGTGGTTCAAACTTTAGATCATCAAGGTACCTATAGTATGAAAATATGATTGGAATGAGTTCTTCTATATGTGAAATGATTGTTTGTGTTTTTCAAAGATTGTTAATATTTTTAAAAATTCGTTGTTGTTTTAATTGCAGCTTGATGCCTACTATAACTACTTCCAATGGATTGATGAAGTGAAACATTAAATTGAATCAATTCCACATACAAAAAGACCCATTCCAATCATTTTCATACTACAAGCATTTGGTTGGTCTAAAGTTTAGACCAGGGAGGAAAACACCAATTTCGTGTTATAGTATAATAAGTGTCATATTTCAATAATATTTCTTATTAAAAGACAGGAACTTATGGATATTTATTAATAAAATAACTATAATTTAATCCCTAAATTATGAATTTAAACCTTTTTACATATTTTGTGATTATAATATGAATAATTTATTCCTAAATTTGTATTAATTTCAGGATTCTGAGGAAAATGGAGACGAAAGGGCTAAAGGAGAATAGACAAGATGAAAAAGGAAAGGTGGAGTTAACACTCAAAACTCACCTAAGCTAGATCACTCTAGAGGAACTCATCCAAACGAGCCCTATCACATCCAGGCGAGATCACTCTAGAGATGTTGGACTTTTTCTCATCCAACTCGCCCAAGCGAGCTCAATCACACCTAGGCGAGAAGTCATTTAGTCGAAGCCCAACAAGATTAAATATGAGGCATGAGGCACAACCCTATACATCATTGGGAGAATAGAAGGTGATAGAAAACTCTAGAGGAGGCAACCGTCAAGGAAAAACATTCTGGATCTTATTTTCTTGCTTTCCATGCTTGTAATGGTCAATATAAGTGACTAATTCTACCCTTTGGGATTGAGGGTAATCTATTCAAACTCTTATGTATTGAGATGATATTTAAACATAATATTTGTTATTAATTGATGATTGATATTGTAATTTTATTCTTAACGCTTGCTTTATCATGATTTTGATCCTTAGATTTGATTGAAAAATACTTTTAAGCATTTGACCTAAATGATAATGCTTAACATATTTGAATATTAGGAATAGATTTGAAATAATAATTGCTATCAACATTTGCTTGTAACAATAAAGAGTTTTTGTAAATATCGAGGAATCAATATTTAGGAGACTATCTTATTAATTTTATATGTGAGGAATCGATATAAATGAATTTTATATGAGCATCAATATCAATCAAAGATATAATATTATTATGCTTTTCAAAATACAAAAGAGTGAGAAGGATGAACCCCAATCACAATTGAATTAAACAACTTTTTACTTTGCTTTATTTACATTCTTGCAATCATACACAACAAATTTCAACAAACTTTATTATATTGTTTTCTATTTACTGAATATTATACTTGAGAATTCAACTGTTCCCATGTGAGTTCGATATCTGTCCTTAAAGACAAATTTATTACTTATGACACGGTACACTTGCTGTGAAATATTCACTAAGTTTTTTACGCCATTTTTTGGGGAATAATTTAATTTTTTAGTACAAATTCCTGATATTGTGAATGTTTTAATTGTTTTTGTTTATTTTTTTAATTTTTATTTTAATTTCAGAATTTTATTTTCAGATTTATGTGAATTTTCCTTATTGTTTTCAATTTTAATTTTTAAAAGTTGTTTTTTACTACTAGTAAATCCTTGTTCTAACCCTTGGGTGAGTTGTCTTACATGATATTAAGAGGTTAAGTTCCCAAAGACAAATTATTATTTGAATCAGAGATTGAAAAGGCACCTGAAGCACTTCTTCCCTTTCCCATTAATATTTTTAAGGAAGAAAGCAACATGGTTGAAGAGCAAACACCACCTCTTAGAAAAACACTTGGAGATTATGTCATGCAGGGACCAAAACATTTTTCTAGTATTACAATACCTTCTACCACCAAGGCTTTGGAGATGAAACCTACATTCCTTAGTCTGATCAGTACCTATCAATTTACAACAATGGACCATGAGGATCCATATATACATTTGTCTACATCCTATGAATTAGTGGGAACAATGGATTTTCAATAAGGTGATATTGAAAATATTTATTTACGTTTGTTTCCTTTTTCATTGGTAGGAAAAGATAAGGAATGACTCAAATCAAATCCAATCAGAGCCTCACTAACTGGAATGATGTGGAGAAAAAAAATTTACAAAGATTTTTCCATTATCTTGCATCAAAGCAAAGTATTATATTTCTATGTTTAGACAAGGAGTAAATGAAGCCTTATGTGAGACATGAGAGAGATTTAAAATGATGCTGAGAAAATGCCTAAATCATGGATTTAAAGACATTGCTCAATTGAGCATCTTTCATAATGGTCTCAAATCTGATACCAAAATGCTTCTAGACGTTGCAGCTAGTGGCACAATGATAGTTATTAACCTTACCTCTTTAGAATGTCTATGTTGGAATTTTTTAATTTGACAAAAAAATGAACAACTATCATTTATCTTTAAAGTAAAAAAAAAAAGTTTAAAATATGGGCATTACGGTCATGTTTAGTTTTTATCTATAATAAAACTGACTAGATAAATAAAATATGGTTTTACTTTAAATTTTAAATTACAAATATAAAACATATTTTCTAACAGCTTATACTTAAACATGGAGGAATCATCATATCCTATTTAGAAGCAAGATGACCGAAATAAATGCTCAAGTTCAATCACCAGCTCCATCATTATAGAATATTGACAAGTTAGAAATTATACCCCGATCAATTTATCCACTCCACACAATCAATCTTAAAAATGATAAGAGGCTATAATTAGAAACTAAAACAAGGAAATTCCCTAAGCAAATAAAAGTAAACTTTTCATCACAAAGTCAATTTTTTTTTTTTTTACGTGGAGTTAGTTTTTTTTTTTTTTATCGGCAATGAATAAAATTAATTACTTTAGGAATACTTAAGGGGTATCCCAACCCATATACAAAAACACAAAAACATCCTCTAATACCCACCTATCTGAAACAAAACCACCCAAACCTCTAGCATTAGAGACCTCTCCTTGTCGGCTCCCAAACCTCCAAAAGAGAATCCATTAACCACCTGAAACAAAACCAACTGCTGCCACACATAAACGCAAGCCAACCTAACACTATAACCCTTGGCAAAAGTCGTGAACCTTCCATATCCTCCTAACACAGAAACACCACAAAACAACCCAACCACCAGAATACAATCATACAAAAAAGAGAGGCCTGCAACAGCTCTTCTCAACCACTAACAACTAATAAAACCATCACCTAGTAGATCAAGGACACACCCCCTGTTCCTTTTTGCCAGCCATTACATCAAACGCAACACAGACATTGATTGGGATTCAAAATCCAATCTGAAAAAGCATAAGAAAAAGAACTGACCTTGTGTTTCAACCAAAGACAAGACAGGAGTTGCGCCGATTGAAAAGTTTCTTCGGCATCAGGAATCCCCTGTTTGAAAACAACATTATTCCTCTGGTCCCAAATACTTCGAACTATTGCTACCCACATTCCTTTCCAAACCTGATTCTGCTTATTAGACATGTGAATAAGGTGAAAATTCTCAAAATGATTTCTCAAATCCTTGTTTTGTGCCACCAAGATGCCTATCCACCAGAAACAAAGAGACCATACTCGTTGTGCATAATCGCATTCAAGAAAGAGGTGTTGGGTGGATTCTTCTGCTTGATTACAAAGAACACACACAAAAGGATTCACGACCACTCCTCTCCTAGACAGGTTAGCATTAGTTGGTATTCTATCGAGTAAGATTCTCCAAGCATTGATTAAAGCTTTAGGAAAAATTTATGACTGCCATAGAGTGCAAAAAACCCCATCCGTTAGAGCAGTAGGTTGACGATCCAAGATAGCATAAGCAGATTTCACCGAAAACACACCTTTGGAATCTCCTTTCCATACGAGATTATCAATACTTCCTTTGTGTATGACACTCCTATTCAAGATCTCGATCATTTCTTCCTCCAAGAACGATTCCCACTCAAACCTTGCCCTCCTCCAACTTAACCGCCATTGCCACCCCGAATCCACCCAAGTACCTACCTCACCCACCTTCCTACCTTGATCCATAGACAAAGAGAAAAGTCTAGGATACAGAGATTTAAGATTATTATTGTGTGCCCATGCATCCTCCCATAATCTAACTTTATCCCCCACACCTACTTTCCAATACATGGCTTTTTTGAACCATCCTTCTTCTTCTTCTCCCTCCCCACAGACGTTAGCTAAGTCTCTCCACCACCATGAATGGTATTTTGACCGAGCTTGACTTCTATCACTTTCCGATCCATATTTAGATACGATTATATCTTTCCATTTCCCTTTCTCATCGCTCATCAACCGCCACTTCCATTTTTCCAAGAGAGCGCTGTTGAATTTTCTTATATCTTTAATTCCCAACCCACCTTCTTCAAGGGGCTTACAAACTTTCTCCCATCTTACCCAAGGAATGGCTTTGTTGTGTTTGCCCCAAGACCATAGGAATTTCCTTTGTATACTAATGATACGATTACACACTGAAGCTGGAGCTTTAAAAAGAGACAAATAGAAGAGAGGGATGACGGTAAAGACCGATTTCAGTAAGCATATTCTCCCTGCCATAGATAAAAATCTCTCTTTCCAAGAGTTGAGTCTAGCACTTATTTTGTTCACCACAGGCTCCCAGAACTGATTCTTCCTTGGGTTACCTCCTACTTCTAAACCCAAGTATTTAAAAGGAATCTGCATGGTTTTACAGTTTAAAGATTTTGCATAGATACCAAGGGAGTACCTGTCAACAGAAACACCTGCCAGTTTAGATTTATGGAAGTTTTTTTTACGTGGAGTTAGTATACAATCTTTTATAGGATGCATATGAAAGAAGTTGTTCTTTTGTACACCGGATATTATTACACACAAAACTAAGAGAATGAGCAATTACAAACGAAATACAATGAACTCAAGAACAGGCAAGAAGGTATAATGCGAGAAGTGAGAAACATGGCAAAATAAACATTGAATTTCTTAACTATAAATTACAACTCAACACGTTCTTTTTCCAAGTCATTTGATTCACCACATATCAAATAGACAGCTGTGTTCTTGACCACCAATCCATGACCAAAACAAACAAAAATCTCCACTTGTCTCCATACCCTAAATTTCAAATTATGCGATGTCAATCTTCATCATTAAAGCAAATTACTGTGCCATGCTTGCGTATCTGTAATGTGAACTTTGTGTAAATTAACCATTAAGACACTTGTTTCACAGCTGTATTTTCAGCAACAAGATTTATCAAGGATTTCATCTGCGCTATATCTTCTTCTAATATATTAATCTTGAAACAACCAGAGAGGACGAAAGTTCTTAAAGATTTCAACTTATATACCTCTTTGGGGAGATTGCTTAGACTTGTGCAGTCTTTGAAATTTATCAGTACTAGATTGCGGAGTTCTCCAATGGATTTGTGTACCTTGCACAAACTTGGGCAATCTTTTAGAATGAGCTTTTCAAGACTTGATACTCCTGAAAAGTCAGGGGTTTCTCTCAAAAACTTGGAGTGACTAAGATTAAGGAATTTTAGCCGCTTTAAAACCTACAAAGATTGTTATTTTGCAAAAGATTAGAAACAAAATAGAAAAATGCAATAGTTATAATAAGAACCAATTATACTATATCTATTTTAATTAACCTACGAGTTTTAAAACAAAAGAAGCACGTAATAATTACCTGGCGTTGTTTCCAGACGAGTTGAAGATGACTATGTTTTAAATCAATTGCAATTACATTTTCCTAATGAAAGTTATTTGGTATGTACTTAGAACGAAACCCTTGCCAACAAATCCATCTCAATTGTTTAGAAAAGTTTCCGTAATCTCCAGTAAGTTGTACATGATCCAGTTGTAGCAGTCTTAATCTCTTCATTTCCTTGCAAGCATGAGCTTTGAAGCGATCTCTGCTGGTTGAATGCAGTTCAGGGACAATCTTTGGATAGCGTTTGTTCCCTATGATGAATATAGAAAAGACATCCAATTGAGAAATCTCTCAATATCTGTTGATCATCGATACTTAATGCTGAGCTTAACAGGTTAACAACACATGCATTTACACTTCAAAAAGAAAACACTTTCAAAATCATATAAAGAATGTTCTTACAGTATTCTCTTTCAGTACATCTTTTACATTATCCTGAAACCATAATCGACTCCTTTTTCCCGGTTCCTTTGGCCAACTTTGACGAATAATTTCTCTTCCCATGTCTCGTAAAAAACTATGCATTGCAAGTTTGTTGTTCCTTTCAACTTTTATAAGACCACGTTCTATATGAGAACTGTTATTCCAATATCAGCATGTAGTTCACATCCATTTAGTATATCTGTGACATATTCTCTGTCTTTACCAACAAAGAAACAACATACATCAATAAATATATCCTTTTCCATATTGCTTAAACCGTCATAACTTATTCTCAATTTCTCTTGAATTTGATGAACGGGAATTACTTTTGCTTTTGGCAATACACTTTCCCACTCTTCCATTGTCTTATCGCATAAAAAGGAACCAAGGACCTCAAGAGCTAGTGGTAGTCCTCTACAATAAGCAACCATGTTTCTTGCAAGTTCATTAAAGTCTTCTCTTGGTTTTGCTTTTCTAAAGGCATGCCAACTAAAAAGCTCAAGGGACTCATTTTCGTTCATATAATCCATTTTATAAACATAATCAACTTTGAGTAGGTTCAGTACATGAACATCTCTAGTTGTCATGATTATCACAGTTCCTTGACCGAACCATTCACGATTCCCGCATAGGTTTTCTAATTGGCCAAACTCATTCACATCATCAAGCACAATCAGCAATTTTTTTCGTGAAAGTCCATTCTGGATCATAGTTCTTCCCATGCCAACGCTTGCCACCTCGAGCTTGGATTTTAGGACACCATAAAAAAGATCTTGTTGCAAATCAACATGCTTTCTATCTACTCGATCCCAAACTTGTCTAATATTTTCAATAAAACTCTTACCAATGAATGGACAATAAAAAACTAGCAAGTTGATATCACATGAGAGTAGAGTGTCTCAGGCGGGTTTTCAGGTGAGGTAGAGTGTTTTTTCCAGCGAGTTTTGAGTGTTAGGTCAATGGCGGACCCTTCGTTTTTCTTCACAAATTTTCCTGATCACTTCTTTGAAAGGGATTTATGGAAAGTTTTCCAGAAGTGGGGAAGAGTCCTGGATGTATTCATTGCTAGAAAGCTTAACTCTAGGAATCGAAGGTTCAGTTTTGTAAAGTTTCAAGGGGTGGCAGATGTTATTGTTCTAGAAAGAAGATTGGACGCAATTTGGATTGGCACGTGGAAACTTCAGGTGAACCTACCTAAGTTTCGACAGAACGAAAATTCAAGAAAAGAGTGGAATACCATGAAGAGATTTGGGCAACCAAGGAATGTGTGGAGGCCGAGAGTACAACAGAAACAGAAGCTATCCTATGGTCAGGTGGTTGCGGATAAGAAAGTGAGTTGTTCACAGGAGTTAGAAAAAGCGAGTTGCTCCCAGGAGGTTGAGGGCATGAAGTCTATTAGTGTTAAGGTGGAGTCTTCTTCTTGGTTAGATGGATGCTTCGTTGGATGTTTTGCTGATATACCTAATATGCAAGCAATCAAATAGAGTTTTATTATGGGTGGATTTAGCCTTGTTAGGTTAAGGTACTTGGGGAGAAGTTTGTTCTCATGTCATGTGATGATGCTGGAATTATTGGAAAACTTATTGAAGATAATAAAGATTTGATAAGTAAAGTAGGCGCATGAGGCCCAAGCCCATGAAGCCCAAGTTGGGGCCAAGCCCAACCAAATAGCCACTAGTACAAAAATAACAAAAGACTGCTCATTATTTAACGCGGTCCAGCGTTAAAACGCATTCGTTAAAAAAGCGATGGTATTTTTGTAATTATATTGATTTACAAATGCGGTCATTTGGTAAGACCGCATTTGTAAATCACGCGTTTTGATTTACAAATGCGGTCATATGGTAAGACCGCATTTGTAAATCGAAGCGCATTGATTTACAAATGCGGCCTTAATAATGACCACATTTGTAAATCAATGCGCTTTGATTTACAAATGCGGTCTTACCATATGACCGCATTTGTAAATCAAAACGCGTGATTTACAAATGCGGTCTTACCAAATGACCGCATTTGTAAATCAAAACGTGTGATTTACAAATGCAGTCTTACCAAATGACCGCATTTGTAAATAATTTTTACCATAAAATTTTGAACGTGCTAAACAGTTTCTCTTCACCGCTTTTCGTTTTCGTTTTGCTGTTGCGCTACTGGTTCCCGTTCGCTCGTGCATTCGTTCCCGTTGGCTTTCTTCTCTTTCACATTAATATTTGGTAATATTCTCCTTCGTTTTTATTTTTGAGTTCGTTGCACCGATTGGTTTTTGGCTTTTGTTTTCGTTTTGGTTTTCGTTCACTGTTTCATTGCCATGCACGCACTGGTTCTTGTTTCTTTTTTCCTCTGTAGCTTGAGCGCTATCTACTGCCGCCACCGCTGCTGCTGCCACCGCTGCCACTGCCACTGCTGCTGCCGCCACCGCTCTCTGCTGCTGCCGCTGCCACCAACGAAGGCTTCTCATACAAGGTTGGTGTTGTTTTTTATATTTTTTATATTTTTTTTATTTTTAATAATGTTCTGAATTTTTATTTTTTTTATGTATTATAATTTAAATTATTCAATTTAGTTGCATTATACAAGGTTAGTTTTTATGGATTTTAGAATTTTTATGTTAGTTTAGATGTATTTATAATTTGTATTTTTGAATTTATATTATTCAGCATTTATTATAATTTGTAATATTATGTTAGTTTAGTTGTATATTATAATTTGTATTTTTGAATTTATATTATTCAATATTTATTATAATTTGTATTTATATTATGTTAGTTTAGTTGTTAGGTTTTGAATAGAATTATCGTTGTTGTTTTGAGTCCGAAGGTGTTCGACCTTCGGCAATAATACGTGCTGGTATTGAGTTCAGGGTTTTTGACCCTCGTCAAAAATGTTAGATAGAACCCTGAGTTCTCAATGATTATTGCAGAATATGGATCGAAATTGGATAAATTCTGTTCGTATAAGTGATGAGTACGAAAGAGGAGTAGAAGAATTTATACAATTTGCACAACGTAACGCAATTAATAGTGGTCATGATGGAACAAAGATCAGGTGTCCGTCCGTTAATTGTTTGAATGGAAGGATATTGGATGTTAATTTAATGAGGGAGCACCTGTTATGTGATGGGTTTCTTCAATCGTATACAACCTGGACATGGCATGGTGAATTATTAAATTTACCACGTGTTTCCGTAACTGAAGAATATGTGGGCTCCACCATGGATGAAGCAGTACACGATGATGTAGAAGATGATCGATTGGAAGACATGATTCGTGATGTAGGAGTTGAGTCTTTTGCAAAAGTGCATGGATATGGAAGTAGGTCAAGCGATGCAGAGACTCCATTGTATCCTGGATCAACTAACTTCACACGGTTGTCGGCGGTATTAAGATTGATGAATTTGAAGGCAATAAACGGATGGACTGATAAAAGTTTCACGGAATTGCTCCAGCTGTTGAAGGATATGCTTCCAGAGGAAAATACTCTACCTAATCGTAATTACGAGGCCAAAAAGATTCTTTGTCCAATGGGTATGGAGTATAAAAAGATACATGCATGTCCTAATGATTGTATATTATACCGGAAAGATTTTTAATTCTTGAAAAGTTGTCCGGGGTGTGGGTTATCACGTTATAAGTTGAAACTAAAAGATGATGATTCTATTGATGAGATGGAAAAGCATGGACCCCCAATGAAGGTTATGTGGTATCTTCCCATCATTCCAAGGATGAAGCGTTTGTTTGCAAACCGAGACGATGCTAAGAATCTTAGATGGCATGCAGATGAGAGGAAATGCGATGGCATGTACTGACATCCAGCTGATTCTATTCAGTGGAAGAAATTTGATGATGAGTTTCCAGAGTTTGGTAAAGAATCAAGAAATATCCGACTTGGTTTAGCTACAGATGGAATGAATCCGTTTGGTAATATGAGTACAAATCACAGTTCATGGCCTGTTATATTGGTTATTTACAACTTACCTCCTGGATTGTGCATGAAGCGAAAATACATGATGTTGTCTATGATGATATCTGGTCCGAAACAGCCAGGGAATGACATAGATGTTTATCTTAGTCCCCTAATCGAAGATTTGAAGTTAATGTGGGATTAGGGTGTTGAAGTATTTGACGGATTTGGTAAAGAAACTTTCAGGCTCCATGCCATGTTATTTTGCACCATCAATGACTTTCCGGCATATGGTAACTTACCAGGTTATAGTGTTAAGGGTCATAAAGCGTGTCCAATATGCAAAGAAGACACTACTTCTCAACAATTGAAACATGGAAGGAAAACAGTATATCTTCGGCATCGGAGGTTTCTTAGAAGTCATCATCCTTACCGGAGGTTGAAAAAAGCCTTTAATGGACACCAAGAGAGTAGTGGTCCACCAACTCCATTAATCGGTGTTGAGGTTTACGAAAAGGTAAATAACATAGACCACATCTTCGGTAAGTCAAACAAAAAGTCATCTATGACAAATATTTGGAAGAAGAAATCAATCTTCTTTGATCTTCCCTACTGGTCGAGGTTAGAAGTCAGACATTGTATAGATGTAATGCATGTTGAGAAGAATGTGTGTGATAGCTTAATTGGTACACTTCTTAACATTAACGGGAAGACGAAGGATGGTCTAAATGCTCGTTTAGATTTGATTGAGATGAACATACGCGGCGAGTTGGCACCTATAGAAATGGGTAAGCGTACATATTTGCCCCCAGCCTGTTACACAATGTCAAAAGATGAAAAAATTAGTTTTTGTCAATGTCTAAAGGGTGTGAAAGTGCCACAAGGACATTCCTCAAATGTGAAGAGCCTAGTGTCAATGCAAGATTTGAAGTTAATTGGGTTGAAGTCTCATGATTGTCACATCTTGATGCAATAGTTGTTGCTGGTAGCTATCCGTGGGATCTTACCAAAAAATGTTAGACATACCATAACCCGTTTGTGCTCATTCTTCTCTTCCATCTGTTGTAAAGTCATTGATCCCTCAAAACTAGATGAACTTCAAAATGAAATTGTTGTTATCTTGTGTGAATTGGAGATGTTTTTTCCTCCGTCTTTTTTTGACATCATGGTTCATCTAGTGGTGCATCTGGTAAGAGAGGTTAGATTGTGTGGACCAGTGTACTTAAGATGGATGTATCCTATTGAGCGGTATATGAAAATTTTGAAAGGTTATGTGAAAAATCATTATCGTCCGGAGGCTTCAATGATTGAAAGGTACATAGCTGAAGAAAGTATTGAATTTTGTTCAGAGTACATGACAAAAGCAAATCCAATAGGTCTTCCAGCTAATTCATGGCACCACAGGCATTCTACATCTAAATGTTTACATGGTGTGAATATTGTAAGCAAATCTCGTGAAGAAGTCTTGCAAGCACATTTGTACATATTGAATAAAGCCATTGTGAAGGCAAATAACCCAAGACAAGCAGAGAAATGGGTCTTGATGGAACATAATAGAACTTTCATGCCTTGGTTTAAAGATGAGGTGTTCAAGGATTCAACGGCATCAGAGACCTTGACTTGGTTGGCTGCTGGATTGAAGTTTGATGTCATCTCATGTACAGCGTACGAAGTGAATAATTGTATATTTTACACGAAGTCCATGGATGAAAAGAGTACAGTTCAAAATTCTGGTGTTACTCTTGAAGCCGAGTCAATGCAGTTTTCGACTTCAAAAGATACAAATCCTGTAATTGGATCAATGGCATATTATGGGTTTATAGAAGAGATATGGGAGATTGACTACACTAAGTTTTCCGTTCCAGTTTTCAAGTGTAAATGGGTTGACAATAAAAGTGGGGTTAAAATTGATGATTCAGGATTCACACTAGTGATCTTTAGAAAGATAGGGTATCGAGATGAGCCATTTATAATGGTTCAACAAGCATCTCAAGTTTTTTACGTGACAGATCCTACGTCAGAACATTGGTATGTCGTTTTACACGGCAAAAAACAAGGGGAGACCATAGATGATATTGAAAGTGGTGACCCCTGTTCATTCACACCAATGATAAGTAATAAAGATGACGATGTAGTTGATGATGTACATGCAACCCGTAAAGACCACAGTGAAGGAATTTACATATGAACATTCAACCCACATGCAACAAGTAAATAGGCATTTAGAATTTTATGTATTATTTTATATGATTTTAATTCGATGCACATTAACTAATGTTTGTTACCTAATTTTTTTAACAGAGACATGGATGACGACCAGACTCCAGTCAGACCTCGATCTGGACGAGGCAGTAGAGGACCTACTAGATTGAAGCGTCTTGCATTGAGACGTGCTGTTGGTGAGAAGACACATGTTGACATTGACGTCAACACTGGAGTGGCTTTTGGGCCTAAGGCAGATGAGTTTATGAGTTATCTTGGAGTTGTTTCTCGTGAGAGGCTCTCCATTTTAATTAATTCATGGGATGAGGTTTCAGAGGTTGATCAGAACATGCTTTGGGAGGATGTTCTGGTAAGCTTTACATTATTATTGTTATCATATAATGCTTTTTAATATTGATTAATTAATTTTAATTTGATGATGTTATTTTCCAGGCAAACTTTGATATTCCTAATGTGGAACCGCTTTGATCAAAGATATTATCCAATATCGCACTTAAATTTCGTACCTTTAAGTCAAGACTGACTACGAGATACGCTTTTGGCGACCTTAAAGGCGAAAATCCATGTTTAAAGTACAAACATATTGATGAAGAGACATGGCATCTTTTTAAAGAAAGCCGTCAAAATGAGGCTTGGATGGTAAGTGAAGTAACTTAACTTTTTTTGTTTATATAACATTAATAAGTTTATCTTATTTACTTCAGTTTGTTTATTTCAATTATGACAGGATTGTCGGAAGAAAGCTCAAGAGATAGCTTTGAAGAATGTTACCCCGCACGTTATGTCTCGTTCGGGGTATCGAAAACTTGAGCAAGCACTGATGGTGGAAAAGGAGAAATCTAAACAGGGGACGTTGTCTGAGAATGTGGAAACAGGGGTCACTTCTCCTCCATCACCACCTTTTTGCCATGAAAAATGGAAGAGGGCCCGAATTAAAAAGTCGAGTGTACCAAGTTCTGAGCAATTCGGGATTATCATCCAAAAAATTGTAAGTTTTTTTTATTATTTTCATTTATTTTAAAGCATTATATTATAAGGCTTGAAAATATGATTTTTGTGTACTCTTGCAAGATTCCTTGGAATCCGACGGTACATTTGTTGCTGAAGGTCGTCATGATATCCTGGTTGAAGCAATTGGACGACCTGAGCACTCTGGTCGTGTTCGTGCAGCTGGACAAGGGGTGGGAATTAAACTATTTTTTGGAGATTCACAAAGACAGTCATCCTCCTCCTCCAAAGAGAATGAAAGTCAACTGAAGACTAAGATACGTGAAGAATTAATGGAGGAGATGAGAAAGGAGACTGAATTGATGTGGCTAGAGATGAAAAAGGAGAATGATCAAATGCGACAAGAGTTTCTATCGCAACAAGTTTGTGCTGAACCCCTTGTTAGTCCCACTCCCAAGAGCACAAAGGGGAGTTGTGCGGTTCCTCCAACATCAGGGGATGATATCAATCAGACGGAGGATTGTGAGCTACTGGTAGTGGGCGGCAAACTTCCTCGAGTGGTGGCACTTGGAAAAGTCTATCAAAACGCCACCACCTTACATAATGTTCCTCTCTCTCCTGATGTGGCGAAGGTAACAGTTGAAAAAGTACGAATTCCTGATGCTCGTGTTCCACTACCTACAGATGAGGTAACCACTGTGGCCGATGCATTTCAGACATTCGTTGCTTGGCCCAGAGAGCTCATTCGATCTATGCCCGAACCTCATGTAATAATTTCATTTCATTATTTTATTTTTTATTTATATTTATATATTTTACATATAATTTAATACAAATGTTCTTTATCTTGTAGAAACCTTTTCGGCCACCAAGTCCAAAGAAGAAACGTGAGGTTCCAGTTGACAATCCTATAGCTTCATTAGGTCTCATTGCTAGTCAGATTGGCAATGAACCTTTTCCAGTTCCGTGGGATGATACATTTTTTCAGATAAACACTGAACTACCATTGATGATTTACAACACATATTTATCATAATTTATATCTGGGAAACAGGAGCTCAATATAAGTATAATTCAATTTTTTATGATGTAAGTATCTTTACCTATTATTCAATTTACTTTATGTTAAATTATTATTGATTATGCTTTAACTATAAACTTGTAGGTTTTTGCATAGAGTCTGTATCACTAAGCGAAAGGAATATATGTATGGATTCTTAGATCCTGCATATACTAATCCCGTTGGACCAAACTCATCTGAGACTCAAGCATACATCACTAACCCCCTGGAAAAAGAGGGAAAACAAATTTATTTATGCCCTTATATTAATGAGTAAGTTTAATTATATGTCATCAAGTATTATTATTTCATGTTTTAAATATTTACTAACTCTTTTCATTGATGATATAGGCATCATTGGCAGTTACTGGTCTTATCAGTGGTTGATAGGACTACTGTGTGGTTCTGTTCCCTACACAAGAACCTTCCCACAAAATTTAAGGATATCATTGATACGTAAGTACATTATAAACTGAACTTTGTATATGTTACTAATTAACCATCTACTAACGAGGTTTTTTGTATTAACCAGTTCATGGCGTGGATATAACATCCTAAAAGGTCGATCCAGTTCAAATAATTTGAATTGGATAAGAATAAAGGTTTGTAATTTTTTTCTTTCTCTATTATCATTGTTTATCAATATACTAACATATTACTTTTTATTGAATTATAGTGTAATAAACAACCAGGAAGCTATGAGTGTGGATATTACATTATGCAATGGATGATTACCATTATAAGACTAGGTGTTAAAACTGGTTGGAAACAGGTACTATATGTTAAATCATTTTTATATATATATATATATATTTAAAACTAACTTATGTCAACTATATTTTGCAATGCAGTTATTCAAAGAAGAAGCACCAATGGATGAGGAAGGCATTTCATATGTTAGAAATTCTTGGTCCACTTATTTCATAAACTTTTATAATTCTAGCATAGGTAGTCAATAGTGGTTTTATTATGTAATTTGACTAGCTACTTGTAAATGTACACTTTGATGATCTCAATTTATATCTATATTTCTGTATTTGTCTGGCTGGGATTTGATCATTATGCAGGTTATTAATATATGTGGTTTATGGACAATACAAACTGCACTTTAAAAAAAAATACTATTTACAAATGCGGTCATTTACTAAGACCGTATTTGTAAATGGTGTCTGGCTTTTAAAAAAAAAAACTATTTACAAATGCGGTCATTCAGGTTAATATACAGATGCGGTTATATCAAATGACCGCATTTGTAAATCTAATTTATAAATGCGGTCCTTTGACCGCATTTGTATATCTATGATTTACGAATGCGTGCTGAGCAAATGCGGTCCTGTGACCGCATTTATAAATGAAAAATAATCGCATTTGATTTACTTTTCTGCGCTAGTGAGCTCAACATCCTTCATGCCTCAAAGGATGACTAGGAGCAAGGCTAAAGCTTTGGGAGAAGAGCATCAATGGATGTCTCTTTTTGTAATTACTTGTGTATAGTTTTTAGTAGAACTTTAAAGGAAGGTGTAGATATTAAAATAAGGGGTGCCAATGTATAAAGATAGGTCACACCTTCCATGTGACATAAAGAGTAGGTGTAGGTGTAGTTTTTAGGAGGTGCCAAAGTAGAAAAAAGGTCACACCTCCCATGTGACTCAAGATTGGCTCCAAATTTGAATTAGAATTAGGAGGGAATTTTGAATTTGTTTCACTTTCATTTCAGCCCTCTAAACCTATAAATAGAGGTACTTGGTCATTGTAAATTCAACATTGAAATTAGAAGAAAAGTTACTATACTCACATTGTGAGTGAATTTTGTGAGACTTGTTCTCCTCTTCCTTGTCTTATCTTGTGAAACTTTAGGAGCTCTCAAGTGGCGGCAAATCTGCACTTATCTTGGATCATCACCTCCAAGTGGCATGTCCATTCCCAATCCATGGCTACAACCACATAAGTTTCATCTTCTTTCATCTTCCATAGTCATTTCAATCGGTAGTTTTGATTCTATGTCTTGTTCTTGAATTTCAATCAGTTCTTTTGTTTCAATTTGTGTTTCCATTCTATTTTTTGTGTTTAAATTCTGCACCTATTCTTTTTTTGAGTTCAGCACCTTGTTCTTCATTCATTCATCACCATTAATTGTGTTTTAACCTTGGACCTTTGGAAATGAACTTTCACATCTACTTAACACTTGTTAAGTTAATGTCCAGTGGGGATTTTCCTTAGGGAACTCACTCTAGATTGCTAAGAATCTTGATCCTAATTCTAAGAAAGTGTCACAAATATAATGAACCTAAAATCAACTCACATAAAGATTGGTTCGATGGAATGTTTGAATCGGTTCACCCTTGGAATGATGCTTTTACAGTTAACGAGAAGTTTGCATGGGTACGTTGTAGAGGTATCCCTCTGCAGCTTTGGTGTAGCAGCTATTTTGAGTGTATTGGGGCTTTATTTGGGAAGGTTGTTGAGGTGGACGAAGCAATAGTTAAAAGAGAGGTGCTAGAGTATGCTCGTCTACGTGTCATGATTCCGGTGGGTGGAACGATAAACATGGTGAAGGATGTATATCAATAAAATTCAATGTAAGGTGTCGTTTGAAGAGGAGTATGGCTTATCTGACATTTCGTTAAGAAGGTTGCTTGTTAAGTGGGGAGACGACAATGTGGTGAACTCAGTAGTTGGATCAGAAGATGGTGGTGGAGGGGCGTCTGTGGAATCGGTGTTTTCAGAATACCGTGAAGGTGATGTTGGATTTGGAGAAGAAGTGACGGTTCAATGTCAGGAGGCGTGGGAAGAGTCATTAATAGATGCGGTATGCCAAAGGCATGCTAATTATTCAGAGTTGGAAACCCAAAGGAGTGGTGGGGGCGCAAGAGAGTGTGTTTTATTAAATGAGAGAGTGCTAAGTGGCCTAGCAGGTTTAAATGAGGAGAATGCAAAACATTTACCTTGCAGCTTTAAAGAAGGAGTTCCTACCACTGACATGGCATGCCAAAGGCAAGGTAGTAGGGGCGCAAGTGAGAGAGTGTTATTAAATGAGGGGATGTTAAGTGGCCAACCAGGTTTTAATGAGGAGTATGCAAAACATAGTTTAATGAGGAGCATGCTGATTATCTCTCTTCTGACTTTAAAGAAGGAGTTAATTACGCTGACGTGGCATGCCTAAGGCATTGTGGTGGGGGCGCAGGAGAGAGAGTATCATTAAATAAGGAGGTGTTAAGTGGCCAACCAGATTTTATTGAGTAGCATGCTAAACATAGCTTTAATGAGGAGCATGCAACTTATCTCTCTCATTGTTTTAAAGAGGGAGTTAATAATGCTGACGTGGCTTGCAAAAAGCTTAGTGGTGGGGTGAAAGAGAGTGAGTAATATTAAATGAGGGGTTGTTAAGTGCCCAACCAGGTTTTAATGAGGAGCACACAAAACTTAATTTTAATGAAGAACATGTAGAATATCTCTCTCGTGGCATTAAAGAAGGAGTTTCTAATGAGGACGTGGAGTGGTCAGCAAATTCAGATGGATGCTGGTTTGGACCTTCTCAAGCCCACGTAGAGGTCACAAGATGGGTGGGCGGAACTTTTGGGCTTGGCCCAGATCTAGACGAGCTTGAGCAGTCCTGAATGAAGGGGAACGGGTTAGAGGTTGGCACAAACCCTAATAGAGAAGCTGGAAGGTTGCATATCGGTGCAGGGGGCATGGAAGATAAGTTTGCAATAGTGTTCGGAGGTAGTCCAGGTTCGTTAGTGCTGGTTGGGGTGGGTCCGGCGTCAAATGAGGAAGACGGAGGGGAGCGGGATAGGGAGGAAGAAGGGTGGCAGGGATGCGACGGAGATGGAGCGCGAGACGATGTTGGAGTGCGCAAAGGCAACGAAGTATGTGACGGTGATGGTGTGCATCGGCATAAATCGTGGGAGGTGGTTGATGGTAGGGGAGAGTCGGGGTTGGGTATTGGCAAGCTTGTTTGAATGTGAGAACCGTGAAGATTAAGGAAGTGGCACGTGTTATGGAGTCAAGTGAGACTTTTCGTCCTTTGTGTTTATCTTCTAGAAAGAAGGCAAGTACTGGCAAGGAAGTGTCAGGTATAGCAGAACCTCCGTTTGCAGACAATAATCTGTTTGAAGTGAGGGTGGATCAGGCTGGATTTCTGGGTCAGCAACCGGTTGTGAGGATAGATGTTAATGTTATGGCGGATAGTGCAATTGAGAATTGTAACAGAATCTACAGGTTGAAAAATGAAAAAATGAGGCTACTAGAATTTGGAACAGCGGTAAAGAAATGGGATTCTCTTTAATTGGACAGGAAGATGTTGTTATCAGTAGGTTACAATCCATGGAAAATCGAGACTGTGGCAAGGTGACGGTGTTAAGGATGGAGAACAATGTGTCTGATAATGAAAATAATTAGCCTGAACATAAGAGGGTTAGGGGGAGCATTAAAAGAAATTATGTAAGAGATCTGGTTAGAAAGGAATAAGAAGAAATGGTGTGTTTACAAGAGACAAAATGTTCTGAGTTTAGTAAGGAGAGCATTTTCCTTTTATGGGAATCTAATGACATCGATTGGGTTGAAAATGGAGCTAGTAATAGTGTTGGTAGGCTAATTACGATTTGGAGGAAAAGTTGTTTTCAGATGTCTAGCTTCTTTAATGGAAGGAATTTTTCTATTATTGAAGGGCTATGGAAGGTAGGGAGTGGGGTACATGTCACAATTGCGAATGCATATTGTTTCGGGTCTTTAGGGGAGAAGAAGTTTGTTTGGGAGAAACTTTCAAAAGCATGTTATTGGGGACTTTAATTCAATTAGAAGATAGGAGGATAGGAAAAGTTTGATTTCTGTGTCAGACTATAGCAGAAAAATAAATGGTTTTAATACCTTTATTGAAATATCCGAATTGACTGATATCCCGTTGGTTTGCAAAAAGTTTACTTGGTATAAACCTAACGGGTTAGTGAATAGCAGAATTGACAGGGTTCTTGTGTCTAAGGAATGGTTGGAAGCTTGGCCACATTGTAAATAGATTGTCTCAAGTAGAGCTATCTCTGATCATTGTGCAATTGTCTTAAAGGACGTGGTTTTTGAATGGGGTCCAAAACCATTTCGAAGCTTGGACGTCTGGCAAAGCAATAATAGGTTTAAAGAGTTTGTGAGATTTAAATGGTCCAGCTACGAAGTGCAAGAAGGGGGAATGTATATCTTAAAAGAAAAATTGAAAAATCTAAAAGTAGATTTAAAAGTTTGGAACAGAGAAGTTTTTGGGAATGTCCACAACTCTAGTGAAGATTTTTTAAAGAGGATTAATGAGTTAGATTTGAGAGATGATGAAAGTGAGCTAGAAGAGTCTGAGAGGGTGGAGAGAATACCTCTTTTAGCTGAGTTTAATAGAAATCTCCTTAAGCAAGAGGCTATAGTTCATCAGAAAGCAAGACAAAATTGGTTGAAACATGGTGATCTAAACACAGTTTTTTCATTTCGGCTGTGAGATGGAGGAGGGCAAGGAATGAGTTACATGGGGTTCTAGTCAATGGCTGGTGGTGCGAGGATAAGGATGTGGTCAAAGAAAAGGTCAGAGAGTTTTTTGAAGCTAGATTTGCCAGGAATGATATCTCCCAGCTCATATTGGACAACATTGGTTTCAATTCTATTTCAGGGGAGGAGAATGAAAAGTTGGTCGGTGTTTTTACCGAAGAAGAAATCAAGGAAGCTGTTTGGAGCTGCGATAGTATGAAGAGTCCTAGTCCAGATGGTTTTAATTTTGGATTCATAAAATTTTGCTGGGATATTATTAAAAAGGATGTGGTGTCAGCGGTGATGGATTTCGCGATTAGTGGTAAATGGCCTAGGGGGTCAAACGCGTCGTTTTTATGCTTGATTCCAAAGGTCGAAAATCCTCAGCAACTTCGCGAGTTTAGACCTATCTCGTTGGTTGGGTGCTTATACAAGAAAATTTCGAAATTGCTATCGTTACGACTGAAAAAGGTGATAGGCAAAGTCATTGACGTAAGACAGTCGTCTTTTCTTGAAGGAAGGGGTCTGTTGGATAGTGTTTTAGTAGCTAATGAAGTTTTGGATGAAGTAAAGAGAAAGAAAAGACATTGTGTTTTCTTTAAAGTCGATTATGAGAAGGCATATGATTCTGTCAGTTGGGAGTTCATTTTGTATATGTTAAAAAGGGTCAGTTTTTGCAACAGATGGATCCATTGGATTAAATGTTGCTTAGAATCTGCTTCTGTGTCAGTGCTTGTGAACGGCAGTCCGACTAAAGAGTTTCTCTCTAAGAAGGGGCTTCGCCAAGGTGATCCTTTAGCCCCTTTTTTGTTTCTTATTTCGGTTGAAGGCTTGGCCGGTGTGGTAAGGATGGCTGTGGAGAAAATTTTGATTAATAACTTGGAGATTGGAAAGAAAAAAGTGAAGGTTAACATGTTATAGTATGCGGATGATACTCTATTCTTTTGCGAAGCTAATACTAAAAGTGTTTTTAACATTTGAATTATTTTGAACTATGTTCTGGGCTTAAGGTGAATTTCTTGAAGAGTAGGATTGGCGGGTTGGGGATTGACCAACTAACGCTCCAACATTTTGCGGTGATCCTTAATTGCGATGTGATGGGTACCCTTTTTTTTTACTTGGGTATGTTGGTAGGAGAGTGCCATAAGAGAGGTGTGTTTTGGAGAGGAGTGATTGAAAGAATGAAAGTTAGACTAAGTAGATGGAAAGGTAGGCTTTTGTCTTTGGCAGGGAGAATTTGTCTGATTAAGTCTGTACTTACTTCTATTCCGCTCTTCTATCTATCTTTATTCAAAATGCCCTCCGTGGTGGCTAATGAGTTAGTGAGGATTCAAAGGAATTTTCTATAGGGTTGGGGTGCTGAAGGGAGAAAGATCGCCTGGGCTTCCTGAAGTAAGGTTTGTGAGTCTCGAGAGGCTGAAGGTCTCGGTATTCTAGACTTAAGGGTCTTTAACACGACATTATTAGGAAAATAGATTTGGCGGTTGGGGACTGATAAGGGAGGTTTGTGGAAGGAGATAATTGAATCTAAATATGGAGGTTGGAGAAGCCTGCGAGAGGGAACAAACATTGGTAGGATCTCTCTTTGGTGGAAAGATCTGAAGGAGGGTTGGGGTTCGGAAGGATGGGGGAGGAATTTCGAAGATGCTTTCAAGTGGAAGATTGGCAATGGAGATAATGTTTTCTTCTGGGAGGATTGTTGGGCGGGTGATGGGGCTCTTAAGTGTGTCTACCCGAGGTTGTTCTCCCTGAGTTCTTACAAAGATGCTAAGGTGGTAGAGATTGGGAAATGGATTAATGGTTCTTGGGAGTGGCAACTAACTTGGAGGAGGAGTTTATTTGAATGGAAAAAGCCTTTGGTGAGTCTTTTGCTTCAGGGTCTTCAAGGGTTGAATTTAGTCTTGGATGAGAAGGACAGTTGGGTTTGGAAAGATGGAGAATTCCCTATTTATACGATGAATTCTGCTTATAATTGTTTAAGGAGGGCACGTGAAGGGGAAAATGTCTCTGTGTACAAAAAGTTTTGGAGGAGTAAAGTTGTGCCTTCTACTCTTGTCTCAACTTGGAGGGTGCTAAAAAATAAGATTACAACTAGGGTCAATTTAGAAAGGTGCGGGATTGTAGTTGAAAGCCTTTTGTGTAGTTTTTTTGGGTTAGAGGAAGACACATGTCCTCATTTGTTCTTTGAATGCAGAATAGCTTGGTCTGTATGGAGTCTTTGTTTTGCTTGGCTTGGTGTGACTTTTGTGAGTCACAATGATCCTTTGTTAAACTTTTTTTAGTTTAGATTGTGTAATGCTCCTGATTCTGTTAATGATGTTTGGGGAGCAATTTGGATTGCAATAATTAGCGAGATTTGGAAGCACAAAAATAATATCATTTTCAAAGGGGGGTGACTGACAGTTTAGAATTGTTTGCTATGATTCAATTAAAGGTTTGGTCTTGAGTTACCTCAAAGTCACATTCTGGATGTTTCTCTTACTCTAACTGGTGCCTGTATCCTTTGGTGTGTATGAGGTTGGTCAAATGATGTAGTTTAGTCGGTCTATACTAGAGTTGGTTTTGTGAGGGGTGTCGTGATTTGTAAAAGAGTTGGACCACTCCTGAAGTGGTTCATATTTAATTTATTGTTTGTTGCTGATAAAAAAAAAATGAATGGACGATAAATTCGATTATAGATGGCTTTGGCTATGGTACTTTTACCTGATCCTCCCATCCCCAATATCCCTATCATACAGACTTTGGTGGAATGATTTTCAATACATCCAATCACCTTTTCCACGTGCGAGTCTAATCCAACGGGAAATTGGGTAATAGACAAGTCTTCACAGTCCAGCAATGTCTGAACACGGCTAACAATTCGCTCCACAAGTTCAGCATCATGCCTTGAAGATGAAGGGTAATGTATTACAAAAAGTAAATCACAACCTTAACGTATGCTTCATTAAGTCTCAAACAGATGAAAGTACATTAATTTGTTTACCTGAAATCTCTGATATCCCAACCACCGATACCCGCAGCAGTGGTGAGTGCACATCTCCACCTGGACAATGCATGTTCTAGTTGCTCTCCTGAATAACTTTTGTGTGCAGCTTCTTCCAACGCTTTTCCACAATCATTCTTATGATCATGTACATCCAATGGGTCAATCTCGTAAAAATACGGGCAGAACTATTTGGCCAAAAGTTTCGTGGCATTCAATGATTTTTTGAAGCTGAAGAATACAGCAGGTAGATTCAGTGTATGATTTGGAGAAAATGATTATTGCAATCTTAGAGGCTGGTATTTCTCGCATGTGTTCTTCCAGCTCCATTCCTTCCTGCAGATTTTCCTCCTTAATCAAAGTTTTGATTTGAGCTTGTAAAAGGACAGAATGGAGATTGGAAACGAATTTTCTACCGATGTCTTCTCCCCAAAAGTTGATGAACACATCCGATATGAACTGGGGTTCTGATTTTAAGAATAATGCAGATGATGATGATGAAGAAGCGAACTCCATCAAAGGAATTGAAGTCAACTCTTCAAAATTACACTTACAATTGTTTATGGACTTATCATCTCATTGAAGAGTCTGATAAGAAATTCCAGGATAAAAAAGCTATATAATATTTTGTATAAAAATTTACATGACAAATTATAACTTGTAGTAAAACAAAAAGTCTCTATAAAAAAAAAAAAGTTGAAATACCATAAAACCTTTAACTTGTTTCTAAGAACCAAAAAGAGTTGGTGAAAAGATAATAGACTATTGTATTAAAAAAACCAGGAGAGTGCTGCATACCCACAATCACTCTACATTAAATTCCATGTATCTTTTATTGGTTAAAGTGCTTACTCAAGCAAAAATATATTTCCAGAAGACATTCAATTTTCATATATTTTTTGTTTTTGTAATGCAGTGACAAGAACTTTATTATTTTTTTTAATTACGTCAAAAGAATTTGGAAGCAATTGTTTTTTCATCAAGGGATCTACTAGATCATCTCCTCCAATGATTACTTCTAAAAGAAAATTAAGAAACTGAGTACCTCACTCAGTGATGGATGCTATTGTGAGTGCCCAACAATGAAAGACCTCAAGTTTTCGTAAATTTAAAGGCAAACCCTCTTCTGCAAGTGACTCCAGACATGGAAGCTCATAAACACTCAATTCTTGAAGGCCAGTGAGGGTGTTCATCTGCTGTGGCATTTGAGATTCTCACATGTATGGATATCAAATTTCTGCAGATTGGGTGTGGGCAACCCACCTAGAGGAAAAGAGTCCAACTTAAGACAATTTGTTACATGAAAGATTTTGAGATGTGAAAGGTTCTGGCATGAATTTTTGTTTTATCAACAAAGAATAATTAAATTAAAGGGGTATCCTAACCCTTTAACAAATACCAAAATCTTTTAGCTAGCTTAAAAACAACTATAGTACAATAGATAACAAGCTAAAGACCCACTTCCAGCACCTAAACTTTTCTGCATAAAACTCCAGTACAGGTACACAAAATTATGAGATATTAAGAGCACAGAAAAGCACATCACACCCCTGCCATACACCTCACGGACTTGACCACAACCTCCTGCTGCACAAGAACACAATGATCACAATAATACATTCCTTAGGAGCTGCTGCACCCATCTTCCTCTCCTACTTCTCCCCTGCTCCAAACAGCATCCTCTATGTTCAAAACAGCACCCTCAAAACAGCATCAAACCCCCCTCTAATCTCAAGCCCATTATTCTAGAATTCCTGCTTCCAATCTTCCACACTCTCATCATCTTCCTTCACATCTATAGAAATGTATCGTCGAAAACAAGACTTCCGGAAGAGGTTTCAGATACCAATTTTCTCACCAAAGTTTGGTTTAATCGTAGGCCTTGAACTGAACTCGCCACTGTCTTCAATCTTCTCCAGCTGGTACTATTTTGACTTGAATTCAGATGGCAAGTAGAGAAATTCACAAGGGCCCTGGTGATTCTCATCAATTGCAGCAAGCAACATCTTTAAGGAATACCTTAACAAGAGCATACTGTTCTGCTTATGGCTGCTGGTTCCTCTTTAAGCTCCGAAGACTACAAACAATTCAAGCTGCAAAAAAGAGCAAAAAATTCTGCAGTATTCTGCATTCAAAATCTGCATAAAAAAGGTTGATCCTTGGTTCTTGGTCATAGCTGGTTACAGCAATAAAATTGCCTACTTCCAGCTCCACATATAGCTATTCCAGCTTCCATTCTAGCATGCCAACTCCTTCCATGCTGCTTCCCTTGTTTCTGCACACCAGTAAGGGCTTGTTGATTCAGAAACATAAACACTTCATGGCGTAGGAATACATCAAAAACCAGTCGTTGATCCTTCTTGGTAGTTGATGTACTATATATCTCTACTACCCACTACCAGCACACCAACTTCTTCTGCAGAAACAATGCACTTCTACCACACAGGTCCACCCCTGCTACAACCAATTTCCATTCCAGCTACACGCTTCTCCCTGCACCAAGACTGACATGCTCAAGTTTTTACTTGCAGCATCAGCACCCCTCCTTCAAAGACTACAAAAAACATCAGCAAACCCCCTATCAAGCTAATGCAACTCCCACAACTTACAGCATCTTAGATGAACCCCCCTTCATCTCCAAATCCCCTGAGAGCTGAACAGCCTCTTCACTCTCCCACTTATGCTTCCTTTTCAGCTGTAACTACGGATGCATTGGTCAGGATACAGAAGCCAATCTGAGAAAGCATAATTAAAATACCTCACCCTGCATTGGTTCCGGCATGAATTGTCATTTGAGATTGACAATAATTTAAGGTTTGGACAATTATCAATATAGAGACGCTCCAGGACAGGGAAACTGCCTAACGGAAAGGATTCCAGTGAATGGCAACTGTCACTTAAAGTTAGGTACACAAGTGATGAATAATTTCAGAAGTCAGAAATTCTAACTTCTCAAAATTTTGGAGATGAAGGTGCATCAATGAAACATGAAGAGCATCGTTTTGAAAGTACATGAGAGTTGGAAATCTTTTGATATTCAAAAATTGAAGACAATTATTGTTGGTTGGAATCCTAGGAAATAGCTCTAGAGGATGGTGATTCCCAACAATAAAGTATTTAAGCAATGAAAAATGCCTAGTGACCCAAAAATATATATAGTGAAGACAAGAGAGTCACTTGAAATCAGATGAACTTTCCTGAGGAATCTTAGTCTCCTCCAAAGGGTTAGTGTTATCCACCTCATTTGAGTATTGTAACTCGATTACATCACAGTCAATTACCAAGAATCTTTAATTTTCCTCTTAGTTTGGTTTGGGACAGTGGAATATATACAACTCTCCAAGAGAAGGAAATTCGCTAGCTATATCACTTGCAGAAAACCATTCCTCCCAACATGACAGTTCCATAAATTTTAGATACTTCAAACTTGAAAATGGTTGAAAAGAAGAAGAGCCTTTACCATAGAAATCAACTCTAACATGCTTTAATTATTTGAGCCTAGCAATGTGGAGTAGCTTCAAAGAAGGTAATTGCCCAAGTAGTGGAAGTGACTAACAATTATCACAGTCACTTATTCTAAGGGATACCATGTTGCAAAAGGAAGAATTCCCCAACCAATTTGGGAATGTGGTGCCACCATAAAATTTGTGATTATTTGATTTAAGTTTGATGATGGTTCCAACTGGTAAAGTACTTCTCTCTCGATTCGTGAATCTTTAGTGTCGCAGGCCCATTACTTCTAACTCTTCACTTTGCTCCTTATTTTTCAAATTAGCTTGAAAAGCATCATTGGCATCTACAACATGTTGTAGGTTTAATATGGAAAGCTTTCCTTGTAGATGTGGAAAAATTTTCAATGCTCCAACCTTTAATCCACCCTCTTGTTTGCTGACAACAAAGGAAATCAAAGTTTGGAGACATTTTAGCTTACTCACATTTGTGGGCATCTCCTTCAACTTGGTTCCACTTAGATCCATATGGCGCAGATTAATCAATTTGTCTATGCCTTGAGGCAATTCAAGTAGATATGAACAACATGATAGCAGCAAGGTTTGAAAATTGTATAGTTTGCATGTCTCATCAGGTAACTTCTTGATTTTTGTGTAAGAGAAATCCAAATATCTCAAAGTTAATAAACTTTTCAAGAGAATCAGGCAGCTCGTAAGTACCTTAGCTTCAGCAAATTATCATGGAACATACTTTTATCTAAGTAACAATCTATATTAGTTTGATAGGGATTCTTTCTCAATGGTAATGCTATGAATGTTCGTAAACCCTGCATTCTTAAAATCGCATCAAATTTATTACGACAATCATACTCTCCCCAGTTGTAGATTCACTTGGTTTTGGAACTTCATACCTATGACAATACTTGCCCGATACAACTGTGGCTAAATCATTGATGAGATCATGCCTTTTGAACTTGTATTGGTAATATGTAGAGCTTTTTTGAATCGATGACCTTGACACCAGTTCATCAAAGTATTCGTCACCTGTCTCTTCCAAACTTTGATTTCTGTGGAACTGAATTAAACCTGCTGTCATCCACAGTTTAACTACTGTCTCCTTATGTAACTAATAATTCTTAGGAAAAATTGAACAAAAGGAAAAGCATCCTTTCAAAGGAACAGGCAAATAGTGATAGCTCAACCGTAAGGGTGGCAGTACCTTATTGCTAGGCAAATCCCAGATGTTGCTTTGTAAAATTTTATTCCAATCTTTGTCGGATAATTTGATTCGAAGAAAACTGTGAGAAAACAAGGCAAAAATAGGCAAAAACAGAAAGGCACAGAGCAAAAGATGATGGAAAAGTTTGTTATATTATTCTGCAAACAATGTTCAGAATATATACACATTGTTTGTGTAAAGAAAAGGAAAAAAAAGAATAACAGAAAAATACAACTCATAGGTACACCTCATTCCCTTTCTAGAACGATCTAAAAAATTCAAAAAACACCGCATAATAGATTGGGCTGAAATTATTTTGTTTGGGTTGCTGTAGAACTTTCTTTTAGCCCCTCACAAGCTAGAGGTTAGAAGATGTCAAGAAGCTCCAACTTGGATAAATTGGAGTGAAACAGTCGTGGTGGAAGTGCTTTAGTAAGGATGTCTGCTAACTGATGTGAGGAAGAGACTGGTAGAAGACGCATGAGTCCATTCAGTAATTTTTCACGAACAATGTGGTAATCAATCTCTAAATGCTTTGTTCTTTCATGAAACACGGGATTGCCAGCAATGTATAAAGCGCTTTGACTATCACAATAGAGGATAGGACTCTTAGTGATAGGAATTCTCAAATCATCAAGAAGGAAAGAGAGCCATTGAAGCTCGCAAGTGGTAGAGGCAAGGGTCCTATAAAGTTGTGTTGATGACCTGCGACTAAAAATAAGCCTTTTCTGGGGCATCCTTTTAGATATCGAATTACTCCCAAGAAAGCTTGAAGATGAGTCTGAGTTGGTGTGACCATGAATTGACTAAGTTGTTGGGTCACAAAGGCTATATCAGGTCTAGTGCTAGTTAAATAAGAGATGTCCCACCAATCATCGATATGACAAAGGGTCAGGTAAAGGTTCACTAGAGTCCTGATGAAGACACCGGAAGTCATCCATTGGAGTAGAAAAGGGGTTTTGCAATTTTTCATATCATGTGCAACTTGCTTGTTTCAGGCTAACAATATTAATAATAATAATAATATTAATAATAATATTAGTAACAATATTAATAACAATATTAATAACAATTTTAAAAATAATATTACTAACAATATTAATAACAATTTTAAAAATAATATTACTAACAATATTAATAAAAATATTAATAATAATATTAATAACAATATTAATAATAATAATAAGTATAATAAAAATCATAGTAATACAAAAGAATTTGTCTAGTGTAGTGGTTAAAGTTTCTTTGATCACTGAAGGTACTTGGTTTTCGAGAAGTTTTGACAAGGAGCATTTGTGGATGCATAACAAAGACTACACAACTTGTTTGATGTAAAATACCTTTGGATGAAAAATAATTCTTTTGAAAAAACTCAGGCCCATTGTCAGAACGAAGACATTTAATAGTGGTGTGAAATTGAGTTTCAATTAAAGCAACAAAATTTTGGACATGCATTTGGACTTCACTTTTTGATTTTAATAACAAAACCCATGTAAAATGACTAAAATCATCAACAATGGTTAAAAAATATTTATGACCATGAATAGAAATTTTAGAAAATGGTCCCCAAATATCCATATGGACTAAATCAAATAAATTGCTAGATCTATTGATACTTGGAGAATATGAGAGACGTTTTTGTTTAGCTAAGTGACAAATGTCACAATTGTCAACAACATTCTTAGAAATAAAAGGAAAGGTCATGTGCAAAACATTGAGACAATTTCCGGAAAGGTGTCTTACCCTAAAATGTCAAAGGTTGGTGTTAGTGATAGGAAGGGTGGTGAAAGTATTGATGGAGACTTTGGGTGGTGTATGGATGTTAAAAGGTGTCAAACTCACAGGATGATTGATGTCCAAGTGATAAAGCCCTTGTTTTAATTTACCCAAACCAATCGTCTTCAATGATCTTGTTTCCTGTATATAAAAATTGCCATTAGAAAAAATCAAAAAATAATTAAGAGAAGAAATGAGCTTAGAAATTGAAAGAAGATTAAATTTAAAGTTGGGAATGTAAAGCACATCATGAATAACAAAGTTTGGATTGATTTTAATAGATCAGGAAAAATGTGCAAACACATGGGTACCATTGGGTAAATTGATTTAGACAGGTTTAATTTGAGAGTAATAAAGAAAAAAAATTTAAGAAGTAATATGATAAGTTGCACCGAAATCAATGACCCAAGAATTATTTTGTGAGTGTGTGAAGGAATAGTGTGGCTGTTGAACAAAATATGATATGGGTGTATGAGAGATGTGGTGCAAAAAATAGAAGAAATACCAATACTCATTGGGTCAATAGGAGCTGGACAGAGCCAGAACCATTGGTCTCAGGATGTTGTTGCGGTTGCTGGAGGAGTCTAACGAGAGCTTGATATTGGGCCTGTGAGAAGGAAATATCAGGTCCATTAGAACCAGAACCCTCAACGTTGGTCAGATTGTTGATGGCATTGTTGATGAGATTATTGACGGCACCTTCACGCAAGTTGAATCGTGGACGTCCCGGGTATTGGGGATGAGCAGGTGGGTAATTGTGTTTTGAATAGCACGCTTCGATGGTGTGGCCGGTGCGGTGGCAGTAAAAGCATCTCTTATTGTTGAGATTAGTGTTTGCTGGATAAGATTTCAGAGGTCCACCGACGCTGTCGCGTCCCTTATCGGAAGGGATAAAACTGGAATTGATGAATGCCTTGGGTTTTGCATCAACAAGAGGAAGAGAACGTTGACGTTCTTACTGCACAATCATGGATAAAACACAAGAAGCTTGTGGCTAGGGATCCATGAGGAGGATTTGGGAATGAACGACAGAGAACCGGTCCTCCAATCCTTTGAGAAAGCGAATGATAAAGTCTTGTTGATGATACATCTTGGATGAACATGTACATGGAAGGAAAGAACAGTAATTATCAAGCTCTTCCCATAAAGATTTGAGGGAGGTGTAGTATTTTGAGACAGAACGGTCACCTTGTTTCAAGTTGTATATGGTTTCTTGGTGCTCTACAATATGAAGAAGGTCACCCTGAGAGAAACGTTCTTTAAGGTCATTCCAGATGGCTATAGCACTTTCAAAGAAAATCACACTTTGGGAAATAGGTTGAGATAGAGAGTTGAGCAACCAAGACATGATTAATGTATTGCAACGTTCCCATGTTGGATAGAAAGGATCAGTGGTTGCAAGTTCAGTAACAGTACCGGTCAGAAAGCCCATTTTGTTTTTAGAGATTAAAGCCATACGAATGGATGGAGACCAGATGATAATTTGAGCCAGTGAGAATAGGGGTAATGGATACAAAACTGGGTCCTTCACTGGGATGGATGTAATAAGGGCTAGAGGGATGACGACTGGAATCTGTAATTCCAGAATCAGTAGAGTGAACCTCAGACATGGAGAAGGTATTTGCAGGATTCCTTTTGGAGCTCTGATACCATGTGAGAAAACAAGGCAAAAATAGAAAGGCATAGAGCAAAAGATGATGGAAAAGTTTGTTATATTATTCTGCAAATAATGTTCAGAATATATACACATTGTTTGTGTAAAGAAAAGGAAAAAAGAGAATAACAGAAAATTACAGCTCATAGGTATACCTCATTCCCTTTCTAGAAAGATCTAGAAAATTCAGAAAACACTGCATAATAGATTGGGCTGAAATTATTTGTGTGGGCTGCTATAGAATTTTCTTTTAAAGACCTCCAAGAGCTTCAGCAACTAGAGGCAATCCATCACATTTGGCTGCAATTTCCCTGCCAATATTCTCAAGTTTTGGATCTTTGTTGGATTGGTTGGATCCAAAAGCATGTTTGGCAAGTAGATCCCAACAATCTTGATTTGAAAGTGGCATCAAATTGTGAATGGAAAGATATGCATGGCCAAGGCAACATTTTCCTAATGAGTAGTGATAATTACTTTACTTCCCACATCCCCACCCTTGACAATGGCCTTAGTATATTCCAATCATTATAGGTTTCCTACAAATCATCTAATACAAATAAGAATTTTCTTCCATATAAACTTTGCTGCAATGCAACTTGTAGAGCATCAAGAAGCGTTTTAGTCATCTTGACCACATCAAAATCCTTCACTTCTCTATCATTATAAAGTAGTTGAGTAAGGGTCGTTTTTCTTGGCCCTCCCATGCCCACAATAGTAATCACTCCCGCATGATCGCTACAAGCATCATCCGATAGCAAATATTTCTTAAGTTTCTCTCTATCACCATCTCTACCATATGTCTTTCTTGGAAGTCAAGAATTTCAATGCTAATGCTGCAAAAAAGTTTAACAGATTTCTCAAGTTGAATTTAGTTCAACTTGAAAAGGCACATGACGGTAGCAAAAAGGCAGAAGGAGTGCATGAAGGGAATACAGTGGTGAGCAAGCAAGGGGGACAATTTTAATTTGGCAATAACTTTTTGAAGGTATGCTGTCAAAAGGGAATTATGCAGATTAGTTGCATAATTCTGCAGCAAACATAGCAACTCAAATAGTTGTTTTTGTTCATGATTGTAATTGTTTTTCTAGATTCCTAAGAACATAGTGAGGTTTTTGGATCTTGTATAAGGGTTGGGACACTCCTAAAGTGTCTCTTTTAATTCATTTATGTTTTGCTGATAAAGAAATCTCTACCCTATGTAGGCCTTTGGATATGGTTTAGAGGCTTTTTTAGGAGGTATATTGCAAGTTTTAACTTTTGTTCTCCTTTTTGAACTTTCTCTTTATTGTTTGTGAATCTATGTCTGTTTGGGAACATTAGTTTTAGGTTTTCTATACATGTTGGAGCATCCCTATGCTCCAAATTATTTTATTAATTTGCAGATAAAAAAAATCATATATTGTAGATTGATCAACTACAAAAGTTGTAGTTTGTGCAATAAATAATGTCCCAGAAACACCTTCTTTTAGACCTAGGATGTCTTTTTCCTTGACAAATTATTCTAGTCTTTGAAAGAGGAAGAAAAGGAAGTTCAGCGCATGTGGTAACTAAAGTTTTGTGACTCGGCTTCTACCTTTTGTTGCAAGACCCTGGTGTTTATTACTTCCAGGAAGTTGTCAGCATCGTCGACCAGATCTCTAAGCTCCTGAAGCTATTCTTGCACTACAGGATTCATGATTTGCTTCCCCTCAGCATCATTTAACACAACATGGAGTGTCAACAGTGTTGCTTTTTGCTTATTCATAACTGAAGGATCGAGTTCCTTGCTACAGAACAAATGTTTTGAATTATGGGGACACAATCTTCTCAACCAAAATGTGCACAAAAGCAGAAAGCAAAGCTTCTCCAACAAAAGCCATTAGTTCTTTCTCTCTTGAGTTAGAAATTGTGATCAGTAACATATTTGAAGTGCAGTGATATGAATGAAATACTTGTGATGGTTTACTTGAATCTAATTCTTTATCATACATCACCACGTACGTGGCACACTCGTGGTCACCTCTTGTTGAATAAAATTTAAATATTATTTTGTGGGTTTAAAATTTAGAAGTTAGTGAAAAATAAAAGAACGAGATTTTTGATAGATGAAAGGCCAAGAGTTGTTAGTGGGGTTTTATGGCCATAATAAGGTTTTAGTACGTTGTTGGTGGGATTTTATGACCATAATAAGGTTTTATTATTTTATGTTTTAGAAGAGCTTGCTAATGTGTATAATTAGGTTGTTCTCTCAATTGTAAGATACACAACGAAAAGATATACAATAGAGAAATAGAACAAGAGTGTTTTTTTAGAAAATAGAGTGTGCATGTTAACTTTTGCCAAATTGATTGCTTTTACAATTTGGTATAAGAGCCAATGGCGAATATAACGGATCAAATGTCGCTACCATGATTAACGAAGGCAACAAAATATTCTAATTGGGGCATTCAAATGAAAGCCCTTCTCAGTTCTAATGATGCATTAAAGGTGGTCGAAGAACGTTTCGAAGAACCAATAAATATCATTTTTTATATGGTGGCTCAAACCAAGGTGTGGAATGAGACACGATAAAAGGATAAGGTGACACTATACATGTTGTTCCGAGCCGTTGACGAGTCGGGCTTTGAGAAGATTGTCAGTGCAACTACTTCAAAAGAAGCGTGGGATATTTTAAAAAAGGTGTTCAAAGATGTCGACCGAGTTAAGCAAGCGCGTCTACAAACTCTTCGTGGCGAGTTGGAGAGCATGAAGATGATGGAGTCAAAAAGTGTATTTGACTACATCACACGTGTACAGCCTGTGGTGAATCAACTCAACCGAAATGGTGAAACGTTAACCGATACATGATGGAGAAGATTTTGAGAACATAAGAAGAAGAAGAAGAAGGAAACACTTGAGCAAGCACTTCAAACCAAGGCATCAATCAAAGAAGAAAAGGTACTCTATTGTCAAAATTTTCAAAGTAGAGGGTATGGTTGTGTGGTGGTTAAGGAAACAGTCATGAAAGGTACTATAATGAGAAAGAACAGTCGAGCCAACCAAATTGGCCTGGAAGAGGATGCGGTAGAGGAAGAGGCGGTCCATCGAATTATTCCTACATCGAGTGCTACAAATGTCACAAATATGGTTACTATACGAAGGATTGCAACTTCGAAAAATGTTATAAATGTGATAATGGGGCATTTTGCAAAAGATTATCGAGCCGATATAAAGATAGAAGAAACAACCAACCTAGCCTTGAAGACGAAACGAATGAAGGTTTTCTCTTGATGGCTCAGAATGAAGTCAACATTAACAATGACACTTTGTGGTACCTTGACTCGAGGGCAAGCAACCATATGTGCGGTCACGGGTACCTATTCAAAGAGATGCAAAAGATTGAAGTTGGTCATGTATCATTTGGAGATGCATCAAAGGTGCAAGTCAAAAGTTGAGGTACGGTTTGCTACTCTAAAAAAGATGGATTAATTAGGTCAGTCCAAGATCTTTATTATGTACCAGACCTCAAGACTAACATTTTGAGTATGGGGCAACTCACGAAAAAAGGTTACTCGATATTTTTAAAAGATCGACTACTACACTTGAAGACCAAGCAAGGGCGTTTAGTTGCTCAAATCAAGATAGGAAGAAATTGGATGTACAAATTGCATTTGAGAAGTATACGAGAAAAATGTTTGCGAGTTGATATAGAAGACAAGGCATCGCTGTGGCATCTCTGTTTTGGTCACCTACATTTTGGTGGCATAAAAGAGTTAGCGAAGAAGAATATGGTGCACAGGCTACCTGTAAGGACCTAGAAACTTTAATTGGAATAAAAGTGTTATATTTAAATAATTTCAGAAGATGTTATTATTTAAAATACAAAGAGCTGGTAATAGAAGTTTCGTAGTAGTCGGACCTCGGACGTCGCCCAAGGTATGGGGTCAGCTGGTAGAGGTCGGTCGGCTGACCATTGTATTAACCAAGTAGTCAGGTGCGATGACTTTATCGTGAGGTAATCACGTGGGTGTGCTCGAGGAAGACATGTGGATCAAGAAGAGTAAAGGAAGAAAAGTGTAGCTTAGAAGTCTACGAGATCGCCGTTGTTGAAGACGGAGGCGATCTCCGACTTCTCTGGTACATGATCGCCAATCACCTATGGTGCACATGATCGCCGAAAGTGCACTTAGTATGTGGTCAAGATACTGGATCAACCATAGTGGGTTCCAAAAACCACGCGTATCAAGGTGTGGGTTAAGTCTTAGATACGCTGTGCATGCGAAGCTCTATGCTTGAGCATAAGAAATCGTCCTTAGTGTTGCATGCATGGGCGCACGAGGAGTAGTGCTGATCTACTCTTGGAAATGTGAAGCCACCGACGTCACCAAGTCATGTGGAGATGATACCTTGGACGTAACATAGTGGGATGAAGAACCTTCAGCAAGGCGTGGCGATGTGTTGTCGGGCATCGCCAGGGCGCGAGACTTGCGGGCATCGCTAGGGCACGAGACATGCGGGCATCGCCAGGGCGCGAGACATGCGGACATCGCCAGGGCGCGAGGCATGCGGGCATCGCCAGGGCGAGAGACATGCGGGCATCGCCAGGGCGCGAGACATGCGGGCATTGCCAGGGCGCGAGACATGCGGGCATTTCCAGGGCGAGAGACATGCGGTCGTCGCCAGGGATAGACATCGGTCGTCTTCCAGAGAGAGACATCGGTCGTCTTCCAGAGAGAGACATCGGTCGTCCGCCAGGATGAGTCATCGGTGGAAGGTTATTGCGCGATGTCGTGTTTCACACAGATAAGGTGGGACCCAGGCTCCCAGCATGAGACGTCCTGCACGCGCGACACGTAGACAAAAAGGGTGTTTCAGAATAGTTGGCATCAGAGAGTTGGTATGCGCAGAGACACACGTGGCCGTACTGTTCAAGGAAGTGTGCACGCAAGCTTTCCTGCAGAGTGGGTGGTGGCAGCGGCAATTGTGGACAAGTTGGTTTAGATTCAAAAACTCACTTCTGAGAGGAAAAGAACGTTGCAGTGGTTCAAGAGTGACAGAGTGAGTTTACCTTCATCCTTCTCTTTTCTCTCCTTCGCGCTGCGATTCAGGCATCCTCAAGCGCCAATACGACGAGCGACGACTGCCCTTGGACTCCTGGGAAGTTCTCTGCGAGTTTTCCGATCAGGACGCTAAAACAGAGTTAAGGCATCCTTGAATCGCGTTGGGTTGGAGCTTGTAGTGAGATTCTACGCAAGTCCAGGTAAGGGAAGCTAGTATTTTCGTTTATAAAAACTTTAGGCGAGTAGGTTCTGAAGTGAGGGCGACGTGGTCGCCGGTTTCATATTCTTTTTCACGATGTTCTGTTTTTATGTGTGGGGCGACGTGATCGCCGGTTTTAAATGTTGATTTCGAACTCCCCTGTTTTAGTGTTGTTTGAAACTGTTTGAGATTGAAATGTGATATTCGAAAATCTGAACCTTGGAATGATTGTTGCTGTGATTGGAATCGTTCATTTAAGTGTTATATGATGTGTTGAATGTTGTGAATGTGGGATCAAGACATAGTATTTTCAGGAAAGGAAATACCGTGTTGAGATTGGTTATGAGGTGTATTGATCAGTGAGTATCCTGTGAATGAGACGATCCTGACTCTGCTGATATGATGGAGTCACATAGATGAAGTCATTCAGTTGGTGAGAGTCGAAGGAGGTCCATATGTATGGGTAAGTCGTTTGAAAGATAACTGACTTGACCTGTTATATGGATTAACCCTGTCATACTGTGAGAGTGAGGATATTGAGATTGAGATCGAGATTATGTTGATGCGCATGGCTGTGGGAACATTACAGCAATGAAGTATGACAGGTGCAGGTCTCTGGATGCTAAGTTCAACGCACGAGTCTTCCGGAAGTAGTGTCAAGTGTCTGTGTGTGATGAGTCAGTGGAAGTCTGACGTGAGAAATGAGAAACATTGAAATTTATAGACACTTGATGGAGTATGTGAATTGAACGACTCTTGAGGAAATTGTGAAATATGTGATTACTTGATGGTCATGTGAAGGGAATGAGAAAGTTGATGGTTTTTACGTGGGTGTATTAAATTTGTTTTATCTTGATTTTAAAGTTTCATATCTAAATTCTCTTTAAAATATCTAGCTTACCCTGCGTTTTTGTTTTGTGGATGTTTTCTTAAACCTGTGATGATCGTGTATAATTTACACGGGAGCAGATGATGTTGCAGGAAGTAGAGCTCCTCAGTGAGTGGTCGCCGGAAGGAGATCGCCTGTTTCTGTTTCTGTTAGGCGATCGCCTGTTTTCTGTTTCTGTTAGGAGATCGCCTGTTTTCTGTTTCTGTTAGGAGATCGCCTGTTTTCTGTTTCTGTTAGGAGATCGCCTGTTTTCTATTTCTGATAGGAGATCGCCTGTTTTCTATTTTGCTGTATTTTGTTTAAGTTTTGGAAACTGACTGGATATGTATTAAACTCCCTGTGAGGAGAAATTTCATTACATATATATATTTATGTTCACTTCGATATTATTGTTTTACCTTTATTTTATTATATAAATATGAAAAGGATTTGGCGGGATGTTACACTACCCAACATGGACTACGAAGGAAAATTTTGTGAAGAATGTGTGCTCAACAAGCATGTGAGAACCTCGTTTCAAAAGAAGGCCAAATATTGGGCTAAGCAACCTCTCGAATTGATTCATACCGACATATGTGGACCAATTACCCCTCGAATCCTTTAGCGGTAAAAGGTATTTCATTTCTTTTTTATGACTTTTTACGGCAAGTGCATCGCGTTGTCATAAGTAATAATTTGTCCCTAAGGACAGATATCGATCCCACAAGGAACAATGAATTATCAAGTACAATAATCGCTAAATATAAAACAAAACAATAAAAAGTGTGTTGAAAGTGATTGTGTTGGCAATGATCAATAAGTAAACAGACAAAGAATTGGTTGCTTCAAGTTGGAAAAATAAGGATTAGGTTTCATCTGTCTCACTCTTTCGTATTTTGATTAGCATGTATACATTATGTTCTTTGATTGAAATTGATACCCGTATAAAAGTCATTTATATCGATTTCTCGCATATAAAATTCTTAAAAATATTCCCTAAATATTGATCCCTCGCATATTTATAAGAACAACTTAGAATCAAGCTCAGACGTTAATAGCAATTAACATTTCAAGTTTATTCCTAGCACTTAAATATGTTAAATATTGTTGTTTAGGTCAGAACGCTAAAAATACTTTCCAGTCAAATTTAAGATTCTCAAACATGTCACAAATATTTAGGAGCAAAACAACAATACCAATAATCAATCAAAAACCTAATATTATATCATAGTTAAATATCACCTCAATACATAAGAGTTTGAACAGATTACTCCCAATCCCAAAGGGTAGACTTAGCCACTCATACTTCTAGCTCCTTCCATTCATCCAGTTGGTTACAATTCACTCAATGATGTTTTTCTCTCAATTTGGTACACTAGGGTTGTGCCTCTAGCTCCTATTTAACCTAATTTGCTAGGGTTAGGTGACTTCCTACGTCGCGCTCATGGGCTTAATGATAAAAACATAAGATAGCCCAATTAATCTGATGCATTCTCCCTGCTAAGTTGGACTTTTTTCTCTCTTTTGTGCGTTCTGGACCTTCCAGCTTTCTCCTTTTAGCATATATCATTCTTCTTTAGTCCAAATCTCCATTCTTCTCTAGAAACTTGTAATTAACACTAAATTTGGGAATAAAATGCTATTATTCAATTAAAGATCATAAAAAATATAAAAAGCTATAAACTCATAAATTAGGGATTTTTTTACATGTAAATTAGCAATTAATACTCATTAAGTGCCTATATTTTAATATGAAATATTACGCAAATTAGGCACTTATCACCTTTATCGATGATTTCTCACGAAAAACTTGGGTTTAATTTCTAAAAGAAAAATTCGAGGCATTCGAGGTGTTCAAAAAGTTTAAAGTGATGGTGGAAAAGGAAACTGATAGATACATCAAAGTTGTACGATCCGATAGAGGTGGCGAGTATACTTCGACAACTTTCATGGAGTTTTGCGAGGAGCAAGGCATAAGGAGATTTTTAACCACACCGTACACTCCTCAACAAAATGGTGGGCATTGCACGACTTCCATCAAAATGGTTGTGCCCTCTATGTCCAAAATTGATGTCCACATGTGAAGTTAGATGATCAAACACCGACAGTTTCTCATCTAAAACTGTTTGATAGTGTGGCTTATGCACACGTACCAGATCAATGAAGAACAAAGCTTCACTAGTGCAAAATGATGAAAGGAATACTCCTTTCCAAATGCGGCTTCGCGCTAAAACGCATTTGTTAAAAACGCGGTGACATTTTTTAAATTAGTTTGTTTTACAAATGCGGCTATTTCTTAAAACCGCATTTGTAAATGAAATCTTTTCATTTACAAATGCGGTTTTAAGAAATAGCCGCATTTGTAAAAAGTTTTTACCCTAAAATTTGAAACCCACCACTGCACTTTCACACTTTCTTCTCCGCTTTTGCTCGTTTTCACTATTCCTGCGCTCTGTGAGTTCCTTGCTTCTCTGCATCTTGAGTTCCTTGCTTCTCTGCATCTTGAGTTCCTTGCTTCCATATTGTGAGTTTCTTAAACCCATTTCATTCTCTTCAGTTCGCTTTACAAATGTTGTTCTTATATTTGCTTTTTTCCTTGCATTGGTGGAAGGTACTGTTGCATTGTTGTACTCTCCTTCCCTGGTCTGCCGCTGTCCCGCTATGCTTCCGCTATCACCGCTGGTTGTCTACCACTTCAATCACCATTTCGCACACAAGGTTGGTTCATTTTTAGATTTTTTGAATTTTACTTAGTTTATTTTGAATATTTGACTTTATGTATTATAATTTGTATATTATTTAATATAAATTTATATTATATAATTTTTATTTTGTAAAATTTATATTATTTAGTAGGTAGTTTTTATGTTAGTTTTGTTTTAGATTTTGTGAATTTTTTTTTGCTGTATTTTGAATATTGTTTTTTTTAAAAATTATAATTTGTATATTATTTAATATAAATTTGTATTATATAATTTTTATTTTGTAAAATTTATATTATTTAGTAGGTAGTTTTTATGTTAGTTTTGTTTTAGATTTTGTGAATTTTTTTGCTATATTTTGAATATTTTTTTTTAGAAAATTATAATTTGTATATTATTTAATATAAATTTGTATTAATTTATATAATTTGTATTATATAATTTGTATTTTCTAAAATTTATATTATTTAGTAATTAGTTGTTAGTTTATAATAGAATTTATGTTATGTTAGTTGTTACATTAGAATAGAATATCGTGTTTGTATTAGGTTCGACAATAATACGTGCTGGTATTGAGTCCGAGGGTGTTCGACCCTCGGCAAATGCATGAGATAGAACACTGATTAGAAAATCCTAGGTAACTATATTGCAGAATATATAATGGATCGAAGTTGGATTAATTGTGTTCGTATAAGTGATGAGTATGAAAGAGGAGTAGAAGAATTTATACAATTTGCGCTGCGTAACGCGATTAATAGTGGTCATGATGGAGGAAAGATTAGGTGTCCGTGCGTTAAATGTTTGAATGGAAGGATACTGGATGTGAATATCATGAGGGAACACCTACTATGTGATGGGTTTCTTCGATCAGTGGGATCTTACCAAAAAATGTTAGACATACCATAACCCATTTGTGCTCATTCTTCTCTTCCACCTGTTGTAAAGTCATTGATCCATTAAAACTAGATGAACTTCAAGATGAAATTATTGTTATCTTATGTGAATTGGAGATGTTTTTTCCTCCATCTTTTTTTGACATCATGGTTCATCTACTTGTGCATCTGGTTAGAGAGGTTAGATTGTGTGGACCAGTGTACTTAAGATGGATGTATCCTATTGAGCAGTATATGAAAATTTTGAAAGGTTATGTGAAAAATCATTATCGTCCAGAAGCTTCAATGATTGAAAGGTACATAGCTGAAGAAAGTATTGAATTTTGTTCAGATTACATGTCAAAAGCAAATCCAATAGGTCTTCCAGCTAATTCATGGCACCATAGGCGTTCTACAAGTAAATGTTTACGCGGTGTGAATATTGTAAGCAAATCTCGGTCAGAAGTCTTGCAAGCACATTTGTATATATTGAATAACACAGATGAAGTTATACCTTACATAGAAGCTCATAAAGCCATTGTGAAGGCAAATAATCCAAGACAAGCAGACAAATGGGTCTTGATGGAACATAATAGAACATTCATGCCTTGGTTTAAAAAGGAGGTGTTAAAGGATTCAACGGCATCGGAGACCTTGACCTGGTTGGCTGCTGGATTGAAGTTTGATGTCATTTCTTGTAAAGCGTACGAAGTGAATAATTGTATATTTTACACGAAGTCTATGGATGAAAAGAGTACAGTTCAAAATTCTGGTGTTACTCTTGAAGCCGAGTCAATGCAGTTTTCCACTTCGAAAGATACAAATCCTGTAATTGGATCAATGGCATATTATGGATTTATAGAAGAGATATGGGAGCTTGACTATACTAAGTTTTCAGTTCCAGTTTTCAAGTGTAAATGGGTTGACAATAAAAGTGGGGTTAAAATTGATGAATCAGGATTCACACTAGTGGACTTTCGAAAGATAGGGTATCGAGATGAGCCATTTATAATGGTTCAACAAGCATCTCAAGTTTTCTACGTGAAAGATCCTACGTCAGAACATTGGTATGTTGTTTTACACGAGAAAAAACAAGGGGAGGCCATAGATGATATTGAAAATGGTGAACCTCATTCATTCACACCAATGATAACTAATAAAGATGACGATGTACTTGATCATGTACATGCAACCCGTAAAGACCACAGTGAAGGAATTTACATATGAACTTGTAACCCATTATGGTAATAAATTTAGAAATATTTTTGATAATATGCATTTACTATATTATGTTTTTATTTTATATGATTTTCTTTCGATGCAGATGAACTAATGTTTGTTAAATAATTTTTTTAACAGAGATATGGGTGACGATCAAACTCCAATTAGACCCCGATCCGGACGAGGCAACAGAGGACCTACTAGGATGAAGCGTCTGGCAAAGAAACGTGCCGCTGGTGAGAAGACAGCTGTTGACATTGACCTCAACACTGGAATGGCTTCTAGTCCTAATGCAGATGACTTTAATAGCTATCTTGGAGTTCTTTCTCGTGAGAGACTCTCCATTTTGATTAATTCATGGGACGAGGTGTCAGAGGTCAACCGAAACATGCTGTGGGAGGATGTTCTGGTAAGCTTTACATAATTATTGTTATCATATAAAGCTATTTAATATTCATTGACTAACTTTAATTTGGTGATGTTATTTTACAGGCAAATTTTGAAATTCCTAATGTGGAACCGCTTCGATCAAGGATTATATCCAATATCGGACTTAAGTTTCGCGCCTTCAAGTCAAGACTGACGACGAGATATATTTTTGGTGAGCTTAAGGATGAAAGTCCTTGTCAAAGATACAATTTTATTGATGAAGAGACATGGCTTGCTTTTAAAGAAAGCCGTTTAACTGAAGAATGGATTGTAAGTGAAGTTACTTAACTATTTTTAATTATATAACATTAATGAGTTAATATTATTTAATTCACTTTGTTTATTTCAATTATGACAGCATCGGCTGAAGAAAGCTCAAGACATAGCTTTAAAGAATCTTACCCCGCACGTAATGTCTCGTGCGGGGTATTGAAAGCCTGAGCAAGCACTGATAGTTGAAAAGGAGCAATCTAGACAGGGGAGTGCATCTCAGGATGTGGAAACAGGGGTCACTTCTTCTCCATCACCACCTACGCGCCATGACAAATGGAAAAGGGCCCGAATTAAGAAGTCAGGTGCACCAAGTTCTGCACAATCAGGACTTATCATTGAAAAAATTGTAAGTTATTTAAGCCTTTTATCATCTATTATGCTGCATTACTTATATTAAAACCTCACATGATTTTTGTCTCTTGTAGGATGCCTTGGACTCCCAAGGTAATTTTGTTGCTGAAGATCGTCACGATATCCTTGTTGAAGCAATTGGATGACCTGAGCATTGTGGTCGTGTTCGTGCAGCTAGACAAGGAGTTGGGATTAAACTTTATTTTGGAGTTGCACCACGACACTTATCCTCCTCCCCCAAAGAGAGCAAACAAGAAATGGAGCAAAGGCTACGTAAAGAATTAATGGATGAGATGAGAAGGGAGACGGAAAAGATGAGGCTAGAGTTGCGACAAGAGATATCGCAACAACTTTGTGCTGACCAGCCGATTCAGACGCTTCTTAGTCCCGCTCCCAAGAGCACAAAGGGGAGTTGTGCAGCTCCTACAGCATCAGCGGATGATATCATTGGCCAAACGAGGCAACGTGAGCTACTGGTAGAGGGTGGCATGATTCCTCAGGTGGTGGCCATTGGAAAAGTCTATGAAGAGGCCACCACCTTACATAACGTTCCTCTCTCCCCTGATGCAGCAAAGGTCACGGTTGAAAGAGTACGAGTACCTGATGCTCGTCTTCCACTACCTTCAGAAGAGATAACAACTGTGGCCGAAACATTTCAGTCATTTGTAGACTGGCCCAGACACCTCATTCAATATATGCCACAACCACTGGTAATAATTTCATTTCATATGCTAATTTATATTTATATATTACATGTACTTTATAACAAATCTTTTTTCTTTTTGTAGAAACCTCGTCGGAAACCAAGTCCGAAAAAGAAGTAAGAGGTTTCGCTTGACGATCCTATAGCTTCCTTAGCTATAGTTGCTAGACAAATTGGACGAGACCCTCTGCAAGTTCCATGGGATGATACGCTTTTTGAAACAAACCCTGAGCTACCATTGTACATATACATGTCAGATCTGTTAGAATTTGTAGCTGGGGATCAGGAGCTGAATATAAAATCATTCAATTTTTTATGATGTAAGTATCGTTACCTACATTTCATTTTCATTTATGTTAAATTAGCATTCATTATGATTTAACTAATTACTTGTAGGTTTTTGAATGGTGTCTCTGTCACTGAGGGGAAGGAAAATGTGTATGGATTCTTAGATCCTGCATATACTAATCCCACTGGAGCAAAGACAAATGAGACCCAATCATACATCACTAACACCCTGGAAAAAGAGGGAAAAGAGGTTTATTTGTGCCCTTATATTAACGAGTAAGTTTAAATATATACGTTAAAAGTTTATTATATTCATGTTTTATAAATTTACTCAACTCTTTTCATGGATGATATAGGGGTCATTGGCAATTACTTGTCTTATTAGTGAATGATAGGACGGCTTTGTGGTTCTGTTCCCTACACAAGAAGATATCCACAAGTTTTAAGAATATCATTGATAAGTAAGTACACTATAAACTTAACTATGGTTGAAACTATAATTAATCCACTAACAAGGTTTTTTGTATCAACCAGTTCATGGCGTGGATATAACATTCTAAAAGGGAGATCGAATTCAAATTTTCAAAATTTGAACTGGATAAGATTAAAGGTTTGTAAGATTTTTCTTTCTCTTTTCATTGTTTAATTATACTAACTTTTACAATTTATTGAATTATAGTGCAATAAACAACCAGGAAGCTATGAGTGTGGCTATTACGTCATGCAATGGATGAGTACCATTGTAAGACTAGGTCTTACAAGTAATTGGCAAGAGGTAAGATTTCTTAAATTATTTTTATAACTTCAAACTAATTTATCTATCTTGAAACTAATTTATGTGTCAACCATTTTGAAATGCAGTTCTTCACGGATGAGGAACCCATTACTTCGGAAGCCATGACATATGTGAGACAATCTTGGTCCACATATTTCCTAAATTTTTATAACTCTACGATTTGATCAATAGTGTAGGAAGATAGAGAGAGATATATATTATTACTGTTTTTGTATACATTTTAATCAATATATGAATTCACTTTTAGCTTATCTGCACCTGTTTATCTGTCTGGCTGCCTGGGTATAATTAAACTGCACAGGTTCATTTGTATGGGATAAACAACTAAACAAACTACTCTAAAAAAAAAAACCTTATTTACAAATGCAGCTATTTACCTTAGCCGCATTTGTAAATCAAGCAAATGATTTACAAATGCAGCTATTACCAAAGCCGCATGTGTAAATGTGATTTACAAATGCGGCTAAGGTAAATAGCCACATTTGTAAATCACATTTACAGATGTGGCTTTGGTAATAGCCACATCTGTAAATCATTCCAATTTGCACCTCTGGAGCATTTACAGATGCGGCTCCAATAAAAAGCCGCATTTGTAAATCATAGAAATTGACAAGGAAGGCACCTCCTCTGATTCATTTACAGATGTGGCTCCAACGTAAAGCCGCATTTGTAAATAGTATTTATAAATGCGGCTATTTAGCCGCATTTGTAAATATTTGATTTACAAGTGCGTGTTCATCAAATGCGGCTATATAGTCACATTTATAAAATGAAAATAGTCGCCTTTGTTCTTCGTTTTTGCACCAGTGCTTAAACACAAAAGCAAAAGATATATTTTTATTGGGTATGATGAGAAGACAAAAGGGTACAAGCTACTTGACCCAATAAGCAAGAAGGTGATGGTGAGTTGTGATGTGCAAATGAATGAAGTATGCGAGTGGAATTGGAACAATTTTGGAGGTTATAATCGAAGTTGGAGAATCATCAGTCATTGTACCGAGAAGTATAACAAAAAGCTCTAAAACTACCGATGATGAAGATGAACCACGACAACCCAAAATGCGAAGTTTGAAAGATTTGTATGATTTAACAAATGAGGTACACTTTGTATGTGTTTTGGCAGATGTCGAATATATCAACTTTGAAGAGGTGATAAGAGACAAGAAGTGGCAAACTATCATGGATGAGGAGATTAAAGCTATTGACTATAACAATACATGAGAGTTAACAGAATTGCCAGAAAGAAGTCAGCCCATTGGTGTGAAGTGGGTATTCAAGAAAAGGATGAATACTTAAGGCGAAATAGAGCGGTACAAGGCGTGACACGTTGTGAAGGTATACAAACAAAAGGAGATAATCAACTAGGATGAGGTGTTTGCTCCCTTTATAAGGAATTACTTGGATGGTGTGGGCCTTTACACGGTGAGACATAAACATTCTCATCATAGTTACTCATTACACGTGAGTCAGATTGGTCTATCCTACGACAAAGTCATCTATTTTTTTGGCTGTAGTTTGGGTCTCGTTGTTCTATTGGACCTTGGTGGTGTATAAATTTGTCTTTTTCTCATAATTTATATATAATTTATATATTAAATAAGGTAAGGATAGAACTATTCTAATTAAAATACTTTATTTTTTTAATTTCTATTATTTTAGATATCATTTCCATCCTCATTTCTTACGTAATTTTCCAAATTCCATAAAATATTTATCTTGTCATAGTCACGGCTAGATTAGAATCTTTAAGAAAAAAAGTAAAATAAGAAAAAACGGAAGATATAACAGTGGAAAGAAAAGTGTACCATTTAAAGCCGAAATGTTTCGGACGTCGATAATAAAGTTAATTGCGTTGAATACAATTAACTTATAAGAGTACATCCTCAGAGTATATTAATATTTTTGTTCCTCCGCATACTAAAGGTTTTTGCCTTTAGTCCATGTATTTTTTTAGTTCTTCCAATATAATACTTTTGTTATACATGTCAATTTTTATTTTAAATCCAACCACATTAGTTTCATGTTATTATCGTCAGTCACTTCAAAAATTTTAACAGTAGAAATTAAAACAACTTTTTAAAAGTATAGAACGAAGAGATAAGAATAAAAGTGCATGGATCAAAAGTAAAAATATAATTAGGAGGGAAAATATTTAACCGTGACTAAGGTTTAAAATAGAGGTGACTTGTTAAACTAGTACGGTAGAATTCAAAATCAATATAAATAAAAGAAAAAGAAAATGTTTGTTTAAAGATTTTAACAAAATGATATTGAAATAATGTTATAAACTGATTATAGATAAATTGAATGTTTTTCTAAACTGTATTTATAACTACATTAACCTCTTTCAGATATATATGTGTAGTGTGAAAGATGATGATGTTATAAGCTTTTAAAACGATATTTGCATAAAATAAAAAAAGAAATGTATTAATCTTTGGCTACATTGAATGGTTTTGTCTTTTGACTGTGTTGCATTTTTGCTTTCTCTTCTTCTAACAGTTGACCTCATCAATTCCTTCCATGGAATTGGCGTCTTCATCATCCAAACTCCCACGGATGTACGATGTGCTCATCAACTTTAATGGAGAAGACATCCAAAGGAGATTTGTTTCTCATCTAGATTCTGCCCTCTCTGCTGTTGGCTTCACCACTTTCCTTCACCACCCCAATGCACTCAACCCAACGCACATCCAACAACCTGTTCTCAATCTCTGTCGTCTAGCAATTGTTGTTTTCACCACAACCTATTCTCAATCTGCTTGGTGTCTTCATCAGCTTCAGCAAATCATCAAATGGCATCAAACTTATTGCCGACATGTTCTGCCCGTTTATTACGAAATTCAGCCATCTGATGTGATGGGAAATTCAACACAATAAAAATAATATCTCAACAAGAGCAATAAGCAGCGGATAATAATTTCCCCAACTAGCAAGAATCTGTGAGGAGCAATAACAAAAAATGGCAGCAACAAAAAACACACTTCAGGAAGACACAGAAATTTTTAACCTGGAAAACCTTCTCAATGTGAGAAGTAAAAACCACGGGCACAAGCCAGTCAATCAAACTCCACTATGATCAATATTATGGTTACAAGAGAGTCTCAAAACAGCACAAATTGTGCTCAATAACCAGCCAAGTAGAAATACAACAGAGATGAAACAAAGAACAAGAAACCTGAAAAATTTCCAAAACTGCAGCTACCGTACGCGGCCTATATCTCACTGTTCCGGTGACTTTTGAACAATCCGAACGGTCCAATTGAAGCACCACAAGGTATGAACCTGCTGACAAAATTTCAGCCCGATCCAACGGTGGACGAAACAGCAGCAGCAATCCGAAAAAACTCGTTCTCAAGAGAAACGCTGAAAACGCTGCTGTAATGTGAGATGAATTTCTCTCTGCTCAAAACCACTTCTGCAACATCCGGACGGTCAGATTGAATTCACACAAATTATGAACCTGCTTACAAAATTTCAGCCCGATCCAACGGTGAACAAAGTGTCGGCGGCGGCCGGAAGTTACTGGGCGAAACTTTTCTATCTTTTTCTTTTCTCTCTCTTTTTCTCTCTCTGTCTCTGCTGACGGCTGTCACTCTGTCTCTCAGGAAAAAACCCTAAAGTTGATTAAAAATTAGATTGGGCCTCCACATAGGAAGTGAGCCCAACCCAACAAATCTCCCCCTCACAACTATGTGGAGATGATTGACAAACCGACAATCTCACAACAAGTTTCAAACTTGCTTCTCAATAGTGTCTTAGTCATCATATCAGCACAATTATCATTTGTATGAACTTTTGCCAACTCCAGTAACCTAGCTTCCAAGGCATCACGTATCCAATGATATCTCACATCAATATGCTTGGACCTAGAATGAAAAGTTGAATTCTTACCAAGATGAATGGCACTTTGACTATCACAAAATAGCAAGTACTTGTCTTGAACAAAACTAAGCTCTTGCAAGAGTTTCTTCACCCAAAGCAACTCCTTGCATGCTTCTGTAATGGCAATGAACTCTGCCTCAGTAGTGGACAATGCAACACACTTCTGCAATCTAGATTGTCATGCCACAACTCCCCCTGCAAATTTAATCACGTAGCCTGAGGTAGACCTTCTAGTATCTATGTCTCCACCCATATCAGTATCAGTATAGCCCACAAGGGTAGGCTTATCACCTCCAAAACAAAGCTTCAAACAAGTAGTACCACGAAGATACCTTAAAATCCATTTCACAGCATTCTAATGCTCTCTACCTGGATTAGACAAAAATCTACTAACAGTACCAACAACATGTGCAATATCAGGTCTTGTACACACCATTGCATACATCAAACTACCCACAGCAGATGCATAAGGAACCCGTTGCATATCTGATTTTTCAGTTTCATTAGAAGGACTTTGTTTTGCACTTAATTTAAAATGAGTAGCAAGAGGAGTGCTTATTGCCTTAGCATTTTCCATCTGGAACCTCTGTAGCACTCTTTTAACATAGTGCTCCTGTGACAACCAAAGCTTCTTCTCTTGCCTATCACGCATGATTCTTATACCAAGAATTTGCTTAGCAGCTCCCATGTCTTTCATAGCAAATGACTCATTCAATTGCTTCTTCAACCTGTTGATCATGGAAATATCTTTCCCAACAATAAGCATGTCGTCAACATACAACAACAGGATAATGAAATCATTATTAGCAAACCTTTTAACAAAGACACAATGATCAGAAGTAGTCTTCTTGTAGCCATGCTCACACATAACAAACTCAAACTTCTTGTACCATTGACGCGGAGCCTGCTTCAAGCCATATAGACTTTTTCTCAGCCTACACACATGATCTTCCTTGCCTTCAACAAGAAAACCATCAGGTTGCTTCATGTAAATCTCTTCTTCCAAATCACCATGAAGGAAAACAGTTTTAACATCCATTTGCTCTACCTCTAAATCAAGAGTAGCAGCCAAACTCAACACAATTCTAATGGATGACATTTTCACCACAGGAGAAAAAATCTCATTGAAATCAATGCCTTTTCTCTGTCTAAAACCTTTCACCACCAATCTGGCTTTATATCTTGGAGATGTAGAATTGCTTTCTTGCTTTACCCTGTAAACCCACCTGTTTTCTAGAGCCTTCTTGCCTTTTGGCAATTTCACCAAGTCAAAAGTGTGATTATCATACAAAGACTTCATTTCATCTTGCATTGCATCCAACCACTTTTTCTTTTCTTCACTCTCTATGGCCTCAAGATAATACTCAGGTTCTCCTTCATCTGTCAAGGTAACATAGTCATCAGAAAGATACCTGGTAGATGGTTCCCTCTGCCTATTAGACCTCCGAATTTGAACTTGAGGTGGTTCAGAAGCATCACCAAGATCTTCATCTTGTGACATCCCATGTTCCTCGTCAACGTCATCAATAGGAACATCAAAATCTTCTCGAAGTTGCTGATCATCAACATCATCATGTTGCTCATCATTCTGAACATTATTCTCAATAGTATCCAGATCACGCAGAGGCATTCGAACTGGATCAACATTAGACAATCTATTATCTATCTCAGATGTTGTCTTCTCTATCTTGTCAATATCTTCAATGGTTTGATCTTCCATGAACTTCACATCACGGCTTCTAATTGACTTCCTCTCAACAGGATCAAAGAACTTGTAGCCAAATTCATCCTGACCATAACCAATAAAGATGCACTGCCTTGTCTTCGCATCCAACTTGGATCTCTCATCCTTTGGAACATGCACATATGCTTTACAACCGAAGACTCGCAAATGATCATACTTGACATTCTTGCCAAACCAAATCTTGTCTGGCACCTCACCATTCAAAGCAACTGCAGGACTCAAATTAATAACATGCACTGCAGTGTACAAAGCCTCACCCCAAAAATGCTTAGGCAACTTTGCTTCAGAAAGCATACACCTAACTCTTTCTATCAATGTCCTGTTCATTCTTTCTGCTAAACCATTCAGCTGAGGAGTTTTAGGAGGAGTCTTTTCATGTCTGATACCGTGTTGCTTACAATAAACATCGAACGGTCCACAATACTCACCACCATTGTCAGTACGAATGCATTTAAGCTTCTTGCCTGATTGTCTCTCAGCCAAAACATGAAATTCTTTGAATTTTTCTAGAACTTGGTCCTTTGTTTTCAAAACATAAACCCAAAGCTTCCTGGAACAATCATCAATAAAGGTAACAAAATAAAGTGCACCAGTAAATGACTTTACCTTCAATGGGCCACAAACATCAGAATGCACCAATTCAAGCAACTTTGACTTCTTTGAGGGAGGATGCTTCTTGAAGGATACTCTGGTCTGCTTACCAGCCATGCAATGAGAACATTTCTCCAACTCTGCACTCTTCAATCCCGGAAGCACATCCTTTTTAGCTAAACAATTCAGCCCCTTCTCACTGATATGACTAAGCCTTCGGTGCCACAAAGAAGCATCCATATCCATGGCGTTCACACTGTCTTTAGCAACCAATGCTTTTGTCCAATACAGTTTACTAATTCTCTCTCCTTTGGCCACAATTAGATTACCTCTGGAGAGTTTCCACTTTCCTGAACCAAAGTGATTTTCATAACCACTATCATCAAGCATCTGCACAGAGATCAAATTAAAGCGGATATCTGGAGCATGTTTGACTCCTCTAAGCAACAACTGCATTCCCATATTGGTTTGCAAGCAAACATCACCAATACCAACTACCTTAGACACACCATCATTACCCATCTTCAACACTCCAAAATCACCAGAAGTGTAAGATGTGAAGAACTCCTTCCTTGGTGTAACATGCAATGTAGCACCACTGTCAATTATCCACATGCTCTCATCTGATACAAGATTAACTGAGTCATGGTCACGGAGAATAATAAGATCATCATCACAAGTAGCAGTAGTAACACGATCATCATTGTCATGATGTTTCTCCTTCTGCTTCCCTTTCTTATCTTTGTTCTCCTTTTTCCAAAGAAAACAGTTTCTCTTAATGTGCCCTGTTTTGTGACAATAATGACACTCCACATTTTTGTATCTAGACTTGGACTTACTTCTGCTGTTCTCTCTACTCCCTTTCGGTTCCCTTTTCTGACTTCTCCCCCTATTTTCAGTGACAAGTACCTCGGAATGAGATGAAGTACCATGAGCCTTCCTTCTCGTCTCCTCATTAAGTACACCACTCTTGACATTTTCCAAGGAGACAACACCATCAGGAGATGAGTTTGTAATTGAAACCCGAAATGTTTCCCAAGAATCTGGTAGAGTATTCAGTAGCCATAATCCCAACACCTCATCATCAAATTTGATGCCCATTTGTGACAATTGATCTCGGAGCCCCTGAAAATTATTTAAGTGATCTGAAATAGAAATCTCCTCCTTGTACTTCAAATTTATCAAGCAATTCAACAAATATAATTTATTGTTTCCTGTACTAGAAGCATACAAAGTCTCAATCTTCTTCCACAAGGATTTTGCATGTTCCTCATTAGCAATGTGATTATAAACATTGTCTTCAACAAACTGACGAATAAAACCACAAACCTGTTGATGCTCAAACTTCCATTCCTCACCAGTCTTGTCTTCTGGCTTTTCAGTAGCAAACACAGGAAGATGCAATTTCTTCACAAATAACAGATCCTTCATTTTTCCCTTCCATAAGTGATAGTTAGTGTCGTTCAAACAGATCATCTTATTTGTATTTGCCTCCATCATTCAGGTAGTCAAATAGCCCCAACCAAGGAGCTCTGATACCACTCTGATGGGAAATTCAACACAATAAAAATAATATCTCAACAAGAGCAATAAGCAGCGGATAATAATTTCCCCAACTAGCAAGAATCTGTGAGGAGCAATAACAAATAATGGCAGCAACAAAAAACACACTTCAGGAAGACACAGAAATTTTTAACGTGGAAAACCTTCTCAATGTGAGAAGTAAAAACCACGGGCACAAGCCAGTCAATCAAACTCCACTATGATCAATATTATGGTTACAAGAGAGTCTCAAAACAGCACAAATTGTGCTCAATAACCAGCCAAGTAGAAATACAACAGAGATGAAACAAAGAACAAGAAACCTGAAAAATTCCCAAAACTGCAGCTACCGTACGCGGCCTATATCTCACTGTTCCGGTGACTTTTGAACAATCCGAACGGTCCAATTGAAGCACCACAAGGTATGAACCTTCTGACAAAATTTCAGCCCGATCTAACGGTGGACGAAACAGCAGCAGCAATCCGAAAAAACTCGTTCTCAAGAGAAACGCTGAAAACGCTGCTGTAATGTGAGATGAATTTCTCTCTGCTCAAACCACTTCTGCAAGATCCGGACGGTCAGATTGAATTCACACAAATTATGAACCTGCTTACAAAATTTCAGCCCGATCCAACGGTGAACAAAGTGTCGGCGGCGGCCGGAAGTTACTGGGCGAAACTTTTCTATCTTTTTCTTTTCTCTCTCTTTTTCTCTCTCTGTCTCTGCTGACGGCTGTCACTCTGTCTCTCAGGAAAAAACCCTAAAAGTGATTAAAAATTAGATTGGGCCTCCACATAGGAAGTGAGCCCAAACCCAACATGATGTACGTCTTCAGATGGGTGATTTTGGAAAAGCCTTCAAAGCAACTGCACACCAAACATTCTCACCACAACAACTGAGGCATGGCATGTCCAGATGGAGCCACGCACTCACCAAAACTGCAAATTTCTTTGGATGGGATGAGAATAATCACAGGTAAATCACTCACTTCCTCAATCATATTTTAAGCTTGTAATTCAATATTGTTAGTACATGACTTCTTCTATAATTGCTATTGAACTTGAAGGAGTGATGCAGAACTAGTGGATAAAATTGTTAAGGTCGTTCTTAATTTACCACTCTTGTCTATAACTAAATTTCCAATTGGATTACAATCCCGTGTGGAAGATGTGATTCTAACCATCAAAAGTAAATCCACCCAAGTTTGTACTATAGCGATATGTGGAATGAGAGGATCGGGTAGAACCACTCTTGCGAAAGCCATCTACAATCAAATTCATGATACATTCATGGAGAAAAGTTTCATTGAAGATATTGCAGAAGTTAGTCAAACAAGAGGGCTTGTTTATTTACAAGAACAACTTCTTTTAGATGTCCTAAAAACAAAGGTGGAGATAAGTGACGTTGAGATGGGAAGAAGTATGATTCGGGAAAGACTATATGGGAAAAGGGTGCTTCTAGTACTTGACGATTTGAATAAGTATGGCCATTTAGACTTCTGGGGAAGTAGTTCATGGTTCGGTGAAGGAACTGTAATAATCATTACAGCGAGAGAAGAAGACCTACCGAGTATGCTTCAAGTTGATTCTGTTTTTCGGATGATTCCAATGAATGCAAACGAGTCTCTTGAGCTTCTTAGTTGGCACGCATTTAGGGAACCAAAACCAAAAGAAGAATACTATTTACTTGCAAAAAGAGTAGTTGCTTATTGTGGTGCACTTCCTCTAGCTCTTGAAGTCATTGGAAGTTATTTATATGAAAGGACGAAAGAAGAATGGAATAGAGTATTGTTAAGATTAGACAATATTCCCCAAAATAAAGTTTCACAGATGTTGAAAATAAGCTTCGACGGTTTACGTAATCAAATAGAGAAAGATTTATTCCTTGATGTATGTTGTTTCTTTGTTGGTAAAAGCAGAGCCTATGTTACCAAGATACTAAATGGCTGTGGAGTAGACCCTGATAGTGGAATAAGAGTTCTCATAAAGCGTAACCTCATAAAAGTTAAAGAAAACAACAAATTTGGAATGCATCATTTGCTACGAGAAATGGGAAGAGAAATTATTTGTGAAATTTCAAGAAAGGAATCTGGGAAGAACAGTCGACTGTGGCTTGATGAGGATCTAAAACATGCATTGTCAAAGAATACTGTAAGAACATTCTTAATCTATGGTTTTGAAACTTCTTTCGGAAGTGGTTGATTTCTCATGTGCAATACAATTGTTTTTCTTAGCTCTTTTCATCACCGGATACAAAAGTCATTCAGAGAATGCCTACCCGAAGAGATTTCTTCGAACGTTATCCTTTAGAAAGAGACACATCGAGACTGCCGAAACTCGCTGCAGAGTCTGAGGAGCATTCTATGAAACTGAAATGGATCAGTTTGCAAGGGTTTCCTTCAGAATACCTACCTAAAGACTTGTATCTGCATGATGCAATAGTGATTGATTTAAAACACAGTCTTCTTCGATCCGTCTGGAAAGAAATCCAGGTTTTTATTACGTGCCATTTTCTTTTAAAACTCAACTTAAAATAGAAATAGTATTTGTTTCAACTTATAGCAAATTTATTTTTTCATTTTCTTTTCTAATATTCTTGAAGGTTTTGGCATGTCTAAAGGTCCTGAATCTTAGTCACTCGAAGTACTTGACAAAAACCCCTGACTTTTCGAGACTGCCAAGTCTTGAACAGCTCATTTTCAAAGATTGTCCTAGATTGCGCGAAGTACACCAATCTATTGGTTGTCTCTGCAATCTTATACTGCTAAATTTGAAGGACTGTAAAAGTCTAAGCACTCTCCCAAGAGAGATATGTAAGTTGAAATCTTTGAAAACTCTCATTATATCTGGTTGTTCGAAAACTGACCTATTGGAAAAAGATATAGTGCAAATGGAATCCTTGAGAACTCTAATATCTGAAAATACAGATGTCAAACAAGTTCCTTTTTCAATTGTATGCTCAAAGAGCTTTGCATATTTATTCCTACCTGGATTTGAGGGATTATCACATAATCTTTTTCCTTCTGTGATTGGGTCTCTGATGTCGCCAACAATGAATCCCTTATCTTATATTCATTCCTTCATGGATATGGAGGATAATAGTTGGGATGATATTTCACCATTGCTTAGCAGCCTTGCGAATCTTCGAAGTGTTTTGATGCAATGTGACGCCAAGTTTGAACTACATGAGCAAGTAAAAACTATATTGGTCGAATATGATGCAAATATTACAAAATCAGAAATTTCAAAGCATAATTTCAGGTCTTCTCTGACTGGTGTTGGAAGATACAAAGAATTCTTCAATACTGTGAGCGATAGCATACCTAAGGTTCTTCTCTAGCTTTCCCTTTGTTTATTACCTTCACCATCATTTTAGCTATTATTTCTGAGAACATAAAATAATCCTAATGAAGTATCTAGTAGAAACTACAATACTGAACTTTAAGCACCCTTCGCTTCTATAGCCCACGACTTCATCTAAAAGTATCTGAGTTGAATAATCAAATAACCAAGTGATTATGCTTATACTAAGTACTTGCAAATTGATTTCTATTTTCTTGCTTTACTAGCTTCATGGTTTTTTTATTCCCAGTGATCATATAAATATAAACTAAGAGAGACAAAAACAGAAATGCAAAATCATGGTGATATATACATAACAAAACTATTAACCAGATTTGTTTTAATCATGTATAACATTTTTGTTTCACTAAACATGCCCTTGTTTGTCACTACAGGTATTTTCAAGCAGTGAGTCATGCGATGTTTCTCTCCCAGGTGACAACGACCCTTATTGGTTGGCCCATATGGGTGATGGACATTCTGTTTCTTTCACTGTGTCTCAAGATCGTGAGGTGAAGGGAATGGCTTTGTGTGTCGTTTATTCATCAACCTCCGAAATCATTGAACCTAAACATACTACTGTCTTAATTGTTAATTACACGAAGTGCACATGCCAGATACACAACCATGGCACAGTAATTTCCTTTAACGATGAAGATTGGCATGACATAATGTCAAATTTAGGATCAGGAGACAAGGTGGAGATTTTTGTGACTTTTGGTCACGATTTGGTGATTAAGAACATAGCTGTCTACCTGATATATGGTGAGCCAAGGAAAAATTCCCTCATTAGATTCATAAAGAAAATAGTAATGTGACTTTTCTGGTAAGTCATTTATCTTCTTTTTGAACAGTAGGATCATCTTTTTCCCATATTTTCCTATCTTTATAGTGTAGCTTATAGTTAAGAAATTCATGTTTATTTTATACCCTGTTTCTCACTCCTCAGTGGTGCTTCCTTGGCTTTGCTTGAGCTGTTTATTGTATTTGTTTTCTGGTTTTTTACTTTTGTCAATTCTTTTCCCTTTAAGCATATAATATTTCAATAGGAATCCTCTTAAAATAAGACATTGCATTATGATATAAAGACAGCTGCTGTTCGATGTTTTGCTATGTGTTTTGTTTTGCTATCTCCTAGGTAGTCTCTGTTTTCGTTTGAAGATTATATAAACATTCAAAGGATATGTATAGACACAACCATTCAAAGGACACCAAAGATGAGTACATTTTTTTATAGTGGTGCAAGGGCGTTTAAAAAATTCGACCAACGCACCCCAACTTTGGACCACTGGAAAAATAAATGTTATGCTAATACCAATGAAATTTTCTCCAATATATTCCTTTTTTAATATTATGCGTCCATTTTTTCAAGTTTTAAAATATAATACATGCATCTTTGTTTACATTACCCATTCATCTCGTTAAGATAAATCATTGTAACAAAAAAAAAAGTATAAATATAATTTGAAAAAAAAATACGAGAGGTCATTTTTTATATATAAGAAACAGCGTAAAATAAACATGAATTTGTTAACTGTAAACTATACTCAGGAAAACAAGAATAGGATCATAGGATTAATTCCATAACTCAAGGGTTCCTGCTGTTCTCAAAGAAGTCACATAGTTATCAAGGATATATCCAATGCTTGTTGGGCTTACAATTGAAAAAGGCAGTTGTTTGACAGCTGTATTTTCAGCAATTATAGTTATCAAGGATTTCATTCACACCATATCTTTTTCCATTAGGTCAATCTTCGAACAACCAGATAGAACCAGAGTTTTTAAGAATTTCAACTTATATATCTTTCAGGGGAGATTGCTTAGATTTGTACAGTCCTGCAAATTTTAGCAATGTAAGATACCAGAGGCATCCAATAGATTGATGTACTTACTTGGAATGACTAAGATTAAGGACTTTTAGCCACGTCAAAACCTTAAGGAGATAGTTTTTGATAAAATATTAAATAAGTAAATGAGAAAACGAAATAGTAATAAGTGGAAACAAATAATGATTTTAAAAGAGAATGGCACGTAATAAAAACCTGGAGTTCTTTCTAAACGAAACGAAGAATACTGTGTTTTATGTCGATCACTATTGCATCAGGCAGATAAATATCGTTAGATAGGAATTCTTAGAAAGGTACTCGGAATGTCCAGCTAATTTCAGCAATCTTGATGGGTCTCTTACCTCTAAAGGATAAGGTTCCAGGAAATCACTTCCGGTAGGCAATCTCTGAATCACTTTTGTCCTCTTAGATGAAAAGAGCAAAGAAAAAGAAATATATTGCACATGGGAAAGCAACCACTTCCAAAAAGAAGTTTCAAAACCATAGATAAGGATGTGCTTACCGTATTCTCTGACTGTGCATATTCTGCATCCTTATTAAACCACAGTTGACTGTTCTTCCCTGAAATTTGACGAATAATTTATCTTCCCATTTGTCGTAGCAACAGATGCATTCCTAATTTGTTGTTCTTATTATGAGACTACACTATATGAGAACTCTTATTCCACTATCAGCGTCTATTCCACAAGCGTCTAATCCATGGCCATTTAGTATCTTAGTAACATAGACTCTGTCCTTACCAACAAAGGAAAGAACATACATCAAGTAATAAATCTTTTTCCATTTGATTGTGTAAACCGTCGAAGCTTGTTTTCAATATTGTGTAAAATAAATATGAATTTAACTGTGAGCTATACTCAGAAAAACAAGGAAAGGATCAGAAAGATAAATTGCACTAGAGGACACAAGGATTAATTCCATAACTCAAGGGATCCTGCTTTTCTCAAAGAAGATGAATTGTAATAAGGACACACGGATTGATTCCATAAGTCAAGGGATCCTGTTATGTTCTCAATGAAGAACATTAACTTAGCAGAAGTCACACATTACCATTTTCTTAAAGAACTTAATTAAGGTATTTTCCTTTGGCTCAAGGCAAGAATACATTTCCAAGCCATTTGATTCACCATATATCAGATAGGCAACTGTGTTATTGACCACCAATCCATGACCAAAAGTCACAAAAATCTCCACATTGTCTCCTGATCCTAAACTTGACATTATGCCATGCCAATCTTCATCATTAGAGGAAATTACTGCACCATGCTTGTGCATATGTAACGTGCACTTCGTGTAATTAACAATTAAGACTGTAGTAAGTTCAGGTTCAATGATTTTGGAGGTTGATAAATAAACAACACACAAAGCCATTCCCTTTATCTCATGATCTCCAGGTACAGTGAAAGAAACAGAATGTCCCTCACCCTTATGGGCCAACCAATAAGGATCATTGTCACCCGGGAGAGAAACATCACAAGACTCACTGCTTACAAATACCTGCACAATGAGATGAAAAGCTTTGTCAATTATGTAATTTTTCTATTCAAACTGTCTTCTGCAATTAATATTTTATAATTCAAATTACAAAATGAGAATTATAATCAAATAATGTAACTCATAATTAAGACATACCACTGATAATTAATTTAAACAAATCTGGCTAATAGTCTTGTGTATATAACACCATCATGTCCTTAGGAGTTAGAATGCATTTCTGTTTTCGTCTCTTACAGTTTATAATTCTACGATCATTGGGAATAAAACAATTATAAAGCAAGTAAAGCAAGAAAGTGGAAATAAATTTCCTATTAAATAGTATAAAAGTATAATCACTTGGTTAGTTGATTATTAAAATTAGATACTTTCAGATGAAGCTGTGGCAACAGAAGTGAAGGGTTCTAAAAGTTTCATATTGTAGTTTCTGTGAGATACTTCATCCGGATTATTTAGTGTTCTCGTAATAATAGCTAAAATGATAGTGAAGGTTATAAACAAAGGGAAAGCTAGAGAAGAACCTCAGATATGCGATCGTTCACAGTATTGAAGAGGTCATTGTATCTTCCAAAACCAAGGAAAGAAGACCTCAAGTGATGCTTTGAAATTCCTGATTCTGAAATATTTGCACCATATTCGACCAGAATAGTTTTTACTTGCTTAGATTGCTGAAACTCGGTATCACATTGCACCAAAACACTTCGAAGATTTGCAAGAATTTTAAACAACGGTGCAATATCATCCCAACTACTATCCTCCTCATCCATGCAAATCAAATGAATATAAGATAGGGGATCCATTGTTGGTGACATCCAAGACCTAATGATAGAAGGAAAAAGATTATGTGACAATCCCTCAAATCCACGTAGGGATATATATCCAATGCTTTTTGAGTATACAATTGAAAAAGGCACTTGTTTGACAGCTGTATTTTCAGCAATTAGTGTTATCAAGGATTCCATCTGCAGTACATCTTTTTCCAATAGGTCAATCTTCGAACAACCAGAGAGAATGAGAGTTTTCAAAGATTTCAACTTATATATCTTTCTGGGGAGATTGCTTAGACTTGTACAATCCTTCAAATTTAGCAGTATAAGATTGCAGAGACATCCAATAGAAGGGTGTACTTCACGCAATCTTGGACAATCTTTGAGAATGAGCTGTTCAAGACTTGGTAGTCTCGAAATGTCAGGGGTTTTTGTCAAGTACTTGGAGTGACTAAGATTAAGGACTTTTAGCCATGCCAAAACCTTCAAGAAGATAGTTTTTTGATAAAACATTAGAAAATAAAATAAAATAGTTATAAATGAAAACAAATAATGTTTATTTTAAGCTGAGTTTGAAAAGAGGATGGTACGTAATAAAAACCTGGGGTTCATTCCAGACGAATCGAAGAAGACTGTGTTTTAAATCAATTGCTATTGCATAATGCAGAAAAAAGTCGTTAGGAAGGTGTTCTGAAGAAAACCCTTGCAAACTGATCCATCTCAGTTTCGTATAATGGTACTCAGAATTTTCTGCGAATCTCAGCAGACTTGATGCGTCTCTTACCACGAAAGGATGACGGTCGAAGAAATCTTTTATGGTTAAAAACATTTTCAAAGGCAATCTCTGAATGACCTTTGTGCCCTGTGACGAAAAGAGCTAACAAACACAAATATAATGCGCATGAACAAGCAAACACTTCAAAAGAAGTTTCAAAACCATTGATTAAGAATTTTCTTACAGTATTATCTGATAGTGCATGTTCCATATCCTCATCAAGCCACAGTCGACTTCTCTTCCCAGGTTCCTCAGGTCCCTTTCCTGAAATTTGACGAATAATTTCTCTTCCCATTTCTCGTAGCAAATGATGCATTCCAAATTTGTTGTTTTCTTTAACTTTTATGAGGTTACGCTTTATGAGAACTCTTATTCCACTATTATGGTCTACTCCACAGCCATTTAGGATCTTCGTAACACAGGCTCTGCTTTTACCAACAAAGAAACAGCACACATCAAGGAATAAATCTTTTTCCATTTCATTATGTAAACCGTCAAAGCTTATTTTCAATATATGTGACATTTCATGCTGGGGAATATTGTCTAATCTTAACAATACTCTATTCCATTCTTCTTTCGTCCTTTCATATAAATAACTTCCAATGACTTCAAGAGCAAGAGGTAGTCCTCCACAATAAGCAACTACTCTTTTTGCAAGGAAATGGTATTCTTCTTTTGGTTTTGGTTCTCTAAATGCGTGCCAACTAAGAAGCTCAAGGGACTCGTTTGGACTCATTGGATTTATCCGAAAAACAGAATCAACTTCATGTATCCTCAGTATGTGTTCATCTCTCGTTGTAATGATTATTATAGTTCCTCCACTGAACCAATGGCCGCGTTCCCATAGGTCGAGTAATGCACAAAACTCAGGCACCTCGTCAAGTACAATGAACACCCTTTTCACAGAAAGTCTTTCTCGAATCATTCTTTTTCCCATCTCAACGCTGCTTATCTTCACCTTTGTTTTTAAGACATCTGAAAGAAGTTGTTCTTGTAAACGAAGATCCCCTCCTATTCCACTAAATTGTCCAATATCTTCAATAAAACTTTTCTCCGTGAATGTACCATGAATTTGATTATAGATGGCTTTGGCAAGAGTGGTTTTACCACATCCTCCCTGTCCACATATCGCTATCCTACAAACTTCCGTGGATTTACTTTTGATAGTTCGAATCAGATCCTCCACTTGGTATTGTAATCCAACTGGAAATTTAGTAACAGACAAGACTGGTAAATTAAGAACGCTTTTAACAATTTTGTCCACTAGTTCAGCATCACTCCTTCAAGTTCAATAGCAAGTATCGAAGAAGTCATGTATTACCAAAATTAAATCACAAGCATAAAATTTACTCATTGATTGAGTGATTTACCTGTGATTGCTCTCATCCCATCCAAATAAATTTGCAGCTTTGGTTAGTGCCTGGCTCCATCTGGACATGGCATGCTCCAGTTGTTGTCCTGAGAATGTTTGCTGTGCCGTTTCTTTGAAAGCTTTACCAAAATCACCCATCTGAAGACGTACATCAGATGGCTCAATTTCATAATAAACAGGTAGAACATGTCGGCAATAAGTTTCGTGCCATTCAATGATTTGTTGAAGTTGATGAAGACACCAAGCAGATTGAGAATAGGTTTTGGTGAAAACAACAATTGCTACACGACAGAGATTGAGAATCGGTTCTTGGATGTGCGTTGGGTTCACTGCATTGGGGTGATGAAGGAAAGTAGTAAAGCCAACTGCAGAGAGGACAGAATCGAGATGAGAAACAAATCTCCTTTGAATGTCTTCTCCATTAAAGTTTATGAGCACATCGTACATCAGTGGGAGTTTGGATGTCGAAGACAGCAATTCCATGGAAGGAATTGATGACGTCATCAACGATTACAAGATGAGAAAGCAATAATGCAACAAAATACACCCAAGATTAATACTTTTTCTTTTATACTTGTGGAATCGAGTTAAGACCATAAGAGAACCTTCTTTACTCTAGCATTTAAGATATGGCTAATTCTTTATGCAACTGAAGTAAATTGAAAAAGGAAATTTTGAATATATATTTTTATTCTAAAATAGGAAAATCAAAATCTTATTTTGAAAAAACTATTATGAAATAAAAAAATACATTTTAGAAAAGAAATTTTGGACATCCATAAAGTTATATTATGGAATCTAAAAAAGTGTTTTGAAAATTTAAATTTGAAAAGTTATTTGATAAGGGATTCCAAAATGTATTTTGATCCACACCCCTCTTTATTTTAGGGCATTTTTGCCTTTTCAGATAAGAATCGGGTGTAGGTTCAAATTTCATTGTGTGCAAGAAGTAATTGCCTCAATATAGTGGCTAACACTTGCTTTGAATCATAGAAAAGAAAATATCAATAATTAAAAAAAAATTTAATTATATTTTTTTAGAGATTACATATATCAACTTTACTTTTTATTTTAAGAACATTACATTATCTCTCCTTTTATTTTAGGCATATATCCCTTTTAAGTTTAAAAAAAAATACATTATTTTTTCACATTTGTGTATATCTAAAGAGGTCATTGTATCACAACCTTCAAGAAAACACTCAAACTGTTGAGTGCTTCTATCATACATTAAATGGATTGAGGCCAGAAAAATTGAAGAGATCCAAAGGTCAAAGGACTGAGCGAATCCAAAAAGGTTGAGAGTAAAGATTCATTCACCATGAAGAAAGTCAAAATTTGCTTACGAAAGGCTTGAAAATCGTGCACAAAAATAAGAAAGAAAAGGATTTCGGTTGAAGCCAAGCCCAAGCCAAAATCACTTCATGGCCAAGAAAGGGAAAGTGTTGGGCTCAGGTTGGAGTGAATCCCTGATAGATCCTAGACTTTGAGAATCCCAAGAAGCCCAAGAACTGGTCTTGAAGCCCAAAGATTACTTTAGCTTTAAGAAAGTCAATCTGTGTGGATTGGCCTGCGCTGAGCAAACATCAAATCTCACGAATCCCTTAGAGCTCCATTCTAAAATTCTATAAATAGGGACTTCAGGACTTCATTCCAAAGCATCGAGAGGTCTCGAGAAATCGAGAGGCGGAACCATTAAGAGTAAGAAAGGTACTGAGAGGCATAAGAGAGAGATCATAAAAAAACCTCAAGGTTGAATCCTAACCAAGACTCTAGAGGAAAGGATCAAGAGCCTAAGATGGCCAAAAACATTCAAAGGATTCATGTTTTTTGTTCTTTAGCTTCTCATCTTGAGTATTTATTGTAAGATTTTATTATGAGTTGTTAAACTTATCCTGTTTGGATTGAAAAGCAATGTGATATCTCTTAAGTCATTATTGTCTATGAATGCTTGTTTTTATATGGAGATTTGAATTACTTAGGTTTGGTAGTATGTTTAATTCTCAATTGTGAGGAATGACCACTAATTGTCCTTGGAGCATGAATGAGGTTGGAAGACAAGTTCATGTATCTGAACCCTAACCAACCAGCCATAGTTCTCAATGGTTATTATTAAAGGAAAAGAAAGAATAGGGTAAATCCCTTGTGTATATTGAACACATAGGGTTATGTTTATATAAGAAAAATAAACATATGGGCTAAGCCCATTACATAAATATGAAATATAAAACAATAACTATAATATCTCATAATATCTAATAATATCTAATAATATCTAATAATATCTAACACTCCCCCTCAAGCTGGTGCATATAGATCATATGTACCCAGCTTGTTACAAATGTAATCAATCCTAGGCCCTCGTAAGGATTTAGTAAAAATATCTGCTAATTGATTATTTGAATTAACAAACTCAGTCTTGATATCTCCCGATATAATCTTTTCTCGAATGAAATGACAATCAATCTCAATATGTTTGGTCCTTTCATGAAAAACTGGATTTGAGCTAATATGAAGAGCAGCCTGATTATCACATATAAGTGTCATTTGAGTGACCTCTCCAAATTGCAATTCTTTAAGTAACTGTTTAAGCCAAATAAGCTCACAAGTAGCTGAGGCCATAGCTCTATATCCTGCCTCTGCACTAGATCTGGCCACAACACTTTGTTTCTTGCTTTTCCAAGAGATCAAGTTATCACCAATGGAGACACAATAACCAGAAGTTGATCTTCTATCAGATGGAGATCCTGCCCAATCAACATCTGAATAACAAACGACTTTAGTATGGTTATTATGACCATATAACAAACCTTTTCTAGGAGAACCTTTAATGTACTTCAGTATACGAATGACTGCATTCCAATGATCTTCACATGGAGAATTAAGAAATTGACTCACCACACTGACTGCAAAAGAAATATCAGGACGAGTAACAGTGAGATAGTTCAATTTTCCAACTAATCGCCTGTACTTCTCAGGATCTAAAAGAGGCTCCCCCTGATTGGGTAGAAGCTTGACATTGGGATCCATGGGAGTATCAACAGATTTCGAATTCATCAACCCAATTTCCTCCAAAATATCTAATGCATATTTCCTTTAAGAGATAACAATACCATTATCGGATTGTGCTACCTCAATCCCCAAGAAATATCTGAGTTTGCCAAGATCTTTGGTTTGAAAGTGTTGACAAAGGTGTTGTTTTACTTGTGAGATGCCATGGTGATCACTGCCTGTAAGAACAATGTCATCAACATATACTACAAGATAAATACACCCAGCACTCGAGTGACGATAAAAAACTGAATGATCTGCTTCACTGCGAGTCATACCAAACTGTTGAACAACATTACTAAATTTTCCAAACCATGCCCTAGGAGACTGCTTAAGGCCATATAAGGATTTGCGAAGACGACATACCAATCCAGAAGACTCCCCCTGAGCAACAAAACCGGGAGGTTGCTCCATATAAATTTCTTCCTGCAAATCCCCATTAAGAAAGGCATTTTTGACATCTAGTTGATAAAGAGGCCATTGTTGAAGATCAGCCATAGCTATGAATAAGCGAACAGAAGCCATCTTTGCCACTGGAGAAAAAGTATCACCATAGTCTAAACCAAAAATTTGGGTATAACCCTTAGCCACAAGACGAGCTTTGAGACGATCAATAGTACCATCAGGACCAACTTTGATAGCAAAAATCCACCTGCAACCAACAACAGATTTCCTAGATGGTAAAGGAACAAGTTCCCAAGTTCCATTATTCTGAAGCGCATTCATTTCATCAAGCATGGCCTGACGCCAACCAGGATGAGCTAAGGCATCACCTACAGATTTTGGAATAGATACAGAAGAAATAGACGAAAGACAAGTATAAAAGGGTTGAGATAGTCTATGATAACTCAAAGCAGTATAATGTGGAGAGGGATTATGGGTAGCACGTATACCTTTTCGGATAGCAATAGGAAGATCAGGTTCAACTATCGGAGGTTCAACTGTCGGAGCCGGAGGGGGATGAGGTGTTGGCACTAGAAGAGAGTCATCTGATGGATGATGAGACGTTTGACGACGACTATACACCTGAAGAGTTGGCGGCGGTGGTGAATCTTTAGGTGCACTAGGTACAACAAGAGGGATATTAACTTGATTAGATGAAGACATAGAAGGAGAAAGACAAGATTTAAAGTAAAGGGAAGATTCACTGAAGGTGACATCTGCTGAAATAAAATAACGATTTAGAGAAGGTGAGAAACATTTTTATCCTTTTTGTGATCTAGTGAACCCTAAAAAGACACATTTGTGTGATTTAGGAGATAATTTATCAAGACCAGGACTAAAATTATGAACAAAGCATGTGGACCCAAAAACTTTGGGAGGTAAAGAGTGGAGAGGGTCATGTGGAAATAAAATAGAATGAGGAATTTTGTTATTTAAAACTGAAGATGGCATTCGATTAATGAGATAACATGCACTAAGAACAGCATCACCCCAAAAACGCTGAGGAACATCACCATGGATTAAAATAGTACGAGTTGTTTCAACAAGATGTCTATTCTTGCGCTCAGCTACCCCATTTTGTTGAGGTGTATAAGCACATGAAGTTTGATGAAGAATACCATGAGAAGCCATAAAATTTTTAAAAGAATGAGAAAGATACTCACGTCCATTATCACTACGCAAAACGCGAATGGAAATTCCAAATTGATTTTTAATTTCATTGTAAAATATTTGAAATATAGAAAACAACTCAGAACGATTTTTCATTAAAAACACCCAAGTACATCTTGAATAATCATCAATAAAAGTAACAAAATACTGAAATCCTAAATTAGACTTAATACGACTTGGTCCCCAAATGTCAGAGTGAACTAAGGCAAAAGGAGATGAAGCACGTTGTGAGACACTACTAGGAAAAGAACTACGAATGTGTTTCCCTAACTGACACGACTCACATGATAAACCAAACACATTAGACAAACTTGGAACAAGCTGCTGCATCTTGGCAAGACTAGGATGACCCAATCGAGCATGAATGAGAGATGGAGAATCCATAATCGCGCCAACATGGGCAGAGATCTGTAGGTGATAAAGTCCATGAGACTCACATCCGGTGCCAATCATCCGTCCCGAACTCCGGTCCTGTACAGAAACAGAATCTTTGGTAAAAGAAATAACACAATCAAGGGAACGAGTGAGACGACTAATGGATAATAAGTTAAATGGAGACCCAGGGACATAAAGAACATTATCAATAGATAAAGAAGGAAAAAGGTTAATAGTACCAACACCATGTGATGGTACCTTATATCCATTGGCCATGGTAACTGAAGGTAAATAACCCGTAGTAGATAGGGAAGAGAAAAAAGATTTATTACCAGTAATGTGATCTGTGGCACCTGAATCTAGAACCCAAGGGCCAACGGAAGTAGAGTGAGTGAGGCCAACAAAAGATGTACCTGAATGTGCAACAGAAGCTGTGGAACTAGAGTTCTGGCGATCCTCATACCATTTAAGAAATTCATTGAAAATAGCAGGCTGGCCTGGGGTATCAATTAAAGTATGGTCCACAGTAGAAGGTTGCACAGGAGCACTTTGAGCAACCGCAATAGATTTAGGAGGACGACCATGTAAGGCATAACATCTGTCAATTTTGTGTCCAAGTTTGCCGCAATGGTCACACTTGTGACGCCCTTTGCCCGGCTTGTGAGGACGAGTACGATCATTATGCTGAGAGACTAAAGCAGAAGAGTCATCTACATGAGATGTTAATTCAGTGGTGTGTTTACTTGGCACACGCAGAAGTGTAGAACAAGTGGAAGTAAAATTGGGTACAATAGGGGATCCCAAAATTTGATCACGAACATGAGAATAATCATCAGGAAGACCATGTAAACCCAATAACATGAAGAACTTGGATCTTTGTTCTAGTTCTTGAGAAGGAGTGGAGGCAGGAGGTACTAACTCATTAAAATCATGAAGAAGAGCATGAAGTTTACCTAGATATTCTGTCATTGTACCATCAAGACGTTTGGGAGCAACAATTGTGAGGAGATTTTGACACACACCATAAAGACGTTGAGTATCATTGGTGTATAATAATTTTGCTTGTTCCCAAACTTCTGAACAAGTCTCATAGGTACGAAAAATTTGTTTTAAAGATGAATGAATGGTAGATTTGATAACAATGCATAATTGAGCATCAATTTTCAACCAACGGAAAACCTCATTTTTAGCAACATTAGGATGGGTAAAATGATCAACATAACCTTGACTCTTAAGTCATAATTTAATATCTGAGGCCCATGTATCATAATTGGTTCCATCCAATTTGTCAATGGAGAGATGAACATTGACATAATTAGTATAAATAGACGGATCCGACATTATGACAGCAGAAGGAGTCACAGTGGCAGTGGCAGCAGAAGAAGTCGTAGTGGCAGCGGTGACAGTTCTGGCAAGGCGGTGGCTGGAAAATTCCAGTGAACAGTGGGTTCACCAATAAAATTTGAACCCTAACCTTATGCTCTAGATACCATATTAAAGGAAAAGAAAGAATAGGGTAAATCCCTTGTGTATATTGAACACATAGGGTTATGTTTATATAAGAAAAATAAACATATGGGCTAAGCCCATTACATAAATATGAAATATAAAACAATAACTATAATATCTCATAATATCTAATAATATCTAATAATATCTAACAGTTATAAAGCGTGGAGCTGAGACTATAGTGAACTGTTTCATCTTAATGCAGAAATAAGGTATATAATGCAATTGGGATAACTTATGGTTCTAGATAACCTTGTGCAAGGAATTGACTTGATTTGACTATAGGGAACAAGGAGTTAACATAGCATTTATAAATAACAATAACAAGGGAGATTCACAAAGCTCTTTCAATCCTAACATTTTGTGTTATATTGTTATTCCTTTACTTTAGTATCTTGTTAAAGTTTCACCTTTCAATCTAAATATCATAGTAGTTTTATTATAGTTAGTTATTTATAAAATATATGTAACTAACCTCTATTTTTGCATCACTTCATCTTGAAAGATATATTGACTATGATAAACATTAATTCCCTATGGATACGACAACCATCAATTGTACTACAATTAGATCGGTCTGCTTACCGAGAAAAGGATTTCAAATCCACTACAAGTCACTTGTGAACAATGGGTTGATGAAGTTGAGAAGTTTCCAACATCCTATTTTGTATTCACATGTAGTGTCACAAATGTACAATTGCAAATAACATGGCCTTGACCCCGCATTTGGAAAAAATCTTCCTATCTTGTGATATATTGCACCTTGAGCATGAAAACTATATATACTACAACCACTTGCAACTCTATTTTCATCCATGTGAGCACCAGGTGAAGTGAATGATATGTTGTCTAAAACGTTTACTTTCAAATAAGCAACCAGAAAATATTTGAAGCAACTCATATAGAGCAGAAACATATAGAAGTAACACTTTCCCATTCGAGCAACACATATCACGTGACTCGTGGTAAAATAATTATGAATGACAAATGTGCAAATGTAGTTAGAGTAGGAAATTGCAATTTGACGATCGCACTAGCATTTGAAGATTTTCAAATACTGTTACACGTCCATTGAAATTTATGTTGCATTCTACATTTTTAATAATTTGGAATAAAAACAAAAAATGTATTTTGTAATTCATAGAATTACATATTGAAGAGGAGGTAAAAGTACTTTATTGAACTTCCATAACTTAAATATTGTTATAAAAGTATATTAACCATGTTCAATGTCAAAGACATGTGTATTACTTGGTCCTCCTTCATCGTCATTCGATCTTTGAAATCCTTGTGCCAAAAAATTACAACCTATCATGTTAAATAAATGAAAAATATATTAAAACTAAAATATTTTTAGAAATTGACATATTATAAGCTTAATGAATGATATATATAATATAATATATTAATTAAAAAAAATTATAACATAAATTACAAAGAATATAAAAAATTGAACATGTACTTATCGTGCAAAATGTTTAGAGATTTTATAATTGAACAAAATTTGCATTGCAACAATTAGGAAAATTGAAGGAGAGTTGGGAAGTAAATTAATAAAATACTATAAATAAAATTTTGGTAATAAAAGTGTACTGATCAAGTTCAATGTTAATGACGTGTGTTACTTGATCATGTTTCATAATCATTATATCTTTGAAACATTTGTGGGTAAAAACTATAACCTATGATGTTATATAAATAAAAATTATATAACATGTGATTCGTTCTAATTCAAAAATCTTTAAATTGCAATGCTAGGAAAGGAGAAGTATAAATAAATTACTAAAATATCATAAATTATATGTTGATGATAAAAGTATATTAACCACATTCGAATCTAACTGATATGTATATTATTTGGTCCTGCCTCATTATCATTAAATCCTTCAAAGTTTTATGGTGAAAAATATAACCTAACATGTTAAATAAATGAATAAAATTATAGAAGAAAAAATATAAAGCAATATATATGTGTATGTAATTTTTAATGTAAATATATATATATATATATATATATATATATATATATATATATAAATACACTATTTTTTGTTGTACATTTGTACGACTACAAATTAAATATTAAATATAACTAAAAAACTATAGCAATTTATTTGGATATATTCTATTTAATATCTTTTTATATTTGATTTCCTTAATTCATTTGGGTAATCCGAGCTTGATTGTAATGGTCTTTAAATAAATAACATGTCATGTTAAATAAATTAATAACATTATATGAAATAGATTCAAATTTATATGAACAATAAATAACAATGTTTTAATAAAAGAGAATAAATATAAAAATAATATTTGTTACGTTATATAATATTTATGTTACTTGCATTATAAGTCTTTTTTTCTATATGATTTTGTTTTTCTTCGTTAAATGATCAATCTTCATCTTCTATTTGTACCATTTAGTCTTCGTCTTTCTCTTTGCTATTCTAGTACTGATATTCTCTTTGCTATTCTAGGTAGAGAGTCCATGCTAATTGTGGTTCTCAACTCTATAGCCAACCTCTCTACAAAACCTAGTTTGTTGAATGTTTACTGAAATTATCTCCTATAGTTTGTATTAACTTTTTTGACTTAATCCCAAGTCCCACATCAGTGGGTTCATTATTTAGGAGGAGGTTTGAGGGTTATAAATTAATCTCTCCTCCTTCACTGTAGATCATCCCAAGTTGTAATATCTTCTCCCTCATTAATAAGAGCAGGTTGTTTCAGTTGTGCTAGGAGATTAGGCTAAATTTGGCTGAACTCCAATAAAAACATTCGGGTGTGTTTTTCCTCTTTATCTCTTTTATTTTTCCGCTTTATTTATTGGTATTATGTTGTTTTCTTTTCTGTAGTAGTATAGTATTCAATATTATATGTCGGGTAGCTCTGTTAGTGTTTTGTCTAGTTCATTTATTGTATTGGTTCATTTCACTAGTTGTATTGTTTTAGTGGGAAAATTACCCGATTTTCCCAACAAGTGGTATCAAGAGTCGAAGGTTCGTCCTTGGGTTGTCTTTTTTGTAATATTGTAATATTGAATACTATATTTTTAGTCTGTAATGGCAAATCAAGAAGTGAAGGATGTATCCAGGGTGTCAGGCTCCTCGTCATCATGGTCGAGATTCCTAGTGTCCACTTTGAAATTGGCGGTGGAAATATTTGATGGCACTGGCCATTTCGGCATGTGGCAAGGAGAGGTCTTGGACTCTCTTTTTCAACAGGGTCTTGATATTGCTATTGAGGAAGAGAAACCAGAAGAGGTAAATGAGAAAGACTGGAGTGCGTGCAGAACTATTCGATCCTGCCTGTCCAAAAAGCAGAAGTATGCTATAAAAAAAGAGACTTCTGCACACAAAATGTGGAAGGCATTGGAGGACAAGTTTCTAAAGAAGAGTGGTCAGAACAAGCTCTTGATGAAGAAAAGATTGTTCCGATTTGACTACCAAAAAGGCACTACTATGAATGCACACATCACTATTTTTAATCAATTAGCAGTAGACCTGTTGAATCTAGATGTGAAGTTTGAGGATAGGGATTTGACTTTGATGTTGTTATCATCTCTTCCTAATGAATTTGAACATTTGGAGACTACGCTTCTTCACGGGAAGAAGAATGTGTCGTTAGATGTTGTTTGTTCTGCTTTGTATAGTCATGAATTGAGAAAGCAAGATAAGATGAAAAATCAACGACATCAGAAGAAGCATTGGTGGCAAGAGGTCATCAGCAAAGCTAGACAAAGGGGAGAAGAGGAAGGTCTATGTGTAAAGGTAGAGTCGTTGCCAAAGATGAATGTGCCTGTCATGAGAAAGGACATTGGAAGAAAGACTATCCAAAACTGCAGAAGAAAGGGAAGGCTCTGCAAGATGCAAATGTTGCAGAATGCAAAAGTGATGTGGAGTTAGATATCTCTTTGATTGTCTCACCTTCAACATCATCGCATCCAGATGAGTGGATATTGGATTCAGGTTGTACTTTTCATATGTGTCCCATTCGGGAATGGTTATTTGAATTTCAGGAACTCGATGGCGGGGTTGTTTACATGGTTAATGATAATCCATGTAAGACAGTCAGGATAGGTTCAATCAAGCTGCAAAATCATGATGGATCCACCAAAATTTTGCAGGATGTGCGGTACGTGCCAAAGTTGGAGAAGAATCTCATCTCATTGGGGGCTTTAGAATTTAAAGGCCTAGTTGTGATGATTCAAGATGGAATTCTTAAAGCAACTTTAGGAGCACTGGTGATGATGAAAGCCATGAGAAAGAACAATCTGTGTTAGTACCAATGTAGTACAGTGGTGGAGATAGTAGCGGCAACAACTTCTAGCACTAAGAAGGATGTTGAGGCAAAGAAGTTGTGGCATATGAGGTTGGGACATGCTGGAGAGAAATCCTTGCAAATTCTTGCCAAGCAGGGATTGTTGAAAGGTACAAAGGCTTGCAAACTAGAATTTTGTGAGTATTGTGTTCTAGGAAAACAACGAAGAGTGAAGTTTGGCATTGCAATTCACAATACCAAAGGTATTCTGGATTATGTGCATTCAGATATGTGGGGACCTGCCAAGACTCTGTCAATCGGAGGTAGGCATTATTTTGTCACCTTTGTTGATGATTTTTCCAGGAGAGTTTGGGTGTTTACCATGAAGAACAAAGATGAGGTGCTTGGAATTTTCCTTAAGTGGAAAGCTCAAGTTGAAAACTAAACAGGAAGGAAGATCAAGGTTCTCTGAATAGACAATGGAGGAGAATACAAGAGTGATTCGTTCTTGAAGGTATGCCAAGATTGTGGCATAGTTCGGCACTTCATTGTTAGAAAAACACCACAGCAGGATGAGGTGTCGGAACGTATGAACAAGACACTTGTGGAGAAAGTTCGTTGTATGTTGTTTAATGCCGAGTTAGGCAGAAAGTTTTGGGCTGAGGCTATGACATATGCTCAACATCTCATCAATCGTTTGCCATCATCTGCTATAGATGGCAAAACCCCATTAAAGGTATGGTATGGAAAACCTACTAATGATTATGATTCTTTGCATGTTTTTGGTTCTATTACATATTATCATGTGATTGAATCAAAGTTGGATCCACGGGCAAAGAATGTTATTTTCATGGGCTTTAGTCCTGGAGTGAAGGGATAACGTTTATGGTACCTAGAGGCAAAGAAGACGATTATCAGTAAGAATGTTATCTTTGATGAATTTTCCATGTTAAAGAAGATAAGTCCAGAAGGAGCTGATAGTACTCTACAGTAGGTGGAGTGTGCTCCGAAGCAAGTGGAGTTTGAGCAGACAGTAGTGATCCCAACACTAAACACCACTAAGGAATCTCCTATGGCAGAAGAAGAGTCAAATGAGGAAGAGGTTCCTACCCAAGAACCTCAACAGCAATCGACGCCAACTGCAGTTAGAAGACAGAGGCGAGAGATTCAGAAGCCTACTCGTTTCATGGACATGGTTGCCTATGCACTTCCAATTGTTGATGATATTCCATCCACTTACCCAAAAGCCATTTTGAGTTCAGAGAGTGGTAATTAGGCAAGTGCAATGGAAGAGGAGATGCAGTCTTTGAAGAAGAACAAGACATGGAAGCTGGCACAATTACCAAAAGGTAAGAAACCAATTGGGTGCAAATGGATATTTGCAAAGAAAGAAGGATTTCCTAATAAAGAAGATGTTCGCTACAAGGCAAGGCTGGTTGCTAAAGGCTTTACTCAGAGGGAGAGAATTGATTATAATGAGGTATTTTCTCCAGTTGTTAAACATTCCTCCATTCAAATTTTGTTGGCCTTGGTAGCACAGTTGAATTTGGAGCTAGCTCAACTTGATGTAGCGGTGATTTGAAGGAGAAATCTATATGACTCAGCCAAAAGGATACAAGGTTGCTGGTAAAGAAGATTGGGTTTGTAAACTTAGCGAATCTTTGTATGGATTGAAGCAATCTCTGAGACAGTGGTACATACGATTTGATAAGTTCATGAAGGATAAAAAATACAAGAAAAGCAAATACGATCACGGTGTGTATTTGCACAAACTTCAAGATGGTTCCTACATTTACTTGCTTCTTATATGTTGATGATATGTTGATTGCAGCAAAGAGCCAAGTTGAGATTGACAGGTTAAAGGCTCAGTTGAGTAAAGAGTTCGAGATGAAGGATTTGGGGGAAGCCAAGAAGATTCTCAGCATGGAGATAAACAGGAACAAAGATAAGGGGAAACTTTGGCTATCACAGAAGCAGTATTTGCAGAAGGTACTACAACGTTTTGGTATGCACAAAGATACAAAACCTATAACTAGCCCACTTGCTCCTCATTTGAAATTGAGTAGCCGTTTATCTCCGACGACTGATGAAGAACGAGAATACATGGCGAAAGTCCCATATGCAAATGCAGTTGGAAGCTTGATGTATGCAATGGTGTGTATAAGACAAAATATTTCACAAGCGGTTAGTGTTGTTAGCAGGTACATGCATGATCCAGGCAAGGGTCATTGGCAAGCTGTGAAATGGATTCTACAGTACCTCCAACATACTGTAGATGTTGGATTGGCATTTGAGCAAGATGAATCACTTGGAAAATGCAAAGTTGGATATTGTGATTCTGATTATGCAGGTGATTTGGATAAGTGACGATGTACAACTTGCTATTTGTTTACTTTAGCAAATGCGCCAGTTAGTTAGAAGTCTACTTTGCAGTCTACGGTGGCTTTGTCTACAACAGAGGCAGAATATATGGCGATTACAGAGGCCGTGAAGGAAGCAATTTGGCTTCATGGGTTGCTTAAAGAATTAGGAGTTGGTCAGAAACAACTTGAGGTATATTCTAACAGTTAGAGTGCTATTCATTTAGCAAAGAATCAAGTCTTTCATGCACGAACGAAGCAAATTGATGTTCGCTATCACTTTATGCGTGAGATTCTCGAAGAAGAAGAGATTGTTCTCTAGAAGATTCACACTACGAAGAATCCTGCAGATATGCTCACCAAGGTGGTTACAAGGGCCAAGCTTGAACATTGTTTAGACTTGGTTAATATCTTACACATTTGAAGTTGGTGTCCGGAGGTGCAAATTTGAAGTAATTGTTTATTTATTTTGTTATATTTGTTTGAGATGGTTCATCTTACATCCCAAGTCCTACATCGATGGGTTCATTGTTTGGGAGGAGGTTTGAGGATTATAAATTAACCTCTCCTCCTTCACTGTAGATCATCCTAAGTTATAATATCTTCTCCCTCTTTAATAAGAGCGGGTTGTTTCAACTGTGCTAGGAGATTAGGCTAAACTTGGCTGAACTCCAATAAAAATATTCGAGTGTGTTTTCCCTCTTTATCTCTTTTATTTTTCCGCTTTATTTATTGGTATTATGTTGTTTTCTTTTCTATAGTAGTATAGTATAGTATTCAATATTATTTTTCGGGTAGCTCTGTTAGTGTTTTGTCTAATTCATTTGTTGTACTGGTTCATTTCATGTATTGTTTTAGTGGGAAAATTATCCGATTTTTGCAACAGTTTGTACGTGCTCCAACTAACATTCATATATCTTCTGCTGCAAGGTTTCATCTTCTTAATCTTCTTCTTATCCTCCCTCATCTCCTCCTTCAAACTAATTATTTTACATCAATCATTTCATCCTGACTCCGCTGTTGATTCACAGTACCCTCAAGCACAGCATGGTTAACAATATTGATGTAATTAGTGTCTGATTACAGTAGGATAATTAATAAATTCTTATTTTTTTTATTAGTTGTGATACGATTTGAGAAAAAAAAAATTACTATGAATGAAAAAAAAATGTATAATCTTGTAAATAAGTTATTTATTAGTTTTAAAATTTAATGTTTTATGCTTACAAGAAGAGATCTTCAGGCTCAACTACAAGCCTGATATTGGATGAGGAGGAGAATTACGAACTTCAATTTTGCCTATTCTGACTGGGTCTTATAACCTTTAAACTGTCTATATTCCTTAAGTCTTTTATATTTAAACAGGTGCTATTTAGGGTGTTGTTGTGATGCAGATGTGATGCTAGAGAGATGAAGAATGAAGGCTACAGGAAATGAGAAGGAAATGTTAGTGTGGATGTGTCATAGAATCATAGAAGCATAGGCTCATGAATTCTGTTAATGACCTTTCCTTATCTTTCTTTGAAGGAGAATTAACATTAGGATAGGGTAAACTCTTCAATTGTGGTATCTCATCTTTCACCTTTTTCTTTTCACTTTCTTTTTCTTTTTCTTTTCTATTATTAGGATAGGGAACAGATTGTGTTAAAGTTTAGCTAGAGTTTAACAATAATAATAATAATAATAGTAATTTTATCAATTATCATACACAAAGCTAAGAATGAACAACTAGAAAGGGAATACAATAAACAACTCAAGCACAGCCAAGAAGTTATAATGCGAGAGGTGAGAAACAAGACAAAATAAACATTGAATTTCTTAACTATAAATTACTACTCAAAACATTCTTTTTCCAAGTCATTTGATCCACCACATATCAAATAGAGAGTTGTGTTCTTGACCACCAATCCATGACCAAAAGTCACGAAAATCTCCACCCTGTCTCCATATCCTAAATTTGACATTATGCCATGCCAATCTTCATCTTTAAAGGAAATTACTCTGCCATGCCTGTGCATATGTAATGTGCACTTTGTGTAATTAACCACTAAGACACTTGTAAGATATTCAGTTGCCACGATTTCAGGGGTTGATAAATAAACAACACACTAAGCCATTCCTTTCATGTCACAATCCTGAGGCACATTGAAACAAACTGAATGTCCCTCACCCACATAGGCCAACCAATAAGGATGGTTGTCACCTAGAAGAGAAACATCACAAGACTCACTGCTTGCCAATCCCTGTACCAGGAGATCAAGGCTTAGTCATGTTTGTAATTTTTCTATTCTAATGATCACCAACAATCACTATTTAATCTTTCCAAATCTCAAATATTGGCATTTTTAATTCAAATTACAATGTAATACACAGATCAAATTTAACCAAACTGATAATAGTTTTGCTGTTTATTTCTGCTTAAGTATTACAGCTCTTTGAATCATGTGTAGCATGATCGTTTGGCTTGTCGATCATTAAAATCAAGTACTTTTAGATGAAACATTCCGACTACAGAAACGAGCTGCAAAAAGGTAAGTAATGTAGTTTCTTTTAGATATTGTATTAGGATCATTTCATGTTGTCTTAACTAATAGCTAAAATAAATGGTGAAGGTATGTAAACAGAGGTAAAGAGCTAGAGAAGGAACCTCAGAAACGCTATTGCTGAGAGTATTGAGGAATTCATTGTAACTTCCAACACCAATCAAAAAAAACCTCAAGTGATGCTTTGAAATTTTTGATTCTGTAAAATTTACACCGTATTCAACAAGAATTGTTTTCACTTCATTACATAGTTGAAACTCCGTGTCACCTTGAACCAAAATACTGCGAAGATTTGCAAGGCTGCTATGCAATGGCGCAAGGTCACGCCAATTATTATTCTCCATATCCATGCAAAACGGACTAACAAAAGATTGGGGATTCAGTGTTGGTGACATCCAAGACCGAATGATAGAAGGAAAAATACTATTTGACAATCCTTCAAATCCACGTAGAGATATATATCCAATGCTTTTTGAGCTTACAATTGAAACGGGCACTTCTTTCACAGGTGTATTTTCAGCAACTAGAGTTATCAAGGATTTGATCTGTGCTATATCTTCTTCCAATATGTCAATCTTCAAACAACCAGAAAGAATGAAAGTTCTTAAAGATTTCAACTTATATACCTCTCTGGGGAGATTGCTTAGACTTGTGCAGTCTTTCAAATTTATCAGTACTAGATTGAGGAGATCTCCAATGGATTGGTGTACCTTGGACAAACTTGGGCAATCTTTTAGAATGAGCTTTTCAAGACTTGGTAGTCCTGAAAAGTCAGGTGTTTCTCTCAAAAACTTGGAGTGACTAAGATTAAGGAATTTTAGCCACTTTAAAACCTACAAAGATAGTTATTTTGCAAAAGATTAGAAAGAAAATAGAAAAATGCAATAGTTATAACAAGTACCAATTATACTATATCTATTTTAATTAACCTACGAGTTTTAAAACAAAAAAAAGCACGTAATAATTACCTGAGGTTGTTTCCAGACGAGTTGAAGATGACTATGTTTTAAATCAATTGCAATTACATTTTCCATATGAAAGTTATTTGGTACGTACTCAGAACGAAACCCTTGCCAAGAAATCCATCTCAATTGTTTAGAAATGTACCCATAATCTCCAGTAAGTTGTACATGATCCAGTTGTAGCAGTCTTAATCTCTTCATTTTCTTGAAAGCACCAGCTTTGAAGCAATCTCTGCTGGTTGAATGCAGTTTCAGGGACAATCCCTGGGTACCTTTTGTCCCCTGTGATGAATATAGCAAAGAGATACAATTGAGAAATCTCTCAATATTTGTTGATCATTTACTTAATGCTGAGCCTAAAAGGTCAACAAATGCGTTGCACTTGAAAAAGAAAATAAATTCAAAATAAGTTTCAAAATCATATAAAAAATATTCTTACAGTATTCTTTTTCAGTACATCTTTTACATCATCCTGAAAAAATAACCGACTCATTTTCCCCGGTTTCTTTGACCTACTTTGACGAATAATTTCTCTTCCCATGACTCCTAACAAAGGATGTATTTCAAGTTTGTTGTTCCTTTCAACTTTCAGAAAACCACGTTCCATGAGAACTCTTATTCCAATATCAGCATGTAGTCCACAGCCATTTAGTATATCTGTGACATAACCTCTCTCTTTACCAGTAAAGAAACAACATACATCAAGAAATATATCCTGTTCCATGTCATGTAAATCGTCAAAACTTAATCTAAATATCTTTTGAACTAGATCAATGGGAATTATTTTTAGTTTCGACGATACAGTTTCCCAGTCTTCCATTCCCATTTCACATAAAGAGGAACCAAGGACCTGAAGAGCTAGTGGTAGTCCTCCACAATAAGCAACCATGCTTCTGGCAAGTTCATTAAAATCTTTTCTTGGTTCTGCTTCTCTAAAGGCATGCCAACTAAAAAGCTCAAGGGACTCACTTTCATTCATAACATCCATTTTATAAACGTAATCAACTTTGAGTCGGTTCAGTACGTGAACATCTCTAGTTGTAATGATTATCACAGTTCCTTGACCGAACCCTTCACGATTCCCACATAGATTTTCTAATTGGTCAAACTGATTCACATCATCAAGCACAATCAGCAACTTTTGTCGAGAAAGTCCTTTCTCGATCATAGTTCTTCTATTCCTCAACAATTTCAACCTGGGGTTGTATATTAGAATATCATAAAGAAGATTTTCTTGCAAAGGAACACGCCTTCCAAATACTTGATCCCAAACTAGTCTAATATTTTCAATAAAACTCTTACCGATGAATAGACGGTAAATTCGATTATAGATAGCTTTGGCTAAGGTAGTTTTACCTGATCCTCCCATTCCCCATATCCCTATCATACAGACTTTGGTGGAATGATTTTCAATACATCCAATCACCTTTTTCACGTGCGACTCTAATCCAACAGGAAATTGGGTAATAGACAAGTCTGCATAGCCCAGCAATTTCTGAACGCGGCTAACAATTCGCTCCACAAGTTCAGCATCATGCCTTGAAGATGAAGGGTAATGTATTACGAAAAATAAATCACAACCTTAGCATATGCTTCATTCAGTCTCAAACAGATGAAAGTACGAAGAATTCAGTTGTTTACCTGAAATCCCTGACATCCAAACCACTGATACCTACAGGTGTGGTGAGTTCACAGGTCTGCCTGGACAATGGATGCTCCAGTTGCTCTCCTGAATAGCTTTTATGAGCAGCTTCTTCCCACGTTTTTCCACAATCATCCTTCTTATCACGTACATCCAAAGGGTCAGTCTCGTAAGATATGGACAGAATTATTTGGCCAAAAGTTTCGTGGCACTCAAAGATTTTTTCAAGCTGAAGAAGACAGCAGGTAGATTCAGCGTATGATTTGGAGAAAATGATTATTGCAATCTTAGAAGCTGCTATTGCTTGCATGTGTTCTTCCATCTCCATTCCCTCCTGCAGATTCCCCTCCTTGATCAAAGTTTTGACTTGAGCTTGTAAAAGGGCAGAATGGAGATGAGAAATGAACTTTCTACCGATGTCTACTCCCCAAAAGTTGATGAACACATCGTATCTGAACTGGGGTTCTGATTTTAAGGAGGATGAAGACGATGATGAAGAAGAAGAAGCGAACTCCATCAAAGGAATTGAAGTCAACTCTTCAAAAGCAATAATGTTAAGATGTTAAAATTACAATTGTTTATGGACTTATCATCTCATCTAAGAGTCTGATAAGAAATTTCATATTTCTTTTGTTTATGTTTTTTTGTAATGCAGTGACAAGGAGTTTATCATTTTTTTAATTAGGTGAAAAGTTACCCTAAAAGCCATTTTAAACCCATCAATCCTCTATCTTTTAAGCATGATTACAATTAATGAATATTTGATAACATAATTTAAAGATACGGAAATCTGATGCTAAACAATAAATATATAAACCAAGCAGCATAATACAACACATATAATTGAGAAACACCGGAGCAGTTTGAACATTGAGGCATAAAGTTCAACAACAAAATTTAATTAAAACAATTGGAACATAATTTACCCTGGGTAAGACAAGTTAAAAATTCTGATAAAATTGGCTGTTCAAATGGATACTTTTTTTTTTTTTTGATCTTTACACATAGAATATGGAAACTTAGGCCAATTCATCCCTCCATTCCTTGCGTAGCTCTCTTGTAATAGAGGACATTCACTGATGTTAAGGAAAGAAAAAGGAAGAGGGAGCAATTCCTTTTGTGGCAACAACTTAAGGTTCAAACAGTTTGCAATCTGTAGATTTTCAAGAGAGATGAGAAGTTGAAGTCCCACACCATTCAAGAAAGAAATGTCTCTGATGCACAGTGACAGAAGAGAAATTGGAAGCAATTGCTTTTTCATCAAGCCATCTATCAGATCATCTCCTCCAATGGTTACTTTCTAAAAGAAAATTAAGAAACTCAGTATCCCACTCAGGATGGATGCTATTGTGAGTGCTCAACAATGAAATACCTCAAGTTTTAGTAAATTGAAAGGTAAACCCTCTTCTGCAAATAACTCGAGACAAGGAAGCTCACAAATAAATATAATATGTTAATTTGTCTAATATTAGTGTCTTATTTTCTTCTTTTTTTTTTCAATGTATTATCATTTTTATTTTGAATTTTATTGGGAGAGTTTACGTGTGCAGTTGAAAAAACAAGTTACTTCTTGTTGAAACCGAAAGAAATGACTTTGGTGATACAATCTTCAATAACGAAAGAAAAATTCTGAACAAAAACATAATATTTTAATTTTTAATGGAAAAAATAGACTTTCAACCTCTTTAAATATAAATTGAAATTTATTCACCTTACTTAGAATTTATCCTTTTATTATTATTATATTGTTTACATTAAATATCTTAGTTTTAGTTATGTAACAACATTATTAACTTTTTTGAGTAATTTTAATTGTATTAGTTTAAAAAATATTTATGCAAAATTTGTGTTATTATGATGAAATTATATTATGTATCATGTTATATATATATATATATATATATATATATATATATATATATATATATATATATATATATATATATATATATATTTATCATGTTTATATTATTTTAGAAAAAAATTCAGAAATTAGAAAACAATAATAACTTATTTAGTGATAGAATCGAGATTTAAAAATCAGTTTCCAAACTGGTCATTGTTGATTGTTGGTAGTCTGTTTCAATCACTAGTTCTGGTTACAAGTCAATCAAAAATTCGATTAGTTATTTCAATCACAAAATTTATTTAGTTATAACTTCAGTCACTAATTTCAATCAATAATTTAATAACTGATTATAATCATAAATTATAGTTATAGATTCGAGTACATATTTTAATCACAAATTTAGTCATTATTTATGTAGTATAGACATGAACACGAACACTGATACGATACAAGTACGGATACAGAAATAAGTATAATTTTTAAAATGTAGGATACAGAGACATGGATTTATATATTATATAATTATGAATTATATAAATTGACAGTAAAGATTTATGTGCACAAGTATGTTTTAGTTTTTTTTAGCAGAAAGATGTTTTTTATAAATGATTCAAATGGATTTGTTCCTTATTTTTATAATTATACTAAAAATTTATACAATAAATTTGAATTTTTAGAAAACTAATGTATTTCTTCTTTTTAAAATTGTATTAGAATCCTGCTAGAATAGAGAACTCTAACAAATATTTTTTAAATCAAACACTTCACTGATACATGTCCTACGAGTGTTATACAAATATCATATTTTTTACGTGTATCCGATACAAATACGTTATTTAAAATGGAGTGTCCGAACTTGATAGTGGATTATTTTTCATTTGGCCAGATGAATGGACCAGTCTTATTAGTAAGGGCAGAGTGCATATTAAAAAGTGTAGAACTACTGGGTCAGGAGAAGGCAAATGTTTCGTTTCACCTTTTCTCGGTTTTCCTTGTGTGTCCAGCAAATGTGGAGGAATCAGAGTGGAGGATAGAAAAGAAAGTGTGTACAGTGTACGTGAGTCAGATTCTCGGTGAAGAAAAAGGATGAGAGAGAAAAGGTAAGGGGTGCTAAAAGTGAGAGTGGGTGTGAACAGAAAAAAGAGTAAAGGTGAGCCGGGGGTAAAAAGGAAAGTGAAGAAAAATAGTAACAACAAATAACTTTTTAATTGAAAATATAGAATTTATTGGCAACTTCTTCCTGCACGTCTACAAATTTCTTTCTGCATCCCATCATTTTTTGGAAAAGATGATTTTGCTCCCTTTAAAAAATGACTTGCAGGCTTTTCTGAAATATTTTCATAACATCTTTTTCAGAATATGTTTTATGAATTCCAGATTTATCAATCTGGAAATAAATAAAAGAAATTTCCAAAAAAGATGTTTCAGAATGACTTTTTGTTTTTTGGATTTTCTATTTCAAAAATATTATTTGCTTACAGAAACCATTATTCCAAAAACACTAAAAACTGTAAAGAATAATTTTGGTATTTTTGAAGAATGTAGGGTGCAGGAAAACGAATGTAGAGGTGTAGGAAGAAACACCCAAATTTATTTTATGTTATTTTTTTTTTATTTATTGTTGTTTTTTCTTTTTTTTCTATTTTTTCTACCGTTTTTATCTTTATATGATTTTTGTTCATTTTGATTTTTTTTAACTTTTTTTTATTTAAAAGACTCTTTTTTTTTCTTTTTCAAGTTTAGTACAAATTTTATTTACTGGATGAAATTGGATGTTCACAATATTAAAATTGAATTTTAACATTTTTTTTCTTTCGAGAGATATTTTTTATCAGTTTTTTTCTTTCGAGAGATAAATAGATAAAAAGATAAGTTAATTTATTTTCGAATTCTGAATTATAATAAAAAAATATTTAATTAAAAATATAATATTTGAAATTAAATAATATAGATATATATATATATATATATATAAAAGATAACATGATGCAATTTAAATTATATCTATTGCATGGTTAAAAAAATGATGAAGAATGTCATTTTAAGCATTCTACTAATTAATTTATTACTACATATTTCTTATATAATAAATGATGAATAATAAAATTTTAATATATTTTAATAAGTATATGCTTATCACGGTATGAGTTTAAAGATAATATATATAATTTAAAAGATACAATGATAAAGAGAGAAAAGATATAAAGAATACATTTAAAAGATAAAATGATAAAAACATAGAAGATATATTTTATAAAATTAATATTTTGTTTGAAGAGACAGAGAGATAGATAAAAAAAAATAAGAAAGAATATGATTTTGAAGACATAGAAGATAAAAGTAAAAGATAGATATAGAAGAGTAACATTAACTTATAAATAAGAGAAAAGTTTTGTTGACACCATTAAAAAGAATAAAATATATACATTTGATACTGTTTATAATAATATAATAATATTTTTAAATTAAAATTAAAATGAAAAATAAATTTAAATAAAATATTAATTTATTAAAAATGAAGTGTGTCTTTACTGTTAAAATTGTTAATATATTAACACCTTATAAATAAAGGTGATGAGTGGTGTACTCCGAGTGTCTTCTCCAAATGATATCTAGTAGTTAGAACCTATAATCACTAGATAAAATCATTTAGTAGTTGTATTATGATTTTATTATTCTCATTAGTATAGTTGTTATTATTACTACTATTATTATTCTTATTATTATCACTAATAATATGATTATTAATATATTAATACTATTTTTTATCATGATAATATTAAGATTATTATTAATATTATTTTAATTCTTATTTTTATTTTTTATATTAATATTAATATTATTATAATTGTTATAATTATTATTAATTTTATTTCGTCTTAACATATTTATTATTAATATATTATTGTTATTACTATTATTATTTATATTAGTAATATGACAAATTATTAATATTATTATTAGTATTATTGTTTTTGTTAATTCTTGTAGTTATTAATATTAACATTATAATTATCAATATTATTATAATTATTATTAATATTAATATTATTATATGTTCTTGTCGGTTGACTCGCCTGTCAGTTGACTCCACGACACTCACACGCCTCCTTCCTCACGTTGATACGTGCTTGATTCTTGCGAAACAATCTGCACCTGCAAAAGAGAAAGGGGGCGCCCTAGAGGTCGTTTGCACTTCGACGCTCAAGTCAGTGTAAGGCAAGGAACACCAAGTGTATTAAGTTTCTCTCTGTGTTTAGGTCTAGAAACTGCATACCTTTGTGAAGTATTTTACTGCCCCTTATATAGTCTAGGGTTTACAGCGCCGCTAACCCTAATTAGGGTTCACTGCGCTACTAGCCATATTTAGGGTTTACTGGAATACCCTTGCGCCGCTATCACCCAATCTTAGGGTAATCTAGCACATAAGGTTTCCTTCTCTGGAGTGCAAACTTTCACAAGGTGACCACCTGGATGCCTCCTTGTGCACCTAGTCTCTGGGGCCACCTGTTCTGGGAGTGCCTTCACTGTTCACGTGCCATGCATGTAGCTTTACTGGGAAAACCCTAGTTCTGGTGTGTACTCGTCCCCATAACTGGTCTTCCCCCAAGGCCGATGTCACCTCGTCTCCACCCAAGGCCGATGTCACCTTGCAATACTCTGTTGCCGAGGACTCTTCAACCTGCTGAGTGAGGATGACACCTCAGCCCATCTTGGTGGTCTGACGACTACTCACCCTTCCCTACGGGAAAATGCTAATGACTAATCACCCTTTTCTAAGGGAACACACTGATGACTGATCACCCTCAATCTAAGCTGCCTGCGGGGTCCACTCCACGTGGTTTTGGCCCATGCTGTGGGACTCAGCTGACATGGTTCGCCCTTTACTACCTGTTCTCGGTGTCCGAGGACTAGTCGGTACATTATAATTATTATTATTATAATTAATGTTATTGATATTATCATTAACTAGTGGGAACATAGACACTGACGAGTACCCACATTTTTTATTTATCTTTTTTGGATTTTCTTCTTATTCTTCAAAAATAATTTCTCCCACATTTTTTATTTCTTTTTTTTTATCTTCTTTTTATTCTTCAAAAATAATTTATCTCAAGAACATTAAAATGAGAAGTTAAAAGAGAATATGTGTGTAAGATAATGAAAAAGTGGGAAACGGTAGTTAAATAAAAATAAATTACCAATTTCTCCACTCTCTTGTCAGTTAAGTGACAATAAATAAATTAAATATTTTATTTTCTTTTATTTTTCAAAAATAATTTATCTCAAAAACATTAAAATGAGAAGTTAAAAGAGAATACGTGTGTGAGGTTAATGAAGAAGTGGAGAATGGTAATTAAATAAAAATAAATTAAAAAGAAGATGATTTTAAAATAAAAAATTAACGTACCACTCTCTCCACTGTCAGTTAAGTGACAATAAATAAAATAAATAAAAATTAACGTAACAATCTCTCCACTCTCATTTTAGTTAAGTCAGAACAAATAAAATAAAATTTTAAAATTAAAAAAATTGCTTTTTTAACTTCTAAAATTATAAAATGTCTAAATAACTAAAATAAATTAATAAAACAAAATATTAAGCAAAGATAAAATAGGAAAACAATTTAGAGCAGTTAAAGTGCCAAATCCCTTTATATATAAGTATAAATTTTTATTCTTCAAAAATAATTTATCTCAAAAACGTTAAAAGGAGAAGTTAAAAGAGAATACTTGTGTGAGGTAGTGGAGAACGTAGTTAAATAAAAATAAATTAAAAAGAAGATGATTTTAAAACAAAAAAATAAGTACCACTATCTTCACTCTCCTGTTAGTTAAGTGACAACAAATAAAATAAATAAAAATTAATGTAACAATATCTTCACTCTCATTTCAATTAAGTTAGAACAAATAAAATAAAAATTAAAAATTAAAAAACTGCTTTATTAACTTCTAAAATTATAAAATGTCCAAATAACCAAAATAAATTAATAAAACAAAATATTAAGCAAGGATAAAATAGGAAAACAATTTAAAGCAGTTAAATTGGGAAATCTCCTTTATATATAGGTATAGATACTGTTGAATTTACCAAAGACAATTAGTGAAAAATATTAATTCAAGCTCACTTATAAGAATATTATTGATAGATAATATTGGTGTCTAATTACCCAAGAATATATCTCGCGTTCAAATTATTTTTAAATTTTAATATTAGTTGATGGATACAAATTTATTGGTGAAATTTGTCAATAATTAATTTTTGTTGAAAAATTCATCAACAATAAAAAGTTATGGACGAAAATAATTCCGTTAGTAACCTTTTGTCTATAAATAAATATTTTTTGTAGTCTAATAGTTATTATAATATTTATAACAATATATAAATAGAATACACATCCTTGATATACACAAATTCTTACAATTTTTCCTCTTAAATATTTTTTTTTAAATGTAAATAACTACTCACAATAAAAACCTACCTATATAAGAAAAATTGACCTATAGTAAAATAATTTTTTTTTATAATTATATTTAATAAAAATATTTTTTAAATTAATAATATATGTTTAGTTCAATAGTTGTTATAATAATAATAATAGTTTTTTATCAGAAAAAGGAGAAAAAAAGTATATTGTATTTAGATTACTTATCTTTTAATAAATAAAAAAATTATTTATTTATTTTGATATAGATAATTGAATAACTTCTATTTTATTTTAAAATAACCAAATTACTTTTTTTAGAAATAACAACTATATTATTATTATTATAATAATAATTTATTTTGTAAAATATATAATTTATCCCTTGATAAATAAAATATAGATGTTGAAGTTTACATTTTAATGTATTTTTAAAAGTAAATATTATATTTATTTAATATAATATATTATTGAATAACTTCATTTATTTTAAATTAATTAAATAATTTATCTTTCTAAAATAATAATTGTATAACTTTTTAATACTATTTTTATAAAATTATGAGTCAACATTTCTCATAGTCACACAACTAATACATTTGAAATATGACTTAAAAGCTTTTATATATATATATATATATATATATATATATATATATATATATATATATATATATATATATATATATATATATATATATATATATATATATATATATATATGCTCCAACTACAACTACATGTTATGATATATAGGTTGATGTGTCTTTCCCCGAATATTGCAACACTTAGAAAAGATTGAAGGAGAATTATATATAAATTATTAAAATACTATAAATTAAATCTTGGCAATAAAAAGGTGCTATTCACATGGAGTTATGCTCAAAGTAATTATTTTGGATGAAACACTCATGACTAACAAATATGATTTGAAGACATTAAATCGATCATTGAAAGACATTATAGATTGTGATGTTCCATTTGGGGGAAAAGTGATGACAACAAGAAGGGATTTTCGTTAAGTACTGCTAGTTGTTCAAAAAGGTACAAAGAGACAAATGATTTCTACATGTATTGTTAAGTCTCCTTTATGGAGTAACACAAAATCTATTGGATTTACAATAAAACATGTGCTTATTAAAAGATCACAATTTTGTAGGATATCCCATGCACATTGTAAATGAGATTGATCCTACAAATCTTGATGACACGGTAAAAATATCTCGTGAACTAGCAATATCATGGGAACAAAAAAGTTCAATACAAAGACTTATTCAACAAACATCTCCCAAATTGGAATTTCATAAATGAGATGCATCTTAATTCTGTGGTTTAGATAGCCTTATTAACTCTAAAAAATGAAGATATTAAAAAATATAATGATATGATTATCAATCATTATCCAAATGAACAACATAGTTTTTTGACATTTGATGAGATTCACGGATCATTTATATCAAAAAGAGTATTGCATTTCATTGTTCCAAGTAGTTTGCTAACTTATATTTTAAAAATTAAAAAAGGTTTACCAAAAAGAATGCACTGAATTAGAAACCAAAATACATCATTAGCGAAATAAAATATGTTATTAAAGTGGTTAAAGCAATTGTAATTCAACACAACCATAACCATGAAGCTTACAAATGGATTAGAACAAGTGTATGTCGGCCAATTGACATAAACAAAAGCAAAATATAGGGGAGTTTGCAAAGGTTGAGCTGGCTCTCCAAGGAAGCTGAGATTAGCAAAGACTGAGTTGGATGATGCTAAGGTCAGGCCGATGCTAGATTCGAGCTGGACTATGCTAGGGCCTAACCACACTAGCTATTAGGTGCATTTGCTAGGGCCACACCAATAAAAATTGTTTGGTAGATGTTAAGGCTTAGTAGAAGCAAGTTATTAATTGATTTAGCGTCAGGTGCACCTCATTTCTTCAAGCCAACTATTTGTGTTGAGTTTCCCATTTTTCTTCAAATCCCTATCTCGTTCTTGCTGGCTCGAGTGCATCTTCGTGGCTCCAATTATTCTTGCCTCCATGGCTTGGTGCCTTCATTTCTTGCTCCATTTCTTGGTGTCCCCATATGTTTATTATTGTGCACGGTGTAATAAGGAGAGTTTGGAATGACTTAACTCTATTTGATTGGTGAGGAAGGTTGTTGCAATCTTTCAAGGGCTTGATTGTGGACTGCATGAAATCGAACACATACAATTTAAGTTTGGACTGCATGAAAGTATTATTTTGTTTTTACCACATTGTACTAACATTTCTAAAACGCGTATTCTTTTACTAATCCAAGGAAACTATTTTTTTTTTTGAAAAAAAATGTGAAATTAATTGAAATAGCACAAAAGAAAAGATTTTTTACCCTGGAAAAAATTGAATTTATTGACAGAAGAAATGTGATGATAGTGTCAAAATTTCGTTGATAAATCAAAATTTATGACAAAAAGTGACAACCAAGGATTTGTCGAAAATATGATTGTCGGTAAATTTAATAACAAAAATTACAAAGATAGTCAATAATAATGGATAAATTGATATATTTTTTATTTATTAATTTTATTATTATTATTTGTTATATATTTATTATTTATTTACTTTATTATTATTATTAATATTTTGCTAAAAAAAATCGAATCTAAGTTCCATGACATATATATTATTTAGTTAATACTTTATTTTATTATATATAAATATAAAATAAAATTATTATTATTGTTATTATTATTATCTAGATTATTATTTCATCAATTTATTAAATTAATATTTTCATTTCAATGCATACTAATATAAATAAGATTATTAGTATTATTATTATCATAAATTATTATTAATAACTGGAAAATTATTAATATTATTATTATCATTATTACTACTATTATCATAATTATTATTAGTATTATAGGTTCATTTATCATAATTATTATTAGTATTATAGGTTCATGAGTTTTTGCGCTCAAACCCGAGTTTTACAATTAAATTCTAAGTTGAAGACATTAATGAAATGAAAATGTTTAAGAAATTTTATGTTTGGTTAAAGGTCTGCAAGCATAGTTTTATATCTTGTAGACCCATCATTTCTTTGGATGGATGCTTTTTGTAGGGGTATTATGGCAGTGAATCTTTAACAAGGGACCCAAATGATCAAATGCTATCACTGGAATATGTTGTGGTGGAAGTTGAATGGAAGGATTCATGGACCTAGTTTTTTAAACTTTTATATAAAGATGTTGGGGCTGCAAATGTATGTGCAGGCATGACTTTCATGAGGTATGCAGTAGTTCCATTGTTGATGTTTTTGTCTATATTTTCCATTTAAAGTAAAGACATAAGTTCAAGGAGAAACAAATTATATTCTATTGGTAGTAATGTTACTAAGAAAGCAATATGATGAATCAAATGCAGAATATTATTTAGTGAGTCATTGGCATTAAAGATTTTCATAGTTCATTATTCTGTTAAAAGCCTATGCGGGTGTAGATCTTCTCCTTGTGCCATTATTTACACTACATTAGAAAGTCTAAACATTAATAAGTTTCGTTACTACAAAGTATATCGAAAGGATAGCTAGGGATAGCTTTTGATCTCATTTGGTATGCGCCAGAAGCAAATGCCCAAGAAGACATTGATGCAGCAAATGCCCAAGACACTGATGCAGGTCAGAGAGCTAAAGATTTTCAACTAGGATGGTAAGTTGTTCACATAGTACCTTATAGATTGAACTTTACTAGTCTCATCAAAAGGCATCAATGAAATGGTTGAATAAGAAGAAAGAGAAAATGTTCAACAATCATTTACTTTATCAAATTTATTTATAGTTTTGTTGTTTTGTTCTAGTTACTGTTTTCCCTCTCTTTGTTTTTAGCATTCAATGTTTCTAAAGCTATTTCGGAAAGGGTAAGTCATAAACAACTGATTTTTTTTTCTCATCCAGATACTGTAATTCGCAAGATACAGAAAACTAAGATTTGGATTATTATCCATAAAATTTGCAAATGAATTATATCTCCATGAATGTGCATATGTAGAAGCTAGAATCTTAAGAAAAAGATTATTTACCCATAATAAAACTAAAAACAAAGGGAACAAAAACATGCAGTTCAACACCAAAAGTGCCAACCAAAATGGAAACAGATAAAAAAGCCTGAAAAGAGTCAAAAGGAACTTGGACCAAGACCAACAACAACAATGTTAACCGAAGTCAAAATAGTTGAAAGGTACTAGCAGGGTCAAGAGGAATTTGCACCAAGACCAACAATAGGAATGCTAACCTAAGTAAAGACAACTGAAAAAAGTCCAAAGGGTCAAGAGGAAATTGAACCTAAATCAACAGCAAGAATGGAACAGAAAATGAAAATAAAAAAGATAAGGAACCTCCAAAGGATCAAGAGGAAGGTGCGCCAAAACCTGCAATAACAAATGTTTCTAGAAAGGCAATACTTAAATAGCGATTGGAGTAAAAAAGGATAGAAGAAACAAGTGTTGATGCTGCTAAGAAGGAAAGGAACTCAAAGAGGAACCTTATGAGTCAACACACACCAAAGCTAAGGAGCAAGTTGATTTTAAATAGAAGGATATTGAGATAGAAAAATTTCTAGCCAAGGAAGCAGAAGCTTCTTCTCCCAAAGTTCAAAAGAAAATAAGGAAAGGAATCTAGTAGTATAACTACTCACAAAAAACGAAGGGAAGAGTGGAGAGAATGCAGTGAAAGGTTGGTGGTGTACAGTGAGGTGGTACAATGCGATGGTGGAAAGGTGCAGGTGCGGTGATACAGTGCAATGGACTGGTGGTGCGATGCGGTGGGGTGATACGATGCAGTGCGGTGGTACGTTGGTGTTGTGTCGTGGATGAGGTGAAAGTTATAATTTAGGGATTCTTGAAGAAGAGAAATAGGGAAAGGATTAGGGTTTATAGCAAAAAAACAGAGGAAAGTAAGGAAAAATGAGAGAAAAAATAAAAAATACAAATCCGTATGTAACATTTGTATGTAATGGATATCTTTATTTACGGACAAATGAAGTTAACGTTCTATATGGATTTTATCCTTCGAAAAATTAGCATGTATAAGCAATTTGCATACGGATTTGGATCTATAGGTAAAATTCGTATATAACTCACTAATTGTATATGAATATATATTTGTATGTAATTTTCAGTAATCAACAATTTTCTTGCAGCGTTTGACCATATGGGTTGGCATTGTTGATCAAGATTTTTCTATCCACAACTGCACTCTCATTTAGATGTCTTTCTAATTGAAGAAACAAGGAGAAAACACGGTTAATCCCTAACAATGGTTCCATCAATAAACCTTAAACACATAATCCTCTCAAATTCCCTATAGCTTGCCATAGTCTTAATCACATTACATGTACATTTTGATTTTCAAATACAAATAGGTAGAGGGTGTAAAGAGTCCAACTCTTCCTACAAAGTCTTAAAATCAGTATAATACTCATTGATACTTCTTTCTCCTTGTTTGATGGAGTTGATTTCTTGAAGAGTATGAAACAAGAAAATATTGCTTTTTGAGAACCTTTCTTCAAGATCTTTCCATAATTCTCTTGCATTATCTATGTATAGGGTGCTTTGTGTGGTCTGTGTAGTTAGACTTCGTGTAATAAATGAAACTACCGTAACGTTGCACCTCTGTCATACTTCATATTGAATGTCACTGTGCAAGGTTTACCATTTTGGTGTTTTGCATATCTCTCTGCGTGAGGATATAGGCATAGGGTAGATGGACATGAACAGTAAAATAAAGTGAGAGAAAACGAAAGAGTACTATTGAAAGAACTCTTTTACATGGATTGATTCCATAACTCAAGGGGTCCTGTTATGTTCTCCAAGAAGAACATTAACTTAGCACAAGTCACACATTACCATTTTCTTAAAGAATTTAATTAAGGCATTTTCCTTTGGCTCAGGGCAAGAATCCATTTTCAAGTCATTTGATTCATCATATATCAGATAGGCAGCTGTGTTCTTGACCACCAATCCATGACCAAAACTCACGAAAATCTCCACTTTGTCTCCTGATCCTAAACTTGACATTATGGCATGCCAATAAACTTCATCATTAAAGGAAATTACTCTGCCACGCTTGTGTATCTGTAATGTGCACTTTGTGTAATTAACCACCAAGACACTTGTAAGACATTCAGTTGTAAGACATTCAGTTGCCACGATTTCAGGGGTTGATAAATAAACAACACATAAAGCCATTCCGTACATCTCACAATCCTGAGGCACAGTGAAAGAAACAGAAGCCATATGAGCCAACCAATAAGGATGGTTGTCACCTGAAAGAGAAACATCACAAGACTCACTGCTTGCCAATCCCTGTACCAGGAGATCAAGGCTTAGTCATGTTTGTAATTTTGCTATTCAAATGATCACCTACAATCACTATTTGATCATTCCAAATCACAAATTATGGGCATTTTTAATTCAAATTATTCCAAAGCACAAAAAAAAGCTTTTTAATCAAAATACAATAACACAGATCAAATTTAACCAAACTGATAATAGTTTTTCTGTTTAAGTCTTTGAACCAAGTGTAGCATGATCGTTTGGCTTGTCAATCATTAAAATCAAGTACTTTTAGATGAAACATTCTGACTATAGAAACGAGCTGCACAAAGGCAAGTAATGCAGTTTCTTTTAGATATTGTATTAGGATCATTTCATGCTGTTTTAACTAATAGCTAAAATGAATGGAGAAGGTACGTAAATAAAAGTAAAGAGCTAGAGAAGCAACCTCAGAAACGCTATTGGTGAGAGTATTGAGGAATTCATTGTAACTTCCAACACCAATCAACGAAAAACTCAAGTGATGCTTTGAAATTCTTGATTCTGTAAAATTTACACCGTATTCAACAAGAATTGTTTTCACTTGATTACATAGTTGAAACTCCGTGTCACCTTGAACCAAAATACTTCGAAGATTTGCAAGGCTGCTGTGCAATGGCGCAAGGTCGTGCCAATTATTATTCTCCATATCCATGCAAAACGGACTAACAAAAGATTGGAGATTCAGTGTTGGTGACATCCAAGACCGAATAATAGAAGGAAAAACATTGCACAAACTTGGGCAATCTTTTAGAATGAGCTTTTCAAGGCTTGGTAGTCCTGAAAAGTCAGGTGTTTCTCTCAAGAACTTGGAGTGACTAAGATTAAGAAATTTTAGCCACTTTAAAACCTACAAGAATAGTTATTTTGCAAAAGATCACAGAAGAAAATAGAAGAAGGCAATAATTATAACCGGGACCAATTATAAAAAGAAAAAAAGCATGTAATAATTACCTGGGGTTGCTTCCAGACGAGTTGAAGATTATGTTTTAAAACAATTACAATTACATTTTCCATATGAATGCTGTTTATGTATTCAGAAGGAAAACCTTCGCAAAGAGTCCATCTCAGTTGTTTAGAAAGGTACCCATAATCTCCAGAAAGTCGTACATTATCCACTTGTAGCAGTTTTAATCCCTTCATTTTCTTGAAAGCATGAGCTTTGAAGCAATCTCTGCTGTTTGAATGCAGTTTCAGGGACAATCCCTGGGTAGCTTCTGTCCCCTGTGATGAATATAGCATTGAACTTGAAAAAGAAAATAAATTCAAAATAAGTTTCAAAATCAAATAATGTTCTTACAGTATTCTCTTTCAGTACATCTTTTACATTATCTTGAAACCATAATCGACTCCTTTTTCCCAGTTCCTGTGGCCAACTTTGAGGAATAATTTCTCTTGCCATGTCTCGTAACAAACGATGCATTGGAAGTGTGTTGTTCCTTTCAACTTTTATAAGACCATGTTCTGTGAGGGCTGTTGTTCCAATATCGATATGAACAGGAAGTCCACACCCATTTAATATATCTGTGACATAACCTCTGTCTTTACCAGTAAAAAAACAACATAAATCAAAAAATATATCCTGTTCCATGTCATAGCATAAAAGGTCAAAACTTAATCTCAATATTTTCTGAACTTCAAGCTTGGGAATTATTTTTAGTTTTAACAATACATTTTCATACTCTTCGACTCTCCTTTTATATAAAAGGGAAGCAGCGACCTTAAGAGCTACTGGTAGTCCTCCACAATAAGCAACCATGTTTCTTGCAAGTTCATTAAAGTCTTTTCTTGGTTTTGCTTCTCCAAAGGCATGCCAACTAAAAAGCTCTAGGGACTCATTTTCGTTCATATTATAAACATAATCAACTTTGAGTCGGTTCAGTACGTCAACATCTCTAGTTGTAATGATTATCACAGTTCCTTGACCGAACCATTCACGATTCCCGCATAGGTTTTTCAATTGGTCAAACCCATTCACATCATCGAGCACAATCAGCAACTTTTTTCGAGAAAGTCCATTCTCGATCATAGTTCTTCCCATCCCAACGCTTTCCACCTCGAGCTTGGATTTTAGGACACCAGAAAGAAGATTTTCTTGCAAATCAACATGCCTTCTATTTACTCGATCCCACACTTCGCTAATATTTTCAATAAAACTCTTACCAATGAATAGACGATAAATTCGATTATAGATGGCTTTGGCTATGGTAGTTTTACCTGATCCTCCCATTCCCCATATCCCTATCATACAGACTTTGGTGGAATGATTTTCAATACATCCAATCACCTTTTCCATGCGCGAGTCTAATCCAACAGGAAATTGGGTAATAGACAAGTTTTCATAGTCCAGAAATTCAAGAACGCGGAAAACAACTTTCTCCACAAGTTCAGCATCATGCCTTGAAGATGAAGGGTAATATATTAGTATTACCAAAAGTAAATCACAACCTTAGCATATGCTTCACTCAATCTCAAACAGAAGAAAGTACGAAGGATTCATCCGTTTACCTGAAATCTCTGATATCCCAACCACGGATACCTGCAGCTTTGGTGAGTGCACGGCTCCACCTGGACAATGCATGTTCCAGTTGCTCTCCTGAATAGCTTTTATGAGCAGCTTCTTCCAACTCTTTTCCGAAATCATCTTTCTGATAACGTACCTCCAATGGGCCAATCTCGTAAAATATGGGAAGAATTATTTGACCAAAAGTTTCGTGGCATTCAATGATTTTGTCAAGCTGAAGAAGACAGTAGATAGATTCAGTGTATGATTTGGAGAAAACGATTATTGCAATCTTAGAGGCTGCTATTGCTCGCATGTGTTCTTCCAGCTCCATTCCCTCCTGTAGATTCCCCTCCTTGATCAAAGTTTTGACTTGAGCTTGTAAAAGGACAGAATGGAGATGAGAAACCAACTTTCTACCGATGTCTTCTCCCCAAAAGTTGATGAACACATCGTATCTAAACTGGGGTTCTGATTTTAAGAAGGATGAAGATGATGATGATGAAGAAGAAGAAGAAGCAGCGAACTCCATCAAAGGAATTCAAGTATACTATTCAAAGGTAAAGCAGTGATGTCCAAGACATTTCAGGATAAAAAAAGCTATGATATTTAGTATCAAAATTTACATGAATAAGTTATAATAAAACAAAAAGTGTCGATAAAAAAATGTTGAAATACCATAAAAGAGCTATATTAATATTTTGTATCAAAATTTACATGACAAATGATAAGTTATAATAACACAAAAGTTCTCGATAAAAAAAAAAAAAAAAAAGTTCGAAATACCACAAAGAGTGGTGAAAAGATAATAGACTCTCTATTATATTAAAAAAAGCAGGTTAGTGCTGCAAAGATTAATACTTTTTACCTCGAAGTGCGTTATGACCCACCCACAATCATTCTATATTAAATTCCATATATCTTTTCTTTATTAAAGTGCTTAGCTCAAAAAAATTATATTTCCAGAAGACGTTCAATTTTTAATGGAAAGGTTTATCTCAGGTTTGTTCGGTCAGTTTTCATATACTTTTTGTTTATGTTTTTCTAACGAGTTTACACTATAAGAAAAAAAGTTAGCAAAAGATTAATATAATTTAAGGGATTGATTTAATTAATGAAGAATTTTTTAATATTTATTAAGTTTTAAAGGTTATTATAAAATTTGAGTAAAATAATGAAAGTTTTTTTAATTTTTATTCAATTTTAAAGATTTATTTTAAAATCTCAGAAAAATAATGGAAGATTCTTTAATCTTTGTTAAATTTTAGAAATTTATTTTAAAATCTCAAGAAAATAAGAGAGGTTTTTTTAACATTTGTTCAATTCCAAAGTTATTCTACAACCTCATCAAAATAAAGAAGATTTTAAAATAGAGATGAGGACATTTCATTGTATATAAAGTGGGTGTAAACCTCACCTTATAAGCCGGTTTTATGAGGTTGAGTTAGGCTTAAAGCCCACTTCTTAACATGGTATCAGAGCCATTCTCGAGCCCATCCTAGTGAGAATTTGTTGGGTTTATCAGGCCACCCGCTATCGAGCCGTTATCGGACCACCCATAACATATATCTCCACGCACGAGTTGGTAGCCTCGGCGTGAGGGGGGTGTGTTGGAGATCCCACATCGACTAGAGATGAGGACATTTCATTGTATATAAAGTGGGTGTAAACCTCACCTTATAAGTCGGTTTTATGAGGTTGAGTTAGGCTTAAAGCCCACTTCTTAACAAAGGTTTTTTTAACCTTTGTTAAATTTCAAAGATTTATTCTAAAATCTCAGCAAAATAACTAAGGTTTTTTTAACCTTCTTTAAATTTTAAAGATTTATTATAGAACCTCAATAAAACACTCAATATTTTTCAAACTTTAATAAAAAAATATAATTAAATCTATTTATAAATATATAATTAAAAATTATATAGTTTTAATATATTTTATAACTAAATTCTCTAAAATTTTGAAAGTGTAATTTTACATTACAAATAAGTTTTCTAAGGTTTCAAAAATTTATTTTAAAAACTTAGCAAAATAACCTTAGATAATAAGTATTTCAACAGTATTTTCATATTTCTTATGATTTGATGGTAGTTGGTTTATATAACTCCTAGTTTCTTTGTTATAAGTCATATTTCAAAAACCCTGACTTATTTTGATTTAGCTTTTTATGTACATATATTTTATGTGTAATTTTAGTTTTAGTTTTAATTGTTAATATTTAATTCTCATAATTTTGAAGTATTTTAAATTAATGCCTTTATTTTAAAATGGATCTAATAATTAATTCACTGTGAAATTGAGAAGTAATAAAGTTAATTTCTCCTCGCAATATGTTCTTGCAATCTTTATGTGAAAGTGAAAATTAATAAAGTTATTTTTTCCTCGCAATATGTTCTTGCCATCTTTAGCCAAGAATACACATGACTTTGAAACCCATATCTAACAGATAATGCAATTAGTTAGGATATATAAAGCACTGATAAACACTCGTTGTTGCCAAGCTAGGTAACATTGCTTGTGACCCGAGTTGGGACAGTAAGATAATAGAAGAAGATAATGCCTTATTTAGTGCTTCTTCTCCTTAGATATAATAGACATAAGTTTGGTTGAATTGTGATTCCTTGCTTGGACTGCTGTCGGCAGCCATTGAGTCTATGCCGAAGAGCAATGTGTCTATGATGGAAGAGAGAAGTCAGGAGGATCGTTAGAAATATTGAAAATAGGGTTGAAGGTTATTTCAGACGACAAGTCATTTTATGAAAATTTTGAAACTCATGGTATTTTACGGAGATTCTTAAATCCATGATATTTTATGGAAGTTTTTAAACCCATGGTATTTAATAGAGGTTTTGAAACCCACGGTATTTTACAAAAGTTCTTAAACTCATGAATATGGGTTCTGAAAGACTTTTCTTGAGGTTTAAAAAAACCCTGAAGAACACTTTTCCTAGGGATGGTTTAGTGAGAGAAACTGCAACCCTAGGTAAATGACTTAATAGAAGTTTTAACCCTAAATAATATAAAAATAAATCCCGTTAAAACCATTCTTTCTTATAATGTTATCATTTTTTTTTAATTATGTCAAAAGAGTCAAAAGAAATTGGAAGCAATTGCTTTTTCATCAAGGCATCTACCATATCATCTCCTCCAATGGTTACCTCTAAAAGAAAGTTAAGAAACTGAGTACCCCACTCAGTGATGGATGCTATTGTGAGTGCCCAACAATGAAATACCTCAAGTTTTCGTAAATTGAAAGGCAAACCCTCTTCTGCAAGTGACTCCAGATATGGAAGCTCGTAAACATGCAATTCTTAAAGGCCAGTGAGGGTGTTCATCTTTTGTGCCAGACACTTGAGATTCTCACATGTGTGGACATAAAATTTCTGCAGATTGGATGTGGGCAACCCACCTAGAGGGAAAAAGTCCAACTTAGGAACTAAAAATGTGTATAGAGTGTAAATAATAGACAAAACAAAATCTGCAGCAGGCGGGAATCAAAGTCAGGTTTCTTCATCTTCAGTAAGAAAAAACACCTTAACCACTACACCAGACAAATTCTTTTACATTATTATGATTTTTATTATAATTATTATTATTTTTCAGATTCCTATTAATATTATTATGATTATTAATAATATTATGAATATTAATAATATTATGAATATTAATAATATTATGAATATTAATAATATTATGAATATTAATAATATTATGAATATTATTAATATTATGAATATTCTTAATATTCTTAATATATTATTAATATTATTAATATTATTAATGTTATGAATATTATGAATATTATTAATATTATTTATTATTAATATTGTTAATATTATTAATATTGTTTATTATTAATATTCTTAACATTATTTATTGTTAATAATTATTATTAATATTATATTAATATTTTTAATATTAATAATTATTATTAAGAGAAGATTAATCTTTTTAATCTTAAGAATTATTAAAGATTATTAAGATTCTAGAGGGGGAAGAGGAAGGAGAGGAAGGGGAGGAAGAGGGAGAAGAGAGAGGATTTTTTAATCTTCCTCCCTCTTTTCCTCTCTTCCTCCTCCTCTTCCTCTCTTCCTCTTCCTCCTCCTCCTCTCTTCTCCTCTTCCTCCCTCCCTCCTCCTCTTCCTCCTCTCCCTCTTCTCTTCCTCTCCTCTTCCTCCCCTTCCTCTCCTGTTCCTAATCGTCCTCTCCTGTTAATCCTCGTCCTCTCGTGTTCCTCCTCTCCCTAGTAATCTTCCTCTTCTCTTCCTCCTCCTCTTCCTCCTCTCCTCTTCCTCTTCCTTCTCTTCCTCCTTCTCCTCCTCTTCCTCCTCTCCTTTCTCTTCTGCCTCTTCCTCTTCCTCTTCCTCTTCTTTCTCTTCTCCCTCTTCCTCTTCCCTTCCTCTCCCTATTATAACTAATAATAAGTATAATAAAAATCGTAATATGATAGAAGAACTTGTCTGGTTTAGTGGTTAAAGCTTCTCTAAAAAGGACTGATCCTCCACCGGATGAACAATTAACTCCTTTGCTTCGACTGGTCGGTACTATCTTCACTCGCTTCTTCTTATGAATTAACCTTGTTAACATCCTTTAATCTTAATGCATTTAAACATGTCGGACGGTTGGTACTGGGTATCAAGACATCTCAAAACCATTCGATCCTGACCGGTACACTTGCCTCCAGGCTCGAGAGATGTGATTGTTACACTTCTCAAGGTAGGATGTGACTAGACACGCTACAAGCCGACACTAAGGAGACACGCCACATGATGACTTAGGGTATTTTAGCCAGGAAACTGTACATTCGAGTTTTTTTTTTTATCAACAATGAATAAATGAATTAAAAGGAACACTTCAAGAGTGTTTCATCCTTTATACAGATACCAAAAAGGCCTCCCTATCAAGCTTACTAGCCAAATGCATTATAAAATAGCATAAAAACTTGGAAAAGCCTAGGCTTTAGTGCTCCCACCATTGCTCTTACAAGTTCAATCTAAGAAACAAATTTTGCATAATTTTCCAATAGTGGCAATTTGATGAGACAAATCCAAAACAACACCTATAACCTACTTTTCCATACATTTGCAGCCCCATTTCCCTTTCCAAAAAGGCATTGTTGATGCTAAGTTCCAACAATAGTGCTGCAAAGATGTATGACTATGGTGTGTAGCATGAAACCATATACTTTCTTCCTTTCTGCAAAGTGTAGTAATAAGCCCTGCTGGCCTCTAAATCTTGAACTTTGAAAACATGCTATTTGAATCCCTTTGTGCAGAAAGCACTCTTTTGCTCGGTTAAAGACCTTCTCAAAAGCACCTTCTCCTTTTGATCTACTACGTATGTGCTCTATTATGCATCCTCCTCAGTTATTCCACACTCCTTTTGCTATCCGCCTTTCCTTCTTAGGTCTCCAACATCCTTTTTTTTCTAGTGCATTCTTTTATCCCTTCGTCTGAACATCTTTTCTTTCTCCCTTTCCCTGATTCCTCTCCTTCTACCTTTTTACCATCTTCCTCCTAGTTGTCTTCTTTCTCATGTGTTCACCCCCTATAAACATTAAAAACCATACCCTTATGAATCATCTATTAACTGAGAGCCAATATAAGATCTAATCCTGTTAATAAGATTTTACTATGGGACCACACCACTAACCAACCTTTACAGCCTCTTCTAACAAACATACATCTAACTTAAAGACATTTGACAATTCATAGGATATAAAAGCCAATCAGAATAAGAAAAATTAAAAGTAGATATTTTCCTCTTCATCCAAATCCACACTTGCACTCATGCTGTGTGAAAAATTTCTTCTACATTAACCTTTCCTTCTTTGAACACCACTTCGTTCCTTTGGCTCCAAATACTCCATAAAATTGCCACCCAAACTCCCTTATATACCCGGTTCCTTTTCAAGTTGAACTGAAAGAGGTAGAACTGTATCAAATGATGTTTGAGATCATTATGGTATGCTCCCCGAATCCCCACCCATCTATATGTTAGAATTAGAGGCCTTAAACAAGAGGGGGGTGAATTGTTTTTGAAAGATTTTTGCAAGTATTGAAGGTTGAGTGAAAAGCTATGAAGAATTAATCAATGGAAAATTTGTTCAGCCAAATAGAAAATTGTTTTAAAACTTGATTCCAGAAAATCAACCTATTGTTTTCACGAAACAACCGGTTGTTTATTCCAGCAAATTTGAAAACCAAAGATAAAACAATTTAATGAGTGTACGTAGGGATATAGAAATTCACACAAGATGTTTATACTGGTTCACTCTTAACCAAGGGCTACATCCAGTCCTCAACTAACCACTGAGAATTCACTATGTAATCAAACTTAGATTACAAAACACACACCAAAAGTGATGATCTTGAACCCCTCAAGAACACACACCACTTTTGGCAAACCACACAGTTTCCAGAAACACCTTCTGAAACTACACCACATCAGAACACACAAAAATACAATGTTCAAGGAAGAAGGGAACAAAATACATCTGGGTAAATCAAAGATTAAAGTTCAGAATTACAAGACCCAATCCTATACCACACTTGAGATGATCCAAAAGCTCTTTGAAATCTTGAAAACTATTTTTGAATGATCTCTGTTTCTTAGTTATTGCATAAGAGCGTAAAAAAATCTTTTTATACTCCAATCAAATTGTCAAAGTAGTTAAATCAAAAACCAAAAGTTGGAATCATTTAAAACAGATTGAAACCACTGAACAAAATTTTGTTAAGGTTTTCAGAAAAACAACCAGTTGATTTCTTGAAACAACCAGTTGAATTTGTTTACAGCAAAGCCAAAATAAAGCTAAGATTTTCTAAATTAAGAGTTCAGTCCACAAAATAAAGGTGATCTGTTTATAGAAGCACCCTCCCCAAAGGGTAGTTTTTCAACCATTTTAAAAAGTTTTTAGGATAAAAAACTTGTGTAACTTTCAAGAACTCAGCTCCTGACGCCAATTGTTAGAATTAAAGGCCTTAAACAAGAAGGGGGTAAATTGTTTTTGAAATATTTTCGCAAGTATTGAAGGTTGAGTGAAAAGCTATGAAAAATTAATCAGTGGAAAATTTATTCAGCCAAATAGAAAACTATTCTTAAGAATCACTAAGTGTCAAACAACCAGTTGATTCGACATTTCAACAGGTTGAAATTTCAAACCCTTAGAAAACCCATCTTTTAAAAAAGATTAAGATTCAATTAACCTTGAATCATCTTAAGGAGTGAATTAACAAGTTAAAAACTACTAGGCAACACACACACCTAGCAATAAGGTCTTCAAGCTTTCCACACAAATTTGGAGGCATCAAAGCATCTTGTTCAACAATTTCCCCCTATTTGATGAAGACAAATCCCTGATTTATTTGTGGTGTAGTTTTTGAACTTGATAGGTCCTGCAAAACTGAATTTGTACACTTACAAAGCTAGTATAATAGCATGATAATAAGGCACATAAAACCAATTTTCTGAATAAGCCATAAGCAGGAAAAAAAACCAGTCAAAAAAGTGGCAAAACATTGTTGTGTGCAGCAAAATCATGGTGTGTATCAAAGTGTGCCAGCAATAGTTTTAAACAAAATTAAACACACCATAGTGTAGCCAAATTACAACCAAGAAACCACTAATTTCTCCTTTATTTGTCTTCACAAATAGACTAGGAGAGTGGATAAAACAGATTCACAAAGCAAACTCAAAGAGCAAGGAAAGTTTTTGCATAACCAAAAAAGCATAAAAACAGTTTGCAAGTGCAGAGTAGCAGTAGCAGAATTAAAGTTGTCAATACAACCAAATCAAACATAAATTCTCCTCCTATTTGTCTTCACAAATAGACAAAGAGAATGAATTCATAAAAACAAGTCCAGTAGTACAAATAGATTCCTTTTCCAAAAAAAAAAATCCCCTTTTTAATGTGAGGAAAATGAAGTATGTTATTTGTTCATACCTTTGCAAAGAAAAACCTAAATAGATTCACCCAAAAGAATACCTTGAGATGTTCATTTGTTCATATGAGACACTTACATAAGTTGAGAAGTGGAGGCATACATACTTTCTTTATCTTGAAGTTTCTCCTTTGTGCATGTGCCTAAGATGTCTTTTGACTTTCAAAGGACCTTGCAAGACATATACAAGAAAAGTTCAAGAAGCAAGATTTGGTCCCCTTATGAATGTGTGTCCAATGATGTTAGTAGGAACCTTAGAAACCTTAGGAACCCATTTTAAAATACCTTTGGGAACATAAAACCTCCTTACTCTACAGAATCTAACAGCGTGGTCCTTTTTCATGCAATAAAAGCACATTTCAATCGGTTGTTTCGACAAAACAACAGGTTGTTTTTCAAAGAAACTTGAGAAAGGTTTTGAAAAAGGTTTGTTCTTACTGTTTGGATTAAATCCCAATCCAGCTTTGCCAAAAACACAATTTTGAGAAGCAAGAACAGTTTCAAGATTTGATTGGCCTTTGGAAAACTTGTCCACAGTTTTTAAAAGATAGTGAACCTTCTTTTGAAGAGATTCACAATTTTCACAAAAGCTTGAATCAACACATTTACAAGAAGAGTTTTGATAAATCATTTCCAGGTTTTCAAAAATCAGTTTTTGAATTGTTCAACTCTTCTTCCAAGGTCTTGACTCTGTCTTCCAACCAATTATTTAAGCCTTTCAACTAGTTATTCAAAAGGGCCAACCTATTAGCTTATTCATGAGTCTCTTTGAAAGCATCAAGAAGTTGGCTATAATTTTCAAAGTTTATGGAAGTGCTGGAACTTACACTACTTGTTTCTGATTCTTCCTTTGCCATCAAACACAGATTGGTTTTTTCATCTTCCTTTGATGAGCTAGAGGATGAATCATCATTATCTTGCCAAGCAATGTAGGCTCTTATTTCTTTGCCCTTCCTTTTAATCTTCTTGCTTTCCCTTCTCTCCTTACTCTCATTATTTGGACAATTGGCCTTGATATGACCCTGTTTACCACATTCAAAACAAATAGCCGCATTCTTAAATCAAGCGCTTTGATTTATGAATGCGGCTTTACCTAAAGCCACATTCATAAATCAAAGCATATGATTTAAGAATACGACTATTACAAATAGCCACAGTCTTAAATCAAATTTTACCCTAACTCTAAAACGCGCCACTTACACTTTTCATACTTTCTTCCTCTTCTTTCTCTTGGCGTTTGTTGTTCTTGCTCACTTGTTCCTCTCCATTCCTTTCGTGTTCGCTTCTGCTTCATTGTTGTGCCACTATAAGTTTGTTCGAGTTTTGTTTCTTCTTCGTCTATTCTTCTGCGAGCTTCGTTTCTCTTACTTTGCTTTTTTTTTTTGCATTGGTCGAAATACTGTTTCATTGTCCTCGCTCTTATTCGGTGTGCTTTTCTTTGCTCCGCCGCTGCTGCCGCCGCTGCTCCTGCCACTCTCGTGCCACTCTTCACGAACCTTTCCTTCACGCACAAGGTTGGTGGTGTTTTAAATTTTTTTATTTATTTTTGTTTAATGTTATGAATTTGTTTATTTTTTATTTATTATAATTTGTATTTTTTAAAAGTTATATGATTTAGTATTTATTACAATTTGTATTTATTATTAATTTATATTATGTTAGTTTAGAATAAAATTATCGTGTTGATATTGAGTCCGAGGGTGTTCGACCCTCGGCAATTGATGCGTGCTGGTATTGAGTCCGGGGGTGTTCGACCCTTGGCAATCACGAGAGATAGAAAATTTATTAGAAAACACCTGAATGACTATTACAAAATATAATGGATCAAAATTGGATGAATTTTGTTCGCATAAGTGATGAGTACGAAAGTGGAGTAGAAGAATTTATACAATTTGCGCAACGTAATGGGAATAATAGTGGTTAGGATGGAGCAAAGATCAGGTGTCTGTGTGTTAACTGTTTGAATGGGAGGATACTTGATGTTAAGATAATCAGGGAGCACCTTCTATGTGATGGATTTCTTCGATCTTATACAACTTGGACATGACATGGTGAATTATTAAATTTACCACGTGTTTCTGTAACTGAAGAATATGTGGGGTCCACCATGGATGATGCAGTACATGATGATGTAGATGATGATCGATTGGAAGACATGATTCGTGATGTGGGAGTTGAGTCTTTTGCAGAAGCGCATGGATATGGAAGTATGTCAAGCGATGCAGAGACTCCATTCTATCCTTGATCAACTAACTTCACACGGTTGTCGGCGGTGTTAAGATTGATGAATTTGAAGGCAATAAATGGGTGGACTGATAAAAGCTTCATGAAATTGCTTTAGTTGTTGAAGGATATGCTTCTAGAGAGAAATACTCTACCTAATCGTAATTATGAGGCCAAAAATATTCTTTGTCCAATGGATATGGAGTATAAAAATATACATGCATGTCCTAATGATTGTATATTATACAGGAAATATTTTGAATTGTTGAAAAGTTGTTCGAGGTGTGGGTTATCACGTTATAAGTTGAAACAAAAAGATGATGATACTATTGAAGAGATAGAAAAGCATTGACCCCTAGTGAAGGTTATGTAGTATCTTCCCATCATTCCAAGGATGAATCGTTTGTTTGTAAACCCAAACAATGCTAAGAATCTTAGATGGCTTGCAGATGAGAGGAAATGTGATGGCATGTATCGACATCCAGCTGATTCTATTCAATGGAAGAAATTTGATGATGAGTTTCCATAGTTTGGTAAAGAATAAAGAAATATTCGACTTGGTTTAGCTACAGACGGAATGAATCCGTCTGGTAATATGAGTACAAATCACAATTCATGGCCTGTTTTACTAGTTATTTACAACTTACCTCCTGGATTGTGCATGAAGCGAAAATACATGATGTTGTCTATGATGATATCCAGTCCAAAGCAGCTAGGGAATGACATAGATGTTTATCTAAGTCCCCTAATTGAAGATTTGAAGTTAATGTGGGATCAGGGTATTCAAGTATTTGACAGATTTGCTAATGAAACTTTCAAGCTGTATGCCATGTTATTTTGCACCATCAATTAATTTCTGGCATATGGTAACTTATCAGGTTATAGTGTTTGGGGTCATAAAGCATGTCCAATATGCGAAGAAGACACCACTTCTCAACAATTGAAACATGGAAGGAATATAATATATCTTCGGCATCAGAGTTTTCTTAGAAGTCATCATCCTTACCGGAGGTTGAAAAAAACCTTTAATGAACACCAAGAGACTAGTGGTCCACCAACTCCATTAACTGGTGTTGAGGTTTACGAAAAGGTAAATAACATAGACCACACCTTCGGTAAGTAAAAAAAAAAGTCATTTGTGACAGACATTTGGAAGAAAAAATCAACTTCTTTGATCTTCAGTACTGGTCAAGGTTAGAAGTCAGACATTGTATAGATGTAATGCATGTTGAGAACAATGTGTGTGATAGCTTAATTGGTACACTTCTTAACATTAACGGGAAGACGAAGGATGGTCTAAATGCTTATTTAGATAGTTTGCTCCAAGCCTGTCATACCATGTCAAAAGATGAAAAAGTAAGTTTTTGTCAATGTCTAAAGGGTGCGAAAGTGCCACAAGGACATTTCTCAAATGTGAAGAGCCTAGTGTCAATGCAAGATTTGAAGTTAATTGGGTTGAAGCTCATGATTACCACATCTTGATGCAACAGTTGTTGCCGGTAGCTATTCGTGGGATCTTACCAAAAAATGTTAGACATACCATAACCCGTTTGTGTTCATTCTTCTCTTCTATTTGTTGTAAAGTCATTGATCCATTAAAACTAGATGAACTTGAAGATGAAATTATTGTTATCTTGTTTGAATTGGAGATGTTTTTTCCTCCATCTTTTTTGAAATCATGGTTCATCTAGTTGTGCATCTGGTAAGAGAGGTTAGATTGTGTGGACCAGTGTACTTAAGATGGATGTATCCTGTTGAGCGGTATATGAAAATTTTCAAAGGTTATGTGAAAAATCATTATCGTCCAGAAGCTTCAATGATTGAAAGGTACATAGCTGAAGAAAGTAGTGAATTTTGTTTAGAGTCACTACAAGAAAAATTAGCTTTTGTGATAAAAGGTTAGTGATAAATATAGAATTTGTCACTATTTATATATTATTTGTGACTATTTTTTTTCTTGTCACTAATATTGTTTATAATAGTGACAAACTAAAAAAATTGTCACTATAAATATATTAAAATTAGTGATAAAGATAAATTTGTCACTATTTATCTATTATTTGTGACTACTCATTTTACTTGTCACAAATGTTATTCATAATAGTGACAAAATTAAAAAATGTTACAATAATTATATTAAAAGGTTAAGAACACATATGATAAATAATTACTAAAAAATATATAATAATTTTTTTATAACAAGAATATAATTAATATAAATTTATTAAATATTTATAAATTAATAGTTATTTTAATCAATGATAAATTACCAATTATTAATTTGTTAAAATATGTCTCAATAATAATGTGTTATAAATTTTTTATATATAATAAAAAATTTACAAGTACATGTATTTATATTAGTGGTAAAAAAAATATTAAATTTATGTTATTTTAAATTTATAATTTTTTATAAGTTAATATTATTTTTATTTTATGATAATATAATTAATAGTGATAAGTATAAAAATTGTGACTATTTTTTTAATTTATCACAAAAAGTTAAAAAAAAATTGTTCTAGTTTAGATTTGAACTCAAAACCCTTAAATGAAAGAAATTCATTATTTCCACTATACCACTTTAGAATTTTAACAATATTTGTATCAATAATTATATGTCATAAATTCATTCTTAAAAAAAATTATTAAATTTATGTTATTTTATATTTAAATGTATGATCTTCTTTTTCATAAGTCAATATTTTTATTTTGTGATAATGCAATTAATAGTGTTATATATAAAATTTGTCACTATTTGTATATTAGTTGTGACTATATTTTAAGTTGTCACTATGAGGGTTAGATCACCCTTTAAGTGATTCTCTTTATTTATTTGCATCTTGTTGATAAAAAAAATTGTCACTATTTGTATATTACTTGTGACTGTATTTTAAGTTGTCACTATTTGTATATTACTTGTGACTATTTTTAAGTTGTCACTAAATTTTTATTAAAAATAAAAATATACATGTTATAAACAATTATTTATTAATGTAAAATACCATATGATAAATTTATTTTTCTTTCAATAAGAATATAATTAATAAAAAATTATCTTTTCTTTTCAATTTAACACTCTTTTTATTTGATTATGTTCATCTTTTTTTTTCATACTTTATAAATGATATAGACTTATACTATTTATTAAATTTTATCTCTTTCTAAAAATAAATATAATTATAAAATATAAATGATTAAGTACAAAGTTTGTTATTATGTATAAATGCATAAATATAGAGGATAAGGAATCAATCTCTATTTGTAGGCTTTTAGTTATAACTGGTTAAAATATTCAAAAATAAGTTTGAAACTTATAATTTTGGTTAGTTATAACTAAATCAGTTATCATGTATTGTTCAAATTGTAGGTTATCTCCACATATGTTGAAAGAAGATATATCTTCAAATATCTTAGATTTAAGATACGAATAAAATGTTAGTATTTAGATTTCTTATGAGAAAAATACAATTATATAACAATATACTCTCACAATTAATCAGGCAAGCTCCCAAAAACATATCAGTAATCAAGTGTCTAAATAAACATCAGTATATGACACCCAAAAATTAATAGTATGGAACCAGCTTTTAATAGTCCTTTAAAGTGTGAAGAAACAGGGGTAAGCGGTAAGAAAGATGGGTTCACATTTTTGAAGCAGAAATGCATAAGAAAGCATGTGCAAAATTACAATTTCAACTTAGGGTGTAAAAATGGGTTTTTCAAGCATATATAATGGCAGCACCACTATTGTGGTCACAATGTCAGCTATAGAAAACAACTCATTAGTGGATTACTGCTGCTTCATTTCCTACTGCTGCTTCACTTTCGCTGCACAGTGGAGTACTTTATTAGAGTTCTTCTCTATGAACAAGTGTGTTTTCAATATCTGGCTACAACTAATCATACATAATGTCCAAATCGTAAACCCTAAAAAACAAAATCAGAAAACATACCTCGCAACAAGCACTGGGAATGAGAACGACTGTAGGGAGAACGAATGCGGGAAGAAGAACGAATGCGACTAAAAACCCTAAATCGAGAGTGAGGGTTTAAGTGAGAGAACGAAAAGAGATGGTGAGTGAGGGTTTACGAAGGGAACGATTGCAGTAAGAGTGAGAGTGAGAGTGAGGGCGAGGGTTTACAAAATGGGTTGTGAAGGAAACCGAATGTGGTGACGGTGAAAGTGAGGGTTTACAATAGTGAGGGTCTGAGGGTTAGAGAAAGAGTCTGAAAGAGGAACGAAATGAGGAAAACAAAGGTTGAGTCAAAGGATATTTTCCAAGAGTGAAAGCGGGGACTGAAATGCACTTTGGGAAAGATGAAGGCTATGGAGGGAATGAAAAGCGGGAGAAATTTTATTTCGAAGGAAGATTATGGCGTTTGTGAAACTGTGGTATTATATTAGTAATTGTGGCGGTTTTTAATAACCGCCATATTATAACCGCCACAACATACACTTTTTTTTGTAGTGTATTCTATTTGAAATTAGGTTTATCAATGTTGTTTTACAAAAATATGTAGTGAAGTTTGTCATTAACGTCATAATATATAATATACAATTATTTAATTATAATTATTACTTTATTGTGAACCTCATAATATATTTAAATAAATAATAAAATATGAACGTAATTATATTTAAGTTAATATATAATCAACGCTTATCGTTAAATAAAATAAGATAATTAAGTATTATTTTATTAAAAGGATATAAAAATGTAACTTCATTTATTAAAATAAAAAATTTTAAATTTATTTTAAAAATTTAAAATATATAAATGTTATTAAAATATTATAAAAAATAAATATTTTTTTTAAGAATATAAAAGTTTGAGTAATATTTAACCTGATTTATAATGAGATAATTAGATTTTTTAAAATTAAATTATAAAAAAATGCATGTTTTTTTAAAGTAAAATTGAAGAGAAACTACTGGTGCTTTGGACTTCTTAGATGAATCCATCACATATGTAACCCTAGGATTAAACCTCTCAACATTATTCAAAGACTCATGACTGTGAATATCTAAAACTGAAGCAATTATTTTCATGAGATATCTAATCTGAATAATAATAATATTAATTAAATTAATAATATGAATGATATTAAATATTTGAATAATATTAAATATATGAATATTATTAATAATTTTTATATTATTAATTATATTAATATTGATAATCATACTAATAAGTATAATAATAATCATAACATGACAACAAAATTTGATTGGTGTAATGGTTAAAACTTCTTTGGTCATTCAAGGGACTTGGCTTCGAGTTCCACTCACTAAGTTTATTTCTAACATATATAAAAGCATATATAATAATTGACAATAATAATCCTAAAAGTAGACATAAATAATAATTGAAAATAATACCAAAAGAGGGGTGTGGGGGGGTGTGTGTGTACAGAATTCTTCCTTAAATAAATTGATTTTTTCTTGTAGTACTATTTAAATAAGATTATTAGTGACAACTAATGTATTACTATTGTCTTATATATATTTGTGATATTGTATTATTGTCACTATTATATAAAATTATTAGTGATAATTATTTTTGTCACAATAGAATTTTGTTTTAGTGACATTTAAAATTATTGTCACAAGTATAATAGTGACAAGAGTACTAGTGACAATTTCATTATTGTCACAAGATATTAATAGTGACATACTCATAACATTTAGTGATGAATATTTATATCACTAAAGTTAATTTTTCTTGTAGTGAGTGCATGTCAAAAGCAAATCCTATAGGTCTTCCAGCTAATTCCTGGCACCACAGGCGGTCTACTAGTAAATGTTTACGTGGTGTGAATATTGTAAGCAAATCTCGATCAAAAGTCTTGCAAGTACATTTGTATGTATTGAATAACACAAATGAAGTTATACCTTACACAGAAGTGCATAAAGCCATTGTGAAAACAAATAACCTAAGACAAACAGAGAAATGGGTCTTGATGGAACAAAATAGAACTTTCATGCCTTGGTTTAAAGACGAGATGTTAAAGGATTCAACGACATCGGAGACCTTGACCTGGTTGGTTACTGGATTGAAGTTTGATGTCATTTCTTGTATAACGTACAAAGTGAACAATTGTATATTTTACACGAAGTCTATGGATGAAAGGAGTACAGTTCAAAATTCTGGTGTTACTCTTGAAGGCGAGTCAATGCAGTTTTCCACTTCAAAAGATACAAATCCTGTACTTGGATCAATGGCATACTATGGGTTTATAGAAGAGATATGAGAGGTTGACTATACTAAGTTTTCCGTTCCAGTTTTCAAGTGTAAATGGGTTGACAATAAAAGTGGGGTTAAAATTGATGAATCAGGATTCACACTAGTGGACTTTCAAAAGATAGGGTATCGAGATGAGCCATTTAGAATGAAAAAACAAGCATCTTAGGTTTTCTACGTCCAAGATCCTACATCAGAACATTGGTATGTCGTTTTACACAAGAAAAAACAAGGGGAGGCCATAGATGATATTGAAAATGGTGATCCCGGTTCATTCACACCAATGATAATTAATAAAGATGACGATATAGTGATGTACATGCAAGCCGTAAAGACCACAGTGAAGGAATTTACATATTAACATTCAACCCACTATGGTAATAAATTTATAAATATTTTTTATAATACGCATTTAGAATTTTATGTATTTGTTTTATATGATTTTCTTTCGATGCAGATTAACTAATGTTTGTTACGTAATTTTTTTAACAGAGATATGGATGACGATCAGACTCCAATCAAACTCCGATTGGGACGAGGCAATAGAGGACCTACTAGATTGAAGTGTCTCTCATCGAAACGTGTTGCTGGTGAGGAGACACATGTTGACATTGATGTCAACACTAAAGTGGCTTTTGGTCGTAATGCATATTCGTTTAATAGCTATCTTGGAATTGTTTCTCGTGAGAGACTCTCCATTTTGATTAATTCATGGGATGACGTGTTAGAGATTGATCGGAACATGCTCTGGAAGGATGTTCGGGTAAACTTTACATTATTATTGTTATCATATAATGCTTTTTAATATTCATTGATTAATTTTAATTTGATGATGTTATTTTGCAGGCAAATTTTGAAATTTCTAATGTGGAACTGCTTCGATCAAAGATTATATCCAATATCGGACTTCAATTTCGTTAGTTTAAGTCAAGACTGACGATGAATTATATTTTTGGCAAGCTTAAAGGTGAAAATATGTGTTTAAAGTACAAACATATTGATGAAGAGACATGGCGTTTTTTTGTTCAAAGTCGTGAAAATGAAGCTTGGAAGGTAAGTGAAGTTATTTAACTATTTTTATTTATATAACATTAATAAGTTAATATTATTTAATTCACTTTGTTTATTTCATTTATGACAGGATCGTCGGAAGAAAGCTCAAGAGATATCTTTAAAGAATGTTACCCTACACGTACTGTCTCGTTCGGGGTATCGAAAGCTAGAGCAATCCTTGATGGTGGAAAAGGAGCAATCTAGATAGGGAACTAGGTCTGAGAATATGGATACGGGGGTCACTTCTCCTCCATCACCACCTTTGCGCCATATAAAATGGAAGATGACCCGAATTAAAAAGTCGGGTGTACCAAGTTCTAAGCAATCACAGATAATCATAAAAAAAGTTGTAAGTTATTTTTAGCCTCTTTTGCATTTATTTTAAAGCATTAATTATATTAAAAACTAATACGATTTTGGTCTCTTATAGGATTCCTTGGACTCCCAAGGTAATTTTGTTCCTGAAGGTTCTCACGATATCCTGGTCGAAGCAATTAGATGACCTGAGCACTATGGTCGTGTTCATGCAGCTGGAGAAGGGGTTGGAATTAAACTATATTTTGGTGTTGCACCACGACACTCATCCTCCTCCTCCCAAAAGACCAAAGCAGGAATTAAAAGTAAGCTACGTCAAGAATTAATGGAGGAGATGAGAAAGGAGGCTGAAAGGATGCGACTAGAGTTGCAAGAGTAGTTTCTATCGCAACAACTTTGTGTTGAGCCCCCGATTCAGGTGCTTGTTAGTCTTGCTCCCAAGAGCACAAAGGGGAGTTGTGCGACTCCTAGGGAGGATATCATTGGCCAGACGAGGCAATATGAGCTACTAGTAGAGGGCGGCATGCTTCCTCAGGTGGTGGCCATTGGAAAAGTCTATGAAGGTGCCACCACCTTACATAATGTTCCTCTCTCTCCTGATGTGGCAAAGGTAACAATTGAAAGAGTACAAGTAGCTGATGCTCGTGTTCCACTACCTTCAAATGAGGTAACAACTGTGACCTATGCATTTCAGGCATTCGTAGCCTGGCCCAGACGCCTCTTTCGAATTATGCCAGAACCTCCAGTAATAATTTCATTTCATTATATTAATTTATATTTATATATTACATCTAATTTAAAACAAATGTTCTTTATTTTGTAGAAACCTCGTTGGAAACCAAGTTCGAAAATGAAGCATGAGATTCCAATTGAAGATCCTATAGCTTCCTTAACTGTAGTTGCTAGACAGATTGGTCGAGACCCTCTGGATATTCCATGGGATGATACTTTTTTGAAATAAACACTGAGCTGCCACTGTACATATACATGTCAGATTTGTTAGAATTTGTAGCTGAGGATCAGGAGCTCAATATAAATATAATTCAATTTTTTATGATGTAAGTATCTTTACCTATATTTCAATTTACTTTATGTTAAATTATTATTGATTATGCTTTAACTAATAACTTGTTGGTTTTTGAATGGAGTCTCTATCACTGAGGAAAAGAAGAATGTGTATGGATTCTTAGATCCCGCATATACTAATCCCACTGGACAAAGGCAAATGAGACCCAATCATACATTACTAACACCCTGGAAAAAAGGGAAAAGAAATTTATTTATGTTCTTATATTCTACATATCAACCGTTATTTAGTTTATAAAATAATATCTAACTTAGTCAATATAGTAACTAATTTTTTTTATCCTCAAAATTCTTTTTTACTTAAATATTTGTTTGTAATGTATGGTATCCAAGATTTTTGTTCAACTGAGAATGTTTTACGACATTGAGCCTAATAGAATAAAAAATTATTTAATAAAAATAAAATCCACAATTTAAAATTTTATTTCCATTCTTATACACTTCTAGTAATGATGTAACATAACAGGTATTATTTATTTGCGGTTGGAAATTTTCAGTTGTACCATTTGAGTCCTCAGTTTGACCTTTCAGCCAAGACGTTGACTTCAATTATGGAATGTGTGATTTCAGCTTCTGCTGCTGCTGCTTCTTCTTCATCAAAATCCAAAACCCATTGGAGATACGATGTGTTTCTGAACTTCAGAGGAGGAGACACTCGTAGCACCTTCGTTTCTCATCTCCACAGTGCCCTCTCAAACGCAGGAGTCCACACTTTCATCGATGCGGGACTTGAGAAGGGACAGAACCTGGGGCCAGAACTACTGCGAGCAATTGAAGGGTCTCAGATAGCAATAGTTGTTTTCTCCAAAAACTACGCTGAATCAGGTTGGTGCCTTGACGAGTTGGCAAAAATTGCAGAATGTCACAGAAGTCATGGGCAAGTGGTTGTGCCCATATTTTATGACGTTGATCCATCAGTTGTTCGTAGACAAACAGGTGCTTTTGGAAAAGCCATGGAAGCAGTTGCAGTGAGAACATTCCCGAGTAAGATCTTGCTAGATTCGTTGGTGAGATGGAGCGATGCACTCTACCAGGTTGCAAATTTTGCTGGTTGGGATATGAGGAATTGCAGGTAATAGCTCAGTTTTTTCCATTTCTTTACAGAGATCTCACATTAGATAAGATCATGTCAAATTATAACATATTAATCACTGTAATTCTGATATTATAACATTTTAGAGGAAATTTTATTTTAATTACTAAAAAATTCTAATTATATATACACATATATAATTTAAATTAAAAAGTTTATTTAATCTTTTATTGAAGTAATGTCGTAATAAATAGTTATTTTTTATTTGATTTTTTCAATAGTTAATGAGCTAAACTCTTTCTTTCTGATATATAATTTAAAAAATATTTATAATTATTTAATATATTATAACAAAATAAAATCGTGGCTTATTTTAAACAAATGAAAGTCATGTTTTAATTTACAAATTTAGTTAAAAGTAAACTACAGTTTTTTTTTTATTGACAAAAACAAATAAATAATAAAAATATTTTAGGGATACCTCAATCTTTGTACAAAAGACTCTAACCACACACATATCCTCTTAACATTAACCGACGCTTAACTAACCTAAATTTTTAATAACGAACTTCATGCAAACCAGTGGTTCGAGGTACACCAATCTGAATAAGAAAAACAAGTAAATATAACATTTTCAATTATCCATGACTAAATCTTTAGCTGAACCATCATAAATATTTCACTATGATCTATTGTTTCGTTCCTAAAAATCTTCTTGTTCCTTTGTTTTCACAATTCTCCAACAACTACTATCCAAACGCACAACCATATGTTATTGACAACTTCACTTTCCTTGGACAACTTGAATTGAGCGAAGTGCTTTGTAGGTTTATAATGAGTGATCGATGCCACCCCCACCCATTCATAGCATTTTGCCCACACCAGCCAAGCTACCCTACAGGTACAGAAAATATATAACGTTGTTTCCTCTTCCTCCCCACACATACTAAAAAATGCTATTCTTCACTGATATCCCTCTCTTTACCAAATTTGCTTTAGTTGCTATTTTGCCTTCCAACACCCGCCATTTTAGGATACTATATGTTGATTTGACTGTATACTCTATTGTTTCACTATCCTTACACACCCATCGATCCTTCTTTTCCTCGTTGATACTCATACTTCCCATCAGCCTTCCCATCTCTAGCTGTTGGTACTTTTCCCAATCTAACAAACTCCTCTTCCATCCTATCCTCCTTACTCACTGAAGATTATTATTCCACTCCCCTCTTTGCCACAACTTATCACGCTTGTCACTACATATAGAGAAGAGTCTCGGGAACTTATCTTTTAACGCCTCGCCACCCAACCATTTATCGTCCCACAACATAATATCTCTTCCATTCCTAACCTCCGAGAAGCAATTATCCGAAGCTTCCCTTCCATTCCTCCACCCTCCAAATCTCTCCTTCAAATCTCTCTACCATAAGGATTCTGACCTGCTAATCCTTTGGTTCCTCAGGCTTCTCCATCCTTTATACTTCGATTCCGACATTTCTTTCCACAAAACTTTTTTTCACTGCCCAACCGAAAAGTAAACTACAGTGGTAAATTAAAAGACGATTTCAATAAAGTTAATATATAAATTATAAAATATAAAGTGATATTTTAGAAAAGGTAGTGTTTGTGAAACACAACTTTTTTTTTTTATCGGCTTGTGAAACACAACTTAACCATTTATTTGATTAAATCTTTTAAATAAATAAAAAATTATCGTTGTTCTGAACAAAATCCAGATATATATAATCACTAGTATGAGATTTCTACAGTTAATTAATTTTTCTCGTGATTTCCAACTGTGACTTGGTTTCCTTATTTGTTTAATGAAGTGATACAAACACCATATTTTGATTAATTAAGTGATACTAACTCCTGCTATATAACGAGGTTTAATTACTATTTTAGTAGTTGAATTTATTATGAAAGTTCAATTTAATTCTTTTTATTGTAATAAAGTTTAATTTAGTCTTCTATATTTTAAAGATACTTCAATTAGATTCAAAGTTTCAATTGGACCCCTTATTATTAAAATGAATTCCATTTAGTCTCATTTAAAACCAAATTTAATCTTAATTTTCAAAACAATTGATGAAAGAAAAATGGTATCAAATTGAACTTATTTAAGAAAATAAAATATCTAATTGGAGCTTTTAAAACTATAAGGATTTGTTGAAGCATTTTAACCATAAGAACATCTAATTGAACTTTTTAATAAAGAGGAACAATTTGAACATTATAACTAAATTAAAGGATCCAAATATATAGTAATTAAACCATACCACAAACATTATTCTATTAACAAAGCCACCCAAAGGAGTTTTTTCACAACCCTACCCTACAATTCACAGAACAAAAATGTTTCATACACATCCCACCATCTTTTTGAGATACAGAAATATATACATGATTGGTGGTACATGTGATAAGAGGAAAGAAAAAAAGAAATGGTATATAGAAGTACATGAAACTATGTAAAAGAAAATGTAGTATTTGAAATGAAGAAGCGCTTATGGAGCTCAAAATCAGTTGTAATGTTTTTAAGATACACAGCGCCATATTCTGTGCCAGCAAAATTCTCAACCGTTCTGCCATAAGTACTTGTTCTTTCTTTATACTTCTTCATTTATCTTTCCAGTGCGTGTTCTTTCGTGAATTTGGGAGAGTGATTTGTTTATGGATAAAGAGAAGAAGTGAAGAACCTGCGATTTTCCCACAATCTTTTGTATATAGAGATTTTTGGGTGGTCACTGCAATTTTCTGAATATCTTTTTTGTGTTGATTCTGTCTGATGAAGGGATGAAGCTGAAGAAGTGAAGAAAATTGTAAAGGGAGTTTTGGCAGAGCTAGATAACACATTATTATCCATTACCCAATTTCCAGTTGGCTTAGAATCTCGTGTGAAAGAAGTGATTATGTTTATTGAAAATCAATCAAACAAAGGTTGTAAAATAGGGATATGGGGGATGGGAGGATTGGGTAAAACAACAACAGCAAAAGCCATCTACAATCAAATTCGTCGTAAATATGTCCATAGAAGTTTCATTGAAAGTATTAGACAAGTTTGTGAACAGGAGAGTAAAGGGTATATTCATTTGCAAGAACAACTTCTTTTAGATGTCCTAAAAACAGAAATGAAGGTAAATAGTACCGCAGCAGGGACCACTTTGATTGAGGAAAGACTTCGTGGAAAAAGCACACTCCTTGTACTTGATGATGTGACTAAGTTTGAGCAAGCCCATGCCCTATGTGGAAATCGTAAATGGATAAGCTCAGGAAGTGTGTTTATGGTGACATCTAGAGACATACGATTACTTCATTTGCTTGAAGTTGATTACATTTATAAAGTGGAGGAAATGAATGAAAATGAGTCTCTTGAGCTTTTCAGTTGGCATGCTTTTAGGGAAGTAACTCCGACACAAGACTTCATTGAGCTCTCAAGAAATGTAGTTTCTTATTGTGGAGGACTACCACTAGCCCTTGAAGTGCTTGGATCTTACTTGCACAAAAGAACCAAACAGGAGTGGAAAAGTGTATTATCAAAGCTAAGAATAATTCCCAATGATCAAGTTCAGGAGAAATTGAGAATAAGCTTTGATGGTCTACAGGATCAGATGGAAAGGGATATATTTCTTGACATTTGCTGTTTCTTTATAGGAAAAGAGAGAGGCTATGTTACGGAGATACTGAATAGCTGTGGACTGCATGCTGATATTGGAATAACAGTTCTTATAGAGCGTAGTCTGGTGAGAGTTGAAGAGAATAATAAACTTGGAATGCATGATTTGGTACGAGACATGGGAAGAGAGATTATTCGTCACAGTTCACCAAAGGATCCTGGGAAACGCAGCCGATTGTGGTTTCATGAGGATGTTCTTGATGTATTGACAAATAACACTGTAAGAACGTTCTCTATAAACACTTTTGAAACTTTTCTTGAGAGAGTTCTCCTTTCATTTCATAAGAACGTTGTACTTTAAGTATCATTTCCTTGTGAACAAACGAAAGTGATTTACTTTTTTCTGCGCTTTTTCATTTCAGGGGAGAGACACCATTGAGGGATTGGCATTGAAATTGCATGGAACTGGTAGAGATTGCTTTGAAGCAAATGCTTTTAAGGAAATGAAAAGGTTGAAACTGTTGAAACTTGATTCTGTACAACTCACTGGATCTTTTGTACATCTTTCTAAGCAGCTGAGATGGATCTGTTGGCGAGGATTTCCTTTGAAATATATACCTGTAAACTTTTATCAAGGAAGTGTTGTTGCCATAAACTTAAAACACAGTAATCTGAAACTAGTCTGGAAGGAAACTCAGGTATATATATTACATGCCAATAATTATTATTTGTTGCCACTTGCCACCACAGTTCATTTTCCATTTTCTTTCTCTAACTTCTGTATGAAAATATTTGTCTTCTGTAGCTACTGGAGTGCCTAAAAATCCTCAATCTTAGTCATTCCAAAAACTTGACCACCACCCCAGACTTTTCTAAACTACCTAATCTTGAAAAGCTCATTCTGAAAGATTGCCCAAGTTTGTGCAAGCTTGACCAGTCCATTGGAGATCTCTGCAAACTTCTGCTGATAAATTTGAAGGACTGCACAAGTCTTAGCAATCTGCCAAGGAGAACCTACAAGCTGAAATCTGTGAAAACTCTGATCCTTTCTGGTTGTTTGAAGATGGACAAGTTGGATGAAGACATAGTGCAGATGGAATCCTTGACAACTTTAATCGCGGAAAATATTGCTGTGAAACAAGTTCCCTTTTCGATAGTAAGATCAAAAAGCATCGGATATATATCTATGTGTGGACATAGAGGATTATCACGTAATGTTTTTCCATCTATCATTTGGTCTTGGATGTCACCACAATTAAATCCCTTATCTGGTATTTACCTATGTTCGAGCATGTCATCGACTCTAACCTCCATAGATGTGCAGAGTAACAATTTGGGTGATCTTGCATCAACCCTTAGAAGCCTTTCAAAACTTCGTAGTGTTTTGTTGCATTGTGACACGGACTTTCAGCTATCTAAAGAATTAAGAACAATCCTGGATGATTTACATGACGTAGGTTCTATTGAATTAGAAACAAGGTCGAATAAATCACAGATAACAAAGCATTCCTTGAGGCCATATTTGATTGGAATAGGAAGCTACCATGAAGTCTTCAATACTCTCAACAAGAGCATATCAGAGGTTTCTTCTGTCAACTTTCTTTTGATCATTAGTATTCATCTTTGTAATTGATCAAGAGACATTGAATAATCTTGGTAAAAATATCTATAGGAGATCCTTTGCATGCTTTCTTCTAGAGTTATTCCCCTTTTATAATCACATGGCTCCCTAAAGTTAACTTATTTCAATAAATTGAAAGATCTGCATGACAAATAAACCTGCACCTAGCGTTATATTGTTTGATACCATGAGAATACTGAGATTGTTTATCTTTATAGCATTAAATGAGTGATTAGACATTGAAATTGTTTGTACAATTGGGTAAAGGGTTACTTGTTCAATAAAAGTTGTTAGCTTCAAGTTAATGGTTGTTTTCTGTTTACTTAGTTATGATTACTTTTTCCTTCCTCTGCTTAGTAATTGAGATTTTTCTGAATATTTTAATTATGTTTAGTGTTTGTTATGTTTTGTTAAGTTGAAATTAGTTATGATCTTGTTTTATGAAAAAAGTTAGTTGTATAATCAATGTTTTGGTAATATTGATGGTTAGTCCTTTTGTTGTGCTGATTCTCCTTTTGTAATATATATCACCTACGACACTTAATAATTAAATGAGTTTTTCTCCTTTTTTCTGCACCTAACACAAAAGACTCTCTTCTCTGTTTTTCACATTTTCTTTCAATGTGTTTGATTTTGTAACATGGTATCAAAAGCTCCATTGATCTTTTAAGGACATGTGAAGAGGGAGTGAAAACCAGTTAGATTTAATATACAATCCACGAAGGGAATATTCAGAAGAAAGGATGGCCTCCAAATAAGAAACTCAGTTCATGTGTTGTACTTGAAAATAGTGGTTCTGATTTGGGAGAAGACAGTAAGTGGAATGCTATCAAGGCATCATGTGAAAGCTCATTGAAGTCAACTTAGGGCTTTCCTTAAATCATTTCAGTTCCAAGGATAAAAGTGGAGAAGATTTTGTTTGGATATAGAAGTATATCTCAATTACAAATCAATACATCTAGCTTAGAAAAGTTTTATATGATATGGGGCAGCTACATGATGAATTTAGTGTTATATAGGTTGATAATATGTCATGCATTGCAATTGTAAAGAATCATGTCTAACATGATAAAACTAAGCACATCAAGGTGAAAAATATCATGCCATTATAGAAGCATATAAATAAGAGGAAATCGGCCTGGAGCATTACACTTTAGAGAATCAAATTGCAGGCACCGTGACCAATGCACTACAAGTTTGAAATGCTAAGATGAAAGCTTGGAGTATCCAAGAAAAAATTCGAAGAGGAGTGTTAGTAATTAAGTTTTTTGCCTAGATACTTTTATATGTTTTGTTTGCTCTGTTTTTTTAGGTTGAAAATACTTATACTTTTTATTTTACTAAAAAGATGGTTGTATGGTCAGTGTTTTGGTAGAAAGGATTATTGGTCCTTATTTTGTGCTGATTTACATCCATTTATAACATATATATTACCCACAACACTCAATAATGAGATGAGTTTTCCTCTATTCTTACTCGTGCACCTAAAACTAAAGCTCTCTTATTTGTTTTTCTGTTTTTGGTACTTTTTTTCACTGTCTTTGTTTTCTTAACACTACCCAATGAAAAGCTTTCTAGCCTTACCTATAAAAGTTCACTTTGTATCGCTTTGTAAATGTTTCATATACAAAGTCCATTGCTGGATAATTAGTTGACTATTCCTTATATGATGTCTCAATAAAATGGACTGAGCAAAAGGAAAAACAAAATAGTATTATTAGGGATTACTACATGCTTGTTTTTCCCTTCTGCATTATATGATTCTGTACAAAATAGCACAATCAGGTAATGACTTTGCTTTTTGTGTATGGTACAGGGATGGAGTACCAATGAGTCTTGTGATGTTTTTCTCCCGGGTGACAACTATCCATTTTGGTTGACTCATTCAGGTGAAGGACATTCAGTGTTTTTCAAAGTGCCTGAGGATCGTCATTGTCTCATGAAGGGAATGTTTGTGTGTGTTCTTTATTCATCACCGCCTGAAAAAGTGGCAAAGAAATGCCTTCTTAGTGTATTGATAGTTAATTACACAAAGTGCACCATCCAAATATACAAGCGAGACACAGTAATTTCCTTCAATGAAGAAGATTGGAAAGGCATAATATCACAGCTAGGATTTGGTGACCAAGTAGAGATTTTTGTAACTTTTGGTCATGGATTGATTGTCATGAAGATGGCTATCTATCTATTATATACTGAATCAACTGACATGCAAATGAATCCTTCTCTCGAACCAAAGGAAAATACGCTTCTTAGATTCCTAAGGAGAATTGTAATGTGTGACTACTGGTAAATCTTAGTTTTGTGTTATGAAATTGAATCGTAGTTTCCTTCACTGCAATTTATTTACTTCTATGTTTTCTAATTTATGTTTTGAGTAATTGTAAGAAGGAAATACCTTATGAAGAATGATATGGAAGGAAACCTTTGATGATTATCTCCATATTCTTGTTCCAGATGTAAAGAGAGACAAGTTAGATCACAAGTCTAAAGTTGGTATTTTCTTGGGGTTCAGTTTGAACTCCAAAGTCAAAAGGCTTTGTTGTTTCAGACTGTGAAAACAAAGTCTATAAGCTTTAAAAAGATCCATATGGATTGAAATGGGCACCAGGACCTAATATAATAGAATTGACAATTATCTTTTTACATTATGAGTTTACACGAAGTGAAAATGAAGCATACCATAACGACCTCAAAAATCACTTGTTACAGTTCTACCTTTTTCAGTTCAACTTCAAATAGAAGAGTTTGGAAGAGTGTTTGGGTGGCAGTTTTATGGAGTATTTGGAATCATAGGAATGGAGTTGTGTTTGAAGAAGGGAAGGTAGACGTAGAAGAAATCTTTAATATAGCACAATTGCAAGTGTGGTCCTGGATGAAGAGGAAAATATCTACTTTTAACTTTTTTTTTTCTGATTGGGCTTTATACCCCCTGAATTGCCTGCATTCTTTAAGCTAGCTGTCCATTATGTATGATAGAAGAGGTGACAAGGTTGATTAAATAGGTTCAAAGTAAATAAATGTTGCACAAGGGTATAGTTATAATCATGGTTGTCAAACTCGCGAGTCAACTCGTTGACTCGTCCGAGTTTACGAACCCACTTTGCCTTACCGAGTTAACTCGGTAGCAGACTCGATTTTGAGGTAGACTTGGTGGACTCGGTGTGGAATCGGTAGACTCGGTGTGGACTCACGACTTTGGTCCGAGTTGGCGAGTCCAGCTGGGTTTTTTTTGAAAAAACAAAACTGTGTCGTTTTGAATGGGGGACCTGAATGAAATCAAAAAAATTAGGTTTTTGCGTTTCGTTTTGTGTTTCCGTTCTATTCTGTGGAGTGTGACAGCGATAGATTGAGCGGTGGTCGCGGGTTGCAGTGGATCTAGTGGTGGTCGCGTCGCGTCGCAGGTTGTTATAGGTGGTGGTTGCGTCGCGGGTTGCTCTAGGTTGTGGTGGCGTCGCGAGTTGCTGCAGGTGGTGGCGTTGTGGGTTGCTGCAGGTGGTGGCGTCACGGTGGTGCGTTGCGGTGGTCGCGTCGGAGCGTTTGTCAGACTCGTGGGTTGTTGCTGCTCATTATATAAGGTTAGAGTTAGGTGGTGTGAAATTAGGGTAGGGAAGGGAAGGGATTAGGGTTCTGTTTTTTTTTATTGGCTGCAGAATGTACTGTTTTTTAATTGAGAATGGTTGTTGGTTGCCCTGCACTTTTATTTTTTGGACAAAAATTGAATTTGGAGGAGCAGTATTTTTGTTAAGAAATGTCTGGGAGTGGATCAAATTAAAGTGAGCTCAATAGAACTGCATCTGCATCTTCTAATAGAAGTAAAAATGCTCCAAGAAATAGAATTGATGTTGGATGGAAGCATGGGATAGATGTTAATGGAAATGGTAAAAAAGTGAAGTATAGTTATTGTTCAAAGACTATGAGTGGAGGAATATTTAGGTTCAAGCATCATCTTGCTGGAACTAGGGAGGACTCTGAACCTTGTTCTTCTGTTCCAGAAGAAATAAGAGATTTGATGATAAAAATTGTTGCAGAAGCTAAGCAAGCCTCTTTAAAAAAAAGAAAGTTAAATATAATTGATGAAGACCAAGGATGTGAGGGGCTTGAAGAAAGACAACATATATTTGGTTCTAAAGGAAAAGAAAAAGTTGGTAGTAGGGGGGCAGGGCAGTTCAAGCTACCATAAATCAAATGATGAAGAAAGGTTATAAAGAAGAAGTGGATGCTCAAGTTGCTGAATTTTTTTACACAAGTGCCATTCCGTTTAATGTAATTAAAAATCCAGCTTTTGCAAAGATGTGTGAAATGATTGGAAAATATGGAGCTGGCTATAAATCCCCAACTTATCATGATATTAGAGAAAAAGTATTGAAGCAAGCAATTGACAAAACTGATTTAGTGCTTCAAGAATACAAGGAAGAGTGGAAGAAAATAGGTTGCACAATCATGTCTGATGGGTGGACAGATAAAAAGAGGCGTTCTATTTGCAACTTCTTGGTGAATAGTCCTAAAGGGACTGTTTTTATGTATTCATTGGACACGTCAGACATATCAAAAACAGCAGATAAAGTTTTTAAAATGTTGGATGACGTTGTTGAATTAGTTGGAGAAGAAAATGTTGTGCAAGTGGTGACTGATAATGCTACAAATTTCAAGGCAGCTGGAGAGTTGTTGATGCAAAAAAGGGAGCATTTGTATTGGACCCCATGTGCTGCACACTACATTGATTTGATTTTTGAAGATTTTGAAAAGAAGTTGAAGGTCCATGAACTTACTATCAAGAAAGGAAGAAAGATCACCACATATATTTATGGCAGATCAATGCTAATTAGCATGTTGAAGAAGTTCACGAAAGAAAGAGACTTGATAAGACCGAGTGTGACCAGATTTGCCACTGCATATTTAACTCTCGATTGTCTTCATGAATTGAAAGCCTCATTATTGACCATGTTCAGTTCTGAAGAATGGAAAACAAGCAAATTTGGAACTTCACAAGAGGGGAAAAAGGTTGAAAATATGATATTAGACAACCGATTTTGGAAGAATATCTCCACGTGCCTCAAAGTTGCTGCCCTTCTTATGGTGGTCCTAAGATTGGTGGATTAATATGCAAAACCTGCAATGGGTTTCATATATGAAGAGATGGATCGGGCAAAGGAGAAGATTAAGAACAATTTTAATCATGTTAAGAAAAGGTAAAAATTTTATTGCTTTCTCTTTAAAAATTTAATTACTCCTTCTTCTTGATAGTTGGTTGGTTGGTATTGATTACTATTGAATGAATGTATGTAGCTATGAAGAGGTTTGGAAAATAATTGATGCAAGATGGGATAATCAACTTCATAAGCCTCTGCATGCAGCTGCATATTATCTCAATCCCCAATTCCATTATGAACCTGAGTTTAGATCTGATGATCCTGAGGTGAAAGAAGGGTTGTATACATCCATGAGAAGATTGGTTAAGGATGTTGCAGAAAGAAGGATAATTAATGTGCAACTTGTTGAGTATCATTTTGGTAGAGGAGCCTTTGCAATGGATGACGCAAAGGAAAGTAGAAAAACAATACTTCCTGGAGAATGGTGGGAGATGTTTGGGTATAGAACTCCAAAGTTGAAGAGGTTTGCTATCCGAATTCTAAGCTTGACTTGCAGCTCTTCTGGATGTGAGCGAAATTGGAGCTCATTTGAAATGGTAATTGAAGTTATTTATAATTTCTTTATTTAGTTTTATATGGTTAGTTACTAAATTTCCTATTTAATATAGGTTCATACAAAGAGAAGAAACCGTTTACATCAATAAAAGATGAATGATTTGGTGTATGTCATGTACAACTTGAAGTTGAGTAACAAGCAAATTAGAAAAACAGTTGCTCTTCCCTTTGATGATATTCAATCAGATGATGAATGGATAACTGAAGAGGGAGATAATATTGATGAGATTGATCAAGTTCAAGATGCAAATGTTCACGTAAATCCGGCAATAACGGTTCCAACTCTAGATGCATTTGATCTTGAAAATTTGACTTTTGATGTCAATGTGGATGAAGATGAAGATGAAGATGGAGATGATGATGAAGATGATGATGGAGATGATGATGGAGATGATGGAGGAGAGGATATCATTAGAGGATTGGACATAGAAATTTGAATTTCTAATTATTTAATTTCTATGACTTGAATTGAACAATTTAACTTTTGTAGTATTTGTATGGCCTTCTTTATTTGAGATTTGAAGTTAGATGATTTGATATATTATTAATTTTCATTCAGGACTAAATGTAGTTATTTACACTTTTTTTTTTTAATATGAAAGTAGACTCTTATAAGTCTACGAGTCGAGTCTACGGAGCTTCCACGAGTCTACGTAGACTCGCGAGTTTGACAACCATGGTTATAATGCTTGCAGGGGACTCAACATTAGAGAAACAAGACAGTCAGGAGGAAGATGCAGAGAAGGGAAGAGGTTGCAGATCCGGAAGAAGATGACACAAAGGAGTAGGTTCCTAACCAAGCACATCAGCCCTTCAGCACAGAGGGCTTCAAATAGGAAGTTTTATAGGCCATGGAGAAAGGTGCAAGAACGAAATGCAGAGGAAGGAGGAACACGGTACTGGAAAAGAGAGGAAAGATATTAGAATTAGGAGCAATCAGTGTTGTAAAATTCAGGAGACAATGGAGCAGCCAAAGGCAAGTTAGCCTAGGAGGAGGAAGGATTATGTTGACTGTGATGCTGGCAAAGGAAGAAGGAAATTGAGAAACTGGATTCGGCATTGTTGATTGTGCAGTAATTATGCAGAGATTTTTTCACTGAGGCACCAGAAGATCAATGTGGTAATTCTGTTGAAAATGCAGAGGAGGAAGAGACTGCAGGGCTATCAACGGCAAAGATATTGTTATTGCAAAGGAGATGCTTAAAGTGCATGTTCTAAGGTCTGCTGCAAATTCTGGGGTCTGGTTAAATGCAAATGTAACGAGTATGTGGCAGCAGTGATGTTTTATGATGAATCAAAGAAAGCTGGGGAAGTATGCTGTCAAAGCAGAACAAACCCTGCAGCAACAAGTAGGAAGAGTAGAGTTAATCTGATTCATATAGAAAGGAGGAACTCTGTCATGGAATTGGAAAGGTTAACAGGAAAGGTGCTGCAACAAGGAGCAAGGAGAAGAGTAAGGAGGAACCATGGAGTGAATTATGCAGTCTAGTTTGAACTACATCTAACTCTCATGGCCTATGTCACTCACGAAATGCAGTTATGGTGTTCACTGTTATGGCAAAGATTGAGTTCCAAAAAGTAGACTCAATTTTGTAAACTGGTTTTGCCAGTGGAGGATCCATAGAACTGCTGCAGTAAAATCTTTTGCTTTCTCTTTTCATCTTTGAAGATGTTGTATTCTTGGAGGGCCTAAACTGCTGCAGTAAAACTTTTGCTTTCTTTTTTCATCTTCGAAGCTGTTTAATTCTTGGAGGGCCTAAAGAGTGAATTCTAGTCAATTTTAAATAGGTTGTTTTTCATATCCATTTCTTATTTTGTTTGATGTAAATTTTTTATAAAGATTGAAACACTTGAAGTGTCTTTTTTTATTTAATTTGATTATTGTTAATAAAAAAAATAAAGTGAAAATGAAGCTACCTTGTATGTAAAAAAGTGAAGCAATAAAGTACAACTCATTGTGTCCTTATATGTTGATCATATGGCTATCTATCTATTATATACTGAACCAAATAACATGCAATTGAATCCTTCTCTCAAACCAAAGTGTTAGAAATGTTGGTCGAATTCAAGAGGGAAAAGGGAGTAAATTAAGACTTTCAAAGTTTTTTTTTGCAAAATATCTGAGTTAGAATAATATTTTTACAAAATCAACCAATTAGAATACTGAAAAAAAAAACTTAAAATGTAGTTAACCAGAATAAACCAGAAAAATTTGATCAGTTAAATTTTGTCAGATCAATTAATCAATCAGTTAAATTTCTAGATGCTCAAAAAATACTACATGAAATCTGCATGCAGAAAAATGTAAAGAGATGGAGAAAGAGGATCATACATCAATTTTTATACTAGTTCACTATTTCTCAAAGAACTACATCTAGTCCCTAACCACACTAGTTGAGAATTCATTAAATAAAGATTAATAGAAATAAAAGACACTCAAAAAAATAACTCTTGAACCCTCCAAGAGCTTTTACCAAACACACAATAAGACTTACTACGAAACTTAGACACCCTATCTAATGTCGTATACCACCACACTTAAAGTTTTTGAATTAAGAAGGAATATACTTGAGTTTATGCAGCATAAGCTTTGAGATGTTCTCATCTTAAAAAGTAGTTTTGTACACAAGATCCTACCAACATTACTAGAAAATCATTAAATAGAAACCAATTTTAGAGACAAAAAATAATTAGTTACTATATTGATTTTTTGTCAATATAATTAGTCAATATAACAACTAATTATTTTTTGTCTCAAAAATTAGTTTCTATTTAATGATTTTCTTATAGTTTAGACCTCTGGATTGATTTATGCTAGAACCAACAATTCACATTCAACAAATCTATACAATGTATGAATTTGCTCTTGGAAACTGTCTTTGTGAAAAAAATTGCATAATTCTGTTAAAGATATTTATTATTCTATTTTATGTAGATATTTGTTATTCTGTTTTATACCGTTAGTCAATAATCCTAGTATTAAGGGATGACCTATTCCTTTGCTCTAGTCTATTGCAACTACATAAGTTGCACTCTTTTGCACTTTGTTGCACGTTGCTGTAAGGCTATTTAATAGCTAACCCTTTCATTCAAAAATATATCTTCCTTTTTTATTCTCTCTGTTTTTATGTTTAAAACCGTATCCTTTACATTTGGTATCATAGCTCCTTTACTGGGGCCTGATCAGAACCTTGAAAAGCAGCAGTCCTTTCAAGCAGATGGCAGAAAGTAGTTTTGTTCAACCAACAATTCCAAAGTTTGATGGTTATTATGACCATTGGGCAATGCTCATGGAGAATTTCCTGCGGTCTAAGGAATATTGGCCTTCGCTGGAAGCTGGAATCCTTGAAGTAGCTCGGGCTGCTGACCTTACTGAGGTGCAAAAGAAAGCCTTTGAAGATCAGAACCTCAAGGATTTAAAGGTAAAAAATTATCTTTTTCAAGCAATTGATAGATCTATCTTGGAGACTATATTGAAGAAAGATATGGCTAAGGACATTTGGGACTCAATGAAGCAAAGGTATCAAGGGACAGCAAAGGTGAAACGAACATACCTGCAAGCACTCCGAAAAGAATTTGAAATTCTTCAAATGAAAGCTGGAGAATCAGTGAATGAATATTTTGCTCGGACCCTCACCATAGCTAACAAGATGCGGATTTATGGTGAAGCTATGCTAGATGTTACTATTATTGAGAAGATCTTGCAATCAATGACTCCACAATTCAATTATGTTGTTTCCTCTATTGAGGAGTCAAATGACGTTGATACGTTATCTATTGACCAGCTAGAGAGTAGTCTCTTGGTGCATGAGCAACGCATGAGCGGTCCTATGATTGAAGAACAAGCCTTGAAGGCAACTTCTGAAAACAGATTAAGAGGAGCAAGAGATCGAAGCTGTGGAGGATTTCGTGGAAGAGGAAGAGGAAGAGGAAGAGGCATGTCAAGTTTTGACAAATCCACTATGGAGTGTTACCATTGCCATAAACTTAGACATTTTCAATATGAATGTCCAAGCAAGGAGAATACAACAAATTTTTGCAGAATCACAAGAAGAAATGCTTTTGATGACACATCTGGAGGACACACAAGTGCAAAAGGAAGATGCATGGTTCCTGGACTCAGGCTATAGCAGTCACATGTGTAGCAAAAAGGTTGTGAAGGGCAAAGGTAATGTGAGATTTCAATTATCATTACTGAAGTATTCTATTTACCTGAGCTAAAAAAACAACTTATTGAGTATTGGGCAATTGCAAGAGAAGGGATTGACAATCCTCTTCCAACATGGAAGATGTAAGATCTATCATTCAGAGAACTTAATCATGGAAGCAAGAATGTCCTCAAACAGAATGTTCATCTTATCTGATAAGCCTCAATCAAATGTGACAGCTTGTTTTAACACAATTACAGAATATTCAACTCAGTTATGGCACTGCAGATATGGACATTTGGGCTTTAAAGGCCTGAAGATTCTTGAATAGCAATAAATGGGTGAATGGCATGCTACCACTCGAGTCCCCCTCCAAAATTTGTAAAGACTGTCTAGCGGAAAAACAACAAAGGGATCCATTTCTAAAAGAGAGCACATGGAGAGCTTTTCAAAACCTACATTGCTACATGCTAACATATGCGGTCCTATTACACCCGTCTCCAATAGTAAAAAAAGGTACCTAATTACTTTCATTGATGATTATAGTCATAAAACTTAGGTATATTTCTTAGCAGAGAAGTCAGATGCTTTTAATACTTTCAGAAGCTTTAAAATCCATGTAGAGAAAGAAACAGTACATTTATAAAATGTCTACGTACTGACAGAGAGGTGGTGAATTTACATCATAAGAATTTACTAATTTTTGCAAGGAAAATGGTATAATGCAAATTGTTGTAAGGCTATTTAATAACCAACCCTTTCATTCAATAATATATCATCCTCTTTTTATTTTATCTATCCTTTACAAATTCTCCTTGGTGATGACATGTTTCACCTTAATTTGTTTCTCAAAATGAAATAAATGATAACACAATGAAATGAAGGAAATGATAACAAACATCTATATATACTTTGTCGATCATGTTATCCTTGATCAAACTTATAAAACTCAAATGTAGCATAAAATGTTTGTCTTATCCTAAACTTTTTAATCATATACTATCAATTGTTGTCTTTGTTAATGTCATATACTCCTTCCTTCGTTGTATATAAACTAATTTTAACTTATGAAAAAGTTAATTTTATAAAAAAAGAAATTAATTAATATTTTTTTTGTTAAATTTTTTCATAGAGAAGATCTTTCCAATCATTATATTATTTATTATCGTATATAAGCTATAGATGACTTCTATAGCTTTCGAGAATATTCTGTAGTATATTATATTTTTTAAAGAAAAATAATATCTTTATTAAGTAATCTAACAGCCGACTCGCAACACATGCAATTATTGTAATTTTAGTGGTGTTCCACAAATTATGGCGAAATATATCCCGTCACAATAGTTGCATTTTCCACGGGCGATTATTTCGCTACGGAATATATCCTCTCTCACCAGTTGAAGAAATGCCAGTTTAGGTTAATTAGTACAATTTTATTCTCTCTAAGGAGACAATATATTTTATTTCACTTTGTGTATGTTTTAATATCTACCAAATTGTAAATACAAAATATTTATAAATTTTATCAATAAATTAAGAACCCGATTCTTCACAACATATTTCTCTCTCTCTCTCTATATATATATATATATTCTATCATTTGAGTCATAAAAGTACTATGAAAATGTATAAAACAATTTCTAAATAGCAATGAAACTAATAATTTTGTTTGCTGACAAAAAAAAAACTCAATATAATTTTATTAATTATCATGATTTAATATTAGTGGCAGAAGTCTACCATGTGTGTAAACTTGCAGGAAATTTGTTCAAACCAATCCATCTTTAACAGAAAAGTCCAATTTGAAATGGTGTGTTGATCAGTTTTTTCTCATTTGAATATTTATAGCAATAGGTACTTGATAATACGTCACTTCTCTTAACATAAATATATATAGGTGGAAAATGCTATATGTCTTCACATAATGCAATTTATATAATCATATACTTAATACTTTTTTTTATCAATAATAAACAATATATACATATAAATCACTTTAAGGATGATCCAACTCATATACAAAGAAACAAAAACACCCTAACAACCCAACAACTATAGACAACTACTCAGAAAAACTAACCATGTCCAAGAGAACTGCCAACAACAAGTTATAACAACCAAAGGATCAATATATCAATCGAAACAAGAAAAACAAACATAAGAAAATTTAGAAGTGATCTAAGACTAAATCTTCAGTTGAACCAAAAAAAAGATCTCAAACTCCATCTTTGAAGATAATCTTATTTCCTATATATTTAATGCTTAACATGAGTTTATTAAAAAAAAAAATTATGGCTTTAAGTGTAACTTATGGGTTTTAAAGAATGAAAAACATCCCCATAGGTCACAATAGTTTTAGGGAGTTTTTACAAGATATTACTAAGTCAACCAACAAGGGAGACTAGTGCACAATTTTAACACCTAAAGAGGAAAATGTATAGTAAAAATTATAATGTGGTTTCGTAATAAAAAAAGTTAAGATAATTCTCGATTGATTAAATAGAACTTTGTACTAATAAAATATCAAGATTAAAATTTTTAAAAAAAATTGTATAACTAATTCGTGTTTAATGAAAGATATGACAAAAACTAGCTGAAAAGTTATTTTCCAGTTAATAACTTTTTATTTTATAAGTTCACAGCCGATAAAGTACGTTATTAGTTTCTAGCTATAATAAGTTTTTATCTTTATAACTTCACAGCTGATAAAGTACCTTGTTTGTTTCTAGTTAATAAGTGTTTATCTTATAAGTTCACAACTAATAAATGTCCTTATTGATTTAAGAGATTTAAGAGTGTTTATGATAAATTTAGTTAGTCAAAAAATCAAAATTTTCAAATTTAATTAATAATTATCCAAAATCATATTACATTAACTTCATTTTAATAGATTTATCAAGCTAAATCCATATTTTTTTTATTTTAAGTCCAATTCATTTAATTAAATTTGGATGGAATAATTTTTTTTTTTAAATCTAAAATCAAGATGAGTCTTAGTTTAAGTTATGAAATATTAGGTCGGGTCAGACCCAAATAAGATATGATTAAGTTGCGTTGGATTCAACTAATATTACGTCATGTCGAGTTGAGCATATGTCATGCAATTTTAGGTGGTTTAGGACAAAGACAAGTCGAACCTGATCACACCAAAGTCAAGCTGAGCTAGATCATGCTAGGTCAAGCATATTCAAGTCAGGTTGTGCTGAGTAAGCCTAAGCTTAATTTGGGTAGGACCTAAGTCAAATTGGGCTAGACTAACCTAGGTCATTCTTGGATAGATTAGTGCAAGTCAAGTTAATTTGCGCCAAAATCATATTAAGTTGGTCGAGCTGAACTTAGGTTATGAGTTGGATTGGATCTAGGTTAGGTCAAACCAAGGTCAAACCAAATCATGTCATGAGGTCCCTGTTAGACTAAATCGAGATCGAGCCGTATAACAAAATTAAGGGTGGGTTCCTTCATCTTTGCAACAAGGAAGATGAAGTTAAAAGACTTTTATTTTGTGTTTGTTTTTTATTAGTTATTGTACACGAAGAGTGAAAGACACGGATTATGCTTATTTATATTCATTGATATATGTGGATTTGTGGGTGAGAAAAGACACTAAAATAGGTTTTCTCCATCTTCACTTGTGCCCAAAAATTTCTGATGAAAGCCACGTAGATTATGTTAATTAACCATATTACCCTTAATGATATAAAATTATTTAATAATGTTAATAATAATAAAATTACAATTGTAAAATAATAATGATAAATATAAATATAATTATTTATAATAAAAGATCATTTATATAATAATAGTATTAATTATAAAAATAATATTATTATTTAATATAGAAGTAATTTTAAATACGTTTTTATAATTTTATAATTTTAAATATTTAAATATTTAAATATTATTTATTTTTATTAAAATTTAGTTTTGATAAATTTTTATAATTTGATAATTTATATTTTTTTTAAATGAAATATTTGATTAATAATATTTTAAAATAGATTTTACATATAAATAAGTAATTTTTTTAATTAATTATGATATTATATTTTATTAAGTAAAAAAGTAATTATTTATATTTATTATATAAAATTATTTTTAACCAATTTTTATAATTTCTAATATTATAGTTTAATTTATAATAAAATTTATTATGTTCCAACAATAATATGTGTTCGGGTACGTTTAATATAGTCTTAAGATATACTCTTAGGAGTTAAGACTAAGGCTATGTTTGGTTCCGGGGGTCGACTGTAGTCGACGACGGATGTTCCAGGGTCACCTCCGTTTGCTTCCATAGGCACATGCGAGTGAGGGAGCAGATGGTGAGAAAGTTGAGGGGTAAGTGTTTCTTCAGGCGAATGAGAAGAAAGGCAGAGAGTGGGGAGGGAAAGCCACGTCATTCATGAGAAGTTACGAATGTAACCTTCTGTTTTTTTCTTCATTTAACCGATTAGCACTAAAAATGCATGGCCTGGATAATCGATTACAGGGAATGAAGGCATAATCGATTATGGGTGCTGTTGTTTTTTGGCCCATAATCGATTATGGCCTATGTTTTATAAGTACCATAATCGATTATGGGTGTTGTTGTTTTTTGCCCATAATCGATTATAGCCTATGTTTTATAAGTACCATTATCGATTATGGGTGCTGTTGTTTTTGGCCCATAATCGATTATGCTTCTTTGTTTTTTTTTTTTTTTTTCAGGCTTCATTGGTGGTGGTTTGTTCTTCTTGTTGGTGGTGGTCTCTTCTTCTTGATCCACTTCATCCACTTCACTTGAATTTCTTGTGTTTTTTTCTTGTCATATTTATTTTTGTTTGAACTTTTTTTTATTTAAATTTGTTGTGTATGATATATATAACATTATGTTGTGTATGATAATCATAATGTTTTGATAAATATGTACTTTATAGTAGGAAATATCATGAAAAATTTTATAATTTTCTGATAAGTGTAAGTATAAAAACTAAAACCTGAAAATACTTAAAAAAGACCTAAATAATACTAAAAGATAAAAAAATAATAGTAAATGATGGATTTTTGGAATTTTTGTTGACCCCAATCCCCTTTGAGGATTGCCCATCGTGTTCGTTGCGTCCTTTCGAACAACTTTCATTTTTTACCCGTCTCCATCCGACTTCTATATCAAAAGTTATGGCCATTTCAAGTTTTTTCAACCTATTCTTCCCAACTCCAAATCTATCAATTTTCTCTTTAATATGAGGACCCCTCCATCAAATATACACCAAATCAAGTTCCCAAAAAAAAATTTGGATCAAAAATATTTTTCTACCTATTTTTAATGAATTTTACAATATTTGCTTGGCAACCTCAATTAATATTAAAATTATCAACATAAATTCACTTAAATAAGAAAATATTTTTTTATTAATTAAATATTAAATAATATAATTATACTTTAATTTTAAATTATAATTAACTAAAATATGAAATAGGATTAATTATCATTTATTATTTTTTTATATACAAGGGTGAAATTGTAATCTTACAAACTTTATTATTCAAAATAATTTATAATATTCTTACAACTATCATATTACTCACAAATTTCAATAAACTTTCCTCACACATCCACTCATCCACACCCCAATCCAAACAACCTCAACTTTCTTCACACTTCCACTCCCACTCACCTTCAACTTTCCACTCACCCACACCCTCTAATCCAAACACACCCTAAGTGTAGTTTATTCGTCTTCCTTCCTTAATCTAGTAAGATGTTTTTTAAGAACAAAAACATGAAGGAGTTTCGAGTTTCAAAGCAGACACAAAATTATAAGTATAAAAATTTAAAGAAAAATACTAAATAAATTAATATTATTTTAATAACTTAAAATAATAGGTAAGATATACAAGATTAATACGTAGATATTGATCCTAATTTAAAATATCCAAGACTCATCTTTAATTAATCCAAATATTTTCCACAAAAACTGGTTGGAACAATATTTATTCAAGTGGAGGAGTTTATTTATCACCTACTTTATAATAAGTGTAGTTAAACATGACTACTAAAAGTAACCTAATTAACTCCATAGATACATTAAGATTTAAGCGTCAATTAAGCTAATTTTGTTGACCAGACCTCATAATAGAGCTAAAACTAGTGCGCACAATTGAAGGAGAACAAAATTGAAAGTTAGATTTTTTCATTTTTATTTTATTTTACACGAAAAAATGTTAGATAACACGTTGAATAATGAAATAAATTTATTATAATATTTTTAAGAAAAAAGAAATAAAAATAATGATTAGAAACCAAAAACTCAAAATAACTATTGGAGATTAAAACAGATGAAATAATTATCATCTACTAAAATCATATTTAATTTTAAAGGTTTAATTTTTTTTTAAATATATTCACATTTTTGTTATTTTGGTCTTGTTTTTTTTGTCTCCCGAAAATATTTTTTTATTTCATTCCTGTAAAATTTGACTTTGGTAAGTAATTCTTGAAATATTTAGAAAGTTTTCTCGTTTTGGTCTTTAAAATATTTTTAAATTTTTTATCTTGAAATTTTTTTTTATTATATGTTTTTCTTGTGTCAAGTTAATAGAATCAATGTAACATTGGAGATTAAATACAAAATCATATTTAAAAATTATTTGAATATTATGAATAATAATTATATTTTTGTGATTTTATATTTCTTTTTTATGCTTTATTAGTTTCATGAAAATAACCCGTCAGGCTTTCGTCTATATAATGTAACACACCCTTTGACACTTCAGATCAAATTTTCCATTCACATAACTCGTCGTGTTTTAACATGTTCCGCACTCTCCTTCTTCCCGTTCTTTTCTATGCAACACTTCTTCTTCCAAGTTGCACTAGTCAAGTCAATTTTAACACTTTGTTCATGCTTAAATGTAGGTATATTATTTATTAATTCCTTTTTAATTAAATTCCAGCATTTTACATAAATGTAGTTGAATTGTTATTTATTTTATTTTTATTTTTCTAGGTAGTTAAAGGTTTTTGTCCGATTAGAATTAGAATGTAAATTTCAACTTATAAATTTCATTGTGATGAAGTTGAATTAGAGATAAACTCACTTAATAAAATGATATTAGAATAATTTAAAATCTATTATACTTAAATTAATTAGAGTTGTTCTATCACTCATTATCAAACTCTTATTCAATCACCTATTATTATCTAATATTAAATTCAAGATGTTTATTCTTTACTACAAAATGTTAGAAATCTCATATTAATTAGAGATGATAAATTATAATATATAAATATAATATAATTTTTTTTATAATCTAATTTTGTGTGATTAAGTTAAGGGTAAATGGAGTTAGTAAGAAGTATAATTTAATATTATCCTAATTATTGGTTACTTGTTGCAGGCAAAAAGCAGTGGAACAGAAACTGCATTACAGTAAAAATTGTGAACAATGGCTGGTGCCATGTCTTGAGAGCAAGCAGAGATAAGAAAAGTACGTTTTGTGGTATTTTCTTTTTCTTATTTTAAATCTACTTTTGCTTATTGTAATTTCGTTTACACATGACTTGATATATTTTTATTCTGATAGTTTTGTTAATGTCTATTTCTGATATCTAAAGAAAGATTTAATATTATATTTGGTCTTTTAAAAACTGCAAAACAGTTTGCTGTAGAGGTCGAAGTTGTTATGGCATCACAACATTGTCATCACTTGCAACTCTATCCATCTCATCACGAGAATCATTACCACCATCACAAGCTACAAAAGTTTTGTTACCTTCACAACAAAAATTACCAGTAACATTTATATCACAAACTCCTACACCTATAATTTTATCGTCTAACCCTTCTTTGCCACCATCATCAATGCCAAAACCAACACCATCACCCATTACTTCATCTCCTAGACCTTCTTTGTTGCCACCATCAATACCTAGATCAGTATTAGCACCATCTTTTTTATCACCACCACGACGATTATTACCATTGTCATCATCATCTTTTTTATCAGAAACTCCTATACCTAGAATTCTTTTGTCTAGCCCTTCTTTGTCACCATCATCAATACCAAAACCAACACCATCACCCGATATTTTATCACCTAGCCCTTCTTTTTCGCCATCACCAACACCCATAATTTTGTCACCTACCCCTTCTTCGTTGTCACCATTATCACCATCACCATTATCACCATCGTCGTTATCACCATCGTTCCCACCAATACCAAAATCAACACCTCCTAGATCCCTTTTATCACCATCATCAATATCAAAATCATTACCAAGAGGTCAGTTTTATCTTCCTTTTCAAGTACTTTTTCTTTTTAGACTAGATTAAGTTCTCACATTGATAACATTATATATACTTTGCCGCATAACTTAGAGAATTTCATTTCATGTTTGCTTGTGATAATGGTATGTGATTAAAATAATATATTTGATCTAGTTCATTAATCTCTACTAAAGTTTAACTAAGTAAGAGATTAAAGTATGAAAAGATGTATGATAAGTAAATGTGACTATGTATACAATTTTGTCAACCCTTTTCGATGTCAAGTTATTATTATCAAATACCATATTTTCCAGCAAGACTTATGTCAGAACAATGTGATGACTTTTGTCTTCTCTCAACTTATTGATGCAGGTAACCACCGATTTTGGAAAAGGAAAGTCATTATAGGTAATATTATCCTTTTATATCTCTAAATTTCACGATTATACTACAAATATGTAATACATTTTAAAAAGAAAGAAATTGTGGAATTAACAATATTAGATCATGTGTTCCTTTATTGTTGAATCCAACACATATATTAATTTGTTAAAAAATTAAATAACTAGAAAAAATGCATCTTTTAGATCTTGAGATAACATCCAAGTCCAAGATCCAAGATATTAACTGTTTCAAAGTTTGATACTCTGTAACAATTTTATTTTTAAAATACCTTTCAATGGATTAGAGAAAAAAAAAAGTATATAAACTATTTTTGTAGTCTCGACTATTTAACTATGTGAAACTATATTAGACTTATTGAAACAACTTGTTTGATAATTGTTTTGTTAAAATAGTTTTCAAAAACTGTTTTCTTTTCTTTTTTTTTCAATTTTGTTTTTCTCAACCTGTGGACTAAACTTGCTTTATTCCTCTCAAAATTCGAAGAACCAGACAAAATTCTCCTCGCATTTACATCTATTTTTCACCCTTTTCCTCTCTAAAACAGTTTTTAATTTAGTTGTCATAAAAAAAGTTGCACCTTATTCTCACAAACAATTCTTCAAAATTGATTACTGAAATTGTTTTTAAAAACTAAATAACAAAACAAAATCAAACAAGCCCTTAATACTTGTAATTTTATTAGTAACTTATCAATAGTTAAATTGTAACAAAAATCTTTGTTGTTGTTTTTTTTATTAGCAATAAGATAATATAAATAAATAAGAATCATTTGACGTGATCCAACTCGTATACAACAAATTTTAAACACGTTTACAACTCATGTCTCCCTATCAACTACACAACACTAATCTTGCAAAAACCCCACCCACAAAACATCTAAAGCGAAACAAGACAGTTCAGAAGAACAATACACTAATCAAAATAAGAAAAGCTAGCAGAGTGAAATTTATTAGTAATGCAAAATCTTTGTTGTGAAACAAGCAATGCAAAAGCTATTGCGTTACCGGTTAAAAGAATAGGCATAATTTATAGTTAAACACACTCACAAAAATCTTTAGTCCTTAAAGCACAAACAACTTATTATACCTTTTAATTATAAAATTTGTCTTTATATATTAGATTCATGGGTTACATAGGTATATTATAAATTATCTTCACAATAGTATTTGAAGGAGGGTACATAAAAGATTTTTTGTCTAAAAGTTTGGACTTTTTTTCAAGCATTCAAAAATTGGAATTTTGGAGGAGGTTGCAAAAGGATTTTTTTTATCATGAGAGAAAACGAATTAGTTCATAACAAATAGCCTAATGTTATGCGTCTAATTTATTTGGGTTTGGAATCTTGGATTCATATTAAACTAGTTTTTTTTTTTTTTATCAGAAAAAAAGTGATTTTCCAAAATGAAAGAAAGTTGATTGTTTCTTATCTCCTAAATATCCTTCTTTATATGTTAACAGGTGTTACATGTGCAATATTGGGAGGATTCATGATATGCATCATAATTTGTTATTTTAGATATAAGTCATTAACTTTAATGGTCAAATTTTGTTTGACTACAAAGAGTGACGTAAATATTGAAGAATTCTTAAAAGATCACGGATCTGTAGCATTGAAAAGATACACATTTTCAGAAATAAAGAAAATGACCAATTCTTTTAAAGTTAAACTTGGTCAAGGTGGTTTTGGTGCAGTATACAAAGGAAAACCACCTACTGGATGCCCTGTGGCTGTAAAATTATTAAATGTGTCTAAAAGAAATGGTGAAGAGTTTATCAATGAGGTTGCTAGTATCAGTAGAACCTCTCATGTTAATATTGTCACACTTCTAGGATTTTGTTTGGAAGGTCGTAGGAAAGCTCTCATCTATGAGTTCATGGCTAACGGTTCCTTAGACAAGTTTATCTACAACAGAGGGCCAGAATCCATTGCATCTTTGAGTTGGGAGAATTTGTATCAGATCTCAATAGGGATAGCTCGAGGGTTGGAGTACTTGCACAGGGGATGCAATACTCGAATTTTACATTTTGACATAAAACCACATAATATTCTTTTGGATGAGAACTTTTGCCCTAAGATATCAGATTTTGGGCTAGCAAAGCTTTGTCCAAGGAAAGAAAGCATTATTTCCTTGTCAGATACTAGAGGGACAATGGGGTATGTGGCTCCAGAAATGTGCAATAGACATTTTGGTGGAATTTCAAATAAGTCTGATGTTTATAGCTATGGAATGATGTTGCTAGAAATGGTAGGAGGGAGGAAGAACATTAATGCTGAAGCCAGTCACACAAGTGAGATATATTTCCCATATTTGATATATAGGAGGCTTGAGGAGGACAACAATTTAAGACCAGATCAAGTGATGACCATGGAAGAAAATGAGATTGTTAGGAGAATGACCATGGTGGGATTATGGTGCATTCAAACATTTCCCAATGATAGACCTACAATGAGTGGAGTGGTAGAAATGTTGGAAGGCAACATTAATTCCTTGGAAATGCCACCAAAACCTTTGTTCTCTTCTCCTACTAGATCAGTAACATGTTCTTTCTCTTGAATTTGATTTCATTGTATTTTGATAAAAAAAAAATCTATATTTACTGCTTTTTTATCAACAAGAAGCAATTAAATTAAATCGGCCCACATAAGGAGTGGTTCAACCCTCATACAGAGATATTTGCTGTAAAATGGACCACTCAACGTATGTGTTTAGTTATTTTTAATCATTCTCAAAACCAAATGCTTCCCGTATGTATGTTTTAATCTTCTACCATATTGATTGCTAAACTATATCAATTGTGTATGATATCTTTCTTGTACTCAACTAAATTGAAGTGGATTACTCTCATAAAAACATTCCAACATAAGGACAAATGAAAGATTGAAAAGAGAAAACTTTCATGTAGGCTTAGAAAGATGGCTCTGTACTAATACCATGATTTTTTGGGAGAAAGAGGAAAAGACCATTATTTCCCTTTGGATGAGCTCCTTCTTCCTGAACTTTTTCTCTTCCCCCTCTAAGGAATTATATTTTTCCTGTATTGATTCCACCTTACTATTGAGCTATCACTATTTAGTTGTTCCTTTGAAAGAATTTTTTCCTTTTGTTCAATTTTTCCTAAGAGTTGAGTTACATAGGGAGATGGTAGTTAAACTATATATGGATGACAAATGGTTTAATTGAGTTCAACGAAAATCAAAGTTCGGAAGAGATAGGCGATAAATACTTTTAATGAACTTGTATCAAGGTCATTGATTCAATAAAGCACTACATAATACCAATACAAGTTCAAAATGCATCATCTCATCAATAATTCACCCATAGGTGCATTGGGCAAGTATTGTTATAGGTATGAAGTTCCAAAACAATGTGAATGTCTTGATAAAGTTTGTCATCTGTCTTATAGCAGGGAGAGTATGATTATCGTCATAAATTTAATGCAATTTCAAGAATGCAGAGTTTCCAAACATTCATAGCATTACCATTGAGAAAGAAGAATCCATATGAAGCTAATGTAGATGGTTACTTAGCTAAAAGTTTGCTCCAAGATAATTTGTTCAAGTTAAGGTACTAACTTGAACAAAATGCCGAGTTTCCAAGTTAAGTATGATTATCGTCATAAATTTAATGCAATTTCAAGAATGCAGAGTTTCCAAACATTCATAGCATTACCATTGAGAAGGAATCCATATCAAGCTAATATAGATTGTTACTTAGCTAAAAGTTTGCTCCATGATAATTTGTTCAAGTTAAAGGTACTAACGAGTTCTATCTTTGTCACACTACCACAAATATCAACAAGTTACCTTATTCTCTTGAAAAGTTTATTCATTTGAGATATTTGGATCTCTTTTACACTAAAATCAAGAGGTCACCTAATGGAACATTAATGACTCTTTTTACGGTAAGTGTACCGAGTCAGAAGTAATAATTTGTCCTTAAGAACGGATATCAAACCCACAATGAACAATTATTTAAAATCTTAATAGTAACATTCATTGGTCAACAAGATTGGCTAATTCTACCATTTGGGATTGGAAGTAATATGTTTGAACTCTTATGTATTGAGGTGATATTTAAATATAATATTTTGTTCTTGATTGATGATTAATATTGTCATTTTATTCTTAATGTTTGTTTATCATGATTTTGATCCTTAGATTTGATTGAAAAGTACTTCTAAATTTTTGACCTAAATGATAATGCTTAACATATCTGAATGCTAGAAATAGAATTGAAATGTTAATTGCTATCAACATCTAATCATAAGGATTATATAAGTATTTTTTATAAATATGTGAGAAATCGATATTTAGGAGACTATCTTAATTTTAGATGCGACAAATTGATATAAATGAATTTTATATGGGCATCAATATCAATCTAAGGATAGGATATTGTTATGCTTTTCAAAACACAAAAGAATGAGAAGGATGAATCCCAATCAAAATTTTCCCAATTGAATAAAAAACTATTTACTTTGCTTTATTTAATTTCTTGCAATCATACACAACAAACATCCTACAAACTTTTACTTATTGAAATTTTCAGAGGAGGTAGGGTGGATCACATTGAAATTTTCACTATGACACAAATGAAGACTTGGTCTTGGATTACGTTTAAAGCGCATGGTGTAAGTTTTTCATACTCAGATTGGTGTCTTGAGCCATTGTTTTGTATAAGGTTAGTTAAAGTTCCTAGGAGATAAGTTTTTGTTAAGAGTTTAGAAGATTAGATTCTCATACTTGTATAAGGGTTGAGGTATCCCTGAAATACTTCTTATTTATTCATTTTTTTTTCACTTAAAAAAAAACTTATTGTTTTCAATTTAGTGAATATTTTACTTGAGAACTGTTCCTTGTGGGTTCGATATCCGTCTTTAAGGACAAATTATTACTTCTGACACGGTGCACTTGTCGTAAGATAGTCATCAAGGAAATGAAGGAGGGAAACCCTAAAGGTGGCAGCTGTTAAGGAGAAATGCTCTCGATTTTCTTTTTTTGCTATCCATGCTTGTAATAGCCACCATGAGGCTAATTCTTTCATTTGGATTGAGCGTAATTTGTTCAAACTCTTATGTATTGAGATGATATTTATCTATTATATTTAGTTCTTGATTAATGATTGATATTATCATTTTATTCTCAAAGCTTAAAACTATTTATGATTTTAAATCTTAGATTTGACTGGAAAGTACTTCTAAGCATCTGATCTAAATGATAATTCTTAATATATTTGAATGTTGGGAATAAATTTGAAATGTTAATTGTTTTACAACATATGTTCGTAATGATAAGGAGTTTTTATAAATATTTGAGGAATCGATATTTAGTAGACTCTCTTAATAATTTTGTATGCGAGGAATCAATATGAATGAATTTTATACAGACATCAATGTCAATCAAGATGGAATGTTATGTTTAAAAGTACACAAATGAGAAAGAAAGATTAACCCCATTCCCTATTTTTTTAATTGAAATCTTTTACTCATTTACTTAGCTTTTATTTTATTTTCATGCGAACTATTGTCAATATCAAATTAAATCAAATTATTGTACATATTCTTATACTTATTAGGATTTTAAATAAGTGTTCCTTATGTGTTCGATATCCGTCCTTAGAGATAATTTATTACTTTTGACTCGGTACACTTGCCGTAAAAGAGTTATCATATGTGGACGTTCATGTCTTCCTTACCACTCCATGCTTTCTATTTGCATTCTAGTAATTTATTTATGCATCTTAGACGGTATAGAGTTGCATTATATACAAGAAGACCCAATTGTAACTCTAGCTAGACTTTTTTCTTTCTGTTTACTTCCTACTCTAATTGGCCCAATCAATGACCCATGAAAATTGGTCCAAAACATCGTCCAAAAAAATGACTCAAATAAAAGCCAAAAATAAAAATTAATTTACTCTATACAATGTTCATAAAACTAAAAAAAAAAAAGGAAAAGTAGATAACAATTAATTCTCTTTAAGATGAGAGTCTTCTGAATTCCTTTTTCTGCTTCGAGTCTTCTTAGTCAAATATTTTGAGGTTTTATGCGTTTTCATCAGCACCCCTACAAACCACCCAATATATCAGCATTCGCACATCATGTCATGTACTAAAGAGAGGCAACGTGGAAACTGTGATAGAGGAGAGTCACGAAAAAGTACACAACAAACCTCTACCTTTCAACCTACGAAAACTTGAGGTCTTTTATTGTCGGGCACTCACAATAGCATCCCTCACTCAATGGGGTACTTAGTTTCTTAATTTTCTTTTATAAGTAACCATTGGAGGTGATGATCTTGTAGATGCCTTGATGAAAAAGCAATTGCTTTCAACTTCTCTTGTCTCACTGTGTATCAGAGACATTTCTTTCTTGAATGCTGTGGGACTTCAACATCTCATCTGTTGAAAATCTACAGATTGCAAACTGTTAGAACCTTGAGTTGTTGCCACAAAAGGAATTTCTCCCTCTTTCTCTTCCTGTCCTTACCATCAGTGAATGTCCTCTATTACAAGAGAGCGCTATGAAAGGAATGAAGGGACGAATTGGCTTAAGATTTCCCATATTACATGTGTAAAGATCAATAAAGAGTAATAATTTGAACAAACGCAAAGATCAGAATTTATCACTTCCTTACTCATGGTAAAGTATGTTCCATTTATTTTAATTAATTGTTGTTGTTTAACTTGTGTGCCTCAATGTTCAAATTTGCTTGGTTTATACATTTATTGTTTAGCATCAGATTTCAGTATCTTTAAATTATGTTACCAAATATTCATTAATTGTAATCATACTTAAGATGGAGAATTGATGGGTTTAAAATGGCTTTTAGGTAGCAGTCTGTTATCCAACAGAGGTAGCTTTTCACCTAATTAAAAAAATGATAAACTCCTTGTCATTGCATTACAAAAAACATAAACTAAAGATACATGAAATTTCTTATCAGACTCTTAGATGAGATGATAAGTCTATAAACAATTGTAATTTTAACATCTTAACATTATTGCTTTTGAAGAGTTGACTTCAATTCCTTTGATGGAGTTCGCTTCTTCTTCATCATCATCGTCATCTTCGTCCTTCTTAAAATCAGAACCCCAGTTCATATACGATGTGTTCATCAACTTTTGGGGAGAAGACATCGGTAGAAAGTTGGTTTCTCATCTCCATTCTGTTCTTTTACAAGCTCAAGTAAAAACTTTGATTAAGGAGGAGAATTTGCAGGAGGGAATGGAGCTGGAAGAACACATGCGAGCAATACCAGCCTCTAAGATTGCAATAATCGTTTTCTCCAAATCATACACTGAGTCTACCTGCTGTCTTCTTCAGCTTGAAAAAATCATTGAATGCCACGAAACTTTTGGTCAAATAATTCTTCCCATATTTTACGAGATCGACCCATCGGATGTACGTGATCAGAAGGATGATTTCCGAAAAGCGTTGGAAGAAGCTGCAGAAAAAAGCTATTCAGGAGAGCAACTCGAGCATGTATTGTCCAGGTGGAGACGTGCATTCACCACAGCTGCAGGTATCAGTGGCTGGGATGTCAGAGATTTCAGGTAAACTGATGAATCCTTAGTACTTTCTTCTGTTTGAGACTGAATGAAGCATATGGCTGTGATTTATTTTTCGTAATACATTACCCTTCATCTTCAAGGCATGATGCTAAACTTGTGGAGCGAATTGTTAGCCGCGTTCAGACATTATTGGACTATGCAGACTTGTCTATTACCCAATTTCCTGTTGGATTAGAGTCGCACGTGGAAAAGGTGATTGGATGTATTGAAAATCATTCCACCAAAGTCTGTATGATAGGGATATGGGGAATGGGAGGATCAGGTAAAACTACCATAGCCAAAGCCATCTACAATCGAATTTATCGTCAATTCATTGGCAAGAGTTTTATTGAAAATATTAGAGAAGTTTGTTATCGAGAAAGTAGAGGCTATGTTCGTTTGCAAGAATTTCTTCTTTATCATGTCCTAAAATCCAATTTCAAGCTGGAAAGCGTTTCGATGGGCAGAACTATGATCGAGGATAAACTTTCCCGAAAAAAGTTGCTGATTGTGCTAGATGATGTGGATGAATTTGACCAATTACAAGACCTATGCGGGAATTGTGAATGGTTTGGTCAAGGAAGTGTAATAATTATTACAACTAGAGATGTTCACGTACTGAACCTACTCAAAGTTAATTATGTATATAAAGTGGATGATATGAACGAAGATGAGTCCCTTGAGCTTTTTGGTTGGCATGCCTTTAGAGAAGCAAAACCAAGAAAAGACTTTAATGAAATTGCAAGAAACATGGTTGCTTACTGTGGAGGACTACCACTAGCTCTTGAGGTCCTTGGTTCCCTTCTATGTCGTAGGACAATGGAAGAGTGGGAAAATGTATCGCCAAAACCAAAAATAATTCCCATTCATCACATTCAAGAGAAATTAAAAATAAGTTTTCACGGTTTACCTGACATGGAAAAGGATATATTTCTTGATGTATGTTGTTTCTTTATTGGTAAAGATAGAGGCTATGTGACAGAGATACTAAATGGATGTGGACTGCATGCTGATATTGGAATAAGAGTTCTCATAGAGCGTGGTCTCATAAAAGTTGAAGGGAACAACAAACTTCAAATGCATTCTTTGTTACGAGAAATGGGAAGAGAAATTATTCGTCAAAGTTGCCCAAAGGAACCAGAGAAAAGGAGTCGATTATGGTTTCAGGATGATGTACAAGATGTACTGAAAAAGAATACTGTAAGAACATTCTTTATATGATTTTGAAACTTCTTCTGAAAGTGTTTTCTTTTTCAAGTGCAATGCATGTGTTCTTAACCTCTTGGACTCAGCATTCAGTATCAATGATCAACAGATATTGAGAGATTTCTCAACTGTATCTCTTTGCTATATTCATCACAGGGGACAGAAGCCACCCAGGGATTATCTCTGAAACTGCATTCAACCAGCAGTGATAGCTTCAAAGCTCATGCTTTCAAGGAAATGAAGAGATTAAGACTGCTACAACTGGATCATGTACAACTTACTGGAGATTATGGGTACATTTCTAAACAACTGAGATGGATTTGTTGGCAAGAGTTTCCTTCTGAATACATACCAAATAACTTTTATATGGAAAATGTAATTGCAATTGATTTAAAACATAGTCATCTTCAACTCGTCTGGAAACAACCCCAGGTATTTATTACATGCTTTTTTCTTTTAAAACTCACAGGTTAATTTAAATAGATATAGTATAATTGGTTCAGGTTATAACTATTGCATTGTTCTATTTTCTTCTCTAATCTTTTTCAAAATTACTATCTTTGTAGGTTTTAAAGTGGCTAAAATTCCTTAATGTTAGTCACTCCAAGTTCTTGAGAGAAACACCTGACTTTTCAGGACTACCAAGTCTTGAAAAGCTCATTCTAAAAGATTGCCCAAGTTTGTGCAAGGTACACCAATCCATTGGAGATCTCCACAATCTACTACTGATAAATTTGAAAGACTGCACAAGTCTAAGCAATCTCCCCAGAGAGATATATAAGTTGAAATCTTTAAGAACTTTCATCCTCTCTGGTTGTTTCAAGATTAATATATTGGAAGAAGATATAGCGCAGATGAAATCCTTGATAACTCTTGTTGCTGAAAATACAGCTTTGAAACAAGTGTCTTAATGGTTAATTTACACAAAGTGCACATAACAGATACACAAGCATGGCACAGTAATTTCCTTTAATGATGAAGATTGGCATGACATAATGTCAAATTTAGGATATGGAGACAAGGTGGAGAATTTTGTGAGCTTTGGGTCAGATTGATGGTCAAGAACACAGCTGTCTATTTGATATGTGGTGAATCAAATGACTTGGTAAAAGAACCTTTTGAGTAGCAATTCATAGTTAAGAAATTCAATGTTTATTTTGCACTGATTCTCACTCCTCGCATTATACCCTCATGGCTGTGCTTGAGTTGTTTATTGTATTTCCTTTCTAATTATTATTTTTGTGAATTTCATTCCCTTTCTACCATTATTAATACTGTGGCAACATATAAAACATAGTTGTTCTTCGATATTTTCTTCTTAAATGTGTTTTGCTTTTTTTTTCTTCTATTAGTTTTTGTGTTTGGTTCAACATAATACGTGAGCTATCCCTTATATATTGAATTCAATTAACACATTTAGATATAATCTTTCGCTACTTATGCTCATTCTCTTTGCTTTGTGTTATAATAAATAATAATATATGAAGCATGACATACGCTTTAGGAATTCATAACGGTCAAATGGGTAACTGGGAGAGATATCGGGAGAGGTCAGAAGTGGATGAGAGGTATAGGAAGGATGAACGGTGGAGGCAAGTGGAGAGTCCACTAGTGCAAAATGTATAAACGAATACAGTTTATTTAGTGCGGTTTTGCGCTCAAACGCTTTCGTTAAAAACGCGGTGACATTTTTGTAATTAAGTTTATTTACAAGTGCGACTATTTGTAAAGCCGCACTTGTAAATCAAGCCTTTGGATTTACAAAGGCGGCTATTTGTATAGCCGCCTTTGTAAATCTAAATGCTTTGATTTACAAGAGCGGCTATTTGTACAGTCATCTTTGTAAATCAAAACGCTTGATTTACGAATGCGGTTTTACAAATAGCTGCCTTCTTAAAACCTTTTTAACCCTAATTTCAGAAACACGTCACTTACATTTTGATACTCTCCTTTCTCTCGTGCTTCGTTTCTCTTAACTGCTTCCTCCAATAACTGTGCTTCCTCATTGTCTTTGTGCCATTGGTAAGCATTGTCTTCCTCTCTTCTTCTTCAGCATTGATTTTTGTATGTTTTGCGTTTCTCTTAGGTTTTGTCTTATGTCATTGCTAAGGTCATGCTTCATTGGGAATGTTTTTATTTGCTTTCTGTTGTGTCTTCCTCATCACTGTTGTCGCCTTGCTCCGTCATATATTTGCGCTTCATTGGAGAATTTTTATTTGCGTTTTTTGGACTTCCATTGGGATAAAATACGAAGAGGTATGACATGGATGCACCAAGACATAAAAAAAACGCTAAAATAATGATAATGTTCTTTAGAAAAGATAAAAGTTGAGAACTTTGATTAGAAACCCAATCAATAGCAAAAAAGAAAAGAAACCTAAACGCCTCTTGTAAATGCGATTTATAAATGCGGTTATGTAAATAGCCGCATTTATAAATCGAATTTACGAATGCGGCTATATAGCCGCATTCGTATATCTTCGATTTACAAGTGCGTGCTGATTAAATACGGCTATATAGTCGTCTTTATAAATTCAAAATAACCACACTCTTTTGGCTTTTCTGCACCAGTGGTCGTAGGTCGTTAAAAAGTGCCACCACGTTCTTTTTCTCGAACTTTCCAGCCATTCATGGGGAATACGACATGATTAGGGTGTTTCAGAAGTGGGCAAGGGTGAAGGAGGTTTTCATCTCACGTAAGCCAAATAAGTGGGAAAGAAGGCATGGGTTTGTGAGATTCTTTAATGTCGCAAATGTTGGAAGACTTGAGAAGGAGTTGGACCAAATATACATAGGGAACATGAAGCTTCATGTCAATGTTCCAAGATATAGTAGAGAAGGTTGTGAAGAAGGTAATCAGACCAAAGGGTGAAGTAGACATAATAATCATGTTCCTGCAAAGATTATGAGGGAGGAGGTTCGAAAGGAAAAGCTACGGAAGGAGGTATGGAACTTAAGAAAAAACAAGCAGTCCTATGCTGATGCAGTGAGAAGTTCTCTAGATGTGAAATGGAAAACAACTGGTTTTGAGACCAAACCGAAAGTTCTACCGTGGATGATTAGCAGTGTGGTTGGTAAAATGCTACCAGATCTAGACTTCAGTCAACTCCAAGAAGAACTCTTCAAAGGCGGGATGAGTATGGTTAGGGTGAGGTATATGGGGGATAATCTAGTTTTAATAACTCCAAGAGAAGGTGAATGTATGGAAGATATCATTAACCTCAACAAAGAGTGGTTTGTTAGTGTTTTTGAAGACTTTGAGCCTTGGTCTGAATCCCTTGATGCTAGTCATAGATTAGTTTGGGTTAGATGCTATGGTTTGCCCTTCTGTTTGCGGAATAAGGAATGTCTTACAAAGGTGGTGCGAGAAGTGGCCACTTTGGTGTCCATTGATGATGGTACAGTTCTATGGGATAATCTAGAATACGCTAGAATCCAAGTGAGGCTCTGAAAGACCAGTAGTGCTTCTTTGTCCAAAAATATGCGGATTAATGGTAAAGTATATCGAGTACATATTGTAGAGGAGATCTCTAGCCAAGGTGGAGATTTATGTAAGTGCAAGTGTATTTGTTATGCCTCTTTAGATAGTGTGTCTTCAAGGGATTCTTTCGTCGATGAAACCATCTTCTCTGGGAGGAAGAGCGAGGATGGGGAAGGTAACGGAGGAGAGGGGACGTGGTAGGAGATCATATGCAAGAGGCACGGTCAAGATTTCTTTTCGAAAGAGATAAAAGGGGATTTAGTTAAGGAATGTTTTTCAAGCAGTGGGAAGGGAGTGCAAAAGGAAAGTACCTCTTCTTTCACAAAAGAAGCTAAACGAGTGTATAAGGGTTCAACTGGAGAGGCAGGTTTATCTGTGTTGGAGCAGGTCAACCATGTATGTCAGACTTTTCAAAAATGTTTTTTTTAATATTTTGGAGTCCGCTGAGGTTTCTAACACCTTAAGCAGGCCCAAATCGAGAGTGGCCTATTTACAAGGCAGTGAAGCCCAACTCGTTGAGAGAGGCACAGGGGGTGTGTGGGGAGGCCCAAAATCAGTGTTTGTGGGGGGCGACACTGACGGTAGGGGTAGTAGCAAGGGTTGTAACAATAGTGAGGGACAGAAAGGGGAAGCGAGACATACTCCGAGAGAGACGGTGGCACAACGTCCAACGCTATCTTCCTCTGGCATTGGCGGAGCTGAGATAGAATACCTAGATGCAGGTGAGGGTCCATAAACAAGTCTTATTAATCAGACCTCCGAAGAAGACGCGTGTGGCAGGAGCAGGGCTGGTGTAGATCGAAGTATGGGACACATGCAAAGCGGAACTCAGGGAGCTTTATTGGTGGATAATTTCAACACCCCATGCAGGTGCGGAGGTTACGGGATATGTGGGAGAAGGGGGAAACTAGTGCAAGACCGTGGTGGAGATCTAAAGGGGGAGTAGGATCCCTACACTACGGGAACAGCTCGTCCTCCAGGTTCAATTTTAATTCAAATGATGCGTCCGAAGGTGACATTATTTTCTGCAATAGCAGATTAAGGAAAGATGGTAATCCAGATGATCCATCTAAAATATGGGAGGTGGGTAAACAATTAGGGATGTCATGTTGCGGGAATGAGGAGGAGATAATTGAGGAATTTAAAAGGATAGAAGATAGAGATAAGGAGATTAGGAAGAAGTCAGAGGAGGGCATCCAACATGAGTCATTATGATTATCATCAATCTTAATATCAGAGGGTTGGGAGGGGGAACAAAAGCTAATTATATTAGGCATATTATTGCCAAGGAGGGAGCGGATTTATTGTGTCTTCAAGAGGTTAAAACTTCTACTCTTACATATTCTAGATGCTTTTCGTTATGGGGAGATAATAAGGTTGGGTGGATTCACAATGAAGGTGAAAGTGGAGCAGGGAGTACGTTAACTATGTGGCATAAAGATGCGTTTGGCTATGAAAGGCATGTGGTGGGAAGGGGTTATATTGCTATCTTTGGGCAACATATCGCATCTAAGTGTCATTGCGCAGTGATAAATATTTATGCTTCATGTAACTTGAATGAAAAGGAGTCTTTATGGGAGGAGCTATCAAATATCTGGAGTGCACATCAGAACCTGGCCTGGTGTTTCTATGGAGACTTTAATGTTGTCAGAAGTGAAAGTGAAAGGAGAGGGTCTAGTGTCAAGGGTAACCAAAAAAACGAAATCAGGGGTTTTTATTGTTTTATTGAGAGGAATTATATGGTGGAGTTACCATTTGTAGGTAGGAAATACACATGGTTCAAAGCTAATGGTTCAGCGAAGAGCAGACTTGATAGGGTGATGGTTTCAGAGGAATGGATCCAAAAGTGATCCGGTTGTAAGCAGTATGTTCAACCGAGAGTGGTTTCAGATCATTGTGCCATAGTGGTGAAATCTCTAGTAAGAGATTGGGGACCAAAACCATTTAGATCCATTGATGCTTGGTTGTTGGAGCTTGGGTTTAAGGAGATGGTGAGGGTTAAATGGAGGTCATATTGTGTTCAAGGTAATAGTATAACCAGGTTCAAAGATAAGATGAAGCTTTTGAAAGTAGACCTAAGGGTATGGAATCGAGATGTGTTCGGTAGCATGGAAACAAGTAAGAAGAGGATTGTGAAGGAAATTAAGGATATAGACAACCAAGATGATATCAGTTTTATTGGTGAAGATGCTAAGTTGAAAAGGATGGAGCTTATAAGCCAGTTGAGGTTACTTGATACTAAGATGGAATCCCTATGTAGGCAAAAGGCGAGTGTAAAGTGGCTCAAGTATGGTGATACTAACTCAAGGTACTACCACTCTATGCTTAGGTGGAGACGTCTTAGGAATGAAGTGAAAGGTGTGGAGGTAAATAACTTGTGGTGTGAGGAACCTGAATTTGTTCGTAGGGAAGCCAAAAAGATGTTTCAAGATAGATTTCAAGCAACACAAGATCATGGGGTTAGACTAGAGGGTGTGGAGTTTAAGAATTTCTCTTATGTGACTAGTGCAAGTTTGATTGCTGACTTTACAGAGGAGGAAATAAAGGAAGCAGTTTGGCAATGTGAAGGCTCAAAAAGCCCTGGACCGGATGGGTTCAACTTTAACTTCATTAGGGATAACTGGGCTGCTCTTAAACACGATATTGTGGAAGCTGTGAAGTCGTTTCAGGATTCGGGATGCATTCCCAAGGGGTGTAATGCTTCCTTTATAGCATTAGTACCTAAAGTGAAAGACCCCACTTCTTTGGACCAATACAGGCCTATTTCCCTTGTGGGAGTTATCTATAAAATTATAACTAAGGTGTTGTCGTGCCGGATCAAGGAGGTTTTACCGTTGGTGATTGATGCTAGTCAGTCGGCTTTTTTGAAGGGTAGAGGCATGTTAGACAGTGTCCTTGTGGCCAACGAGGTAGTTGAGGAATTAAGGAGGAATGGGAGGAGAGGATTGTGTTTAAAGGTGGATTATGAAAAGGCATATGACTCGGTCAGGTGGGACTTCCTTCTTTATATGTTACAGAGGTTGGGCTTTCACAGTAAATGGTTAAAATGGGTAAAAGGGTGTTTGGAGTCTGCATCAGTGTCTGTGTTAGTTAATGGAAGTCCTGCGGAGGAATTTAGACTAACAAGAAGATTGAGACAGGGAGACCTTTTAGCCCCATTTCTTTTTCTAATCGTTGTAGAAGGTCTAGCAAGGCTAGTAAGACAAGCTCTCAAAGTAAATCTTATTAAAGGTGTGAAGGTGGGGAGGAATGAGGTTGAAGTTTGTGTGCTACAGTTTGCTGACGACACCCTGTTCATGTGTGAAGATTCTTACAACAATGTTTTTTCTTTAAAAGCAATTCTAAGATGTTACGAGATTGCAATTGAGTTAAAGATCAACTTTCACAAATCCAAACTAGCTGGTATAAATGTTGAGAGGAGTGCATTAGGGCTCTTTGCAAATACCTTAAATTGTACTCTTATGGGGGTACCATTTAAATATTTGGGAGTTGTTGTTGGAGGTAATCCAAGAAAGACGTCCTTATGGGAGCCTATCCTTAATAAGATAAGCAATAGGCTGAGTGCTTGGAAAGGGAGATTCTTGTCGATGGCGGGAAGCATATGCTTAGTGAAATCAGTTTTAACGACTCTACCCCTATTCTACTTATCCTTTTTTAAAGCTCCGATGTCGGTGTATAATAGAATCATTAGTATCCAAAGAAGCTTTCTTTGGGCGTGGGGAAGAGAGAAGAGATCGATCGCCTGGGTAAGCTGGGAGAAAGTGTGCAAACTAATGGAGGAAGGGGGTTTGGGGATCAAAGACATTAGTATGTTCAATACTGCTATTCTAGCTAAGTGGAAATGGGGGTTTCTGAGTGATGAACAAGGGAAGTGGAAAGACATCTTAGTGTCAAAATATTGTACGGAAACAGATCGAAGACCGTTATAGGCAAAACTTCAATCGTGGTGGTGGAGAGAATTGGCAAAGGTATGCGTTGAGGATATAGAAGAAGGGTGGTTCCAATCAACTTTACAATGGAAAGTTGGCTCAGGTGATAAGGTTAGATTCTGGGAGGACGCATGGATAAGGAGTTATAAGCTAAAAAATCTTTACCCTAGGTTGTTTTCTCTATCTCTGGACCAAGGGAGTAAAGTGGGAGAGGTTGGAGGTTGGGAAGGGTCAGTATGGAGGTGGCGATTAAGGTGGAGAAGGGAGAGGTTTGTGTGGGAATCTATACAACAGGAAGAATTGTATGGGCTTATCTCTATGGGTGCTATCAAGAGGGAGGAAAAGGATATGCAGATATGGAAAGGCGATACTACAGGGGGTTTTCAGTGAAATCAGCCTATGATTGCCTAGGAAACTATGGCGTAGGGCAAGTTAATGGTATTTTTAATCAACTGTGACAAGTTAAAGCCTTTCCTAATGTTTTAACCACTTCTTGGAGGATTCTGTTGGATAAGATGCCAACACGTAGTTGCCTTAGTAGGAGAGGTGTGGTAGTGAAGCCTACTTGGTGTGAGATGTATAGGGCTTCAGAAGAGACAACTCAACACTTGTTCTTTGATAGTGATGTTGCACAGCGGGTTTGGTCCCTTTGCTTTAGGTGGATAGGTACCCTGGGTGCTCAACATAAGGATTTGAATGTTCATTTTGAAAGCTTTCATTTGGTACATTTGAATTCCAAACAAAACCTGGTGTGGAAGGGTATATGGGTGGCAGTAGTAAGGGGTACATGGGATCAGAGGAGCATGGTCATTTTTAAGCAAGGAGTACCTGATGTGGAGGAAGTTTTCTAGATGGCTCAACTAAGATCGTGGTTATGGCTGAAGCATAGGGTCAAATCCTTTATTTTTTCGTTTTCGGATTGGAACTTGAATCCTGTATTGTGCATCAAAAGTTGCAGGTAATTGGGAAGAGTAGGACCCTTATGCTAATGGTTTTATTTTGGAGAAGCAGGAATCATGTTACTATGAACATTTAAGAGTTGATGGTCATGCCCATTTCAACAGAGCGATCTACAAGGGAACCAAGGTGTTAGGGATGTGGTGGTTTTCTGAACCAGTGTTCTTATTATGCAGGAAGATGCAGAATTACTTTGGTTAAGGATTTGAAGGAGAAAATCTTAGATGTAGATTTGCTTCGGCTAAGGTTTGAAGGTGTAAATAAATGGTTGTGTTTCTTGAGCTGGGAATGTGCAGGGGCTTGGCAGGATTTCCAAACATGGAGCTGTACCTATCTCTATTTTTTTTTTTATGGACAACCATTGGGAGGGGCACTCTAGTTTGTCTGATGCATTAGGTTCAACAAAACAGTTTTGAAAGGAGTATATGTAGGTGTGATGTTGGGCTGCTCCTATGATTTTCACCACTGATCTGTAAGTTATGTTATACTTTGCAAAGTGGTGTTTAAGAGTTGCATCTATGGTGTTTAAAGGCTTTCTTCCTGGTGTTTAAGGGTTGTTTCTATGTTTGGTAGCAGCTGGTCTTGATTCCATTTCAATCTGGTGCAGTGTTGCTGATATTTCTTTTTAAATGCAAACAAGATTGGAAAAGGTGGTTTTGGAGAAGTTTACAAGAAAATGCAGTTGGAAGATGTAGGAAAAGGGTAAAGTTGAACCTACTGGATGGTTGTTTCTGTTTCTTTGGTGCAGGTTTTTTATGCACGACAATTTTAGTTTGGTAGGTGTTGACCGGGATTGGAGATGTCACAGTGGTGCACTTTTGGAATCCTTGATTAGCATTGAGACCAATGGATGAAAGGAATATAGTGCCAATTTCATAATTCTATAGGCCACCATGTAGGGCAGTTTCGTTTTTGGTGGACTTGAAAGGCAAGGCTTGATAGAAAAGGGCACCAAATGCTGTCAATTATATGTGAAGTTTTATATGCTACCAACTTCTATTTATAAGGGGTGCAAATTTGCTTTTTTGATGTAGGTGTGGAGCCACAATGAGGGAGCAGATGAAACCTTAAGCCAGATAACAAGGTTTATTTATGATGTTGTTTGCTAGCTATGTTTTTATGAAGGCTCAGGTCAATTATAGGTTCTTTGTGGGTCTTGTTGGCATTTTTTGGTTTATATAGTAGGTGCACCTTATAGCAATCACAGGCTTACGACAATTGCTTTTGGTTTTTGTTTAAGGGTTGGGACACCCCTAAAGTGTCACATTTTAATTTAATTAATTCATTGCTGATAAAAAATAAATAAATAAATAATAATATAACGTAATAAAATTCTGTGTACAAGAACAACTTCTAAAGAGGATATGATGATCCCTTCAAGTTTAATTATTTATTATAAGCTGTTGGATTGTATTGTGTAAAATTGATCTAGAGGTGTATAGGGATTGGGTTGCCTTTAAGGAAAATTTTAATATACATCTTGCTATAATTTTATTATCCCTCTATGATTTGCACTCTCCTACATCTAGATATGCTCCCATGTGGCTCTTTGCTCCAATTGCATTTGCTACATTTGTTCCAATATTATCTTTCCTGGAGGATGAGGATGAGGATGAACTAGGGTGGTGGATTGGTGAATGATGAATAGGAATATCACCAGCTTGAGGTGCTTGCTCTTATGTAGCAGTACAATTATTCAAATAAATTTTAGATCAATTGGAGGTCTGATTTTTATTGATGGGTTTACCTCAACTTCATGAAATGCACAAAGAGCAATTATTAAAGTAGGAAATCTCAAAGAACCCTTTGCCTTCTGATTATTCTAGCTAATATCTAATCTAACAAATTTATATATTTCATAGTAGATAATCTTAGCAACATCAAAAAAATAATCATCTTTCAAGAGGCAATAGAGAAGATGACACATGGGAATATTTAAGTCTGACACATGACCAATGGGTACCATGTTGGCCAACATGAATACCATCCAAACCTAAGATAGGGTCTTCATGTGTTTCCTTAAAGTTCTCCATGGTTTCCCAGTTGGGCTTATTGGATAGCAGTGATTGGCTAAATAGATTTCCCTAGCCACTGTATCATCATTAAAACCATATGTTTTGGCTCTCAGCTGGTGATAGGCACAATCATAATCACCTCTCAGTTGCAAAAGATCTCCAAAAAAGCACGGATAGAATCTTTATCAAAGGGCACCCATCTTCCTCTTACTCTTGATCTCATTTTCTGAGTTTCTTCTCCTTCTGTCCAAGCATTGGCATAGAACTAATAGACTACTTCAAGATCATGCCTGCTTAAGGGCTTTGCTAGCCTCATCCAATTCCTTCTTTACAACTCATCTAAAAATAAATCATATTGCTTAAGTTGTAGTTGTACTCTTCTCTCTGCAATAAAAGCCCAATTTTTTTTATCTCCTTTGTTTCTCTTTGTTCCCAAACCTGTTTTGTGATGGTGGTTCAGGGGACTCCATTCTCACCCTTTTCCCTTGAGCAGTTTGGGTTGCAATGCTTTTTGCCCTTTTCATTAGCTGCAAAATTATAGTTAGATACACCAATCTTCACATACATTAATTTCTAATTTAACAATCATAAGAATGTGTATCCAAAAATCCAATTAATTCGCATGTTTTGCAATATAATGTTCAAAGAATCATTTTGTCAAACACTTCCTGTGCATTTTCAAAATTGAGTTTAATGAGTGATTGGGACCTAACTAACCATCTAAAATCAGAAGCAAGTTTATATAATCATTTACCTAATGATATGCAATCAGATTTACATCATAAATTCAAGGCACTCATTATAAACCCTAAAACCCCCTAAATCCCCAAAAATTGTAATGAAAAACATTAATCCATGGGTTGAAAGAGGAATTAAGGCATAAAATAGATACAAAAATACTTACATAGCACAAATTGAGCAAGAGATTGAAATTTGGAAAAGAAGAATTGATAGTGAGCACAGATTATATAGAGCAAAATCACAAATTAGGGAAATCTCACCAAGGGTTTTAGAAATTTTGGGCAAATGAGCCTCTTCATGCGTTTTTAAAAATGTTGTAAGTGGGATCTCGTCTGGGCGTGATATATCTCACTAGGCGAGATTGCTCCAGAGAGCACCCAACTTTTTAAACCTGTCTCTTCTGGGTGTGGTGTATCTCACATGGGCGAGATTGCTCTAGATAGCATCCGATTGCTAAAAGTCAAACTTGCCTGGGTGTGGTGTATTACACTTGGGCGAGATTCCCTACGAAATTTTGCAAAAATTTTTACGAAAAAACATAAATCATATCCTAACAACAAAATAAAGCAATTAAATAGAATGATAAAAAATAAAAATACTGGGTTGCCTTCCAGCAAGCACTTTATTTAACGTCATATAGCTTGACGACTATTTTTATGAAGGTGGATGACCTCTTTGTTGCAATAATTTCCTAGTTACAACTTTTGTCGAATAAGGGTCTTCAAGTTCAATGGTTTCATCAGTCTTGTGTTCCTTGATAACCCATAATCTTGACCCCTTCTTCTTCAACCCTTTTTGTAATTTAGCTTCTCTAAACATTGTGGGTTGCCCTGGTTTATATTTGTCCTTTTCTACAGCCACCTTCGGTTGGACTTCATCTTCCTCTTCTGTCTTTGGAATGTGATGATGTATATCTTCCTTCAATAATTTTGAGAAGTCCAATTGCTTTTTAATATAAGGAAAGACTTCCTTTGTTGTATCTTTTTGTAAGCATTCCTTTCCTACATTAGAATTTTTTAGACCATGAAAAAGATTAAAATTACCTCATCATCTTGAGTTCTTACTTTAAGTTATCCCTCATCAACATTAATTATGATTATAGCAGTCTTCATGAAAGATCTGCCAAGTATTAAGGGAACCTCATCATCTTCTTCCATGTCCATCACAACAAAATCCACAGGAAATATGAGTTTATCCGCACCTTAACAAGAACATCTTCAACCACACCATAAGAATTTTTGAGTGATCTATCTGCTAACTGTAGCATCATCTTGGTGGGTTTAATCTCTGATTCACCTGTTTTTTTCCGGCATTGCTAAAGGAATTAAATTTATGTTTGCCCTCAAATCTAGTAAGGCCTATACAAGAGGTGTAGACATTGTTAAACTTGTAACAACCTCTACACTTAAGCAAAGGTACTACACCCAACCTCACCCCTAACCTTTCAACTTTTTGATAGACCTCATACATACCAAAGGTTCTAGACACCAATCAAAGTAAAGAAAAGTTAGTTGAGCGTACCTTAGATGTTACCCATGACCAAACCTTCAATTGTCAACTTTAAGCAACACTTTTAAATTGTGGCTGTTATAAAGGTTTTTAGGCAACGATTTTAAAATTGTTGTCTTTATAAAAACCGTGGCCTATTACAAACAACCACGCTCACCTCAGCCACGGCTAAAAAATCGTTGTCTAAACTTTAGGCCACACTTTTTATGCTTTAGGACCACAATTTTATGTTGTTGCCTAAAGTAATAATTGTTGTAGTGACTTATTACCCATTACAAAATTTTGGATCAAATTAAACTATACTTAAATAATTAATTAAATATTACTTAAATACATGTATGAAGTTAAAATAATAACTTACAAAGAACTAGTGACAGGACTTCAGTTCAAAACTGATTTACAAAGAAGTCATGCTAGGATGACACAACTTTGGTATAATCAGTTTTGAACTAAAGTCGTGACACCTAGACATGACTTAACTTAAAAATAATAGTTTTCATAATCAAAGTCGAATGTCACTGTGACATAACTTCATCTCAAGAACTAAAGTTGTATCACTTAAACATGACATTGCATGACTTTTTCACATTGAAATTGTGTCACATTGACACGATTTATCGTACTTTGTAATTTTTTAAAACCAAGCCTATTTTAAGGTGACGTTAAATTATTTCGAATTGTGTTCGGGGCTTAAGGTGAATTTTTCGAAGAGTAAAATTGGTGGGGCGGGGATTGAACAAATTTCATTACAGAGGTTTGTGGCTATGCTTAACTGTGAGGTTATGCCAACCCCGTTTAAATACTTGGGGTTGTTGGTTGGGGGGAGTCACAAGAGGGGTGCTTTTTGGGGTGGGGTGGTTGATAGATCGAAGACTAGATTGGGAAGATGGAAAGGTAAACTTCTCTCTTTGGCTGGGAGGATCTGCCTGATTAAGTTTGTGCTCACGTCAATTCTTTTATTCTAGTTATCTTTATATAAAGTGCATGTTGATGTGTTAAAGGAGATAGAAATAATTCAAAGACAATCACTTTGGGGGTGGGGGTCGGATAGGAGGAAGATTGTTTGGGCTTCTTATAAGAAAGTTTGTGAGCCTCGTGAGGATGGCAGTCTTGGTATTATTGATTTGAAAGTTTTCAATATAGCACTTTTAGGGAAATGGATCTGGCGTTTGGGGATGGATAAGGACAACATGTGGAAGGATATTATTTGTAACATTCCTAATTTTTACCCATATTTGCTAATATATTATACATGCAATATCTAATTAACATATAAACATATGCTACTTTTTTTCTTTTATCTCAAAAAGATATCCCTCTTCATAGGGATTTAATATATACACAAAAGTTTACAAATAAAACGTTCAAAAAAAGAAAACATTTGTTCCTCTGGCTGCTCACTAAGGAGCTCTGTCACCTGTAATCTTGTCTGCTCCCGTGTAAATTAACACGATCATCACAGATTAGAGAAAACAAACGCAAAACAAAACACAGGGTAAGCTAGCTATTTTTAAAACTTCAAATATGAAACTTTATATCAACGTAAACCATCAATATTCACACATTTTCACAATTTCATCAAAGTGTCTATCACGTTCATTATCATCCACATCACTCCTGCCAGATTTCTACTGACTCACAACACAGACACTTGACTCTACTTCCGGAAGACTCGTGCGTTGACTTAGACTCAGAGATCTGCACCTTTCATACTATATCACTATGAAATCCACACAGCTATGCGCATAAATAATCTCAATATCATCTCTCTCCTAGTATGACAGGGTTAATTCATATTACAGGTCAAGTTAGTTATCTTTCAAACAACTTACACATTCATATGAACCTCCTTCGACTTTCACCACCAAAATAACTTCATCTATATGATTCCATTATCTCAAGAGAGTCAGGATATCTCCTTCTAGACGAATCCCTAGTCAATGCACATCCTAAACAATCTTAACACGGTATTTTCTTTCCTAAAAATATTATGCTTAGATCACACTTTCACATCATTCCATATATCATATAACACATCAATGCACAATTCAATCATATCATATTTTAAACCTTTTCTAAACAATCCAAACATATCTCAAAATTCACTTAAACACATAACTAAGTTCCAAATATATGCTCTCTAACTCATTCATCATCTAAAATCAAACAACCACTTCTCATCAAACATCTCATTTAAGTAATCCAACAAAATATTCAAAAATAGTTCAACTCATTTATATCATCATTCAAACACTTTCACTTCTCAATCACAAACACTTTCAACAAATTATTCACCTTAAAATCAATATAAAAGATTCAAAATCAATCATTCCAGTCAATATATTACTTTACTTTTCAAAAGAGATAATCCTGTAAGCAAAAATTTAAATTGGTGACTACGTCACCCCACATCCAGATCTTCTAACCTAGGGTTTTATTTTAAAATAAAACTAGCTTCCCTTACCTGGATTTGAGCAAATGCTCACTAAAAACTCCATTCCCACCAAAAGTTTAAGGATAGTCTAACCTGCACCATAGAGTCTTGATCACAAATCTAACTATACCACTAGGATCATGAGCTAACAGAGACTACTTTTGAAGATACAAACATCACATGCATGATTAACTAAGAGCAAACCTAACCAAATCAAAACTAACTCAAGGGAAAAGGAGTCAATAATGAACTTATTCTATCTAAGATTTTGATCGAGTAATCTCGTAGTGTTCACTGCCAGGAGTCCAATGGCAGGCTCCGATCGTCAAACTGATAACCGAGTAGGTCAGAATCTTAGAAAGAAGAGAAAGGAAAGGAAAAAGGGAACAAAAATGAAGTTACTCTATCAAAGATTCTGATCAGGTAGTCTTGTAGATCTCGCTGCTAGGAGTCTAATGGCAGACTCCGATCGTCAAACTGATAACCGAGGAGGTCAGAATCTTAGAGAGAAGGCAGAGGAAAGGAAAAAGGAGTTTTTAGAGAGATGATGGTTCTTTTAAAATGAAACCTGAATGATTAAATTTCTATTTATATAACCTTTTCATTTTAATAATAAAATATTCAGGTATCATTTTAATTGTACCATTTCTACTCTAAGACTATTTTTCTTGGTCCTTACATTCTCCCTAACAAGAAAAATTTTCGTCCTCGAAAATTGACTTGGGAGAAAAGGGATAGGGATAGGTTTCTCTCATACAAACTCCACCAAAGGCAACATCTCATTCCGACTTCCCAGATGATCCAATACACATGTCCTCAACAAATCTTTTAAGGACTGAACCGTTCTCTTAGACTGCCCATTTGTTTGAGGATGATATGCAGAGCTCATTCTCAATTCAGGTCAAAAAAAAAGTAGCATATGTTTATATGTTAATTAGATATTGCATGTATAATATATTAGCAAATATGGGTAAAAATTAGGGATGTTACATTATTGAGTCCAAGTACTAAGGGTGGAGAAGTCTGAAAGTGCAAAGGAATAAGGCTAAGGTGTCCCCCTAGTGGAATGACTTGAGGAGGTAGGGGCCTTGGAAGGTTAGGGAAGGAGTTTTGAAGACCGTTTTGAGTGGAAGATTGGAAACGGGAAGACAATTAGCTTCTGGGATGATAATTGGGTTGGATGTGGTAATCTGAAGAGTGTCTTTTTGAGGTTGTGCTCTTTGAGCGTTCCTTCTAAACCAAAGTTTGTTGAGTTTGGGAATTCGGTTGATGGAGTCTGGGAGTAGAAATTAGCTTGGAGAAGGAACTTATTTGAGTGGGAAAAGGCTTTAGAGAGTCAACTTCTTCAGAAACTCCAAGGTATAAGGTTAAAGTCAGATTTGGAGGATAGTTGGGTATGGAAGGATGGTGTGCTTTCTTCTTACTCGGTCAATTCTGCTTATGTTTACTTAAGGAGTGAGTCTGGAGGGGGGAACAATTTTGTGTATGAAAATTTTTGGAAGACTAAGGCTTTTCCTTCGGCCCAAGTCACCGCCTAGAGGGTGTTGGAAAAGAAGTTAGTCACCAAGTGCAATTTGGTAAGGAGGGGGTAGAGTTCGAGAGTAATTTTTGCGTGATGTGTGGGATGGAAGAGGAGTCTAGCCGCCATTTGTTTTTCGAATGCAGGATAGCTTGGCTTGTCTAGAGCCAATGCTACTCTTGGTTAGGTGTGGCATCCGTAGACCATTATGACCCTTACTTCCATTTCCTACAGTTTAGGATGTGCAAAGCATCTGAAAGTGTTAATGTGGTTTGGAGGACTATCTGGATTGCTATAGAAAGTGAGATATGGAGACTCAAGAATAAGATAATATTTAAAGGAGGGGTGGAGGATGTTTCAGAAGTGTTTGCTCTCATTCAACTAAAGACTTGGTCCTGGATTGTTTCCAAGGTCCCTTCAACTTGTTTTTCTTATTCTGATTGATGTCTTAATCCTATGGTGAGCATGTTTTTGATTTTTTTTTTTTGATCAGCGAATAATTAATTGAATTAAAAGGGATCTCTTTAGGGGTGGCCCAACCCGTATACAAAACCAAAATAAAAAACATGTAAATGCTACAAGAGCACTCATGCGTTCCTAACAACAGAAAACATACGAGCCAAGCCCAACACTGGGCATTCAGCTTACAACAAACCAAAAACTAGCAGCTAAAGAATACTGGTCCTATTTTACCCCTAACAGGAATCAAAAACAAAAAAGAAACGTGTAATTACCCCTGCATAGAACTAGCATCCAACAAAACTCCAACCAAAACTTCACTCAATTTGCCTTAATATTGCAATAAGCCAAGTAAATTCCACCTATTTTCACCTACCAACAGCTCCTTCCAAGTGCACCAAAAGGAGCTCCAGATATACAAAATAACCACATCACTTGGTATGAATCAGCAAGTCGGGTTTACCATCTGTTCTACTAAAAATGCATGTGACTCCCTTAAACCTGCACCCTATAGCTGCTAAACAAGATCTAGCAGAGCTGCTCCTCCATGCCACATAATAAACCAGTTGTTTGAAGCTTGATCTTCACCTTAAAACTTGCAATGGTGACAGCAAAACAAAGAACAAAACTTGAAACAGATAGTCCATCAGGCCTCCCCATAACAACATCGAACCACCTCCCTTTAAAACACCAAAAGCAGACTATGGCTCAGGAAAGATGCCTTAAATCACCAGACCATGGTATTCACTACAAGTTTCCAACAAGGAGGTAGAAAAAATATATACTTCCACAGAGCATGTTTCTGAATTAGGGTTGGCTGCTTGGTAGGTAGTTGTTGTGCTTTCCGTAGTTGGTAGGTGTTGTGGGCTTTTGTTTTGTTCTCAAGAGATGAGGTATTGTTCTGTATAAGAGTTGGATCACTCCTGAAATGATTCATATTTATTTATTCTTTTTCACTGATAAAAAAAATAAAAAAAAAGGTAAAATTACTCAACTGCAGTAAAAAAAAAAAACCTTAAAATGGCTTTGAGGGTAGCAGTCTGTTATCTAACAGAGGTAGTTTTTAACGTAATTAAATAAATGATAAATTTGTCACTGCGTTACAAGAAACCTAAACAAAAAATGTATGAAAAATGACCTAACAAATCGCATATAAACCTTCTATTAAAAATTTAATGTCTTCTTGAAATATATTTTTGCTTGAGCTAAGCACTTTAATCAATAAAAGGTATATATGGAATTTAATGTAGAGTGATGATGGGTGGATCATAGGGCACTTCGAGATTACATATAAAAAATATTAATCTTTGCAGCACTAACCTGGTTTTTTTAATATAATTATCTTTTCTCCAACTCTTTTTGGTTCTTAAAACAAAAGTTAAATGTTTTATGGTATTTCAACTTTGTTTTCATCAACACTTTTTGTTTTATTTTAGCTTATAATTTGTTATGTAAATTTTGATACAAAATATTTATATAGTTGCCGACCAAAAAAAAATTATATAGGTTATTTTATCATGAAATTTCTTTTTAGACTCAAATGAGATGATAAGTCCATAAACAACTGTAATTTTAACATCTTTAACATTATTGCTTTACATTTGAAGAGTTGACTTCAATTCCTTTGATGGAGTTCTCTTCTTCGTCGTCATCATCTTCATCCTTCTTAAAATCAGAACCCCAGTTCATATACGATGTGTTCATTAATTCTTGGGGAAAAGAAATCGGTAGAAAGTTGGTTTCTCATCTCCATTCTGTCCTTTTACAAGCTCAAGTAAAAACTTTGATTAAGGAGGAGAATCTGCTGGAGGGGATGGAGCTGGAAGAACACATGCGAGAAATAGCAGCCTCTAAGATTGCAATAATCGTTTTCTCCAAATCATACACTGAATCTGCCTACTGTCTTCTTCAACTTGAAAAAATCATTGAATGCTACGAAACTTTTGGCCAAATAGTTCTGCCCATATTTTATGAGATTGACCCATTGGACGTACGTCATCAGAAGGATGATTTCGGAAAAGCGTTGGAAGAAACTGCACACAAAAGCTATTCAGGAGAGCAACTGGAGCATGCATTGTCCAGGTGGAGCCATGCACTCACCACAGCTGCAGGTATCAGGGGTTGGGATGTCAGAAATTTCAGGTAAACAAAAGAATTCTTCTTACTTTTTTCTGTTTGAGACTGGATGAAGCATATGTTAAGAATGTGATTTACTTTTGGTAATACATTACCCTTCATTTTCAAGGCATGATGCTGAACTTGTGGAGAAAGTTGTTTTCCGCGTTCTTGAATTGCTGGACTATGAAGACTTATCTATTACCCAATTTCCTGTTGGATTAGAGTCGCACGTGGAAAAGGTGATTGGATGTATTGAAAATCATTCCACCAAAGTGTGTATGATAGGGATATGGGGAATGGGAGGATCAGGTAAAACTACCATAGCCAAAGCCATCTATAATCGAATTTATCGTCCATTCATCGGTAAGAGTTTTACTCAAAGTATTCGAGAAGTTTGGGATCCACAAACAAGGCCTATTGATTTGCAAGAAAGTCTTCTTTGTGATGTCCTAAAACCCAAGCCCGATATGAAATTCTTTGGGATTGGAAGAACTAGGATCAAGGATAAACTTTCTCGAAAAAAGTTGCTGATTGTGCTTGATGATATGAATGAGTTTGACTACTTAGAAAACGTATGCGGGAATCGTGAATGGTTCGGTCAAGGAACTGTGATAATCATTACAACTAGAGATATTAATGTACTGAACCTACTAAAAGTTGATTATGTTTATAAAATGGATTATATGAACGAAAATGAGTCCCTTGAGCTTTTTAGTTGGCATGCCTTTAGAGAAGCAAAACCAAGAAAAGACTTTAATGAAATTGCAAGACACACAGTTGCTTATTGTGGAGGACTACCACTAGCTCTTAGGATCCTTGGTTCCTTTTTATGTGATAAGACAATGAAAGAGTGGGAATGTGCATTGTCAAAACTAAAAAGAATTCCCATGGATCAAGTTCAAAACATATTGAAAAATCATTTTTGACGGTTTACGCAATCACATGGAAAAGGATGTATTTCTTGATATATGTTTTTCCTATTCGTCAGAGAGAGGCTATGTCACAGATACTAAATGAGTGTGGACTACATGCTGATATTGGAATAAAAGTTCTCATAGAACGTGGTTTTATAAAAGTTGAAAGGAACAACAAACTTAAAAGGCATCCTTTGTTACGAGACATGGGAAGATAAATTATTCGTCAAAGTTGGTCAAAGGAACCGACAAAAGGGAATCGATTATGGTTTCAGGATGATGTAAAAGATGCACTGAAATAGAATACTGTAATAACATTCTTTATAAGATTTTGAAAGTGTTTTATTTTTTCAAGTGCAATGCATGTCTTGTTTTTCTGTTATGCTCATTAAGTATCTGCAAAGAAACATTTGAAATCCAAAGTGGACTCTTGACTAGATAAGTACACTTTTGACAAATATAATTTCAAATAAATATATGGATAAGGGCAACATCAGGAAGTACATCATTTGATCTGTTCAAGGTGACTTATAATGGCGAAAAAGAGACTTGCTCTCTGAATGAGCTCATCTTATATTGTGTTATTGAAGCAAGATAAGATAGAAAGTGCTCATTTTGCCTCTACTTTAATGAATAAAGAGCAAATGATTAAAAAAAAACGTAGAAGATTCTTTATGCATCAACAACACGGAGTCTAATTATAATGTATGTTTAGGTTTGTATGAGTCCTAATATTATGTACTTTACAAGGATGTTAGGTAGATATTTGATTAATCCATGATTGAATTATTGGAATATTGAAGGTTGCATCAATTTGAGATCATTGGTTACACTGACTCCAATTTTTCTGGATACCAAGGCATCAATTTGCTATTTTATACATGCTTTTTAGCAGTGTTATTTTGTAGAAAAGTGCTAAAGAGTCTCTTAGCTTCTTTAGCCATATGGTAGCTAAGTTATTTTGTAATAATAAATCAATAATTTTATTTTTGAACAACAACATAAGCTCAATAAATTCTAAATGTATAGAAATCAAGTCATTAGTTGTTAAAGAAAGAGTTCAGAGTAAACAGTTGTTTATAAAATATATTTTTTTATCAGCAACCAAAAAATAAATTAATAGGACACTTTCAGGTTGTTCCAACCTTCTGTTTGTAAAATATATTAACACCACTCCATGCTTATGAATCTGCTGACTAAAGGATTAATCCCAATTATGTTTCATCAACATATTGTTCGTATGGGTATTATCTCTTTAAGTGATATTCCGTTTTAGTAGGAGCTTATAATTTTTTATGTTTTCATGACATAGACACGTATTGTTCAAGTATATTTTCTGCATAACTAAAGGTTTAGTACATTTGAACTCTGATCTTGTTCTGGTTTGATCTCACTAAGGTTTAAGGAAGACCTAATCCATACTACAAATTCATATCACCATTCAAGTTATTCGATTGTGTTAACATGTGTGACCATTATTAAATTAGTAGTTTTATTTTTAAACAACAACATATATAAGCTTAATAAACTCTAAACATATAGATATCAAGTTTTTGGTTTGTTAAAGAAAGAATTCAGAGTAAACAGTTGTCTATAGAACATATTAATATAATTCCATGGTTGTGGATCCGCTCAGGAAAGGATTAATCAAAAAATTGTTTCATGAACACACTGCTCGTATAAAAAAACCAATTTTTCAAGGGGGGATATTGTAAGATCAATAAAGGTCCTAAGTCTTTATGAGAACACCAAAATCAAATTAATTCACTCAGAGGATTTAGAACAGAGAATTAGAAATTTCTGAAATTTGCTAAAATTTGCTCAATGAAAGAGTTTTTGCTTAGTAAATCAAGGAAATAAATTTGATGAATTTTCATTGCACCAAACTCACTTACAGAAATTATAAAGAAAAGAAAGGAAAAAAATACAAAGATCTATAGTTTTTGCATAATCTACTCAATCCATTTTGCTCAGTGGTAAGTGTATGGAGTGGCTAGTGTTTTATCTCAAGTAACCAAAGAAAGAAAATTGAGGATAAATGGAAATTTCAGTTGTTTGGAGATATTTGCTTATGTGATATGGTTTACCTTTATTCTGTTTTTTCTTGTGGTAGGAATTTATTGCTCCACGTCCTCTGATGCAGGAATATGATTATCTGAGAATAAATTTGGATATCAAAGAAAATGATTACCTGAATGGGAAGAAAAGCTTAATGCTAAAAAAAGTATGTTCTCATATTTTCTTCATGTTTGATCTTGGAAATTATGACAATGGACGGTCAATGGTCCTATGTAAGTTGCGAAATTTTATTGATTTATTTTTTCTATGATTTTTTGCAAATTTTGGTCATTCAAAATTTAGCAGTGGTGGTTGGGTATATGTTTCGGAGTACTTGTGAAATTGAAATGTTATTAAATTTTCAAATTAACCATGTTTTCCTATAAATTGATTTATGTTAATGGTCTTCCACTTTTTCTTTCCTTTGTTGAATACAGCTTGGATCTTTGCAGGTTGATGCAGAAATTTTTAGATGGTAATATACCAGATCATATCTATTAGTGATTATTGGTACAACAGTAGTTATGACAGATGAATCTCATCACGAGTATCATCTGAAAATGTTTGACTTTGATATATGTCTATGAATGCTAATAAAAAAATTATTTGTAAATCTTAATGTCAAACAAAACTTAGAAAGAATTGAGCACCAAACCTAACATATGTTAATAGAGACCATGTTTTTATTTATTTTTTACTGCATTTCAAATAAAGAGTACAATATTACTATATAGTCTCAGAATAAATTTTTCAATTAATTTATTCTATGATAACAGTTATATTCTAAATTATATTTTTTTTATTGACAAAAAAAAAAATTGAGATATTTTAGGGATATCTAAACCCTTGAACAAATCCATCCAAGTGTCAATCCTTAGAAAAAACACATGCCAAAACTCAAAAACTGAAGATCATCACTGACAAACATAAGCAATTCCGCAACACTAAATACTGCCCTTATCAGATCTCATGCATACCAAAGGTTCAAGACACCAGTCAGAATACGAAAAACTTATCCCATCGACTTTGGAATTCACCCATGACCATACATTCACTTGTACCATAGAAAAAATTTCAATATGGTCTATCCCACCGCTTTTAAAAATCTTCTTATTCCTATGTTTCCACAACTTAGCTACCACCGCTTCCCACACATAACCCCACATTTGATTAACACTTTTATTCATCCCACTAATCTTAAAGCTCCAAAAATGCATTTTTGGTACACAATGTTCCGTCAAAGCCACCCCTAACCACTCAGAACACTTTAACCATACTAGTCAGACGACTCTGCATGTACAAAAGAGGTGGGACGTAGTTTACTCTTCCTCCCCACACAGACCACACATGCTGCTATCCAAATGAATTCCTCTTCTCGTCAAATTCGCTTTAGACGCAATCTTATCCTCCAGAACCCTCCATGCAGTGAGAATTACATTTAAACTCATATCATAGATGACATTCAAAATTAGAATTGAAGGTAATAATTATTGATCATTCAAATTTCCACGGAAAAAAAAAAAAAACTGATGGTGGTTTTGAGTTTAATGCTTAAGAAATTCCTCCCTTAAGATCAAACATTTAATATTCTTCATTCCAATCATCTCCTTCAATTTTTCAAAACAAAATTGTTGGCAAAGACTTTGTGAAGATGTCTACTACTTGGTCATGACTTGCAACATGCATTATTTTTACTTTTCCATTCTGAACAAGTTCCCTAATAAAATGGAAATGAGCATCAGTATGCTTACTCCTTTCTTGATGAACTGGATTCTTTGTTAATTCAATAGATGATTTGTTGTCAACTCGTATTTCAGTTGTCTCAAGTTGTTGTAAATTTAACTCATAATAAATTTTCTTACCCAAATCATGTGACACACACTAAGATGAATTTTGTCTCACATATTGACAAACTTATGATTGGCTGCTTCTTTGAGAGCCATCTGAATGATGTATTACTGATAATTGTCATATTTCAGTAATATTCCGTATTAAAATACAAACACTTATGAATATTTATTAATAAAATAATTATAATATAACTCCTAATTTATGAATTTAAACTTTTTTACATATTTTGTGATTATAATATAAAGAAGAACAATTCTAATCCATTTCGCTCAGTAGTAAAGTTTATGGGTATATCTTCTTTACATATACTTTGGAGTGACTAGTGTTTGAACTCAATGATCTCAAGAGAAAAAAGTAAACAAAGAAAGAAAATTAAGGATAAATGGAAATTTCAATTGTTTTGAAGATATTTGCTTATATGATATTGTTTACCTTTATTTTATTTTTTTTGGTAGGAATTTATTAGTTCATCTCCTCTTATGCAGGAATATGATTCTTTGGGAATAAATTTGGATATCAAAGAAAATAATTTATCTAAAATAGGAGGAAAAGCTTAATGATAAAAAAAGAGAGTACGTTATTATATTTCCTTAATGTTTGATCTTGAAAATTATGATAATGGTCCTATGTAACTTGCAGAATTTTATTGATTTAGTTTTTCTATGACTATTTGCAAATTTTGGTCACTCAAAAATTAGTAATTGTGTATATGTTTTTGAGTACTTGTGCAATTGGAATGTTATTAAATTTTCAAATTGACCATGTTTTCCTATAAAATGATTTATGCTAATCACTGGTGCAGAAAGACAAAACAACAACGACTATTTTCAATTTATAACAACAGCTATATAGTTGCATTTGATGTGCACGTAGTCTTAAATTGAAGAGATAAGAAGGAGGCTATTTAGGCGCATTCATAAATTCGATTTATAAATGCAGCTATTTAAATAGCCGCATTTATAAATCGCATTTACGAGAGGCGTTTAGGGTTTCTTTTTTTTTTTTTTGCTGTTGTTTGGGTTTTTAATCAAAGTTCTCAACTTTGATCTTTTCTGAAGAACAGGGTCATTATTTTAACATTTCTTTTGATCTCTTGGTGCATCCATATCATACCTCTTCACATTATTAGTATTTCATGCCAATGAAAGTCTAGAAAGTGCAAATAAAAATTTCCCAATGAAACGTAAATATATGACGGTGCAAAGTAGGAAGCAAACAAAATCCCTCCCAATGAAAAGTGACCTTAGCAATAGCATAAGACAAAACATAAGAGAAACAGAAAGCATACAAAGATCAATGGTGAAGAAGAATAGTGGAACACAATGCTTACCAATGGCACGAACAATGCAAACAATAGAGGAAAAAAAGAGAGGAAGCACAAAATAGAGGCAAAAGAGCAAGGAAGCGCGAGAGAAAGAAGATGAAAACGTAAGTGGCGCGTTTCTAAAATAGGGAGAGTTAGGGTAAAGTTTGATTTATGAGTGCGACTATTTGTAATAGCCGCACTCATAAATCAAAATAATTTAAAAAATGTCACCGTGTTTTTAAACAATGCATCTGAGGTAAAATTGCATTTAATAAATAGTAGTTGTTTTTACTTTTTGCACTAGTGAATGGTCTTATACTTTTTCTTTTCTCAGTTGAATACAACTTGGACCTTTGCAGTTGAGATGCAAAAACTTCTTGACGGTAATATATCAAATCATATCTATTAGTGATTATCGGTACAACATTACAGATGAATCTTATCATGAGTATCATCTGAAAATGTTTGACTTTTCTATCTATCTATGAATGCTAATGCAAAAATTATCTGTAAATCTTAATGTCAAACAAAACTTAGAAAGAATTGAGTACCAAACCTAACAGATGTTAACAAAGACAATGTTTTTTATTTTTTTTATTGCATTTCAAATAGAGAGTACAATATTACTATATAGTCTCACAATAGACTTTCCAATTCATTTGTTCTATGATAACAATTATTATATAAAATTACATTTAAATCCATACACTAGTGCAAAATGGTAAAACAACTACTGTTTATTAAATGCATTTTTACCTCATTCGTAGTCCTACAAAATGCAGTGACATTTTTTAAATTATTTTCATTTATGAGTGCAACTATTTGTAACAGCCGCACTCATAAATCAAGCCCTTTGATTTATGAGTGTGTCTATTTATAACAGCCGCACTCATAAATCAAATTTTACCTAACTTGAAGCGCGCCATTTACGTTTTTCATACTTTCTTCCTCTTCTTTGGCGTTTGTTGTTCCTCACTATTCCTCTCCATTCATGTTCGCTTCTGCGTCATTCTCTTGCCACTGTGAGTTCCTTCTTCTTCTTCGTCACTTTTTCTGCTTTTTTCTTCTTTGCCTTTCCTTCTCACTCTGTTTTTGGCATTTGCATTGTTTAAGCATTGTTTCATTGCCTTGCGCTCCTTTTCGTTGTGCTTTTGTGTGCTCCATTGCCACTGCTGCGTTTGTTGTCGCCACTGCCGCTCTCCTTCCACTCTTCACCAGCGTTGCCTTCACACACATATAAATCCAAAATTTTATTATTTTTCCCCTTCTCCAAGAAGAACATACGAATACGGTTGTTTAGGATAGTCGCACTTATAAATGGGATTTACAAATGCGACTATATTTAGTCGCATTTGTAAATCTTCGATTTAAGACTACGTGTTCATCAAGTGTGACTATATAGCCACACTTATAAATGTAAAATAGCCACATTTGTTTGGCTTTTCTGCACCAGTAATACTATAAATAACATTTAAAATCAGAACTAAAGGTAATAATTATTCGCCATTCAAATTTCCAGGGAAAAACAAAACCGATGGCGACTTTGAGTTTAATGTTTAATAAATTTATCCCTTAAACTCAAACATTTTCTATTCTTCATTCAAATCATCTCCTTCAATTTTTCAAACATAACTGTTGGTAAAGGCTTTTGTCAAAATGTATGCTACTAGGTCATGACTTGCAACATGAATTATTTTTACTTTTTTATTCTTCATATGTTCCCTATGAAAATGAAAATGAGCATCAATATGCTTACTCCTCTCATGATGAACTGGATAAACTGGATTCTTTGCTAATTCAATAGATTTTTTTGTAAACTGGATTCTTGTTTTCCATGCTTGTAATGGCCAACATGAATGGTTAATTCTATCCTTTGGGATTGGTAGTAATTGGTTCAAACTCTTATGTATTTTGGTGATATTTAAACATAATATTATGTTATTGATTGATTATTGGTATTGTCATTTTATTCTTAATGCTTGATTTATGATGATTATGATCCTCTTTTTTTCTTTCGGCAAAAAACGAATGAATTAATATGAGATATTTCAGGGATACCTCAACCCTTATACAAAACCTTGGCTAAGATAATCAACCTTAAACAACCAACAACAATTAAAAACCAAAGAGACCGACTCATTAGACTGGACCTCCCTATCTCCTAGAAACATTGACTAACTTCATGCATATCAAAGGCTTAAGGCACCAATTTGAATACGAAAAACTTACACCATGTGCTTTGGATGAAACCCATGACCAAGCCTTCATCTGTGCCAAATTAAAAATTTCGACGTTATCTACCCTTCCACCTCTGTATGAAACCACAATTCTCCTACAACAGCTATCCATACACCTCCCTAAATTTGATTAAAACTTTTCTTGACCCCATTCAACCTGAAACCTTCAAAATGTTTCTTTGGCTCCCTATGATTCATTGTTTCCATCTCCATCCACTCATAGCACTTAGCCCACACGAGCCAGGAAACTTTACACATACAAAAGAGATGGGACATGGTTTCCTCCTCCTCCCTACACAAAAAACACATGTTGGTATTCATACATACCCCCCTTCCGACCATATTTGCTTTAGACGATATTTTTTCTTCTAGAATCCTCCAAGATGTGAGATGTGAGATGTGAAGACGGTTGTGCATTCACTCTCTAGAACTCCCCAAACACCTCCCAATCTGACCCCTTAGTACCTTATCTGAGAATGTTATATGTGGACTTGACTATGTACACTACTAACTCTTTGCCTTTCCAAACCCAAGAATCCTCCTTATCCATCAACAATCTCTGTTCCCCCATCAGTTGCATCAGCTGTTGTTCTTACTCCTATCCCCATTCAAAGAGATTCCTCCTCCATTCAATCTTCAATTTCCACTCTAAATACTATAGCCTCTCCCCCGCCAGCCAAATAGACAAATCCTTATTTGAGCAAATAGAGAAACTTCATGGAAAAGCATCTTTGAGATTCATGTTGCCTGTCCATTTGTCATCCCATAGCCTTATCTCCTTCTCGTTCCCCACCTCCCATGAAAAGTTATCCTCAAACTTGCCTTTCCATTCTTCAGAAGACCAAAACTCCTTCAAATCCCTCCACCAAAGAGAATCAGTACCTCTTCTCCTCTGGTTCCTAAGATCCCTCCATCCTCCATATTTTGAGTCCAAAACGTCTTTCCACAGACCTGTCTTTTCACTGCCTAAACGCCAGATCCACTTTCCCAATATGATCCTTAGATTTGACTGGAAAGTACTTATAAGCATCTGACCTAAATGATAATGCTTCAGATATATTTGAATGCTAGGAATAGATTTGAAATATTAATTGCTATCAACATCTGTTTGTAACAATAAGGAGTTTTTATAAATGTGCGAGGAATCGGTATTTAGGAGACTATTTTAATAATTTTATATATGAGGAATCAATATGAATGAATTTTATATGGACATCAATATCAATCAAAGATAGAATATTATATGCTTATCAAAATACAAAAGATTGAGAAGGATGAAGCACAATACCATTTTTCCCAATTGAATCAAACAACACACTTTACATTGCTTTATTTACATTCTTGCAATCTCATACACAACAAACTTCCAACCAAATTTTATATATTTTTTCTATTTAGTGAATATTATACTTGAGAATTCAATTGTTCCTTGTGGTACGATATCCATCCTTAGGTAAAAATTTATTACTTACTGAGTCATAGGCCTTCTCGTAATCCACTTTAAAAAGCATGCAAGTATTCTCTTTTTTTTTCTCTTCACTTCCTATAGAACTTCATTAGCCACAAACTCACTACCCATTAACCTTCTACCCTCTAAGAACGCTAACTGCCTAAGATCAATAACTTTATGTAACACCTTTTTGAACCTCAAAGACAAGATCTTTGAGACCATTTTAGATAAGCATAACAAAATGGGTCCGAATTCATGTAATTCTTGAGGATTTTCAACCTTAGGTATCAAAGAAATAAATGAAGCATTTTTCCCCCTTGGCCATTTTCCACTTTCCAAAAAATTCTGAATTGTCGTAACTATGTTCTTCTTGATCAATTCCCAACAAAATTTTATAAAACCAAAATTAATGTCTTCACAACATTTCATCTTTTGTTATACTTCCTACCAACATTTCATTATCTTCTCCAGAAATAGTATTAAAATTTGTATTATCTAACCTAACTTGTTGACATTCTCCCCCATTGAACTTGTCATTAAAAAATTCTCTAACCTTTTCCTTAACAACCACCTGATCCTCACACCATAGACCATTCTCTAGCAAACCATTAATCCCATTTCTTGACCTTATCCATTTAATTATAGAGTGGAAAGATTTGGTATTAAGATCACCCTGCTTCAACCACTTGTGACGGGCTTTCTGTTGCATTATAGCTTATTGTTTAAAATTATTTCTACTATGCTTAGCAAACAAAAATTTCCTTTCCTCTCTTCCTTTCGCATCTAACTCGCTCTTGTCATCTCTTGTATCCAGCTCTTGAATTTTCTTTTGTAGTTCTTCCCTTAACTGATTAACATTTCCAAAGACTTCTTTGTTCTAGATTTTTAAATCAGATTTTAGTTTTTTCAATTTTTCTTTAAAAATAAACACCCTGCTACCCTGCATCTTATAACTATTCCATTTATTTCGTATGAAGTCTTTGAACCTGTCATCTCTTTGTCATGTATCCAAACACCTAAACGGTTCCATACTCATGTCTTTTAACACCAATGCACAATGGTCGGACACTGATCTACTTAAAAGAAATTGTTTCAACTTTTTTAAGCATTCCCTTGATACTAATAACCTATCAATTATACTCTTAACTGACTTGTTCGGTTTGTAATGTAAATTTTCTGCCTACCATCGGAATATCTACCAGCTTGGTTTTTTCAAAAAAAGCATTGAACCCTCTAATTTCCCTATTATAATCAACTATTGTATTCACACTTCTCCTTTCTTCAAATCTCCTACCACACACCATGCCTTTGTATTTTTTCCCTTTTCCAAACTCATTGATTTTTTCCCAGACTGCTCTCTTTTCCCTCAAAGAACCTATGTAGTACACGTTAACTACCATAATTTGTACACTGACTCCAACCTTCTACTCCCTTTCAATTATACTATAATTATTCCCATTAATATAACTAGACATCTGAAAAAAATTTCTTCTCCACATCGTAATGATCCCTCCTGCATTATTATTAGCTCCATTTTCAACCCATTTAATATCATGGGAACCCCATAATCGATAACATCTCTCCCTATTTAATTTTGTGCATTTTTGTCTCTTGGATACACACTAAACCCACCTGTTCTTTATTTATAAAATCTCTTAACCACTAGTACAAAAATGCTCATTAACGACGGTTAAAAAGGCCATATAACGACATGTGTTAAAAACTGTCATTATTCTGCCAAATAAACAATGAAAAAATTTAAAAAAATACATTTTTAACGATGGTTCTAGTGGGAAACCGTCGTTATAAATACTTTTTAAAGAAGGTTATAGTACGGAGCTGTCGTTATAAGTATATTTTCTTAAAAAGAAAAGTTTTTATTTTTATATATACCCTAATCCTGCAAAAAATATCAAATTTTCATGATAATAGTGCATATAATATCATAATTTAAATATGAAATTCTAAAAAAAGTTCTATAAATATATGAATTTTTTTTATGTCATTTTAAAGTGTTATACATGGTTACCTTAAAGTGCATCCAAGTGAGTTTCTTTACATTTTCTCTCGCACTTCTCCTCCCACTCAACATGTTATATCTAGAATAAGCACTGAAATAATAAGATTTCATCTTAGAACACACACTCAACATTATGTAATGTAATGTATGTTTGAGTGATAAATTTGTGAATGTAATATAATCATAATCATAATGGTTTGATACATCTCTAATTTATACTAGGAAACATCATGCAAAATTTCAAAATTTTCAGACAAGTGTAAGTATGAGAATAAAATATCAAAATACCTGAGAAATACGTAAATAATACTTAAAAATAAAAAAAATAATAGTAAAAGGTGGATCTTTGAAATTTTGGAGGAGAAGAGAAGACACTTGGCGACGGCACTTGATGACTTTTTACGGCAAGTGTACTGCATTGTCAGAAGTAATAATTTGTCCATAAGTACGAATATCGATTACACAAGGAACAATTGAATTATCAAGTACAATATTCGCTAAATATAAAACAGAATAATAAAAGTTGGTTTGAAAATATTTATATTGGCAAGAATTAACAAGAAAATAATTCAAAGAGTTATTGCTTCAATTGGAAAAATAGGGATTTGGTTTCCTCTTTCTCACTCTCATGTATTTTGATTAGCATGTCAATATTAACTTCTTTGATTCAAATTGATGCCCGTATAAAAATCATTTATATCGATTCCTCACATATAAAATCCTTAAGAATGTTCCCTAACTATCGATCCCTCGCATAATTATAAGAACAACTTAGAACGAAACTCAGACGTTAATAACAATTAATATTTCAAGTCTATTTCTAGCACTCAAATATGTTAAGTATTGTTGTTTAGGTCAGAACCCTAAAAATACTTTCCAGTCAGATTTAAGATTCTCAATTTGTCACGGTAAATTAAAAGTAAAACAACAATATCAATAATCAATCAAGAACTGAATATTTTAATATAAGATATCACCTCAATACACAAGATTTTAAGCAGATTACTCCCAATCCCAAAGGGTAGAATTAGCCACGCATACTTCTAGCACCTTCCATTCTCCCAATTGGGTTACAATTCACTTTATGGTGTTTTCCTCTCAATCTGGCACACTAGAGTTGTGCCTCTAGCTCCCTATTTAACCTAATTTGCTAGGGTAAGGTGACTTCCTACGTCGCGCTCATGGACTTAATGGTAAAAACATAAAAATAGTTAAATTAATTTGATGCATTCTAGCTGCCGAGTTGAACTTTTTTCACTCTTTTGTGCGTTCTTGGCCTTACAACTTTCTCCTTTTAGAATATCTCATTCTTCTTTAATCCAAATCTCTATTCTTCCCCAGAAACCTGCAATTAACACCAAAATTGGGAATAAAATGTTCTTATTCAATTAAAGATCATAAAAAATGTAAAAAGGTATAAATTCATAAATTAGGGATTATTTTCTATGTAGATTAGGAATTAATACTCATAAGTGCCTATATTTTAATATGAAATATTACGGAAATTAGGCACTTATCAGCGCTGGGGTGTGGGCTCGGAGACTTTCCATGGAGAGAGGAGAGCTTGAGGAACAGTGTTGGTGGCAATGGAGAGCTCAGTGGCGGTGGCTATGGAGTCACAAGCGATGCTCAATGGAGAAGAAGAGTGCGGCGATGTAGAAGAGAGTGAGTGCGAGGGAGAAAAAGAGTGAGTGCGAGCACGGTCTGGGAGGTTTTGAATTATATTTAGTTTTGTAACGACGGTTCAATAGAGTAACCATCGTTATTTGTGCCCAAATTCCATTATTAACGACGGTTGAGTGTACCAACCGTCGTTATTTGTGCTTAGGTTCATTTTTAACGATGGTTATAGCGATAACCATCGTTATTTCTCACTGAAAATTCAAAAATCATCGCACTTTTTGCTTTGACAGTTTATATTAAATGTCGTTATTCTTAGTCTTTTTTAGCTTTTTTGTACAAGTGAATATTTTATTTTTATGTTTCCACCTAACCCAATTATGTTCATATTAATTATTTTCATCATCATGTAAATTGTTCTCCACCTCTATTACTACTCACCCTTCTATTGTCTCTAATCTCCATTGACTGGAATATCAATAATAACATCATCTTCACCCATATAGGAAAATCCTAGTTCCTTACCTAGATTCCATATTCTTACTGCTTCAAGCATGGTCATTTTCAACCAAAACAACCAATGATTTGGTTATAGTTTTTAACAATACTATTAGAAATATAAAATTATTGAAATTGTATGAGTCTAACCTTAACTCCAAATGTTAACCAATTGAAATATTCTGAGTTAATGCACCCGAAGGTTGACGTGCTGTGACTCTCCTACCTGATTCACCAACCAAGGACCTACTTTCCATTCCTATTTCTCGAATCCGCTTCCTCGTGTCGCACTTCGACAAAGTCCCCTCTTTTTTGTTTTTTAATCAGCAATAAAAATTTAATAAATAGGAGTACTAGAGGTACTCCAACCCATGTACAAAAATTCCTATCCTAGAGAGATGAGGTTTCCAGATAGAAATGTCTAAAACTTAGCCATATTATGCACATACAATTTTGATAAGCTTAAACTTCTTTAGAAAACATTAGGATATGAGTACATAATTCAATCTATCTATCAATACATAATCCAATTCCAAAATATAAGCATTTCAGCTCAAAAGAAAGACTTTGCCTCCTTGCTATCTACTGCAATTTCTAAGCATCCATCGTGACTATAGTTGTACCCCAAGGATATTCCTCTCTTGCAAATCGGGAATCCAAACAAACTCCCCTCTTTAATCTATCACCATGCTCAATTTCATTTTCCAAGCATTGGACCGCTATGGAGTTGTCTCATACCATAACTCCCTTATTTGCGTACCTCCGTCTTTGTTGAGATTCACTAATCACTGCTGAAAAACACATTGTTGATCCTCTTTGAATTGTTCCTTTGGTTTCCACCTCATCCTCATCTGATCTACTTCATATTTTTCTCTAATCTGTTCCCTGTCTTCGCTCCTTGAGGTACTTAAGTTTTTATCGCCTCCTTGCACTCCATCTCCTTTGTCTAGGTTGAATCACGACTTGATAATCTCATTCAATGCCTTCCTCGATTGAGCACCTCCATTTTGTTGATTTTCGCTTGTTGATGCAATTCTCCTTGAAGATGCTCCTCGTTCCACGAGTTTGTCCCCAAACTCTCTAGGTTTTTTTCCCCTTTCGAAGACCTGTTCTTTTCCCTTGTGATACGAGGCGCAGTGCGAGTTGTTAGAATTAGAGCCCTTAAACAAGAGGGGAGTGAATTATTTTTGAAAGATTTTCGCAAGTATTGAAGGTATAGTGAAAGACTATGAAGTATTAATCAATTAGAAATTTGTTAAGCCAACAAGAAAATTGTTAGTTTGATTCCAAAAAATCAACCAGTTATTTTTGCGAAACAATCGGTTGTTTATATCAACAGTGTTGAAAATCAAAGCAAAAGCAGTTTAAAGAGTGTAAGGATAGAGAGATTCACACAAGATATTTATACTGGTCCAGTCTTAACCAAGAGCTACATTTAGTCCTCAGCTAACCATTGAGAATTCACTATGTAATCAAACCTAGATTACACAACACAACCAAAAGTGATTACCTCTTAAACCCCTCAAGAACACACACCACTCTTTCGCAAAACACACATTTTTCAAAACAACCCTCTGAAATTGCACCACACCAATACACACAAAATTACAATGTCAAAGAAAGAAGGGAACAACATACATTTGGGTAATCAAAAGATTAAAGTTCAGAATACAAGACCCAATCCTATTCCACACTTGAAGATGATCCAAAAGCTCTTTGAAATCTTGAAAACTATTTTTGATTAAGCTCTCTTTCTTACTCCAAGATTAGGAGTTTAAAGCAACATTTTTATAAACCAACCAAGTGGTCAAAACAGTTAGATCAAAAACCAAAAAGCAGTTAGGATCATTAAAAACCAGTTTAACCAACTTAACCAAATTCTGTTAAGGTTTTTAGAAAATCAATCGATTAAATTCACAAATCAACCGGTTGACTTGGTTTACAGCAAAGTCAAACAAAGTCAAGTTTTTCAAAACCTTTTCAAAATCACTAAGTGTAAAACAACCGGTTGAATCGACATTTCAATAGGTTGAGTTTTCTCACTCTTTAGAAAACACATGTTTATCAAAAGAATTAAGATTCAATTAATCTTAGATCATCATAAAGAGTGGATTAATAAATTCAAATACATCTAGACACACACACAACCAGCAGCAAGGTTTTCAAGCATTCCTCTTGGATTTGAAGACATCAAAGCACCTTGTTCGACGTGAGTGTTCTTCCTCCACCTCCATTGGGCCTATGCCTTCAGAGCTACTGACCTGATTCACGCCACACAAATGGGTCTGGTTAAGCCCAAAACAAATTAGGTCATCAACCCACGCCCCCTCCATAACCGTTGTAACACCCATAGATAACTTTTTGTTGATATGCTTTATCTTTGACAATGCCTCATTCATGATCCTGACTTCTTCCACCTTTTCTATTGAGTCGTTGTCCCCTTTCAAATCAGTGATAACACCTCCTGCATTGTGACATTCTATTCCCACTCTAGTTATTGTTACACGTGTAGCCGTTGAGGATATCCTCCACCACCGTTGGAAATTGTATTGTCTGTTCTTCGCCTCCCTTGACATTGGTCTCTTTCTCACCTTCATAATCGGAACACTCTAATTAAAAGAAATCCTCTCCAACATTTTCACCAGTCCTAGACTCTAACTCTTCTTCTAGAATCTCACCCCACTTATGATGATAAAATCGTAGCTTATGATCCGGGATAGAGGTCTCTTCCTCTATGGATATTTGGCAAAGCAAATCATTAATTCTCAAGTATCTCACCATCTTTTCCTCGCTACCTACTGGAATTCTTATGCAAACCTTGTTGAATAAACTTTAAATGTTAATTTGTGGGTTTTAAAATTAGAAGTTACTAGAAAATAGTAGAATGGGAGTTTGGATAGGTGAAAGGCCAAAAGTTGTGAGTGGGATTTTAAGGCCATAATGAAGATTTTTATAGAAGAGCTTCCTTAAGCCTATAAATAGGATGCTCTCTAACTTGTAATATACACCACAGAAAGAAATACAATTTAGAGAGTTTTACAAGAAGAGAGTGTTTTCTTTAGAGAAAATCCAAGTGTGAGTGGTTGTTGGTTTTACAATTTGGTATCAAGAGCCAATGGCGAATGTGATGGGTCAAATACCGCTACCACAGTTAACGAAGGCGACCAGATATGACAACTGGAGCATTCAAATGAAAGCTCTTCTCGGTTCTCAAGATACATGGGAGGTGGTTGAAGATTGAAGAACCAACAAATACCACGGGTTATACGGCGGCTCAAACCAAGGCGTTAAAAGAGATGCGATCGAAAGATAAGGCAGCTTTGTACATGTTGTATAGAGCTGATGATGAGGCAATTTTTGAGAAGTTTGCTGGTGCATCCACTTCAAAGGAAGCATGGGACATGTTGGAGAAGGTGTTCAAAGGAGCTGATCGAGTTAAGCAAGTGCGTCTACAAACTCTGTGTGGCGAGTTGGAGAACATGAAGATGATGGAGTCAGAAAGTGTATCTGACTACATCACGCGTGTACAGGCTATGGTGAATCAACTCAACCGAAACAGTGAAACATTGACCAATGCATGAGTTGTGGAGAAGATTTTGAGAACATTAACCGACAATTTTGAGAGTATTGTGTGTGTGATAGAAGAGTCAAAGGACTTAGCAACACTCACAGTCGACGAGTTTGCCGGTTCTCTTGAGGCACACAAGCAACGAAAGAAAAAGAAGAAGGAGGAAACACTCGAGCAAGCACTTCAAACCAAGGTGTCAATCAAAGATGAAAAGGTACTCTGTCATCAAAATTCTCGAAGTAGAGGGCGTGGCCGTGGAAGTCGTGGAAATGGTCGCGGTGGTAGAGGCAACAGTCATGAAGGGTACTATAAGGAGAAGGAACAGTCGAGCCAACCAAATTGGCATGGAAGAGGACGTTGTAAGGACCTATAAATTATTTGGAATAGAAGTGATAGATTTTAAATAATTTCTGAGTATGTTATTATTTAAAATAAAAAGGACATAAAAATAGAAAATCTCATAGTGGTCAGACCTCGGACGTCGCCCAAGGTCTGGGATCAGCTGGTAGAGGGCGATCGGTTGACCATTGTACTAACCAAGTAGTCAGGTGCGATGACTTTATCGTGAGGTAATCACGTGGGCGTGCTTGAGGTGGGGAGGCACATGAATCAAGAAGGGTAAGAGAAAGGAAGGTGTAGCTTAGAAGTCAATGAGATCACCGTTTTTGAAGAAGGCGGCGGTCTCCGACTTCCCCCGTATGAAACCGCCAATCGCCCATGGTGTACATGATCGCCAATCGCCTATGGTGTACATGACCGCCAATCGCCTATGGTGTACATGACCGCCAATCGCCTATGGTGTACATGATCGCCGAAAAGAGCACATCGCCGAGTATTCGAGAAGACTTGGTAAGCACTTAGTATGTGGTCTAAATACAGAAGATGGGTGATATAGAAGATAGGTGGCATATCTGCCACCATGAGTAGTGTGAGCCGTGATACCCCAGACTTAGAGGAATGGGAGGATGAACCTTCAGCAAGGTGGGATGATGTGACATCGGTGACCAGAGTAAGGCGATGTGTTCTCGTCACACACAAGGGCGATAAGAGATCGCCAACAGGATGAGAGGAACATCGGTCATCAACCAGGATGGGAGACACATCGGTGGTCTGCCAGGGTGAGACATCGGTGGTCTACCAGGGTGAGACATCGATTGTCTGCCAGGGTGAGACATCAGTGGTCTGCCAGGGTGAGGAATCAGTCGTCCGTCAGGAAGAGGAATCAGTCATCGCCAGTATGAGAGGCATCGGTCATCGCCGGTATGAGAGGCATGGTCATTGCGCGAGCAGTAATCGGTGGATGGTTATCGCGCGATGTCGTGTTTCACACAGATAAGGTGGGACCCAGGCTCCCAGCATGAGCGTTCTGCATGCGCGACACGTAGACAGAAAGGGTGTTTCAGAATAGTTAGCATCTGAGAGTTGATATGCGCAGAAACCCACGTGGTCATACTGTTCAAGGAAGTGTACACGCAAGCTTTCCTGCAGAGTGGGAGGTAGCAGCGGCATTTCTGGGCAAGTTGGTTTAGATTCAAAACTCACTCCTGAGAGGCAGTGGACGTTGCTGTGGTTCGAGAGTGATTGAGTGAGTTAGCTTTGGTTCCCTGTTTCTTTCCTCTCCTTCTCCCTGCGTTCAGACGTCCTAGCGAACCAGTTGAAGATCGGCGACTGCCCCTGGATTCCTGACGTTGTGCCCTGCAAGTTTTCTGATCAAGACCGTGAAATAGAGTAAGTTCTTCGTGCTCTGTTTTTGGAGTTATTTCTGAACTTGAGAGAGTTGCTTCTGCATGGGCTTTGCATTCAACTCTTTTAGCTTTAGAATTAGCCTCTGTTAACGCAGAATATGGGTAATGTCGTTAGTTTTATGACTAAGGCTCCATGGTGCAGGTTAAGGTATCCTTAAGTCTTCGTGGGTTTGGAGCACTTAGTGAGATTTTACGCTAGTCCAGGTAAGGGAAGCTAGCTTTATTTCCAATAAAAACCTTAAGCTAGAAGATTCTGATGTTTGGGTGACGAGATCGCCGGTTTTAATGCAAATTTCGAAATCCCCTGTTTTAGTGTCATTTTGAAATTGTTTGATATTGAAACGTTAACTGCATATGATTTTCGAAATTCTGAACTTGGTTTTGATGTTTGCTATGATTTGGAACTGTCCATTTCGTGTTGTATGATGCATTGAATGTGGTGAATGTGGGATCAAGGCATAGTATTTTCAGAAAAGAAAATACCGTGTAAGATCGTGTGTAATGTGTATTGACTAGGGACTTGTCTAGAAGGAGATATCCTGACTCTCCTGAGATAATGGAATCACATAGATGAAGTTATTCAGGTGTTGAGAGTCGAAGGAGGTTCATATGAATGGGTAAGTTGTTTGAAAGATAACTAACTTGACCTGTTCTATGAATTAACCCTGTCATACTGGGAGAGTGATGATATTGAGATTTATTTATGCATATGGCTGTGTGGATTCACAGCGACCCTGTGTGGATTCACAGTGGTGTAGTATGACAGGTGCAGATCTCTGAGTCTGAGTCAACGCACGAGTCTTCAGGAAGTAGAGTCAAGTGTCTATGTGTTGTGAGTCAGTGGGAATTCTAACGTGAGAAAGATGAATATTGAAAATTGTTGATAGACACTTGATGGTTGTGTGATATGAATGAGAAAGTGGTGGATTTATGTGGGTGTTTAAAAGCTGGTTATGTTGATTTTAAAGTTTCATATTTAAAGTTTTTAAAAATGTCTAGCTTACCCCTGTGTTTTATTTTGTGGTTGTTTTCTTAAAACTGTGATGATCGTGTGTAATTTACACGGGAGCAGATGATGTTGCAGGCAGTGGAGCTCCTCAGTGAGTGGATGGACAAGGAGATCGCCTGTTCTTATGCTATGTTTTGTTTTATTTTGAAACACTTGACGGTTATGTATTAAAATTCCTTAGAGAAGGGATATTATTTTGAAATACAATGTATTGATGGATGTATTTTATTATATATACATATGCTAATTTTTTTATATTATTGTTTTATGTTTATTTTATGATATAAATATGAATAGGATTTTAGGGGCGTTATAGACGTGGTCGAGGAAGAGGCGGCCGATCAAATTACTCCAACATTGAGTGCTACAAATGTCACAAATATGCTCACTAAGCAAAGAATTGCAACTCCGACAAATGTTATAATTGTGGTAAAGTGGGGCATTTTGCGAAAGATTGTCGAGCAGATATAAAGATAGAAGAGACAACCAACCTAGCCTTGGAAGATGAAACGAATGAAGGTGTTCTCTTGATGGCTCAAACTAAAGTCAACATTAACAGTGACACTCTATGGTACCTCGACTCAGGAGCAAGCAACCATATGTGTGGTCACGAGTACCTATTCAAAGATATGCAAAAGATTGAAGATGGTCATGTGTCGTTTGAAGATGAATCAAAGGTGGAGGTCAAAGGCCGAGGTACGGTTTGCTACTTACAAAAGGATGGCTTAATTGAGTCACTCCAAGATGTTTATTATGTACCAGACCTTAAGACCAACATTTTGAGTATGGGGCAACTCACAGAGAAAGGTTACTCGATATTTTTGAAAGATCGGCTACTACACTTGAAGAACAAGCAAGGGTGCTTGGTTGCTCGAATTGAGATGGCAAGAAATTGGATGTACAAGTTGAATTTGAGAAGCATACAAGAAAAATGTTTGCAAGTCAACATAGAAGATAAGACATCGCTGTGGCATCTCCGTTTTGGTCACCTACATCATGGTGGCCTAAAAGAGTTAGAGAAGAAGAATATGGTGCACAAGCTACCCAACATGGACTACGAGGGAAAATTTTGTGAAGAATGTGTCCTCAGCAAGCATGTGAGAACCTCATTTCCAAAGAAGGTTGAATATTGGGCTAAGCAACCTCTCAAATTGATTCATACCGATATATGTGGACCAATTACTCTAGAGTCCTTCAGCGGTAAAAGGTATTTCATTACCTTCATTGATGATTTCTCACGGAAAACTTGGGTTTATTTCCTGAAAGAAAAATCCGAGGCATTCGAGGTGTTAAAAAAGTTCAAAGTGGTGGTCAAGAAGGCAACTGATAGACAAATCAAAGTTGTACGATCTGATAGAGGTGGCAAGTATACTTCGACAACTTTCATGGAGTATTGTGAGGATCAAGGCATAAGGCGATTTCTAACCGCATCATACACTCCTCAACAAAATGGTGTGGCCGAAAGGAAGAACCGGACCATTCTCGACATGGTTCGATCAATGCTTAAGAGCAAAAAGATGCCAAAGGAATTTTAGGCAGAAGCTGTACAATGCGCCATTTATGTGCAAAACTGATGTCCAAATGTGAAGTTAGATGATCAAACACCACAGGAGGCATGGAGCGGACAAAAGCCAATAGTTTCTCATCTCAAAGTGTTTGGTAGTGTGGCTTATGCACACGTCCCAGATCAACGAAGAACGAAGCTCGAAGACAAAAGCAAAAGGTACATTTTTATTGGGTATGATGAGAAGATAAAAGGTTACAAGCTACTTGACCCAATAAGCAAGAAGGTGATGGTGAGTCGTGATGTGCAAATAAATGAAGCAAGTGAGTGGGATTGGAACAATTCTTCAGAGGTTATAATTAAAGAATCATCAGTCATTGCACCGACAAGTATAAATTCCGAAACTACTGATGATGAAGATGAACCACGACAACCTAAAATGCGAAGTCTGCAAGATTTGTATGATTCGACAAATGAGGTACACCTTGTATGTCTTTTGGCAGATGTAGAAAATATTAGCTTTGAAGAGGCGGTGCGAGACAAGAAGTGGAAAACTGCCATAGATGAGGAGATTAAAGCGATTGATCGCAACAACACATGGGAGCTAACAGAATTGCCAGAGGGAAGTAAGTCCATTGGTGTGAAGTGGGTATTCAAGAAAAAGATGAATGCTCAAGGCGAGATAGAAAGGTACAAGGCGCGACTCGTTGCGAAGGGATACAAACAAAAGGAGAGAATCGACTACGATGAAGTGTTTGCTCCAGCTGTAAGAATGGAGACAATTCGATTGTTCATTTCCCTAGCGGCTCAATTTAAATGGTCGATATTTCAAATGGATGTCAAGTCGGCATTCTTGAATGGTGTGCTTGAAGAAGAAGTCTACATCGAACAACCACCCGGGTACATGAAAATCGGAGAAGAGAAGAAGGTGCTAAAATTAAAGAAGGCACTTTACAGGTTGAAGCAAGCACCGCGGGCATGGAATACTCGTATCAATACATACTTCAAGGAAAACGGGTCAAGCAATGTCCTTACGAGCATGCTCTATACGCAAAGAACAGTGGAGGTAACATGATATTTGTTGCCCTTTATGTTGATGATCTCATTTTTATGGGTAACAATAATGAGATGATAGAAGAGTTTAAGGACACAATGAGACGAGAATTTGAGATGACAGATTTGGGATTGATGAATTTTTTCCTTGGCTTGGAGGTTAGACAAAAAGAGACGGGTATTTTTGTATCACAGGAGACATATGCAAAAGAGATTTTGAAGAAGTACAAGATGGCAAACTGCAACCCAGTATCAATACCAATGGAACCAGGTGCAAAACTCTCAAAGTTTGATGGAGGAGAACGTGTTGATGCAAGTAGATACCGGAGTTTGGTAGGAAGCCTTCGCTATCTCACATGCACGAGGCCGGATCTTTCATTAAGTGTCGGCATCATAAGTCGATTCATGGAGGAACCGCTTTACTCACATTGGAAGACATTGAAGTGAGTCCTACGATACATCCAAGGTACTGCATCACTTGGATTGTTCTACTCAAAAGCAGAAGATTTCAAGTTGGTGGGTTACTTTGACAGCGATTGGTGTGGAGACATAGATGATCGAAAAAGCACATCGGGATACATATTCTTTATGGGCAACACAACATTTTCTTGGCTTTCAAAGAAGCAACCGATTGTGACACTATCGACGTGTGAAGCTGAATATGTGGCAGCATCTTGGTGTGTATGTCATGCGATATGGCTTAGAAACTTGTTGAGCAAGATGGAGCTAAAGCAACTAGGTGCAACTGTGATTCAAGTTGACAACAAATCAGCAATTGAGTTGGCAAAAAACCCAGTGAACCATGAAAGAAGCAAACACATTGACGTTCGTTTTCACTTTATCCACGATCATGTAAAGGAAGGAAATGTGGAATTGGTGCATGTGGCAAGTCAGGATCAAGTTGTGGATATCTTCACAAAAGTACTTTTCGAAAAATACAAGAAGATGATTGGCATGATGGATGGTAGAAACATTTAAGTTTATGGGGGAGTTTTGTTGAATAAACTTTAAATGTTAATTTGTGGGTTTTAAAATTAGAAGTTACTAGAAAATAGTAGAATGGGAGTTTGGATAGGTGAAAGGACAAAAGTTGTGAGTGAAATTTTAATTATGTTGTTAGTGGGATTTTAAGGCCATAATGAAGATTTTTCTAGAAGAGCTTCCTAAAGCCTATAAATAGGATGCTCTCCCAATTGTAATATAAACCACTGAAAGAAATACAATTTAGAGAGTTTTACAAGAAGAGAGTGTTTTCTTTAGAGAAAATCCAAGTGTGAGTGGTTGTTGGTTTTACAAACCTTGTGTATTCTAAAACCTTCATTGCTATTGTTGCTTCGTCAATCTCTATTAATGTCCCAATTGAAGCCTCATTTTTTTTCAAAACATTGCCTACTCCATAACGCCAAAGAGATACCTAATCGAAACCAAATGTAGTTATAAATGACAATGAAGTTGTTATCCCGTGGAACTATCAACTCGAAAATTTCTTCCAATCACTCCTTATTGTCTTCTATTGTCTTTTCTACAATGTCCTCCTTTTCACCTAACAACAACACGTAATTCTCCCCAAGATACCTCACTCTGATGAAGTTAATCCTCCCAAGATGAAGCTCTCATTCCCTGTCTACACATTACCTACCTCTAAAGTTCTGCCAATATAACATTTCTCCAACCATTTCGTAGATTCCTCCTTGACCCTAAAATGGATTGTATTGGCATCCATCTTTTAAGCATTCCTTTCATTCTCTTTCTTAACAACTTGAGCATATGTTTGATGTTGGTCCTTTCTTCTCCATTCTTTCCGATATTGCACTAGCTTATGTTTGCACTAGTGCAGGAAAGGTCGAAGACAATTTCTTTTAGTAATTAAATAGTGGTTTCCGCACATAATCTATTTTATTGGAGTATAGACACGCACAAAATATTCAATAAAATAAAATAAAAACAACACCAACCTCAAAGTGATGGGCAGCAATAGCGGTGGAGGGCAACAACGATAGTAGTGACAACAATGGAGGGAAAACAGAGTGTGGTGGTGGAGTAATGAACAAGAACCTTAAACAATGAACCAATGAAAGATTGAGTAATGAACCAATAGGAAGAATGGAGGAAAAATAAGCAATAAGGGTAGGAAGAACTTACAAATGAAATGAGTGAAGAAAATGTTCAAAAAAGTTGGAAAAAAGAGCACAAAGAAGAAGAAAGAAAATGCAAAGAATGAAAGTGTAAGTGGCGCGGGGCTTCAAGTTAGGGTAACAACGAGGGTATAGATAGTAATTGTAAGAGGAACTGCTGTCTATTTAAATCATAGAAGGAATAAACAACAATTGTTGGGTTAGAATCATTATCTATTCCCTATGTGATTGAAATAGACAGCAGCTCCTCTTACAACGTCTATTTACTCATTTTAATTTAAAAAATGTCATCGCGTTTTGACAGACATCATCTGATAGTGAAACGTTGTATATTAACTGTCATAAATAAGCATTTCTAAACTAGTGTTGGCATTCCAATCTTTCCTTGATACCTCATGCATATTGTACTTAGGTCTATTAACCTGCATTTTCCAAGTTCTAATTCATATTGCGTCAAGCTTTCTTTCTAAAACATTTGCGTCCACCACTCCTTCAAATCTGACAAACCCAAAAAGTTGTTTCTGGCATTTAACCTTCTTGATATGAAAACGTTTAAAACTCTTTTCCACCTCTAAAAGATCTTCCACATGTCTCTTTCGTTATAAGCATTTGGGAAGTTTGAAAAAAGAAAGTGATCTCAAATATAAAGTTGACATACATTATGATGATATAAAAAGTTGACATATATTTGGGAATAGCTTTCTTCCTCACTCACTATCCTTTTCTCATTTGTATGCGATTCTTGCTGTATTACCCTTTCCCATTCCCTTTCTTTAATGTTTTGGAATTTGGTATGGTGATGCAACAACCCTAGCTTTCTCTCTCCAACAATCCTAGAATCCGAAGAGAAGACGCTAATGGAAAGTCTGGAGAAACTAGTTCAGGTAACTTGTGCATCACCTTTTAGAGGTGTTCTGTGATGTACTCCTGATGTTTTTGTTTTTTTTTTTTTGTTATCTTGATTAAACGTTTCATCCACTATAGGAAGAGACATGGGATATTGAGGAGGGAAGCCAGATTTTATCCAGTAGCATGCAGGTGAGTCCCTCGATCTCTTAGAAGATCATGTTAAAGCAGTAAAATTTATCTGTATTGTTTTATGTCCCTTCAGCTCTTAGAAGTTCTTATAGGTGGTATCTTATTAACTGTTGTGAAAGACTAATGTGGCTAAATAGCTTAAATAATTTTTCTCCCTTTCTACAATTAGTTTTTGTTATGCTTTGTATTTACTTGATTTCTTTCTGTCGTGCTATATAGTTGTTTCTTATTATCAAGAGAAGCGTGGAGAGATGCAGTGCTTTAACAAAGAACCAGACACTATTCAATCTGTTAAAGGTAAAATTTTTAATTCCGAGTTTAATATTTCTATTTTATGTAAGAAGTGATAATACGTAGACTTTTAACTCATTTTCTGCCTTTTTATTTTCCTTGTTATGATAGTTGTTTAGAATTTACATTGAAATCAAAATATAATTATCTTTTTTTGTTGTAAAGTTTTGGTCAAGAGTCCACTCTGGATGTTCAAAGTGTTTCTTTGTCAGATACTTAATGCTGAGCGTAACAGAAAAACAAGACATGCATTGCACTTGAAAAAGAAAACACTTTCAAAATTAGTTTCAAAATCAGTTTCAAAATCTTATCAAGAATGTTCGTTCTCTTTCAGTGCATCTTTTACATCATCCTGAAACCATAATCGACTCCTTTTCCTCGGTTCCTTTGTCCAACTTTGACGAATAATTTATCTTCCCATGTCTCATAACAAAGGATGCATTTGAAGTTTGTTGTTCCTTTCAACTTGTATAAAGCCACGTTCTATGAGAACTGTTATTCCAATATCAGCATGTAGTCCACAGTCATTTAGTATATGTGACATAGTCTCTCTTTACGAAAAGGAAAAACATATATCAAGAAATACATCCTTTACCATGTGATTGCGTAAACCGTCAAAACTTATTTTCAATATGTTTTGAACTTGATCCATGGGAATTATTTAGTTTTGACGAAACACTTTCCCACTCTTTCATTGTCTTATCACATAAAAAGGAACCAAGGACCTTAAGAGCTAGTGGTAGTCCTCCACAATAAGCAACTATGTTTCTTGTAAGTTCATTAAAGTCCTTTCTTGGTTTTGCTTCTCTGAAGGCATGCCAACTAAAAAGCTCAAGGGACTCATTTTCGTTCATATAATCCATTTTATAAACACAATCAACTTTGAGTAGGTTCAGTACATGAACATCTCTAGTTGTAATGATTATCACAGTTCCTTGACCGAACCATTCACGATTCCCGCATACGTTTTCTAATTGGCCAAACTCATTCACATCATCAAGCACAATCAGTAACTTTTTTCGAGAACGTTCATCGTCGATCATAGTTCTATCTACTGGATACCAAACTTTTCTAATATGTTCAATAAAACTCTTACCAACGAATAGACGATAAATTCGATTATAGACGGCTTTGGCTACGGTAGTTTTACCTGATCCTCTCGTTCCCCATATCCCTATCATACACACTTTGGTGGAATGATTTTCAATACATCCAACCACCTTTTCCACGTGCGACTCTAATCCAACAGAAAATTCGGTAATAGATAAGTCTTCATAGTCCAGCAATTCAAGAACGCGGCTAACAATTCGCTCCACAAGTTCAGCATCATTCCTTGAAGATGGAGGGTAATGTATTATCAAAAGTAAATCACAAAATTAACATATGCTTCATTCAGTCTCGAACAGAAAAAAGTATAAGAATTCATTTGTTCACCTGAAATCTCTGACATCCCAACCACTGATACCTGCAGCTGTGGTGAGTGCACGGCTCCACCTGGACAATGCATGCTCCAGTTGCTCTCCTGAATAACTTTTGTGTGCAGCTTCTTCCAACGCTTTTCCAAAATCCTCCTTCCGATCACGTACTTCCAATGGGTCAATCTCGTAAAATATGGGAAGAATTATTTGACCAAAAGTTTCGTGGCATTCAATGATTTTTTCAAGCTGAAGTAGACAGCAGGTAGATTCAGTATATGATTTGGAGAAAACGATTATTGCAATCTTAGAGGCTGCTATTGCTCGCATGTGTTCTTCCAGCTCCATTTCCTCCTGCAGATTCTCCTCCTTAATCAAAGATTTTACTTGAAATTGTAAAAGGAGAGAATGGAGATGAGAAACCAACTTTCTACCCATGTCTGCTCCCCAAAAGTTGATGAACACATCGTATATGAACTGGGGTTCTGATTTTAAGAAGGATGAAGATGATGACGACGAAGAAGAGAACTCCATCAAAGGAATTGAAGTCAACTCTTCAAATGTAAAGCAATAATGTTAAAGATGTTAAAATTACAGTTGTTTATGGACTTATCATCTCACTTCAGTCTAAAAGGAACTTTCATGATAAAAAAACCTATATAAGTGTTTTTTAGTCGGCATCTATATAAATATTTTGTATCAAAATTTACATAACAAATTATAAGCTAAAATAAAACAAAAATTGTTGATGAAAACAAAGCTGAAATACCATAAAACATTTAATTTTTGTTTTAAGAACCGAAAAGAGTTGGAGTAAAGATAATTATATTAAAAAAACCAGGTTAGTGCTGCAAAGATTAATCTTTTTTATATGTAATCTGGAAGTGCCCTATGACGCACCCACAATCACTCTACATTAAATTCCATATATCTTTTATTGATTAAAGTGCTAAGCTCAAGCAAAAATATATTTTCAGAAGACATTAAATTTTTAATAGAAGGTTTATCTGCGGTTAGTTTACGTCATTTTTCATACATTTATTTGTTTAGGTTTCTTGTAACGCAGTGACAAGGAGTTTATCATTGATTTAATTACGTGAAAAACTACCTCTGTTAGATAACAGAGTGCTACCCTAAAAGTCATTTTAAGGTTTTTTTTTTTACTGAAGTTCAGTAATTTTGATTTTAAAAAAATTACAAAATATGATAAATTGTATCAACGTGATACAATTTCAATATAAAAAAGTCATGCTATGTCATGTTAAAGTGATGTAGTGTTAAGGTTATACAACTTTAGTTCCAGAGATGAAGTCATGTCACGGTAATGTCCTACTTTGATTAGGAAAATTAGTAAAGTCGTATCTAAGTGTCAAAAGTGATTTTATTAAAGTCGTCTCACTTTAACATAATTTCTGTGTAATCAATTTTGAACTAAAGTCGTATCACTTTGACAAGAGTTCTTTGTAGATTTTTTTTTTTTTAACTTCATACATATATTTAAAAAATATTAATATATATGATATTAATTTATGTAAATAGTAATATTTAATTAATTATTTTAGTACACTTTAATTTGATAAAAAATTGTGAATTGATGGATAATTAGTTATTTTTTTTTTATCAATGATAAATAAATTAAATTAAAAGAAATACTTTAAGGTATCTCAACCCGTATAAAAAAACCAAGAGACTCATGCATCCTTATGGCTTAGAACACTACAATACGTTCCTCGCCTCATCCGTATATTTCTACCCATAATCCTCAACACTCCTATAAAGAAATATACATCCATGCCAAGTACACCAAGTGCTACAACAAAAGACCCCCAAAAACAAAAAAACCTGATACAATAGATGCATAGAGTGGCCTGCACCGAAGCTACACTTGTGTAATTTGACCTGCATTCACTGCATAAAGGTGGTCCTGCTGTTCCTTCATATATACATGTGCCTACACAATAAATCAGTTTTTTCCAAGGCCAGAATTTGCAATATTATGCATAGAGCAGCTCCAACTAATTGCCCTTGTAGCATTACCACGGGTGAACACCACACGGTCAATAGTAGGGCATGAATGATTTCAGATTATATGCGAAAGGAGGATCAGTGTTGAAGTTCCAAACAAATTTGGTGGACTCAAAAAAGTATCCCCATGAGAAGGATAAATATTATATGTTTAAGGAACCTGTTGGCATGGAGAATGAAATGAGAGGTGGGGAAGATGACCCATATATATCAATGTGGGTGATTGTTGACGACCTACTTGACTAAACCAACCTGGAAACCATGACCATATGAAGTAAACCCCAAGGTTGATAAGTCGAATGCGATTGTGGTTGTGTGGACTCCGATGGCATGTCATACTACTCGAGAAAAATGTTTAAGTTGAGGGTAAATAAAATTATATGATTAAAAAGTAAAAGGTAAATATCAATTAAAACTTACATCATCGTTGGACGTCCGTTCCTGGGACGATGTTTAGTGAATAGTATGATTAATGTACCATTGTGATATTAAACAAATTCCTATAACCGTTGAATTGAATGCCTTCAATTAAACAATTTTGGCATAATAGATGACGGGAACTACTACCCCTTACTAACAAGAGAATCTTCATCAATAATAAATGGAGTGACGTTCGGGCTACTGCAGGAAGTCCATAGAAACTGCAAAAAATTGGCATTAGTATGGGATAAAATGTATACTTATTCAAATTGGGATGACTATAATTATGTTATTACAAACCTATTTGGGTTGTTTTTTTTTATTAGCAATAAAGATTATATACATATGAACCACTGTAGGGATGATTCAAATCTCATACAAATAATTAGGAACAACCCACTAGTATTGAAAAACTCATTAATGACGGTTAAAAAGGTCATATAAAGACAGTTCCCAAATCATCGTTACTGTGAGTGTCATTCTAAATCAACTATTTATAACGACGATTCTAGAACCAACCGTCATTATAAACCCACATCAACAACCAAATAAAAAAAAAGTTTTGAAAAACACTTACAACGACGGTTCTAGTCTTGAATCGTCATTATAAGTGCCTATGAAAGGTTTTTAAAGACGGTTCTAGTGGAAACCGTCATTATAAGTGTATATTTTTCTTTAAAAAAAATGTTTTATTATATACTCACTCTAATGCTACATAAAATATCAAATTTTCAGAATAATAATGTACATAATATCATAATTTAACATAAAAGTGTACAAAAAGTTCTATATAAAAAAAGTTTTATGTCATTCTAAAGTGTTATAAATGGTTACCTTAAGGTGCACCCAGGTGCATCCAGGTGAGTTTCTTTCCATTTGTACTTGTACTTCTTCCCCACTCAACATGTTATATCCAGAATAAACACTGAAATAATAAAATTTCATGTTAGAACACATAATAAATTTGTGAGTAATGTATAAGTAATAAATTTTTTAATGTAATGTAATCATAATGGTTTGATAAATCTCTAATTTATACTAGAAAACATTATGTAAAATTTCATAATTTTCTGATAAGTGTAAGTATGAGAACTAAAACCCCAAAATACCTAAAAAATACCAAAATAATACTAAAAAGTAAAAAAATGATAGTAAATGGTGGATTTTTTGGAATTTTGGTGGGGTCAGTCTCCCTTTGGAGATTGGCCTGGCATTCGTTACCTCGTTTTGAGCAACTTTCATTTTTTACGCGTCTCCATCCGACTTCTCTATCAAAAGTTATGACCGTTTGAAGTTTTTTTATGCTAATTTCCCTAAACCCTAAATCTATCTCTCTTCTCCATCAAATATCCACTAAAATCAAGTTTCCTAAACATACATCCAAATATCAATATTTATTATAAAATTAATTCAAAAATTTAAAACCCTAAATCCTAAATATACTAACCTTCTATAGTTGAGTTGCGGGTGCAACCAAGTCCAAAGGTGTTGATGATGATGTCCAGTGGTGTTACCGGCGTCAAGGGTTGGCAGAGGTGAGACAGAATACTTGCAGTCATGGCGTAGGGTGGAGATGAAGAAGAAGGATTGGAGCATGGTAGCAACGTAGGAGCAAGAGCTTGGTGGCGCAGGGAGGCTTGGTGGCATAGTGATGAGGAGACGGTGCAGGGAAGTTTAAGTGAAGAAGTGAAGGAGTGGGCTACAAAAATGAAGGGCACAGGATTTTAAAAATCTGCAAATTAACAACGGTCCCAGGTAGAATCGTCGTTATAAGTGCCTTAGAATGCTTTTTAAAGACGGTTGTTGGGATAACTGTCGTTATAAGTGTCTTGGCATGCTTTTTAACGATGGTTTTAAAGATGGTTGTTGAGATAACTGTCGTTAAAATGACTTCATAATTATAAGTTTGCCACCGCCTTTTTTTTAACAATGGTTTTGGGCTAACCATCTTTGTACAATGTCGTGGTATTCATATTTTGTACTAGTGACCTGACCTCCTAACACCTTCCAAACAACTATTAAAAATTCTAATCCTAACCAAAACAAACTCTAACACAAAATTAAAGTGAGTAATGACATACTAGAGGGTCGAGACACCAATCAGAGAAAGAAAAGCAAGTTGGGGGAGACTTCGATGTGATCCACGACTAAACCTTCAATTGAGCCAGAGAAAAGATCTCAGAAGAATCCATAACTCCTCCTTTCAAAATAATCTTATTCCTATTTGGGTTGTAATTCATCTAATGTCTTCCTTATCAAACTGACTATAGTCGTAGGTGGGTGGTACCTTGTATAAACAAAAAATGTATTAACATTGAAAAAAAGTTCATTGGTAGTAGTAAATTTAAACAAGAAATATACTTTTTTACTATTGGAAAACCATGTCCCGTGGCAATGTCCTTAGTAGTTAATGGCTCACTTATTGAAGAAATTCTTTTAATCTGTTTCCAAGCCCAATACTGCAACAAGAGCATGCAACCTCCTATGTTCTCTCGGTTAATGTCAATTTCGTGATCTAATGCATGGTAAAGACAAGCCAAGACAATTAAGCCCTAACTATAAATGACAACATGGGTCAAAGTTAGCTAATAATAACATATACATAAGATGCGCTCTACTTAATGATGTATCTGGCATCAACACACTCCCAATTAATGAGAGAATATGTGCTCTAAGAGCGATGACATCATCTTTAATATCGTCTGACACTTGCTAAAAGTTGTTGTTGAGACACGATAACTTGATGATGATGGTGTTGCCCTTAATTACCTTTAGAGGAGGTATGGAGCCTAACAAGTTCTGGCATGCTCAAACCAAGCCACCACTGGTGAAATTAGTCATAGGTTCACCATTGATTGGAATACCTAACAACAAAACCACATCTTCTAATGTGATTATGGACTCTCCATGTGAAAGATAGAATGCATGGATCTTCATTCTCCACCTCTCTATTAGTGTAGTGATCAAGTGAAGGTTTTCGTTGATGGATGATTTTTTTTTATTAGCTAAAAACGAATGAATAAATAAGAGGTATTTCAGGGATACCTTAACCCTTATACAAAAGACCTACCTGAGGCTCTTATCTTCTAACCTCCTTACAACAAGTGAAAAACCTAAATGTAGAAACATTTTACTCATGCTAACTATCTCCTAAAAAAATTGACTAATATCATGCAAATCAATGGCTCAAGGCACCAATCTGAATACGAAAAACTTATGCCACATGCTTTAGACATTACTTATGACTAAGTCTTCATCTATGTCAGAGTGAAAATATTAATATGATCTATCCTACCACCTCCGATATCTACGTAACCACAACTCTCCACTAGTGCAGTGATAAGTGATGGTTAATGTCGATGAAGGAAATAATTAATATCTGTAAACCCAACTACTCTATCATATTCACACTTATATGAAATGTAGTCTTGATCAACGTAATTGCTTGTTACACTTCCATATTGACTTACTAATATGTTTATTTTGAAGGCACAATAAGATCAAAGTGCGAACGGACGTCATAGATATGAATACATAACTATAATATACCAAATTGAACCAAACATATAATGAATTACTGTATATATTTAAAATAATTGAAAAAATGTCAGCAAAAATTGTTGAATGAAAGTAATCAAATCCTAATAAGTAATGTTATTCAATGATATAATTTGAATTCAAATAAAAAAAACGCATTGAACTAAGTTTCTATTTTTATACTTTTTGTAAAGAATGAAACGATTAAAGTATTAAAGCAACATTCTAATAACTACTGTCACTTAATGATATACATTGAATTTAAATAAACAAATACTATTAAAAAATCATTAAATAAAAATAATTCTTATAGACAAAAATATTAGTTATTATATTGAATAAATTATATATTATTTTAGAGACTATAAAAACTATTACTATCTAAATTATAGTGTCTACTATTGATATATAATTTTTAAATTGATATCTAATTAACTACTAAGATTTTAGGAATTAATTATTTAGATTCAAAAGTTAATAGTTAAAAGTCTGATAGCTAATTAGATATTAATTTGAAAATAAAATTTAAATATTAATAATTTTTTTTTGCGTGATATAACATCTATTTTAGTTAATATAATTATTATTATTTTAAAAAAAAAAAATTTTATTTAATAATTTTTAATAGAGAAAATGTTTTGTTTTAAGTTTCTACTTTTATTTTTGGTAAGAATTAAATGATTAAAGTATTAAAACAGCATTTCTATTAACTACTGTATTGTATCATAATTTGAAAATAAACAATACTCGGGAGTATTAAGTTTCTATTTTAATAATTTTTTAAAAAATTAAACAATTAACATCATCCAATATTAACAATGTCGTGTACGGATTTAAGTCTCTCTATAAATAATCGAAACCAAATAAGAGTACATTAATTCCAATCATATCACCAATACAAAACCTAAACATGTCCTAAGCTTCATTTTCCTAAGCATCATTAGTATTCAAAAGAAGTTTTTATGGAGTGGGGGAAGGAGAACATATCTATATCATGGATAAGTTAGGAGAATCTATGTAAACCTAAAGAGGAGGTGAGCTGGGATTCAAAGATATTTGAAAGTTTAATTAGGTCCTCTTGTAAAGTGGGGATGATGTCTTTTGACTGCAAAGAAAGGGAAATTGAGATATTTATTGGTTTCAAAATATGGCACGGATGTAGACAACAATCGAACACCTATGAAGTTCCAATCATGGTGGTAGAGAGACTTGTCTAAAGTATGTAGTGAGGGAGAAGGTGCGGGGTGGTTTCAAAAAGCAATAGGTTGAAAAGTAGGAACTAAAGATAGGACTAAATTTTGGGAGAATGTGTGGGTTGGCAACCTTAACTTCAAAACATTGATTTCTAGGATGTACTCTTTATCTCTGAATCAGGGACAAAAGGAAGTGTTTGATTCATTGCATACAAAATTAATAGATATTGAACAATCGATAGATATAAAAGATGAACAAGGAGGTCTAAACGAGGATGAAAAAAAAAAGGAAATCTCTAATTGATGATCTGAAAAATCTTTCCTTAAAAATTAAAATGCTTAATAGGCAGAAATCAAGAATTAAATGGCTGCAAGAAGGAGATTTGAATACACAAATTTTTAATAAGGTTGTAAAGTGTAGATCAAATAAAAACAGATTGAATGGGGTGCTTATAAGGAACGAGTGGTGTGAGGAACCATCAAGGGTAAAGGAGGAAGTTCTAAGATTATACAAGGAAAGATTCACGAGTTCAAGATGTCCAAGTGTTGTAAGATAATATTTTCTTTCCGGGTCATAAGTAGTGAGGATAATAAGGCTTTGGTAAAGACAATCCTATGGAAGAAATGAAACAAGCAGTGTGGGACTGCGATAGTAACAAATGCCCTAGACCAGATGGATTTAATTTAAGCTTCTTTAAAGAATTATGGAAGATTATAAGTATGGAATTATATAAAGTTGTATGTTGTTTTCATAAATGGGGGAGATGGCAAAAAGTATGTAATGCCTCTTTCATTACAATTATTCCTAAAATTTCTAACCTTGTTAGATTAGAGGATTACATACCAATCTCCTAGTTGGCAACTTTTACAAAATCATAACAAAAATTCTAGTTAAATGGCTGCAGAAAATCATGCATATCACTATTGATCACAAACAATCGGCCTTTATACAAGGTAGGGCATCCTTGATAGTATAATTATAACAAATGAAATTATTGGGGAGGTAAGAAAGAAGAAGAGTAAGTGTATCATGGTTAAAGCTGATTTTGAGAAAGCTTACGACTCTGTGGAATGGAATTTTCTATTTTATATGCTACAAAGGATGTGTTTGGGAAATACATGGATTAAATGGATAAGGGGTTGCTTAGAGTCATCATCTATATTTATACTTGTGAATGGCAGCCCTTCTGAGCAATTTCTTCCTACAAAGGGTCTAAGACAAGGTGATCCCCTAGCACCATTCTTATTTCTTATTGTGGTTGATGGATTGGCAGGAGTTATCTCAGGGTTCCTGTGGGTGATAATCATAGGAAAAAAGTGTTCTGGATTGACATGATTTTAAAAATAAAAAGCAAGCTTACCTCTTGGAAAGGAAAACATTTATCTTTTGCTAGAAGAGTCATTATGCTAAAATTTGTAATTTCTGTTGTCCTCCTATATTACTTGTCTCTTTTCAGAATACCCACTACAGTTGGGAAGGGAATCACAAAGATATAAAGAGATCTTTTATGGGGATGGGGAAGTGACAGAAGGAAAATAGCTTGAGCAAATGGGATCTCCTATGTCAATCCAAATCAGATGGAGGACTAGGAATTAAGGATATAAATCTATTTAATTTGGCTCTTCTTGGGAAAAGGAAGTGGAGACTAATTGGGTGTGAAAAATCAGGACTTTGAAAACAGGTATTGAAATCTAAATATGGATCTTGGAGAGGGATGGATGTCAGTGTTGTGAAAAATACTGAATCTTGGTAGTGGAGAGATATCAAGAACGTTTGTGGAGGTAACTCAAATTCCTAGTTTGATAATCACAGAAAGTGGAAGGTAGGTGCAGGGAGTAATATTTTGTTTTGAACAAATTTTTGGGTAAGGAATGATACCCTTAAAAATAAATATCCCAGACTGTATTCAAATTTTGTACTTAAAGATGGATCAGTTGACATATTTGGGATATGACATGTGAACTAGTGGGTAAGGAAAATAGAATGAGAAGAGAGTGGTTCTCCTAGGAATACGTAATTATAAATACCTTTATGGATGAATTGAAGGATGTTAAAATAGATGCCTATAGAAATGATGAGTAGTTGTGGCTAGGTGATAAACTCAAATTCATTCACTATTAATTGTGCTTATAATGTTCTTTTGCGTCAAAATACCTTGCTGCCACAACTCTCTCCTTTTAATTTTGATTTTTATTGGAGTTTAAAAGCTCTCCCATCGACACATTATTTTGCTTGATGTGTTCTAACTGGGAAAATTGCAAAATACACAGAGTAATTCAGACTGTTGGGGGATATGTGTCGTGTGGGACTGAGCTAGAAACCATAAATCATCTTTTCTTTACATGCAAAGTAGCTTCTAAAGTGTGGTGTATGTCTGATGTGTGGGTTGGTAGAGTTTTTGTACATTGTAATAATGTTACTCAACATTTTGAACAAATTGAGTTTATGGACCTAAATTATGTGGGTAATTATGTTTGGAAATGTATGTGGATCGTCATTATTTAGGGAATCTGGAATCATAGAAATAGGATTATATTTAATAATGGAGTGGTAGATCCTATTGAAAATTTTCCTATGACTCAAGTAAAGGCATGGGCATGGGTAACTTATAAATTCCCAAAGTCAAACTTCTCTTATTCTGATTGTTTTTTTTATCGGCAAAAAAATAAAATAAATATGAACCACTTTAGGGGTGACTCAACCCTTATACAAAACCATAACATAACAAGCCCTCAAAACCCCTTCTAACCAACCTAATTCTTACAAACTTAAAACAACAAACAACCCAGCCAAAGAAATAAACCTTGCAAAAGCTCACTTAATTGAAAACATACAAGCCACATGATCAATGCATCACTCTGAATAAGTAAAATGAGCAGAATCAGATTTAGATGTTATCCAAGACCAAACCTTTAATTGAGCTAAGGTGAACATTTCCAAATGTTCGATCACTCCACCTTGGAAGATATGTTTATTCCTGTGCTTCCAGATTTCATTAACTATTGCAATCCAAACGCTATCCCAAACAACATTAACCTGGGCAGAAGCATTTAACAAATTAAACTGCAAGAAGTGAGAAACAGGATCAACATGATCAACCGACGTAATCCCTATCCATGCAAAATAGTGTTTCCAGACAAGCCAAGCAATCTTGCATTCAAAAAACAAATGATTTGTCGAATCCATTTCCATCCTACAAAAACTATAGAGGTTATTATCAACCGAAACCCCACGCCTTTCCAAGTTAACTTTCGTAGCAACCAAATTAATCAACACCCTCCAAGCAGTAAACTGGGCTGAAGGCAAAACATAAGTCTTCCAGAGGGAGACAAACAAATTATCTCTCTTGTAGGGGTCTCTTAATTTAGCATATGCAAACTTTACTGAAAACCCACTATCCTTACCTAACTTCCAAACTCAGCTATCTTCAAAACTCAAGACCGGGGCCTTTCCATGCACCTCTTGTAACAGCTAGACTTCCTGACTATTTTCCCAATCAAACAGACCTCTCCTCCACACTATCTTCCACTCCCAACTATCGTTAACCCACTCCTAGCAAGATTCTAAATTACCTTCTTTGTTACCACATAAAGAATACAGTCTTGGGAATTTACTTTTCAAATCTTCGTTGCCCACCCAAACATCTTTCCAGAATAAGACATCCTTCCCGTTTCCCACTCTCCACTCACAACAGTTCTCAAAGTTTCTACCCTATTCCTCCATCCCTCAGACCCCCTTCAAATCTCTTCACCAGTTGGAATCCTTAGTAGTACTCCTTTGATCTTACAAGTTTCTCCAACCTCCGTAGTTAGAGTTGAGAATTTCCTTCCACAAACCACCCTTCTCGGTCTCCAGACATCAAATCCACTTTCCTAGCAGAGCCGCATTGAAAAGCCTTAAGTTCAAAATACCAAGACCGCCAGCTTCTCAAGGCTCGCAAGCCTTTTTCCACGAAACCCACGCTATTTTCTTTCCTTCTGAACCCCAACCCCACTAAAACCTTCTTTGAATTTTTTCAATATCCTTTAACACAACAGAAAGCAACTTATACATAGATATATAGAAGAGCGGGATAGAAGAAAGAATAGACTTAATGAGAAACTCTCCCGGCCAACAAAAGAAATTTACCTTTCCATCTTCCTAACCTGCTCTTAACTCTTTCTAGCACACCGTCCCAAAAAAAAACTCTTATGTGGCTCCCCCCAACAAGCAACCCCAAATATTTGAAAGGAGTTTTCATCACATCGCAATTAAGGATTGCTGCAAACTGCTGAATCACAGTGTGGTCAACCCCCACCCCTTTAATTCTACTTTTCGAAAAATTAACCTTCAAACCAGAGGCTAATTCAAAATAGTGCAGAATGACTTTCAAATTGCAAACAAATTTAAAGTTAGCTTCACAAAGGAACAGAGTATCATTTGCATATTGAAGCATGTTTACCTTAACCTTTTGTACCCCAACCTCTAGACTCTCCACTAGATTTTTATCTACAGCTTTCCTTACAACACCTGCCAATCCTTCCGCCACAATAAGAAACAGAAAAGGCACAAGAGGGTCGCCTTGACATAAACTCCTCTTCGGGTAAAAATCCGAAGTAGGACTCCCATTTACAAGCACCGACACAGAGGAAGACTCCAGACATGATTTAATCCATCTGATCCATTTTTCGCAGAAGCCTAACCTTCCAAGCATGTAATATAAAAACTCCCAACTTACAGAGTCATATGCCTTTTCGTAATCAACTTTAAAGTAAACACAACTCTTCTTCCTCCGCTTTACCACCTCTAAAACCTCATTGGCCATGAGCACACTATCCAATAAGCCCCTTCCTTCCAGCAAAGCAGATTGCCTAGAATCAATCAACTTACTAATCACTTTCTTCAACCTAAGAGACAAAACCTTTGAAACGCTTTTGTATCAACAACCTACCAGAGAAATAGGTCTGAAGTCACTTAGCCGCTGCGGGTTGTCAATCTTGGGAACCAAACAGATGAAAGACACATTTGACCCCCTGGGCCAACTGCCTCTATTTGCAAACTCATTCACAACCTTCAGAACATCCTCTTTTAAGATCTCCCAATAGAACTTTAAAAAGCCAAAGTTAAATCCATCGGGACCAGGACTCTTCAAGCTTTCACAACTCCATACTGCAAATTTAACTTCTTCTTCAGATATATCTTCAACCAGCATTCTATTCTCCTCCCCAGAAACTGAGCTAAACTGAACATTATCCAATATGACACAGGAATCCCGTCAACTCCATCAAACCAAGATTTAAAAAACTCCTAACCTTATCCCTTTACCACCTCTTTATCATCACTCCATAGACCGTCTACGAAAACTCCATTTCAACCATTCATCGCCCTCCTCCACTTGACAACTGAATGGAAAAAGCCTATATTAAGGTCTCCATGTTCCAACCACTGATGTCGGGCTTTCTGCTTCAAGATGGCTTCTTGCTTAAAGAGAAACCAACTATGTTCTGCTAGCAGCAACCGCCTTTCCTCTCTTCCTTACTCATCGAGATCACTTTCATCATCTCTTTCATCCAACTCTTGTAATTTCTTGAGCATTTTGCCCCCTGCAAGGTTCACATAACCAAATCCAAATTTTTAAATCAGCCTTCCACTTCTTCAATTTTTCTTTAAAAACAAACATACCTCCCCCCTGCACCTCGTAGCTATGCCACTTGCTCCTGACAAAATCTTTAAACCTACTATCACCCTGCCATGCATCCAAGCTTCTAAACGGTTTCGGACCCCAATCCACTATCGAGTCCTTAAACACTAAGGCGCAATGACCAGAAACAGTTCTACTTAAGACAAACTGTTTACAATCCGGCCACACATCCAGCCATTTCCTGGACACCAAGACCTTGTCAATTCTACTTTTAACTGACTCGTTCAGCTTGTACCAAGTAAACTTTCTACCTACCATTGGTACATCCATAAGTTCAGACTTTTCAATAAAGTCATTAAACCCTCTGATATCTCTGCTGTAGTTAGACACTGAGAACAGACTCCTTCTCTCTTCCTATCTTCGAATGGAGTTAAAATCTCCAAGTGCACACCACACCCTATTGTTCTGACGGCGTTTGAACTCACTAATTTCTTCCTAAAGAATCTTCTTTTCCCTCAACGAACTAGGATTGTAGACATTAACTATCATAATCTGAATCCCTCCACCGCCCTTCCAGACCCCTTCAATTGTAGAAAAACTATTACCTCTAAAAGAGTTGATGAGTTGAAACTGACTATTTCTCCACATAGTAATGATCCCTCCTACGTTATTACGAGAACCTCACTCCAACCAATATATGAATGTTTAAAATCATTGTAACGATCTCCCTCATCTTTTTTTGGTGGGTTCTAATTTTGATGAAAGGATATTTTGCTGAGTGTGATTCAACCTTAAATGCTGGGTAGGAGTAAGGAACCAACATACCTTTGTGGGGAGGTCATGCCTTATATTCTTAACATGGGTTATGTTGTTGCCTATTTTTTATTTTTTTTGTATTATAGTATGTTGTATATGTATAGATTTTGGCTGAGAACTAGGCGTTTTGTATATGGGTTAGAGTACCCCTATTACTCCCATTTATATTATTCTTTATTGCTAAGTAAAACAAATTGTTTAATTATTTAATTCTTTAAAAAATTATTAAAATAGAAACTTAATACTCCATTGTTTATTTTTATTCAAATTATGATACAATAACAGTTGTTATTAGGAATTTTTTTTTATACTTTAATCATTTAATTCTTTACAAAAAAAAATAACAGAAACTTAATACAAGACGTTTCCACTAAATACAAATCATTGTATACAAACTAATTCTAGAGACAAAAAAATATATTAACTAAATTAAATGCTATTTTCTTTTTCATGAAGGAAATGAGTTTTTGTTCTAATCCCTCCATATGTTTTTTTGTATTTTTTTTTTAATAATACCTTTTTCATGTGATGACAGATAATTGTTATTACTTGAGGTGTCAGCCTAGATGAGATGTCAAGTTACCTAGTGATGCCTAACATGAAATTTTTTATAAAAAAGCTAAATTAAATACTATTTTAAAAATAAAAGAATTATCGATATTTAAATTAATTTCTATTAAGATAAATTATTTCTAAATTAGTATCTAACACTACAAGAAAAATTGAAATTACATAAAACAAAATCTGCAACAGGTGGAAATCAAAGCCAGATTTCTTCAGTAACAAAAGAAACCTTAACCACTACACCAGACAAATTCTTTTGAAATATTATGATTTTTATTATATTTATTATTATTTTTAAGATTCTTATTAATATTATTACTGTTAATAATATTAATAATATTATGAATATTATTAATGTTATGAATATTATTAATATTATTAATATTTAATATTATTTATTATTAATATTATTAATAATATTTATTATTAATATTTTTAATATTATTAATATTGTTTATTAGTAATATTAGTAATATTATTTATTATTAATATTGTTAATATTAATAATTATTATTAATATTATATTAATATTTTTAATATTAATATTATTAATTATATTAATAATATTAATAATAAATAGTAATATTATTAATTATATTATTAATTATGTTAATAATATAAATAGTAATATTAATATTATTATATTAATAATATAATATTAATATTAATTATATTAATAATTATATTAATATTAATAATATAATTTATGTTATGAATATTAATATTAATATAATTTATATTATTAACATTAATATAACTATTATAACTAATAATAAGTATAATAAAAATTGTAATATGACAGAAGAACTTGTCTGGTTTAGTGGTTAAAGCTTCTTTGGTGACTGGAAGGACTTGTGTTCGAGTCCTGCCTGGCAAAATGCTTTAGGTAAGCATTACATATATGTAACTTACATATGAATTTTGATGTATGTAATTCCAATTGGATTCACTAGTGGTGGCTTGGTGTCGGACAATGTAAAAAATGATGTCACATGCATGCTCTTGTTGCAGTGTTCGACTTGGAAACAGAGTAAAAGCATTTCTCCAATAAGTGAGCCATTAACTATTAAGGAATTGCCTTTGGGCATGGTTTTCCAATAGCAAAAAAATATATTTCTTGTTTAATTTTACTACTACAAATGAACTTTTTTTTTCAATGTTAATACATTTTTGTTTAAACAAGGTGGTCTCATGCACCGTCACAAAGGTACCACCCACCTATGACTATAGTCAATTTGATGAGAAGACATTAAATGAATTACAACTGAAATAGGTTTGTAATAACATCATAATTGTAGTCATCCGAATGTGAATAAGTATACATTTTATCCCATACTAATGCCAATTTTTTGCAATTTCTATAGATTTCCTATGGCAGCCTGGACATCACTTCATTTATTACTGATGAAGTTTCTCCTGTTAGTAGAGTAGTTGTTCTTGTCATCTATATGTCAAAATTGTCTAATGGAAGCCATTCAGTTCAACGATATTGGACATTTGCGTGATATCACAACATACATGCAATGATACATTAGTCATACTAGTCACTAAATATCGCCTCAGGAACTGACGTCCGACGATGATGTAAGTTAATTGATATTTACGTTTTACTTTTAAATCATGTAATTTTCTTTATCCTAAACTTAAAAATTGTTATCGAATAGTACGACATGCCATTGGAGTCCATGCAACTGCAATCACATCTGGCTTATCAGCCTTGGGGTTTGCTTCTTACAATCATGGTTTCTAGGTTGGTAGTCTAGTCAATCGGGTTGTCAACAGCCACCCACATTGACATACATGGATCATCTTCCCCACCTCTCATTTCATTCTCCATACCAACAGGTTCCTTGCACATATAACATTTATCCTTCTCATCTGGATACTTTTTCGAGTACATTGATGACTTTTTACGACAAGTGCATCGCATTGTCAAAAGTAATAATGTGTCCCTAAGGACGAATATCGAACCCACAAGGAATAATTGAATAATCAAGTAATATAATCTCTAAATATAAAAAAAATAGTAAAAGTGTGTTGAAAGTTGCCGTGATGGCAATGATTAACAAGAAAACAAGACAAAGAGTTGTTGCTTCAATTGGAAAAATAGGGATTGGGTTTCATCTTTCTCACTCTTTTGTATTTAGATTAGCCTGATAATATTATGTCCTTTTGATTGATATTGATCGCTATATAAAAATCATTTATATTGATTTCTCGCATATAAAATTATTAAGATGCTTCCTAAATACGGATTTCTTGCATATTTATAAAAACAACTTAAAATTGAGATCAGACATTGATAGCAATTAACATTTCAAAGTCTATTTCTAACACTCAAATATGTCAAGTATTATTGATTAGGTCAGAATCCTAAAAATACTTTCCAGTCAAATTTAAGATTCTATATCAAGAATTAGAAGCAAAACAATAATACCAATAATCAATCAAGAACAAAATATTATGTTTAGAGATCACCTCAATACACAAGATTTGAACAGATTACTCCCAATTCTAAAGGGTAGAATTACCCACACATCTTCTAACACCTTTTATTCTCCCGATTGAATTACAATTCACTTAATGGTATTTTCCTCTCAATCTCGTGCACACTAGAGTTGTGCCTCAAGCCTCCTATTTAACCTAATTTTCTTGGGCTTAAGTGACTTCTCGCTTGGGCACTAATGGGTTCGCTTGGGCGAGTAAAACATAAAAAGGTCCAACATTACTGGCGCTATATCGCTTGAGCGAGATCCACTGGTGGCATATTGCCTTTTTGCGAATTTGGACAACTTTAGTTAGTGTTGATGCATTCCAACTTTCTCTTTTTAGCTTTGTATATTTTCCTTTTACCTAATTATCTCCATTCTTCCCTAGAATCCAGAAATTAACACAAATTAACACAAATCGTTCTTATTCAAATTAAAATCACAAAATATGTAAAAAGGTATAAATTCATAAATTAGGGGTTATTTTATATTTTTTTAGCAATTAATACACATAAGTACCTATATTTTAATATGAAATATTACTAAAATTTGACACTTATCATCCACCAAGTTTGTTTGGAATTTCATCATTGACCCTCGTCCCGCATATGATCCGAAATAATTCATGCCATAATATCAACCCACAATGTCCTCACCCAGGGCTTGATAATCAAGCTGATAACAATGATGAGAAAGATACTAAATATTATCCCACCTCTACCTCTGTCTAAAAATCACCCTCGACGAAGACCTCAAAGATAAATAAGAAGACAACCCTGTGACACGTCTTTCCATAGATAAATCACTTCTTCTACTGCAAATTTTCTCTTTTATTCTATATTTTGTAATGAATTTTACTAATTTATCAATTTCTAATGAATGTCTACTTATCATGATTTATAAAACATTAGCCACTACTCCTATTTATTTATAAATGCACAATAATAATTCCCTTTTTTACATTACATTTTTTTTTATAAAATTAGTTATATTCGAATATGAAACAATAGAATATTCAACAATATTTTTTCTTAAAAGAACTCCTACATAAATTTTATTTATCAAATAACAAAATAAGAATATTATTATTATTTAAATAAATACTAATACTATACTAATCAAATTAAACTATACTAATAATTAATTAAATATTATTATTTACATAAACTAATATCATATATATTAATACTTTATTTTATTTAATACATGTATGGAGTTAAAATAATAATTTACAAAGATCTCGTGTCAAGGTGACACGACTTCAATTCAAAACTGATTACAAAAAAGTTATTATAGGATGACACAATTTTGGTGTAATCGATTTTAAACAAAAGTCATGACACCTAGACGTAATTTTACTTAACTTAAAAAATAATAGTTTTTGTAATTAAAGTCGAGTGTCACCGTGACATAATTTCATCTTTAGAATTAAAATCGTATCACCTTAACACAACATCACTTAAAAACATCACTTAAATATGACATTGCATGATTTTTTATGTCACATTAATATGATTTACCCTACTTCGTAATCTTTTTAAAACCAAGCCTATCTTAATAAAAAAACGAGGCAAAATTACTCAACTTTAGTAAAAAAAACCTTAAAATGTAGCAGTCTGTTATCTAACAGAGGTAGTTTTTCACGTAATTAAATCAATGATAAACTCCTTGTCACTGCGTTACCAGAAACCTAAACAAAAAAATGTATGAAAAATGACCTAACAAACCGCAATTAAACCTTCTATTAAAAATTTAAAGTTTTCTGGAAATATATTTTTGTTTGAGCAAAGCACTTTAATCAATAAAAGATATATAAAGATATATATGGAATTTAATGTAGAGTGAATGTGGGTGGGTCATAGGGCACTTCGAGACTACATATAAAAAATATTAATCTTTGCAGCACTAACCTTGTTTTTTTAATATAATTATCTTTTTTCCAACTCTTTTTGGTTCTTAAAACAAAAGTTAAATGTTTTATGGTTTTTTTGATTTATTTTAGCTTATAATTTGTTGTGTAAATTTTGATACAAAATATTTATATAGGTGCCGATCAAATATAAATTATATAGGTTTTTTTATCATGAAATTTCTTTATTAGACTCAGAGATGAGATGATAAGTCCATAAACAACTGTAATTTTAACATCTTTAAAATTATTGTTTTACCTTTAAAGAGTTTACTTCAATTCCTTTGATGGAGTTCTCTTCTTTGTCTTCATCATCTTCATCCTTCTTAAAATCAGAACCCCAGTTCAGATACGATGTGTTCATCAACTTTTGGGGAGCAGACATCGGTAGAAAGTTGGTTTCTCATCTCCATTCTCTCCTTTTACAAGCTCAAGTCAAAACTTTTATAAAGGAGGAGAATCTGCAGGAGGGAATGGAGCTGGAAGAACAGTACATGCGAGCAATAGCAGCCGCTAAGATTGCAATAATCGTTTTCTCCAAATCATACACTGAATCTACCTGCTGTCTTCTTCAGCTTGAAAAAATCATTGAATGCCACGAAACATTTGGTCAAATAATTCTTCCCATATTTTACGAAGTTGACCCAGTGGATTTAAGTTATCAGAAGGTTGATTTCGGTTTCGGAAAAGCGTGGGAAGAATTGTTTGACCACAAAAGCTATCCATTAATGTTCAGGTGGAAACGTGCACTCACCACAGCTGCAGGTATCAGTGGTTGGGAAGTCAGAGATTTCAGGTAAACAAAAGAATTCTTCTTACGTTTTTTCTGTTTGAGACTGGATGAAGCATATGTTAAGAATGTGATTTACTTTTGGTAATACTTTACCCTTCATTTTCAAGGCATGATGCTGAACTTGTGGAGAAAGTTGTTTTCCGCGTTCTTGAATTGCTCGACTATGAAGACTTATCTATTACCCAATTTCCTGTTGGATTAGAGTCGCACGTGGAAAAGGTGATTGGATGTATTGAAAATCATTCCACCAAAGTCTGTATGATAGGGATATGGGGAATGGGAGGATCAGGTAAAACTACCATAGCCAAAGCCATCTATAATCGAATTTATCGTCCATTCATTGGTAAGACTTTTATGGAAAATATTAGAGAAGTTTGGGATCCAGCAGGGCATGTTGATTTGCTTTTGGAGCTGAAAACCGTTGGGATGGGAGAAACTATGCTCGAGAGTGGACTTCGTCGAAAAAGGGTGCTGATTGTGCTTGATGATGTGAATGAGTTTGACCAATTAGAAAGACTATGCTGGAATCGGGAATGGTTCGGTCAAGGAACTGTGATAATCATTACAACTAGAGATGTTCATCTACTGAACCGACTCAAAGTTCATTATGTTTATAAAATGGATGTTATGAATGAAAATGAGTCCCTTGAGCTTTTTAGTTGGCATGCCTTTAGAAAAGCAAAACCAAGAGAAGACTTTAATGAACTTGCAAGAAATATGGTTACTTATTGTAGAGGACTACCACTAGCTCTTGAGGTCCTTGGTTCCTTTTTATGTGATAAGACAATGAAAGAGTGGGAAAGTGTATTGCCAAAAGCAAAAGTAATTCCCATTCATCAAATTCAAGAGAAATTGAGAATAAGTTATGACGGTTTAAGCAATATGGAAAAGGATATATTTCTTGATGTATGTTGTTTCTTTGTTGGTAAGGACAGAGGCTATGTCACAGATATACTAAATGGATGTGAACTACATGCTGATATTGGAATAACAGTTCTCATAGAACGTGGTCTTATAAAAGTTGAAGGGAACAACAAACTTGAAATGCATCATTTGTTACGAGACATGGGAAGAGAAATTATTCGTCAGAGTTGGCCAAAGGAACCGGGGGAAAGAAGTCGATTATGGTTTCAGGATGATGTACAACATGTACTGAAAAAGATGACTGTAAGAACATTCTTTATATTATTTTGAAACTTATTTTCAAAGTGTTTTCATTTTCAAGTTCAATGCATGTGTTGTTACCTTGTTAGACTCAGCATTCAGTTTCAATGATCAAAAGAAATTGAGAGATTTCTCAATTGTATCTCTTCGCTATATTAATCACAGGGGACAGAAGCTACCCAGGGATTGTCCCTGAAACTGCATTCGACCAGCAAAGATTGCTTCAAAGCTCGTGCTTTCAAGAAAATGAAGAGTTTAAGACTGCTACAACTGGATCATGTAAAACTTACTGGAGGTTATGGGTACCTTTCTAAACAATTGAGATGGATTTGTTGGCAAGGGTTTCCTTCTAAGTACATACCAAATAACTTTCATATGGAAAATGTAATTGCAATTGATTTAAAACATAGTCATCTTCAACTCGTCTGGAAACAACCCCAGGTATTTATTACATGCTTTTTTCTTTTAAAACTCACAGGTTAATTAAAATAGATATAGTATAATTGGTTCAGGTTGTAACTATTGCATTCTTCTATTTTCTTCTCTAATCTTTTGCAAAATTACTATCTTTGTAGGTTTTAAAGTGGCTAAAATTCCTTAATCTTAGTCACTCCAAGTTCTTGAGAAAAACACCTGACTTTTCAGGACTACCAAGTCTTGAAAAGCTCATTCTAAAGGATTGCCCAAGTTTGTGCAAGGTACACAAATCCATTGGAGATCTCCGAAATCTAGTACTGATAAATTTGAAAGACTGCACAAATCTAAGCAATCTCCCCAGAGAGATATATAAGTTGAAATCTTTAAGAACTTTCATCCTCTCTGGTTGTTTCAAGATTAATATATTGGAAGAAGATGTAGCACAGATGAAATCCTTGATAACTCTTGTTGCTGAAAATACAGCTGTGAAAACAAGTGTCTTACAAGTGTCTTAATGGTTAATTACACATAGTGCACATTACAAATACACAAGCCTGGCAGAGTAATTTGCTTTAATGATGAAGATTGGCATGGCATAATGTCAAATTTAAGGTGGAGATTTTTGGAAGTTTTGGTCCTGGATTGGTGGTCAAGAACACAGCTGTCTATTTGATATGTGCTGAATCAAATGACTTGGAAAAAGTACCATTTGAGTAGTAATTTATATTTGATGTATTTAGTGAATTCTATAAGAGATAAAAAAGTAGGCGTGGTCGTAATGTCTATATTTTAGGGATTCAATGGATGATATTTTGTTAGCATACTTTTTTGATTCCTTTGACTGTCTATGTTTTACTGTTAGATGAGGCTAAATAATACATAGTGAAACGTATGAATTATATTCAGTGTAGGGGTAATTTCCTACGACATCTCAAACATATTTAAGTTGATAGTCATATTCAGAGAAACGTAAATCGAGATTAAAGAGAATATAGATACGTTCTTAAGGTTCATGCTACTTAGACAAGGTAGTTAAAATGTGGATGGCAGAAGGTTTAATTCAGTTCAATAGAAATCAAAGTGTAGAAGAGAATGATGACGAATACTTTACTGAACTGGAATCAAGATCATTGATTCGTAGCATATTACCAATACAAGTTCATAAATGCATGATCTCATTAATGATTTAGCCACAACCAAGTGAGTGTCTAGATAAAGTTCGCCATCTATTTTATAGCAGGGGAGAGTATGATTATAGGAAAAAATTTGATTGCTCATAATGTTCAATGACTCGGAGATATTGATGAAGGTGAAGATACTACTACTGTTCTATCTCGGGTAGGAGGGTCTTCTACTACAATTGTGACTCTACGTCCTGAGCAACATTAGGCCTTAATGGCTCTTTTGCAACAATAATGTTTGAATGGTACCATTGTTAATCACTTTTCTAGTTCTCTTATGAACAAACCCTCAAGAATTTTTTTCACCTCGTCCAATTTATTTCCCAAAAATACTTGGATCATTGAGACAAGAGCTTTTATTCATGTTTGTAACAATTTCTCCTTGTTTCCTATACATGTTAAACTACCTAATGGTGCCGATAAAAAAAAACAAAACAAAACTATCTAATGGTGCTGAGATTCAAACCAAAATTTTTTCTCTAAATTTCTCTTTCTCACCAATGTGTTTTACATTCAATCTAAGCTAGTACATCTCCTTTTCATTCTTTCCAAGGATCAAACTGCATATTTACTTACTAAGCCAGTCACCCCAAGACCATTTCAGTATTAGTTTCCAAGTTTGGAATGATTCACATCCATTCCAGCTTGCAGATGTTAACATATAAGCTTCTTAACTTTACGGTTTACCTTCAGCAATAGTTAGTTTTTCTTTCTTTCTTTGATCTTGCAGCTAGTTTTTTGTTAGTTGTGTTAGCTGGTGAAAACATCTTTACGATTGATATAAAGCTTCTTGTAATTGATCAAAAAGTAAATATACATAATACATTTTTACTCATGTTCGTTTTTTTTTTCTCGAACTCTTTAGAATTTCACATGTATTGTCATTGCCCAACTACTTTACTGTTGGGAATCACCATTCTCTAGAGTTTTTTCCTAGGATTCCAACCAACAATAATTGTCTTAAATTTTTTAATGTTAAAAGTTTTCCAACTCTCAAGTGCCTGCCAGAACTGATGAACACCCTCACTGGCCTTCAAGAGTTGAGTGTTTATGAGCTTCCATGTCTGGAGTCATTTGCAGACAAGGGCTTGCCTTTTTCTTTTTTTATCAGCAACACAAAATATATTAAATAGGCAATACTATGGGTATTCCAAACCATATAAAAAATGCTATACACAACATACTATATAAAGAATACCCAACCAAAATTGTGTCCAAAGCTATCAACCAATATTAGTCTAGTAGTATGTGTTGACACTTTCAACAAGTGTACCGAGTCAATTGTAATATTTTGTCTCAATAGACGAATGTTGAACCTTCAAGGAAAAGTTTTCTTAAGATTTTATTTCGTAACATTCACTAAAAATAACAATATGTAAAATAATTTGGTAAAAGATATATTGAAATTCTGTAATGAACTTTTGCTAGCAAATTAAATAAAAACACAATAAATGATTATAAGAATTCAGTTAATAAAATTGGGATTAAAGTTAATCTTTCTCACTTCATATATAACCTATTTTTGAGCTTTAGGTAGGTGACATCTCGCTTAAAGCGAGATGTCAAATTAAAAAAAAAAAATCTCTCTGGAGCAATCTTGCTCAAGGGAGTTTTGGGTGAGAGTTGAGTGATCTTGAGTGAGCTTGGCACTTGGTCTTTGGAGCATTCTCGCTTGAGTGAGTTCTGTGCAATTTTTAGACGCTTGGACGAGCATTGGTATTGGAACAAGGTTTTTCTCTGGACCATTCTCGCCTAGGCGAGACAAGCTCGCCTTAGTGAGATTCCTGGAAGTCCAACTCCTTGTTTTCTATCTTCTAAGGCCTTTCTATTTGTCCTATAGCCCTCTGCTCCATCTTTCCTGAGATTAATACAAAATTGGGATCAAATGACTTCATTAATCTCATGATTCAAAACTATATAATTCAAGTCTAAACTTCTCATATTAGGATTGAGTCAATAATTAAGATCTATAAGTGTCTAACCTTTTATATGATATTTCACTAAATTATGGTATATGGTGTCCCTTATAGTCAATATTTCCCTCCTCCCAACACCCAGCCTACCATGTACTATACTAAAGCAACGTGGATACTATGATAGAGGAGAGTCACGAAAAGTACACAACAAATCTTTGCCTTTCAACTTACGAAAACTTGAGGTACTGGTGCAGAAAGGTTAAAAGACGACGATTATTTTCAATTTATAACCGCGGCTATATAGCCGCATTTGATATACACGTAGTCTTAAATCCAACACATAAGAAGGCGACTATTTAGCCACATTTGTAAATGTGATTCATAAATGTGGCTATGGTAAATAACCACATTCTTATATGCTTCTGAATGATCTTTTAAGAGGGAGGAGTAATGCATTTACGAATGCGGCTATGGTAAATAACCACATTTATAAATCTTTGAGGTAGATTTAAGAATACGGCTATGGTAAATAGCCGCTGTTGTATATGATTTTTTTTCAATACAATCTGTTTAATGCTTATACCCATCTAAATTGACCTGTTCAATTATAACCCAGCCAGACAAATACATAAATTCAGGGAATCAATTTTTATATATTGATACAAATGTATTACAAACACTAATAATATATCTTTATCTATCTATCTAATTTCTAGACTATTCATCAGCTAACCTAAAGTTATAAAAATTTAAGAAATATGTGGACCAAAAATGTCTCACATATGATATGGCTTTCGAAGACATTGGTCGCTCATTTTTGAAGAACTGCATTACAAAATATGGTAGACATAAATTAGTTTTAAGATACATATATATGTTAAAGAATTATAAAAATAATTTACCATCATGTTACCTCATGCCAATCACTTTTAAGGCCTAATCTTACAATGGTAACCATCCATTGCATAATGTAATAGCCACACTCATAGCTTCCTAGTTGTTTATTACACTATAGTTCAATAAAAAGTAAAAGTTAATATTGATAAACAATGAAAAGAGAAAGAAAAAATTACAAACTTTTAGTTTTATCCAGTTCAAATTTTGAAAATTTGAATTGGATTGACCTTTTAGGATGTTATATCCACACCATGAACTGATTAATACAAAAAACCACATTAGTAAATGGTTAATTAGTAACATACGAAGTTAAGTTTATAGTGTACTTACCTATCAATGATATTCTTCAGACTTCTAGATGGCTTCTTGTGTAGGGAACAAAACCACATAACAGTCTTTTCAACCATTGATAAGATAAGTAACTGCCAATGACCCCTATATCATCCATGAAAAGAGTTAGTAAATATTTAAAACATGAAATAGTAATAATTAACGACATATAATTAAACTTACTCATTAATATAAGGGCATAAATAAATTTGTTTTCCCTCTTTTTCCATGGTGTTAGTGATGTATGATTGAGTTTCATTTGTCTTTGTTCCAGTGAGATTAGTATATGCGGGATCTAAGAATCCATACACACCCCTCAATGATAGAAACTCCATTCAAAAACCTACAAGTTATTAGTTAAAGCATAATTAATAATAATTTAACATAAAGTAAATTGAAATATAGGTAAAGATACTTACATCATAAAAAGTTGAATTATATTTATTTTGAGCTTCTGATCCCCAGCTACAAATTCTAACAAATGTACAGTGGTAGCTTAGTTTTTATTTCAAAAAACGTATCATCCCACGGAACTTTCAAAGGGTCTCAACCAATCTATCTAGCAACTACAACTAAGGAAGTTATAGGATCGTCAATTAGAACCTCATGCTTCCTTTTCGGACTTGGTTTCCAACTAGGTTTCTATAAAATAAAGAACATTTATATTAAATTAGATGTAATATATAAATATAAAATAATATAATGAAATGAAATTATTACCGGAGGTTCTGGCATAATTCGAATGAGGTGTCTAGGTCAGGCTATGAATGTCTGAAATGCATTGGCCACAATATTTATCTCATCTGAAGGTAGTGGAACACGAGCATCAAGTACTTATACTATTTCAACTTTTACCTTCGCCACATCAGGGGAGAGAGGAACGTTATGTAAGGTGGTGGCCTTTTCATAGACTTTTCCAATGACCACCACCTGAGGAAGCATGTCACCCTCTACCAGTAGCTCACATTGGCTTGTCTGGCCAATGATATCCTCCCTTGATGTTGTAGGAGCCGCACAACTCCCCTTTGTGCTCTTGGAAGCTGGACTACCAAGCGCCTGAACCGTCGGCTCAGCACAAAGTTGTTGCGATAGTAACTCCTGCCGCAACTCTAGCCCCATCCGATCAGCCTCCTTTCTTATCTCCTCCATTAGTTCTTGACGTATCTTACTCGTCATTTTTGCTTTGGTCTCTTGGGGGAGGAGGATAAGTGTCGTGCTGCAACTCCAAAATATAGTTTAATTCCAACCCCTTTTCCAGTTGCACAAACACGACCACAGTGCTCAGGTCGTCCAATTGCTTCAACTAGGATATCGTGACGACCTTTAGGGACAAACTTACCTTGGGAGCTCAAGGAATCCAGCAAGAGACCAAAATCATATAAGTTTTCAAAATAAATAATACTTTAAAATAAATGCAAAAGAGGATAAAATAACTTACAATTTTTTCTGAGACTATCTTTGATTGCTCAGAACTAAATGCATCCGACTTTTTAATTCGGGCCATCTTCCATTTTACATGGTGCAAAGGTGGTGATGGAGGAGAAGTGACCCCTGTATCAATCTCAAACCTAGTCCCCTGTCTGGATTGCTCCTTTTCCACCATCAATGATAGCTCAAGCTTTTGATACCCCAAATGAGATAGTACGTGCGGGGTAACATTCTTTAAAGCTATCTCTTGAGCTTTCTTTCGACGATCCTTTCATAAATGAAATAAACAAAGTGAATTAAATATTAGCCAGTCATGGTAGCCAGTACATGCACAAAAGGATTATTGAAAGCAAAAGAACAAGATCTAGAGAGTTTCTCCTTGACGATTGCCTCCTAGGGTTTCATCCGAGGTAAAGCGCTAAACAAAAAGAAAAGTAGAAGAAGGAACCGAAGCCTGGAGTCTCAAGAAGACAGTCACAAACAGTGAATCAAGGAGCTAATGGTAATGAAAGGAATAGAAATGCATAGCAGGTTATGAATAGAGGGCGCAACAGGTGCAGGGTAAGTATTTAAGTAGATGCTGGGTAAGTTTTTTTATGCAAATTTTGCTACAAAACTCTATTTTGTTTTGTTGCAAAACTCTATTTTGTTTTGCTGCATAATTGTGAAGCCTAGGCTCATTTTTCTATAGGTTATGTTTTGTTTTGTTCCTATTGACTTTCCTCGGTAAGTATACCAAATCAAGTATAATATAATACTATTTAAAGCACGAATGTCGAATTCACAAGGAACAATTCTAATTAAGATGTTCTATTATAAAATTCATTAAGTATAGAAAATAACTGTGAGAAATTGTTCATAACCAAATTAAAACCTTCACCAGAAATAACTTAAAGTTTAAGATTTGATTCAACACGTAACAAAAGTAACTTATCAAATATAGATAAAAATACTTGGGATTGAATTGTTTCTATCTTAGTCATCTATATTTTGGAATAATACAATATATAATACTTAAAACTACTTATTCTTGATGCTATGATATAAAGTCATTCACCTTGATTCCTCACAGATGAAATTCATAATATAATTTCTCAAACAGTGATTCCTCGAATATGTAACAAATCATCCATCTGTATGAATAGAATTATGATGCAATTAATAACCTAAAATCTATGTCTAGCATTACAAGTTATCAAGTATTTTCGTCTATTTCAGATCCTTAAAAATACTTTCCAGTTAAATTTAAGGATCAAAATCAAGGCTCCATTGATCAGATAGAATCTAGCAATAAGCATAAAATGAAAATACCAAGAACAAGTAGAGAAGATATATATATATATATATATATATATATATATATATATATATATATATATATATATATATATATATATATATATATATATATATATCACCAAGAATACATTTGATTAGAGTATATTACATTCAATCCCAAGTTTGAGAGCACTTAGCCACTCATGATAGTTTCTCCAATCTTCATTCTTGATCTGAATTGCAAAAGAAGAGTTTATATGAGCAAGTTCTTCTCCTAAGAACAAAGTTTTCTTCTTCTTCTTTCACTAACTTCTCTCTAAAAATCCTCACTTCTTTTCCACCGCCTCTTTCTTAACTTTGCTCCAAAATTTATTTAATGAAGTCTAGCTCAAGCGAGCCAATTTAGTTTAGGCTAGATCTTTCAGTGTTATTTTAGCTTGAGCTAGCAATTCTAGCCTGAGCTAGATTAGTACTACACCATTTATTTAATCTGGATAATTTTAGCATGAGCTAAATCTTTTAGCTTGAGCGAGATGCTTCCTTTCAATTTCCCTTCTTTAATCCTTCTTGTGATCCAATTAAGTCTTTGTTTTCTTTCTTTTAATGCTTCATATTCATCTGAAATTTACACAAAAATTGGGATTAAATTTCTTCATTTGTTTCTTGGTTCAAAATATATCGGATTCAATAATTCTCAGATTAGGGTAATTTTATGACATTAAGCAATAATTAAGTTCCAAACTGTTCAATTTTCTCAATTATAAATACTACACATTGGCACTTATAAGTTCCTTACCTTTTTTGAAGCTTGCAATGTTGTTATGGAATAGTAAAAGCTTGATTTATGCCTAGCTACTTCAGCTCCACCTACTTTTATGCATCCCACCAATTTGTGAATGAAAGTGTTTATTTTTATATAATTGATGGAGCTAAGGCGGTTAATAATCCAGCTATGGTGGTTGAGATTGAAGTGGTACAAACACTACAAGAAAATCATTAAATAGAAACCAATTTTAAAGATAAAAAATAATTAGTCGCTATAATAATACGAAGAATTCATCTGTTTACCTGAAATCTCTGACATCCCAACCACTGATACCTGCAGCTGTGGTGAGTGCACGGGCTCCACCTGGATAATACATGCTCCAGTTGCTCTCCTGAATAGCTTTTGTGTGCAACTTCATCCAATGCTTTTCCGAAATCATCCTTTTGATCACGTACGTCCAATGGGTCAATCTCGTAAAATATGGGAAGAATTATTTGACCAAATGTTTCGTGGCATTCAATGTTTTTTTGAAGCTGAAGAAGACAACAGGTAGATTCAGTGTATGATTTGGAGAAAATGATTATTGCAATCTTAGAGGCTGCTATTGCTCGCATGTACTCTTCCAGATCTATTCCCTGCTGCAGATTCTCCTCCTTAATCAAATTTTTTACTTAAGCTTGTAAAAGGACAGAATGGAGATGGGAAACCAACTTTCTACCGATTTCTTCTCCCCATGAGTTGATGAACTCATCGTATATGAATTGGGATTCTGAATTTGAGAAGGATGACGAAGAAGAGAACTCCATCAAAGGAATTGAAGTCAACTCTTCAAATGAAAAGCAATAATGTTAAAGATGTTAAAATTACACTTGTTTATGGACTTATAATCTCATCAAGAGTGCGATAAGAAATTTAAGGATAAAAAGCTATATAAATATTTTGTATCAACGTTTACATGACAAATTATAAGTTATAATTAAGTTATATTGATGCAACATAAAGATTCATTCACATTGATTCCTCAATTATGAAATTATTAAGATCATCTCCTAAACACTGATTCCTCAATTATTTAGCAGATTTCTTAGCATTAAGAAAAGATGTTATAAAGCATTTGATATATCAAAACCTATTCCTGGCATCAAAATATATCAAGTATTTTCATTTATGTTAGATTCTCATAAATACTTTCCAGTCATATCCAAGGATCCAATTCAAGAATAAAATCAAGCTTTGAGCATAAAATGAAAATACCAATATCAAATAGGAACAAAAAATCATATATAAATATTACCATAATACATGAGAGTTTGAAAGGATTGCATTCAATCCCAAATGAAGGAAATTAGCCACTCATGATAGCCATTTCACACTCCAAAAGATGGTAGTCATTACACGTTCCAAAAGATGATAACAATCAAGAGCAGAGAGTTGAAAGCTCTTTCACGTACAACTGCTAGGATTTCTCTAGGATGCCTATTCTCCTTCACTCCTTCGTATATAACTTATTTTCGGACTTTGGGTAAGTGACATCTTTCTTAATCCTTTAGATACCACTTGATGCAATTCTAGCTTGCATGGCTTTGTGTCTTTTGATTTATATTTTTGGGGTGTAGAATTTGGTGGAAAGTCATGCTAATGAGTGAAAGAAACTGTGAAGTATTGGTGTATGAAGAATGATAATGAAGCTTAAGAGAGGTTAGGAAAAGTCCTAATAGGTTCCATGCTAAAACACTCAAATAAGGCTAGCAATGAGTGAGCTAAGAGACTATTTGAGGCTGAAATTTGGGTAGCAACTTAATAGTTTATTCTAAACTAATTTACAAGGGGGCTAGCAGTTGTATTTATGGTGCTATGGGCAGCCAATGTGCAAGCTTTAACCCTAAAAAGTATAAGTGACTCACTCTAATTGGAGCAAATCCTCTCAAATTAGAGATTGACAAGTGTCTTCCTCTAATTGGATAGAGTCCTCTCCATTCTCATGAAGACAAATCTCCTTTTGACATTGGTGGAAATCCTCTCCATTGAGGGGATGACATGTGGACCTTCATGCCTTCCTTGCCACTCTATGCTTTCTATTTGCACTTTAGTAATTTATTTATGTACCCTAGATGATCTAGAGTTGCATTGGGTCTAAGAAGGACCAGTTCTAACTCTAGCTAGACTTTTTTTTTTCTACTTACACCCTACCCTAAATGGCCCAATACATGGCCCATGAAAATTGGCCTAAAACATGGCCCAAGAAAATGGCCCAAATACAAGCCCAAAATAAAGCCTATACTACTCTATACAATGTTTACAAAACTAGAAAAAATGGAGGAGTGGACAACAATTAATTTTCCCTGAGATGAGTCTTCTAAGATCCTTCTTCTGCTTCCAATCTTCTTAGCCAAATGTTTTGAGGTTGGACGAGTTTTCATCATTCCCTCCCTATTGAGAAGGATCTGACCTCAAATCCTATATGATGTTCAATGGCAACAACCTCTATTTATTTGTTATTTCCTCAAGGGTCAAATATCCATCGACAATAAACATCAAACAAACATGAAACAAGTTTCTTTAAAAGAAAATTAAAGCAAAAGAAAAAAGAAAAAAAATAAGGTCTTTTATTTTTATAAAAGTTTTGAAAAATAGGATCGTTTTCAAAAGTATTTTTGTTCACTTTGTGTTGTTCTTTGCCCAAACTAGTTAACAACATCACAAAGTGTTGTTTTTTATATTTTTGTGAAGAAGAATTAGCATTATATAATTTAAAATGAATAGTTTAAAGTATTGCAATCCCCTTTTAAGGATTATTTCTTGGCTATGTTTACAAGGGTATCATAAGAGACTCTACTCTTCTTCCCTTCTAGTTTCCTCTTCTTCTTCTTTCTTAATATTAAATTCTTTTGACTTTTCTATGGAGGAAACATTGGTATCCTATTCAGCTTTTGACACAGATTTTCCTTCAAGGTTTTCTATTAAAGATAAAATGTTATTGATATCTGGTTCAACTCCAAACATGGACTTTCCTGTTCTTTCCTTTTCTATCATCTCTTTTTCTTTCTTTTCTCTCTCCCCTCTTTCATTCTTTTCTTTCTTCTTTCTTTCTCACTTTTCCATTTTTTCTAGGTTTTGATATCTTTTGTTTAAACTCTCTCTCAAAAACCTAATTTCCTATTTTCATCCATAAGCCTCCTTTTAGATTCCACGACTTCTTCCCTTTCTATTTGATTTCCTCGATTTTTATATCTTTTATCTAAATTTTATTTCAAGAACCTAAGTTCTTCTTTCCATCCATAAGCCTCCCCGGGCTCCTTATTGCTTCCTTTGATACTACATGAATGATGATGATCACTCATTTTTTTAATTAAAAGAAAAAGGTTTTCACAAAGAGTTTGATTCAAAAATTGAGTGATAAAGATATTCACAAATAAGTTTTGAATTTGTTTGGGGGAAGTTTCAAATGAGTTCCACAAGTCAAGATCTCTCAAAGTTTACTCCCACGAAAGAGAGGTGAGTCAGTAGGACCGCTTAAGTACCAAATCTTTCCTTAACCAGAGATTACCTTAGACAATCTTAACCAATTTCCATCAAAGAGACTTCAAAACAATTTTTCCTAATTGTGTTGTGTGTGCAAGGCTTCCTAATGATCAAAACAAGATCAACTACAATGGAAGGAAAAATCCTAAGTACCATGAAGACTTAAAAATAAAACAAAGCCAGAAACTAAGCAAGAAATAATTAAAGAAAAACAAGAAGAAATGCAAAAAGTAAACTAGTTGTGTCCTAGGTGAGAGTGCAATTGACACTTAGAGACCCTTGACATACTCTTACTTTCTAATGCGTGAATTTATTATTATCTTAATGGGATTTCTTTAAGATCATTTTCCCAAATACAAAGAAATCAAGAAAATTAGAGACAAAAATGAACTCAAAGGTATACAAAGCCAAAATTATCGATTTCTTTTTTCTTTTTTTTCACTTGTCAAATTCTTCCTTCACTTGGTATTTTCTTGATTTTTGAACCTCAACAGTTGCCCTCTCCAAGTAAGCACAATCTTAAAAACGAACACCCAAGGAGAAAAATTAGCTTCACAACTCTAAAACCAAAATTCATCTCAAGATGAAATTCACCTTGGGAGGCCAATAAGAAAAACCCAATTAAAAATTGATAAACTCAAATGGAATTAATTTGACAACTTCAAAGAGTAATATGAAGACATAAAACATGAAATAAAGCTAGAAAAATAGTGAGCACACAAAATGGTAACCTAAGAATAACACTAGAATGGATTTCAAAAAAAAAATAAATTTAGAATAAACAGACACTGAAAGTTCCAAAATTTGGGAAAATTTATCCATAAACTATTTATGTATTAAATATTGATGTGACAATATCAACACAATATGTGATCAAATGCAACAAATTTTAGGTCAAAAAGATGTATACTCTGAGAGACATAAATCAAACACCGCAGCACCAACATTCATAAATTGGAACTATTTTTCAGCACTAGCAGAGATGATTCAAAACTTTACTGAGGAAAATATAAAACGATTTTGAGGCTCAAATTTTTATCCCAACTTCACAACACAACAAATAAGGTTTGGTAATCATTTTAAGCCAAAAAGCCCAAGGAATAATGTGCAGTAAATTTTATTTTGAGAGCAACACTACACTCAAACTTGTTTTCTTAAGCAGAAAACGTCATGGCTTTTATTGTTTATAACTTTTCTATTTCGCGTTTAGACATGCCTTTTTAACTGATGTGAGATATTGTGACACTTTTAAGAATTAGGATCAAGATTCTTAGCAATTTAAAGGTGAGTCACCTAAGGAAAATTCCCACTGGACATTAACTTAACAAGTGTTAAGTAGATGTGAAGGTTCATTTTCAAAGGTCCAAGGTTAAAACACAATTAGAGATATGAGTGGATGACATTTAAAGTGTAGAAAACAAAATTGAATGGCACAAAACAAAGCTGGAACAGAATTGAAAATAAGGCACAAAAATAGAATTGAAACAACACACAAATTCAAGGAAGCTTAAGGAATCATCAATGGAGACAATGCCTTCCAAAATGATGAACCAAACTCAATTATGAGTGCTATATCCTTGTACACAACAATTGATATAGGAAGAACACGAAAACAGGATAGAAATGGAAAGGAAAACAGAATTACCAAATAGAAACACAAATTGAAACAAAAGAACCGATTGAAATTGAAGAACAAGGCATAGAATCAAAACTACTGATTGAAATGACTATGGAAGATGAAAGAAGATGAAACTTATATGGTTGTAGCCATGGATTGGGAATGGACACACCACTTGGAGGTGATGATCCAAGATAAGTGCAGATTTGCTACCACTTGAAAGCTCCCAAAACTCACAAGATGAGACTAGGAAGGAGAAAACAATTCTCACACCCACACAAATTTGTGTATAGTAACTTTACTCTCAATTCAATCTTATTTTACATCAGCATAGCACCTCTATTTATAGTGTGAGAGGGCTGAAATTAAAGTGGGAAAATTCAAATGAGAAGCATTTGAATTTGGAGCCAAAACACATGTCACAAGGGAGGTGTGACTAGATTTCTACTTTGTCACCTCCTAAAACTACACCTACACCTACTCTTTATGTCACATGGAAGGTGTGACTTGTTTTTGTACATTAACACCCCTTATTTTAATTCCTACACCTTCCTTCAAAGTTCTACTAAAAACTATACACAAGTAATTTCAAAAAGAGACATCCATTGATGCTCTTCTCCCAAAGCTTTAGCCTTGCTCCTAGTCATCCTTTGAGGCATGAAGGATGTTGAGCTAATTGGTTGAGCTTGGGCCCCAACTTTGGCTTGGGCTTGGGCTTCATGGCTTGGGCTTCTTGGGGTTGGGCCCTCTTTATTTATACTACTATTTGGATTCTTCAAGAGAACCCAATTATTTACAAAAATGTTCTACTCTTTAAGAAGACTAGTAAGAAGAACTTCAAGTGCTTTGGAATATGGCCCTTTCTTCTTTTTGTGAAGTCTTCTTTTGATTGTTGAGATGACCCTTTATATATATCATCTTTGGTCATCCTTAAGTGGTCTTGACCTGCATCATACCCCCCTAAGTTGGAGAGAATTCGACCACGAATTCAGAACTCCTGCATATAACAAAGTCAACTTGGTCATAGATAAAAGAGCATAAGAAGTGATATTAGAAGTTGACTTATAATCTTGAAGCGCGGGAAGTTCATAGGAAGGTTTATTATCTATATACCAACTTTGAAAAGAATGTTTAGGAATGATAAAACTTTGTGAAGAAAAGCCTCTTAGAAGGGGTAAACCTTTAGGAGGAATTGGAAAATCATTCCTAACATTCTTTAATAAAGAAAGCAAATAGGTAGAAACCTTGGGTAATGAAAAAGATAAGGAAGAATAACACCTTGGAGGTGCAAATTGTAGCATAGCCCGAGTCAACATGATTGATTTAGTTGCATATGATGAGACTTGGAGACTCGGTTTCTCTTTTCTTTCATTCCCTTTTTCATTTTCTCTTTTGGTTTTCATTTTTAATTGGTCTTTATGGACCTCACTTGGAGAAAGAGATTTTAAAGTGATCTTATGCCCATGGAAGGTAAAAGAAATGTTGTTGGTAAGGCCATCATGTAAAGTTTTCCTATCAAATTGCCATGGCCTACCTAAAAGAATATGAGTTGCTTCCATAGGGACAACATCACATAAGACCTCATCTTTATATTTGCCAATTGAAAAAGCAATGAGGACTTGTTTATTTACAATAATTTCCCCTTTGTTACTTAACCATTGGAGTTTATAGGGTTTAGCATGAGAGATAGTAGATAATCCAAGCCTATCTACTACTCTTGTGCTTACCACATTTGTGCAACTTCCTCCATCAATGATTAAGGAACACAAATTGTTATTGATAAGGCACCTTGTGTGAAAGATATTTTCTCTTTGAGTTTCATCAAAAGGTTTTTGAATTTGACCAAGGAATCTCCTTATCACTAACAAGTCGCCTTCACATGGAATCTCACATTCATGGTCACTAGGGAAAGGGGAAGGGGAATTAGACTTTGAAGAATTATCACTATGTTCACTTACAATTTCCCCATTATCAAGCATCATCATATTTCTCTTTGAAGGACAATTAGCCGCTATATGACCATAGCCTAAACATTTAAAGCACTTTTTACTTGAAGATTTTATGGGTGATTTAGGAGTAGAAGGTGAGGCTTGAGAATCTCTAGATTTGGAAGTAAAATCTTTGGAAGGAGATTTTGAAAAGGATTTATTTTTGTTTGTCCAAGAAGAGTGGTAATAGCCATCATTATGAGTATTTTTAGAAGAATTTTTCCTTGCAAGTTGAGATTCTACCTTGATGGCAAGGTGAACCAAATTTTCTAAAGAAGAATACTCATTAAGTTCCACAACATCTTGGATATCCCTTCTAAGACCACTAACAAATCTAGCCATTTTAGGTTCATCATTCTCATGCATATTGGCTTTATTTAAAAGCGTTTCAAGTTCTTTATAATAAGCATCCACACTTAGCGTGCCTTGTTGAAGCCTTTGGAGCTTCAACAATAGGTCTTTCCTAAAGTGTGGAGGCACAAATCTAGCGCGCATGCAAGCTTTTAAATCATCCCAAGAGACCACGGGCGATCTCTTGTTTAGCCTAATGTCCATGAGAGTTTTGTGCCACCATTGCATGGCATACTCCATAAATTCTAGGGAGGCTAGCTTAACCTTTTGGTCATCATGGACCTCATGTACAAAAAACATTTGCTCTACCTTAGCCTCATCCTAAATACACATTAGGATCTCCTTCACCACTAAAACTAAGTAATTTTACATAAGGCATAAAAGGCTTAGCCACATTTTGGTGCCTATCTTCATGATGGTGATGCATCCTCCATTTTCTTCATGATATCCATAAGAATTTTGTGAAGACCTTGAAGTATGCCTATGATGATGGTGTTGTCTTCTCTCACGGTGGTGATGCATCTCTTCACGGTCCAACTCCAATCTTTGGAGCCTTGCCTCCATTTGTCTTAATGCCTCATCCTTTTGTGTAATTGTAAGTTTGGCATCCTTTAATTCACCAATGAGATGTGCTTTTTGAGGTGAATGAGGCTTATATGATTCTCCACTAGAGAAATGAGTCATGATAACAAAGAAATACAAAAACACAAGAATAAACAAATATAGAAAACAAATGTTAGAAAAACAAAGTTAAAAGCAATTATAGCTTGTGGCAAAAGAGAGAAAGCACTAACACCACTCAAAGAAATTTTTTCATTCCTTAACCAAGCCTCTCTTGTGGATTGGATGAGCCTCTAGTGAAAGATGCCAAAGCAAACCACACTTACTCAAAGAACAGTCACCACAAAACTTGAGGAAACAAGAAAGACAAACAAGAAAAGATATAAACAAGAAAAGCTAAACCAAAGTGTGAAAAGAGATGTTGACAAAACTTGATATAATAGAAGACAAGCAAGGAAAAAGGCACAAAAGAGAACTCAAAGAAACCTACTAAACCTTTAATAAAGAAAGAATTGAAATGCTTTAGAACATGTCAAGTAAAAGGATAAAAAATTCCACAAAGTAGATAACAAATTGATTGTTGAATACAAATAACACATCAATATCATTTTGTGAATTTTTTTAGATTTTTTTACTGAAAAATAAACCCAAAATCAATTCTCAAAACTGAGACAAAATTTCACAAAATTTGGAAAAAAGAAACCTAAGCAATACAAATAAAAAATAACTTGAAGCTTCAAGACATAATAGAAACCTAACTCTATTTAACTTGTTAATGATCTAATCACAAGAGAGTCAAAAAAGAAAAAACAAAAGCTCACAAAAGTCACAAAATGACTCAAATCAAACGAATATTCTTTGTTAAACAAGAAACAAAAAATTCAAAACAAATATGTATTGTTTGGCTAGTACGGGATATGTTATTAATATGTTTTGTGAAATATAATGGGCAATGGTTTATTGGATTATGAAGGAAACAAGAATTATGGTAAGTTATACATTATTTGTGTTGTTTATGGTTGAGAGGGGTGGTGATAGATTTGTTCTTCATGACCATTTGTTCTTCTTGAAATATGAGGTAAAAAGGTGGCGGAAGCTACGGATGATATGGATCAAGGATGACTCATGTAGAGCTATGGGTTCCTTGTAGGTGCATGAAAGGTATGGAGAGTGATAGGTTGGGCCAAATCACTTGGAGGAAGGTGAAGGTGAAGTTCAAAGTGTCTAACCTAGAGAGACTAGACAAAGAGTATAAGCTTGCAAAATTTTGGCACCATTTACTCATTAAAATTGATCTTACAAAACATGAGCCAAGCACCCTAATTTATAGGAAATGGTGCCTTGGAGAGCAAGGAGCAAGGGTAGGATGGGGAATATACAAAATAGGGTGGCCTTTAGGGTTTAACTAAGTCAAACCCGCACCTAGGCTTGTTCTTCTAGAAACTAGGTTAAATTTCCTTCCTAATGGGCTAGAAACAAGCTAAAATGATAACTACACCCCCCCTATTATGCTATAGGCACCTTATTCTAGCCTATCTTGCTATTTGGACCCCAAAGTGAGCTCTACTCTACTGAAAATACAAATAAACTGAACTTACAAATAAAGATACTAGCTACTGCTCAGCTCCCATGGCTTGAATCCTCTGAGGGGTCTTTGAACATGTAGAGAAAAAGTTTCTCTACCATCAGTAGCAGAGTCCCACTCTTCTTGAATTCTCTTAGACATGGACCTAGTAGTTGTGTCTAAGCTTGGGCCTCTTCCATCATCCCCTCCCTCTTGAAGAGGATTTGTCCTCAAATCACATGTTTCTGCCTCTTCATCTTCACTACATTCAAAAGGTGTTAGATCCATAACATTGAAGGTAGTATGTACTTCATATTTTTCAGGTAGGTCAATTTGATATGCATTATTATTGATTCTTTTGAGAGCTTGGAAGGGACCATCTCCTTGGGGACTAAGTTTAGACTTTCTCTGGTTAGAGAATCTATCTTTTCTAAGGTGAAGCCAAACCCAATTTCCCTCCTAAAAAAAAAATCATCTCAAGAATGATGGCTTTGATTCTCTCGGGGTCAACATGTACCCCATTTTGGTTTACTATAAAACCTAAAAGCACTACACTATCTACGCAAAAAGTGCACTTATCTATATTGGCAAACAAATTATTTTTCCTAAGCACTAAAAGAACCCCCCTAAAGTGACTTAGGTGGGACTCTAGGCTTTGACTATATACTAAGATGTCATCAAAATAAACTACTACATATTTACCTATGCAATCCCTAAGAACATGATTTATAAGCCTCATGAAGGTGCTAGGTGCATTAGTGAGTCCAAAAGGCATCACTAACCACTCATATAGTCCAAATTTGGTCTTAAAAGCAGTTTTCCACTCATCACCTTTAATTCTAATTTGGTGATATCCACTTTTAAGGTCAATCTTGGAAAATATGGTAGACCCATGCAATTCATCAAGTATAGGAATTGGATGTCTGTATTTGATGGTGATATTATTAATGGCCCTACAATCACAACACATTCTCCACTTGCTATCTTTCTTGGGCACCAACAAAACAGGTACAACACAAGGACTTAGGTTTTTTTGAACCCAACCCTTCTCCAAAAATTCCTAAATCTGTGACTCTATCTCTTTAGTCTCTTCCAGATTAGTTCTGTAAGCTGGTCTCTTTGGTAAACTAGCTTCCAGATTAGTTCTCCCTCACAAGGATATTCCTCCTCACTACTTTCTTTCTCTTCTTCCCCACTAGACTCTTTATCTTGGCTGCTACACTCATCCCTCCCACTACAAGAAAAATTGGAATTACATACAGTCAAAATCCGTATGTAAGACCAAAAATCCGTATGTAATTACATACGGATAAATCCATATGTAATGCAATAAATTTTATTTTTAATTTTTTCATTATTATTTTTATCTTTTTAATTATTTCTAATTTTTATGTAGACCAATAATAATATTAATAACAATCTTAAAAATAATAATTATTATAATAAAAATCATAATATTGTAAAAGAATTTGTCTGGTGTAGTGGTTAAAGTTTCTTTTGTTACTGAAGAAACCTGACTTCGATTCCCACCTGCTGCAGATTTTGTTTTGTCTATTATTTACATACGGAAAAATCCGTATGTAATTTCAATTTTTCTTGTAGTGTCCCTCTTAAGATCATGGTTCTCCTATTTGGGCACTGGGATGCTATATGGCCTCTACCATGCGGGGTTGTGAGGTAGACACATTTTTTTCTACACTTTTGGGAGTTTCTTTGGGTTTATCTTTTGCAAGGCTATGCTCCCTTTCTCTTCTATACTCTTTCTTGGGATAAGAGTTAGAGTGAACTCTCTTTGCGACTTGATCCTTTCCTCAAATTTTGTTGTTCAACTTTTATACAAAGTTGGATCAAGTCATTCAAGTCCCGATAGGGCAAAAGTTCCACTTTATCCCTTATCTCAAGATTGAGACCACTTAGGAACCTAGCTATGGTGGTGGTGGCTTCTTCCCTAATAGAGGCTCTCATCATGTAAAGCTCCATCTTTTGCCTATACTCCTCTACACTCATGTTTTTATGTTGGAGTCTTTGGAGCTTGTCCATTAACTCCCTATCGTAGTATGAAGGAATATGGCAGCGTCTCAGGGCTCCCCTAAGGTCATTCCAATATTCTATGGGAGGGTCCCTATGGAGGCACCTATCTCTCTCTAGGGTTGTCCACCAATGCATAGCGTTTCCTTGAAAGCTTAAAGTGGCTAAGGGTACCTTCCTTTCCTCACTAACATGATGGCAAGCAAAAAGTTGTTCTACTTTCATTTCCCAATCTAGGTATGTTTCAACATTTTCCTTTCCATAAAAATAAGGTAAGTCTACCCTAGTCTCTTTTGGGTGGCTTTCTCTCCTAGTTCTTCTAGGTGGAGGTTGATAATAATCATTTACTCTCAGACTCCCCTCAGCATGTGAGTTACTTGACCTAGAACTAAATGCATGTGATTTTTTTTAATTTTCTGATGTATTAATCTTTTTCTCTAAAAATCTTCAACTCCTCTTCCAAAACTGCAAGATGGGCATCTCTTTCTTTTTTATCTTCCAAAATTTGAGCCTCATGTTGCAATTGCCTTAGTGATAGTAATTGAAAATCTCTAGCCAATTGTTTTAAAAGAAATTTTGTGGATTTTCTATCACTTTCACTATGACTTGAAGAATGAGAAGACACATTTAGGGTTTGTTATATAAGTAATTTTCAAAAAGAAAGATAGGTTGAGTGAAGTAGGTAATTTCACAGGAAAGGGAGGTGGATCACTTAAGCACCAACCCTTCCTTAGCCAAATACTATCCCATAACACTTTCACAAACCTTTCTCTAAGAAATTTACTTAGAGCACAATCAAAGATGAAAACAAATTTTTATGCAAGAAAACTATACAAAGCAATAAAAACAATTGAAGGAAAATTCCTAACTAGAAAGCTTGTAAACTAGTAGAATCCTAAGGTGAGGCTTCTTGGCACTTTGGAACCTTGAAGACACACTCATCGTCTAAGGCGTATTAATCCACTAATTAATCAAAGTTCTTGCAAATTACAACTCAAAGAAATACAATGAAATTAGGTCAACAAATTTTGATGCACAAAAATTAAAGACCTATTCTATGCACTCCTTCACTTGTAGCTCCTTTGTGTATTTTCAATGAAGCTGCTGCTGTCCTTTGCTTTGTCTCCTTAGGTTATTCAACCTTAAAACTTCAATCCAACTCCTCTTTAGTGATATGGCTTTCACCAAAATAAAATTTTAGCTTCACACTCACCAAAGCACTTTTTTTAGGTCAAATCCACCAAAGAGAGGTCAAGCAAGTTTTAAAGCAACAAAACTCAAATTTAAAATCAAGGACTATTGCAAATGGAGTTGATATTTGACAAGACTTGAAAGAGTATTCAATAAAATTTGACAAGCAAAAAAATTAAGGCACACAAGAAAAGGTAGCACACAAAGTGGAATCCTAGTGAATGGAACTAGAATAGATGAATAAAACCAAAACAACACTACATAAATTTTTTGTGTAAATTTTTCACTACTTCCAAAATTTATGCTGGACAAAATACTTCAAATTTGAGCTTGAAATTTTAACCACAAAAACTTCAATGTTTTAGCTTAAAATAGGCATTGAAATTTCACCAAAACAGTGAGCCAATAAATTGTAATAATTTTTTCGAAATCACTGCCGCATCACTGTTTTTCCAGAGTCAGAATTTTTGCACTCTGTTCGTATTTTATTTATCATTTTTTTTGTATTTTGAATTTTGATGTGATTCTTTTTTTCACTTTTTTCTCAACACATCAAGCTACTCAAGTATAAAATTTCAGAATTTTCCAACCACATAATTAAATTCTGGGAACGTTTTTAGCCAGCACAGTAATAGTGAAACAGGGAAATCTTAACTTGGAATTAGAAAACGGTAAAGAAACTTCAAAAACACAATGGAAATGATTGAAAATGAACTTGTATGGAACTAACACACAATTATGGACCCAAATATGAAAATATAAAAAGGCACCAAAGCTTCAAAAATAGAAATATAAACTACACTCAAAACAAACTCAAGCAACCAAATCAACAATAAAAGGCATCACTTGGAATTTATGACATTGTAGGATGGACATGACTTTGACAAAACTTGTATGGATTCGAAAATCAAAATGACTCAACCACAAACACTTTGCACCGATTAAAAACATCAATAAGACTCAAATAAAATAAAAATAGAACAGCCAACACAAAAGGAACCTAAAACAATTTGAAAATGGAAGTTCAAGATCAAGTTGAACCAAAATACCAAATAGAAATTTCCAAACAACTCTCAAACTAAAATAAAACTTAAAACAGCAAGACAATCAAGAACAACATATGATAACACGAAAATGAAGAAGACTCAAAAAATAAAATGAAGAGAATACTTATCTCTTAAAGAACCAAAGCTCTAGATACCAAATGATAGGTTTGTTCTTCATGACCATTTGTTCTTCTTGAAATATGAGGTAAAAAGGTGGCTGAAGCTATGGATGATAAGGGTCAAGGATGGCTCATATAGAGCTATGGGTTCCTTGTAGGTGCATGAAAGGTATGGAGAGTGATAGGTTGGGCCAAATCACTTGGAGGAAGGTAAAGGTGAAGATCAAAGTGTCCAACCTAGAGAGACTAGACAAAGAGTAGAAGCTTGCAAAATTTTGGCACCATTTACTCATTAAAATTGATCTTACAAAACATGAGCCAAGCACCCTAATTAGGAGATGGTGCCTTGGAGAGCAAGGAGCAAGGGTAGGATGGGGAATACACAAAAGAGGGTGGCCTTTAGGGTTTGACTAAGTCAAACCCACACCTAGGCTTGTTCTTCTAGAAACTAAGTCAAATTTCCTTTCTAATGGGCTAGAAACAAGCTAAAATGATAATTACACTCCCCTATTATACTATATGCACCTTATTCTAGCCTATCTTGTTATTTGGACCCCAAAGTGAGCCCTACTCTACTGAAAATACAAATAAACTGAAATTACAAATAAAGATACTAGCTACTGCTCAGCTCCCATGGCTTGAATCCTCTGAGGGATCTTTGAACATGTAGAGAAAAGTTTCTCTGCCATCAGTAGCAGAGTCTCACTCTTCTTGAATTCTCTTAGACATGGACCTAGTAGTTGGGCCTAAGCTTGGGCCTCTTCCATCGGGTGGTTTGATGGAGGTACGTGCCTTGTACAACACTAAGACAAGCTAAAGTGTTGAATAAACATTAAATGCTATTTTGTGGATTTTAAATTTAGAAGTTAGTGGGAAATAAAAGAATGAGAGTTTAAATAGATGAAAGGTCAAGAGTTGTGAGTGAGGATTTATGACCATAATATGGTCTTATTATGTTGTTAGTGGGGTTTTAAGGCTTTAAGGAGATTTTATTATTTTCTGTTTTAGAAGAACTTGCTAAAGCCTACAAATAGGATGTTCTGTCAATTGTAAGATGCACAACAGAAAAAAGTACCATAGAGAAATAAAAGAAAAGTGGTTTTTAGAGAAAATAAGAGTGTCGTGTTAACTTTGGCATTCAGTTGTTTTTACATAAAGGAGGCAATAAAGATGGAGCTGGTAAGGCAAAGGACGAGTGATATTCAAGATTTGGAAGATGCAGAGAAAGCAAATCAGATTGGTGTGGAAGAAGATTCTGTTCGGCCAAAGAGGGAGCTGAGATGGAGTGGGAGTCTGTTGGAGATCTCTAAGTCGGGCACTATCTGATGCAGTGAAGGTATGGACATTGTAGCAGCATTGGTGTTGGTGGATGAAGTGCTATCAACATGGTGGCGATTTGAGAAAAGAAAGGGCATCGAGGATCAAACGTTTCAATGGTTTTTTCTGGTGAGGAACTTGTGCAGCAGGCTCAAATCTGACTCACTATTTGGCACAAGTTGTTTTCGTTATTTCAAAAACTTTTGATAGAAAGAATTGTTTATTAGATGTATCTGTTAATTATGTCCTGTTTGAGTCTTGTTGGTTTTCGCTTCTCCTTCACTGCTTTATATTTGAACATATCAAATGAATGTTAATTTATAAGAATTAATTTTAAAACAATTTATAAAAAACTAAAATAATTTGTAAGATTATGACTATATCTGAAAAAAAATTAGTTGAAAATTTAAAACTTAAAATAATTTGGTGACTTTTACATAACTGAAAACTATAATGAAACTTATAAATGTAAATTGAAAAAAAAAATGAAATGTTTTTAAATTAGACATACAAAAAATATAATCAATTAAGACAGTAGTAAGTTTAGGTTCAATGAGTTTGGAGGTTGATAAATAAACAACACACAAAGCCATTCCCTTCACGACACGATCTTGTGGCACAGTGAAAGAAACAGAGTGTCCATCACCCATATGGGCCAACCAATAAGGATCATTGTCACCTGGGAGGGAAACGTCACATGGCTCACTGCTTGCAAATACCTGTTTCATGTGATAAACAAGGGCATGTTTAGTTAAACAAAAATGTTATACATGATTAAAACAAATCTGGTTAATAATTTTGTTGTGAATACATCCCCATCTTTTCTTTAGTGATTTAGTCTGTTTTTGTCTCTTAGTTTATATTTCTACGATCAATGAGAATAAAGCAATCATGAAGCTAGTAAAGAAAGAAAGTGAAATCAATTTGGTAGTACTTGTTGAATAAACTTTAAATGTTTATTTGTGGGTTTTAAAATTAGAAGTTATTAGAAGAATGGGAGTTTTGATAGGTGAAAGGCCAAAAGTTGTGAGTGGAGTTTTAATCATATTGTTAGTGGGATTTTAAGGCCATAATGAAGATTTTTTCTAGAAGAGCTTCCTAAAGCCTATAAATAGGATGCTCTCTCAGTTGTAATATACACCTCAGAAAGAAATTCAATATAGAGAGTTTTACAAGAAGAGAGTGTTTTCTTTAGAGAAAATCCAAGTGTGAGTGGTTGTTGGTTTCACAATTTGGTATCAAGAGCCAATGGCGAATGTGACGGGTCAAATACCGCTACCACGGTTAACTAAGGCGACCAGATATGACAACTGGAGCATTCAAATGAAAGCTCTTCTCGGCTCTCAAGATACATGGGAGGTGGTCGAAGAAGGTTTTGAAGAACCAACAAATACCACGGGTTATACGGCGGCTCAAACCAAGGCATTGAAAGAGATGCGATCGAAAGATAAGGCAGCTTTGTACATGTTGTATAGAGCTGTTGATGAGGCAATTTTTGAGAAGATTGCTGGTGCATCCACTTCAAAGGAAGCATGGGACATGTTGGAGAAGGTGTTCAAAGGAGCTGACCGAGTTAAGCAAGTGCGTCTACAAACTCTGCGTGGCGAGTTGGAGAACATGAAGATGATGGAGTCAGAAAGTGTATCTGACTACATCACGCGTGTACAGGCTGTGGTGAATCAACTCAACCGAAACGGTGAAAAGTTGACCGATGCACGAGTTGTGGAGAAGATTTTGAGAACATTAACCGACAATTTTGAGAGTATTGTGTGTGCGATAGAAGAGTCAAAGGACTTAGCAACGCTCACAGTCGACGAGCTTGCCGGTTCTCTTGAGGCACACGAGCAACGGAAGAAAAAGAAGAAGGAGGAAACACTCGAGCAAGCACTTCAAACCAAGGCGTCAATCAAAGATGAAAAGGTACTCTATCATCAAAATTCTCGAAGTAGAGGGCGTGGTCGTGGAAGTCGTGGAAATGGTCGCGGTTGTAGAGGTAGCAATCATGAAGGGTACTATAAGGAGAAGGAACAGTCGAGCCAACCAAATTGGCGTGGAAGAGGACGTGGTCGAGGAAGAGGCGGCCGATCAAATTATTCCAACATCGAGTGCTACAAATGTCACAAATATGGTCACTATGCGAAGGATTGCAACTCCGAAAAATGTTATAATTGTGGTAAAGTGGGGCATTTTGCGAAAGATTGTCGAGCAGATATAAAGATAGAAGAGGCAACCAACCTAGCCTTCGAAGACGAAACGAATGAAGGTGTTCTCTTGATGGCTCAAAATGAAGTCAACATTAACAGTGACACTCTATGGTACCTCGACTCAGGAGCAAGCAACCATATGTGTGGTCACGAGTACCTATTCAAAGATATGCAAAAGATTGAAGATGGTCATGTGTCGTTTGGAGATGCATCAAAGGTGGAGGTCAAAGGCCGAGGTACGGTTTGTTACTTACAAAAGGATGGCTTAATTGGGTCACTCCAAGATGTTTATTATGTACCAGACCTCAAGACCAACATTTTGAGTATGCGGCAACTCACGGAGAAAGGTTATTTGATATTTCTGAAAGATCGGCTACTACACTTGAAGAACAAGCAAGGGCGCTTGGTTGCTCGAATCGAGATGGCAAGAAATCGAATGTACAAGCTGAATTTGAGAAGCATACGAGAAAAATGTTTGCAAGTCAACATAGAAGATAAGATATCGCTGTGGCATCTCCGTTTTGGTCACCTACATCATGGTGGCCTAAAAGAGTTAGCAAAGAAGAATATGGTTCACGGGCTACCCAACATGGACTACAAGGGAAAATTTTGTGAAGAATGTGTCCTCAGCAAGCATGTGAGAACCTCGTTTCCAAAGAAGGCTGAATATTGGGCTAAGCAACCTCTCGAATTGATTCACACCGATATATGTGGACCAATTACTCCAGAGTCCTTCAGCGGTAAAAGGTATTTCATTACCTTCATTGATGATTTCTCACGGAAAACTTGGGTTTATTTCCTGAAAGAAAAATCCGAGGCATTCGAGGTGTTCAAAAAGTTCAAAGTGGTGGTCGAAAAGGCAACTGATAGACAGATCAAAGCTGTACGCTCTGATAGAGGTGGCGAGTATACTTCGACGACTTTCATGGAGTATTGTGAAGAGCAAGGCATAAGGCGATTTTTAACCGCACCGTACACTCCTCAACAAAATGGTGTGGCCGAGAGGAAGAACCGGACCATTCTCGACATGGTTCGATCAATGCTTAAGAGCAAAAAGATGCCAAAGGAATTTTGGGCGGAAGCTGTGCAATGCGCCATCTATGTGCAAAACCGATGTCCACATGTGAAGTTAGATGATCAAACACCACAAGAGGCGTGGAGCGGACAAAAACCAACAGTCTCTCATCTCAAAGTGTTTGGTAGTGTGGCTTATGCACACGTCCCAGATCAACGAAGAACGAAGCTCGAAGACAAAAGCAAAAGGTACATTTTTATTGGGTATGATGAGAAGACAAAAGGTTACAAGCTACTTGACCCAATAAGCAAGAAGGTGATGGTGAGTCGTGATGTGAAAATAAATGAAACAAGTAAGTGGGATTGGAACAATTCTTCAGAGGTTATAATTAAAGAATCATCAGTCATTGCACCGACAAGTATAAATTCTGAAACTACTGATGATGAAGATGAACCACGACAACCTAAAATGCGAAGTCTGCAAGATTTGTATGATTCGACAAATGAGGTACACTTTGTATGTCTTTTGGCAGATGTAGAAAATATCAACTTTGAAGAGGCGGTGCGAGACAAGAAGTGGCAAACTGCCATGGATGAGGAGATTAAAGCGATTGATTGCAACAACACATGGGAGCTAATAGAATTGCCAGAGGGAAGTAAGCCCATTGGTGTGAAGTGGGTATTCAAGAAAAAGATGAATGCTCAAGGCGAGATAGAGAGGTACAAGGCGCGACTCGTTGCAAAGGGATACAAACAAAAGGAGGGAATCGACTACGATGAAGTGTTTGCTCCAGTTGTAAGAATGGAGACAATTCGATTGTTCATTTCCCTAGCAGTTCAATTTAAATGGCCGATATTTCAAATGGATGTCAAGTCGGCATTCTTGAATGGTGTGCTTGAAGAAGAAGTCTACATCGAACAACCACCCGGATACATGAAAATGGGAGAAGAGAAGAAGGTGCTAAAATTAAAGAAGGCACTTTACGGGTTGAAGCAAGCACCGCGAGCATGGAATACTCGTATCGATACATACTTCAAGGAGAACGGGTTCAAGCAATGTCCTTACGAGCATGCTCTTTACACAAAAAACAGTGGAGGTAACATGATATTTGTAGCCCTTTATGTTGATGATCTCATTTTTATGGGTAACAATAATGAGATGATAGAAGAGTTTAAGGGCACAATGAGACGAGAATTTGAGATGACAGATTTGGGATTGATGAATTTTTTCCTTGGCTTGGAAGTTAGACAAAAAGAGACGGGTATTTTTGTATCACAGGAGACATATGCAAAAGAGATTTTGAAGAAGTACAAGATGGCAAACTGCAACCCAGTATCGATACCAATGGAACCAGGTGCAAAACTCTCAAAGTTCGATGGAGGAGAACGTGTTGATGCAAGTAGATACCGGAGTTTGGTAGGAAGCCTTCGCTATCTCACATGCATGAGGCCAGATCTTTCATTAAGTGTCGGCATCATAAGTCGATTCATGGAGGAACCGGTTTACTCACATTGGAAGGCGTTGAAGCGAGTCCTACGATACATCCAAGGTACTGTATCACTTGGATTGTTCTACTCAAAAGAAGAAGATTTCAAGTTGGTGGGTTACTCTGACAGCGATTGGTGTGGAGACATAGATGATCGGAAAAGCACATCGGGGTACATATTCTTTATGGGCAACACAGCATTTTCTTGGCTTTCAAAGAAGCAACCGATCATGACACTATCGACGTGTGAAGCTGAATATGTGGCAGCATCTTGGTGTGTATGTCATGCGATATGGCTTAGAAACTTATTGAGCAAGGTGGAGCTAAAGCAACTAGGTGCAACCGTGATTCAAGTTGACAACAAATCAGCAATTGAGTTGGCAAAGAACCCAGTGAACCATGAAAGAAGCAAACACATTGACGTTCGTTTTCACTTTATCCGCGATCATGTAAAGGAAGGAAGTGTGGAATTGGTGCATGTGGCAAGTCAAGATCAAGTTGCAGATATCTTCACAAAACCGCTACCGAAAGTACTTTTCGACAAATACAAGAAGATGATTGGCATGATGGATGGTAGAAACATTTAAGTTTATGGGGGAGTTTTGTTGAATAAACTTTAAATATTTATTTGTGGGTTTTAAAATTAGAAGTTATTAGAAGAATGGGAGTTTTGATAGGTGAAAGGCCAAAAGTTGTGAGTGGAGTTTTAATCATATTGTTAGTGGGATTTTAAGGCCATAATGAAGATTTTTTCTAGAAGAGCTTCCTAAAGCCTATAAATAGGATGCTCTCTCAGTTGTAATATACACCTCAGAAAGAAATTCAATATAGAGAGTTTTACAAGAAGAGAGTGTTTTCTTTAGAGAAAATCCAAGTGTGAGTGGTTGTTGGTTTCACAGTACTTAGTATAAGCATAATGACTTGTTAGTTGATTACTAAAATCAGATACTTTTAGATGAAGTCGTGGTGCTAAAAGTTCAGTATTGTAGTTTCTACTAGATACTTCATTAGGATTATTTTATGTTCTCAGAAATAATAGCTAAAATGATGGTTAAGGTAATAAACAAAGGGAAAACTAGAGAAGAACCTTAGGTATGTTATCGCTTACAGCATTGAAGAATTCTTTGTATCTTCCAACACCAGTCAGAAAAGACTTGAGGTGATTCTTTGAAATTGCTGATTATGTAATATTTCCACCACATTCGACCACTATAGTTTTTCCTTGTTAAGATAGATGAAACAAGGCGTCACATTCCACCAGAACACTTCGGAGATTCGCAAGGCTTTTAAGAAATGGTACAATATCATCCCAACTATTATCCTCCATATCAATGAAGGGATGAATATAAGATAGAGGATTCATTGTTGGCGACAACTGAGACCGAATGATAGAAGGAAAAAGATTATGTGACAATCCCTCACATCCACGTAGGGATATATATCCAATGCTTTTTGGGCTTACAATTGTAAAAGGCAATTGTTTCGTAACTGTATTATCAGCAATTATTGTTAAGGATTTCATTCGCACTATATCTTTTTCCGTTAGGTCAATCTTCGAACAACCAGATAGAATCAGAGTTTTTAAGCATTTCAGCTTATATATCTCTTGGTGGAGATTGCTTAGACTTATACAGTCCTTCAAATTTAGCAGTATAAGATTGCAGAGACATCCAATAGAAGGGTGTACTTGGCGCAATCTTGGACAATCTTTGAGAATGAGTTGTTCAGGACTTGATAGTCCGGAAAAGTCAGGGGTTTCTATCAAGTACTTGGAGTGACTAAGATTAAGAACTTTTAGCCACGGCAAAACCTTCAAGAAGATAGTTTTTGATAAAATCTTAGAGAAGTAAATGAGAAAACGAACTGGGGTTCTTTCCAAACGAAATGAAGAAGACTGTGTTTTACATGAATGGCTTTTGCAAAATGCAGATAAAAGTTGTTAGGTAGGCACTCTAAAGAAAACCCTCCAAAACTGATCCATCTTAGTTTCTTAGAATGATACTCAGAATCTCGTTTCAGCGGTCTTGATGGGTCTCCTAACTGTAAAGGATAGCGTCCGAAGTGATCTCTTCCGGTAGGCAATCTCTGAATGACTTTTGTACCCGGTGATGAAAACAGCTAAGAAAAACAATTGTATTGCACATGAGAAAGCAACCACTTCCAAAAGAAGTTTCAAAAGCATAGATAAAGGATGTTCTTACCGTATTCTCTGACAGTGAATATGTTGTGTCGTTATCAAACCACCATTTACAGTTCTTAGGATCCTTTCCTGAAATTTTAGGAATAATTTCTCTTCCCATTTCTCGTAGCAACGAATGCATTACTAATTTGTTGTTCTTATTAATTTGTATGAGACTATGCTTTATGAGAACTCTTATTCCACTATCAGCGTCTATTCCTTTGTCATTTAGGATCTTCGTAACATAGGTTCTGCTCTTGCCAACAAAGGAACAACATATATCAAGAAATAAAGCTTTTTCCATTTGATTGCGTAAACCATCGAAACTTATTTTCAATTTCCTTGGAAGATCGTGCTGGGGAATACTGTCTAATAGTAACACTGCTGAATTCCATTCTTCTTTCGTCCTTTCATATAAATAAGCTCCAATGACTTCAAGAACTAGAGGTAGTCCTCCACAATAAGAAACTACTCTTTCAGCAAGGAAATGGTATTCTTGTTTTGGTTTTGCTTCTCTAAATGCGTGCCAACTAAGAAGCTCAAGGGACTCGTTTGCGTTCATTAACTTTATCTGAAGAACAGACTCAGTTTGATATATCTTCACTAGGTTTTCAGGTCTTGTTGTAATGATTATTACACTTCCTCCTCCGAACCAATGACGGCATTCCCATAGTAATGTGGCATCAAACGGAGGCACATCGTCAAGTACAAAGAGCACCCTTTTCTCAGAAAGTCTTTCCCTAATCATACTTCTTCCCATCTCAAAGGTATCTATCTCCACCTTTTTTTTTATGACATCTGAAAGGAGTTTTTGTAGTAAACAAAGATACCCTCTTATTCGGCTAAATTTTTCAATACCTTCAATGAAACTTTTGTCCATGAATTTGATGGTAGATGGCTTTGGCAAGGGTGGTTTTGCCAGATCCTCCTTCCACATATGGCTATCATACAAACTTCCGTGGATTTATATTTGATAGTTCGAATTAGATCCTCCACGTAGAATTGTAATCCAACTGGAAATTTAGTAGCAGACAAGACTGGTAAATGAAGAAACGGTTTTAACAATTTTGTCCACTAGTTCAGCATCACTCCTTCAAGTTCAATATCAATTATAGAACAAGTCAGGTATTACCAAAATTAAACCACAAACTTAAAATATGGTAATTGAGGGAGTGATTTACCTATGATTGCTCTCATCCCATCCAAATAAATTTGCAGCTTTGGTGAGTGCGTGGCACCAGCTTGACATGCCATGCTCCAGTTGTTGTCCTGAGAATGTTTGTTGCGCAGTTGCTTTGAAGGCTTTCCCAAGATCACCCTTTCGTAATAAACGGGCAGAATATGTTGAAGCTGATGAAGACACCAAGCAGATTGAGAATAGGTTTTGGTGAAAACAACAATTGCTACACGAGAGAGATTGAGAATAGGTTGTTGGAAGTGAATTGGATTGAGTGCATTGGGTGGTGAAGGAAAGTGGTGAAGCCAACCGCAGAGAGGGCAGAATCGAGATGAGAAACAAATTTCCTTTGGATGTCTTCTCCATTAAAGTTGATGAGCACATCGTACATCCGTGGGAGTTTGGATGTTGAAGACAGCAATTCCATGGAAGGAATTGATGAGGTCATCAACTGTTTGCAAAAGAGAAATCAAGTAAGGTATGGTGCTCTACAGAATCTGTTAAAACTATAGTTCCCAAAAAAGCTGTCAAACATCCACGTAACTAGCATAAGAACTATAAGCAGCTTCTGTTTTGGCAATATTAAAATCCCTTGCCATGAAATAAAGGAATTGGAAGAGAGAAGATATTGGCAATGCAGCACAAAGCAGCAGCATCCACACAATTAAAAGCTTTGTGAAAGGTACACCTTGTCCCTTACTCGGCATTATGTTATCTCTCCTTTTATGTTTGGCACGTATCTCTTTAAATTTTAAAAGAATAAAAAATAAATTTTGTTTCCCTATTAACGTATATTTAAAGAGGCCACTGTAATAATGAAAAAAAAATAGAAAGTATAAATACAATTTAGATAAATGTCACTACCTGAATTTATTTTTTAAATAAATAAAATAAAATAATTGCACGTCAGTTTACTAAAATTTAGGAAGTATATTATCAATTACTAAAAATACAAATGAGGTGAGTGTAATTAATTTTATTAAGAAGAGAAAGTAAATGTAATTTTCCCTTTTATTTGAAATACAAAATTATATGGCATATTTTTATAACATTATTTCAATATCATTATGTTAGAATTATTTAACAAAAATAAGCTGAAATGATAGACCAGTTGTTTAGCTAAGTTGACATTTTTAAAAAGGATTCTCAAGCTTTACTGTTGAAATTGAATAATAATTTACTTGTTGAAAATTTTATGACATTCAAATAAGTAAGAATTAAGAATGAATGAGTAAATAAAAAAAATATATTGAATTAAATTAAAAATATTCTCTAAGGTGATATTTATAAATTTTTGAACTTATAACTTATTTCAATAATGACCACCATTATCGAATATTACGCCGATTGATACCAAGACGTGGGGTGATTACTTTTACTAGAGATATAAGTTGTACTAGTTAGTTCTCACGATTATATGTGAATATTAACTGCTATATATTTTCCTATACTAGGTAGGACAAAACATTTTCTTTTTTTTCTTCATTTATACTCACTTGGAATTGTAGTTTGCTGGTTTAGTATGTCAAAAAAAAAAAAAAACATGAAAAGTTATCTCATTTTAACTTTTGTCATCTAGTTTGCTCGTGTCATTTAGTTATTTTACTCAGCAGTTTTATCCTCTCTTTTTTTTTCCTCAAAGTTTGGAATGACCATGTTGATTGCTCTAAAATCATTGAAGATGTTTAACAAGGTTCTTATTCGGGTTATTCGGGTTGTTCCATATTTAACTTGAGACAAAAGCTCAAAAGTGTTAAGGTGGCCTTAAAATGTCGAAACAAAAGTGTGTTTGGTGATGTTAATAAAATTTGTTCTTGATAAACAAGTTGTTCTTATTGGCATTCAAAATAAATTATTGCACAAAGTTATTCTGTTTTGGCTGAATTGATATCTAAAGAGAAACTTGTCTTTGATGATCTAACTTTGGCTTTAGATATGCAATAAAAATTTTGGCAAGTGAAAGCACGAGTTGTTGGTACAATGATGGTGATAGAGGTACTAATTTTTTTCATATTATTTTTAAGGGTGTTTCTTCGTGCCCTATAACAATTTTTTCTCTGCACCTCATCATTTTTAGAAAAGATTGTTTCTTTTAAAAATGACTTTCGAATTACTCTTTCTAAAATGTTTTGGAACATATTTTACAAAACATATTTTATGAATCTTGGATTTACCACTCTAGAAGTAAAAAAATTAGTTCTATAATAGTTTTTTGTTTTCTGAATTTTCTATTCCGAAAACACTTTTTCTTACATAACACCCCTATTTCGGAATCACCCAAAATTTTCAATTTGAGTATTTCAAAAAAATATAGGGGTACAGGAAGAAACACCATGTGCTTTTAAATATAGAAGGGTGATCATATTTGAAAGTTGGTTGACTATGATATTTTCTTGACTGAAAAATAAAAAATAACAAAGTGATTCACATATTTTGCATTATTGGCACTAATCATAATTTGATTGTTATGGATAGTTTTGGGGAAATGATTTGCTTACTCTTGAGGCTACTAACGAATAGATAAAGACTCTGATTTTCAATTTTAATGTTAATAATGTTCTTTGCCCTTTTTGGAGGTTTCTTTTTAAAAACTTACTAGGATTTAGTTTGCAATATCAATTATAAAGTTATCATGTAATCTTTCTCTCAAAATTAGATCCTCCCTACTACGAACTTATTTCTAAAGTGTTAGGAGTTAAGAATCTTAAAGACCATATGCTATAACTATTACTAATTTTGTTTCAAAATCATTACTAAATTTTTGGGCGATAGACTAAGTAATATTGCTAGTTGTATTATCCACCCTCATTAAAATAGTTTTGTTAAAGGAAGGTGAATTAGTGATAGTATTTGCATTGCCTCCAAGGGTATTAATATGCCCTATTCTAAAGCTAAAGGGGTAACGTAGCCAATGAAGATTGATATAAAGAAGACTTTTGACACTCTCAATTGGGACTTCCTACTCTCTATTTTGCATAAATTTATTTTCATGATAAGTTCTGCAACTGGGTTAAAACTATTTTGCACTCGACATTTCTCTCCATGAAGGTTAATGGAGGACTGGTTGACTATTCTAATTATGATGGAGGAGTTCATTAAAAGGATCCTGTCTTCGCTCTTTTGTTTTACATTGTCCTGTTTATTAGATTATCTGTTAATAATGTCTTGTTTGAGTCTTGTTGGTTTTCGCTTCTGGTTTCACTATATATGGACGGGGTTGGTTTAGTAGCTTTCTTTTTTTTTTTATAAAAAAAAAATAAATACATTAAAGGGGACACTTTAGGTGTTCCAATCCTTATCCAAGAATCAAACTCACTTCCTAGTTGTAAACCGAAAGCCACAAACAGAATTGAAAAGATGGGACAAAGCTTCACTAATTTTTTTGAACTGCACTATGCATGAAATGTGAAATTTCTACTGCAACAACGCTGCAAAAATTCTTCAAATTGGTAGTGTAGCAAAACTGCACAATTCTAATTTCTTATGCAGCAAAACATTTCTAATAAACCACGGTGCCGTTACTTTTTTATTAGCCTTACAGCTGCTGGTTTGGTTTCTCTGGAGCATCCAAGACATCTAAGACAAGGCCCCACCAAACTTCAGAAGGATCTCAGCAGAAGAAGAACTGGACATGGACCAGAGCATCAAATGTTCTTTCTTCTAGTTTTTTTAAAAGATAAGTTTATGTAAATAAATTGGACTCACTTTAGGGGTGCCAAATAGAAGAATAAGTTAGACTAGGGTGTGCTTAGTAATTTGAGTAGGGCGTGCTTAGTAATTTGGGCTTGTGCTAAGCCCACACATTTCATGACAAGTGCTTCTAGGTTTAGGGTTTCTTTAACCTACCTTCTAGAAGGTTTCTCACAAATGACACCCCTACCCCTCTATCATGTTCTAGACACTCTCCTATAAATAAAGTTTCTTGCCTCAGGTATTTGACACATTGAAATTTGAAAGAAAAGAAACTCTGTCAGAGTGTTTAGTGAGCCGAGACTCCTTTTAACATTGGGTCTTATCTTGAGTGTTTTACACTTCAAGTGACGACTTTGCACCACTCATCTTGAAGTACCTCATTCTCCAAGTGGCGTGACAACACTTCTTTCCATAAGTTTCCTTTCATCCCTTTCTCTTTTTCTTCCTTTTTGAGCCATTTCCATTCCTTTTTACATTCTTGTGTTCTTCCTTTCCTTTTTGGTTTCCATATTGTTTCTTTCCATTATATGCTCTTTAAATTTCGCACCTCATCATCATCACCTTATCTTGTGTTTTCTCTTTGCCCTCTAGAAGTGCACCTTCCCACTTACTTAACCACTTGATTAAGTTTGTGTCTAGTGGAAATCTTTGTTAATCTAAAAAAATCATAAACAAAAGAGTAACCTTTAAAATGTACAATCTTAAAATAACTCACATCAGGTAGCCATTACGAAAACACAATGTGCATGAGGATGTAGTCATACATAGATGGAGATGAAAAGTAAAATAAAGTGAGAGAAAATGAAAGAGTACTAAAACTTTATTGAGAAAACTTTTTTACGCGTTTTACACATGTTCTTTTTACACATGTTCTGCAACTTTCATATGCATAGCAATATATACAGAAATAAGAGAGAAATAAAGAAATGGGCTGAGCCCAAACTTATGATAAAAGAGCCCAAAGTCAGAAAACACCAAAAACCAAGCCGATAGCAAAGCTAAACACATAACAAATTATTAAACCGCAGCTATCTTTATTTCATAATGCAATATTTTTAAGAGGATTTCTGAATGAAATATTATATATGCTAAAAGGGAAAAGATTGACAAAAGTAACAACGAGAAACAAAATACAATAAACAGCTCAAGTAAAACCAAAGAAGCACAATGTGAGGAGATGAAACAGGGTAAAATAAACATGAATTTGTTAACTGTAAGCTATACTCAGAAAAACAAGGATAGGATCATAAAAAAATAAATTGCAATGAAAGACACAAGGGTTAATTCCATAACTCAAGGGATCCTGCTTTTCTCAAAGAAGATGAATTGTAATAAGGACACATGAATTGATTCCATAACTCAAGGGATCCTGTTATGTTCTCAAAGAAGAACATTAACTTAGCAGAAGTCACACATTACCATTTTCTTAAAGAATTTAATTAATGTATTTTCCTTTGGCTCAGGGCAAGAATCCATTTTCAAGTCATTTGATTCACCATATATCAGATAGGCAGCTGTGTTCTTGACCACCAATCCATGACCAAAACTCACAAAAATCTCCACCTTGTCTCCTGACCCTAAATTTGACATAATGCCAGACCAATCTTCATCATTAAAGGAAATTACCGTGCCATGGTTGTGTATGTGGCATGTGTAATTCGTGTAATTAACAATAATGACAGTAGTAAGTTTAGGTTCAATGATTTTGGAGGTTGATAAGTAAACAACGCACAAAGCCATTCCCTTCACGACACGATCTTGTGGCATAGTGAAAGAAACAGAATGTCCATCACCCATATGGGCAAACCAATAAGGATCATTGTCACCTGGGAGAGAAACATCACATGACTCACTGCTTGCAAATACCTGTATCATGTCGTAAACAAGGGCGTATTTAGTTAAACAAAAATGTTATACATGATTAAAATAAATGTGGTTAATAGTTTTGTTGTGTATACATCACCATCTTTTTTTTTAGTGATTTAGAATCCATTTATGTTTCTGTCTCTTAGTTTATATTTCTACTATCAATGGGAATAAAGCAAACATGAAGCTAGTAAAGCAAGAAAGTGGAAATCAATTTGGTAGTACTTAGTATAAGCATAATGACTTGTTAGTTGATTACTAAAATCAGATACTTTTAGATGAAGTCGTGGTGCTAAAAGTTCAGTATTGTAGTTTCTATTAATACTTCATTAGGATTATTTTATGTTCTCAGAAATAATAGCTAAAATAATGGTCAAGGTAGTAAACAAAGGGAAAACTAGAGAAGAACCTTAGGTATGAATTCGTTTACAGTATTGAAGAATTCTTTGTATCTTCCAACACCAGTCAGAAAAGACTTGAGGTGATTCTTTGAAATTGCTGATTCTGTAATATTTCCACCATATTCGACCACTATACTTTTTACTTGTTCAGATAGATGAAACTCAGGGTCACATGCCACCAAAACACTTCGGATATTCGTAAGGTTTCTAAGAAATGGTGCTATATCATCCCAGCTATTATCCTCCATATCCATGAAGGAAATAATATCAGATAGGGGATTCATTGTTGGCGACATCCGAGATCGAATGATAGAAGAAAAAAGATTATGTGACAATCCCTCATATTCACGTAGGGATATAAATCCAATGTTTTTTGGGCTTACAATTGTAAAAGGAAATTGTTTCATAGTTGTATTTTCAGCAATTATAGTTATGAAGGATTTTATTCTCACTATATCTTTTTCCATTAGGCCAATCTTCGAACAACCAGATAGAATCAGAGTTTTTAAACATTTCAGCTTATATATCTCTTCGGGAAGATTGCTTAGACTTGTACAGTCCTTCAAATTTAGCAGTATAAGATTGCAGAGACATCCAATAGAAGGGTGTACTTGGCTCAATCTTGGACAATCTTTGAGAATGAGCTGTTCAAGACTTGGTAGTCCGGAAAAGTCAGGGGTTTCTATCAAGTACTTGGAGTGACTAAGATTAAGGACTTTTAGCCACGCCAAAACCTTCAAGAAGATAGTTTTTGATAAAATATTAGAGAAGTAAATGAGAAAACAAAATAGTTATAAGTGGAAGCAAATAATGATTTTAAAAGAGAATGACACGTGATAAAAACCTGGGGTTCTTTCCAAACGAATTGAAGAAGACTGTGTTTTAAGTCAATCACTATTGCATCATGCAAATAAAAGTCGTTAGGTAGGTATTCTGAAGAAAACCCTCGCAAACTGATCCATCTCAGTTTCTTAGAATGGTACTCAGAATCTCCATCGAGTTTCAGCAGTCTTGATGGGTCTCTTAAGTGTAAAGGATCGCGTCCGAAGAAATCTCTACCGGTAGGCAATCTCTGAATGACTTTTGTGTCCATAGATGAAAAGAGCTAAGAAAAAGAGATATATTGCACATGAGAAAGCAACCACTTCCAAAGGAAGTTTCAAAAGCATAGATAAAGAATGCTCTTACCGTATTCTCTAACAGTGAATATCTTGAATCCTTATCAAACCACAGTATACTGTTCTCAGCTTCCTGTCCTGAAATTTCACGAATAATTTCTCTTCCCATTTCTCGTAGCAAAGGATGCATTCCTAATTTGTTATTCTTATTAATTTGTATGAGACTACGCTTTATGAGAACTCTTATTCCACTATCTGCGTCTATTCCACTATCTGCTTCTATTCCACAGCCATTTAGGATCTTCGTAACATCCGTTCTGCTCTTACCAACAAAGGAACAACATATATCAAGAAATAAATCTAGGTAGTCCTCCACAATAAGAAACTACACTTCCTGCAAGGAAACCGTATTCTTGTTTTGGTATTGCTTCTCTAAATGCGTGCCAACAAAGAAGCTCAAGGGACTCGTTTGCGTTCATTAACTTTACCTGAAGAACAGAATCAGCTTCATATATCCTCACTAGGTTTTCAGGTCTTGTTGTAATGATTATTACACTTCCTCCTCCAAACCAATGACGGCATTCCCATAGTAATGGTCAATTAAACTCAGACACATCGTCAAGTACAATGAGCACCCTTTTCCCAAAAAGTCTTTCCCGAATCATACTTCTTCCCATCTCAAAGCTATCTACATCTACCTTTGTTTTTAGGACATCCGAAAGAAATTGTTCTAGTAAAGGAAGATTCTCTCTTATTCCGCTAACTTGTCCAATATCTTCAATGAAACTTTTCTCCGTGAATGTACCATGAATTTGATGGTAAATGGCTTTAGCAAGGGTGGTTTTACCAGATCCTTCCTGTCCACATATCGCTATCATACAAACTTCCGTGGATTTAGATTTGATGGTTCGAATCAGATCCTCCATGTGCAATTGTAATCCAACTGGAAATTTAGTAGCAGATAAGGCTGCTAAATTAAGAATGGTCTTAACAATTTTGTCCACTAGTTCAGCATCACTCCTTCAAGGTCAATAACAATTATAGAAAAGTCATGTATTACCAAAATTGAAGTGCAGGCTTAGTAAGTGAGTGATTTACCTGTAATTGCTCCCATCCCATCCAAAGAAATTTGCAGCTTTGGTGAGTGCATGGCTCCAGCTGGACATGCCATGCCTTAGTTGTTCTTGTGAGAATGTTTGGTGTGCAGTTGCTTTGAAGGCTTTTCCAAAATGACCCTTCTGAAGACGTACATCAGATGGCTGAATTTCGTAATAAACAGGCAGAATATGTCGGCAATAAGTTTGGTGCCATTTGATGATTTGTTGAAGCTGATGAAGACACCAAGCAGATTGTGAATAGGATTTGGTGAAAACAACAATTGCTACACGAGAGAGATCGAGAATAAGTTGTTGGATGTGAATTGGGTGGACTGCATTGGGGTGGTGAAGGGAAGTGGTGAAGCCAACAGCAGAGAGGGCAGAATCGAGATGAGAAACAAATCTCCTTTGAATGTCTTCTCCATAAAAGTTGATGAGCACATCGTTCATCTGCGGAAGTTTGGACGATGAAGACTCTAATTCCATGGAAGAAATTGATGACGTCATGAAGTGTTAGAAGAGAAAGCAAACAATAATGGAACACAGTCAAAAAGATGATCTTTACAGACACAACCATTCAAAGTAGCCAAAGATTAATACATTTTCTTATAGTCGTGGAAGCGCGTGAATCGCAGCACCCATTTTACTTTAGCCACTTAAAAAGTTAGACCAACACCCACTCTGAACCACCGAAAAAACTATTACACTAGTAAGTATATTATTGTTCTAATTATATTCTGTTTTTTTTTTAAAACTTTACCTATTCACTTTACTTTTTTGTTTTAAATGCATTATGTTATCTCTCTTTTTATGTTAGGCACGTATCTCTTTAAATTTTATAAGAATAAAAAAAAAAAAATTCTTCCATGGATTTGCTAACAGCATCTCATAGACTGCAGAGCCAAGACACCTGGAAGACTTCCGTACACCTCACTCCAGTTAGCATCACCCCCTTCGTACCTGCTTCACTTAAATTCATGACCGCATCACCACACTTTGCTGCTTATGCACACTCTCTTACTCAATCTTCCTTCGTCTTCCTTCCTCCAAAAAACCTCTCCATAAGAGTACTACGCTTGCTGCATAATGATACAAAATCCAACCCTTTTAAAGGGCCCAGAGCTGCATAATTTTGCAGAACAATTCAGTACCTGATTTGCACTTACTAATATTTGCTCTGCACCTCCCACTTCTGCAACTTCCTACATGGTCAACCCAAAACACAGATTTGCTATTCCCACTGCCACCCCTTGAGCTTGATTCACTTTGATTCCACACTCAGCATGTTCTGCCATTGCTTTCAACCTCTGCCTAACCCACCCATCTCAGACTTCTTTTGACCAGCACACTATGCTTCCATGTGGGCCACCCCTCCCCACTACATATGACTTTTAATGCATTGGATAGGGTTTAAGTACCAATCCGGGAAGAAATAATTGAAAGAGTGCGTCTTGTATTTCATCCGCATCCACGATATAAGTTGTGTCATGTGGAAAATTTCTTCTGCATCACACTAGTGCAAAATAAAGAAAAAAACACTCTTTATTTAGTGCGGTTTTACGTTCACACGTATTCGTAAAAAACGCGGTAGCATTTTTTAAATTAATTTGATTTACAAATGCAGCTATTTGTATAGCCGCATTTGTAAATCAATATTTGTAAATCAAAGCGCTTTTATTTACAAGTGCGGTTTTATATTTAGCCGCATTTGTAAATCTTTTTTTATCCTAAATTTTGAAGCGCGCCACACACTTTCAAATTTTCTTTCTCCTCTTCGTTTCTACCACACTCTTTCATTTTTTTTCTCCTCTTTGTTTCGCGTTTGCACTGTTCTTGCTCACGTTTGTGCTTCGTGTTCATCTCTTCTACAGCTTCATTCATTTTGTTTTGGTACCTTTGTAAGTTTCTTCGAGCTCTCTTTCTTCTTCATCCATGGATGTATAAATCTTTTTCGTTTTTCTTACATTGTTTGGTTTCTTGCATTGCTCAGTATTGTTTCATTGCCTTCGTGGTTTCATGTGGGTTTTTTGGTTTGCTCCGTCATTGCTTCCCTGTCCGCTGTCGTCGTCGTTGCTAGCGCTCTCGTGCCACTCTTCATCAACGTTGCCCTCACATAAGGTTGGGGGTGTTTTAAAGTTTTTTATTTTTTTTAATGTTTTGAAGCATATACAAGTGCGACTACGAGAAATAGCCGCATTTATAAATGGTTTTTATAAGTGCGGCTTTATAGCCGCACCCTTATCTCTTCAATTTATAAGTGCGTGCTGATCAAATGCGGCTATATAGCCGCTCTTATAAATATAAAATAACCGCACTTGTTTTGCCTTTTTGCACCAGTGTCAGGAACCCCTTCTTAAAGATGACAATATTTCTTTGATCGCAAATACCTTTTACCACTGCTACCACACACCTTTCCAAACCAAATTCTGCTTAATGCTCATATGTGCTAAGTGGAAGTTCTCGAAATGACTCTTCTAGTCCATATTTTGTACAAACAGGATGCCTACCCAATTAAAGTAGAGAGACCACATTCGTTGTGCGATGGAGCATTCTAAGAAAAGGTGTTGAGAGGACTTATCCGAAGCTTGGTAAAGGGCATATGTAGTGAACTAATCAACTCTCATCTCTCGATTAAACTAATACGTGTTGGGATTCTATCCCCTCCAGGCAATAGTCAGGACATTGGGCAATGCTTTGGCCTGCCACAGCTGTTTGAACACCCCATGTAAAGGGTTTATGTAGAAATTAGCCAAGCACTCATAAGCTGATTGTTTGAACACCCCATGTAGAGGGTTTATGTAGAAATTAGCCAAGCGCTCATAAGCTGATTTCACAGAAAACTTTTTTTAATATAATTATCTTTTCTCCAACTCTTTTTGGTTCTTAAAACAAAAGTTAAATGTTTTATGGTATTTCAACTTTGTCTTCATCAACACTTTTGATACAAAATATTTATAAAGGTGCTGACCAAGAAAAGATTATATAGGTTTTTTTATCATGAAATTTCTTTATTAGACTTAGAGATGAGATGATAAGTCCATAAACAACTGTAATTTTAACATCTTTAATATTATTGCTTTACATTTGAAGTGTTGACTTCAATTCCTTTGATGGACTTCTGCTCTTCGTCGTCATCATCATCTTCGATCCTTTTTTTGTTTTATGAGAACTTGTAATTCGTCAAGTAATTTTAAATTTTGAAACAAAATATATAGTTTTTTATCCACAAATGTCTCATCAGATCTCAGATCTTTGAAGAGTATACTTCAATTCCTTTGATGGAGTTCTCTTCTTCGTCTTCATCATCTTCATCCTTCTTAAAATCAGAACCCCAGTTCATGTACGATGTGTTCATCAACTTTTGGGGAGCAGACATTGATTAAGGAGGAGAATCTGCAGGAGGGAATGGATCTGGAAGAACACATGCGAGCAATAGCAACCTCTAAGATTGCAATAATTGTTTTCTCCAAATCATACACTGAATCTACCTGCTGTCTTCTCCAGCTTGAAAAAATCATTGAAGGCCACGAAACATTTGGTCAAATCATTCTTCCCATATCTTACGAGATTGACCCATTGCATTTTACGTTATTAGAAGAAGGATGATTTCGGAAAAGCGTCGGAAGAAGCTGCACACAAAAGCAATCCATTAATGTGCAGGTGGAGACATGCACTCCCCAGAGCTGTAGGTATCCGTGGTTGGTGTTGAATAAACTTTAAATTTTAATTTGTGGGTTTTAAAATTAGAAGTTATTAGAAAATAGTAGAATGGGAGTTTGGATAGGTGAAAGGCCAAAAGTTGTGAGTGAGATTTTAATTATGTTGTTAGTGGAGTTTTAAGGCTATAATGAAGATGTTTTCTAGAAGAGCTTCCTAAAGCCTATAAATAGGATGCTCTCTCAATTGTAAGACACACCACAGAAAGAAATACAATTTAGAGAGTTTTACAAGAAGAGAGTGTTTTCTTTAGAGAAAATCCAAGTGTGAGTGGTTGTTAGTTTTACAATTTGGTATCAAGAGCCAATGGTGAATGTGACAGGTCAAATACCACTACCACGGTTAACGAAGGCGACCAGATATGACAACTGGAGCATTCAAATGAAAGCTCTTCTCGGTTCTCAAGATACATGGGAGGTGGTCGAAGAAGGTTTTGAAGAACCAACAAATACCACGGGTTATATGGCGGCTCAAACCAAGGCGTTGAAAGAGATGTGATCGAAAGATAAGGCAGCTTTGTACATGTTGTATACAGCTGTTGATGAGGCAATTTTTGAGAAGATTGCTGGTGCATCCACTTCAAAGGAAGCATGGAACATGTTGGAGAAGGTGTTCAAAGGAGCTGACCGAGTTAAGCAAGTGCGTCTACAAAATCTGCGAGGCGAGTTGGAGAACATGAAGATGATGGAGTCAGAAAGTGTATATGACTACATCACGTGTGTACAGGCTGTGGTGAATCAACTCAACCGAAACGGTGAAACGTTGACCGATGCACGAGTTATGGAGAATATTTTGAGAACATTAACCGACAATTTTGAGAGTATTGTGTGTGCGATAGAAGAGTCAAAGGACTTAGCAACGCTCATTATCGACGAGCTCGCCAGTTCTCTTGAGGCACACGAGCAACAGAAGAAGAAGAAGGAGGAGGAAACACTGAAGCAAGCACTTCAAACCAAGGCGTCAATCAAAGACGAAAAGGTACTGTATCATCAAAATTCTTGAAGTAAAGGGCATGGCCGTGGAAGTCGTGGAAATGGTTGCGGTGGTAGAGGCAGTAGTCATGAAGGGTACTATAAGGAGAAGGAACAGTCGAGCCAACCAAATTGGCGTGGAAGCGGACATGGTCGAGGAAGAGGCAGCCGATCAAATTACTCCAACATTGAGTACAAATGTCACAAATATGGTCACTATGCGAAGGATTGCAACTCCGAAAAATGTTATAATTGTGGTAAAGTGGGGCATTTTGTGAAAGATTGTCGAGCATATATAAAGATAAAAGAGACAACCAACCTAGCCTTGGAAGACGAAACGAATGAAGGTGTTCTCTTGATGGCTCAAAATGAAGTCAACATTAACAGTGACACTCTGTAGTACCTCGACTCAGGAGCAAGCAACCATATGGGTGGTCACGAGTACCTATTCAAAGATATGCAATAGATTGAAGATGGTCATGTGTCGTTTGGAGATGCATCAAAGGTGGAGGTCAAAGGCTGAGGTACGGTTTGCTACTTACAAAAGGATGGCTTAATTGGGTCACCCCAAGATGTTATTATGTACCAGCCTCAAGACCAACATTTTGAGTATGGGGCAACTCACGGAGAAAGGTTACTCGATATTTCTGAAAGATCGGCTACTACACTTGAAGAACAAGCAAGGGTGTTTGGTTGCTCGAATCAAGATGGCAAGAAATCGGATGTACAAGCTGAATTTGAGAAGCATACTAGAAAAATGTTTGCAAGTCAACATAGAAGATAAGGCATCGTTGTGGCATCTCCGTTTTGGTCACCTACATCATGGTGGCCTAAAAGAGTTAGCGAAGAAGAATATGGTGCACGGGCTACCCAACATGGACTACGAGGGAAAATTTTGTGAAGAATGTGTCCTCAGCAAGCATGTGAGAACCTCGTTTCCAAAGAAGGCTGAATATTGGGCTAAGCAACCTCTCGAATTGATTCATACCAATATATGTGGACCATTTACTCCAGAGTCCTTTAGCAGTAAAAGGTATTTCATTACCTTCATTGATGATTTCTTACAGAAAACTTGGGTTTATTTTCTGAATGAAAAATCTGAGGTATTTGAGGTGTTCAAAAAGTTTAAAGTGATTGTCGAGAAGGCAACTGATAGACAGATCAAAGTTGTACGATCTGATAGAGGTGGTGAGTATACTTCGAAGACTTTCATGGAGTATTGTGAGGAGCAAGGCATAAGGCGATTTCTAACCGCACCGTACACTCCTCAACAAAATGGTGTGGCCGAGAGGAAGAACCAGACCATTCTCGACATGGTTCGATCAATGCTTAAGAGCAAAACGATGCCAAAGGAATTTTGGGCGGAAGCTGTGCAATGCGCCATCTATGTGCAAAATCGATGTCAACATGTGAAGTTAGATGATCAAACACCTCAAGAGGCGTGGAGCGGACAAAAGCCGATAGTCTCTCATCTCAAAGTGTTTGGTAGTGTGGCTTATGCACACGTCCCAGATCAACGAAAGAATGAAGCTCGAAGACAAAAGCAAAAGATACATTTTTATTGGGTATGATGAGAAAACAAAAGGTTACAAGCTACTTGACCCAATAAGCAAGAAGGTGGTGGTGAGTCGTGATGTGCAAATAAATTAACAAGTGAGTGGGATTGGAACAATTCTTCAGAGGTTATAATTGAAGAATCATCAGTCATTGCACTGACAAGTATAAATTCCGAAACTACCGATGATGAAGATGAACCACAACAACCTAAAATACGAAGTCTGCAAGATTTGTATGATTCGATAAATGAGGTACACCTTGTATGTCTTTTGACAGATGTAGAAAATATCATCTTTGAAGAGGCGGTCCGAGACAAGAAGTGGCAAACTGCCATGGATGAGGAGATTAAAGTGATTGATCGCAACAACACATGGGAGCTAACAGAATTGCTAGAGGGAAGTAAGCCCATTGGTGTGAAGTGGGTATTCAAGAAAAAAGATGAATGCTCAAGGCGAGATAGAGAGGTACAAGGCGCGACTCGTTGCGAAGGGATACAAACAAAAGGAGGGAATCGACTGTGATGAAGTGTTTGCTCCAGTTGTAAGAATGGAGACAATTCGATTGTTCATTTCCCTAGCAGCTCAATTTAAATGGCCGATATTTCAAATCGATGTCAAGTCGGCATTCTTGAATGGTGTGCTTGAAGAAGAAGTCTACATCGAACAACCACCCAGGTACATGAAAATTGAAGAAGAGAAGAAGGTGCTAAAATTAAAGAAGGCACTTTACGGGTTGAAGCAAGCACCATGGGCATGGAATACTCGTATCGATACATACTTCAAGGAGAACGGGTTCGTGCAATGTCCTTATGAGCATGCTCTTTATGCAAAGAACAGTGGAGGTAACATGATATTTGTTGCCCTTTATGTTGATGATCTCATTTTTATGGGTAACAATAATGAGATGATAGAAGAGTTTAAGGGCACAATGAGACGAGAATTTGAGATGATAGATTTGGGATTGATGAATTTTTTTCTTGGCTAGGAGGTTAGACAAAAAGAGACAGGTATTTTTGTATCACAGGAGACATATGCAAAAGAGATTTTGAAGAAGTACAAGATGGCAAACTGCAACCCAGTATCAATACCAATGGAACCAGGTGCAAAACTCTCAAAGTTCGATGGAGGAGAACGTGTTGATGCAAGTAGATACCGGAGTTTGGTAGGAAGCCTTCGTTACCTCACATGCACGAGGCCGGATCTTTCATTAAGTGTCGGCATCATAAGTCGATTCATGGAGGAACCGGTTTACTCACATTGAAAGCTGTTGAAGCGAGTCCTACAATACATCCAAGGTACTGTATCACTTGGATTATTCTACTCAAAAACAGAAGATTTCAAGTTGGTGGGTTACTCTGACAGCGATTGGTGTGGAGACATAAATGATCGGAAAAGCACATCGGGATACATATTCTTTATGGGCAATACAACATTTTCTTGGCTTTCAAAGAAGCAACTGACCGTGACACTATCGATGTGTGAAGCTGAATATGTGGCAGCATCTTGGTGTGTATGTCATGCGATATGGCTTAGAAACTTGTTGAGCAAGATGGAGCTAAAGCAACTAGGTGCAACCGTGATTCAAGTTGACAACAAATCAGCAATTGAGTTGGCAAAGAACCCAGTGAACCATGAAAGAAGCAAACACATTGACGTTCGTTTTCACTTTATCCGTGATCATGTAAAGGAAGGAAGTGTGGAATTGGTGCATGTGTGGCAAGTCAGGATCAAGTTGCGGATATCTTCACAAAATCGCTACTGAAAGTACTTTTCGACAAATACAAGAAGATGATTGGCATGATGGATGGTAGAAACATTAAAGTTTATGGGGTAGTTTTGTTGAATAAACTTTAAATGTTAATTTGTGGGTTTTAAAATTAGAAGTTATTAGAAAAATAGTAGAATGGGAGTTTGGATAGGTGAAAGGCCAAAAGTTGTGAGTGAGATTTTAATTATGTTGTTAGTGGGGTTTTAAGGCCATAATGAAGATTTTTTCTAAAAGAGTTTTCTAAAGCCTATAAATAAGTACTCTATCAGTTGTAAGATACACCACAGAAAGAAATACAATTTAGAGAGTTTTACAAGAAGAGAGTGTTTTCTTTAGAAAAAATCCAAGTGTGAGTGGTTGTTGGTTTCACAAATAATAGATATATGGAATTTAATGTAGAGTGATTGTGTGTTGTGGGCATAGGGTACTTCGGGATTACGTATAAAAAATATTAATCTTTGCAGCACTAACCTGGTTTTTTTAATACAATTATCTTTTCTCCAACTCTTTTTGGTTCTTAAAACAAAAGTTAAATGTTGTATGGTATTTCAACTTTGTTTTCATCGACATTTTTGATACAAAATATTTATAAATTCTTTTTAACAGTAAATAAAAAATAAAAAATAAAAAAAAATATTTCACGGATGTTGCCATCCTTATTAAAAAAGGTGCCGACAAAAAAAATTATATAAGATCTTTTATCATGACATTTCTTTATTAGACTCAGAGATGAGATGATAAGTCCAGAAACAACTGTATTTTCAATATCTTTAACATTATTGCTTTACATTTGAAGTGTTGACTTCAATTCCTTTGATGGACTTCTGTTCTTCGTCGTCATCATCTTCTTCAATCCATTTTTTGTTTTATGAGAACTTGTAATTCGTCAAGTAATTTTAAATTTTGAAACAAAATATATAGTTTTTTTATCCACAAATGTCTTATCAGATCTTAGATCTTTGAAGAGTTGACTTCAATTCCATGGAGTTGGTTTCTTCATCATCATCATCATCTTCTTCATCCTTCTTAAAATCAGAACCCCAGTTCATGTACGATGTGTTCATCAACTTTTGGGGAGAAGACACTGGTAGAAAGTTGGTTTCTCATCTCCATTCTGTCCTTTTACAAGCTCAAGTAAAAACTTTGATTAAGGAGGAGAATCTGCAGGAGGGAATGGAGCTGGAAGAACACATGCGAGAAATAGCAGCCTCTAAGATTGCAATAATCGTTTTCTCCAAATCATACACTGAATCTAACTGCTGTCTTCTTCAGCTAGAAAAAATCATTGAATGCTTCAAAACATTTCGTCAAATCATTCTTCCCATATTTTATGAGATTTACCCATTGGATTTACGTTATCAGAAGGAGAATGATTTCGGAAAAGCGTTGGAAGAAGCTGCACACAAAAGCTATTCAGGAGAGCAACTGGAGAATGCATTGTCCACGTGGAGCCGTGCACTCACCACAGCTGCAGGTATCAGTGGTTGGGATGTCAGAGATTTCAGGTAAACAGACGAATCCTTCGTACTTTCTTCTGTTTGAGACTGAATGAAGCATATGCTAAGATTGTATTTATTTTTCGTAATACATTACCCTTCGTCTTCAAGGGATGATGCTGCACTTGTGAAGCGAATTGTTAGCCGCGTTCTTGAATTGCTGGACTATGAAGACTTGTCTATTACCCAATATCCTGTTGGATTAGACTCGCGGGTGGAAAAGGTGATTGGATGTATTGAAAATCTTTCCACCAAAGTGTGTATGATAGGGATATGGGGAATGGGAGGATCAGGTAAAACTACCATAGCCAAAGCCATCTATAATCGAATTTATCGTCAATTTATTGGTAAGAGTTTTATTGAAAATATTAGAGACGTTTGGGATCAAGTAGATGGAAGGCATGTTGATTTGCAAGAAAATCTTCTTTATGGTGTCCTAAAACCCAAGCTCGAGGTGGACAGCGTTGGGATGGGAAGAACTATGTTCGAGAATAGACTTTCTCGAAAGAAGTTGCTGATTGTGCTTGATGATGTGAATGAGTTTGGCCAATTAGAAAACATATGCGGGAATCGTGAATGGTTCGGTCAAGGAACTCTGATAATCATTACAACTAGAGAACTTTATCTACTGAACCGACTCAAAGTTGATTATGTTTATGAAATGGATCATATGAACGAAAATGAGTCCCTTGAACTTCTTAGTTGGCATGCCTTTGGAAAAGCAAAACCAAGAAAAGACTTCAATGAACTTGCAAGAAACATGATTGCTTATTGTGGAGGAGTACCACTAGCTCTTGAGGTCCATGGTTCCATTTTATATAATAAGACAATGGAAGAGTGGGAAAGTGTATTGTCAAAAGCAAAAGTAAAACCCAAAACTGAAGAAATCTTGAGCTTAAGTTTTGAGGCTTTAAGCTATATGGAAAAAGATATATTTCTTGATGTATGTTGTTTCTTTGTTGGTAAAGACAGAGATGATGTGACAGAGATACTAAATGGGTGTGGATTACATGCTGATATTGGAATAACAGTTCTCATGGAACGTGGTCTTATAAAAGTTGAAAGCAACAACAAACTTGCAATGCATCCTGTGTTACGAGACATGGGAAGAGAAATTATTCGTCAAAGTTCGCCAAACGAACCAGGGAAAAGGAGTAGATTATGGTTTGAGGATGATGTAAAAGATGTACTGAAAGAGAATACTGTAAGAACATTCTTTATATGATTTTGAAACTTATTTTGAAAGTGTTTTCTTTTTGAAGTGCAATGCATGTGTTGTTAACCTGTTAAGCTCAGCATTAAGTATCGATGATCAACACATATTGAGAGATTTCTCAATTCTCTGTCTTTGCTATATTCATCACAGGGAACAAACGCTATCCAGGGATTGTCCCTCAAACTGCATTCAACCAGCAGATATCCCTTCAAAGCTCATGCTTTCAAGGAAATGAAGAGATTAAGACTGCTGCAACTGGATCATGTACAACTTAGTGGAGATTATGGATACTTTTCTAAACAATTAAGATGGATTTGTTGGCAAGGGTTTCGTTCTAAGTACATACCAAATAACTTTCATATGGAAAATGTAATTGCAATTGATTTAAAACATAGTCATCTTCAACTCGTCTGGAAACAACCCCAGGTATTTATTATATGCTTTTTTTCTTTTAAAACTCAAATGTTAATTAAAATAGATATAGTATAATTGGTTCCGGTTATAACTATTGCATTTTTCTATTTTCTTTTCTAATATTTTTTAAAACAACTGTCTTTGTAGGTTTTAGAGTGGCTAAAATTCCTTAATCTTAGTCACTCCAAGTTCTTGAGAAAAACACCTGACTTTTCGAGACTACCAAGTCTTGAAAAGCTCATTCTAAAGGATTGTCCAAGTTTGTGCGAGGTACACCAATCCATTGGAGATCTCCACAATCTAGTACTGATAAATTTGAAAGACTGCACAAGTCTAAGAAATCTCCCCAGAGAGGTGTACAAGTTGAAATCTTTAAGAACTCTCATCCTCTCTGGTTGTTTCAAGATTAATCTATTGGAAGAAGATATAGCGCAGATGAAATCCAGACGAAATCTTTAAGAACTTTCATCCTCTCTTGTTGCTGAAAATACAGCTGTGAAACAAGTGTCTTAATGGTTAATTTACACAAAATGCACATTACAGATACACAAGCATGGCACAGTAATTTGCTTTATATGATGAAGATTGGCATGGCATAATGTCAAATTTAGGATATGGAGACAAGGTGGAGATTTTTGTGAGTTTTGGTCATGGATTGGTGGTCAAGAACACAGCTGTCTATTTGATGTGTGGTGAATCAAATGACTTGGTAAAAGAACCTTTTGAGTACTAAATTATAGTTAAGAAATTCAATGTTTATTTTGCCCTGATTCTCACTTCTCGCATTATACCTTCTTGGCTGTGCTTGAGGCTAAATAATACATAATGAAACGTATGAATGACATTCAGTGTAGGGATAATTTCCTACGATATCTCATACATACTTAAGTTGATAGTCACATTAAGAGAAACCTAAATGGAGATTAAAGAAAATATAGATACGTTCTTAAGGTTCATGCTACTTAAACAAGGTAGTTAAAATGTGGATGGTAGAAGGTTTAATTCAGTTCAATAGAAATCAAAGTTAAGAGAACGATGACGAATATTTTAGTGAACTGGTATCAAGACCATTGATTCGTAGCATATTACCAATACAAGTTCATAAATGCATGATCTCATTAATGATTTAGCCACAACCAAGTGAGTGTCTAGATAAAGTTCGCCATCTATTTTATAGCAGGGGAGAGTATGATTATAGTAAAAAATTTGATGCGATTTCAAGAATGCAGGTTTTATGAACATTCACTGATGCATTACTGTTGAGAAAGAATCCATACCAGACTACTATAGATTTGTTAGTTGGCTAAAGTTTGCTCCATGATAATTTGTTGAATATTTTGTTGAAGCTAAGGTACTTACGAGTTCTATCTATGTCACACTTCTGCAATATCAACGAATTGCCTCGTTCTCTTGAAAAGTTTATTCATTTGAGATATTTGGATCTCGTTTACTCTAAAATCAAGAAGTTACCTGATGGGACATGCAAGTTGTACAATTTGCAAAGCTTACTGCTATCATGTTGTACATTTCTACTTGAATTGTCTCCAGACATAGACAAATTGATTACTCTGCGCCATATGGATCTAAGTGGAACCAAGTTGAAGAAGATGCCCACAAATTATTTAAAATGTCTCAAAACTTTGACTTCCTTTGTTTTCAGCAAATAGGAGGACAAATTAACGGTTGGAGCATTGAAAAATTTTCCACATTTACAACGAAAGTTTTCCACATTAAACCTGCAACATGTTGTAGTATTCAATAATGCTTTTCAAGCTAATTTGAAAAATAAGGACCTAATTGAGGTGTTAAACTTGGAATTGGCCTACAACACTGAAGATTCACATATTGAGAGAAAGGTACTTCACCAGTTGGAATTCACATTTTGAGAGAGGTGCTTTATCAGTTGAAGGAAAATTTTCTCTACAACCCCATATAATTTTTAAATACCAAATGTAACATTGACATTATATGTTAGGGTTTTTGTTAAGTGGGTGAGTTGTTCTTCATTTTGAAGGTTTTGATTCCTTGTGGTGGGTATTTGTGGGTGGTTATTGGTGGTTGTGGTTGGAGGTGGCTGTTCGAGGCGATGAAGGTTATTTGGTGAGGTGAGTTCTGCGTTTTTTTCATGGTTTCCCGTTTGCATTTTTTCTTTTCGTTTTCTTCTTGTATATCGGATTGCACAAGGTGGAATACCTCCATTGTTGAAGTGCATACCAAATTGGTCAACTCGAAAGCACAAACCGAATCCGGCATTGTATACAAGATTGTACAAGCCGATTTGTCTTTTAAATTTACAAACTAGTTTGTGCAATCTAGTATATAATGTTGGATCCGTCTCTGCTTTCGAGTTGAAGAATCTAGTATTCAATTTGTAAAAATTTAAAGAAATTCGTTTTCTAAGATCCAGTATACAATATAATTAAATTACTTCTCTATTTTTTTATTAAGGTAAGTGAATTTTTATATTGTTTTGTTATTTATAAATTTGAATGTTTTAGGTCACTTATTGTTTAATTATGGTTAGGGAGTCAAAAATGTGGATGAATAATTCTGAAGAATTAGAAAAAAGTTATGATATGGATAACTTAATAAATTATGAAGTTATTAAATATGAATTGGTCGAAGCAAATTATGGTAGTCATTTTACAACTATGAGGTCAAACTTGTACATTTGGACTTGGCTTTGTAATAGTCGTTGTTAGATATGACACCGAAAATTGAAGACAAGGTAAACAGACATTTGTGCTGCTAAGTTGTGAGAAGGGTGGTAAGTATGTAAAATACAAGCATGAAGTGGATAAGTGTTACAAGTATAAAAAAATGTAACTGTCCATTTCAATTGCTATGCAGGTTGGATATTGAAGGTATGATATTGAAGGTATTATGTGGTACTCATAGGTTGATCATGTTTTCTCGCTTCTAATCCAATAGGAGCATCATTTTCATGTACTTGTTGACGATCCTTATACTTTGACTTACTTTCCTTCCTTGACACGAGGATGTGGTGGTTCTGGTGTTCGATCTTAGCCTTCCTCAACTTTCGGTAGGGATCATGTCTATGATCGGAGTTCTCAAGTGTGTGCTCATTTTGATTGTCTTCGTCACACTATTGAAACTTTCTATAAGAAATATGGACATCCTCCTCACATGCAAAATTCTCATTTTGTTCATAATGTTCAATCACTCGGAGATATTGATGAAGGTGATGATATTACTACTCTTCTTTCTCGCGCAGGAGTGTCTTCAACTACAACTATGACTCTAACTCCTGAGCAACATTAGGTCTTAATGACTCTTTTGCAAAATAATATTTGAATGGTACCATTGTTAATCACTGTTCTAGTTCTCTTATGAACAAACCCTCAAGCATTTTTTTCACCTCGTCCAATTTATTTCCCAAAGATACTTGGATCATTGACACAAGAGCTTTTATTCATGTTTGTAACAGTTTGTCCTTGTTTCCTATACATGTTAAACTACCTAATGGTGCTGAGATTCAAACCAAAACAAAATTCTCTAAATTTCTCTTTCTCACACCAATGTGTTTTACGTTCAATCTAAGCTAGTACATCTCCTTTTCGTTCTTTCTAAGGATCAAACTGCATATTTACTTACTAAGCCATTCACACCAAGACCATTTCAATATCTAGTTTCCAAGTTTGGAATGATTCACATCCTTCCAGCTTGCAGATGTTAACATATATGCTTCTTATAACTTTACGGTTTACCTTCAACAATAGTTAGTGTTTCTTTCTTTCTTTGATCTTGCAGCTATTTTTTTTGTTAGTTGTATTAGCTGGTGAAAACATCTTTACGATTGATATAGAATTGATGAACACTCTCACTGGCCTTCAAGAATTGAGTGTTTATGAGCTTCCATCTCTGGAGCTATTTGTAGACGAGGGTTCTGCCTTTTTTTTTTATCAACAAAAAAGAATATATTAAATACTAAGGTACTCCCAACTATATACAAAAATATTATATATGCACAACATCCTGTACAAAAAATATCCAACCAAAGTTGTGTCCAAAGGCATCCAATAAGATCAGGCTGGTAGTATGTGTTAACTCTTTCGACAAGTGTACCAAGTCAATTGTAATATTTTGTCTCAAAAGGCAGATGTTAAATTCACAAGGAATAATTTTCTTAAGATTTTATTTCGTAACATTCACTAAACATCCCAATATGTAAAATAATTTGATAAAAGATGTATTGAAATTGTTCAAAAAAATTGCTTAGATATTAAACAAAAACATAGTAAAGGAATATAAGAATTTAGTTAATAAAATTGGGATTGAAGTTAATCTTTTTCACTCATTTTTATTTTGTATACATAAAAATATATAATACTCTTAATTAAGTGATATTGATGCAACATAAAAATTCATTCACATTGGTTACTCAATTATGAAATTATTAAGATCATCTCCTAAACACTAATTCCTCAATTATTTAGCAGATTTCTTAGCATTAAGAAAAGATGTTATAAAGCATTTGATATATCAAAATCTATTCCTGGCATCAAAATATATGAAGTATTTTCATCTATGTTAGATTCTCATAAATACTTTCTAGTCATATCCAAGGATCCAATTCAAGAATAAAATTAATTTTTGAGCATAAAATGAAAATACCAATATCAAATAGGAACAAAAAAAATCATATATAAATATTACCAAAATACATAAGAGTTTGAAAGGATTGCATTAAATCCCAAAGGAAGGAAATTAGCCACTCATGATAGCCATTTCACGCTCCAAAAGATGATAGCCATTACACGTTCCAAAAGATGATAGCAATCAAGAGCAGAGAGTTGAGAGCTCTTTCATATACAGTTGCTAGGATTTCTCCAGGATGCCTCTTCTCCTTCACTCCTTCATATATATCTTATTTTCGGACTATGGGTAAGTGACACCACTTGATGCAATTCTAGCTTGCATGGCTTTGTGTCTTTTGTTTTATATTTTAGGGGTGCAAAATTTAGTGGAAAGTCATGCTAATGAGTGAAAGAAACTGTGAAGTATTGGTGTATGAAGAATGAAAATGAAGCTTAAGAGAGGTTAGGAAAAATCCTAATAGGTTCCATGCTATAACACTTACAAATAAGGCTAGCAATGAGTGAGCTAAGAGACTATTTAAGACTTAAATTTGGACAGCAATTCAATAGTTTATTCAAAGCTAATTTAAAAGGGGGCTAACAATTGTATTTATGGTGCTATAGGCAGCCAATGTGCAAGCTTTAACCCTAAAAAGTATAAGTGACTCACTCTAATTGGAGCAAATCCTCTCAAATTAGAGATTTATAACTATCTTCCTCTAATTGGATAGAATCCTCTCCATTCTCATAAAGACAAATTGCTTTTTGGCATTGGTGGGAATCCTCTACATTGAGGGGATGACATGTAGACCTTCATTCCTTCCTTACCACTCTATGCTTTCTATTTGCACTTTAGTAATTTATTTGTGCACCCTAGATGATCTAGAGTTGCATTAGGTCCAAGAAGGCCCAATTCTAACTCTAACTAGAATTTTTTTTTCTACTTACACCCTACCCTAAATGGCCCAATACATGGTTCATGAAAATTGGCCTAAAACATGGCCCAAGAAAAAAACTCAAATACAAGGCCAAAATAAAGCCTATACTACTCTATATTTCCTGTTCTTTCCTTTTCTATCATCTCTTTTCTTTCTTTTCTTTCTCCTCTCTTTCATTCTTTTCTTTCTCTCTTTTCTATTTTTTCTAGGTTTTGATATCTTTTGTTTAAACTCTCTCTCAAAAACCTAATTTCCTCTTTTTGCCCATAAGCCTCCTCTTCTTCCTTTTCTATTTGATTTCCTAGATTTTGATATCTTCTATCTAAATTTTCTTTCAAGAACCTAAGTTCTTCTTTCCATCCATAAGCCTCCCTGGGCTCCTTTTGCTACCTTGGATACTAGATGAATAATGATGATCACTCATTTTTGAATTAAAAAAAAAGGTTTTCACAAAGAGTTTGATTCAAAAATTGAGTGATAAAGATTTTCACAAATAGGTTTTGAATTTTTTTTGGGAAGTTTCAAATGAGGTCTACAAGTCAAGATTTCTCCAAGTTTACTCCCACGAAGGAGAGGTGAGTCACTAGGACCGTTTAAGTACCAAATCTTTCCTTAACTAGAGCTTACCTTAGACAATCTTAACCAATTTCTCTCAAAGAGACTTCAAAATTTTTTTTCCTAATTGTGGTGTGTGTGCAAGGCTTCCTAATGATCAAAGCAATGTCAACTACAATGGAAGGAAAGATCATACCATGAAGACTTAAAAATAAAACAAAGCAAAAGCAAGAAATAATTAAAGAAAAACAAGAAGAAATACAAAAGTAAACAAGTTGTGTCCTAGGTGAGAGTGAGTGACACTTAGAGACCCTTGACATACTCTCACTTTCTAATGCACGAATTTATTATTAACTTAATTGGATTTCTTTGAGAGCATTTTCTCAAACACAAAGAAATCAAGAAAATTAGAGACACAAAATGAACTCAAAGGTATACAATGCCAAAATTACCAATATCTTTTTTTTCACTTGTCAAATTCTTCCTTCACTTGGTATTTTCTTGATTTTTGAACCTCAAGTGTGGCCCTCTCCAAATAAGCACAGTCTTAAAAATGAACACCCAAGGAGAAAAATTAGCTTAACAACTCTAAAACCAAAATTCTACTTAAGATGAAATTCACCTTAGGAGGCCAATAAGTAAAAAGTCAAGAAAAACCCAATTTTTAAAAATTGATAAAATCAAATGGCATTAATTTGACAACTTCAAAGAGTAATTTGAAGACACAAAACATGAAATAAAGCTGAAAAAATAGTGAGCACACAAAATGGAAACCTAAGAATAGCACTAGAATGGATTTCAAAAAAAAAAAATCTAGAATAAACATATGCTGAAACTTCCAAAATTTGTGAAAATTTATTCATAACCTATTTGTGTATTAAATATTTATGTGACAATATCAACACAATATGCGATCAAACGCAACAAATTTTAGGTCAAAAAGATGTATACTTTGAGAGATATAAATCAAACACCACAGCACCAACATTCATAAATTGAAACTATTTTTTAGCACTGGCAGAGATGTTTCAAAACTTTACCGGGGAAAATATATAACAAATTTGAGGCTCAAATTTTTATCCCAACTCTACTACACAACAAATAAGGTTTGGTAATAATTTCAGGCCAAAAAGCCCAAGAAATAATGTGCAATAAATTTTATTCTGAGAGCAACACCACACTCAAACTTGATTTCTTTAGCAAAAAATGTCATGGCTTTAATTGTTTATAACTTTTCTATTTCGCGTTTTAGACATGACTTTTTAATTGAACACAAATAATATGTCAATATAAGTCTGTGAATTTTTTGAGATTTGTTTTTATCGAAAAACAAACCCAAAATCAATTCTCAAAACTGAGACAAAATTTCACAAAATTTGGAAAAAAAGACCTAAAGAATGTGAATAAAAAATGACTTAAAGCTTCATGACATAATAAACCTAACTCTATTTAACTTGTTAATGATCTAATAACAAGATAAGAGACTCAAAAAAGAAAAAGAAAAGCTCACAAAAGTCACAAAATGACTCAAATCAAACGAATATTCTTTGCAAAACAAGAAACAAAAAATTCAAAACAAATGTGTTGTTTGGCTAGTACGGGATATGTTATTAATATGTTTTGTGAAATATAATGGGCAATGGTTTATTGGATTATGAAGGAAACAAGAATTATGGTAAGTTATACGTTATTTGTGCTGTTTATGGTTGAGAGGGGTGGTTTGATGGAGGTACGTGCCTAGTATGTACAACACTACTAAGACAAGCTAAAGTGTTGAATAAACTTTAAAATGCTATTTTGGGGATTTTAAATTTAGAAATTAGTGAAAAATAAAAAAAATGAGAGTTTTGATAGATGAAAGGTCAAGAGTTGAGTGGGGTTTTATGACCATAATATGGTCTTATTATGTTGTTAGTGGGATTTTAAGGCTTTAATGAGATTTTATTATTTACTGTTTTAGAAGAGCTTGCTAAAACTTATAAATAAAATGTTCTCTCAATTGTAACATGCACAACAGAAAGAAATATAATAAAGAAATAGAAGAAGAGTGGCTTTTTAGAGAAAATCAGTGTGGTCGTGTTAATTTTGGCATTTAGTTGTTTTTACATAAAGTCGGGCACTATCTGATGCAGTGAAGGTATGGACATTGTAGCAGGATTGGTGCTGTGGATGAAGTGCTATCAACATGGTGGCGATTTGAGAAAAGAAAGGACATCGAGGATCAAATGTTTCAATGGTTTTTTCTGGTGAGGAACTTGTGCAGCAGGCTCAAATCTGACTCACTATTTGGCACAAGTTGTTTTCGTTATTTTAAAAACTTTTGGTAGAAAGAATGGTTTATTAGATGTATCTGTTAATTATGTCTGTTTGAGTCTTGTTGGTTTTCACTTCTCCTTCACTGGTTTGTATTTGGACATATCAAATGAATGTTAATTTATAAGAATTAATTTTAAAATAATTAATAAAAAATTAAAATAATTTGTAAGGTCATGACTATATTTGAAAAAAATTAGTTAAAAATTGAAAATTTAAAATAATTAGGTGACTTTACATATCTGAAAACTATAATGAAACTTATAAATGTAAATTGAAAAAAAATGAAATATTTTAAAATTGGACATAAAAAAAAATATAATCAGTGTATATAAGGAGAAATGAAATCAAACTTTGTTTAATTTAGTCTTAAATAAAGTGATGAGGCTACGGTACTTCTTATGTTGAAACAAAACCAGAGACTACATAGCATATAGCAAGGCGAAACACGTAACCAATTATCGAATCGCAGCTATCTTTACGAGAATTTCTAAATGCAATATTATATGCTAAAAAGGGAAAAGAATTGACAAAAGTAACAAGGACAAAGCAAATACAATAAACAGTTCAAGTAAAGCCAAGGAAGCACAATGTGAGGAGTGAGAAACAGGGTAAAATAAGTATGAATCTCGTAACTATGAGCTATACTCAAAGAAAAACAAGGAAAGGATCAGAAAAAATAAATTGCAATGAAGGACACAAGGATTAATTCCATAACTCAAAGTTCTCAAAGATAAATGACTTACTAGAACTCACATTAGAGTTTTCTTTATGAATTTAAGGAGAGATTCTTTCTTTGGCACAGGCTCCTTTTCTAAATCATTTGATTCACTACATATCAGATAGACAATTGTGTTTTTAACCACCAAATCGTGACCAAAAACTCACAAAAATCTCCACCTTGCCTCCTGATCCTAAATTTGACACTATTTCAGGCCAATCTTCATCATTAAAGGAAATTACCGTGCCATGGTTGTGTATTTGGCACGTGCAATTCGTGTAATTAACAATTAAGATAGTAGTAAGTTTAGGTTCAATGATTTTGGAGGTTGATAAATAAACAACACACAAAGTCATTCCCTTCACGACACGATATTGTGGCACATTGAAAGAAACAGAGTGTCAATCACCCATATGGACCAACCAATAAGGATCATTGTCACCTGGGAGAGAAATGTCACATGGCTCACTGCTTGCAAATACCCATCTTTAAAACAAATCTGGTTAATAGTTTTGTTGTGAATACATCCCCATCTTTTCTTTAGTGATTTAGTCTGTTTTTGTCTCTTAGTTTATATTTCTACTATCAATGGGAATCAAGCAATCATGAAGCTAGTAAAGCAAGAAAGTGTACAATATCATCCCAACTATTATCCTCCATATCCATGAAGGGATGAATATAAGATAGAGGATTCATTGTTGGCGACATCCGAGACCGAATGATAGAAGGAAAAAGATTATGTGACAATCCCTCACATCCACGTAGGGATATATATCCAATGCTTTTTGGGCTTACAATTGTAAAAGGCAATTGTTTCGTAACTGTATTATCAGCAATTATTGTTAAGGATTTCATTCGCACTATATCTTTTTCCATTAGGTCAATCTTCGAACAACCAGATAGAATCAGAGTTTTTAAGGATTTCAACTTATATATCTTTCTGGGGAGATTGCTTAGATTTGTACAGTCTTGCAAATTTAGCAATGTAAGACAGCAGAGACATCCAATAGATTGGTGTACTTTGCGCAATCTTGGACAATCTTTGAGAATGAGCTGTTCAAGACTTGATAATCCGGAAAAGTCAGGGGTTTCTATCAAATACTTGGAGTGACTAAGATTAAGGACTTTTAGGCACATCAAAACTTTCAAGAAGATAGTTTTTGATAAAATATTAGAGAAGTAAAATGGAAAACGAAATACTTATAAGTGGAAACAAATAATGATTTTAAAAGAGAATGGCACGTAATAAAAACCTGGGGTTCTTTCCAAACGAAATGAAGAAGACTGTGTTTTACATCAATGGCTTTTGCAAAATGCAGATAAAAGTTGTTAGGTAGGCATTCTGAAGAAAACCCTCCCAAACTGATCCATCTCAGTTTCTTAGAATAATACTCAGAATCTCGTTTCAGCTGTCTTGGTGGGTCTTTTAACTGTAAAGGATAGCGTCCGGAGAGATCTCTTCCGGTAGGCAATCTCTGAATGACTTTTGTGTCATTAAATGAAAAGAGCTAAGAAAAAGAAATATAGTGTACATGAGAAAGCAACCACTTCCAAAAGAAGTTTCAAAACCATAGATAAAGGATGTTCTTACCGTATTCTCTGACAGTGAATATCTTGTGTCCTTATCAAACCACAATTTACTGTTCTTAGGATCCTTTCTTGAAATTTGACGAATAATTTCTCTTCCCATTTCTCGTAGCAACGAATGTATTATTAATTTGTTGTTCTTATTAATTTGTATGGGACTATGCTTTATGAGAACTCTTATCCCACTATCAGCGTCTATTCCATAGTCATTTAGGATCTTCGTAACATAGGTTCTGCTCTTGCCAACAAAGGAACAACATACATCAAGAAATAAATCTTTTTCCATTTGATTGCGTAAACCATCGAAACTTATTTTCAATTTCCATGGAAGATCGTGCTGGGGAATACTGTCTAATAGTAATCGTGTATTAAACTCAGGCACATCGTCAAGTACAAAGAGCACCCTTTTCCCAGAAAGTCTTTCCCGAATCATACTTTTTCCCATCTCAAAGCTATCTATCTCCACCTTTTTTTTATGACATCTGAAAGGAGTTTTTGTAGTAAGCGAAGATACCCTCTTATTCGGCTAAATTTTCAATGTCTTCAATGAAACTTTTCTCCGTGAATGTACCATGAATTTGATGGTAGATGGCTTTGGCAAGGGTGGTTTTGCCAGATCCTCCCTGTCCACATATCGCTATCATACAAACTTCCGTGGATTTATATTTGATAGTTCGAATTAGATCCTCCACGTGGAATTGTAATCCAACTGGAAATTTAGTAGCAGACAAGAGTGGTAAATGAAGAACGGTTTTAACAATTTTGTCCACTAGTTCAGCATCACTCCTTCAAGTTCAATAGCAATTATAGAACAAGTCACGTATTACCAAAATTAAATCGCAAACTTAAAATATGGTAATTGAGGGAGTGATTTACCTGTGATTGCTCTCATCCCATCCAAATAAATTTGCAGCTTTGGTGAGTGTGTGGCACCAGCTTGACATGCCATGCTCCAGTTGTTGTCCTGATAATGTTTGTTGTGCAGTTGCTTTGAAGGCTTTCCCAAAATCACCCTTTTGAAGATGTACATCAGATGGCTCAATTTCGTAATAAACGAGCAGAACATGTCGACAATAAGTTTCTTGCCATCTAATGATTTGTTGAAGCTGATGAAGACACCAAGCAGATTGAGAATAGGTTTTGGTGAAAACAAAAGTTGCTACACGAGAGAGATTGAGAATAAGTTGTTGGAAGTGAATTGGATTGAGTGCATTGGGGTGGTGAAGCCAACCGCGAGAGGGCAGAATCGAGATGAGAAACAAATTTCCTTTGGATGTCTTCTCCATTAAAGTTGATGAGCACTTCGTAAATCCGTGGGAGTTTGGATGTTGAAGACAGCAATTCCATGGAAGGAATTGATGAGGTCATCAACTGTCAGCAGAAGAGAAATCAAGTAAGGTATGGTGCTCTGCAGAATCTGTTAAAACTATAGTTCCCAAAAAAGCTGTCAAACATCCACGTAACTAGCATAAGAACTATAAGCAGCTTCTGTTTTGGCAATATTAAAATCCCTTGCCATGAAATAAAGGAATTGGAAGAGAGAAGATATTGGCAATGCAGCACAAAGCAGCAGCATCCACACAATTAAAAGCTTTGTGAAAGGTACACCTTGTCCCTTACTCGGCATTATGTTATCTCTCCTTTTATGTTTGGCACGTATCTCTTTAAATTTTAAAAGAATAAAAAATAAATTTTGTTTCCCTATTAACGTATATTTAAAGAGGCCACTGTAATAATGAAAAAAAAATATAGAAAGTATAAATACAATTTAGATAAATGTCACTACCTGAATTTATTTTTTAAATAAATAAAATAAAATAATTGCACGTCAGTTTACTAAAATTTAGGAAGTATATTATCAATTACTAAAAATACAAATGAGGTGAGTGTAATTAATTTTATTAAGAAGAGAAAGTAAATGTAATTTTCCCTTTTATTTGAAATACAAAATTATATGGCATATTTTTATAACATTATTTCAATATCATTATGTTAGAATTATTAAACAAAAATAAGCTGAAATGATAGACCAGTTGTTTAGCTAAGTTGACATTTTTAAAAAGGATTCTCAAGCTTTACGGTTGAAATTGAATAATAATTTACTTGTTGAAAATTTTATGACATTCAAATAAGTAAGAATTAAGAATGAATGAGTAAATAAAAAAAATATATTGAATTAAATTAAAAATATTCTCTAAGGTGATATTTATAAATTTTTAAACTTATAACTTATTTCAATAATGACCACCATTATCGAATATTACGCCGATTGATATCAAGACGTGGGGTGATTACTTTTACTAGAGATATAGAGATATAAGTTGTACTAGTTAGTTCTCACGATTATATGTGAATATTAACTGCTATATATTTTCCTATACTAGGTAGTACAAAACATTTTCTTTTTTTTCTTCATTTATACTCACTTGGAATTGTAGTTTGCTGGTTTAGTATGTCAAAAAAAAAAAAAAAACATGAAAACTTATCTCATTTTAACTTTTGTCATCTAGTTTGCTCGTGTCATTTAGTTATTTTACTCAGCAGTTTTATCCTCTCTTTTTTTTTCCTCAAAGTTTGGAATGACCATGTTGATTGCTCTAAAATCATTGAAGATGTTTAACAAGGTTCTTATTCGGGTTGTTCCATATTTAACTTGAGACAAAAGCTCAAAAGTGTTAAGGTGGCCTTAAAATGTCGAAACAAAAGTGTGTTTGGTGATGTTAATAAAATTTGTTCTTGATAAACAAGTTGTTCTTATTGGCATTCAAAATAAATTATTGCACAAAGTTATTCTGTTTTGGCTGAATTGATATCTAAAGAGAAACTTGTCTTTGATGATCTAACTTTGGCTTTAGATATGCAATAAAAACTTTGGCAAGTGAAAGCCCGAGTTGTTGGTACAATGATGGTGATAGAGGTACTAATTTTTTTCATATTATTTTTAAGGGTGTTTCTTCGTGCCCTCTAACAATTTTTTCTCTGCACCTCATCATTTTTAGAAAAGATTGTTTCTTTTAAAAATGACTTTCAAATTACTCTTTCTAAAATGTTTTGGAACATATTTTACAAAACACATTTTATGAATCTTGGATTTACCACTCTAGAAGTAAAAAAATTAGTTCCATAGTTTTTTGTTTTCTGAATTTTCTATTCTGAAAACACTTTTTCTTACATAACACCCCTATTTCGGAATCACCCAAAATTTTCAATTTGAGTATTTCAAAAAAATATAGGGGTACAGGAGGAAGAAACACCATGTGCTTTTAAATATAGAAGGGTCATTATATTTGAAAGTTGGTTGACTATGATATTTTCTTGACTGAAAAATAAAAAATAACAAAGTGATTCACATATTTTGCATTATTGGCACTAATCATAATTTGATTGTTATGGATAGTTTTGTGGAAATGATTTGCTTACTCTTGAGGCTACGAATAGATAAAGACTCTGATTTTCAATTTTAATGTTAATAATGTTCTTTGCCCTTTTTGGAGGTTTCTTTTTAAAAACTTACTAGGATTTAGTTTGCAATATCAATTATAAAGTTATCATGCAATCTTTCTCTCAAAATTAGATCCTCCCTACTACGAACTTATTTCTAAAGTGTTAGGAGTTAAGAATCTTAAAGACCATATGCTATAACTATTACTAATTTTGTTTCAAAATCATTACTAAATTTTTGGGCGATAGACTAAGTAATATTGCTAGTTGTATTATCCACCCTCATTAAAATAGTTTTGTTAAAGGAAGGTGAATTAGTGATAGTATTTGCATTGCCTCCAAGGGTATTAATATGCCCTATTCTAAAGCTAAAGGGGTAACGTAGCCAATGAAGATTGATATAAAGAAGACTTTTGACACTCTCAATTGGGACTTCCTACTCTCTATTTTGCATAAATTTATTTTCATGATAAGTTCTGCAACTGGGTTAAAACTATTTTGCACTCGACATTTCTCTCCATGAAGGTTAATGGAGGACTGGTTGACTATTCTAATTATGATGGAGGAGTTCATTAAAAGGATCCTGTCTTCGCTCTTTTGTTTTACATTGTCCTGTTTATTAGATTATCTGTTAATAATGTCTTGTTTGAGTCTTGTTGGTTTTCGCTTCTGGTTTCACTATATATGGACGGGGTTGGTTTAGTAGCTTTCTTTTTTTTTTTATAAAAAAAAAATAAATACATTAAAGGGGACACTTTAGGTGTTCCAATCCTTATCCAAGAATCAAACTCACTTCCTAGTTGTAAACCGAAAGCCACAAACAGAATTGAAAAGATGGGACAAAGCTTCACTAATTTTTTTGAACTGCACTATGCATGAAATGTGAAATTTCTACTGCAACAACGCTGCAAAAATTCTTCAAATTGGTAGTGTAGCAAAACTGCACAATTCTAATTTCTTATGCAGCAAAACATTTCTAATAAACCACGGTGCCGTTACTTTTTTATTAGCCTTACAGCTGCTGGTTTGGTTTCTCTGGGGCATCCAAGACATCTAAGATATGACCCCACCAAACTTCAGAATGATCTCAGCAGAAGAAGAACTGGACATGGACTAGAGCATCAAATGTTCTTTCTTCTAGTTTTTTTAAAAGATAAGTTTATGTAAATAAATTGGGCTCACTTTAGGGGTGCCAAATAGAAGAATAAGTTAGACTAGGGTGTGCTTAGTAATTTGAGTAGGGCGTGCTTAGTAATTTGGGCTTGTGCTAAGCCCACACATTTCATGACAAGTGCTTCTAGGTTTAGGGTTTCTTTAACCTACCTTCTAGAAGGTTTCTCACAAATGACACCCCTACCCCTCTATCATGTTCTAGACACTCTCCTATAAATAAAGTTTCTTGCCTCAGGTATTTGACACATTGAAATTTGAAAGAAAAGAAACTCTGTCAGAGTGTTTAGTGAACCGAGACTCCTTTTAACATTGGGTCTTATCTTGAGTGTTTTACACTTCAAGTGACGACTTTGCACCACTCATCTTGAAGTACCTCATTCTCCAAGTGGCGTGACAACACTTCTTTCCATAAGTTTCCTTTCATCCCTTTCTCTTTTTCTTCCTTTTTGAGCCATTTCCATTCCTTTTTACATTCTTGTGTTCTTCCTTTCCTTTTTGGTTTCCATATTGTTTCTTTCCATTATATGCTCTTTAAATTTCGCACCTCATCATCATCACCTTATCTTGTGTTTTCTCTTTGCCCTCTAGAAGTGCACCTTCCCACTTACTTAACCACTTAGTTAAGTTTGTGTCTAGTGGAAATCTTCTTTGTTAATCTAAAAAAATCATAAACAAAAGAGTAACCTTTAAAATGTACAATCTTAAAATAACTCACATCAGGTAGCCATTACGAAAACACAATGTGCATGAGGATGTAGTCATACATAGATGGAGATGAAAAGTAAAATAAAGTGAGAGAAAATGAAAGAGTACTAAAACTTTATTGAGAAAACTTTTTTACGCGTTTTACACATGTTCTTTTTACACATGTTCGGCAACTTTCATATGCATAGCAATATATACAGAAATAAGAGAGAAATAAAGAAATGGGCTGAGCCCAAACTTATGATAAAAGAGCCCAAAGTCAGAAAACACCAAAAACCAAGCCGATAGCAAAGCTAAACACATAACAAATTATTAAACCGCAGCTATCTTTATTTCATAATGCAATATTTTTAAGAGGATTTCTGAATGAAATATTATATATGCTAAAAGGGAAAAGATTGACAAAAGTAACAACGAGAAACAAAATACAATAAACAGCTCAAGTAAAACCAAAGAAGCACAATGTGAGGAGATGAAACAGGGTAAAATAAACATGAATTTGTTAACTGTAAGCTATACTCAGAAAAACAAGGATAGGATCATAAAAAAATAAATTGCAATGAAAGACACAAGGGTTAATTCCATAACTCAAGGGATCCTGCTTTTCTCAAAGAAGATGAATTGTAATAAGGACACATGAATTGATTCCATAACTCAAGGGATCCTGTTATGTTCTCAAAGAAGAACATTAACTTAGCAGAAGTCACACATTACCATTTTCTTAAAGAATTTAATTAATGTATTTTCCTTTGGCTCAGGGCAAGAATCCATTTTCAAGTCATTTGATTCACCATATATCAGATAGGCAGCTGTGTTCTTGACCACCAATCCATGACCAAAAGTCACAAAAATCTCCACGTTGTCTCCTGATCCTAAACTTGACATTATTCCATGCCAATCTTCATCATTAAAGGAAATTACTCTGCCATGCTTGTGTATATGTAATGTGCACTTTGTGTAATTAACCACTAAGACACTTGTAAGACATTCAGTTGCCACGATTTCAGGGGTTGATAAATAAACAACACACAAAGTCATTCCCTTCATCTCACAATCCTGAGGCACAGTGAAAGAAACAGAATATCCCTCACCCATATGAGCCAACCAATAAGGATGGTTGTCACCTGGAAGAGAAACATCACAAGGCTCACTGTTTGCCAATCCCTGTACCAGGAGATCAAGGTTTAGTCATGTTTGTAATTTTGCTATTCAAATGATCACCTACAATCACTATTTGATCATTCCAAATCACAAATATGGGCATTTTTAATTCAAATTATTCCAAAGCACAAAAATAAGCTTTTTAATCAAAATACAATAACACAGATCAAACTTAACCAAACTGATAATAGTTTTTCTATTTATTTCTGTTTAAGTAAGTCTTTGAACCAAGTGTAGCATGATCGTTTGGCTTGTCGATCATTAAAATCAAGCACTTTTAGATGAAACATTCCGACTATAGAAACGAGATGCAAAAAGGTAAGTAATGTAGTTTCTTTTAGATATTATACTAGGATCATTTCATGCTGTCTTAACTAACAGCTAAAAAGGTGAAGGTGTATAAATAAAGGTAAAGAGCTAGAGAAGGAACCTCAGAAATTCTATTGTTGAGAGTATTGAGGAATTCATTGTAACTTCCAACACTAATCAACGAAAAACTCAAGTGATGCTTTGAAATTCTTGATTCTGTAAAATTTACACCGTATTCAACAAGAATTGTTTTCACTTGATTAGATAGTTGAAACTCCGTGTCACCTTGAACCAAAATACTGCGGAGATTTGCAAGGCTGCTATGCAATGGTGCAAGGTCACGCCAATTATTATTCTCTATATCCATGCAAAATGGACTAACAAAAGATTGGGGATTCAGTGTTGGTGACATCCAAGACCAAATGATAGAAGGAAAAATACTATTTGACAATCCTTCAAATCCACGTAGGGATATATATCCAATGCTTTTTGAGCTTACAATTGAAAAGGGCAATTGTTTCACAGCTGTATCTTCAGCAACAAGAGTTATCAAGGATTTCATCTGTGCTATATCTTCTTCCAATATACTAATCTTGAAACAACCAGAGAGGATGAAAGTTCTTACAGATTTCAACTTATATACCTCTCTGGGGAGATTGCTTAGACTTGTGCAGTCTTTTAAATTTATCAGTAGTAGATTGCGGAGATCACCAATGGATTGGTGTACCTTGCACAAACTTGGGCAATCCTTCAGAATTAGCTTTTCAAGACTTGGTAGTCCTGAAAAGTCAGGTGTTTCTCTCAAGAACTTGGAGTGACTAAGATTAAGAAATTTTAGCCACGTTAAAACCTACAAAAATAGTTATTTTGCAAAAGATCACAGAAGAAAATAGTAGAATGCAATAATTATAACCGGAACCAATTATACTATATCTATTTTAATTAACCTACCAGTTTTAAAAGAAAAAAAGCATGTAATAATTACCTGGGGTTGTTTCCAGATGAGTTGAAGATGGCTATGTTTTAAAACAATTGCAATTACATTTTCCATACAAGAGTTGTTTGGTATGTATTCAGAAGGAAACCCTTGGCAAAAAATCCATCTCAGTTGTTTAGAAAGGTATCCATAATCTCTGCTGGTTGAATGCAGTTTCAGGGACAATCCCTGGGTGGCTTCTGTCCCCTGTGATGAATATAGCGAAGAGATACAATTGAGAAATCTCTCAATATTGTTGATCATTTACTTCATGCTGAGCCTAACAGGTTAACACATGCATTGCACTTGAAAAAGAAAATAAAAAGTTTCAAAATCATATAAAAAATGTTCTTACAGTATTCTCTTTCAGTACATCTTTTAGATCATCCTGCAACCACAATCTACTCCTTTTCCCCGGCTCCTTTGACCAACTTTTACGAATATTTTCTCTTTCCATGTCTCGTAACAAAGGATGCATTGCAAGTTTGTTGTTCCTTTTAACTTTTACAAGACCACGTTCTATGAGAACTGCTATTCCAATATCAGAATGTAGTCCACACCCATTTAGTATCTCTGTCACATAACCTCTCTCTTTACCAATAAAGAAATAACATAAATCAAGAAATATATCCTTTTCCATGTTATCGCATAAACCGTCAAAACTTGTTCTCAATATTTCCCGAACTTGATTCATGGGAATTCTTTCTAGATTTTCCAATACATCTTCACACTCTTCCACACTCCTTTTATATAAAAAGTAACCAAGGACCGTAAGAGCTAGTGGTAGTCCTCCACAGTAAGCAACTACGTTTCTTGCAAGTTCATTGAAGTCTTCTCTTGGTTTTGCTTCTCTAAAGGCATGCCAACTAAAAAGTTCAAGGGACTCCTTTTCGTTCATATCATTCATTTTATAAACATAATCAACTTTGAGTCGGTTTAGTAGTTGCACATCTCTAGTTGTAATGATTATCACAGTTCCTTGACCGAACCATTCACGATTCCCGCATAGGTTTACTAATTGGCCAAACCCATTCACATCATCAAGCACAATCAGCAACTTTTTTCGAGAAAGTTCATTATTGATCATAGTTCTTCCCATCCCAACGCTTTTCACCTTGAGCTTGGTTTTTAGGACACCATAAAGAAGATTTTCTTGCAAATCAACATGCCGTCTATCTACTCGATCCCAAACTTGTCTAATATTTTCAATAAAACTCTTACCAATGAATGGACGATAAATTCGATTATAGATGGCTTTGGTTAGGGTAGTTTTACCTGATCCTCCCATTCCCCATATCCCTATCATACAGACTTTGGTGGAATGATTTTTAATACATCCAATCACCTTTTCCACGTGCGAGTCTAATCCAACAGGAAATTGGGTAATGGACAAGTCTTCATAGTCCAAAAATTCAAGAACGCGGAAAACAACTTTCTCCACAAGTTCAGCATCATGCCTTGAAGATGAAGGACAATGTATTAGCAAAAGTAAATCGCAACCTTAACATATGCTTCATTCAATCTCAAACAGAAGGAAGTACGAAGGATTCATTTGTTTACCTGAAATCTCTGACATCCCAACCACTGATACCTGCAGCTGTGGAGAGTGCACGGCTCCACCTGGAGAATGCATGCTCTAGTTGCTCTCCTGAATAGCTTTTGTGTGCAGCTTCTTCTAACGCTTTTCCGAAATCATCCTTCTGATCACGTACGTCCAATAAGTTAATCTCGTAAAATATGGGAAGAATTATTTGACCAAAAGTTTCGTGGCATTCAATGATTTTTTGAAGCTGAAGAAGACAGCAGGTAGATTCCGTGCATGATTTGGAGAAAACGATTATTGCAATCTTAGAGGCTGCTATTGCTCGCATTTGTTCTTCCACCTCCATTCCCTCCTGTAGATTCTCCTCCTTAATCAAAGATTTTACTTGAAACTGTAAAAGGAGAGAATGGAGATGAGAAACCAACTTTCTACCGATGTCTGCTCCCCAGAAGTTGATGAACACATCGTATATGAACTAGGGTTCTGATTTTAAGAAGGATGAAGATGATGAGGACGAAGAACAGAACTCCATCAAAGGAATTGAAGTCAACTCTTCAAACGTAAAGCAATAATGTTAAAGATGTTAAAATTACAGTTGTTTATGGACTTATCATCTCACTGGAGTCTAAAAAGAAATTTCATGATAAGAAAACCTATATATGTTTTTTTTAGTCGGCGCCTATATAAATATTTTGTATCAAAAATTTACATAACAAATTATAAGCTAAAATAAAACAAAAAGTGTTGATGAAAACAAAGTTGAAATACCATAAAACATTTAAATTTTGTTTTAGGAACCGAAAAGAGTTGGAGTAAAGATAATTCTATTAAAAAAATGAGGTTAGTGCTGCAAAGATTAATATTTTTTATATGTAATATCGAAGTGCCCTATGACCCACCCACAATCACTCTACATTAAATTCCATATATCTTTTATTGATTAAAGTGCTTATCTCAAGCAAAAATATATTTCCAGAAGACATTACATTTTTAATAAAAGGTTTATCTGCGGTTTATTAGGTCATTTTTCATAAATTTTTTGTTTAGGTTTCTTGTAACGCAGTGACAAGGAGTTTATCATTGATTTAATTACGTGCAAAACTACCTCTGTTAGATAACAGACTGCTACCCATTTTAAGGTTTTTTTTACTATAGTTGAGTAATTTTGCCTCGTTTTTTATTAAAATAGGCTTGGTTTTAAAAAAAATTACGAAATAGGGTAAATCGTGTCAATGTGGAGAGCCAGAGCCAATACAATAGTTGTGCAAGTGCTGTGTCATATTTCAGCACCTATTGTCTATGCCGTGCGGGCCAAGGGACGTTAGATAAAGGTAAAATATTACTCCTCTAGAACAGAGAGGGACTTTTGACTAGAGGCAGCATGTAAAACATCTCAAAGCTTCGTCTTGGAACAGCAGCAACAATAACCTTATGTGCCAAGGTTGGTTTAGGCTGCTCTACGGATGAATGCTTAGATGATGCTTCAGTTTTCACCCATGCAGCAGAAACAGAGAAGCAGAGTGCAGCAGAAACAGATAAGCAGAATTGGTAGAGGGGCAATTCATTCTGCACATGAAGGTTCTTTCACTCTGTAGATGAAGGGTCTGTTCATTATACAGGTGAAGGTTCTACTTATTGGTTATGCTAGGCGTGGTGTACCAGAGTCAATCAAGCATCTGTTCAGTTTCAATTCTGTTGTGGTTCATTGGTTCTGTTAGGTGTGGTGTGCCAGATTCAATGCAGCATATGTTCTGTCTATTCAGATATGCTGAGACACTTCCCAGCAGTTTTAATTAATAACTGCTTGATGTGCAAAATTAGTGTCTTTTCTGGCTGTGTTAGATTCTATTTTTTGTTAACATGTAGCTGTAGTTGTTCTAGCTTTGCAGCTATAGTAAGGAGATTGCTGCTAATGTTTAGAATTTTTGTTTTCTAGCATCACAGCTGCTTGTGCAGTTACTAATGTAGTTTTGGTGGGTTCTGGTGTATACGTGGAAGGTATGTATTAGAAGTCTAAGCTAAGCTTAGGTGACGAAGGCGTCATGGTACTTGTATACGGGTTAAAATAAAAAACCGTATTCATTTTTATTCCATTTTTACCTAGAAGTATGGAATATTCCAATCCATTTTTATTCTACATAAGATATCCATAACATATCTGCTTCATATCTACAGATAAGTTAGAGTTTACTTTCATTATGCTTTGCAGAATTATATATCTAAATAAAAACAAGATAACACAAACAGCAAATTTTAGCTTAGAATTATTTAAATCAATTTTTGATATTAAACTTTTACAAATAATGTCATCTGAAATACAAATCTCAAACAATTAAAATGTAAACAAATCAACCATTATTATTCCACATCTTACTATTTTACACCACCTGAAAATAATTATTATTTTATAACTACAACTTTAATAAATTCGAAATTGAAATTGCAATTTTGAATATCTTTTCAATTTAACAATTACCATCTTACTTGGTAAATTATCATGAATTTATACATTACTTAGTTAATGTTCTTTTCTGGTATTAAATACATTTATCTTTAAAAGAAATTAGAAATTCATAACATTGTGTCCCACTCTTTAAATATAATTTTAATATTTTTTTCTAATGGACGAGTGATTTTGCATGCATGATGATAAGAGAAGAATGATTCCAACGAGTTACTTATGAATATGAAAAGATAACAAAAGGTTAAATCAAAAAACAGATGACTAACACCATTTTATTTTGATAACTAAATATAAACATATTCATACCTACATGAAACAAAATTACTAATTAATCTTTATCGATTTGAATAAACTTAGTGACTGATGAGTAATTTCTTGTCCTTGGTGATCGTGACATTGCACAGTACTATCTCTGAAAAGACCGAATGTTTAAAGGATACATTCAATATTTTGACAAGACAGACTAAAAAAAGTAGTCTCAGAAACAATGATATGCATACTACTATATTTACACAATACATGATATCAACCACATATATATACACTTTGATGGGTGTTCAAGAGTCAGGACGACATGAAACACAGCAAAAAAAAATAAAATTAAAACAAACAACTTCGGCACAAATTCAACATCCTGCTGCATTGCTGAGCAGATAAAACTACCATATAAAGTTAATTTGTGACATAATATTCCGTTAGTCTACCTTGTAAGCCCAACCATGTTTGTCCAAGAATGCCTGAACTGCTTCCTTATCTGAAATCTTTAAAAAAAGAATATTAACATCTGGAAGGAGGTGTTTGGTTTACTACATACAAAATTAATTGATATTGAGCACTCGATCAGTAGATTAAATATAAAAGATGAACTAGGGGTCTAAATGATGAAAGAAAAAGAAGGAAATCTCTAATTGCTGATCTGAAAAATCCTTCCCTAAAAATTAAAATGCTTGATAGGCAGAAATCAAGAATTAAATGGATACACAATTTTTTAATAAGATTGTAAAGTGGAGATCAAATAAAAACAGATTGAATGGAGTGTTTATAGGGGATGAGTGGTGTGAGTAACCATCAAGGGTAAAGGAAGAAGTTCTAAGATTTTAGAAGGAAAGATTCACGAGTTCAAGAGATGTCCAACTCCAAGTGTTGTTAGATATAATGTTTCCTTTTCGGTGATAAGTAGTGAGGATAATGAGGCTTTGGTAGAAACAATCCCTATGGAAGAAACGAAACAAGCAGTGTGGGACTGCGATAGAAACAAATGTCCTGAACTAGATGAATTTAATTTCAGCTTCTTTAAAGAATTCTGGGAGATTATAAGTATGGAATTATATAAAGTTGTATGTTGTTTCCATAAATGGGGGAGATGGCCAAAAGGATGCAATGCCTCTTCCATCACAATTATTCTTAAAATTGATAACCCTGTTAGATTAGAGGATTACAAACCAATCTCCCTAGTTGGCAACTTTTACAAAATTATAGCAAAAATTCTAGCTAGAAGGCTGCAGAAAATCATGCATATCATTATTGATCACAAACAATCGGCCTTTCATACAAGGTAGGGGCATCCTTGATAGTATAATTATAGCAAATGAAGTTATTGAGGAGGTAAGGAAAGAAGAAGAGTAAGTGTATATCATGGTTAAAGCTAATTTTGAAAAAGCTTACGACTCTATAGAATGAAATTTTCTATTTTATACACTACAAAGTATGGGTTTTGGAAATACATGGATTAAATGAATCAGGGTTTGCTTGGAGTCATCCTCTATATCTATACTTGTGAATGGCAACCCTTCTGAGCAATTCCATCCTACAAAGGGTCTAAGGCAAGGTCATCCCTTATCACCATTCTTATTTCTTATTATGGCTAAAGGATTGACAGAAGTTATGAGAGAGGCTCAACAAAAAAGACTCTATGATGGGATTAAAGTGGGAAAGGATCAGATTGAGATTAGTATGTTACAGTTTGCAGATGATACTATATTCTGTGAGGATAATGTGAAGAACATCACAACAATTAAATGTGCTCTGAGATGCTTTGAACTTGTATCTGGGTTGAAGGTGAATTTTAGAAAGAGTAATATCACAGGTATAGGTGTACAAAACACTCAAATTCTAAGATATTCTGCAATTTTAAATTGTGATCAAATGGATGTGCCCTTTAAATATCTCAGGGTTATTATGGGTGATAATCATAAGAAGGAAATGTTATGGAAAGACATGATTTTAAAAATAAAAGGCAATCTTACCTCTTGGAAAGGAAAACATTTATCTTTTGCTAGAAGAGTTATTCTGCTAAAATTTGTAATTTCTATTGTCCTCCTATATTACTTGTCTCTTTACAAAATACCCACAGTAGTTGAGAAGGCAATCACAAGGATACAAAGAGATTTTTATAGGGATGCGGAAGTGATAGAAGGAAAATAGCTTGTGCCAAATGGGATCTCCTATGTCAATCCAAATCAGATGGAAGACTAGGAATTAAGGATATTAATCTGTTTAATTTGGCTCTTCTTTGGAAATGGAAGTGGAGACTTGGGTGTGAAAAATCAGGACTTTGAAAATAGGTACTGGAATCTAAATATGGATCTTGGAGAGGGTTGGATGTCAATGTTGAAAAAGACACTGAATCTTGGTCCTAGAGAGATATCAAGAAGGTTTGTGGAGGTAACTCAAATTCCTTGTTTGATAATCACAAAAGTGGAAGGTAGGTGCAAGGAGTAATATTTTGTTTTGGACAGATTGTTGGGTAGGGAATATTCCAGATTGTATTCAAATTTTGTACTTAAAGATGGATCTGTTGACCAATTTGGGATATTTCATGTGAACCAGTGGGTATGGCAAATAGAATGAGAAGAGAGTGGTTTTGTTGGGAATACAGAATTATAAATACCTTTCTGGATGAATTGAAGGTTGTTAAAATAGATGCCTATAGAAATGACGAGTGGTTGTGGCTAGGTGATAACTCAAATTCATTCGCTGTTAATTGTGCTTATAATGTTCTTTTGCGTCAAAATACCTTGCTGCCACAACTCTCTCCTTCTTTTAATTTTGATTTTTTTTGGAGTTTAAAAGCTCTCCCATCAGCACACTATTTTGCTTGACGTGTTCTAACAGGGAAAATTGCAACCTATGATAATGTAATACATAAAGGAATTCAGACTAGTGGGGGGATGTGTCATGTGTGGAACTGAGCTAGAAACAGTAAAGCATCTTTTCTTTACATGCAAAGTAGCTTTTAAAGTGTGGTGTATGTCTGATGTGTGGGTTGGTAGAGTTTTTGCACATTGTGATATTGCTACTCAACATTTTGAACAAATTGGGTTTATGTGGGTAATTGTGTTTGGAAATGTATGTGGATAGCCATTATTTGGTGAATTTGGAATCATAGAAATACGATTATTTTTAATAATGCAGTGGTAGATCTTATTGAAATTTTTGTTATGGCTTAAGTAAAGGCATGGGCATGGGTAACTAATAAATTCTCAAAGTCAAATTTCTCTTATTCTGATTGGTATTTTAATGTATATGAATGTTTAAATCACTGTATTGATGGTTAACGATCTTCCTCCTCTTTTTTGGTGGGTTCTGATTTGGATGAGAGAACATTTTGCTAAGTGTGATTTAACCTCAGATGCTGGGTAGGAGTAAGGAACCAACATACTTTTGTGGAGATGTCATGTCTTATATTCTTGACATGGATTATGTTGTTGCCTTATTTTTTGTATCATAGTATATTGTATATGTGCAGATTTTTGCTGAGAACTAGATGATTTGTACATGGGTTAGAGTACCCCTATTACTCCCATTTATATTATTCTTTATTGTTGAGTAAAAAAAATTGTTTAATTACTTAATTCTTTAAAAAAATATTAAAATAGAAACTTAATACTCCCTAGTATTGTTTATTTTTATTCAAATTATGACACAATAATAGTTGTTATTAGGAATGTTGTTTTAATACTTTAATCATTTAATTCTTTACAAATAATAATATCAGAAACTTAATACAAGACGTTTTCACTAAATAGAAATCATATGAGTTTTGTTTTAATAGGCTTCTATTTAGTCGGTTCTTAGAATTCTTTATGAATAGGTGCAGTCTACCTATGAATCGTTTTTATTAACATATGAGTTTTGTTTTAGTCCCTTCGAATTTTTTTGTATTTTCTTTCTTTTTCTTTTTTTAATAATACTTTTTTCATGTGATGATAGATACTTGTTGGTACATGAGATGTTAACCTAACTGAGATGTCAAGTTACATAGTGATACCTAATATGAAAACTTTTATAAAACAACTAAATTAAATATTATTTTAAAACTAAAATAATTATTGATATTTAAATTAGTTTCTATTAAGATAAATTATTTCCACATTAGTATTTAATTAGCTATCAACTTTCGAATCTAAATAATTAATACTTCGAAACCTGAGTAGCTAATTAGATATCAATTTAAAAATTATTTATCAATGATAGAAACTAATTTAAATATTAATAATTTTTATAATTTATAAAATAGTATCTAATTTATTCAATATAATAATTAATAATTTTTTTTTAAATTTGTTTTTTTAATGATTTTTTAGGAGTGTTTGTTTATTTAGATTCAAGGTATATCATTAAGTAACAGTAGTTACTAGAATGTTGTTTTAATACTTTCATCGTTTCATTCTTTACAAAAAAAAGTATAAAAATAGAAACTTAATTCAATGCGTTTTGTTTATTTGAATTCAAATTATATCATTGAATAACATTACCTACTAGGAATTAATTACATTCATTCAACAATAATTGCTGACATTTTTTCAATTATTTTAAATATATATAGTAATTCATTATATGTTTGGTTCAATTTGATATATTACAGTTATGTATTTCATATCTATGAGGTCCATTCACACTTTTCTCATTATATGTCTTTATTGTGTCTTCAAAATAAACATATTACTAAATCAATATGGAAGTGTAACGAACAATTACGTTGATCAAGACGACTTGTCATATCGCTCACCCACTTAGAATTCGTAGACTCTTTAAGTGATGAATATGATAAGTGTAGTTGGATTTAGACAAATATTGATTATTCTCTTCATCGACATTAACCATCACTTTCACTGCACTAGAACGGAGATCCATGCATTCCATCTTCCACATGGAGAGTCCACGATCACATTAGAAGACGTGGCTTTGTAGTTGGGTCTTCCAATCGATGGTGAACTTATGATTGGATTCACCAGTGGTGGCTTGGTTCGAGCGTGCCAGAACGTGCCAGACTTCATACCTCTTCTAAATGTAATTAAGGGAAACACCATCACCATCAAGTTATCGTGGCTCAACAACAACTTTTAGTAAGTGTCAGACAATGTAAAAGATGATGTCACATGCTAGAACACATCTTCTCCCATTGATTAGGAGTGTGTTGATGCTAGATACATTAGCAAATTAGCAAGTAGAGTGCATCTTATCTTATGTATATTTTTTTTATCAATAATAAATTAATTAAATTAAAATATGACACTTCAAGAATGTCTCAACCTTTATAAAAAAATTAAAAATAATTACCGTAAGTCGGTGATTAATATAAGGTATGCCTACTATATAAAACAAAAGGTGTCAACCAGATCCCGAAAGAACCTGTAAGTGGCCCGAGTCTTAATAAAAACACAACTCACAAACAACATCATAAATAAGCCTTCTTATCTGCCTTATGATTTCAGCTGCTCCCTCATTGTGACTCCACACCTACATCAAAAAAGCAAATATGCACCCCTATAAAGAGAAGATGACAGCATATAAAAACTTCACATATAGTTGACAGCATTTGGTGTCCTTTTCTATTAAGCCTTGCCTTTCAAGTCCACCAAGAGACTGCCCTGTACGGTGGCCTATAGAACTATAAAATTAGCACCATATTCCTCTCATCCATTGGTCTTAGTGCCAATCAATGATTCCAAAAGTGCACCACTTTTGACATCTCCATTCCCGGTCAACACCTACCAAACCAAAACTGTCTTGCCTAAAAAACCTGCACCAAAGAACCAGAAACAACCATCCAGCAGGTTCAACTTTGCCCATTTTCTGCACCTTCCAGCGGCATTTTCTTGTAAACTTTTCCAAAACCACCTTTTCCAATCTTGTTTTCATTTGAAAAGTTATTTTTTGGTACTTCAATTATAGCTAAATCAAAATGTAACCCTTCTAAAGACACACACTCTTGACCAAAGATTTCTTTTAGAAGAATCTTATACTTGCTCTTTCTTGCTCTTCTCCTTAAGAAAAACTAGTGAAAAGAGATCAGATGTCAAAACAACAAGGATGACAACGGTGATAAAAGCTCCTGGTGAACCCATTTAAATTCCTGTGCCTAAAAAAACTCCCCTCAGCAGCAACAAAACCAGATCCTGGAAAGCCAAATAACAGCAACTGCACCAGATTGAAACGGGACCCAAGACTAGCTGCTACCAAACATAGAAATAGCCCTTAAACACCAGGGAAAAAAACCTTTAAACACCATAGATCCAGCTCTTAAACACCACTTTAAAAAGCATAGCATAGCTTATAGATCAGCGGTGAAAAGCATAGGAGCAGCCCAACATCACACACCTACATATACTCCTTTCAAAAACTGTTTTCTTGAACCTATAGCATCAGACAAACTGCAAACAACCGAGAGCAAGAACATAACTATTATAAAATCAGTTGCTGCCGGCAAAAGTGGACTTGCCTACACCACGAAATCAACCTTATAAAATCACATTGTATAGCAAAAACAAATCAATTATTCCACCTCTTACTCTAGATAAGATTAGAACAAACCAAACAGCAAAGAACATCAACTCTCCCTGCGCTTAGGTGAACCCCACTACTGTGACCCTTCAAAAAAATACCTAGAGTGCCCCTTCCAATGGCTGTCCATAAAAGAAAAAAATAAAACAGCTCCATGTTTAGAAATTCTGCCAAGCCCCTGCACATTCCCAGCTCAAGAATCACAACCATTGATTTACACCTTCAAACCTTAGCCAAAGCAAGTCTGCAGCTAAGATTTGCTCCTTCAAATCTTTAACCAAAGTAATTCTGCAACTTCCTGCAGAATAAGAACACTGGTTCAGAAAACCACAACATCCCTAACACCTTGGTTCCCTTGTAGTTCGGTCTGTTGAAATGGGTCTGACCAGCGACTCTTACACGTTCAGAGTAACATGATTCCTGCTTCTCCAAAATAAAACCATTAGCATAAGGATCCTACTCTTCCCAATTACCTGCAGCTTTTGATGCACAGGATTCAAGTGCCAATCCGAAAATGAAAAAATAAAGGATTTGACCCTATGCTTCAGCCATAACCACAATCTTAGTTGAGTAATCTGGAAAACTTCCTCCGCATGAGGTACTCCTTGCTTAAAAATGACCATGTTCCTCTGATCCCAGAAACCCCTTACTACTGCTACCCATATACCCTTCCACACCAAGTTTTGTTTGGAATTAAAATGTACCAAATGAAAGCTTTCAAAATGAACCTTCAAATCCTTATGTTGAGCACCCAGGGTACCTATCCACCTAAAGCAAAGGGACCAAACCCGCTGTGCAACATCACAATCAAAGAACAAGTGTTCAATTGTCTCTTCTGAAGTCCTACACATCTCACACCAAGTAGGTCTCACTACCATACCTCTCCTACTAAGGCAGCTACGTGTTGGCATCTTATCCAACAAAATTCTCCAAGCAGTGGTTAAAACATTGGGAAAGGCTTTAACTTGCCATAGCTGATTAAAAATACCATTAACTTGCCTTGTGCCATAGTTTTCTTAGATAGTCATAGGCTGATTTACTGAAAACCCCCCTCTAGTATCACCATTCCATATCTACATATCCTTTTCCTCCCTCTTAATAAAGCCCGTAGAGATAAGCCTATACAATTCTTCCTCTTGTATAAATTCTCACACAAACCTCTCCCTTCTCCACCTTAACCGCCACCTCCATACCGACCCTTCCCAACCTCCAACCTCTTCCACTTACTCCCATGGTTCAGAGACACAGAAAACAACCTAGGGAAAATATTTTTTGGCTTATAACTCCCTATCCATGCATCCTCCCAGAATTTGACCTTATCACTAGAGCCGACTTTCCATTTTAAAGCTAATTGGAACCACCCTTCTTCTACATCCTCAGCACATACCTTGGCCAAATCTCTCCACCACCATGATTGAAGTTTTTCCTGTAACGGTCTTCGATCTGTTTCCGTAGAATATTTTGACACTAAGATGTCTTTCCACTTCCCTTGTTCATCACTCAGAAACCACCATTTCCAGTTAGCCAGAAGAGCAATATTGAACATACTAATATCTTTTTATCCCCAATCCCCCTTCCTCCATCGGTTTGCACACTTTCTCCCAGCTTAACTAGGCGATCGATCTCTTCTCTCTTCCCCACGCCCAAAGAAAACTTCTTTGGGACTAATGATTCTATTATACACACACCGACACCGAAGCTTTAAAAAAGGATAAGTAGTATAGGGGTAGAGCCGTTAAAACTGATTTCACTAAGCATATCCTTCCTGCTAGCGACAAGAATCTCCCTTTCGAAGCACTCAGCCTATTACTTATCTTATAAAGGATAGGCTCCCAGAAGGACGTCTTTCTTGGATTACCTCCAACAACAACTCCCAAGTATTTAAATGGTACCCCATAAGAGTACAATTTAAGGTATTTGCAAAGAGCCCTAGAGCGCTCCTTTCAACATTTATACCAACTAGTTTGGATTTGTGAAAGTTGATTTTTAACCCAGAGGAAATCTCGTAGCACCTTAGAATTGCTTTTAAAGAAAAAACATTGTTATAAGAATCTTCACACATGAACAGGGTGTCGTCAGCAAACTGTATCACACAAACTTCAACCTCATTCCTCCCCACCTTCACGCCTTTAATAAGATTTGCTTTGAGAGCTTGTCTTACTAGCCCTGCTAGACCTTCTGCAACGATTAGAAAAAGAAACAGGGCTAAAGGGTCTACCTGCCTCAACCCTCTTGTTGGTCTAAATTCCTCTATAGGACTTCTGTTAACCAACACAAACATTGATGCAGACTCCAGACACCCTTTTACCCATTTTAACCATTTATTGTGAAAGTCCAACCTCTGTAACATATAAAGAAGGAAGTCCCACCTAACCAAGTCATATGCCTTTTCATAGTCCACCTTTAAACACAATCCTCTCCTCCCATTCCTCTTTAATTCCTCAACTACCTCGTTGGCCACAAGGACACTGTCTAACATGCCTCTACCATTCAAAAAAATCGATTTACTAGCATTAATCACCAACGGTAAAACCTCCTTGATCCGGCACGACAACACCTTAGTTATAATTTTATAGATAGCTCCCACAAGGGAAATAAGTCTATACTGGTTCAAAGAAGTGGGATCTTTCACTTTAGGTACTAATGCTATAAATGAAGCATTACAACCCTTGGGGATGCATCCCGAATCCTGAAACAACTTCATAGCTTCCACAATATCGTGTTTAAGAGCAGCCCAGTTATCCCTAATGAAGTTAAAGTTGAACCCATCCGGTCTAGGGCTTTTTTAGCCTTCACATTGCCAAACTGCTTCCTTTATTTCCTCCTCGGTGAAGTTAGCAATCAAACTTGCACTAGTCACCTAAGACAAATTGTTAAATTCCAAACCTTCTAGTCTAACCCCATAATATTGTGTTGCTTGAAATCTATCTTGAAACATCTTTTTGGCTTCCCTACGAACAACTTCAGGTTCCTCACACCATAGATTATTTACCTCAACACCTTTCACTTCATTCCTAAGACATCTCCATCTAAGCATAGAGTGGTAGTACCTTGAATTAGTATCACCTACATAGGGATTCCATCTTAGTATCAAGTAACCTGAACTGGCTTATAAGCTCCATTCTTCTCAACTTAGCATCTTCACCAATAAAACTGATATCATCTTGGTTGTCAATATCCTCACTTTCCTTCACAATCCTCTTCTTACTTGTTTCCATGCTACCAAACACATCTCGATTCCATACCTTTAGGTCTGCCTTCAGGAACTTCAGCTTATCTTTGAACCTGGTTATACTATTACCTTTAACACAATATAACCTTCGTTTAACCCCTACCATTTCCTTAAACCCAGGCTCCAACAACCAAGCATCAATGGATCTGAATGGTTTTGGTCCCCAATCTCTGACTAGAGATTTCACCACTATGGCACAATGATCTAAAACCACTCTCAGTTGAACATGTTGCTTACAACTGGGCCACTTTTGGATCCACTCCTCCAAAACCATCACCCTATCAAATCTGCTCTTCGTTGATCCATTAGCTTTGAACCATGTGTATTTCTTACCTACAACTGGTAACTCCACCATATAATTCCTCTCAATAAAACAATTAAAACTTCTGATTTCATTTTTTTGGTTACGACACACTGCAGCATTTTTTACTTTAGGCAACGCTAAAATAGACGACATGTACAAAAGTGTGGCCTAAACATAGTAAAGACCACGGTTTTACAAATGTGGCTTAAAAGTTATAAAAAACCATGGGCAAAAAACCGTTGATGTTTTAGGCCATGGTTATAAACCCGTTAGCACCTTTAAACCACGTTTATTCACATGTGGCCAATTGGTTTAAAACAAAATTAAAATAAAATTTAAACAAAATTAGAGTTTGCGCGAAACTCTTATTTCCCTCTCTCGTGAAAACGCTTTGCTCACGTTTATTTCCCTCTTGAAAACGCACGTCTCCTACGCTCTAGTCTCACTCCAACCCTGAGCGTCTTCTTCTTCCCAAATTCCAGCACCTTTTACTGCTCAAATTTCATCCCCTTCTTTTTCTTTCTGCGCGTGTTCTTTTTCACTAATTTTGGACTTGACTGGTGTGCATTGGAAACCTTAGGGCAAACGATGTTCTTCACGGTGAGGGGGTAGAGGGTTTCGGTGAAATCGGTGACCACTTGAGCTAAACGAAGTTCTTCATGGTGAGGAGGTAGAGTGTTCGTCGTTTGCGATGAAACCCTAAAGGTTGGTGATTTCTTTGACTCGCTTTTTGGTTTTTTACCCAATATTTTCTTCTGCCTCTTTACCTATTTGCATACTTAGTTTTAGTCTTAGATTTATGAATCAATGTGCGTATTCTGGATGGGTGCCAATTCTATTTTTTTAGGGTTTGTACTAGGCATATTTTGCATATTAGGATCGCTAAAATAGTGTTGATTGTCTCTACCTGGGATGGAATTGCTAGTGCCAATCATGCTCTTAACCACGAAAAGAGTACTTCATTTTTGGTAGTGAGCGCCACTGTTTTGGTGTTGGAGTTGGTTTTGATTTTTACTTTTTTTGGTTTTTTAGGTACCACACTATGTTCTAAGCTAGAAGGGAAGCCTTAGTATGTTTGGGAGGTTCATAAAGAGGGAAGGTAGGTCTTTTGGCGTGATGGTGCAGTTCCTCAATGTTGGGCTTAGGCATCCATTAGAAGGAGATGTTATGATGTTGCAAAGCCAGTTAGAAGCAAAGGAAGGTATGAGGTCTAATGGAAGCCAAGCTGTTGTGGTTTTGGAAATAGGAATGGATTAGGTGTGAAGAGTTAGTTTTATTTTGACAAGCTTTCTTAGCAGAATTTAACCTTGCATAAGTGGAAACAAATTCCGGTGCAGAGGTGTTATGGGGGCAACAAGTATAAGGTAGAATGAATGGATGGGGGCTGGAAAAAATAGTGTATTTGTAACTGGTTTATAATAATAAACAGTTTGGCTCAACATCTATTAATCTCTTCTTCTGCATAGGTGCTCTTAAGCATCTAGTGGTTTGATGTAGAAAGGGCAGTGAAAGAGCTCTTATGCAATCTAATCACTCTGGTGCATCATCAGCTATAGTCAAGGATTAGTTTGGTGTAGTGTAGTAAGGGGATAGTTGATCTTGTTCAATGTGAAGGATGTTGATGTTGGTAAGTTTAAGCACCTGGCAGCACTAAAAGTTGTGCTCTATGAATCTGGTGCAGTAAGAATTGAATAGCTAAAGTGAAGACAACATCTAGTGGGAGAATTTGGTGTAGTTTGTAGAACCTTAGAGATGGGAACAAATCATTCTAAGTAGGTATATCAATCTGGACTTAACCATACTCTTATGGGGACAACAACTCTAACCCACAAAGCAATGCATAATTATAGTGGATTTTTTGCGAGCCAGTACAAATTTGATGCAGAATCTATTTTTTTGCTGCATAATTCTGGTGTTGCATAATGTTGGTATTGTAGAACTATGGTGTACTTTATAGTGATACCTTGTATCAATAAGAGCAGCAGTTTGAAGGTACTTAAGGAACAAAATGACGCTAAACTTGACTTGGCAGCGCTATTAGTTAGAAGTTCATAAAAGAGATTAAGGTGTGAATGAGTGCAAAGATAGAAGCTCAAGGGATGAACATTCTTAGTCAATGTAGAAGAGGACCCCTTTACTCCTAGAGGTTCCACTTTTAAGATTAGAATTATAGGAAGTGGCATGAAGTGTGGACAGCATGGGGTGCAAAGGAACTGGAAAAGGCATAGAAATGTGTGAATGTAGACGTGCTTCAGTAGGGACAGGTTATAGGTTCCAAGACTGATTAATTTTGGCATGATTGATTTTGGCATGTGAAATCTTCAAACCTTGGTAGCTGTCGCTGCTATTGTTGCACAATAAAAGATACATATTTATTCATTGCCGATCGAAAAAAAATAGGGTGCCTCAGAATCGGTTTGCATCTCTTTAGCTGATTCGTAAGGTCTAATTTTGCTGGTATTGAGCAGCACCAGTGCTATACTTTCTGCTGTGCCCGATTTTTTATTCTTTGCCTTCATGCACAGTTGAATGCCAAAGAAAAGTGCACCAACCAACACATCATTTATGCTCTGCATGTACACAAAACAATGGGAAAAAAAGTCATTGAAAATTTTCCAATTACAAAAGAAAAAATAACACTTAAGAAACTACAAAGTTCAGCAAATAAATTGCTACAATCTGTCCAAGTACAACTTGCATTTTGGTTAAATTTTGTCTTTAACTGCCACTTATGTGTATGTTTTTCTTAATTCACAGTTTTAAACCAGTGTGAAAGGGCCAATTCAAATAATTCATATTACATTTATTATGTTATTATTTATTTATTTCAAAAATGTTACATGTAGAAAACTCCATTTTTGAAGCATTGTATATACCTTCTAAGTGTGTCTGCTTGTATGCAATGCTGCATAACTGTATCTGCTGAAACCACATAGCAAAATCTGAAACCGTATAGGCATATGCTAATGCTCTAAAACAGACAATGGGTAAAATAATGAAAAATGGATTGAATAGTATGAATGGGATGGGAGGTTATGATTAAGTGAAGGAAAGGTCCAAGGTGTGGATAGGGAAGTTAGCTCACGTGTTTGTGTGTTGTTTAAAGAGATATGGAATAAGAGATAGATAGGGATGGGAGAGAGAGAGAGAAAGAAGTGGATGGTTGAGTTTTAAATAAGATATCATTGTTCACCATGTATATCCATCATTTTCAAACACTTTATTAATATCCATGACTTTTTATTATATCATACTATTTATAAAATAATTTGAATTTCATTTAATATATATATATATATATATGAATTAATTATATGTGTATTCATGGTGGCGTCTTGTGAGGTGCTTTGCCTTTAAGGGGACTGGTGGGTCACATCCCACGTGATGGCCTAATGCCAAAATCTTAAAAATGAAGATCATTTGAAACCATATTCTGCACGTTTTCCCCTGATTTAGTTATATATTTATGTAGGAACCAAACACCAAGACCAATCATTATTGATCTTTCCCTTGACTTGTGGTTGAAATATGAGTTAGCAATGACCACTCAAATTTGATGATTCCTTTTAAACTATTTACTGGTATGTCTCTATCTACTTCATTCACATAAATAATGACATTTCATCTTATATGAATTAAATTTTATTTTATTTTTTTTGATTTTTTCCATTTTTCAAATGCAGATATTTCTTTGAGGTTTGAAATTATAGTGCAGGTACAGTTCCTGTTTCCATTGGCTTAATTGAAATGAGGGCATGCGTGGAAAGATAGAATGGAATTTGAAGGCTCTTAATTTTTTATTTGTTTTTGTTATATAGTTAAAATTAATTTTAAATATGTAAGCAAGGGGTTGTGTGTTAATGTTCAACTATTATATATGTAATTAAAAATTTGTTAATTGCTGAAATTATTGAGCTGGACAAATGTCAAGTGGATTGAAAGAATATATATTTTATTTTTTGTGATTTTTTCCATTTTTTAAACGTAGATATTTCTTTGAGGTTTGAAATTAAAGTGTAGAGGTTCAGTTTCTGTTTCCATTAGCTTGATTGAAATGAAGATAGAATGGAATTTGAAGGCTTTTAATTTTATTTATTTATTTAATATAGTTAAAATTAATTTTAAATATGTAAGCAAGGGGGTGTGTTTATGTTCAATTATTATATCTGTAAATAAAAACTAGTTAATTGTTAAACTTATTAAGCTGGGACATATGTCAAGTGGATTGAACAAAATTAAATTTTGATGGGAGATTTTAAATCTTTGTTGTGATTTGGTGGCTTAATACTTGTAGAGATCTATAGTATTAGATATATAAAGAATGAGTTTCTACATATGTCTTTTTCTTTGTCTTTACATGAAGTGCATTGTGTAACATAATGAATGTGAAGTAAAGTGATTATAATTCAGCATATTACCATTTTAATAGATTTTGAAAAGAATTTTAAATCTGCATCTTTAAGTTGACTCATGCATGTGATGGAAAACTAGCAATCATGTTATATATCTAAAATGTTATGTGGAAAGATGTTGTCTTTGAGTATCCTGTGGTTGTGGCTTAGTTATATTTATTTTGTTAGCTTTGAATTTATTCGTAGAATTGCATGTGGAGTATGCTGGTTAAAATATTGGTGACAAATTGACTTTCATTTTCTGATTTTTTAAAGTACTATTTCTGGGTTCTTCAATGTAGTTTTGAACTTTATTATAATTATAAATCTAAAGTTGATTTTATTAAAAAAAATGCATTCATGTGTATGCATATTGAGTTTTTAATGGTTTGGGATGTTTACAGGACGCACCCCCTGCCAACTCCAAAAAGATCCACTGTGGAGATTGGGCCAAATGTTTCTTGCTAATCCAAAAAAGAAGAGGTTACATTGTTGATTAATTATAATATTCATATTATTATCTTCTATTTTTAATTATTCAAGCTTTGGATTTAATTTTTAAGGAAAATAAAGTTTAACCATAAGTAGCAATTCATTTGGGTCAGACTTTAGGTTTAACGTGTTTCCTTATCTTTCTTTTACAAAAGTTAATTATGCTTTCAGATTCATTTATTTGTTACCATCTTCTCTCACCAACACACATACTAGTTATTCCTCCAAGAACTTGCTACCTCCAAGTCAATTTTTGTAACTTATAATTAATTCACATTAAACCGAAAGAGAACAAATATTTAATTTCTTTTATTTTTATTATTTTTCAAACTTATTAATTATTTTTTAGACTCTTATAATATATGATGATTTTTTATCTATTAGATTAAAGATGGTGGACAAAGAGTGGACTAAATTTCCAAGATTTAGTAAAGAGTATATCAATGGTGTTGAGTTATTTTTAGATTTTGCATACACTAGTGGAAGAGCTCAAGGGAATGAGATTTTATGCCCTTGTTCTAAGTGTAGAAATCATTGTTGGGCAAGAAGAGATGTGGTCTATGATCATTTAATAGCTATAGGCTTTTTAAAAGGATATAACATTTGGGTAAACCATGGGGAGGAAATATCATCGTTGCCTATTGTAAATGATGATAAAAATGATGATGACATGGAAGATGATATTGACGGCTTATTGCATGATACATTTAGAAATGTGATAGAAGAAAATGGTGGACACGATGGTCCTAACGAGGAAGCAAAAAAATTCTACAATTTGATTAATGAGGCAAAACAAGAGTTATACCCTGGATGCCAGAGTTTCTCTACTCTTTCTTTCATAATTCGATTGTATCTTTTGAAATGTCTTCATGGGTGGAGCAATGCCTCATTTTCTGACCTATTACAATTATTGAAAGAAGCCATGCCGAATTTAAACATTCTTGAATATTTTAATAAAACAAAGGCCATGATTAAAGATTTAGGCCTTGATTATAAGAAGATTCATGCATGTCCAAATGATTTCATGTTATATTGGAAGGAGCATGAGACTGACAATTTTTGTGAAAAGTGTAAAGTTTCAAGGTGGAAGGAATCTTGTGATGAAAATTTTGAGTTACAACAACAAAATCAACAGAAAGTGCCTGTAAAAATTTTGAGGCACTTCCCATTAATTCCTAGACTTCAAAGGTTATTTATGTGCTCAAACACTGCAGAGTCAATGAGGTGGCATGAAGAAGAGCGGTCAAAAGATGGTAAATTGAGACACCCTGCTGATGGTGAAGCTTGGAAAGACTTTGATAGACTTCATCCTATTTTTTCTTCTGAGACACGAAATGTAAGACTTGGTCTAACAAGTGATGGATTCAATCCATTTAGGACTATGAGTATATCACATAGTACTTGGCCAATCATGACGGTGGTGTACAATTTTCCACCATGGTTATGCATGAAACCCAAATACACAATGTTGTCACTATTAATTCCTGGACCACAATCACTGGGAAATGATATTGATGTGTACTTGCAACCATTAATTGAGGAATTAAAGGAATTATGGGAAATGGGTGTAGAAACATATGATGTGTCAAGAGATCAAAAATTTCAAATGCATGCTGCTCTTTTATGGACTATCAGTGACTACCCTGCATATGCTATGTTGTCTGGTTGGAGCACTAAAGGAAGGTTGGCATGTTCATGTTGCAATTATGACACTCATTCATCTTACTTGAGACATAGTCATAAGATGTGCTATATGAATCATGGTGTCTTTTTACCAACAAATCATGCATGGAGACTTAATAAAAAGTCCTTTAATGGAAAGAAAGGGCTTGGATCTGCACCAACTATGTTAGAAGGAATTGAAATCCTAGAAATCTTAAAGGATTTCAACAATGATTTTGGAAAGAATAGAAAAAAAAATAGATGGCCCATGGAAAAAGAGATCAATCTTTTTTTAGTTGCCCTATTGGTCACAAAATAAATTACGACACAATCTTGATGTAATGCACATTGAGAAAACATGTGATAATATTATTGGAACTCTTTTTGACATTCAAGGAAAGACAAAGGATCATGTTAATGCATGCTATGATTTACAGGATATGGGAATTAGAAAGAATCTTCATCCTAAGGAGATTGATGGAGGTCGTGTACAATTTGCAAGGTCTTGTTTTACAATGAATGCACATGAAAAGTCCATTTTCTATGGTGTTTTAAAGGATGCCAAATTACCAGATGGAATTGCATCAAATATTTCAAAGTGTGTGAATGTTAGTGAAAAGAAAATTAATGGTTACAAGAGTCATGATGCACATTTCATGCTACATTACTTATTACAAGTTCCTATAGGAAGCATAATGCTTGATGTAGTGGCTAACCCTTTAATTCGTTTAGGGTCCTTTTTTTTGCTCTTTGTGTCAAAAAGTGATCCAGGTGTATGATTTGGATTTCTTAGAAGCTAATATTGCAGAAGTACTTTGTTAGATGGAGACGATATTTCCTCCTAGTTTTTTTGAAATAATGGTTCACTTGCCTATCCATCTAGCAAATGAAGTAAGGTTAGGTGGGCCGGTGCAATTTCGATGGATGTATCCGATTGAGAGATATTTGTGTAGACTTAAAAGTTATGTTCGAAATAAAGCTTATCCAGAAGGTTCTATTGCTGAAGGGTATTTAGCAGAAGAAGCTTTAACACTTTGTTCAAGATATTTGCATAAAGGCGTAGATACAAGGCTAAATAGTGAAGGGAGAAATTATGAGGATAATGATTTATGCGATGTAGATTTGTGTGATTACTTTTTAAGTAGTGGTCGTCCTTTGGGGGGGAAAAAAAAGGTAAACCATTTTCTTTGGATTTTAAATCTAAAGATCAAGCACATCGATACCTCTTATCCAATTGTGATGAACTAGACATATACATCAGGTATGATAATAGTTTTTTTTTTTTTCATTTTCTCATTTATAAATTATAATTCAAATCACTAACAAAGTGTGTTTTTATTTATAGAGAGTATGATGAGATTTTAAATAGGAAGACTAACAGAAGAAAGTGGATTAAGGCCAAGAACCAAAGTCAAGATTTTAGTGAATGGTTCAAAGATAGAGCCATGAAAGACGACGTACCACTTCAACTTAGAGATTTCTCTTGTGGTCCTAATAATGTTGCAAAGAGATTTTCAGGTTACCTCATCAATGGTTATAGATTTCATACGACAAAGAGAGATGCAACACACAAAACTCAAAATTCTAGTGTAACTTTGGTTTCATTGACTCCAAGTTATGCAAGTTCTAAGGATGAAAATCCTAGGATAGAACCTGTTACTTATTACGGGGCAATCAAAGACATAATTGAGTTAGATTATTATGGTCATTTCAAATTTTTGATGTTTAGGTGTGATTAGTTTGAGGGTGGTGAAGACAAATATGGACTTACATTTGTCTACTTTGACAAACAATGTTACCAAAATGACCCCTTTGTGTTGGCTTCTCAAGTCCACCAATGTTTTTATGTTCAAGATCTTTTTGACATAAATAGACACTATGTTTTGAAGACAGTTCCAAGAGACTTATTTAATAAGGGTGACCAATCACAACTAAATGCTTCTGATAATGATGATGAACTCAATTGGGTTAGGGAAGATATGCCTGTCACTATAGCTGAGAAACCTTTTAGACATTTGGAGAAAAATTATTCTAATGATCTTGATTTTGATGACACTTTGTTTGACTACATGGACTAAGAGGAGGAATGTTAATGCTGATAGGAGGATTGTTCAACACTTTAAAATATGCATTCAAAAACTAAACTTTACTTTGTAAATACCACCTTTTCTTACATATTTAAATTTCCTGTTATATTCTATATCTACCTTCTCTTAGATATTCAATTGTAAATATGCATGGGTAGATAAACCAGCGGTTGGATAAAAGTTTGAAAGCAGAGGAGATTGACCATACTGAAGACAAAGTGTTTGCCTTTTAGTTAGCACAGGTTTGAAATGCAAAATTTCTGTTTTCTTTTTTCATACATACTATTATCTACTAATGTACATCTGATATGAATTTCTACCTCAATAGTTGTCTAGCTAGCCAACCAAAGAGGAATGAAACTTAGTCAATAATATCAATGTTACACCCTTGATGTTTGATTGTCCTTCATATAACATGTTAATAAGATGACTAATTATGTTTTTTTGCTTAACTTCCATGGTGGTATATCAATTTATTTTTTTCAGATAATGAATATGGAAGCAAACTTAAAACGACAGATGAAAGCTCAAGACAAGATTCAAATGAGTGCTGCAAATTTGGAACTTCCTCAAGTAAAATCAAGCAAAGAATTGCTAAGGAAAATGCAAATCAAACCGGAAAAAATGAGAAGCAAAGAATGTACCATTGCACCTACTATTGCTGCCCAAAGACAAGTGAACTTGCCTAATCTCAAGGTAAGTGACATGACAAATTTGGATAGGAGGCTTAATTCAAGAAAACAAAATGTTGTAGCTGCAGGTACTGTTCAACATAAAATTCATAGTCAAACACAAACTCCGATTGGAAGAATTGACATCTAAGAGCATTGGACATAGACAACTCCAAGAACCAAATAGGAAATTCATGGAAAAGGCAGCAATTGCAAATGATAAGTCAAAGAAAAGGCTACAAGCACTTGAAAAAGCATTGACTCAAATTAGTAATTCTAGTGCTAATAAACAACTCAAGCAGCAAAAGGCAGTCTCGCAAGAGGAGAATTCTAAGAAACGACAATTGCCAATGAAATCAGTACAGGCTGAAGTTGATAGTTCAAAGGTAAAAGGTCAACTTAGAAAAAAGATGAGAATGATGGATGATAACTCAAAATCTAAGGAAGGGGTAGTGATTGAAGATGTTGAATCAATGACAAAACAACATGTTCCTAGTAAGACACAAACAAAATTTTGTCCATCAATGTCAATAGATCAATTTCTTAAAGAAAATGGAAACAATGAAGATGAAGAAGAAAATGTTCAAAATGAAAGTGAGGATGAAGAACAATATGTTGGAGAAGAAAATGCTTACCAAGATGAAGATGTTGAAGTGAATATGATGGAAGGTAAATGTTTTATCATTACAAATTGACATTTTGTTTTCATATTTATGTCTTCTTTTTAATATTTTATTTAATAAGTTGAATGTTAAAATAGGAACAAGTAAGAAAAAAACACGAGGACCAACTCAATGTTTAGCAATACATGGAAGATCTACTCAAGAGCGTCCAGAAGTTATCTTAGACATTGATGGAGAACCAATTGGTCCCACTGACAAGATTGTAACTGACTTAAGTTATTTGCTTGGCACGATAGCTAGGAATTCTACCTTTTGTCCATTGATTTACACAAATTTCAAAGCTTTGTTGAATGATAAAGATAACAAGGCTCGTATATGGACATATGTTACGGTATGAAAAATAAATTTATATTCATTTAATGATCAAATATTTATGAAAATACAATCATTCTAATGCTCTTTTTTTATAGGAAAAGTTCATCATTAGTGATAAAGGAGAGAAAGCGATATTTACTCGCATAAATGATGCATGGAGACGCTACAAGAGTTTTATTAAGAAAAGAAACTTTTTAAAGTACTCCATATTGAAGGATCACCTCAAGCATCGTCCATTATTCATTTATGAAGATCATTTCAAACAATTGTTGAAATATTGGAACACTGGCACTATGAAGGTTAGATAATTTAATGTCTTATTACTTTAAAATTTCATTATTATCTAAATTCATTGTTATTTTTATCTTATTATAATGTAGAGAATTAGTGAGCAAAATGTTGCAAATAGGGCACAACAAAAGTACATTCATCGCATGGGACCAACCAATTTTGCTAGAATTCATGCTGAATTAGTAAGATATTTCTAATTATGTTTGAATATTTTAAATCCAATACTAAAACATCCTATTACTTTTTGTTATTGTTTTTTAATATGTAATTCTTGTAGCGTGCCAAGAAAAAGGTAGGAGAAAAAGTGACCCAAGCTGAAATGTTTATTACAACTCGTCAACGTCGAGAAGGCCGAAGAGGAAAAGAAATTGATGAAGAAATAAATAATATCATTGTAAGTTTATAAATATTTATGAAGTACATATAAATATATTCTTTTTAATAATTAAAATTCATTTTCTTTTATTAGACTAAGCTTCAAGGTTCTATTGAAAACTCAAGTGAATCTGCGGAAGAAGCATTTCAATCAATATTTGGGAAAGAGAAACCTGGGAGAGTACGGTGTTATGGAAAGACTATGACACCATCTGATGGCATTCCTATGAGCTCTTCTTTGAGTTTTGGAGACCTTGGTGATGATCTTTGCGGAAACTTGTGGAGGAGATGAGCAAGGCCTTCCTAGGAAGCATGGGTGCCTTGAAGGTGCATGAAGAGTGGGGAAGAAAAGGGAGGTTTGGCCAGCCCCTTGGGTAGTGATGGAGTGAAGATTAAAACCTAAGAGTTAGGCAAAGAGTAGTGTATGGCACAATTTGGGCAGCATAACAATACTTTATTCAATCTTAAAAATACAATAGGTTGGTTCCCCCTTTTATAAGCTAAGGAGGGCCATAAAGGTTAACCTAATGCTAAGCAAATGTACTCAAAATGAAATGCAAATGTCATCACATGGGATACACCACTCATGGAATCAAGTTTGTGCTATTTACACCACAACTAAAACTAAGCTACTCTTGATGGGCCTTCATGTAACATGTACAAATATCTCTCTTTCCCATCCGTAGCTAGGTCAAGGTCTTCGTGTAGTCTCTTGGCCATGGACCTAGTAAATGGTCCTAGACGCTCCTCTTCTTGCCCTAGACGCTCTTGGTGTGGCTTTGGATGTCCTTGTCTTGGCTCTTGTGAGGTTGTGCTTGGCCCTCTTCCATCATCCCCTCCCTCTTGGAAAGGATTTATCCTCAAATCCAAGTCGTCCTTGTCTTCATTGGTACCTACAAATGGAGATAAGTCAATTACATTGAAAGTATCATGCACTCCATCCTCGAGGACTTAGTTTGGACTTCCTTTTAGTTGGAAATATATCTTTTCAAAGGTGAAGCCAAACTAAATCTCCTTCCTCAAAAATTATTTCTTTCTTCCCCTTATTGTTGTATCTTGCATACTTTTCATTTTGTTGTTGTATTTGGGTTTTCATCTTCTCATGAATTTTCTTAACAAAGTCGGCTTTGATTACTCCTTCCTTATGCACAAATTCTTGTGGGTTAGGAAGAGGCAACAAATCCATAGATGTGAGAGGATTAAACCCATACACAACTTCAGAAGGAGAAGCATTAATAGTCTTGTGGACTACACTATTGTAAGCAAACTCAATGTGGGAAAGATACTCATCCCAAGACTTGTGGTTCCCCTTCATGATAGCCCTAAGCATAGTTCCAAGAGATCTATTGACTACTTCGGTTTGGCCATCTGTTTGAGGATGACAAGAAGTTGAAAATTGTAGTCTTGTTCCAAGTTTGCCCCAAAGAGTTTTCCAAAAGTGGCTTATAAACTTGGGATCTCTATCGGATACTATACTTCTAGGTATACCATGGAGTCTCACCACTTCTCTAAAGAAGAGCCTAGAAATATTTTGAGCATCATCTACCTTGTGGCAAGGAATAAAATGGGACATTTTGCTAAAACGATCCACTACCACAAAGATAGAGTCATGGCCTCTTGCAATCCTAGGGAGTCCTAAAATGAAGTCCATGCTAATGTCTTCCCAAGGAGCATTTGCAATCGGCAAGGGGATGTAGATTCCATGAGGCATTGCTCTAGACTTTGCTTTTAAACATGATATGCATCTAGAGCAATGTCTTTGGACATCTTTTCTCATGTGTGGCCAATAAAATTTTTCTTTTAAAAGATCTAGAGTCTTATCAACTCCAAAGTGGCCCATGAGACCCCCCTCATGTGATTCCTTTACAAGGAGCTTCCTATGTGTGCCTTGGGGAATACAAAGTTTTCCTTCCTTAAAAAGATATCCCTCGGCCACATAGTAACCTCCTTGTACTCTATGTCTACACTTAGCATAGATGGATGAAAATTCTTGACCTTCTTGATAAAGCTCTTTTATGTGATCAAATCCAAGAATTTGGGCACCTAATTTTGAAAAGAGCAAATGTCTCCTTGAGAGAGCATCGACCACTATGTTTGTGCTTCCTTTCTTGTATTTGATTACATAAGGGAATTGCTCAAGAAACTCCATCCACTTAGCATGTCTTTTGTTGAGCTTGTGTTGGCCTTTTAAGTACTTTAGGGACTCATGATCACTATGGATAACAAATTCTTTGGAAATAAGATAACGTTCCCAAGTCTTTAAGGCCCTCACAAGTGCATATAGCTCTTTGTCATAAGTGGGGTAGTTAAGGGTGGCACCATGAAGCTTTTTACTAAAATATGCAATGGGGTGACTATCTTGTAACAATACCGCACCTATGCCCACACCCGATGCATCACATTCTATCTCAAAAGTTTTAGAAAAATTTGGAAGAGCTAGAATGGGTGCATGGGTGAGTTGAGCTTTTAGCCTTTCAAAGGCTTGCTCATGCTTTTCACTCCAACAAAATGCAACATCTTTTATAACAAGTTCATTGAGAAGGGAAGCTAAGCTTGAAAAATTGGGTACAAACCTTCTATAGAAGCTAGATAGCCCATGAAAACTTCTTACTTGACTTACATTTTGAGGAGTGGGCCACTCTTTGATGGCTTGGATTTTCTTGGGGTCAACATGCACCCCCTTTTGGTTAACTATGAACCCTAAGAAAACTATACTATCTACACAAAAGGTACACTTATCCCTATTGGCAAACAAACTATTTTTCCTAAGCACTAGAAGAACTTCCCTAAGGTGACTTAGATTGTCTTCTAGGGTTTTGCTATACACTAGGATTTCATCAAAGTAAACTACTACGTATTTACCTATACAATCCCTCAAGGTATGATTCATGAGCCTCATGAATGTACTAGGGTCATTAGTGAGGCCAAATGGCATCACCAACCACTCATATAATCCAAACTTGGTCTTAAAAGCGGTTTTCCACTCATCACCCTCTTTGATTCGAATTTGGTGATACCCACTTTTAAGGTCAATTTTGGAAAATATGGTTGACCCAAGTAATTCATCAAGCATGTCATCAAGCCTTGGGATTGGATGCTTATACTTGATGGTGATGTTGTTGATTGCTCTACAATCACAACATATACTCCATTTTCCATCTTTTTTTGGCATCAACAAGACAGGTACAACACAAAGGGTTAAGCTCTTTTGAACCCAACCCTTCTCCAACAAGTCTTGAACTTGTGACTCTATCTCCTTAGTTTCCTCGGGGTTGGTTCTATAAGCAGGCCTATTTGGTAGGCTTGGCCCCGGAATTAGGTCAATTTGATGTTCTATACCTCTAATGGGAGGGAGTCCATTGGGTCCCTCATTAGAGAATACATCACCAAATTCACTCAAAAGATTTTCCACTTGAGGAGGTAAACTCATGGGTTCACTACTTGTGGTAGTGCATGCAAGTGTTCCTTTAAAAAAGATAAGGCTTGGTTGTTCAATAAGAAGCAAATTTTCCACAATGTTTTTCAAAAGCTTTTCTTGTTGAGCAACCTTGTGGGAAGGAACACTCTTCTCCCACGCCTTTCTATCCCTAAGGACTCTCTCTTTTTCTATCTCTCTTTTTTTTTTTGTATTTTCCTCATCCCTTTTTTCTTTCATTTGTATTTGGTCTTTCACCACTTGGGAATGTGGTAAAGGACTAAGTACAAACTTTTTATGCCTATGGGTGAAGGAAATCTCATTAGTTAGACCATCATGCAAGGTTTTCTTATCAAATTGCCATGGTCTTCCTAACAAGATATGACAAGCTTCCGTAGGTTCTACATCACATAAAACTTTATCTTTGTAGTTACCTATGGAGAACTTGATTTCCACTTGCTTATCTACACTTAGTTCCCCATTCTCATTGATCCATTGCAACTTGTATGGCTTGGGATGAGGAACTACTTGTAGATTGAGCTTTTCAACCATCCTAGAGCTACAACAATTGCAGCTTGATCTGCTATCCACAATGAGAGAGCATATATTTTCTAAAACATTACACCTTGTATGAAAGATGTTCTCTCTTTACGTTTCCGTGGATGCACTAGGATGATTGTTGAGGGTTCTCCTAATCATTAGCAATTCTCCTTCTAATGGGCTTACCCTCTCATCCTCTCCCCCTTCCTCTCCTTCTACACTAGGCTCATCCTCACCACTAGTGTACTCATCCTTACCTCTTAAAAACAAGGTCCTTTGGTTTGGACATTGTGCTTGCACATGCCCTCTTCCAAAACACTTAAAACACTTGATGTCCCTAGTTCGGATGGGTGGGGTGGAGGCATCTTTTGCTAAGGTCTTGGTAGTTTCCTTTGGTTTTTCTCTAGATGTACTACCCTCCCTTCTATATTCTCTCTTGGGATAGGAGTTAGAGTAGGATCCCACCTTTTGACTTGAAGTTTTGCGCAAATTTTATTGTTCAACTTTAATGCAAAGTTGAACCAAGTCATTCAAGTCTTGGTAGGGAAGAAGTTCTACTCTATCCCTTATCTCAAGGTTGAGGCCACTTAGAAATCTAGATATGGTGGTGACCTCTTCCTCTCTAATAGAGGCTCTCATCATGTATAGCTCCATTTTTTGCCTATACTCTTCCACACTCATGTTCTTTTGTTGGAGCCTTTGGAGCTTGTCCATTAGCTCCCTATGGTAGTAGGAAGGTATGTGGCGACGTCTTAGGGCTCCCCTAAGGTCATTCCAATACTCTATGGGAGGCTCCCTATGAAGACGTCTATCTCTCTCTAGAGAGGTCCACCAATACATTGCATTGTTTTGAAAACTACGGGTTGCTAAGGGTACCTTCCTCTCTTCACTCACCCTATGGCAAGCAAAGAGTTGCTATACTTTCATCTCCCAATCTAGGTACACCTCTACGTTTTCCTTACCATAGAAATGGGGTAGGTCTACCCTTACTTCCCTTGGGGCTTCTTCCTCTCTTCTCCTATTTCTCCTAGGGGGTGGTTGGTAGTAATCATTGATTCTAAGGCTTCCCTCCCCTAGAGACTCTTGGATTTGTGATTGAGATGCATGGGTATGTGTTTTTTTTTAATTTTGAGATTATTCTTCCTTTCCTCTAGTCAATTCATTGATTTTAGATTCATTTTCCAATTGTCTATATGAAAGGAGTTGTACGTCCTTGGAGAGTTGTTTCAAAAGAGATTTTACGGACTTTTCATCACTTTCAATAGACTTGGAAGAGTGAGTAGACATGATTAGAACTTTGTGTATTGAAATGTTTTACTTTTAAGAAAGAAGAGGAAAGTTAATGAAGGTAGCTTTCCAGGTAAGAGAGGTGAGTCACAATGGACTACTTAAATACCAAGTCTTGCCTTAGCCAAAAACTATCCCTCCAAAACCTTTACACAAGTGCTTCTTTAGGTAAAACACTTAAAACACAATGAGGATGAAGAAATCAAATTTTTAATGCAAGAAAACAATGCAAGCTATCTAGTAAACAAAGCAAATTATCAAAGCCTTAAACAAGATTAAACAAGAAATTAATGAAGTGAAACAAAGCAAATTGGTTCAATTAAAGCAATTAACAAAAAAAGCAATTTAAGCTAGACGACCCTAGGTGAGGCTTCTTGGACACTTGGAGCCCTTGAAGACACACTCACCTACTAATTGCGTGATTAACAAGTAAATGACAAAAGCAAGATTGCAAAGAAATTAAATGGCACTCCCTTTGTTGCTTTTCTAATTGCACTCCCTTTGTTGTTCTTCTAATTGCACCCCTTTTGTTGCTTTACTACTTGTTGGGCCTTCCAAAGTGTGTGGTGTATTTCTAGTATGGTGTTTGTTGTTGCCCCTTGCCTTGGTTCCTCTTGGAAATTAGGTCAATTAAAATCTTCAATCCAGCACCTATTAAGCAAGCTAGACTCCCCTCAAGTCAATTTCCCACTCAACAAGAACCAATTGATATTTAATCCACCAAACAAGCTTAGAAGCCAAAGAAAGAAAGCAAGAAACAAATTAATTTGAAAAAAAAATAGTACCACAGAAATGGAATTAAAAATGACACAACTAGAAAGAGTTCAAATGAAATTAGACAAGCAAATAAAAGGTACTCAAATAAAGGATGGCACACAAAAGGAACCTAGGAATAGCACTAGATTTGATTTAAAAGCCAAAAACAACACCACTGAAAAAAAGAAAAAGTTGTGGTCCAGAAAGCGTAACTTTTACAGATTCGTACTGAGCTGACCCTTTTGTATTTGCTTCTGAAAATTGAGACACAATCAGAACAAGATCTTAACAAACGTTTGGCGTTGATTTCACTCGAAACGCATGTACCAATTAATTTTGGTGATTTTTTAAAAACAGTGCTCAGAACTGTCAGCTGGAACGTCAGGATTGCACACTTTTTTTGTAATATTTATCTCTTTTTTTATAAATTTTTTTTTTCAGATGGTTCCTTTTTTGTCCTTTTGCTAACACCTCAAATTAGTGGAATACAGAGGCTCAAAATTTTTTTTGATGATTTATGTAATTTTCATAAACAAAAAAGCCAGCACAGAAAAGTGAAAACAGGGGGTTCTGAAAACTGGAATCAAAAACAGAATGATATACCAACAAGAACACAAAGGAGTTAATATGATGGAATTTGTGTGGATCTAACACACAAATAAGAACTCAAACTAAAAATAAAAATGCACCAAAGGATCAACAAAAAAAAGATTCCAGATCAAACACTCAAACCAAAAACAAGAAACAAATAAATCAAGAAGAGTACTACTAGGATTTGATGGCAAATATGGAAACACATGACTTAGACAAAACTTATGGATTCATAAAATGAAAAGACTCAAGAACATCATATGACCCAAATGAAATTTCAAGCAAGACTCAAATACCTAACAATAAAAACAACAACACAAAGATATCAAGAATCCTACACAAAATTGAAAATAGATGTTGAAGCACAAATTTGAACAAAACCCACCGATTGAAATAAATAAACAAGCATTCAAATCATATTAAAACACAAAAAATAGCAAGACAACTTGGAATAAAGATGAACAACTTGGAGAAAAGAAGAACTCAAAAAGAAAAATGCAAAGATATACTTATCTTTGAAGAACCATAGCTCTAGATACCAAATGATGGCATTCCTATGAGCTCTTCTTTGCGTTTTGGAGACCTTGGTGATGATCTTTGCGGAAGCTTGTGGAGGAGATGAGCAAGGCCTTCCTAGGAAGCATGGGTGCCTTGAAGGTGCATGAAGAGTGGGGAAGAAAAGGAAGGTTTGGCCAGCCCCTTGGGTAGTGATGGAGTGAAGATTAAAACCTAAGAGTTAGGCAAAGAGTAGTGTATGGCACAATTTGGGCAGCATAACAATACTCTATTCAATCTTAAAATTACAATAGGTTGGCTCCCCCTTTTATAAGCTAAGGAGGGCCATAAAGGTTAACCTAATGCTAAGCAAATATACTCAAAATGAAATGCAAATGTCATCACATGGGACACACCACTCATGGAATCAAGTTTGTGCTATTTACACCACAACTAAAACTAAGCTACTCTTGATGGGCTTTCATGTAACATGTACAAATATCTCTCTTTCCCATCCGTAGCTAGGTCAAGGTCTTCATGTAGTCTCTTGGCCATGGACCTAGTAAATGGTCCTAGACGCTCCTCTTCTTGCCCTAGACGCTCTTGGTGTGGCTTTGGATGTCCTTGTCTTGGCTCTTGTGAGGTTGTGCTTGGCCCTCTTCCATCACCATCAATATTAAAAAAAAAAAGGAAGAAATTGCTGCTATAAGAAATGAACATGCAAATGAACTGAGTGGCATGGTGAAGAAAATTGAAGTTCTAGAGGAAATGGTAAAATTTGTGGTAAAGCAGAAAAATCCAGATTTAGAAGAGGATGACATAAATAATATGATGACACATGTTTTAACTAAAGAAAGTAGTGGAGTGGGGCTACATTCATCTGCATCCACCCATGATCCTCATTATGAGTAGGTATATATAATTGAAAATTGTTTACTGAACTTCGAGAAATGTTTTCAAGCTACACATGAAATTGCTTTGATTTGTAATGTTGGAGGAGTACATTTACAAGTTAGTGTTTTGTCCTTAAGTTTCGTTTTTTTTTTTTTTGCTTGGATCATGGAGATATAAACACATATAATCATATTGGAATTTCAATCATGTTAATAAGTTTACTGATATGGATTGGAATATGTGGTACTCTTGATTTTGTGTTGTAAACACATACATACAATTGTCTAGTGTTACATCAAAGTTTAATGGATTTGATTAAGGTATGTTATTGATTATTTATACAATTATATTTTGGTAGTTGCTATATTTATTTTGTTTGAATTAGATTTAATTAGTATATATTTATGTATTTTTTGCAGCTTGAAGGCAATAAAGACTACGAAGACAATATTCAAGAAGAATGAACTTATTGATATGTTGTAAACAAACAATAGACTATGTTTCTTTAACTAAGTTTGTAGTTTTAACTTTGAAGACGTGATCGTTATCATATATACTTTAAGACAAATTTTTTGATTATGTAGTTGAAACACATCTATTTAAATATGTAAAATTTCTTGTTGAGTCATTTTTATTCCAATACATTATCCTTCAATATTTTTTTTTGCTATCCTGAACTTTTGTATGAGTATTTCTTCTAAAATTAAAGAAATGTATTGTCGTTTTTGTCAATACTTTAAGCAACGCTTTTGAAATTGTGCCTGTTATCAAGATTTTAGGCAACAGTTTTAATATTGTTGTCTTTCTAAAAACCGTGGCCTATTACCAACGGCCACGCTCACCTAGACCACGGGTAAAAAACCGTTGCCTAAACTTTAGGCCAGATTTTAATGCTTTAGACCATGGTTTTATGTTGTAGCCTAAAGCAATAATTGTTGTAGTGGTGCTACTTTAATTATGCTCTTTTGGCTAAATGGAAGTGTGTCTTCAGGGGGATGAAAGAAGGAAGTGGAAAGAAGTTTTAAACTCTGAGTATAGATATGAGTTTGGGCAAACACACAACCCTAAAAAAAATCAATTTAGGTGGTGGAAAGATTTGCTAAAGGTGTACGGCGATGAAGGTACGACGGGATGGTTCCAAAATGCAATCGGGTAGAAAATGGGAGTTGGAGACAAAGCAAGATTTTGGGAAGACTTCTGGTTTAGTAATAAAGATCTAAAGTCTATATATCCCAGGTTATATTTGATGTCGCTAGATCAAGGGTTAAAAGTGAGAGAAGTTGGTGAGTGAGTTGGTTCGGTATGGAATTGGAATTTAAGATGGAGACGTAATGGATTCAAATGGGAAACAACTTTACAAGAAGAAATGATGACATCTCTATCTTATCTCTATCTTGTGTTAAGTTAAATAGGAATGAGAAGGATATGTTGGTGTGGGAGGGTGAGGATTTCTCGGTCAAGTCTGCATACGATTGCATTTTAAATAGTATAATCGAGGCAGTAATTATGTGAATTCGCTCTTTAATCAAATTTGGATGGCTAAAGCCTATCCGAACGTGCTAACTGTAGCTTGAAGGGCCTCAACAAGAGAGAATTTATCAAGGAGGGGTGTTTTGACAAACACGCTATTGTGTGCCTTATGTCAGGATGGAGTAGAATCATCCCAACATCTATTCTTGGAATGTAAGTTTGCACATAAGGTATGGAACAGTTGTTACAGATGGATAGGAATCCTTTACGTGCAACACAATGACCTGAGGAGTCACTTTGAAAGCTTTCTTTTAGATCACATAAACTCTAAACAAAATCTTGTGTGGAAAGGTGTATGGCGGCCATAGTTTGGAGCATATGGGAACAAAGAAATAGAATAGTATTTAAGCAGGGTAAAGTTGATGTCGAGGAAATGTTACATTTGGCGCAACTCAAATCTTGGTTATGGCTAAAGTACAGGATGAAGTCTTTCATGTACTCCCTTCCAAACTGGATTATGAACCCAAATATGTGCATGAAAAGTTGTTCTTAAAAAGGATGGTGGGCGGGGGTGAGCAATAGAGTATAATGATGTTGGGGGTGGGTTTAATTTTGTGGGGGCAGGGTCAACTAAGAATGTATGTAAGGGTCTTTAAAATATGTATGTTGTTATGCGTGATGTGTTTTTAGTCTTAGCAATATGACACTGTCTTAGCTAAAGGCTAGGAAAGGTTATTCATATGCGAAGGTTGTGAAGGATTGGAAGGATGGGATCGTGAAGTAAAATGGAAGAAGCAAATAATCAAGCAAATTTACCAGTTACCCCAAAGGAAGATGTTTTCTACGCTGGTTGGAGATGATTCAATGGCTTGGGGTCGAAACATAGAGCTGCATAGGGATATGTGTGGATTTTGGAGCTTTGTGCTGCAGTGCTAATATCATCTTTCTGTCCAGTTATTTGTTTTCATGCCAAGGGATGTTAATAGTGCTAAAACAGAAGCTGGTTTTAGATCTTAGATAGGTGGATTTTTGACAACTTTTTTGGGGGAATTATAGCCTTTATAGATTCTGTAGAGCACCATTATTTCAAATTGTTTTTGGAAGGGATTGGATCGTTCTCTATGGTGCAGTGCTTTAGGATGGATACAAGAACGGTGGGGAAGTAGTGGAGGAAGTAGTAGATGGTAATGCAGAACTATCTCTGGAGCAATAAATAGGAAGATCGGAGCCATATGATGCTCAGTTTAGGTGTTTGTTATGACAATAGTTAAATATTGGTAACTAGTTTTCTCTGTATGTTTGATGTAGGCTCTTGCATAAGGGTTGGGACAACCTAAAGTGTCTCGTTTATTTAATTTATTCTTTACAGATAAAAATAGTCATATGAATGTGAATAAGTATACATTTTATCCCATACTAATGACATTTTCTTTGCAGTTTTTATGGATTTCCTATGACAGCCTGAACATCATTCATTTATTATTAATCAAGTTTCTCCTATTAGTAGAGCAGTAGTTCTCGTCATCTATTATGCCAAAATTGTCTAATGGAAGGCATTCAATTCAATGGTATTGGACATTTGTGTGATATCACAACATACATGCAATGGTACATTAGTCATACAAGTCACTAAATAGCACCTTAGGAACCGACATCCGATGATGATGTAAGTTAACTGATATTTACCTTTAACTTTTTAATCATGTAATTTTCTTTATCCTAAACTTAAAAATTGTTCTCTAATATTACGACACGACATTGGAGTCCATGCAACCGCAATTGCATCTGACTTATCACCCTTGGGGTTTTTTTCTTACGGTCATGGCTTCTAGGTTGGTTAGTCTAGTCAATCGGGTCATCAACAGCCACCCATATTGGCATACATGGATCATCTTCCCCACCTCTCATTTCATTCTCCATACCAACAGGTTCCTTAGACATATAATATTTATCCTTCTCATTTGGATACTTTTTCGAGTACACCTAATATGTTTGGAACTTAAACGTTGATCCTCCTTCTCATCTAGATACTTCTTCGAGTCCATTAATGACATTTTACGACAATTGCACCGTATTGTCATAAGTAATAATGTGTCCCTAAGGATGGATATCGAACCTACAAGGAACAATTGAATAATCAAGTAATATATTCATTAAATATAAAACAGAATAATAAAAGTGTGTTGAAATTTGTTGTGATGGTAATGATTAATAAGAAAACAAGGCAAAAAGTTGTTGCTTCAATTGGAAAAATAAGGATTGAGTTTCATCTTTCTCACTCTTTTCTATTTAAATTAGCCTGATAATATTATGTCTTTTTGATTGATATTGATGTTCGTATAAAAATCATTTATATTGATTCCTCGCATATAAAATTATTAAGATGCTTCCTAAATATCTATTTCTCGCATATTTACAAAAACAACTTAGAATTGAGATCAGATGTTGATAACAATGAACATTTCAAGTCTATTCCTAACACTAAAAAATGTCAAGTATTATGGATTAGGTCAGAACCCTAAAAAATCTTTCTAGTCAAATTTAAGATTCTATATCAAGAATTAGAAGCAAAACAATAATACCAATAATCAATCAAGAACAAAATATTATATTCAGAGATTACCTCAATACATAAGAGTTTGAACAAATTACTCTAAATTCTAAAGGGTAGAATTACCCACACATCTTCTAATACCTTTTATTCTCCCAATTGGATTACAATTCACTAAATGGTGTTTTCCTCTCAATCGTGCACACTAGGGTTGTGCCTCAAGCCTCCTATTTAACCTAATTTCCTTAGGCTTAAGTGACTTCTCGCTTGGGAGGTAATGGGCTCGCTTGGGCGAGTAAAACATAAAAAGGCCCAACGTTACTAGTGCTATCTCGCTTGACTGAGATTCTACTCACTCAAGCGAGATTCTAGTCTTTGCGAATTTGGGCACCTTTGGTGAGTGTTAATGCATTCCAACTTTCTCTTTTTAGCTTTGTATATTTTCCTTTTGCCCAATTATTTTCATTTTTTTCCTAGAATTCTGAAATTAACACAAATTTGGGAATAAATCGTTCTTATTCAAATTACAATCACAAAATATGTAAAAAGGTATAAATTCATAAATTAAGAGTTATTTTATATTTATTTTAGCAATTAATACACATAAGTGTCTATATTTTAATATGAAATATTATTGAAATTTGGCACTTATCAACTCTTCTCAACTTAGAATCTTGCTTGTCCTCAAGCAAAGTAAATGAGTATATTTGAATTTAAATATCAAAACGGCTCAATTCACTAAACAACATATCAAATTAGAAACTTATGATGCTTCCCAATTCAAATATAGAAAAATATAAACACAATTAGCTTCCAGGATTAAACCAAAACAGTAAAATGACAGTTTATCAAGGAATTGTAAGGAAAGATGGCTTTAAACTAGAGGGGGGGTGAATTGTTTAAAGGGGTTTTCACAAACTTTTACAAGCTAGAATGAATTTATTTCAGAAACCAATTGATTAAGCAATTCAGTTTGCCAAAACAACAAGAAAAATAGCACTGCCAGGAAAACAATCAATTGTTTCTGCGAAACAATCGGTTGTTTATATCAGCAAACAATAAACAAACTGAATTTAAAGAGTAAGGGATAGAGAGATTGTACACAGATGTTTATACTGGTTCACTCCAACCTAGAGCTACATCCAGTCTTCTCAGAACCCTGAGGAAATCCACTAAGCAATCACACCTTGATCACTTACACAACAACTAAGAGAATGACCTTGAAAACCTCAAGACACACACTCTCCTTGGCCAACACTAAGATTGCTGATCTTGAACACCTCAAGAACACACAGCCAATCTCAGCAACAATACACAGAAGAATTGTTTCAGCAGTTTACAAAGATTACACTTATTACAGATGAAAATCTGAAATCAATACAAGTAGAATCCTATTCCAGCACCTTGATCAATCTCTTTAGCTCTTAAGCAATCTCAGCACTTTTAAAACTTTCTTAGTAAAAACTTTGTCAAAAAGAATTCTTCTTTTTATTTAAAACAGTTTTTCTGAATTTATACAAAATAGTTTGTTATCAAATCTTAACAAACCCATATTTGCCTTCAAAAAGATTGGTCAAAGCATTTAATGACTGGAGCGTATTCAGTTTCAAATCATTTAAAGCTTAGTCAAAGAAAACAGTTTTTCTGTTAAGGTTCCAGAACAAACAATCGGTTGTTTCCTCGAATCAATCGGTTGTTTTGTTACTTAACAGTTTTCTTCATTTAAAAACAGTTTTCAAACTTTCTCAAAACATCTAAGGGAAACAATCGGTTGTTTCGACAGAACAATCGGTTGTTTCAACTTAGTTTGAAAAACACTTTACTTTGTTTAAAGATTGAGATGCTAAGTGCTTTGAGATTTAATCTAAAGGTGGATTACAACATTAAACTACCCCAGAACAAAACATTAAACCAACACAGCAGCATCAAGAAAGCAGAGGCTTCATCATCCTTCAAAGGATTTGGATTCTTCAAAACCTTGAACACCACTTGGTTCAACAATCTCCCCTTATTTGATGAAGACAAATCCCTGATGCTTGTGTTGTTCTGATTAAATCTGAAGCAGTTCCTGCAATTGAACTTTGAGCAAACATTGAACTTCTGATATTTTGTTAGCATACATATAAACAAGTTAAAGCTTAAACAATTAATATCAGAAACAACATACAAAAATTACCCAAACAGTTTTTAACAACTAAAGACAATCTTAAAACCTGAAACAAGCATAAACAAGCATAAATCTCCCCCTATTTGTCTTCACAAATAGACAAATATAAGAGATAAAACCAGATATTGTTCATATTACATCAGAAATAAAACAGTAACAACAGAAGGAAAGAAAATAAAACCAAATTTCAACAGCTACCAAAAACAATCGATTGTTTCGATGTCCAATCGGTTGTTTTTCCTTCATTCTTCTTTATCTCCAAACTGAAGATCAAAGATTTGATTTTGGATAGCTTCAATCTGTTCATCCAGACTCATAAACCTTGCATCCATGTTGTCAAACCTGGTGTCAAACCTTTGGAAATTGCTAACACAGAGATCATGAAGGTTTCTTTGATTTTCAGCAAAGTTATCCAGCCTATTCACCATGAATCTTTCAAAAGGAGACATAGTTTGAATCCTTTCTTCTTAATGTTCATCAGCAGCACTGGGTCCAGCATCTTGAAAAACTCCCGTTGGATCTTCATGTTCAACATCCATATCAGCAGGTTCTTCTTGAGCAACACCACTAGATGAGGCACCATGATCACCATCCTTGCTTACCCATTTTCCACCTATCTTTGTAAATCCCATCTTGCTGAGTGATCCATTGTTCAACTCTTGAGTTGAGTTGACCAGCTCAGAAGTTTCATCTTCAAGATTAACTTCAAAATAGAGTAGAAATTTAGATATCAAAACAGCATAGGGATAGTGATAATGACCCAACCTCATGGCTTTTTGCATGTGCTATTTGATTATGTGAATCCAATTGAGCTTGATTTTCTTGATGATGCAGAAGATGTAAACAAGATCTTCTTCAGTTAAAACAGAATGGTTACTCCCCCTTGGAGTTAGAATCCAAGTCACAATGAGAGCAAGCAACCTCTCATCAAGCTTCAATCCTCCAACTGAGCATGCACTCACTTGAGATTGACTATTCTTCAAGCAGCTTCTGTAGAACTGGATTTTGTTAAAATCCTCCACCACACCAAGATTTCCTTTGCTGATTCGTAGACCAGAGTATTTGAGTCCAGCAACAGCAGCCCAAACTTCATGGGTTATCTCCATGTCCACACCTTTCACATGAGAAACTAGATTGTTTCCCTCAAACTTCAAATTGGTGTAGAAGACCCTCACCAAATTTGGATATATGTTTCCCTTCATCTCCAGGAACCTTCTGAGAAATTGATCCTTGAGTAGCTTTCTCACATTGTCCAGCTTTTGACTTTTCAGCCAATCAAAGCTTACAACCTTGGGGTTGTTTATCTTCTTGAGACTTGTCTCATATCTATACTTTTCAATGAGATCTTTATCTCCAGAAAACCATCCTTACAACCTTCCTCCAGACCTTACAGCCCTAGTTTTGATTCTTTTGGAAGTGGGAGAAGTTGATTCCATGGCAGCAGAGATGAGAAAACAGAGGATAGCACTTCTTCTCAGATTTTCTCAAGAGATGGTGCAAGAGATATTGCAAGAGATGTTGCAATTGGTTGTTCATCTGCACCAGATTTTATAGCCATACGATAATCAATTTGAGTTTAATTTCATTCAATTGGTACCTAATTTTCAGAGAGAGAAAGTTGTTCTACACAGTAAATGTCAGAATAAAAATTGAAAATCACATGGTCTTCACATGTGAACTTTGACTAGTCATAAAGGCTATTGAATTTCCAAGATTTTGGAATATTTTCCTTTATGAATGTTGTAACCACTTTCTAAGTATGTTCAGCTTTCAATGCAGATACTTTGACCAAGATTCTCCCTTTTGAAATTGATCTGCAACGGATAGAAGAGGAATTCAAAATTAAATCAATTTCTTCACAGTGCTGTTAGACCCAAAACAATCGGTTGTTTCGAAGAACCAATCGGTTGTTTTTCTGCAGCAGTTACAAAAACTTGATTTTTGAAGATTTTAGCCATTAACAGAAACAGATTAAAGCAGAAGACATTTGATTAAAAGAGAATTAATCACAAGAAAGAACTTTGAAACAATTATTGAGAACAATTAAAAGGAAAGTCTCATCCTTGTGTTGTTTCTTCAATGATCCAAATGCTTGTTGATCAAGAAAACTTTTCTTCATTGTTTTTATCTTTTGCACAACATTGATTCAGCTTCAATGATTTCCTTTCTCTTTAACAGCTTGAACAGAATGCCTCTTTTCTTCTCTTTCTCTTTATTTTTCCTGCATAAACAAATTCAAGTAGCAAGATTTGGTCCCCTTACAAATTTGGGTCCATTTGGCTTCACTTTGCTGTTAGTAACATCACATCCCTTAGGAATCCATCTACTTTCTGATTTTACAGAATCTAACAGAGTGGCCTTTCTTCATGCAGTAAAAGCATGTAACAATCGGTTGTTTCGATGATCCAATCCATTGTTTTTCTGATTTTCTTAAAAAAACTTTTGAAAACATATCTTGCTTGTTCTGTGGATTAAAGCCTAAACCAGCCTTTCCAAAAACACAGTTTTGATATGCCAAGACATTCTCAAAGTTTGATTTCCCTTTTGAAAGCTTGTCCACAGTTTCAACAAGATAATGAACCTTTTTCTCAAGATTTTCACAATTTGTGCAAATGAGAGTGTCACACTTGCAAGAGGCATTTTTGAAATGATTTTCCAGATTTTCAAAATCAATTTTTGCCTTTCTCAGATCCTCTTCAAGTGATTTAACTTTCTTTTCAAGCACATTGTTAAGATCTTTCAATCGATTGTTTGAAAGAACCAATCTATTAGCTTCTTCATGAGTTTCTTGAAAAGCTTCAAGCAATTCACAATAATTTTGTTCATTTAAGGAAGCACAAAAACTTACCTCACTTGAACTGCAAGCATCATCATCATCCTCAGCTACTAAACATATGTTGGCTTTTTCATCTTCACTTGATGAAGAACTTGATGATGACACTTCATTTTCATCCCAAGCTATGTAGGCTCTTTTTGTCTTGCCTTTCTTCTCCTTGTAGCTTGTCTTTTTCTCTTTGCTCTTGTTGGGACAATCTGCCTTTATGTGACCTTGCTCACCACAACCAAAACAAGTATAGTTATTTGAATTTAATTCATTGGATTTCTTGTTTCCATACCTATCCTTGTTGTTGTCTTTGTTGCGGTTTCTCTTTAGGAATTTGCTGAATTTTCTTGACAGCAAACTCAGATTTTCCTCATCACTATCATCACTTGAATCTTGCTTTCCCTTGTGTTTGGATGCTTTCAAGGCTATGCTCCTTGTGTGCTTATCTTGATTCTCTTGAACATTGAGTTTATTCATCTCTAGCTCATGTTCCCTAAGCTTTCCAAACAAAGAAGCAACACTTAAGGATGTTAGATCTTTAGATTCAGAAATTGCAGTTACCTTTGGTTGCCATGCTCTATCAAGACATTTCAAGATCTTGATGTTTAGCTCTTCTTTGTCAAAAGTCTTGTCTAGGCTCATAAGGTGATTGATGATGTGTGTAAACCTTTTCTGCACTTCAGCTATTGTTTCACCTTTAAGCATTCTAAACATCTCATACTCTTGGATGAGAGCATGCTTTCTAACTCTTTTAACTTCATTTGTTCCTTCATGAGTGACCTCCAAAGTATCCCACATTTCTTTTGATGATTTGCATTGTGAGACCCTGAAAAACTCATCAGAATTTAAAGCAGAGGTTATAATATTTTTGGCAATTCAATCAAATTTGGCCTTTTTGCTTTCTGCATCAGTCCATTGAGACCATGGCTTCTCAATGACAGCACCATCTTTTTCAAGCTTTGGGATAAAAGGACCATTTTCAATTGCATCCCAAATTCCTTTGTCAAGAGATTCCATAAATATTTTCATTCTAACTTTCCAAAACTGGTAATTCAAACCACAGAACAAGGGTGGTCTGTTTATTGAAGCACCTTCCCCAAAAGGTAGTCTATCAACCATTTTTTTTAAAAAAAATTTAGGATCAACTTGAATGACTTTCAAGAACCAAGCTCTTGATGCCAATTGTTAGGAAAGATGGCTTTAAACTAGAGGGGGTGAATTGTTTAAAGGGGTTTTCGCAAACTTTTACGAGCTAGAATGAATTTATTTCAGAAACCAATTGATTAAGCAATTCAGTTTGCCAAAACAACAAGCAAAATAGCACTGCCAGGAAAACAATCTATTGTTTCTGCGAAACAATCGGTTGTTTATATCAGCAAACAATAAACAAACTGAATTTAAAGAGTAAGGGATAGAGAGATTGTACACAGATGTTTATACTGGTTCACTCCAACCCAGAGCTACATCCAGTCTTCTCAGAACCCTGAGGAAATCCACTAAGCAATCACACCTTGATCACTTACACAACAACTAAGAGAATGACCTTGAAAACCTCAAGACACACACTCTCCTTGGCCAACACTAAGATTGCTGATCTTGAACACCTCAAGAACACACAGCCAATCTCAGCAACAATACACAGAAGAATTGTTTCAGCAGTTTACAAAGATTACACTTATTACAGATGAAAATCTGAAATCAATACAAGTAGAATCCTATTCCAGCACCTTGATCAATCTCTTTAGCTCTTAAGCAATCTCAGCACTTTTAAAACTTTCTTAGTAAAAACTTTGTCAAAAAGAATTATTCGTTTTATTTAAAACAATTTTTCTGAATTTATACAAAATAGTTTGTTATCAAATCTTAACAAACCCATATTTGCCTTCAAAAAGATTGGTCAAAGCATTTAATGACTGGAGCGTATTCAGTTTCAAATCATTTAAAGCTCAGTCAAAGAAAACAGTTTTTCTGTTAAGGTTCCAGAACAAACAATCGGTTGTTTCCTCGAATCAATCGGTTGTTTTGTTACTTAACAGTTTTCTTCATTTAAAAACAGTTTTCAAACTTTCTCAAAACATCTAAGTGTAAACAATTGGTTGTTTCGACAGAACAATCGGTTGTTTCAACTTAGTTTGAAAAACACTTTACTCTGTTTAAAGATTGAGATGCTAAGTGCTTTGAGATTTAATCTAAGGGTGGATTACAACATTAAACTACTCCAGAACAAAACATTAAACCAGCACAGCAGCATCAAGCAAAGCATAGGCTTCATCATCCTTCAAAGGATTTGGATTCTTCAAAACCTTGAACACCACTTGGTTCAACAGGAATTTCTTTTCATATGCTCACAGGTAAGTGTTTCTCTCTATTTTTACTGAATCATAACACATCACAGTTGCTTTTTATTTCATCTTCATATCACAAACATATTAGAAACATGAATTTTGAGGTCTTTTCCAGGGTTATAATGAGATTGGAAAATTGAGATCAGACGTTGATAGCAATTAACATTTTAAGTCTATTCCTAACACTCAAATATGTCAAATATTATTGATTTGGTTAGAACCTAAATATATTTTCCAGTCAAATTTATGATTCTATATCAAGAATTAGAAGCAAAACAATAATACCAATAATCAATCCAGAACAAAATATTATGTTCAGAGATCACCTCAGTACATAAGAGTTTAAACAGATTACTCACAATCTTAAAGGGTAGAATTGCTCACATATCTTCTAACACCATATGTTCTCTCAATTGGATTACAATTCACTCAACGGTGTTTTCCTCTCAATCATGCACACTAGGGTTGTGCCTCAAGCCTCCTATTTAATCTAATTTTCTTGGGCTTAAGTGACTTCTCGCTTGGGGGCTATTGGGCTCTCTTGGGCAAGTAAAACATAAAAAGGCCTAATGTTACTAGTGTTATCTCGCTTGAGCGAGATTCTACTCACTCAGGCAAGATTATAGTTTTTGAGAATTTGGGCAGCTTTGGTGAGTGTTGATGCATTCCAACTTTCTCTTTTTAATTTTGTATATTTTCCTTTTGTCCAATTATGTCCATTTTTCCCCATAATCCTAAAATTAACACAAATTTGAGAATAAATCATTCATATTCAAATTAAAATCACAAAATATGTAAAAATGTATAAATTCATAAATTAGAGGTTATTTTATATTTATTTTAGCAATTAATACACATAAGTGCCTATATTTTAGTATGAAATATTACTCAAATTTAGCACTTATCAACTCTTCCCAACTTAGAATCTTGCTTGTCCTCAAGCAAAGTAAATGAATATATTTGAATTTAAATATCAAAAACACTTAATTTACTAAACAACATACCAAATTAGAAACTTATGATGCTTCCCAATTCAAATATAGAAAAAAATAGATACAATTGTTGAAGATGGATGAATCCTCTTCTCTACCTTGTGTTGTGTGTGTTTGATGTAGAAAATAGCTAGTTTTGGTGTAAAGGTTGTAATAGCTTTAGATGATCTTGTATATAGGCTTGCAATTGTGTAAGGTTGCCTTTTGCTGTATGATCTATCCTAGATGCCTAACCAAGCTTAGATCAAGCACATGATGTGATGTGATTCCACTAGCCACAATAACATGATTCTTTGATATTCTATGGAATCAACTTGAGTTGGCAAAGGTTAGGCACTTTTATAGAAGAGGATCAATGTTCTATATTTCAAGAACTCACCAAATCTTGCACCACAAACCAAACTCACATGGAAGCTCCCTTTACTATCAATTGAACCGATTAAAAGAGTTGGAAACAGAATTTGAAGAGAACAAAAATAGAGAAAAAGAAGAACAACTGCTAGAAAACATGAAATAACTAACCAAAACTCAAGAACACAAGCTCAAAACATGATCAACTAAAAGGAAGAAAGGAAAGAGAAAAGAAAGCTTATGAAGATGGATGTATGGTGAGAAGATCACGCCACTAGAAGGATGGTTGCTCCTAGATGAGTGTGCTGCCGCCACTTGAGGACACCATGGATCCTTCAAGATAAGACTAGAGAAGAAGGCTCAAAAGCTCTCCAATGCTCACTCAAAAATTGAGTATAGTTTCTTTTCTATATAATTCCAATCTAGCCAATACAATGAGGGAGGCCTCCTATTTATAGCATGAGGAGCCTTGGAGAACAAGTTGTGAGGGTAGTAAGGGAAGACACAAAATGGTGCAGCCTAGGTCATTGACTTTGGTCAATGCCACACCATTTCACTCATTTCTAGAAGGTAGGGTTTCCTTCCTTCCCTAATGGACTTCATAAGCCTAAACTTATAACTTCACCTCCTTATTTACTTCTACACCTATCTACTAATACACCCCCCCTAAGACTCCTAACTAAAGACTAAAAGATGCTATAACAATAGAGGTTTCTAATGTTTCCCTCTAAGCACCAACAACTAAAGAAATTACAAAAAGAGAGGATAATTGTTCCCTAGCTCCTAAAGCTTTGAACATGCTTCTTGTAAGCCTTTGAGGTGGGTTTTGACCTCCATGGGCGTCTTCTATTTGCACCTCAACCTCTTCTTGATCTTGTTGATTTGGCCTCCATGTCCACTAGAGCTTGATCTCCATCATGATGTGGTTAAATAGTTTTTTAAAAGCTTTTGAACGAGCTCTTAAAAGATTTAAACCAGTAAAAAAATAAATCTGTTTCATGAAGAAAGAATTGATTTATTTCTTCTCTGTTAAAAGGTTTTTCCAAAACTCAGTTAGGGCACCACAGGTAAAGCTCAGTTAGTTATTTCAGTTAATGCTGAGCTGACCTGATTGCTATATTTTAATATGTTTCACTATGAAAGAACAGGTTTATTCTTTGGTTAGCTGAGTTGGCGTTTTTCACAAAATATGTTAAGTTCAAAAATGAATCTGTTGTTTTCATAACTGCTTTTCAACTGTTTTTTGAAAAGAAGTTAGAAACTATTTTCTATAAAAAGAAAAGCCTCTCTCACATAAAAACATGCTGAGCAATTACGTTTTTGACAGAGATCAAACATATTCAAAGTGAGAAGAAGGATTGAAAGATTTTTGAAAGGTTTTCCAAAGAAATTTTCAAGTGTGCTTGTTCCAGGAAACCTTTGATCTTGGTGAAGGTGCTGGTGCTATTCTGCAGCAAATTGAACTACTGGTTTTGAGTTCTTGCATCTTCTTTTCAGGTGTAATCTTTCCTTTATTCTGGTTTGTAAAGGTGTAACTGTTAGTCACTTCCTAATAGGGTTTCTTGGAGTGCAAGGTGTGCTGAAATAGGTTTTTCTTCAGCATTGATTGTATTGTTCTTGTAGTGTTCAAGAACTGTTGTGTTTGTAAGTTGGTACTGTTTTTAGTGGATTCCACCTTGGGGTAAGGTGAGACTGGACGTAGCTCTATATGAGTGAACCAGTATAAAAACTTGTGTGCCTTTTCTTCTCATCCTTGCACTCATCTCTGGTTTTTGCTTAATTCTGTCAAGAATTAAATCTGTTCTTTTGAAGTTGAATCTGTTAATTCTGGGTTAAGTAAAAACTATTCTTCCTGATTTGTTAAAGCTCTATAATCACAAACAAGGCAGTTGTATATGATGGTTTAAGTGATATGTGAACAAACAGTCTAAAATCTGAGAAAGAATCATTCTCCATAAAACCTTGTGTTGAGTAATCTTGTTTGTTTTCTAAGCATAGCTGTATCCTTCATTCTCATAATATTCAGCTGATCTGATTCTGTTATATTTCTCTGTTGATCACAATTTTATATTGAACAAATTCAAATTGTACTAAGACTGCTCTGAAGAATCAATCTGTTTCATGTAAAAACAATCTGTTCTTTTTGTCTCTGAAATACTGAAAACTGTGTGTTCTTGTGAAAATTTTATAAGCTCAATTCACCCCTCCCCTCTTGAACTTAGACACTTATAGACCCAACAACAATCAACTTCCAGGATTAAATCAAAACAATAAAATGACAATTTATCAAGGAATTTTTTCTTATATGCTCACAGGTAAGTATTTCTCTCTATTTTTACTGAATCATAACAAATCATAGCTGCTTTTTATTTCATCTTCATATCACAAACATATTAGAAACATGAATCTTGAGGTCTTTTCCAAGGTTATAATGAGGTTGGGAAATTGAGATTAGACGTTGATTGCAATTAATATTTCAAGTCTATTCCTAACACTCAAATATGTCAAGTATTATTGATTAGGTCAGAATCCTAAAAATATTTTCCAAGCAAATTTAAGATTCTATATCAAGAATTAGAAGCAAAATAATAATACCAATAATCAATCAAGAACAAAATACTATGTTCAGAGATCACCTCAATACATAAGAGTTTGAACAGATTACTCTCAATCCTAAAGGGTAGAATTACTCATACATCTTCTAACACCTTTTATTCTCCCAATTGGATTACAATTCACTCAATGGTGTTTTCCTCGCAATGGTGCACATTAGGGTTAGCCTCCTATTTAGCCTAATTTTCTTGGGCTTACGTGACTTCTCGTTTAGGCGCTAATGGGCTCGCTTGGGCGAGTAAAACATAAAAAGGCCTAACGTTACTGGTGTAGAACATAGGCTTTGATGTCTCCAAATCCAAGTGAATTGCTTAAAGACTATGTTGTTGCTTGTGTGTGTGGGTTTTTTGTAGTTTGAATTGTTAATCACTCAGAGTTATGATCCAAGGTTGCTTGATTCAAGTTCTTTTTGAAAAAGAAAGTTTTTCTAAAGGAATTGGAAAATTAACCAACTGTTTCTTCGATTCAACCGGTGGTTCGGTTGTTTTACACTTACACTAGTGCAAAATTCGTAATTTACGACTCTCTTATAAAGACAGTTCATAAAGAACAATTGTCATAAGCTACCATTGTTAATCACTTTTCTAGTTCTCTTATAAACAAACCCTCAGGCATTTTTTTTCACCACGTCCAATTTATTTCCCAAAGATACTTGGAATATTGACATAACATACTATATAAAATTCCCAACCAAAACTATGTCCAAAGCTATTAACCAATATCAGCCTAGTAGGATGTGTTGACTCTTTTGACAAGTATACCGAGTCAATTGTAATATTTTGTCTCAATAGACAAGTGTCAAACCTTTAAGGAAAAATTTTCTTAAGATTTTATTTCGTAACATTCACTAAACATCGCAATATGTAAAATAATTTGGTAAAAGATAAATTGAAATTGTTTAAAGAATTTTTGCTAGCAAATTAAATAAAAACACAATAAATGATTATAAGAATTCAGTTAATAAAATTGGGATTGAAGTTAATCTTTCTCACTTCGTATATAACCTATTTTCGGGCTTTAGGTAGGTGACATCTCGCTTAAGCGAGATGTCAAATTAAAAAACAACTTTCTCTTTGAAGCAATCTCACTCAGGTGAGTCTTGGATGAGAGTTGAGTGATCTTGAGTGAGCTTTTGGAGCATTCTCGCTTGAGTGAGTTCAGTGCAATTTCTAGACACTTGGACGAGCATTGGTACTGGAACAAGGTTTTCCTCTAGACCATTCTCGCCGAGGTGAGACAAGGCCTGAGCGAGATTCCTGGTTGTCCAACTCCTTGTTTTCTATCTTCTAACACCTTTCTATTCGTCCTCTAGCCCTTTGCTCCATCTTTCCTGAGATTAATACAAAATTGGGATCAAACGACTTCATTAATCTCATTATTCAAAAATATATAATTCAAGTCTAAACTTCTCATATTAGGATTGAGTCATAGATTAATCAATAATTAAGATCCATAATTGCCTAACCTTTTACATGATATCTCACTAAATTATGGCACTTATCAATATGGTGTCCCTTATAGTCAATATTTCCCTCCTCCCAATACCGAGCCTACCATGTACTATACAAAGACAACGTGGAGGCTATGATAGAGCAGAGTCACGAAAAGTACACAACAAACCTTTGCCTTTTAACTTACGAAAACTTGAAGTCTTTTATTGTTGGGCACTCACAATAGCATCCATCACTCAACGGTATACTTAGTTTCTTAATTTTCTTTTAGAAGTAACCATTGGAGAAGATCTTGTAGATGCCTTGATGAAAAAGCAATTGCTTTCAACTTCTCTTGTGTCACTGTGCATCAGAGACATCTCTTGATAAAAATCTACAGATTGCAAACTCTTAGTTGTTGCCACAAAAGAATTGCTCCTCTTTCTCTTTCTGTCCTTAGCATCAGTGAGTGTTCTCTATCACAAGAGAACTATGAAAGGAATGGAAGGATGAATTGGCCTAAGTTCCCATATTCCATGTGCAAAGATCAATAAAAAAAAGTATTCACTTGAACAACCACAAAGATTTTATCAGAATTTATAACTTGTCTTACTCATGGTAAATCTTGTTCCATTTATTTTAATTATTTTTTGTTGTTGAACTTGTATGCCTCAATGTTCAAAACTGCTCCTCTGTTTCTCAATAATATGTGTTGTATTATGTTGCTTGGTTTATACATTTATTGATTAGCATCAGATTTCAGTATCTATAAATTATATTATCAAATATTCATTAATTGTAATCATGCTTAAAGATGGAGAATTGATGGGTTTAAAATGGCTTTTAGGGGAGCAGTCTGTTATCTAACAAAGATAGCTTTTCACCTAATTAAAAAAATGATAAACTCCTTGGCTCTGCATTACAAAAATATTTATATAGCTTTTTTTATCATGAAATTTCTTCTCAGACTCTTTGGTGAGATTATAAGTCCATAAACAATTGTAATTTTAACTACATTATTGCTTTTGAAGAGTTGACTCCAATTCCTTTGATGGAGTTCGCTTCTTCTTCATCATCATCATCGTCTTCATCCTTCTTAAGCTCAGAACCCCAGTTCACATACGATGTGTTCATCAACTCTTGGGGAGAAGAAATCGGTAGAAAGTTGGTTTCTCATCTCCATTCTTTCCTTTTACAAGCTAAAGTAAAAACTTTAAATAAGGAGGAGAATCTGCAGGAGGGAATGGAGCTGGAAGAACACATGCGAGAAATAGCAGCCTCTAAGATTGCAATAATCGTTTTCTCCAAATCATACACTGCTGTCTTCTTCAGCTTGAAAAAATCATTGAATGCTACGAAACTTTTGGCCAAATAGTTCTGCCCACATGTTACGAGATTGACCCATTGGGCGTACGTGTGCAGAAGGATGATTTCGGAAAAGCGTTGGAAGAAGCTGCACACAAAAGCTTTTCAGGAGAGCAACTGGAGCATGCATTGTCCAGGTGGAGCCGTGCACTCACCACAGCTGCAGGTATCAGTCGTTGGGATGTCAGAGATTTCAGGTAAACAGATGAATCCTTCGTACTTTCTTCTGTTTGAGATTGAATGAAGCATATGCTAAGGTTTTCATAATCCATTACCCTTCATCTTCAAGGCATGATGCTGAATTTGTGGAGAAAGTTGTTTTCCGCGTTCTTGAATTGCTGGACTATAAAGACTTGTCTATTACCCAATTTCCTGTTGGATTAGACTCCCGGGTGGGAAAGGTGATTGGATGTATTGAAAATCAGTCCACCCAACTTTGTATGATAGGGATATGGGAAATGGGAGGATCAGGTAAAACTACCTTAGCCAAAGCCATCTATAATCGAATTTATCTTCTATTCATTGGTAAGAGTTTTATTGAAAATATTAGAGATGTTTGGGATCGAGTAGATGGAAGGCATGTTGATTTGCAAGAAAATCTTCTTCATGATGTCCTAAAGTCCAAGTTCGAGGTGGAAAGCGTTGGGATGGAAAGAACTATGATCGAGAATAGACTTTCTCGGAAAAAGTTGCTGATTGTGCTTGATGATGTGAATGAGTTTGGACAATTAGAAAACCTATGTGGGAATCGTGAATGGTTCGGTCAAGGAACTCTGATAATCATTACAAGTAGACATTTTCATGTACTGAAACTAATCAAACGTGATTGTCTTTATACAATGGATTATATGAACGAAAATGAGTCCATTGAGCTTTTTAGTTGGCATGCCTTTGGAGAAGCAAAGCCAAGAAATGACTTCAATCAATTTGTAAGAAACATGGTTGCTTACTGTGGAGGACTACCACTAGCTCTTGAGGTCCGTGGTTCCCTTTTAAGTCGTAGAACAATGGAAGAGTGGGAAAGTGTATCGCCAAAAGCAAAAATATTTCCCATTCATCAAATTCAAGAGAAATTGATGAGAATAAGTTTTGACGGTTTAAGCAATATGGAAAAGGATATATTTCTGGATGTATGTTGTTTTTGTTGGTAAAGACAGAGGCAATGTTGCAAGTATACTTAATGGATGTGAACTACATGCTGATAAGGGAATAACAGTTCTTATAGAACGTGGTCTTATAAAAGTTGAAAGGAACAATAAACTTGAAGTGTATCCTTTGTTACGAGACATGGGAAGAGAAATTATTCGTCAAAGTTGGCCAAAGGAACCAGGGAAAAGGAGTAGATTATGGTTTGAGGACGATGTAAAAGATGTACTGAAAGAGAATACTGTAAGAACATTCTTTATATGATTTTGAAACTTATTTTGAAAGTGTTTTCTTTTTGAAGTGCAATGCATGTTACGCTCAGCATTAAGTATCGATGATCAACAGATATTGAGAGATTTCGCAATTGTATGTCTTTGCTATATTCATCACAGGGAACAAACGCTATCCAGGGATTGTCCCTGAAACTGCATTCAACCAGCAGAGATCGCTTCAAAGCTCATGGTTTCAAGGAGATGAAAAGATTAAGACTGCTACAACTGGATCATGTACAACTTACTGGAGATTATGGATACTTTTCTAAACAATTGAGATGGATTTGTTGGCAAAGGTTTCCTTCTAAGTACATACCAAATAACTTTCATATGGAAAATGTAATTGCAATTGATTTAAAACGTAGTCATCTTCAACTCGTCTGGAAACAACCCCAGGTATTTATTACATGCTTTTTTTCTTTTAAAACTCACATGTTAATTAAAATAGATATAGTATAATTGGTTCCGGTTATAACTATTGCATTTTTCTATTTTCTTTCTAATATTTTTCAAAATAACTATCTTTGTAGGTTTTAAAGTGGCTAAAATTCCTTAATCTTAGTCACTCCAATTTCTTGAGAAAAACACCTGATTTTTCAGGACTACCAAGTCTTGATAAGCTCATTCTAAAAGATTGCCCAAGTTTGTGCAAGGTACACAAATCCATTGGAGATCTCCGAAATCTAGTACTGATAAATTTGAAAGACTGCACAAGTCTAAGAAATCTTCCCGAGAGATATATAAGTTGAAATCTTTAAGAACTTTCATCTCTCTGGTTGTTTCAAGATTAATATATTGGAAGAAGATATAGCGCAGATGAAATCCTTGATAACTCTTGTTGCTGAAAATACAGCTGTGACAACAAGTGTCTTACAAGTGTCTTAATGGTTAATTTACACGAAGTGCACATTACAGATACACAAGCATGGCACAGTAATTTGCTTTAATGATGAAGATTGGCATGGCATAGTGTCAAATTTAGGATATGGAGACAAGGTGGCGATTTTTGGGAGTTTTGGTCATGGATTGGTGGTCAAGAACACAGCTGTCTATCTGGTATGTGCTGAATCAAAAGACTTGGAAAAAGAACCATTTGAGTAGTAATTTATATTTGATGTATTTAGTGAATACTATAAGAGATAAAAAAAGTAGGCGTGGTCGTAATGTCTATATTTTAGGGATTCAATGGATGATATGCGGTGGATCAAATGACTTGGTAAAAGAACCTTTTGAGTAGTAATTCATAGTTAAGAAATTCAATGTTTATTTTGCCCTGATTCTCACTTCTCGCGTTATACCTTCTTGGCTGTGCTTGAGGCTAAATAATACATAGAAACTAGGTCAAATTTCTTTCCTAATGGGCTAGAAACAAGCTAAAATGATAACTACACCCCCCCTATTATACTATAGGCACCTTATTCTAGTCTATCTTGCTATTTGGACCCCAAAGTGAGCCCTACTCTACTGAAAATACAAATAAACTGAAGTTACAAATAAAGATACTAGCTACTGCTCAGCTCCCATGGCTTGAATCCTCTGAGGGGTCTTTGAACATGTAGAGAAAAGTTTCTCTGCCATCAGTAGCAGAGTCCTACTCTTCTTGAATTCTCTTAGACATGGACCTAGTAGTTGGGTCTAAGCTTGGGCCTCTTCCATCATCCCCTCCCTCTTGAAGAGGATTTGTCCTCAAATCACATGTTTCTACCTCTTCATCTTCACTACATTCAAAAGGTGTTAGATCCATAACATTGAAGGTAGTATGTACTTCATATTTTTCAGGTAGGTCAATTTGATATGCATTATTATTGATTCTTTTGAGAGCTTGGAAGGGACCATCTGCTTGGGGACTAAGTTTAGACTTCCTCTGGTTAGAGAATCTATCTTTTCTAAGGTGAAGCCAAACCCAATTTCCCTCCTAAAAAAAAAATCATCTCAAGAATGATGGCTTTGATTCTCTCGGGGTCAACATGTACCCCATTTTGGTTTACTATAAAACCTAAAAACACTACACTATCTACACAAAAAGTGCACTTATCTATATTGGCAAACAAACTATTTTTCCTAAGCACTAAAAGAACCCCCCTAAGGTGACTTAGGTGAGACTCTAGGCTTTGACTATATACTAAGATGTTATCAAAATAAACTACTACATATTTACCTATGCAATCCCTAAGAACATGATTTATAAGCCTCATGAAGGTGCTAGGTGCATTAGTGAGTCCAAAAGGCATCACTAACCACTCATATAGTCCAAATTTGGTCTTAAAAGCAGTTTTCCACTCATCACCTTTAATTCAAATTTGGTGATATCCACTTTTAAGGTCAATCTTGGAAAATATGGTAGACCCATGCAATTCATCAAGTCTAGGAATTGGATGTCTGTATTTGATGGTGATATTATTAATGGCCCTACAATCACAACACATTCTCCACTTGCTATCTTTCTTGGGCACCAACAAAACAGGTACAACACAAGGACTTAGGTTTTTTTGAACCCAGCCCTTCTCCAACAATTCCTAAACCTGTGACTCTATCTCTTTAGTCTCTTCCAGATTAGTTCTGTAAGCTGGTCTCTTTGGTAGACTAGCTCCCGAAACTAAATCTATTTGGTGTTCTACACCCCTCAAAGGTGGAAGTCCAATGGGTTCTTCCTCAGGGAATACATCACCAAATTCCTTTAAAAGTTTTTCGACTTGAAGAGGTAGCTCACAATCTTCAGAAAGTGTGGCAGTGCATGCAAGTGTTCCTTTACACAGAAGGAGGCCTGAAGGTTGTTCAGAGAGAAGTATCTTTTCAATGTTATTTTCAAACTTTTCTTCTTTCTGAATGACCTTGTGGAAAGGAACACTCTTCTCCCACGCTTCAAGCTTTCTCTCTAAGGTCTTTTTCTGGTTTTTCTATTTTCTCTTTTTTTTTTCTCATTTTCTCTCTTTATTTTCATTTGTACTTGGTCCTTTACCCCTTGTGAAGGTGTTAAAGGATAGAGTACAAATTTTTTCTCCCTATGGGTAAAAGTTATCTCGTTGGTAAGACCATTATGCATAGTTTTCTTGTCAAATTGCCATGGTCTTCCCAATAAGATGTGGCAGGCTTCCATGGGTACTACATCACATAAAATTTCATCTTTGTAATTCCCCACAGAAAGACTGACTTTCACCCGCTTATCTACAATAAATTCCCCATCTTCATTTATCCATTGAAGTTTGTAAGGTTTTGGATGAGGTATTAATTGTAGATTAAGCTTTTCAACCATCCTAATACTATAACAATTGCAACAAGAACCACTATCCACAATGACAGAACAAATGTTTTCTGAAACTTTACATCTTGTATGAAAGATGTTCTCTCTCTGTGTTTCATGGTTCACACTAGGTTAATTGTTGAGGGTTCTCCTGATCATCATTAATTCTCCCTCACAAGGATATTCCTCCTCACTACTTTCTTTCTCTTCTTCCCCACTAGACTCTTTATCTTGGTTGCTACACTCATCCCTCCCTCTTAAGATCATGGTTCTCCTATTTGGGCACTGGGATGCTATATGGCCTCTACCAAGACACTTGAAGCACTGGATGTCTCTACTGCGGGGTTGTGAGGTAGACACATTTTTTTCTACACTTTTGGGAGTTTCTTTGGGTTTATCTTTTGCAAGGCTATGCTCCCTTTCTCTTCTATACTCTTTCTTGGGATAAGAGTTAGAGTGAACTCTCTTTGCGACTTGATCCTTTCCTCAAATTTTGTTGTTCAACTTTTATACAAAGTTGGATCAAGTCATTCAAGTCCCGATAGGGCAAAAGTTCCACTTTATCCCTTATCTCAAGATTGAGACCACTTAGGAACCTAGCTATGGTGGTGGTGGCTTCTTCCCTAATAGAAGCTCTCATCATGTAGAGCTCCATCTTTTACCTATACTCCTCTACACTCATGTTTTTATGTTGGAGTCTTTGGAGCTTGTCCATTAACTCCCTATCGTAGTATGAAGGAATATGGCGGCGTCTCAGGGCTCCCCTAAGGTCATTCCAATATTCTATGGGAGGGTCCCTGTGGAGGCACCTATCTCTCTCTAGGGTTGTCCACCAATGCATAGCGTTACCTTGAAAGCTTAAAGTGGCTAAGGGTACCTTCCTTTCCTCACTAACATGATGGCAAGCAAAAAGTTGTTCTACTTTCATTTCCCAATCTAGGTATGTTTCAACATTTTCCTTTGCATAAAAATAAGGTAAGTCTACCCTAGTCTCTTTTGGGTGGCTTTCTCTCCTAGTTCTTCTAGGTGGAGGTTGATAATAATCATTTACTCTCAGACTCCCCTCAGCATGTGAGTTACTTGACCTAGAACTAAATGCATGTGATTTTTATAATTTTCTGATGTATTCATCTTTTTCTCTAACAATCTTCAACTCCTCTTCCAAAACTGCAAGATGGGCATCTCTTTCTTTTTTATCTTCCAAAATTTGAGCCTCATGTTGCAATTGCCTTAGTGATAGTGATTGAAAATCTCTAGCCAATTGTTTTAAAAGAGATTTTGTGGATTTTCTATCACTTTCACTATGACTTGAAGAATGAGAAGACACATTTAGGGTTTGTGATATAAGTAATTTTCAAAAAGAAAGAGAGGTTGAGTGAAGTAGGTAATTTCCCAGGAAAGGGAGGTGGATCACTTGGATCACTTAAGTACCAACCCTTCCTTAGCCAAATACTATCCCATAACACTTTCACAAACCTTTCTCTAAGAAATTTACTTAGAGCACAACCAAAGATGAAAACAAATTTTTATGCAAGAAAACTATGCAAAGCAATAAAAACAATTGAAGGAAAATTCCTAACTAGAAAGCTTGTAAACTAGTCGAATCCTAAGGTGAGGCTTCTTGGCACTTTGGAACCTTGAAGACACACTCACCGTCTAAGGCGTATTAATCCACTAATTAATCAAAGTTCTTGCAAATTACAACTCAAAGAAATACAATGAAATTAGGTCAACAAATTTTGATGCACAAAAATTAAAGACCTATTATATGCACTCCTTCACTTGTAGCTCCTTTGTGTATTTTCAATGAAGCTGCTGTTGTCCTTTGCTTGTAGCTATTCTATGCACTCCTTCACTTGTAGCTCCTTTGTGTATTTTCAATGAAGCTGCTGTTGTCCTTTGCTTTGTCTCCTTAGGTTATTCAACCTTAAATCTTCAATCCAACTCTTTAGTGATATGGCTTCCACCAAAATAAAATTTTAGCTTCACACTCACCAAAGCACTTTTTTTTAGGTCAAATCCACCAAAGAGAGGTCAAGCAAGTTTTAAAGCAACAAAACTCAAATTTAAAATCAAGGACTATTGCAAATGGAGTTGATATTTGACAAGACTTGAAAGAGTATTCAATAAAATTTGACAAGCAAAAAAATTAAGGCACACAAGAAAAGGTAGCACACAAAGTGGAATCCTAGTGAATGGAACTAGAATAGATGAATAAAACCAAAACAACTCTACAAAAATTTTGTGTAAATTTTTCACTACTTCCAAAATTTATGCTGGACAAAATACTTCAAATTTGAGATTGAAATTTTAACCACAGAAACTTCAATGTTTTAGCTTAAAATAGGCATTGAAATTTCACCAAAACAGTGAGCCAATAAATTGTAATAATTTTTCCGAAATCACTGCCGCATCACTGTTTTTCCAGAGTTAGAATTTTTGCACTCTGTTCGTATTTTATTTATCATTTTTTTTGTATTTTGAATTTTGATGTGATTCTTTTTTTCACTTTTTTCTCAACACATCAAGCTACTCAAATATAAAATTTCAGAATTTTCCAGCCACAGAATTAAATTCTGGGAACGTTTTCAGCCAGCACAGTAATAGTGAAAACAGAGAAATCTTAACTTGGAATTAGAAAATGGTAAAGAAACTTCAAAAACATAATTGAAATGATTGAAAACGAACTTGTATGGAACTAACACACAAGTATGGACCCAAATATGAAAATATAAAAGGCACCAAAGCTTCAAAAATAGAAATATAAACTACACTCAAAACAAACTCAAGCAACCAAATCAACAATAAAAGGCACCACTTGAAATTTATGACATTGTAGGATGAACATGACTTTGACAAAACTTGTATGGATTCGAAAATCAAAATGACTCAACCACAAACACTTTGCACAGATTAAAAACATCAATAAGACTCAAATAAAATAAAAACAGAACAGCCAACACAAAAGGAACCTAAAACAATTTGAAAATGGAAGTTCAAGATCAAGTTGAACCAAAAATACCAAATAGAAATTTCCAAACAGCTCTCAAACTAAAATAAAACTTAAAACAGCAAGACAATCAAGAACAACATATGATAACACGAAAATGAAGAAGACTCAAAAAATAAAATGAAGAGAACACTTATCTCTTAAAGAACCAAAGCTCTAGATACCAAATGATAGGTTTGTTCTTCATGACCATTTGTTCTTCTTGAAATATGAGGTAAAAAGGTGGCAGAAGCTATGGATGATATGGGTCAAGGATGGCTCATATAGAGCTATGGGTTCCTTGTAGGTGCATGAAAGGTATGGAGAGTGATAGGTTGGGCCAAATCACTTGGAGGAAGGTAAAGGTGAAGATCAAAGTGTCTAACCTAGAGAGACTAGACAAAGAGTAGAAGCTTGCAAAATTTTGGCACCATTTACTCATTAAAATTGATCTTACAAAACATGAGCCAAGCACCCTAATTAGGAGATGGTGCCTTGGAGAGCAAGGAGCAAGGGTAGGATGGGGAATACACAAAAGAGGGTGGCCTTTAGGGTTTGACTAAGTCAAACCCACACCTAGGCTTGTTCTTCTAGAAACTAAGTCAAATTTCCTTCCTAATGGGATAGAAACAAGCTAAAATGATAATTACACTCCCCTATTATACTATATGCACCTTATTCTAGCCTATCTTGTTATTTGGACCCCCAAAGTGAGCCCTACTCTACTGAAAATACAAATAAACTGAAATTACAAATAAAGATACTAGCTACTTTTCAGCTCCCACTGGTGCAGAAACGTAGAACAAATGCGGTTATTTTCATTTTATAAATGCAGCTATACAACCGCATTTGATCAACACGCATTTGTAAATCTTTGATTTACAAATGCGGTTAAACAATCGCATCTATAAATACTATTTACAGATGCGGCTTTTTGTTGGACCCGCATCTGTAAATGCTCCAGAGGTGTGCCCAGGTTTGGAATTGGAATGATTTACAGATGCGGTTATTTACCATAACCGCATCTGTAAATGCTCCAGAGGTGTGCCCAGGTTTTGAATGGCAATGATTTACAGATGCGGTTGTTTACCTTAACCGCATCTGTAAATCAGGTTTTCTTTTTTAGAATGATTTGGTTAGTTGTTTACCCCATACGAATTATCTTGTGTAGTTTCATTATACCCAGTCAGCCAGACAGATAAACAGATTCAGATAAACTAAAAGTCAATTTATAGTAATTGATCAAAATGTATACAAAAATAGTAATAATATATCTCTATCTATCTTCTTACACTATTGATCAAATCGTAGAGTTATAAAAGTTTAGGAAATATGTGGACCAAGATTGTCTCACATATGTCATGGCTTCCGAACTCATGGGTTCCTCATCCGTGAAGAACTGCATTTCAAAATGGTTGACACATAAATTAGTTTTTAAATAAATTAGTTTGAAGTTATAAAAATAATTTAAGAAATCTTACCTCTTGCCAATTACTTGTAAGACCTAGTCTTACAATGGTACTCATCCATTGCATGACGTAATAGCCACACTCATAGCTTCCTGGTTGTTTATTACACTATAATTCAATAAATTGTAAAAGTTAGTATAATTAAACAATGAAAAAGGAAAGAATAATCTTACATACCTTTAATCTTATCCAGTTCAAATTTTGAAAATTTGAATTCGATCTCCCTTTTAGAATGTTATATCCACGCCATGAACTAGTTGATACAAAAAACCTTGTTAGTTGATTACTTATAGTTTCAACCATAGTTAAGTTTATAGTGTACTTACTTATCAATGATATTCTTAAAACTTGTGGATATCTTCTTGTGTAGGGAACAGAACCACAAAGTCGTCCTATCCTTCACTGATAAGACAAGTAATTGCCAATGACCCCTATATCATCCATGATAATAGTTGAGTAAATTTATAAAACATGAATATAATAAACTTTTAACATATATATTTAAACTTACTCGTTAATATAAGGGCACAAATAAACCTCTTTTCCCTCTTTTTCTAGGGTGTTAGTGATGTATGATTGGGTCTCATTTGTCTTTGCTCCAGTGGGATTAGTATATGCAGGATCTAAGAATCCATACACATTTTCCTTCCCCTCAGTGACAGAGACACCATTCAAAAACCTACAAGAAATTAGTTAAATCATAATGAATGCTAATTTAACATAAATGAAAATGAAATGTAGGTAACGATACTTACATCATAAAAAATTGAATGATATTTATATTCAGCTCCTGATCCCCAGCTACAAATTCTAGCAGATCTGACATGTATATGTACAATGGTAGCTCAAGGTTTGTTTCAAAACACGTATCATCCCATGGAACTTCCAGAGGATCTCGTCCAATTTGTCTAGCAACTATAGCTAAGGAAGCTATAGGATCGTCAAGGGGAACCTCTTGTTTCTTTTTCGGACTTAGTTTCCAACGAGGTTTCTACAAAAAGAAAAAAGATTTGTTATAAATTACATGTAATATATAAATATAAATTAGCATATGAAATGAAATTATTACCAGTGGTTGTGGCATATATCGAATCAGGTGTCTGGGCCAGGCTACAAAGGACTGAAATGCTTCGGCTACAGTTGTTACCTCTTCTGAAGGTAGTGGAAGACGAGCATCAGGTACTCGTACTCTTTCAACCGTGACCTTTGCTGCATCAGGGGAGAGAGGAACGTTATGTAAGGTGGTGGCGTCTTCATAGACTTTTCCAATGGCCACCACCTGAGGAATGATGCCACCCTCTACCAATAGCTCACATTGCCTCGTCTGGCCAATGATATCATCCCCTGATGCTGTAGGAGCTGCACAACTCCCCTTTGTGCTCTAGGGAGCGGGACTAAGAAGCGTCTGAATCGGCTGCTCAGCACAAAGTTGTTGCGATATCTTTTGTCGCAACTCTAGCCTCATCTTTTCCGTCTCCCTTCTCATCTCATCCATTAATTCTTTACGTAGCCTTTGCTCCATTTCTTGTTTGCTCTCTTTGGAGGAGGAGGATGAGTGTCGTGGTGCAGCTCCAAAATAAAGTCTAATCCCAACTCCTTGTCCAGCTGCACGAACACGACCAGGGTGCTCAGGTCGTCCAATTGCTTCAACAAGGATATCGTGACGACCTTCAGCAACAAAATTAGCTTGGGAGTCCAAGGCATCTTGCAAGAGACAAAAATCATATGAGGTTTTATTATAAGTAATGCATCATAATAGATGAAAAAAGGCTTAAATAACTTACAATTTTTTCAATGATAAGCCCTAATTGCTCAGAACTTGGTGCACCCAACTTCTTAATTCGGGCCATCTTCCATTTGTCATGGCGCGTAGGTGGTGATGGAGGAGAAGTGACCCCTGTTTCCACATCCTGAGATGCACTCCCCTGTCTGGATTGCTCATTTTCAACCATCAGTGCTTGCTCAAGCTTTCGATACCCCGCACAAGACATTACGTGCGGGGTAAGATTCTTTAAAGCTATTTCTTGAGCTTTCTTCAGCCGATGCTGTCATAATTGAAATAAACAAAGTGAATTCAATAATATTAACTCATTAATGTTATATAAGTCAAAATAGTTAAGTAGCTTCACTTACAGTCCATTCTTCAGTTAGACGGCTTTCTTTAAAAGCAAGCCATGTCTCTTCATCAATAAAATTCTATCTTTCACAAGGACTTTCATCCTTAAGCTCACCAAAAATGTATCTCATCGTCAGTCTTGACTTAAAGCCGCGAAACTTCAGTTCGATATTGGATAGAATCCTTGATCGAAGCGGTTCCACATTAGGAATATCAAAATTTGCCTGCAAAATAACATTACCAAATTAAAGTTAGTCAATGAATATTAAATAGCTTTATATGATAACAATAATTATGTAAAGCTTACCAGAACATCCTCCCACAGCATGTTTCGGTCGACCTCTGACACCTCGTCCCATGAATTAATCAAAATGGAGAGTCTCTCACGAGAAAGAACTCCAAGATAGCCATTAAACTCATCTGCATTAGGACCAGATGCCATTCCAGTGTTGACGTCAATGTCAACAGCTGTCTTCTCACAAGCGACACGTTTCTTTGCCAGACGCTTCATCCTAGTAGGTCCTCTGTTGCCTCGTCCGGATCGAGGTCTAATTGGAGTTTGATCGTCACCCATATCTCTGTTAAAAAAATTATTTAACAAACATTAGTTCATCTGCATGGAAAAAAAATCATATAAAACAAAAACATAATATAGTAAATGCATATTATAAAAAATATTTCTAAATTTATTACCATAATGGGTTACAAGTTCATATGTAAATTCCTTCACTGTGGTCTTTATGGGTTGCATGTACATGATCAAGTACATCGTCATCTTTATTAGTTATCATTGGTGTGAATGAGTGGGGTTCACCATTTTCAATATCATCTATGGCCTCCCCTTGTTTTTTCCCGTGTAAAACAACATACCAATGTTCTGACGTAGGATCTTTCACGTAGAAAACTTGAGATGCTTGTTGAACCATTATAAATGGCTCATCTCGATACCCTATCTTTCGAAAGTCCACTAGTGTGAATCCTGATTCATCAATTTTAACCCCACTTTTATTGTCAACCCATTTACACTTGAAAACTGGAACTGAAAACTTAGTATAGTCAAGCTCCCATATCTCTTCTATAAATCCATAATATGTCATTGATCCAATTACAGGATTTGTATCTTTCGAGGTGGAAAACTGCATTGACTCGGCTTCAAGAGTAACACCAGAATTTTGAATTGTACTCTTTTCATCCATAGACTTAGTGTAAAATATACAATTATTCACTTCGTACGCTTTACAAGAAATGACATCAAACTTCAATCCAGCAGCCAACCAGGTCAAGGTCTCCGATGCCGTTGAATCCTTTAACACCTCCTCTTTAAACCAAGGCATGAATGTTCTATTATGTTCCATCAAGACCCATTTGTCTGCTTGTCTTGGATTATTTGCCTTCACAATGGCTTTATGAGCTTCTATGTAAGGTATAACTTCATCTGTATTATTCAATATATACAAATGTGCTTGCAAGACTTCTGACCGAGATTTGCTTACAATATTCACACCGCGTTAACATTTACTTGTAGAACGCCTATGGTGCCATGAATTAGCTGGAAGACCTATTGGATTTGCTTTTGACATGTAATCTGAACAAAATTCAATACTTTCTTCAGCTATGTACCTTTCAATCATTGAAGCTTCTGGACGATAATGATTTTTCACATAACCTTTCAAAATTTTCATATACCGCTCAACAGGATACATCCATCTTAAGTACACTGGTCCACACAATCTAACATCTCTAACCAGATGCACAAGTAGATGAACCATGATGTCAAAAAAAGATGGAGGAAAAAACATCTCCAATTCACATAAGATAACAATAATTTCATCTTGAAGTTCATCTAGTTTTAATGGATCAATGACTTTACAACAGATGGAAGAGAAGAATGAGCACAAACGGGTTATGGTATGTCTAACATTTTTTGGTAAGATCCCACGAATAGCTACAGGCAGAAGCTGTTGCATCAAGATGTGGCAATCATGAGACTTCAACCCAATTAACTTCAAATCTTGCATTGACACTAGGCTCTTCACATTTGAGGAATGTCCTTGTGGCACTTTTACACCCTTTAGACATTGACAGAAACTTACTTTTTCATTTTTTGACATGGTATAACAGGCTGGGGGCAAATATGTACGCTTACCCATTTCTATCGGTGCCAACTCCCCTCGTATGTTCATCTCAACCAAATCTAAACAAGCATTTAGACCATCCTTCGTCTTTCCGTTAATGTTAAGAAGTGTACCAATTAAGCTATCACACACATTCTTCTCAACATGCATTACATCTATACAGTGTCTGACTTCTAACCTCGACCAGTACGGAAGATCAAAGAAGATTGATTTTTTCTTCCAAATGTTAGTCACAACTGACTTTTTTTTGACTTACCGAAGGTGTGGTCTATGTTATTTACCTTTTCGTAAACCTCAGCAGCAGTTAGTGGAGTTGGTGGACCACTAGTCTCTTGGTGTCCATTAAAGGCTTTTCAACCTCCGGTAAGGATGATGACTTCTAAGAAACCTCCGATGGCGAAGATATACTGTCTTCCTTCAATGTTTCAATTGTTGAGAAGCAGTGTCTTCTTCGCATATTGGACATGCTTTATGACCCTTAACACTATAACCTGATAAGTTACCATATGCCGGAAAGTCATTGATGGTGCAAAATAACATGGCATGAAGCTTGAAAGTTTCATTAGCAAATCCGTCAAATACTTGAACACCCTCATCCCACATTAACTTCAAATCTTCGATTAGGGGACTTAGATAAACATCTATGTCATTCCCTGGCTGTTTCGGACCAGATATCATCATAGACAACATCATGTACTTTCGCTTCATGCACAATCCAGGACGTAAGTTGTAAATAACTAGTAAAACAGGCCATGAACTGTGATTTGTACCCATATTACCAAACGGATTCATTCCATCTGTAGCTAGACCAAGTCGGATATTTCTTGATTCTTTACCAAACTCTAGAAACTCATCATCAAATTTCTTCCACTGAACAGAATCAGCTGGATGTCGGTACATGCCATCACATTTCCTCTCATCTGCATGCCATCTAAGATTCTTAGCATCGTCTGGGTTTGCAAACAAACGCTTCATCCTTGGAATGATGGGAGGATACCATATAACCTTCATTGGGGGTCCATGCTTTTCCATCTCTTCAATAGTATCATCATCTGTTTGTTTCAATTTATAACGTGATAACCCACACCTCGGACAACTTTTCAAGAATTAAAAATCTTTCCGGTATAATATACAATCATTAGGACATGCATGTATCTTTTTATACTCCATACCCATTGGACAAAAAACCTTTTTGGCCTCGTAATTACGATTAGGTAGAGTATTTCCCTCTGGAAGCATATCCTTCAACAGCTGGAGCAATTCTGTGAAACTTTTATCAGTCCATCCATTTAGTGCCTTCAAATTCATCAATCTTAACACCGCCGACAACCGTGTGAAGTTAGTTTATCCAGGATACAATGGAGTCTCTGCATCACTTGACATACTTCCATATCCATGCGCTTTTGCAAAAGACTCAGCTCCCACATCACGAGTCATGTCCTCCAATCGATCATCAACTACATCATCGTCATCTGCTTCATCCGTGGTGGATCCCACATATTCTTCAGTTACGGAAACACGTGGTAAATTTAATAATTCACCATGCCATGTCCAAGTTGTATAAGATCGAAGAAACCCATCACATAGCAGGTGTTCCCTCATGATATTCACATCCAGTATCCTTCCATTCAAACAGTTAACGCACGGACACCTAATCTTTCCTCCATCACGACCACTATTAATCGCGTTACGCTGCACAAATTATATAAATTCTTCTACTCCTCTTTCGTACTCATCACTAATACGAGCACAATGAATCCAACTTCGATCCATTATATATTCTGCAATATAGTTACCTAAGATTTTCTAATAAGTGTTCTATCTCATGCATTTGCCGAGGGTCGAACACCCCCGGACTCAATACCAGCACGTATTATTGTCGGAGGTCCAAATACAAACACGATATTCTATTCTAATGTAACAACTAACATAACATAAATTCTACTATAAACTAATAAATAAGTACTAAATAATATAAATTTTAGAAAATAGAAATTATATAATACAAATTATATAAATTAGTACAAATTTATATTAAATAATATACAAATTAAAATACATAAAAAAAAATATTCAAAATACAGCAAAAAAAAATTCACAAAATCTAAAACAAAACTAACATAAAAACTACCAACTAAATAATATAAATTTTAAAAATTAAAAATTATATAATACAAATTTATATTAAATAATATACAAATTATAATACATAAAGTCAAAAATTCAAAATAAACCAAGTAAAATTCAAAAAATCTAAAAATGAACCAACCTTGTGTGAAAAAATGCTGATTCAAGTGGTAGAAAACTAGAGGTGGAAGCGGAAGAGTGGCGCGACAGCGGCGGAGCAGCGTTGGAAATGAGCAATGCAACAGTAACTTCAAGCACTACAAGGAAAAAACCATATATAAGAACAACATTCCTAAAGCGAACTCAAGAGAATGAAATGGGATACGAAACTCACAATGGAAGCAATAGCACTGAAGATGCACAGAAGCAAGCAACACAGAGCGCAGCGCAGCAACAGCGACAAGCAAGAGCGGAGAAGAAAGAGTGAAAGTGCAGTGGCGCGCTTCAAATTTTAGGTTAAAAACATTTTACAAATGCGGTTATTAGTTAAAACCGCATCTGTAAATGAAAGTTTTTCATTTACAGATGCTTCATTTACAGATGCAGTTTTAACTAATAACCGCATTTGTAAAACAAACTAATTTCAAAAATGCCACCGCGTTTTTAACAAATGCGTTTTAGCGCGAAGCCGCACTTGAAAAGGAGTATTCCTTTCATCATTTTGCACTAGTGTCCCATGGCTTGAATCCTCTGAGGGGTCTTTGAACATGTAGAGAAAAGTTTCTTTGCCATCAGTAGCAGAGTTCCACTCTTCTTGAATTCTGTTCGGCCAAAGAGGGAGCTGAGATGGAGTGGGAGTCTGTTGGAGATCTCTAAGTCGGGCACTATCTGATGCAGTGAAGGTATGGACATTGTAGCAGCATTGGTGTTGGTGGATGAAGTGCTATCAACATGGTGGCGATTTGAGAAAAGAAAGGGCATCGAGGATCAAACGTTTCAATGGTTTTTTCTGGTGAGGAACTTGTGCAGCAGGCTCAAATCTGACTCACTATTTGGCACAAGTTGTTTTCGTTATTTCAAAAACTTTCGATAGAAAGAATTGTTTATTAGATGTATCTGTTAATTATATCCTGTTTGAGCCTTGTTGGTTTTCGCTTCTCCTTCACTGGTTTATATTTGAACATATCAAATGAATGTTAATTTATAAGAATTAATTATAAAAAAAATTATAAAAAATTTATAAAAAACTAAAATAATTTGTAAGATTATGACTATATCTGAAAAAAAATTAGTTGAAAATTTAAAATTTAAAATAATTTGGTGACTTTTACATAACTGAAAACTATAATGAAACTTATAAATGTAAATTGAAAAAAAAATGAAATGTTTTTAAATTAGACATACAAAAAATATAATCAGTGTAAATAACGAGAAATGAAATCAAACTTTGTTTAATTTTGTCTTTAAATAAAGGAATGAGGCTACGGTGCTTCTTATGTTGAAACAAAAACAGAGACTACATAGCATATAGTAAGGCCGAACACATAACAAATTATCGAATCGCAGATATCTTTAGTTCATAATGCAATATTTTTTAGGAGGATTTCTGAATGAAATATTATATGCTAAAAAGGGAAAAGAATGGACAAAAGTAACAACCACAAAGCAAATACAATGAACAGTTCAAGTAAAGCCAAGGAAGCACAATGTGAGGAGTGAGAAACAGGGTAAACAAGGAAAGGATCACAAAAACTAAATTACAATGAAGGACAAAAGGATTAATTCCATAACTCAAAGTTCTCAAAGAAGATAAATGACTTACTAAAACTCACATTAGAGTTTTCTTTATGAATTTAAGGAGAGATTTTTTCTTTGGCACAGGCTCCTTTTCTAAATCATTTGATTCACTACATATCAGATAGACAATTGTGTTCTTAACCACCAAATCGTGACCAAAACTCACAAAAATCTCCATCTTGTCTCCTGATCCTAAATTTGACACTATTTCAGGCCAATCTTCATCATTAAAGGAAATTACCGTGCCATGGTTGTGTATTTGGCACGTGCAATTCGTGTAATTAACAATTAAGACAGTAGTAAGTTTAGGTTCAATGAGTTTGGAGGTTGATAAATAAACAACACACAAAGCCATTCCCTTCACGACACGATCTTGTGGCACAGTGAAAGAAACAGAGTGTCCATCACCCATATGGGCCAACCAATAAGGATCATTGTCACCTGGGAGGGAAACGTCACATGGCTCACTGCTTGCAAATACCTGTTTCATGTGATAAACAAGGGCATGTTTAGTTAAACAAAAATGTTATACATCATTAAAACAAATCTGGTTAATAATTTTGTTGTGAATACATCCCCATCTTTTCTTTAGTGATATAGTCTGTTTTTGTCTCTTAGTTTATATTTCTACTATCAATGGGAATCAAGCAATCATGAAGCTAGTAAAGCAAGAAAGTGGAAATCAATTTGGTAGTACTTAGTATAAGCATAATGACTTGTTAGTTGATTACTAAAATCAGATACTTTTAGATGAAGTCGTGGTGCTAAAAGTTCAGTATTGTAGTTTCTACTAGATACTTCATTAGGATTATTTTATGTTCTCAGAAATAATAGCTAAAATGATGGTTAAGGTAATAAACAAAGGGAAAACTAGAGAAGAACCTTAGGTATGTTATCGCTTACAGCATTGAAGAATTCTTTGTATCTTCCAACACCAATCAGAAAAGACTTGAGGTGATTCTTTGAAATTGCTGATTCTGTAATATTTCCACCACATTCGACCACTATAGTTTTTACTTGTTCAGATAGATGAAACTCAGCCTCACATTCCACCAGAACACTTAGGAGATTCGCAAGGCTTTTAAGAAATGGTACAATATCATCCCAACTATTATCCTCCATATCAATGAAGGGATGAATATAAGATAGAGGATTCATTGTTGGCGACGTCTGAGACCGAATGATAGAAGGAAAAAGATTATGTGACAATCCCTCACATCCACCTAGGGATATATATCCAATGCTTTTTGGGCTTACAATTGTAAAAGGCAATTGTTTCGTAACTGTATTATCAGCAATTATTGTTAAGGATTTCATTCGCACTATATCTTTTTCCGTTAGGTCAATCTTCGAACAACCAGATAGAATCAGATTTTTTAAGCATTTCAGCTTATATATCTCTTGGGGGAGATTTCTTAGATTTATACAGTCCTTCAAATTTAGCAGTATAAGATTGCAGAGACATCCAATAGAAGGGTGTACTTGGCGCAATCTTGGACAATCTTTGAGAATGAGTTGTTCAAGACTTGATAGTCCGGAAAAGTCCGGGGCTTCTATCAAGTACTTGGAGTAACTAAGATTAAGGACTTTTAGCCACGGCAAAACCTTCAAGAAGATAGTTTTTGATAAAATATTAGAGAAGTAAATGAGAAAACGAACTAGTTATAAGTGGAAACAAATAATGATTTTAAAAGAGAATGGCACTTAATAAAAACCTGGGGTTCTTTCCAAACGAAATGAAGAAGACTGTGTTTTACATCAATGGCTTTTGCAAAATGCAGATAAAAGTTGTTAGGTAGGCATTCTAAAGAAAACCCTCCAAAACTGATCCATCTTAGTTTCTTAGAATGATACTCAGAATCTCGTTTCAGCGGTCTTGATGGGTCTCCTAACTGTAAAGGATAGCGTCCAAAGTGATCTCTTCCGGTAGGCAATCTCTGAATGACTTTTGTACCCGGTGATGAAAACAGCTAAGAAAAACAATTGTATTGCACATGAGAAAGCAACCACTTCCAAAAGAAGTTTCAAAAGCATAGATAAAGGAAGTTCTTACCGTATTCTCTGACAGTGAATATGTTGTGTCGTTATCAAACCACCATTTACAGTTCTTAGGATCCTTTCCTGAAATTTTAGGAATAATTTCTCTTCCCATTTCTCGTAGCAACGAATGCATTACTAATTTGTTGTTCTTATTAATTTGTATGAGACTATGCTTTATGAGAACTCTTATTCCACTATCAGCGTCTATTCCTTTGTCATTTAGTATCTTCGTAACATAGGTTCTGCCCTTGCCAACAAAGGAACAACATACATCAAGAAATAAATCTTTTTCCATTTGATTGCTTAAACCATCGAAACTTATTTTCAATTTCCTTGGAAGATCGTGCTGGGGAATACTGTCTAATAGTAACACTGCTGAATTCCATTCTTCTTTCGTCCTTTCATATAAATAAGCTCCAATGACTTCAAGAGCTAGAGGTAGTCCTCCACAATAAGAAACTACTCTTTCAGCAAGGAAATGGTATTCTTGTTTTGGTTTTGCTTCTCTAAATGCGTGCCAACTAAGAAGCTCAAGGGACTCGTTTGCGTTCATTAACTTTATCTGAAGAACAGACTCAGTTTGATATATCTTCACTAGGTTTTCCGGTCTTGTTGTAATGATTATTACACTTCCTCCTCCGAACCAATGACGGCATTCCCATAGTAATGTGGCATCAAACGGAGGCACATCGTCAAGTGCAAAGAGCACCCTTTTCCCAGAAAGTCTTTCCCTAATCATACTTCTTCCCATCTCAAAGGTATCTATCTCCACCTTTTTTTTTATGACATCTGAAAGGAGTTTTTGTAGTAAACAAAGATACCCTCTTATTCGGCTAAATTTTTCAATACCTTCAATGAAACTTTTCTCCGTGAATGTACCATGAATTTGATGGTAGATGGCTTTGGCAAGGGTGGTTTTGCCAGATCCTCCCTGACCACATATCGCTATCATACAAACTTCCGTGGATTTATATTTGATAGTTCGAATTAGATCCTCCACGTAGAATTGTAATCCAACTGGAAATTTAGTAGCAGACAAGACTGGTAAATGAAGAACGGTTTTAACAATTTTGTCCACTAGTTCAGCATCACTCCTTCAAGTTCAATATCAATTATAGAACAAGTCAGGTATTACCAAAATTAAACCACAAACTTAAAATATGGTAATTGAGGGAGTGATTTACCTATGATTGCTCTCATCCCATCCAAATAAATTTGCAGCTTTGGTGAGTGCGTGGCACCAGCTTGACATGCCATGCTCCAGTTGTTGTCCTGAGAATGTTTGTTGTGCAGTTGCTTTGAAGGCTTTCCCAAAATCACCCTTTTGAAGACAAAGTAAATGTAATTTTCCCTTTTATTTGAAATACAAAATTATATGGCATATTTTTATAACATTATTTCAATATCACTATGTCAGAACTATTAAACAAACATTTTTTATTGGAAATAAGCTGGATTTGTCTGAAATGGACGAGGAGTTGTTTAACTAAGTTGACATTTTTTAAAAAGATTATGAATTTTGTGGTTGAAAACTGAGTGATCATCTACTTGCAGAAAACTTTAACATTTAAATTAATAAAAATTAAGAATGAATTAACAAATAAAAAAATATTGAATTAAATAATTAAGAATATTTTTCAAGGTGTTATTTATAAATTTTTGGACCTGTAACTTATTTCAATAACGGCCATTATTATCAGATATTAGGCCGATTGATATGGAGATGTGGAGTGATTACTTTCCAGCACTACAGATATAAGTGACTGTTATATATTTTCCTATACTAGGGAGTACAAAACATTTTCTTTTTTTTTTCTTCATTTATACTCACTTGGAATTGTAGTTTGCTGGTCTAGTATGTCTAAACTCAAACAAATATGAAGACTTATCTCATTTTAACTTTTGTTAGTTTGCTCGTGTCATTTACTTATTCTACTCAACCGTTAATTCGAAGTGATTCTGAGTCAGAAGTTATAAAAGAAAAAAGAAAGGATAAAATTAATTTAAACATAAACAAAAAATAAAAAATATTTTATAAAAAATTTATTCCAATACATCAAATAGTGTTATATTATTTAAGGGTTGAAATTAACGAAAATTTAAATATGTATTTTCTTTTTAATATTTCAAGACATTTTTTAAATATAAAATCATAAAATTCTTCAAAATAAATAATATCTCAAAATGTAATAATTAATTTTAATATGTAATAATTAATTTTAATGATATTATCTCAATAAATTTTAGGTTAAAATATTATTGTCATATGTAAAAATTAAAAGTGGATTCCAAAAAATAAATTTTCTAGCTATGAAGTTCGGACACTCCTCTTAAATGATGTGTTCGTGTTGGATACACATATCGGACATCAACACTCATACGACAAGTATCGGTGAAGTATCAAATTTAAAAAATATTTGTTGGATATCTAACAATTCTAACACAGTTCTAACCTAATTTTAAGAATAAGAAATACATTAATTTTTTAAAAACTCAAATTTATTGTATAAATTTTTATTATAATCATAAAAATAAAGAACATATCTTTTTGAACTAGTTATGAAAACCATTTTTTTCTATTCTAAAAAAATCTAAAAAATACTTATACATATAAATTTTTATTATCAATTTATATAATTTATAATTATATAATATATATTCGTGTTTCATCATCTTATACTTTAGAAATTATACTTATCTCTTTGCGTGTTATATCAGTTATATCATGTCAATAGAGTAAAAAAATTAAAAACAAACTTGAGTTGTAACATCTATAAATTAATAGTTTAATTTGAATTTATAATTTTACTTTCTAACCATGTTTCAGTCAAAGATGAACGTGGTTCGTGATCTTATAGTGGCCCCACACGCATTTTCCTCAGCCACACGTGTTAGTTTATTTTAATATAATAATTCCAAAAAATGCTCTCCAAATTTATCGTGGTTGTGACCTTCCGCAATAAACCTGCTCATCGCAACTTCCATGGTCAACTAGTTGCTTCAAAAGTTTAAGGACAACTTACTTTACTCCAACCAATCACTAGAGGACACGTGTACCCAACGAACTATACTTTCACATTACCTTGTATAAAATAAATAAATATTTGTTAAAGTGTAAGAATTTTCAAGTAGAATATTCAACATGAATTACATTTATGTGAATCTCTTTTCATTGGAGAAGTATGAGTGGTTATTGTTTAACAATTTGTCTTGTTAGTGGGATCACACATGTGTTTGGTTTGCATGTTTCTTAGGGAATTTGTAAGGACCTATAAATTTATTTGGAATAAAAGTGATATATTTTAAAAGATTTCTGAGTATGTTATTATTTAAAGTAAAAAGGACATAAAAATAGAAAATCTCATAGTGGTCAGACCTCGGACGTCGCCCAAGGTCTGGGATCAGCTGGTAGAGGTCGGTCGGTTGACCATTGTGCTAACCAAGTAGTCAGGTGCGATGACTTTATCGTGAGGTAAGCACGTGAATCAAGAAGGGTAAGAGAAAGGAAGGTATAGCTTAGAAGTCGATGAGATCACCGTTTGTTGAAAAAGGCGGCGGCCTCCGACTTCCCCCGTATGAAATCAGTAATCGCCTATTTTGCGCATGATCGCCGTGTGCGAAGATTTCACATGATTGCCGATCGCCTATGGTGTACATGATCGCCGAAAAGAGCACATCGCCGAGTATTCGAGAAGACTTGGTAAGCACTTAGTATGTGGTCTAAATACAGAAGATGAGTGATATAGAAGATAGGTGGCATATCTACCACCATGAGTAGGGTGAGTCGTGATACCCAGAGTTGACCAGCACACCATGTTAATGTTGTGCCTGTGCATTTAGTAACTCCCTGTGTGGATAACTTAGTCGCAGGAGCTACACCGGCCGCAGAGGCGCCATGCTGTTCTTTCAGGTCTCTTTGAGGAATTGAAGGTGGGAGTCTTTGGTGTCCTTGGACGTAGCATAATGGGTTAATGAACCTTCAGCAGGGTGTGACGATGTGACATCGGTGACCAGAGTGAGACGATGTGTCCTCGTCTCACACAAGGGCGATGAGAGATCACCAGGATGAGAGAAACATCGGTCATCGACCATGATGAGAGATCGCCAACAGGATGAGAGGAACATCGGTCATCAACCAGGATGGGAGACACATCGGTCGTCTTCCAGGGTGAGGAATCAGTCGTCCGTCAGGAAGGGGCATCAGTCATCGCCGGTATGAGAGGCATCAGTCATCGCCGGTATGAGAGGCATCAGTCATCGCCGGTATGAGAGGCATCAGTCATCGCCGGTATGAGAGGCATGGTCATCGCGCGAGCAGTCATCGGTGGATGGTTATCGCGCGATGTCGGGTTTCACACAGATAAGGTGGGACCCAGGCTCTCAGCATGAGCGTTCTGCATGCGCGACACGTGGTCAGTGAGAGTGCTTCAGAACAGTGGCTCCAGAGAGTTGGTATGGAAAGTGACCCAGAGTTGGTGTGCGCAGAGACCCACGTGGCCATACTGTTAGAGGAAACCCACACGCAAGGTTGCTCAGAGAGTGGGTAATGGCAGTGAAGGCTAAAGAGTCGTTCGACCTTAAGAGGTGAGGGAATCAGCTCATTTAGTTCCCCTTTCTCCTTTCTCCTCCACTCGAAGATGCGGCTATCCTCACGTACCAGTGCTACGATCGGCGACTGCCATTGTCCTTCTGGGAGGTTCTTTGCAAGTTTTCCGATCAGAACGCTAAAACAAAGTTCGGGTATCCTTAAGTTCGGTGGGTTAGAGCTCGTAGTGAGATTTTACGCTAGTCCAGGTAAGGGAAGCTAGCATTCGTTCAATAAAAACCTTAGGCTAGAAGATTCTGAAGTTGGGGCGACGTGGTCGCCGGTTTCAAACTTTCTTGCACGATGCTCTGTTTTTATGTGTGGGGCGACGTGATCGCCGGTTTTAATGCAAATGTCGAAATCCCTTGTTTTAGTGACGAATTGAAATTGTTTGATATTGAAATGTGAATTGTATATGATTTTCGAAATTCTGAACTTGGTTTTGATTGTTGCTGTGATTTGGAAACCGTCCATTTACGTGTTGTATGATGCATTGAATGTCGTGAATGTGGGATCAAGGCATAGTATTTTCAGGAAAGAAAATACCGTGTAAGATCGTGTGTAATGTGCATTGACTAGGGACTTGTCTAGAAGGAGATATCCTGACTCTCCTGATATAATGGAATCATATAGATGAAGTTATTCAGGCGTTGAGAGTCGAAGGAGGTTCATATGTATGGGTAAGTTGTTTGAAAGATAACTAACTTGACCTGTTGTATGGATTAACCCTGTCATACTGGGAGAGTGATGATATTGAGATTTATTTATGCGCATGGCTGTGTGGATTCACAGCGACCCTGTGTGGATTCACAGCGACCCTGTGTGGATTCATAGTGGTGTAGTATGACAGGTGCAGATCTCTGAGTTTGAGTCAACGCACGAGTCTTCCGGAAGTAGAGTCAAGTGTCTATGTGTTGTGAGTCAGTGGGAATTTTGACGTGAGAAAGATGAATATTGAGAAATTGTTGATAGACACTTGATGGTTGTGTGATATGAATGAGAAAGTGATGGATTTTATGTGGGTGTTTAAAAGCTGATTTATGTTGATTTTAAAGTTTCGTATTTCAAGTTTTTTGAATAGCTAGCTTACCCTGTGTTTTGTGTTGTGTTTCGTGTTCTTAAAACTGTGATGATCGTGTGTAATTTACACAGGAGCAGATGATGTTGCAGGTAGTAGAGCTCCTCAGTGAGTGGTTGGACAAGGAGATCGCCTGTTCTTATACTGTATTTTGTTTTATTTTGAAACACTGGATGGTTATGTATTAAAATTCCCTAGAGAAGGGATATTATTTTGAAATACAATGTATGGGATGGATGTATTTTATTATATATACATATGCTAATTTTGATATTATTGTTTTATGTTTATTTTATGATATAAATATGAATAAGATTTTAGGGGCGTTACAGAATTTGCTACTTGGATTATCTAATGGTCATAAATTTAGGAGGCATATTTTAATGGACATGGTTTTTGGTTTTTCATTGATGAATCATGATTTATTTCTAATAAATTATTTTCTAATTGTTTTGTTTATTGGTATTAATTAAATTTCATATTTTTAGTGATAATTTTGAATATATTATTTAGATTTTTTAGTGTATTTTTTTTAATTTTTAGTTTTGTTGTATTCTTCCTCTAATTGGTTTAACTTATTTTTTGTTCAACACTTTTTAGTTTATCTTCTAAATTTCAATTAAAGTTGTATCTTGTGATTTTGTATTTGTTGGTAATTTTAAGTGTTTTTATTGCATTGTTCTTCTTTCACTAAAAACTTTATCAAAAATTTATCTATATAGAAATTTAACCACTTTTGATAACAATATGAATGAAATTTCAGTATTCTACCAATATTAAAGTTACAAAGTAAAGAAAAAAAATAATTAATTGTTATAACTTGTTTGTTTTTTATTTGTTATTTTCTTATTATTTATTAATTTCTTGTAAAATGTCAAAGTCTTCTCCCCCAATTTTACCAAATAAGGCAACACAAAAGTCGAATTGTTGAAAGAAAAATGAGATAAAATGGAGAAAAAGGTAAAATGAAGAAGAAAAAAAAAGAGGTCATCTAGGATACTTTCCTTCTATGGGAATCAAGATGAAATGGAAAACTTAGTTATTCAAAGTTGATGAGGTTTCATTTTAAAAATTCAATTTCTTTTTATGGAAGTAAAAATTAATAATTCTTAAGAAGTGAATTTTATGTTTTACTCAACCTTACAAAATTAGTTTATTATATACTATATATTTATGGGTGGTCCAATAACGTATGACTTGATAAAGTTAACAAATTCTTATTAGGATAGACTCTAAATGACTTTGATTTCATCCTTTAAGAAGTAGACTTTAAACCTAACTCAACCAACTCATAAGGTGAAGTTTGCACTCATTTATATACTATGAAATGTTCTTATCTCTAGTTAATGTGAGATCTCCAACAATAATGATTTAGAACATGCTTATAAATTATAAGTATAACAAAATTTTCATATATATAATTAATATAAGAGACCCATATGATATGACTAACCCATATATATCACTAACTTATTTAGAATTTAAAAAAATATGTCTAAGTTATGGTGGAATAAAATCATCATGGATTGTGGGCTAAGAAAACAATTCTTAAAACTATTGGTATGAAACATAAAGTATGTATGAGAAATAGTGTTGCACCTTTTTATTACAAGAAATAATTACATTTGAAGTTTTTGAGACATCAACAAAGATCATGAAGTACAGATGAATATTTGAAGTACATGGAGACTACCCTATACAGCCAAATTAAATAATGAGAGTTTATAAATTAAAATGACTAGATTTATAAGTGGTTTCAATAGAAATATTCAAGATATAAAATAATTAGGTATATTTTTTGAAAAACTTGATTCAATAAACAAATAAAATACTACAAGAAAATAACTAAATAAAAACTAGTTTTAGAGACTAAAATAACTGGTTACTATTTGACTAAATTAGAAACTATTTTATAAACTAAAAAAATTATTGGTATCTAAAGTAGTTTCTATTATCAATAAAAAAATTTAAATAGTATTATTAATGAAAGTTTATAAAATAGTTTCTAAATTGATATCTAATAATTAGTTACCAAAGTTTTAGTTACTTAATACTTTGTATTCTAAATTAGTCTCTATTAGTCTTTTAGAGACTAATTTAGAATCTAAGATATCAATAGCTAAAATCTTGGTAGCTAATTTAGATACCAATTTAAAAATTATTTTACAAATTTTTATTAATAATAGAAATCACTTTAGATATAAATAATTTTTTAGTCTCTAAAATAGTATCTAATTTAGTCAATATAGTGAGTAATTATGTTGGTTACTATTTAATGATTTTCTTATGGTGAAGTAGATGTCCAACTTAAAAGAAATAATATTTTAAAAAATAGTGCTTATAATAATGGTTACTACAACTTGAATGGAAGGATAAGTGTAAAGTTGAACATGATCACTCTTCTTCTAAAATTTCTCAAGAGAGATTATTTCCAAAATTACAAGGATTGAATAAGTTACATGAGAACTTTCAAATCAAAAAGATGTTATCTATAATTGTTGTGACTCATTGGACTATTTTAAAGACAATTTACTTTAAGTTAGAAAATTAGTATATATATACATAACATAAACACAAGTCCTTTAAAACTAAAAAAAAGTTTTGATGAGAAAATTGAAAGAGAAATAGAAAACATAAATATTTTTGCAAGTAAATTGATTGAATTTTTTTTCTTATGAAGTAAAAAGTGTTTAGAAAATAACACTAGACTGGAAGTGGTATATTTTAGATGACACCTGAATATTTTATTATTAAAATAAAAAGAGTTTATAAATAGAAATTCAATTATTCAAGTTTCATTTTAGAAGAACCATCATCTCTCTAAAACTTCTATTTTCCTTTTCTCTAATTTCTATCTAAGATTCTAACCTCCTCGCTCATCAGTTTGATGATTGGAGTTCGCCATTAGACTCCTGGGAACAAAGACTATGAAACTGATTAATTATAATCTCTGATAGAGTAAGTTTATTTTTGCTTTTCTCTATGAGTCAAATTTTGAACTTGTTAGGTTGATCTGTGTTTAGGCTTGCAAGTGATGCTTTTAGCTTTAGAATTAGTCTATGTTAACTCAAGGTTCCAGATTTTTTATCAAGACTCTGTGTTGTAGGTTAAGTTACCTTTGAGCATTTATAGGATTGGAACTCATAGTGAGCACCTACTCAAACTCAGTTAAGGGAAACTAGTTTTATTTTTCAATAAAACCTTAGGCTAGAAGATCTGGATGTGAGGGTGACGTGGTCAGTAGTTTCAAAATCTCCTTGCAGGATTGTTTATTTTTTTAGTAAAGTAGTGTATAGTGAAATTAAATTTGAAATGGTTGATTTTGATAATTCTGTATAGTATATGTTGAATTTGATCTGGATAAGTTATTGAATGTGTTTTGATTAAGATTGGAAGTGTTTGAATGAGTTGAATTATATTATGATATATGTGAAATATAAGAATTTGTAAGTGATAGTTGTCATTTTGTTGTCAAATTAAATTGATTTCGGCATAAAGTTGTCTAAAGCTAGGGAGATGATAATATAATTGTGGTCAGATGACCCCAAGCCGTCTTCCCAAAGAATCTTCTTTTCCCTCAACGAACTAGGATTGTAGACATTAACTATCATAATCTGAATCCCTCCACCGCCCTTCCACACCCCTTCAACAGTAGAAAAACTATTGCCTCTAAAAGAGTTGTTGAGTTGAAACTGACTATTTCTCCACATAGTAATGATCCCTCCTACGTTATTATGAGAACCTCACTCCAACCAATATATGAATGTTTAAAATCATTGTAACGATCTCCCTCCTCTTTTTTTGGTGGGTTCTAATTTTTATGAGAGGATATTTTGTTGAGTGTGATTCAACCTTAAATGCTGGGTAGGAGTAAGGAACCAACATACCTTTGTGGGGAGGTCATGCCTTATATTCTTAACATGGGTTATGTTGTTGCCTATTTTTATTTTTTTTTGTATTATAGTATGTTGTATATGTATAGATTTTGGCTGAGAACTAGGCGTTTTGTATATGGGTTAGAGTACCCCTATTACTCCCATTTATATTATTCTTTATTGCTGAGTAAAAAAAATTGTTTAATTGTTTAATTCTTTAAAAAATTATTAAAATAGAAACTTAATACTCCATTGTTTATTTTTATTCAAATTATGATACAATAACAGTTGTTATTAGGAATTTTTTTTTATACTTTAATCATTTAATTCTTTACAATAAAAAAATAACAGAAACTTAATACAAGACGTTTCCACTAAATACAAATCATTGTATACAAACTAATTCTAGAGACAAAAAAATATATTAACTAAATTAAATGCTATTTTCTTTTTCATGAAGGAAATGAGTTTTTGTTCTAATCCCTCCATATGTTTTTTTGTATTTTCTTTTTTTTTAATAATACCTTTTTCATGTGATGACAGATAATTGTTATTACTTGAGGTGTCAGCCTAGCTGAGATGTCAAGTTACCTAGTGATGCCTAACATGAAATTTTTTATAAAAAAACTAAATTAAATACTATTTTAAAAATAAAAGAATTATCGATATTTAAATTAATTACTATTAAGATAAATTATTTCTAAATTAGTATCTAACACTACAAGAAATATTGAAATTACATACGGATTTTTTTCCATATGTAAAATGATCATTACATACGAATTTTACATACGGATTTTTTTCCGCATGTAAATAGATATTACATACGGATTATTCCGTATGTAAAATCGAAGCCAGGTTTCTTCAGTAACAAAAGAAACCTTAACCACTACACCAGACAAATTCTTTTGAAATATTATGATTTTTATTATATTTATTATTATTTTTAAGATTCTTATTAATATTATTATTGTTAATAATATTAATAATATAATGAATATTAATAATATTATGAATATTATTAATATTATGAATATTATTGATATTATGAATATTATTAATATTATGAATATTATTAATGTTATGAATATTATTAATATTATTAATATTTAATATTATTTATTATTAATATTATTAATAATATTTATTATTAAGATTTTTAATATTATTAAGATTGTTTATTATTAATCTTCTTAAGATCTTAATAGGATTTCTAGGAAGATGGGAAGATTAAGAATCCTTCTTCCTCTTCTTATAATCTTGTTAAATTAATATTCTTCTTAATATTATTAATCTTTTTCCTCTTAATCTTATTCCTTATATTAATAATCTTAATAATAAATAGTCCTCTTCTTAATTATATTATTCCTTCTGTTAATAATCTCCCTAGTAATTTCCTCTTATCTTAATCCTCCTATTCTAATATAATATTAATATTAATTATATTAATAATTATATTAATATTAATAATATAATTTATGTTATGAATATTAATATTAATAATATAATTTATGTTATGAATATTAATATTAATATAATTTATATTATTAACATTAATATTAACATTAATATAACTATTATAACTAATAATAAGTATAATAAAAATCGTAACATGATAGAAGAACTTGTTTGGTTTAGCGGTTAAAGCTTCTCTGGTGACTGGAAGGACTTGTGTTTGAGTCTTACCTGCTGCAGTTTGCTTCCAATATTAATTTGAGACTTGGGTTCAAGTCCTATCCACTTTTGACCGTATTTAATTCCAATTTAAAAATTATTTATCAATAATAAAAACTAATTTAAATATTAATAAGTTTTATTATCTATAAAATAGTATCTAATTTATTTAATATAATAACTAATATATTTTTTTAAAATTTATTTTTATTTAATGATTTTTTAGAATGTTTGTTTATTTAGATTCAAGGTATATCATTAAGTAACAGTAGTGACTATAATGTTGTTTTAATACTTTCATCGTTTCATTCTTTACAAAAAGTATAAAAATAGAAACTTAATTCAATGCGTTTTGTTTATTTGAATTCAAACTATATCTTTGAATAACATTACTTATTAGGAATTGATTACATTCATTCAACAATAGTTGCTGAAATTTTTTCAATTATTTTAAATATATACAGTAATTCATTATATGTTTGGTTCAATTTGGTGTATTATAGTTATGTATTTCATATCTATGAGGTCCCTTCACACTTTTTTCACTATATGTCTTTATTGTGTCTTCAAAATAAACATATTACTAAGTCAATATGAAAGTGTAACGAACAATTATGTTGATCAAGACGACATGTCATATCGCTCACCCATGTAGAATTCGTAAATTCTCCAAGTGATGAATATGATAAGTGTAGTTGGGTTTAGACAGATATTAATTATTCCCTCCATCGACATTAATCATCACTTGATCACTGCATTAGCAGAGTGATGGAGAACGGAGATCCATGCATTCCATCTTGCACATGAAGAGTCCACGATCACATTAGAAGATGTAGTTGGGTCTTCCAATCAATGGTGAACTTATAATTGGATTCACTAGTGGTGGCTTGGTTCGAGCGTGTCATAGCGTGCTAGGCTCCATACCTCTTCTAAATGTAATTATGGGAAACACCATACCATCAAGTTATCGTGGCTCAACAACAACTTTTAGTAAGTGTCGGACAATGTAAAAAATGATGTCACATGCTAGAGCATATATTCTCTCATTGATTGGGAGTGTGTTGATGCCAGATACATAAGCAAGTAGAGTGCATCTTATGTATATGTTATTGTTCTTGCCGGTTGACTCACCTGTCAGTTGACTCCACGACACTCACACGCCTCCTTCCTCACGTTGATACGTGCTTGGTTCTTTTGAAACAATTTGCACCTGCAAAAGAGAAAGGGGGCGCCCTAGAGGCCGTTTGCACTCCGACGCTCAAGTCAAGATTGGGCAAGCAACACCAATGTATTGAGTTTTTCTGTGTTTAGGTCTAGAAACTGCGTCTCTTTGTGAAGTATTTTACTGTCCCTTATATAGTTTAGGGTTTACCGCGCTGCTAGGCTTAATTAGGGTTCACTGCGCTGCTAGCCATATTCAGGGTTTACTGGAATACCCTTGCGCCGCTATCACCAAATCTTAGGGCAATCTAGCACATAAGGTTTCCTTCTCCGAAGTGCAAACTCTAATAGGGTGACCACCTGTGATGGAAGAGGCCCAAGCCCAAGCCTAAGCCCAAGCTCAGGCCCAACAACTAGGTCCATGGAAAAGAGTATTTAAGAAGATTGGGACTCTGCTACTGATGGCAGAGAAACTTTTCTTTACATATTCAAAGACCCCTCAGAGGACCACAAGGAGTAGAGCCCAAGCCATGGGAGTTGAGCATCAATTAATTTCAGTTTATTTGTAATTTCAGTAGAGTAGGGTTCATTTAGCACAATAGGGGGTGTATTTAACAATTTAGCTTGTACCTAGGCCTTTTAGGGTAGGAATGTAGCCCTACCTTCTAGAAGCATGCTAAGGGGGCTGCATTGACCTTTAGTCAACATCCTAGCAGCCCCATCTTTTATGTATTCCCCATCCTACCCTTGCTCCTTACTCTCCAAGGCACCATCTCCTATAAATAGGGTGCTTTGGCTCATGTTTTTTTTGAAGATCAATTTATATGAGTAAATGCTGCCAAAATTATGCTAGCTTCTACTCTTTGTCTAGTCTCTCTAGGTTAGACACTTTGATCTTCATCTTCACCTTCCTCCAAGTGATTTGGCCTAACCTATCACTCTCCATACCTTTCATGCACCCAAAAGAAACTAGGGTAGACTTACCTCATTTTTATGGAAAGGAAAATGTTGAAACATACCTAGATTGGGAAATGAAAGTAGAACAACTTTTTGCTTGCCATCATGTTAGCGAGGAAAGGAAAGTACCCTTAGCCACTTTAAGCTTTCAAGGAAATGCTATGTATTGGTGGACAGCCCTAGAGAGAGATAGGCGCCTCCACAGGGACCCTCCCATAGAATATTGGAATGACCTTAGGGGAGCCTTGAGACGCCGCCATATTCCTTCATACTATGATAGGGAGTTAATGGACAAGCTCCAAAGACTCCAACAGAAAAACATGAGTGTAGAGGAGTATAGGCAAAAGATAGAGCTCTACATGATGAGAGCCTCTATTAGGGAAGAAGCCACCACCACCATAGCTAGGTTCCTAAGTGGTCTCAATCTTGAGATAAGGGATAAAGTAGAACTTTTGCCTTACAGGGACTTGAATGATTTGATCCAACTTTGTATAAAAGTTGAACAACAAAATTTGAGAAAGGGATCAAGTCGCAAGGAGAGTTCTTACTCTAACTCTTATCCCAAGAGAGAGTATAGAAGAGAAACGGAGGATAGTCTTTCAAAGGATAAATCCAAAGAAACTCCCAAGAGTGTAGGAAAAGATGTGTCTACCTCACAACCCCGCAGTAGAGACATCCAGTGCTTCAAGTGTCTTGGTAGAGGCCATATAGCATCCCAATGCCCAAATAGGAGAACCATGATCTTAAGAGGGAGGGATGAGTATAGCAGCCAAGATGAAGAGTCTAGTGGGGAAGAAGAGAAGGAAAGTAGTGAGGGGGCATATCCTTGTGAGGGAGAATTAATGATGGGTTGTTCTTCATGACTATTTGTTCTTCTTGAAATATGAGGTAAAAAGGTGGTGAAAGCTATGGATGATATGGGTCAAGGATGGCTCATATAGAGCTATGGGTTCCTTGTAGGTGCATGAAAGGTATGGAGAGTGATAGGTTAGGCCAAATCACTTGGAGGAAGGTGAAGATGAAGATCAAAGTGTCTAACCTAGAGAGACTAGACAAAGAGTAGAAGCTAGCATAATTTTGGCAGCATTTACTCATATAAATTGATCTTCAAAAAAAACATGAGCCAAAGCACCCTATTTATAGGAGATGGTGCCTTGGAGAGTAAGGAGCAAGGGTAGGATGGGGAATACATAAAAGAGGGGGCTGCTAGGGTGTTGACTAAAGGTCAATGCAGCCCCTTAGCATGCTTCTAGAAGGTAGGGCTACATTCCTACCCTAAAAGGCCTAGGTACAAGCTAAATTGTTAAATACACCCCCTATTGTGCTAAATGAACCCTACTCTACTGAAATTACAAATAAACTGAAATTAATTGATGCTCAACTCCCATGGCTTGGGCTCTACTCCTTGTGGTCCTCTGAGGGGTCTTTGAATATGTAAAGAAAAGTTTCTCTGCCATCAGTAGCAGAGTCCCAATCTTCTTAAATACTCTTTTCCATGGACCTAGTTGTTGGGCCTGAGCTTGGGCTTAGGCTTGGGCTTGGGCCTCTTCCATCAACCTGGATGCCTCCTTGTGCACCTAGTCTCTGGGGCCACCTGTTCTGGGAGTGTCCTTGCTGTTCACGTGCCATGCATGTAGCCTTTATTGGGAAACCCTAGTTCTGATGAGTACTCGACCCCTCAGGACTCTGCACCTAACTGTGCTCTCCCTGCTACCTGCATAGGCTCTTCGTGATTCATGCCTCTCCCTACCTCTGGGTATTTAACTGGTCATTGCCCCCTCTGGGAACCAATCTTAGCTGTTCTGGTTACGCTGTTTACATCACCCGAGATCGATGTCACCTCGTCACACTCTGTTGCCGAGGACTGATCACCCTGTGGAGTGACGAGGACACATCAGTCCCTTCTGGTGATCATCACAGCGATGACTAATCGCCCTTCTCTGTGGGGATGTGCTGATGACTAATCGCCCTTCTCTGTGGGGACGTGTGGATGACTAATCACCCTTCTCTAAGGGGACACACCAATGACTGATCACCCTCTGATCCAAGCTGCCTACGGGGTCCACTCCACGTGGCTTTGGCCCATGCTGTGGGACCCAGCTGACGTGGTTTGCCCTATACCATCTGTTCTCGGTGTCCGAGGACTGGTCGGTACACAAGCCCCCCAGTCTCAAGCTGTTAACTTGTTTCAGCGAAGAGACTAAGTCATTGGTGAGGACTGGTCAGTACACAAGCCCCCCAGTCTCAAGCTGTTAACTTGTTTCAGCGAAGAAACTAAGCGAAAGGACATGAACATTGCGCTGAAGGGACATCTCACCACCTTGTCATCGCCCACATCTCTTAACCCTCTGAGGACTTCATTGGTGAGCACTCTACTCGAATTGAGGACTTCTTTCTCGACAAAGAGGTGTTAATTACCCTTCTCCTCGATGACCATGCACCGACGATTGATCGGTGCTTCATTACTTCTCGCGCTCTGCTGTCAGGCGCTCATCTGGGAACTGACCTGCTGGTTGTGGTCACCTAGCAACTGACCACCGATCATCGTTCTGAGTGATCTCCTCTCTGATTCACCTGCTATCTTCTACCACGTGTCACCCTATGAATGGTCCACGTGGTTATCTGCTGCTGACGTCATCGACTACCGATGACCGACCGGATCAGTTATTATTAGCTAACTTAGTGCATCTTATGTATATGTTATTATTAGCTAACTTGACTCATGTTGCCACTTTATAGTTGGGGCTCAATTTTCTTGACTTGTCTTTACCATGCATTAGATCACGAAATTTACTTTAATCGAGACAACATAAGAAGTTGCATGCTCTTGTTGCAGTGTTCGACTTGGAAACAGAGTAAAAGCATTTCTCCAATAAGTCAGCCATTAACTATTAAGGACATTGCCTTTGGGCATGGTTTTCCAATAGCAAAAAAATATATTTCTTGTTTAATTTTACTACTACAAATGAACTTTTTTTTTCAATGTTAATACATTTTTGTTTAAACAAGGTGGTCTCATGCACCGTCACAAAGGTACCACCCACCTATGACTATAGTCAATTTGATGAGAAGACATTAAATGAATTACAACTGAAATAGGTTTGTAATAACATCATAATTGTAGTCATCCGAATGTGAATAAGTATACATTTTATCCCATACTAATGCCAATTTTTTGCAATTTCTATAGATTTCCTATGGTAGCCTGGACATCACTTCATTTATTACTGATGAAGTTTCTCCTGTTAGTAGAGTAGTTGTTCTTGTCATCTATATGTCAAAATTGTCTAATGGAAGGCATTCAGTTCAACGATATTGGACATTTGTGTGATATCACAACATACATGCAATGATACATTAGTCATACTAGTCACTAAATATCGCCTCAGGAACTGACGTCCGACGATGATGTAAGTTAATTGATATTTACGTTTTACTTTTTAATCATGTAATTTTCTTTATCCTAAACTTAAAAATTGTTATCGAATAGTACGACATGCCATTGGAGTCCATGCAACTGCAATTGCATCTGGCTTATCAACCTTGGGGTTTGCTTCTTACAATCATGGTTTCTAGGTTGGTAGTCTAGTCAATCGGGTTGTCAACAGTCACCCACATTGACATACATGGATCATCTTCCCCACCTCTCATTTCATTCTCCATACCAACAGGTTCCTTGCACATATAATATTTATCCTTCTCATCTGGATACTTTTTCGAGTCCATTGATGACCTTTTACGACAAGTGCACCCCATTGTCAAAAGTAATAATGTGTCCCTAAGGACGAATATCGAACCCACAAGGAATAATTGAATAATCAAGTAATATAATCTCTAAATATAAAAAAAATAGTAAAAGTGTGTTGAAAGTTGCCGTGATGGCAATGATTAACAAGAAAACAAGACAAAGGGTTGTTGCTTCAATTGGAAAAATAGGGATTGGGTTTCATCTTTCTCACTCTTTTGTATTTAGATTAGCCTGATAATATTATGTCCTTTTGATTGATATTGATCTCTGTATAAAAATCATTTATATTGATTTCTCGCATATAAAATTATTAAGGTGCTTCCTAATATGGATTTCTTGCATATTTATAAAAACAACTTAGAATTGAGATCAGACGTTGATAGCAATTAACATTTCAAAGTCTATTTCTAACACTCAAATATGTCAAGTATTATTGATTAGGTCAGAATCCTAAAAATACTTTCCAGTCAAATTTAAGATTCTATATCAAGAATTAGAAGCAAAACAATAATACCAATAATCAATTAAGAACAAAATATTATGTTCAGAAATCACCTTAATATATAAGATTTGAACAGATTACTCCCAATCCTAAAGGGTAGAATTACCCACACATCTTCTAACACCTTTTATTCTCCCGATTGAATTACAATTCACTTAATGTTGTTTTCCTCTCAATCTCGTGCACACTAGAGTTGTGCCTCAAGCCTCCTATTTAACCTAATTTTCTTGGGCTTAAGTGACTTCTCGCTTGGGCGCTAATGGGTTCGCTTGGGCGAGTAAAACATAAAAAGGTCCAACATTACTGGCGCTATATCGCTTGAGCGAGATCCATTGGTGGCTATTTGCCTTTTTGCGAATTTGGACAACTTTGGTTAGTGTTGATGCATTCCAACTTTCTCTTTTTAGCTTTGTATATTTTCCTTTTACCTAATTATCTTCATTCTTCCCTAGAATCCTGAAATTAACACAAATTAACACAAATCGTTCTTATTGAAATTAAAATCACAAAATATGTAAAAAGGTATAAATTCATAAATTAGGGGTTATTTTATATTTTTTTAGCAATTAATACACATAAGTACCTATATATATTACTAAAATTTGACACTTATCATCCACCAAGTTTGTTTGGAATTTCATCATTGACCCTCGTCCCGCATATGATCCGAAATAATTCATGCCATAATATCAACCCACAATGTCGTCACCCAAGGCTTGATAATCAAGCTGATAACAATGATGAGAAAGATACTAATGATGATCCCACCTCTACCTCTATCTAAAAATCACCCTCGACGAAGACCTCAAAGATAAATAAGAAGACAACCCTGTGACACGTCTTTCCATAGATAAATCACTTCTTCTACTGCAAATTTTCCCTTTTATTCTATATTTTGTAATGAATTTTACTAATTTATCAATTTCTAATGAATGTCTACTTATCATGATTTATAAAACATTAGCTACTACTCCTATTTATTTCTAAATGCACAATAATAATTCCCTTTTTTACATTACAATTTTTTTTTATGAAATTAGTTATATTCGAATATGAAACAATAGAATATTCAACAATATTTTTTCTTAAAAGAACTCCTACATAAATTTTATTTATCAAATAACAAAATAAAAAATATTATTATTATTTAAATAAATACTAATACTATACTAATCAAATTAAACTATACTAATAATTAATTAAATATTATTATTTACATAAACTAATATCATATATATTAATATTTTTTTATTTAATACATGTATGGAATTAAAATAATAATTTACAAAGAACTCGTGTTAAGGTGACACGACTTCAGTTCAAAATTGATTATAAAGAAGTTATTCTAGGGTGACACAATTTTGGTGTAATCGATTTTGAACAAAAGTCATGACACCTAGAAGTAATTTTACTTAACTTAAAAAATAATAGTTTTTGTAATTAAAGTCAAGTGTCACGGACATAATTTCATCTTTAGAACTAAAATCGTATCGCCTTAACACAATATCACTTAAATATGACATTGCATGACTTTTTTATGTCACATTAATATGATTTACCCTACTTCGTAATCTTTTTAAAACCAAGCCTATCATAATAAAAAAACGAGGCAAAATTACTCAACTTTAGTAAAAAAAACCTTAAAATGAGTAGCAGTCTGTTATCTAACAGAGGTAGTTTTTCACGTAATTAAATCAATGATAAACTCCTTGTCACTGCGTTACAAGAAACCTAAACAAAAAAATGTATGAAAAATGACCTAACAAACCGCAATTAAACCTTCTATTAAAAATTTAAAGTTTTCTGGAAATATATTTTTGTTTGAGCAAAGCACTTTAATCAATAAAAGATATATAAAGATATATATGGAATTTAATGTAGAGTGAATGTGGGTGGGTCATAGGGCACTTCGAGACTACATATAAAAAATATTAATCTTTGCAGCACTAACCTTGTTTTTTTAATATAATTATCTTTTATCCAACTCTTTTTGGTTCTTAAAACAAAAGTTAAATGTTTTATGGTTTTTTTGATTTATTTTAGCTTATAATTTGTTGTGTAAATTTTGATACAAAATATTTATATAGGTGCCGATCAAATATAAATTATATAGGTTTTTTTATCATGAAATTTCTTTATTAGACTCAGAGATGAGATGATAAGTCCATAAACAACTGTAATTTTAACATCTTCAAAATTATTGCTTTACCTTTAAAGAGTTTACTTCAATTCCTTTGATGGAGTTCTCTTCTTCGTCTTCATCATCTTCATCATCACCTTTAAAATCAGAACCCCAGTTCAGATACGATGTGTTCATCAACTTTTGGGGAGCAGACATCGGTAGAAAGTTGGTTTCTCATCTTCATTCTGTCCTTTTACAAGCTAAAGTAAAAACTTTGATTAAGGAGGAGAATCTGCAGGAGGGAATGGATCTGGAAGAACACATGCGAGCAATAGCCGCCTCTAAGATTGCAATAATCGTTTTCTCCAAATCATACACTGAATCTACCTGCTGTCTTCTTCAGCTTGAAAAAATCATTAAATGCCACGACACATTTGGTCAAATAATTCTTCCCATATTTTACGAAGTTGACCCATTTGATTTACGTCATAAGAAGGTTGATTTCGGTTTCGGAAAAGCGTGGGAAAAATCGTTTGACCACAAAAGCTATCCATTAATGTTCAGGTGGAAAACTGCACTCGCCAGAGCTGCAGGTATCAGTGGTTGGGAAGTCAGAGATTTCCGCGTTCTTGAATTGCTCGACTATGAAGACTTATCTATTACCCAATTTCCTGTTGGCTTAGAGTCGCACGTGGAAAAGGTGATTGGATGTATTGAAAATCATTCCACCAAAGTCTGTATGATAGGGATATGGGGAATGGGAGGATCAGGTAAAACTACCGTAGCCAAAGCCATCTATAATCGAATTTATCGTCCATTCAATGGTAAGACTTTTATGGAAAATATTAGAGAAGTTTGGGATCCAGCAGGGCATGTTGATTTGCATTTGGAGCTGAAAACCGTTGGGATGGGAGAAACTTGGTTCGAGAGTGGACTTTGTCGAAAAAGGGTGCTGATTGTGCTTGATGATGTGAATGAGTTTGACCAATTAGAAAGACTATGCTGGAATCGGGAATGGTTCGGTCAAGGAACTGTGATAATCATTACAACTAGAGATGTTCATCTACTGAACCGACTCAATGTTCATTATGTTTATAAAATGGATGTTATGAATGAAAATGAGTCCCTTGAGCTTTTTAGTTGGCATGCCTTTAGAAAAGCAAAACCAAGAGAAGACTTTAATGAACTTGCAAGAAATATGGTTACTTATTGTAGAGGACTACCACTAGCTCTTGAGGTCCTTGGTTCCTTTTTATGTGATAAGACAATGAAAGAGTGGGAAAGTGTATTGCCAAAAGCAAAAGTAATTCCCATTCATCAAATTCAAGAGAAATTGAGAATAAGTTATGACGGTTTAAGCAATATGGAAAAGGATATATTTCTTGATGTATGTTGTTTCTTTGTTGGTAAGGACAGAGGCTATGTCACAGATATACTAAATGGATGTGAACTACATGCTGATATTGGAATAACAGTTGTCATAGAACGTGGTCTTATAAAAGTTGAAGGGAACAACAAACTTGAAATGCATCATTTGTTACGAGACATGGGAAGAGAAATTATTCGTCAGAGTTGGCCAAAGGAACCGGGGGAAAGAAGTCGATTATGGTTTCAGGATGATGTACAACATGTACTGAAAAAGATGACTGTAAGAACATTCTTTATATTATTTTGAAACTTATTTTCAAAGTGTTTTCATTTTCAAGTTCAATGCATGTGTTGTTACCTTGTTAGACTCAGCATTCAGTTTCAATGATCAAAAGAAATTGAGAGATTTCTCAATTGTATCTCTTCACTATATTAATCACAGGGGACAGAAGCTACCCAGGGATTGTCCCTGAAACTGCATTCGACCAGCAAAGATTGCTTCAAAGCTCGTGCTTTCAAGAAAATGAAGAGTTTAAGACTGCTACAACTGGATCATGTAAAACTTACTGGAGGTTATGGGTACCTTTCTAAACAATTGAGATGGATTTGTTGGCAAGGGTTTCCTTCTAAGTACATACCAAATAACTTTCATATGGAAAATGTAATTGCAATTGATTTAAAACATAGTCATCTTCAACTCGTCTGGAAACAACCCCAGGTATTTATTACATGCTTTTTTCTTTTAAAACTCACAGGTTAATTAAAATAGATATAGTATAATTGGTTCAGATTGTAACTATTGCATTCTTCTATTTTCTTCTCTAATCTTTTGCAAAATTACTATCTTTGTAGGTTTTAAAGTGGCTAAAATTCCTTAATCTTAGTCACTCCAAGTTCTTGAGAAAAACACCTGACTTTTCAGGACTACCAAGTCTTGAAAAGCTCATTCTAAAGGATTGCCCAAGTTTGTGCAAGGTACACAAATCCATTGGAGATCTCCGAAATCTAGTACTGATAAATTTGAAAGACTGCACAAATCTAAGCAATCTCCCCAGAGAGATATATAAGTTGAAATCTTTAAGAACTTTCATCCTCTCTGGTTGTTTCAAGATTAATATATTGGAAGAAGATGTAGCACAGATGAAATCCTTGATAACTCTTGTTGCTGAAAATACAGCTGTGAAAACAAGTGTCTTACAAGTGTCTTAATGGTTAATTACACATAGTGCACATTACAAATACACAAGCCTGGCAGAGTAATTTGCTTTAATGATGAAGATTGGCATGGCATAATGTCAAATTTAAGGTGGAGATTTTTGGAAGTTTTGGTCCTGGATTGGTGGTCAAGAACACAGCTGTCTATTTGATATGTGCTGAATCAAATGACTTGGAAAAAGTACCATTTGAGTAGTAATTTATATTTGATGTATTTAGTGAATTCTATAAGAGATAAAAAAGTAGGCGTGGTCGTAATGTATATATTTTAGGGATTCAATGGATGATATTTTGTTAGCATACTTTTTTGATTCCTTTGACTGTCTATGTTTTACTGTTAGATGAGGCTAAATAATACATAGTGAAACGTATGAATTATATTCAGTGTAGGGGTAATTTCCTACGACATCTCAAACATATTTAAGTTGATAGTCATATTAAGAGAAACGTAAATCGAGATTAAAGAGAATATAGATACGTTCTTAAGGTTCATGCTACTTAGACAAGGTAGTTAAAATGTGGATGGCAGAAGGTTTAATTCAGTTCAATAGAAATCAAAGTGTAGAAGAGAATGATGACGAATACTTTACTGAACTGGAATCAAGATCATTGATTCGTAGCATATTACCAATACAAGTTCATAAATGCATGATCTCATTAATGATTTAGCCACAACCAAGTGTGTCTAGATAAAGTTCGCCATCTATTTTATAGCAGGGGAGAGTATGATTATAGGAAAAAATTTGATGTGATTTCAAGAATGCAGATTTTACGAACATTCATTACTGATGCATTACTGTTGAGAAAGAATCCATACCAGAATATTATAGATTTGTTAGTTAGCTAAAAGTTTGCTCCATGATAATTTGTTGAATAACTTGTTGAAGCTAAGGTACTTAAGAGTTCTGTCTATGTCACACTACTGCAATATCAAAGAGTTGCCTCATTCTCTTGAAAAGTTTATTCATTTGAGATATTTGGATCTCCCTTACACTAAAATCAAGAAGTTACTTGATGGGACATGCAATCTGTACAATTTGCAAAGCTTACTGCTATCATGTTGTACATATCTACTTGAATTGTCTCAAGACATAGACAAATTGAGTAATCTGCGCCATATGGATCTAAGTGGAACCAAGTTGAAGAAGAGGCCCAATTAAAATGTCTCAAAACTTTGACTTCCTTTGTTTTCAGCAAATAGGAGGGCAAATTAACTGTTGGAGCATTGAAAAATTTTCCACATCTACAAGGAAAGTTTTCCACATTAAACCTGCAACATGTTGTAGTATTCAATGATGCTTTTCAAGCTAATTTGAAAAATAAGGACCTAATTGAGGTGTTAAAATTGGAATTGGCCTACAACACTGAAGATTCACATATTGAGAGAGAGGTACTTTACCAGTTGGAATTCACATATTGAGAGAGGTACTTGTTATGATCCTCATACTTTGACTTACTTTCCTTCCTTTTCCTTCCTTGGCACGAGGATGTGGTGGTTTTGGTGTTCAATCTTACCATTTCTCAACTTTCGGTAGGGTTCGTGACTATGGTCGGAGTTCTCAACTGTGTGCTCATTGTGATTGGTCACACTATTGAAACTTTCTATAAGAAATATGGATATCCTCTTCACATGCAGAATTCTCATTTTGCTCACAATGTTCAGTCACTTAGAGATATTGATGAAGGTGATGATACTATAATTCTATTCTTTCTCGAGTAGGAGTATCTTCTGCTACAATCTGACTCTGAGCAACATTAGGCCTTAATGGTTCTTTTGCAACAATAATATTTGAATGGTAACATTGTTAATCAGTTTTCTAGTTCTCTTATGAACAAACCCTCAGGCATTTTTTTCACCTCGTCCAATTTATTTCCCAAAGATACTTGGATCATTGACACAAGAGCTTTTATTCATGTTTGTAACAATTTGTCCTTGTTTCCTATACATGTTAAACTACCAAATGGTGCTGAGATTCAAACCAAAATTTTTTTCTCTAAATTTCTCTTTCTCACCAATGTGTTTTACATTCAATCTAAGCTAGTACATCTCCTTTTCGTTCTTTCTAGGGATCAAACTACATATTTACTTACTAAGCCACTCACCCCAAGACCATTTCAATATCTAGTTTCCAAATTTGGAATGATTCACATCCATTCCAGCTTGCAGATGTTAACATATATGCTTCTTAACTTTTCGATTTACCTCCAACAATAGTTAGTTTTTCTTTCTTTCTTTGATCTAGCAGCTAGCTTTTTGTTAATTGTGTTAGCTGGTGAAAACATCTTTACGATTGATATAAAGCTTCTTGTAATTGATCACAAAGTAAATATACATAATACATTTTTACTCATGTTCTTTTTTTTTTTTCTCGAACTCTTCAGAATTTTCACATGTATTGTCATTGCTCAACTACTTTACTGTTCTTTACTGTTGGGAATCACCATTCTCCAGAGTTCTTCATGGGTTTAGAGTTCTCCATGGATTTAGATGTGTATGTGGAAAAATATTGTTTTTTCCTTTTTTCTTTGTATGAGGGTTGGTCCACCTCTTAAGTGAGCCAAATTAATTTATTTGTTTATTGCTGATAAACAATTTTACTCCTTTTGAACAGTAAAATTGGAGGGGTGGGAGTCACTACAAAAAAAAAGCGATTTACCTACGGACAAAATCCGTATGTAAAGGCAGAAATCCGTAGGTAAATCAGCATTACCTACGGATTTCCCACGGAGAAAAATTCGTATGTAATGTTGGCGTCGGTAATTTACGTACGAAATATGAACCCGTGGGTAACAGCAGTCGTGGGTAATACCCACGAACAGCAGGCCGTAGGTACTACCTACGAACAGCAGGCCGTAGGTAATACTGATGAACATTAGGCCGTAGGTACTACCCACGAACATCAGTTCGTAGGTAATACCCACAAGCAGCAGTTCATAGGTAATACTCACGAGCAGCAGTTCGTAGGTAATACTCACAAACAGCAGTTCGTAGGTAATTTCCACGAACGGTAGTTCGTAGGTAATTCCGTATGTAATCATACATCCATCAAAATGTCTATTCATACATTTAAATGAATGCCTTTTTTAAAACCTGTATAATTTAACATATCCAACACACATTTAATTTCAAATTCAAATATAATATAATTAAAGTCTCATCATATAAAAGATAACATAATATAAAGTCAAGTCCACTTGAAATACCTAAAAATCAAAACAAACTTGAAACATAACTAAAGATCCTAATTCAAAAGTCAAGTGAACTTGTAATGTAATTTGTTGTTAAAAAAACTACAAACATAATCCTAATAATCTGCATAATGATTATCATCATCTTGTTGTTGCGTAGGTGGTTCCTTTTGCCTTGGTGGTTCTTGTGGCGACAGTATTTGTTGAGATTGTTGTGCAACAGAACTTCGTGCTTCAGGAGGAAGGAAAGGAAGAATGATACTAACCAATGATTTCACATGCTCGGTGAGTTTATCATTGTGTTCCTTATAATTTCGAACTTCTTCCTTTAGCAACAAAACGCTTGGTGAATCCTCAGAGGAACTCGAAGGTTGATTATAGGTGAGAGTATTACCACATTTAAAGTTATGAGCCAAGTCTCCAACCCCGTAGATTCGACCTTTCTTCTTGCCACCTGTTGCAAGAAGCCAACTTTCAAGTCTAATTCTGTCTTCCTCTGCAGAATCTATGGGGGATGATCCAGATGCAACCTCTGATCTGACTTGGGAAAGTCTACTCTGAAATTCTTCCTATTATTGATACACAAAAATAATGTCATATGTACAATATATAACTAAAATAAAGAAAAATAACAACAAAATGTAACTCACGTGTGTACGTCTCGATCTTTCATCAACAAATTCACCACTACTTTTTCGTATATGAGTCTGCATAAATACCTCATCAATATATGCAGGACGACCCAACTCTTTTGCCTATAAACAACAAACATAAATAATATTATTATTATGCAAAACAATATCATCCAACTTCTTAAACTTGATATAATCCAATGTAGTATTATCAAATACCTAACTTTCAGACATTGTATAATAGAATAATATGTAATCATAAAACATAATTCAAAACCAATTACAAACAAAGTCCAATGCAACTTATATGTTTTGTTAATACATACCATGCGAATGGCATGCTCATGTGTACTAATGGAGCCACCTGTGTGTAAAGAACCACCTGTGTCAGATGTTCGGTTTTTTTGGTTTTGAATACACTTGAAACGAAAGTCAGGTGAATTCCACTGAGATAGCAAAGAAGTCCAGACATCATCAAACATCCAAATAGGCTTTTTCCCATTTTTTCTAGCTTCCATGAACATTTCAGATAACCTATGTGCAGCTTTTGAGTGGAAGTTTTTTTTAATCCTTTCCTCATGTTCAGGTTTCCAACAGACTTTTTTCTATGTAAACACAAAATTTATAGTTAAAAAAGTGAAGAATTTTTTAATGCAACACTTTAAAGAAATAATAACTGAGAATTCAATTATGGAAGATGCCAAATACCAAAAGAAATGGACATTTTAATTAAATGCAACAAGTATAATATAACAAGTATTGTTAATATTAAATATAAGAAGAAATACTTTAAAACGTTTGAAGAAGATTTCTCTATCTTCATCAGTCATTGAACCCCATGTAAGCCATGGCTGACAATATTGTTGTTTAATGATGAATGTGATTGCCTGTGATGCAACCCTACATGGATGAAACCTTAAAAAACAAGTAATAAAGAAATTATTAGATAATAAATTGATAAAAGAAATAATATGAAAGATTTTATTTATGATCTTTACTTAGCCATTACCATGAGGTGAAATCATAGGAAGAGCATGACCGAATGAGAGAGTGTCATCCTCATTGTTTGATTCTGCATCACCTCTATCAGGATAAATCTGTGCACCTTCCCCAATAGCACAATCATTGATTCTAGAAGGCACTGATAGCGGTGAAGGTGTTGATAATGGTGTAACCCTTGGCAATGGTGATGGTACTGATGATGTTGAGGGTCCTGTACCTGATGGAGAAGGCGCTGATGCCACAACTGGGGTTGGGGAAGATGTGGTGGGAGAAATGTCTCTTCTTGATTGAGAAGGTATGTCTGCAGTCCTAGGACATGGAAAAGATGCAGCTGTAGAGATAGGCATGAGACCTGGGGTAGGAGAAGATGTATGTGCAGGAGTTGGGGATGGGGAAGGTACATGTGCAATAGGTGCATTTGGTGGGGGTGGAATATTTACTTTAAGCACATATCGTGGCCTTTTACGCTTCATTACCCTTTTCCCCTTATTTTGACTAGATAAGTAAGGTTTTGGTTGGTCACATCCTCCTGAAGACATCTATAACAAAAAAATTATATTATCAATTATAAATGAAAGGAACATATTGCAATTAAAAACACACAACACAATAAAAGTTTCTTTCACAGAAGAATCATTATGTTATTACATAAATAAGAAAATAGCAACACTAACAATCACATAATGTATTCATAACACATAATTCAATCATCATCAAATTCATGTTCTTCATTGTCTTCTTCTGAATCATTTCATTCAAGTTGCCCATCTTCACTATCCTCTCCAGTATAATCATCTTCAGTGTCCCCATTTTCACTATCTTCAGACTCATCTTCATTATCCTCTTCTTGAAAATCTTGAAATTCATTATCTTCGTCCACTTCTTCAACATGAACCTGCAAATGTTGGAATCCTGAAATACCTTCAACTTCAATTACTTCATTTACATGTGACATTTCATCTATTTGGTAAGGAACATCATCTTCCATATCAAGAGATTCAATGCGACCTCTAGGCTTTGTTTTAATTGCAACACACCAACTTTTTTTGTCCTTTCTTGATGTCGGATAGGGGACATAATATACTTGTCTTACATTATGTGCAAGGATAAATGGATCAAAGGGTAAATACCTTTTCTCCATGTGAGTGTCCACAATTCAATATTTAGGATCCACTATTGTACCTCTATGTGATGGATCAAACCACTAACAATAAAATACCACCACTTTCTTTGGGGAGCTCGAAGAATTGTACTCTAGCTCATATATGTGTTCAATGAGTCCATAGAAATCATCATGGCCTCCTTCCGTGAGCCCCTTTACATAAACACCACTATTCATTGTTTTTTTCCCCTTGCTCCATGCATGAGTGTGAAATTTGTACCCATTGACGAAGTAAGTGTGCCATTCGTTAGCACATGTCAAAGGGCCATATGATAATTCCCTTAAGTGTATGTTTCTTACATTTAAAGGCTCACTTGTAACCTACAAAGGCAAGAGATACTGACTTATTTATATTTTTTTAGGTTATAAGACATAACTTAATCCCATTGAGTTGATCATACTTGACCCGTAAACCATTCAGGGAAATGTGCATGTATATCATTTGATGCATTTGATGAGCTTATTTGTTTAGATTGCAAGAATGAACTGTGAAACATATTAACACAATGAAGAATGGTTTATTTAGAGGATCAATTTTGTCAAAAATTGAAGTCAATTATTTGATATACTCACTCGAGGTATGGTTTTACTTTGTTGCAATTGATCAAAACATGAACATGGACAGAGTTCCATTCTTTATGGTTGAACTAATGGATTAACTTTTTTTCCTGAAGAACGACCAGGCTGGTTAAAGATGGATAACATTGATGGAAAACTTTGAATTCCACGAGGTATTTCATTTCTACGATTTCATGGTGACAACATGAAGTTCTTGAAATAGTAGGAACAAAAGTGAATTGTTTCTCGGTGCAAGTAAGATGCAGAAATTGATCCTTCAACTTGAGCCTTATTTTTCACTGAGCATTTAGAATCACCCATAAACCTATAATTAACTAAATTGGAGATGGATTTAGACAAATAAATGAACTATTTTGACAAAATAACAATAATATGTTTCATACCTTTCAAATGGATACATCCATCTATATTGAACTGGTCCACCAAGTCTTGCTTCATTTGTAAGATGAATTGGAAGGTGTTCCATTGAATCAAAGAATGTAGGGGGGAATACTCTCTCCAACTTGCAAAGAATGATTGAAATATTTTCTTCCATTCTAACCAAGTCATGATCCTTTATTGTTGCCGAGCACAAATCTTTGAAGAAATGGCTGACTTCGATAAGTGGATTCAAAACATGCACTGGTAATGAATGGAATGCAATAGGAAGTAAACACTCCATGAATATATGACAATCATGACTTTTCATCCCAAGCATCTTCCCCTTGTCTACATCCACACATCTTGCCAAATTTGAAGAATAACCATCAGGCATACGAAGTTCTTTTATCCATTGATAAACTAACTTTGATTCCCCTATAGTTAAAGTGTAATTTGCTTTTGGTTTTAGAATCTTCCCATTAGCTTGCAACTTTAACTCCAAATTAGGTCTCCTACAATGCAATGTTAGATCTTTTCTTGCCTTATCATTGTCCTTTGTTTTACCTTTTACATCCATGACGGTGTTAAATATATTGTCAAAGAAAATTTTCTCTATATGCATAACATCAAGATTGTGCCTCAATAAATTATCTTTCCAATATGGAAGATCCCAAAAGATACTTCTTTTTGTCCAATTATGCCACTCTCCATAACCTGGTAATTTGGACATGTGAGGCTCATCTATGACTGTTGGTAGATTCCTAACTATATTCCAAACCTCTTCAGATGTCAACATAGGTGGTGGTCCACCCATTTCAACTTTGTCCTTTTTGAAAGCCTTTTTATTCCTCCTAAATGTATGATCATTAGGCTAGAACCTACGGTGTGAGTCGAACCAACTATTTTTTTTTTCCATGTTCTAATCTAAAGGCCTTTGTGTGCTCCATGCAATATGGGCAAGCCAATTTACCTTGAGTGCCCCAACCAGACAACATGCCATATGCAGGGAAGTCATTAATTGTCCACATTAGACTTGCTCGCATCATAAAGTTTTGCTTCCTTGAAATATCGGATGTTTGAACACCACTCCACAACTTTTTAAGATCATCGATAAGTGGTTGCAAATAAACATCGATACGAGCCTTCGGATTATGTGGACCGGGAATGAGACAACTCAAAAACATATAGGGTTTAGACATGCACATCTCAGGAAGAAGATTATATGGAGTGACAATTACTGGCCAACAAGAGTAAGGTTTTGCTGATGCTTGAATATATGGATTAAATCCATCAGAGCATAAACCAAGTCGTATATTATGTGGCTCAGCGGCAAATTCAGGATGTAATTGATCAAAATGTTTCCAAGCTTCACCATCTGAGGGATGTCGTAGCACACCTGAAGGTCTTCTATTATCATAGTGCCATGTCATTTGTCCTGCAATTTGCATAGATGCAAACAATCTTTGTAATCTTGGAATTATAGGAAAATAGAACATTCTTTTCAGAGGAATTGATTTTCTTTTACTTGTTCCAACTTTTGGGTCATGATAACGTGCATGATGACAAAATTTACACTGTAGTAGTCGTCCATCATTTTTCCCATATTCATTGTCATAAAAAAGCATACAACCTTTTACACAACAATCTATCCTCTTAGCCTTCAACCCCAACATTGACACTAACCTCTTAGCATCATAATAACTTTTTGGCAAACCCTCTTTTATTGGTGTAGCATCCGACAACATTGTTGTCATAAAATCTAAGCATTGGTTAGGAACATTCCAATTAGACTTGCAAGCTAACAATTTCATACACATTGATAATTTAGAATCTACAGCACCTTCAAACAATGGCTCATTAGCCTTTAACTACAGATCATAAAATCTCTGAGCTTCTTCATTGGGAGGCTCCTCTCTGTTATTAAAATTAGATGGTTCAAATGTCTCATGCTGTCCAAGAGCATCGTACACCATGTCTTGCATTGCTACAAATTGTTCACTTTCATCCACATGTACATCACTACTTGAAACACGAATGTGATCGTCATTGTCATTAACATGTGGCACTTGTTCACCATGATGAATCCAAACATGATAATCATACATGAAACCGTTTTTATAGAGGTGAAGCTTGACCATTTCAATTGGATAAATCTTTGTACATTGACATTTATCGCATGGACATCTAAGCTTCCTTTCATTCAAATAAGACTGTTGTTGACAAGCTTTAATGACAAACTCTTCAACCCCATTCACAAAACTTTCTTTTAAACCCCCTCTGCCAATATAGCATCTATCGTACATCCAACTGCGATTTACATGAAATCATTCCATGTTCTAAACCAACGACAATGTCTTTAGCCCTTTAATGTATTAAAAAAGAGTATTATAAGTTACTTCACCCTAACTACCAAGTAATGTAACAATCAATTGTGTTAAAAAATGATATCTATGAACAAAGCATTTCTTAAACCAATATAAAGATATCTCTTAATAAGAAAGAGTTTCATAAATTATTGCATTATATGACAACATCAATTAATTATATGCAGGACATCAATCACTTCCTAATCTACTTTTCTCCATTATGATATAAACAAACAATTTTCATAAACTACTGGTCTATATAGTATGTAATTTCAGTTAGTACCATTCACAAAACAACAAAAAATAAAGCAAATTTTAGACCCACTTATTCCAGTAAAAGAGGTTCAACATGCTTCCAATTAGTGAAAATAATGTAGATCCTAATAAATTGCAATGGGCATATGAGTATACTTAAATCTATTTCAGAAAGACTTACCTCTTAGAAATCCTTTCAACTGATATGATAAAAATCCTAAACTGTTTAAAACCTTCAAAGCAACATCGTACAATTTTAAAAGTATAGTCAAAATTATAATACATGCATAAAGCAAAGACTATAATGACAAAGGTATTTTTATACCACAACTTCTTGTCATAATACAGTTTTGATTACATATTATATAAATATGACATGATGATAAAATAAATTGCAAAACACATGCAACAGCAGCAACAAAGCACACTTCCTTTACGCAAAAGAAAACATATGGAACATAAAATTTGCATAACTGGAGATAGACATCTATCGGTGCCCCTAAGACTAGATAGGTTCAAATACCATCTTAGAAATGGACATGATCAAACTAACTCCCAAAAATCAAGGAGAGATAATTGCCCATGTCTTTTAAGGAGCATTCTAGCCATCCAAGAAAGTGTAGAAATCTAAAAAAATTAGAGTCCGAGTCTAACAAATAAAAGATTAGATCCAGTTAAGTCTTTGCCCAAACCATAATTAGTAGATCAAAATAAAAGCACCAGCTTGCAGACAGATTGACAGATTAAATGTCAAGATGACCACTGAGTCAGGACAATAATTATTAACATAACAAAGCTACAACGACCACAATATCACATGGTATAGAATATTTTTTAGGGAAACCGACAAAAAAGCTTATATTTTTAGGTTTATAGATTACATTGTCTTCTTGACATGGCATCTAGCCACTTCAACCAAAAGTTTGAGTTCAGATGTCCTTTAAAGAAAGAAGACTAATTTTACAAAACCTTTTTTCTCTCCTATTTTGAACTTTTCTTCCTTTGGACCGTTTCCTTTTCTCATGGTACGTTAAGTATTTGAAATTGAGGCGAGCTAGCAACATGTGCTCTAAAACACTATCATTGGAAAGGATAAAATCAAGTGAAACTCATCATCTGAGAATTGTGCTTCCAACAAAATCAGCCAACTGAGATTTGTGCTTCTAATAAAATCAGCTGACTTAGATTTGTGCTAGCACTTCTCTAAACATTTATTTAAAAAGAGAAAGAAGAAGAACAAATAAGGAAAAGGTTGAGTCATTCTATCCTTGAGCAACTTCTAGGTTCTTTATAGTGTTTTAAATATAATTTGAGTAGCATGTCAAAGCCACCCCTGAAAATATTGAGCTTGGGTATTATAATTAACCTTTGTTCTAAGCCACAGCTAACAAAATTTCAAATGTTTTTAGTGTAAGTCGCTAACAAGGAAACTTCCAAATCCAGGAAACTACAATTAAAGTAAGCCTACTTTGCCCTATGCCTTTAGTTAGTCTGCTTTGAATTATCATTTCACTCTTTGAAGGTGAGCAGAGTACTTCAAGGGATTAGATGGGAGGAACCTCTGCTGAGAATGGAAAACAATTATTTGTGTCCTTATTTAGCATTCAAGTGGGAGAGGACTTGCATAGAATGAGTCCTTGTATCATAGAGTAACCCTTTTTCATTTAGAATCAATCATACACAAATCCATGAGTAATTAACTGAAGCAACACTTAACTTGAAGCTCGATGATCAGTTCTGTGGAGTTATTAACAGCATTATTCTGACATAGTACTTCGTCCACACTTCCTCTCAAAGACCTAGATTGAGGGCTTTCAACAAATTCTTCCAAGTACACATGATCATCCGCTAAAGCTGAATAGCTACCGCCTGATCCAAGAAATACACAAGAATCCAAATGCGGCCCACACTGCAAAAATAAAACTAATTAATTAGTTTCTTGGGCATACACCAAAACTCTATATAATCTATACGGCCCTTCAACAAAGAAGTTGATAATTGAGACACTATGACCTTAATAACAACATTTTTGAACTGCAACGTCTTCCCATTTCCAATGTATATTATAACCTCTGTGCTAGCTGCTGTGAGATTAAAACCCTGTCTATCCTTTAAATATAATATTCCACCATCACCATCGTAAATGAAATTATCAAAACCATCATCATCAACTATTAAAGGCTTTTGAGGTGATAGGGAAAATTCAGTACAAGGTTGCTTGTAGACAGGTTGATCAATGATGATAACTTCCAGCATGTCAGACCTACTTTCTTCTACTGATAGCATACTACTGACAGTTGGAACAAAAAACTCGACTACAGCAAGAAGAAAATCTAGTGCAACAAGCAACTAAGGCCTCTGGATACACAAAGAAACAAATGTCGAATTCTGACCAAATTTCACATCAACAATGAGCATTGACTGAACTAGATTAAAATTATTTCCCTTAATTAAGCTACTATCAACTGAATCATGGTTTTGATTATACAAAGAAGTATGAAGAGGATTGGCTCCAACATTGTCAGGCTTTCTGATTGCTAACCGAAATTCTTGTTCAACTCCCTCACGGTTGTCAAACACACTGAAACCTTGCAATGTTGCAGAGAGGAATCCATTTCCTGATGTGCTGGACTTATATAGCAGCCAATATCAATACATTTAAAGTATATTGTAAAATACCCTAAACTGATAAAAGAAAAATGTCATATAGGGTTCCCAATTGAACCCAAGACAAAGCTGAAGGAAGGAAACCCAATTGGGAATTCCGAACAGAGACAAAAACAGAATACTGAACATAGAATTGAACCCAACAGAAAGCTGAAGGAAGGAAACCCAATTGCGAATTCCGAACACACAATAAAACAAAATACTGAACGTAGAATTGAAGCCAAGAGAAAGCTGAAGGAAGGAAAACCAATTGGAAATTTCGAACAGAGAAAAAAACATAATACTGAACATAGAAGGAAGTACAAGTAAGGGAATATGTGCATTATTGCTTATTATATTTCTTCCATTACATTAGGTATACATTAGGTATTATTTATAGGTGCTAAACGGTGGAAGCAGTGAGCCACTGCACCGCACCGCTCACCTCTCTAAACTCACTTTAAATGTCAAGTAATCCAACTGAACATTATCGTACACTAAATCAAAGAAAAAAAATTCAATACCTTTCGCAGTACTGGATGAATAAGCCTCCGTAAATCGCCCTTGAATCGTCTGCGCTTCAGGCCACCACCACGACCACGACGACGCTGTCCATTGGGTTTTCACAACATTTTCGAAGTCACCATTCAGGATTTAGGTTTACAATCAGGAACACCAGATTAGGGCTTTTGGTTTCACAAATTGAAACCAAAAATTGGAGATTTCAGTGTAGGTTTGGGAACACACGAATTTCGGTTGAAATATTGGAACGAAACAGAGATTGGAAGATAAAAAATGGAAACTTCAAAGTTTCACTCGTCGGGTGTAATTAACAATTAAGACAGTAGTAAGTTTAGGTTCAATGGTTTTGGAGGTTGATAAATAAACAACACACATAATCATTCCCTTCACGACACGATCTTGTGGCATAGTGAAAAAAACAGAATGTCCATCACCCATATGGGCAAATACCTGTATCATGTGATAAACAAGGGCATGTTTAGTTAAACAAAAATCTTATACATGATTAAAACAAATCTGGTTAATAGTTTTGTTGTGTATACATCCCCATCTTTTCTTTAGTGATTTAGTTTGTTTTTGTCTCTAAGTTTATATTTCTATGATCAATGGGAATAAAGCAATCATGAAGCTAGTAAAGAAAGAAAGTGGAAATCAATTTGGTGGTACTTATTATAAGCATAATGCCTTGGTTAGTTAATTACTCCATTGCAGCTTTGGTGAGTGCATGGCTCCAGCTGGACATGCCATGCTTTAGTTGTTCTTGTGAGAATGTTTGGTGTGCAGTTGCTTTGAAGGCTTTTCCAAAATGACCCTTCTGAAGACGTACATCAGATGGCTGAATTTCGTAATAAACAGGCAGAATATGTCGGCAATAAGTTTGGTGCCATTTGATGATTTGTTGAAGCTGATGAAGACACCAAGCAGATTGTGAATAGGATTTGGTGAAAACAACAATTGCTACACGAGAGAGATTGAGAATAGGTTGTTGGATGTGAATTGGGTGGAGTGCATTGGGGTGGTGAAGGAAAGTGGTGAAGCCAACAGCAGAGAGGGCAGAATCGAGATGAGAAACAAATCTCCTTTGGATGTCTTCTCCATTAAAGTTGATGAGCACATCGTACATCTGCGGAAGTTTGGACGATGAAGACTCTAATTCCATGGAAGAAATTGATGACGTCATGATGTGTTAGAAGAGAAAGCAAGCAATAATGGAACACAGTCAAAAAGATGATCTTTACAGACACACCATTCAAAGTAGCCAAAGATTAATAAATTTTCTTATAGTCGTGGAAGCGCGTGAATCGCAGCACCCATTTTACTTTAGCCACTTAAAAAGTTAGACCAACACCCACTTTGAACCACCGAAGAAACTATTATACTAGTAAGTATATTATTGTTCTAATTATATTCTGTTTTTTTTTTTTAAACTTTACCTATTCACTTTACTTTTTTGTTTTAAATGCATTATGTTATCTCTCTTTTTATGTTAGGCACGTATCTCTTTAAATTTTATAAGAATAAAAAAAAAAAAATCTTCCATGGATTTGCTAACAGCATCTCATAGACTGCAGAGCCAAGACACCTGGAAGACTTCCATACACCTCACTCCAGTTTGCATCACCCCTTGTACCTGCTTTACTTAAATTCATGACCGCATCACCACACTTTGCTGCTTATGCACACTCTCTTACTCAATCTTCCTTCATCTTCCTTCCTCTCCATAAGAGTACTACGCTTGCTGCATATATAAAACCAACAACCACTCACGCTTGGATTTTTTCTAAAGAAAATACTCTCTTATTTTAAAACTTTCTAAATTGTATTTCTTTCTGTGGTGTGTATTACAATTGAGAGAGCATCCTATTTATAGACTTTAGGAAGCTCTTCTAGAAAAAATCTTCATTATGGCCTTAAAATCGCACTAACAACATGATTAAAATCTCACTCACAACTTTTGGCCTTTCACCTATCAAAACTCCCATTCTTCTAATAACTTCTAATTTTAAAGTTTATTCAACAAAACTCCCCCATAAACTTAAATGTTTCTACCATCCATCATGCCAATCATCTTCTTGTATTTGTCGAAAAGTACTTTCGGTAGAGGTTTTGTGAAGATATCTGCTACTTGATCCTGACTTGCCACATGCACCAATTCCACACTTCCTTCCTTTACATGATTGCGGATAAAGTGAAAACGAACGTCAATGTGTTTGCTTCTTTCATGGTTCACTGGGTTCTTTGCCAACTCAATTGCTGATTTGTTGTCAATTTGGATCACGGTTGCACCTAGTTGCTTTAGCTCCATCTTGCTCAACAAGTTTCTAAGCCATATCGCATGACATACACACCAAGATGCTGCCACATATTCAGCTTCACACGTCGATAGTGTCACAATCGGTTGCTTCTTTGAAAGCCAAGAAAATGATGTGTTGCCCATAAAGACTATGTATCCCGATGTGCTTTTCCGATCATCTATGTCTCCACACCAATCGCTGTCAGAGTAACCCACCAACTTGAAATCTTCTGCTTTTGAGTAGAACAATCCAAGTGATACAGTACCTTGGATGTATCGTAGGACTCGCTTCAACGCCTTCCAATGTGAGTAAACCGGTTCCTACATGAATCGACTTATGATGTCGACACTTAATGAAAGATCTGGCCTCGTGCATGTGAGATAGCGAAGGCTTCCTACCAAACTCCGGTATCTACTTGCATCAACACGTTCTCCTCCATCGAACTTTGAGAGTTTTGCACCTGGTTCCATTGGTATTGATACTGGGTTGCAGTTTGCCATCTTGTACTTCTTCAAAATCTCTTTTGCATATGTCTCCTGTGATACAAAAATACCCGTCTCTTTTTGTCTAACTTCCAAGCCAAGGAAAAAATTCATCAATCCCAAATCTGTCATCTCAAATTCTCGTCTCATTGTGCCCTTAAACTCTTCTATCCTCTCATTATTGTTACCCATAAAAATGAGATCATCAACATAAAGGGCTACAAATATCATGTTACCTCCACTGTTTTTTGTGTAAAGAGCATGCTCGTAAGGACATTGCTTGAACCCGTTCTCCTTGAAGTATGTATCGATACGAGTATTCCATGCCCGCGGTGCTTGCTTCAACCCGTAAAGTGCCTTCTTTAATTTCAGCACCTTCTTCTCTTCTCCGATTTTCATGTACCCGGGTGGTTGTTCGATGTAGACTTCTTCTTCAAGTATACCATTCAAGAATGCCGACTTGACATCCATTTGAGATATCGGCCATTTAAATTGAGCCGCTAAGGAAATGAACAATCGAATTGTCTATTCTTACAACTGGAGCAAACACTTCATCGTAGTCGATTACCTCCTTTTGTTTGTATCCCTTTGCAACGAGTCGCGCCTTGTACCTCTCTATCTCGCCTTGAGCATTCATCTTTTTCTTGAATACCCACTTCACACCAATGGGCTTACTTCCCTCTGGCAATTCTATTAGCTCCCATGTGTTGTTGCGATCAATCGCTTTAATCTCCTCATCCATGGCAGTTTGGCACTTCTTGTCTCGCACCGCCTCTTCAAAGCTGATATTTTCTACATCTGCCAAAAGACATACAAGGTGTACCTCATTTGTCGAATCATACAAATCTTGCAGACTTCGCATTTTAGGTTGTCGTGGTTCATCTTCATCATCGATAGTTTCAGAATTTATACTTGTCGGTGCAATGACTGATGATTCTTTAATTATAACCTTTGAAGAATTGTTGCAATCCCACTCACTTGTTTCATTTATTTGCACATCACGACTCACCATCACCTTCTTGCTTATTGGGTCAAGTAGCTTGTAACCTTTTGTCTTCTCATCATACCCAATAAAAGTGTACCTTTTGCTTTTGTCTTCGAGCTTCGTTCTTCATTGATCTGGGACGTGTGCATAAGCCACACTACCAAACACTTTGAGATGAGAGACTGTTGGTTTTTGTCTGCTCCACGCCTCTTGTGGTGTTTGATCATCTAACTTCACATGTGGACATCGATTTTGCACATAGATGGCGCATTGCACAGCTTCCGCCCAAAATTCCTTTGGCATCTTTTTGCTCTTAAGCATTGATCGAACCATGTTGAGAATGGTCTGGTTCTTCCTCTCGGCCACACCATTTTGTTGAGGAGTGTACGGTGCGGTTAGAAATCGCCTTATGCCTTGCTCCTCACAATACTCCATGAAAGTCGTCGAAGTATACTCGCCACCTCTATCAGATCGTACAACTTTGATCTGTCTATCAGTTGTCTTCTCGACCACCACTTTGAACTTTTTGAACACCTCGAATGCCTCGGATTTTTCTTTCAAGAAATAAACCCAAGTTTTTCGTGAGAAATCATCAATGAAGGTAATGAAATACCTTTTACCGCTGAAGGACTCTGGAGTAATTGGTCCACATATATTGGTGCGAATCAATTCGAGAGGCTGCTTAGCCCAATATTCGACCTTCTTTGGAAACGAGGTTCTCACATGCTTACTGAGGACACATTCTTCACAAAATTTTCCCTCGTAGTCCATGTTGGGTAGCCCGTGCACCATATTCTTCTTTGCTAACTCTTTTAGGCCACCATGATGTAGGTGACCAAAACGGAGATGCCACAGCGATGTCTTATCTTCTCTATTGACTTGCAAACATTTTTCTCGTATGTTTCTCAAGTTTAGCTTGTACATCCGATTTCTTGCCACCTCGATTCGAGCAACCAAGCGCCCTTGCTTGTTCTTCAAGTGTAGTAGCCGATCTTTCAGAAATATCGAGTAACCTTTCTCCATGAGTTGCCCCATACTCAAAATGTTGGTCTTGAGGTCTGGTACATAATAAACATCCTGGAGTGACCCAATTAAGCCATCCTTTTGTAAGTAGCAAACCGTACCTCGGCCTTTGACCTCCACCTTTGATGCATCTCCAAACGAGACATGACCATCTTCAATCTTTTGCATATCTTTGAATAGGTACTCGTGACCACACATATGGTTGCTTGCTCCTGAGTCGAGGTACCACAAAGTGTCACTTTTAGTGTTGACTTCATTTTGAGCCATCAAGAGAACACCTTCATTCGTTTCGTCTTCCAAGGCTAGGTTGGTTGTCTCTTCTATCTTTATATCTGCTCGACAATCTTTGCAAAATGCCCCACTTTACCACAATTATAACATTTGTCGGAGTTGCAATCCTTCGCATAGTGACCATATTTGTGACATTTGTAGCACTCGATGTTGGAATAATTTGATTGGCCGCCTCTTCCTCGACCATGTCCTCTTCCATGCCAATTTGGTTGGCTCGACTGTTCCTTCTCCTTATAGTACCCTTCATGACTGCTGCCTCTACCACCGCGACCATTTCCACGACTTCCACGGCCACGCCCTCTACTTCGAGAATTTTGATGATAGAGTACCTTTTCATCTTTGATTGACGCCTTGGTTTGAAGTGCTTGCTCGAGTGTTTCCTCCTTCTTCTTTTTCTTCCGTTGCTCGTGTGCCTTAAGAGAACCGGCAAGCTCATCGACTGTGAGCGTTGCTAAGTCCTTTGAATCTTCTATCGCACACACAATACTCTCAAAATTGTCGGTTAATGTTCTCAAAATATTCTCCACAACTCGTGCATCGGTCAACGTTTCACCGTTTCGGTTGAGTTGATTCACCACAACCTGTACACGTGTGATGTAGTCAGATACACTTTCTGACTCCATCATTTTCATGTTCTCCAACTCGCCACGCAGAGTTTGTAGACGCACTTGCTTAACTCGGTCAGCTCCTTTGAACACCTTCTCCAACATGTCCCATGCTTCCTTTGAAGTGGATGCACCAGCAATCTTCTCAAAAATTGCCTCATCAACAACTCTATACAACATGTACAAAGCTGCCTTATCTTTCGATCGCATCTCTTTCAACGCCTTGGTTTGAGCCGCCGTATAACCCGTGGTATTTGTTGGTTCTTCAAAACCTTCTTCGACCGCCTCCCATGTATCTTGAGAACCAAGAAGAGCTTTCATTTGAATGCTCCAGTTGTCATATTTGGTCGCCTTCGTTAATCGTGGTAGCGGTATTTGACCTGTCACATTCGCCATTGGCTCTGATACCAAATTGTAAAACCAACAACCACTCACGCTTGGATTTTCTCTAAAGAAAACACTCTCTTCTCCTAAAACTCTCTAAATTGTATTTCTTTCTGTGATGTGTATTACAACTAAGAGAGCATCCTATTTATAGGCTTTAGGAAGCTATTCTAGAAAAAATCTTCATTATGGCCTTAAAATCGCACTAACAACATGATTAAAATCCCACTCACAACTTTTGGCCTTTCACCTATCAAAACTCCCATTCTTCTAATAACTTCTAATTTTAAAGTTTATTCAACAGCATAATGATACAAAATCCGACCGTTTTAAAGGGCCCAGAGCTGCATAATTCTGCAGAACAATTCAGTACCTGATTTGCACTTACTAATATTTGCTCTGCACCTCCCACTTCTGCACCTTCCTATATGGTCAACCCAAAACACAGATTTGCTATTCCCACTGCCACCCCTTGAGCTTGATTCACTTTGATTCCACACTCAGCATGTTCTTCCATTGCTTTCAACCTCTGCCTAACCCACCCATCTCAGACTTCTTTTGACCAGCAAACTATGCCTCCATGTGGGCCACCCCTCCTCACTACATATGACTTTTAATGCATTAAATAGGGTTTAAGTACCAATCCGAGAAGAAATAATTGAAAGAGTGCGTCTTGTATTTCATCCGCATCCACGATATAAGTTGTGCCATGTGGAAAATTTCTTCTGCATCACACTAGCGCAAAATAAAGAAAAAAACACTCTTTATTTAGTGCGGTTTTGTGTTCACACGTATTCGTAAAAAATGCGTTGGCATTTTTTAAATTAATTTGATTTACAAATGCGGCTATTTGTATAGCCGTATTTGTAAATCAAAGCGCTTGATTTACAAATGCGGCTATTTAAATAGTCGCATTTGTAAATCAATATTTGTAAATCAAGCGCTTTGATTTACAAATGCGGCTATACAAATAGCCGCATTTGTAAATCCTTTTTTACCCTAAATTTTGAAGCGCGCCACACACTTTCAGATTTTCTTTCTCCTCTTCGTTTCTGCCACACTCTTTCATATTTTTTCTTCTCCTCTTTGTTTCTGCCACACTCTTTCATATTTTTTTTTCTCCTCTTTGTTTCACGTTTGCACTGTTCTTGCTCACGTTTGTGCTTCGTGTTCATCTCTTCTGCAACTTCATTCATTTTGTTTTGTTACCTTTGTAAGTTTCTTCGAGCTCTCTTTCTTCTTCATCCATGGATGTATAAATCTTTTTCGTTTTTCTTACATTGTTGGTTTCTTGCATTGCTCAGTATTGTTTCATGTGGGTTTTTTGGTTTGCTCCGTCATTGCTTCCCTGTCCGCTGTCGCCGCCGATGCTAGCGCTCTCATGCCACTCTTCATCAACGTTGCCTTCACATAAGGTTGGTGGTGTTTTAAATTTTTTTATTTTTTTAATGTTTTGAAGCATATACAAGTGCGGCTACGAGAAATTGCCGCATTTATAAATGCTTTTTACAATTGCGGCTATATAGCCGCACTCTTATCTTTTCGATTTATAAGTGCGCATTGATCAAATGCGGCTATATAGCCGTCCTTATAAATTTAAAATAACCGCACTTGTTTTGCCTTTTTGCACCAGTGTCAGGAACCCCTTCTTAAAGATGACAATATTTCTTTGATTGCAAATACCTCTTACCACTGCTACCACACACCTTTCCAAACCAAATTCTGCTTAATGCTCAAATGTGCTAAGTGGAAGTTCTCGAAATGACTCTTCCAGTCCATATTTTGTACAAACAGGATGCCTACCCAATTAAAGTAGAGAGACCACACTCGTTGTGCAATGGAGCATTCTAAGAAAAGGTGTTGAGAGGACTTATCCGAAGCTTGGCAAAGGGCATATGTAGTGAACTAATTAACTCTCATCTCTCGATTAAACTAATACGGGTTGGGATTCTATCCCCTCCAAGCAATAGTCAGGACATTGGGCAATGCTTTGGCCTGCCACAGCTGTTTGAACACCCCATGTAGAGGGTTTATGTAGAAATTAGCCAAGAACTCATAAGCTGATTGTTTGAACACCCTATGTAGAGGGTTTATGTAGAAATTAGCCAAGCGCTCATAAGCTGATTTCACAGAAAAACTTTTTTTAATATAATTATCTTTTCTCCAACTCTTTTTCGTTCTTAAAACAAAAGTTAAATGTTTTATGGTATTTCAACTTTGTCTTCATCAACACTTTTGATACAAAATATTTATAAAGGTGCCGACCAAGAAAAGATTATATAGGTTTTTTTATCATGAAGTTTCTTTATTAGACTCAGAGATGAGATGATAAGTCCATAAACAACTGTAATTTTAACATCTTTAATATTATTGCTTTACATTTGAAGTGTTGACTTCAATTCCTTTGATGAACTTCTCTTCTTCGTCATCATCATCTTCGATCCTTTTTTTGTTTTATGAGAACTTGTAATTCGTCGAGTAATTTTAAATTTTGAAACAAAATATATAGTTTTTTATCCACAAATGTCTTATCAGATCTCAGATCTTTGAAGAGTATACTTCAATTCCTTTGATGGAGTTCTCTTCTTCGTCTTCATCATCTTCATCCTTCTTAAAATCAGAACCCCAGTTCATGTACGATGTGTTCATTAACTTTTGGGGAGCAGACATTGATTAAGGAGGAGAACGTGCAGGAGGGAATGGATCTGGAAGAACACATGCGAGCAATAGCAGCCTCTAAGATTGCAATAATTGTTTTCTCCAAATCATACACTGAATCTACCTGCTGTCTTCTCCAGCTTGAAAAAATCATTGAATGCCACGAAACATTTGGTCAAATCATTCTTCCCATATCTTACGAGATTGACCCATTGCATTTACGTTATTAGAAGAAGGATGATTTCGGAAAAGCGTCGGAAGAAGCTGCACACAAAAGCAATCCATTAATGTGCAGGTGGAGACATGCACTCACTAGAGCTGCAGGGTATCAGTAGTTGGTGTTGAATAAACTTTAAATGTTAATTTGTGGGTGTTAAAATTAGAAGTTATTAGAAAATAGTAGAATGGGAGTTTGGATAGGTAAAAGGCCAAACATTGTGAGTGGGATTTTAATTATGTTGTTAGTCGGGTTTTAAGGCCATAATGAAGATTTTTTCTAGAAGAGCTTCCTAAAGCCTATAAATAGGATGCTCTCTCGGTTGTAAGACACACCACAGAAAGAAATACAATTTAGAGAGTTTTACAAGAAGAGAGTGTTTTCTTTAGAGAAAATCCAAGTGTGAGTGGTTGTTGGTTTTACAATTTGGTATCAAGAGCCAATGGCGAATGTGACGGGTCAAATACCGCTACCACGGTTAACGAAGGCATCCAGATATGACAACTGGAGCATTCAAATGAAAGCTCTTCTCGGTTTTCAAGATACATGGGAGGTGGTCGAAGAAGGTTTTGAAGAACCAACAAATACCACGGGTTATACGGCGGCTCAAACCAAGGCATTGAAAGAGATGTGATCGAAAGATAAGGAAGCTTTGTACATGTTGTATACAGCTGTTGATGAGGCAATTTTTGAGAAGATTGCTGGTGCATCCATTTCAAACGAAGCATGGAACATGTTGGAGAAGGTGTTCAAAGGAGCTGACCGAGTTAAGCAAGTGCGTCTACAAACTCTGCGAGGCGAGTTGGAGAACATGAAGATGATGGAGTCAGAAAGTGTATCTGACTACATCACGCGTGTATAGGCTATGGTGAATCAACTCAACATGGTGAAACGTTGACCAATGCACGAGTTGTGGAGAATATTTTGAGAACATTAACCGACAATTTTGAGAGTATTGTGTGTGCGATAGAAGAGTCAAAGGACTTAGCAACGCTCACTATCGACGAGCTCGCCAGTTCTCTTAGGCACACGAGCAACAGAAGAAGAAGAAGAAGGAGGAAACACTCGAGCAAGCACTTCAAACCAAGTCGTCAATCAAAGACGAAAAGGTACTCTATCATTAAAATTCTTGAAGTAGAGGGCATGGCCGTGGAAGTCGTGGAAATGGTCGCGGTGGTAGAGGTAGCAGTCATGAAGGGTACTATAAGGAGAAGGAACAGTCGAGCCAACCAAATTGGCATGGAAGAGGACGTGGTCAAGGAAGAGGCAGCCGATCAAATTACTCCAACATCGAGTACAAATGTCACAAATATGGTCACTATGCGAAGGATTGCAACTCCGAAAAATGTTAGAATTGTGGTAAAGTGGGGCATTTTGTGAAAGATTGTCAAGCAGATATAAAGATAGAAGAGACAACCAACCTAGCCTTGGAAGACGAAACGAATGAAGGTGTTCTCTTGATGGCTCAAAATGAAGTCAACATTAACAGTGACACTCTGTGGTACCTCGACTCAGGAGCAAGCAACCATATGGGTGGTCACGAGTACCTATTCAAAGATATACAATAGATTGAAGATGGTCATGTGTCGTTTGGAGATGCATCAAAGGTGGAGGTCAAAGGCTGAGGTACGGTTTGCTACTTACAAAAGGATGGCTTAATTGGGTCACCCCAAGATGTTATTATGTACCAGCCTCAAGACCAACATTTTGAGTATGGGGCAACTCACGGAGAAAGGTTACTCGATATTTCTGAAAGATCGGCTACTACACTTGAAGAACAAGCAAGGGCGCTTGGTTGCTCGAATTGAGATGGCAAGAAACCGGATGTACAAGCTGAATTTGAGAAGCATACTAGAAAAATGTTTGCAAGTCAACATAGAAGATAAGGCATCACTGTGGCATCTCCGTTTTGGTCACCTACATCATGGTGGCCTAAAAGAGTTAGCGAAGAAGAATATGGTGCACGGGCTACCCAACATGGACTACGAGGGAAAATTTTGTGAAGAATGTGTCCTCAACAAGCATGTGAAAACCTCGTTTCCAAAGAAGGTTGAATATTGGGCTAAGTAACCTCGAATTGATTCATACTGATATATGTGGACCATTTACTCCAGAGTCCTTTAGTAGTAAAAGCTATTTCATTACCTTCATTGATGATTTCTTACAGAAAACTTGGGTTTATTTTCTGAAAGAAAAATCTGAGGTATTTGAGGTGTTCAAAAAGTTTAAAGTGATTGTCGAGAAGGCAACTGATAGACAAATCAAAGTTGTAAGATCTGATAGAAGTGGTGAGTATACTTCGACGACTTTCATGGAGTATTGTGAGGAGCAAGGCATAAGGCGATTTCTAACCGCACCGTACACTCCTCAACAAAATGGTGTGGCCGAGAGGAAGAACCAGACTATTCTCGACATGGTTCGATCGATGCTTAAGAGCAAAAAGATGCCAAAGGAATTTTAGGCGGAAGCTGTGCAATGCGCCATCTATGTGCAAAATCGATGTCCACATGTGAAGTTAGATGATCAAACACCACAAGAGGCGTGGAGCGGACAGTCTCTCATCTCAAAGTGTTTGGTAGTGTGGCTTATGCACACGTCCCAGATCAACGAAGAACGAAGCTCGAAGACAAAAGCAAAAGATACATTTTTATTGGGTATGATGAGAAGACAAAAGGTTACAAGCTACTCGACCCAATAAGCAAGAAGGTGGTGGTGAGTCGTGATGTGCAAATAAATGAAGCAAGTGAGTGGGATTGGAACAATTCTTTAGAGGTTATAATTGAAGAATCATCAGTCATTGCACTGACAAGTATAAATTTCGAAACTACCGATGATGAAGATGAACCACAACAACCTAAAATACGAAGTCTGCAAGATTTGTATGATTCGAAAAATGAGTTACACCTTGTATGTCTTTTGACAGATGTAGAAAATATCAGCTTTGAAGAGGCGATGCAAGACAAGAAGTGGCAAACTGCCATGGATGAGGAGATTAAAGCGATTGATCACAACAACACATGGGAGCTAACAGAATTGCCAGAGGGAAGTAAGCCCATTGGTGTGAAGTGGGTATTCAAGAAAAAAGATGAATGCTCAAGGCGAGATAGAGAGGTACAAGGCGCGACTCGTTGCGAAGGGATACAAACAAAAGGAGGGAATCGACTATGATGAAGTGTTTGCTCCAGTTGTAAGAATGGAGACAATTCGATTGTTCATTTCCCTAGCAGCTCAATTTAAATGGCCGATATTTCAAATCGATGTCAAGTCGGGATTCTTGAATGGTGTGCTTGAAGAAGAAGTCTACATCGAACAACCACCCAGGTACATGAAAATCGGAGAAGAGAAGAAGGTGCTAAAATTAAAGAAGACACTTTACGGGTTGAAGCAAGCACCACGGGCATGGAATACTCGTATCGATACATACTTCAAGGAGAACGGGTTCATGCAATGTCCTTACGAGCATGCTCTTTATGCAAAGAATAGTGGAGGTAACATGATATTTATTGCCTTTTATGTTGATGATCTCATTTTTATGGGTAACAATAATGAGATGATAGAAGAGTTTAAGGGCACAATGAGACGAGAATTTGAGATGACAGATTTGGGATTGATGAATTTTTTTCTTGGCTTGGAGGTTAGACAAAAAGGGACAGGTATTTTTGTATCACAGGAGACATATGCAAAAGAGATTTTGAAGAAGTACAAGATGACAAACTGCAACCCAATATCAATACCAATGGAACCAGGTGCAAAACTCTCAAAGTTCGATGGAGGAGAACGTGTTGATGCAAGTAGATTTCGGAGTTTGGTAGGAAGCCTTCGTTACCTCACATGCACGAGGCCGGATCTTTCATTAAGTGTCGGCATCATAAGTCGATTCATGGAGGAACCGGTTTACTCACATTGAAAGGTGTTGAAGCGAGTCCTACAATACATCTAAGGTACTATATCACTTGGATTGTTCTACTCAAAAGCAGAAGATTTCAAGTTGGTGGGTTACTCTGACAGCGATTGGTGTGGAGACATAGATGATCAGAAAAGCACATCGGGATACATATTCTTTATGGGCAACACAACATTTTCTTGGCTTTCAAAGAAGCGACAATCGTTACACTATCGACGTGTGAAGCTGAATATGTGGCAGCATCTTGGTGTGTATGTCATGCGATATGGCTTAGAAAATTGTTGAGCGAGATGGAGTTAAAGCAACTAGGTGCAACCGTGATTCAAGTTGACAACAAATCAGCAATTGAGTTGGCAAAGAACCCAGTGAACCATGAAAGAAGGAAACACATTGACGTTCGTTTTCACTTTATTCGCGATCATGTAAAGGAAGGAAGTGTGGAATTGGTGCATGTGGCAAGTCAGGATCAAGTTGCGGATATCTTCACAAAACCGCTACCGAAAGTACTTTTCGACAAATACAAGAAAATGATTGGCATGATGGATGGTAGAAACATTTAAATTTATGGGGTAGTTTTTTTGAATAAACTTTAAATGTTAATTTGTGGGTTTTAAAATTAGAAGTTATTAGAAAAATAGTAGAATGGGAGTTTGGATAGGTGAAAGGCCAAAAGTTGTGAGTGAGATTTTAATTATATTGTTAGTGGGGTTTTAAGGTCATAATGAAGATTTTTTCTAAAAGAGTTTCCTAAAGCCTATAAATAGGATGCTCTCTCAGCTGTAAGATACATCACAAAAAGAAATACAATTTAGATAGTTTTACAAGAAGAGAGTGTTTTCTTTAGAAAAAATCCAAGTGTGAGTGGTTGTTGGTTTCAAAAATAAAAGATATATGAAATTTAATGTAGAGTGATTGTGTGTGGGGGCATAGGGTACTTCGAGATTACGTATAAAAACTATTAATCTTTGCAGCACTAACCTGGTTTTTCTAATATAATTATCTTTTCTCCAACTCTTTTTGGTTCTTAAAACAAAAGTTAAATGTTGTATGGTATTTCAACTTTGTTTTCATCGACACTTTTGATACAAAATATTTATAAATTCCTTTTAACAGTAAATAAAAAACAAAATAAAATAAAATATTTCACGGATGTTGCCATCCTTATTAAAAAAGGTGCCGACAAAAAAAATTATATAAGATCTTTTATCATGTCCAGAAACAACTGTATTTTCAATATCTTTAACATTATTGCTTTACATTTGAAGTGTTGAATTCAATTCCTTTGATGGACTTCTGTTCTTCGTTATCATCATCTTCTTCAATCCTTTTTTTGTTTTATGAGAACTTGTAATTCGTCAAGTAATTTTAAATTTTGAAACAAAATATATAGTTTTTTTATCCACAAATGTCTTATCAGATCTTAGATCTTTGAAGAGTTTGTTTCTCATCTCCATTCTGTCCTTTTACAAGCTCAAGTAAAAACTTTGATTAAGGAGGAGAATCTGCAGGAGGGAATGGAGCTGGAAGAACACATGCGAGAAATAGCAGCCTCTAAGATTGCAATAATCGTTTTCTCCAAATCATACACTGAATCTAACTGCTGTCTTCTTCAGCTTGAAAAAATCATTGAATGCTTCAAAACATTTCGTCAAATCATTCTGCCCATATTTTATGAGATTTACCCATTGGATTTACGTTATCAGATGGAGAATGATTTCGGAAAAGCGTTGGAAGAAGCTGCACACAAAAGCTATTCAGGAGAGCAACTGGAGAATGCATTGTCCAGGTGGAGCCGTGCACTCACCACAGCTGCAGGTATCAGTGGTTGGGATGTCAGAGATTTCAGGTAAACAGACGAATCCTTCGTACTTTCTTCTGTTTGAGACTGAATGAAGCATATGCTAAGATCGTATTTATTTTTCGTAATACATTACCCTTCGTCTTCAAGGCATGATGCTGCACTTGTGAAGCGAATTGTTAGCCGCGTTCTTGAATTGCTGGACTATGAAGACTTGTCTATTACCCAATATCCTGTTGGATTAGACTCGCGGGTGGAAAAGGTGATTGAATGTATTGAAAATCTTTCCACCAAAGTGTGTATGATAGGGATATGGGGAATGGGAGGATCAGGTAAAACTACCATAGCCAAAGCCATCTATAATCGAATTTATCGTCAATTTATTGGTAAGAGTTTTATCGAAAATATTAGAGAAGTTTGGGATGGAGTAGATAAAAGGCATGTTGATTTGCAAGAAAATCTTCTTTATGGTGTCCTAAAACCCAAGCTCGAGGTGGACAGCGTTGGGATGGGAAGAACTATGTTCGAGAATAGACTTTCTCGAAAGAAGTTGCTGATTGTGCTTGATGATGTGAATGAGTTTGGCCAATTAGAAAACATATGCGGGAATCGTGAATGGTTCGGTCAAGGAACTCTGATAATCATTACAACTAGAGAACTTTATCTACTGAACCGACTCAAAGTTGATTATGTTTATAAAATGGATCATATGAACGAAAATGAGTCCCTTGAACTTCTTAGTTGGCATGCCTTTGGAAAAGCAAAACCAAGAAAAGACTTCAATGAACTTGCAAGAAACATGATTGCTTATTGTGGAGGACTACCACTAGCTCTTGAGGTTCATGGTTCCATTTTATATAATAAGAGAATGGAAGAGTGGGAAAGTGTATTGTCAAAAGCAAAAGTAAATCCCATTCATCAAATTGAAGAGAGCTTGAGAATAGGTTTTGAGGATTTAAGCTATATGGAAAAAGATATATTTCTTGATGTATGTTGTTTCTTTGTTGGTAAAGACAAAGATGATGTGACAGAGATACTAAATGGGTGTGGATTACATGCTGATATTGGAATAACAGTTCTCATGGAACGTGGTCTTATTAAAGTTGAAAGGAACAACAAACTTGCAATGCATCCTTTGTTACGAGACATGGGAAGAGAAATTATTCGTCAAAGTTCGCCAAACGAACCAGGGAAAAGGAGTAGATTATGGTTTGAGGATGATGTAAAAGATGTACTGAAAGAGAATACTGTAAGAACATTCTTTATATGATTTTGAAACTTATTTTGAAAGTGTTTTCTTTTTGAAGTGCAATGCATGTGTTGTTAACCTGTTAAGCTCAGCATTAAGTATCGATGATCAACACATATTGAGAGATTTCTCAATTCTATGTCTTTGCTATATTCATCACAGGGAACAATCGCTATCCAGGGATTGTCCCTCAAACTGCATTCAACCAGCAGAGATCGCTTCAAAGCTCATGCTTTCAAGGAAATGAAGAGATTAAGACTGCTGCAACTAGATCATGTACAACTTAGTGGAGATTATGGATACTTTTCTAAACAATTAAGATGGATTTGTTGGCAAGGGTTTCGTTCTAAGTACATACCAAATAACTTTCATATGGAAAATGTAATTGCAATTGATTTAAAACATAGTCATCTTCAATTCGTCTGGAAACAACCCCAGGTATTTATTATATGCTTTTTTTCTTTTAAAACTCAAATGTTAATTAAAATAGATATAGTATAATTGGTTCCGGTTATAACTATTGCATTTTTCTATTTTCTTTTCTAATATTTTTTAAAATAACTGTCTTTGTAGGTTTTAAAGTGGCTAAAATTCCTTAATCTTAGTCACTCCAAGTTCTTGAGAAAAACGCCTGACTTTTCGGGACTACCAAGTCTTGAAAAGCTCATTCTAAAGGATTGCCCAAGTTTGTGCAAGGTACACCAATCCATTGGAGATCTCCACAATCTAGTACTGATTAATTTGACAGATTGCACAAGTCTAAGAAATCTCCCCAGAGAGGTGTACAAGTTGAAATCTTTAAGAACTCTCATCCTCTCTGGTTGTTTCAAGATTAATCTATTGGAAGAAGATATAGTGCAGATGAAATCCAGACAAAATCTTTAAGAACTTTCATCCTCTCTTGTTGCTGAAAATACAGCTGTGAAACAAGTGTCTTAATGGTTAATTTACACAAAATGCACATTACAGATACACAAGCATGGCACAGTAATTTGCTTTATATGATGAAGATTGGCATGGCATAATGTCAAATTTAGGATATGGAGACAAGGTGGAGATTTTTGTGAGTTTTGGTCATGGATTGGTGGTCAAGAACACAGCTGTCTATTTGATGTGTGGTGAATCAAATGACTTGGTAAAAGAACCTTTTGAGTACTAAATTATAGTTAAGAAATTCAATGTTTATTTTGCCCTGATTCTCACTTCTCGCATTATACCTTCTTGGCTGTGCTTGAGGCTAAATAATACATAATGAAACGTATGAATGATATTTAGTGTAGGAAATATTTTCCTACGATATCTCATACATACTTAAGTTGATAGTCACATTAAGAGAAACCTAAATGGAGATTAAAGAAAATATAGATACGTTCTTAAGGTTCATGCTACTTAAACAAGGTAGTTAAAATGTGGATGGTAGAAGGTTTAATTCAGTTCAATAGAAATGAAAGTTAAGAGAACGATGACGAATATTTTAGTGAACTGGTATCAAGATCATTGATTCGTAGCATATTACCAATACAAGTTCATAAATGCATGATCTCATTAATGAATTAGCCACAACCAAGTGAGTGTCTAGATAAAGTTCGCCATCTATTTTATAGCAGGGGAGAGTATGATTATAGTAAAAAATTTGATGCGATTTCAAGAATGCAGGTTTTATGAACATTCACTGATGCATTACTGTTGGGAAAGAATCCATACCAGACTACTATAGATTTGTTAGTTAGCTAAAAGTTTGCTCCATGATAATTTATTGAATAACTTGTTGAAACTGAGATACTTACGAGTTCTATCTATGTCACACTACTGCAATATCAACGAATTGCCTCGTTCTCTTGAAAAGTTTATTCATTTGAGATATTTGGATCTCGTTTACACTAAAATCAAGAAGTTACCTGATGGGACATGCAAGTTGTACAATTTGCAAAGCTTACTGCTATCATGTTGTACATTTCTACTTGAATTGTCTCAAGACATAGACAAATTGATTACTCTGCGCCATATGGATCTAAGTGGAACAAAGTTGAAGAAGATGCCCACAAATTATTTAAAATGTCTCAAAACTTTGACTTCCTTTGTTTTCAGAAAATAGGAGGGCAAATTAACGGTTGGAGGATTGAAAAATTTTCCACATTTACAACGAAAGTTTTCCACATTAAACCTGCAACATGTTGTAGTATTCAATAATGCTAATTTGAAAAATAAGGACCTAATTGAGGTGTTAAACTTGGAATTGGCCTACAACACTGAAGATTCGCATATTGAGAGAAATGTACTTCACCAGTTGGAATTCACATTTTGAGAGAGGTGCTTTATCAGTTGAAGGAAAATTTTCTCTACAACCCCATATAATTTTTAAATACCAAATGTAACATTGACATTATATGTTAGGGTTTTTTTGTTAAGTGGGTGAGTTGTTCTTCATTTTGAAGGTTTTTATTCCTTGTGGTGGGTATTTGTGGGTGGTTATTGGTGGTTGTGGTTGGAGGTGGTTGTTCGAGGTGATGCAGGTTATTTGGTGAGGTGAGTTCTTCGTTTTTTCTTTTCGTTTTCTTCATGTATATCGGGTTGCACAAGGTGGAATACCTCCATTGTTGAAGTGCATACCAAATTGGTCAACTCAAAAGCACAAACCGGATCTGGCATTGTATACAAGATTGTACAAGCCGATTTTTCTTTTAAATTTACAAATTGGTTTGTGCAATCTAGTATACAATGTCAGATCCGTCTCTGCTTTCGAGTCGAAGAATCTAGTATTCAATTTATAAAGATTTAAAGAAATTCGTCTTCTAAGATCCAGTATACAATATAATTAAATTACTTCTCTATTTTTTTATTAAGGTAAGTGAATTTTTTTATTGTTTTGTTATTTATAAATTTGAATGATTTAGGTCACTCATTGTTTAATTATGGCTAGGGAGTTAAAAATGTGGATGAATAATTCTGAAGAATTAGAAAAAATTATGATATGGATAACTTAATAAACTATGAAGTTAGTAAATATGAATTGGTCGAAGCAAATTATGGTAGTCATTTTACAACTATTAGGTCAAACTTGTACATTTGGACTTGGCTTTGTAATAGTCATTGTTAGATATGACATCGAAAATTGAAGACAATGTAGACAGACATTTGTGCTGCTAAGTTGTGAGAAGGGTGGTATGTAAAATACAAGCATGAAGTGGATAAGTGTTACAAGTACAAAAAAATGTAACTGTCCATTTCAATTGTTGTGCAGGTTGGATATTGAAGGTATTCTGTGGTACTCATAGGTTGATCATGTTTTCTCGCTTCTAATCCAATAGGAGCATCATTTTCGTGTACTTGTTGATGATCCTCATACTTGGACTTACTTTCCTTCCTTGACACGAGGATGTGGTGGTTCTGGTGTTCGATCTTAGCCTTCCTCAACTTTCGGTAGGGATCGTGCCTATGGTCGGAGTTCTCAAGTGTGTGCTCATTTTGATTGTCTTGGTCACACTATTGAAACTTTCTATAAGAAATATGGATATCCTCCTCACATGAAAAATTCTCATTTTGTTCATAATGTTCAATCACTCGGAGATATTGATGAAGGTGATGATATTACTACTCTTCTTTCTCGCGCAGGAGTGTCTTCTACTACAACTATGACTCTAACTCTTGAGCAACATTAGGTCTTAATGACTCTTTTGCAAAATAATATTTGAATGGTACCATTGTTAATCACTTTTCTAGTTCTCTTATGAACAAACCCTCAAGCATTTTTTTCACCTCGTCCAATTTATTTCCCAGAGATACTTGGATAATTGACGCAAGAGCTTTTATTCATGTTTGTAGCAGTTTGTCCTTGTTTCCTATACATGTTAAACTACCTAATGGTGCTGAGATTCAAACCAAAAAAAAAATTCTCTAAATTTCTCTTTCTCACACCAATGTGTTTTACGTTCAATCTAAGCTAGTACATCTCCTTTTCGTTCTTTCTAAGGATCAAACTGCATATTTACTTACCAAGCCACTCACACCAAGACCATTTCAATATCTAGTTTCCAAGTTTGGAATGATTCACATCCTTCCAGCTTGCAGATGTTAACATATATGCTTCTTATAACTTATTAAAGGATACGAATACCAGAGTTATTGAAGGATCCTAATATTAATTGGCTGTCTTTTCTAATTATCAGTTGTTTCTCTTTATAGAGATGAATAACCTTTATTTTGTCTTTGTGTATTATGATTATTGATTTTTTCCCTCTTTAGTTAAACCTATAATGAGTGTACTACTTGTATATATTCAGACCATTTGCACTAGTACAAAAATAACAAAAGACTGCTCATTATTTAACGCAGTCCAGCACCAAAACGCATTCGTTAAAAAAGCGATGACATTTTTGTAATTATATTGATTTACAAATGCGGTCATTTGGTAAGACCGCATTTGTAAATCGAAGCGCATTGATTTACAAATGCGGCCTTAACAATGACCGTATTTGTAAATAATTTTTACCCTAAAATTTTTGAACGCGCTAAACAGTTTCTCTTTACCGCTTTTCGTTTTCGTTTTGCTCTTGCGCTGCTGGTTCCCGTTCGCTCGTGCATTCGTTCCCGTTGGCCTTCTTCTCTTTCACATTTGGTAATATTCTCCTTCGTTTTCGTTTTTGAGTTCGTTGCACCGATTGGTTTTGGCTTTTGTTTTCATTTTGGTTTTCTTTCACGTTTTCGTTCACTGTTTTTTTTCCCTCTGTAGCTTGAGCACTATCTGCTGCCGCCACCGCTGCTGCTGCCACCGCTCTCTGCTGTTGCCGCTGCCACCAATGAAGGCTTATCATAAACCCAAGTTCCGCATCCCCTCATTCAGGTTAATATACAAATGCGGTTATATCAAATGACCGCATTTGTAAATCTAATTTATAAACGCGGTCCTTTGACCGCATTTGTATATCTACGATTTACGAATGCATGCTGAGCAAATGCGGTCCTGTGACCGCATTTATAAATGAAAAATAACTGCATTTGATTTACTTTTCTGCGTTAGTGATGTTTTGTTTTGAATAACAAGAAAGAAGAGATATTCATTCTCATATCCTTTGCCTTCAGTTTACTCTTTTATTCATCTTTGTTCCCTTTTGTTCATCTTTGTTCTATTTTGTAATATGGTATCAGAGCTCTGATCATCAAAGTTTTGGTTGCTACATTTATCCATGGGTGAAGTTGATGATCCCTCACAAGATCTTAGTTCATCTTACCATGTTAGTTCATCAGATAATCCTTCTTTTTTTATTGTCCCTATTATTCTTGAGGGACCAACTCATTGTTTCCAACATGGCAGAGAGCCAATATGTTGGTTGTTTCGTGGATTCTCAAGGCTGCTTCTCAATCCATCGCGCAGAGCATCATCTGTATGGACAATGCCTTTGACATATGGAATGATTTAAAGGAAAGGTTCTCACAAGGAGACATGATTCGTATTTTTGATATCCAGGAGATGATTTCTTCTTTTAAACAAGGTGAGTTGACTGTTACAAACTATTTCACTCAGTTAAAAATTCTTTGGGATGAACTTGATCTTTTCCGCCCACTATTCGCTTGTTCATGTGCCTCTAAATGCAATACTGTCGTGAATGTTTCTAAATATAAAACACAAGATCAGATTATCAAATTTCTAAGAGGGCTAAATGATAATTATTCGACTGTGAGAACTCAAATTCTATTGATGGACCCTTTGCCATCCTTGAATAAAGTTTGTTCTCTTGTTACACAACAAGAGAGGCAAAAATTTGGTGATCAATCCAAGGCAATGATTGCTGCTAGAAAAGGAGGTTATAAAAATAATGCTACAACCTATGGCAAAGGTGCTGGATATGGAAGAGGAAGCAATGGAAGAGGATATACTTCCAAAATTTGCATTCATTGTGGAAAGACAGGGCATACCATTGATACATGCTATAAAAGGCATGAACCTCATTTCAAGTTTAAAAATCAAAATCATGATCAGAGTCATACTAATGCAGTTTTTCAGAATACAAATTTCAATAATAATGAGCAGAATCATGAAGGTTCAAAGTCAGAAATGGAGTCTCAACAAATTGGTTTTACTCCTGAGCAGTATCAAACATTGTTAGCTCTTTTACAATAGACCAAATCCAATGGCAATGCTTCTAATCAAGTCTCTGTTATTCCCTCCAATCCCTCCAATCAAACAGGTAATAATTTTATTTCTTCTTTTAGTTCTTGGATTATTGATAGTGGTGTTACTGATCACATTTGTTCATCCTTAACTTATTTCACTTCATATCATCAAATTGATCCTATTTATGTCAAATTACCAAATGGAAATCAAGTCATTGCCAATTATTTAGGAAGTGTTTTTCTCAATCAAAATCATGTCATAAACAATGTTTTGTACATTCCTTGCTTTAATTTTAATCTTCTTTCAGTAGCAAAATTGATTGATAAACTATCTTGTGTTCTTACCTTTGACTCTAATGGCTGTCACATTTAGGACAAAATATCTATGAAGATGATTGGAATCGCTAAGATGCAAGATAGAATTTATATACTCAGGATCCCTTCTTACCAGAAACTTCAAATCACACCCATCAAATCTACACACACCATCAATACTGTTAAAGTTAGTGCTAGTGATCTAGAAACCCTTTGGCTTTTTCGATTAGGTCATATTTCAAATAAATGTATTGATGTTATCAAGAATAAATTTTCTTTTGTTAAATGTAAAAAATCTTTTGTTTGTGATGTTTGTCATTTTGCAAAGCAAAAAAGACTTTCATTTCCTATTAGTACATCTAAATCAAAAAAATGTTTTGACTTGATTCGTGTAGATATTTGGGGACCATACTCAATACCATCAATTCATGGTCATAAATATTTCTTGACCATAGTTGATGACTATTCGAGGTACACATGGATTTTTCTTTTGAAACAAAAATCTGAAGTTGTTAAGGTTTTGGAAAATTTTGTTATTTTTGTTCAAACACAGTTTGAGACAGTAATAAAAATAATAAGAAGTGATAATGGAACTGAATTTTTCATGACTAATTTTTTTGTCAGTAAAGGAATAATACATCAAACATCATGTGTCAATACTCCACAGCAAAATAGCATAGTTGAAAGGAAACATGGTCATTTATTAGATGTAGCAAGAGCTCTTATGATACAATCTCATTTACCCAAAATTTATTGGTCATATTCTTTGATACATGCTGCGCATATTATAAACATGTTTCCCACACCTATTTTAAACTATTCTTCTCCTCATGAAATGCTTTTCAAAACCGATGCAGATTTTAATGGATTAAAGGTGTTTGGTTCTTTATGTTATGCTAGCACTTTCTCCTACTCCCATATGTTCATACTAATTAAACTCATCATCAGTAATGTGATTCTCCATCTGAGTATTCTTGTAGTCCCGATTCTCTAAACGATTCAACCTATTTAAGACAACCTCCTCTTTATCCTCTCTTCTTTTTTTCCTCAAAGTTTGGAGTGACTATGTTGATTGCTCTAATTAAAGATGTTTAACAAGGTTCTTCTTTGGGTTGTTCCCTATTTAACTTGTGACAAAAGCTCAAAAGTGTCAAGGTGGCCTTGAAATGTTGAAACAAAAGTGTGTTTGGTAATGTTAATAAAATTTTCTCTTGATAAAAAATTTGTTCTTATTGCATTCAAAATAAATTGTTGCACAAAGTGATTATGTTTTGGCTGACTTAATATCTAATGAGAAACTTGCCTTTGATGATCTAACTTTGGCTTTAGATATAAAATAAAAACTTTGGCAAGTGAAAGCCCGTGTTATTGGTACAATGATGGTGATAGAGGTACTAATTTTTTTCGTGTTATTTTAAAGGTGTTTCTTCCTACACTCTAATACTTTTTCTCTGCACTTCGTCAATTTTAGAAAAGATTGTTTTATCCCTTTTAAAAATGACTTAAATTAATCTTTCTGAAATGTTTTAGAACATATTTTCCAAAAAAAAATTTTATGAATTCCGGATTTACCATTCTGGAAGTAAAAAACTAGTTCCATAATAGTTTTTTTGTTTTCTGAATTTCCTATTTCGAAAACACCTTTTGCTTACAGAATACCCCCTACTTTGGAATCACCTAAAACTGTCAAGAGTAATATGGGTATTTCAAAAAAAATATAGGGGTGCAGGAAGAAACACCCTGCTTTTAAATATATACGTGTCATCATATATCAAAGCTGGTTGACTATGATATTATCTTAACAGAAAAATAACAAAGTAATTAACATATTTTGCATTATTGGCACTAATCATAATTTGATTGCTATGAATAGCTTTGTGTACTCTTACATTTATCCTATGGTTTCTAACTTTGGAAATGATTTACTTACTCTTAAGCCTACTAATGAAGAGATAAAGAATGTGATTTTCAATCTTAATGCTAATAATGTTCTTTGTCTTTTTTGGAGGTTTCTTTTTTAAAACTTACTAGTATTTAGTTGGCAATAACAATTATAAAGTTATCAAGTAATCTTTCTCTCAAAATTGGATCCTCCCTAGTATGAACTCTAGTGTTATCTCTCTTATTCCTAAAGTGTTAAGCGTTGAGAATCTTACAGACCTTCATATCCTATGACTATTACTAATTTTTGTTTCAAAATCATTACTAAATTTTTGCTCAATAGACTAAGTAATATTGCTAGATATATCTACCCTCATTAAAATAGTTTTGTTAAAGCAAGGTAAATTACTGATAGTATTTGCATTTCCTCCAAGGGTATTAATATGCCCTATTCTAAAGTTAAAGGGGGTAATGTAGCCAATAAGATTGATATAAAGAATACTTTTGACACTCTCAATTAGAACTTCCTACTCTTTATTTTGCATAAATATATTTTCATGATAAGTTCTGCAACTGGGTTAAAACTATTTTGCATTCTACATTTCTTTCCATTGCATATTTTTTAAAGTGGATTATGATAAGGCCTATGACTCAGTAAGATGGGAGTTCATCTACTATATGTTAGGAAGGTTAGGTTTTTATGAAAGATGGATAACATGGGTAAAAGCATGTTTAGAATCATCTTCGGTGTCAGTATTAGCGAATGGAAGTCTAACTCAAAAATTTAAACCACAAAAGGGGCTGAGACTAGGAGACCCCATAACACATTTCTTGTTTCTTATAGTAGTAAAAGGATTAGCAGGGGTTGTAAGAAAAGTAGTTGAGAAAAATATGATAGAAAGTATTGAGATTGGGGATAATTTGGTTAAGGTGAATATTTTACAACATGGGGATGATACACTATTTTTCTCTAAAGTCAATACTCAAAGTGTGTTTATGATAAAGGTAATCCTGAACTGCTTTGAATTAGCATCTAGCCTTAAGGTAAATTTTTTTAAGAGTAAAATTGGAGGGGTGGGAGTTAATCACAATCTAGTTCTATGTTTTGTGGCAATTCTTAATTGTGATATGGTGAAAACCCCATTTAAATATTTGGGAATGTTAGTTGGGGATGCCACAAAAGAGATAAATTCTAGGAAGGTGTGGTGGAAAGAATGAGGAATAGATTAGGTAGATGGAAAGGTAAATTTTTATCTATGGCAGGTAGGATATGCTTAATTAAAAGTGTTTTCATCTCTTCCTCTGTTTTATTTATCTTTCTATAGAATGCCAATAATGGTAACCAAGGAAATAGTGAAATTGCAGAGAAAATTTTTATAGGGTTGAGGTTCAGATGGTAGGAAAATAGCATGGGCTTCATGGAAAAAGTTGTGAATCAAGAGAAGTTGGAGGACTCGGAATTATAGATATAAGATTGTTTAATGTCACTCTTTTAGGAAAATGGATTTGGCAAATGAGTACAGATAAGGATGACTTATGGAAAGGGATTTTAGAATCAAAGTATGGAGGGTGGAGGAATTTCAAGGTCCAAAGGAAGAATAGTAAGGATTCATTTTGGTGGAGGGATCTAAAGGAGTTGAGGAAATCAAAGGAATGGGGAAGTAAATTTGATGAAAATATAACTTCGGGAGGTAGGAAATGGGATAAAGATTAGTTTTTCAGAAGATAAATGGGTGGATAATGAATAACTAAAAAATAAGTTTACAAGATTATTTTCTTTAAGCACAAACAAAGATTCTATGTTGTATCAAGTTAGGGAGTGGAATAATAACAATTGGTTATAGAAGTTAGAATGGAGAAGGAATTTATTTCAGTGGGAAAAGAACCAAGCGCATGAATTGGCACAAGTTTTGGAAGACACAAGTTTAAACATGGAAAAAGACGAAAAGTGGGTATGGAAGGAAAGAGAGACGTCAAATTATACTTAAATCAACATATAAAATCTTAAAGGACGAAGTAGAGGGGGAAGGCATGTCCATCTATGAGAATTTTTGGAGGATTAAGGCACTGTCTTCAACACAACCACAACATGGAGGGTTTTAGAAAATAAAATTGCTACAAAGGCCAATTTGAAAAGATGTGAGATAATTATGATGAGTAATATTTACAATATGTGAGCAGGAAGATGAGACATGTCATTTATGTTTTTAAGTGTAGAGTTGCTTGGCTAGTACGGGGTATGTCATTAATATGTGTTGTGAAATATAAATGGACAATGGTGTTGACATTTTTGGCTTATTCCCAAGTCCCACATCGGTGGGTTCATTGTTTGGGAGGAGGATTGAGGGTTATAAATTAACCTCTCTTCCTTCACTGTAGATCATCCCAAGTTGTAATATCTTCTCCCTCATTAATAATAGCGGGCTATTTTAGCTGTGCTTGGAGATTAGGCGAAATTGGCCAAACTCCAATAAGTAATAATTTTCGGGTGTGTTGTTCCTCTTTATCTCTTTTATTTTTCCGCTTTATTTATTGGTATTATGCTGTTTTCTTTTCTGTAGTAGTATAGTATTCAATATTATTTGTCGGGTATCATTGTTAGTGTTTTGTCTAGTTCATTTATTTTGTACTAGTTCATTTCACTAGTTGTATTATTTTAGTGGGGAAATTACCCGATTTTCCCAACAAGTGGTATCAAGAGCCAAAGGTTCGTCCTTGGGTTGTCTTATTTTTTTTTTTTTTAATATTGTAATATTGAATACTATATTTTGAGTCTATAATGGCAAATCAAGAAGAGAAGGATGTATCCGGGGTGTCGGGCTCCTCGTCATCATGGTTGAGGTTCCCGGTGTCCACTTTGAAATTGGCGGTGGAAATATTTGATGGCACTGGCCATTTTGGCATGTGGCAAGGAGACGTCTTGGACTCTCTTTTTCAGCAGGGTCTTGATATTGCTATTGAGGAAGAGAAACCAGAAGAGATAAATGAGAAAGACTGGAGCATCATGAATCGGTTGGCGTGCGGAACTATTCGATCCTGCCTGTCTAGAGAGCATAAGTATGCTGTAAAAAATGAGACTTCTGCACACAAACTATGGAAGGCATTGGAGGACAAGTTTCTGAAGAAGAGTGGTCAGAACAAGCTCCTGATGAAGAAAAGATTGTTCCGATTTGACTACCAACAAGGTACTACTATGAATGCACACATCACTATTTTTAATCAATTAGTAGCAGACCTGTTGAATCTTGATGTGAAGTTTGAGGATGAGGATTTGGCTTTGATGTTGTTATCATCTCTTCCTGATGAATTTGAACATTTGGAGACTACACTTCTTCATGGGAAGGAGAATGTGTCGTTAGATGTTGTTTGTTCTGCTTTGTACAGTCATGAATTGAGAAAGCAGGATAAGATGAAATCAAAATCAACGACATCAGAAGAAGCATTGGTGGCAAGAGGTCGTAAAAAAAGCCAAACAAAGGGGAGAAGAGGAAGGTCTAAGTCTAAAAGCAGAGTCATTTCCAAAGATGAATGTGCTTTCTGTCATGAGAAAGGACATTGGAAGAAAGACTGTCCAAAATTGCAGAAGAAAGGGAAGGCTCCACAAGATGCAAATGTTGTAGAATGCAAAAGTGATATGGAGTCAGATATCTCTTTGATTGTCTCACCTTCAGCATCATCGCATCCAGATGAGTGGATATTGGATTCAGGTTGTACTTATTATATGTGTCCCATTCAGGAATGGTTCTTTGAATTTCAGGAACTCAATGGTGGGGTTGTTTACATGGGTAATGATAATCCATGTAAGACAACCGGGGTAGGTTCAATCAAGTTGCGAAATCATGATGGATCCACCAGAATTTTGCGGGATGTGCAGTACGTGCCAAAGTTGAAGAAGAATCTCATCTCATTGGGGGCTTTAGAATCTAAAGGCCTAGTTGTGATGATGCGAGATGGAATTCTTAAAGCAACTTCAGGAGCACTGGTGATGATGAAAGGTGTGAGGAAGAATAATCTGTATTATTACCAAGGTAGTACAGTGGTGGGGACAGTAGCGACAGTAACTTCTAGCACTAAGAAGGATGTCGAGGCAACAAAGCTGTGGCATATGAGGTTGGGACATGCTGGAGAGAAATCCTTGCCAAGCAGGGATTGTTGAAAGGTACGAAGGCTTGCAAACTTGAATTTTGTAAGCATTGTGTTCTGGGAAAACAACGAAGAGTGAAGTTTGGCACTACAATTCACAATACCAAAGGTATTCTTGATTATGTGCATTTAGATGTGTGGGGACCTGCCAAAACTCCATCAATTGGAGGTAGGCATTATTTTGTCACTTTTGTTGATGATTTTTCCAGGAGAGTTTGGGTGTTTACCATGAAGAACAAAGATGAGGTGCTTGGAATTTTCCTTAAGTGGAAAGCTCAAGTTGAAAACCAGACAGGAAGGAAGATTAAGGTTCTCCGAATAGACAATGGAGGAGAATACAAGAGTGATCTGTTCCTGAAGGTATGCCAAGATTGTGGTATAGTTCGGCACTTCACTGTTAGAAAAACACCACAGTAGAATGGGGTGTCGGAGCGTATAAACAAGACACTTGTGGAGAAAGTTCGTTTTATGTTGTCTAATGCTGAGTTAGACAGAAAGTTTTGGGCTGAGGCTGTGACATATGCTCAACATCTCGTCAATCGTTTGCAATCATCTGCAATAGATGGCATAACCCCGTTAGAGGTATGGTCTGGAAAACCTGCAACTGATTATAATTCTTTGCATGTTTTTGGTTCTATTGCATATTATCATGTGATTGAATCAAAGCTGGATCCACAGGCAAAGAAGGCTCTTTTCCTGGGCTTTAGTCCTGGTGTGAAGGGATACCGTTTATGGTGTCTAAAGGTAAAGAAGACGATTATCAGCAGGGATGTTACCTTTGATGAATCTGTCATGTTAAAGAAGATAAGTCGAGAAGGAGTTGATAGTACTCCGCAGCAGGTGGAGTGTGCTCCGAAGCAGGTGGAGTTTGAGCAAACAGTAGTGATCCCAGCACGAAACACCATTAGTGACTCTCCTATGACAGAAGAAAAGTCAGATAAGGAAGAGGTTCCTACCCAAGAACCTCAACAGCAATCGGTGCCAATTGCAGTTAGAAGACAGAGATGAGAGATTCAGAAGCCTGCTCGTTTCATGGACTTGGTTGCCTATGCACTTCCAGTTGTTGATGACATTCCATTCACTTACCCAAAAGCCATTCTGAGTTCAGAGAGTGGTAATTGGGTAGGCGCGATGGAAGAGGAGATGCAGTCTTTGAAGAAGAACAAGACATGGAAGCTGGCACAATTACCAAAAGGTAAGAAGGCAATTGGGTGCAGATGGGTATTTGCAAAGAAAGAAGGATTTCCTAATAAAGAAGATGTTCGCTACAAGGCAAGGTTGGTTGCTAAAGGCTTTGCTCAGAGGGAGGGAATTGATTATAATGAAGTATTTTCTCCAATTGTTAAACATTCCTCCATTCGAATTTTGTTGGCCTTGGTAGCACAGTTGAATTTGGAGCTAGCTCAACTTGATGTAAAGACCGCGTTCCTACATGGTGATTTGAAGGAGGAAATTTATATGACTCAGCCAGAAGGATTCATGGTTGCTGGTAAAGAAGATTGGGTTTGTAAACTTAGCAACTCGTTGTACGGACTGAAACAATCTCCAAGATAGTGGTACATACGATTTGATAAGTTCATGAAGGATCAGAAGTACAAGAAAAACAAATACGATCACTGTGTGTATTTGCATAGAATTTAAGATAGTTCCTACATTTACTTACTCTTATATGTTGATGATATTGCTGATTGCAGTAAAGAGCCAAGTTGAGATTGACAAATTAAAGGCTCAGTTAAGTAAAGAGTTTGAGATGAAGGATTTGGGGGAAGCCAAGAAGATTCTCGGCATGGAGATAAACAGGGACAGAGAGAGGGGGAAACTTTGGCTGTCACAGAAGCAGTATTTGCAGAAGGTACTACAACGTTTTGGTATGCACAAAGATACAAAACCTGTAAGTACCCCACTTACTCATCATTTGAAATTGAGTACCTGTTTATCTCCGACGACTGATGAAGAACGAGAATACATGGTGAAAGTCCCATATGCAAATGCAGTTGGAAGCTTGATGTATGCAATGGTGTGTACGAGACCAGATATTTCACAGGCGGTTAGTATTGTTAGCAGGTACATGCATGATCCAGGCAAGGGTCATTGGCAAGCTGTGAAAGGGATTCTACGGTACCTCCAAAATACCGTAGATGTTGGATTGGCATTTGAGCAAGATGAATCACTTGGCAAATGCATAGTTGGATATTGTGATTCTGATTATGCAGGTGATTTGGATAAGCGACAATCTACAACTGGCTATTTGTTTACTTTAGCAAATGCGCCAGTTAGCTGGAAGTCTACCTTGCAGTCTACGGTGGCTTTGTCTACGACAGAGGCATAATATATGGCGATTATAGAGGCTGTGAAGGAAGCAATTTGGCTTCATGGGTTGCAAAAGGAATTGGGAGTTGGTCAGAAACAACTTGAGGTATATTCTGACAGTCAGAGTGCTACTCATTTAGCAAAGAATCAAGTCTTTCATGCACGGACGAAGCACATTGATGTTCGCTATCACTTTGTGCGTGAGATTCTCGAAGAAGAGGAGATTGTTGTCTAGAAGATTCACACTACGGAGAATCCTGCAGATATGCTCACTAAGGTGGTTACAAGGGCCAAGCTTGAACACTGTTTAGACTTGGTTAATATCTTGCACATTTGAAGTTGGCACTCAAAGACGCAAATTTGAAGCACCTTAAAAAATTTTATGTTATGATTGTTTGAGAAGATTTGTATTTGGTAGGACTTGGAATTAATCCAAGGTGGAGATTTGTTGATTTTTTTGACTTATTCCCAATTCCCACATCGGTGGGTTCATTGTTTGGGAAGAGGAAGGGTTATAAATTAACCTCTCTTCCTTAACTGTAGATCATCTCAAGTTGTAATATCTTCTCCTTCATTAATAATAGCGGGCTATTTCAGCTGTGCTTGGAGATTAGGCGAAATTGGCCAAACTCCAATAAGTAATAATTTTCGGGTGTGTTGTTCCTCTTTATCTCTTTTATTTTTCCGCTTTATTTATTGGTATTATGCTGTTTTCTTTTCTGTAATAGTATAGTATTCAATATTATTTGTCGGGTATCATTGTTAGTATTTTGTCTAGTTCATTTATTTTGTACTAGTTCATTTCACTAGTTGTATTATTTTAGTGGGGAAATTACCCGATTTTCCCAACAAATGGTTTATTGGATTATGAGGAAACAAGAATTATGGTAAGTTATACAGTTTGGCTGAGTTTGGCTGAGAGGGGTGGTTTGATGCAGGTACGTGCCTAGTACAACACTAAGACGGGCTAAAGGAGGCAATAAAGATGGAGCTGGTAAGGCAAAGGACGAGTGATATTCAAGATTTAGAAGATGCAGAGAAAGCAAATCAGATTGGTGTGGAAGAAGATTCTGTTCGGCCAAAGAGGGAGCTGAGAGGGAGTGGGAGTCTGTTGGAGATCTGTAAGTCGGGCATTATCTGATGCAGTGAAGGTATGGACATTGTAGCAGGATTGGTGTTGGTGGATCAAGTGCTATCAACATGGTGGCGATTTGAGAAAAGAAAGGACATCGAGGATCATATGTTTCAATGGTTTTTTCTGGTGAGGAACTTGTGCAGCAGGCTCAAATCTGACTCACTATTTGGCTTATTTGAAAAACTTTTGGTAGAAAGAATGGTTTATTATGTCATGTTTGAGTCTTGTTGGTTTTCGCTTCTTCTTCACTGCTTTCACTAGATGGATGGAGTTGGATTGGTAGTCTTGAATTACTTTTTTATTTTAGCCTTAAAGCTGGTTTGGTTTCCCTTTGGATCATAGCATGATGCTTTTTTAGTTTTCATGAGTTTGATTATCTTTTTGTTTTGTAATACGTTTTGTAATAGGATTGAAATGAAAAAAATTTATATATAGAACAGAAAAGCCTAAATTAATTGTCAATAAAAAGTGGATATTTATAATTTTTTAACTATTAGCGGTATTTGTCTACATGGTTATTTTTTGAATTTTTTAAAGATTACATTTGGACATATCAAATGAATATTATTTATAAGAATTAATTTTAAAACAAAAATTAAAAATTAAAATAATTTGTAAGATCATGACTATATTTGAAAAAAACTAGTTGAAAATTAAAATTTTAAAATAATTGGGTCACTTTACATAACTGAAAACTATAATGAAACTTATAAATGTAAATTGAAAAAGAATGAAATATATTTAAATTAGAAATTAAAAAATATAATCAGTGTAAATAACGAGAAATGAAATCAAACTTTATTTAATTTAGTCTTTAAATAAAGGGATGAGGCTACTGTGCTTCTAATGTTGAAACAAAAACAGAGAGTACATAACATATAGCAACGCGAAACACGTAACAAATTATCGAATCGCAGCTATCTTTATTTTATAATGCAATATGTTTTAGGAGGATTTCTGAATGAAATATTATATGCTAAAAAGGGAAAATAATTCACAAAAGTAACAACGATAAAGCAAATAGAAACAACAGTTCAAGTAAAGCCAAGGAAGCACGACGTGAGGAGTGAGAAACAAGTAAAGCCAAGGAAGCACGACGTGAGGAGTGAGAAACAGGGTAAAATAAGTATGAATCTCGTAACTGTGAGCTATTCTCAAAAGAAAAACAAGGAAAGGATCAGAAAAAATAAATTGCAATGAAGGACATAAGGATTAATTCCATAACTCAAAGTTCTCAAAGATAAATGACTTACTAGAACTCACATTAGAGTTTTCTTTATGAATTTAAGGAGAGATTTTTTCTTTGGCACAGGCTCCTTCTCTAAGTCATTTGATTCACCACATATCAAATAGACAGTTGTGTTCTTGACGACCAATCCATCACCAAAACTCACAAAAATCTCCACCTTGTCTCCTGATCCTAAATTTGACACTATTTCAAGCCAATCTTCATCATTAAAGGAAATTACCGTGCCATGGTTGTGTATCTGGCATGTGCAATTCGTGTAATTAACAATTAAGACAGTAGTAAGTTTAGGTTCAATGATTTTGGAGGTTGATAAATAAACAACACACAAAGCCATTCCTTTCACGACACGATCTTGTGGCACAGTGAAAGAAACAGAATATCCATCACCCATATGGGCCAACCAAATAGGATCATTGTCACCTGGGAGATAAGCATCACATGACTCACTGCTTGCAAATACCTGTATCATGTGATAAACAAGGGCATATTTAGTTAAACAAGAATGTTATACATGATTAAAACAAATCTGGTTAATAGTTTTGTTGTATATAGATCCCATCTTTTCTTTAATGGGAATAGAGCAATCATGGAGCTAGTAAAGCAAGAAAGTGGAAATCAATTTGGTAGTACTTATTATATGCATAATGCCTTGGTTGGTTGATTACTAAAATCTGATACTTTTAGATGAAGTCGTGGTGCTAAAAGTTCAGTAGTGTAGTTTCTACTAGATACTTCATTAGGATTATTTTATGTTCTCAGAAATAATACCTAAAATGATGGTTAAGGTCATAAACAAAGGGAAAGCTAGAGAAGAACCTTAGGTATGCTATCGCTTAGAGTATTGAAGAATTCTTTATATCTTCCAACACCAGTCAGAAAAGACTTGAGGTGATTCTTTGAAATTGCTGATTCTGTAATATTTCCACCATATTCAACCACTATAGTTTTTACTTGTTCGGATAGATGAAACTCGGCCTCACATTCCACCAGAACACTTCGAAGATTCGCAAGGCTGCTAAGAAATGGTGTCTTATCATCCCAACTATTATCCTCCATAGACATGAAGGAATGAATATAAGATAGGGGATTCATTGTTGTCGATGTCCGAGACCGAATGATAGAAGAAAAAAGATTATGTGATAATCCCTCACATCCACGTAGGGATATATATCCAATGCTTTTTGGGCTTACAATTGTAAAAGGCAATTGTTTCGTAACTGTATTTTCAGCAATTATAGTTATCAAGGATTTCATTCGCAGCATATCTTTTTCCATTAGGTCAATCTTCGAACAACCAGAAAGAATCAGACTTTTTAAACATTTCAGCTTGTATATCTCTTGGGGGAGATTGCTTAGACTTGTACAGTCCTTCAAATTTAGCAGTATAAGATTGCACAGACATCCAATAGATTGGTGAACTTCGCGCAATCTTGGACAATCTTTGAGAATGAGCTGTTCAAGACTTGGTAGTCCGGAAAAGTCAGGGGTTTCAATCAAGTATTTGGAGTGACTAAGATTAAGAACTTTTAGGGACGTCAAAACCTTCAAGAAGATGATTTTTGGTAATATATAAGAGAAGAAAACGAGAAAACGAAATATTTATAAGTGGAAACAAATAATAATTTGAAAAGAGAATGACACGTGATAAAAACCTGAGGTTCTTTCCAAACCAATTGAAGAAGACTGTGTTTTAAGTCAATCACTATTGCATCATGCAGATAAAAGTCGTTAGGTAGGTATTCTGAAGAAAACCCTCGCAAACTGATCCATCTCAGTTTCTTAAAATGGTAATCAGAATCTCGTTTTAGCAGTCTTGATGGGTCGCTTACCTGTAAAGGATAGCGTCCGAAGAAATCGCTTCCGGCAGGCAATCTCTGAATGACTTTTGTGCCCTTAGATGAAAAGAGCTAAGAAAAAGAAATATATTGCACATGAGATAGCATCCACTTCCAAAAGAAGTTTCAAACCATAGATAAAGGATGTTCTTACCGTATTCTCTGACAGTGCATATTCTGCATCATTATCAAACCACCACAGTTGACTGTTCTTCTCAGGTTCCTTTGTTGAAATTTGACGAATAATTTCTCTTCCAATTTCTCGTAGCAACGGATGCATTTTTAATTTGTTATTCTTATTAATTTGTATGAGACTATGCTTTATGAGAACTCTTATTCCACTATCAGCGTCTATTCCACAGCCATTTAAGATCTTCGTAACATAGGTTCTGCTCTTACCAACAAAGGAACAACATACATCAAGAAATAAATCTTTTTCCATTTGATTGCATAAGCCGTCGAAACTTATTTTCAATTTCCCTTGAACATCGTGATGGGGAATATTCTCTAATAGTAACAATACTGAATTCCATTCTTCTTTCGTCCTTTCATATAAATAAGTTCCAATGACTTCAAGAACTAGAGGTAGTCCTCCACAATAAGAAACTACTCTTTCTGCAAGGAAATGGTATTCTTGTTTTGGTTTTGCTTCTCCAAATGCGTGCCAACTAAGAAGCTCAAGGGACTCGTTTGCGTTCATTAACTTTACCTGAAGAACATAATCAGCTTTATATATCCTCACTAGGTTTTCAGGTCTTGTTGTAATGATTATTACACTTCCTCCTCCGAACCAAAGACGGCATTTCCATAGTAATTGTCCATTAAAGTCAAGCACATCGTCAAGTACAATGAGCACCCTTTTCCCATAAAGTCTTTCTCGAATCATACTTCTCCCCATCTCAAAGCTATCTATCTCCACCTTTGTTTTTAGGACATCTGAAAGGAGTTGTTCTAGTAAACGAAGATCCCCTCTTATTCCGCTATATTTTCCAATATCTTCAATGAAACTTTTCTCCGTGAATGTACCATGAATTTGATGGTACATGGCTTTGGCAAGGGTGGTTTTGCCAGATCCTCCCTGTCCACATATCGCTATCATACAGACTTCTGTGGATTTATATTTGATAGTTCGAATCACATCCTCCACGTGGAATTGTGATCCAACTGGAAATTTAGTAGCAGACAAGAGTGGTAAATGAAGAACGGTCTTAACAATTTTGTCCACTAGTTCAGCATCACTCCTTCAAGGTCAATAACAATTATAGTTTATGTGTATTACCAAAATTGAAGTACGAGCTTAGTAAGTGAGTGATTTACCTGTAATTACTCTCATCCCATCCAAAGAAATTTGCAGCTTTGGTGAGTGCATGGCTCCATCTGGACATGCCATGTTGTTGTGAGAATGTTTGGTGTGCAGTTGCTTTGAAGGCTTTTCCAAAATCACCCTTCTGAAGACGTACATCAGATGGCTCAATTTCGTAATAAACAGGCAGAACATGTCGGCAATAAGTTTGGTGCCATTTGATGATTTGTTGAAGCTGATGAAGACACCAAGCAGATTGAGAATAGGTTTTGGTGAAAACAACAATTGCTACACGACAGAGATTGAGAATAGGTTGTCGGATGTGAATTGGGTGGAGTGCATTGGGGTGGTGAAGGAAAGTGGTGAAGCCAACAGCAGAGAGAGCAGAATCCAGATGAGAAACAAATTTCCGTTGGATGTCTTCTCCATTGAAATTGATGAGCACATCATACATCTGCGGGAGTTTGGATGATGAAGACTCCAATTCCATGGAAGAAATTGATGACTTCATGAAGTGTTAGAAGAGAAAGCAAGCAATAATGGAGCACAGTCAAAAAGATGATCTTTACAGACACAACCACATTCAAATAATTTTTCTTTCCCTATTAACGTATATTTAAAGAGGCCGCTGTAATAATGAAAAAAAAAAATAGAAAGTATAAATACAATTTAGATAAATGTCACTACACCTGAATTTATTTTTTAAATTAATAAAATTAAAGAATTGGACGTCAGTTTACTAAAATTTAGGAAGTTTATTATCAATTACTAAAAATACAAATGAGGTGAGTGTAATTGACTTCATTAAGAAGACAAAAAGTAAATGTAATTTTCCCTTTTATTTGAAATAAAAAATTATATGGCATATTTTTATAACATTATTTCAATATTATATGTTAGAATTATCAAACAAATATATTTTTATTGGAAATAAGTTGAATTTGTTTGAAATGGATGACATGTTTAGGTAAGTTGACATTTTTGTTAAACGATCGTCAAGTTTTATTGTCGAAACTTAAGTGATTATCTATTACCAGAAAACTCTGTTTCTCTAACACTCAAGTCACTAAAAATTAAGAATGAATGAGTAAATAAAGAAAAAATATTTAATTTGAATTAATAATATTCTTTAAAATGATATTTATAAATTTTTGGACTGTAACTTATCTATATAAGTGCCACTATCATTGGATATAAGGTTGATTGATATAGAGACATTGAGTGGTTACTTTCCAGTTCTAGAGATATAAGTGGTACTGGGTAATTCTCATTGTTGTTGTGGGTGGATATTAACGACTAAATTTTTTTTTTCTTCGTTTATACTCACTTGGAATTGTAGTTTGTTGGTCTAGTATGTCTAAACTAAAAAAAAACATAAAAAGTTATCTCATTTTAACTTTTGTTATCTAGTTTGCTTATGTCATTTAGTTATTCTACTCAACAGTTTTATCCTCTCTCTTTTTTTCTCTAGAAGTTTGGAGTGACCATGTTGATTGCTCTAAAATCATTAAAATATTTGACAAGGTTCTTATTCGGGTTGTTCCATATTTGACTTGTGACAGAAGCTCAAAAGTGTCAAGGTGACCTTGAAATATTGAAACAAAAGTGTGTGGTGATGTTAATAAAATTTGTTCTCGATAAACAAGTTGCTCTTATTGGCATTCAAAATAAATTGTTCTACAAAGTGATTCTGTTTTGGCTGATTTGATATCTAATGAGAAACTTGCCTTTGATGATCTAACTTTGGCCTTAGAGATACAATAAAAACTTTGACAAGTGAAAGTCCGTGTTGTTGGTACAGTAATGGTGATAGAGGTACTAATTTTTCTCATGTTACTTTTAAGGTGTTTCTTCCTCCACTCTAACAACTTTTTCTCCGCACCTTATCAGTTTTGAAAAATACTGTTTTACTTCTTTTAAAAATGACTTTCAAATTATTCTTTCTGAAATGTCTTTGGAACACATTTTATGAACTGCAGATTTACCATTCTGGAAATAAAAAAAAAATTAGTTCTAGAATAGTTCTTTTTTTTTCTGAATTTCTTATTCCAGATACAAAACATTTCCTATTTCGGAATCACCCAAAACTATTAAAAATAATTTGGGTATTTCAAAAATATATAAGGGTTTAGGAAGAAAAATGTAGGGATACATAAAACACACCCTGATTTTAAATAGAAGGGTCATCATATTTCAAAGTTGGTTGACTATGATATTTATCTTGACTGAAAAATAACAAAGTGATTCACATATTTTGCATTATTGGCACTTGTCATAATTTGATTACTATGAATAACTTTGTGGACTCTTAAGTTTCTCCTGTGGTTTCTAACTTTGGAAATGATTTACTTACTCTTCAGCCCATGACGAGATAAAGGCTTCTATTTTCAATCCTAATGTTAATAATGTTCTTTCTCTTTTTTGGAGGTTTTTTTTAAAACTTAATAGGATTTAGTTGGCAATAACAATTATAAAGTTATCAAGTAATTTTTCTCTCAAAATTGGATCCTCCCTAGTACGAACTGTAGTATTATCTCTCTTATTCCTAAAGTGTTAGGCGTTGAGAATCTTAAAGACCTTCATCCTATAGCTATTACTAATTTTTGTTTCAAAATCATTACTAATTTTTTGGTCGATAGACTAAGTAATATTGCTAGTTGTATTATCTACCCTCATTAAAATAGTTTTGTTAAAGGAAGGTAAATTATAGATAGTATTTGCATTGCCTCCAAGGGTATTAATATGCCCTATTCTAAAGCTAAAGGGGTAATGTAGCCAATGAAGATTGATATAAAGAAGGCTTTTCACACTCTCAATTGGAACTTCCTACTCTCTATTTTGCATAAATTTGTTTTCATTATAAGTTATCCAACTGGGTTAAAACTATTTTCCACTCAGACATTTCTTTCCATGAGGGTTAATGGTTGACTATTTTAATTATGGTAGAGGAGTTCATCAAAAGGTTCCTATCTTCCCTCTTTTGTTTTGCATTGTTGAGGAATCATCAAAACATAAACTCATAATTTTCAGATATAATGAGTCTCAGTTATGAGACTATCTAATAAAATCATCTACTGATAAAAAGTAAGACTCAATCAGATAAGTCTTTTCAAGTTCATTTTTTATTTGTTTAAATCAGCTAAGTTCTAGTTGATGAATTTTGAATCAAAATCAAAAGTTTAACAAGGATTTCTGTGAATGAAATCTAAACGCCTAAGAACAGTGTTGCCCAAAATGAGAATGAGTTTTGAACTAATGATTATAAATACAATTAAAATAATTGTGTCAATTGAAGATTTACTTACTATAATCACTGAATTGATTACAGGTAAACTTTGAAATAATTTAAATCATTTACAGATTAGGGTTTTTCTCAAAAATCGAATTGGGTAAATCTAGTAATTATGTTAAATAACTCTAAATTGCTTATCAAATTAAAGTCTCTATTAATATCGATCAAAATAATTTGAAAAGAATTCAGAAATTTTATCCTAACAAGTTCATCGAAGAATTCAATATCCTGCTCATGGAATTTATTTGAAATATTATATAATTTTAAAATAATTCCTCTACATAATCAATCATTTTGGATGCAGAAGTAAGACAGAAATCTCTTTGAAGATAAATTTATAATTATACATGAATATAACAATAATTATCTCTTAAAAGAAGAGATAAGCATTGTAAAGATAAAAATCTCTGCATGCAGTTAATACCGCATATAAAGATAAAAAGAAATTGAGTAGAAAACCTTAATTTCACTAAAATACCTTTTTAAACTCTCTAGAATTTTCGTATTTATTTTAAAAATGGTTTTATATATGTTTTCAAAAATATTCGCGAAAAAGTAAATGCCATTGTCATTATTCTTAAATTCTTTTGCAATTTTGGAACAGAAGAATCTGCTTTGGAAAATCAAAGATAAGCCACTTGATTTGAATAACATGATAATCAACAACTTGAAACAATTGAAGCCAATAATAACTCCATAAATTCTCCTTTATCATAACATAACAAAGTACTGTCTTCCAAATAAATATTCCAACAATGCTATAGGAAACAAGGGAATTCTATATTACTGTAATTTAATGCTTGATTAAAAATTAATGAATTTCAGATCAAGCATAAGCATTCTCCTATTTTCATTATTTTATTATACATATAATAATAATCCCACTCTTTAGATTACTTTTATTTTTACTTTTTTTATAAAAAAAAATAATAAATTAGAACATTTATGGAATATTCCAATCCATATAACATATCCATAACATATCAACAGATAACTTGAGTTTACTTTCATTATGCTTTGCACAATTATATACCTAAATAAAAACAAGATAACACAAACAGAAAAATTTTAGCTTAGAAATATTTAAATCAAAACTTTTGATATTAAACTTTTACAAATAATGTCATCTGAAACACAAATCTCAAACAATTAAAATGTAAACAAATCTATCATTATTATTCCACATCCTACTATTTTACACAACCTGAAAATAATTATTATTTTAAAACTACAATTTTAATAAATTCGGAATTGAAATTGCAATTTTGAATATCTTTTCAATTTAGCAATTAGCATCTTAATTGGTGGATTACCATGAATTTATACATTACTTAGTTGATGTTCTTTTCTGGTATTAAATACATTTATCTTAAAATAAATTAGAAATTCATAACATTGTATCCACTTTTTTAAAAATAATTTTAATATTTTCTTTTTATTGGGCGAGTGATTTTGCATGCATGATAGGAAAAGAATGGTTCCAACAAGTTATTTATGAATATGAAAAGATATCTTTAACAAAAGGTTAAATCAAAAAACAGATGACTAACACCATTTTATTTTGATAACTAAATATAAACATATTCATATCTACATGAAACAAACATTACTAATTAATCTTTATCGATTTGAATAAACCAAGTGACTGATGAGTAATTTCTTGTCCTTGGTGATTGTGACATTACACAGTACTATCTCAGAAAAGACTGTGAATGCTTAAAGGATAGGTTCAATATTTTACATGACAGACTAAAAAAAGTAGTCTCAGAAACACTGATATGCATTCTACTATATTTACACAATACATGGCATCAACCACACATATATATATATATACAATTTGATGGGTGTTCAAGAGTCAGGACGCCATGAAACAGAAAAAAAAATTAAAACAAACAACTTCGGCCACAATTGCAGAATTCAACATCCTGCTGCATTGCTGAGCAGATAAAACTACCATATAAAGTTAATTTGTGACATAATATTCCGTTAGTCTACTTTGTAAGCCCAACCATGTTTGTCCAAGAATGCCTGAACTGCTTCCTTAACTGAAATCTTTAAAAAGAATATTAACATTTGGAATAAGGAGGTGTTTGTTTCACTGCATACAAAATTAATTGATATTGAACAATCGATCCGTAGATTAAATATAAAAGATGAAGAAGGGGGTCTAAATGAGCATGAAAGAAAAAGAAGGAAATCTCTAATTGCTGATCTGAAAAATCTTTCCCTAAAAATTAAAATGCTTAATGGGCAGAAATCAAGAATTAAATGGCTGCAAGAAGGGGATTTGAATACACAATTTTTTAATAGGATTGTAAAGTGGAGATCAAATAAAAATATATTGAATGGGGTGCTTATAGGGAATGAGTGGTGTGAGGAACCATCAAAAAGGTAAAAGAGGAAGTTCTAAGATTTTACAAGGAAAGATTCACGAGTTCAAGAGATGTCCAGGTGTTGTTAGATATAATGTTTCCTTTTCGGTCATAAGTAGTGAGGATAATGAGGCTTTGGTATAGACCATCCCTATGAAAGAAATGAAACAAGTAGTGTGGGACTATGGTAGTAACAAATGTCCAAGACTAGATGAATTTAATTTCGCTTCTTTAAAGAATTCTGGGAGATAATAAGTATGGAATTATGTAAAGTTGTATGTTGTTTTCATAAATGGGGGAGATGGCTAAAAGGATGTAATGCCTCTTTCATCACAATTATTCCCAAAATTGCTAACCCTGTTAGATTAGAGGATTACAAACCAATCTCCCTAGTTGGCAACTTTTACAAAATCATAGCAAATATTCTAGTTAGAAGGATGCAAAAAATCTTGCATATCATTATTGATCACAAACAATCGGCCTTTCATCCAACGTAGGGGCATCCTTGATAGTATAATTAAAGCAAATGAAGTTATTGAGGAGGTAACAAAGAAGAAGAGTAAGCGTATATCATGGTTAAAGCTAATTTTGAGAAACCTTACGACTCCGTGGAATGAAATTTTCTATTTTATGTGCTACAAAGTATGGGTTTTGGAAATACATGGATTAAATGGATCAAGGGTTGCTTAGAGTCATCATCTATATCTATACTTGTGAATGGCAGTCCTTCTAAGCAATTCCATCCTACAAAGGGTCTAAGACAAGGTAATCCCTTAGCACCATTCTTATTTCGTATTATGGTTGAAGGATTGATAGGAGTTATGAGAGAGGCCCGACAAAAAAGAGTCTATGATGGGATTAAAGTGGGAAAGGATCAAATTGAGATTAATATATTACAGTTTGCGGATGATACTATATTTTTTTGTGAGGATAATGTGAAGAACATCACAACAATTAAATTTGCTTTGAGATGCTTTGAACTTGTATCTAAGTTGAAGGTGAATTTTAGAAAGAGTAATATTGCAGGTATAGGTGTACAAAACAATGAAATTCTAAGATATTCTGCAATTTTAAATTGTAATAAAATGGATGTGCCCTTTAAATATCTCGGTGTTCCTGTGGGTGATAATCATAAGAAGAAAGTGTTATGGAAATACATGATTTTAAAAATAAAAAAGCAAGCTTACCTCTTGGAAAGGAAAGCATTTATCTTTTGTTGGAAGAGTTATTCTGCTAAAAATTGTAATTTTTGTTGTCCCCCTATATTACTTGTCTCTTTTTAAAATACCCATAGTAGTTGGGAAGGCAATCATAAGGATACAAAGAGATTTGTTATGGGGATGAGGAAGTAACAAAAGGAAAATAGCTTAGGCCAAATGGGATCTCCTATGTCAATCCAAATCAAATGGAGGACTAGGAATTAAGGATATAAATTTGTTTAATTTGGCTCTTCTTGGGAAATGGAAGTGGAGACTTGGGTGTGAAATATTGTATTCAAATTTTGTACTTAAAGATGGATCTGTTGACCAATGTGGGATATGACATGTGAACCAGTGGGTATGGCAAATAGAATGAGAAGAGAGTGGTTTTCCTAGGAATACGAAATTATAAATACTTTTATGGATGAATTGAAGGTTGTTAAATAGATTCCTATAGAAATGATGAGTGGTTGTGGCTAGGTGATAACTACAAATCATTCACTGTTAATTGTACTTATAATGTTCTTTTGCGTCAAAATACCTTGCTACCACAACTCTCTCCTTATTTAAATTTTGATTTTTTTGGAGTTTAAAAGCTCACCCATCATCACACTATTTTGCTTGACGTGTTCTAACTAGGAAAATTGCAACCTATGATAATCTAATACATAGAGGAATTCAGACTGGTAGGGGGATGTGTGTCTTTTGTGGAACTGAGCTAGAAACAGTAAAACATATTTTCTTTACATGCAAAGTAGCTTCTAAAGTGTGGTGTATGTCTGATGTGTGGGTTGGTAGAGTTTTTGTACATTGTGGTAATGCTACTCAACATTTTGAACAAATTGGGTTTATGGACCTAAATTATGTGGGTAATTATGTTTGGAAATGTATTTGGATAGCCATTATTTGGTGAATTTGGAATCATAGAAATAGGATTATTTTTAATAATGGAGTGGTAGATCCTATTGAAATTTTTGCTATGGCTCAAGTAAAGGTGTGGGCATGAGTAACTTATAAATTCTCAAAGTCAAAGTTCTCTTATTTTGATTGGTGTTTTAATGTATATGAATGTTTAAAATCCCTGCATTAATGGTTAACGATTTTCTTCCTCTTTTTTGATGGGTTCTAATTTGGATGAGAGGACATTTTGCTAAGTGTGATTCAACCTCAGATGTTGGGTAGGAGCAAGGAACCAACATACTTTTGTGGAGATGTCATGTCTTATATTCTTGACATGGGTTATGTTTTTGTCTTATATTTTGTATTATGGTATGTTTTATATCTGCAGATTTTTGGCTGAGAACTAGGCAATTTGTGCATGGGTTAGAGTACCCTACCACTCCCATTTATATTATTCTTTATTGTTGAGTAAAAAAATTGTTTAATTATTTAATTATTTAAAAATTATTAAAATAGAAACTTAATACTCCTTAGTATTGTTTATTTTTATTCAAATTATGAAACAATAACACTTGTTATTGGGAATTAATATTGTTTTAATACTTTAATCATCTAATTCTTTACAAAAAATAATATCAGAAACTTAATACAAGATGTTTCCACTAAATATAAATCATTGTATAAAAACTAATTCTATAAATATATATATATATATATATATTAACTAAATTAAATACTATTTTATTTTCTGTGAAGGAAAAGCATGTGATGAGAAGTTGTCAGATTTAGGATTTATTCATAAAGAACCATTTCATTAGTATAATAGTCTTCCATTTAGTCTGTTCTTAGAATTCTTTATGAATAGGTGTAGTCTACTTATGTATCGTTTTTGTTAATATATGAGTTTTGTTCTAGTCCCTCCATATTTTTTTTGTTTTTTCTTTTTTTTAATAACACTTTTTTCATGTGATGGCAGATGATTGTTGTTACTTGAGATGTCAGCCTAGCTGAGATGTAAAATTACATAGTGATGTCAAGTTACATAGTGATATCAAACATGAAAACTTTTATAAAAAAAAACTAAATTAAATACTATTTTAAAACTAAAAGAATTATTGATTTTTAAATTAGTTTCTATTAAAATAAATTCTTTATAAATTAGTATTTAATTAGCTATCAACTTTCGAATCTAAATAATTAATACTTGAAACCTGAGTAGCTAATTAGATACCAATTTAAAAATTATTTATCAATAATAGAAACTAATTTAAATATTAATAATTTTTATAATCTATAAAATAATATATAATTTATTCAATATAATAACTAATATTCTTTTTCTAAAATTTATTTTTATATAATGATTTTTTTTTTGAGTGTTTTTTTATTTAGATTCAAGGTATATCATTAAGTAACAGTAGTGTTTGGAAATGTATGTGGATTTTTATTATTTGGGAAATTCGGAACCATATGAATAGGATAATTTTCAATAATGAACTGGTGGATCCCGTTGAAATTTTTGCTTTGGCCCAGGTAAAGGCATGGGCATAGGTAAGTTATAAATTTCCAAAGTCAAATTTCTCTTATTCTGAATGGTGTTTTTATTGTTGATTAAAAAAAAAAAGTAACAGTAGTTACTAGAATGTTGTTTTAATACTTTCATCGTTTCATTCTTTACAAAAAGTATAAAAATAGAAACTTAATTCAATGCGTTTTTTTTTTATTTGAATTCAAATTATATCATTGAATAACATTACTTATTAGGAATTGATTACATTCATTCAACAATAATTGCTAACATTTTTTCAATTATTTTAAATATATATAGTAATTCATTATATGTTTGGTTCATTCACCTTGATTCCTCACAGATGAAATTCATAAGATAATTTCTCGAACACTGATTTCTCAGATATGTAACAAATCATCCAGCTTTAGGAACAAAATTATGATGCAATTAATAACTTGAAATCTATTCTTAGCATTACAAGTTATGAAGTATTTTTGTCTATTTCAGATCCTTAAAACTACTTTCCAGTTAAATTTAAGGATCAAAATCAAGACTCCATTGATTAGATAGAATCTAGCAATAAGCATAAAACGAAAATACCAAGAACAAGTAGAAAATAGAATATTATATATATATATATATATATCACCAAGAATACATTTGATCAAAGTAAATTACATTTAAGCCCAAGTTTGAAAGCACTTAGCCACTCATGACAGCTTCTCCAATCTTCCTTCTTGATCTGAATTGCATAAGAAGAGCTGATCTGAGCAAGTTCTTCTCCTAAGAACAGAGATTTCTTCTTCTTCTCTCACTAACTTCTCTATAAAAATCCTCACTTCTTTTCCCTTGCCTCTGTTTTAACTCTATTCCAAAATTTATTTAATGAAGTCTAGCTCAAGCGAGCCAATTTAGCTTAGGCTAGATCTTTCGATATTGTTTTAGCTTGAGCTATCGATTCTAGCGTAGGCTAGATTAGTACTGCACCATTAATTTAATCTAGATAATATTAGCCTGAGCTAAATCTTCTAGCTTGAGCGAGATGCTTCCTTTCAATTTGCCTTCTTTACTCCTTCTGGTGATCCAATTAAGTCTTTGCTTTCTTTCTTTTAATGCTTCATATTCATCTGAAATTTACACAAAAAATGGGATTAAATTTCTTTATTTTTTTCTTGGTTCAAAATATATAATCGGATTCAATAATTCTCAGATTAGGGTAATTTTATGACATTAAGCAACAATTGAGTTTCAAAGTATTCAATTTTCTCAATTATGAATACTACACATTGGCACTTATCAGTTCCTTACCTTTTTTGGAAGCTTGCAATGTTGTTATGGAATAGTAAAAGCTTGATTTACGCCTAGCTACTTCAGCTCCACCTACTTTTATGCCATCCCACCAATTAGTGAATGAAAGTGTTTATTTTTATATAATTGATGGAGCTAAGGCTGTTAATAATCCAGCTATGGTGGCTGAGACTGAAGTGGTACAAACACTACAAGAAAATCATTAAAAAGAAACCAATTTTAGAGACAAAAAATAATTAGTTACTATATTAACTAAATTAGAGACCATTTTAGAGATTAAAAATATTTTTGGTCTCTAAATTAGTTTCTATTATTGTTAAACAGTTTCTAAATTGGTATCTAATTAGCAACCAAGGTTTTAACTATCAATTATTTAGATTCTAAATTTGGTAGCAAAAACCTTGATAGCTAATTAAATACTAATTTAGAAAGTATTTAACAATAATAGAAACTAATTTAGAAATCAAAAAATTTTTTAGTCTCTAAAATGGTCTATAATTTAGTCAATATAGTAACTAATTATTTTTTATCTCTAAAATTGATTTTTATCTAATGATTTTCTTATAGTGAAAACTCTGAAAAAAAAAAATATTCTTGTTGTCATCACGAGGATACATTTCTTGCACTGCATCACTAGGATAAAAAAAATTAGTCCAGGCATATCTACCAAAGGTCCCTCCTTCATTCTTGCTTATTATGGTTAAGGTGGGATGCTGCTATCAGGTGTTGTGTTGTGAGTTATTGTTAGAACCACCAAGCACCAATGGAGCAAATTTTGGAAGGGATTCAGGATTGCATTTCTAAGAAATTGTTTAGTTATTTCGACCTATAATGACATCAATGTTGAACAACTATTTTATGTAGTTGCTGATGTTAAAGATGTGGAGGGAATGCTAAAGAAACCTAAGCCAAATTTTGAATTGTATGGTAAGTGACGAAGTTTTCTTTGATATTTGTATAAAGGTTGAAACATTTTTAAAGTATCTATTTTTATTTATTTATTTTTTACTGATAAAAAAAATGTACTAAAAAAGAGGCAACATGGAAACTATGAAAAAGGATAGTCGCAAAAGTACACAACAAACCTTTGCCTTTTCAACTTACAAAAAGAAGTTTAAGGTTTTATGGTATTTCAACTTTTTCTTTATCAACACTTTTTTTGTCTTATTATAACTTATAATTTGTCATGTAAATGTTGATACAAAATATTTATATAGTTTTTTATCCTTAAATTTCTTATCAGACTATTGATGAGTTATAAGTCCATGAACAACTGTAATTTTAACATCTTTAATATTATTGCTTTACATTTGAAGAGTTGACTTCAATTCCTTTGATGGAGTTCTCTTCTTCGTTGTCATCATCTTCATCCTTCTCAAAGTCAGAACCCCAGTTCATATACGATGTGTTCATCAACTCTTGGGGAGAAGAAATCGGTAGAAAGTTGGTTTCCCATCTCCATTCTGTCCTTTTACAAGCTCAAGTAAAAACTTTGATTAAGGAGGAGAATCTGCAGGAGGGAATAGATCTGGAAGAACACTTGCGAGCAATAGCAGCCTCTAAGATTGCAATAATCGTTTTCTCCAAATCATACACTGAATCTACCTGCTGTCTTCTTCAGCTTGAAAAAATCATTGAATGCCACGAAACATTTGGTCAAATAATTCTTCCCATATTTTACGAGATTGACCCATTCGATGTACGTGGTCAGAAGGATGATTTCGGAAAAGCGTTGGAAGAAGCTGCACACAAAAGCTATTCAGGAGAGCAACTGGAGCATGTATTGTCCAGGTGGAGCCATGCACTCACCACAGCTGCAGGTATCAGTGGTTGGGATGTCAGAGATTTCAGGTAAACAGATGAATCCTTCGTACTTTCTTCTGTTTGAGATTGAATGAAGCATATGCTAAGGTTTTCGTAATACATTTCCCTTCATCTTCAAGGCATGATGCTGAACTTGTGGAGAAAGTTGTTTTCCGCGTTCTTGAATTGCTGGACTATAAAGACTTGTTTATTACCCAATTTCCTGTTGGATTAGACTCCCGGATAGAAAAGGTGATTGGATGTATTGAAAATCAGTACACCAAAGTCTGTATGATAGGAATATGGGGAATGGGAGGATCAGGTAAAACTACCATAGCCAAAGCCATCTATAATCAAATTTATCGTCAATTCATTAGTAAGAGTTTTATTGAAAATATTAGAGAAGTTTGGGATCGAGTAGATAGAAGGCATATTGATTGGCAAGAAATTTTTTTTTATGGTGTCCTAAAACCCAAGCTCGAGGTAGAAAGCGTTGGGATGGGAAGAACTATGCTCGAGAATGGACTTTCTCGAAAAAAGTTGCTGATTGTGCTTGATGATGTGAATGAGTTTGGCCAATTAGAAAACCTATGCGGAAATCGTGAATGGTTCGGTCAAGGAACTCTGATAATCATTACAACTAGAGATGTTTATCTACTGAACCGACTCAAAGTTGATTATGTTTATAAAATGGATCATATGAACGAAAATGAGTCCCTTGAGCTTTTTAGTTGGCATGCCTTTAGAGAAGCGAAACCAAGAAAAGACTTCAATGAACTTGCAAGAAACATAGTTGCTTACTGTGGAGGACTACCACTAGTTCTTGAGGTCCTTGGTTCCATTTTATGTAATAAGACAATTAAAGAGTGGGAAAGTGTATCGTTAAAAGCAAAAGTAATTCCCACTAATAAAATTCAAGAGAACTTGAGATTAAGTTTTGACGGTTTATACAATGACACGGAACAGGATTTATTTCTTGATATATGTTGTTTCTTTATTGGTAAAGAGAGAGGTTATGTGACAGAGATACTAAATGGGTGTGGACTATATGCTGATATTGGAATAACGGTTCTCATAGAACGTGGTCTTATAAAAGTTGAAAGGAACAACAAACTTGCAATGCATCCTTTGTTACGAGAAATGGGAAGAGAAATTATTCGTCAGAGTTGGCCAAATGAACCGGGGAAAAGGAGTCGATTATGGTTTCAGAATGATGTACAACATGTACTGGAAGAGAATACTGTAAGAACATTCTTTATATTATTTTGAAACTTATTTTCAAAGTGTTTTCATTTTCAAGTTCAATGCATGTGTTATTTTGTTAGACTCAGCATTCAGTTTCAATGATCAAAAGATATTGAGAGATTTCTCAATGGTATCTCTTCGCTATATTCATCACAGGGGACAGAAGCTATCCAGGGATTGTCCCTGAAACTGCATTCAACCAGCAGAGATTGCTTCAAAGCTCATGCTTTCAAGAAAATGAAAAGATTAAGACTGCTACAACTGGATCATGTACAACTTATTGGAGATTATGGATACTTTTCTAAACAATTGAGATGGATTTGTTGGCAAGGGTTTCGTTCTAACTACATACCAAATAACTTTCATTTGGAAAATGTAATTGCAATTGATTTAAAACATAGTCATCTTCAACTCGTCTGGAAACAACCTCAGGTATTTATTACATGCTTTTTTCTTTTAAAACTCACAGGTTAATTAAAATAGAAATAGTATAATTGGTTCAGGTTATAACTATTGCATTCTTGCATTTTCTTCTCTAACTTTTGCAAAATTACTGTCTTTGTAGGTTTTAAAGTGGCTAAAATTCCTTAATCTTAGTCACTCCAAGGTTTTGAGAGAAACACCTGACTTTTCAGGACTACCAAGTCTTGAAAAGCTCATTCTAAAAGATTGCCCAAGTTTGTGCAAGGTACACCAATCCATTGGAGATCTCCACAATCTAGTACTGATAAATTTGAAAGACTGCACAAGTCTAAGTAATCTCCCCAGAGAGGTATATAAGTTAAAATCTTTAAGAACTTTCATCCTCTCTGGTTGTTTCAAGATTAATATATTGGAAGAAGATATAGCGCAGATGAAAATAACTCTTGTTGCTGAAAATACAGCTGTGAAAACAAGTGTCTTACAAGTGTCTTAATGGTTAATTACACATAGTGCACATTACAAATACCCAAGCCTGGCAGAGTAATTTGCTTTAATGATTGGCATGACATAATGTCAAATTTTGGATATGGAGATAAGGTGGAGATTTTTGGGAGTTTTGGTCATGGATTGGTGGTCAAGAACACAGCTGTCTATTTGATATGTGCTGAATCAAATGACTTGGAAAAAGAACCATTTGAGTAGTAATTTATATTTGATGTATTTAGTGAATTCTATAAGAGATAAAAAAGTAGGCAAGGTCATAATGTCTATATTTTAGGGATTCAATGAATGATATTTTGTTAGCATACTTTTTAAGCTTTTGATTCCTTTGACTAATTATGTTTTACTTTTTTTTATCAGCAAGGAATTAATAAATAAATAAATACAGACAGTTTAGGGTGTTCTGACCCTTATAAAAAAACAAGTCTCACTCGGAAAAGACCTTACTTGAGAAAGCAACAGAACCTAACTTTTTTAGCTTTCCCTGCCCTGTTTTGATAAAGCTTAACCCTGTAGCCAAGACAACTTAAAAAACCGGAACACATATAGCTTCAGCAAGAACTAACCTAACTACCAGCTTTACCATGTATACGGGTGGGCCCTTATCCATTTCTCCCAAAGATGAAGTGGCAATGTAGCAAAGGAATTTTTAAACTTTATAAATCTCGCTAACAGCATCACACCTATTAAAAGCAATCTAAATCATGTAGTTCCAGTTCCTAAAACACTAGCAAGATAACTTTGTTCTCAACTGCACAGGCCGTGACAAACCAGCACTCAGAATTATGCAGCAGAACTATAAAACTGCATCAAAACCCTGCACTTGGAACTGCTGTTGTTAGACCAAGTACATGCTAGCAGAACTTTATGCTCATAGCTTATAAATCATCCTTAGTCCCTTTTACTTTAACACCACTTCAGAATTCTCTATGCTCACCAACTGAAAAACATTTCTTGCCTTGACCAATAGTAGCACCAGGATTTTTTGTTCTCATCAGAGTATTGTATGACTTCCCTCACATCAACCAAGGCTGGAATACTAGCATCCAAAGCTCCAATAATCAAAACCTCAACATCACCATCGTTCACAAATGGATTTAGTTAAACAAATTGCGCTGGCCTTGAAAAACAGTTGCCTGAATCTACATCACTGCACCAAAATCTCCCTAAAAACTTCACTATAATCCTTCACTTGGCAGTTCCTCTTCCTTCTATTTCTGCTTCCTAGACATTTCTTTAGCATCTGCCAAAAGCATAACCACAACATTATACAGCAGAACTAGCATAACTGCATAAAACGCTGTCATCAAAACACCATTAAGACTACGGATATGCAAGCTGTTCTGATTCAATTGCTTAGCATAGACTTGGAACTGCTGTGGTTGTTAGACCTAGTGCACGCTAGCTTACACTTTATAATCATAGCACATGAATCATCCTTGATAAACAGCTGTCACTCCCTGCTCTTCAACAGTATTAAAACTGTCTTACCTTGACCGTGAGTCAGGAAAATCGTACTGTAATCCTTCACATTGGCATAGATTTCCTTATTCTCCAGCTCCATAAAAAATAAGCTGCCAGGTCTTGGCTTGCAGTCCCACAGACCACTCAGAGCAAGAACAGAATTGCTGCTATCATAGCCTGTATTCTGCTAACAACCTCTGCTACCTACTCCCTTGTTTGGACCCCTCCACAACTCACTTACCCCTCTTTTAGCTGCTGGAAAAGTTGGTTTGTAAAAACCAAAGTTGCACCACCTGCACGTCGAACTTTCTCTGTTACCCCAAAAACAACACAACACCTGCATTTTGTGCCTTCAAGACAAAGCCCCTTCAAAATAGACTGTTTCTGCTGCTGCAAGACAAGATAACCCCTCCGTTTTCGGCCTCCAAGCTCTCCGTAGCTATAACACCCCACTGTGAGTTCAACTCAGAAACTATACCTCAGCTTAAAGATTGAATGCAGTTGAGAGGATATAACACCCAATCAGAGTAAGAAAAATCAAAGACTCTGATTTTCCTCTTCATCGAAGCCCACGCTTGTAGTTGTGTCAGACTAAAGATGTCCTCAGCATCCAACTTCCTGTCTCTATAAACCACTCCATTTCTGTGATTCCAAATACTCCATAAAACCGCTATCCACACCCCTTTCCAGACCCGATTCTTTTTCGCATTGAACTGAAATAAAACAAACTGAAGCAAATGCTGGTTCAGATCTTTATGGTACACAGTACTAAGCTATATCCATTTAGAAATCATCGACCAGACCTGAAAAGCTATCATACTTTCCGCAAAGAGATAAATGATCGATTCCTCAGCCTGGTTACAAAGTGGGCATAAGAAGGGTGGTAATATAATCCCTCTTCTCTAGAGATTGGCTCGTGTTGGGATTTTACCTTTCAGTACCCTCCATGCCAACATTAAAGCATTGGGAGTGACTTTGATACTCCATAGAATATCTGTTTCCTGACACCTTTCAGAGGGAACTGAAGTAATCAAGGCCCGATATGCTGATTTAGAAGAGGCTAAGTAATACATAGTGAAACGTATGGATTATATTCAGTGTAGGGATAATTTCCTACGACATCTCATACATACTTAAGTTGATAGTCACATTAAGAGAAACCTAAATCGAGATTAAAGAGAATATAGATACGTTTTGAAGGTTCATGCTAATTAGACAAGGTAGTTAAAATGTGGATGGTAGAAGGTTTAATTCAGTTCAATAGAAATCAAAGTTTAGAAGAGAATGATGACGAATACTTTAGTGAACTGGTATCAAGATCATTGATTCGTAGCATATTACCAATACAAGTTCATAAATGCATGATCTCATTAATGATTTAGCCACAACCAAGTGAGTGTCTAGATAAAGTTCGCCATCTATTTTATAGCAGGGGAGAGTATGATTATAGTAAAAAATTTGATGCGATTTCAAGAATGCAGGTTTTAGGAACATTCACTACTGATGCATTACTGTTGAGAAAGAATCCATACCAGACTACTATAGATTTGTTAGTTAGCTAAAAGTTTGCTCCATGATAATTTTTTGAATAACTTGTTGAAGCTAAGGTACTTACGAGTTCTATCTATGTCACACTACTGCAATATCAACGAGTTGCCTCATTTTCTTGAAAAGTTTATTCATTTCAGATATTTGGATCTCCCTTACACTAAAATCAAGAAGTTACCTGATGGGACATGCAAGCTGTACAATTTGCAAAGCTTGCTCCTGTCATGTTGTACATATCTACTTGAATTGTCTCAAGACATAGACAAATTGATTAATCTGCGTCATATGGATCTAAGTGGAACCAAGTTGAAGAAGATGCCCACAAATTAATTAAAATGTCTCAAAACTTTGACTTCCTTTGTTTTCATCAAATAGGAGGGCAAATTAACGGTTGGAGCATTGAAAAATTTTCCACATCTACAAAGAAAGTTTTCCACATTAAACCTATAACATGTAATAGTATTCAATGATGCTTTTCACGCTAATTTGAAACATAAGGACCTAATTGAGGTGTTAGAATTGGAATTGGCCTACAACACTGAAGATTCACATATTGAGAGGTACTTTACCAGTTAGAATTCACATATTGAGAGAGGTACTTTATCAATTGAAGGAAATTTTTCTCTACAACCTCATAATTTTTAAATAACAAATGTAACATTGACATTATATGTTAGAGTTTTTGTTGAGTGGGTAAGTTGTTCTTCATTTTGAAGCTTCTGATGGGTATTTGTGGGTGGTTATTGGTGGTTGTGGTTGGAGGTGTCTGTTCGAGGCCGTGAAGGTTACTCATGAGTTTTGCATTTTTTTTCTTGGTTTCCCGTTCGCATTTTTTCTTATTGTTTTTTTCTTGTATATTGGATTGCACAAGGTGGAACACCTCCATTGTTGAAGTGCATACCAAATTGGCCAACTCGAAAGCACAAACCAGATTCGGCATTATATAAAGGATTGTACAAGCTGGTTTGTGTTTTAAATTTACAAATTGGTTTATGCAATCTGGTATATAATGTCGAATCCGTTTGTGCTTTCGAGTTGACGAATATAGTATTCAATTTATCAAAATGTAAAGAATTTGTTTTCTAAGATCTCGTATACAATATAATTAAATTACTTCTCTATTTTTTTATTAAGCTAAGTGAATTCTTTTATTGTTTTTTTATTTATAAATTTGAATGTTATAATTATGGCTAGGGAGTCAGAAATGTGGACGAATAATTCTGAAGAATTAGAAAAAAATTATGATATGGATAACTTAATAAATTATGAAGTTAGTAAATATGAATTGGTCGAAGCAGACTATGGTAGTCATTTTACAACTATGAGGTAAAACTTATACATTTGGACTTGGCTTTGTAATAGTCATTGTTAGATATGACACCAAAAATTGAAGACAAGGTAGAAATACATTTGTATTGTTAGATTGTGAGAAGGGTGATAAGTATATAAAATACAAGCATGAAGTGGATAAGTGTTACAACGACAAGAAAATGTAACACTCCATTTCAATTGCAGGGTAAACCTTTTGGGAAAGGTGAAGGTTGGATATTGAAGGTATTGTGTGGTACTCATAGGTTGATCATGTTTAATTGCTTCTAATCCAATAGGAGCATCATTTTGGTGTACTTGTTGATGGTCCTCATACTCTAACTTACTTTCCTTCCTTAACACGAGGATGTGGTGGTTCTGGTGTTCGATCTTAGTCTTCCTCAACTTTTAGTAGGGGTCGTGACTATGGTCGAAGTTCTCAAGTGTGTGGTCATTGTGATTGTCTTGGTCACACTATTGAAACTTTTTATAAGAAATATGCATATCCATGCAGAATTCTCATTTGCTCAGAATGTTCAATCACTCGGAGATATTGATGAAGGTGATGATACTACTACTGTTCTTTCTCGGGTAGAAGTGACTTATACTACAACTATGACTCTGACTCGTGAGCAACATTAGGCCTTAATGGCTCTTTTCCAACAATAATATTTGAATGTTACCATTGTTAGTCACTTTTCTATTTCTCTTATGAACAACCCTCAGGCATTTTTTTCACCTCGTTCTTTAGTTTCCAAAGATACTTGGATCATTGACATAAGAGCTTTTATTCATGTTTGTAACAATTTGTCCTTGTTTCCTATACATGTTAAACTACCTAATGGTGCTGAGATTCAAACCAAAAAATTTTTCTCTAAATTTCTCTTTCTCACCAAAGTGTTTTATATTCAATCTAAGCTAGTATATCTCCTTTTCATTCTTTCTAAGGATCAAACTGCATATTTACTTACTGAGCCAGTCACCCCAAGACCATTTCAGTATCTAGTTTCCAAGTTTGGAATGATTCACATCCATTCCCGCTTGCAGATTTTAACATATATGCTTCTTAACTTTACGGTTTACCTTCAACAATAGTTAGTTTTTCTTTCTTTCTTTCTTTGATCTTGCAGCTAGTTTTTTGTTCGCTGTGTCTGCTGGTGAAAACATCTTTACGATTGATATAAAGCTTCTTGTAATTGATCACAAAGTAAATATACATGATACATTTTTACTCATGTTCGTTTTTTTTTTTCTCGAACTCTTTAAAATTTTCACATGTATTGTCATTGCTCAACTACTTTACTGTTGGGAATCACCATTCTCTAGAGTTATTTCCTAGGATTCCAACCAACAATAATTGTCTTAAACTTTTTAATGTTAAAAGATTTCCAACACTCAAGTGCCTTCCAGAACTGATGAACACCCTCACTGGCCTTCAAGAATTGAGTGTTTATGAGCTTCCATGTCTGGAGTCATTTGTAGACGAGGGCTTGCCTTTTTCTTTTTTTATCAGCAACACAGACTATATTATTTATAAATAGATAATATTAGGTATCCCAAACCATATAAAAATGTTATGTATACAAAACATACTATATAAAAAAAATACCCAACCAAAACTATGTTGAACGTTATCAATCAATATCAACCTAGTAGTATGTGTTAACTCTTTCGACAAGTATACCGAGTCAATTGTAATATTCTATCTCAATAGAGGGATGTTGAACTCTCAAGGAAATTTTTTTTAAAGATTTTATTTCGTAACACTCACTAAACATAGCAATATGTAAAATAATTTAGTAAAAGATATTTTGAAATTGTTTAAAGAATTTTTGCTAGCAAATTAAATAAAAACACAATAAATGATTATAAGAATTCCGTTAATAAAATTGGGATTGAAGTTAATCTTTCTCACTCATCTGTATTTTGGATACATAAAAATATATAATACTCTGAATTAAGTGATATTGATGCAACATAAAGATTCATTCACATTGATTCCTCAATTATGAAATTATTAAGATCATCTCCTAAACACTGATTCCTCAATTATTTAGCAGATTTCTTAGCATTAAGAAAAGATGTTATAAAGCATTTAATATATCAAAACCTATTCCAGACATCAAAACATATGAAGTATTTTCATCTATGTGAAATTCTTATAAATACTTTCCAGTCATATCCAAGGATCCAATTCAAGAATAAAATCAAGCTTTAAGCATAAAATGAAAATACCAATATCAAATAGGAACAAAAAATCATATATAAATATTACCAAAATACATAAGAGTTTGAAAGGATTGCATTCAATTTCAAAGGAAGGAAATTAGCCACTCATAATAGCCATTTCATGCTCCAAAAGATGATAGCCATTACACGCTCCAAAAGATGACAAATGACCTTTTGGCATTGGTGGGAATCCTCTCCATTGAAGGGATGACATGTGGACCTTCATACCTTCCTTATCTATGCTTTTTATTTGCCCTTTAGTAATTTATTTGTGCACCTTAGATGGTTTAGAGTTGAATTGGGTCCAAGAAGACCCAGTTCTAACTCTAGATAGACTTTTTTTTTTCCTACTTACATCCTACCCTAAATAGCCCAATACATGGCCCATGAAAATTTACCTAAAACATGGCCCAAGAAAATGACTCAAATACAAGTCCAAAATAAAGTCTATACTACTCTATACAATGTCTATAAAACTAGAAAAAAATGGAGGAGTGAACAACAATTAATTTTTCCTGAGATGAGTCTTCTGAAATCCTTCTTTTGCTTCCAATCCTCTTAGCCAAATGTTTTCAGGCTAGATGGGTTTTCATCATTCCCTCCCTATTGAGAAGGATCTGACCTCAGATCTTAAATGATGTTCAATGGCAACAACCTCTGTTTATTTGTTATTTTCCTCTAGGGTCAAATATCCATCGACAATAAACAACAAACAAACATGAAACAAGTTTCTTTAAAAGAAAATTAAAGCAAAAGAAAAAAGAACAAAAATAAGGTCCTTTATTTTTATAAAAGTTTTGAAAAATATGGTCGCTTTCAAAAATATTTTTGTTCACTTTGTGTTGTACTTTGCCCAACTAGTTAACAACATCACAAAGTGTTGTTTTTTATGTTTTTGTGAAGAAGAATTAGCATTATATAATTTAAAATAATAGTTTAAAGTATTGCAATCCCCTTTTAATGATTCTTTCTTGGCTACGTTTACAGGGGTATCATAAAAGACTCTTCTTCCTTTCTGGTTTCCTCTTCTTGTTCTTTTTTAATAAAAACTTCTTTTGACTTTTCTATGGAGGAAACGTTATTTGTATCTTGTTCAGCTCCCGACAGAGATTTTCCTTCAACCACATCCTCACAAAGGTTTTCTATTAAAGGTAAAATGTTATCAATATCTGGTTCAACTCCAGACATGGACTTTCCTGTTCTTTCCTTTTCTATCATCTTTTTTTCTTTATTTTCTTTCTCCTCTCTTTCATTCTTTTCTTTCTCCTTTCTTTCTCTCTTTGCTATTTTTTCTAGCTTTTGATATCTTTTGTTTAAACTCTCTCTAGCTTTTGATATCTTTTGTTTAAACTCTCTCTAAAAACCTAATTTCCTCTTTTCGCCCATAAGCCTCCTTTTAGATTCCACGTCTTCTTCCTTTTCTATTTGATTTCCTAGATTTTGATATCTTTTATCTAAATTTTCTTTCAAGAACCTAAGTTCTTCTTTCCATCCATAAGCCTCCCTGGGCTCCTTATTGCTACCTTGGATACTACATGAATGATGATGATCACTTATTTTTTGAATTAAAAGAAAAAGTTTTTCACAAAGAGTTTGATTCAAAAATTGAGTGATAAAGATTTTACAAATAGGTTTTTAATTTTTTGGGGAAGTTTCAAATGAGGTCCACAAGTCAAGATTTCTCCAAGTTTACTTCCACAAAGAGGTGAGTCACTAGGACCGCTTAAGCTACCAAATTTTTCCTTAACCAGAGTTTACCTTAGATAATTTTAACCAATTTCCTTCAAAGAGACTTCAAAACAATTTTCCCTAATTGTGGTGTGTGTGCAAGGCTTCCTAATGATCAAAACAAGATCAATTACAATGGAAGGAAAATTCCTAAGTACCATGAAGACTTAAAAATATAACAAACAAGAAGCTAAGCAAAAAATAATTAGAGAAAAACAAGAAAAAATGCAAAAAGTAAACCAGTTGTGTCCTAGGTGAGAGTGCAAGTGACCCTTAGAGACCCTTGACATACTCTCACTTTCTATGCGTGAATTTATTATTGTCTTAATGGGATTTCTTTGAGAGCATTTTTCCAAACATGAAGAAATCAAGAAAATTAAAGACACAAAATGAACTCAAAGGTATACAATGCCAAAATTGCCAATATCTTTTTTTTTTCCACTTGTCAAATTCTTTCTTCTCATGGTGTTTTCTTGATTTTTGAACCTCAATCGTTGCCCTCTACAAATAAGCATGGTCTTAAAAATGAACACCTAAGGAGAAAAATTAGCTTCACAGCTCTAAAACCAAAATTCTACTCAATATGAAATTCACCTTAGGAGGCTAACAAGTAAAAACTCAAGAAAAACCCAATTAAAAATTGATAAACTCAAATAAAATTAGTTTGACAACTTCAAAGAGTAATTTGAAGACAAAAAATAAGAAATAAAGCTGGAAAATAGTGAGCACACAAAATAAAAACCTAAGAATAGTACTAGAATGGATTTCAAAACAAAAAATTCTAGAATAAATAGACACTGAAACTTCCAAAATTTATAAAAATTTATCCATAAACTATTTATGTATTAAATATTTATGTGACAATATCAACACAATATGTGACCAAACCCAACAAATTTTAGGTCAATAAGATGTATACTCTAAGAGACATAAATCAAACATCGCAACACCAACATTCATAAATTGAAACTATTTTCAGCAGTAGAGATGATTCAAAACTTTACTAGAGAAAATATATAACGAATTGAAAAGCAGGAACAATTATATATGGATAATAGTTTTTTGTAATTAAAATAATTATTATAAATGTTGCAATAGACAGATTCGAAGCCAAATTTATATTATTTATATTATTTATATTATTTATATTATTTATATTATTTATATTATTTATATTATTTATATTATTTATATTATTTATATTATTTATATTATTTATATTATTTATATTATTTATATTATTTATATTATTTATATTATTTATATTATTTATATTATTTATATTATTTATATTATTTATATTATTTATATTATTTATATTATTTATATTATTTATATTATTTATATTATTTATATTATTTATATTATTTATATTATTTATATTATTTATATTATTTATATTATTTATATTATTTATATTATTTATCTTATTTATCTTATTTATCTTATTTATATTATTTATCTTATTTATATTATTTATATTATTTATCTTATATATTTTATTTATATTATTTATCTTATTTATCTTATTTATAGTAGGAAGTGGCTTCATAGCTATTGTTGGTCAACACCTTAAATCAAACTCTTTGTGTGCTGTGATTAATGTATATGCAGCGTGTAATTTAAGTGATAAGGATGCTTTGTGGAAGGCTTTGACTATCTTCAAGAGTACATACCAAAATTTGGCTTGGTGCTTCTGTGGTGACTTTAATGCTGTAAGAAGGGAAGAAGAAAGGAAAGGAATCAAAGGTAGTTCTAGTAAAAAAAAAGGAGATAAGTGGGTTTAACAATTTTATTGAAAAGAATTTTTTGATGGATATACCAATTGTAGGCAAAAAATACACTTGGTACAAAGCAAATGGTACAGCTAAAAGCAGACTTGATAGAATCCTTGTTTCCAAAGAATGGCTCATTATTTGGCCGACATGCAAGCAATACATCCAACCAAGGGTGGTTTCAGACCATTGTGCTCTAGTGGTGAAGACTTGGGCCAAAGACTGGGGACCTAAACCATTTAGGACCATAGATGCGTGGTTTATGCAACCTGGTTTTAAGGAGTTTGTGAAGGAGAAATGGAGTTCATACAATGCGCAGGGCAACAGTATATCTAAATTCAAAGATAAATTGAAGTTTTTGAAGAAGGACCTTAAAGAGTGGAACAGAAATGTGTTCGGGTGCCTTGAATCTAATAAGAAGCAAACTTTGAGGGAAATAGAGGAGTTAGATATCAAGGATGACAACAATGATCTGGATATGAATGGTAAAAAGAGAAGAATGGAGTTGTTTAGTTAGTTGAAGTTGACTGAGAAAAAGTTGGAGTCCCTTTTTAGGCAAAAAGCTAGAGCAAATTGGTTTAAGTCTGGGGATACCAACTCTAAATTCTTTCACTCAGTAATTAGATGGAGAAGACTTAAAAATGAGGTTAAAGGCGTTGAGGTTGATAATCAATGGTGTGAGGAGCCGGAAGTTGTTCGTAGGGAAGCTAAGAAATTGTTCGAACGAAGGTTCACAGCAACACATGATTTTGGTGTTAGTCTTGGTTGTGTGGAGTTTAAGTCTCTTCCTAAGGAGGTTAGTTTAAGATTGGTAGCTAGCTTCACAGAGGAAGAAGTGAAAGAAGCTGTGTGGCAATGTGAAGGCTCAAAGAGTCCGGGTCCAGACGGGTATAATTTTAACTTCATCAAAAAATGTTGGGAAACTTTCAAGTCAGACATTTTGGAAGCAGTGCACCTTTTTCAGGAAACGGGGCGCTTTCCAAAGGGATGTAACGCCTCCTTCATTGCCCTGGTCCCTAAAACAAGAGATCCAACTTCACTTGATCAGTTCAGGCCGATTTCCCTAGTGGGTGCTCTCTATAAGATCGTAACCAAGGTATTATCGCGTCGTATAAAGGATGTCCTTCCCATGGTTGTTGATGAAAGTCAATCGGCTTTCTTGAAGGACAGAGGATTGCTAGATAGTGTCCTTATGGCTAATGAGGTGGTCGAGGAGGTAAGGAAAAAACGGAAGAGTGGGTTGTGTTTAAAGGTGGACTACGAAAAGGCATATGATTCAGTTAGGTGGAACTTCTTGTATGACATGCTTAACAGGTTGGGATTCCACAGTAAGTGGATCATGTGGGTTAGAGGGTTCCTGGAAACATCGTCAGTGTCTGTTTTGGTTAACGGAAGCCCTACGGAGGAGTTTAGACCCTCTAGGGGGTTGAGACAGGGAGACCCCCTAGCTCCTTTTCTTTTCCTTATGGTGGCTGAAGGTCTGGCTGGGCTAGTGAGACAAGCTTTGAAGAAGAAGTTGCTTACAGGTTTGAAGGTGGGGAGGAATGAAATTGAATGCAGTGTATTGCAATTTGCTGACGACACTTTGTTCATGTGCGAAGATTCCTATTCCAATATTATCACTATCAAAGCAATTCTAAGGTGTTATGAGCTTGCTTCAGGACTTAAAATCAATTTCCATAAATCAAAGCTGGCAGGTATTTATGTTGATAGAACTTCCCTTGATATCTATGCAAAAACTTTAAACTGCAATACCATGGGAATACCCTTTAAGTACCTGGGGTTAGAAGTAGGAGGCAATCCGAGGAAGAAGCAGTTTTGGGAGCCAGTTATTAATAAAATAAGTGCTAGACTTAGTACTTGGAAGGGGAGATTCTTATCTATGGCAGGAAGAATTTGTTTACTGAAATCTGTTATTACTGCCATACCTCTTTTCTATCTATCTTTTTATAAAGCTCCGGTATCGGTATGTAAAAGAATTATCAGTATACAACGAAGATTTCTCTGGGCTTGGGACAAAGATAGCAGGTCTATATCGTGGGTTAGATGGGAGAATGTTTGCAAATCCTTGGAGGAAGGTGGGCTAGGGATTAAAGATATCAACAAATTTAACATAGCTCTTTTGGCGAAATGGAAATGGCGGTTGTTAAGTGATGAGAAGGGGAAGTGGAAAGACATTTTAATATCCAAATATGGTCCGGATATAGGAAGAAGCCAAACTCGTTTGAATAACCAATCGTGGTGGTGGAGAGACCTATCAAGAGTTAGCGGGGAGGGAAATGAAGAAGGATGGTTCCAAAAAGCCCTAGTTTGGAAAGTTGGAGATGGAGACAAAGTCAGATTTTGGGAGGATGCTTGGGTCGACAACAATAAATAAAGCTCCCTGTATCCTAGACTTTATTATGTGTCTATGGATCAAGGGAAGACTGTGGGAGAGGTAGGAACATGGGAGGATTGTGGTTGGATATGGCGATTAAGATGGAGGAGGGCAAGGTTTGATTGGGAATCTGTTTTGGAGGATGAGATGTTTACGTACATAAAAAGGGGAGTTATGAACAAGGGAATTAAGGATCATCTGGTGTGGGCAGGGGACTCTATAGGCACATTCTTTGTGAAATCAGCTTATGCACTAATGGCTAATCAAGTTAATGGATTGAAGGACGACGTCTTCAATCTCTTATGGCAGGCAAAAACTTTTCCTAAAGCCCTTATCACGGCTTGGAGAGTCTTACTAGACAGAATTCCAACTACTGTTAACCTCTCCAAGAGAGGTGTGGTTGTTAACACTTCTTTATGTGCACTGTGTAGAGAAACAGAAGAGTCTTCTCAACATCTTTTCCTGGATTGTGCCTTTACACAACGTGTTTGGTCCTTGTGTTTTAGGTGGATAGGTATCTAGTTTGTCCAGCAAAAGGATTTGAAGTGTCACTTTGAGAAATTCCATCTAGCTCATTGGTCCATAAAGCAGAATCATGTGTGGAAGGGCATGTGGGTGGCAACTGTCCGTTGTATTTGGGAGCAGAGGAATGCTGTTATATTTAAACAAGGGGTTCCAGACACTGAAGAAATATTTCACTCGGCTCAACTTCAATCTTGGTTGTGGATGAAACATAGGGTGAATTCCTTTCCTTATGCATTCTCGGATTGGCTATTGAATCTGGATCAATGCCTCAATAATTTTCGCTGAAGAAGGTTGTGAGAATGGGTATAAATTTCCGACTTTTTTGGCTCGGGCTTCGCCGACGTCTAGCACGTTGTCTCGGGTGACGTCTAGATCGTTGGCGTGGGCGACGTTTATCACGTCGGCGCAGGCGAAGTATAGCACGTCGGCGCGGGCGTGTGGATTAGTGGTAGTTATACAGAGGGTAAGTTTAGGCTTATGTTTTTAAAGTTTCTATTTTAAGCCTTTGGAAGGTTTAAGACTTTTGTTTTTGTTTTCTATATATGGGTTGGGATACTCCCTAAGTATCTCTCCTAATTGATTTTATTTATTGCTGATAAAAAAAATAACAAAAATTATAACATGACAAAAAAATTTATAATATAATAATTAAAACTTTTCTAATCACTGAAATGACTTGATTTTTAATCTTGATTGCTGCAGTTTGTTTTTAATATTATTAATAATTATGAATTTTTTTCCGTATTTAATGTCTTCTGGAAATAAATTTTTTCTTGAGCTAAGCACTTTAATCAATAAAAGATATATGGAATTTAAAATAGAGTGATTGTCGGTGGGTCATAACGCACTTCGATATTACATATAAAAAATATTAATCTTTGCAGCACTAACCTGGTTTTTTTAATATAATACAGAGTCTGTTCTCTTTTCACCAACTCTTTTTGGTTCTTAAAAAGAAGTTAAAGGTTTTATGGTATTTCAACTTTTTCTTTATCAACACCTTTTGTCTTATTATAACTTATAATTTGTCATGTAAATGTTGATACAAAATATTTATATAGCTTTTTTTATCATGACATTTCTTATCAGACTCTTTATGAGATTATAAGTCCATAAACAACTGGAATTTTAAACATCTTTAACGTTATTGCTTTACCTTTGAAGAGTTTACTTCAATTCCTTTGATGGAGTTCGCTTCTTCATCATCATCAGCTTCATCTTTCTTAAAGTCAGAACCCCAGTTCATATACGATGTGTTCATCAACTCTTGGGGAGAAGAAATGGATAGAAAGTTGGTTTCTCATCTCCATTCTTTCCTTTTACAAGCTCAAGTAAAAACTTTGATTAAGGAGGAGAATCTGCAGGAGGGAATGGAGCTGGAAGAACACATGCGACAAATAGCAGCCTCTAAGATTGCAATAATCGTTTTCTCCAAATCATACACCGAATCTAGCTGCTGTCTTCTTCAGCTTGAAAAAATCATTGAATGCCACGAAATATTTGGTCAAATAATTCTTCCCATATTTTACGAGATTGACCCATTGGACGTACGTGATCAGAAGGATGATTTCGGAAAAGCGTTGGAAGAAGCCGCACACAAAAGCTATTCAGGAGAGCAACTGGAGCATGCACTGTCCAGGTGGAGCCGTGCACTCACCACAGCTGCAGGTATCAGTGGTTGGGATGTCAGAGATTTCAGGTAAACAGATGAACCCGTCGTACTTTCTTTTGTTTGAGATTGAATGAAGCATATGCTAAGATTTTCGTAATACATTACCCTTCATCTTCAAGGCATGATGCTGAACTTGTGGAGAAAGTTGTTTTCCGCGTTCTTGAACTGCTGGACTATGAAGACTTGTCTATTACCCAATTTCCTGTTGGATTAGACTCCCGGGTGAAAAGGGTGATTCGACGTATTGAAAAGAAGTCCACCAAAGTCTATATGATAGGGATATGGGGAATAGGAGGATCAGGTAAATTACCATAGCCAAAGCCATTTATAATCGAATTTATCGTCTCTTCATTGGTAAGAGTTTTATTGAAAATATTAGAGATGTTTGGGATCGAGTAGATGGAAGGCATGTTGATTTGCAAGAAAATCTTCTTTATGATGTCCTAAAATCCAAGCTCGAGGTGGAAAGCGTTGGGATGGGAAGAACCATGATCGAGAATGGACTTTCTCGGAAAAAGTTGCTGATTGTGCTTGATGATGTGAATGAGTTTGGCCAATTAGAAAACTTATGCGGGAATCGTAAATGGTTCGGTCAAGGAACTCTAATAATCATTACAAGTAGACATCTTCATTTACTGGACCTACTAAAACTTGATTGTATTTATACAATGGATTATATGAACGAAAATGAGTCCATTGAGCTTTTTAGTTGGCATGCCTTTGGAGAAGCAAAGCCGAGAAATGACTTCAATCAATTTGTAAGAAACATGGTTGCTTACTGTGGAGGACTACCACTAGCTCTTGAGGTCCGTGGTTCCCTTTTAAGTCGTAGAACAATGGAAGAGTGGGAAAGTGTATCACCAAAAGAAAAAATAATTCCCATTCGTCAAATTCAAGAGAAATTGATGAGAATAAGTTTTGACGGATTAAGCAATATGGAAAAGGATATATTTCTTGATGTATGTTGTTTCTTTGTTGGTAAAGACAGAGGCTATGTCACAGATATACTAAATGCATGTGAACTACATGCTGATAAGGGAATAACAGTTCTTATAGAACGTGGTCTTATAAAAGTTGAAAGCAACAATAAACTTGAAATGCGTCCTTTGTTAAGAGACATGGGAAGAGAAATTATTCGTCAAAGTTCCCCAAAGGAACCAGGGAAAAGGAGTAGATTATGGTTTCAGGATGATGTACAAGATGTACTGAAAGAGAATACTGTAAGAACATTCTTTATATGATTTTGAAACTTATTTTGAGAGTGTTTTCTTTTTGAAATACAATGCATGTGTTGTTAACCTGTTAAGCTCAGCATTAAGTATCGATGATCAACACATATTGAGAGATTTCTCAATTGCTATATTCATCACAGGGAACAAACGCTATCCAGGGATTGTCCCTGAAACTGGATTCAACCAGCAGAGATCACTTCAAAGCTCATGCTTTTAAGGAAATGAAGAGATTAAGGCTGCTACAACTGGACCATGTACAACTTACTGGAGGTTATGGGTACTTGTCTAAACAATTGAGATGGATTTGTTGGCAAGGGTTTCGTTCTAAGTACATACCAAATAACTTTCATATGGAAAATGTAATTGCAATTGATTTAAAACATAGTCATCTTCAACTCGTATGGAAACAACCCCAGGTATTTATTACATGCTTTTTTTCTTTTAAAACTCACATGTTAATTAAATTTGATATAGTATAATTGGTTCCGGTTATAAACTATTGCATTTTTCTATTTTCTTTTCTAATATTTTTCAAAATAACTATCTTTGTAGGTTTTAAAGTGGCTAAAATTCCTTAATCTTAGTCACTCCAAGTTCTTGAGAAAAACACCCGACTTTTCAGGACTACCATGTCTTGAAAAGATCATTCTAAAAGATTGTCCAAGTTTGTGCAAGGTACACAAATCCATTGGAGATCTCCGAAATCTAGTACTGATAAATTTGAAAGACTGCACAAGTCTAAGAAATCTCCCCGGAGAGATATATAATTTGAAATCTTTAAGAACTTTCATCTTCTCTGGTTGTTTCAAGATTAATATATTGGAAGAAGATATAGCGCAGATGAAATCCTTGATAACTCTTGTTGCTGAAAATACAGGTGTGAAACAAGTGTCTTAATGGTTAATTTACACAAAGTGCACATTACAGATACACAAGCATAGCACAGTAATATGCTTTAATAATGAAGATTGGCATTGCATAGTGTCAAATTTAGGATATGGAGACAGGTGGAGATTTTTGTGAGTTTTGGTCATGAATTGGTGGTCAAGAACAGAGCTCTCTATTTGATATGTGGTGGGTCAAATGACTTGGTAAAAGAACCTTTTGAGTAGTAATTTATAGTTAAGAAATTCAATGTTTATTTTGCCCTGATTCTCACTTCTCGCATTATACCTTCTTGGCTGTGCTCGAGGCTAAATAATACGTAGTGAAACGTATGAATGATTTCAGTGTAGGGATAATTTCCTATGATATCTCATACATACTTAAGTTGATTGTCACATTAAGAGAAACCTATATCGAGATTAAAAAGAATATAGATACGTTCTTAAGGTTCATGCTACTTAGACAAAGGTAGTTAAAATGTGGATGGCAGAAGGTTTAATTCAGTTCAATAGAAATCAAATGATAGACGAATAAATTAGTGAACTGGTATCAAGATCATTGATTTGTAGTATTTTTTTTATCAGCAAGAAATAATTAAATTAAATCATTCACTTAAAGGGTGATTTAACCCTCATACAAAGTAAACAAGGACAAATAATACTTTTCCTCATACACATCAAAAAATCTTAAAGAAATCTCCTACTGCCTTTCCCAACTCTACCAATTAAAGAAGAAACAAAAGATCAAGAGTCAACTCTTATAGTGACATTAAATCGAATACATACATACCAAGGGTTCTAGACACTAGTCAGAGAATCGAATACATGCATCCAAAATTTTGAAGTGTTCAAAATGTTTCTCAGGGACGATAAGATCAACCGAACTCACTCCTAACCATTTGTAACAAAGATTCCAAATTAACCAAGTAACTCTACATCTGAAGAACAAATGATTTGTTGACTCCTCTAACATCCTGCACAAGCAGCAAAGATTGCTCTCAATCCCTATCCTCGTCTCTCCAAATTTACCTTAGAAGCCACCTTGTTTCAATCACCCTCCAAGCTATGAGATGGGTTGAAGGAAGTGCCTTAATTCTCCAGAAAAACTTGTACCCTCTCGAATCTTCCTCACCTCCGTCTCCCCTTAACAACCCGCAGTAGTACAAACAAGTACATTAACGACGGTTAAAAATGACATGTAAAGACGGTTCCCAAACTGTCGTTACTCAGAGTGTCGCTATAAATAAGTGATATAACGATGATTCTTAACTGTCTTTGTAAGTAAAGGGACAAAGACAACTCTAGGAGGAACCATCTTTATATATTGATTTTTTTTTTAAATAAAAATTGGGATTCACAGAGGCGCAGAATGGTTTACGAAGGCGAAAATAGAAAGCTGGAGATGTGGCACGGTGGCAAACACGGGCTCACGGAGAAGACGACAGCTGGTTGCATTGGAAGAAGAGGGCGACGCTGGTGGACGCGAAGTTGGTGGAGGGGTCGTTGGTGGACGCGTCGCGGTGGCGCTGGCTCGCGGAGCTTCGAAGTGTAGAATGGCCGGTGACCATGTCACTGGTTGCAGCGATCCTGGGCACGGCGGTGACTGCGGAATGGCGCTAGTTGCACGATCCAGGTCACGACGGTAGGTGCGGAATGGCACTACTGAACATCGAAGAAGTGGTGTGGAGGTGCAACATGGCAGCGCCGGCGAGCGACTAGTGCGAGGCGGCTGTGGGTGAGGAATGCAGGGCGACTGTGGGTGAGGAGTGGAAAGGGAAAATACAATAGTGGTGAGTGAGTGAAAAAAGAAAATTAGAGAGTGAAATGTGAGTGAGAGGGAAAGAGAGGGGCTAGGGCGCTGGAATTGGAAAGCCATACATATTAAGACGGTTCCAAAGAGAACTGTCTTTGTATCCACATTATCCTAACATATAAAGACGGTTCAAAATAACCGTCTTCGTATCCCCACACAGATCTAACATATAAAGACGGTTCCAAAAGGAACCGTCTTCGTATCTACACACAACTAACGTATAAAGACGGTTCCAAATAGAACCTTTGTTACGAATTCCAAAAATTTGAAAAAAATAACGAAATTGTCACCGCCTCGCTTATGACGACTGTTCTTTACGAACCGTCTTTATAAGAGAGTCGTAAATTACAAATTTTGCACTAGTGTCGTAAGCAGACTTGACTGAAAATGCAACTGTCTCACTATCCTTCCAAACCCATCTATCCATGGTCTCCATCTCGGGCCTCTTGTTAGAAATCAACTTTAAAAGTTGACTTACTTGATCCTTGTCCCAAGCAAAAAGACCCATTCTCCACCTTAAGTTCCACTCCCATACCTCATTAACCCATAGTCCACAATCACATATAGTTGCCTCCTTAGAAACCTTTAAAGAGAATAATCTCGGGTTTTAAGACTCTAGGGACTACCCAATTGTTTGTCCAAAACTGAAAATCTCTCCTATTTCCAACCTCCCAATTAAGACAATCTTCAAACTTCCCTCCCCACTCCTCTGAATTCCAGACCTTCGCCAAATCTCTCCACCACAAAGAGACTTTGCTATCGAGTTGTATCTACCCTTCATCTACCTAGCCTGCTCTTTGTTCTATTGATCACTTCGTCCTAAAACTTGCCCCTCTTATGGGATCCCCTACGTGCATACCCAAGTACTTGAAAGGAGTTCACATCACTTCACAATTTAAAATTTTTGCAAACCAGAAAATTTTTGTCTATTCCACCCCAAACTCACCAAGTGTACTCTTGAGGAAATTTACCTCGAGTTCAGATGCCAACTCGAAATAGTTCAACATGGCTTTTATGTTAAACACACTTTTGATATTTGCCTTAAAAAAAAAAAACCAATTATCATCAGCATACTGGAGCATATTTACCTTTGTCAACTTTTTCCCGATCTTGAAGCTCTCAACCAAGTCTTTCTTGACCGCAGTCCTAGACACCCTTGCTAAACCTTCAGCCGCTATTAGAAACAAGAATGGGGCTAAAATGTCACCTTGTCTCAACCCCTTCTTCGAAATAAATTCCTTTATAGGACTCCCGTTTACAAGAACTGACATCGACACTGATTCCAAACAAGCTTTAATCTAAGAAATTCACTTTTCACAGAAACCAAGCCTGCCTAACATATAATAAATAAAATCCCACCTCATAGAGTCATAAGCCTTCTCATAATCCACCTTGAAAAACACACAACACTCTTTTTCTTCCTCTTCATCTCATCTAAGACTTCACCGGCTACACGAATGCTATCCAAAAGTTCCCTTCCTTCAAGAAAAGCAGATTGCCTAACGTCGATCACTTTTACTAATCACTTTTTTCAACTTGATAACCAAATCTTTGAAACAATTTTATACATGCATCCTACCAGCGAGATAGGTCTATAATCGCTAAGTTGTTGCGGATTATCGAAATTGATTTGTAGCATATTACCAATACAAGTTCATAACTACATTATCTCATTAATGATTTAGCCACAACCAAGTGAGTGTCTAGATAAAGTTCGCCATCTATTTTATAGCAGGGGAGTGTATGATTATAATAAAACATTTGATGCGATTTCAAGAATGCAGATTTTATGAACATTCATTACTAATGCATTAATATTGAGAAATAATCCATACCAGACTAATATAGATTTGTTAGTAAGCTAAAAGTTTGCTCCATGATAATTTGTTGAAGCTAAGGTACTTACGAGTACGAATTCTATCTGTCACACTACTGCAATATCAACGAGTTGCCTGATTCTCTTGAAAAGTTTATTCATTTGAGATATTTGGATCTCCCCTTGCACTAAAATCAAGAAGTTACCTGAATGGACATGCAAGCTGTACAATTTTCAAACCTTGTTGATATCGTGTTGTACATATCTACTTCAATTTCCTCAAGGCATAGACAAATTGATTAATCTGCGCCAAATGGATCTAAGTAGAACGAAGTTGAAGAAGATGCCCACAAATTAATTAAAATGTCTCAAGACTTTGACTTCCTTTGTTTTCAGCAAATAGGAGGGCAAATTAACGGTTGGAGCATTGAAAATTTTTCCACATCTACAAGGAAATTTTTCCATATTAAACCTGCAACATGTTGTAGTATTCATGATGCTTTTCAAGCGAATTTGAAAATAAGGAGCTAATTGAGGTGTTATAATTGGAATTGGCCTACAACACTGAAGATTCATATATTGAGAAAGAACTAATGTACCAATTGGAATATACATATTGAGAGAGAAGTACTTCATTTTGAAGATTTTGATTCATTATGGTGGGTATTTGTGAGTGGTTATTGGCGGTTGTGGTTGGAGGTAGTTGTTAGAGGTGGTGAAGGTTACTTGGTGAAGTAAATATTGCGTTTTTTTCATGGTTTTCTGTTTGCATTTTTCCTTTACGTTTTCTTCTTATATATCGAATTGTATAAGGCGGAACACCTCCATTATTGAAGTGCATACCGACATTGTATACAGGATTATATAAGCTGGTTTGTGTTTTAAATTTACAAACCAATTTGCAGAATTCAGTATACAATATCGGATCCATTTGTGCTTTCAAGTTTAAGAATGTAGTATGCAATTTATAAAAATGTAAAGAATTTCATTTTCTAAGATCTGGTATACAATATAATTAAATTACTTTTCTGTTTTTTTATTAAGTTAAGTGATTTTTTTATTGTTTTGTTATTTATAAATTTGAATATTATAGATCACTCATTTTTTAATTATAGCTAGGGAGTCGGAAATGTGGACGAATAATTAAAAATTATGATATGGATAACTTAATAAATTATGAAGTTTGTAAAATATGAATTGGTCGAAGTAGATTACGGTAGTCATTTTACAACTAATAAGGTAAAACTTGTATATTTGGACTTGGCTTTCTAGTAGTCACTGTTAGATCTGTCATGACAAATTGGAGACAAGGTAGAAAGATATTCGTGTTGTTAGGTTGTGAGAAGGGTGGTAAGTATATAAAATACAAGCATTTTGATTTAGTGTTACATATACAAGAAAATGCCCACAAATTTTCTTTTCAAATACAAGCATTTTGATTTTGATTTTGTGCCATTTCAAATCGAGGTAAACCTTTTGGGAAAGGTGCAATTAGGTATTGAAGGTATAGTGTGGTACTCATAGGATTGATCATGTTTTCTCGCTTCTAATCCATTACGAACGTCATTTTGGTGTACTAGTTGATGATCCTCATACTTTGACTTACTTTCCTTCCTTGACACGAGGATGTGGTGGTTCTGGTGTTTGATCTTAGTCTTCCTCAACTTTCGGTAAGGGTCGTGACCATGGTCGTAGTTCTCAAGTGCGTGCTCATTGTGATTGTTCTGGTCACACTATTGAATCTTTCTATAAGAAATGTGGATATCCTCCTCATATGCAAAATTCTCCTTTTTTCTAGGATTTGTTAAGATTTTGCGAAAATTGATAGAACCTCTTACCTATGAGAATATGAGAATAAATTCATTGATAAATTGTCATTTCATTGTTTCATTTGTTATCCTGGAAGTTGATTGTATTTTTATTTTGTTGTATTTGAAGTTGGAATCACCATAAGTTTCTAATTTAACATGTTTTTTAGTAAATAAATTTGTTTTGATTTTTTTTTTGCACCTAAATATGATTTATTTATATTCATTTACTATGCTTGAGGACAAGCAAGATTCTAGGTGGGAGGAGTTGATAAGTGTCATAATTCAGTAATATTTCATGCAAAAAGATAAGCACTTATGGACTTTAATTCTTAATAAAGTTATAATTCTACCTCTAATTTAGCAATTTGAGTTTTTTTTTACATATTTTTGGAATATAAGATGAATAAGAACGATTTATTCCCAATTTTGTGCTAATTTCAGGAATCTAAGGGAAGATGAAGATAAAAAGGCTAAAGGAGAATGGACAAGTTAAAGACAAGATGAAAGGACAAAGTTGGAGTATTGAAAACTCGTCAAAACTCACCCAAGACTCTCACAAGGCTCGCTTAAGCGAGTTCACTCCAATGAAATTGGGTTTTTTCTCGTGAAAATCGCTTAAGCTAGCAATATTTCGCTTAAGCGAAATATCATTTAAACCAAACCCAATTAGGTTAAATAGAAGGTGTGAGACAAAACCCTAGACATCATTGGGAGGACAATCAGAGATAGAAAGAAGAGGCAGCCACAAAGAGGAATACTCTGGATCTTCTTTTCTTGCTTTCCATGCTTGTAATGGCCAATATTAGTGCCTAAGTGTTCCATTTGGGATTGGGAGTAATATGTTCAAACTCTTATGTATTAAGGTGATATTTATTTATAATATTATGTTCTTGATTGATGATTGGTTTTATCATTCATTCTCAAAGTTTGAATCTTTATTTATAATTTTGATCCTTAGATTTGACTGGAAAGTACTTACAAAAATATGACCTAAATGATAATGCTTAACATATTTGAATGCTATGAATAGATTTGAAATGTTAATTGCTTTATAACATTTGTTCGTAATGATAAGAGATTTTGATAAATATGCGAGGAATCAATATTTAAGAAACAATCTTAATAATTTTGTATGTAAATAATCGATATGAATGATTTTTATATGTGCATCAATGTCAATCAAGATGGAATGTTATATGTTTTTATGCATTGAAAATACGAACGAGAGAGAAGGATTAACCCCAATCCCAATTTTTTTCAATTGAATCATCCAAATCATTTACTTTATTTTTATTTAATTTCATACAAATTCATGATACAAACAAACTTTTACACATATTTTTATATTTATTGAATATTATACTTGAGATTTTAGAACTATTTCTTGTGGGTTCGATAGTCGTCCTTAGAAAAAATTTATTACTTTTGACTCGGTACACTTGCCGAATTAGAAAGTCATCACTTAGAAGTGGAGGTTTATATGAAACCACTTACTGCATTGAATCTTTCTAATCTTGCCCTTGTTTGCAAGTTAATTAAATCTTTATATGGCCTTCGACAAGCTAGTAGTCAATGGAATTTCAAAATTTTTATTAATCTTGTTGTTGTTGGTTTTGTCCAGTCAAAATCTGAATATTTCTTATTCACTATGAGGTATAGCACTGGTTTTACAATTGTGCTCACTTATGTTGATGATTGGATACTTGTAAAGACTAACTAGGTCAACTTTTTGTTATATCAAGAATTTCGTATTGAGGATCTCGGTTCGTTAAGGTTCTTTTTAGGATTTGAAAATCGCTACATCTTGTAATGGTATTTCTCTTAATCAGAGGAAATATGCATTGGATATGATGTTGGATTATTGGCCTTCTAACCCTTTTCCACTATAATGGATTATTCCCTCAAGCTTTCTACGACTACTAGGTTACCTCTTCTTGATGTTTCTGTCTATAGAAGACTCATTGGCATGGTTTTTTATCTAACAAAATCCATACTAAACATTAGCTTTACTCTTTGCAAACTTAGTCAATTTCTCAACAATACTACTTCCATTCACTTGCAAGGAGCATTTCACAGTCTTTGATACATCAAAGGCAATCCTGCTAAAGGTCTTTTCTTTTCTACTAAGTCTTCATTTCATCTTAATGGTTTTTCTTATTTATATTTGGAAACTTGTCCTAATACACCAAGATTTGTCACTCGTTTTTGTTTCTTCCTTGGTTTTGCATTGATTTCTTGGAAATCCAAAAAGTAATTCACTATATAAAGATTTTCTTTTGAGGCAAAATGTAAGGCATTAGCTTATGCAACCTATGAAGCTTAGTGGTTGGTGTATCTTCTTCAAGACTTTGGAATTCCTCTCACTCGTTCTGTTGTGCCATTTTGTGATAGCAAATATGCACTTTATATAACATCACACCTAGTTTTCCGCGAGCAACCAAATATATTGAACTTGCTTGTCACCTGGTACGCGAGAAAATTCAGTCTAAAAGCTAGCATCTCATGCTCATTCCTTCTAAAGGATGAAACTACAAATTTACTCACTAAGCCACTTGCCCCAAGACCATTTCAGTATCTAGTTTCCAAGCTTGGAATGATTAGCAACCATCCCAGCTTGCCGGGGGTGTTAATGGTAACAAATATGCGTCTTTGTTTTATAATTTAGCTTAAACAAAAAATAAATAAAATTATGCTTTCTTTGGTCTTTTGTAATTAGTTTATTAGTTGTGTTAGTGACTGACGCTACAAAAAAAATTAAAACTTACATATGAATTATTACACACAGATACAGATCTGTATGTAAATTCAATTCTACATACGGATATTACCTACAAATCATAATTCAATCTTACTTAGAGATTTTTTTACGTATATAATATGTTTGGTCATTACATACGAATTATTTCATAAGTAATGCACCTAGACATTACATACCATATTATATACATATTATTTTGTAGAAAATACTAATATTATTTATATTATTATATTATTAACATTATTAATATCCTTAATATTATTAATATGATAAATATTTACTAGTACAAAATATAAAAATAACGACCATTTATTTAATGCGTTTCTACGATCAGACGCTGTCATTCAAAATGCTGTGACATTTTTGTAATTAACTTCTTTTAAGAATGCGACTATTTGTTATAGCCATTCTTAAAACATTTTTTTACCCTTAGACAAAGCGCGTCACTTACGCTTTCATACTTTCTTATCTGACCCTTTCATTCTCTTCAACTCTTCTGCTTTAGTGCTTCCTCTCGTCTTCCTCAAGCTGACATTTGTCTTCTTCATGGCAGTGATAAGTTCGTTTCGACCTCTCTACTTCTTCTTCACCATTGGTTTTTGTATTTTTTTCATTTCTCTTATGTGTTTCTTTTCTACCATCGTTCATCGCCTCACTGGTGTTTGGGTGTCTAAAAATGACAAAAGCGAGGAAGCTAAAAAAACCAATGGCAATAGAAGAAGAAGATAGAGGCAAAGAAACTCACTTGGAACTCACACCTCTCGTCTCGTCTAACTACCTTTCAAGATCTGAAAACACGTTTTGTTGTTTATATGAGAGACAGAGAGATAGTTCGAGAAAGAGAAATTCAAAAAGAAAAAAATGAAGTGTGAGAGAGCAAGAGTAAGTGAGTGAAGCTTAGTTGCATTTATTGTCTTACATAGGGATAAATCCGTATGTAAAATCCGTATATAATTCGAGATTTTCTTGTAGTGTAATATCATTAATACTAATAATATTATTAATACTAAAAGTATTATCACTACAAAAGAAAAGGGGTTTTAACTAATGTTATTTAGTGGAAGTTAATATAACTCTAGAAATTTATTTAATTAACAGAGGTTTTTTTAACCTTAGTTAAGTTCCAAAGGTTTATTCTAAAACCTCAACAAAATAATGGAGGTTTTTTTAACATTCGTTAAATCCCAAAGGTTTATTATAAAATCTCAGTAAAACAACGGAGATTTTTTTTAACCTTCTTTAAATTCTAAAGGTTTATTCTAAAACCTCAACAAAATAACTGAATTTTTTTAACGTTCGTTAAGTTCCAAAGGTTTATTATAAAACCTCAATAAAACAACAGATTTTTTTTTTTAAAACTTCAAAAGATTATTCTAAAATCTTAGTAAAATAACAAAAATCATTTTTAACCTTCATTACATTCCAAAGGTTTATTCTAAAACCTCAGCAAAATAACTAAGGTTTTTTTAACCTTCGTTAAGTTCTAAAAGTTTATTCTAAAACCTCATCAAAATAACGAGGATTTTTTTAACCTTCGTTAGTTCCATAGGTTTATTCTAAAACTTCAACAAAATAACGAAAGTTTTTTTAACCTTAGTTAAGTTCCAAAAATTTATTCTAAAGTCTTGGCAAAATAATGGAGTTTTTTTTACCTTCCTTAAGTTCCAATGTTTATTCAAAAACCTCAGTAAAAATTTTAGATTTTTTCAAATCTCAATAAATAAACATGGTTTTTGAAAGGTAAAATCAAAACAAAGATAACAAAACAACATAAAACTAAAATGTGGACTAGGTTGCCTCCTAGTAAGGGCTCGTTTAACGTCATCTAGCTTGACGCCTGTTTATTTCAAGGTGGACAATTCCCTTTGTTGCATCCTTTTGTATGCATTCTTGTTCTGCATTCAAATTTTTTAGACCTTCAAAAAGATTAAAAGTTACCTCATCATCTTGAGCTCTAAGTTGAAGTTCTCCTTTGTCCACATCAACTATGATTCTGACAGTCTGCATAAAGGGTCTACCAAGTGTCAAAGGAACCTCCTCATCTTCTTGCATGTCCAGTATAAGAAAATCCACAGGGAATATGAACTTATCCATTTTTACAAGAACATCTTCAACCATACCATAAGGATATTTGATGGATTTATCTGTCAACTGTAACTGCATCTTGGTGGGTTGAACCTCCAAATCGCCTATTTTCCTTAGCATTGCCAAAGGCATTAAATTGATGCTTGCCCCTAAATCCAGTAAGGCCTTGTCCACAGATAAAGAACCTATAGACACGGAAAGATTAAAACTTCCCAGGTCCTTGGATTTTTAAGACAAGCCTTTTTGAGTCATGGCATTGCATCTATCCTCCAGCTATCTATTTCTCTCTTCAATATAACTCCTATTCTTTAGAAATCTCTCAAATGTTGAATCTTGCTTCAAATTTCCTACAAAATAATTTCTATGGAGCAAATTGTCAAAAGAAATTCTTTCCTTCTCTTTTTTTGAAAGAGCATGAGGATATGATAAATCTTTTTCAAGAACACCTCTCTCCTTATTTTTAATGTTTTCTTCCTCACTTCTTTTCTTTTCTCTCTCTTTCTCATCTCTTTCCCCTTCAGTCTCATTCTTTTCTTCATTTTCAGCCACTACTTATTACCATCCTTTTTTCCTGTTATTCTACCACTCTCAAAAGCAACTTTACTGCAATCCTCTCTTGGGTTGGTTTAGGTGTTGGCGAAAAACGGACCACTTTGTCTCTCTACTATTTGTTTGGCAATTCTTCCCATTTGAATTTCCATATTCCTAATTGCCACCATATTATTCTCTTGACTGGCCATAGTAGTTTTCATGTATTTTTCCAAGGTATCTTTAAATTTTTGTTTAGTCTTTAAATATCGGAAGGATATAACTCCAACTTTGAGAATAATTATTGTTGTTGGAGAAACCACCTTGCCTTCCCATATTACCCCATGTAATTCACTTATGCTTCAGATGAATTGTTTAGATAAGAACATTGACCATTGGGATGATCACCTCCACAAAAATCACACCTGATTGGATGACTCTGGCTCTAAGATAATTGCACGGCTTGTAGTTGTTGGGACAATTTAGCCATTTGTGCATTTAAAGTCTCAATCTGTTGAGTCAAAATTTTATTTTGAGCCAAGAGTGCATCTGAAGTATTCAACTTTAACAACCCCTTCTTCTAAATACCTTGCCTATCGATGAGACTAAAGAAAGCATGTTTCATCTCCAAGGCCCTGGTGATATATGGTATTGATACTTGGTGCATGGCATAATCTCCAAGAGTTCTCCTAGGGAGTGGTACTTGCTCTTTTGTCATGTTGCTTTCCTCTAGAAAAATATTAGTGGGAAAATAAAAAGTGGTTGAGGATTACTCTCTAGTGTCTTCTTGTCTTTCTTTTGTCTTTTTCTTGATGTTTTCTTTTGACTACCCTTTCAATCTTTGCTTCAAATAATAATTGGTCTTTGGGAATTTGACCTTTCAATATCATATAAGACAACTAATTCAAGGGTTAGCACAAAGATTCACTAGCAGTAAGAATATTTTTTTTTCTAAAATTCAACAATAAAAAAATAAATAAGTTCTAATAAAATAAAATAAAAAATAAACATATAAATTCAAAATAAATCTGAAAATAAATAGAATCAAATAAATTCAAAAATATGAAAATAAATTAAAAGCAGAATAAATATGAAAAAATAAGTAGAAACAAATAAAAGCAAATAAATTCAAAATAAACAATAAAACAATAAAAGCATATATGCATAAAAACAAATATGTAATAAGATAAAATAAAATAAAAATAAACAATTATATGTAAATAAAGTAAAATAAAAACATTGACAAATATAAACACAATAAAGAAATATAAACAAAAATTAAGGACTATTAACAAAAATAAAAACAGTTAGAATATTCACAATATTTAAGAATTTATACTAAAAAATTAAATTGTTCCTCGACAACAATGCAAAAAATTTAATGACTTTTTACGACAAGTGTACTGCGTTGTCAGAGTAATATTGTGTCCTTAAGGACAGATATTGAACCCACAAGGAACATTTGAATAATCAAGTAATATATTCGTTAAATATAAAACAAAATAGGGATTGGGTTTATCTTTCTCACTCTTTTGTATTTAGATTAGTTTGATAATATTATATGTCTTTTTTATTGATACTGATGCCCGTATAAAAATTATTTATATCGATTCCTCGCATATAAAGTTATTAATATACTTCCTAAATATCGATTCCTCGCATATTTATAAAAACAACTTAGAATTGAGATCATAACTCAAATAGGTCAAGTATTATTGATTAGGTCAGAACCCCAAAAAATACTTTCCAGTCAAATATAAGATTCTATATTAAGAATTAGAAGCAAAACAATATTACCAATAATCAATCAAGAACAGAATATTATGTTCAAAGATCACCTCAATACATAAGAGTTTGAACATATTACTCCCAATCCTAAAGGGTAGATTTAGCCACACATCCTCTAACACCTTTTATTTTCCTAATTGGATTACAATTCACTCAATGATGTTTTTCTCTGAATTGTGCATACTAGGTTTATGTCTCAAGCCTCCTATTTAACCTATTTTTCTTGGGCTTAAGTGACTTCTCGCTTGGGCGCTAATAGGCTCGCTTGGGCGAGTAAAACATAAAAAGGCCCAACATTATTGTTGCTATCTCACTCAAGCAAGATACTACTCGCTTGAGCGAGATCCACCAGTGGCATCTTGGCTTTTTGCAAATTTGGACAGCTTTGGTGAGTGTTGATGCATTCCAACTTTCTCTTTTTAGCTTTGCATATTTTCCTTTTTCCCAATTATCTCCATTCTTTCCTAGAAACCTGAAACTAACACAAAATTGGGAATAAATCGTTCTTATTCAAATTAAAATCACAAAATATATATAAAGGTATAAATTCATAAATTAGGGATTATTTTATATTTATTTTAGCAATTAATACACATAAGTGTCTATATTTTAATATGAAATATTACTGAAATTCGGCACTTATCATCCACCAAGTTTGTTTGGAACTTCATCATTGACCCTCCTTCCACACATGATCCGAAATCATTCATGCCATAATATCGACCCACAATGTCTTCACCAGGCCTTGATAATCAAGCTGATAACAATGATGAGAAAGATACTAATGATGATCCCACCACCACTTCCGTCTGAAAATCACCCTTGACGAAGACCTCAAAGATAAATAAGAAGACAACCTTGGGCATGTCTTCCAATAGATAAATTACTTTTTTATTGCAAATTTTCCTTTTTATTCTATTCTATGTTTTGTAATAAATTTTACTAATTTATCTATTTCTAATTAATATCTTCTTATCATGATTTATAAAACATTAGCTACTACTCCTATTTATTTCTAAATGCACAATAATAATTCCCTTTTTACATCACAATTTTTTTTATATATAAAATTAGTTATATTCGAATATGAAACAATAGAATATTCAACAACATTTTTTCTTAAAAAAACTCCAACATAAGTTTTATTTATCAAATAACCAAATCAAATATTACACAACTTATTACCCATCAATACACAATTTTAGATCAAATTAAACTATACTTAAATAATTAATTAAATATTATTATTTACATAAATTATTATCATATATATTAATATTTTTTTATTTAATATATATATGAAGTTAAAATAATAACTTATATATAACTCGCGTCAAGGTGACATGACTTTAATTCAAAAATGATTACAAAAAATTTATGCTAGGATGACACAACATCAGTATAATCAGTTTTGAATTAAAGCCATAACACCTATAGTGACTTTACTTAACTTGAAAAATAATAGTGTTCATAACTAAAAGTTGAGTGTCACCGTAACATAACTTCATTTCTAGAACTAAAGTCCTATCTTAACACAACATCACTTAAACATCACATTGCATGACTTTTTCACGTCACATTGACACGATTTACCCTACTTTGTAATTTTTTTAAAACCAACCCTGTTTTAATAAAAAAAACGAGACAAAATTACTCAACTTTAGTAAAAAAACCTCAAAATGGGTAGCAATCTGTTATCTAACACAGAGGTAGTTTTTCACATAATTAAATCAATGATAAATTCTTTGTCACTGCGTTACAAGAAACCTAAACAAAAAATGTATACCGCAGATAAACCTTCTATTAAAAATTTAATGCCTTCTGGAAATATATTTTTGCTTGAGCTAAGCACTTTAATCAATAAAAGATATATGGAATTTAATGTAGAGTGATTGTGGGTGGGTCATAGGGCACTTCGAGATTACGTATAAAAAATATTAATTTTTGCAGCACTAACCTGGTTTTTTTTAATATAATTATCTTTTCTCCAACTCTTTTTGATTCTTAAAACAAAAGTTAAATGTTTTATGGTATTTCAACTTTGTTTTCATCAACACTTTTTGTTTTCTTTTAGCTTATAATTTGTTATGTAAATTTTGATACAGAATATTTATATAGGTGCCGAGTAAAAAAAACTTATATAGGTTATTTTATCTTGAAATTTCTGTATTAGACTCAGAGATGAGATGATAAGTCCATAAACAACTGTAATTTTAACATCTTTAAAATTAATGCTTTACCTTTGAACATTATTGCTTTACCTTTAAAGAGTTTACTTCAATTCCTTTGATGGAGTTCTCTTCTTCGTATTCATCATCTTCATCCTTCTTAAAATAAGAACCCCAGTTCATATACGATGTGTTCATCAACTTTTGGGGAGAAGACATCGGTAGAAAGTTCGTTTCTCATCTCCATTCTCTCCTTTTTCAAGCTCAAGTCAAAACTTTGATTAACGAGGAGAATCTGAGGGAGGGAATGGAGCTGGAAGAACACATGCGAGCAATAGCAGCCTCTAAGATTGCAATAATGGTTTTCTCCAAATCATACACTGAGTCTACCTGCTGTCTTCTTCAGCTTGAAAAAATCATTGAATGCCACGAAACATTTGGTCAAATAATTCTTCCCATATTTTACGAGGTTGACCCATTGGATTTAAGTTATCAGAAGGTTCATTTCGGTTTCGGAAAAGCGTGGGAAGAAGCTGCACACAAAAGCAATCCATTAATCTTCAGGTGGAAAGGTGATTGGATGTATTGAAAATCATTCCACCAAAGTGTGTATGATAGGGATATGGGGAATGGGAGGATCAGGTAAAACTACCATAGCCAAATCCGTCTATAATCGAATTTATCGTCCATTCATTAGTAAGAGTTTTATGGAAAATATTAGAGAAGTTTGGGATCCAGCAGGGCGTGTTGATTTGCAGTTCATGCAACTCAAGCTCAAGGTGGATAAAGTTGGGATGGGAAAAACTATGTTCGAGAATGAACTTTCTCGAAAAAGGGTGCTGATTGTTCTTGATGATGTGAATGAGTTTGACCAATTAGAAAAACTATACTTGAATCGTGAAGGGTTCGGTCAAGGAACTGTGATAATCATTACAACTAGAGATGTTCATCTACTGAACCGACTCAAAGTTGATTATGTTTATAAAATGGATGTTATGAATGAAATTGAGTCCCTTGAGCTTTTTAGTTGGCATGCCTTTAGAAAAGCAAAACCAAGAGAAGACTTTAATGAACTTGCAAGAAACATGGTTGCTTATTGCAGAGGACTACCACTAGCTCTTGAGGTCCTTGGTTCCTTTTTATGTGATAAGACAATGGAAGAGTGGGACAGTGTATTGCCAAAAGTAAAAGTAATTCCCATTCATCAAATTCAAGAGAAATTGAGAATAAGTTATGACGGGTTAAGCAATATGGAAAAGAATATATTTCTTGATGTATGTTGTTTCTTTGTTGGTAAAGACAGAGGCTATGTCACAGATATACTAAATGCATGTGAACTACATGCTGATATTGGAATAACAGTTCTCTTAGAACGTGGTCTTATAAAAGTTGAAAGGAACAACAAACTTGAAATGCATCCTTTGTTACGAGACATGGGAAGAGAAATTATTCGTCAGAGTTGGCCAAAGGAATCGGAGGAAAGGAGTCCAATATGGTTTCAGGATGATGTACAACATGTACTGAAAAAGATGACTGTAAGAACATTCTTTATATTATTTTGAAACTTATTTTCAAAGTGTTTTCATTTTCAAGTTCAATGCATGTGTAATTACCTTTTTTTTAAAATAAAAGCTTAGGCATTCATGTGTTGTTACCTTGTTAGACTCAGCATTCAATTTCAATGATCAAAAGAAGTTGAGAGATTTCTCAATTGTATCTCTTCGCTATATTCATCACAGGGGACAGAAGCTACCCAGAGATTGTCCCTGAAACCGCATTCGACCAGCAGAGATTGCTTCAAAGCTCGTGCTTTCAGGGAAATGAAGAGATTAAAACTGCTACAACTGGATCATGTACAACTTACTGGAGATTATGGGTACATTTCTAAAAAATTGAGATGGATTTGTTGGCAAGGGTTTCCTTCTGAATACATACCAAATAACTTTCATATGGAAAATATAATTGCAATTGATTTAAAACATAGTCATCTTCAACTCGTCTGGAAACAATCCCAGGTATTTATTACATGCTTTTTTCTTTTAAAACTCACAGGTTAATTAAAATAGATATAGTATAATTGGTTCAGGTTATAACTATTGCATTCTTCTATTTTCTTCTCTAATCTTTTGCAAAATTACTATCTTTGTAGGTTTTAAAGTGGCTAAAATTCCTTAATCTTAGTCACTCCAAGTTCTTGAGAAAAACACCCAACTTTTCAGGACTACCAAGTCTTGAAAAGCTCATTTTAAAAGATTTTCCAAGTTTGTGCAAGGTACACAAATCCATTGGAGATCTCCGAAATCTAGTACTGATAAATTTGAAAGACTGCACAAGTCTAAGCAATCTCCCCAGAGAGGTATATAAGTTGAAATCTTTAAGAACTTTCATCCTCTCTAGTTATTTCAAGATTAATATATTGGAAGAAGATATAGGGCAGATGAAATCCTTGATAACTCTTGTGTCTGAAAATACAGTGTGACAACAAGTGTCTTACAAGTGTCTTAATGGTTAATTACACAAAGTGCACATTACAAATACACAAGCATTGCAGAGTAATTTGCTTTAATGATGAAGATTGGCATGGCATAATGTCAAATTTAGGATACGGAGACAAGGTGGAGATTTTTGGGAGTTTTTGTCATGGATTGGTGGTCAAGAACACAGCTGTCTATTTGATATGTGCTGAATCAAATGACTTGGAAAAAGTACCATTTGAGTAGTAATATATATTTGATGTATTTAGTGAATTCTATAAGAGATAAAAAAGTAGGCGTGGTCGTAATGCCTATATTTTTGGGATTCAATGGATGATATTTTGTTAGCATACTTTTTAAGCTTTTGATTCCTTTGACTGATTAATTTTTACTGTTAGATGAGGCTAAATAATACATAGTGAAACGTATGAATTATATTCAGTGTAGGGATAATTTCCCACGACATCTCATACATACTTAAGTTAATAGTCACATTAAGAGAAACATAAATCGAGATTAAGAGAATATAGATACGTTCTTAAGGTTCATGCTACTTAGACAAGGTAGTTAAAATGTGGATGGTAAAAGATTTAATTCAGTTCAATAGAAATCAAAGTTTAGAAGAGAATGATGACGAATACTTTAGTGAACTGGTATCTAGATCATTGATTCGTAGCATATTACCAATACAAGTTCATAAATGCATGATCTCATTAATGATTTAGCCACAACCAAGTGAGTGTCTAGATAAAGTTCGCCATCTATTTTATAGCAGGGGAGAGTATGATTCTAGTAAAAAATTTGATGCGATTTCAAGAATGCAGGTTTTACGAACATTCATACGAGCCTACTATAGATTTATTAGTTAGCTATTGAAACTTTCTATAAGAAATATGGATATCCTCCTCTCTCATGCAGAATTCTCATTTTGCTCATCATGTTCAATCACTGGGAGATATGGATGAAGGTGATGATTCTACTACATTTCTTTCTCGAGTAGGAGTGTCTTCTACTACAACTATGACTTTGACTCCTGAGCAATAGTAGGTCTTAATGGCTCTTTTGCAACAATAATATTTGAATGGTGTTGGAAAAATCGAATAATTTTCCCACTAAAATAATACAACTACTGAAATGAACCAATACAAAATAAATGAACTAGACAAAACACTAACAGAGGTATCCGACAAATAATATTGAATACTATACTACTACAAAAAAGAAAACAGCATAATACCAATAAATAGAGCGAGAAAATAAAAGAGATAAAGAGGAACAATACACCCGAAAATTATTACTTATTGGAGTTCGGCCAATTTCACCTAATCTCCAAGCATAGCTGAAACAGTCCGCTATTATTAATGAGGAAGAAGATATTACAACTTGGAATGAATTTACAGTGAAGGAGGAAAGGTTAATTTATAACCCTCAATCCTCCTCTCAAACAATGAACCCACCGATGTGGGACTTGGGAATAAGCCAAAAAAGTCAACAAATCTCCACCTTGGCTTAATTTCAAGTCCCACCAAATACAAATCTTCTCAAACAATCATAACATAAAAAAAAAAAAAAATATATATATATATATATATTTAAGGTGCTCCAAATTTGCGCCTCCGGGCGCTAACTTCAAATGTGCAAGATATTAACCAAGTCTAAACAATGTTCAAGCTTGACCCTTGTAACCACCTTGGTGAGCATATCTGCAGGATTCTCCGTAGTGTGAATCTTCTGGAGAACAATCTCCTCTTCTTCGAGAATGTCACACACAAAGTGATAGCGAACATCAATGTGCTTCGTCCGTGCATGAAAGACTTGATTCTTTGCTAAATGAATAACACTCTGACTGTCAGAATATACCTCAATTTGTTTCTAACCAACTCCCAATTCTTTTTGCAACCCATGAAGCCAAATTCTTTTTGCAACCCATGAACCCAGCTTCCTTCACAGCCTCTGTAATCGCTATATATTCTGCCTTTGTCGTAAACAAAGCCATCGTAGATTGCAAGGTAGACTTCTAACTAACTAGCGCATTTGCTAAAGTAAACTAATAGCCAGTTGTAGATCGTCGCTTAACCAAATCACCTGCATAATCAGAATCACAATATCCAACTATGCATTTGCCAAGTGATTCATCTTGCTCAAATGCCAATCCAATATCTACGGTATTTTGGAGGTACCGTAGAATCCATTTCACAGCTTGCCAATGACCCTTGCCTGGATCATGCATGTACCTGCTAACAACACTAACCGCCTGTGAAATATCTGGTCTCGTACACACCATTGCATACATCAAGCTTCCAACTGCATTTGCATATGGGACTTTCGCCATGTATTCTCGTTCTTCATCAGTCGTCGGAGATAAACGGCTACTCAATTTCAAATGAGGAGCAAGTGGGGTACTTACAGGTTTTGTATCTTCGTGCATACCAAAACGTTGTAGTACCTTATGCAAATATTGCTTCTGTGACAGCCAAAGTTTCCCCCTCTCTCTGTCCCTGTTGATCTCTATGCCGAGAATCTTCTTGGCTTCCCCCAAATCCTTCATCTCAAACTCTTTACTTAACTAAGCCTTTAATTTGTCAATCTTAACTTGGCTCTTTCCTCCAATTAGCATATCATTAACATATAAGAGTAGGTAAATGTAGGAACCATCTTGAAGTCTATGCAAATACACATAGTGATTGTATTTGCTTTTCTTGTACTTCTGATCCTTCATGAACTTATCAAATCATATGTACCACTGCCTTGGAGATTGTTTCAGTCTGTACAATGATTTGCTAAGTTTACAAACCCAATCTTCTTTACCAGCAACCTTGAATCCTTCTGGCTGAGTCATATAGATTTCCTCCTTCAAATCACCATGTAGGAACGCAATCTTTACATCAAGTTGAGCTAGCTCCAAATTCAACTGTGCTACCAAGGCCAACAAAATTTGAATGGAGGAATGTTTAACAACTGAAGAAAATACCTCATTATAATCAATTCCCTCCTTCTGAGCAAAGCCTTTAGCAACCAACCTTGCCTTGTAGCGAACATCTTCTTTATTAGGAAATCCTTCTTTCTTTGCAAATACCTATTTTCGCCCAATTGCCTTCTTACCTTTTGGTAATTGTGCCAACTTCCATGTCTTGTTCTTCTTCAAAGACTGCATCTCCTCTTCCATCGCGCCTGCCCAATTACCACTCTTTGAACTCAGAATGGCTTATGGGTAAGTGGATGGAATGTCATCAACAACTGGAAGTGCATAGGAAACCATGTCCATGAAACGAGCATGCTTCTGAATCTCTTGTCTCTGTCTTCTAACTGCAATTGGCGCTAATTGTTGTTGAGGTTCTTGGGTAGGAACCTCTTCCTCATCTGACTCTTCTTCTGTCATAGGAGAGTCACTAGTGGTGTTTCGTGCTGGGATCACTACTGTTTGCTCTAACTCCACCTGCTTTGGAGCACACTCCACCTGCTGCGGAGTACTATCAGCTCCTTCTCGACTTATCTTCTTTAACATGACAGATTCATCAAAGGTAACATCCCTGCTGATAATCGTCTTCTTTCCCTCTAGACACCATAAACGGTATCCCTTCACTCCAGGACTAAAGCCCACGAAAAGAGCCTTCTTTGTCCATGGATCCAACTTTGATTCAATCACATGATAATATGCAATAGAACCAAAAACATGCAAAGAATCATAATCAGTTGCAGGTTTTCCAAACTATACCTCTAACGAGGTTTTGCCATCTATTGTAGATGATGGCAAATGATTGACGAGATGTTGAGCATATGTCACAGCCTCAGCCCAAAACTTTCTACCTAACTTAGCATTAGACAACATACAACGAACTTTCTCCACAAGTGTCTTGTTCTTACGCTCCGACACCCCATTCTTCTGTGGTGTTTTTCTAACAATGAAGTGTCGAACTATACCACAATCTTGGCATACCTTCAGGAATGGATCACTCTTGTATTCTCCTCCATTGTCTATTCGGAGAAGCTTGATCTTCCTTCCTGTCTGGTTTTCAACTTGAGCTTTCCACTTAAGGAAAATTCCAAGCACCTCATCTTTGTTCTTCATGGTAAACACCCAAACTTTACTGGAAAAATCATCAACAAAAGTGACAAAATAATGCCTACCTCCGATTGACGGAGTCTTGGCAGGTCCCAACACAATTAAATGCACAAAATCAAGAATACCCTTGGTGTTGTGAATTGCAGTGCCAAACTTCACTCTTCGTTGTTTTCCCAGAACACAATGCTCACAAAATTCAAGTTTGCAAGCCTTCGTACCTTTCAACAATCCCTACTTGGTAAGGATTTGCAAGGATTTCTCTCCAGCATGTCCCAACCTCATATGCCACAGCTTTGTTGCCTCGGCATCATTCTTAGTGCTAGAAGTTACTGCTGCTACTGTCCCCACCACTGTACTACCTTGGTAGTAATACAAATTGTTCTTCCTCACACCTTTCATCATCACCAGTGCTCTTGAAGTTTCTTTAAGAATTCCATCTCGCATCATCACAACTAGGCCTCTAGATTCTAAAGCCCCCAATGAGATGAGATTCTTCTTCAACTTTGGCATGTACCGCACATCCCGCAAAATTCTGGTAGATCCATCATGATTCCACAGCTTGATTGAGCCTATCCCGGCTGTCTTACATGGATTATCATTACCCATGTAAACAACCCCACCATCGAGTTCCTGAAATTCAAAGAACCATTCCCGAATAGGACACATATGATAAGTACAACCTAAATCCAATATCCACTCATCTGGATGCGATGATGCTGAAGGTGAGACAATTAAAGAGATATCTGACTCCACATCACTTTTGCATTCTGCAACTTGCATCTTGTGGAGCCTTCCCTTTCTTCTGCAGTTTTGGACAGTCTTTCTTCTAATGTCCTTTCTCATGACAGAAAACACATTCATCTTTGGTAATGACTCTGCCTTTAGACTTAGACCTTCCTCTTCTCCCCTTTGTTTGGCTTTGTTGACGACCTCTTGCCACCATGCTTCTTCTAATGTCGTTGATTTTGATTTCATCTTATCCTGCTTTCTCAATTCATGATTGTACAAAGCAGAACAAACAACATCTAACAACATATTCTCCTTCCCATGAAGAAGCGTAGTCTCCAAATGTTCAAATTCATCAGGAAGAGATGATAACAACATCAAAGCCAAATCCTCATCCTCAAACTTCACATCAAGATTCAACACGTCTGCTACTAATTGATTAAAAATAGTGATGTGTGCATTCATAGTAGTACCTTGTTGGTAGTCAAATCGGAACAATCTTTTCTTCATCAGGAGCTTGTTCTGACAACTCTTCTTCATAAACTTGTCCTCCAATGCCTTCCACAGTTTGTGTGCAGAAGTCTCATTTTTTACAACATACTTCTACTGTCTGGACAGGCAAGATCGAATAGTTCTGCACGCCAACCGATTCATGATGCTCCAGCCTTTCTCATTTACCTCTTCTGGTTTCTCTTCCTCAATAGCAATATCAAGACCTTGCTGAAAAAGAGAGTCCAAGACCTCTCCTTGTCACATGCCAAAATGGCCAATGCCATCAAATATTTCCACCGTCAATTTCAAAGTGGACACCGAGAACCTCGACCATGATGACGAAGAGCCTGACACCCCGGATACATCCTTCTCTTCTTGATTTTCCATTACAGACTCAGAATATAGTATTCAATATTACAATATTACAAAAAAGACAACCCAAGGACGAACCTTCGGCTCTTGATACAACTTGTTAGGAAAATTGGGTAATTTCCCCACTAAAATAATACAACTAGTGAAATGAACCAGTATAAAATAAATGAACTAGACAAAACACTAACAGAGCTACCCGACAAATAATATTGAATACTATACTACTACAGAAAAGAAAACAGCATAATACCAATAAATAGAGCGAAAAAATAAAAGAGATAAAGAGGAACAACACACTCGAAAATTATTACTTATTAGAGTTCGACCAATTTCACCTAATCTCTGAGCACAACTGAAACAGTCCGTTATTATTAATGAGGGAGAAGATATTACAACTTGGAATGAATCTACAGTGAATGAGGAAAGGTTAATTTATAACCCTCAATCCTCCTCCCAAACAATGAACCCACCGATGTGGGACTTGGGAATAAGTCAAAAAAGTGAACAAATGGTACCATTGTTAATCACTTTTCTAGTTCTCTTATGAACAAACCCTCAGGCATTTTTTTCACCTCGTCCAATTTATTTCCGAAAGATACTTGGATCATTTACACAAGAGCTTTTATTCATGTTTGTAACAATTTGTCCTTGTTTCTATACATATCAAACTACCTAATAGTGCTGAGATTCAAACTAAAATTTTTTTCTCTAAATTTCTCTTTCTCACCAATGTGATTTACATTCAATCTAAGCTAGTACATCTCCTTTTCGTTCTTTCTAAGGATTGAACTGCATATTTACTTACTAAGCCAGTCACCCCAAGACCATTTCAGTATCTAGTTTCCAAGTTTGGAATGATTCACATCCATTCCAACTTGCAGATTTTTTATTTCTTTTTATGGGCAAAGAGTATTTAATTTAAATTAAAGGGACACTTCAAAGGTGTCCCAACCCTTTTCAAAAGCAAAACCAGAGTCTAATAACTATGGTCAAGCTTTGGCTTCCTCAAAAATTAGAGTTACTTCAAAGAATAGAAAAAAAAACTACTACTGCAGCTGCTGCTATAGATTATGCAGCATTCTTAGATTGTTCAGAGATGTGCCAAATTCAGTTCCTTGACTATATGTGCAAGGCTTTTCCCTGAAGCAACACCTGCTTACTTGGTGATCAATTGAATAAACTTAAAATGTTAATTTGTGAGTTTTAAAATTAGAAGTTATTAGAAAATAGTAGAATGGGAGTTTGAATAGGTGAAAGGTCAAAAGTTGTGAGTGGGATTTTAATTATGTTGTTAGAGGGGTTTTAAGGCCATAATGAAGATTTTTTCTAGAAGAGCTTCCTAAAGCCTATAAATAGGATGCTCTCTCAGTTATAAGATACACCACAGAAAGAAATACAATTTAGAGAGTTTTACAATAAGATAATGTTTTTCTTTAGAGAAAATCCAAGTGTGAGTGGTTGTTGATTTTAACAATCAATACCTGCCTCAAAATCCTGCATAATACCAGCACCTGCAGAATTGGCCACTTCCCCTGCACAAAAGCAACCTTACACCACACAAACTACACCAAACCACTTTTTAGGCAACTGCAGCACTTATACCCTTCTTTAAAACCAGCATCAGCATCTACCACCGCTGCATATTTGTAAAAGGCACATGTTTTACTCAAAACAACCTCCAGTAGCACCATCCCGCTCCCACACTCCAATCATCCATCCAGGACCAAAACTATCTGCATCAGGGCATCAAACTAACACATATATGCAGAAAAAATTGTGGAAACCTTGAACTTCCAGCTGCCAAGGATTGCACATCTCTGGAGCCTCATTCAAAGCTCCAGCTTGCAGATGCTAACATATATGCTTCTTAACTTTACGGTTTACCTTCAACAATAGTTAGTTTTTCTTTCTTTGATCTTACAGCTAGTAGTTTTTTGTTAGCTGTGTCAGCTTGTGAAAACATCTTTACGATTGATATAAAGCTTCTTGTAATTGATCACAAAGTAAATATACCTAATGCATTTTTACTCATGTTCATTTTTTTTTTTCTCATTGCCCAACTACTTTACTGTTGGGAATCACCATTCTCTAGAGTTATTTCCTAGGATTCCAACCGACAATAATTGTCTTAGATTTTTTAATGTTAAAAGATTTCCAACTCTCAAGTGCCTGCCAGAACTGATGAACACCCTCACTGGCCTTCAAGAATTGAGTGTTTATGAGCTTCCATGTCTGGAGTCATTTGTAGACGAGGGCTTGCCTTTTTCTTTTTTTTATCAGCAACACAGAATATATTAAATAGGTAATACTAGGTGTATTTCAAACCATATAAAAAATGTTATATATACACAACATACCATATAAAAAATACCCAACCAAAACTATGTCCAAAGCTATCAACCAATATCAACCTAGTAGGATTTGTTAACTCCTTTGACAAGTGTACCAAGTCAATTGTAATACTTTGTCTCAATAGATGAATGTTGAACCCTCAAGAAATTTTTTTTTTAATATTTTATTTCATAACATTGCTAAACATCGCAATATGTAAAATAATTTGGTAAGAGATAAATTGAAATTGTTTAAAGAATTTTTGCTCGCAAATTAAATAAAAACACAATCAATAATTATAAGAATTTAGTTAATAAAATTGTGATTCAAGTTAAGTTAACCTTTCTCACTTTGTATATAACCTATTTTGGGGCTTTAGGCAAGTGACATCTCGTTTAAGCAAGATGTCAAATTAAAAAAAAAAAAAACTTTCTCTTTGCAGCAATCTTGCTCAGGCGAGTCTTGGGCGAGAGTTGAGTGATCCTGAGTGAGCTTGGCACTTGGTCTCTGGAGCATTCTTGCTTGAACAAGTTCTGTGCAATTTCTAGACGCTTGGACGAGCATTGATACTGGAACAAGGTTTTCCTTTGGACCATTCTCGCCTAGGTGAGACAAGCTTGCCTGAGCGAGATTCCTAGATGTCCAACTTCTTGTTTTCTATCTTCTAATGCCTTTCTATTCGTCCTCTAGCCCTCTGCTCTATCTTTCCTGAGATTAATCAAAATTGGGATCAAATGCCTTCATTAATCTCATGATTCAAAAATATATAATTCAAGTCTAAATTTCTCATATTAGGATTGAGTCATGGATTAATCAATAATTAAGATTCATAAGTGCCTAACCTTTTACATGATATTTCACTAAATTATGGCACTTATCAATATGGTGTCCCTTATAGTCAATATTTCCCTCCTCCCAATACCCAGCCTACCATGTACTATACAAAGGCAACGTGGAGACTATGATAGAGGAGAGTCACGAAAAGTACACAACAAACCTTTGCCTTTCAACTTACGAACACTTGAGGTCTTTTATTGTTGGGCACTCACAATAGCATCCTTCACTCAATGGTGTACTTAGTTTCTTAATTTTCTTTTACAAGTAACCATTGGAGGAGATGATCTTGTAGATGCCTTGATGAAAAAGCAATTGCTTTCAACTTCTCTTGTGTCACTGTGCATCACTTGATGAAAATCTACAGATTGCAAACTGTTAGTTGTTGCCACAAAAGAACTGCTTCCTCTTTCTCTTTCTGTCCTTAGCATCAGTGAATGTAAAGATCAATAAAAAAAAAAACAAAGTATTCATTTGAACAACCACAAAGATTATCAGAATTTATAACTTGTCTTACTCATGGTAAATCTTGTTCCATTTATTTTAATTAATTTTTGTTGTTGAACTTGTATGCCTCAATGTTCAAAACTGCTCCTCTGTTTCTCAATAATATGTGTTGTATTATGCTGCTTGGTTTATACATTTATTGTTTAGCATCAGATTTCAGTATCTTTATATTATGTTATCAAATATTCATTAATTGTAATCATGCTTAAAATGGAGAATTGATGGGTTTAAAATGGCTTTTAGGGGAGCAGTCTGTTATCTAACAAAGGTAGCTTTTCACCTGATTAAAAAAAATGATAAACTCTTTGGCACTGCATTACAAAAAACATAAACAAAAGATGTACGAAAAATAACCTAACAAACCTGAGATAAACCTTCCATTAAAAATTAATGTCTTCTGGAAATATATTTTTGCTTGAGCTAAGCACTTTAATCGAGAAAATATGTATGGAATTTAAAAATAGAGTGATTGTGGGTGGATCATAACGCACTTCGATATTACATAAAAAAAAAATTTAATCTTTGCAGCACTAACCTGTTTTTTTTAATATAATAGAGAGTCTATTCTCTTTACACCAACTCTTTTCCGTTCTTAAAAAGTTAAAGGTTTTATCGTATTACAACTTTTTCTCTATCAATTGTCTTATTATAACTTATAATTTGTCATGTAAATGTTGATACAAAATATTTATATAGCTTTTTTATCCTGAAATTTCTTATCAGACTCTTGCTGAGATTATAAGTCCATAAATAATTGTAATTTTAACATCTTAACATTATTGCTTTTGAAGAGTTGACTTCAATTCCTTTGATGGAGTTCGCTTCTTCATCATCATCGTCTTCATCCTTCTTAAGATCAGAACCCCAGTTCATATACGATGTGTTCATCAACTCTTGGGGAGAAGAAATCGGTAGAAAGTTGGTTTCTCATCTTCATTCTTTCCTTTTACAAGTTAAAGTAAAAACTTTGATTAAGGAGGAGAATCTGCAGGAGGGAATGGAGCTGGAAGAACACATGCGAGAAATAGCAGCCTCTAAGATTGCAATAATCGTTTTCTCCAAATCATACACTGAATCTACCTGCTGTCTTCTTCAGCTTGAAAAAATCATTCAATGCTACGAAACTTTTGGCCAAATAGTTCTGCCCATATTTTACGAGATTGACCCACTGGTCGTACGTGATCAGAAGGATAATTTCGGAAAAGCGTTGGAAGAAGCTGCACACAAAAGCTATTCAGGAGAGCAACTGGAGCATGTATTGTCCAGGTGGAGCCGTGCACTCACCACAGCTTCAGGTATCAGTGGTTGGGATGTCAGAAATTTCAGGTAAACTGATTAATCCTTCGTACTTTCTTCTGTTTGAGACTGAATGAAGCATATGCTAAGGTTTTCGTAATACATTACCCTTCATCTTCAAGGCATGATGCTGAACTTGTGGAGAAAGTTGTTTTCCGCGTTCTTGAATTGCTAGACTATGAAGACTTGTCTATTACCCAATTTCCTGTTGGATTAGACTCCCGGGTGGAAAAGGTGATTGGATGTATTGAAAATCATTCCACCAAAGTCTGTATGATAGGGATATGGGGAATGGGAGGATCAGGTAAAACTACCATAGCCAAAGCCATCTATAATCGAATTTACCGTCTATTCATTGGTAAGAGTTTTATTGAAAATATTAGAGACGTTTGGGATCAAGTAGATGGAAGGCATGTTGATTTGCAAGAAAATCTTCTTTATGATATCCTAAAATCCAAGCTCGAGGTCGAAAGCGTTGGAATGGGAAGAACTATGATCGAGAATGCACTTTCTCGGAAAAGGTTGCTGATTGTGCTCGATGATGTGAATGAGTTTGGCCAATTAGAAAACCTATGCGGGAATCGTAAATGGTTCGGTCAAGGAACTCTGATAATCATTACAAGTAGAAATTTTCATGTACTGGACCTACTCAAACTTGATTGTGTTTATAAAATGGATTATATGAACGAAAATGAGTCCATTGAGCTTTTTAGTTGGCATGCCTTTGGAGAAGCAAAGCCAAGAAAAGACTTTAATCAATTTGTAAGAAACATGGTTGCTTATTGTGGAGGACTACCACTAGCTCTTGAGGTCCGTGGTTCCCTTTTAAGTCGTAGAACAATGGAAGAGTGGGAAAGTGTATCGCCAAAAGAAATAATAATTCCCATTCATCAAATTCAAGAGAAATTGATGAGAATAAGTTTTGACGGTTTAAGCAATATGGAAAAGGATATATTTCTTGATGTATGTTGTTTCTTTGTTGGTAAAGACAGAGGCTATGTCACAGATATACTAAATGGATGTGAACTACATGCTGATAAGGGAATAACAGTTCTTATAGAACGTGGTCTTATAAAAGTTGAAAGGAACAATAAACTTGAAGTGCATCCTTTATTACGAGACATGGGAAGAGAAATTATTCGTCAAAGTTCCCCAAAGGAACCAGGGAAAAGGAGTAGATTATGGTTTGAGGATGATGTAAAAGATGTACTGAAAGAGAATACTGTAAGAACATTCTTTATATGATTTTGACACTTATTTTGAAAGTGCTTTCTTTTTGAAGTGCAATGCATGTGTTGTTAACCTGTTACGCTCAGCATTAAGTATTGATGATCAACAGATATTGAGAGATTTCGCAATTGTATGTCTTTGCGATATTCATCACAGGGAACAAACGCTATCCAGGGATTGTCCCTGAAACTGCACTCAACCAGCCGAGATCGTTTCAAAGCTCATGCTTTCAAGGAAATGAAGAGATTAAGACTGCTACAACTGGATCATGTACAACTTACTGGAGATTATGGATACTTTTCTAAGCAATTGAGATGGATTTGTTGGCAAGGGTTTTCTTCTAAGTACATTCCAAATAACTTTCATATGGAAAATGTAATTGCAATTGATTTAAAACATAGTCATCTTCAACTCGTCTGGAAACAACCCCAGGTAATTATTACATTCTTTTTTTTCTTTTAAAACTCACATGTTAATTAAAATAGATATAGTATAATTGGTTCCGGTTATAACTATTGCATTTTTCTATTTTCTTCTGTAATCTTTTGCAAAATAACTATCTTTTTGTAGGTTTTAAAGTGGCTAAAATTCCTTAGTCTTAGTCACTCCAAGTTCTTGAGAAAAACACCTGAATTTTCAGGACTACCAAGTCTTGAAAAGCTCATTCTAAAGGATTGCCCAAGTTTGTGCAAGGTACACAAATCCATTGGAGATCTCCGAAATCTACTACTGATAAATTTGAAAGACTGCACAAATCTAAGCAATCTCCCCAGAGAGATATATAAGTTGAAATCTTTAAGAACTTTCATCCTCTCTGGTTGTTTCAAGATTAATATATTGGAAGAAGATATAGCGCATATGAAATCCTTGATAACTCTTGTTGCTGAAAATACAGCTGTGAAAACAAGTGTCTTGCAAGTGTCTTAATGGTTAATTACACAAAATGCACATTACAAATACACAAGCATGGCAGAGTAATTTGCTTTAATGATGAAGATTGACATGGCATAATGTCAAATTTAGGATATGAAGACAAGGTGGAGATTTTTGGGAGTTTTGGTGATGGATTGGAGGTCAAGAACACAGCTGTCTATTTGATGTGTGGTGAATCAAATGACTTGGTAAAAGAACCTTTTGAGTAGTAATTTATAGTTAAGAAATTCAATGTTTATTTTGCCCTGATTCTCACTTCTCGCATTATACCTTCTTGGCTGTGCTTGAGGCTAAATAATAAATAGTGAAACGTCTGAATGATATTCAGTGTAGGGATAATTTCCTACGACATCTCATACATACTTAAGTTGATAGTCACATTAAGAGAAACCTAAATCGAGATTAAAGAGAATATAGATACGTTCTTAAGTTTCATGCTACTTAGAGCCATAATAAATAAATAACAATCATAAGATACGATACATTGATTATTGTTCATTTACTACTATATTTATTACACTACTGATGAATAACGAGCTACCACAATCTGAGGAAGTGCAACTGCTTATTCTGGAAGAAACTTGAAACCCTTAAAAGAAAAAAAATGTTGAAGACAAGAATGTCCTGTGAATAAAGAATAGATATCAAGAATGCATTTATTATTTTTTATTTTACTTTTCACAGAAAAAATATTTAGTGGTTGTGTATGTAAAAAAATTGGGTACCAAATAGCAGAAACACTGGACCAACCGAAAGTGCCCACACATTTTAGAGAAAATGAAAGTTGGTACAAAAGGATAAGGTTGTTAAAATGTGGATGGCAGAAGGTTTAATTGAGTTCAATAGAAATCAAAGTTTAGAAGAGAATGATGACGAAAACTTTAGTGAACTGGTATCTAGATCATTGATTCGTAGCATATTACCAATACAAGTTCATAAATGCATGATCTCATTAATGATTTAGCCACAACCAAGTGAGTGTCTAGGTAAAGTTCGCCATCTATTTTATAGCAGGGAAGAGTATGATTATAGTAAAAAATTTGTTGCGATTTCAAGAATGCAGGTTTTACGAACATTCATAGCATTACTGTTGAGAAAGAATCCATACCAGACTAATATAGGTTTGTTAGTTAGCTAAAAGTTTGTTCCATGATAATTTGTTGAAGCTAAGGTACTTACGAGTTCTATCCATGTTACACTAAAATCAAGAAGTTACTTGAATAGACATGCAAGCTGTACTATTTGCAAACCTTGCTGCTATCGTGTTGTAAGTATCTACTTGAGTTGCCTCAAGACATAGACAAATTGATTAATCTGCGTCATATGGATCTAAGTGGAACTAAGTATTTAAGAAGATGCCCACAAATTAATTAATGTCTCAAAATTTTCACTTCCTTTGTTTTCAGCAAATAGGAGGGCAAACTAACGGTTGGAGCATTAAAAAATTTTCCACATCTACAAGGAAAGTTTTCCGTATTAAACCTGCAACGTGTTGTAGTATTCAATGATGCTTTTCAAGCTAATTCGAAAATAAGGAGCTAATTGAGGTGTTAGAATTGGAATTGGCCTACAACACTAATGATTCACATATTGAGAGAGAAGTAATGTACGAGTTGGAATTCACATATTGAGAGAGAACTACCTTTTCAGTTGGAAGGCTAATTCTCTCTGCACCTCCATATAACTTTTAGATAGCAAATATAACAGTGACAGTATATGTTAGGGATTTTGTTGAGTGGGTGAGTTGTTCTTATTTTGAAGATTCTGAATCATTGTGGTGGTTATTTGTGAGTGGTTATTGGTAGTTGTGGTTGGAGGTAGCTGTTGGAGGCCGTGAAGGTTACTTGGTGAGTTATGCGTTTTTTTTTTATCATGGTTTTTCGTTTGTGTTTTTTTTTTTTTTTTACGTTTTCTTCTTGTATATCAAATTGCACAAGGCGGAATCCCTTCATTGTTGAAGTGCATATCGAATTGGTCAACTCGAAAGCACAAATCGAATCCAACATTGTATACAGGATTGTACAAGTCGGTTTGTGTTTTAAATTTACAAATCAGTTTGTGCAATTCGGTCATTAGCGCAAAAAAGTAAATCAAATGCGGTTATTTTTCATTTATAAATGCGGTCACAGGACTGCATTTGCTCAGCACGCATTCGTAAATCGTAGATATGCAAATGCGGTCAAAGGACCGCATTTATAAATTAGATTTACAAATTCGGTCATTTGATATAACCGCATCTGTATATTAACCTGAATGAGGGGATGTGGAGCTTGGGTTTATGATTTACGAATGCAGCCTTGTATGAGAAGTCTTCGTTGGTGGCAGCGGCAGCAGTAGAGAGCGGTGGCGGCAGCAGCAGTGGTAGCAGCAGCGGTGGCAGCAGCAGCGGTGGCGGCAGCAGATAGCGCTCAAGCTACAGAGGGAAAAAAAACCAAAACGAAAACAAAAGCCAAAACCAATCAGTGCAACGAACTCAAAAACGAAAACGAAGGAGAATATTACCAAATGTGAAAGAGAAGAAGGCCAATGGGAACGAATGCACGAGCGAACGGGAACCAGCAGCGCAACAGCAAAACGAAAACGAAAAGCGATGAAGAGAAACTGTTTAGCGCATTCAAAAATTTTAGGGTAAAAATTATTTACAAATGCGGTCATTTGGTAAGACCGCATTTGTAAATCACGCGTTTTGATTTACAAATGCGGTCATATGGTAAGACCGCATTTGTAAATCAATATAATTACAAAAATGCCACCGCTTTTTTAACGAATGCGTTTTGGCGCTGGACCGCGTTAAATAATGAGCAGTCTTTTGTTATTTTTGTACTAGTGGGTATACAATGTTAGATCCATTTGTGCTTTCAAGTTGACGAATCTAGTATGCAATTTATAAAAATGTAAAGAATTCAATTTTCTAATATTCGGTATACAATATAATTAAATTACTTTTGTTTTCTTATTAAGTTAAGTGAATTTTTTTATTGTTTTGCTATTTATAAATTTGAATGTTGTAGGTCACTCATTATTTAGTTATGGCTAGGGAATCGGAAATGTGGACGAATAATTCTAAAGAAGTAGAAAAAAATTCTGATATGGATAACTTAATATATTATAAAGCTAGTAAGTATGAATTGGTCGAAGCAGATTATGGTAGTCATTTTAGAACTAATGGGGTAAAACTTATACATTTGGACTTGGATTTGTAGTAGTCATTGTTAGATCTGACACAGCAAATTGAAGACAAGGTAAAAAGATATTTGTGTTGTTAGGTTCTGAGAAGGGCGGTAAGTATATAAAATATAAGCATGAAGTGGATAAGTGTTACAGGTACAAGAAAATGTAACTTTCCATTTCAAATCGGGGTAAACCTTTTGGGAAAGGTGCAAATTGGGTTGGGTATTGAAGGTATTGTGTGGTACTCATAGAATTGATCATGTTTTCTCGCTTCTAATCCATTAGGAGCATCATTTTGGTGTACTTGTTAATGATCCTCATACTTTGACTTACTTTCCTTCCTTGACACGAGGATGTGGTGGTTCTTGTGTTCGATCTTAGTCTTCCTCAACTTTCGGTAAGGGTCATAACCATGGTCGTAGTTCTGAAGTGTGTGCTCATTGTGATTGTCTTGGTCACACTATTGAAACTTTTTTTAAGAAATATGGATATCCTCCTCAGATGCAGAATTCTCATTTTCCTAGGATTGTTAGGATTCAGTGTAAATTGATAGAAACACTTACCTGTGAGAATATGAGAAGAAATTCATTAATAAATTGTCATTTAATTGTTTCAGTTGTTATCCTGAAAGTTGATTGTATTTATATCTTGTTGTATTTGAAGTTGGAATCACCATAAATTTCTAATTTAACATGTTGTTTAGTAAATAAAGTTGTTTTATTTATTTATTTATTTTGCATCTAAATATGATTTATTTATATTCATTTACTATGCTTGAGGACAAGAAGGATTCTAGGCTGGAAGGAGTTGATAAGTGCTATAATTCAGTAATATTTCATGCAAAAAGATAAGCACTTATGAACTTTAATTGTTAATAAAGTTATAATTCAACCTCTAATTTAGGAATTTGAGTAGTTTTTACATATTTTTGGATTATAAGATGAATAAGAACGGTTTACTCCCAATTTTGTGCTAATTTCAAGAATCTAGGGGAAGATGGAGATAAAAGGGCTAAAGGAGAATGGATAAGTTAAAGACAAGATGAAAAGACAAATTTTGAGTATTGAAAACTCGTCAAAACTCGCCCAAGACTCTCCCAAAGCTCGCTTAAGTGAGTTCACTCTAGTGAAGTTGGGCTTTTTCTCGAGAAAATCACTTAAGCAAGCAATATTTCACTTAAGCGAAATGTCAGTTAAATCAAACCCAATTAGGTTAAATAGAAGGCGTGAGACAAAATCCGAGACATCATTGGAAGGACAATTAGAGATAGAAAGAGGACGCACCTATCAAGGAGGAACACTCTGGATCTTCTTTTCTTGCATTCCATGCTTGTAATGGTCAATATGAGTGGCTAAGGATCCCCTTTGAAATTGGGAGTAATTTGTTCAAACTCTTATGTATTAAGGTGATATTTATTTATAATACTATGTTCTTGACTGCTGATTGGTTTTATCATTTGAACAAGGAAAGTCTGTTGGTCGGCCTCGACCTTATCAACAAACTTTAGAGACAAATGTAGAATTCGGGAAGAAGCTTGTAAGTTACGGGTGGCCAGGAGATATAACTCGAAAGTGAAGCCAAGGCATTTTCAGAAAGGTGATTTGGTATGGCAAATGCGTAAGGACGCCCGAAAGGATAGTGGAAAATTTTCCAGTAATTGGGAAGGACCATTCCTTATAGCTTGGTGGAACGTATTACTTAGAATATTTGTCTGGAAAAAGTGTACCGAGAACGTGGAATGTCACGCATCTCAAATTTTATTACAGTTGAACATTAATAAAGACAGTGTACTTTTTCCTCGTTCGGTCATTTTTACTTAAGGAGGGTTTGCGACCGAGAAAGTTTTAACGAGGCACTATAAAATTCTACATTTGCTTTGGTTATTTCTTATATACCATACACACGCATACTGCCAAAGTCAATACAATGTTACCAACAGTCAGAACAAATTATCCTTTCTCAACTACCGGTCAGTAAGAACACACTGCAAAACGATCGGAATTCACTAGCCTCATACGGCTAACGAAATATTACTTAAAGTAATCCAAAAACCCAGCCTCGTACGACTAACAAAATATTACTTAAAGTAATCCGAAAACCTAGTCTCCTACGCCTATCAAAATATTACTTCAAGTAATCTGAATACCTAACCTTGTACGGTAATCCAAATATTATTTAAAATAATTCGAACATCTAGCCTCATACGACAATCGAAATCTTAGCGAAATCCTATTGTTACACTCGAACGCACAATGAATCTAATTTGTAACGTGTTAAATTTAACATATATTTTGCATACCGCGAACATTAGAGCAATGTATTTTAAATTCAGAATAGTCATCCTGACAACCAGTAAAGGGTTATATTCAAAATGATAGAAAATAAAAGATTGTTCAGTGCCCACATGCCGGGACCAGCATAATTTCATCTATACAATTATTTCTTCAAAGGACGGCTCCGCATCTGGGCTGGGTATTCCAATTTCACCCTCTATTTCCTTCATCTCTTCATCACTTCCTCCACCAGCCTGCACCAGCTGCCCATCCACGACATCTTTTTCAATATCATACCGATCGTCCTCAGCTGATATGCCATGAAAAAATGCTGTCTGACGAAGCCCCAAGCAGAAATACTCTTCACTGATTCGCAGCATGAAAGTTTGGCACTTCTCTACCTCAGTTGCTAGTGTCTTCTCTCTCTCGTCCATCTCTTTCACCTTTTCAGACTCAGCCTCTAAGTTAGCCTTGACCATTTCATGCGCTCGGGTGGTCGACATCCTTTCCCATTCCATCTTGGCCTTCAAAACTTCGTTTGCCTCCAAGGCCGCCTTCAGTGAATAAGAAGATTCGGTCAATTCCTTCTTGAGCTTGGGAATCACTGCAGTTGTAATCCTATCCAACTCTTCACCCAAGGTACGACCTACCACCAACAACCGGCTCTGAAGTTCCAACTGCTCCGCAATCAAGTTCTTGGTCGATATACTCGCCAAGAGACTTTCATCTTCAGGAAGCAGCTCAACATGCACGCCCGACGCCATGTTGAGACTTGGTTCCAACATTGAAGGTTGGCCCAAAGTCAACCGCAATGGTCCCATTTTTGCATTCGATGGACTTCCCTTCGCTGGACGACCCCTTTTCTTATTCACTGGAGGGGCAACATCAGCAGGCACAATGTCAACTGGGATAACCGAACCGCCCGCATTACGTTTTCCCGTGGTATCCAAACTGCCCAACTTTCTATTCCCCGCTTGGCGGCGTAAATTGTTCATGTGGGCCGCAAGGGATGGGTCCGTACGAGTCATAATCTCTGAAAAACACAAGTGAATCAAAACACCATTAACGAAGTGAACAATTTAATCATACTTAGAAATCCACATACCCGTAAAATCCTCCCACTTCTCAGACAACCCATACAAAGATATCAACTCCCTCGTCGGTAACTTATACGGGAGTTGGTCGAAAACTACAAGCATCGCTTTGTCCAGAGGCATCATAGCCGATCGGGGACTAGTATTAAGGACGGTTGGATTCTGAGTCCAATGAAACGGGAATTTAGTTCCTCCTGTCGACGTATAAAAGTAATCCCGGCCATCCAATTCCACAAAAATTTTGAAGTACTTCTCTTTAAGGTTTTCATATGACGTAGTGTACGTTACAAAGCGCACACTACCAGGCCGACTTGACAAGGATACCCAACTCACTGGGGTGCTAGGATGCATGTTGTAGTAAAATAGAAACGCTTCGGTCGTGGGCATGATTTCGAAAAGGGTGCATATCATGCGGAATGCTTGTAGAAAAGCCCAGGAGTTAAGGTGCAATTGGGTGGGTGCCACATTGAGTAGACGGAACACATCCATTGTAAACTCATCGAATGGCAGAACGACATGTAAATCCGTAAAAAAATGTATTATAAATAAAGAAAAAGTTTTGGGGCGCATTCTCCCGACTGTGGCACACCCGGTTGGTATACCCACAGATATCAGCCATTACCACGTCGGCGGGCATGTCTGACCTAACAAATGACACCCTCGCTAAAAATTTATCTAAACTCTCTAAGTCCCTAAACTTTGTGGAAATGTTTAAAACACTTCGGTCAACTCACTCGTAACTCGGACTTTCTGACCCACTCGCACTCCCCGTACTCCCAGATGTAGAAGGACTATTTTTAGACGACTCGATACACACTACACTATTGGAAGAGTGTTCAAAAGACATCACTAACCTTCAAAGAGGACGCACAACTAGCAAACAAAAGGAAAGTTGAAGAACTCGGCACTTCGAGCTACTCGAACTCTACAAGGCACACAAAATGCGCAAACTTTCTTCTTCATGCACTATTTATAGTTTCCTTTCACACAGCCAGGGTTAACCGCCACCGTCGGATTCATCTTCATCCTACGGCTCCCCTCACCAGGCATCCCAATCGCCACTCCATCTCCACCATCAGATCCATCTCAACACTGTATACGTGAAAGTAAGTGTCCCATCGTTCTGCCGCATTAAATGCCTCTAACATACCTCAGGAACTCCAATAGCCATGTTCGACTCTTCATAATTTCTTTTCTTCGAGCCTGGGAGGCAAGTATACCGGTAGGCATCGAACGATCCCTCCTCGGCCTATGTGGCCAACAGAACACCATCTCACTAAATGCTAATAGATAACCAGTTATAATTAGAGTTAAAAGAGTCAATGCACACTCCGAAGAATTCGAGAAGCATATCCAAACGTGATATGTGCTCCCTGATATTGCGGTATACCATGCATGTCTGTTAATAATTGACATATGGCCCATCAGAGTCAAGGCCTAAGGTAATTCTATAAATACAGTTCTCAAGTCAGAAGCAAGGTACATTTTTCTAATCACTTGACTTAGCATACTTGAGAACACCCACTTACTTGAGCATCGAAGTACCTTTTGCAGGTACCTCCCCTGCCCGACCGAGGAGTAAGAAGGATACTTCGAAGATTGATAGGAACGAAGAGACCGATACGTCAACAATTGTATACTCAACAACAGGAAGTGCTTGGGCCCCTCTCTCCACACAAGTATAGAAAGGACCAACATCAAACATATGCTCAAGTTGTTAAGAAAGAGAATGAAAGGAATGCTCAGAAGACAGACGCTAGTACAATTCATTTTATGGTCAAGGAGGAATCTATGAAATGGTTGGAGAAATGTTATATTGGCAAAACATTAGAGGCAAGTAATGTGCAAACAGTGAAGGAGTTTCATCTTGGGGAGGCTTAACTTTATTAGAGTGAGGTATCTCGGGGAGGACAATAGAAGAAAACAAAGAGTGGTTCGAAGAAATTTTCGAATCCACATATTTCCCTGGAGAATTGCATCAACAAGCGAAGATCAACAAAATGGAGGTGCGCAATCGAGGAAGGCATGGAATGCGATTATCAATTCGTGATTCAACCCAGACGAAGGAGATGGAGTTCAAGGAGGCGATAAAAACCTGAGTACCTCAAGGAGCAAAGACAGAGAGTATAATGGCCAAAAATAAGAAGTAGATCAGATGAGGATGAGGTGGAAACTAAAGGAACAATTCAAAGGGGATCAATGATGACTATTTTAGGGCAAGTATAATAATTTGTCCCCACCAATTCAATTATTAAGTATAAGTTTCACTAAATAGAAAACAAAATAATAATTTGTTGGAAGTTTGTTAGGTATGATTACAAGAATTATAAAGAAATCAAAGTAAAAAGTTTGTTGGTTCAATTGGAAAAATTGGGATTGGAGTTCATCCTTCTTACTCTCTTGTATTTTGAAAAGCATAATAATATTCTATCATTTATATCAATTTTTTGTCTATAAAATTATTAAGAGAGTCTTATAAATATTAATTCCTCACATATTTATAAAAACTCTATATCCTTATGATTAGATGTTGATGGCAATTAATATTTCAAAATATATTCCTAGCATTCAAATATGTTAAAGCATTATCCTTTAGATAAAAAACTTAGAAATACTTTTTCAGTCAAATCTAAGGATCAAAATCATGGTAAACAAGTCTTATGAATAAAATGACAATACCAATCATCAATCAAGAATAAGACATGTCATTTATTTTTTAAGTGTAGAGTTGTTTGGCTTGGGTATGTTATTAATGTGTTGGGAAATATAAGGGGCAATAGTTTATTGGATTATGAAGGAAAGAAGAATTATGGTAAGTTATACAGTTTATGGTTGAGAGGGGTGGTTTGATGCAGGTACGTGCCTAGTACAACACTAAGACGGGCTAAAGGAGGCAATAAAGATGGAGCTGGTAAGGCAAAGGACGAGTGAGATTCAAGATTTGGAAGATGCAGAGAAAGCAAATCAGATTGGTGTGGAAGAAGATTCTGTTCGGCCAAAGAGGGAGCTGAGAGGGAGTGGGAGACAGTTGTGTTCTTGACGACCAATCCATCACCAAAACTCACAAAAATCTCCACCTTGCCTCCTGATCCTAAATTTGACACTATTTCAAGCCAATCTTCATCATTAAAGGAAATTACCGTGCCATGGTTGTGTATCTGGCATGTGCAATTCGTGTAATTAAGAATTAAGACAGTAGTAAGTTTAGGTTCAATGATTTTGGAGGTTGATAAATAAACAACACACAAAGCCATTCCCTTCACGACACGATCTTGGGCACAGTGAAAGAAACAGAATATCCATCACCCATATGGGCCAACCAAATAGGATCATTGTCACCTGGGAGATAAGCATCACATGACTCACTGCTTGCAAATACCTGTATCATGTGATAAACAAGGGCATATTTAGTTAAACAAGAATGTTATACATGATTAAAACAAATCTGGTTAATAGTTTTGTTGTATATACATCCCATCTTTTCTTTAGTGATTTAGAATGCATTTATGTTTCTGTCTCTTAGTTTATATTTCTACTATCAATGGGAATAAAGCAATCATGAAGCTAGTAAAGCAAGAAAGTGGAAATCAATTTGATAGTACTTAGTATAAGCATAATGACTTGTTAGTTGATTACTAAAATCAGATACTTTTAGATGAAGTCCTAGTGCTAAAAGTTCAGTATTCTAGTTTCTACTAATACTTCATTAGGATTATTTTATGTTTTCAGAAATAATAGCTAAAATGATGGTTAAGGTAGTAAACAAAGGTAAACCTAGAGAAGAACCTTAGGTATGAATTCGCTTACAGTATTGAAGAATTCTTTGTATCTTCCAACACCAGTAAGAAAAGACTTGAGGTGATTCTTTGAAATTGCTGATTCTGTAATATTTCCACCATATTCGACCAGTATACTTTTTACTTGTTCAGATAGATGAAACTCAGGGTCACATGCCACCAGAACACTTCGGATATTCGCAAGGTTTCTAAGAAATGGTGCTATATCATCCCAGCTATTATCCTCCATATCCATGAAGGAAATAATATCAGATAGGGGATTCATTGTTGGCGACATCCGAGATCGAATGATAGAAGAAAAAAGATTATGTGACAATCCCTCATATTCACGTAGGGATATAAATCCAATGCTTTTTGGGCTTACAATTGTAAAAGGAAATTGTTTCATAGTTGTATTTTCAGCAATTGTAGTTATCAAGGATTTTATTCGCACTATATCTTTTTCCATTAGGCCAATCTTCGAACAACCAGATAGAATCAGAGTTTTTAAACATTTCAGCTTATATATCTCTTTGGGAAGATTGCTTAGACTTGTACAGTCCTTCAAATTTAGCAGTATAAGATTGCAGAGACATCCAATAGAAGGGTGTACTTGGCTCAATCTTGGACAATCTTTGAGAATGAGCTGTTCAAGACTTGGTAGTCCGGAAAAGTCAGGGGTTTCTATCAAGTACTTGGAGTGACTAAGATTAAGGACTTTTAGCCACGCCAAAACCTTCAAGAAGATAGTTTTTGATAAAATATTAGAGAAGTAAATGAGAAAACGAAATAGTTATAAGTGGAAGCAAATAATGATTTTAAAAGAGAATGACACGTAATAAAAACCTGGGGTTCTTTCCAAACGAATTGAAGAAGACTGTGTTTTAAGTCAATCACTATTGCATCATGCAGATAAAAGTCGTTAGGTAGGTATTCTGAAGAAAACCCTCGCAAACTGATCCATCTCAGTTTCTTAGAATGGTACTCAATGACTTCAAGAACTAGAGGTAGTCCTCCACAATAAGAAACTACTCTTCCTGCAAGGAAACCGTATTCTTCGTTTTGGTTTTGCTTCTATAAATGCGTGCCAACTAAGAAGCTCAAGGGAATCCTTTCCGTTCATTAACTTTACCTGAAGAACAGAATCAGCTTCATATATCCTCACTAGGTTTTCAGGTCTTGTTGTAATGATTATTACACTTCCTCCTCCGAACCAATGACGACATTCCCATAGTAATGGTCCATTAAACTCAGACACATCGTCAAGTACAATGAGCACCCTTTTCCCAAAAAGTCTTTCCCGAATCATACTTCTTCCCATCTCAAAGCTATCTACATCTACCTTTGTTTTTAGGACATCCGAAAGAAATTGTTCTAGTAAAGGAAGATTCTCTCTTATTCCGCTAACTTGTCCAATATCTTCAATGAAACTTTTCTCCGTGAATGTACCATGAATTTGATGGTAAATGGCTTTAGCAAGGGTGGTTTTACCAGACCCTTCCTGTCCAGATATCGCTATCATACAAACTTCCGTGGATTTAGATTTGATGGTTCGAATCAGATCCTCCATGTGCAATTGTAATCCAACTGGAAATTTAGTAGCAGATAAGGCTGCTAAATTAGGAATGGTCTTAACAATTTTGTCCACTAGTTCAGCATCACTCCTTCAAGGTCAATAACAATTATAGAAAAGTTATGTATTACCAAAATTGAAGTACAGGCTTAGTAAGTGAGTGATTTACCTGTAATTGTTCCCATCCCATCCAAAGAAATTTGCAGCTTTGGTGAGTGCATGGCTCCATCTGGACATGCCATGCCTTAGTTGTTGCTGTGAGAATGTTTGGTGTGCAGTTGCTTTGAAGGCTTTTCCAAAATGACCCTAAAGACGTACATCAGATGGCTGAATTTCGTAATAAATGTCGGCAATAAGTTTGGTGCCATTTGATGATTTGTTGAAGCTGATGAAGACACCAAGCAGATTGTGAATAGGATTTGGTGAAAACAACAATTGCTACACGAGAGAGATTGAGAATAGGTTGTTGGATATGAATTGGGTGGAGTGCATTGGGGTGGTGAAGGAAAGTGGTGAAGCCAACAGCAGAGAGGGCAGAATCCAGATGAGAAACAAATCTCCTTTGGATGTCTTCTCCATAAAAGTTGATGAGCACATCGTACATCTGCGGAAGTTTGGACGATGAAGACTCTAATTCCATGGAAGAAATTGATGACGTCATGAAGTGTTAGAAGAGAAAGCAAGCAATAATGGAACACGGTCAAAAAGATGATCTTTACAGACACAACCATTCAAAGTAGCCAAAGATTAATACATTTTCTTATAGTCGTGGAAGCGCGTGAATCGCAGCACCCATTTTACTTTAGCCACTTAAAAAGTTAGACCAACAGCCACTCTGAACCACCGAAAAAACTATTACACTAGTAAGTATATTATTGTTCTAATTATATTCTGTTTTTTTTTTTTTAAACTTTACCTATTCACTTTACTTTTTTGTTTTAAATGCATTATGTTATCTCTCTTTTTATGTTAGGCACGTATCTCTTTAAATTTTATAAGAATAAAAAAAAAAATTCTTCCATGGATTTGCTAACAGCATCTCATAGACTGCAGAGCCAAGACACCTGGATAACTTCCATACACCTGACTCCAGTTAGCATCACCCCCTTCGTACATTCTTCACTTAAATTCATGACCGCATCACCACACTTTGCTGCTTATGCACACTCTCTTACTCAATCTTCCTTCCTCCAAAAAACCTCTCCATAAGAGTACTACGACTGCTCATAATGATACAAAATCCAACCCTTTTAAAGGGCCCAGAGCTGCATAATTTTGCAGAACAATTCAGTACCTGATTTGCACTTACTAATATTTGCTCTTCACCTCCCACTTCTGCACCTTCTTACATGGTCAACCCAAAACACAGATTTGCTATTCCCACTGCCACCCCTTGAGCTTGATTCACTTTGATTCCACACTCAGCATGTTCTGCCATTGCTTTCAACCTCTGCCTAACCCACCCATCTCAGACTTCTTTTGACCAGCAAACTATGCTTCCATTCGGGCCACCCCTACCCAATACATATGACTTTTAATGCATTGGATAGGGTTTAAGTACCAATCCGAGAAGGAATAATTGAAAGAGTGCGTCTTGTATTTCATCCACATCCGCGATCTAAGTTGTACCATGTGGAAAATTTCTTCCGCATGAGGAACCTCTTCTTAAAGATGACAATATTTCTTTGATCCCAAATACCTCTCACCACTGCTACCCACACACCTTTCCAAACCAAATTCCGCTTAATGCTCAGATCTGCTAACTGGAAGTTCTCAAAATACTCTTCCAGTCCATATTTTGTACAAACAGGATGCCTACCCAATTAAAGTAGAGAGACCACACTCGCTGTGCAATGGAGCATTTTAAGAATAGGTGTTGAGAGGACTTATCCAAAGCTTGGAAAAGGGCACATGTAGGTGAACTAATCAACACTCATCTCTTGATTAAACTAATACGTGTTGGGATTCTATCCAACAGAACCTCCAGGCAATAGTCAAGACATTGGGCATTGCTTTGGCCTGACACAGCAGTTGAAACACCCCATTTAGAGGGTCTACGTAGAAATTAGCCAAGCGCTCATAAGCTATTTTAACAGAAAATTCTCCTTTAGCATCCCCTCCCCACACTTGCACGTCCTTTGCTCCCTATTCAAAGAACCCCTAGATATAAACCTGAGCATTTCTTCTTCTTGCACAAATTCCCATTCAAATCTGACCCTCCTCCACCTTAACCACCAATGCCATACTGAGTCTTCCCATTCACCGACCTTGCTCACCGTCAACCCCCTGATCCACAAATAGAGATTACAATCTAGGATACAGAGTATTGAGACTCTTTCTACTAACCCATACATCCGGTTGGATATTATGATTTTGTAACTGCACATAAATGCATGTAACTGCATGTGACCCTTTATTTTTCCTGTTTCAATTGTTGAGTAAATATTTCTAAATAACTGTTCATAAGCATTTAGGAGACAGTTACTGAAAGTATTATAAATGTAATTGTTAGCAAAGATAATAAAATATCTTGCTCTGTTTTATTCTCTCAACACCAACAATTGGTATCAGAGTTATCTTCTTGAGGGATCTGTGAGGTTAATAGAGTGTACCAATGGAAGGAGGGTCTAATTTTTCAGTAATGGCACCACCAGTCTTCGATGGAGACAATTATCAGATGTGGGTTGTACGTACGGAAACCTACCTAGAAGCATTGGATTTATGGGAAGCTGTAGAAGAGGACTATGAAGTTCAATCCCTTCCAGAAAATCCTATTGTGGCACAAATAAGGTCACAGAAGGAAAATAAGATGAAGAGATCAAAGGCAAAAGCATGTCTATTTGCAGTAGTATCTCCTATGGTATTCACAAGGATAATGTCCTTGAAATCAGCAAAAGCAATCTGGGATTACCTCAAGGCAGAATATGCAAGTGATGAGAGGATTCATGGAATGCAAGTGTTGAATCTAATCAAGGAGTTTGAATTGCAGAAAATGAAGGAGTCAGAATCCGTAAAAGAGTACTTTGACAGACTTCTAAGCATTGCCAACAAAGTCACTACAAAAAATTGTGTAAAAAGTGACGGTTTTAATATGGCGGTTATTAATAACCGCCACAAATTGAAGTATAATACATCATTTTATTAACCGCCACAATTATCTTTCAAAATATGTCATTTTTAACCGTCACAATTATCCTTCAGAACAAAGACAAATTTTGCTTCCCTCATTATTCCCAATTATTTTTAAAAATATTTTTGATAACAAAATTTTTTTATTCCCAATTATTTTTGAAAATCTTATTCTACTATTTCCAATTATTTTTGAAATTGTGGTTTGAGTATTCCCAATTAGTTTTGAAAATGTAGTTTGACTATTGGGAAAGAAAAGTTTCTTCCCTCTCTTTACTCTCTTCCCTCTCTTCGCTATCTTCCTTCTCTGTGCCTGAGTGCCTAAACACTGAAACCCTCACGAACCCTCACAAACCCGCCCTAATCGTGAAGCTCCTCACGAACCCTCACTCAAATCCTCACGAACCAATGTGAGCCCTAATCGCGAAGCTCCTCACGAACCCTCACTCAACCCTCACGACCTTGTGTGAGCCCTAATCGCGAAGCTCCTAACGAACCCTCACTCAACCCTCACGACCTTGTGTGAGCCCTAATCGCGAAGCTGCCGAACCCTCACTCAAACCCTCACGAACCAATGTGAGCCCTAATCGCGAGGCTCTACTGACAAACCTTCATGTGGTGGCCCTGGAGGTAGTGGAAGGAGGGCGAAGATTACGCAATTTTCATTTCAACAAGGTTTTTTTCGCCATCTCGTTTCTACTTCTTTCATCACATTCTTTCTGAGATCGATTTATCCAGTGTTCTTTGATTTGATTGGATTGGATTGGATTGGTTTTCTTCTGTTGATTTTTCGGTTTGCTGTCTTAATATTTTGATAATTTCTTGTTATCTGGATATCCTGAGATCCTCTGGAAGAGGAAACCTGCATTTTTTTCCAACCCTATCTATTATTTAAATTATTTTCCCTCAATTTTAAACTTGAGCAGACTAGGTAGTGCAGGATGCACCATTGTAGTATTGGATCTATCTAAAGTGAAATAAGTAATTGAAAATAGAAAATGTCTGAGGCGCAGACAGTTGTTTAGCATTTCCTCCAACTAGAAACATGGTTGATTAGTTATCTTCCTAACCCTGCCTAGTTGGTGGGGCACTTAGGCCAACAAAATAAAATTAAATGATACAAGAATATCTTCTGTTCATTCCTACAATACTCCTAACAACCAAAGCATCTCATATCAGAAAACTATGAATGCATTAAAGCTATGGAAAATAATTTCAAACCAAATCTAATTGAGTGAAGACAAACACTAAAGTTTGAACGCAATATGGTGAGACTTGATCTGCATGGATAATTTAATTAGTATTTTTTGCAGGCCAGTAGATGAGTCTATGAAGGAAATACCACTCATATTGGTTTCTACGTATTGGGCCATCTTGCTTGGTATTTGTTTCCCACATTCTAATACTATAATATAAAATAATGGACCATACACCATATGCACATGTTACCTCCTACTTGGTTGGCCCCACCAAAATTTTATTCTAAAACCAGTTGCCCCGCTGAGTGATCTTAAAAACTTTTTTGTAGCTGCTCACATTAGTTCCCTATTTTTGTTCTCCACATGCCGTTGTTGCTTTTATTATATATCTTTTTTCCTCTCCCTTTTCTACCCACGAAAAAGTAGATGAGGTCTCTTTCAGTTACACACATCAACCACAATGTTTAATACGGAAAAGGTGAAGAAAAATATAAAAGGGCATCTCCATAAATCTTTTTAACAATCATGAGTGTCTGGTACTTAGAGAAGCCAAGTCAAACCAAAATTTCTGCTTGCTGGGTGCCTACTCTTGGACCATGCAACGAATTATACAAAAAAAATGGTAATGGTATGCAAATCCTTGAAATCGTGGAAGGGGAATGGAGTTTTGAAAATGGATTATTGGAAGAAAACGATGAATGGTCTGTGCATAAATGTGTGTGGGGGTTAGGTATTGGCATGATGGGAAGTGTGTTGAGTGACTCGTGTGGTTACAACAGTTAAGCCTTTGAGCTTTTTTTTGACCATAATATTGGTTGGACCTTTGATGCCCCACACCATCCCTTCCCATGGCTCTCTTATTTTCATTCATCCTTATTCTACAATTTTAGGGCAGTTTACTAGTTTTTGTATTAGTTAGTTTTTTTTATTATTATGGGAGAGATTTGGTTTCTAATACTGGTTTTGTGATTGATCTGGCAGGGAAGGGCCCTTTATTACATACAAAAGGCATTTACTACAACTGCCTCAAAGTTGGAGAAGATTGAATATGGTAAGTGCAGATTATGGGTTTTTTTCTTTGTGGGAGATTGTTGGTCACAGTTGCAAAAGCTGGATAGTGTTTGAGGTATACACTTGGTTTAGTGTTTAGACAGAGCTTAGTTTTGCTTAGCCCTTCCACAAGCTGTATCTTATTTTTATTATAGATGTAGTTTGACTTTTGAAGTTAGTCTTAATTCCTAACCACCCTAAAGTTGCTTTTGGAGAAATTACCTTCATTCATGTCGCATATTGCTCTTGATGAAGTTTGATGATGTACAAAATAAAAGCTCAAATGATTCTCAATGGCCTACATATGTAGGTGAATTCAATGCACATAATTGCTAACAAGCACTTGATTTCAAAGTTTGATTATGTTAATTAATACACTAAACCAGTCCCTATATCATGGTTGGTTTTTAACAACTGCGCCCTATTCAAACTACATTTTTAAATGATAAAGTCACTCCTGAATAAACTATTGTTTAGTTGTACTGAAAACTAGTTGCATTTTGTATCCTATATTTATATATTCTTTTGAAAATCAAGCTTTCTGCAGATGTGTCTCCATCATTAAGCAACATTGTGTTCTTTTGTAGTTGGTAGTATTTAGAAAGACTTTGCTTTTGGGTTGCATCATTATGGATCGTTTTTAGCTATTGACTAAATAGTTGATAAGATGATTAAAAGTTGCACTCAACATGTTGGAAATTATTGTATGAAATTTATATTTATGAAAGAACATTTAACTGTAGTGTTTTTTAGTATAGTGGAATTTTCTAGATTTGTGCAGGATAAGAGGATCACGCTAATCCCTTATACCTAGAAATTTGGCTATCATGGCCCCATATTAAACGCTTGGGGTTGGTTTAATTTGATTGGTCTTGTTATACTTGTCAGCATCATCCTATGTTCATACACCATAGCCTTTTGATCTCCCTGCCAGGTAATTTTCTGCAGAGTGCAAAGCAGACTTTTCTAAGAATATGCTTTTATGATTGAATTAATTTATATCTAATCCTTTGATCAGACAATGTAGCTTCTTCCTAGATGGACCTTGACTTCTAATTCCAGCTCTGGTATTTTTTTAGTTCAGAAAATAATTCCAACTTCTAATTGTGATGTAACATATATCAATCCATTTAAAATTCTTTGATTCTCATAGTTATGATATGTAAATTCAAAATAAGTTACTAGTTATATAAATATAAACCTTGTTTTTAGTTAGCGAAATAGATACTACTGCTTCACTTATTATTCATCATCATAGTTCTTTGGTTTTCTTTATTAGCAAAATAATTATTTGAATGAGATTACTTAGGATACTCTAATCCTTTTATAACTTAATACTATTAAATATAGATTTGGAAAGGAATATATCTTGAATTAGTCCATCTAAATCAACCCCTCTAAATCTCTACCCTTTGTTGGGCATATGAGTCATAATCCCTAGCCTTTGTTGGGCATATGAGTCATCTTCATTCAGACCCAACAAAAGCTTTAACAATTCATGAAAACATACCAAGAAATTTTTTTCCAAAATACATATATAGAATAAGCAAACCCTGGTCCAAAATGGTCAAATTGATTGACCCAATTGCACTCCATTTTTTGTATTTTCGTATGTGGTTGTGTGCTATCTCCATGAAAGGTTGTTTGCTCTTAGGGGATTTCTGTGCTATTTTATTTTCTAAAGCTGAACACCACAAAATATTGATTTGTTGTTTCTGTTCAAAAAGTTAGTCCAAACTGTGCATATTTAACATCTTTAACGTGTAGATGCAGTGAATCTTGAATAGCCATTTGGGAGCTTGAATACAGTTCTTCAACAAAGGTGTAAGTTTTCATTAAAACATTTGTAGCTTAAAATTATTTTTAGATATAAGATAAAATGACTCATTTAGATGCAGAAAAGGTAGGAGTAGTTGTAGTAGTTTAGCTTACACTGAATGGGATTTTTCCAATTTTATTATTTTTCTCCTTTTGACTGTTAACTGAATGGTGATGTTTGTATGTTAATTGTGGAATGTGTCATTTGTGGTGTGAAAATACGTTGGTAATTGGTGCTCTATGATGCACCTTCGACAGTGTGTGAATTGGGTAAAAGAATCATCATGGAGATATCTGGGAAAAAGGTGCTAGGAAAGTTAACTAATAAAGAACCTACTGTTAGCTTTTTCTATTTTGATTTTTCCCATCATATCCATCTCTTTTGAGTTTTCACATGTTCTACACCAGTTTATTTAATTAGATAGGGAGATGTTTAGAAAGTCAAAAATAAAATAAAATAAATTCATCTACACCAATGTGGTGAGATGATTATTCTATTTTAATATTTTTTTTTTTCAGATTAAAATATGGTAAAAAAGTTATCAACTTAAGAATTCAGTTTTCACAACTCGTTTAAGAATTCAGTTTTGACAATGATGGTGACTATGCTCTCCAGTGTTTACAGATGCCGTTTAATTGTTTGAAAAGGGAGAAAGGGCATCTACCTGCTTCCCATAGTCAAAACTTAAAGATATAGGATTCAATTTTTGAGTTATTGTAAGTTAAATGTGTCACTCCTGACTAACCTTGTTCAAATATTTCTTTAGGAAATTTTCCAACTTCAAAATCATCTAGCAGCTTCACAGGTTATACGTCTATTCGGTTTTCACAACCATCACTCCAAGTAAGTTTGCTTTTTATTTAATTATTTATTACTTATTTGAATAAACTATTTTTACTACCCAATTAACTATTTTTTTAGTTAACTATTTGTTTTAGTTAACTTTTTTTAGTTAACTCTCCTTTATTTAAGAGAGTTAACTTCAGTTTAATATATGTACACATTACTAGATAAGTAATGTTTTATTTTGCTGTTTTGTTGTAGTCATGCCAATTGATAAATCGTGGATTTGTAAACCACGAAACACAGTTGAGTATGCAAATGGGTTGAACATGTTTTTAGATATTGCATTTCAACATGCTAATGGTCCTGTAATTAAGTGTCCGTGTGCAAAGTGTGGTTTCAAAAAGTGGCAAACAAGGGATGTAGTTCAAGAACACTTAACATGTTCAGCTTTCCCTCAGAACTACAAAACATGGTATTTGCACGGTGAAGGATCAAGTGTAACTGAGTCAATGGTTGCCACACGTGCGCATGTCATTGAAGATTTATTGGAATCTCAAAATCCGATGGAAGACATGTTGAATGATGCATTCGGGTTTGCGGGGCATGATGAGGATACTGAAGTTGATGGTCTGCAAACTAATATGGTGGGTGATGAAGGAAATACAAACTTTGATGAATTGATGAAGGACAATAATGAACCCTTATATGAAGGTTGTACAAAGTATTCGAAGTTATCATTCATGTTGAAGTTGTACCATATGAAATGCATGAGTAAAATGAGTGACAAAGCAATGACCATGATTCTAGAGTTGCTAAAGGACGCATTTAAACATGCTAAGTTTCCTAACTCGTTCTATGAGGCGAAGACTGTGATTACCAAACTTGGACTTAATTATGTCAAAATACCAGCTTGCCCGAAAGACTGTATGCTATATTGGGGTGAAGACAATGAAGGCTTAGAAGAATGTAAACGGTGCAAAACATCTAAGTGGGAAAATAAAGATAAGAAGCAATACGCAAAAATCTTGCGTTACTTTCCATTAAAACCGCGTTTGCAAAGATTATTTATGAGTTCTAAGACGATTGAGTCTATGACATGTTATGCATCAAAGGATAATCAAGATGGGTTGATGAGGCATCCTAGAGATTCTGAGGCTTGGAAATGATTTGATTTATTGCATCCAGAATTTGCAAATGATCCTCGAAATGTACGATTAGGCTTAGCTGCTGATGGCTTCAATCCTTATGGAAACATGAGTACAAACCATAGTATATGGCCAGTGGTTCTTATCCCATACAATCGCCCCCCTTGGAAGTGTATGAAGCAAACATCTTTTATCCTCTCCATGATAATTCCTGGAAAACAAATGGTAGGAAATGACATTGATGTTTACTTACAACCACTCATAAGCGAATTGAAGGAGTTATGGTTTGATGGAGTGCAAACATTTGACTATTCAAAAAAAGAAATGTTTACATTGCGAGCGGCTTTGTTATGGACAATTAGTGACTTCCCTGGGCTAGGTAATTTGTCTGGATGGAACACGCACACTGGTCTTGCTTGCCCTACCTGTAACTTTGAAACCGACTCTTCTTGGTTGTACAGGGGCAAATTCTGCTTTACGGGACATCGTAGATTTTTAAATAAAGAGCATAAATTCAGATTGAATCGTCATCTTTTTAATGGAACAAATGAACTAAGGGATGCACCAGAACCTTTGTCAGGGTTAGACATATGGAATCAAGTTAAGGGTGTGAATGTTACATTTGGAAAACCATTAGACCCTATAGATACAAGTAAGAGGGCTCGTGGAAAGAATGTTGTTCAAGTGGGAGTAGAGCAATGGAGAAAGAGAAGTATATTTTTTTAACTTCCTTATTGGCAGACGAACTTGTTACGCCATTGTCTAGATGTGATGCATATTGAGAAAAATGTTTGTGACAATATTTTGTATACATTTCTTAATGATCCTAAGAAGTCCAAAGATAATATCAAAGCCCGAAAGGTTCTTAAAGAAATGGGTATAAGGAAAGAGCTTTGGCCAGATGATAAAGGAAGATTTCGGCCAAGTGTATTTTCATTGTCAAAAACAAAGGAAAATTTTTTTTTGCAGACGTTGAAAAATGCTAAACTGCCAGATGGATACTCAAGTAATATTGCAAGGTGTGTTGATTTGAAAGGTGGAAAGATTTTTGGACTCAAGAGTCATGATTGTCATATTCTTATGGAACAATTACTACCTATTGCTATACGTAATGTTCTACCAAACAATGTGACTGCAGTGATAGTAGAAATGTGTTCATTTTTTCGGCAATTATGTGGGAAAAGTTTAAGTCAATTTGATCTTAATAAACTTGAGTCTCGCATGATTCAAACTCTTTGCCACTTGCAAATGTTATTTCCTCCTACCTTTTTTACAATCATGGTTCATTTAACATGTCACCTAGCTGGTGAGGCAAAGCTTGGAGGACCGGTACATTACTGTTGGATGTATCCCATAGAAAGGTAAATTTTGTGCGGACCTTTGTAATTTTTAATAAGTTCAAAATTTGATTATTCTAATTGCGAAATCATTTTATAGGTATTTGGGGCACTTAAAATCGTACATTTGAAACAAGGCACAACCTGAAGGTTCTATTGCTGAAGGATACCTAGCTGAAGAGGTTCTAACCTTTTGCTCTCAATATATGGAAGGGATAGAGACAAGAACTAATAGACCTTCACGTGTGGATGACTCTTCTAACACAAATATTTCAGAATTGAATACCCTATTTCCACCAATTGGTAGAGTTGTAAGTGCTGCCTCAACTTTTGAGATGTCAACTATTGAGAGAATGCAAGCACATCGATATGTATTATTTAATTGCCCTCAAGTTCAACCTTACATTGAGTGAGTATTAACACTCAATATAAATCTAATTATATTGAAAAGTTGTCCTTTATGGAATTATTAGTAATATATTGGTTTCAAATTTTTTCTTAGGGAATTTAGACAACATTTACAAAGAAGGTTTAGAGGGAGAAGAATTCCAAATACAGAGCTAGAGAAGATTGTCAATAAGGATTTCATGAATTGGTTTCCTCAAAGGGTAGGTACAATATGTTTTTACAAGTTCGAAATTTGAATTTCAAAGATGTACTGACAATAATCATTATTTTTGTAGATTAATAACCCAGACATTTTAAGTACAGTTGCAACTGATCTTAAATATCTAGCTCAAGGTCCAACAACACATGCTAGAAGAATTTCTACCTTTAATGTAAATGGTTTCAAATTTAGAGCTGAAAGTCGAGAACATCACTTAAAAACCCAAAACTGTGGAGTGTTCTTAACTTCTTCAACATCATGTGTTGCAAGTGCTGTAGATCAAAACATTAGACAAGCAGATTTGGCATATTATGGCAAATTAGAAGATATAATTGAGCTTAATTACTATGGTCATTTTAAGGTTACCTTGTTCAAATGTAAATGGGCTGACACCACAAGGGACTGGGGGTTGAGGAAGGATCCTTGGGGTTTCACTTGTATTAATTTTTCAAGGTTAATTCACACGGGAGATCGTGAGGAGCATGATCCATACATTGAAGCTTCACAAGCTGAGATGGTATATTATATAGATGATGAGGTGAATAAGGAATGGTCAATTGCTGTCCATTTGAAACCACGAGACTTATATGATATGGGAGAAGGAGATGGTGAAGTTTGTGAAGTAGAGCCATGCCCACAACAAGACTTAAATGAATTTTTCAGCGACTCTGACCAATTGGCATTATTTAGGGATGATGAATTACTAAATGAGGACAACAATGATGATGAACTTCTTGAAAATGACTCTATGTCAGAGTAATAATAACCTTGGTTCAGCTGCAATATTAATATATTCATTCATCTAGTATGTGCATGTATGAAGCTTTTAATATATATTTACCTTAAATATATCTTCAAATTTAAATTATGTTGTTCATTACTTCATTTTTATGTGCAGATATGCCTAAACCTAAAAGGATCAAGAACTTGCTTAAGTCAATTGCTGTTTCAAACAAATCTGTGGCCAACTATGTAAACATTAGTGCTACGCCTTCTGTTACACAGAACCAGACAAGAACTACTTCTGCAAGTCCAGTTGGATCTCCTCTACCACAAGCTTCTCAATCTATACATCAACAAACCTCACAACCTACACAACCACAAACTTCACAAGTTCCACTATCACAAGCTTCACAAGTTCCACAACCACAACCTTCACAAGTTCCACAACCACAACCTTCACAAGTTCCACAACCACAGACTGAATCTGAAAATCCTGAATCATCTGAATCTGTACTTCCAACAACTTCTGAATCTGCACCAACACAACCAACTTTTGAGTCTGAACCTGAAAGAGTGCACCCAAGAAAATCAAGGCAGTCAAACCATTATTGGTTTGTTGATGCTATAGGTAAAATCTTTTGTTATTTTCTTTACATGTAATAAGTTTCACTGCACATGAAATAATGTATTTGGATTTTTATAGATGGGGAAGGAGTTAGTCAAAAACTAAAGGTGAAGGTTAGGGATGCTCATAACTTACCTAACGGATTACGTGTGGTGGTGAACTATGATGACAATTTTCAACCAATTGGAGAAGCATCTGGTCTACTTGCTGGAGTTTGTGGACAGCTAGCAACAAATCATGTATTGTTCCCTATTAGTTTTGAAAAGTGGTCAACTTTGCCAGATACTTACAAGGATACAGTGTGAGAGAGTGCACTAAAGGTAATAGAACTTACATTGAAATAACTTTAATTTATTCAATACATTCGAACTAACTTTTTTTCTTTTTTTGAAGTCTCGATTTTCTTTCCAGGTAAATGAAGATTTGGCTAAAAGAGATGTTATGTTTAAAATTGGGAAACTGTGGAGGGAATACAGATGCAAGCTTTGGAATGAATTTTATGACCCACTTATGAGCAGAAGTGACCTCATCAAGAATGTTCCACCTGAATTAAACATGGAACAATGGGCTGTTTATGTTGATTATCGTTTGAGGCCTTCTACAGTGGTAAACTCTGTTTTTTTTATTGTCAATAAGCTTACTTTAAGTTTACACAAAACTGATTTCATTTCACTTTGTAGAACATGTGTAATAGAAATAGAGATATAAGGAAGAGACAAATTATTTCGCACACTGGTGGTGCTATGTCTTTGTCAAGAAGAAGAAATAATTTGGTATTTGTTTACTTATATTGTGCCCTCTATTTTAATACATTATAATTTCCGCCACATTATACTTATATTGTTATTGTTGAACATATAGAAAATTGAGACTGGTAAAAATATTGGACGAGCTGAAATGTGGAAGATTACACATCAGAGGAAAAATGGCACATATGTGAATGATGAGGCACTGGAAATTGGGGTAAGTGTTTCGACTGCTTTGATGATGATGATGTATTGATCATGATGATATACTGGGTTATTTTGATGATGATGTATTGATCATGATGATATACTGGACTGCTTTGATGATGATGTATTGATCATGATGATAAACTGGACTGGTTTGTTGATGATGTATTGATCATGATGATATACTGGACTGGTTTGATGATGATGTATTGATTATGATGATATATTGGACTGGTTTGATGATGATGTATTGATCATGATGATATGCTTTAGTTATAGTTGAGAGTTTAACCATTTCATTATGTTTACTACTGCCATAATATATTTTAACAAGTATATGTTGTTCTTTTCATTATTTTCAACTTTATCCAGGGAAAAATTGATGAACTAATGTTGACAAATCCAGAAGGTGGTTCAGACATATCTCCAGAAGATCCAATTGGTGTCATATTTGGTAAGGAGCATCCGGGTCGAGTTAGAGGGCTATCATATGGAGCTTGTCCCAGCCTTGCTTTCAAAGGATCCAGAACAAGGCTAAGTGGTATGAACTATGCTTCCTCTAGTTCAACTTCATCAAGTGTGGAGGACAAGGTATCTCAAATGGAAAATGAGCTTGCAACTGTGAAAAATCAAATGAACACTTTACTTGCATATATTGCTTCAAGAAAAGATGTTCCAGAACATTTTGCTGCAATGGCAGCTAATTTGGTTCATGCATCCATCAATGAGGTATTAATATATTTAAATATTTATTGGTGTCTTTTATTTTATAATTATAAACATACAAATTCATTAACTTAAAATTATTTATTTCAGGCATCAGATAATGGAAGTGGGGCTCCATCACCTAATCAAGTAATAGGATCAAGTGCTGGAAGCAAAAATGATTAGGGATGCTGTTTTAATTTTAAATTTGATTAGAGATATATGAACTTTTGATCAATTATGTGTTGTAATTTTAAACTTGATCAGGGATGTATGAACTTTTATGTGTTTTCATTTTCAATTATGTATAAACTTTTGAACATTATTATGCGTGTTTTAATTTTCAATGAAATGAATTGATGATTATAATTTATACATTATTTTATTATGAAAATATATTATGTTTAGGGTAATTATATAAAATAGATTATAAAAAAAATTATTAAAAAGCGGTGGTAAATTTATTTATTCAGAATTAAAATTACGTCAGTTAAAAACGCCACTACTTACTTATATTATGGTGCCAAAATCTTCTTCAACGAATGTAAATTGCGACAGTTATAACTGACATATTTAAACCGCCACTATTTACATTATGTTTAAAGTGGCGATTGTTGCGGCGGGTAACATAAAACCGCCACATAAAATTTTGTGGCAGCCAGTTCTGTGGCGGTTTGGGAAACCGCCACAAGCGTATATTGTGGCGGTTATAAACGTCACTTTATGTAAAAAAAACCGCCACAATAAACACTGTTTTTTGTAGTGATTGAGGTTGCTTGGATCTGTGTTAAATGATTCAAGAATTGTGGAAAAATTGCTTGTAACAGTTCCAGAGAGATTTGAAGCCACCATAACAACCCTGGAGAACACAAAGGACCTATCAAAAATTTCTCTTGCAGAGCTCTTAAATGCTTTACAAGCACAAGAACAAAGAAGAGCCATGAGACAAGATGGATCAGTAGGGAGCTTTACCAGCCAAACATGAAGGTGGCTGGAGAAACAAAGGCAGCAAGATCAAGCAAAACCCGCAAGAAAATGGAGAAGTTGTTGCACACAATAACAACAAAAGGAGAAATTATCCTCCTTGTAAGCATTGCAACAAGTTAGGTCATCCACCATTCAAATGTTGGAAAAGACCTGACGCCAAATGTTCCAAATGCAACCAACTTGGACATGAAGTAGTGATATGCAAAAACAAAATCAGGTGGAAGAGGCAGATGCTCAAATTGCAAATGAGGAGGAGGATGTACTTTTCGTTGCAATTGGTTTTTGTAGCAATATTTCAAGTGCATCTTGGCTAGTTGATAGTGGATGCACAAATCACATGACCAATGACAAAAAAAATTTCAAGGAGTTGAAACCGTCAAAAATTTCAAAGGTCAAGATAGGCCATGGGGGTCACATTCCAGTAAAAGGAATAGGAACCATAGTTGTAGCAACACATTTAGGTACCAAAACTATTACTGATGTGTTATATGTACCTAACATAGACCAAAATTTATTGAGTGTTGGTCAGTTGCTACAAAAAGGATTCAAGGTGTTTTTTAAGATAACCACTGTTTGATCAAGGATGCTACCGGACAAGATCTGTTCAAGGTAACAATGAGAGGTAAAAGTTTCTCATTAGATTTATTTCAGGAGGAGTAGACCGTATTTTCAACAAAGAAAAATACTGCTGAGTTATGGCACAAAAAGCTTGGTCAAGGGCTTCTCAAGATGCAAAAAAAATCTAAAATGGAAGATGATCCACCAATTAAAGGCACCCGATTACCCTCTGACATATATTAGACATGTAATGTTGCAATATGTAAGGATCTGGATATTTATTTGGAATAGAAGAAGTATATTTTAAATGATTTCTGAATATGTTATGATTTAAAACGAAAAGAGCTTGTAATAGAAATTTCGTGGTGGTCAGACCTCGGATGTCGCCCAAGGTCTGAGGGCGGCATGGTAGAGGTCGGTCGGTGGACCAGAGTGGATTCCAAAAATCACCTGTATAGAGGTATGATTTGAACCTTAAAAGCGCCATACATGCAGAATAACTGCGGAACTTTACGCTTGGACATAAGAGATTTACCTTAGTGTTGTATGCTTTGGCACGTAAGGATTGAGTACTGACCTGCCCTCGGGCAGGAGAAGCTACCGACGTCACTGAGCCATGTGGGGGTGATAACACAGGCGTGGAGTAGTGGTAGGACGAGCCCTCAGCAGGGTGTGACGATGTGGCATCAGTCAACAGAAGCAAGGCGATGTGTCCTCGCCACAACAAGGGTGATGAGAGATCGCCAGGACGAGAGACACACGGGCATCGCCAGGACGAGAGAAACGCGGGCATCGCCAGGACGAGAGACACACGGTCATCGTCAGGATGAGGGACGCATCGGTCGTCTTCCAGGGGGAGACATCGGTCGTCTGCCAGGGAGAGACACCGGTCGTCTTCCAGGGAGAGACATCGTTTGTTTGCCAGAATGAGACGTCGATGGATGGTCATCGGGGGTCCTGTTATACGCAGATAAGGTGGGGCCAGGCTCCCAGCATGAGCGTCCTGCATGCGCGACACGTAGTAAGTAAGAGTGCTTCAGAACAGTTAGCACCAGAGAGTTGGTATGGAAAGTGACCCAGAGCAGGTGGCTCCAGAGTTTGGGCATACAAAGGTGTCCACGTGGCCATCCTGTTCGAGGAAACGTGCACGCAAGCCTTTCCGCAGAGTGGGTGATGGCAGTGAAGGCTACAAAGTCGTTCGACCATAAGAGCTAAGGGAATAAGCTCATTTCGTTCCCTTCTCCTTTCTCCTCCTTCTCTCAACGTCACAGGCGCCTCCCTCACCAGTTTGACGACGGTGACTACCTCTGGACTGTGGCATTTTTCTCTGCAAGTTTTCCGATCAGGACGCTAGAACAGAGTAAGTCGTTTTACTCTGTTTTTCGAGTCGAATCTGAACTTGAGAGGGTTGCCTCTGCATAGGCGTTGCATGCGACTCTCTTAGCTTCAGAAATCGTCTCTGTTAACGTAGAAAATGAGTAGTATAGTCAGTTTTGTGATAAAGGCTCCATGGTGCAGGTTAGGACATCTTTAAGCTTTGGTGGGTTTTGGAGCTCTTAGTGATTTTCACGCAAGTCCAGGTAAGGGAAACTAGCTTTATTTTCAATAACAACCGTAAGCTAGAAGATTCTGAAGTTGGGGCGACGTGGTCGCCGGTTTTAAATTCTATTTCACGATGCTCTGTTTTGTGTGAATCGGTATTTTGAGATTGAAATGTGGTTTTCCTTTGAATTACAGTGGATGCTGTGAACTGTGTATGATTTTCGAAATTTATCAACCTTGGTATGATTTGCTTGAGATATGTTTGGATTGTTGGAAAAGGTTTAAAGTATGTTATGGTTGCCTTGTTCATTTACGTGTTGGTTGATATGCTGAAATGTTGTGAAAGAGTGATCAAAGCATAGTATTTTCAGGAAAGAAAATACCGTGTGGAGATTTGTTTAGAATGTGTATTGACTAAGGATTTGTAACAAGGAGACATCCTGACTCTCCTGAGATAATGGAATCACATAGATGAAGTTATTCAGGTGGTGAGAGTCGAAGGAGGTTCATATGTATGGGTAAATCGTTTGAAAGATAACTGACTTGACCTGTTATATGGATTAACCCTGTCATACTGGGAGAATGATGACATTGAGATTACTTATGCGCATAGCTGTGTGGATTCACAGCGGCCCTGTGTGGATTCACAGTGGTGTAGTATGACAGGTGCAGGTCTCTGAGTCTGAGTCAACGCACGAGTCTTCCGGAAGTAGAGTCAAGTGTCTATGTGTTATGAGTCAGTGAAAAGTCTGACATGTGAACCATGAATATTGAATGTATTGAATAGACACTTGACGAGTTTGTGGAATATGGGGATATTGATGGTTGAAATTGATATAGATTATGAATGGTGTGAAGATTTATGCTTTCTATTGATATAAAGTTTCATGTTTAGAATTTTAAAAATATCTAGCTTACCCCTTTGTTTTGTATTGTGGTTGTTTTTCTTAAACCTGTGATGATCGTGTATATTTGCACGGGAGCAGATGAGGTTGCAGGTAGTAGAGCTCCTCGGTGAGCATTTCTGGAGGAGGAGATCGCCTGTTTTTGAATGCTGCATTTTATTTTATTTTGAAAACTCCTGTATGGAGATGTATTAAAATTCCCTAGAAAAGGGATGTTATTTTGAGACTTATTTGTATGGAATAGATTAACTTTATCATATATACCTATGTTAATTTTTGATATTATTATTTTATCTTTATTTTATTATATAAAAAAGGAATAAGATTTTGAGGGGCGTTACACAATATGTTAACCTGCTGATCACACAAAAGTTATCAATGACCCAAAGTGGAAAAAGACAATGGAGGAGGAGTTGTATATGATTGAGAAGAACAAAACTTGGGAGCTTGTTGACATACCTTGAGATAGAAAGGTACATCAAATGGATGTTAAGTCAACATTCCTAAATGGATTTCTTGAAGAGGAAATTTATGTTGAGCAACCTAAAGGTTTTATTGTGGAAGGAAAAGAAGACAAAGTTTATAGGTTGTCTAAAGCTCTTTATGGCTTAAAAGAGGCTCCAAGAGCATGGTATAGCCGAATAGATAATTATCTTCTTAGTTTAGGCTTTGACAAAAGTCTTTTAGAATCTGCACTACCCAAAGGTGTTGAATGGAGATTAAGCAAATTTAGCGAGGATGAGAAAAAAAAATTACAGATTTTTTTTACCAAGTCACTTCCAGCTAGCAAGTTTGAATTCTTAAGACAAAATATTGGAGTTTGCAGTCAAAAAATCAAGGAGGAGTGTTGGATATTATGATTTTGTAACTATGCATGTAACTGCATATGATCCTTTATTTTTCCTGTTTCAATTGTTGAATAAATATTTCTAAGTAACTTCTCATAAGCATTTAAGAGACAGTTACTGAAAGTATTATAAATGTAATTGTTAGCAAAGATAATAAAATATATTGCTCTATTTTATTCCCTCAACACTAACACATCCTCCTAAAATCTAACTTTATCCCCACATCTAACTTTCCATTCCAATATTTCTTGGAACCACCTTTCTCGTCTCCCCTTGTTATATACTTTAAATAAGTCTCTCCACCACCATTGATAGTTTAGAAGGAATTGGCTACCACCTGAATCCAAGCCATATTTAGATACTAGTAATATAAATCCCTTGTTCTTCCCCTACCATCGTGGCATGACTTCATCTCTATAACTAAAATTACATCACCTTAAAACAACATCATTTAAACATGACATTTCATGACTTCTTCATATTGAAATTGTGCCACATTGACACAATTTATTCTATTTCATTTTAAAACCAAGTCTATTTTAATAAAAACGATACAAAACTACTCAACTTTAGTAAAAAAAAACCTTAAAATGGCTTTTAGGGTAGCAATCTGTTATCTAATAGAGGTAGTTTTTCATGTAATTAAATAAATGATAAACTCCTTGTCACTGCCACTAGTGCAAAATGATGAAAGGAAGACTCCTTTCCAAGTGCGGTTTCGTGTTAAAACGCATTTGTTAAAAATGCGGTGGCATTTTTGAAATTAGTTTGTTTTACAAATGCGGTTATTGGTTAAAACCGCATTTGTAAATGAAAGCTTTTCATTTACAGATGCGGTTATGTGTTTCATTTACAAATGCGGTTATACACACAACCGCATCTGTAAATGAAAAGCTTTTCATTTACAAATGCGGTTATACACACAACCGCATCTGTAAATGAAAAACGCTAAGACCCTTGCCGTGTTCCATTTCTTCTTCTTGTCCTCTCCTTCTCCACCCTTTGCCCATCAGTGCTCTCTCCACACTTACCCTTTCCCTTCACCATCGCGTCTTACTTGAGCCATCTCTTTCGCGCCTCTCGCTCCATCTCCACCACCGTAAACCTCCGCCAAGTCTTCTGGCCGGCAACACCATGCGGCAACACCTTGGGGACTTGGTTGCACCCACAACTATAGAAGGTTAGTTTTTTTAGGGTTTACGGTTTTAAATTTTTTAATTAATTTTATAATAAATATTGATATTTGGATTTGGATGTATGTTTAAAACTTGATTGTAGTGTGTTTATGTGTTTAGTGTGTGTATGTTTAGGATTTAATGTGAAAAATTTGTAGGAAAACTTCAAACGACCATAACTTTTGATGGAGAAGTCGGATGGAGACGCATAAAAAATGAAAGTTGCTCGAAATGAGGTAACGAACGCCATGGCCAATTCCTCAAGGGGGATTGGCCTCACCAAAATTTCAAAATTCCACCATTTACTATCACTTTTTTATTTTTTAGTATTATTTAGGTCTTTTTTAGGATATTTTGAGGTTTTAGTTCTTATATTTACGCTTGTTAGAAATTTCTAAAATTTTGCATAACATTTTCTACCATAAATTAGAGATTTATCAACCTATTTTGAAATGTAGTTCTTCACGGGTGAGGAACCATGAGTTCGGAAGCCATGACATATGTGAGACAATCTTCGTTCGCATATTTCCTAAACTTTTATAACTATCTGAATCTGTTTATCTGTCTGGTTGGCTGGGTATAATGAAACTGCACAAATGCTCTAAAAAAAAAACCTGATTTACAAATGCGGTTGTTTACCTTAACCGCATCTGTAAATCAAGGAATTGATTTACAGATGCGGTTGTTTATCTTAACCGCATCTGTAAATCAAGGAATTGATTTACAGATGCGGTTGTTTACTACAACCGCATTTGTAAATGTGATTTACAAATGCGGTTGTTTACTACAACCGCATTTGTAAATAGTATTTATAGATGCGGTTCTTTATAACCGTATTTAATCTCTGATTTACAAATGCGTGTTGATCAAATGCGGTTGTATAGCCGCATTTATAAAATAAAAATAACCACATTTGTTCTACGTTTCTGCACCAATGTGCGTTACAAGAACCTAAACAAAAAAAAATGTATGAAAAATAACCTAACAATAATGTCTTCTGGAAATATATTTTTGCTTGAGCTAAGCACTTTAATCAATAAAAGATATATGGAATTTAATGTAGAGTGATTGTGGTGGGTCATAGGGCACTTCGAGATTACGTATAAAAAATATTAATCTTTGCAACTAACCTGGTTTTTTAATATAATTATCTTTTCTCCAACTCTTTTTGGTTCTTAAAACAAAAGTTAAATGTTTTATGGTATTTCAACTTTGTTTTCATGGACACTTTTGATACAAAATATTTATAAATTTTTTATTAATAAATAAAAAATAAAATAAAATAAGATATTTCACAAATATTGTCATCCTTATTTAGGTGCGGACAAAAAAAATTATATAGGATTTTTTATCATGGCATTTCTTGATTAGAGTCAGAGATGAGATGATAAGTCCAAAAACAACTGTATTTTTAATATCTTTAACATTATTGCTTTAATTTGAAGTGTTGACTTCAATTCCTTTGACGGACTTCTGTTCTTCGTCATCATCATCTTCTTCAATCCTTTTTTTGTTTTATGAGAACTTGTAATTCGTCTAGTAATTTTAAATTTTGAAACAAAATATATAGTTTTTTCATTTACAAATGTCTTATCAGATCTTAGATCTTTGAAGACTTGACTTCAATTCCATGGAGTTGGTTTCTTCATCATCATCGTCATCTTCTTCTTCATCCTTCTTAAAATCAGAACCCCATTTCATGTACGATGTGTTCATCAACTTTTGGGGAGAAGACACCGGTAGAAAGTTTGTTTCTCATCTCCATTCTGTCCTTTTACAAGCTCAAGTAAAAACTTTGATTAAGGAGGAGAATCTACAGGAGGGAATGGATCTGGAAGAACACATGCGAGCAATAGCAGCCTCTAAGATTGCAATAATCGTTTTCTCCAAATCATACACTGAATCTAACTGCTGTCTTCTTCAGCTTGAAAAAATCATTGAATGCTTCAAAACATTTCGTCAAATCATTCTTCCCATATTTTACGAGATTGACCCATTGGATTTACGTTATCAGAAGCAAAATGATTTCGGAAAAGCGTTGGAAGAAGCTGCACACAAAAGCTATTCAGGAGAGCAACTGGAGCATGCATTTTCCAGGTGGAGCCGTGCACTCATCACAGCTGCACGTATCAGGAGTTGGGATGGCAGAGATTTCAGGTAAACAAATGAATTCTTATACTTTTTTCTGTTTGAGACTGAATGAAGCATATGTTAAGATTGTGATTTACTTTTGATAATACATTACCCTTCATCTTCAAGGGATGATGCTGAACTTGTGGAGCGAATTGTTAGCCGCGTTCTTGAATTGCTGGACTATAAAGACTTGTCTATTACCGAATTTCCTGTTGGATTAGAGTCGCACGTGGAAAAGGTGATTGGATGTATTGAAAATCATTCCACCCAAAGTGTGTATGATAGGGATATGGGGAATGGGAGGATCAGGTAAAACTACCTTAGCCAAGCCATCTACAATCGAATTTATCGTCTATTCATCGCTAATAGTTTTTTAGAAAATATTAGACAAGTTTGGGATCAAGACTGCGGCTTTGATTTGCAAGAAAATCTTCTTTATGATGTCCTAAAATTCAGCCTTCTAAGACCAAACATGAAGACGATAGGCGTTGGGTTAGGAACACTAATCAAGAATGAACTTTCTCGAAAAAAGTTGTTGATTGTGCTTGATGGAGTTGATGGAGTTGATGAAGTGAGTGAGTTTGGCCAATTAGAAAAACTATGCGGGAGTCGTGAATGGTTCGGTGAAGGAACTGTGATAATCATTACAACTAGAGATATTCGTTTACTGAACCAACTCAATGTTGATTATGTTTATAAAATGAATGTTGTGAAGGAAAATAAGCCCCCCCGTAAGTCTTTTAATTGGCATGCCTAATGGGGAAGCAAAACCAAGAAAAGACTCCAATGAACTTGCAGAAAAAACATAGTTGCTTATTGTGGAGGACTACCACTAGTTCTTAAGAGGTCCTTGCTTCCATTTTATGTGATAGGACAATGGAATAATCAAGTCCCTACAGATACAACTAACTTGTCTTATTTGCATGAGATTAGTGTGAAAATGCCTTCAAATTATCTTCTAGATGAGTGATTTTCTTTGCAAACTATTCATTGTTGTGAAGTAATATCTCTAAAGTAATGAGCATATAATTTCATATCTACTTGTTTGAGAGTGAAACTTCCTATCAAACAAAGTTATACTATATAGTATAAAGAAGTTTTGTCTACTTTGCTTTTCAAAGATCTTGTGTAATTGTATTTAAATTCAATTGAGAGTTTTACTAGAAAACGTTATATATGTACCTGGATAGTTACTTGTGACTTTATCTACTTGTTGTAAGTCAAAAATGACCACATTCATACTTGTAATATGACTTTTTTTTTAAATCACGTTGAAGAACTATAGATAAATCAAGTTGGATAACCAATACAAAAACTATATTATTATTATTATTAAATATTTTATTACATGTACACTACTTGTTGGTTATTTCTTTCAAGAATACTTGTGAACATATCTTATAAAATCCTCTCTAGGTCTGCTTAGCCATTTGCAAAAATACTTTTCACATATGTCTCTATTAACTCTAGTAAAATATCTTCATTATCCACTATGTGTTTCATTTTGTATATTCAAGTTTTCTCTATATTTTTTCTTGGAGTTCAAATTGCTCTTATTGCTAAGTGTTATAGAGTTATATATGTTTTGGAGGAAGTTCAAAATATGGGATTTACTAGTGTCTGGCTAGAATGTGACTCTACCTTGGTATGTACTGCGTTTACTGCTAGGACAAATGTTTTTTGGATACATCGTAATCGATGAAATACTTGTCTTATTTACTGTGAAAAAATCAGATTTAGGATTACTCATATTTTTCGTGAAGGGAATGCATGTATCAATAAGTTAGCAAATTTAGATTTTATTCATAAAGAATCTTTTCATTTGTATAATAAACTTTTATCTAATCTATTCTTATAATTTTTTATGATAAGTATAGTCTCTTTATATATAATTTTTGTTTGGTCTAGTCCCTCCATATTTTTTTATTTTCTTTCTTTTCTTTTTTTTTTCATAATATTTTTTTATATGATGACAAATGATTGTTGTTACGTGTTAGCATAATTGAGATGTCAAATTGCATAATAATACCTAAAATAAAAACTTCTATTAGAAAAAAAAAGTTATAGAAACTTAATTATAAAAAAATTAGGAGAACTATAAAACAATAAATTACATACGTTTTCCTGTAACTAAATTATAAAAACTAAAATTAAGAAATGATGTTGACCAAAACAATTTAAATTCACTAAAAATACTTTAGTCTGTGGCATTAATTTATCTTGACTACATTATAAGAACTAGATTATCGTACTACATATAATTAAATTATAGAAATTACATATTAGATGAAATATAATTATTTATAATTAAATTATAGAAATTAAATATTAGATGAAATATAATTATTTATATTTTTAAGTGAACTTATTGAGCTTTAAAAAAAAAGAAGTTACACAGGCCATACAGTTTAGTTACATTTTAGGTTTTGATAAGAAAATGAAACTTATGTATAATGTTCTTTACTTCCTGCACTGAACCTTATCAAAATCTGCACCTTATAAAAATTGAACTCTAACCTGCACCCGATTTATTTTAATGTGAAATAACAAAAATACTCAAATAAAAAGGAGGTACGGATAAAAATACATTGTGAACCCTTTTCCAGAATATTTTTTTTTCATTCCAAAATTACTTTTTCACAATAAAAAATTGAATTTTGAATTTTATTTCGGATTTTAATTCCCACGACATAATAATCTATTTCGGATCTACTTTTTCAAAACGTATTTTTTCAAAATGTATTTTTCCTAATTCAGGATCTTCATTTCCAAAATGAAGGGCCTTTTTGAAAATTAAAAAATATGTAGGGTGTAGGTTCAAAAAGGTTGACTGTAAGAATTTGCCTAGAATGAAATAGCTGTTGTTGTAAAAAAGCCCAAAAAAAATGGTGCAAAGATGGAAATATACAAAAGACCTAAAGGAATATAATGCAAATGAAGGACAAATACAATAAAGTGATTTTGGTGCATGACAGGAGAAGAATGATACCAACAAGTTATTTATGAATATGAAAAGATAACAAAAGGTTAAATCAAAAAACAGATGACTAACACCATTTTATTTTGATAACTAAATATAAACATATTCATATCTACATGAAACAAACATTACGAATTAATCTTTATCGATTTGAATAAACCAAGTGACTGATGAGTAATTTCTTGTCCTTGGTGATCGTGACATTGCACAGTACTATCTCAGAAAAGACTGAATGTTTAAAGGATAGGTTCAATATTTTGACAAGACAGACTAAAAAAAGTAGTCTCAGAAACACTGATATGCATACCACTATATTTACACAATACATGGCATCAACCACATATATATACAATTTGATGGGTGTTCAAGAGTCAGGACGCCATGAAACAGCAAAAAAATTTAAAACAAACAGCTTCGGCCACAATTGCAGAATTAAACATCCTGCTGCATTGCTGAGTAGATAAAACTACCATATAAAGTTAATTTGTGACCTAATATTCCGTTAGTCTACCTTGTAAGCCCAACCATGTTTGTCCAAGAATGCCTGAACTGCTTCCTTAATCCCAAAACGCCCTTCTCTTATGGCACCCTCCTACTGACAAACCCAAGTATAGAAAAGGACTTACCATCACTTCGTAATTAAGAATCGCCGCGAAACGCTGAATCATTATCTATTCAACTCCCAAACCGCTTATCTTGCTCTTCATAAAGTTCACCTTGAGCCCGGAAGAGAGTTCAAAATAATTCAAAGTCGCCTTTATATTGAACACACTTTTGACATTCGCTTCACAAAAGAATAAAGTATCATTAGCGTACCGCAACATGTTTACCTTCACTTTCTCCCTACCAATTTCCAAACTATCAATCAAATTCTTCTCGATCGCCATCCTAGACACTCCTGCCAAACCTTTCGCAGAGCTAATGGGTCGCCCTATCGAAGTCCTTTCTATGGAAAGAACTCCTTAGTCGGGCTACCGTTCACAAGAACTGACATTGAGGCTGACTCTAAACATCCCTTTATCCAACGAATCCATTTGCCGCAAAAACCAACCCTTTCTAACATATAATAGATGAACTCCCATCTTACATAATCGTACACCTTCTCAAAGTCGACTTTGAAGAAGACACACCTTTTCTTCCTTCTTTTCATCTCATCCAAAACTTCATTGGCAACTAACACACTATCCAACAAACCCCTCCCTTAGAGAAAAGTAGACTGTCTGACATCAATAACTTTGCTAATCACCTTTTTCAGACGTAATGACAATGCCTTCGAAATGATTTTGTAAAAAGGCATCTGACCAACAAAATAGGTCTAAACTCCCCAAGTTGCTAAGCATTTTCAATTTTTGGAATCAGGCATAAAAATGACGCGTTTGAACCCCGAGGCCAATTTCCGCTAGACTCGAAATCCTTCACCGCCGCCATAATATCCACCTTGATGAGATCCCAACAGAACTTTATAAAACCCATATTAAAACCGTCAGGACCAGGACTCTTCGAACTATTACAACTCCACACTGCTTTCTTAATTTCCTCTTCTGGAAAAGCTCCAACCTACATCTCATTATCCTCCCCAAAAATAGAATTAAAATAGACGTTATCTAACTTAATTAGCAGCTCTTCATTCCTGACAAATCTGGCTTCAAAAAAATCTCTGACCTTATCTTTAACTTCATCCTTATTCTCATACCACTAACTGATATAGTAATTGAGGTATTTTTGGAACTAACCTGGTTCCTTTTGCCATTAGGAATTGTGTTTTTATATATACCAGAGTGTAATATCTTCTCAAATTTTTTTAGCCAAAAGATGTGTAATTCTTCAGAAAAATTATTAAAATAGAAAAAAATTAAAAAATTATCTCTATGGTTAAGTTGTTTCATAATGATAAGAATTTATTGTGAATAAGTTGTATATATACTACAAATTTAAATATGTAAAAGTGAAGTTTAACTAGTTTGATACAATTTTAGTGTAAGAGAAGAAGTCGCGTTTCACTCACATAATAACTTCAATTAATATTAATTAACTTTTGATTTTTATTTTAAATAAAGTTATGTTAGTTTGATACAACTTCAGTTCAAATCATATTGCAGTAAAATTATACTAGCATAACATCGGTGTAATCTGATTTTAAGAGAGTGTACAACAACAACACGATTTCATTTGAAATAAAAAAAAAAGAGTAGATATACTTGAAATAACTTTGTTACACTGAAACTGTTAAACTAACACGACTTCAATATCACAAAATTAAAGTTCTATCATAGATACACGACTTCTTTATAATAAAGTGGTGTCATAGTAAGAGAAATTAGTTATATGGATAATATTTTTAAAATGTGTAAATTTATGTAATTTTTTTAGAAAATTGCATCATTTTAGAAAAGAAAAATCTTCTCACCAACTATTTTTCCAATTACCGTGTTAATTTGTGTCTCCAAATTATATTAATTTTGATATTTTAAATATATTAAAAAATTAATATATGGAACAAAATAAATGTAATTTAAAGACACAACAGTATTAATTAAAAAATCAGAGAATCTAGATTTCAATTTTTTTTCTCAAATAAAAAATTGAAGAGTTCAATCATACTTTTTTTTATTTTATGAGAACTTTTGAAGATATATATATATATATATATATATATATATATATATATATATATATATATATGTATACATATATATACATATACATATATATATATATATATATGTATATATATATATGTATGTATATATGTATGTATATATGTATGTATATATATATGTATGTATATGTATATATATGTATATGTATATATATATGTATATATATATATATATATGTATATATATATGATTTTTTTTTATCCACAAATGTCTTATCAGATTTGTTAGATATCTGAGGATTAGTGTTTAAGTAGGGATGGCAAAACGGGTCGGTCTATCGTGCATAGGCCCGCCTTGCATTTGGTCTACAAAATGTTGGTCGGGTTGGCCCATCCCGCGTAATGAACGCGGATTGGATTCTCTATCCCACCCAAGATAAGGGCTAACTCGCGTTCAATTTCTTTTCTTTTTTTTAGAAATTCAATGAAAATATTTTTTACTTTTTGCTGTTGAAAAATTGTCAAATTAAACCTATATTTGCTACTATCAAACATCAATATTTTTTTCTTCCATTTCAAACATAGTCAAACATCAATAATTCAATTAAGATAAAAATCAAATATCAATATTCTTCCATTTCAAAAACATCAAAAATAGTTCAAAAACATTAAACATAAACACCACTACAATAAACATAGTTAATTCAAAAACATTAATATTCTTTCATTTCAATAACATTGGATGCAGTCCAAGTTGCCAATGTCAAGCCAACACACAAACTTTTTTTTTTTTTGGTGGGTCAACGGGCCAGCCTATCCTGTCCTACTGTTGGCTTGTGCAAGCTACGGGTTATGCGAGAAAGGCTAAAGTGACTCAACCGATTGAAAAACTGAGTTCGTCCCGCGTTTTTAACTAGCGGACCGCAGGCTGGCCCGCATGGCCCGTCCCGCATTGTCATTCCTATGTTTGAGAGATTATCTTATGAATTTAATCTGTGAGGAATAAGGTGAATGACTTCAAATTACAGCAACAAAAATAACTAGTTTTGAGTTTTATATATTTTATTATTCTAAAATATAGATAACTCATATAGAAGCAATTCAATCTCAAGTATTTTATCTATATTTTATAAGTTAGTTTCATTACTTGTTGAATCAAATCTTAAAATTTAAGTTATTTCGGGTGAAAGTGTTAATTTGGTTATAAAAAAGTTCTCACCGTTATTTTCTATACTTAATAAGTTTTATAATAGAACATAATAATTTAGAAAAAACTTCTAAAAAATGCCTATTAATATTTTAACAAAAAAGAAATAAGAATGTAAATAATCAATAAAACATACTATTATATTTTATTATACTAATTATTATTTCGTAAGTTTATAACGTATATGTTCAAGATTTTAAATTTTTGAATATTTTTAAAAAAATATTAGGTGTGGAAATTATTTTTTATTTGAAAATTATGAATCTCATAATAAATTATAAATTTTATTAATAAATAAATTTGTTAGATTGATAGAACATATTATTGATAATAACATATAACTTTTATTATTCAAATTTTTATTTTATTTTGATTAAAAATAGATTTTCATATGTTCTATATAAATGATTTTTTTTTTAAATCATAACATAATTTTTTTTAAAAACATTAGTTTTTGAAAATGTTACCAATATGAAATATTTTTGAATTTTTAATTTTTTAGAATATTTTTTATCAAACATTTGTATAGTCTAAATTGAATAGATAGACTTTAATATTTTAAAAAATTAATTACTTAATAATTAATAATATTAAAATTTTAATTACATTTTTTAATTATTTAAATTTAGATATGATATATTTTACTATATTGTTATATTATTAAATAAGATTATTGAAATGATAAATATATATATATATATATATATATTATAGTTTTTTTATATCCACAAATGTCTTATCAGATCTTAGATCTTTGAAGAGTTGACTTCAATTCCTTTGATGGAGTTCGCTTCTTCTTCATCATCATCATCGTCTTCGTCCTTCTTAAAATCAGAACCCCAGTTCAGATACGATGTGTTCATCAACTTTTGGGGAGAAGAGATCGGTAGAAAGTTGGTTTCTCATCTCCATTATGTCCTTTTACAAGCTAAAGTAAAAACTTTGATTAAGGAGGAGAATCTGCAGGAGGGAATGGATCTGGAAGAACACATGCGAGGAATAGCCGCCTCTAAGATTGCAATAATCGTTTTCTCCAAATCATACGCTGAATCTACCCGCTGTCTTCTTCAGCTTGAAACAATCATTGAATGCCACAAAACTTTTGACCAAATAGTTCTGCCCGTATTTTACGACATTGATCCATTGGATGTATTTCAACAGAAGGGAGATTTTGGAAAAGCGTTGGAAGAAGCTGCACACAAAAGCTATTCTGGAGAACAACTGGAAGCTGCATTGTCCAGGTGGACCCGTGCTCTCACCACAACTGCAGGTATCACTGATTGGAATGTCAGAGATTTCAGGTAAACAAATGAATTCTTGGTACATTTTTCTGTTCGAGGCTGAATGAAGCATATGTTAAGATTGTAATACATTTCCCTTCATCTTCAAGGCATGATGCTGAACTTGTAGACCGAATTGTTAGCCGCGTTCTTGAATTGCTGGACTATGAAGACTTGTCTATCCAAAATCCTTTTGGATTAGAGTCGCACGTGGAAAAGGTGATTGGATTTATTGAAAATCATTCCTCCAAAGTGTGTATGATAGGGATATGGGGACTGGGAGGAATAGGTAAAACTGTCTTAACCAAAGTCATCTATGATCGAATTTATCGTTCATTCATCGGTAAGAGTTTTATAAATATTAGTCGTGTTTTTCATCGAGAAGGAGACTTTGATTTGCTAGAAAATCTTCTTTATGATGTCCTAAAACCCAACCTCCTAAAACCCAACCGCAAGGCGATAAGCGTTGGGATGAGAACTATGATCCAGAATGAACTTTCTAGAAAAAAGTTGCTGATTGTGCTTGATGAAGTTGATCATGTGAGTGAGTTTGGCCAATTAGAAAATCTATGCCGGAGTCGTGAATGCTTCGGTCAAGGAACTGTTATAATCATTACAACTAGATATATTAGTTTACTGAAGCGACTCAATGTTGATTATGTTTATGAAATGTATGTTGTGACGAAAAGAGAGCCCATTAAGCCTTTTAATTGGCAAACATTATGGGGAAGCAAAATCAAGAAAAGACTTGAATGAACTTGCAGAAAAAACATAGTTGCTTATTGTGGAGGACTACTACTAGCTCTTAAGGTCTTTGGTTCCTTTTCATGTTATAGGACAATGGAAGAGTGGGAAAGTGTATCGTCAAAACTAAATAGTTCCCATGGATCAAGTTCAAAACATATTGAAAATAAGTTTTGACGGTTTACGCAATCACATGGTAAAGGATGTATTTCTTGATATATGTTTTTCCTTTTCGTAAAGAGAGACTATGTCACAGATACAACTAACTAGTCTTATTTGCATGAGATTAGTGTGAAAATGCCTTCAAATTATCTTCTAGATGAGTGGTTTTCTTTGAAACCTATTCATTGTTGTGAAGTAATAGTTATAAAGTAATGAGCATATAATTTCATATATACTTGTTTGAGAGTGAACCTTACTATCAAACAAAGTTATACTAAATAGCATAAAGAAGTTTTGAAAGGTCTTATGTAATTGTGCTTAAATTCAATTGAGATTTTTACTAGAGAACGTTATGTACTTAGATAGTTACTTGTGACTTTATCTACTTGTAAGTCCAAAGTGACTACATTCATACTTGCAATATGACTTTTTTTAATAAATTCACGTTGAAGAACTATAGATAAATCAAGTGGGTAACCAATATAAAAATTATATTATTATTAAATATTTTATTACATGTATAGTACTTGTTGGTTATTTCTTTCAAGAATACCTGTAAACATATTTTATAAAATCATCAAATGATTTCTCTCTACTAGGTCTGCTTAGCCATTTGCAAAAATACTTTCCACATATGTCCTTATTAACTCTATTAAAATATTTTCATTATCCACTGTGTTTCGTTGTGTCAGATTTTTTTATTTGATTGCATTAATGTATCTTCCTTTGTAAGTTTTCAATCATATGTCACTAAACAGGTGCTCTATACATTCATTTTGTTATAAAATTGAATATATAATTAATTTTTTTAATCAGACAATGCATGAATACCTTCATATCTTATTATAAAAAAAAATTAGACTTTTACTTTTTTTTTAAGTTTAAAATTGCTTAAAATTATATGAACTAAATCATTTTAATACGCAAGACTAAATATGTTAAATTATTTAAAATTATAATTTAGTTTCTAAGAATAAATCTCTAAAATTGTTTAAAATTACAGGTACTGTATTATTTGTCTTTATAAGTTAAATTTAATTTTTTTAAAATTATAGAAACTTAATTATAAAAAATTTAGGAGAACTATAAAACAATAAATTACATATGTTTTCCTATAATTATAAAAACTAAAAATTAAGAAATGATGTTGACCACAACAATTTAAATTCACTAAAAATACTTTAGTCTATGACATTAATTTATCTTGACTGCATTATAAGAACTAAATTATCGTAGTACATATAATTAAACTATAGAAATTAAATATTAGATGAAATATAATTATTTTATATTTTTAAGTGCACTTATTCAGCTTAAAAGAAAAGTTACGCAAGCCATACAGTTTAGTTACAGTTTAGGTTTTGGTGAGAAGAAAATGAAACTTATGTATAATGTTCATCTTATGAATAGGAAAAGATAACAAAAGGTTAAATAAAAAAACAAATGACGAACACCATTTTATTTTAATGACTAAATATAAACATATCTACATGAAACAAACATTACTAATTAATCTTTATCGATTTGAATAAACTAAGTGACTGATGAGTAATTTCTTGTCCTTGGTGATCGTGACATTGCACAGTACTATCTCAGAAAAGACTATGAATGTTTAAAGGATAGGTTCAATATTTTGACAAGACAGACTAAAAAAAGTAGTCTCAGTCAGCAAACACTGATATGCATACCACAATATTTACACAATACATGGCATCAACCACATATATATACAATTTGATGGGTGTTCAAGAGTCAGGACGCCATGAAACAGCAAAAAAAATTAAAACAAACAACTTCGGCCACAATTGCAGAATTCAACATCCTGCTGCATTGCTGAACTGATAAAACTACCATATAAAGTTAATTTGTGACATAATATTCCGTTAGTCTACCTTGTAAGCCCAACCATGTTTGTCCAAGAATGCCTGAACTGCTTCCTTAATGGCCAAGTTTGGCACTAACTGTGATTGATCAAGTGGTTCCCGCGTGATTGGGTCGAATTTACCCACCTGTATAAGAAAGTTGAAGGATTCTACTCAGGCTTCATTTAATTGGAAAACATTCAATAAGAAGAAACAAGAAAACCAGGTTACCTTCTGAAGGTGTTCAAGAATCACTGCTCTTTCATATGTAAGCCCACTTGGAGTGATTACAGGATCATGAAAAATGTCGAGTGTGATTCTACAACATAAATAATCTGGCACCTGTAGACTCAACAAGCCATTCTGTGTGATTAATAAACATGGCAATTTCCAAGGCACCACTAAAGAAGATTTGATGAAGATAAAGAAAAAAGGAGACATGTACACACCTCAGTAGGTGTATCGGCTTCTGCAGCTATATTGAAGACTACTTCTAAAGCCTCTAATTGTTCCGAATGGGAAGTAGTAGGATCATCTACAAATCCTTCCATTTGGGAGAATTCGAGAAAATGTTTTTCCTTCAGAGCAGACTCGCAAGCTTCTCTGAGACATTTAACACATTTTATGACAACACTTGACATGGACACTAATTAATAATCACTAATAAATGATATAGGCAAACTAAAATCAAAGTGTGCATTTAGTAATAAAAAATATATTCAGAGACAACAGAACTGCAAAACGATCCTCAGATAATAGCCCCGACAATCACCAGAAAAACATACTTCAAACTCTGCAATTCCCATGATCGCTTGGACGATGATCGCTCCCACTCATGGTATTTTGCCTTGGCAAGCTCTTGCCATATTTCTTCTACCATATAGCCCTTGGGATTGGCACCCCTCCCGAGATCCAAAGCCTTAATTATGATCACAAACAATAACAGAATCATCAGGTATTTGAAATGAAAAAGAAAACGGGAAAAATGACTGTCTGCATCTCAGAAGAGCAAAGTATAGAGTAGATAATTAAGAAAGTTATATTAATTAGCTGTGATATCAAATTCAAAAGGTAGAAGCACCATGTCCATTAACAGCTCCGTACGTAAGCCTATATTTAGACAATCTGTCATATTAGTCATTTTTAATAAAGTGAAAATTTCAGTGAGGTAAATTAGTTTCTATTTTTCTTTTGTTTTTCTACTTCTAAACCGATCAAATAGTTTATAATATCTTCGAAGTAACTATGTAAAAGCTGTCCTTTTGTCGTGCCCGATGGACTTTATTTTGTTCCTTTCTATCTGTATACTTATGTTACAAGATATACACAAATATACATGTGTGTGTGTATATATATGTGTGTGTGTGTGTTGTGTGTGTATATATATATGTGTGTGTGTGTTGTGTGTTTGTTAGAATATGAAGAGAGATCCCTCAAATATCTTTCCTCACATCTATTATCAAGTTAGTATCAAAGCACATCTCCGATGAGGAAAACTATCCACAGCCTTTTGTCGTACCTATTTGACATCTAGAGCCCGATGGACTTTATTTTGTTCCTTTTTGTATACTTATGTTACAAGATATACACAAATATATATGTATATATGTGTGTGTTTGAATATGAAGAGAGATCCCTCACCTCAAGTATCTTTCCTCACATATCTATTATCAAAGCATATCTCTGACAAGAAAAACTATCCACAGCCTTTTGCCATCATTGGCCACCATCTTTTTCTCTGAGCAATACGAATCATACAATTCTTTTCCCCCACGTTACACATCGTCAAAACAATCGTTTTTCTTCCGAACCACTATGAAACCACGATTCTTATTTGAATCATGGTGAAATTGCATTAAGGTTTCATCCAGAACTAGGTCGGGTCATGCAACCTAGTTTGATAAAAAGCCCAAATTTGCTTTCTTTTTTTTGCATAAACTGAGAGGAACAATGGAATATCTGAACTGAGAATGTAGCCCTTCCAACTCTTTAACAACACGTCTTGGTGCATTGATGTTGCTCCTTTACAGGTGCTCCCTTCCCCTGCTTTACATGTGCTACGGCTGCTGAGTCAGTTAGTTATCTACTGGACTCTTGCTTTAAAAGAGGGGTAAATAAAAAAGGGAGCCTAATATTACTTGAGACTATTGTGAATGTCTTCCTACAAATAGGAGCAGCAACAACACTTATTTTTTTTGATGGCTGTAATGCAAAATTATAAAATTAGGTACCTAATAAATTATTAAATCTTGGTTTAAGTCTCCGAAAAAACTTATTCATTTGTATTTCACCCTACTATTATGGTGACACTTTTAACCTATCCCCGGAATACTTTTAGATTTTTCTTTTGATCCCTCAACTTATTTTTTAAGATAACCGACATGTTTTCTATCATAAGGTGACATCTTCTGTTAGTATAGGTGACAAAAAGGACTTAATGCATATTATTCCTCAACAGTTAAGATTACGTGACACGTGTTTCAACTTGAAAGACATGTGGGTAGTAGAAATAACACGAAACAAAAGTGACTTAACCAAAAATATTTAGTTTTATCATATACTCAATTTGAAAAAAAATATATATATTGGGTACTAACAAAATCATCATATATTGGGGACCTGAAACTTATTCAAGTCAATAAATAAACCATGAAGAATCTCAAGGTAAATCATAAATATGTAATTTAGAATTTTAGATTAATAAAAGATTTCAATAACTTTATTATTTATCTTTGGATTGTGATGTGACATTTCTCAAGTGTATGAACTTCTTAAATTCACTCGTCACAAACACAGTAAGCAACATGAAATTCTACAAGTTAAACACTTCAACCGCATGATTTTACTAACAAGCAACATGGTAGTCAAAATTGTGTTCCAACTCGTAGGACCATATTTTTACCATGCCTTAGCAAGTTTAGCAGTGGATCAAGTTTCTTTCTCTTATTTTTGTTTTAGGTTTTCGTAAAACTAAGTCCATAAAAAACCAAGCCCTAAACCCAACTTTTCTGTAACCCCCACACTAAAATAGAGGAGATCACCTTCGCTAACCTGAAATTAGTGCAACTTCTTCAACCTCCAGCACAAAATTTGTGTCCTCTGTCACCCAAGCCCTGAAAGCGTTGCATGAGCCACTGAGCCAGAGCTCTTCTCAACCAGGACTGAGGCTCTATGACTCTCTGGTTGGTTCCTCTGCTTTTGCTGCTTTGTTTGAGTGGTTCATTGGTTCTCTTTCTATGGACAAAATGAGGATCTCTTGACGGATTATGATTTTAATTGGGATGATCTATTTTAGTGGTCTAGTTTAGGTGTTCAAAGTTTTGTGTTTTGTACTAGGAGTAATCACATGGCACTACTGCAGTATTTTACATCGCTTTGTTTGTTATTTATGACTTCTTAGTTTTGTATAGGGTTTAGTCATTGACTTTCACATACTTATTAATCTATGATTATAAATCTAAGCCTAATTAAACATTTGGTGTGTTACATGGGTTTTTTTCTCTTATTATGTTATGCTATATACATATATATGAATTTTATATATCTTATAGAATCTTACACTCATATTGTATCTCCTTTTCAATAACTACCTTGACAAGCAATTAAAAATTAAATGATTCCTTTCCTTGCAACAGATATAATATAACAAACTAACAAATTTGCAAGGAACACATTTAATGTCGACAAACCTTCTCCAATTCTTTTATTCCCTTGGCAGATTCTTTTCTCTGAAGCAATGCGAGCCCCAACATATAGTGGGCCTGAAATGTATAGAAAAAGAAAATTCAGAGGGAAACAAAACAATCAACAGACACAGATTAACAATGAAAAAAATAAATGATCAGCAGGCAACAAATAACAGATATATAATATAGCCGCCAACAACTTCCACCAAGAAAATGGTTTCAGAATTGCATACAGCTCTACTGCAAACCATTACAAAGTAAATATCCCAGAATTGCATACTTCTTCCGAACTTAATCCAAATGGTACACCACACATGCACATACACTCATATATATGCACACTCCATTTTATCAAACACATCAGTCCAAGGTTCTGATACATGCTAGGCTCTGATATATGATGACAGGTACAGTAGAATACTAGCTAGCCCATTTCTCCAGCCAAAAATATGACAGTTCCTACAAATGTCTTTAGAGTAGAATTTGGAAGAAATGTTCATGCCCTTCCTCTAGCTCGGTTGCTCATCCGTTTTTGGTTCCAAGTCCTCTATCTGTTGTAAGTGCTCAACCTCTTTTCTATCTTCGTGCAGTGTTCTAATTTTGTCTTGCTTTCCAACTTCATTGGTCATCTTCTATGTCCTCAATCATGGGCTCACAACATCATCCAATTAAAAACTTAAATTTCAGAGATTTTAGCATTATTGCCTATTGTGATTATTGATTATGGATATGTCCTCCATTTTGGGAATTTTATTTTATTTTTCAGCATTTATATTTGGGTAAGAAGAACTATTTTATTAGTACCGTACAGTATTCACTATAGCAATCCTTCTACAGCAATTATAGTGTTGGCCACTCCACACCACTATTTAGGATTGAAAATTATGGTTTATGTTGAAATATAACCAAGAAAATTAATCTATTTCTATTTCTAGAACTAGGCTAAAGATTTATTCCCATAAATGGCTGGTTCTCATTTCTTAGAATAGGCAGATTTGATTTCATGTGTATGCAGTATCTATCCTCTCCTATTTCCTTAATTAGGTGAGATGAAGACTATAAATACTTTATAGTCTCTCGGAAAATACAAGTTAAGAATACAATTCAGATGTACTTCTTTCTTCCAAAACTTTCTGTAGACATGGTATCGAAGTAAAACCATCCACCATGACTTGCCCCGTATCTCCCTAAATGTGGAGTTTTACTTGAATTTCCTCTACTCATGTCGTACAATGCTGATCCTATTTTGTTTGTTAACAAACAATTGCTACTGTTTTGCTCTTGCTCCTTCGTTTTGACCCTCCTTGATATTGGATTTCTCTTTCAAAAGAGCCACTTATTGTTTAGCAGCTGCCTCGTTCCTGTTTTGTGTACCCCTTTTATTGTTGCCTTCGTTGCAATATTTGGCACTTTCATTAATTTGTGACACTTTCATCAGTCTGTCCCTTTTTTTCTGTTCATTGCAGCATTTGGCAGCCTTTTTTTACAGCCCTCACTGCAGCATCTGTCACTTTTATAGGCTACATTCATGACAGCCACTAAGCAATAGCATGGAAAAATTGAAGCAAAAGTATATGTGATATGAATATACCTCCTCAGTTAGAAATGTAATATCAGAACACTAAAATTGTGCTATCAATGTTTTCACAGAGAACTACTTCACATTTTATGAAGCTCCAATATTTTATACCTCATAAGTTAATATGACACAGGTACAATTCAACGTGTATACAAGGATTCAGAAAATTCTTACAAATACAAGATATGATACAGCCTAACAACATTACCATAAATTAAATAAACATATTTTATATAAATGCACAATATTTGTACAGAGACATTGGACATTGAAATTTTTTCATTAAAACATAAATATGTATATCAGTAGATAATTATGACAATTTTTATAGAAAATGGAATCATAACCAAAATCCCAAATTGTATAGCTTTCTCTGTATAGATGTCTACCAATTACTATAACTGTAAGGATACAGATGAAAAGGCATTTTTATCAAAGCCATATCCCAAATGCATGGATCAATAAAAGTTCAACAAAAATAAATAAATAAATAAATAGAGAAGAAAAACACTATCATGTGGGTATTGGCATCAAATAAGCATCTGTCACCAATCTTTGCCATATTTTTAGTATCTAGGTTTCATAGTTCATATTTCGAGAATCCATGCCCATCATGAAGTTTTGTAAGTCATGGATCACGAAGTGCATACACACATCTATTTAAAAGAAGCCCGAACTCTGTATCATTATCTACCATTTACAATAGCTTTAAGAATAGAAAAGGAAAGGCATTCAAATTAAGAAAACTACCAAAATCATATCCCAGATGCATCGATCAATAAAAGTTTTAAAAAATGAAAAATAATCAGGTGCTTATTGATATCAAATACGAACCAATCTTTGCCATTTTCTTTTAAGGATAATTTCTGTCATTAACTATATCTTTAAGGACACAGGAGAAGGCAATCAAATCATCAAAATCATAGTCCAGATGCATCTATCACTGGAGGTTCAAAAAAATTGGAAAATACTATCAACACATGTATTACTATCAATGCATCCAGTTATATTTTCCATCTTTTGTGATTCTAGGCTTGGTAATTCACAGTTGAAGGCTCAATGACGAACATAAAGTTTGCAAACCACAAACCACTAAGCACAAATGCATCTATCTCAAAGCCAAGACATAATGAAATGTAGTTCACTCAATTCTAAAGGAAATTCCACATTGTTTCTTAAAAAGTGGGATTAGGAGACCTAACTCAACCCTATAAAACAGGGTTTAAGGTGAGGTTTCCACTCAATTATGACTCTATTTTAGCTCTATCTTTGATTAATGTTAGATCTCCAACCCACCCCTCATGCCAACAATTTAATTGTAAAATTAGATATTTGTAAGTGGTCAAATAACAACCTATGATAAATGACAAAATATGTCCAACAAACTTCACTAGAATAAGTTATGATACATCTTATAAAATGGGAGTTTATTCCTAACTCAACCCAACATAACAAGTCTTTTGTAAGATGACATTTGCATTCACTTGTATATATATATCTCTAGACTTCTAAGAATCTCCAACACACTTAAATCATCAAATGAACCTACACTAAAACCACGTAAGCTAAATAATTAACCAACACGTGCACGAAAAAAGGAACTACGCAATCACAAGGAAAATCAGCAACAAAAACCTTAACTGAATTGCTGTCCAACTGAATTGCCTTCCGAGAATCTTCCTCTACTCTCTCCCAGTCACTACAGCCAAACCAAACACATTAACTAAGACCATCCTAAATAGCATTGCAATCTCTAAATTTCCGAAAAATTACACGCATCAAATTAAATTAAAAAAACCACAAACAGGAGCGAAATTAAAAGGTCACACATACTTGCGCTTGAGATGGCACAGCGCACGATTCGTCCAATAAATCGGAACATTAGGGCACAGCGTAATCGCCTTCAAACCAAACAAAAAAGGTTAACTTTTATTAATTACTCAAATTCCCGTTAAAGATAACCGGAGAAGAAGAAGAAGAATACCTCGGTGTAAGCATCGATGGCGGCACCAAAACGGTCTTTCTTGAAGTAAGTATTTCCGTTAATTCGGAGCTTCTCCGCTTGTTCCGCCGCCGCTGCGTTTGGCCCCATTTCGCTCAATTTTCTCTCTTTCTAGAAAATTCTATTACTCGCAAATGATGCATACAAATAGGGTGTTTAATGCGTGAAAATATAAGTTATATAATAAATAAAAATGGTTGTGTTTGTGTTTATGGATTGGTGAGTTATGGGGAGAGAAGGGAAAATGTTCGAGAATTTTCCAGGGAACGAAGAAGGAGAAGCAAGAGAAAAAAAAAAACAAGGAAGAGGAACGAGGTAACCCAAAAAACAACGTGTCGAGGAAGTTGTCGCTGTTGACTCACTTGCGTTTCTTTGTCAAAGGAATAATAATTGTAAGCTTTAGTCTGATTGGGCTATTGGATACAGAAGAGAACCTCACATTGGTCCTCCTGTACAAATATAAAACTAATAGGTTCTGAAAATATATTATAATAATAATAATAATAATAATAATAATATTTTAAAGTTACTTTTATTATTAATAGTTAAAATTTATAAGTATAAGTAAAATATTCGGTATTTACACACTAAAAAAGAATTATTTTGTAATCTCATCATGCAAGATCTAGTTATCATTTTTAGGATATTGATCTGAAAAAGTTGTATTATCATGATGTTTTTCCGAATCTAACAGTTCGTCACCATTTAAGTGGACGAGTTAATTTTTTGAACTCGTTAACCTGTATTGACCTAATTCATCAATCTAATTACAGGTGAGCAAACTTGTCAGTCCACTCTTTTTTATTTCAGTCTACTCTTTTTTATTTGACACTTTTAAAGAGGTATTTTATGCTTTTGAAAAACAAAATTAGTGATGGTCAACGTTTTATATAAAATTGTATTTACATTAATTTCTTTATACATCATTTAATTAATTGAAATATTGTTGATATTTATTTTATTTTGTTAGATATTAAATTTTCTTTTATTAAAATATTAAAAAAAATATTTATTTTTATTTTTTATATTTTTATTATCCAAAAGTAATATCAATTATTATAAACAAGTAGATAAATTAAAAAAAAAAAAAAGATTGCCTAAAAACATTTCTAACTATGCTTTTGGGTTTTCTTCACTACATCAATTACCTTATTACCTTATATTCTCCATTAGGATTGTATAAGAATAGAAGTGTATGATTTAAATGGGGATTTAGAATATACAAAACTTAATTGGTGGGGTTTACAAGGAAATATTATAATGTGTGTGACATTTGAACTCAAACATAAATTCTTACCTTTAATACTTTATTGTTTTAAGAAGTACTCAAATTATATTGTAACTTTAAATTTTAAAAAATTGCCTTTAAATTTTATATTTTTTACTTTTAAAAGTTTGAATTTGTTCAAGTTTTCTTTTCTACTCTAGAAACATATTTCACAATGTATTTTGATATATACACCTTCTCTTACTCTTATTTAAGGATATTTTTTTGTTATTTCACTTAACCAACTTATGCAGGTAACAATACAAAAAATTATTATAGATTTTGTATACCCATGGATATTCTGTATTTTATGTTTTTAGTTCAAATAAAATTATTTCAACAATTCTTTCATATATAAAACCAAATAAAAAAGTAATTTTAAAATATAATTCAAAATAAAATATTAATATAAACAAATTTGAAATTATATAAGTTGTGTTATAAAGTATAAGTTTAAAAAATTAATTTTTAAAAAATAATTATACTTTCAAATTACGTCATAAAGTATAAGTCGTGTCATAAACTATAAGTTTTAAAAAGATAATCTTTTTAAAAACATTTATACTTTAAAGTATAAGTTGCGTAATAGAGTATAAGTTTTAAAAAATTAATTTTTAATTTCAAGTTCATGTGTCTAAATAATAATAAAAAAATATGCATATATAAAATTAAATTTTAAATAATTCTTGAATGATTAATATTTTTCTACTAAAAACATTATTTTAATCACTTAATTATTTTTAAATATTCAAAAAAAAATTATTAACAATGATTTGAGGATAACAAATATCTGTAGGTTGGATATCATGATACTCATACCTGCTTTATTAATCAATGGATAATTAAAATACTTATTATCTGCATATATATATATATATATAAGATATTTATTTAGTATTAATTTTATCTATGAATATTTGTAAGGACAAATTATTTTGTCATTTCTAAATAACATATATCAAAACAACAATGACAAGAATTTACTCCTCATAAACTTCATATAAAGATGCATAAAATTATATTAGGAATTTACCTCTTATATCATAATTTTAGTTATGATTCATTCAAAGTCCAACAAGACTCAATAAATAGACTTTTTTTTGTCTCATCACAACCAAGAACAAAGACGACAATGTTAACTATTTTGTAAAACATCACTACTTTAAGTGACAACTAATTATAAAATTAGAACTTCATAAACACTCTTATAAAGAATTTTTAAGCATCCAAATGAGTTTTGTACATTATAATTAACAATCATAAGAAATGATTTTATTTTTCTCCAATGTTGCTTTATAGGTTATTATAAAAATAAACATCTACATTATATATATTGCATGACCCAACCTAATATTTGATATAATTTGATCATCAAAATTATATTTTTTTTAATCTTGTTATATAAATACTCCAAATTAACATAAAATAACTCAAATTAGCAAAAAAAAAAATATTAATTTTAAAAATATTCAAGTCACCAAACACAACATTTTACTTCCAAGAAGATTTTATTGCTTTAGCATAGCGGTACCAACAACTAACACAAATGTGTACAAAGATGAAACGTACAATACTTTTAGTTACTCAACATAGTCTAGAAAAAACTACTAATGAACACTAACACTAACTCTAATATATAATAAAATCTAACAATGAGAGTGGCTGAAAGATGGGAGTGAGGTGATTGAACAAAATCTAAGAATGAATCTTTCACATCAACATTGAGAGGGTCCCAAAGGTGAGATGTGAGGTGGTTGAACAAAGTTTTTCCAATAAGGGTGAGTCTGCCAAACAACATGCATGTCTTCAATGGGAACCCCTTTAGTCTCTGGGAGAAGCTTGAAGATGAATAGGGTCATGAGAACCACAAAGCATGCAAAGAAAATGAAGAGTCCAAACTTCATGTGACAGAGCATGGAGGTGAATATCTGCGCAATGGCAAAGGTGAAGATCATGTTAACAGAGACATTGATACTTTGAGCAGCTGATCGCACTTCAAGTGGGAAAATCTCACTTGGAACCAACCATCCTAGAGGACCCCAAGACCATGCAAATCCTGCCACGTACACGCATATGCCACACACAACCACGATAGCATACCACTTTGGCAACACTCCTGGGTTTCCATCAAGTCCAAATTTGCATGCAATCGCAACAGTAATCACAACCTGACAAATAAACATTTGTGCACCTCCTTCTAAAAAAAGAGTGCGTCTTCCGAACTTGTCAACAGTTAGTATAGAGACAAGAGTGGCAATTGCATTGCAACCCCCAGTGATCATGGCAGACATGAGAGCAGCATTTGCTCCAAAACCAATGGTTTTAAACAAAACAGGAGCATAAAACACTATCACATTCATGCCAGTTAGTTGTTGGAAAAAGGGAATGAACACCGCAAATGTGAGTTGAGGTCGGTATTGCCTCTTCAGCAAAGAAGCCCAAGGGTGTTTCACAGCCTTAGAGGATTCACTGGCTGCCACAAGATCCTGAAACTCCTCCTCAATGTCATTGCTTCCTCGAATCTTGATGAGTTCCTTCTTGGCTTCCTCATCCAAACCCCGTTCGATCAAAGAACTTGGTGAATCCGGAAGAAAGATTGCTCCGATGATGATCATGATAGCAGGAACTGCAGCAAAGCCCAAACTGTAGCGCCAACCTTCTCCGTTCTCCATTTTGGCAAATATGTAGTTGAGAACATTGGCCACGAAAATGCCAATGGTGATTGCTAGTTGAAACATCATGTTAAGAGCTCCTCGAAACTTATAGGGAGCAACCTCAGACACATAGATTGGCACAGACTGATTGGCGAATCCAATTCCGAAGCCAAGAAAAATGCGGCCAACAATGAGCATCCAAACGTGTTGAGCGAAGGCATTTAGTCCAGCACCAACAAGAAAGAGCACACCCCCAGAGATCATGCTGAGACGCCTTCCGAAGATTCGAGAGACACTAGATGCAAAGAGTGATGCAACAAGAGCAGCCAAATACAGAGACGATGTGAACAACGTCAATGTTTGGCTATCAAATTTGCAATATTGGCTGTCAGAGGGCTTCATGTTGCTCTCCTTTTCATACACTGCGGGAAAGAACTTCTTCAGAAAAGGATCCATAGAAGTCACACCACCTGCATATGTTCATGTTCATGTCATTAATAAACAAAACAACAAGGCATAAATAGAAAAGTTGTTCCAAAAATACGTATGAACACATACCCGATATGCCAAGATCGTAACCAAAGATCAGACCTCCAAATGCTGCTACCAAACATGTTATGAAGACCCTGAATGTGAGTCTTCCTGGATAGTTTTTTCCTCTTGTAGACCCAGTTCCGATCAAACCTCCTGCCATTCTCAACCACTTAATCAACACTCTACTTCTACTCAAATCAAAATCCCAAGAAACAAATACTACAACTACCACTCTGAAAAGGTACGAGGAATACACAAACTGTGAACTTTATTTATAGGCCAATGTTACTCATCCTTTTCTATCTTTTACTTTTATCTTTGATCTCTTCCTAAATCATTATCTTTCTTATCTTTTATCTATCTATAAAATATATCTTTTTATCATTTCATCTTTTAAATATATCCTTTAATTATATCTTTTCTCTCTTTATCATTTTATCTTTTAAATGTATCCTTTAATTATATATTTTATCTTTAAATTCAGACCACGATAAATATAAACTTTTTAAAATATATAAAAATCTTTAAATGATATTCTTCGTAAATTTTGTAACCATGTAATAGATAATTTAAATTGTATCATTTTATCATATATATTATTTAATATTAAGTATTATATTTCTACTATAAATAATTTTTTATTATAACTCAGAATTCTAAAATAAGTTAACTTATCTTTTTATCTATTTATCTCTCCGAAGAAAAAATGTCCTTTACTTCAAAATTAAAATTCAACTTTAATATATATTCGCTTATCTTTTAATTCAACTATTTATTATTTATTATATAAATAATATATAACAATAAACTAATTATTGGATTACTTAAAATGACATTCTTCATAAATTTTTTAGCCATGTAATAGATAATTTAAATTTCATATATATATATATATATATATATATATATATATATATATATATATATATATATATATATATATATAACTAAATATGAAGTAAGAGACATTTTTTTATTGTAATTTAGAATTCAATAAGCAAATAAATTAACTTATCTTTTGTATATAGTTATGACAGTTAAATTAATTAAAATCATATTATGTTAGAAGTTAATTATTGCATATTTTAAAAGTTAACCTGAATTACATTAATGGTCATTTTCTCTCTTCTGTATAATATATAAAATCAAATTTCATCATCACAATTTATACCAATTATTACATAATTTAATAACTTTTATTTTCAAAACTTATAATTATATTAAACATTTATTTTACATTTATTATGTCAACAAAGAATTATATTAATTTAACATTATTTAATACATCATTTACAAAAATAATAATAATAATAACAACAATAACAATAATAATAACAATAACAATAATAATAAGAATAATAAAAATAATAATAATAACCATAATAATAATAATAAGATAAAAAAATAAAAAATTATGATATAATAATCTATAACAATATATACAAAGAGAATATACAACACAACTTTTTACAATTTTAACTTTAAAATAATTACTGTTTTAAATTTAAATCACTATTCAGAATGAAAAACTACACAAGAAAATTTTTAAAAAATTATAATTAATTTTAGTAATAATATTTTTATAATTTAATAATATATTTTTATTTCAATAATTATCTATAATCTATAATAATTTCTATGTTGTGTAAATAATATCTTACAATTTTACCCTCTAAACAACAACCTTTTTAAATTCAAAATAATAATTTACACTAAAAACCTATCCACACAATTAAATTTACCAGCAATAAAATTAAAATTTTATTTAATATATATATATATATATATTTAATAAGAGTCTTTTTATAATTTAATAATTTTTTATTTTATTTTAATAGTTATTTCTTTAACAATACATAAAGAGAATACACATTTTTTATACACAATTCTTACAATTTTACGCTGTAAATAACTATATTTTTAAATTCAAATAATTACTTACAATAAAAACCACCTACACAATTAAAAAAATTATCAATTTTATAATTAAAAATTTATTTATTTTAATAATTATTTTTAATAAAATTATTTCTATAATTTAATAATATATTTTTATATCAATAGTTACTATAATATATAACAATTCCTCACTTCTGTAGACAATTTCTTAAAATTTTATCTTGAAATAATTACTTTTTTAAATTCAAATAATTGTTCACACTAAAACATCACTTACACAATAAAAAAAAAATATATACAATAAAATTTAAAAAATCATTTATTTTTATAATTACTTTAAAATAAAAATTCATTTTATAATTTAATAATATTTTTTTATTTTAATAGTTATTATAATAACAGAAATATTTTTTGAGAGAAAAAAATCTACACTATTTAGATTATTTAAATTTAAATTTTAATAAATAAAAAATAATAATTTATTTATTCAATAAAATAAATAATTACACAATTTCTCTTTATTTTAAAAATTTAAATAACTTCTCATTTTCAAAATAGCAGTTATATATACTAGCGAGGCGCTCCCGCACGCCTGTGTATCCGCATTTTTTTTTTATTAACATTTTTTGATATATATGTTTGATATTAAAATTTGAATAAATAATGTTTGATATTAAAATTTAAATAAATGATGTTATTATTCGTATACTTATATTAAAATTTATAGTTCATTTTAATAAATATGAACATACGTGATGTTTATGGTCAATAATTAACTGTCGAAGTATATTCATCCGCTGAAAAGAAATCCAATTTCTGCACTTAAGATATAAGAATATGTGTTGTTGCTTTGATAACATCTATTTGTGTTCAACCACGGAGACAAACAATAAAAAAGGTGAGGATCGGTGAGAAATTGTGAAAATGCTATCTAGGAATGCGGAAAATACCAATAATAATTTATTAAGTTGTTGCTTTGATAGTATCGTAGAGAGATGTTAGATATTATTAGATATTATGAGATATTATAGATATTGTTTGATATTTCATATTTATGTAATAGGCTTAGCCCATATGTTTGTTTTCCTATATAAACATAACCTTATGTGTTCAATACACACAAGAGATTTACCCTATTCATTCTTTTCCTTTAATATGGTATCTAGAGCATAAGGTTAGGGTTCAATTTTTATTGGTGAACCCACTCTTCACTCGAATTTTTCTAGCCACCGCCCCACCGCCTCGCCAAAGTTGTCACCGCTACCGCCGGAGCGGCTGCCGAACCCTCGTCGGAGCCGCCGCCGAAGACGTCGCCGAAATCTCGTCGGAACCGCCGCCGGAGAGACTGCTAGAGCCTTCATCTTTGCAGCTGCCGCCAATTGATCGGTGACTGGATTTCTTTTTTTTTTGTCCAGTATGGCTTCTTCCACTTCCACTAAGGCTTCTTCCGCTGTCGTTGCCACTATGGTTTCTTCCACTGTCGCTGCCACTGTGACTCCTTTTGTTGTCATAATGTCGGATTCGTCTATTCATAGTAATTATGTTAATGTTCATCTCTCTATTGACAAATTGGGTGGAACCAATTATGATACGTGGGCCTCAGATATTAAATTATGGCTTAAGAGTCAAGGTTATGTTGATCATCTTACCCGTCCTAATGTTGCTGAAAATGAAGTTTCCCGTTGGTTGAAAATTGATGCTCGATTATGCATTGTTATCGAATCTACCATTCATTCATCTTTAAAACAAATTTTTTGTACCTATAAGACATGTTCAGAAGTTTGGGAACAAGCAAAATTATTATACACTAATAATACTCAACGTCTTTATGGTGTGTGTCAATATCTCCTCACAATTGTTGCTCCCAAACGTCTTGATGGTACAATGGCAGAATATCTAGGTAAACTTCATGCTCTTCTTCATGATTTTAATGAGTTATTACCTCCTGCGACCACTCCTTCTCAAGAACTAGAACAAAGATTCAAGTTCTTCATGTAATTGGGTTTACATGGTCTTCCTAATGATTATTCTCATGTTTGTGATCAAATTTTGGGATTCCCTGTCATGCCCAATTTTACTTCCACTTGTTCTACCCTTCTGCGTGTGCCAGGTAAACACATCACTGAATTAACGTCTTATGTAGATGACTCTTCTACTTTAGTCTCTCAGCATAATGATCATACTCGTCCTCACTAGCCGGGCAAAGGGCGACACAAGTGTGACCATTGTGGCAAACTTGGCTACAAAATTGACAGATGTTATGCCTTACATGGTCGTCCTCCTAAGTCTATTGCGGTTGCTCAAAGTGCTCTTGTGCAACCTTCTACTGTGGACCATACTTCAATTGATACCCCAGGCCAGCCGGCTATTTTCAATGAATTTTTTAAATGGTATGAGGATCGTCAAAATCCTAGTTCCACAGCTTCTGTTGCACATTCAGGTACATCTTTTGTTGGCCTCACTCACTCTACTTCTGTTGACCCTTGGGTTCTAGATTCAGGTGCCACAGATCACATTACTGGTAATAAATCTTTTTTCTCTTTCCTATCTACTACGGGTTATTTACCTTCAGTTATCATGGCCAATGGATATAGGGTACCACCACATGGTGTTGGTACTATTAACCTTTTTTTCTTCTTTATCTATTGATAATGTTCTTTATGTCCCTAGGTCTCCATTTAACTTATTATCCATTAGTCGTCTCACTAGTTCCCTTGATTGTGTTATTTCTTTTACCAAAGATTCTGTTTCTGTACAGGACCAGAGTTCGGGACAGAAGATTAACATCGGATGTGAGTCTCATCGACTTTATCACCTACAGATCTCTGCACATGTTGCCGCGATTATGGATTCTCCATCTCTCATTCATGCTCGATTGGGTCATCCTAGTCTTGCCAAGATGCAGCAGCTTGTTCCAAGTTTGTCTAATGTGTCTAGTTTATCATGTGAATCGTGTCAGTTAGGGAAGCACATTCGTAGTTCTTTTCCTAGTAGTGTCTCACAACGTGCTTCATCTCCTTTTACCTTAGTTCACTCTGACATTTTGGGATCGAGTCGAATTAAGTCTAATTTAGGATTTCAGTATTTTGTTACTTTTATTGATGATTATTCAAGATGTACTTGGGTGTTTTTAATGAAAAACCGTTCTGAGTTGTTTTCTATATTTCAAATATTTTACAATGAAATTAAAAATCAATTTGGAATTTCCATTCGCGTTTTGCGCAATGATAATGGACGTGAGTATCTTTCTCATTCTTTTAAAAATTTTATGGCTTCTCATGGTATTCTTCATCAAAATTCATGTGCTTATACACCTCAATAAAATAGGGTAGTTGAGCGTAAGAATAGACATCTTGTTGAAACCACTCGTACTATTTTAATCCATGGTGATGTTCCTTAGTGTTTTTGGGGTGATGTTGTTCTTAGTGCATGTTATCTCATTAATCGCATGCCATTTTCAGTTTTAGATAACAAAATTTCTCATTCTATTTTATTTCCACATGATCCTCTCCACTCTTTACCTCTCAAAGTTTTTGGGTCTACATGTTTTGTTCATAATTTTAGTCCTGATCTTGATAAATTATCTCCTAAGTCACACAAATGTGTCTTTTTAGGATTCACTTGATCACAAAAAGGATATAAATGTTTCTCACCTTCTCTAAACCGTTATTTTATTTTAGCAGATGTCACCTTCAGTGAATCTTCCCTTTACTTTAAGTCTTGTCCTTCTCCTTCTATGTCTTCATCTAATCAAGTTAATATTCCTCTTGTTGTGCCTAGTGCACCTAAAGATTCACCATCGCCACCAACTCTTCAAGTGTATAGTCGTCGTTAAACATCTCATCGTCCATCAGATAACTCTCTTCTAGTGCTAACACCTCATCCCTCTCCGACTCCAACAATTGAACCTGCGACAGTTGAACCTGATCTTCCTATTGCTATCCGAAAAGGTATACGTTCTACCCGTAATCCCTCTCCACATTATACTGCTTTGAGTTACCATAGACTATATCAACCCTTATACTTGCCTTTCGTCTATTTCTTCTGTGTCTATTCCCAAATCTGTAGGTGATGCCTTAGCTCATCCTGGTTAGCGCCAGGCCATGCTTGATGAAATGAATGCGCTTCAGAATAATGGAACTTGGGATCTTTTTCCTTTACCATCTAGGAAATCTGTTGTTGGTTACAAGTGGATTTTTGCTATCAAAGTTGGTCCTGATGATACTATTGATCGTCTCAAAGCTTGTCTTGTGGCTAAGGGTTATATCCAAATTTTTGGTTTAGACTATGGTGATACTTTTTCTCCAATAGCAATGATGGCTTCTGTTCGCTTATTCATAGCTATGGCTGCTCTTCAATAATGACCTCTTTATCAACTGGATGTCAAAAATGCCTTTCTTAATGGGGATTTGTAGGAAGAAATTTATATGGAGCAACCTCCTAGTTTTGTTGCTCAGGGGGAGTCTTCTAGATTGGTATGTCGTCTTCGCAAATCCTTATATGGCCTCACGCAGTCTCCTAGGGCATGGTTTAGAAAATTTAACAATGTTGTTCAACAATTTGGTATGACTTGTAGTGAAGCAGATCATTCAGTTTTTTATCGTCACTCAAGTGCTGGGTGTATTTATCTTGTAGTGTATGTTGATGACATTGTTCTTACAGGCAGTGATCACATGGCAACTCACAAGTAAAACAACACCTTTGTCAGCACTTTTAGACCAAAGATCTTGGCAAACTCAGATATTTCTTGGGAATTGAGGTAGCACAATCCGATAATGGTATTGTTATCTCTCAAAAGAAATATGCATTAGATATTTTGGAGGAAATTGGGTTGATGAATTCAAAATCTGTGGATACTCCCATGGATCCCAATGTCAAGCTTCTACCCAATCAGGGGGAGCCTCTTTCAGATCCTGAGAAGTATAGGAGATTAGTTGGAAAATTGAACTATCTCACTGTTACTCGTCCTGATATTTCTTTTACGGTCAGTGTGGTGAAATTTCTTAATTCTCCATGTGAAGATCATTGGAATGCAGTCATTCGTATACTAAAGTACATTAAAGGCTCTCCTGGAAAAGGTTTGTTATATGGTCATAATAAACATACTAAAGTCGTTTGTTATTCAGATGCTGATTGAGCAGGATCTCCATCTGATAAAAGATCAACTTCTGGTTATTGTGTCTCCATTGGTGATAACTTGATCTATTGGAAGAGAAAGAAATAAAGTGTTGTGACGAGATCTAGTGCAGAGGCAGAATATAGAGCTATGGCCTCAGCTACTTGTGAGCTTATTTGGCTTAAACAGTTACTTCAAGAATTGCAATTTGGAGAGGTCACTCAAATGACACTTATATATGATAATCAGGCTGCTCTTCATATTAGCTCAAATCCAGTTTTTCATGAAAGGACCAAACATATTGAGATTGATTGTCATTTCATTCGAGAAAAGACTATATCGGGAGATATCAAGACTGAATTTGTTAATTCAAATAATCAATTAGCAAATATTTTTACTAAATCCTTACTAGGGCCTAGGATTGATTACATTTGTAACAAGTTGGGTACATATGATCAATATGCACCAGCTTGAGGGGGAGTGTTAGATATTATTAGATATTATTAGATATTATTAGATATTATAAATATTATTTGATATTTCATATTTATGTAATGGGCTTAGCCCATATGTTTATTTTCCTATATAAACATAACCCTATGTGTTCAATACACACAAGGGATTTACCCTATTCATTATTTTCCTTTAATACAAATAATAAAATTTACTTTAAATCACCTATATCTGACCCTTAAATATAAAAACATGCATTTATAATGTCATGCGCTTTCTTCTCTGCCATCCACCTCATTCAATCAGCGAACGACTCAACTCTTTCAGATGTGTGTGTAAGGACCTAGAAACTTTAATTGGAATAAAAGTGTTATATTTAAATAATTTCAGAAGATGTTATTATTTAAAATACAAAGAGTTGGTAATATAAGTTTCGTAGTAGTCGGACATCGGACGTCGCCCAAGGTCTGGGGTCAGCTGGTAGAGGTCGGTCGGCTGACCATTGTATTAACCAAGTAGTCAGGTACGATGACTTTATCGTGAGGTAATCACGTGGATGTGCTCGAGGAAGACATGTGGATCAAGAAAAGTAAAGGAAGAAAAGTGTAGCTAAGAAGTCTTCTACGAGATCGCCGTTATTGAAGACGGAGGCGATCTCGGACTTCTCTGGGACATAATCGCCTGTCGCCTAGAGGAGGCATGACCGCCAATCGCCTATGGTGTACGTGATCGACGGGAGTGCACGTAGTATGTGGTCAGGATACTGGATTAACCATAGTGGGTTCCAAAAACCACGCGTATCAAGGTGTGGGTTAAGCCTTAGATACGCTGTGCATGCGAAGCTCTATGCTTGAGCATAAGAGATCGCCCTTAGTGTTGCATGCATGGGCGCAAAAGGAGTGGTGCTGATCTACTCTTGGAAATGTGAAGCTACCGACGTCACCAAGCCATGTGGAGGTGATACCTTGGACGTAACATAGTGGGATGAAGAACCTTCAGCAAGGTGTGACGATGTGACATCGGTGAGCAGAGTAAGGCGATGTGTTCTCGTCACACACAAGGGCGATAAGAGATCGCCAACAGGATGAGAGGAACATCGGTCATCAACCAGGATGGGAGACACATCGGTGGTCTGCCAGGGTGAGACATCGGTGGTTCTCCAGGGTGAGACATCGGTTGTCTGCCAGGGTGAGACATCGGTGGTCCTCCAGGGTGAGACATCGGTTGTCTGCCAGGATGAGGAATCAGTCATCACCGGGATGAGGCACGTCATTCATCGCCGGTATGAGAGACAGACGGTCATCGCCAGGATGAGGGACACATCGGTCGTCCGCCAGGATAAGTCATCGGTGGATAGTCATCGCGCGAGAGGTCATCGATGGAAGGTTATCGCGCGATGTCGAGTTTCACGCAGATAAGGTGGGACCCAGGCTCCCAGCATGAGACGTCCTGCACGCGCGACACGTAGACAAAAAGGATGGTTCAGAATAGTGACATCAGAGTGTTGGCCTGCGCAGAGGCACGCGTAGTCGTACTGTTCAGGGAAGCGTACACGCAAACTTCCCTGCAGAGTGGGTGGTGGCAGCGGCTTTTGTGGACAAGTTGGTTTAAGATTCAAAAACCCACTTCTGAGAGAAAAAGAACGTTGCAGTGGTTCAAGAGTGAAAGAGTGAGTTTACCTTCATCCTTCTCTTTTCTCTCCTTCGCGCTGCGATTCAGGCATCCTCAAGCACCAGTACGACGAGCGACGACTGCCCTTAGAGCACCTGGGAGGTTCTCTGCAAGTTCTACAAACCAGACGCTAAAACAGAGCTAAGGCATCCTTTAAGCTCGGTGGGTTTTGGAGCTCTTGGTGTTTTGCGCAAGTCCAGGTAAGGGAAGCTAGCCTTATTTTCCAACGAAAAACCTTATATTAGATGATTGAGATGATGGGGCGACGTGGTCGCCGGTTTTTCAACTGTTATTGCATAATCCCCTGTTTTTGAACGAGATCGCCGGTTTTGGCGTTGTTTTTCGAACTCCCCTGTTTTGTGTTGTTTGAAACTGTTTGAGATTTAAACGTGATATTCGAAAATCTGAACCATGGAATGATTGTTGTTGTGATTGGAATCATTCGTTTAAGTGTTATATGATGTGTTGAATGTTGTGAATGTGGGATCAAGGCATAGTATTTTCAGGAAAGAAAATACCGTGTAAGATCGTGTAGGATGTGCATTGATCGGTGATTTCTATAATGAGATATCCTGACTCTCCTGAGATAATGAATTCATATAGATGAAGTTATTCAGGCGTTGAGAGTCGATGGAGGTTCACACGTATGGGTAAGTGTTTGAAAGATAACTACTTGACCTGTTGTGTGGATTCACCCTGTCATACTGTGAGAGTGATGAAATTGAGATCGAGATTGTGTTGATGCGCATAGCTGTGGAAACATTACAGCAGTGTAGTATGACAGGTGCAGATCTCTGAGTCTAGTCAATGCACATGTCTTCCGGAAGTAGTGTCAAGTGTCCTGTGTGGACTTTACTTGCTGTCCTGTGTGGACTTCATTACCTGTCCTGTGTGGACTTTACTAGCTGTCCTGTGTGGACTTTACAGTGGTGTGGTATGTGTCTATGTGTGTTGAATTAGTGGAAGTCTGACGTAAGAAATGAGAAACTTTGAAATTGATAGACACTTGATGAATTATGTGAATTGAAAGACTCTTGAGGAAATTGTGAAATGTGTGATTACTTGATGGTCATGTGAAGGGAATGAGAAAATTGATAGTTTTTACGTGGGTGTCTTCAATTTGTTTTATCTTGATTTTAAAGTTTCATATCTAAATTCTCTTTCAAATATCTAGCTTACCCTGTGTTTTTGGTGTTGTGTTTGGCTTTTTCTTAAAATTGTGATGATCGTGTATAATTTACACGGGAGCAGATGACGTTGCAGGAACTAGAGCTCCTCAGTGAGTGGTCGCCGGAAGGAGATCGCCTGTTTCTATTTCTGTTAGGCGATCACCCTTTTTCTGTTTTCTGATAGGAGATCGTCGTTTTCTGATAGGAGATCGCCTTTTGCTGTTAGGAGATCGTCTGTCTTTCTATTTTACTGTATTTTGTTTACGTTTTTGGAAAACTGACCGATTATGTATTAAACTCCATGTGAGGAGAAACTTCATTACATATATATATATATAATTATGTTCATTTCAATATATTTGTTTACCTTTATTTTTATTATATAAATACGAAAAGAATTTGGCGGGATGTTACAGTGTGTCCCATGTGAAGCACACTTCAAGGTGTAGGGCTTAAAACTGGAACACTTCATTTTGAAGTATGTGCATTGGACTAATAGAAACAACCTTCTATTAAATAGTATCACTTTTAAATAATAAAAATTAAAAAGTAATCAAATATGAAAAAAAAAGGGGCATAACTTGCTCGAGGTTCAGAACAGAGGTTGAGAGTATGAGGTTCAGAAAAAATTATCACTTTTTCTTTCTCTCGTACATGCAAACATTTGTTCCGATAGTTCCTCTCCCTTTGGGTTCTCCTTTATCTTCAAATTTAGATGTTCTCTGACTCTGACTTTGACTCTGAGGAACACTTCTCAACTCTTTGGTGAGTATTTGTAGTTTTAATTTGTGGAACTTTGTATTCATCTGATTGCTTCAGTGTTGACAATGAAATGATAATATAGATGTGAATTATCTCTTTCTTGGTTTAAAAAATCTCAAACTCGCGGTGTCTCCTTGCATCTTGAATCTCTTATTGGCTTCCTCTCGGATGAGAGTAGGAGAAGAACATGGAGCGTGAAGGAAGAGGGTTCAAGATGTATCAAAATTTATGAGCATTTTTTTCTCTCTACAATCTGAATATAAAAGAGAAAAGAGAGTGGATGTAACCGTGAAAACTAGTAATATTTTAAAATTTAAATTTTAAAATTCAAAATTTAAAATTTAAAATTTAAAATTTAAAATTCAAAATTTAAAATTCAAAATTTAAATTTTAAAATTTAAAATTTAAAAGTTGAAAATTGAAAATTGAAATTTTTGTTTCCAATTTTTTACCTAATACATTCAAAATTTTTGAAAATTTAAAATTTTGAAAATTTAAAAATTTTGTAAATTTAAAAATTTTGAAATTTTTAAAGTTTGAAAATTTAATTTTTTTTTATAAATTTGAAGTGTTCTGAAAAGGCTTTAAAGATTAGAAAATTTGAAAAATTTTAAATTTTGAAAAAATAGGAAATAATGTCAATGCTCATAATAATGAAATAAAATCAAATATTGATATAAGGATAAAATAGAAAAAAAATCCTCTATATAAATAATTAGTCTTTAGGACATGTATATATAGTAAAATTTATATGAAATTTATAAAGTTACCTCATATATTAATTCAAAAAATTATAATTATTAAAAGTTTATAATGTAATATTTATAATAAAGGTAACACGACAACGTATTTGTTTCCATTAGTAACAATAATGATGATGATAGTTTTCTTAATTTTAATAATAACTTTTTATAATAATAATATTAATAATTTTATTTTATATGTATGTATGATAAAATGAATTTGATGTAATAATTATAATATCCCAAAAAATAACATCAAATCAGAGAAATAAACTTTATTAATTCACTTAATATATGTATAAATACAAATAATAAATGAAGGAAATAGAAAAAAAAAATCATTATTCCTATATTCTTCTCCAAATCTCATTTTTGCAAGTGTGAATGTATATATTCGTGTATATAATACAGTCATCGCAGTTCATAAACAAATAAACACATGCAAGGGTAAATTACCAAAATAAAGTTCTAAAATATGAAAATATAAGTAAAAGAACTAATGTGATTAGTAATTTGTAATTAATTTAGTTTCCTTTTCACTCAAACACAGTCATACAAAATTAAAATATCAATAACAATAATTCAATTTTATTTCAATCATATAGACCGCACATGGGTCTATTTCTAATCACAATCATTGGATTTCATCTAAATCCACATTACTTTGATTTTCAGTTCAATCATACTGACTCGACATAGATCCATTTGTCTCATAATACCTTGATTTCCTTTTAACCCTAGTACCTTTGATTTCATGTCAATCATAATGATTGCATATGGATTTATTGTCTTTCCGAAGACTCATTAATCATATTGTGGCCACATAAATCCATTTATCTCATGGTACCTTGATTTTCTTTCAATCCCTAACACCCTTCTGATTTCATTTCAATCTTCAGTACCCTTTTGATTTCATTTCAATCAGTGGTGACATATGAATTTATTCTCTTATGAAAGACTCATTAAGTATGCCCCTACTAGAGACTAACATCTAATCCACTCTAATCGTATCAGGGTAAGTCCAAACATCCATACCGTGTGACTACAAGCAATCATGGTGTATATGAACTCTCTCTTTAGCGTCTCACCAAAACTGATACCTTAGTTTATGTGATTTAGATCATCAATGAAGCTAAAGGATCTCTACTTGTAGGTTTTCCATACTTAATGTACCAATACACAACATCTCATACATTACCCGAAATATATGGCATCAAGTTCATGCAAACTTTCATCAATCACATGCAACACATATCAATCACATACAACACATATCATTTACATACAATGCATATCAATCTTGCATACATCATTTAAGATTTTTCAAATCAATTACATATAGATCTCAAATTCATACTCATATAAACTCATAATCAAATTTAGTTTAACTAACTTTATAAATTAACACACATACATTTACTAGATTAACTTATTATCTAAATCAGTTATCTAAGGCTCTATTAAAAAACATAGATAGATTCTCTTACCTGAAATTCTTTATTCCGGTGAAAAATTTAACTCACACAGGAAACCAATATGTGGTAAAACAAGTTGAGAGGAACAATTTTCTCAATTGTCCCCATTAAGATTGATGGTTAAATCCTAGGTAAAACGTGATAATAAAGGATATTTAGAGTAAAAATTGAACTTACTCTGTTTGAAAATTTGATCGGGTATAAATGTAGCCAAACCCCTCCGTTACTGCAGGGTGTGACCTAATTTTGAAATAGATGAATTATGGGAGAAAATTTGAAGAGAAGGGAGAGGGAGAGGGAGAGAGAAGAGGGGTTGGTCTCTTTTTGTTTCATAGGTTACAATAATAATACTTAAAAAAATTATTATAATAATAACATTAATAATTTTCTTATTATTAATGATAATTTATGATAATAATAATACTAATAATTTTATTTATACTAATATATTAAAATAAAAATATTAACTTAGTAATTTATAATAATAATAAAGATAATAATAATGAAGATAGTAATAATAATAATATTAATAATAAAAAAAATAATAATTATGATGATAATAATAATAATATAATAAAAAGATAATTATGATAATATAATAATAATAATAATTTTATTTTATATTAAAAAATATTAAAATAAAAGCATTAATTTAATATAATAAATAATAATGATAATAATGATAATTATTGTTATAATACTAATAATAATTATGATAATAGTAATAATAATATTAAAAATAGTTATGATAATAATTATAATAATAATATTAATAATTTTCTGGTTATTAATAATAATTTATGATAATAGTAATACTAATAATATTATTTATATTACTATACATAAAAATAAAAATATTAATTTAATAAATTGATGTAGTAATAATAATTATTTTATTTTATATTTATATATATATATATATATATATATATATATATATCAATATGGAAATATTAATTAATGAGACTTGTATTCAATGCCTTGCCAACAAAATGTTAATAATAATAATAACAACAACAAAGTAAACACGGATGATCTCTATTTGTTATTTGGTCAACATTGTATATTAATAAATGCAAGTATTTTTATTGGTATAAGTGATGTGTCTCTTTCGACCTCATCAAATGATAATAAATTATGTTATTTATTTAGAAAATGATCTATAATCAAGTTATTGGTTTTCAACGTCTTCATTGTTTGGAGTCAATATGACTCTCTAAATCACATAAGATGCATTTCATTTATGAAATTTCAATTTGGGAGATGTTTGTTGTATAAGTCTTTGTATTGAATCTTTTCTTTTCCATGATATTGCTAGTACACGGGGTATTTTTTACCTTGTCATCAAGACTTGTAGGTTCAATCTCATCTCCAATGGATATGAGATATTCTGCAAAATTGTGACCTTATAATGATCACATATTTTGTTGTAAATCCAATAGTTTTGTGATACTCCATAAAAGACACTTAACAATAGATACATAAATCATTTGTATCTTCATACCTTTTTGAACAACTTGCAGTATTTACTGGTGAAAATGTCCTCCAAATAGAATATCACAATAAAAAATTTCCTTTAATAATCGATCTAATACCTCCAAAACATATTTGTTACTCATGGATTTTCATTCTAAATAATTGTTGGTCTTAGCGTAACTTCATGCCAATATTACATTTTTATGACCAAGATTTAATTTATAATATTTTAAATTTACTTATATTATATGTTTCCTTCAATTTTTCTAAGTATTAATATTTGAGGCAAGACACATGAACTTGTACATCATATTTAATTATATATTTTATCCTTTTTATCATTTTAGCTTTTAAATGTATCCTTTAATTATTAATAATTATATATTTTATCTCTTTATCATTTACTTTTTAAATATATATTTTTTCTTTAAATTCAATGATGATATAAAAAACAATCATGTAGCTAGAAGATGAGAATATAATAACATCTAGAAAACAATGTGTTTTAACTTCTAGATGAAGAAAAAATCTATCATTCTAGATTTCAAATAGCAAAATTGACTTCTGTCTTTTGAAGATTAAATTTTCAAAATCATATCATACCATATACGAATATTCTTACCTACATATCAAATAAGTCAATCCAACCAAATTCAACCTTTATGAAGAAATAATTTGACTGAACTCGTAAATTAACCTACCAACAATATATTTTCATTATTACAACAAATATTATCTTACAAAATTATTTTAATAGGATTTTATTTTAAAAACTATCTATAATAGTTAATTAATATATAAAAGTAATAAAACAAAATAGATTGTTCTATTAATACGTAAAAACAAAATGTTGAATCACTACATCAACTCGTCGTGATTTTTTGAGTATTTAGCTAAATAGTTTATAAACAATTTAAAAACAAAGCAAAACAATCTAAAAAAAACCAACAATTCTATGGATTAATTCGTTCCATGATGTCAAAAACTATTATACGTTAAAAACACTTCTCACAAAATTAATATTAATATTTTTAATTATTATAAAATAGAGTTTAAGATTAATTCAATTCCACAAAAATTGATTTATAAAATTAAATTTTCATTTACATGTATATTATTATAATTAATATTAGATTATGCACAAATTAGACTATTCAAACAACAATGGTGGATATAAGAAATTGATTGAGGTAATGATACTTCTTCACTTCCCCTGACACTAAAACAATTATTATTTTATTATAAATATAATATTTTATTCTAAAAAATATTGTTGAATGACATAAAATAATTATTATGTTATTATAAATATAATATTTTATTCTAAAAATAATTGAATAACACTAAAATAATTATTATTTTATTATAAATATAATATTTTATTTTAAAAAAATATTATTGAATGACACTAAAACATAATTTTATATAATATTTTATTTTAAAAAATAATTATTTTTTATTATCAGAGTGTCACAAACTTTATTCTTGATTAAAATAGGATTTAATCAAATAATATAAAAAAAATGTCTATCTTAATTATTTTTCTAACCTTAATACACAATATCTACTATTCCTAAACAAGAGAATTGATCCTCATTGAACTCAGTATTAGAAATATTTTCTTCTTTATTAGAAAAAGTCTTGTAAAAATGAAAATCCATTAAAGAAGAAAAAAACTAATTTTATGATTTATTATCTATTATCAATTTATTAAAGAACAAATATTCATGAATCATGATCATTTCAACTTCTTATTAAAGAACAAATCTACATACCTATACTCATTTTAATTTATGAGATTGTGATGAGACTGTGAAAATCATATTTATAATTTTAAGATCTTTACTTAATGTTTATGTAAAAAAAGTTAGTTTTACATATTAACTTTTTTTTAATCTTAATACACAATTAATACAGAATATCTACTATCCATAAGCAAGAGTCTATAGGTATGAACTATTTCTCATTTATGAATAGAAACCAAGAGTGTAACTATTGAATGTTTTAAAGTCTCTCAATAATTTGAAGTACTAGAGTTATACATTTGAGATCTCACCAATATTGAAAGGAAATTATGAATTAAATAATTCATGAATGAATCTAGACACTTGCCATTTTAATTATACGAAAATTAAGTGCAAAAATTGTACATGGGTGATCTACATTTAGTGCATGAAAGAATATGTGAAAGTCAAAAAATTAAAAAATCGTCATTCTTCTGAGTGGGAATGTGATTCAATTCACGAACCCATTCTGTGTTGTTATTCTCAGGATTCTCTACGCCATCATCATCATTCGTGGGAAAAAACACTTGGTTCACAAACACTTCCACCTCGTTTTTGCTAAACCCCACTTTGTTCTCAACCTCATTTTCGGGAATATAAGGTGGTCTTGCAATGTGCAACACTTCCTCCCACTTAACCCCTTTGAAGAAATCGTGGCCCTTTATCTCCTCCACCTGGATCCGACGCTCAGGATCTTTTTCCAACAATCTTGCAATTAAATCCCGTAACGCCGTCTTCTCTCCCGTTAACTCTGGCGCTTTTGTTAAAATTCGGTAAAACGTTTCCTTTTTATTCGAGCCTTTAAACGGCGTCGTTCCGTACAGCATCTCGTACAAAAGGATGCCGTATGACCACCAATCTACGCTAAACCCGTGACCTTTCCCTGATAAGATTTCCGGTGCCACGTACTCCTCTGTTCCAACGAACGAGTTTGATTTCTCAACTGAGTCGGACTCGGTGCGACGCACTGAGTCGGAGGTACTGAGTGGGGGCTCCGAGTCCGAGTCCCATGGCGAGATGCCCGAGTTACAAAAACTGTATAAACGAGTTAATCGTTGTTGTTTCCTTGAACGTTTCTCCGAGTTAGGACTCGAGGACGAGTTTTGACTCAGTGAGTTAGGGGACTTAGGGTTTAGCTTTTTGGAGAGATCAAAATCGACGAGCATTATGTGGCCGTTTTCTTGAATCATCACATTTTCTGGCTTCAAATCTCTGTATACTATTCCCAATTCGTGTAAATATTCCAACGCAAGCACCAATTCCACAGCGTAAAACCTACACATTGATACAAAAAATCAGATAATTCTCTCTTTTTTTTAAATTCGGTTTTTATGAAAATAAAAGGAAAACTCCATCCATTTTCTCTATTTCTTCTCAATTATAAGACTATTTTTAATTATATATTTAATTCATTTTTTAATTTAAACATTATTATAAATTATAAATATTATAAATACAAAAGGAAGACGTAAATACCTTTTTTTTATAGTAATATAAACTGTTATCATAGAAAGAACAAAACTTCATTTTTTTTTTGCCTTACTTTGGCACTAAAAAGAGCAAGAAAAGGAAAGAAAGGTTTAGTGAAGGGTGCGAGCGAATAGGACAAGCAACCAGATTCGGTCTTGTTTGGTTGGCAACAAAATAAATGAAAACAACTTTTTTTTAACCATTTTCAAAGACTATATTCAAACATCTTAACCGTGTTCAAAAGCTTTCTTGAAATCAAACTATCAGAAATAGAAGAAAAAAAATGCCGCTGGAGAACAGGAAGAAAATTACTGGGGTTCCAGTTTAATATTTCGTTGAAACAATATCTCAAATCAATTTTAACATTAATAAAATAGTTTAAGTACGATTAAAATTATTAAAACTAAAAAATTTAAACATTACTGAAATTGTATCAAAAAATTACTGAAATTAATGAACTTAAGAATCATAGAAGTATTTGAGAAATTGTTTTATATGCCAATTTGGAGACAAAATAATAATTTAAAAAAAAAACAATGTTCATTTAACAAAAACGATATAACCAATCTATTTTTTTTGCACAATAATTAATTAATAAAAACATAACATTCATATTCATATTGCCTAAAAGCTTTACTAGAAGACACATTCTGATTAAAAAAATTCTCTATTATTTTACATGGTTTTGCTATTTATAAGATTTAAATACACTTATATCAGAAAAATGTTTACTTTTTTTTTTTTATAAAACTCAATTTATAATATATCTTACATTAATTGTTATTTTTATATAACTGCTATTTTTAAAATTTAACATAACATTAATTTTTGTTATCATTTATACTTTGATTTTTCAGCTTATAATTTTACATTAAATCACGTATATTAATTAATTAAAAATAGAAATGAATAAATATTGTATCAAAATAAAAAACAAAAAAAAAGTATTCATTATGTTTATTAACCTAACAGTGAAAAGGAGTTCAGAATCAGAACTCGAAATTTTCGAGTTCCTCCAAACAGAAGAAACGGTGTTATTCTAACGTACCTGATGGTGTCATCGGAGAACATTTTCTCAGTCTGTTTCTTCCTGAGAGAGTGGAGCGTGCCACCGTGGCAGTAATCAATGGCGAACGCAACCACTTTCTCCGTTTCCAAAACGCCTCTCAGCCTTGGCAAGAGCGGATGATCGAAACGACGGAGCACTTCCTCTTCAAACGACACTCTCCCGTACTCCTCCTCCTCCTTTCTCGTCCTCTTCTGCGCAATCAGCGCCTTCGACATCACCTTCAGCGCCACGCACTCGCTCGACCACCGGTCGCCGGCGCGCGCCAGGAACACCACGCCCTTGGCGCCGCGCCCCACGGCGGAGACCACTGTCACGTCCTCGAAATTGAACGAGCGATCGGAGGCGCTTTCGCCGTCGCTCATGGTAAGGCTCACCGGAAACCGGAAATGACCTGGTGGAGATTTTTTATTTATTTTTTCAGTTGAGATTTAGGTTTATGTTGACTGCATTGTGAGAGGCTTTATAGGGCGCGCGTGAACGGTGGGTGCGTACTTTCACTACCCTTCTTTTTTTGCTTGCTGTCCAAGATTTTTTTTGATTGAATTTTTTTTGTGAGAGTTGAACTGCGTGATCGTCTGACACGTATCCAAAACGACGTCACTGTTGACGTATTCTTGTGAAGAGAGATGCTGGAACGTGAATAAAACGCGTTTGGATTCTAGATCGTGCTTGACTCTGTTTGGTATCTAATTTTCTTTAATTCACGTGTAGATAGGTGTTATAAACACTTGGTTTGAGTGTTGTCTCAACAGTTTCATAATAAGTTAAACACATTAATAATTTATAAAAAAAATTAACTATTTTAATTCCATAACAATTTATTTCTAAAAAAACTTATTTAGTCCTTAAATGTATAAAAAACTACTATTATCTTCCTTATTTTTTATAAACGATAAAACTTTATTAAATTTAAACATATTTGATCTACTTTTAATGATGTTTTCTCTTAAATAACTCTGTTTTGCTACATCATTATTTATTTTAATAACTAAATTTTTTATTTCTCTTATCTTTATAAAGAAAAGGGAAAAAAGTAATTAAAAATATTAATTAAGGTGAGACATATACAGAATAAAACTCTTTTAAAAAGCATTGAGAATACTTAAAATAATTTAAGATTAATGATAATTTAAATATATTTTTTCTCCTAACTCTTTAAAATATATAAAATTATAATAAAATATTAATATTTAAAACAAATAATATTTCGGATACGATAGTAATACTATTTCGAAACAATTCACATTATATTATAGATTCACGTTCTATTGTAGATATTGAAGCTAAAGAAAGGAGTATATATTTGATGAATTTATTACAAATTAAAACATATATTTTTATAGGAGAATAATATGGAACTATTTTCTATATATTTTAAAAAATAGAAGATACTTTTATAGTATATAACAAAGAAAATACCGATTTTATTATATGCTGATTAAAATAATTTCAAATTCTTTTAAACTAAATTTTAATCATTTTGAAAAGTTAAAACACGTGTATGAATTTTTTTGGAAAAAAAAAATAGTTTCTTTAAATTACTTATTTGTTTTATTGAAAACTGTAACAAATAGACGCATTTTACTCGTACCATTTTTTTTAAAACTTTTTTTCTTCTAAAAATACTTATAAAAAATTCATTCCAACATACTCATTTTATTCCACCTTAATGAAAGGAAAAGAAGGTGGTTTTGAAAGCATTTTCTTCCTTTTACCTAGGAAATGGTCTTTAACTTTGTTGTTAAGTTAGACCACACCACGCTTTTCTTCCTTTTACTTTTCTTTTAAAATATTACTGTATAGCATATTCAGCCTGTTCATACTAACACATTAAAGTCGTCACAACTTATTTTTTTAATCGACAACTTCAATTATATATACATACAGGAGTGGAGTTTTTTTTTTTTTTTTTTTATCGTGTTTTAGTCGACAACTTAAAAAAAAAAAAATATATATATATATATAAAGAAAAAAAACATTATCGGATTTTAAGAAAATGAATTTAGTGCAATTGGAAGCATGGAAAATGCAACATGTAACACCCAAAAATAACATCAAATCATATATAAAATTTATTACTTTACTTAATATATATATATATATATATATATATATATATATATATATATATAAATTCACTTATTTGTAAAAAATAAAATAACAAAATCATTATTTTTATATTTCTTTTCAAATCTCACTCCTGCACCTGTATAAATATTTGTTTATGTACAAATACTTGTTCATGTACATAGTATAATTATCGCAATTCATACATAAACAAAGATATACCAGGATAAACTATCGAAATAAAGTTTTGACATACAAAAAATATAAGTTAAAGAACTAATTTGATTAGTAATTTATAATTAATTTAGTTTTCTTTTTACTCAAACACGATCATACAAAATTCAAATATCAATCACAACAATTTGATTTCATTTCAATTCACAGTACTTTGATTTCAATTCAATCATATTGACTTGACATAGATTCATTTGACTCGTAGTACTTTGCTTTCCTTTCAACACTCGATACCTTTGATTTCATGCCAATCATAATGATTGCATATGAATCAATCATCTTCCGAAAGACTCATTAATCATATTGTGGCTACATAAATCCATTTGTCTCACAATACCTTGATTTCTTTTCAATCTTCAGTACCCTTTTGATTTCATTTCAATCAATGATGACATATGGATTTATTCTCTTTTGGAAGATTCATTAAGTATGTCCCTATTAGAGACTAACATCTAATCTACTCCAATCGGATCAGGGTAAGTCCAAACATCCATATTGTGAGACTACAAACGGTCACGGTGTATGAATTCCCTGTTCAGTTTTTCACCAACTGATACCTTAATCTTAATGTACCAAAATACAACATCTCATACATTACCCTAAATATATGACATCAAGTTCATGCAAGCTTTCATCAATCACGTACAATGCATATCAATCACTCGTACATAAGATTTCTCAAATTGATATATATATATATATATATATATATATATATATATATATATATATATATATATATATATATATATATCTCAAATTCATACTCATAATCAAATTCAGTTTAACTAACTTAACATGCATACAATTACTAAATTAACTTATTATCTAAATCAACTATCTAAGGTTATATTAAAAAAATATAGATAGCTTCCTTACTTGAAATTCTTTATTACAGTGGAAACTTTAACTCTAACAGGAAAATCACTCAAAAATCTAGGGGCTTAAACATGTTATTCAAGCATCACTAAAATTCAGTATGTAGTAAAATAAGTTGAGAGGAACATTTTTCTCAATTATCTCCATTAATATTGATGGTTAAATCCTAAGAAAAAATAAAGAATATATGATCTTTATAGTAAAAATAAACTTACTATGGTTGAAAATCTGAGAAGGTAGACATGTAGCCTGACTCAGTTACTGCAGAGTGTGATTATATTTGAAAATAGATGAATCATGGAAGAGAAATTAAAGAGAAAAGGGAGAAGGAAAGAGAGAGAGAAAAGGCGGAGGGAGGGTCCTTATAGTTTGACACAACAGATCTCAAAGCAGAGCCTGTTGTGTTAACCATAATAAAAAATATAACATTCAACAGATGATGATAACATCTGCATTAAGTTTTATAAATCATGTCACAAGTCACAATCTCAGGATAAATTAATTAGCATCGGGATGTGATAAACGATATTTTTATGGATAATTTTGTAGGTTAATTACTAAAATAGATAAAATTTTAAGAAGTTATGGACACAACTTCAGTTAAAATTAATACTAACACGACTTCATTTAAAATTTAATTACACTAAATTTAATTTGAATATACTAAAATCATGTCAACTTATCACAATTTTTTCATATTAAAATTATGTCAACTTGACACAACTTACCTATTGCAAAGTGTGATTATATTTGAAAATAGATGAATTATGGAAGAGAAATTAAAGAAAAAAGAAAGAAGGAAAGAGAGAGAAAAAAGGCGGTGGGAGGGTCCTTATAGTTTAACACAATACATAATAAAAAATACAACATTCAACAGATGATGATAACATCTGCATTAAGTTTTATAAATCATGTCACAAGTCACAATCTCAGGATAAATTAATTAGCATCGGGATGTGATGAACGATATTTTTATGGAAAATTTTGTAGGTTAATTATTAAAATAGATAAAATTTTAAGAAGTTATGGACACAACTTCAGTTAAAATTAATACTAACACGACTTCATTTAAAATTTAATTACACTAAAGTTAGTTTGAATGCACTGAAATGATGTCAACTTATCACAACTTCTTCATATTAAAGTTATGTCAACTTGATACGACTTACCTATTTCAATAATTTTTTAAATTTTTATCTATTTTATTAATTAACTTACAAAATTATTGTAAAAAAATCATAATTAACAATGTAATCTAATATTCATCTTTATATTCATATTTTTAAGGAAAAAAGTCTATTTTTTTATGAATAAATAAAAATGGTAATGTTTTAAACCAAATTGAATTGAAAAAATAAATAATTTTTTAGAAATTGAACCAAATCACATAGTGGTAAGATAGTTAAATAGACGAAATTAAGTTAATTATAAATTATTTTTGGCTAATTAGATATTAATTTAAAAAATATTTATTAATAATAGAAACTAATTTAGATATCAATAATTTTTTAATCTCTAAAATAGTATCTAATTCAGTCAATATAACAACTAATTATTATTATTTTTCTAAAATTAATTTTTATTTAATGATTTTTTTAGTAAATTTTTGTACTTTAATTTTTAATTTGATTGAATTTGAAGTTTTGAATAAGAACAAATTGAAAATCAATGGTTCAGTTAAGGTATATTCATTAATCTAAATTAAAAATTTTAATATTATTAGTCTAATAAAAAACTCACAATCATGATAAAATAACTCATAAAATAAATTTACATATTTATTTTTAGTGAAAATAATAAGTTCACATAAATACTAGATAGTCGTATAACACCAAAATTAACACCAAAATTTCTATTAATACGAAAATTAGGGTTTTAAAAAAATATTTCTTTTTTACAAAGATTGGATCCACTCTGTATAAACAATTAAGTTATTTAGCTTAACATGGACTATTTGATTTCTTATTTTAATTGTTAATTAATCAAATTATTTTTTTAATTTTTTAGGATAAGTAAATAATTTTTTAATGGTTTTTAAATGAATATGTTAAGTGTGGATAAAAAAAAGATGTAAAATTAAATACTTAACCAGAATGATAGATTTTATCAATTATAAAGACTAAAATTAAAAAAAAAATCCATGAAAAACTACAATAAAAAATAGAAATGAAAGAAATCAGAATTATTTAGTCTCAAAAGTGTTAAAGAATGCTTTATTTGCAATGGTGACATTTATTTGAGGTGACCTTTTATTTTGGCTGCATTAGTTTATTTTTCTTTACATCATGTGGGGGCATGTTAGTTGTTTTAATGACTAATAAATAGTTAATGGGGCAGACACAAAGCACAAAAGCATGTTTTTTTGTGTGTGTGTATCACGTTTTCAACACTCTTGTTTTAGTGGCAGACTCTATTATAGAGTGATGTTTAACATGGGGAATTTCTTTCTGCACCTCCATGATTCCTGCATCCCAAAAAATAACCTAAATTACTCTTTAAAAGTTTTTATTGAACTTTTTTTAAACTTTAAAATATACATTATGGAGACTTCTTATTTATAAAATCAAAAAATTAAAATTTATAATTTTTATTCAGAAAAAATTTGTATTTGAGATTATATAATCAAAATATTAGATTGCATTGTATAAAGATTACACAATTCAGAATTTAAATTTTATATTCTAAAATTTATATTCTTAAAATTTAAAAATACAAAATTATATTTTAAATTATATATTTTAAAATGTAAAATTTTTTAATTTTAAATTGTATACTTTAAAATATATTTTTTATTTTAAGTTATATAATACATAATATAAATATAAATTTGAATTTGCATTTTAAATTGTAGAATTCATAGATAATTTTGATATTTTAAAAGTATGAAATGCACGTCGTGGAGGTGCATATGTTTACTTGAGCATCTTCTACATTTGAGTAGCTTAAAATCTTAAGCTAGATTTGGATCCACTAAAATTAAATTAATTATTATTTTGAAATACCTGGACTTAGATTCAAAAACACATTACATATATTTTATTAAATATGCAGGTTTTATTTTTTATTTAATGGATTATCCATGTGATTTTCATAAACTTTAACATAGAAGATATACAAAATAAAGATGTTCTCGAATGGGTTGAAACCAAAAGAATGATTATCTTTTTTCTCGGTTATTTATGAAATAATAAATAATAATCGAACGATCAATTCAAAGGTTTTATACAGCCAACTCAAAGGTTGTCACTTAAGAAATCTATAAATACCTAATCTCTAAGATGTACATTTGATCTCATCTCATACTTTGAATTCTCATACGATTAAGAACTTATCATCTTTGTGCTCCTACTAACTTAAGATCGAAGAATATTTATTAGGTGGACCCTCCTCTTATCAGAGACAAATTGAAAGTTCGTTTCCTGTGCAACACGCAATTCTCACCAAGATACACTCCCCGAGTTCATTTCCGGTGGGAACATTTGCCACCCATTGTGGGGGGTCCTGGTAAACCTTTTTCCTAGGACCACCAATGACAACAAGATGTATAGCACTAGCATGAGTTCTTCACAGAACAACATAAATCAACAAATCGAGGCTCTCCTCCGAAGGAATGAGGAGAACCTACAGAAGACATTGGAAGATGCCCTAAGCCAGATACAAAGCAAGATGGAGAAGGACATGACTTATCTAAAGGAGCAACACCAATCGAGCTTCAAGCCCTTCAGGACCAAATAACCCATAGAGATGAAGGTCGCACCCAAGACGACTCGAATTATTCGGGGCACACAACGAAATCTTAGGAAGGCTTTCCCGAGTGCTCAACTCGGAGGGAAAAACCATCATCCCACCCATATCCTCACGGGACGTCTTACGGAGGAACTCGGTCAAATACTACTCCTGTACCGACATGGTGGGAAAGTCAGGGACACGAACACCAACCCTTCAAAGCGGTACCTAACCTGCTACTCAACGAAACAATGAAGGCCAATCTTGAAGTTTTCCATCCTTTCACACCCAAAATCATGAGGACCCAGTTACCAAGAAGATGGAAGTGGCCTAGTATGGAGAAATAAGGAGGAACCTCGAATCCCGAGGGCCACGTCAAACCATACACGACTCAGGCGAGTCTATTCTCGGAGAATATGGTCATGCACTGCAGGTTGTTCCCTTCCCTACCAATAGGAGTGGCCCTAGAATGGTATTACTCCCTATCCCGAAACTCGGTGGACTCCTTCAACACTCTCTGCGGACGTTTTTTAGTTAGGTTTGCTGATTGCAAACCCATAGTGGTAACATCAGCCTTCCTACACAATGTAGTACAAGGATAAGGGAAAAACTTGAGGCAGTACATGGTCTGGTTTTCCCGAGCAACCCTAAACATCCCAGACTTGCATCCAGCGGTGGCCATGCACGCCCTGCTTGTAAGTTTACACCCCGAAAAATTCCTAGATATCTTGTACTCCAAACAACCGGAGGACATGGACTAGCTACGAGCTCGGATAGCGAGGTACATGAGCATAGAAGAAAATGCTGACGTTCGTAAAAAGATGATGAAGTCACCAGCTGCTTCAGCATTCTCGACCTTTAAAAGAAAAAGGATGAAGGTTTAAATCAAAGACCATGTCTTGAAACCAAATCAAACATAACAGTGAATTCCTCACTCTTTGCCACATTGAAAGGTATATCATTTTTATAAAAGAACCTAGTAATTGCTTGACATGTCTCCTCTCTAAGACCTTTCTTAAACATGTTGTCGATGGTAGTTTGTCTATTCTTAAAAAAATATTTTTGTCACTGGGTTGTTGCTTGACTGAGTGGACTCCTCCTCACTGTTTTTTCTTTTCTCACCAATTTTTTCCATTTCCTCATCATCCACACTGAGGCTTGATTTCTTATTTAATTTGTGTTGCAAACCAACAACAGTTTCCCACATCTCCTTTTTAACTTCATCAGGAGCATCCTTGCATGCTGCAACATCCTTTTAAGTACCAGCCAAGTGATGCTTCTCAATAAACTCCCCTTGTTAATACCTTTTAATAATATTTGCATTGAAATTTTCTAGTATCCCCAGCAACTGAGATACCATGCTTCCTAGCAATATCACTCCTATTTCCTAAAGCATTTTTTGGGAGTCACCATGAAGTCATTTTAATGATAGGAATTTGGGAATGCAGTTTGGGTTGTAGTGAAAAAAGTAGAGGAAGAAACAAAAATGTGCTTTGGTTGCAGTGGGAAAAACAGAGGAAGAAAGAATTGGTTGCAATGAGAAAAACAGAAGAAGAAAAAAAATTACACTTTGAAATACAGTGCATGTACAATGAAATTAAATAGATAAGGGAAGGGGAGAACGAGAATCATGACTGCAGTGAGAAAGTTGAAAGGGAAGGAAACAATTAATTGGCCTAAAAAAATTAATTATTATTGGAGAAGTTGTTATGTTTTCACTTAGTTGGTTTTGTTTCATTTCACCGTGCAGTAAGGAAATGGTTCATTTCTGATGGAGATCAAATAGAAGAGGAAGATGAGGCCCAAGCCCAGGAAGTTCAAGGACAAAATAGCTCAACATCCTTCATGCCTCAAAGGATTACAAGTAGTAAGACTAAAGTTTTGGGTAAAGAGCATCAAATGTTATCACTTTTTTTGTAGTTACCCTTGAATAAACATTTGTAAATATTTTGTAAATAATATAGAGCCTTAGGACAAATGCCAAAAGAGGAAAACCAAAAGAAACCTCTCTTTGTAAGGCATTAGTAGGCAATTTTTAGAAGAAAGTGGAAGAAGTGACTCTTCCTACTCCTTTCTCTCTTAGGCGCTAGAAGGAGCTAGAAGAGTGACTCTTCCCACTCCTTCTCCCTTGTAACATGATCAGTCCTCCTTATTATAAATAGGAGTGCTTGGTTCTTCATAATACAAAATTGAAGTAAAGAAACTATCTTGAAATTGTGTGAGACTTGTCTCTTCTTCTTCTCCATGTCTTATCTTGTGAGTTTTGGAGACTCTCAAGTGGCGGCACCTCCGACTCATCTTGGAAGAACCACCCTCCAAGTGGCGTGAAGCACATCTCCAAAAGACTACAAGCACATAAGTCCATCTTCTTCTTACATCTTCCAAAATTACCCATTTTTCTACTTGTTTATTTTCAATTCTATTCGGTTCAATCTCTTCCTTATGATGTCCTCTTTCATTTGCTGTATTTGTTTCTCATTTTAATTGGTTCAAACATGTTATATCTTGCTGTATTTGGTTCGATTTTCATTGTTACCCATTTCTATGTTGAGTTCTTGAATTTCCATTAGTAGGTTGTGTTCTTGTTGTGTTTCTATTGATAGTTTCAATTCTTGTTGTGTTCTTGTTTCAAATCTTATGTTATTGTGTTCTTTTTGAGTTTATGTTGTTGTTCTTGTGATTACCCATTCGAATTCCAACCATGTGCATCATGAAATTCACCTATTCATGTATTTTTTATCTTGGACCTTTAGAAATGAACCTTCACATCTACTTAGCACTTGCTAAGTTAATGTCCAGTGAGGATTTTCTCTAGGTGACTCACCCTAATTGCTCTAAGAATCTTGATCCAATTCTTAATAAAGTGTTACAAATCAAATGAATATAAATTCAACTCACATCAATTTCACTGTGCAGTAAGTAAGTAAGTTCTTTTCAATTATTTAGGCTTTATATTTAATTGGGCCCATCTGTTGTTGTTGCCTCCATCTTAAACAGTTTGAAAGGTGCCATGAGAACAGTGAGAGAGGGGATTTTCAGCATCGTGAAACTGGACGATCCCACACAATCTGCTAGAATCGTACTTTTTTGGTGATCGCATATCAACAACATGAATACATATTGTAAAATTGTACGATCTTAGGATGCAATTCGCGATTTTGACTACCTTGTGAGCGTAGAAGACTCCACAAGATCTGCGTTGGTAGTCTTGAGCCCCTCCTCTCGAGCTTTGGTCTCCTCAAACTCGACTTGGAAACGACCAAAGTTCTCTTCCGCCTCTTTCTTAGAGGTGTTCACGGCAACCAACTTCATATAAAGCATTACAATATCCATCTCTAAGCTCTCCGACTTCTCCTTTGTGGAAGAAAGACTCGCCTCCGAGCTCTCCAACTTCTTCTTGGTGGAAGAAAGATCCCCCTTGATATCGATTTTTTGTTGGGAGAGCTCTTGGATTTGATCCTCTAACTCCTTGATCCGAGGAAAGGACTCAGCAACCTTGATCACAGTCCCTCCCCAATGATGCATGATGATCAAGCAGTGCACAATCATGATTACGATAGAATCCAAACTCGCAAATGGTCCAACACTATTAAGTATATCAACATTGTAAGGAACGGGAAAGGAATTACCCCAACGCCTTTTACATGGTGGTCATGCATACTAACATGCCACAACGAGTTTGAATGTGGCACCAAGGTAAATATATGGTATAACCTTGGGACATAGCCATCTTTGCTCCTGATGTTCATGATGGCCATGGTACTCGATTGGATAGACAAGGAGGTGGAGGCAGATCCTAAGAAAGAGAACCCGGGGAACATGAAGAAGGCTCGGGAGATTCAATTACCACCACATGGTTGGTTGCACGATCTAACCTTGTAGGTGACCCAAGAGATGCCGAGAAAGCTCCCTCTGTGGCCACCTTGGTCTTCTCTGAGGGATTGAAGTCAGATAATGCCTCCTTTCCTAGAGAGGGAGGACCTTTCTAGGCTCGAAGCACCTTGAAATCGAAACCCTTACCCATGGGTTTTGCATGAGGAAAAAACCAAAGCTAGGAAGCATAAGACATAGATAAAAAACGAAAAAATCCTAAGACTCGGGCTTTACCCTCATAGGAGGCAACGGGGTCCTTGGCCAAAGGCACCCTTAGCAAACCCCGACTATTGATAGGTCGAGGGAGACTCTTGAGGATGAAGATGTTTGACTTCTCCTCCTCATTAAGTTGATTCTCGGCCTTGAACTTAAACTTACAGGGCTTCCGACAATACAATAAAAACTTGACAAAACCATCAATATAGTAGAGAATCCTCCACCTGAGATCCTAATTGTTGAGAACCTTGAAAAAATAGCTCTTGAAACCCTTGAAGAAAGAGGAATAAACGGTAAAGAGAGAATCATGTTGGACACTGTTCAAAGATACCCAACCAACCTTAGAGTCATGCTTTAACTGATAAAAGTACACAAACTTATTCACGATAGGTTGTATATGCAAATGCTTACAGAGCAACTAGAATGACTTCAAAAAAACCCAGTTGTTAGGATGAAGTTGGCTCGGGGCGACGTTCATGACGGTCAACATCTTACCTTCAAAGGATGTCAACGGAAATGTAACCCCCAGTTCCTTAAAAAAAAAAATGTAAACGCAGGTAAAGCTCGGACCATCTTGAATGGGACTCAAATAAACCCTATCATCCGCATCATAAACTTTTACCCTAACATGCTTCTTCATCCTATCTGTGCACAATCTATGAACGCTAATTAACTCTTCCACGAGACAAAGAGAGGTGAACTCAAAAGGGTATGTGTGTACCTCACTAGAAACCCAAAGGTAACTCCCATTGGGCATGGGAGGAAACCTATCCTTGTGTTTCCTAAAAACCTCATTAGGGATTGTGTCGTGTTTAGATGATCACCATTCTCCAAAATCCCTCACAATAACAGAGGTAGAAGGACGATCTACAGAAACAGAAACTCCCTCTAAACAATTGGACAGGGTCTGACTCAAAGAGGCCATGAGAACGTACCTAGTGCGAAAGCAAAAACCTTGCAGAGGAAGAAATTGAAAGAGAAAGATGGTCGCAAAGAGGCTGGTATGAAGAAGAAACGCATACAATGTAAGAGAAGTGGAAATGGCAAAAGCGCAAAAAGACTTCTTTTCAAAAGATATCAATAGATGGTTCCAGAAGAAGCATGATGGGAGGAAATTAAGGAGAGTGACATTAACTGTCACAACAGTGATGCGCTGTCACGAAGGAAAAACTCCAAAACAATGCCTATTATTATTACAATTATCTTTTCAAAAATAAATGACTTTAGCGGGAACAACCTGCTCGGTTGAAAAGAACCACCTACCCGATCATCATCAAACTAGTGAAAATGCGAACATGGGGCTCGATAGCTCGTTCACGCTTGGCCCCCCATCATTTGATGATCACCTTGGCTTCTGAACTAGGGGGCTTGTGTACCTACATGCCCAAGAGGTCAAGAAGATCAAAGAGCTCGGACGACTAAGCACATACCATAACCGAGTCTTCAAGAACATTAATGACAATCATGAATGAAACGACTTAATTAATGAGTCTTAAAAAATGAACGGCTATTTATGGAACAATAAATGGCTATCATACTGCCAATCCAAAGGTCTCATTTGACCAACTCAAAGGTCCTCACCTAAGAAATCTATAAATACCTACTCTACAAGAAGTACATTTGATCTTATCTCATACTTTGAATTCTCACACGATTAAAAACTTATCATTTTTGTGTTCCTATTGACTTAAGAATTGGAGAGTCTTTTTTCAAGTGGACCCCGCTCTCTCATCGGAGACCAACTGAAAACTCGTTCCTTGAGGAACACGCAGTCCTCATTGAGATACACTCCTCGAGTTCATTTTCGGTAAGAACAAAATTAAATCTATATTGTAAATTAGATTAAATCTTCCATGTGGGATCGACTTGACATGGGATCAAATCATCTCAACCTCAGTCGACTTGACTCATCCTGGCTCAAACCAACTCAACTCAACCTGATCCGACCTAACTCAACTCGACTTGGCCTAAATCGACTTGGCTCTGCTTGACCCGAGCCAACTAAGCTCGACTTGGGCTGACTTTACTCGACCTGGGCCAGGGCCGACTTGGCTCAACCTAGCCTCAAGCCAACACAGCTCAACCTGAACCCGGATCTACTTGACCTAGTACTTTGCTAACTTGGCTCGATTTGGGTCTAGGTTGACTCGGATTGACCTGGGTTGACTCGACTCAACTTGGTACTAAGCCAAGTTAGCTCGACTTGGTAGTAGGCCGACTCGACTCGACCTTTGCCCAGATCGACTCGGTTAAACCTCGATTTGGGCTAACTCGACTGGACCTGGGTCCAGATTGACTCGGCTCAACCCGAGCCCAAGCTAACTTGGGTTGTGGGTCTAGGACGACTCAGGTTGACCTAGTCCTAAGCTAACTAGGCTTGCCCTTGTCATGTGCTAACTTAACTCAACCTAGGTTGGCTCGACTCGACCTGGGTCTGGGCCGACTCATCTCTACCTGGGTTCAGACCGACTTAGCTCGACATTGGCTCAAGTCTACTTAACTCAATCTGGGTTCAGATCTACTCTGCTCTACCTAGACTCGAGTCGACCTGACTGAACCTAGTCCCGTATCATCTTGGCTTAACCTGGACCGAACTAATTCAACTCGACTTGACTTGAACTTGAACCAACTTAGCTTGACCAGGACGGTTGACTTTGCTCAACCCAAAATCTATTTTAAATAATTTGAAAATATATTCAATCTATATCTAATTCAAATCCAAGTAAATGTATTAGACTTAAAATTCAAAAATATAAATTTAAATTTGAGATAAATTCGTTTAAATAGACTTAAAAATAATACGGATTTGATTAATTATGAATTGGATTTCACAATTTAGATTTTTTTTCCATCCTTAATTTGTAGGAACCAAGACTTAGATCAAGTTTCCTATGACGCTGTGACCACATAATGTATTATAATCACTCTTGCTATAAATAGATGGTTAACCACATTCACGTAATTATCATAACAAGTCAAAATCACTTTCATACACCAGCATGCATGTGTCAAAATCCTTCTTGTATAGAATCACAAGATGCTAGATATTATCCAGGGTTTCTTTAATACAATCCACAAGAATGTTTTGCTTGCAGTCAGATGACATGATATGGTAAAAGTAACGTTATATCTCACTCGTACTGTAAGAAATATTTATTCAAATTTCTTAATCAGTGACAAGTCATTCAACATTTTCTCAATTGCTTCATCATCCTGAGCCCGTCCTCTTGTCTGCAGGTAAAAAAAAATAGAGCAATTAACGTAAAAGATTTAATGACAGCTACGTTTACTAAGAATTTCGGATAAATTATGAAAAAATATAACTTGCTTATTAGCAGCTTCGCAGAACCCAATAGAGCAGGAATAATATTTTCAAGTACTGCAGGGCTGTACGCTACAGAGTAGCAGATAGTAAGCTAGTGAGGGTATAGTAAATGACGGGAACTATGTAACCAATATGTCATGCTTAGAGGGTGAATAAATGAAGGGAATTGTTTCAGATGGGATTTTAGGAAGAAAATAAAAGATCTCTAGTTAACATCATACCAAAATCCTTCAACTATCAACATTTACTCTTGTTTTCAGTTATCAACTTTGGGGTATTTTGGAAACTAAATTACTTTATACCCTTTCTGGTGTTTCAAACTTTGCTTGTCAAAATTGAATTTTAACAATCAGAAGAGCAGAAATTTATAAAAAAAAAATCTATTATGTTTTCTCTTGTTAAATTATCTCTGATATTTCAAACTTTGCTAGTCAAAATTGAATTTTAGCAATCAGAACAGAACATAAGATGCTATAAACATATCACATTTACCCTTATTAAATCCTCCACATCCTTCTTTGTCATATAACAAGGATGCGGAGAGAATGAAGACAATTTAAACTTCACCTCGATGTCGTACCATAATCCTTCAATTATCAGTATTTACTTTGTCTTTGCGTCACTTTAAGGTGTTCTGTAAACTAAATTATTCTACACCCTTACTTTCAAACTTTACTCGTCTAAATTTAATTTTGTTAGTTATTAGAAGAGCAGAAAATTATAGAAAAACATATCATATTTTCTATTATTAAATCCATTACCTCCTTCATTCTAACAAGCATCAAAGGGAGAATGAAAAGCACTTAAACTCCACCTACCCCCAAAAAAAAAACATACCTAACACAGAAAAAGGGAGAAGCAAATTAGTTTTACCTTGATAGATGGAACCATAGCAATAGCTTCCTCCACAGTTTCCGGGCAAAGGTTGCCAAGGACACATAACTGTAACAGGTTCATTTAGACCAAAAATCATATATTGTACTGTCTGAAACTGATAACTCAATTTTATTTTTCTATATAAAATGTGAACACTTGCATCCCTAACTGAATGCATGAAGTAAGTAGTTGTATTACCTCGAACTCAGCCAGTTGATATCTTGCAAGTATTCTGTATGTCAGTTAAGATCAAAATTCCTAAGTATGGCAATAAATGTCAAGTTTCTTTGAATTTAATTCCAAGAAAAGAGGAATTAACATAGACCAACTTTCTAAGATGTACTAAATGAGATACAATAGTCATTTAATGTATCAAAAACATAGACAATAAAAAAGTCAATAATGATATGAAAGAAACTTAGGTCAATATTTTTATATAGAATCAACATGATTTGACAAAAATTAAACGTGTGATCAAGAGAAATGACAAACGGGTTATTTAATTTAGTTTTGGAGGATACTCTCGAACTTGTCTAACAGCATCTGGATTTTTATAGCGGCTGAATCGCTTCACATACTGCAACGACTTTTCAAAAACCCTAAAATAGAAGAGAAAAAGAATCAGAGTCATTAGGTGACCAACTACTTTGCTCTTCTTCCGTCTCATTATCAATATCAAATCTAGTTGTGGCAAAGAATTCAATTGGGACCATGATGTTTCCCACATGTTTTATGACACTAATATTGATACATTTGAAGAAAACCAAAGTGGAACGCATTTTTCAGCTGTGTCATAGAAGATAAACTCTTGGAGGAATTAAGTGCAACCCAATGGTGATAAAAACTAATTATTCTGAGGGCATCAGAAAAAAAACACTATTCCAGGACCTTTGCGTCAAATGACCATGAACTTGATAAAGAATTCAACTCACTGAGAAACTTGATTCATGGGATCATCAGATGTCTGTTGAAGCTGCTCGTACTTGTGCTCAAGAATCAATGAAACTTCACAGTTCATTAAGCACTTTGCCTTCAAAAACTCTGAAAAAACCTATTTCATTAGTGTGAGATAAAAAAGTGGAAACAGGTATACCAACATAAAACATGTTCAAGCATTCAAGCATGGTATGATACAATCAAGCCATATATATAGTAGAATCAATTGGATCTAGTGATGTAACACCAACAAGACCTCGCATTTTGACACTACCTAAGCATTAGCAAAAAAATATATAATTCAAAATCAGGGGAGACTCAAAGCCAAAAGTTGAGCAAATTATTATAAAAGACACTGATCATAGAGCAACTAACAAAATTACTCCCAATGGCCCACCTAACCTTTATTGGAAATCTCACATTGACTAGATATAAAGTCAATTTACAGTATAAAAATAACCTCACCTTATAAGTCAGTTTTGTGATGATGAGATAGACTTAAACTCAGTTCCTAATATGATATCATAATCTATCCTAGTAAAGTTTAGTGAGTCTATCATATCACCACCTACTAAACCACCCACAAATATCTAGTTTGACTCATGAGATTGCATACCTTAGCATAAGGAGAATGTCTTGGAAATCCTACATTCAACTAAAAAAGACAAATTTACAGTAAATAAGTGAGGACAATCATTATCTTACAAGTCGATTTCTTGAGGACAAGTTAGATTTAAAGTCATATCCTAGTAGACTTAAGCATATAAGTTATATTTGTTCATTTTGTTGTTACTAAATGCCCTACTGGCACAGACAATCACTTCAGTCCTTAAATTGTATGCGTCCATCACTTCAGTCCCTAATTTCACGCAACGCACAATTCGGTTAAAAAGGCATTCACTTCAGCCATTTCCTACTTCCTTCTTTCATTGTCGTCAATGTTGTTTCCTAAAATCAGGGAGTAAACGAAGAATTTTATAAAAGTTACACGCTAAAATAATTGACGCTTACAATTTAGGGTTTAGGGTTTACTCAATTCATATATGTATTGTAACACTATGCTAGACCTCATCAAACATTCCACCATTTTAACCGAAGATTTATGAAGCACAAAGTAAAAGTTTACAAATTACAATAAAGAATTGGTTTGAAAAAATTGCTGAAAGCGTAACAGATTGCAAAAACTACCCCTACCCCTATGCGAAAAGCACACTGATTCTGTAGGGCAAAACATCGATTTCTAGCAAAACGATTCAAATAAGCAAATAAACTTGTAAATTAAAAGAAAGGAATTTAATTACCGTCTCCAATTTTGAGCTCTGCGGCGTTTTCTTCCTCTTCCCCAGACATGTTTCAGAGACTTTCAGTTATGTGAGAAGAAACAGAAGCAGAAGCAGCGGGTAGAAGAACGAGGGATCGGGAGCGCGTGAAGAGGAATGCCGAAAACCGAACGAGAATTAGAAGATTCCGCTTCTGGGTTTCAATAACTCTGCGAAGGTGTGTTCCTGAATTTTATTATAAATTGTAATTTTAATCTTTAAATTTTGATGTGTAATTTTTATTTTTTTCCTTGTTACTTTAATACGTTATTTTAGTTGAAAATTTTAGATTTGAAATAATATTTAATTATATAAATATATAATTAAATAGTAATTTAAAATTTAAATTATATTCTAAAATTGGTATATAAAATTTTAATATCTAATTAGATATCAATTTAAAAATTATTTATCAATAATAAAAATTAATTTATATATTAATTTTTTTTTTAGTTTTTAAAATAATATATAATTTTATTAATATAATAATTAATTATTATTTTTTCTCTAATATTAATCTTTATTTAATAATATTATTATAATGCTGGTACCAATTTTGAAAAAAAAAAAATGAATGGTTGAATTGTTCTCTCTGTTTTTATAATATTTCTATGTTCCACTACTTATTTATAATTATTACAATTTTTAAAATGGTCATCTGAATTTAAAGATAAAAGTATATATTTAAAAGATAAAATGATAAAGAGAGTAAAGATATAGTTAAAGGATATATTTAAATGATAAAAAAGATAAAAGAAAAATACAATTAAAGGATATTTTCGAATAATATAATTAAAAGATAAATTATCATAAGGATATAATTAAAAGATAAGAGGATATATATTAAAACTGAATTTTAATTTTGAAGTAAGAGATATTTGATCTTTCGAGAGATAAATAGATAAGTTAATTTATTTGCTTATTGAATTCTGAATTACGATAGAAAAATGTCTCTTACTTCATATTAAATAATATATATATATATATATATATGGAATATAAAATTATGCAATTTAAATGGTTTAGAAATTTACGAAGAATGTCATTTCAAGTAATCGAATAATGAATTTATTGTTATATATTACTTATATAATAAATAATGAATAATATAATTAAAATAATTAATATTTTGTTTGAAGAGATAGAGAGAGAGAGAGAAAAGATAAGAAAGTATATGATTTTGGAAGCGATAAAAGATAAAAGTAAAAGATAGAAATGAGAGAGTAATATTGGCCTATAAAAAAAGGTGATGGGTTGTATTGTAGCATGTGTTTCTTGAGATTTTGATTTGGGTAAAAGTAGAGTGACTAAGTGAAGTGGTTGAGAATGGCAGGAGGTTTGATTGAAACTGGGTCTTTGAGAGGAAAGAACTATCCAGGAAGGCTCACATTTAGGGTTTTCATAACATGTTTGGTTGCAGCATTTGGAGGTTTGATCTTTGGTTACGATCTTGGCATATCAGGTATGTGTTCATATGTATTTTTGGAACAACTTTTGCTATCTACACTTGTTTGTTTTCTTTATTAACGACATGAACATGTGCAGGTGGTGTGACTTCTATGGATCCTTTTCTGAAGAAGTTCTTCCCCACCGTTTATGAAAAGGAAAACAACATGAAGCCCTCGGACAGCCAGTACTGCAAATTTGACAGCCAAACATTGACGTTGTTCACATCATCTTTGTATTTGGCTGCTCTTGTTGCGTCACTATTTGCATCCAGTGTCTCTCGAATCTTCGGAAGGCGCCTCAGTATGCTCTCTGGGGGTGTGCTCTTTCTTGCTGGTGCTGGACTGAATGCCTTCGCTCAACACGTTTGGATGCTAATTGTTGGTCGCATTTTACTTGGCTTCGGAATTGGATTCGCCAATCAATCTGTGCCAATCTATGTTTCTGAGGTTGCTCCCTATAAGTTTCGCGGAGCTCTTAACATGATGTTCCAGCTAGCAATCACCATTGGCATATTCGTTGCCAATGTTCTCAACTACATATTTGCCAAAATGGAGAACGGAGAAGGTTGGCGCTATAGTTTGGGCTTTGCTGCAGTCCCTGCCATCATGATCATCATCGGTGCAATCTTTCTTCCAGATTCACCTAGTTCTTTGATCGAACGTGGTCTGGACGAGGATGCCAAGAAGGAACTCATTAAGATTCGAGGAAGCAGTGACATTGAGGAGGAGTTTCAGGATCTTGTGGCAGCTAGTGAATCCTCCAAGGCAGTGAAACACCCTTGGGCTTCTTTGCTGAAGAGGCAATACAGGCCTCAACTAACGTTTGCGGTGTTAATTCCCTTATTCCAACAACTCACTGGCATGAATGTGATAGTGTTTTATGCTCCTGTTTTGTTTAAAACTATTGGTTTTGGAGCAAATGCTGCTCTCATGTCTGCCATGATCACTGGGGGCTGCAACGCAATTGCCACTCTTGTCTCCATACTAACTGTTGACAAGTTCGGGAGACGCACTCTTTTCTTAGAAGGAGGTGCACAAATGTTTATCTGTCAGATTGTGATTACTGTGGCGATTGCATGCAAATTTGGACTAGATGGAAACCCAGGAGTGTTGCCAAAGTGGTATGCTATTGTGGTTGTGTGTGGCATATGCGTGTACGTGGCAGGATTTGCATGGTCTTGGGGTCCTCTGGGATGGTTGGTTCCAAGTGAGATTTTCCCACTTGAAGTGCGATCAGCTGCTCAGAGTATCAATGTCTCTGTTAATATGATCTTCACCTTTGCCATTGCGCAGATATTCACCTCCATGCTCTGTCACATGAAGTTTGGACTCTTCATTTTCTTTGCATGCTTTGTGGTTCTCATGACTATATTCATCTTCAAGCTTCTCCCAGAGACCAAAGGGGTTCCTATTGAAGACATGCATGTTGTTTGGCAGACTCATCCTTACTGGAAAAACTTTGTTCAACCACCTCATGTCCCACCTATGGGCCCTTCTCAATGTTGATATTAGGGGATCATTTCTATTTTTTTTTTAATTTTGTCTTTAAGTTTAAATTAGGGTTGGTGGTAGATAATTTTATATTAGGGTTAGTAGTTTTTTTATTTCTATATATACCTAAAGCAATATATAAAGAGGATAATTTTATTTTTTTTACATATCTTCTTATTGTTTTACCTTTTAAATGTTTTTTTTTTAAATTAAGATTATTCACAATAAAAAAAAACCTACTTACACATTAAAAAAATTACATACAATAAATAAAAAAATTATTTATTTTGATAATTGCTTTTAATAAAAATCTTTCTGTAATTTTCAATAGGTGTTATAATATCTATAACAATATATAAAGAGATATACATATTTTATGTATAATTTTTTTAACAATTTTATCTTTCAAATAATTATTTTTTTAAATTCAAATAACTACTCATAATAAAAAAATAAAAATAAAAACTACCTACATAATAAAGAAATTACCTACAATCAGCGAACAGACATGAGTTGTCCAATGTGATTTAAAGTTTTATTTGATTGAATATATAATAATTTTACAAAAGATGAATCTAAATGAAGAATGTGATCCATATGAATAAAAAATATAATTGTCTTCATCATCATGTAAAATTATTATACAATATTGTCAATTGGCTTAATCAATAAGAGTAATTGGTCATCCTTCTAAGTGTTTCATTGTTTTACAAATTCAGTGATAAATATGTTTTCATTCTCCTTTTTCATCCTTTATATTTAAAAATGGTATTTTTTTTTTCAAATTAATATTTTCAGTTTAAAATTAAAAAAATTGTTTGTTTCTAATTTTTTTTTTCAAATTCAAATTTTCAAATTTAAATTTGTCATGTTTCAAAATCACAAAGAATAAAATTTAATCCTCTTTATATATTGTTAGTGTTTCTTCAAATTTAAATTTTCAATTTAAAATTCAAAAATTGTGTGTTCTTCAAATTTAAATTTGTCATTTTCAAAATAATAAAGGATAAAATTGAAAACAAAATGTGTACAGAAAAGATGGGAATATCTCATGCGTATTGAAGATAAGATTGAACCTAAAAATCTAGATGACATGGTAAAAATACCCCATGAACTAACAATATCATGGGAAGGAAAGGATTTAATACAAGAACTTATACAATAAACATTTTCCCAATTGGAATTTCATATATGAGATGCATCTTAAGTGGTTCAAAGAGCTATATTGACTCCAAAAAATGAAGATGTTGAAAAACTTAATGATATAATTATCTAGCATTTTCTAGATGAACAAACATAGTTTGTTGTCATTTGATAAGGTTGAAGGAGACATACATCATTTATTCCAAGAAGAATATTTGTGCTCCATTGCTCATCATATTTTAAAGTTTAAAAAAAGTGTACCATTAATGTTGTTGTGAAACATAGATCCTAAACATGAGTTATGTAATATGACAAAATTATTGTGTTGTGGGTTCTACATGAACATGTTAGATGTTGAAATCTTGACAGATCATCATGTTAGAAAAAAGTCCTTCTTACCAAAAATTAAACATAAAACAATAGAAAATATCGGTCTCCCGTTTATGCTTACTAGTAAACAATTTCTAGTCAAACTAAGTTTTGCAATTACTATAAATAAATCACAAAGACAAATTATACCCAACGTTGGAGTTTACCTTTCATTTCATGTTTTTAGTCATGGTCAACTATGTTCCTTTGTCAAGTGGTTTTTCTCAAACTTCCATAAAAATCCTTATTAAGGAACAACACCTTGAAAGAGAAGATGGAAATTTTACCAAAAATGTTGTTTTTAAAGAAATTTTGTTATCTCAAAATCAAGTATTATTCTTTTTATTTATTATTCAAGTATTATCTCAAAATCAACACATTTACCTACTTAGATAGGTAATTGTAAATCTATGTATATTTTTTTTGTTTATTTTGTAATTTTTAATAATTGACATTCTTACATAAGAAAATGAAACAATAAAACATTTGGAAAGATTACCAACCACTCACATTGGTTAAGCTATTTGACAACAAGGTAATAAAATTAATTCAAGCTATTTGGTTAAGATATATATTTTCTTTGTATAATGATTTTATCTAATGATAATGGCAATACATTTTTTTATTCATATGGATCAAATTTTTCATTATAAGTTCATTGTTTACAAATTTATTTTATTGGGTGGGGATTTCCAATAACAACATGTAAAAGTAAACTCTTAAATTTGATAAAAAGAGAATTACATTGTCAAAAGATAAACAGATAAGACACACATGCATATACACCCCTATATGCACTTTCTAATTTTTTTTAATTGACCAAATTTAAATATAATAATGCATAAATTCTAATTTATTGTTTTCTTTAATACTATACAAAGAGAATTCAATATCAAATCGTAACCACTATAATAACAAACTTTCTGCAAAAATAAAAAAATCTACATAAATAGTTTTTTACTATTTATTCAATCTTTTATTATAGATTATATATTATTAATGTGTCCAAATACATGATATTAATTTTTTATATAGTATTTTAAAACTCAAAAAACTATGGATGACGTCTTCTACAAAGAATTAAGAAGAATCCTTGAAAGATAAAATATGTTTTCTACTTAGTATAAATTTACTCAATTGTTATTCTAATTCAATAAATATTTATTTTTCAAAATTTACTTATAAATTACATGGAAGCAAAAATAGATTTTGAAAGGAAGAATTTATTATTACAAAATTATGAGAACATAAATTAGTGCTTTCTTTTTTAGAACATGTGTATACAAAAATATATATTAAATTTTGTAATGATATTTATAAATTTACCTCATATATTAATTCAATAAAAATAAAATTATTATAATTTTATTAATAATAGAAACTACTTTAGATACCAATATTCTTTTAGTCTTTAAAATAATATCTAATTTAGTCAATATAGTGACTAATTATTTTTTGTCTCTAAAATTAGTTTCTATTTAGTGATTTTCTTGTATGCCTCCTATATATCTCAAACTTTGTCATTTTATAGCCAAGTTACAAGCATTGCTAACTCAACTTACCCATTAAGGAATTCCAACAACAAATTTTGTCACTCTTCAATCCAATATCATCAACCCACCAACATAGTTAACGATTACAACAAGGACTTTAACATGACTTCATGGTACATTGGTGGAAGTTCTAGAATTACCAATGATGAACCTATAATCAAAGATATGGTTCATGATTTCAGTAAAGATGAAGCCAACATGAATTTATGTCTCAAGAAGAAGTGATGTTGACATCATCAAGAACACAAGGTCAAACATTTAGTCGAGCTTCACAAAATATTCAGTTAGAATTGCCTGAACAGATGTGTTATAGTTCGAAAGAGACTAATGTGAAAGCAATCAAGCAATTTCACATTGACTAGGGCTACAAATTTGTGGTCTTGGAATTGAAGATGGATTATTATGTCACAAGGTGCATCATTATGATAATGGGCCACTAATGCATTCGTGCATGTTATAGCAAAATTCACCAGCTGGGAAATTAAGAAAATTGAAGCGCCGCATACCTGCTTGTCAACTGTTCTTAATCAAGATCACATAAATTTGGACTCCAACCATATTGCCTCCATTGTTAGAGTTTAGGGTTTAGGATTTGGTGAACACTAACCCATCAATCCCCGTGAAGAGTTTAATTGCATAAATAAAAAAATTGTCATGGTTATTATATGACATAGCGAAAAGCATGGATGACAAAACAAAAGGCTTTAGATATGGAATTCGATGATTACGACAAATCTTACAATCATTTTCCACGATGGTTGCAAGTTGTCCAACAAAGTTTTTCAAGAATAATTGTACAATATGTAACTCATTTTTATGTTGTCAATGGTGTTCAAGATTACTCCACTTACATCTTAGAATGTGTGTTTCGGTCATTCAAGCCATGCATTGAGAGATTCAACTATTGCAAACCTATAGTGCAAGTTGATGGCACATTCTTGAACAGAAAATATCATGACACTTTATTGACTGCAATTGGTCAAGATGGAAACTGAAACTTATATCCTCTCACTTTTTCCATTATTGAAGGTTAAACAAAGGAGGCCATTATATCACCACATGTCACGTCTCAAGCATATATTTGCCTCATTACAGATAGAGGATCAACAATTCTTGCTCACATTCCAATCTCCCGAAGTTGCTTGGGAAAGAAAATGACTGACCTTAGTATATTGCATTCGACATATTGCATCTAACTTCAACAAAAATTTCAAAAACTCTTAGTTGAAGAGATAAATAATAACCATGGGTACTTTTTTCCTTATAATATGTTTACACATCTTCATTACTAAGAACTTAAGTTGGCTTATATCAATTTATTTATTCAAAGGCTACAAGTTATGAAATGAAACAACCAACTTTTCAAAACAAATTATCGACAATGCGATCAAATTCCAACAAGAAGTATCTTGGATAGATTAAATACCCTTGAAAATGTGGACTCAGGCATATGATAGGGGCAAGAGGTTCGACCATATGACTACAAATCTATTTGAATGCATGACCTGTTTTCTTAAGGAGCATTTTCACTACCCATTTGTGCTCTTGTGAAGACAACATTTGAAAAAAAAAAATCCTGGTTCGTTGAACGAGGAACGAAGACATAGTCAATGTTGTAAGCATGTCATATTTATCTTGAAGAAATTACTGCCTTAATCATAAAAATGAGCAATAATAATCAACGATGTCTCATGTCACAAGATACAATAGACAAAACTCAAAGTTTGATGTGCAGGAGATACCCACTCCCCAACTGCGACGTCAACCAATGCCATACATCCTCAAACTAAATGAATGATGGTGTGATTGTAGCAACTTTCAAGCTCTTACGTTACGTTGTCCACATGTCACCGTTGTTTGTGCGTATTGTCATTTATGGCTGACCACTTTTGCTATCCTCACCTATAGTTTTCACAACATTTTGAAGGCTTATGAGATCAAATTTCATCTGATTCAGAATGAAGATATTAATCTCCTTACACTAGTCCAAATTTGATACCTAAATCACACATGCGGCAAAAAGAATCCAAAAGACCAACTACAAACTATATCCATAATAAAATGGATGAGTTTGTTCTCAATAAACCAAAAAATATTCTTATTGTTAGAACAAAAATCACAATAGGAAAGATTATACAATAACATATGTCTACAAATATACTCTTTCTTAAAAAATGTACTATTTTTCTATCAACCAAATGTCTTTACATTCCATTCTTAACTATTTTTCCTTTACCTATTTAATTCTTTCATTTTTTTTACTCTTCCACTTTCTTATATCAACTTCCCTTCTTCTTCCTTTAAACACACACAATAATTTTATTAAATTCAATTAGTAATACAATTATTCATTTCCACATTAATAACAAAAACAAACCCGAAAATTCTTAACTATTTCTTTTTTCCCTTTTCTTTTAATTCTTTTGGTTAACTATTTCATTCTAATATCTAATTCTTTAATTTCTCTTCCTTTAAACACGCTTTAAACACACAATAAAAAAAATATATTCAATTTCATTTAATCATAAAATTTGTTCACGTAGTACATAACTATCAAAATTTAAGTTCATTTACTAAATAATTTTTCAATTAATTGCAAATTTCTTCAACTAACCAATGTGTATATGTTCCAAATTCAGTAACCTATATGCTTCAATCTTCACTTTCTTTTTTGTCCCACCTCTTGTTTTTGTATTTATTTCTATTTTATTACAAATAAAAAATAAAAAATAATGTTTTATCTCCGTACTTTTACAATGAAATTATTATTATTATTACGTGTCTGTGTATCCACATTTTTTTTGTCTTTTTTTATTCTTAAACCATATTTTTTATTTTTCTTTCTTTGATCTTCTTTTTATTCTTCAAAAATAATTTCAAAAGTTAAAAAAGAATACGTAAGGTTAATGAAAAAGTGGAGAATGGTAGTTAAAAAAATGTTACATTTAGGAAAGAGAAAGAATGAAATTTTAAAAATTTAAAACCGCTTATACCAAATATTTTAAAATTTTAAAAATTAAAAATTGTTTTATTAACTTCTAAAATTATAAAATGTCCAAATAACCTAAATAAATTAATAAAAAAATATTAAGTAAGGATAAAATAGAAAAATAATTTAGAGCAGTTAAAGTCGGGAATCCCTTTTATATATAGGTATAGATTATATGATTAATTTACATTTTAATTGAAAAAGTAAGGTATAAAGTTATTATTTAGTGTATAATAAATGGATAAAACTAAAACATAATTTAAGTATAAATGAATAAAATTTTAATTATCAAAAACCATTCTAAACTAGTATAATTTTAATTTAAATTAAATTTCACTAAAGTGGTATGAAGTTAGTAAAACTTCTTTGTTAATCTTTCTTAAATTGTCAAAGTTGCACGACTTCCATTAACATTGTAACAATTTTCATAAACTACTTCACTTGATGATTGAAATTTGCTTTTTCCACATTTCAAGTATTGGTGCATCATTTTTGTTCACTTTTGAAGAAAATTCCATTGTATTTTCTCATCCCATCTTGTGCCAATTTTAATTTAAGTGGGGCCCAATGTTTTTAGCTATGGTGATAATTTGGTTTAGGCAATTTCTACCACTTTCTTTCTTTTCTTTTTTGTTTTGAGCCTCGTTACTAGCTTTCTTGTATATGTAGGATAACGACCATGTTTTTTTTTCAGTTTTTGGAAAATCTTTTGGCAGGCCGAGCCTTTTTGCTATTCACCACACGCATCTCTTACGTATACAGTCATCAGTTTCTTAAAATTTGGGTCCATCTGGTTGGCCTACTATTTTTCCTGTTCGCCAGTCACTTTTCTCAATTAACACCATTTTTCAAAAATTCTGGGCCTTCATGTTCTGCCCATAAATACTACTATTTGTCACCTTCTTTTCATTTATACATCACCAACTTGTATTTTCCTTAAAAAGTTTGGGTAAGTTCGTTTGGCCCAATGCTTCTGCTATTTGTCACCCACTTTTTACATATATAATCACCAAACCTTTCTTGTGAAAATTAAAATAGAAAATAAATAAAAACTATAATTTTGGTTCTACGCCCAAATAAATTTTAAATATTTGTATGAACGCACGTGTCATTTAATGTTAATACAATTATTTGAGTATTTGAATGATGGTATGCATCATTTCTATTTATTTATATTTTTTTGAAAAATTAAAAAGTATGTTTTCTCCATTCATGCAAAAAATAATAGTATTAGTATAGAGTTTCCATTATCTTTACTTATTTTATGATTCGTAAAGAGTATTAAGTATAGTCGTTCACATTGTCTTATACTCTAATCGATGTGAATTGTAAAAAATATAAAATATAAAAATTAAAAATATCAAATATACAAACAAACAATCTTTATCATTTAGAACTATGTGAATTTTGATTTTTCATTATCAACAGAAATACGTAGAAGCAATGTCAATCATTGTCGGGTTTTCTATCTTAAAAACCTAGTTTCAATTAGCAAACCCAACTCACATTGACACAAACTTCATTTTTTCAAGAACATCTTTGACTTTTAGAACTACGTAAATCCTGATTTTTCATTATGAATGAAAACACGTAGAATCAAGGTAAATAAAAAATTTAAAAATATATTTGCTTTTATTTTCGGAGAAAAATAAAGTTTCTAAAAAGTCACATTCGTTTCGCATATTTAATTAAAAGGTATAGTCTTAGGACATATATTGTAGGATGTTAGTATCTTCTCTACACGTAATCGACTCCTAGACCATAAATTTAGTTCCGTAAACTAGGGTTTTTTTTTAATTTAGTTTTTAAAACTATGATGACAACTCATTTTTTGCTTTAAAAAAAAATCATCGTCCTACTGTGATCCAAGTTTGACAATAGTAACAAACACAACATTAGAGCTCCATCGACTCTTAGACCGATTCCTACATTTTGTAGTGTTAAATGTATATGTCTTAGGTCTCCATCTCTTGATCAAAGTTGTTACCAAATCATGATCAACCTTAAGATGTATGAGTTTTTTTATTTCAACAAATACAACATGCTCTAGTATGGGAAGTATTATAGGTTTTAGTTTCAACATTGAATGATCATATAATGAAACAATACTTTTTTCATGAACATTGTGTCCAAAAATTAGACAAAGTTCAAGTGTGGAGCTTGAAAAACAGTTGAGTCATTGACAAACTAAACTTACCATTGTAGGGATGTAGGCATATATGTGTTCCTACTACTTCCACAAAAACATTTTTGGTGTAAGAGTAAATGAAGAAAGTTGGGAAAAGTTCAATTAAATTAGGGAGGTTTAAGTGCACAAGTGTTTTTGGTTCTTCACCTAAGATATGTTAGACTTCAACATTGAGTCTATATATAGAGAATTTGGGAACAAAGCCTCGTTTGTGGTGTGTTTGATTCCTATACATTGAATCGAGCAAATTAACATGGACCATTGGTTGTGAGGTGACTCTCTAATCAATGTGTAGTGTTATTTTTCAAAAGGTTGACAAGGGACAATAATGGGGTGCATGTCCTCGTTCAGTTTGTGAGAAAATCTTGTGTATTGAACCATCCATTGTGAGATGACACTTTGAACAACATGTTGTGTAGTTCTACAAAAGGATGACAGTGGACAATAATAGGGCATAGGTCTTCATTTAGTGTGTGAGTGAATCGTGTACATTGATTGTGATGTATTTCATCTACACAATCCGTTGTTAGGTGGTGTTGTGATCGAAGTGTTGTGTTGTTCAATAGAAGGCTAACATTGGACACTAATGGGGCACAAGTCCTCATTCAGTGTTCGAGTGAATGTTGTGTGTTAATCTTCATGGATTTGATTTTCATTGTTCATTGTGAGGTGGCACTTTGATCAATGTGTTGTGTCATTCTACAAAATGCTGACAGGGGATAGGAATGGGGCACAACTCCTCATTCAATGCATGAGTGTTTAGATTCATATATAAATGGAAAACATCTCCACTTAATATTACTCATTCTTGTAGTCTCAAAGTATAAAACAGTTCATTTTTATTACTATAAGATTGCATAAGATGATCATATCAAATTGTTTGGATATTCATAACTCATTTGTGGTAGTTTTTCATTTGAATTGATGCATGACAATGATACAAGAAGGTCTATACCTTCAATCTCCATCTCCTAAAGTTTTTAGGATTCCTTACGATTGCTCCTTTTTAAGTCTAAGAGAAAATGTGTGCACTACTTTCGGACTTCGTCATGATCCACAACTAAAAAAGTAATATTATTGTGAACCGCAAATCATATATGAAGGTCACATTACATATAATGTTCGAGAGTTAATAACCAATGCAAATTTTATCCCACATCATTAATTAGAAGATTGAATTTCATCGTAATACTTTCCCTAAATTTAACATTATATTTATTGAAGAACTAATATTGTTTGTTTTATCCTCCATGTTTGACACGTATATGTATTATGCTTGTTTATGACATACAATATTAAAGAATAAGAAAGTGGTATCAATAACTATGAAGCTCCGACACGGTTGGTGATGTTCACTTCCGCGTGTAAGATGCGTATCGGACAAGGACACCTGACAGACACGAGAATGACACCGCGTCGGACGCAATGAGCTGGGCTGGACATGGTCCAGTTTGAAGACACGCAATGGATACTTTTACATGTTGAGGATAGAGAAGATGAACGGAAGGACGAAGACCATGAAGCACTGTTGAAAGAAAGAAGAAGAAAGAAGGAAAAGGAAGAAAAAGATGAAGGGTTTGAGAACTTTTTTTCAAAAGGAAAGTGAAAAGCCTAGGAAATTGAAATTTATTAATTACTCATATTGGTGTGCCCTTTCATAGCTTTTTCATACTTTATTTAATTTCATTGTGAAAGTGATATTGACGTGTGCTTATTCACATCAAATTATTTTTTATAATTTAAATTAATTTTTAAACTGTAATATTTTATTAAGATTAATATTATAAGATTAAACTTTAACTTAAATTAAAAGAAATAAAATATTTTAAATTATAATATTTTATATTTAATTATAATATTTTAAATAACTTTAAATAAATGTAAATAGTTATTAACTATTACTTATTTATAAATAATTATATGATGATATAAATGTAATTAAATAATTATTTTTATGATTATGTAAATATAACCACTTAATGATAAATATTTATGATTATGTAAACATAATCATTTAATGATAAATATTTTTTTATTATAACCACTTAATGATAATATTTTTATGATTACGTAAATATAACTACTTAAAGATAAATAATTTTAACTTATTGAAGTTGCTCTCTGTTGCTCCAACAAGATTTGCTTCAACCATAGTCATGTTAAAAAGATTTAGAAGTTTGAAAAAAGGACTCCAAGAGATGGTTATCAGTGATGAATGGTCTTTTTACAAAAAGGATAATGTGGATAGTGCATAATTTGTAAAAGAAACTTTGTTGACTGATAATTGATGGATGAAGGTTGATTATATACTTGCTTTTACTACCCCTATTTATGATGTTCTTAGAAAAAGAGATACGAATATGACATCTCTTCACTTAGTTGGGATTCAATGATTGAAAATGTGAAAAGGTCATATACCAACATGAAAGGAAGACAGAAGTTGAATATTCATCATTTTTCAAGGTAGTAAAGTTAATATTAATGGATCGTTGGACTAAGAGCAACACACCTCTTCATTGTCTGACTCATTCTTTAAATCCAAGGTAATACATTATATAGTTAAATTATTTCATAATTATATTTTGTTGTGTACATATTATTTATAATATCATAAATTTATAATCTTATATTGATTTATAAATTTATAATATTATATTGATTTATGTTTATATATTTTTAATTTTTTAGATATTATAGTCATGAATGGTTAGATAAAGATTAAAAAAGACTTGCCCCACATCAAGATCACGAAATTACTCAAGAAAGAAAAAAATATTTTATGAGATACTTTGATGATGCAGAAATATAGAGTTTGCAAACTTTTCAAATGGAAGAGAAGATTTTGGTGATGTGGACTCTTTAAGGGATAGAAGTAAAATGGATGCAAAATCATTGTGGATTGTTCATGGAACTCATGCACCAGCACTTCAGAAGATAGCTCTTAAGCTACTTAAACAACCATGTTTTTCTTCTTGTTGTGAAAGAAATTGGAGTACCTACTCTTTCATACATTCTCTAAAAAGAAATAAGATGACACCAAAAAGGACAGAGTATCTAGTATTTATCCATAGTAATCTCCATCTTCTACAAAGAAATTCCTCAAAATACAAAGAAGAGGAAACTAAATTGTGGGATATTGCAGGAGATGATTTTTCATTAGATGAAAATGGAATTCTTGAGATTGCTAATTTATCTTTTGATGAACCAAAATTAGAAGTTGTACTTTTCAATGAGGATGAACAAATGTAAAATTCAAACATTATAATTTAAATATGCTCATCTTTTGTTAGATTTTTTTATAAATATATCTTTAAAAAATTTTCAAATTAAGAAGTATATTAGTATATTTTAACAATATATATACATATATATATATATGTCGTGTCCCGTGTCCTATATTTTTCAATTTAGTCGTATTTTCGTATCCGTCTTCGTGTCGTATCCATGTCCGTCTTCGTGTCTATGCTTCATAGATCAATAATGCTTAAAATAACACTAAAATATGCATATTACATTAAGACATAGTATTCATTGTCAAATAATACTGCCAAATGGATCAATGAGCAACATTGGATACCTTTGAGACTATTTTATAATTGTGCCAAGTGAATATTGATCATTTTCGTTTAACAGTCAAATTAAAAAGATTCCAGTGTAGTCCATCTAACGCAATGAAAGACTACCTAACGCCAACGCGACGATAGTATAGATAAGATTATTCGAAGTTGTCTCTTAACGAGTTCAATAGTGATTCTAGTGAACAAAATTCAAAACCTATATGCAAGCAATGAAAAATAGCAATAACAGTAAATGCTTAGTTCAATTTTATGGATAAAGATTTTGTTGAATTGGATCAACACTTGTTTGATTAAGTTTGATTTTGTGTGAGAATTGAAAAGATATCAATCTAACAAATTTTAATGGTCAATTCATTATTGAAAATATCATAGAATTAATTCGTTTCTTTTATTATTTTTAAGCGTCTAATTTACTTTTATGAGTATCTTGATTTTATTTATAAAATCTTAATTGTCCTAAAAGAATTATAAATTTAAAACCCTAATATTGTATTTAATAAAAAAAGAACATCTCCCTCATATTTGGGAGAGACATTGATGATAATTTGCACTTACGCATAGAAAAGAAAAGGAAAGGGTAAAAACAGTACTATAGTGATAGATTGGACGTGAGAATGCGAGAATGACATGATTGTGAGACAAATAAACAGTTAATTCATATGAAGACATGATATCGTTAAAAGTGGAAACAGCAAAATGCGAAGAAAAGGACAATAGAAAGGTGTCCGGTGACAACCAATGTCCACGAAACTTGGTTCATCACAAGCCCTAATTATTCAACACGCTAATAAATTATGTGCTGTTCAAGAACAAACCTTTGATTCACGACAACACACAATGTTTCCACACTCATGCCTCAAGCTTTTAGGATAATCATCTTACTCATACACTTCATTATATTGCAAAGACACCCAAAACAAAAAAAAAGGAATCTTTTTACCCCCACCAACACAGGACCACAAAAATTTCAATCATAACTTTTTTATTATCAACAATTTTTCTTATATACATTACTATAATATCATTAAAAAAAATTAAAGATAAAAATAATTAATTAATATATTAATATATTTATTAAATTAAATAAAAAATTATTAATATTTAAATTATTTATTAATAATTTTAAATTAATATTTAATTAGTTACTAAAATTTTAGCTACTAATTATTTAGATTCTAAAACTGATAACTAGAATTTTGGTAAATAATTAAATATTAATTTAAAAATTATTTTATTAATAATAAAAATTAATTTAAATACTCATAAATTTTGTAATCTCTAAAATAATATATAGTCAATATAACAACTAATTATTTTTTGTTTTTAAAATTAGCTTTTATATAATAATTTTCTTATAGTAGTGATATACTCTGTAATATTTATATAAATAGTATGGTTCATTATTTTGCATCAAAATTCCGTAACTGAAAAAATAAAATTCTATCCGATCTTTTTTTTTTTCAAATTCGATGAAAAATGTGTTGAAATTTATGGAAAATTGCATTCTAACTTAGTATTTTCCTTAAAAAAACAGATTTTAAAGGGGAATTTGAAATTTAAAAATAATTAACAAATTAATAACCAAAAAATTAATTTAAAACAACAAATTTATTAAGTTATCTACATAACATATAGAATAATATCATATGCAGATAGAAATATCAATATATATTGAACTAACTTAATAATTTTTTTAAATTAAAATAATGAATTTAGTAATTTAATTTTTTAATATTTTGCAATTCTTTTGAATATATAGACTATTTAAATACGTTTATTAATTTAATTATATAGTATAGGGATAATTTATACTTGGCATGTTCAACTATATATTAAATCATATTAATAAATATGATTCCTTTGATGTGATTATCAATAAGATGATATATCTAAAATTTTAATATTTTTAAATATGATTTTTTTATATAAGGAAAGTTTGTGAATTAAAAATAATTAACTTATTTAATTGTACAAAATTATTTGGTATTCAAAATTAAACATTTAGGTTTTAATTTAAGTTAATATTTATATGCTAAAATTTTGATTAATGTCACCAATTATGTTTCTGTCTTTAAAAAATAAATTTTAGAATGATATTAAAAATTAATACAATAAAAAGGTTGATAAATTGAAATTAAAATGCTTAGAAGAAAATTTAAAATACTTTATCTTAAAATCAATTCGTCCATAGTGTCAAATTTAATCTCAAAATTACTTTGTATTGTACAAGTCGAGTCTACCAGAATAGGTGATTAAAGAAAGTGGGAGAAATGATTCTTATATTTATGTGTTTGTTATGTATATTAATTTTGGTTTGGATTATGCTATTTATAAAGGCAAGTTTGTTTGTATTGTTTACATTAATTCCTAAGGACCATGTGGTAAGTCTATGAAATTGTCACAAGTAGTTAAATAGATAAAAGTTTTAAGTATCGCACTATAAGAAAATCATTAAATAGAAACTAAATTTAGAGAGTAAAAATAATTAATCATTATATTAACTAAATTAGATAATAATTTAGAGATTAAAAAAATTATTCATATCTAAAGTGGTTTCTATTATTAATAAAAATTTATAAAATAGTTTCAAAATTGGTATCTAACCATTAGCTACTCAGGTTTTAGCTACTTACTAACATAAATTAGTTTAGATACTAATGATTTTTTTAGTGTATAAAATAGTCTCTAATTTTATCAAATAGTAACTAATTATTTTAGTCTTTAAAATTAGTTTCTATTTAATAATTTTCTCATAGTGTCATATAATATAGACTTGTTATTTAGTTATTTAATCCCATAGAAAATAAATTATAGAGTTTTAGAATTTAAATAAAGACAACAATTCAAAAGATTTGAATAAAAAAAAGAAATAGAGATAATTCAAATAAAGATGTAAGGATAATTCAGATAAAGATGTGTGAGAGGATGACTTCACTAACCTTTCCAACACAACTCACTTAATCCTCATCCAAAAATTTAAATTAATTAGATAATTCAAAGATCCATTAATTTTATTTAACATGTGGAGAAATCCTAATTATTTATCTAAGATCTCAATTTCTTGTTGAAATTTGTCAACTAAGAAGGATTACCTTCATTTTTATTTTTAGGGACATCAGCACTATAAGTGTTTTTACCTATATCCTAATTTACAAAAGTGTTTCCTAACCACAATTAGAATTATAAAATCATGATTGCATTAAAAAACAAAGTAAGAATAATCAACTGAATTAATGAATCTTGACGAAAAGGAGATAAGAAATTTTATGAGTTGGAAACTACACTAATATCTAATAAGAGTCGGTTTACTCTCTGATAACTTAAAACTTAGACGAAACACTAAAAGAAAGCACTAACAGATTAAGAGTGTAGTGCTTCTATAAATTTAGTTTTGTGTTGTAGTCATGTAAGTACTAATATAGTATGGTGTATGGTACTTATGATGTTTATCTCTAAATTAGTAACATTGAGACCCATCTAGAAAGTGTTTCTAGCTCAAGCAGCAACAATAGAGTGTCCACATGACCCTCATAACGCTAACTTATTGTTTCACACCACATGTCTCTCACTCAAATGCCCTCATGGCTCGCTTAAACGAGAGTCATTTACACAAGTTATGCAGGGGAACAACTTTCACATAAGTGAGTTAATGCTTTGCTTGAGTGAGTAGTGTCTCTCTGTTATTTAAGATTGTAGAAAAAAAAAAGAGAAATATAAGAAGAGAAATTTGAAATTGCGTTTCAAATAAAAAATTAAAAACTTTTGATATAATTATATTTCGTGTCTCTACATTTAGGGTCAATATTCAATTTACTACCGTGTTTCTTTAAAAAAAATCAATTTGATCTTAAGATTTTTTAGAAAGTATACAATTTAGTCTCTTTTATTAAATTTCTATCAACGACTTTAACTTCTAATGATGTGGCACATTCAGTGTCGCTGGTATACACACATGGACTCAATGTGTGTCCTCCACCAAAATCCACATGTCCCTCAACAACATCATTTGCTTTGTCTTTCGCTTCTCGAACAACTCCACCTTCATCACAATTGTGGATTGTGAAGACTTTTGTAATTTCTCTTTTCACCGTGAACACATATATAGAAATATATATTATAATTTTACACGATATTTATAAATTTGTCATACATAACTATTATGTTAACTATGTTTCAATCATAATATACCATTAGTTGTACTTAGAAAAATTTTGTATTTTTTCATATGTATACATATTTATTAAAATGAACTATAAATTTATATTATCACTATAAATATATAAATAATTATTATTTATTCAATTTTTAATATTAAATATAACTATATTTTAATAATAAAAGTAAAAAATAGATGCAAAAGCCCTCTGTTTCTATTAATATATATAATTATAATAAAAATAAAAAATACTGATAGACTGTCTACCTTTGTTTCTGCTAGTTTTTAATAATAATATTCATGATAGACTGCAACAGTTCTGTAGTATTTTGATGTGTCTTTTCTTTTATATATATTTATAACTAATTAATTTAAAATGAGAGTTGTAATGAACATTTCACAGACAAGCATTAATGTTTGAGAATTGTCATACGTATACTATTGGTTTTAATACCATTAACTGTTTCAACATTTTAAGCAAGCCAAAAGATAAATACATACACTCCAAATTACAACACCCATAATAATATTCAATCTAAATTTTATGTCAAACCAAACTAGCAGTAAATTCTTTATTTTCTTAAATAAAGTTATTGTTAAAAACATTTCACTTATAAAATATATATATATATATATATATATATATATATGGCAACATTGCTATATTTTTTAGATTTTTCTTTTCTTTTATGTATATATATTATATTATTTTTGTTGATGAAATCAAAAACTAAAAATGAATGTCAAACAAAGTGTCAATTCCATCACCTAAAAAGCATGAAAATTGCATGTCTTTATATTCAATTTTCAATTTTGTTTAGTTATTTATTGAATTGAAATTCGTTTACTTTTTTTTTTGTCTTTGACCCTGATAACTGGTAAGCTCCATGCGATTCAAAATCCAAGGAACGGTCGAATTTCAATTTTTAATTACACGACGTGAGAGACACTTAACCAAACCTAACGTCAACTTTTCAGTCAAAACATTTAAACTTATAGTGGAAAAACCTAAGGCCTAAAAAATAGAGTATAAGTGGGGTTTTTTTATTATTTAATCTCACTAAATTCTCACATTTAAAAACTATAACCTGCATAATATTACTATATAAACATATATAAATATATATATATAAACATATATAAATATATAGACAAAATATTTTATATTTTATTTTAAAATATATCTCTTCATACAAATTTTAATATATGTATTGTTTTCGTTAGTATATGGATTTTGGTCTAATCCTCCCATATTTTTGTATTTTGTTTTTATTTTTTCTAATAATACTTTTTTCATATGATGACAAATGATTGTTGTTGTTTGAAGTATTAGCCTAACTGAGATGTCAGATCGAATAGTGATGCTTAACATAAAGGTTTTTATTTTAAAAAATTAAATAATCAAAATAAAACATCACATCATCCAACTGTTAATTGAGGAGTTCTATCATATGTAATATAATCTAATCTTTGATCTCATGTAAATATATGATCATCATATATTAAACGAAAACAAACACAACACAAATTAAGGTAAACTAGCTATTCAAAAATTTCTAATATAAATTCAAACTTTAAATAAAAAATATAAATTCATCAATTCTAGTACAATTTTTAGACACTAATCAAGTATTTATCATACTTCAACATTAATATTGCTCATTCCAAACTTCTAGTAACTAACATACTCAAACACTTTATTCTACTTCTAAAAGACTCGTGCATTGACTTAGACTTAGAGATATGCATATGTCGTACTATCTCATTATGAATCCACACAATTATGTGCATAAATAATCTCAATATCATATCACCTAGTATGACAAGGTTAACGCATATGACTTGAAAGATCATATTATATTTCAAATTGTAGACAAAATTATATGAACCTCCTTCGACTCTTAACACCTGATAATCTCCATCTATGTGATTTCAATTTATAAGGAGAGTCAGGATACCTCATTCTAGATGAATCCCTAATCAATGCATGTCCTAAACAATTTTAATACACCATATTTCTGTTTTTTAAAATACTATGTCTTGATTAAAATTCATATTTCACATCTCACATTAACCAAAGTCACACCATTAAATCGTACCAAAACTTACAAATTCAAAATCATAAAACAAAAATAAACCAACCTTTCCAGCAAAAATAAAAATTTAAATTTTTTTTAGCTTGAGCGAGATTCCCTTGTTAAGCGAGATATGCAAGGAAATGTTTCACAAAAACTACTTTATGCATGACCTCACCAAAATAATTACATTCCAACTTGTATTCTGTAAAATTTTTCATATGAAAATTATACATGTAATTCATTGAGCTCTAATGTCAACCTATATACTTAACTTATTTATGATTTTCCAAACCAATTTCAATACCTAGATTTAACCAACCAACACTTATAAATATTTACACTTTAAATAAATTACAATACAATTCAAATCATTCATACTACTATTCAATATTTTCAATCTCAAACAAAACATATTTAATAACATATTTACATCAAAATCAACATATACTATACAAAACCAACCATTTCACAATTTAATTTTAGTAATACACTACTTTACTAAAAATACAAGCAATCCTGTAAAAAGATTTGAAACTGGTGACTACGTCACCCCTACATCTAAATCTTTTAACCTAGGATTCTATTGAAAAATAAAACTAGTTTCTCTTATTTGAATTTAAGTAGATATGCTCACAAAGAGCTTCAATCCTACAGAACTTAAAGATAGTTTAACATATATCATAGAGTCCTGATCAATACTAACCATACCTATAAGACTTTGAACTAACAAAAACTAATTGTAGAACTAAAAACACTACATACAACTTATCTCAACCAAATAAATTTAAAAACTCAAAACATGTTATTATTTTACATCAAATCCAGTTATATACAAATTTTTTCATGAATAATAATAGAGTAGTTTGACAACAACCATCCATAATAAAAATCAGTAAGTAATTTTGACGTGTTGGAGCAGGAACATTTTAAAAACACTTTATCCATATATAATGATAATTGGATAGTAGACATATAAAGTTATATATTATCTAGTTATTTTACATATGAATTATAATAGATGCCTTATTGAAAGATTAAAATGCTATTAATATTTTTATTAATATTCATTTAAAACGAGACTTGTGATGAACATTTCACATGCAAGCATTAATTGTTTGAGAATTGTCGTACGTATGCTATTGGTTTTAATAGCATTAACTGTTTCAACATTTTAAGCAAACTAAAAGATAAATACATACACTCCAAACTACAACACCCTTAATAATATTCAATCTAAATTTTATGTCAAACCAAACTAGCAGTAAATTCTTTATTTTTTCAAAATTATTGTCAAAACACTACATAAATAAAAAATATATACATGTCAAATCAACATAGTTATATTTTTTTAGATTTTCCTTTTCTTATATATATTAATTAAAAATAATTTTAAAAAATATAAAATAATTAATCACTATATTAATTAAATTAAATATTATTTTTAAAATTAAAATAATTATTAGTATTTAAAATTATTTTTATTATTAATAAATAGTCTTTAAATTTATATTTATTTAGTTATCAATATTTTAGCTACCAATTTTAGAATTTAAACTATTAATAATTAAAAAATTATTTATTAATAATAAAATTATTTTAAAAATTAATATTTATCTTTTTTAAAAATAATATTTCATTTAATTAATACAGTAATTAATTATTTTATTCTTAAAACTAATTTTTATTTAATAATTTTTTTACATTTATTTATAATATTATTTTGATTGATGCAATCAAAACTAAAAATAAACGTCAAACAAAATGTCAGTTCCATCACCTAAAAGGCATGAAAATTGGTCGTCTTTATATTCAAATTTCAATTTTGTTAGTTTTATATTGAATTCAAATAGTTTTACTCTTTTTTTTTTGCCTTTGACCGTGATAACTGGTAAGCTCCATGCGATTCAAAAGCCAAGGAACGGTCGAATTTCAATTTTTAATTACATGATGTGAGAGACACAAAACCAAACCTAACGTCAACTTTTCAGTCAAAACATTTAAATTCTAAGAAGATGATGTTCGATGGGGACACAACACAACACTTTCATTAAAAACAGAAAACCTTAGTCACATGCACGATGCACGCCAACTAGGTCTAAACAAATGGAAAATATCATGAAAACATACATGTAAATGAATTTAAACATGACCCAACAAAATTTTATGGACAATGAAATCGCATCATTGGGTTTCTAGATGTTACATTCTGTTCATACAATCGATAATAAAGCTAAACACATAGTCAAGTTGTGTTGATTTCACCTAATCATTGGTTTTAGGTTAAAGGTAGGTTACCATCACCCTAATTATGATGTAACTTTTACCTGCCCTCCAACCTACATCTCTATGCACTTTCTTACACTTCTCTCTCTTTAATTATTGAAAATCATAAACTATATATAACATTGTGATTTGCACTCATGAAAAATAATAATTTAATATTAAATTTTAACTACTTCCATTTTTTAATTAAATTTTTATTAAAAAGTTTCTATTTAAATAAGTGTTCAAAATAATTTTTTACTTTTGTCTAAATTACTCTTATTGGAGATCTCACATCGATTAGAGATGAGGACATTTTATTATATATAAATGGGTGCAAACCTCATCTTATAAGCCGATTTTATAAGGTTAAGTTAGGCTTAAAGCGCACTTCTTAATAACTCTACTATTTTTTTTGTCAATGAGATAATGTAGTCAATACTTCTCTTCTCCCATTTTCAATTCGGTCAATTTGTGTTCAACTCGATCAACTTGCATCTTCCATCTCCTACTTATCATCAATTAACTTATTAGTATATAATCAAGTTGGAAAACAAAGTTAATTTTTTTTTTTTATAAAAGCTTTCATGTTAGGCATCATTATGCAACTTGACATCTCAGCTATGCTAACACCTCAAGTAACAATAATCATTTGTCATCATATGAAAAAAAAATATTATTAAAAAAATGAAAAAAGAAAGAAAATACAAAAATATGGGAGGACTAGACCAAAACTCATATGTTAACAAAAACGATACATAGGTAAACTATACAATGAGAGCACTAGCGATGCTCTTTACCTTTTAAATTGAGTTTAATGATAGTAGGATTCGAAGTTCTAAGTTTGGAACCTTTTTCAGATAACATGGCAGCCTCTTCAGTGGAGGTATCATTCATCATGACCATTCGACTTTTCTCCTCACCCCGGACAATGTAAAAAACTTCCGAAAGAGAAGGAAGCCTTTCCTTCCCAAGAATTTGTGCCCTATTAGGGTCATATTCAGGATTCAATCTTGATAAGAACTTAAATATCCCGGATCATTCAATGAGTTGAGAAGGGTGACAACATCTCTGCTATTTTCAAGCTTCAAATTTTGGTATTGGTCCAACTCAATCCTTAGACCTTTTAACATTCCATTATATTTTGCAAGAGAAAGATTGTCCTGCTTGGCACCAAAGATGTTGCTTTCTAACTCATAACATGTAGAGATGTCCTATTGCATAGAATATGCAATTGCAAGGTCTTCCCAAATTACACAGACACTAGAGTACAGTAGAACATATAATTTCTAAGTCATGGATCCCCATAACCATGTAATAATTTGTATGTAATGATTTGTGAGCCATCATTATCCTAAATTAGAAATTAGTATTGTAAATATAAAGAAAGAAACTAATTTGCATAAAACACAAACTATTATTTATTTATTTTATATTTACCTGTATGTTCATGTGTAGTGATTATGATTATGATGAATTAAAGGTAAGTTTATATATGTTTACAATCTTTGATAATTCTAATTTAATACAATTATTTTGTGGCAAGAGTTGGTCCCATAAAGATGCAAAGCATGGCAACTTAATCTAACATGTGGGGAACATGTTTCAGAACATCAAATACATGACAAAAAACCAACTATTACAATAAGTAATGAGTAGTTGTCAATTTTCGGAAGATTTCGAAAATCGATTGATTAGTTTCACGATTGTTTTTTAATATTTTTAAAATGTAAAAATAAGAGTATTTGTTTCATATTTATTTAAAAGGTTATTAGAAAAATAAATAATGATTCACATAACCTAAATCAATTAAATAAGGGTGGCAATACAGGCTGGCCTGTCCTGCATAGGTTCGTCCTGCGTTTGGTTCGCAAAATATAGACAGGGTTGGTCCGTTCCGTGTAAGGAGTGTGGGCTCATTTCACTGGTCCGTTCCGTATAAGGAAATTTTTTTAAAAAATAAAATAAAATATCATTAATTATAAAAAAAATCTTATTTCTATTGCTGAAAAATTATAATTTTATTGTTTCAATTCATTTAATTAAGATAAAATATGAATTCAAGTGTGATGGTTGTCAGAAGGCTTGATTAAAAATAATTAAAGTTTTGTTTCGCATATATTTTTCCTATATATGTATGTAAAAATGTATCAGAGTATCTTATCAAAGTTTTGTTACAAAATATTTTAATGAAGATAACTAATCTTTTAACGAGTATCTTATTGAAATCTCTTCTTTATATCATTTTTTTATTAACAAATTTTAAATATAAGACTTTACTTAAAACTAAATCTATGGTTACTCTTAATATTAACTTTATTAGATAATTAAAATAAAACATTTTTTTAGTATATTAAATTTAATTATTTTAAAATAAAATAAAATAAATATCACACTGCAATAATAGGTGAGTGGGGTATAATTTTTTTTTTACAGAAAAAAAAATTATTATTTTTTTATTTATGTGGGCTAGCGAGTTAATTCGCCCTACCTCACTGTTGGTCCGTGTAGGCTGCGGGTTATGTGGGACGGGTCTAAGTAGGTCAACATACTAGATTAGTAAGTTCGTCCCATGTAAGGATCTAGAAATTTATTTGGAATAGAAGTGGTGTAATAGAAAATTCATAGTGGTCAGACCTCGGACGTCGTCCAAGGTCTGAGGGCGGCATGGTAGAGATCGGTCGGTTGGGTCATAATGGGTTTCAGGAAATCACATGCACCAAGGTGTGATTTGAACCTTAGATACGCTATGCATGCGAAACTCTATGCTGGGGCATAAGAGATTGTCCTTAGTGTTGCATGCATTGGCGCGCGAGGAGTTGGTACCGACCTGTCCTCGGGCAGGAGAAGCTACCGACGTCACCGAGTCATGTGGGAGTGATACCACAGACTTAGAGTAATGGGAGGACGAGCCCTCAGCTGGGTGTGACGATGTGACATCAGTGACCAGAGTGAGGCGATGTGTCCTCGTCAAACACACAAGGGCGATGAGAGATCGCCAGGAGGAGAGACACATCGGTCGTCTTCCAGGATGAGACATCGGTCGTCTGCCAAGATGAGAGAAACATCGGTCATCGGTGGATAGTTGAGAAGCGATCAGTCATCGGTGGCTGTTCATCGTGGGGTCCTGTTACACGCAGATAAGTTGGGACCCAGGCTCCCAGCGAAGGCGTTCTGCATGCGCGACACGTAGACAGTGAGGGCGCCCAGAGTCGTTGGCGTCAGAGTTTTGGTAGGGCAAGTGGCCCAGAGTTAGTGCGCACGGAGACGCCACGTGGCCATTCTATCAAATTTGCATTCAATTAGAGGAAATCCACACGCAAAGTTCTCCCAGAGAGTGGGTGATGGCAGCGAAGATTTATGGACGGTCCTCTGAGGGATTAAGTTCATTTCGGTTTTCCTTCTACCCTTTCCTCCTTCACTCTACGACGCGGCCACCCTCCATTAGCAGTTGACGATCGGAGTATCAGTTTGAAGACCGGCGACTGCCATTGGACTCCTGGGAGGTTACTCTGCAAGTTTTCTGCTCAAAGCCTTAAAACAGAGTAAGTCGTTTTGCTCTGTTCTTTGAGTCGAGTCTGAATTTGAGAGGGTCGTCTCTACATAGGTTGTGTATACAACTCTTTTAGCTTCAGAAATCGTCTCTGTTAACGCAGAAAATGAGTAATCTCATTAGATTTGTGATCGGGACTCTATGGTGCAGGTTAAGGCATCCTTGAGTTCTCGGTGGGTTTGGAGCTCTTAGTGAGATCGGCTCAAGTACAGGTAAGGGAAGCTAGATTTATTTTCAATAAACCTTAAGCTAGAAGATTTTGATGTTGGAGTGACGTGGTCGCCGGTTTCAAACTTTCTTGCACAATGCTCTGTTTTATGTGTGGATCGGAATTTGTTTGAGCTTGAAAATGTGATACTTTAAATATGGTAGATGCTGTGAAATGCATATGATCTTCTAAATCTTGAACTTTAGTATGATTTGGATTGTTTAGAAACGGTGTAAAAATATGTATGATTGACTGGTTCAAATTGTGTGTTGTATGATATATGGAGTAATGTGAAAAGTGGGATCAAGGCATAGTATTTTCAGGAAAGAAAATACCGTGTAAGATCGTGTAGAGTGTGCATTGACCGGTGATTTGTCTAGAAGGAGATATCCTGACTCTCCTGATTTAATGGAATCATATAGATGAAGTTATTCAGGCGTTGAGAGTCGAAGGAGGTTCATATGTATGTGTAAGTTGTTTGAAAGATAACTAACTTGACCTGTTGTATGGATTAACACTGTCATACTAGGAGAGTGATGATATTGAGATTGAGATTATTTTTATGCGCATAGCTGTGTGGATTTCACAGTGACCCTGTGTGGATTTCACAGTGGTGTAGTATGACAGGTGCAGATCTCTGAGTCTAGTCAATGCACGAGTCTTCCGGAAGTAGAGTCAAGTGTCTACGTGTTGTGAGTCAGTGGAAATTCTGACGTGAGAAAGATGAATATTGAAATTATTGGTAGACACTTGATGAAATTGTGAAATGTGTGAAAAATGATGGTTTATGATGATATCAAGTTTCATATTTAAAGTTTTTAAAATAGTTAGCTTACCCTGTGTTTTGTTTTGTAGTTGTTTCCTTTAAAACTGTGATGATCGTGTATAATTTACACGGGAGCAGATGATGTTGCAGGTAGTAGAGCTCCTCAGTGAGCATTTTTGGAGGAAGGGATCGTCTGTCTTGAATGCTGTATTTTGTTTTATTTTGAAAACTCCTGATGGAGATGTATTAAAATTCCCTAGAAAAGGGATGTTATTTTGAGATACAATGTATGAAATGGATGAATTATATTATATATACCTATGTAAATTTTTGATATTATTGTTTTACCTTTATTTTATTATATAAAAATGAATAAGATATTGAGGGGCGTTACATCCCACACTTTTTGATAACATGTTGTATACCGATTTGCATGGCCCGCCCCGCATTATCATCCCTACAATTATATAATCAATTATGCTAGGTTATAGTTATTTTTTTACATTTTTGGATATCAAACTACTTTGTTTAGATAAATTTATATGTTTAATCTCTTGACGAAAAATTAAATTGTTTTGGTTAAAACATTTAATAGGTTAAGGTCACCTTTGACTTTTTTTTATCCCTCATGCTTTTATAAATACCACTAATGTTAAGTATGCAAGTATTTGATTATGATGAAATCACAACATTAATGTGGTTTTCACCTAACCCTAATTCTTATCATATATCCAAGTGGAAAACCATCATCTCTAAACAATAGAATTTGATCAACAAAAGATGCGCTTTTAGTCTAACGCTTTTCATAAGCTTCATCATGTCAATTAATTTTTTTTACTTTTTTTAAAACTAAATTGACCACACTCAATAATAAATTGATATATATTTTTTGCATTGTTTCTTTGTTTTGAAGATTTAAGATTTGGTTTTGATATAATTTGAGAGCCAAGGTTCATCCCTTGTTTATGATTTTGAGATTTTTAAGGCCTATAATATTTAAATTAATTATGGTAATAAAACATTAAATATAGTGAGTATTATAAGAACTGTTTCTAAAATTAGTGCTAGTATCAAATGAAAAGAAAAACAAATCTGAATAACTTTATTAACTTAAAAGATGCAAAAATCCAAAAGAATAAAGTAAAATTTACCATAAAAACATAAGGACTGAAATAACTTTTTCTTTCTCCAATTTATTCTGTATTTCGATTTTACAAAAGTCTTCTAAAAGTGATCACAGTAAGAAAAGAAGAAATAAAGATGCGCGTGTCGGCGAAGTAAAAATGGCGACGGAAATTCGCACGGCTCGTGGCTTATCCACACGCAAAAAAGGTTCGCGAAAAAGCACATTTTTCAACTATTTCGGATTTAATTCGAAGTGATTCTGGGTCAGAAGTTATAACAGAAAAAAAGAAAGGATAAAATTAATTTAAACATAAACTAAAAATAAAAATTATTTAAAAAAATATTGTTGCAGTATATCTAATATTTTGATTTTATTTAAGATTAAAAATAATTTAAATATATTTCTCATATTTTTTTAAATTTTTTGAGATATTTTTTAATAAAATTATGAAACAATTTTAAACTTTAAAATATACAACATCTCAAATATAATAATTAATTCTAAAATTGAAACATTCACATCATGTATAAAAACTGAAAATAGGTTCCAAACACAAACTTTCATTCCCTTAATTTTAGACTAAAAAAATTTAAAAATAAACTTGAGATGGGAATATTTATAAATTAATTTAGAATAAATTAATTTGAATTTATAATTTTATTTTCTAACCAAAGATTAAAGTGGTTCGTGATGTTATTAGTGTCCCCACACGCATCTTCCTCAGCCACACGTGTTAATTGGCAGAATTTATTTTAATAATTCCAAAAAATGCTCTCCAAATTTATCGTGGTTGTGACCTTCCCAATAAACCTGCTTATTCCACGGTCAACTAGTTGCCTCATGAGTATAAAGGAAAACTTGCTTTTCTTCAACCAATCACTAGAGGACACGTGTACCCAACAAATTATACTTTTATAAATAAACAAATAAATATTTGTTAAAGTGTAAGAATTTTCAAGTAGAATATTCAATATGAATTTCATTTATGTGAATCTCTTTTCATTTGATAAGTATGAGTGGTTATTGTTTAACAATTTGTCTTGTTAGTGGGATCACACATGTGTTTGGTTTACATGTTTCTTAGGGAATTTGTTATTTGGATTATCTAATGCTCATAAATTTAGGAGGCATATTTTAATGGACATGGTTTTGGTTTTTCTAGGATTGATGAATCATGATTTATTTCTAATAACTGATTTTCTAATTGTTTAGTTTATTGGTATTAACTTTCATATTTTTAGTGATAACTTTGAATACATTATTTAGATTTTTTTAGTGTATTTTTTTTTAATTTTTAGTTTTGTTGTATTCTTCCTCTAATTGCTTTGACTTATTTTTTGTTTAACACTTTTTAGTTTATTTTCTAAATTTCAATTAAAGTTGTATCTTGTGATTTTGTATTTGTTGGTAATTTTAAGTGTTTTTATTGCATTGTTCCTCTTTCACTAAAACTTTATCAAAAATTTATCTACATAGAAATCTAACCACTTTTGATAAGAATATGAATGCAATTTGAGTATTCTACCAATATTGAAGTTAAAGGGATAGAGTTACAAAGTAAAGGAACCAAAAAAAATTAATTGTTATAACTTGTTTGTTTTTTATTTGTTATTTCCTTATTATTTATTAATTTCTTATAAAATGTCAAAGTCTTCTCCTCTAATCTTACCAAATAAGGCAACACACATTGAATTAGTCCATTTGATGAAAGAAAAATGAGATAAAATGGAGAAAAAGGTAAAATGAAGAAGAAGAAAAAAGAAGAGGTCATCTAGGACACTTTCCTTCTATGGGAATCAAGATCGAACGGAAAACTTGGTTATTCTAAGTTGATGAGGTTTCATTTCAAAATTTAATTTCTTTTTATGGAAGTAATTTTTAAGAAAGAAGTGGATTTTAAATCTTACTCAACCTTACAAAATCAACTTATTATATTATATACTGTATATTTATGGTGGTCCGATAACGGGTGACCTGATAAAGTCAACAAACTCTCGTTAGGATAGATTCTAAATGATTTTGATTTCATTCTTAATAAGTAAACTTTAAACCTAACTCAACCGGTTCATAAGGTTAAATTTACATTCATTTATATACTATGAAATATTCTTATCTTTAGTTAATGTGAGATTTCCGACAATAATGATTTAGAAAATACTTATAAATTATAAATATAACAAATTTTTCATGTATATAATTAATATAAGAGACCCATATGATATGACTAACCCATATATATCACTAACTTAATTAGAATTTAAGGAATATGTCAAGTTATGGTGGAATAAAATTATCATTTGGGCTAAGAAAAAAGTTCTTAAAACTATTGGTATGAAACATAAAGTATGTATGAGAAATAGTTTTGTACCTTTTTATTACGAGAAAGAATTACATTTGATGTTTCAGAGACATCAACAAAGATCATGAAGTACGGATGAATATTTCAAGTACATGGAGACTACCATATAAAGCCAAATAATGAGAGTTTATATATTAAAATGACAAGATTTATAAGTGGTTTCAATAGAAATATTCAAGATATAACATAATTACATATATTCTTTGAAAAGCTTGATTCACCAAACAAATAAAACATTATAAGAAAATCATTAAATAGAAATTAGTTCTAGAGACCAAAATAATTGGTTACTATTTGACTAAATTAGAAACCATTTTATAAACTAAAAAAATTATTGGTATCTAAAATAGTTTCTATTATTAATAAAAATTTATAAAATGATTTCTAAATTGATATTAAATAATTAGTTACCAAAGTTTTAGCTATTTAATACTTTGTATTCTAAATTAGTCTTTTAGAAACTAACTTAAAATCTAAGATAATTAGTAGCTAAAACCTTGGTAGCTAATTTAGATACCAATTTAAAAACCATTTTACAATGTTTTATTCATAATAGAAACCAATTTAAATATAAATAATTTTTTATTTTCTAAAATAGTATATAATTTAGTGAATATAGTGATTAATTATTTTTGGTTTCTAATTTTGATCACCATTTAATGTTTTTCTTGTAGTGAAGTGGATGTCCAACTTAAAAGAGTATTTTAAAAAATAGTGCTTATAATAATGGTTACTACAACTTAAATGAAAGGATAAGTGTAAAGTTAAACATGATCAATCTTCTAAAATTTCTCAAGAAATTATTTCCAAAATTACAAGGATTGAATATCTTATCTATAATTTTTGTGACTCATTGGACTATTTTAAACACAATTTACCTTTAAGTTAGAAAAATAGTATATACATAACATAAATACAAGTCCTTTAAAACTTAAAAAAAGTTTTGAAAAAATCCTTTTTAAAAAATAAAATTCTTTAAAACTTGAGAAAATTGAAAGAGAAATAGAAAACATAAATATTTTTGCAAGTAAATTGATTGATTTTTTTTCTTATGAAGTAAAAAGTGTTTAGAAAATAACATTAGACTAGTGGTATATTTTAGATGACACCTGAATATTTTATTATTAAAATTTTATTATTAAAATAAAAAGAGTTTGTAAATAAAAAATTCAGTTATTCAGGTTTCATTTTAAAAGAATCATCATCTCTCTAAAACTTCTATTTTCCTTTTTTTTCATTTCTCTCTAAGATTCTAACCTCCTCACTCATTAGTTTGACGATTGGAGTCCGTCATTAGACTCCTGGGAAAAAAGACTACAAAATTGACTAATTAGAATCTCTGATAGAGTAAGTTCATTTTTGTTTTTCTCTTTGAGTCAAATTTTGAATTTGTTAGGTTGATCTCTGTTTAGGCTTGCATGTGATGCTTTTAACTTCAGAATTAGTCTATGTTAACTCAAGATCTTAGTGATATAGTTAGATTTTTTTATCAAGACTCCATGTTGCAGGTTAAGCTACCTTTGAGCATTTATAGGATTGGAGCTCATAGTCAGCACCTGCTTCAACTCTGTTAAGGGAAACTAGTTTTAATTTTCAATAAAACCTTAGGTTAGAAGATCTGGATGTTAGGGTGACATGGTCAGCAGTTTCAAAATCTCCTTGTAAGATTGTTTATTTTTTTAGTAAAGTAGTGTATAGTGAAATTAAATTTGAAATAGTTGAGTTTGATAATTTTGTATAGTATATGTTGAATTTGATCTGGATAAGTTATTGAATGTGTTTTGATTAAGATTGAAAGTGTTTGAGTGAGTTGAATTATATTATGATATAATTGAAATTTAAGAATTTGTAAGTGGTAGCTATCGTTTTCTTGTCAAATTAAATTGATTCCAGCATAGACCTATCTAACGTTAGAGAGATGATAGTACGATTATGATAAGATGATCCTAAGTCGTCTCCCAACAAATCCAGTAGTGAAATCAGTAAATTAGTGTTTAAAATCTATCTGCAGGCAATAAAAGTAAGAAATAACAATAAAGATAAAAAGGGGTTAAAATAATTGTGCATTAAAACAATAAATAAAAAGCGGTTGATCTCCAAGTTCTTCCATCATTGAATTCTTCACAGATTCTCTAAAGATTAATCCTTTATCAATCCTCCAACAGAGCTAAACCAGATTGAACATGCGCCAATGTTATTCAATTGAAACTCACCAGTAAAGCATGTATCTACTTGTTTAATCAGTACCCACTTTGATCCATGCGTATACTCCATAGGAATGCTTATCTCCTCTCTCTTGAATCATGCGCCCAAGAAATTAATTAGAATAATATGAACTAACTAAGAAACCAAAGTTTAAGATAAGGAAGACTCTCAATCATGAGTTCAAGTACAATCTCTCACAAAAACTAGTTTTCCAGGAGATTAGAATATTATAACAACTGCTATAGAGAATTAAAAAAAATAAAATTATTGACCAAAACCTTATAACTCAATGGGAAATTACAAAGAAATCAACAAAAAAATGTTTAGCCTTCCATGCAGAGGCAAAGCAAAATAATTACAAAGAAAAAAAGAAAACTAGGTCTAGAATGTGTTTGCTCCTATAAAATGCGATCCCAAAAGCTCCATCTTCCTTCCTCTGAAGTCTCTTTTATAATTTTCTTTTCCTTGCACAAAATTAGATTAAAAATATGCCTTATGATATTGTTTTACAATTATCAAATGTTTCCTTTCCTATTTCAAAATTTTTAAACATATATATTCATTCCTAAATAGTCTCAGATTTTATTCTTGTTTCTCTTCCAAAAATATTGTTTCCAATTTTCTTCAGATTTGTGCATTGATTTTAATTTATTCCACATTATTTTGAGAGATATTGTAGAAGATTTTCTTGAATAATATCTTCAAAGTATATTTGCTCTATTTCTGATAGATTTTGCAGAGGAATTTTAATTGTAGGAGTTTTAGAGAATATTACGGTAGAAATTTGCATTCAATTCCTTTTCTCAAATATTTGCAGATTTAATTCTCTAATTCTTTATTTCAGATTTTGTTTATTGTTTTTATCCAAAAGAAGCAACTTAGGTTAAAAATACAAAATTAACAAAAATAATAAACAAAGCCCCAAATAAACCCAATTAGAAGAATATTAATTAAAACAATAGATTTATTTATTATTATAGTCCAATAATATATGATTAAAACTATTGAGTGTGAATAAATATATGTTCATTAGTAAGTATTGGTTGATTGATTCTGAATGACTTTGATTTAGAGATCTTGAATATATATAGATGATATTACAAATTTACATATTAGCTTTATTATAATTACTATCCAACTCTGAGCAAAGAATTGTCATTATTTTTGGTTTAATATGTTTGAATATGAAAATAATTTGTTGAAAAACTTAATTTTTAACCATTTTATGCAATTTTAATCTGTATATCTCGCTCAAGCTAGTCTGAGACAATGAGTTTCAGACCCATTTTTGCTCAAGCGAGAGGGATTCTCACTCAAACAAAAGTTGGGTGAATTTTGGGGTACTCTTGGGTTGATTTTCACTCGAACGAGCCTAAAAAAATGAAAATTGATTTTTTATCTTGCTTTTAAAAGGTTGGTTTATTTATGTTTTATAGTTTTTAATTATAACTTATGTAAAATTTTATTTTATGTATATTTAATTGAAAAATCATTTAACTATATATTTATGTGCTTTTCTTTTTGTTGTTGTATTCCTTTTTTTCTTTTCTATTTTTTTTTTGTAACTGAAGAGGTAAATTATGAAAATGAGATACACTCCCACACTTATTCAAGAACCTATTCAAAAATAATTTCAAAACTCCTTTATTTTCTAAGGTAAGGGCAAACATGGTTTTTCTGTTTTGGGGCTTGTAATGAGGGTTAAAAATAAGAAGAAAAACTATAGGCTCAAGGGGCTAACAAATGAATTATTATAAAGGTAGGCTATTATGGTTAGTGGGTTAATTTAAACAAATAATGTCTCAATCATATCAGTTTATGTACATAAATCACAATTGTAAAACAAAGAATCAAGCTAAGTTCTAAAGTATAAGCAAACATGAGTGAAAACACACTAAAAGATATATCAATTAAGGCTAAAAAACTCACTAGGAATAGTCTATCAAAAGATTCAATCCAAAATTTCTCATAACCAACTTATTTTTCCATTTTTAAGAAAATCCAAACAACAAAGATCAAGAAACCTAGATTTGCAAGAATTATGAACATACAAGCCAATAGATGATCCTATAAAGCTAATTTATTTTATTAAACAGAAAAAGAAACTCAAACAAATCAAGCAAAAACAAAAAATAAAAAGACAAAAACAAATCCTAAACTATAATTCTCCTTCCCCACAGTTAAATCATACATTGTCCTCAACATAAAATCAACAAATAAATGTGTATGATAAAAGAGAGAGAAGAAGTACTCCCTTATTCAGCTAGAGGGAAGTGGTAGTTGCAATGAATCTCCTCAACCATCTCCTATACAATATAAGCCAAAGGCCTTGTATAGTGTAGCATAGATATGATGATTGCTGGAAGGTCTGGCCAAGGCATGCAATACCTTGGTAAACTATGAAACAAACATGCTATGACGAAGAAGCCTTGAAATAATAGATGAAAATGGGGTGGGTCTGGAGGGCGTGTGAAATGGTACAATTTCTTCCATGGATAGATGATAGTACTGTCTAGAGTATAGATGGAAGACATAAATTTATTCAATATAGACGATGTTTGGGGATCATTTAAGGGTAGTGGTCTAAGGCTAGACAGTCTAGCTAGGGTATACAATCTAGTTAAGGTGGGAGATGGAATGAAATGTAAGTTAGAAGGTGATGATGGCTAGTAGAGGGTGCTTTCAAATGATCCAACTATGATAGAAGGTGTAGCTAGTGGAGATGATGGAATGAGTGATATGGGCTTCACCTTAAAATGTGGATGTTGTATTCTTTGAAGCTTCAAGTATGGAAGAATAATATCATTTTCTTCTCCACTAGCAGTGTCTACTTGAAAGATGGGTAACGTATGTTCTCCCTCTTCTTGTATTACCTCCAAAACCATGTTAGAGCCATCTGCTACTGCACAATCTTTTTCAATTGATTCGGCAAGTATAGCAGCATCAACAACTTCTGTATCAAGACCTGCATCACAAGGGTTAGTGCATTCTAAGAACTCATCTATCTTAGCCTCTGTACATTCAATTGGATTGGAAAAGTTAAAATCTCCTAGAAACTCAAGCACAATTTCATCCTTAGTGTTTATATGATGCACTGAATGATCTTCGTGTGTCAACACTTTTAATCCCTCTTGATTAAGCAATGATTTCTCCTCTATCAGTGGAGGTTGGACAGTAGCAGTCAATGGTGCAACAATAATCTCAGGTTTAGCCAGCTCAACTTCTTGAAAATCACTCGGGTTAGCTTTAGACACAATTTATATGCTCCACTACTTTTTAAGAGTGTCTATGGCAGAGGTAGGTGCTTCAATGTTAAACAACCCATATAAATTAGTGCCCGCAACAATGTCTATAGTACAATCATTACCATCAGACAATCAAAAATGGTAAGGCTCAAGACATGTTATATAGAGGGATGAATCAGTACATGAATTACAAGCATTAGAATGATAAGATAATTCAATTTCTCTTGAAAATTCTAGTGATTCATTGACCTTAAGCTCATCAAAGTAATTTTGTGTTGGTTGTGCAACAGTATCTAAAGCAATGGTAGATACTCCAAGGTTAGACAGTCCATTAGTGCCCGGATCAAGTGTTTTATCTGGATCATGAGGTGATTGATTTCATCTCTCGATCCACATAATTTGCAATCTCTCTAATCATTTGATCAATTTTCTCTCTTCTTGTTATAACATCAACCTCCTCCTTAATTGCAATATTGTTAGCCTTCCATTCTTGATCATATTTTACGCTCATCTATTCATTTGCCTCAATAACTCCTCTAACGTTGGTTCTTCGAAATTATAAGGAATATTATCAGTTTGCCAAAATGGTAGAAAAGGTGTTTGACTTTTATCAAAATAGCATTAGTGATAATATGGTTGTTGTTGAGGTAGCTTATAAGACAACTGACAATATGGATTATAATGTCGAGGCTATTGAAAATATGGCTTACATTGTTGTAGAAGTTGCTCATAAAACTATGAAGGTTGTTGTAAATATGACTCATAATAAATATCATAATTGTAAATTTCTTCAGCTAATTTCCGTTCCATTTTGGATTTGGAAACATGGGAGATATGTAATGGACACCAACACCTATTAGACGCCTCAAAGCAAACATTTTTTTTAATTGAAAAGCAAACCAAGTAAACTCCCAATAAAGAGACGTGAGTCACATGCCGACAAACTTAAAAACCAAGTCTTTCCTAACCAGAGTCTTCCCTAAATTGCTTTCAATTTAAAAAAAATAAATCAAAGAGTAGTAACTCAAGTGTCTACCCTAAATGCAAAATCCTATATATATATATATATATAATAATAATAATAATAATAATAATAATAATAATATAAATGTTACACTTAACGCTTAAAAAAATAGTTAGAAAAAAAAATTATGCAAAAATAAATAAATAAAATATAAAAACAGTAACAATAAAAATAAAACCAAAAACATAAATAAAAGAATGACAGAAAAAAAAGAGTTAAAAAAATAAAATAAAAAAAAAATAAAGACAAATCAAAATAAAAGATATAAAGAAATAAAATAAAGACAAATAAAAATAAGATGAAGATAAAAGATATAAGGAAATAAAATAAAAGTAAATCAAAATAAGATTAAAATAAAAGATAAAAGGAAATAAAATAAAAATAAATAAAAATAAAATAAAGATAACAAATATAAGAAAATAAAATAAAAACAAATCAAAATAAGCTTAAAATAAAATATATAAGAAAATAAAATAAAGACAAATAAAAATAAGATAAAGATAACAAATATAAAAAAATAAATAAAAACAACTCAAAATAAAATTAAAATATAAAATATAAAAAAATAAAATAAAGACAAATTAAAATAAGATAACGATAATAAATACAAAGAAATAAAATAAAATATGATAAAAGAATATATTGTATATTATATTTTTTATTTTCATTTTCATTTTTTAGACTATAATAAATAAATAAACACTTTATAAGAATAAAACAAAGTTAAATATGCAAAAATTAAATTATGCAAATAATATAAAAAAAAATGCAGATAAAAAAAGTTGATCACCAAATTCAAATTGGATTTCTCGGCAACAACGCCAAATTTGATATCACCAGTTTTATTGTCAAATTAAATTGATTCCAACATAAACCTATTTAATGCTAGAGAGATGGTAGTATAATTGTGCTGAGATGATCCCAAGTCGTCTTCCAACAAATCCAGTAGTAAAATCAGTAAATTAGTGTTTAGAATCTATTTGCAATCAATAAAAGTTAGTAATAATAATAAAGATAAAAAGAGGTTAAGATAGTTGTGCAGAAAATATAAAAGATATTAAAATAAAAAATAAAAAGTTGTTGATTCCCAAGTTCTTCCACCAGTAAATTCTTCACAGGTTCTCTAAATATTAATCATTTCTCGATCTTATAACAGAGCTAAACTAGGTTGAACATGTGTCAATCTTATTCAACTGAAATTCATCAGTACTTATTCTATGCGTATACTCCATGAAAATGTTTATCTTCTCTCTTTTGAATTATACACTCACAAAATTAACTAGAACAATGTGAACTAACTAAGAAACTAAAGTTTAAGATAAAGAAAATTCTTAATTATAATTTTAAGAATAATATAATCAAATAATATTTCAAATTTTATAGAAATAAAAAATGAATACTTTTATAAAAATTAAAACCAAAACTTAAAAAATTATAAAAAAATATAATTAAATAGACATATCAATATCAGAAAATTCACATTAAAACCTAATAAATGCGTCTGAAGCTGAAAAATAGAAAAGTGAAATGTTTCATTGAATGCGTACACAATGTTTCAGAATTAGTCAAATTGTTATTAAATAATAAGACAGTATTTTCTAAGATTCCTCAACGTGCTTTTCCTGAACTTTAGTATTTAGTATTATGCATCGCGAATCCTCAAGAAACAATTTAGACAGTCACGTGGAATTTAACTTTAAATCAAAATTTCCACATTAAAAAATTTATTAACACTGACACACTATTCTTTTAAACAACTTTGTTTGAGAAATAAGAAACAATTTAATCATTCCTTACGAAACTATTACTTTTTTTACTTTTATCTTCTATCCAAACAAGAATCATCACAATCAAAAGATTTTATATGATTAAAGAATCATAAATAATTTCAAAAGAAAATAATTTAAATATATCCACAATTCATAGTTAGAAATCACTCTTATTTATAAAGATATTATGTTAGCTGAGAAATTAAAAATATTAATGACAATAATAATAAACATTTTACTATTTCATAAAAATTTGATATTGAAAACGTTGATTTTAGTATATATCATAATATCAAGTCAAGATCCACAAATTGAAATTCCTTTATATAACTTTCATGTTTATATTTAAAACATAAATCAGAAACTTTAACAGCAAATAAAAAAATGCTTAATTTTATTTATTTTTTACTAAAACATTGTGATATTTTTAATTTGTAATAAAGTATGGTTTAATTTAATATATATTAATTAAAAATAAGGACATTTTAATAAGAATGGGGAAATAAATGTGTACACATTAATAACATACCAAACATTTTTTAATTTCAAGAAGCAATAAATCATTCACTTTCTTTCTATTAGAATATCAATATCACTTTGTGCCATCCACAAGCCTTCACTTCTATTATATATCTCTCTTCATTCTTCATTCTTCATCCAAAGCTAATCCAACTTCATCTTTCTCTCTCTTTCTCTCTATCTTTTTTCTTTCTCAAGAGTTCATCAATGGCATTTCATTCACCTTTCACAACCACTATTGCACTTTCTTTCTTACTTTTTCTCTCTCTCTTTTTCACTTCTTCCCATTCTGCCCTCACCTGCGCCTCCTTTAAGCTTCCGGCCAACCGGACCTACGCCAACTGCACCTCCCTCCCCACCCTCGGCGCCATCCTCCACTACTCCTACAACGCCACCAACCGCACCTTCGCCGTCGCGTTCGCCGCAGAGCCACCCAAACCCTCTGGGTGGGTCGCCTGGGGACTCAACCTAGCGGGTGGCGGCATGGTCGGCACGGAGGCCTTCATTGCGATCCCCACCACCGCCGGCGGCAGAACCCTGCACCGCTACAACCTCACTTCCTACACGGGCATCGACGAGGTCAAAGCCTTTACCTTTGAATCGTGGGACCTCGCCACGGAGGAGGCTGGCGGCGTTGTATCGATCTTCGCCGTCGTCGCCATTCCGGAGAAGGCTGGGAACGCGACCCAAGTGTGGCAGGTGGGACCCGCCAAGGACGGGAAGCTGACGATCCACAACAACAAGCCGGATAACCTGCAGGCCAAGGCGGCGCTGCCGTTGGCGTTGGTGCCCGCCGCAAGTGGGAGCGGAAACAGTAGCGGAAGTGGGAACGCCACCGCGCCGGCCGCCGCGGGTGGGGAGAAGAGTGGTGTGAGTGAGAGGTTTGGAGTTGGGTTTTACTTTGGGTTGGTTGTGGCCTTGGTGATTGGTGTTGTTGCTCTTTGAAGTGAGTTTTTTTTCTTTTTATTATTATTACCTGCACCATTTAATAATTTTTACTCAACTGAGTTAACTGAATTTTTTTTTATATTTATTCTAGGAATTTCTTTTAATCCTTTCCATGATTTTAAGTTTATATTTCTTATTTTTCATTTTAGATATTATCTTAGTATTTTTATCATTAAACTTTATCTTTGATTCAATTTCAAAGGAATGTATGCAGTCTATTGTACTAAAAAAGGTGTTTAGTTTATTTTTTTTTTTGGTTTCAGTAATCATTTACTATATAAATTGTTTGTAATACTCAATTTTTTGTTATCTTTTTGTAGAAAAACAACATCAAATTACTCTCAATATATTGAGGAGGAAAAAAAATTACTATAAATTTGAATTTGAGGAAGACCAATAAAAATTGTAAACAAAACAGTCATAAATTTGCATTATTACTCCAAAATTATCTTCATTGTATTTAATATTAACAAGTTTATGACTTCTTTTGGAAAAATATAAATTAGTCATATATTTTATTAAAAAAATTAATGAACCAGATAATTATAAATGGCTCTTCATAAACAGAGACCAAAATATTCTGTCAAAATGATCTTGAAGGAGTAATACATTTGAAGACTAATTTTCTCAATATTAAGTTGAGATCTAATTGTGTCAAAATGTAAAATTGTAAATTTTAAATTTTAAATATCAAGATTGCAGATAAAGGATTAAAATAAGATAAAAAAAAGTTACAAATTGACCAGCGGTTTTAATTCTGTATTTAACTGCTATATGTAACAATAACTGAAGAATATTCAACTGTTACTATAATTAAAAAAAAATATTTAACTGTTTTTTATTAATGAATGTTATTCAAAAAGTAAGTGGAGTTTAATTAGTAGTGGATTATGTTAAATAAGGTTTGATTTAACGCTATATTGGATATAAAATAAATCAATTATGTTGGAAGGGAAACTGATAATTATTTTGATGATGAATAATCCATAGCAATATATTATGATTGAAAAAATAATAATTGTAATTTTTGAAAATTTACAATTAAATTTTATTTTTCACACAATTTTAGCTTCTTAAATTTTAATTATCTATAAATTTATTTCTTGAAACCCCACAATAATTATTCATAAATCTTTTATTACTTTCGAGATGACATAATAATACCTGTGATTTTTTTTACAAAGTTATGAACAATTGAAAATAAAACATTAAAATTGTGTAAACAAATTTCAGATAACTGAAAATTAAGGAACTAATAAGGGATAAAGAATTTAGAGACCAAATTTATGGATTTTGTAAAACATATACCAAAATTATAATTAAACTAAAAGCATAGATGAGTTTGAAGAGATAAAATATATGAAGATTCAATGTATACATAATTTATTTATTTATTTATTTATTTATGAACAATAAATAAATATATAAATAAATATAAATCACTATGATGATAAAACTTTTATAAAAAAAATTAATAAAATATAATCTTACACCACATCCTATTCCAATCTTCCAACAAGTTGTACTATATTTTTATATATAGAATATATTTCAATGAACTTGAAATTGGTGATAGTGAATTTAGGGTTTCAACTTACTTGAATGAATTTGGTTGACTCTGAGATTGTGATATTAGAGTTTTAACTTTGAACTAAACTATCTTCTTATTCTACTTTAATGGGTCCAATTGAACCAAAAAACCAGGAAAATTGCTTTGTTAACCCTTTACAAAAAGAAGGTTGTTGTGGAGACACCATAAAAAGGAATAGCATATATGTGTGGACCAAGAGTTTCATTGCATTGAATTATTGGTGTCTCACTTTTCTTCCTTTTTTTATCCCTTCCTGCAAGTGGATTCTAACTTACAAACTTTTTATGTCCATCTAGGGTTTTCTTGTATGTCTCAAGTTCATGTACATTTTTTATTTATTAAATATTAACTTTAATAATTAAATTTTAAGTAGTTTATAAATGTGATCACATATAATATAATAATTGCTTTGATTTTAGTTTTTTATATTTCTAATTGTTTAAGTTGAATTTTTGCACTAAAAAAAAGTCTAACAAGTACCTAATGGTCAGTGGGAGCAAATTCTTCATGTGCTGACATTGGTGGTACAAACCTAGAAAAGAAACTTTATTTGAATCTTAAATTTATTTGAAAATTATTGTGATAATTATTAAAAACGAAGTGAAATTTAAATTTAATTTAATTTCATAAAATCATAAAATAGATTATAAAATTTGTATTTAATTATATATTACACTATAAGAAAATTATTAAATAAAAATTAATTTTAAAAACAAAAATAATTAATTGTTATATTTACTAAATTAAATATTATTTTAAAGATTAAAAAAATTATTAATTTCTAAATTAGTTTCTATTATTGATAAATAGTTTTTAAATTGGTATTTAATTAGTTACCAAAATTTTGCTATCAAATTTTTTGCTACCAAATTTAAAATCTAAATAATTAGTAGTTAAAATCTTTACAGCTAATTAGATATATTTATCAATAATAGAAACTAATTTAAAAAATAATAATTTTTTTTAATCTCTAGTATCTAATTTAGTTAATATAACAACTAATTATTTTTAATATTTAAAATTATTTTATTTAATAATTTTTCAACATTGTTATAGAATATTTTTATTTTTAATTAATTTGAGATCTCAAAAATCGTAAATCGTAAGTGAACATGGAGTGGTTAGTAAGAACCCCTCCCATGTGAATGTTTGAAAATTTTGGGTGATTTTATAGGTTTTTGCTAACTAATTGGTTTGCATTTGGAGAGAAAAAGAAACTCAAAACATTGAAGGGGACAATCATTATGTTGTTTAATGAACATGGTTTTGTCCTTTATGAGTTCACATGCAATCAAAGCATATAATGTTTTAAGCATAGTGCCATAGGCCTCCAAAGTTGAAATCTCGATTATCAAAATTTAATAATATTTAAATTGATCTATAAACTTTTTGAAAAAATTATCTTACTTATAAACTTTTTTATAAATGTTTACTGTTTACTTTGCAGATATATACTCTTTTTTTATATTTAATAGGAAACAAATTATATACAGAAAAAAAAATTAAAGAACTGTAACAATTTTAATCAAAAAGCTATATTTAAGTATTTTACCATTGACTAATTTGATACTTATTCAAAAGTGAATAAAGAAATTTCATTTTCTGTCTACCTCTTTAGTGTTTTTTTCCTTAGCATGGTTTAAAGTTAGTTCACGTCATGCAGACATGGGCTTTGCGAAAGCAAAAAATTATTCACAAAAGCAGCAAGGTTTGCGCAGCACTTTATGAAAAGAAGTATATATATATTCTCGAGTAACTCAAAATAAATAAAAAAATCAAATATCTGGTATATGTGTAATTAATTATAATTACTCTTTCAATTTAGTGAATTGGAAGAATACAAGTAAGTAATAAAAATATTTTTAAGGTTATTATTTTATTTACAGAGGTGGAAAGTTAATACATATTTTTATTTAATAGAATATTATTTTAATATTATTAATGTTGTTATTGATTTGAGTTGGGTAACAATGGAGGACTGGTCATGTGGACCGATCCACAGTTTTTTTGAAAAATATAAGTGAGTTTACTATTTTGGTCTATTGATCCGTTTAGATTCGTCTCGCATAACTCGTAATTTGTACTAGTTAAGGACAGGACAAGGCGGGCTAGTCTGCAAGCCTGCATAATAATGAAAGGGGTATTTTTTTTATGCTCTCTCTCAAATTTCTTCCTGCACCCATCAATTATAGAAATTGAATTCCAAAAATCAAAATAGTTGTTATAGATTCAAAAGGTAAAATAGTTATTTCGAAAAAGGTTATTTAAGAATATTTTTTTCTTCAACATTTTCATTTATATAATTGACTTTTATGTTATAGAAATTAAATTTCGAAATTGATGAGGTGGAGGAAGAAATTTGATGGGGTGTAGGAAGAAACACCCTAATAAAAAATACATAATTGTCTCCTCCAACTTTCGTTTTCTATATATTTTTTTATTTTTAATAAAATTTTAATTTTTTATACAGGCTAGTCTGCAAGCTTACGAGCCATCCCTTATGCGTGACGAGTCAATAAATTGAACATGCATTATTTAAATGGGACGAGCCACCTTGACCCACATTTTGCGGGACAAGATGGGCCAATCCGCATTGGCACCCATAAATTTCAGTATGGATGGATCTTCTATACTTAAATATTATTATATATTTGTTTTTAAGAAATCTATATATAGATAAAAGGATTCTACCTTTATTAATAGATATTTTGGTAAACACATTTCACAATCACAATATCATGAAGTTTAAATAAAAAAAAAATTAAGTCATTTTAGTTATGATTCTTATTCAAAGATAGAATATCTTATCCTCTTCATCAAATAATGAGATGGATCTTTCATCCATAGCCAACAACCTCTAAACACATATGGAGCAATTGCTTCAAAAGAATGATGGAAGTATGTAAGTTATGATTACATCCATGCAAAAAAAGAGGGAGGATAACATTCAAACACATTTAGCCAAGGACTTGGGGCTTTTCAAACAACAACATCAGGTGGAACTTCATCAATATCACATTGAACTCCAAGTTCTACGTGACCAACTAAATGTTTTGGTTCGTGGTCAATAACAATAACACAATGTTAAAGACGATCTATAAAGTCATGGTGCACGACATATTGATAAGGAGGTTAAATCCTAGTTGCATTCATCACACCTTTAAGGTAACGCCAACACCCAAAAACAATTAAGGAATTTTGATCGACATGTAGATCAAGAAATTTTGGCCAACATGCTATATTTGTCGAACTTCCTAAAGTTAGATGTCTTGACCAATCTCACCAAATCTTATCTCGAGCCTCTACTTAGATTTGTGAGAGAATAGGTTCACAATCGATGATATGCCGATTTGATTACCAATTTTGGTACTAGTGAAGCACATTAAACTTTCATGATTCGATATATCTTGGTAGAAGCAAATACGTTGTACAATATCCTCATCAAACGCAAAATGTTAAATCAGATTGGCAAGGTTGCATTTGTAACCCACACGGAAATGAAGTGCTTAGGTGAGGAGGGTACTATCTTTACAGTCAAGGTAGATCTCAAAGAAGTCAAAGAATATTATACTAAGTTTAAAAGTAACCCCTTACACTTTGAATAATCTAACTAGTACCAATGATAACTTGACCCAAATAGAAATAATGAAGCTAAGTAACAATTAATGACAAGAAGAAAGTTGGTCTTTGAAGGAATGAAACAATGTTGTGCTAATGACAAGTAATTCAAGTACTCTTAGTAAAGGGGAGGTCAATTTGAACCTCACACAAATATCAAAGAGAATCGACCTTCATTTAGAAGCCATGATGAATTTTGAACATGGCCTATAACCTAACCAATACATTAAAGTTTGATGAATATAAGTCATCCACTTTGTCAACAAATAGAAGAAGTTTGTACCTACAATATTGATATGTTTGCATAGAGTGCAATAAACACGGTAAGAATTGATCTTAACTTTATGTGTCATAGACTCACCATCCTGATTCAGTTAATGAAAGAGGAAGCTCGAGGAAAAATGTTGATTGACAATGGAACAAAAAGTGAACAAGTTATTGAAGACTAATTTTATACGAGAAATTACTTACACTACATGGCTCACCAAGGTAGTCACGATGAGAAAGTCTAATTACAAACGGATAATATGCACTAATTATACTTATCCTTTACTAAACATCAATGGTTTGGTCGACTACGCATTGAGATATGAGATCCTAAGTTTCTTAGATGTTTATTCCAGCTACAACCAAATTAGAGTATTACCAATAAATAAAGAAAATATGACCTTTATGTGAGATGAAGTTAATTACTAATACATAATCATGCCTCTCAAATTAAAAAATACAAGGACAACATATCAACACTTGATGGACAAGGTCTTCAAATGCCTTATTGAATATATAATAAAAGTTTATGTTGACGACATAATCATCAAATCAACCATCATTGAAAATCACCCTCAATACATAAAGAAAGCCCTTGTCAAGGTACGAAAACATAATATGAAGATAAATCCCAAAAAATGTGTTTTTTGTGTGTAAGTGGATAAAAGTTTCTTATATTGATGATAACATAAAGCATAATAGAAGCTAATATTGATAAATTTGAAATCATCATATCCATGAGGAGTCCAAACAATATCAAAGAAGTTTAGTCACCAAGTTGGGACCACGACAACATTTTACAATTTGATTTGGACAGAGCACACATGGATGACACCCATTGTTGAATACCTAGCCAATGACATACTACCAAGTAATCGATTGGAAGCCAAAATAATATAAAGGGGAAAACGTTTCTTTGTTCACTTTATTCAATGAAGCACTATTTAGAAGGAATTTCCTCTTTCTTAAATCTTTAGATGATGAGCAAGTTCAATATGTCTTAGCCGAGCTACATTGAGATATTTGTGGAATAGACTTAGGATCATGGAGTATGAATTTGCTAGTACTTTATGTTGGATATTACTAGCCTACTTTTAGAGAAAATGTACAAACATTCGTTGACAAATGTATATAATGTTAGAAGTTCGACATATATCACATGTTGTCACTTAAAGAGTTGCATGTCGTAACAACCCTTTAGCCTTTCACCTATTGGCATATGGATATCCTTGGACCCATCCCCGTGTCTAAATGACTTGAGACCCTTCCCCTTGGCTAAACGACACGTTAATTTTTTTTTATTGTAACTATTTATTACTTTACTAAATGAATTAAGGTTGAATTCTTAGTCACGACACAATTCAACATGTACATACATTTTTTTGAAAGAGCGTCATTACCAACATATGCTCTCTCATTTGGTTGTCAATAATAGTGGTTGGTTGTTTTTTAATAAATGGTTTAAACAATTCTCTAACATAGACAAAAAAATAAATAACATAATTCTTAATAAACTGAAGGAGCATAATCAAGTAAATGGTTTATGAGTTGAAAAGATATTGAATATTCTTAGGACGTACCATTGTACTACACAATCTTATACAATCTTTTACTAAAGTGACATTGTTATGTATGAATTAAATGTCATGATCCCAGTTAAATTGGAATAAACATATGAAAAAAGATACATTTTTAACAAAAAAAAAAAACACAAAAATATCAAGTTTAACTTGATCTTATTAGTGAAATATGAGAATATATATATATATATATATATATATATATATATATTTATGAAAAAATTGTTAAATATAGATGACATATGTGTTAGAAAGAGTGTTTTCCAAAACATAAATATTGTATGACGAAACATTATCAAACAAAAGGAAAACTAGTCTAAAATTGGAATAAAATCCTTAGGGAATGCAACAAAACTGAAAAAAAAATATATTTTTTATTAATTTTTCCACTAGATTTTTTTTTCACAATTTTTTTCTACTAAAGTTTTAATAAGTCGCGTTCTTAGGTCATGAGAACTTTTATGCTTCCCATGTCATATCTTCTTCATGAATCATCACTTTTCAATTAAATCACTATTATGCTCCAATGTCCTCTCGTTAATATCACTAAAAATTGTGCTCCAATATTTTTTTACTGACTTTTTACCAATTCTAAAATTGTTTGCTTACTTTTAACTTGTCTGATTTTTAAATCTTTGATTTTTTAAGCATAAAATGAAATCGTTAAATCTTCTTAAGTTAAAGTAAATTTATAATCGTGATGCTCACTGTAGATTGTGTTTTTCGTTTCTTGTGCTGGTGAGATAAATATAAGAAATTAGAATGTAAAGTTACTTTAATGCTTTATGACAAATGTTAACCCATAATACACACTTAATCTTATTATATTTATAAGATTTTAATATATATATATATATATATATATAGTGTCTAAAAAATATTAGTCTATTTTAGAATATAATATCATCATTTTCCTATATAAGTTGAGGTAGAAATTATTTAAAAAAGAAAAACAAATGTAGAAAATTGCATTTAGAAAAAACAAAAAATCTAAATGAAAAGAAAAAAAGAAACAACAAAATGAAAAATGAGAAAAGGAACCCATGTTCAGTGTCTAAATTTGAGCCTTTGGGATGCTGCCAATTGTTTTTTTCTTACCCATCACCCTTTGTCTTTCTTTTTCATAGGATTGGTCCTTTTTTATGACTCTTAATAAGATGCATTAGAAGACAAGTTCTCTTCCATTCCTTCACCATATATGCACACATGATCCATCATTCAAAAACATATTTAATAATAATTATTTTTTGTCCTATATATAGTTGCCTCTATGAGTTGTTTTTAAATAGATAGAAAAAGATTATAGGGGAAGAAATAAAGAATAAATTTATATTAATTTCATCACTTTATATTCTTATAATTTTTTCTGTGTTCTCTCTAATATTAAATAAACTTTACATCTTATACATGAATTTTGAAAATCTCCAATATTTTTTTTTACCATTGGATAACCGAGAAGACCGACATGACCGAATGATCGAGAAGGTTAAATGATTCTCTTAATCCAAACACAGTATGTAAACCCCACAGTTAACTATAATTAAGTCACTTTAGTTGTAAATTATGATTAAAATACGTTTGGACCCTCTTTTGGATCCACGAACAGGTCACAGCTGAGGTCCATTCCAAAAGGTATAAATATTAGAGGAAGTCAAGCGCTAGATATAATTTTTCTCTCTTGACTCACCTGCACATTGTACTCGGACTAACTTGATCGTTGAAGTGTCTTTACTGATTTCTCCCACTCATCTAAGCGAAAGAAAAAAGCAATTAGAGATCACCACACTTGGAGGTCGTGAAGACCGGAAGGAAGCAGAGGACAAAAGAAGTCACTTTATAAGGAATCTAACTTTGTAAGAATATTTTTTATTTATTTTTAATTTTTTTAAGATGTGAATTTGATACTTCCAAATAGCATCTAAAATCTTCATTTTTTTTTTTTGAAAAAAAAAATTAAGAGTATTATTGTATAGAGAAGTACAGAGAAGATTGTGAAACCGTAGTGTTTTATTTCATATTATAATAGTGCTAAAGATTCTTAATTGGTAGAATTTTTTTTTATTGGTAAATTATATTTTTTATATATGAATAAAGAAAAAAAAGAAGAAGGAATGATATCAAATTATACATTACTGTATGGAATTAATACTTTCTTTGAATTATATCATAAATATTTTTATGGATATCCTGAATCAAAACTATGATGCATATAAAAACTGTTCTTTTAATTATGATGACACGTGTCTTTTTTAAATTGTGATAATGGTAATTATATATATTTAAAAAATATCCATGTCTCTTCCTTTTTTATTATTATTATTTTATTATTTATTTTTTAATTTTAATTTTAATTTTAATTTTTATAAAAACTTTTATGGTAGACATTATTATGCAACTTGACGTCTCAGCTAGGCTGACACCTCAAGTAACAACAATCTTCAGCCATTACATGAAAAAAGTATTATTAAAAAAATGAAAGAAAAAAAAAGAAAATACAAAAATATGGGGGGACTAGACCAAAACTCATATGTTAACAAAAACGATAAATAGGTAGACTATACTTATTTATAAAGAATTCTAATAATATACTAGATGGAAGCCTATTATACCAATGAAATGATTCTCTATGAATAAATCATAAATTAGCCAACTTATCAACACACGTATTCCCTTCACGAAAAATGAGTAACCCTAAACCTGATTTTCTCACAATAATTAAGACAAGTATTCCATCGAATCATCCACGGAACATTAGTCCTAGCAGTGAACGCAGCACAAACCAAGGAAGAATCACATTCAAGCCAGACATGAGTAAGCCCCATCTTTTGAGCTTCCTCCATAACATGTATAACTCCATAAAACTCAACAAAAATAGCAGTTTGAACATCAATAACGCAGAGAAAACACCAATAAATTCTCCCATACTCCCACGAAAAACACCTCCACAAGTAGCAAGACCCGGATACCCCCTAGCAGCCCCATCTGTATTAATTTTAACCCAGTCTGGTGAAAGAAACTCCCATCTAACAAGAAGAAGACAAAGAACTTTATCACTACAAGTATTAATACCAAAAAATTTAATCACATTGAAATCCAACATATCATTTTTCATTGAAGCTTTAGACGAATTTTCCACTAGGCAAGTTAAATCTTTAATTACCAAAATAGCCATAGAAACCTCAATCTTTTCCTGAAATTTAGCAAAATTCTTCATACGTCATATCATCCAAATATAAAAAGTTATCACAACAAGCTTAATCAATTTAACCAAAGGACTACCATCACTATTAATCCATGTCTCTTCCTTTATTAATATTCTATTTATAAAAACTATTTCATAACTATTTCTTGTGAGTATTTAAAACCATACCATTAAAGTAATAAAAACAATTGCTCTCATTATTGTAGAAATTCCAGTCTTTATTCTAGTCATATATTTTTAAAATTTATTCTTAAATCTCAAACATATAAGCAAATCAAATGTCTCACTTGTGTACATACAATTTTTTTTTATAAATTTGAATTATCTTTCATCTTAATTATTTTTTTAATTATATATTCTCTATCTTTATCTATCTTATATTATTGTCTTTTTATCTTATATTAAATTTTTTTATTTTTTATGATTAAATAATTATATAAAAAATATGTGTGGATTCAATATTTGAATTATTGCCCATTTACTACTTGTATCGTATTGATAAGTTTGGCAACAAGTCATCAAGTAAATTACATTGTTAGTGGAGGCTTGTCTAATATAATAATGGATTAAATATATATATATATATATTTGTCTTTCAAATTTCCAAAGTTAAAATATATTATAATATCTATGTTAGTAATGAGTTAACATTGAAATATATTATAATATCTACATTAGTAATGAGTCAACATGAAATATTTTAACATCTTAATCCATACTGAAAATTTTTTCGTCACATAAAAAAAAACTAACAAAAATTAATTTCAATAGTTTTCTTACTACAAGTACTAAAGAATTCTAAAGTTTGGATAAGGGATGAAAATCAATTTTGCGTCAAGGTATAAAATATGTTTAACCCAATAGTTATTTAATGGTTTATATTTTCTATTTATTTTTTTAGGATTTCTATTTTTTAAAATGTACACATATTTGATATTTAATTTTCTTCACCAGATCTCACTTCGCTTGCTATTTTCTTTTTAGTTCCAACTGTGTATGCCAGTATGATGACACCATTAGATTGACAACTTTTTCTTTTTCTCTCGTAGGGAAGGCAAAATTATTGGTTTCACTCATTCCCACCAAATAGTTTCAAGACTTGGTCAATCAATTCAAAAAATATTTTCATTTTACAAAATAAAGTAGAATAAAATTGTCATAAATACTTTTGCATCGCGAAAGGTAATTTTTGAGATTCTTTCCCAAAACAAGCTTTTGACTCAACATGTTGAATCATTAAACAAGAGAATTGAGAGGGTGAAGAAATACAAGTGATAGAATCACAAAAGCTTGCACCTGCATCACTTCACTTTGTTAGTTGCGAGAATTATGGAAGAAATAATTGCTAAGGGCAATACAAAGCAATGATGGAGTAATCTCAACAGGTTATTTACTTTGAAAATGGAGTTACAGAAGAAATCAAGGAGAAAAGTAGAATAAAAGGAGATGAAAACACACCCTAGTGTTGGAGGGTGGAATCAAAATAATGTAGATCTTTTAAGGCACTACCCGAACACCAAGGCCAAATTTGTAAGAAAGTTAGAGAATATTGGATTATAAAAAAGCATTTTTCTATAAGTTCCTTGCTCATCTTGAGCAAAACTCTAAATGGAACTGTAGTACCATTGTTACCAAGAATGGCAAGAAATATGAGTAGGGCAGGAAATAAAAGTATGAGTGTGATAAAGACGAGAATAAAGAGGAAGAAAAAAATGAGTAAGGAAAAGAGGAGCACTGGTGCAAAAACGAAGAACAAATACGACTATTTTCATTTTATAAATGCGGCTATACAGCCGCATTTGATCAACACGCACTTGTAAATAAGAGATTTACAAATGCAGCTATATAGCCGCATCTATAAATACTATTTACAAATGCGGCTTTGTGCTGGAGCTGCATTGGTAAATGCTCCAGAGTTGGTGCCTTCTTTTTCAATTGGAATGATTTACAAATGCGGTTTTTTATTGGAGCCGCATCTGTAAATGCTCCAGAGTTGTTCAATTGGAATGATTTACAAATGTGACTTTTTATTGCAGTCGCATCTATAAATGCTCTAGAGTTATTCATGAATTGGAATGATTTACAGATGCGGCTATTACCAAAGGCTTACCATAGCCACATCTGTAAATCACATTTACAGATGTGGCTTTGGTAATAGCCGCATTTGTAAATCATTCGCTTGATTTACAAATGTGGCTAAGGTAAATAGCCGTATTTGTAAATAAGATTTTTTTTTTAGAGCAGTTTGTTTAGTTGTTAATCCCATACAAATTAACCTGTGCAGTTTAATTATACCCAGCCAGCCAGACAAATAAACAGATTCATATAAACTACAAGTCAATTTATAATTATTGATCAAAATGTATACATAAAACAGTAATAATATATCTCTATTTATCTTCCTACACTATTGATCAATCCTAGAGTTATAAAAATTTAGGAAATATGTGGACCAAGATTGTCTCACATATGTCATGGCTTCCGAAGTCATGGGTTCCTCATCTGTGAAGAACTGCATTTCAAAATGGTTAACACATAAATTAGTTTTAAGATACATATATGTTGAAGTTATAAAAATAATTTAAGAAATGTTACCTCTTGCCAATTACTTGTAAGGCCTAGTCTTACAATGATACTAATCCATTGCATAACGTAATAGCCACACTCATAGCTTCTTGGTTGTTTATTACACTATAATTCAATAAATTGTAAAAGTTAGTATAATTAAACAATGAAAAGAGAAAGAAAAATCTTACAAACCTTTATTCTTATCCAGTTCAAATTTTGAAAATTTGAATTCAATCTCCCTTTTAGGATGTTATATCCACGCCATGAACTGGTTGATACAAAAAATCTTGTTAGTGGATTAATTATAGTTTCAACCATAGTTAAGTTTATAGTGTACTTGCCTATCAATGATATTCTTAAAACTTGTGGATATCTTCTTGTGTAGGGAACAAAACCACAAAGTCGTCCTATCATTCACTGATAAGACAAGTAATTGCTAATGACCCCTATATCATCCATGAAAAGAGTTGAGTAAATTTATAAAACATGAATATAATAAACTTTTAACATATATATTTAAACTTATTAATATAAGGGCACAAATAAACCTCTTTTCCCTCTTTTTCCAGGATGTTAGTGATGTATGATTGGGTCTCATTTGCCTTTGCTCCAGTGGGATTAGTATATGCGGGATCTAAGAATCCATACACATTTTCCTTCCCCTCAGTGACAGAGACACCATTCAAAAACCTACAAGTAATTGGTTAAATCATAATGAATGCTAATTTAACATAAATAAAAATGAAATGTAGGTAACGATACTTACATCATAAAAAATTGAATGATATTTATATTCATCTCCTGATCCCCAGCTACAAACTCTAACAGATCTGACATGTATATGTACAAGGGCAGCTGAGGGTTTGTTTCAAAAAATGTATCATCCATACCCATTGGACAAAGAATCTTTTTGGCCTCGTAATTATGATTAGGTAGAGTATTTCCCTCTAAAAGCATATCCTTTAACAGTTGGAGCAATTCTGTGAAGCTTTTATCAATCCATCCATTTATTGCCTTCAAATTCATCAATCTTAACACCCCAACAACCGTGTGAAGTTAGTTGATCCAGGATACAATGGAGTCTCTGCATCGCTTGATATACTTCCATATCCATGCGCTTTTGCAAAAGACTCAGCTCTCACATCACGAATCATGTCCTCCAATCGATCATCATCTACATCATCGTGTACTGCTTCATCCATGATGGACCCCACATATTCTTCAGTTATGGAAACACGTGGTAAATTTAATAATTTACCATGCCATGTCCAAGTTGTATAAGATCGAAGAAACCCATGATATAGCAAGTGTTCCCTCATGATATTAACATCCAGTATCCTTCCATTCAAACAGTTAACGCACGGACACCTGATCTTTGCTCCATCATGACCACTATTAATCGCGTTATGCTGCACAAATTGTATAAATTTTTCTACTCCCCTTTTGTACTCATCACTTATACGAATAGAATTAATCCAACTTCGATCCATTATATATAATGGAATATAGTTAGCTAGGATTTTCTAATCAGTGTTCTATCTCATGCATTTGCCGAGGGTCGAACACCCCCGAACTCAATACCAACACATATTATTGTCAAAGGTCGAAGACCCTCGGACTCAATACATACACGATAATTGTATTCTAAAGTAACAACTAACATAACATAAATTCTATTATAAACTAACAACTAACATAACAAAACTAATATAACAACTAAGTACTAAATAATATAAATTTTAGAAAATAGAAATTATATAATACAAATTTATATTACATAATATACAAATTATAATACATAAAAAAAAATCAAAATACACCAAAAAAAATTCAAAAAATCTAAAACAAAACTAACATAACAACTAAGTACTAAATAATATAAATTTTAGAAAATAGAAATTATATAATAAAAATTATATAAATTAATACAAATTGTATATTAAATAATATACAAATTATAATACATAAAAAAAATTCAAAATACACAAAAAAAAATTCAAAAAATCTAAAACAAAACTAACATAACAACTAAGTACTAAATAATATAAATTTTAGAAAATGGAAATTATATAATACAAATTATATAAATTAATACAAATTTATATTAAATAATATACAAATAATAATACATAAAAAAATATTCAAAATACACCAAAAAAAATTAAAAAAATCTAAAATAGAACCAACATTATGTGCAAAACCAACGTTGGTGGTGATCGAAGTGGTAGAGGAGCGTCAGTCACGGCGGCGAAAGCGAAAGCGTAGTGGGACAGCAACGGAGCAGTGATGGAGATGAGAACACCAGTGGAACAGTACCTTCCACCACCAATGCAATGAGAAAAAGCAATATAAGGAAAGTGAAACACATTTAAACATAGTGAGATGCAAAGGAAGAAATGGATTCAAGAAACTCACAATGGAAGCAAGGAATGAAGATGCACAAAAGAGATGAACTCAGAGTAGCGAGCGTAGGAACAGTGAATACAAGCAAAGTGGAGAAAAAAGTGTGAGAGTGCAGTGGTGCGCTTTAAATTTTATGGTAAAAAAAATTTACAAATGCGGCTATTTGTAAAAACGCATTTGTAAATCAAAGCGCTGGATTTACAGATGCGGCTATAGTAAAAAGCCGCATTTTATGGTTATCTTTAAAAGACTCCAAATCAACATACATTTAAATAAGGTGTGGAAGAAAATGTGTTTTTATGCAAAATTCATTAAGAAGTTATTCATTAGAGAAGACTTGCTAATGATGACATAATTGAATTGGAGGTAGGATGTAATTCTATTATCAAGTAATAATATTTACTTTCTAAGTTAAAGTATCTTGGAAGTTTCACAATTCCACCAAAGGAAACTTGTTAGTGAAAAAAAATTACTTGATTTAGGGGTTAACATTAATTTGATGTCTTTATCCATGTTCTAAAAAATAAGGGATGTGGAAGTTAAACCCCATGAATATATAACTCTTCAACTTATGGATAAATTGTTCAAATTTCTCTATAGGATGGTAGAAAACATGTTAGTAAATGTTGACAAATTTACTTTCCATTCATATTTTGTCATCATAAGCATAGAGGATGACTAAAAAATATCCATTATTTTAGGGAGGCCTTTCATGACAACTATAGAAGTCCTTATTGATATTGAGGATGATAAGTTTAAATTAAGGATACATTATAAAAATGTTAGTTTTGATGTTTTTGAAGTCATAAGGGTATGCGATTTAGAATATTGATGAGACAATGAAATCTATTCATAGTAATTTTAATAATTGTTCACCCCTTGAGATGACAGTAGTGCAAAATTTTAGTGCATGACTAACTTAGAGCAAGAGAAAATTGTTGAGAGCATTCAAAATTTTTATAATTGCAAATAAATCTCAAACCACTAGGAAAAGATTGAAGAGTCCATAATAAAAAAAAGGTTGTTGTGAAAAAAAAAGTTGAAGATGAAAATTATACCTTCTCGTCTTAAATACGTCTTCCTTAAGGGAGAAGATGAGAAAATAGTCATAATCATCAACAATCTGACCAACAAAGAGAATGAGAAACTCATTGTAGCATTGAAAAATAACAAACAAGCTTTAAGACAACAAATTTATGATATAAAGGGAATAAATGCTTCCTATAACGTGCATAACATCAACCTAAAGAGTGAGTATAAATAAGTGGAACAATCTTAAAGATCATTGAATCCCACTATGAAAGAGAAAGTGTGAAAAGAAGTATTGAAGCTTTATGAGGTTGAAATGATCTATTCAATCTCAAGTAATCCCAAAGTTAGCCTAATACAAGTGTTGCCAAAGAAAGATGGGATAATAGTAATAAAAAATTAGAAAGTTGCATGCTTGCAATTTTTTTTACTTCTTTGGAAAATGCATTGAGGTAGGATCATAATTTTTTGCACTTATTGTAAGATCTTAGTAAAATTCGTTGGAGTTTTAAGCATTAATCAGTGTTTGAGTTGTTTATGTATGTTCTGTGTGTACCATTCTATCTCAATTTAAGTTCATCATAAGATAAGTACAACCTAAATTGAGGTTTTGTTCTACTATTTATTTTCCCTTTCCATTATGATTAGGCTAACATATATGTAGCTTTCAAATATAACGAAAAGCATTGCTTATTTTGTTCAAGGACCTTTCTTACTTCACTCATTTTTGTAATCCTTATGACATCGTGTTTTAGTTATGGTAATAGGTTTTTCCTTTTCACTTTTATCTGTTGAACTTGTCTTTCTAATAGAGAAGCTTCAACTTCCTACTAATAGTTTCAGTTTTGATAACTCAGTTTCTACTTGAGACAAGATTACTTCTTTGCTCAATTAATATAGAATGGTTGACAAAATACATCTACCATATTAGGCATATTACATGACATACATTTTAGCAATGATGCAAATGACAATTGGACTGGTGCCTTTACTTTGGGAGATTTCCAACCGCAACCATACAATGTTTTGCCCTAGATTTCAATAAGGAGGACCTACACTTGGTTGAGGGGAAACCTCATTACACATATCTTTTGTTTCCCTCCTTGCATTTTTCAGTTTTAGTCATCTTTGTAATAGGTTGTCTATATTAATTGTCTAATATGTCTACTATTATGTTATAAATTTAGTTGTATTAATTAGACTTAAAGAGAGGCTGCTAGATTTTGTATCAAACTCTCTTGTTCCTTATGTCTTTAGGTAAAAGTTTAACATATGATATTTTGTTTTCTTAAATATCTTATCTTCTCTCTGCAGATAATTTCTTTTGAAACCTAGTGGTCTAGTTTTTGTGACTATTGATTCATTACTTGTCTAATTGTTGAACCTTTATATTGTTAGGGTGTTTAAATCATTGATGATGTTTTGAAGACCAAACAAATATTGAAGTTGGACTTTTTGCTGAAGATCATTTTTTAGCCCAAAAAAGTATGTGAGTGTGTTTATATCACAATCTAAACAAGTACAACCACAACAACAACTAGCCAACCAACAAGAAATGAGCACCAACCACCCAACCAACAACAACAAAACGAGCATGGACAATTTGGACATCAAGATACTGATTATGCAAATTTTTAGGAGCTTTATGTTTCTAGTTTGTTAGGGTTGTGGATTATATTTCAGGTTGACTTGACTTTTGAATTAATGGTCTTTGATTATTTTTCAAGTTTGTTTTGGATTTTTATAGATATTTAAAGTTGATTTGACTTTTGAATTATGTTATCTTTGACTTACTTTATATGATGAGACTTCAATTATGTTATATGAACTTTATTTTATGTTATATGCGTATTGGATGTTGTTTGATTATTGTTGAATTTATAGGTTTAATACAAATTGATAATAGATTGTTCAATTTGGATATGTTGGATTACTTCATGTGTTTGATATGTTGATGATACAAGTGTAAAACATTTAAACAATTCATTTAAATGTTGAATGAACTTTTTTATGCATGCAAGATTACCTACGAAAAATAGGTAGTGGATAATGTGTGTGCATATGATCATAACTGAAGTTGGTGAGTATTACATAGGGACTGAAGTTGATGAGTAATGTTGGTGGGTTTTACCTACGAATTGCTATTAGTAGGTATTACCTAGAGATTGTTGTTGATGAATATTACCTACAAACTATTGTTGATGAATACTACCTACTGATTGTTATTATCCACAGACTCATCATCTTTAAATAAATTACCTACACGTATATTAACAACAATTTTTTTTTTCAGAAATAATCCACGAATTTTTGTTGTTACTTACTAATTTCTATCATTAGTAAAATCATTTTTTTATAGTAAGTATTTTGTACTCAAGTGTTTTTCAAACTTAGGTCACTCACCCAATCTTAAAGTAATGTTAAGTTTTCTTGAACAAGTACAACAAACTGGTTCTAATATATTTCTTCTTATATATCAAACATAAGTTAAAACACAACTAATGTTTAAAAAAATTGAGCTTTTATTACATATGCTTAAATATATAGTTTTGTTTTCTTTATAAATTAGTTCTAACTTAGAGATATAAAGTCCATGACTATTGTGTCAAACTACATATTTTGTTGTAGTTTAATAGTCTTGTATCTTTTGTGTAATGCATTGTTTTTATGAGCAGTAGTGTACCTTAACTTGTTGATATTCTCTTTTTATGTACATCCCAATTTATTTTCACATATAATTATTATCCTAACTTAACCACGTCTTCTAATAATAAATATTATATTTAAATAATAATGATGATAAAAATAAATATAAATAAAAATTTCAAATGAAATAAAATATATCAGTAGTTAATAATTATATAAAATTATAAAGATGTAAAAATATTAAGCTCATATCGTAATTTAATTTCTTGCCTTTTTCTATTTTTGGAAACTAATTTATAACTTTTTTTTTTCTATGAGTATTAATTTTCATAATTACATTCGAAAAAGATACAATTATCTATTAATCACATTAAATAGATACACAGTTCATTGGAAAAGATTCACAAATTCCGAACTAAAGTATTGTCATCAGATTTGTGAAACATTTCTTCCAATTTTCATTTTTATAAGAACGAATCCAATGCAAGAAGATTTTAATATGGAGAGTGGATATTCCCTCATCAGATACAATTATTCCTTTTCTTCTTCCCACATCAAATCAAATCAACATAATCACATCTTATTCCCTCCCATTATTATTAACATAATTCCAAAATCTATTAAAACTTATATTATTTTCAGTGCATTCTCTTTTTATTATCAAATATAACTTCAAAATAATATTTGTTCTTTTTTTCAAGATCCAATTCATAATACCTTTTACATTAACTATGTTTAGAATAAAATAATATAAATTAAAATTATGCTGACAGTCAATTAGTATAGAAACAAAAACATTCTTATAATCTAATCTAATCTAACTATTTTCTTTAATTTTAGGTGATTAGCTAATTAATTACTATAAATAAAATTATTATTAAGATTTTAAGTTTAACACACTCTCGTTCAATTCGCTCGTTCAATTTGCTTATGCTTATATAAGATGAGATTTACACATATTTATATATATATAATAAGATAGCAGGTGGCCATAATGTGAACAAACTCTTACTAGAATAGATTTTAAAATTCTGATATAAACCTAATTCAACCTCATCAAATCGATTTATAAGGGGAGATTTTCATCTACTTATATATTATAAAATATCTTAATATCTAGTCGATGTGATATCTTAAACAACTATAAAAAAATATATTTGGGTTTTTTTTGTTAAATTATTGGTAAAATATTAGTTAATACATGTTTAATAATTTTCACGTGTTTAAATCCATAATTAATTATAAGTTGAAACAAATTTTAGTAATTTTTAAGCTGGATAAGATAATGTATCCCAAATTTTATGATTCATTAATTTATTATTATTATTATAAATTGCGAAAAAATTTATTTCAACCAATAATAATACAGTTTTGCATAGCCCAATTGGTTCTTGTAGTTCCCCCCACACCACACAACGCAACGCAAAACGCAACGCGTTGTTGTGTCTGTTCTTGGAGTGAGTTTGGTTAGGGCAGTTATGGAGTTCATACAGAGCCGCGTGGAGCCATGGATCAAGGACCAGCGGGCGAGGCTGTTGGGCCTCAAGGACAAGGTGTCGTGGGGCCCACTCCAGTGGCGGATGAAGTGGCCGTGGGCCTCCCACCGTGAGCACAAGAAGCGGATCCAGGAGGAGTACCACCGCCTCACCACGCTCTGCCGCGCACTCAAGGCGGACTCCGTCTCCGATTTGCAGGACCTCCTCTGCTGCATGGTCCTCTCCGAGTGCGTCTACAAGGTCACTCTCCTCACTTTCCTCGCTTCAATTTATCACGGTTCTCAAAATTAAAATAAGAATCGTAAGATATTTGTTTGGATTGCGGTGTATATAATTCTGATTTGAGAGCAGCAATGTGTACTTCAATTTGTTCTTACTGTACTCACGGTGTTGTTTTTCAAGCGATTTTGAAGTTTGACGTTTGATGAAATGTTTTTTTTTAAGTGAATTACCGAGGTGGAACTCTAAATTTGATTGGATATCTTAGTTTGTTAGTTAAAAAATGGCTGGTGACTGTGATATTGACGGCAATGTCAAGGTTTTTGAGATAGGACAAACCTTGCATGCGGTTGCTTGTGCATATTTCTAGTTAGAATTGGAGTTTCACGTTGTTAGTACGTGAAGAAGGATTTGTTGTAAAGAACTGTGCGTATTATTGAGAAGAATCTTTAATTCTAATTGGAGAACAATACAAACAATACATAAAGAAGTGCTTGTAAGTTTTGTCCTATTTGAGTTTGGACAAAACTTACGTACAGTTGTATATATGTTGTTTATGTTGTTTTTCAGTTAGAATTGGAGTTTTACCATGGTAATGTGCGGATAAATGTTTAAATTATGGGATTATGCATATTATTGGGATTAAACTAATTCTAATTGAAGAACAAGACAAACATATATAGAACTGTACGTAGTTTTTCTGTCTGGGGTGTTTGTGGTTTCTGTCAAGTGCTTATAGCAACATTGTAACTAATACAATTTTCTTGGGAGAATTTTTGCATGAATATTTGGTAGTTGGTTAACTTATTACTCCTTGTTATTTCTGACTTATTATATCATAGAGACCTGCTGCTGAGATGATTCGAGCTGTAAATAAATTTAAGGCAGATTTTGGTGGACAAGTTGTTGCTTTGGAGAGGGTGCAACCATCATCAGATCATGTTCCTCACAGGTGTTCATTCATTCTTTATAGAATTTAATACTCCGTCTAATCTTATATTATTTGCTTAATTCCAATATGCCATTATATATTTTGATATTAGGAGGCTTTTATCCTTTGTTATTGTTTTCATCCTTTCTAGAATATATTTGGATTGTATTTCGGGGGTAAAGAATAGGCTATTTGGATTTGTTTGCATTAATTGGTAGTGATCTTCATTTTTAGTAATTGTTTTTTAATGTAATGGCTTTGGATTGTTCTTTTTAGTGTTTTTTTAACAACCTAGCATGTGAATCTCTTCAGAGTTCAAATTGCCAGAAGAAATATTTTAATAATTTCACTTACCTTATTGGTAACTACTTAGATTGTTGCATTCTCTCTCAAAATAGAATGGTGCATTGAAGTATTTAGTCTATGCTTCTTCTCTTAGGCTCTAAAAGATTATTTGGCGCTGGGTTCAAATTTGCTGGACTGTCTTCCTTAGGGTTCTTTTATTTGACTTATGCAGTGGATGAAATAGAGGAGGGGTTTGGCTGTTATTCATAACAGAAAGATGTTGCTCATGATTAAGATAAATAACAGACTAGAGAATAAACTCAATGTAGCAGGAATGAGAATGTTGCATTGTATGAAGGCATGTACTACACTAGTCGTACAAGATAGGATTAGGATCAGATACATTAGAGAAGAAGTTGGGGCAGTATTTTAGGGAAGATGGTAGAAGCTTATCTTCTATGTTTTTTGTAGGCATGTGTGGAGAATATCTACAATAATTCAAATAGATCAGATGGAGATTAGCAACCCTAGTGGTAAAGAGAGACTGAGAAAAACTATTGTTGAAACTATTATGGAAGATTAAGAGGTCAACTATTTGTCAATACTCCATAGACATGAATACATGATCTATGATAGAACATTTTGGAATTGTTTGATCCATGTAGTTGAACCCAACTAGTGGAATAAGACTTGGTTGTTATTGCTGTTGTTGTGTCATACTTATTTGGTTATTATGTTGTTGAAGGTATTTGTTGGCAGAGGCAGGAGACACTTTATTTGCTTCCTTTATAGGAACAAAGCAGTACAAGTGAGTTTTTTCATATGATTCTATGTGTGAGCCTTCATAATTCATTTTAATTTCAAGAATCTTTACCTGTTTCTATTTTTGATGAAAGGGATGTAATTGCTGATGCAAATATACTTCAAGGTGCCATCTTTCATGATGATGCTGTAGAGGAATCTGAAAAAAATGCATCAGCTGAATCTGACAATGATGAAAACCATAATGGAAAAGACTATATGTGGAATCCTCTACAGTCGAGGTCTAAGAAACCGAATAAGAAATACAAACCTGCAGCTCATAGGGTAAATGACTGTTATCCAATATAATATATGTTTTTATTAAATTAACTTGCAGACTCTTATACCTGGAGATTTTTAAATGGGCTCATAGTTTAAAAGGTTGACTGGATCTCAATAGTTTCATAAACTTTTTTAATGACTTGATTGAAAATTTTCAAAATGTAAAGGAACCTGTAGATTAATTTAACTATTTTGTCATTCTTATAGATTGTTGCTTCTTTATATGGTAAATTTATAATAGTTTAAATTCTATGGTTTTCTTATCTATTCTGCTTTGTAATGTTTCAACTGTTAAACTCTTTATTATCTTTGGATCTTATTCAACAGTAAAATTGCAACCTTGGTTTCTGGATATTTTATTTTATAGCAATATTATTTGTGTAAATATTATGTGTCAGATTCCATTAATTTCCTTCATAATTTATATTACATCTCAGGGTTTCATGGCTCGTGCTAAAGGAATACCTGCTTTAGAATTATATAGGCTTGCTCAAAAGAAGAAACGCAAGCTTGTTCTATGTGGTCATTCACTTGGTGGAGCAGTGAGTTTGATTAATCTATTTTGGAATTTAAAGCATTACTTCATTAGTGTTTGAACAAATTACATGTGCGAAGTTCCTTGTATTCTACACAGGTAGCTGCATTAGCTACTCTTGCCATTTTGAGAGTAATTGCTGCTTCATCTTCATCAAAGGAAAATGAAAATGTCTCTATCAAATGCATTACATTTTCTCAACCTCCTGTTGGAAATGCTGCTTTGAAGGAGTATGTTTTCCCTGTACCTTTTTCTCAATTTCTAAATTGGTTAGCTGCTGGTTCTTTTTCAAACCTGCAAAACTACAATATTAATTATTTGTTTCTTATTTTTTTGCTTTTCTTTGCAGCTATGTTAATAGAAAAGGTTGGCAGCATTATTTTAAGAGCTACTGCATTCCGGAAGATTTGGTTCCCCGTATTTTATCTCCTGCTTATTTTCACCATTATAATGCTCAGACTCAGCCAGGGCCTTCTGAAAATGAAACTAACAGCTCATTGTTGAGAAAACACGAGCAAGGGTTAGGGAAACCAAAAGAGAAGGACGCAGAGCAGTTGGTTTTGGGGGTAGGACCTGTGCAGAAATCGTTCTGGCGACTCTCAAGGCTAGTTCCTTTGGAAGGTCTATGGAGACAATTTAGTACAGGCAGAGAAAGACGGATCAGTTCTGAGGAGAGAAATTCATTGCCTGATTCTTTTGCAAATACTTTGATTGAGGAGGAAGTAGTTGCATCGCAGTTGCTTGAAATACAAGAGGGTTCTGATGGCATATCACTCAAGCCTTTACCTGAAGCTGATAAACATTCATCTGAGGTTTCAATGAATGGGAAAACAGATACAAAGAACAATGTTATGACTGGAGATGAGAAAAAGTGGCGGAGAGGACCTTATTTGCCTTCATATGTGCCATTTGGACAGGTAGATATTATGGACTGATGATTTGATTCAGTTTTATTTTGCAGTCACCATAGATTCTATATATGTTTTTACTTTCTTACTTTTTCATGGTGTACTGCTTTTGCATGTTATCTTTTTTGTGCTTGCATGCAAAGGATTGGTTGATTTGTCCTATAAGATGAAAAAAACTAGATCAGAAACTAGAATGAGATTAGATCTTCTTTACCAAATCCTTAATTGCCAATCTGAACGAGTATGATGGCAAAATGGACAAGAGCAAAATCCACAAGAGTGACTGAATGAACTACCAGGAATTTGAGAGCCTGGTCTCTCCCACCGAAAATTAATTCTCACCAACTAACTCGAAGATCCTCTCCTCCCATCTTCATAATTATTTTAATCAACTGACTTATTTTTTTTTATAAATAACAGAACTGTCAATATTCCCCATGTGGATAGTTCCCCCTTAACATTCACCTGCTCCCCCAGGTAAACAGCTTGTGGCTTTTGAAATTGTTGTTCAGTTGATTGAAGCATGTCGACTAAATCAATTCCACCCTTTAGTACAAGAGTATCTTCCAATCCTCTGGGGTCAAACATAAACATATGAATACTCCTGTACTCCTTTAGTCCTCCGTTGAGTTTCCTTTGGTATTTTTGGCCTTGAAACAAAGCATCAGTGGCTCTTAAATTATACTAAGATCCCATGCTCCCTTTGCAATCTGCACTACTCCACATGGTTTTAGCTGATAATTATTAATATCCTTCACCACATTGCCCTTTTGTGGTGGGCTGGTGGTACTACCCAAAATCTCCATTGTTGCCATTGGTCCCTGGTTTTCCTTGTATCAAACATAATGCTTCCCTCAATTTTTTGCCTCCTCTTTTCCACCCAAAAATGATCCATCTCTATCAGTCTCATTCTTGATCTCAAGAACTTCGTTTTTGTTTCAGTCTTCTGATTCGTTGTCCTGAATGCTGTTTTGTTTCTCCCAATTTTTGCTTCTTTCTTTCCCTTCTGTTCTCTTCTTACCTTCATCTTCTGTTCTGTTTTCTTGCTGCCTTTTGTCTGCTAAAGCCACTATTTTACAGTGGTTTGAAGGTTAGTGTTTTAGGAAAAACCTAATGATTAAGGCATTGGATTCTATAATCAATATCAACCTGGCTTTAAATTTTATTCACTTGACAATGCAAAATCAATTTTTAATGTACAGGACCAAAAGCAAAGGAGTAAAATGATCCCATATCTTTTGTTTTCCCTCAATTAATGTGCATTTTTTTTCCAATTTTTTGTGTTTCTTTTAATTAATTTTGGACTCATTGGAACTTGTTTCATGTAAGACAGCTTTATTTATTGGGAAATTCTGCTGTAGAGTCTCTATCAGGTGCAGAGTACTCAAAGTTGACATCGGTATGAGCTTTTCTTCATTGCTTATCAATCTTTGATATAGTTCCAGTGTCCCATTTTAGGCTTAGGGTTTATCTTCCAACTTTATATTTATGAATATGGTAGTTTAAGTTCTCTCATTTTGTTTTCCTTTGGCAAAGACATTTTCAGGTCAGATCTGTGATTACTGAATTGAGGGAAAGACTTCAATCACATTCAATGAAATCATATCGATCTCGATTTCAGAGGTAACCATCTGTCTCATCAGGTTACACTAATATAATTGGGTTTACACGGTTTCCAAAAATTATTGCACACCTAAATGATCATATACTTACGTCATCTCAAGATTCATGCCCAAATAATCTTATCTACTGTAAATATTTCCAAGGATATGTCCTCTAAGCTTCTTGAATCCCATCTAATGGGCTAATTATTGTTTGAAGTTTTTGGTAATGCTTTTCTACATTAATTGGTGTTTCATATAGGAATAATACTTCTTTTCCTTTCTGGGTTGCAGAATCTATGACCTTTACATGAATGATGATTCCTTATCTTTCTCTGGGATTGATCAGTTTCCTCATCTGAAGCAATGGCTTGGGTTTGCAGCTGCTGGCACTGTGGAGCTTGGTCACATAGTTGAGTCCCCTGTTATTCGAACTGCAACCTCAATTGTTCCTTTAGGATGGAATGATGGACTAGGAGCAAAAAATGGAGAACCTCTGAAAGTTGATATTGCTGGTTTTGGGTTGCATTTATGTACACTGGTTCATGCTCAAGTGAATGGTAACTGGTATTGTCATTACCCCATGAAAATCATTACTTATTGGTTTAGTTTTCTTTTGATAAAATTTCTCAAGACTAATTAGATCTGTTTAGATTTGTGGTGGGTGGAAACAGGGGTTGGCCTTGGGTTGAGAAAGAATTAGTAGTTATAATGGTCAGAAATACAAACCGTTAAAGTACCAGAAAATATCATGGTTTTCAAGATTTCACTTGGTGATCTGTGAACGAAACAAAAGAATACATTAGCTAGCATATATTCATGGATTTTTGAACATATTAAACAGGGCAGCCTGTCATTGTGTACAGCATCTATACTACAGTAAAGAGGATTTTTTCCTATTTCTTATCTAAGTTTCTCTGATTTAAAATAAGCTCAGTAATTTTAATTGAAAGATTGAAGAAGATTGTCACTGGCCCACCACTCAACCCTTCTTGCTCAAGGAGATCTGTTGTAAGATTCGTACCTGCTTCAATGGAGTTTTACATGGTTTGGACCCATAAGAACAATCTCATCTGGCAGTCTTGCTGGCGCAGTAAGTTTGTTGTACCATGTAAAACAAGTATGAGAGAGTCATAAATAACAGGATTAACTATATAGTACAATATCCCAGGCTTGACCCATTCATGTTTGCCAAGCAAATATATCAAAACCAGAGGCAAAGGTCTTGCGAGTTCACAATAGGAAGAAAAAGGTCAATAATTGTAACTAGACTGTTTGTTAGCTTTCTGTCTAGGGGTAGTTAGTAGACAGTTAGAGCTAATTTATAAGTGAACTCTCTAAAGTGTAATAGGGAATCGTGTGTAATTGGAGGGTTTGGACTGGGCTTTCTCCCAATGTGAAAGGAGATTGCTCTTTTGTATGGTTCTTAATCTTATGCTTTCTTTCACAGTAAAGGGCATGTTCCAATTTTTTCCATTATTCTCTCTCTTTCCTGGACTTTATTTAGCTTTAACTATCTTCTCAAGGTTCCTAACAAATCCCATACACTCTTAAAGTTCAATAACCTAATGCCAACCCTTAAATCCTCCTAAAAGTATGTAATATTTCTTTGAAATATTGGTTATTAGTAGCATCTGTCTTGTTACTCCATCTCCATTGGTTATTGTGATTGCTAATATATTTGGTTTAGTCCATGAAAGCGTCTTATTTTCTTTGTTAAAGTGCATAATGTCTCACTTTTCTAGTAGTGTGTTAGAGTTATGATTTTATGAGCACTCTTCTGAACTGTCCATGTCTTAGTTTGACTTGAAAATTTATGTATCTTATCTGAATGTGTTTAATCTTTTTGTTGGAGATAATTTGTGTTCAGAAAAGCAGTTTTTTCAAGGCCAAGTGCAGCTGTTAATTGCCAGGACCGATAATATTACTGGGGAAAGTGTTAAACATACATTTTATGGGATATGTAAAAAAATTTCTGATGCAATATGATTAAGTGATTCATAATAAGTGGGCTGGGAAGTAGATTCTTGAAATTTCAAGATACTCATTATCATTACAAATCCTGGGGATTGGATTTCAATGGATAGGAGGATGTTCCATTCCCTTCCATCCTGTTCCTCTGCATGAACAAACTATATCAAAGTTTTCCAATATCATCTCTCTAGTCCAATTGGTTCATGTAAAGCTTTGGTTACACATGTAACTATATATATTATGGATGCTTGAGTATACGTGGTTTCTGGAGCTGTCAATGACTTTGTTTTATTATATTAGAGCAGTTTTGCCGACTTCGGTCTTCGGTTAAAACAATGATATTCCTGAATGAACATGTGTATGGTGTTTGCTTTTCCTATTGATCTGAAAGCCTTTGTTTGGTTGTGTAGATGGGTGAAGATGAAAATAAAATAGGATGTTTGGTAGGATTGAAAGAGGAAAGAAATAATTTTAGAAAATGGTGGGACCCATGTACTATTTGTCACCTATTTCTTGTCTCTATATCTCTCTCTTCATCTCTTCTCTATTTCTCTTGAACCAAACACTTTCGTTTCTTACTTTATTTCTCATCCCATTTCCATCTTACTTATTTCTCTCCTCTCTACCAAACACAATGTTTATAATCTAGATTGCTTTATTAGTGACCTAGGATGGAACAAAACTAATATATTTGCTATTTAATGCAACATAGTAATTAAAATATGTTAAATGTCACCCCTTTCCTGTTGTTTCTCATTGCATATTATTTCTGCAAAATAACTTCAATACGCCTAGAGGTGTGTGACATTTATTTAATGTTCATTAGGTGTTCAACTACGGTTGAATCATTTCCTTCTCCACCAAACTATTCTTCAAATCAAGGAATCCAGCCTGAGATACAGAGGTTGAGAGTATTAGTTGGTCCTCCGCTAAGAAGTCCACCAAAACATCAAACTGTGTTAGACTCATTGATGCCTGCTTTTACTTCTGTTGACTCAGAGACTGCAAGTAGTTCAGCACCTGTTGACAAGGATAAATTCATCCGTCCAGAAAGTTTAAACAACTTCGTAATATTTTGCACCAGTGACTTTACAACTGTTTCCAAAGAAGTTCATGTGAGGACCCGCAGAGTACGATTAATTGGGTTAGAGGTACAGGCAATTTTTCTTAGGGGCAGCACATTTAACTCCTTTTATTATCTGTCTAATGACCTACATGAGTTTGCTATGTGCAGGGATCTGGTAAAACTACTCTTTTAAGGGCTGTCTTGAATAAATGTAAACCAAATACTGCTGCCAATGATGATGCAGTTTCAGAGGTTGTGCGAGAAGTTATTGCTGATGGTTTGTGCTATTGTGACTCCAATGGAATAAATATGCAGGTTTTCCATTTTCCATTATTTTTATTTGTCAGATTGTTATTATTCATAGAAAAAAACAAGGATGTTCTTCATTTCTGAAGTTGCCTGCTCTATAGGTCAAACAACCTAATGTTAACCAGCTGAATGTCTGTTGCTTGTACTAGTTTCATTCTATATTTGTTTTCTACTTTATGGCAATGGTCTGTGTAAATGCCAAAGTGTTGAAGCAATCCTAGAACGGTTTTTTATATTCAGGAGGGTAATGGTGTTGTTATCAACCTATTACGTGTATTATATGTTTCAATGAATTCAGAATAACATTTTAGTCAACACAGTTAATATGATGCGCAAACTCACTATTTTTAGTGTTCTTAATACATAACTCCTTGAGCTGGATATAGATTCTTCTCAGTTTAATTTTGTAGAAAAATATTCTTATAACCCTTGAAAAAGGCCAGCCGGTATAGTGTATATATATATATATATATATATATATATATATATATATATATATATATATATATATATATTCCACACCGGTGCTTTTATTCAAAAAAGGGAGTGGTGTCAAATATTGAAGTTAAGCAAACATTTGAGGTGCAATTTATGATTGCTTGTAAGAGCTTGGCCATGAGCACTAGTGGCTTTGTGTTCATATGTTAGATTGAAAGTAAACAGTTTTTTTTAAAAATTGTTTTGCAGGAACTAAATGTGGAAACCTCTCGCTTTAGGGATAAACTATGGCTTGGAATACGTGATCTAAGTCAGAAGACAGATTTGATTGTTTTTGTTCATAACTTATCCCATAGCATACCCCGATGTAGTAATTCAAATGATAATCAACAAAGGCCAGTCCTGTCACTTTTCTTGGATGAAGCCAAAACGCTTGGAATTCCTTGGGTTCTTGCAATCACAAACAAATTTGCTGTTAGTGCACACCATCAAAAGGCAGCAATTGATGCTGCTTTGACAGCGTACCAAGCATCATCTAGCACGGCTGAAGTTATAAATTCTTGTCCATATGTTATGCCTGGATTTGTTGGGGCTTCTATTTCTTTGGATGCAATCAATACAAATTCTACTAAAAGGGTGGGTGCTGAAAAGTTGATATTTGCTCCTATTAACTTCATTAGGAAGCCCTTCCTTAAAAGGGAGATTGTTTTTCCAGTAGAAGGAGTAAATTCTCTCTGTCAGCAAATTCACCAAACACTCCGAAGTCGCGAGGAGTCTTCCTTTCAGGTAGGAAAACCTTTAGTATATCAAATCTTGTGTTTGTTTCAATAATTTTACTACTACATAATTTTGTTTTGCTTATGTTTCACTTCTAAACTGTGATTATGGCTATTAGAATAACACACTTTATTATTAATTAAAATTTATTGAGATTCCCCTTTGCTATTTGACAAGACTCATAATGTAATTCCCTTATGAATTTCAATCAATAATAAAGGATATTAGAGGATATGTTTCTAGCACTTCTATTGTGGCTTTTGATCTAGATATTATCATCATAGAATGGTACTTTACATGCTTTTATAATATTCATTCTTGAGCTTTCACTAAATGCTGAATTTTTTTAGCATAGTTGGTCATTGACATATTTGAAAAGCTTTGATGGCCAAGGAATATTTGATATTGTCCCCACTCTTCAAAATTAAGTTCAATAAATAGCTTATATAAAATAAGCTTTATTTCTGATCTTTCAACTAAAAGCTTAAAAGTATAGAAGAGTCAATTATTAACCGTTGCAAATAAGGCACAATTAGGAAAGCTCTATAGACTAGTTAATAATTGCTCAGGTAGGGTGCACCCAAGATAGAGGGTATTTGGGTCTTGATTTAGTTGTAGTATTTGTATAGATATAACGGTTAGTTATTAGGTAAGTATGTCAACTATTTAAAGCATTTATATTGAATTCCTTTTTATAGGTTCCATAAGCCATAACATTTGATCCTCCTCTGAGTGTTAGTAAGTAGTACAAGTCTATACTATAAAATTGAACTCATTTGTTGCATTTTGAAAATATATGCCTAAATATTTTTAATTTGAAGTGGATTAATTTAGTTTTTAGGAGTTTTTGGTATGTTTCAAATTTTAATATATTGTTCAGAGAAAGAGAAAGTTAGGGTTTTATAATCTAAATTTAGGAAGCTATTAGTTTGTTTCTAAGATTAAGATAATACTAATATTTGAATTTTTGTTATATTTTTGCTCTATATAGAGTTCATGACCAACATATTGTTGAATCTCCTTCACATAATACATCTCTTATTCTTTCAAAATCTATTTTATAAACAAAAAAAACCAACTAAGCAGTAGATCCAGCTTACTATATTTTGATAAGCGATGCTCAGAATATTTTAGTTCTCTAACATTGACTAAGAATACTATAAGATGAGAAAGTCAACTCATGTAAACCTTGATGTGGATTATGATGATATATTACTTATTCACTTACAAACTTTTGTGGCTTGATTTTGAAAGGCGTGTATGTAGTGTCGTAGACAAAGATTAACATTACGTTAGTACCAATTTTGGTGTTAGGGGTGTCAAATAATGGTGTTATCCATCACTTGTCAAATTATCACTGGAAAAGAAATTGACTAGTTGACTTAAATGGAAAGGTGCATATTTTCACTCCAAGGGATTCTTATCCTGTAGAATATGACATTTAACATCCACTTTTAATTTTGCACCCTGTAATTTTATAAAAAAATTATCTTTTCACTTCAAGTGTTTTAAGTTTAATGCTCCAACTTCCGTCTTCACACCTTTTACTATGTGTGAATTTTTTGGCCCCCTTACATGTGTTTTGTTCCATCCTTCTTGGCATTATGTAATGTTAAAGTTTCAGCTATAATAGATTGGGACCTTTAGAAGTCATATTTTTGCTGGAAGTATGTGGTCATGTACTTTGCTTAAGATTTCCAGTGCTTTTTGATACCATCTACTCCCTTGTGTTTTTGAGCCGTCAGCTACATTAAAATTTATTGGTATTTAATATATTCATGTATAATTTGGGTTTGGGACCTAACCAAACTTCATAAAATCTACTTGTATGATAAGGAAGGACTGTTCTCCAATCGTACACATTATTATGATCACATCACTATCGATATTGGATTTCCAACATTAATCATACCCATTGATGTTTTCTTGGTGCACAACTTTTGCTCATGTTTTTCTTTGCACAGCCTGATCTATTTTTGTATAACAGTTCACGCTAACAAATTCGATAACTTACTAATGATTTCATCTCAGGAATTTGCAAGAGACAGGCTTACGATGGAGTTGGCACGAGAACAAGCAATGTCAATTGAAGCAAGTAGAGATGCTCGAGCAAAGGCAAATTCATTGAATTCTGCTGCTGTGGGGGCATCTGTTGGTGCTGGTCTTGGCCTTGTCCTAGCAATTGTAATGGGTGCAGCATCTGCCCTGAGGAAGCCCTAAGGACCAAATTTTCCTTACAATTGACCTGGGGTGCTCAAATAATTTTTGCTATTAGGATTTCATTCTTTTCCTAGATTATAGATATAGATAGAAGAAAAGTATACGAAGCCAAATTTTAATTTATTTGTCAAGCTAGCAGCATATTCACTCACTCACTCATTTATTTATTAAATTATTTTTAATTCTTGAATTTTGAGTTTGTTATATTGTGAGGAATGGTAAAAATGCAAGTAGATTGGAGTCCAATGAAATTGTGCTGATTGAGCTAAATAGTGAATGCATCATCCATGTTTATTTCAAAGAGTACAATGTCAGCAACTAAATGACCAATGGGACAAAACTTAACAACTCATAAATTATCTATTAGCTATAACATTTTCGTCAACTAGTTTACTTTATTAGAAAATAAAAATATTATATCGAAACAATAAAAATATATTTATCACATACTGTTTTTACCAAAAAAATATGATTACAAATTTATACAATTTATTTTTCGTCGTTATCTCTTCTACCTTAATTTTCTTTTCACATTATTGCTCTAGTTCTCATAGCAAATAGCTATCGTAAAACTATTATATTTTATTGAAGGAATTTTATATATATTGGTAAAAGTGTATATCTGTTTACCAATAACTATTTTAAATAATATGCATAATCATTAGAATAATTTTAAAAGGATCTGATTAATGAAATCTAAATATACATAAAAATTATAAAACTTACACCAAAAAAATAATAAAGTTGGCAACACCTTAAAAATAACAAATGAAATTACTAGTAAAACATTTAAATGGTTAAAGAAATATGTATTAAAACTCAATAGTTGACCTAATGGTTCGATATTCTATCCAACGTTCATGTTTTAAGATAATTAATCATATAACAATACCTCCATTTTTCAATCAACATCTTAAATTTGTTTAGTTTTACTATTTTACAATAATATAATAAGATATATATAAATCATCAATGACTCAAACTTCCAAAAAAAAAAAAAATTGGAACATTCTTTAAGAAATAATAATAATAATAATAATATTTTTTGGTAAATATTATTTTTTTAAATTCCTTCTCTCCAACGCTTATCATGGAAAGCCGTCTCTAAAAAAGGTTAAAACTTAATCATAACGTAAGACTGGATCGGTGGCATTGCCATGCATGATTACAAACAAAAAGAGACTGTTACGTATGCTGCTAACCTCACCCGACTGTCTTCTCTCCTCTCCCACCACCCACTCCACTTCTCCTGTCATTTTCTTCGTCACCGCCATCAGGTACACCAATTTCTCCTTCACTTTTTCTGAATCTCTCTTTCTAATTTTCCAATCTCCCATCATGTACTTATCATTCATATATGCAACACATGTTGTTGTTGTTCTCCGATTACAACTAAAATTTGATGTTGATGATAATTTGGGTAATGAATAATTCCAATAAATTTCGTTGTGCATTGCCAAGATTTGTAATTTTGGTCAATTTGAATCTTAAACCTAACATTTATTTTAATATTTTCTATAAGAATTGGTGTGATACAATAAGGTTGTGACAAGAAATATGTTTTCAGATTGAGGGAGTTAAGGGACAATGGATGTGAAAACAAAAAGGAGAGTTGATGTAGAGAATGGTGATGAAGGAGAAGACTTGGTTCTGGCTACTCTGGTTGCCAATGGAGATGACATTAGTCCTCTTGTGAGGCATGCCTTCGAAATGGGGCGCCCCATGGGGCTCCTACGCCAACTGGATTTTGTGGTGAAGAAAAAGGAAGCTGAAATTGAGGCAATGTGCAAGACACACTATGAGGAATTCATCCTTGCAGTTGATGAACTTCGTGGTGTGTTAGTTGATGCTGAAGAGCTCAAGAGTGAACTCCAAAGTGACAATTTCAAGTTGCAGCAGGTTGGCAGCACCCTTCTTGTGAAGCTTGAGGAGCTTTTTGTATCATATACAGTCAAGAAGAATGTGACTGAAGCTATAAAAATGTCAAAGAACTGTATGAAAGTGTTGGAGTTGTGTGTGAAGTGCAACAATCATATTTCTGAAGGCGAGTTTTATCCTGCATTGAAAACTGTTGATTTGCTTGAGAAGAATTACATAGAGAATATTCCTGCCAAGGCTCTCAAAAAGGTGATAGAGAAAAGAATTCCTTCCATAAAGTCACATATCGAGAAGAAAGTATGCAGCCAAGTTAATGAATGGATGGTACAAATTCGAAGTTCTTGTAAAATAATTGGGCAAACGGCAATTGGTCGTGCTGCATCGAATCGCCAGAGGGATGAGGAAATGCTGGAAAGGAAGAGAAGGTCTGAAGGATTGAATATTTCAGTAGTTGATGATCAAACTTACACTTTGGTGGTTGAAGAAGATGAAGATTCTGCCATGAAATTTGATCTCACACCCCTCTATCGTGCTTGTCATATTCATAGTTGCCTTGGGATTCTAGAGCAGTTTCATGAATATTACTACAAGAATAGATTGTTACAATTGAATTCGGATTTGGAGATATCTTCAATGCAACCCTTTATTGAGTATTATCAGACATTTTTGGCTCAAATTGCTGGGTATTTCATTGTGGAAGATAGGGTCCTGAGGACTGGTGGTGGGCTCCTAGAACCTGATCAGGTTGAAACTATGTGGGAAACTGCTTTAGCAAAAGTAACGTCAATGTTAGATGTGCAATTCTCCCATATGAAATCTGCCACACATCTTCTCCTGGTTAAGGATTATGTTACACTTCTTGGGTCTACTCTTAGACAATATGGATATGACATTGGCCAGCTTCTTGATGTGCTTGATAATTGCCGTGACAAATACCATAGGCTTCTTTTGGAAGAATGTCGGAAGCAAATCGTTGAGGTTCTTGACAGTGACACATATGAGCAGATGGTGATAAAAAAGGATTCTGATTATGAGAATAATGTTCTGTCCTACAATCTTCAAACATCAGATATTATGCCTGCTTTTCCATATGTTGCATCATTCTCATCCATGGTACCTGATGCTTGTCGCATTGTGAGATCCTTCATCAAAGGCTCTATTGATTACTTATCTTATGGTCCACGTACCGGTTTCTTTGATGTTGTGAGGAAGTATTTGGACAAGCTCCTGATTGAAGTATTGAATGAATCTTTGCTTGACATCATCAATAGTGCAAGTATCTCAGTGTCTCAGGCCATGCAGCTTGCTGCAAACATAACTGTTCTTGAAAGAGCTTGTGATTTTTTCCTTCGACATGCAGCTCATCAGTGTTGCATACCCGTTCGAACAGCTGAGAAGACCCAAGCTAATTTGACTGCAAAGGTATTACTGAAAACTTCGAGGGATGCAGCTTATATTACTCTGCTGAGTTTGGTCAACACAAAGTTAGATGAGTATATGAATCTTATAGAATGTATCAACTGGACTACAGAGGAGACAAAGACAAGTGGAAATGACTACATAAATGAAGTGATATTTTACCTAGACTCACTTATGTCCACAGCACAACAGATTTTACCCCTAGATGCTATGTACAAGGTTGGGACCAGTGCACTTGAGCATATTTCCAACACAATTGTGGGAGCTTTCCTTAGTGATAATATCAAAAGGTTTAATGCAAATGCAGTTATGAATATCAACAATGATGTTAAAATGTTGGAGAATTTTGCAGATGACCGGTTTTATTCTTCCGGTCTGTGTGAAACTTATGCAGGAGGTGGTTTTAAGAGCTGTCTGATAGAAGCACGACAGTTAATCAATCTTCTGTCAAGTAGTCAGCCTGAGAACTTCATGAATCCTGTTATAAGGGAGAAAAATTACTATGCACTGGATTATAAGAGGGTAGCATCCATTTGTGAAAAATTCAAGGATTCTGCAGATGGAATCTTTGGAAGTCTTTCAAATAAAAACACAAAGCAAACTGCTAAAAAGAAATCAATGGACATGCTCAAAAAGCGACTAAAGGATTTCAATTGACTAGACTTGGAATATTATTCTTTCATTTCAACTAGGGTATAATTGTAGTGTTCTTCTATTATGGATGTTTAACTATCAGTTGATTAGTGTTCTGTATTGCCTGATTTTTTTTTCATATAATAAAAAATCATTTCTGTCTTTAGTTTGTTTATTTACTATATCACCATGCCTCTAACACAAATAAATGGTTCTCCCACTAGAATGAAGAAGTTTCAAAGTTTGTTATCTGCTTTTGATTTCATTTTCACTGCTTTAGTTACTTTTGCCATGTATTGATAGATCCCAACACTGATTGCATGTACAAAGACAGATCATGCTAATCTATTTTTCTTGGGGCTAGCTATTCTCATTATCCTACATTTTGCTAACTAGCTCAAGCAAATGTAAGTGGCCATCAAACATCTTGCTGCAAATTAAACTCAAACTAGCATAACCCTTTTGTTCATAAAAGCATGCTGCAAGGTTTTTAAACAAAGTGTAAATCTTGTTGCAAATTAAACTGAAGCATCTTGTTATATATTGATAGAAACTGGATCTAATTACAGAAAGTGTAAATCTTTATCCAACATCTTGTTGCAAATTATACTCAATACTGGTCAGCTGATAAGTTACTTTGATGGAAGCACTACAGCAAATAGTGCAACGAGCTTGGTCTTTCTGTTACTCATTGAAAGATCTCTCTATTGGGCTAACTATCCCCACTTTTGCTTCCAAACTTTTTTTAGTTTTGGGGTTCTAAAACCTGAACAATCTGAAGAGTTGGGTCGGGTTAGGGAAGCAAAAAGGGACCTTCTTTGGTGGGATGGACAAGGCTGCAAATTTAAATTTGAAATCAGATCAGCAGGTGGAGGAAGTGTTTCATCAGGAGGGTGAAATATGAAAGTTTCTTTGAGGAGTTCGCCAAGACCAATGGCAAAGAAACCAGCCGTGTTCCTTATCAATTGGGATCCTGCAGGTGCAAGTGTTCTAGGGAATGTCTTTAACTAGCTGAGATCCATGTGGCTTGTATTTTTCAGAGTAATACACATCAGAAAAGAAGATCAATTTCTCACCAATTCAAGGATTCTTGGTAATCCAGAAGCCTCTGCAAAGAATAACACAAAGAACTGTAAAAATTTCTTCATCACATGACATGAGTGGTGAAAGAGAATACAGTAACGACAGACAATTAATGTCTGCTCATTTCAGAAATCAATTGGGTGAGTGTCTTTGACAAGAGTTCTTTTTCTCTGTACATTGACCAATATTTTATTCCATTTTTTACATGTTTATCTGCTAAAGTGAGAATTAAACCAGAAGATTTTTAGTTTTTGATTCACTACACTGTTAACCATGTGAGGGAGAATATAGGTATTGCTATAGTGAAAGGCTAGAAAGAGTAGGTTGACAAAATTTGCTCTATTGCAGCAGATAATGGTAGTTCTGACATTGGGGTCTATCATATTTTATTCTATGCCAAGTAAATAATAAATATTTGTATTTAAAATTGTTGTAAGGCTTTTTATGAAAATATGTACTTTAGATTGACTTTGACTTTGCGCATTAAATATTTCAATTATTTAAAAATAATATAAATAATTTATTTTAATTAAATAATGATGCTTTTTAAATAAAATCTATGCAATTTCTTTCGTTGGATGTTTTGGTAAAGATACAATGTGTCATTTAAAGTATAAAAAAATGATTCAAAAAATAAAATACAAAAATACAAAAAATTAATACAATTTTAAAACGAAAGAAATCAGCTCTCATTAAATATTTTTTTAAAAGAAATAAATAATCTTTGATTTTTCCATTCTAATTATAAATTCCTAAGAATTAGATTAACATATCATTTGAAGGCAACTTCTTCCAGCACCTCTTCTTACTGCGCCTCTACAAATTTCTTCCTGCACCCCATCATTATCAAAGAAAATGGTTTCGTCTCCTTTAAAAAATACTTCTGGATATTCTTTCCAAAATATTTTTGGAATATCTTTTCCAAAACATATTTTATGAATTAAATCCAGATATTAAAAAAAATGCGTTTTGAAAAAAATATTCTGAAATAATTTTTTTTTTCAGATTTTTTATTCTAGAAATATTTTTGTTTACGGAACTACTATTTTAGAAATACCCAAAACTGTAAAGGATAATTTCTATATTTTTGAAGAATGTAAGGGTGCAGGAAGAAGAATGTAGAGGTGCAGAAAGAAACACCCCTCATTGAATTCAAATAAATATTTTCCATGTTCTATTGTAATTTTATTTTGTTTTAAGATGGGTAAACTAAATATATTGAAAATTATACTACTCATAAATATAAACCTTTTAACAACGTTATTGTAAGATGTTAGGTTGATATTTTTCCTAACCTAAATTAAATTTTAAAAATATTTTTTTAGTCTTAATTAAAATTTAATTATTTTATAATTTTGAGTATTTTTATTGAGTTTTTGTTAAAAAAAAATTGTTTTACTAAATGTATAAAATATTTTTTTATTTAAGTATTTGAGCTTACCTTAACTTTTATTCTTTCATATCTAATTCATTGATTAACTTTTTTTGTCATCTCTCTAATTTTTTCTAACTGAGACAATCAATTCTCTTCTCAATAATGAGTTAACTAACCAGTTGAAAAAAAATTAGAGACAACGAGAAAATAAAAATAACAATAATAAAATTAAAAAAATAATAAAACACTGAATAAAACAAGACTCTTTAATTAGAACTCAATTAAAAATATTTAAATTTATTTTATAATTAAAATTTAATTAAGATTTTATTAAGATTTTTTTTTTAATATTTATTCTTAATAGTTCACGTGACCGAAGTGGAAGTCGTCTTCATAACTGGATTTTGACATTTTGCTTTGCACAGTACAAAGGTTGGCAAACAGAATAAACTACTTCCCGCCCAATTACCGGACGCAAAAGAATACCAAACCCAAAACCCAACACAACACAACAAAACAAAACAACCTCGTCTAACTCCCAAATACAAACAATCCCTTTCCTTCTTCTTCAAACCTCAAAACCCTCTCTAAGCAAAGCATCTTTCTCTTCACTATATCACCACCATGCCTTCCTCTTCCCCTCTACTCACACAAACAAACACACCCTTATTCCTCAAGCTTTTCTCACCATGTCAACAACACCAACACCAACACCAACAATAAACCAACAAACCTCCTTGGCTCCTCCCCGCCTCGAGTCATCGCATGTCCCACCGTTTATATATTCGAGTCGAGTCCAGATCAAGACACTGCTGGACCGACTCGAAACTGCGGTGGGACAACGCATAACTGTTGGTGGATGGGTTAAATCAGCCAAGGAAGTAGAGAAGCGGGCAACGTCATTACACGACAATCAATATGGCGTCGCCGCCGGACAAGGTAGGAGCAAGGATGTGTCGTGTGTGGAGATTCTGCAATCGAGGATACCGTTGATAAGGAGCATATTGGATGTGTTTGGAGGAAGCGGTTACGTGCAGCGCAAGAAACGTGAGTCTGTTGTGTCTGAGCCGAATCATACAAATCTTTTGCCTCCAAAAGCTTCTGTTGTGTATTTGCTTCTCACAGATGGGTCATGCGTTCAAAGCCTTCAGGTTTAATGCTCTGTTTGGCTCTGGTTTTGTTTTGCTTCTAGAGTGCGTTTTCAAAGTATCCAACATCAACACACCCTAACACTCCATTAGTTAATTAATCAAAATTCATTATTATAATATTGTCTGCTAGACAAGAAGCATATAATTTCCTTGAAAGTGAAGGCCTTTGGATTCTGATCATCACTCTCAAAACATAAAAGAAATTGTTTTTATAGAATTTGTTTGATGTGAGATATATGCTTAACTTCTACACCTAAATTTGCTCATTTGAAGTTAAATCATTAAGTGGGGGATTTTATGGCTTATTATGTGCCTAAACTAAAGTTACAAACTTATGGCTCTCAAGCCTTTTAGAAAGAAAAGTAACTTAACCATGAAACACTTTTGTTTTATATGTTTTAATTGAATTGCTCATTGTTTTTCATGTTTTTTTATGGTTATTTAAACACTTTCAGGTTGTCGTGGATTCCTCGGTAGCAAGCCCAAGCAGGGTTATGGCTACTGGGACATGTCTGTTAGTGGAAGGTCAACTAGAACGTGCACAAGGGAAGCATGGTATTGAGCTTAAAGCTGAAATCGTTCTTCACATTGGAACAGTTGATTTTGACAAGTACCCATTATCAAAGAAACGAATTCCACTAGATACATTAAGAGAGTACTCCCAGTTTCGGCCTCGAACAACCACGGTGAAATTCAACTTCACATTATAATGTCCTGTTCATCTTCCATAGCTAAAATTTTTGCTTGTTAACACATCCGATTTTCTGAAAACTGATACGTGATAAGTTAATTATACTTTCTTAACTGAGATAGCCAACATGACATGACATGACATACCATATTATTCTTAGGCTCTTAGCTGATGTAGCATCCGTGGGGATTTAAGTATGTTTTGTGAAAATGTAACTTGGTGTCACAATTTTGATGTTACAAGCAAGAACCTACTTATAAAAAGTGAACTTTAAATATAAGTCAACTTTATAAAACCGACACTCATACCATATTAAAAAGTGAATTTTAAGTCTAACTCAATCTTATCAAACCACAAAATAGAGGATTGCACCCACTTATATATTATGAAATGTCTTAATCTCTAGTCGATGTGGGATCTCCAATATGATGCAATACATTATTTTATCTATTTTATGTGTTAGTTTTGTGTGATGAGAAGATTGACTTTGTTCTGTTTCTAGGTAGCAACTGTGATGCGGATTCGTAGTGCTCTCTCTTTTGCAACTCACACATTTTTCAATGAACATGCATTCATTGATGTGCAAGTACCCACTATAACTACCACAGACTCAGAAGGATTTAGCAACATGTTCAAGGTTACCACCCAGGATCAGGATCAGAATCAGAAAGCAGAGAAGGAGAAACTAGACACCATTTATAATGAAGGTGTTAGCCTTGAACATGTGAAGGCAGCTGTAAAAGAGAAAAGCAACATAGTTGAGCATTTGAAAAGAACTGAGAGCAATAGGGAAGCACTGGCTGCTGCAGTTCAGGATCTGAAGAAAACAAATGACATGGTATCACAATTGGAAGCAAGGGAAAACAGAAAATTAGGAACATTTTTTAAGGATGATAAAGTAGACTCTTCCAAGGATTTTTTCCCTTTCCAAACTTATTTGACTGTCTCTGGTCGCTTGCATCTGGAGAGTTATGCCTGTGCTCTTGGAAATGTATACTCTTTTGGGCCTAGATTTCTAGTAGATAAAACAGATTCTGCTAAACATGCTGCAGAAATGTGGATGGTTGAGGTGGAAATGGCTTTTTCTCAGTTAAAGGTATCACTTCTTTTTGTTCATCTGCAATTATATTATGAGTTTAATTTCTATGCAACCTCAAAGTAAAATTTTTACCCTGTCAACGAATGCTCATGGTAGGGGTATTATAAAAAAATTGCTTAATAATAAATTGCTCAGTGTGTAAACTATTTAGTAATAATTGCTTAATTTATATCCTAATATCTATCTAATTAGTTAAACATTCAAATATCTTATTCCATTTGACTCAATGTTACTTAAGGATTGGTTTCCATCCCTCTGAATTAAGTTTGGTTCAACGTTCCTTCAGGTAGTTTTTGATGCATGGATAGAACAGAATGGAACATTCTATTCTCTTATGTTTTCTTTGGTTCCACTACCCTTTTTAGTAGACCAAAATGTTCCAGATCAACATTTGCAAATTCTTATATTTTGATAGAAAGGCTTTTGTATCATTTAGAAGCATGATGCACTTTGTGTTACTTGCAGGATTCCATGAACTGTGCTAGTGACTTTCTCAAGTACCTCAGCAAATGGGTTCTTGAAAATTGCTCTGAAGAAATGAAGTTTGTTGCAAAAAGAATTGACACCACCTGTTTCAATCGTCTTCAGCAGATTATAACAGGTTCTCCTGAAATGTTGACCTACAATGAAGCTTTAGAGATTCTTAGAAAGGTAGGCAGCACTACCGAACATCTCATTTTGACTTCTGCCATTGTGATCTTTCTTCTCAAAGAGAAAATAATTATTTTCCATTTTAATGCTAATTAGTCATTCTTCCAGAACGAAGATAAGAAATTTGAAACAAACTTTGAGTCAGGTATTGTACTCACTTCAGAGCACCTAAGGTATGTTGATACTTTCATCATATTCTGAATTTGCTGATTTCTAACTAAGAGAAGAAGTATTCCCTTCACCATTATCAGTTGCTTATGGTTCTATTTGTTTCTTGATAGCTATCTCACTGAAGCCATCTACAAGAAGCCGGTTATAATATACAACTATCCAAAAGAAGCTAAGCCATTTTACGTTCGCCAGAATGAGGATGGAACTGTTGCTGCATTTGACTTGGTTGTCCCAAAGGTATGTCCAAATGCGACTACTACTAGTGCAGTATGTATTGATAGATGTGTTGAAGTTCTTAGAAACATTTTGCAGCTTGGAGCAATAATTTCTGGTAGTCAAAACGAGGAACGTCTTAACATGATAAGCTCCAGGTATTACTTCTCTTTCATGTCTTCATATTGGAAAGTTTACAGCCAAATGGTTGATGAACCATTAGATGTAGCAGGAGAGCAAGTTTGTTCATAATTTAGAATTTGAAAACTGTGAATGTTAAGAGGGCAATAGTAGAAATACTAAAAGAAATGTACTTGGTTGTTGATGAACAGAACAATCATATCAGGATACATAATGTTTAAATGATACATAATCATGTTCAATTAACTCTATTAAAATGGAAATCAAATCATGTATCACTTGAAAATTGGTGGGGACAACAAGCATTTGGTGATAACCAGGTTGTGTTAACAACATATTTGGTAAAAGTTTTTCCTTTTCTTTTGTATTGAATGGCAGGATTGATGAATTAGGTTTGGCAAGAGAGAAGTATGAATGGTACCTAGATCTTCGGAGAAATGGAACAGTGAAGAACTCTGGGTTCACCCTAAGGTTTGATCTTATGGTCCTCTTTGCAACTGGCCTTGGCAATGTGAGGGACGTTATCCCATTTCCAAGAAGCTATGGCAAGGCCAACAACTGATCAAGTTTTGAGCTCAAACTAAGAATATTGAAGTTGCATTGGAGGCTATTGGCATCAAAATTCCAATATGCTTGTGTAACAACAGTTAAAACATATCAGTTGTTTATTTGTGTGGCTGATGTATATAAGGAATGTGTAAGTAATGAAATTTACTCAAGTCTTGTCAAGTTCTTTCTTGTGCACAATTAATCTCCCCAAGTTTCTGTTTGAAGTACTAAAGTTCGATTTATTGAACTCTCAAAAGAGTTGTTGCTTACTCTGGAAGACTTCCACCAGCCCCTGGCTGGTATTGGTTTGAAAGTTCAGTGTGGGGAGCCTGAAATTATTTCCAATGATTATGAATTCTTGATACATGTCAAATTAAAACAGGAGATCTAGATTATTGCTCGGGGGATAAAAGTGAGAGTGTCTAACACGAAACTGAAAAGCGTCTAATGTAAAAATGAGAGCGTCTAACACAAAATTATGAAGCGTTTAGTGTAAAAATGATAGTGTCTAACATGAAACCATAAACCGTCCAGTGCTAGGGTGAGTAGCGCCTAGTGTAAAAGTGAGAGTGTCTAAAACGAAACTGGGAAGCGTCTAGCGCTATGGCAAGTGTTTAGTGTGAAAATGAGAGCGTCTAACAAAAACTGGAAAGCGTCTAGTGCTAGGGCAAGCATCTAGTGTAGAAGTGAGAGTGTCTAACACAAAATTGGGTCTAGCGTTTAATGTAAAAATGAAAGTGTCTAACACGAAACTGGAAAGCATCTACGACTAGGACGAATGTCTACTGTATAAGTGAGAATGTCTAACATGAAAGTGCAAAGCGTCTAGCTCTAAGGCAAGCATCTAGTATAAAAGTGAGAGCATCTAATACGTGACCTTTTTGGTTAAACTTCTTTTCTTTAGTTTTCAACCGTGGCCTTTATGGGACTATTACTTAGTAATTTTATAGCATAGTTTAGATTTGTGGTTGCGGTGAATTTTGTTTTTCTTGGGAGCGATGCCAACAAAATTCAGATATTTATAATTAACATATATAAATATTTATCAAAATATTTTTTTATTAAATTTAAAAAGATGAACATTTGCGTGTATGCTTATGTGTTTTTCATAATATCTATAATAATGTATAAAAAAAATTCTTTTTTTAAAGGTTTAATTACCATATAGTCTCTAATTTTTGTTCAAAATTTAATTTACTATAATGATTTTTAAAAAAAATTCAATTTAATATTTTCTCTTAATTTTCCACCAACAACCATTGTAAAAAGTGCCTAATGATACTAATTTCATATATTAGAAAGCCATTGGTTTTTATATTTTTAACATAGGGAAATAAAAGGTAAATTTTACACTCTTGATTAATTTACTTTCTCTTCGTAGTATGTATGTGCAAGAAAGTTAATTTTACTCACAAAAGTCTATACTCACTATAATGTATCCAATTTTTTACCATGATTTTGTTTTATTTTATTTTTTCAAGTATTTATAAAGCGTGATTTTGTTCGGGAGGCATCATTGAATTGAATTGAATTGGAGTTTGAATTCAAAAAGACGCATCTAATTTTTGTTCACTGTAGAAGCGACACCTTCAAGTGTTCGTGAAAATGCCAGACAGAAAATCTGATGTACAGAGTCAAATCCTCAGTCTAAGAAGGTCACCCAGGTTCCTCCCCCAACTAAACCACACCACTCCCAACCCCAAATCTGCCACCGCTTCCGTAAAGAAATCCAATGATTGTACTGTTGAGTCGAGAATATCTCCGAGGCTTAACCATGGGGACGTTGGGTTTTCATCTCTTAGGCGATCTCCCAGGTTCAACAACGAGGGCGCTGGTCGGGGAAGTAAGAAGGGTGGAAATAGAGAGATCGTTGGAGTTAAAACAAAAGAAAATTATGTTGTTTGTGCTGAGGGTTTTGGTGGAGAAAGAAAGAAGGGGGGAATGGAGAGAAGAGAAAGCGCAATGGCGATGAAATAGGGAAAGGGTGGACGAAGGAACAAGATTTGTCTCTTCAAAGAGCATATCTTACTACAAAGCCTAGCCCCCATTTCTGGAAGAACGTTTCCCAACTGGTATGCATCCCGCTCTGTGTGTATGCAGTAGAAAATATTGACCTTTTGTTCGATTTCAACTTGGAACAAAGTTTGTGATTCATGCTGTTGCAATTTAACTGAAGTTGAATGTTTGCTATTGGCTTGTGTAACCCTTGAAAGCTGACTGTTTTGTGGTTGGTTTACAGTTTAACGAATTTTAATATGATTGTTGATAATGGAAGAATGGATTCAGAAAATGAAGCAGTTTGCTATACTTTGAAAACTTGGTTGATGATTGTCTTGTTTTGCATTTGTTTTGTTGTCTGCTGAAATGTTAGAAAACATATATGATGCTTTAAGTTTGCGGTCAGAACTTGCATGTTATTTTCAGCTAAGAATTGCAGTGAATAAGTTATTGTACTCTTTTAGGGCAAAACTATAGTTCTGAAAGGTGACAGCTGTTTGTGTTTGAATGCAGTGATGTAGAATGGAATGAAACTAGGTTTCATCTTTTTTGTATCCTATCATGGTAGTTACTCAAGTAAGAGGAATTCCAATGAGTTCCAAGAACACAAAAGGTTTTATTCTTGTAGTGGTTGAACCATTGCCATTCAAAATATGTTGCAGGTGCCTGGAAAGTCTCAACAGGAATGCTTTGATAGAATTCACTTTGACCATGTGTCTCCAGTTCAATTGCAGCCTCGATCAAGGGCAAAGACATTGAAGTCATCACCCATTCAGGAATTTTCTTTATCTGCAAGTAAACTTCTCAACCCTATTGACATAAAAGTTAGAAGATCTAATTTTCTGAAACCAAAGAACATTATTACCCAGAAGTCTGTTGAGAAGCTGTTACTGTGCCGGCTTACAGATGATCTAGACCGTGCAGGGGACATATTTTCTGTTCTTGAACCAAAAGTAGATTTGTCTACTAATGCTTTACAGCCTAGTGAATCGCTTTCTACTCCAAAGCAGCTAAAGGAAAACAAAGGGTTCCTGCAAAGTTGCACTGAAACATCATCTTCAAGTGGTAATAAGCTACTTTCAAGATTTAGTGGCTGGCACATTACAGATCTTGTTAGTCCTCCAGTACTGAAGAAAGTAAAGAACAGGGTATTGCATGAGAAATATGTGAACCAATTGCGCTGTAGGGGAATCTAGGAGAAGAGCAGCCTCTAAGAAGATAATTGGCGAAGGAAGAAGCATAAAGAGAAAGGATGCAGTTAAAGCTGCAAAAGTTGCCTTGGTTTCTGAAGCTAGAGATGCTATCAATAAATTTCGTGAGTCGCAAGTCAATGTCATGGATAACTGCTGTAGTTCTGATGAAGATAACAATGATGACATTCAATTGGAAGATGAAAGTGAATAGGTTCTTTCTAGTGAAAATTATTGTCTAATTTCTTGTATGGTAGTTTGACCTATACTTTTAGAAATTATAATCTGATGTTTTGAAAAATCAGGCTCTGTAAGATTGCTCTGTTGTAAATATTAGTGTGTAATATACCCATTTTTTCATTATTTGAGTATGAATTTTGTTTTGACAAATAATACTTCTAAAGAAGAAAATAAGAACAAATTAACTTTTTCATTAAATTTACTTGATCATAGGATAAATATGACCTAATCTAACCTAATTTGTTGGTATGAGTTGAAATTGATTTTTATGATTTTGAACTTAAAAGTAAATAATTTATTTTTTAGGATAATTTAAGGTTGTATTTGGGATTTTCTTTAACTTGATCTTATCTTAGTTTTTAAAAAAAATATATAAATCTTTTGAAACTATTTTATTCTAATAATCAATTTTTTTTTAATTTACTAAAAAATTGGTATAGTATGATTTTGTTTTTAAGTAAATTTGTAAATTTTAAAATATCTATTTATAAAATAAAACTTAATCTAAATTTAATATTTTTTTATTCCACGATTTAATTATACATAATTGTAAAATTAACTCCATCCAATTTATCTCTACAATAAAGTTTAAAAATATGAGTATTTGATGTATTCTTCAATGAATATTTCATCTTTTATAATTATGTTTAATTTTCTTATTTGTAATCAGTGTTAATGATCAGGGACAAGAAAAATCAGTATAATAACCATTTTAGGGATTATTATTCTAAATAATAATTTTCGTGCTAAAAATATTAGAGCCCTCTGGTTGAGATTTATTGATTTCCTTGTTCATTATGATTATTTATGTCTATTATCCTTTGTTTCATCATTATCTATTCTTTGTTTGGATTATCTATATAACCATTCATTCTTTGTTTTCTAAAATAACTCGTACTTTAGAAATAATCAAATTTAAAAAATAATCAAATACAGGTTATTTGATATATAAAATGTGACAGTGTTGAAAATAAAGATCAACTATTAAAACTATAAGTTACAAATATAAAATTTTAAGATTGTTTGACCCATGATTTGGAAATATTAAAACTATAACTTACAAAATAATGTATTGCATGTGATGGAGAAATGAAATTGAAAAATCAAATGTGAATCTCAAATTGTATCTGTTTAACAATTCTTGGTTGTTCATAAATTGGCCCAATGAATTTTTTTTGACAATTACAAATCAGTTCAAAAAAGTTAAAAATTACATAGAATTGAATATGTTATTAAAAGTACGTGTAATTGGATCAATAAGTTCATGCATCCTTTTTTTTCATTGCAATGCCATGTCGAAATAAAGCAAGCTTGGTTAAACATTTTTTTTTTCTTTTGTTTGAGAACTTGAAGAAGTACTTACTTTACATCAATTATAAGGCAGAGAAAATGGAAGTGCCTTTGGGGACAATATGTTGCAAAGTAGAACTTCTATCCTTTCCAAGTTCCATATTGAGAAAAGTGCAATAAGAATTCATGTGACTATGTGACTAGGAGCCACACCATTGTTAACCTTGAGGAAATAAAACCTTAAAACTTAAGTTCTTTTAAAAAAAAGAGTTCCTTTCATTTTCTTTTTCCCTTCATCGACATTGTCAACTCTTCATGAACCATGACTCAGAGCATATAATATGTTCTCGTTGTGTTATTAGAACATAATAATCCACAAACACCAGATAGTCAACTCTTCATACTTGATTTCTTTCTTTCTCTTGATCTAGAAACCCCACACGATAGAGAGGATAAGAAAATGACGACATAAATAATAACTTAAATGAAACACCTATATATTATGCAAGTGGTTATAATTTCTATGCAAGTACATGCTATTTCTGCACTAAAATATTGAGACCAATCACAAGAGTTTCCTATCTCTTCAAATTTATGAAAAAGTATCCCTCATCCATCTTCCTCTCCTTTTTTTTATAGATTGTACTATTAGTGATAATTATTTGTAGTAAATGATATTTTTAATCTAATTTGTAATATATTTGTCTTATACCATAACCGAATTTGCGTGGATTACTGATATTCTTAAATTGTTACGTTATCACTAAACAAGAGACGAGTCACTTTTTATTTGTTGCAAATTACCAAGTGGAAATGAAATCTCGTGTGCTACATATAGAGGAATCTGTTAAACAACCATTATCAAAGCCTTTTAGAATAAAATTAGTCAAAATCGTGGAGGTAAAGGTTTCCTTGAAAAAAATAAGGTTAGTTTGGACCAAGATGGTGGTAGTGGCAAAACTTAGTTACAAGAACATTTTCTAGGCATCTTGAAAACTAGAAGGATGAATTTGCATAACGTTGAAGTGGGAAAGACTATAACAAGTTTTTTAAAATGATATCTCATATTTAAGTTTTGAGTCTTGATTGTTATGGATTATAACTGCTAAAAGAAGGAGGAAAAATAACATTTTACTAAAATATGAGTCCATACAAGAGGATGAATTTTTTTTTAAAGATTATTATGACTATGCAATTATTAAAGTAATATTTTTCTTAAATTTTATATGTAAGATTTCTAACCAAACAAAGAGAAGTAGTTACGCAATGTGAGTAATAAGAACTGAAATAAAAGATAGGGCATAGCTATGACAGTTATTGTATGGGGTCTACCCAATGCTAAATGCAAAGGCACATAATAGATAAACATGAACATTATGAGCTGTCCCGTAATAAATCCAGTTGTTGCTGACATTTTCTTCTCGATTCCTTCTTCCACAAGTCTAACTCGAAGAAGGAAGAGATAAGAGGGTCCTATGAAAAATGTGGTCATAAATCCATAATAGAGTCCGACCACAACTATCGAATTCATTATCTTCATGCATAAGAATACTAGATTCTCTAGTATAAAAGATTTAAAAATCATCTCAAACCTCTCTTTTTCTTTTCTATTGCAATTTTTGGATTATTATATAACGATTTTTCAATTTTCAATTTTGCATCATTTTCCATTTATAGAAATAGATAGACTAGAAATTACCTCACAAAAGAATTCATTTAATTAGGAAAATGATTTTGACTTTAATGTTGTGTTTGATATTAAGAGAGAAAGTATATAGGTGAGAAAAAAATTAAGAAAAATTTATAAAAAAATGTGAAAATAAGAATTGTTATATTAGAAAAAAAAATAGAAAATAAGTATAGAAGAAATAAGAAAAAAATAATTAATTGGGTAGACTAATTAAATAAATTTGAGTTCTATTTTTATTTTTAAATAAAAATTATGTGCCACTTAAAAAATACTTAATTTTTAAATAATTGTCTTGATCAAGTTATATTATCCTTCACAAATACTTATGATGTCCAACAAGTGGTAAATTGGTCAAAATATAATAAAAGAATTTGTATAATAGTAATTGTAAATCAGAGATAAATATGAAAGATTTTATGAAAAATTATAAGTGTTAATTTCAAAATCTTAAATTAGGTAAAGATGAATAAATATAAAGAGAAAGATCTATAATTCTATACGACTTTAAAATTTTAAATTAAAAATAGTATATTTCTTATATGAGAGTTGACTCATGAATCATTATTTTTAAAAACTCAAATTTTATATGTAGTATAAGGACCATAGAATTTATTTTTTTCACTTAGTGAAATTGAAGAGTTCAAACATATTACCCATGTCATTGTCGTTTATGTTTAATATTTGGACCACTTGCATGTGCAAGTTATCATTTAACCATCTATGTACTCTTTTTTTTCTTTACTAGGAAATGGAAATGGTAAAATTGTACACAACCACTACTAAATTAACTATATTCTTATATAGTTGAGAACTACTCTTTTTCTTATTCTAAATTTTCATTAATGTTCCATGGAGAAACCTATTTTAATTTCAATTTTTATTTTCTAAAAGTATTTATAAGAAAATTTGTTCATAATTATTATGAGTGGAGAGAAAGAGAAAGACATAAATAGGGTTATAAATAATCCTAATTCTTAGACTTGGACTTAAGAAGTATTTTTTATCAACAAGAAATAATAAATAATATGGATTATGGGTGACCCAAATGTTATACAAAATAAAATAAAAATGATAAATCCTTATGTTCCAACCTAAATTAATTTTCCAACAAAAATTGTCGACTAGCCCAAAATCCAAAAATATCGTCTACACAGAGCATACCAATAATTAATGGTTAACTTTGTCTCATTTACTCAATTTAGTTTAATTAAAAGTTTCATATTGAATTTTTTTTTAAATATATAAGTTTCAGCTTGACTTGTTAAAATCATTTATAACTTAATTGATTTAATTTTTATGAAATTTTACTTCAATTATTTTTCAAGCTTTTGCTTCAAAAAAATACTTTAATGCTAATTTACTAATAAAAAATACGCATAATAAACCTTTTCCTCAGAAAACTAATTCATATATTATAAAAAAAAAAAACTAGTATCTTGAAAATATAACTCTATAATAAAATATAAATTTAAAAAAAAAAGAGTAGTAACATTTAGATAAAGCATAACTATAGTAACTTTCATTCTAAACCTACACCAATTAATAACTATTATATATATAAATGAGTGAAATAACTGTAGTAACATTTCAATAAAACGTAAACTATCATATCTTTCTTTCTAAACTAACAAAAAATAAAATGAGTTATCTTATACACTAAAATTAACTTCAAGTAAAATAAATAAGAATTTAAAATCATTATTTCATTAGATCTTCTATAAATTAATTTATACATAAATTAATTTTAATTTATACATAAATTAATTTTAATTTATACATAAATTAATTTTAATTTATAAAGATTTTTTTTTTTCTTCTAAAAGAGTTTATTGAAAAATTTATCAAAAAAAAATCTTAAAAATAATTGAAACTTTGAAGCATAAGCTTTTTTAGCTTCCTTCCAAAAGATATTTATAAGCTTTGTAATGACATTTTAGGTGTAGTAATTCTATTTATAAGAACTAAATTAGAAGTTGACTATGGTTTCTTTTAATAAGATTCAATAATATGGTAAAAAAAATTAAATGTTCTTTGCTTTATGTTGGAGAAAAGTTCAACCCACATACTTTTTAATTAAGTGCTAAAATCAATAAAACATAAAATATGGTCATATTTTGTCTTTAAGACAAAAGTGTTTGTTCATAGTGCAAATTAGGTAAGACGTAAGTGTATTATCTGTCAAACGATATAACATTATGTAGTCTTGCTTTTATGTTTGATAAGCATTGTGAAACTCATATGATACACGATAGTCTTAAGTTAGCATAGTTTCATGACTATTCATATGTTTAATCTATATTATATTAGCATAGTTTCATGAATATTCATATGCTTAATCTATATTATAGAGAATGTTAGTCTCTTACATCTAACCAAGGAGATCCAAAAAAGCTTATATTACATCAATGATCTCTTGAAACTTGAGTTGAGCTATTTTGCTTCAACAACTTTCAAGTGCTTTCTTTGTCAACCTCGAAAAATCATTTGCTTCGTACAACTTTATCTTTTTTACAAGTAAAGGCACTCTGTCCAAGAAGTGATAAGTACATCCAAATATCAAAATGTTATTAAAGAAGAGAAAAACATTTAATGCATGCATGAAACACATTTAACGCATCTTCTACGTCCAAGCTCATCAGACGCAAGAAAGGCATTTAAGTGAGTATGAAGTTGTTCAATAGTCAAAAAAGAATTTGCAACAACTTGTTTTCTTCTGTGCCTATATAAAATTCTTCATCAAGAAGAAGAACAAGAGAGTTTGCATTGCATAAGTGAAAAAACATTATCAAAATCTTTTGAGCCCTAAAATAACTTTACAAGAAGACTGTTGTGTCTTTTTAACAAACCAGAAAAGAAGATTTAATTTTGTAAACATCAAAAGATGTAATCCCTTTCTAGTGAGAAAATCTCATGATCTTTTAATCACACCCCAAAATAATTTCTTTGTCTAAATTGATATTAATTTGTTAAACAATAAATGTTAGTCAAGAGTGACTTATTGTTAAACATACATGTTAGTCAGGAGTAGCTAGAAGCCAAAAAAATACTCTTGTACCTTGCAAGCTAGTGAAAGTCAAACAGTTGTTTGAAAACTAGACATAGTTTGTGCTGTCAAATAAACTAGTATAAAAATATTTTGAGTAATTTTTTTTCTTCCTTTACCTTGTTCTATTACATGTTATAATTGTTACACTGATTTAAGAAGGAAAAGTTTTAGAATTTAGTTTGTAAAAATTATTGTTAATCCATCTAACCAATAAAAACATATTGTCTTATTACACTCTTTCATATGATACTTAAGAAAATATGCCAAAAGTTTTTAAAATATAATTTAATCATCCCTCGTATGTTTTTTTAGTATAACTTTATCTAATAAACAACTTTTTACAAACTTATTTTCACTATTCACAAGTAATAATAAAGAATAATAATATTAGAAGGTTCAAAATTAAAGATCTATTTTTTATAAATAACATGCAAATAATATATTTTAAAACATAAATAAGACATTGTCTATGGTAAGAACAATAGATAACACAACGTTTATATATTAAAGTAAACAATATAGTTTAGATTATACAAAGCAACATGAAAATAGAGTCAAATGCTTCAATGACCACAAATTTTCTATGTTGTCTTTTCATTATTTATGAAGAAAGAGACTCCTCACAAAAAAGTAAAGACACAATGTATTAGATAAATGACCATCAAATCTTGAGTTTTAAAAGTAAAGATGTGGATGGGGAATGTGTAATCATAATTTTTTTTTTTGTCTTTATTAACAAGTATAGAATACCACCTCAAACATCTTAACTCATTATTTATAATAATCATTCATAAAACACTTTAAAAAAACTGTGAAAACTGTTTTATCCTTTCTATGAGTACTCTAAGTAAGAAATATGAGTTTATATTTCATATTTGTCTTTATCAAACATGGTTAATAATATTTTTTATTTCTTAAGAGTGAGTACCCCAAATAGGTTACTAGATAAATAAATACTTGAGGTACTTGATTTAAGAAGGAATAAAACCAATACTAATACTTTTGGACAAAAATAAATTCAATTAGTAATATTTTTCCATTAATAAATTTATTTAGTCACTTAATTTTAAAAAATAAAATAAAGATCACTATCAAATATGCATACCCACCTCATTAACACAATAAATAATTAAAATACTATTATCCACCAATAACCATTTGTTGTTCTCTGATATTTATTTTCATCAACATTCGCGAAAATAATGATAATGTTTTCATTAAAAAGGCAAATTGAAAATCATTACAATAGATTATATTATAAATTTTTAATAATATATATAGTATGCAATCGCTTGCGTAAAAAATATATTTTATATATATGTAATTTATCATTTTATGAGAATAATTAATTAGACAAAAAATGTTTTATTACTATTTATGTTTTAAGTATTATTGTGATAATAAATAATTAAAAATTTATCAAAATAATATATATAATAAAATAGTTATTTCACTCACCAACTCAGTTCCACTCTAAATTTATTTAATTTAAATAATTTTTCTTTTTACTCATTTTTTTTTTTACTTTCCATTAATCATTCATTGTGTTATATGGAACACTTCCTTTTCTCTCTCCATTCATTTGACCGTCCTTTAATTGGTTAAAATGTCATTCGTGACACCTTTTAGCATAAAATGTTTGGACCATATTGTACTATTTTTTTTTAGCACCAAATAGTACTATTTATAAAAACATGGATAATTTTATTTAACAAGTGATTAATAATAAGTTAATATAATTAATACTATAAAATTGTTATAGTAGTTAATATTAACTAAAACCATGTTAATCACATTAGATATTTCAATAATTCATAAGGGTGTTAATTATTTATTAAGTTAACCATTGTTGATTATTTTAATAGCTTCATTACATTGTTAACCACATCAATAATGATATACAATCATAATTAGGTACTAAGCATCCTCATATTAGTGGTAAGATAATCATTTTATACATGCTTACTTATTCATGTGCGATACAATAACAATTTACTTTAGACATATTTCAATAAAATAAGTAAAATATTTATTGTGTTCTAAATTCCCATTATAAAATTTCATAATGTAATAATTATTGAAATAAGAGAGTATTATGTATTTAAATAGGCTAATTATCTTTTCTTCTTAATCTTTTTTATTTATTTTAATTTTATTTAATTAAATGTTTAATTTTTTTAAGTATTTTTTTTTTCAGATTACTATTTAATTTATTTTTCATTTTCAATTAGTAAATAAATTTGGGTTTTCTCTCTTTCATCTTTTCCAATTCACCACTTGTTGGTTAACTAGCTTTTGAGAGAGAAAAAAAAGCAAATTAACTGATAAATTAAAAATGATTAAAAAGAAAATGAGTCGAAAAGACATAAATAACAATTCAAACAACATAATACCTAGACTGAATTAAAAAAATTATGACCATTTCAATAAAAAAAAAATAGTGAAATTTATGAGTTAATTAATTAAAGCCTAATTAAACTCATTTTTAATAAAAAAAACAAATTAAATATAATAAATAATAGGATAAGAAGGTGAAAAATTATTTTAATAACATTATATTATATTATACTATACTATTAATGATATATATCACTGACCTTTATGATTAAATGGTAGAATATGATGGAAAAACTTTGAAAACAAAAATGAAAGATGTATTGTTGATGAGTGATGAAGATAAACCAAAATCTGGTTGAACTGAAGATTACACTGCTGAAGAAGAAAGCAAGGTTTTGATCATCTATGACAAACACATCTATAGTGATAAGGGCTATTGATTGGATCATTCCCCTCCACAGGAACCTGCTCAGCTCTGCACTTGTACTTGCATCCTTTACATTCATTGTAAGTGCAAGTTGGTGCTGTTGATCCAATCATAGCTCTCCATGATTTCCTCATTCTCCATGCCTCATTGCCACCCTATATACCATTCCACAAACACTTAGGAAACAAAAAACTAAACAAAAGGAGTTCTTCAATTTGATCATATAACCTTTATTCTTTGATCTCTCTGGGGTGGAGAGGACTCCAACACCCTAGCTTCTGTTTCATTAACTGCACCAACAATAGTGTGACAGATTTTGAGTTTTGATTACTCCAAAAAGTTGAATGCCAAAAGGGAAAGTACAATGGCACACCCTTTTGCTCTAACTAAACAAAAAATGCTTGAGAATATGTAACATGCAACAGAAAGCATGTTTCAGCATCTTAATAGGAAAAAATCATTAGAATAAATAGATAACAGATAAAAAAATGTATGAAGATATTAGAGCACAGAGAGATAAGGAAGTGGAAGCATTAGGATGAAAGAAGAAATGAAGTTGTGTAAAAAGAACAAGAACATTTGCATGAGCATGACCTTGTAATTGTTGAGCAGCAAAAGTGAAGGCCAAGAGTATGAAGAAGAGTTTAGCTAGTTTGGTGAGTTGCTCCATTGTGCGGCTGTGTGGTGGAAGAGTTTGAAGAGGGTGTAAGCATAAATGGAGAAGGAGAAGGTGTTAGAGAGAGAAAGTGAGGAGAGAGAAAGTGAGGAGAGAGAAAGGTGGGTTGATAGCAATAAAAAAATAGGGTAAAACCTGCAATGTGACAGAGGAAGATGATGAAGAGAAAGCATAACCGACAGATAGCCCATTGTGACAAACTCCTGAAAAATTCTAGACTCAACTGCAATTACTAGATTGCCCATGCATAACTTGAGTTATTAGATTTGACTTTTTTCAACTTAAAAAATAAATATATATTATTATTTCACCCACATAAATATCTTTTTTACACAACAAATGTGAAATTTGTTAATTTTCTTTTAAATTTTTAAAAAATTTGGTTCCAGGTTTAATTATAGAATAAAATTTCTTTTACACTGTAATAAAAAAAAAAAACCACTCTATAACTACAATAAAATATTATATTATAATAAAATAATAATAATTTTTTTGAATGTGAAGTTGATAAAAATGGTGTCATAATATATTTGTCTTTTAACATTATATATAAAACAAGAGCAATAAATTTATTATCTTTAAATTTGTACGATTTATTAGTGTTGAATTTTTTAGTGTTGTTCTAATAAATTTATTATCATGATGTTTTGGATTAGAAATGTTATTTTATTTTCTTATACATAATTTTTATGATTTGTTAGTGTTGAATTTTTAAAATATTTTTTCTAAAAGAACATGTTGACGAGGAATCCTATTTTTTAAATAAAAAAAATTATAGTATAAACTTACTTTTGTATCTAAAATGAAGTTAACTTCCAAAGGATAAATTTTCTAAAATATTAAAAAATGTTATGGGTGTGAATTATAGTTGAATTTCGGTGAATGTGATGTTGTCATCTAAAACATTAAATTAATGAAGTTTCCATTTTCCATAAACCGACACACAATAAGTAAGTGCACAAAATACGAGCTTAGGAAGATGGTGCTTCTTAATTTTCTTTCTTCCATTGATCTATTTTCTCCTCATTTAATTATACCCTTCATCTTTAAAATCTCATAACAAAAAAAAAATTATAAGATCTTTGTTTTAATAATTTTAATAGTATACGTTTGTATGATTTATCTCTTAAACTTATAATCCTTCCTTACAATGAGAATTATATTCATTTTTATTGTATGAGTCATATATTAAGTCATAAATTTAAACTTATAAAAAAAATCATTGAAACATGCTTATATAAAAATAAAATTAGAATCTTAAATAAAATATTGAGACATAAGAATAAAAAGTTATAAAAATATCTTTAAAATGATGTGACACAATAAAAACATCTTCTGAACCAAGATCTACATCTTACAATTGAACAACACAAATAATGTTTCAAGATATAAAAAATATATATATTTATTTATCTTAAAAGTAATTTTTTCTCAAAATATTAAAGAGTAAAATATCATTAAAGCAGGTTAAATAAAACTTTTATACTGAAACAAATGTTACAATAAAATTTTGAAAAATAATATGACTTAATAAGACTTATTAAAAGAAAAATAGTAAGATTCTATTTCTGAACTCTCTAAATAAAATAGAATGTGGTGAAGGTGTATATTTACTATGGTGGTGTATGACTAACGTGTGGGACAATGAATGAAATGCCCGACAACTTATGGCCAGGGTTGAGCCACTCATTTCTTTTTTCAATCATTTTAATTCATTCCTCCCTTCTTAGGTTATATTAATCAAGTTTAGTGTAATTAATAAGCTATCTCAGGCTGTTAATAAAATTCGTACTAATTTAAATACGAATATTAATATTGACTTAAATATTGGAAAATCTTTTATAATATATCTTCTACTCTTAACTAAAAGTTGAAAGTCGAAGATTAAAACTTATTAGTAATTAATTTTAAAGAACATTTAGAACGTAGATTAGAATTTGTCTACAAGAACATATATTTATATGTTTACTATAAATGTTGTAATATGCATATGAAAATATTTTAGTAGCTTTTTTTTTTCCAGCACTCTCCACTAAAATACTAATATTTTTTAATGATTAAATATTATTTAATATTAAAATAATTTTATTATTTGGTGAGAATAAAATATTCATTCATATAAAAATAAATTTTTAAAAAAATATTCATTATCCGAATAAAGTGTTTAAAGATAATATAATTTTAAATTAGACACAATTCATATTAAATATATTTTAATTTATTTGAAATTGTGAAATTTTTTATCCAGAGGCATGGATATCATAAGAGTTATATGTAGAATTGTGATTAGTAGATTTTTTTTTCTAATGTGGCAAACGAGTAACATTGTAGTGAGAAAATGAAATGATGTTAGGAATATTTTAGAGTATTGGTAGTTATATTATGTAATTGCTTTTGTTTAAAATAAGTTCATTTTTTTAATATTTTATTTAGATAAGATTGTAACGTTTTATTATATTATGATTATTAATTACATTTTAAAAATAATTTTTTATAATTTTTTAATAAAATTAAGATATGAGATAAAAATTCTTATATAAATATAATTTAAAACTTATATATATATATATATATATCTTTATTATTTAAAGAGAAATGATGGTTTTATTTATTTACAACCCTCCCTTTTTTTATAGTACTACTTCATTTATATAATTGGTGGGAACATGTTGATTAACAAATTGATGTAAATGGTGAAAGACATGTAAAACGTGATTATTATTAATTTTTTCAAAATAATCGATACTTCTATGTTTGAGACAAATGTTAAGGTTGATAGTTATGTCTCTCTAAAAGTAATCGAATTGATAATGATATTCATATTCCAGTTGATTCCTGAAAAATTGTCAACGAAAGAGAATGAATTTGGAAATTTTGGTATTTTCATTCATTCAAATTGATATTTTGATTTTTACCATATTCAATAGATAAAAATAAGAAAGTGAGAAAAATAATTATGTAAAATTATCTAATACTAAAAACAAAAACAACACACACAAAATAAGGGAGTAAGAACAAATATTATGTAAAATAATCTAATATTAAAAACAAAACAACACACACCCCCCACACACGCTCGCCCAAGAGACACACACAAATTTATTTAATCTTGAGTGATATTTACTCATTTGAATTCCCAAAGTCAAACATCCAACTACACTTTCATCAATTTTATTTTATTTTATTAACACTACTAGAATAGTGACCGAAATTAGTGACTGGAAAATGTTGTCACTATTAGTGAGCAAATTAGTGACCGGAAAATGTGGTCACTATTAATGACCAGAGTTATTTTTATGATTTAATTATTGAAGTAGTGACTACAATTTTAATCACAAAAATTCAATCACAAAATCGATCACCAAATTTGTCACTAAATAGGTTACAAAATCGGTCACAGAAAATCAGTAACAATCGATCATATAATCAGTCACAAGATTAACCATAAAAAATTATTTACAATATTGATAAATATATCATTTCACCTCAAATTAACTTTAATAATATTAATAATAATTACAATAATATTAATAACAATATTAATAATAATAATAATACTAATAATATTAATAATAATAATAACAAAGTTAATATTATTAATATTAATATTACATAGATTATTATCAATACTCACAATAGATGTAAAAAGAACATATCACATCGGTTACATGAGAGAACCGATGTTATATGTGCTGTTTTAAAATTTTAGGTTTCGCGTTTTGACGTTCATTTTCCTCTCGCGCGTTCATTTGCTTTCTCTTCTCCCTCATTGCGCTATGTACTCACGGTTCTTTACATTTCTATTTTCGGTTTGGTTCTTTGGATCTCCGGTGACATTGACGCCGTAGTAGATGATTTCGTTCTAGTATGTTTTTTTTTTAAATTATAGATTGGAGAAATAAAAAAATGTTACATATTATATTGATTAAAATTTTAACCCATGTAAAAAGAGACATATTACATCGATTCCAGACAAGAAATGATGCAATATGTCCTGTAGAAGTCAATATATAAAATAAAGATGGATTATTACATCGGTTATAAAGTCGATGTAAAATGTAATTGACTTTCTATATCATTGGCATTTACATCGGTAATGGAATTGATGTAATAAATTTTCTAAAATTGATGTAAACTGTATTATTTGCTCTAGTGATATTGTGGATTTTTCTAGATACAAGAACATTTTTATTCATTATTTGACTCATAATTTTTTATGACTCTTCTACCTGAATGCTTTTATGGAAGTGACCTCTCCTATCTAGATAAACTATGTAATATTTTTTCAATACAATCATAATTATCATAATATTTTCCTAATGAATGGAGTTTGCATAATGTGGTTTGAAATCTATTAAATGTACTTTATATTTTTCATTTTCTTCCATATTAAACAAATTAAATATCAAGCTAGTAAAATTTATTACATAAATAAAATTTATTATGCATATTACATATATTAAATTTTTTAATAATTATGAGTTATTTCTTTAGAACCGATTACGACTCAATTAGTTATTAAAAACATTGAATTACATTGTACTATTTTTTTTTTTTCATTTATCAACTTTATATTCATAAAAAAAATTTAAACTGCCAAATTAATCTAAATCGAATAAAAAAATTAAGTTGGTTTGATTTAAAATTTATCTTATATTCAATTTGAACCACACATTATTAAATACTATTTTTCCTTATTATCAGCTTTACAATAATCTCAACCCACACACACAAAAAAAAAAGAGTAAGAAATTCTAAAGATATTATTTCGCTTCTGAGTCGTTTTAAAACTATCACTTTTATAAAATATAACTGATAATTGATATTATATAAGATACAATATAAAATACAATAACATGCCTTCAAGTAATATCTAACATTTAATATAAAATATTATTTATCTAAGTATTTATATTTTCCTTGTGCAAATACTTTTTACTAGTTGTAGTTTGCATTTATCTAAAAATTGTAATAGGTCCATTAAAAGCTTTTTATAAACAAAGTATATTACAAACCCTTTACAATCAATATTCATACATTAGTAATTCTATAATATTATAAATTAGCATAATTAAAAAAATGATATTCATACATTATTAATTCTATAATATTATAAATTAGCATAATTAAAAAAGAAACTAATTTTTAAGTTTTTATTTTTATTTTTATTTTGTCTAGTACATTATTAACTAGATCAAACATCTTAAGAATATTCGACATAATATCTTTAATACATATTCTTCATATTGATATTGTTAATTTATATGTGTGACTAAATATTTATGGATGATCTGGTAATGAATGACATTATAAACTCTCATTAGGTAATTCTAAATGACTTCTAATACTACCGTAAGTATAACTCAATCTTACCAAACCAAACTTGTAATATAAGGTTTCTACTAAGAATTGATTTTATATCTAATAACCATGGAATCTCAAACAAAAACATGTGAATTAATAAAACAAAAATTAAAATAATGTAACACTTTCAATTTTAATGAATAATGTGACATTAAGTTCTGAATCATTCATTATTCCAATATTTTTATCTAAAAATAAAATTAAAAAAGCACCATGTGAAGCTCACATTAATGAAACATGGTGTCAACTTCATCTAGAGAATGACATTGTTGTCGTCTACATCATCATCTGAAAAAAAGCGTCTTCAAACTCATTTCTAGAGACATCTTCATACAATGGACACACATTAATGTTTAGGGTTTGAGTCCATCATTGATGCTTCATTGTCAACATATGAGGTGTTCAGATCAATGTCCCTAGGCATGATTGCACGTCCTGAAGAGATAAAAAAGAGAGTGATATTTAAAAGGTGATAAATGCTTATAGAAGCTATGTTTCAACATGGCTTAGAAAGAAAAATAAAGCAAATTAGTATTAAAAAAAATAATTATAACACCTTGAATCAATTTGTCTCTTTCTTCTTCATTGCCTCCATTGTTTGAGACATGTTGGGTTCCACCCTTTGTCAGTCCTTTGTTTGATGCTTCGTTGTCATTGACATTGGAATCAATGTATGGAATGTTGAGATCAAGATCCAAAGGAAAGATTGAAAAGTTTGTATCTAGTGAAAAACACATAAAAAAGTTGTTATTAAAAACATTATAAATCCATACATGTGTTTTTTAGAAGGAAAACTTAATCTTTCAAAGAAAAAGTTTAATAATTTATTTTATGATATTTTTTCAATTTTTTTATTATTGTAAATATTCTCAATTTCATTTATGTTTTCATAAAAGTAATCAATGTAATTTTAATAAATTTATTGTGACAATTATTACTTTGTGTCACATATTACTTTTCATTACCTGGTTAATTTTAATTAATAATATACCCGTTATAAGAAAATAATAAAATATCAACTAATTTAAAGACAAAAACAATTAATTATTTTATTAATTAAGTTAAATATTATCTAAGCGCTGACACCTCAAGTATTACTAAAAAAAAAAATACAAGTAAAATATAGGAGACTAAATCAAAACTCATATATAAAACAACTTAAGGAAAACAATATTTTGGTAATTTATACCTATTAATAAAGAATTTTAAGAGAAGACTAGATAAAAGTCTTTTATACCAATGAAATTGTTCTTTATAAATAAACCCTAAGTCAGCAAGTTTGTTAGCACGTGCATTGCTTTCACGAAAAATGTGAAAAATCCTAAATCTGATTTTCCCACATTAATCAAAGCAAGTGTTTCATCTACTATAAACTAAGACATTATTGATATCTAAAATAATTTCTCTTATTAATAAAAATTTATAAAATAGTTTTTAAATTGATATCTAACATTAGCTATCAAAATTTTAGCCACTAACCACTTTAGATTTTAAATTAGTCTTTAATTAGATTGGTAATTAAATTAGAATATAAATAATTAATAACTAAAATTTTATTAACAAATATTATATATCAATTTAAAAATTAGTTTATAATTTTTTATAAAAAATATAAATTACTTTAAATACCAATAATTCTTTAATCGATAAAATAATATATAACTTAGTCCATATTAATTATATTTTATCTCTAAATTAATTTATATTTAATTTTTTTAGTGATCATTTACTATTCATATCACATCTTATTATTATAACATTATTATCTTGTTTTTAAAATTATATTAATTTATTTTTAAAAATTAATTTAATAAAAGGATTAAATTAACTTGTTTTTAAAAGAAATAAAAACAAATAAAAGAATCTTCAAAATAATAAAATTAAATTAAAACATCACAATTTTAAGATAAAAGAAGACTATAAAACTATAAAAATATATATTATAAGAAATTACTACGAAAAGAATAAAACAAAAATATTTCTTTTATTCAATGCGAAAAAGCGATATAGAAAAATATCATTTTTATACATCGTAAATTTCATTAAGTCATTCAAACTTGAAGAGAGAGGACAAAAACTATAAAATAAACTAGTTTTTTTGTTAATTTTATTTTTCTCATCTACATAATAAATGTATAAATAATTTTATAATTAAATAATTATTTATTATTTTTTAAAATAACAATATTTTACTTTATTTCCATCTCTGAACAAGTACATCTTCACTAATTTCATTTCCTCAAGTCTTCTTTTTATTTTCACATTGTTTATGAAATAAACATCAAACTAATTAGTGTAGAAAAGAATTAAAAATGACACTACCTTGAGTTAATTTCTCACTATCTTCTTGATTTCCTCCATTGTTTGAATGATGTTGGGTTGCATGGTTTACAAATCCTTCATTGGAATCCACCATTGATGCTTCATTGTATGGGATGTTCAGATCAATATCCAAAGGCAAATTTGGAAATTTTGCATGCACTAAATGTATACAAAAATTAGATATTCAAAAAGTGGATAAAGCATATACGAATTCCATTTAAAAAAAGCACATAATTAATCAAAAGAAACAATAAATATTGAAAAGTTACAGCACCTTGATTGTTTGAATCATCTTGGTTTTCATGGTTAAGCAGTGTTTTGTTACAGTCCATGGGTGGTGTTACGATTTGAAGGGGATGAGAATTGTTGCAAGGAGCATTCAAATCAAGACCCGGAAGCATCTTCAAGAGGTAAAATCAATGGAGAATGAGAAAAAGAGAGAGATTAAATTGAACTTGAGTTTTGTTGGTATCTGCCATCACCAACTTCTAGAAAAGTTTTGGAAGAGAGGGGAAAATGAAATATTAATAGTAAATGAAGAAAGAGAAAAGAAATTAAAGTTTTTATTGTATGCTACGGTGTCACACGATTAGGTGATATTATGAGTTGATAGACTTTAGTGTTTGAGATTTTGAAGCTATAATCATTATAAAAAAAAAATTTAATGGGATTTATTTTTAAATTACTTAGAATTAAAACGTTCATTAAGTTATTTACACTATGTTACAGTTTCTTCTGCTAAATCATCTTTGAGAAATATGTATTTTAGAATTTTTTAAATTTCTGGAAAAATCTTTCAGAATTTCTCTTAAATAGAATGAGTTAAGAATCTTTGCAAATTATCATGAATTTCAAAACCTCCATAAAATACCAAAGGTTTCAAGACCTTCATAAAATACCATAAGTTTTAAAACCTCTATAAAATACTATGAGTTTTAAAATCTCTGTAAAATACCACAAGAATCAAAATCTCCGTAAAATATTATAAGTTTCAAAACATCTGTAAAATACCTATATGGTGACAAGGGATTAGATGATATTTTAAAGTTATAGACTTTAGTGTTTGAGATTTTGATGCTACAATGATATTAAGGTTAATAGCCTTTCATTATTCAAAAAAAAGTAGTTTAATTCATAAGGGTGAAAATTAAAAACTAGTATGTCAAAGCAATATATTCTTCTAGTTTAATACTTTGTGTCATATTAACTCTTACATGTATCAAATTGACAATAAAATAGTCATTAATGTGCCATGTTAATAAACTAATTTTGCTATAAGGAATAAACTAAAAGATAAATTTTATTATATATTCATTTTTAATTTTAAAGTGTATAGAGACTAATTAAAAAGCAATATATATATATATATATATATATATATATATTTAAAGATTTGAAAGATTATTTAATTTTTATATTAGTGATCAATGACTCTTTTTTAAAAAATAAGTATAGTGAATAATTTAAGAATTTTTTTTTTTAAATAAAACGTTTGAAACTAAACAATGTTAATATTTTGTAATGAGTGTATAAACTCCTTATATTCTATTATTAATTATATATAATATTGTCTATTAGGACATCTCATAAGAGTTTATGAAATTTTTTTCACATATTTATGACTTTATTGTATATTGAAAACATTTTTAATATGTTTTATTATAAGTTTCTAAATAATTTTTTATATGTAATAAATTAAGTTCAAAATGTATATAATTGTTTTAGTTTTGTATTTTAAGTTAATTTATCTTTTGTTTACTATTTTGATCATAATTTTTGTGTGTATATATTATTTGTAAGGACCAAGAAAATTTTATTGGAATGAAAGTGATATATTTTAAGTGAATTCTAAGTATGTTTTTATTTAAAATATAAAGGAAGGAAAGTGTAGCTTAGAAGTCTACGAGATCGCCGTTGTTGAAAACGGAGGCGATCTCTGACTTCTCTGGTACATAATCGCCTGTCGCCTAGAGTACACATGATCGCCAATCGCCTATGGTGTACATGATCGCCGAAAGTGCACTTAGTATGTGGTTAAGATGCTGGATCAACCATAGTGGGTTCCAAAAACCACGCGTATCAAGGTGTGGGTTGAGCCTTATATACGATGTGCATGCGAAGCTCTATGCTTGAGCATAAGAAATCGTCCTTAGTGTTGCATGCATGGGCGCACGAGGAGTAGTGCTGATCTATTCTTGGAAATGTGAAACTACCGACGTCACCAAGCCATGTGGAGGTGATACCTTGGATGTAACATAGTGGGATGAAGAACCTTCAGCAAGGCGTGGCGATGTGTCATCAGTCATCGCCGGGATGAGAGGCACATCAGTCATCGCCGGGATGAGAGGCATCGGTGGATGGTGGAAGGTCATCGCGCGACCAGGCATCGGTGGATGGTGGAGGGTCATCGCGCGACCAGACATCGGTGGATGGTGGAGGGTCATCGCGCGACCAGGCATCGGTGGATCTTGTTTCACACAGATAAGGTAGGACCCAGGCTCCCAGCATGAGCGTCTTGCATGCACGACACATAGTCAGGGAGAGTGCTTCAGAACAGTGGCTTCAGAGAGTTGGTATGGAAAGTGACCCAGAGTTGGTGTACGCAGAGACCCACGTGGCATTACTGTTAGAGGAAATGTACATGCAAGCTTCCCTGCAGAGTGAGTGGTGGTAGCGGCATTCCTGGGAAGGGTGGCTTAAGTTCAAACTTCAGTCTGGATAGGCAAGGTTGGAACGCTGCTTGAGTAGAGAGAAATTGAGTGAGTTGGCTTTAGCTCCCTGTTTCTTCCCTCTCCTTCTCCATACGTTCAGACGTCCTAGCGCACCAGTTGGCTATCGGCGACTACCATAGAGCACCTGGGAGGTTCTCTGCAAGTTCTCCAAACCGGACGCTAAAACAGAGTAAGTCGTTTCGCTCTGTTCTTCGAGTCGATCCTGCACTTGAGAGGGTTGCATCTGCATAGGCGTTGCATGTAGCTCTCTTGGCTTCAGGAATCGTCTCTGTTAACGTAGAAATGAGTGGTATAGCTAGTTTTGTGACTAAGGCTCCATGGTGCAAGTTAAGGCATCCTTGAATCTCGTTGGGTTGGAGCTCTTAGTGAAGTTTACGCTAGTCCAGGTAAGGGAAGCTAGCTTTATTTTCAAGAAAACCTTAAGCTAGAAGATTTTGATGTTGGGGCGACGTGGTCGCCGGTTTCAAATGTTATTGCATAATCCCCTGTTTTTGGATGTGATCGCCGGTTTTAATGTTGATTTCGAACTCCCCTGTTTTAGTATCGTTTGAAACTGTTTAAGATTGAAATGTGAAATGCATGTGATATTCGAAAATCTGAACCTTGGAATGATTGTTGCTGTGATTGGAATCGTTCATTTAAGTGTTATATGATGTGTTGAATGTTGTGAATATGGGATCAAGGCATAGTATTTTCAGGAAAGAAAATACCGTGTAAGATTGTGTAGAATGTGCATTGATCGGTGATTTCTATAATGAGATATCCTGACTCTCCTGATATAATGGAATCATATAGATGAAGTTATTCAGGCGTTGAGAGTCAATGGAGGTTCATATGTATGGGTAAGTGGTTTGAAAGATAACTACTTGACCTGTTGTATGGATTAACCCTGTCATACTAGGAGAGTGATGAGATTGAGATTGAGATTATGTTTATACGCATAGCTGTGGGAACTTTACAGCAATGTAGTATGACAGGTGCAGATCTTTGAGTCTAATCAATGCACGAGTCTTCCGGAAGTAGTGTCAAGTGTCTATGTGTGATGAGTCAGTGGAAGTCTGACGTGAGAAATGAGAAACATTGAAATTTGATAGACACTTGAGGAGATTGTAAAATGTGTGATTTCTTGAGGGATTTTATGTGGGTGTTTTAAATCTGTTTTATATTGGTTTAAAATTTCACACTTAAAGTTTTTTTTAGGTTCAAAATATCTAGCTTACCCTGTGTCTTTGTTCTGTGGCTGTTTTCTTAAACCTGTGATGATCGTGTATAATTTACACGGGAGCAGATGATGTTGCAGGAAGTAGAGCTCCTAAGTGAGTGGCCGCCAGAAAAAGATCGCCTGTTTTTCTTTTTATGCTGTACTTAGGATTTATTTTGAAACACTTGATGAAGATGTATTAAAGCCCCTATAAGAGGGATGTTTCTCTTTGAAGATACAATGTATGGGATGATGTATTACATATGTTAATTTTATAAATTAATGTTTTACGCTTATTCTAGTATATCAATATGAAAAGGAATTGAGGGGCGTTACATTATTTTTGATTGATTCTAATTGTATTGACTTCTATATTTTTAGAACTTTAAAATGCACATATAGTTTGTTAGATGTGGAGTTTTTAATTATTTTTTATGATTTTTGAAAGTTGAGGTTGAATTTTTACATATGAATTTATGCATATTCAAGTTTTTTTTTATAATTTAAACTTTTGTAATTGAGTTTATAGATACATTGAGCCTTAATTTAAATTTTGGATATTTATTTTACGATATTAATAGAAATAAAATTAGGAGTTGATTGAATCTTAATTTGATAATTAGATATGATATAGATTGAATCATATTTTGATTGGATTCGTATATTTTGGTTTAATGATATTTCTTCAATTGAATAGATTAATTGAACTGGTTAACTATTCAAACTCAAATCTAAATATTTCAAGAACTATGTATGAATTTTAAATCTATAAGTTGATTTGTCATCTTCTTATACTTTTGTTTTTCCAATTTGTTTTATTTTCATAATAAGGGAGATTAAATAAAATTGTTCGTTTCTTCCAAATGTTCTTCTTAATGAACATCTTTTGTGTCTTTTCAAATATGATGTTAAAGTTCTTTACCTGCTCCTATACGTGTTCACTAGTAAGCATAGTTTTACTCACACTTAATAACTTTAATCACAAATTTTTTGGGTTGTAATCATGAATATATCCACTATTTTAATTATAATTAATTTAATTGGGCTAATCTAAGCCTTAAGTGTTATTTATGCTAATCTAATGTTTTTAGTCGTAGTAAATGATCTAATATTTCTTAGAGTAGACTGACTGACTAGATGGTTTAGTTGATGGAAACCCATCCAGTCACAACACCCATAGAATAAGGAGGATGAAGACCTAGAGTATTGTTAAGGACTTATTAACACATATGGGCCTAATTGGACTTTTGTCTATCTTTTGTAGACCCAATAAAAAAGACAACTCTAGGATAAGGAAATGTACAAAGTATTTTAGAGAAGATCTCCAAACCATGAAAGAATATTAGAGCCTTGGTCAGAGGACTACAAAAAGACTAGAGCTCAACAGGCTTCAGCAAGACCAAATGAATATATTTTTGGTCAAGATTTAATTTAAATAATTGTATAAAGTTTAGGATTTTATTTGGACCATCTATTAGGCTGTATTTGGGCTAATAGAAGAGTGAGTGTGTATAGTAATAAAATGGGTGTGTATTGTAAGGTGATTCACCACTTGGCATGGGAAGCATAGACGTGGCATGAGAAACATGAATGTTCACATGACTCTTCCTCAATGGGAAGGATCCCCACCAATTAAGAGGTCACATTTGTCAACATTTCATTTGAGGGGAATCTCTCAAATGAGAGAAAGACACTTGTCAACCTCTCATTTGAGAGGATCATGAGCATGAAACATGTGACGCCACTTGTCACCTTGGCAATGTAGAGTTTTTAGGTTAAAATTATTATTTTAGACATCCAAGTATCCTATAAATAGGAGTGCGCCTCCCTTTTATTTTTAACTTGAATTGAGTAAGAAATTTATGCCAAAATGTTGTCTCACTTGACTCAAGTTCACTATATGTTAGTACCAATTTGTGTGTCTAGCCTAGGACTCTTTAGAAGTTGGCATCATCTCTTCTAAACCTCTACTTCCATAAATCAAATCCATCTTTCTAATCTAAATTCTACCTTATCCAACTTCTATATTACCTTCATTGAATCCACACAACATTTCAAACTCCAAAGCAAGCAAGGATTTAAGACCGGGTTTACATCACTAGGGGTTACATGGAGTAGATGGTCCAATGGCCCATCTGTCAAGACTAAATAGAAGAAAACACCTCAACAACATCAAGTGTAATGAAGATAAAGGTGTAGAAAAATTCTGATGCGAATAACATATACTAGATGGTTTGATAGAGGCATTTGATAAGCAGTTTGAAGGAAGCATTTGATAGACGGTCTGAAGAAAGCATCTACTGTTGCGAGTGGTCCTGATAAAGCGAAAGTCCAAGTTGCTTATGGAAAGTTGGAAAATAAGAAATTGTGAATATTATTTAAGACTAATATATTTCCAAGATCCTTGTTATAGAAAAACCTATAAAAAGATATAAGCTTCAAGGGAAAATGGAAAATTCTTCACAATGAAACACATTTGAAAAACAAAGCATCATAATTCTATTAGTTTTCTTCTTTTCTTTTTGTAATTCATTTGTTTTGTCTTTGTATGGAAGGCTAAAATCTTTTGGGTTGATTCTCTTGTGATTTCATGATGAATTGAGGTTTTTGTTCAATGAAGGTTAGTTTTCTTAATTGTAATCAATTTCTTGTTTGCTTAATTCAAGAGATACAAGATAAACATTTCATGAGTAGATGCTTGGAGACAAGTAAGATAATGAATATGTTAGTAGATGCTTGTTTTGTTGATAAGTTATGTTGAATTTGATTAATGCTTATTTGATTAAGTTTGACTCTGTATGAGATTATCTTAAGATAATAATGACGAAATCACTACCAAATGAACTGCGAGTTAACCTGCTTTCATTATTGTTTTAGGATCATCTACTTTACTTTGGTGTTAGACTTAAGGTTAAGTGGCCCTATCTATATTATCATATCTTTGGTGTTAGATGGTCTACACTAAACTATTTCAAATTTGATTGTAAAACGACAACATTCATTTATCGTTATAGGGTGTCAATGCAACTTCATCCTCCTAACATCCATTAAATGTTTTCTTCAATCTACGATATGAATGACTATAAACAAAGAACTTTCAATGCCTAGTGTACAAGTCGTTTGCCCATGCTTCAATTTGATATAACTAGTGTTTTCTTCACATAAAGGACACAAATAATGACCTTTCACACTATAACCATTCAAGTTACCATATGCTTAAAAATCATTTATTTTGTAAAATAACATTACACGCAACCTAAAATTATCTTTGCAGTATGCGTCAAAACATCCAAAATTGTTTCCCACAACATCTTCAAATCATTAATTAAGTGCCTAAGACACACATCTATATCATTTCCTGGTTATCTAGATCCTAAAATTATCATAGACAATGAAGGAGGCAAGTTGTAAATTACCAAAAAAATTGGTCATGAACAGTGCTTACTACTTAAGTTCCCATAAGGATTCATATCATCTATAGTTAATCTAAGTCTAAAGTTTCTTGACTTCACACTAAATTTTGGAAATGTTTAATCAATTCTTTTCCAATGTGAAGAATCAATTGGATGTTGAAAAATTTTGTCACATTTTCTACCATTTGTATGTCATGTCAAGTTTTTTGCATCCACTTTAATGGAATTTTCTTTTGCTACCCCAATATGTAGAGATGACAATGCAGGTTGACTTGTCCCACATTTAGCTTGCAAAAACTTGGTTGGGTTGGCCTGATCCGCATACGGACCAAGGGCTAGTTTCGTTGGCTCGCCCCTGCGGGTTAGCCCGCATAAGCTAAACCTTTAAAATTTAAATGAGCTAAATAAAACTTAAATGATCTACCCAAAAATAATATTATCAACTACATCAAATAAATATATCAAAGTTACATCTTTCATGAACAAGGAGGCATAAAAATAAAATATTTAAGTTGATAAGAAACTACAATCCTTAATCATCGTCTTATGTTGACTTCAAAAACATCATTGTTCTTCTTCCATTTCAATAACATTGGATGTAACCTTGGAGAGTTTTCATCTTCCACTTTTTGATAATTATAATTTTCTCCATCATTTGCATACATTTGAACAATGAGAATGAACGAATTTAAAACAAAAATAATACAATGAGAATAGGAATAGTTAAAATAATTGAAGTATCCTTTGGAAATCCATGCTTCCAACTAGAAGTAAAAATAATTGTTTCCACATTCGAAGTCAAAAAGAAGATTCCTATACTTGTTAAGGATCTGAAAACCAATACTAAATGCATATTTATATGCAACTGTGGTTATAGGGATGCTCAACAAATTTCAAGCCATTAAAAGCAAGGTAATTGTTTCGATTATATCAGAAGAAACGTTATGAAATCGATTACTTTTCAAGTTTTCACCCAAAAATCAATACTCCAATTTTGTATTTTATAAAACATATAAGATCAAAATGATACCACCTTGCTTAAAATTGGACATGCACTCTATTTCAATTCCTATGTCAACATATATATATATATATATATATATATATATATATATATATATATATATATATATATATATATATATATATATATATATGCATTCATGATTTCTAGATAAGATTCACTCAAATTTCAATTCAAACAACCAACATTCATTTGTGTTTACTTTTCAAATGATTCATAATACAATTCAAATGCATTCAAGAACTTCTTTAACATGACCATCACCATGTACATTTCCAAATTATCAAAGTATATTATATACACACACACACACACACACACATATATATATACTTTTAAATCAATCTCAATCAAACCTTTCTAATTCACTCTACAATAAATCATGCACATTCACGTCTAGATCATCTAACTTAGAGTTCTATTGAAAATTAAAACTAGCTCCCCTTACAGAAGTAGGCATGCTCACAAAGAGCTCCAACTCCTAAATAAAATAGGGATAATCTAACTTGCACCACGGAGTCTTGATCAATGATCCAAACATATCACTAGGACTTTGAACTAACAAAGACTCATTATGAAGTCTAAAGGTACTACATGCCAACACGTCTACCTAGGCAAACAATACAACTAAAAACTATATCAAAGGAAAAATGAGTAAAAATGAACTCACTTTAATCAAAATTGTGATTGGAAAATTTTTCTCTATTAATTATTAGGAGTCCAAAGGTGGCCTTCGATCATTAGTCTAATGAAGGATGTAGCTAGAAATTTAGAGAGAAGACAGAGGATAAAAAAAAAAGAGAAAAGTTTATAAAGAGATGATGATTATATTAAAATGAAACTTAAATAACTAAATTTTTTATTTATATACATTTTTTTAATAATAAAATATTCAAGTACCCACTACTAGAAAAATCTATTTTAGCTGCAAAAAAAAAAGTGGGGGCTGTAAAAAAAGAAGCCACTATCATGGGTGAAGTTTACTCAAGTTGGACACAAAAATAAATGTCAAATATTGTGTCCACAATGGAGACCTTACTCACACTAAAAATTATTAAAATAATAATAATAATAATAAGTTAGTGTCTAGAATAAGGAAACAAAGTAGATGCAATGAAAAAAATTAAGTGACAAAATAATATTGAGTCTAGAATGGAGACACAAAGTGGATGTAAGTTAAAAATTATTAAAATAATAATAATAAGTTAGCGTCTAGAACGGGGACACAAAGTAGATGTATTAAAAAAATAAGTTGCAAAATGATACTACGTCGAGAATGGAGACACAAAGTGGATGCAAGTTAATATTATTACATTTAGCGTAGGTCTAGACGACACTAAGGTGACGTGGACATTTATTGTCACCTTAGGTTACACTAAGTTATTTAATGAGAAAATAAAATAAAATATTAAAACATTTTTGTCTCACATTTTCATTTTTTTTTTATATAAGCTTTCATGGTAGGCATCACTATGCAACCTAACATCTCAGCTAGGCTGACACCTCAAGTAACAACAATCATTTGCCATTACATGAAAAAAGTATTATTAAAAAAAATGAAAAAAGAAAGAAAATACAAAGATATGGGGGGACTAGACCAAAACCCATATGTTAACAAAAACGATACATAGACAGACCATACCTATTCATAAAGAATTCTAATAACAGACTAGATGGAAGTCTATTATACCAATGAAATGATTCTCTATGAATAAATCCTAAATTAGCCAACTTATCAGCACATGCATTTCCTTCACGAAAGATATGAGTAATCCTAAATCTGATTTTCCCACAGTAATTAAGACAAGTATTCCATCGATTACGAATCAACCACGGAACATTAGTCCTATCAGAAAATGCAGCACAAACCAAAGAAGAATCACATTCCAGCCAGACATTAGTAAGCCCCATCTTTTGAGCTTCCTCCATAGCATGTATAACACCATAAAACTCAGCAACAATAGCAATTTGAACATCAAGAAACGCAGAAAAAGCACCAATAAATTCCCCCATACTCCCTCGGAAAATACCTCCACAAGTAGCAAGACCAGGATACCCCCTAGCAGCCCCATCAGTATTAATTTTAACCCAGCCTGGTGAAGGAAACTCCCATCTAACAGGAAGAGGACGAAGAACTTTACCACTACGAGTATTAATACCAAAAAATTTAATCACGTTGAAATCCAACATATCATTCTTCATTGAAGCTTTAGAAGAATTTCCCACTAGACAAGTTAAATCTTTAATTACCGAAATAGCGGTAAAAACCTCAATCTTTTCCAGAAATCTAGCAAAATTCCTCATACGCCATATCATCCAAATTGAAAAAGTTATCACAACAAGCTTAATCAATTTCACCAAAGGACTACCATCACTCTTAATAAAAGAAAGAAGATCATCCTTATTAGAGAAATGAGAAGTAACAAAAATCTGCCGAACCCAACTCCAAATATGTACCGCATTAGAACATTCAAAAAATAAATGTTGAATAGATTCTTCGTGCTTTTCACAAAGCGTACACATAGAACATATATGCAGACCTTTATTCTGAATATGTAGATCTATAGGAAGCCTCCCATGAAAAACCTTGTAGAGTACTAGAGTTTTGGAAGGCGGAATAGATGAAGACCAAATGAATTTACCCCAACCCTGGGAACTCCTTGTTCCAAGAAAAAAGTCCTAGCCGATTTAAGAGTGAAACGACCAGATTCATCTAGAGTCCAATTAGGAATATCTTGCTCCTCCCTAACCATGATATGACTAAAAAAATGAGGCATCTGCTGTAAAGATAAAGGAATATTCCAATCACAACCTGTCCAAAACTGAGAGACTGTATCTGGAATGCTAGCACCATCAGATAACCTTGCAATATTTGCTAAAGAAGTAGTAGAACACCATTTATCATTCCAGAAATTAATAAAAGAACTTGCACCAACAGTCCAAGAAGTATAATCAAGTATAGTAGAATAAAACTGCTTAATTCCAGGCCAAAGAGATGAGGATCTATAAACCATTTTAAACTCGTATTTTGATTTAAGAACCCTGGCTTTCAAGAGCAAAGACCAAGGTTTATTGCTATAAGCAAAGTTCCAAACAAGCTTAAGGAGATACGCATAATTTTCATGCTGAAGGTTAATAATCTTCAAACCTCCATTCTCAAGAGGGGAACAAATCGTCGCCCAATTAATGGTAGCGATGCCTTTTTTCAGAATATCACCAGTCCAAATAAAATTTCGACACCACTGCTCAACTTGCTTAAGAAGTGAAACAGGCCATTTATACATATTAAAGCTATAAGTTAGAAATCCAGTAATCACCGTATTGACCAATTGAATCCTACCCATCATGCTAAGAGATTTACCTTTCCAAGATGCTAGCTTCAATTTGACTTTATCAGCCAAAGGTTGAAAAAATTGACACTTTGGAGCACCAACAAAGATAGGCACTCCTAAATAATTGAATCTCACATTTTCATTTTCTAACACTTTCAATTTCTCATTTCTGTCTTATACTTTCAAACTCATAATCCCGAAATTCCTCCAAAAAACCCTACGTCTTCTTCGTGGCCATATCGCTCTCCTTAATTTTGTTTTTCGCTTTTGTCTCCATGGCCATTTCACTCTCCTTAAGTGTATTTTACTCATATTTATTTCCCAGGTAGTGTCCCCAGTGGCGACAATTTACTCACATTTACTTTCTCATGTAGTGTCCCCAATGACGACAATAAGTTTAATTATTGTTGGATATCTCACATCGACTAGAGATTAGGACATTTTATAGTATATAAGTAGGTGCAAACCTCACCTTATAAGTCGATTTTATGAGATTGAGTTAAGCTTAAAGTCCACTTCTTAATATGGTATCAGAACCATTTCGAGCCTATCCTAGCAATTGTTTGTTGGGCTTATTAGGTCACCCGTTATTTGGCTGTTATCGGACCACCCATTATATATAGTCTCACGCACGAGTTGGTAGCCTCGATGTGAAGGGGGTTTGTTGGAGATCCCACATCAACTAGAGATTAGGACATTTCATAGTATATAAGTGAGTGCAAAACCTCACCTTATAAGCCAGTTTTATGAGGTTGAGTTAGACTTAAAGTCCATTTCTTAATAATTATTTAATTTTACATCCGTTTTAGTGTCCCCTAAACCTACGCTATAGTTAAATAATATATTTTTCTTTATGTAGGGTTAGCCAACACTACATTGTAAATTTGTGTCCCATTATAGGTCGTCTCTAATGCATAGTCACCAAAAGATTAGCTTTCATTTATTTCTATTAGAATGCTAAACCCACACTAGCTCCATGTAACGTCTCTCTTTTGCTTATTGCGTTGCTTTGGTGGGGACTCTACCATCATTATTTTTTGTAGTGACCATTTAAATTATACCACTTTTACTCTAAAACAATTTTCTAGATCCTTACAACTCCCCTTACCTAGAGGAGTGTTACCTAAACATTCCTTTGATACTTCTAGAGATCTAACGAGTGCCTTGGTAAATCACCGAATGTCAATCCCTTTTGCAATAGTATATATCTTATACAAATCATCCAATGAGGAGAAAAATATATATAAAATTCTTAATAAAAATTAAACTAGTTATCCAAATTAAAATTCTAATCAATTCATTTTGATTTTTTCTTGTTATAGGATGACAAAATAGACCAACTCGATTCATTTTGACAAATTAGTTGTTGACCTGCCAAAATAGAAAGAGACTAATGAAATCAAAAGAAACTCACAAATTGAAAACATTAATCCAACTCACCAAATTTTGACATTGGTTTGCACAAGATCTACTTTACCACCAGTGTCTTGCTATGCTGTCAAAGATGTAATATAACATAATAATAAAGTCTTAATTCTTTTCTAAACTTATGAAAACTTCAAATAAATTAAGTTTTAAAAAAGATAAAATCATGAATATTTATATTTTTTTATTTTTTTATTTAAAACTTATCTTTCAAAATTTTAAGTTTTATTGTGACTACTCATTAGAATCACGTTGAAACATATTTGTAAATAATTTAATTTTACTTCTTAAAAGCATGTATTCGTGAAGAAAAAGAAAATACCTTTTAAATGGAATTAATAGGATTTAAATAGAACTAGCATTTAATATTTTTTTTTTATGTAGACATCTAAACATTAAATAATTTCCTACCGTTTTCTTGAAACATGTGTTGGCAAATTAAAGAAATAGATTAATGAAATAAAATACATACTGATAGAGTTAATCTATGCCATTTTTTTTAACTATACTCATTTAAAAAAAAATTAGTTGAATAAACTTACTCTCACTTTAATTTTTAAATTAAATCTATTTACTTTTCACATGTTAAAGATTTAGTTTTTGAAGAACTGAATTCTCAATGATAAATAATATTATCATATTTTTTTCTTTCTAAATTTTCAAATAAAAATTTTAAAAATCAGGTCGAAATTCAAATTCCTGAAGATTTTTTAGAAGCTGAATTTTTACTTTGTTTTTAAAAAAACAAAATTGGGAAAACAGAAAATGAGATTGTTTTACGTTTAGAATTGAAGTAAGAATATATTTATTTAGGTAAATTTGTTTTAAAATGGATTTGTTTCGGTGAAAAATTTCTAATTAAATTAACCTTTAAAGGAAATATTTTAATATATATAAGTGAATTTTAATTTTAATTTATTTTGTTTTAAAACTAAACAATTTTGGGGCTACAGTTGATTATTTTAATTTCAAATTCTTGAATTCGTATATTGTAAAAAATGTAATAAGTTAAGTTATTAGTTATAATTTTTAAATTTTATATGTTCACAGTTCATAAATAAAACTATTCAAATAAAAAATACTAAATTTATTTTTCCAAAACATAATATTATGCTATAAAATTCTTTAAATTTTTTTTATCACATTTGATTATTTGATTTTATATATTATTGTAAACATTTATATTTACTGAAAAAAAAAATTATCAATTGTACGCCTTTAAAGAAAATACTAAGTAGAACAATAAATTTTAAATTTATCAAATTTATAAAAGACACATGCCCACACTTATACGAAAATAAGTATTAAATGTTTTTATTTAATTAATTATAAAAATTAAATAAACATAATAAATAAATAATTATTACAAATTTAATGTGTGCATTAAAATAAAATATTAAAGGAAAAAACAATGTTGTTTATTTAAGTACTTTATTTAATGATTTTGATGCAATTTAAATACAGGTAGCGTTTAATATATTACTCTCCTTTTTAATTGTCAGTTATCTCATAAAAAAATTATTCATTTTATTTATTTTAAAATTTAATTTTTTTTATCGTACTCTTAATTTAATTAGTGTGGATAAAAAAAATTAAATATGATAACAAGGAGAGAAAAATATAATAGTACGCATATTAAACTAAGAAAACTTAAAAAATTATAATATGTAATTTAATTAAAATTTATTAAAAATAAAAACATTAAATACTTTTTTTATTGAAAAAACCTTAAACAACTATAACTTTCTTCAAGTAATTTAGAAAAGAAAATCTTATAGAAGTTATAGTAAGACCTGTTTAGTCCTTTAAAAAACCAAAAAGAAAAAAAGCAGTAAATATATACATTAAATTATTAAATAAGAAAATGAAAATTTTCTTATTTAAAATATTAAAAAAATCTACTTATTTATCATTTAAAAATTCAATATCACATTAATTACTATTAATTATACTTTTATGTATCATTTAAAAAATTCAATATCACATATTAAGGTTTATTAATTACTATGAATTACTATTAATTACATATACAATTTTTGGTATTAGATAAAAAAAAAATTTAAAAAGATAATTGTACAACTATTTCATTAAAATGAAATTAATTTTTTATATTTTTTATTTCTGCAAAAATAAACCTTAAAAAGTTGAAGTTGGAGGGAATAAATAATCTATAATAGTTAATGAATACGCATGAAACTTCAAAGAGAAAACGTTACTTATAACATTAAAAATAATAATAAATAAAATGCTTATTAATTTTTTTGAAGCGTACATTAAAAGAAAATATTAAAAGCAAAACAGTAAAACATATTAAATGAAAAAAATATATATTAAAGGAAAACAAGTAATTCATATTAAATGAACCAAAATATTAAAGGAAAAAATAAAACATTAAATGGTAAAATTAATGAATTAATTTTTTCAAGTATTATCTTTTAATCTTCTTACACCATTTAATTTTTTTAAGAACATACTTAGACCATCTTATTAGTAAGTATTTCTATATATATATATATATATATATATATATATATAATTTTTAAGAATTAAAATTAATTTATAATAAAGTCTCATAATTTTATAAATTTTTGATTTTCTAGTTTGTACCAAATTTTTTTTTAATTTATGATTTTTTTTTGTTTTATTTTTTTCTCTTAATTTTTTTAAGTTAAGAAGTGATTTTAGATGGTGTAATAATTCAACGTCACTTAATAACATTTTAAATATATATATTTTTCTAAATTCATTTAGATATTTTTTTAAAAATAAAATTATAATTGAACTCAAAATTTTAATATAAATAATATCTTAAATATGAAAATTTAACTAGAAATATAATAGAAATTTGAAATCAGAACCAATATCAAATAAATAATTAAATTTTTTGAACAAGTTGATATAATTGGCAATATTCTTATAGAAGGGAAAAAAAGCAATTAATTCAAATATTGAAAAAGGAAAAGAAAAAGATGGGTCCACACCACGGGTTTCACTCTCTTTTTGTACGAATTTGAGGAAGAAAATGAAGAAAACAAACTCCACCAATTCCCCAAAATGACACTGCTGCAAGTTCCACCTCTGTGTTTCTAACACCCTTTCCTTACAAAACAAAAGCTTTTTCACACTCATTTACTTCTCTTTTGCCTCCTATATAATGAGGTGCTAGCTGTTTTCATTTCTTCATTCTCATTTCTCTCTCTTTTCATCTTTTTCATTCTGTCTCCTCTCAAAACATGACTGGGGTTTCTGAACAAGGACCTGTTTCTCTTGACCAGCTTAAGCAGATTATGAGTGAATTTTCCAAGGAGAGGGATTGGGAGCAGTTTCATAGCCCAAGGAACCTCCTTTTGGCTTTGGTATGCTTCTCTTTATTCACAACCCAAAAAATCTGCTTTCTTTTCTTCTACTTCTCACTCCACCTTGCATGAACATTGTTTCTTTCTGTCATTTTTCAACCCACCCATGTCAATTTTTGTCATTTTTTCCAGGAAGCCCATGCCAAATTTTTTACCTTTTTTTAATGTTATTTTGTTGGGGTGTTCACTTTGTGTTATAGCCTAGGAAAGGTCATATTTTTGTTGTTTTTTCACTTATTCTTCATCATGGGTGTTTGAGCACTGACCTAGAGGATGTTCGTTATTCTCATTTATGCATTTGGGTTGGGAACATTGAAATTTTCTTAAAGTTGGTTTCTTTTAATGTTGTTTTCTTCATCAGGGGTGTTTGAACATTGACTTAGCTGAGGTTGTTTGTTATATAGCTTCCTTTATGCATTTGGAAACATGGGTTTTTTTCTTCTTCTTAAAGTTGGTTCCTTTTCTCTTGTGTTCTTCATCATGGGTGTCCTTTTAATCTCTTTTATTCTTCATCTTGGGTTTTTGCATGTTGACCCACAGATGAAGCTTGTGAACTTTATTTCTGCATTTGGAAAACTTTGCATATATTCTCATAAAGTTTGCACCTTTTAATCTCATTCAGAGTTTTTTTTTTTTCATTCTATGCATTGGTGCATATATTCCAGGTTAAAAGATTTATTAGATTGGTTGTGGACATGGAAAGGTGGTATAAAGGTTTGAAATTGAAGATTTATTATTTCATTAAAATAATTATTTTTTATTTATTTTTTTCTATTTTTAGCAAATTAAATAAAATATATTTTTCCTCTTTTTAAAAATTTCGTTTTATATTAGCCAAGATTAGTAAAATTACACTTTGCAAGCTGGTATAACATCTAAGATGAAACCCACACAACATATTCGATGCCCTTCTTTACAAATGATGCATCAGTGTGTCAAAAAGACTGATGGAATATTAGGCAAGAGAAAAATATGAACAATAATGTGCTTTTCTTATATTTAAATAAAATTTTGGACTCTCTTGTATGTTGAAGCTGTAATTTTGTCTACATATTTTAAATTTGAGACATTTCAATTTTAATTTTAGTTAATCCCATATTTTTTTTATATTTATTTCTTACATTTTAATTAATTAAGCCATTGTTATGGTATTTTAGAATATAATTGAATCAAGAAAAGGAAATATATACCAAAATTAGAGATGGGTTGAAATTGTGATTTTTTTAAAATAAAATAATAAATGTTTCAATTTTAAAATAAAATTATGGTTTCCACACATGGGAACCAAAATTGTAGTTAAGTTTTTTTAAATGTTTATCTTTCTTTGATCTCATGGAAAATGTAAAAAAATAACAAAAAAATGATTTTTGGAAATAAAGTTTTGATTTTTTTTATCCACTTCTTCTTTATAAGTATTTTTTTTTTACCAATTCCACTCCTTTGTTCCAAAAAAGGGTAATCTTGATCTTATTTTTTTGACTTTGTAATGATTCCACAGGTGGGTGAAGTGGGAGAATTATCTGAGATATTTCAGTGGAAAGGGGAGGTTCCAAAGGGTCTTCCAGATTGGAAAGAAGAGGAAAAGGTTCATCTTGGTGAAGAGCTTTCAGATGTTTTGCTTTATCTTGTGAGGCTTTCTGACATGTGTGGTGTTGATCTTGGGAAAGCTGCTTTGAGAAAGGTTGAACTCAATGCCATAAAATACCCTAAAAAGGTTTCTGAAAAAGACCCTTCAAGCACCACCAAAGATCATGCAAATTCAGAACCTGCTTCCTCATCATAATCATCCATTACTGCATTATTATGGATATTGTTTTGCTGTTTTAGGGGGAACAGTGGGAAAGTGATTTTGGTATATGTTCTTCTATAAAGGGTGGATGCTATTATTGTTGGATTGGTTTTGTACTAGGCTCATTTATTCTCTCCCCTTTCCCTTTTTTAATTAATATTCAACTGTGTTTTTCTTTCACCATGTTTTAAGACAGTTCAACTTTTTTACATATTAATGCATTGAACTATAGATTGCAAAAATTATAACCTTTAAACTTAACTAAAACAAAAAAAACTTCTTTGAAAACTTTTTTGAAAATAGAGCAATATCTTTAGAATAAGTTCTTTTCAAATCATCCAAATTCTTTACATAGAAAAAAAAATGAAGTTTTATCATTGTGAGAATATAGCTCAATGAAAAAAGTATTAAGAATTTAAACTAATTCTCTCATGTTGACCAAAAACTAATAATTTTACTCTCTTTTTTATTAGTTTCTTTTTGTTTTTTAACTTTCTGAGGGTTCCAAGAAACACTTTGCAGGGATTTTGATCTTTGCACATCTCTCAATGTCCAATTGTAACTACATATAGATTTGTCATTTGCTTTGTCCTTATTTGCTTCGATACATCAATTAGTTGTTTGTGTGGTGTGAGGTTCCTAAACTCCAAAATGTTTTCACTGTCCTATTTGGATTTTCAGGATTTAGTATGCTCTTCATCCGTCCCAATCAATCTCATCTTATAATTTAGACCCTATACAAATTTTTTAAATACTTAAAATTTTAATCTGAAAGAGAGACATGTAAAGTTTGGTTTTTGGGAGTGGTGGATTTTAAATGAGGTGGAAGACTAAGTTTTGTTGGAGGTTTTGGTTGTGATCAAAAGGTTAAGTGATGTTTGAGGTAGGAATGAGGAATTGAATATTAGTTTGAGTTTTGTCGAGAGATTTTGATTGTGATTAGAAAGTTGAGTTATGTGATTGAGGTAAGAATAAGTAATTGAATATAAATTTGAGATGAAATGGTGCATTAGAGGTTCTGGTTGTGATTAGAATGATGATTAAAAGGTTGAGTTAAGTGATTGTGATTGAGGTAAGAATGAATTATTGAATATAAATTTGAGGTAAAATATGAAGGTAGTGATTTTTAGAAATTTTCAAAATAAGCAATCCAAAAAAAAAAAAAAATATATATATATATATATATATATATATATATATTTGTGTGTATTTTGTTGTTGGTATTCATAATCTCTCTTTTAGTTTTAGAAGAGAGGTAATTTGCTTTCTAAAAATAGAATCCAAAAAGTGATTTTGAAATGAAATATGTATTCCAAAATAATTTGCTTTTTAAAAATGTGAATCTGAAAAGTGATTTTGAAAAGAAAAATGTATTCCAAACAGCAAAATCTTAAATATTAGTTAAAAATTCCAAAATACAAATTTTTATGAGGATATTTCTGTCATTTTATCGATATAGTGGAAGTTGCTTAGTGGATGAAGCAAAAACATTGGATTTTCGCAATTTCAGTTAAAATAATTTAATTACTTTGACATGTGTAATTTAATAGGACTTAAGCCCAATTAAATTAATAATGCATTATTGATTGATTTAAAAATCATAATTCTGATTTACAAATTTAATAATCTAATAGAATTCAAAAATCACTTATACATTTTAAAATAAAATGATTATTTTATTTTATTTTTATATATTTATATTAAATTCGATTTATAACCAATTTACTTTTAATCGAAGAGCTGAGTTCCCATTATCTAAAATAGCAAGGCCACTTGAGTTATTAAAAAAGTTAGATATGTGAAACAAACCTTTTATCCTTTTTTTTTTCTTTCACATAAGTTTAATTAATTTTTTCTTCTATTTCTACAACATATTTCATATTAGAAATAAAAATATTTTTATCTTTAAATATTGATGAAACATGTTTATAAAAACAATTAATAACACAAATGTATAAAAAATTATTTATAAAAAGTGGAGAAATGCATATCACATAATTGAAAACTCATAAAAATATAACTTTTTAATAGTGCATTTCACATATAAAATATATTTTATAAATATTATGTTGTACATAAATATGAATATGAATCTAAAGAAAGTATATTATTATTTATCTACAATTATGATTTTTAATTTTTTTTATTAAAAATAAAATAATAAAATCACATTAAAATTTCACTTTTAAATAGTCTATTTTTTAAAAAAAATTTAAAAATAATCTAAATATAACATCTCTAACTTCTATTTTTAAAAATTATTATTTCTTTATATCAATTTATTTTATATCAAACAATAATGAATTATTATTTTACATCAAATAATCCAAAACTATAAATTTTAAAGGGAATAGTTACACACATATAACCTAATTTTTTGAGTGATATATTTTTATTTCATAACAGTAAGCATAATGGTTCACATGAAAGATATTCTTTTACTTGATAAGATAAGCATTACAATGAAGTGTGACTTAAAGTCAAACATACATGCTTAAAATCTCTTACACTAAAGGATATTTTTTTTTTTTTTGTGATGCTTATAAATAAAAATTCGCCATGTACATAAAGACTTTATGAAAGATTCTAGATGAACAATTATATGTGCATAAAGTCTTATTCTTTCATTCTTTAAAACTTTGGATGCTTAAGAATATTGTCTTCAAATGAGTTGTAAAAGAGAAAGCTAAATTTATATATCCTTTACATTTGTGTGGAGTTAGTTTTAGACAATGAGTGTTTGTATTTCTTATCTAGTGTATTGAGCATGAAACCTTGTAAACAACACTTTATTATTGTATAGGTTGAAGATGTTTTACGTATTTAGCTTGGAGAGGTATTGTGTACTCATTACTAAACTTAGGGGAGTTTAGTGGATAACTTAGAAAAAATTTATGTACTTGTGTAAACTATATCTGATAGTAAGAAACACTTGTAAATATTTATTTGTTTAGTTGAACCTTTTGCAATTTACAATGGTGAATTGAACATAGTCCAAGATAGGGGCGAATCAATGTAAAAACTAACACTACAAGAAAATCACTAAATAGAAAGTAATTTTAGAAACAAAAAATAATTAGTTGCTATAATGATTAAATTAGAGACCATTTTAGAGACTAAAAAAAATTTTGACTTTTAAATTAGTTTCTAAATTGGTATCTAATTAGCTACCAAAGTTTTAACTACCAATTATTTAGATTCTAAATTTGGTATCTAGATTAGTTTTTAATGGTACCTAGAGTAGATAACCTTGCATCTACCACCCGTCGACCTTCTCACATAAAAAAGACATCTTTGACGAACTCTTTGAGAATATCATGCTAGCATCTTAAAAAATTACTCTTTCTAACTTATCCTATGACTAACACCATGTCTTTGAAGGAAAACATTTTATTATAAGGACACTTGTAAGGACCTGTAAAAATTAAATTGGAATAAAAGGGTATATTTTAAATGAATTCTAAGTATGTGTTGATTTAAAATAAAAAGGAAAGAAAATGTAGTTTGGAAGACTATGAGATCGCCTAGTAGTACATGATCGCCGGTCGCCTGCAACACATGAGCGCCAGGGCGCGAGAGGCATGCGGGCATCGCCAGGGCGCGAGAGGCATGCGGGCATCGCCAGGGCGCGAGGCATGCGGGCATCGCCAGGGCGCGAGAGGCATGCGGGCATCGCCAGGGCGCGAGGCATGCGGGCATAGCCAGGGCGCGAGAGGCATGCGGGCATCGCCAGGGCGCGAGAGGCATGCGGGCATCGCCAGGGCGCGAGGCATGCGGGCATTGCCAGGGCGCGAGAGGCATGCGGGCATCGCCAGGGCGCGAGAGGCATGCGGGCTTTGCCAGGGCGCGAAGCATGAGGGCGTCGCCAGAGAGAGACATCGGTCGTCTTCCAGGGCGAGGGAGACATCGGTCGTTCGCCAGGATGAGTCAGCGGTGGAAAGTTATCGCGCGACGTCGAGTTTCACACAGAGTAAAGTGGGACCCAGGCTCCCAGCATGAAACGTCCTGCACGCGCGACACGTAGGCAAAAAGAGTGGTTCAGACTAGTGACCTCAGAGTGTCAGCCTGCGCAGAGGCACGCTTAGTCGTACTGTTCAGTGAAGCGTACACGCAAACTTCCCTACAGAGTGGGTGGTGGCAGCGGTTTTTGTGGAGAAGTCAGCTTAAGATGCAAAAACCCACTTCTGAGAAAAAAGAAGGAAACGTTGCAGTTGTTCAAGAGCGAAAGAGTGAGTTTACCTCCCTTCTCCTCCATTCTCTCCTTCGCACTGCGATTCTGGCACCTTCACACAAGAGTACGACGAGCGACGGCCACCATTAGAGCACCTGGGAGGTTCTCTGCAAGTCCTTCAAACCAGACGCAAAAACAGAGCCAAGGCATTCTTTAAGCTTCGTTGGGTTTCGGAGCTCCTGGTGTTTTGCGCAAGTCCAGGTAAGGGAAGCTAGCCTTCATTTTCAATACAAGCCATAGATTAGCTGTTTCTGAAGTAAGGGCGACGTGGTCGCCGGTTTCGTTTTCATCTTCGTGAATGCTCTGTTCTATGTGTTTGGGCGACGTGGTCGCCGGTTTTATATACAGACTTCGAAATACCCTGTTTTTGAACCAGATCGCCGGTTGTGGCGTTGTTTGCGAACTCCCTGTTTTTGGTGTTGCTTTGAAATTGTTTGAGGCTTAAATGTGATACTCGAAAATCTGAACCTTTGAAATGATTGTTGCTGTGATTTGAATCATTCATTTGAGTGGTATGATGTTTGAATGTTGTGAATGTGGGATCAAGGCATAGTATTTTCAGGAAAGGAAATACCGTGTAAGATCGTGTGTAGGTGGATTGACTAGGGGCTTGTCTAGAAGGAGATATCCTGACTCTGCTGAGATAATGGAACCACATAGAGGAAGTTATTCAGTTGGTGAGAGTCGAAGGAGGTTCATATGAATGGGTGAGTCGTGTGAAAAAGAACGAGCTCGGCCTGTTATATGAATTCACCCTGTCATACCGGGAGAGTTGATGACATTGAGATTATATATGCGCATGGCTGTGTGGATTTCACAGCGACCCTGTGTGGATTTCACAGTGGTATGGTATGACAGGTGCAGATCTCTGAGCCTGAGTCAACGCACGAGTCAATCCGGAAGTAGTGTCATGTGTCTATGCATTGTGAGTCAGTGGAAAGTCTGACGTGTGAATCTTGAATACTGAAAGTAGCAAATGGACACTTGACCGTATGTGGAATATGGATATGTTGATCGTTGTAATTGATATGGATCATGAATGGTGTGAAGTTTTATGTTTACTATTGATTTAAAAGTTTTTCAAACCATCTAGCTTACCCCTTTTCTTTTGTATTGCTCTGTGGCTATTTTCTCTTAAACTGTGATGATCGTGTATTTCTACACGGGAGCAGGCGAGGTTGCAGGTGGTGGAGCTCCTCAGTGAGTGGTCGCCGGGAGGAGATCGCCCCCATATAGTTCTGTTAGGCGATCACCCTTTTTAAGTTGTATGATAGGAGATCGGCTGTTTTTGGTCTTCTGATAGTAGATCACCGGTTTATGTAGGGAGATCGCCGGTTTCAATTTAATTGGTTGTATTTTGTTTAACTTTTGGAAAAATATACCGGTTATGTATTAAACTCCCTGTGAGGAGCAACTTCATTTTATATAAATACGTATGTTCATTTAAACATTTTTGTTTTACCTTTATTTCATTTTATATTTATGAAAAGGAATTTGGCGGGATGTTACAACACTCAACAATGTTAAGGCAATGATATACTGGTAATAGGCCATGTATTCTCATTCTTTTCACTCCAAAATCCCTGATAGAGCAAGGTCGTTTAACTTTAATGATGTGGTTAGCTCTTATGTTGCCATTAAGAATTTATAATTTTTCAAACCAACCAATTTCTACCATCTAGATGACATTAGTGGTGTGTTCTTACAAGATGAATCTAGTGATTTTCACTAGTTCCTATAAACCATCACTCCAAGACTTTCCTTACCAACTACGTCAATGTGAAAAAACAGGGAAATCACAAGAAAGATGAGTTGAATTATAATTTAATTAATTTTGATAGTCTTTTTGAAAATACCATATGATTAATGATGTTAAGATGATGATTTGGTTTTTTAAAACAATTAGACTAAAATTCTTTCATCTCATGTATCATGTCAAAATGCTACTTGTTAACTTCTTTGAATCATTTGTATATGATATTTTCTCATTGGCTCTGACTAATGATGAGACTATCATTCTTGCGTCTAATAGACTACACCTAATACAAGTTTGATCTAAGATGATTCATTGAAAAAATAGAGTTAAAGAGATACATTTTCATACACATTTTTCAACAAGTTTCTTATGATGAAACATAAAACAAGTTTCCTCAATATCTTATAACAAATATGATCAAAAGAATATATTTCAGAGCTTAGTTTATCCTTAACTCTTCTATTCCAAATGGTCACATCAGACACAAATTTAGCAATCAACTAAACCACTTGACTAACATACTTCTTGTGTTTTATTTAATAAGTGATTAGATCATAGTTCTTGCGTTTGACCAACCTTGTCAAATGAAAATTTAAAAATCTCATCTACAAACCTTTGATAAAAATATTTTTAGAAAATACTTCCACAATAACTCTTCTTCTTGGGTTAGTGCATATGATAAAACATGTAATGTAAAGGAGATAAAAAGGAAAGAACATGTCCACAATAATTTATATTGGTTCGTCTAATGTACAAACTACATCCAGTTATTGACCAACAAACAAGTTCAACTAAGCAAAGTAATATTGCGAAGTACACTAGAGTATTCTTTGGGCTCATAGGCACTTTTGGCTAACCCTTTGAATATTCTTAACACAAGTCACTACTAGCTTACACTAAGTATTTTTTGGGCTCGTAGTCACTTCTGAGTAATCCCTTGAGTATTCTTAACACAAATTACTTTGAGCTTAACTTAGTATTCTTGACTCCATCCACTATAGCTTAATTGAGTATTCTTGACACAAGTCACTCTTGATTTAATAAGTATTCTTTCAGATCACAGCCACTCTTAGCTGACCCTGTCAAGGAGTATTCATTTCCAAGTCATTCATGTCTCAACTAAGTATTCTTTACTAAGTCACTCCTGGTTTAACTGAATATTTTTTGTACTTTAGTCACTCCTGGCTAACATACAAGAATGGTAGACTTGGATGATCGTTTGATCATCTTATCTAAGTAATAGACAGTGATAGCGTGTTATAGACAAATACACAATTCAGGTTTTCTCTCATAGTACAAATCATCTTGCTCTCTAGGTGGTAGCATCTTTTGACATATACGATGGATAAGTTCTCTCTCTTAGGTAGTTGGAAACACACTATTAGTGTTTTCCATGAAGTTTTTCTAAATCATAGTATTTTAAATGTGTTTCTTCTTTAAGCTTGAGAATCCTTCTATGAAGTTGTTAGGTTTGCTTTATCCTCTAATTAGCATTGTGACATGGTGTAACCTTTGTTCTTTTGACTTAGAGGTTATCTTGATTTGAGCAGCAATTTGGCATGATATCTCATTTCTCTTTTCTTCTTCTTCTAAATGAAAAACTTTAAATAGACTCTAGAATGAGGTAGCAATTAAGAGGTCGTTTATAGCCATTCAAAAAATTTAGTTTTTATACATGTTTTTGTGTCTAACAAGCTTTAATGTGATTGTTGCCTTTAATGCAACTTTGATTTACACTCTTTTTTCTTTGCAATGTCCTTGATAATTAACAATGTTATCTTCTTAGCTCACATAACCTTTTCTACCAATTCATGGTTAAGTGCATACTATATATGGAAAAGAACTGGATCAAAGTTGAAAGACTCTTTGTGTCAAGAGGTCAATGAAGAAAACAACTTTAAATCATGTTCCAAAAGATCTTTGATATTTGTTTCATATTTAATCTTGAACGGATTTCTTTTGAAAGACGAACATTTCCTGCAAACATAAAATAAACATATCGATACTTATTAAAGTATGAGGTTAGCTTAGTCTATGTGTATCTTCTAATGTTTAGTGTGTATTTCATTTGTTTTTATGTGCACCTTATTAGACTTAAGAGAAGACTGCATAATATTGTATCGCCTGTCAAACAAAACACTTACATCTTACATGATCTATTATTTTCATGAAACTATCGTCACACAAAGTATGACGATGTTTTATGAAGCACTAGTTAAAGTATTGGGGCATTAGACTTTTGCTTTAATTGTCAATCTCTACCAAACCATTCTACAAGATGCTCTAGTTATGAGGGAAGCAACTGAATAAAAAAAAAAAGACAGAGCTACAGGCAAATATTGAAGAAGTAAACATTAAAGCATAAGCAGAGGTTTGATGCCTAAGCAGGAGAAGTAGTTCGAGCTTTGAAGACTCCCTAAGAAACTCCTTGGTCTTTTAACTCACAAATTAATTAAACTTTGTCCCATATGTCCATCTTAGACACTACACAAACCAGTCCTCAATTTTCCATAATGGACATGGTGCATACCATGTCTTGAGACCATGAAAAATGTCAAACCTATAAGTTGGACCATGCAATATATTTTCTTGTTGAATATGTGAGAGAAAACATGTGTCTTTTGATCCCTAATTTTGTGCTTGTACCAGAAACTTTAGCACCCACTTCAGTTTCGCCAATAACATCACTAGTTCTTCAAGTAACACTTCCAACTCCTTTAGTCATACCCACCCTACCACCCACATAAATGGCAAATGGCTAGTAGACCGCCACACTAAAACATTCCTAAATTAATACCTCCACCATCTTCTACAACCATCTTTAAATTTACCCCCAACGCTTTATCGAAACCGTAGTTGCTCCACTAGAAACTTCCCCTACAACCAATCCAACAAAAAAAACTATTAAGGCAAGACAAGTTAAGTTCTTATAAGACCTATCATAATCTTATTATTGACACCTAAATTTTTATTATAACAAATAAGACAATTTTATTTTGTATAATATATGCTACCTAATGCAAAATGAGTATTAGATGAAAGCAAAAGATGATATTAGATCATGAATGAAACATAAGTTATTTCCATTTCATTTTTATGTTGTTTTTCCATCACTATTTTAATCATAGATGGCCTTTAAAACTACTCAAGTTTTATGTTGTAAGTTTTGTATCTTTTGACTTCTTAAGCATCTTAGTAGAATTGTTCTTCTTTTACTTGACATTTTAGTTCAAGCAAATTCATCTCTTAAGTATCTTATCACTTTTAAGAAGTGTTTGAGTAAATTTTGAACAATCTTACATTTTCTTACCAACTAAAGCCAAGAGACACTTATGTGACAGAAAGAATTTTATTTGTTTTTCTAATTCCAAAGTTGTTCTTGTTTGGTTTTTTGTTTTTGGTGTAAATTTCTTTTGAAGGAACAATGTCGAGATCTTCTTCCTCTTTCCCTTATGGTTGCCAAATATAAAGTAGAAAAATAAACATTTGAAAAAAAGGCACACATGAAAGATAGACAAAGTGAGGGGGAAATAATGAACTTCAAAAAACACACCTTATCATATTTCACCATTTCTCATTTTATTTTCTCTAATTCCCTATTTTAAACCACCACTCTTGCATTTCCTTATCTATTTTCTTAAATTAATAAATATTTTAAATTAAGTTATTTTAGAAATAGTATCTCCACGATGCAAAATTTTTAATCTATAATTAATTATAAAATTTTGAGTTAAGATAATGCAACATTTTAATAAATAAGTAATTATATAATTTTGATTAAATTATTCCTTTGCTCTCTTTATTTATATAATTCGTTTAATTTGGTTTATGTATTTATATAATTTATTTAATTTAATATTTATATTATTAAAAGTTCTAATTAAGTTCTTCTATTTTAAATTAATACCAATTTAATCCTTTGTAAATAGTTGTTTGTTCAAAGTGACAAGAAAGAATAAAATTGATGTTAATTTACAAAATGGGAAAGTGGATTGAAAGTTTTAATAGTATAAAATCAAATTAAATAAATTATATAAATATTGGAATTATAGAAGTAATTTAACAAACAATTATGCAAAAGTAATAAAAGAGAGAGTGATTATATTTAATAGTGGATATATAAAAAAATATTAAAAACAAGAGGCAAAGCAGAAGAACCTATATACTACTTCACTGATAAACCTTTTTTTTTCTTTGCTTTTTTTTTGTTTCGATGCTCTCTGTCGCGAAACGGTTTCAGCTTCGGCCCCTGACGACGCCGTTTCTCCTCGGGCAGCTCCGGTACGCCCGAACACGGCCAAAGTTGCCGCCGTTGGCGCTGAGGAAGACGGAGGAGCGGTCGGAGTGGTGGGCGGTGGACGGCGAAATGCACGAGATCGGCGATCACGTGCCGCCACGTGAGCGCTTCGTGATCCCCCGAGAAAACATCCCAAACAAGCGCCGCAAGCAGCTCAGAGAACAATTCATGCGCCGAACACGCCTTGTTCTGAAGGAATCCGTTAGTGCTTTACTCTTTCTCTCGATTTTCTGTTATTTATTTATTTATTTTATAATTATATTTTGTTTGGGATAATGTAGTTTTGTTGAGAAGAATTGTGCAGCATAGGATATAGGCAAGTGTGTTACTCCGTGTAGTGATTAAGACCAAGGTTCTGCTACTTTGTTGTGTTTTAGTCTTAGTAAGATTTTTAGTTCTTACACTCAAGGTTTAAAGTTGTAGTCTCAGTTCTGATCGGAATTTTTTCATTGTGGATAGATATTTTGGTTGTGGAGACTTCAGAAGCCTTGATGTTGCAGCCCAAACAGATATTGTTTTAAAATGTAGTTTTAGAGTCTACTTGAGTTTTACTTCCGGAAACTGGTTTGTAGTTTTTGAAATGCTACTAAACAAGGTTGCTAGATAGTGGAGGGTGGTGCAAGACACAAAGCAAGAATGGAATCGAGGGAGAGGTTGAATTCGATGAAATTAACTAAAAATGACAGAAAATATTTCGTAGCTGTTTCTATTATTTTGTTTTCTAAACACTTATTTTTGTTCTTTTGGATGCAAAGCTTAACAGATTTTGGTTGAGAGATTGATTTCTAAGTTGTGCGACATTATTTTGGAAAAATAGCTTTTAAAACCAACTGGTGAGAAATGAATCAAACAAACCCTCAGTTTTCTTGTGAAGGATTTAAAACTTGTGCAATGAAATACAAAAGATCACTTCATTTTGTTAAACGTAGGGACTGAAATTGAATACTTTTTTTATAGGGATTAAAACAAGGTATTTTGTTATTTTCCCAGACCATCAACATATTTAAACCTAAGGCTAGTTCTCCCATTGTATTTTGTGTTTTTCAGTTTGAATTTTCATAATACATAGTTGCATTACATGGTTATTGGCTTGCTTAATGTGAGTGAAAATGTGATGGATATTATAATTCTGTTGCATTGTTGACTAGGTAGTTGTTGTCAGTTTGTGATTTTTTATGAATAAAAAATGTAAAATTCAAAATCGTGATTGTTGTCTAAAATGCTTGCGTTGTATTGAAAGGAGCATGATCCTTGGTGTAAAAGGTACATGGAACTGTATAATGAACTTAGAGAAAACTGGGAGAGGCTTTATTGGGATGAGGGTTACTCTAAAAAGCTTGCTCAGGATCATGCGAACTATGAGTCTGCTGAAGATGATGATAGGGATTTCTCCCCGTACAGGTTTGCCTCCATTGTTGATTCTTTCTTTTTTTTCCTTTCTTGCTAAGGCCTATGACCGCTTTTGTCTTGGGAAAATGATATTTTGCTTGTACTATCACATGCATAAACTTGATGACTGAACTGGTCATCTTGCTCAGTTTTATTCAAACAATTATTCTTTGAAGATTCTCAAGAGTCTCTTTTGTGTTAGCTATATATTATTATGGTTCTGAATGTTCTGTTTCAAAATTTTGTGCTGGTCACTATTTGGTAGTTGGTTATCATGGAACAACCTTTACACTGAAATTTTGATTTAACAATATTACATAATTTTCCATGGTCGATCAGATTAATAATTGGTGTTTTCTGCTATATGCCATTTCAGGAGTCGAAGACCTCAGCCTCAGATGGAGTATAGTAAGGTACAATGATTTAAACATAGTATAGAAGTTGCCTTTTTTGTCTTGCTTTTGTGCGTCATGCAATATATATCTTTGATTCTAAGGATATTGTTCCATTAGTGAGCTATGCAGAATAAAGTGCCATCAGAAATAAATTGCATCTTGCCATTTTGTATTACATAAAAAAGGAAATTATTTTGCCCAGATTGAAGTTTTGCCGGTTATTAGGCTTTGACTGTTGGAATTTCAACTCAAGAAGCCCTACATGAAAGTTGAGGGATTTTATTTCACATCATCCAGAATGGGAAAGGAATTATATAAATTATAAATTTGTTCCTGTTGGTAAGGGTATCCGGTTTTGAAGGAATGATACACAGGCCATTTTTTTTGTGTTAACTGGGACAAATTCCCCAGTGCTATTAAGGCACAGTAGTTATCTTCTGCATCATTTGATTTTCATATTGTTTCTAGTTGACTCTTAACTCGTACTCCCATGTTAGATCTATTTGTTTGAGATCGCTGTAATCATTAAGACCGAAAGGTTGTTGTCTAGTATAATTTTGTGATACCTTCTCTCTGATGATTGGATTCTAATTCAGGACCAGACTTTTGGAAGAAACAGACAACCTGATAACTTGGAGAAAGTTAGCCTTCTTCGGGATAAATTTGAGTATGACAGAGAGAGAAGAATGAAAGAGAAAGGTTAGTTTCTAGCTGGTTACACACCATTCTGAAGTCTAGTAATCCCAGTACATAACTTTTCTCAATGAAATGTTTTTATGAATTTTTTTTAAAAAGGCCAACTCATTATACAATAGCACTGGTACCTTTTACCTCATCGTGGTGCAGAACCATTTGTTTTCCTGATTTTTTAATGTTGAGCATGCAGAGAGACGAACTAGCCAGTGAGCTGAGTATACTCTGTATGTGAGTAATTCAGCTAGCTCAGTCAGTGGGTTGAGTTTAATGGGGATGTTTTGCCAAATGAACCATAAATCAAGTTAGTGCCAATCCTAAATGGAATCTAGAAGACAGAAGTAACTCATAAGCAACTTGACTCCAATTTACCAGCCTGTAAATTGAACTTTAGGCTTTTTGTCTGATAGTTGTTTTATGTTTTCTCTCCTTATGATGGGGATCAACCAAGGAACACGGACCTTAAAGCACAACACGGACTTGGTGGACCAATGACGAAATTTCCAAGGAAAAATAGAAAATGGGCTGTCTTGCAAATCAGTCCATCCATCACCTTTATTCCTCAATTTGAATTAAGTAGTTGACCAATTTGGACTTCAATTCTTCTATATGTGATGTGAATTTGAACCGATGTGGACTTCATTTGCTTTCTTAGTACTTGTTTGTCATTGGTCTACCAAGTCCTTGTAGCGGTTTAAGTCCCGATTCCTTGGTTGATGCTCACCACCCTAGCCTTTATTCTGAGAGAAGCTGGTCAATATGAGAGAAATCATCTCTATGAATATGCTTAAATCTGTCTTTCTTGATATTCTAATTTTCAATAGCATTTTAGGGGCCAAAAATAGTTTGCTATAAATTTCATTTTCTGAAACGATCATGTCGTTTGTGCTTCAAATTTTGTACTGGAGGTGCAATTTAAGTGAATTCCGCTATCTAATAGATTCTTATCTTTTGTACATAGCAGTAATGTTAGTATGTTTTACAAACCTATTTCACCCCATTATAATGTAGCAATTGATTACTATAGTGATAGGATGATAACCAACCCACCTAGTACAGTCTTATCTCTCAAGACGGAGAGACTCTATAGTGATAGACAGGTTTCCAGCCTATCTGATTCGCTAAGGAAAGTTAGGATATCCGTCCCACGTAAACATAGAAGAATTTTGTCACAACCTCTAAAATGAACATGTAGTATGGAACAAATTTGCCGAATAAATATTGTAAATCCTAAAAAAACTGGAACAAGTCTACTGAAAAAACAAAAGTACTAATACAAGTGACCAGGGTCCAAATAATAATTAATTAAGGAAATAAACGATAACATGAGACAAAAAAACTAGAGATGTGGACCTTAATTGTGTCAAAAGAATTATAAATCCCAAGAGAAAACTTTACTATAAATAGGACCGATAAGATGTAGTTTAACTATCAATAGAAATGACCATGTGATGCGTAAAACTCTCAAGCAAACAATCTTCTGCGTAAGTTGCAAATTTTGTTCTGTTGGTTGTTAGATTCATTTTGTCAGTATTTTTCTCGTTATATATAAAAAAAAATTCACTTGTCATTTATCACTATCTACATCATTGCAGCATTTGCACCGATGCATGGAGGATCTCTTCCTGGCTCTCATGATTCTAACCGTTGGAACCAACCGCTAGATACTGATCGATATTTTAGCCAAACAGAAAGGCGTTGAGAGGAGAATAAACTAAATCTGCTTACCATATGGAAAGGGATAGGATAGTTTTTCTCCCACTGTAACTAGTTCCAGGAAGTGTTTACAGCTAGGAAAATGGACTTTTTTGGTTTAAAGCTCATGTGGGAGTTGTGTTCTGAACAGAAATATGTTATGTATTAATACACTGACCTTTACTTCTCTTTCCTCAAAGTTTTGACTCTAACAAGTGTATGGAAAATTGAAAGTAGCATGAAATGAACCTGATGAAATATTTTAGCTGATAAACTCATTTAATCTGTATATATTGTCTTCTTGAACACCTCTTTGTTGGTTAATTGATAAAATGTGCATGCTTCACAAACCTCTTCCTGGTGATGTTGATGATTATTTACTTTTTATGGTTTAGTCTGCACCTTAAACTTCTATAATTTAGTTATCCAACTTTTTTTCTAATAACTATGTTCGTTCTTGTCTAAGTGATAATAAGAGAGTTTGGTTATTCGTACACCTGGTAACAATCTATACAATACTACTCTTTCTCTCATTTTCATTTTCATTTTCTGTCTTTCTGTTGTACAAATACTTTTTTTTCACCATAAAATATAGTGTTGGAATTCCCAGCCTATTGACAAGAGTGATCATGGATTGGGTCACTTGGGTTCACTCGAGTTTAAGGGGTGTTACTACCTGTATATTAATTTTTTTAATCACCTTTAATTCATAAAATGAGTTTTTGTGAATCTGCTTTTACATTCGGAATCAATAAGAGGTAATCCAAGAAATTCATGTGATGTAGGAAGTTGAGGGAAATTTCTTCCTGCACCTCCATAAATCTTTTAACTCCAAAATTACCCTTCAACAAAAGGTGTAGTTTTTTTTGTTTTAAATTGTATAACACGTAGACCTTTGTATTTTGAATTCTAGAGTTTGAAATGTATTTTCAAATTCAAAAAATACCTTCCAAACTTTAAAATCGGGAAGAATGAGATACGGAGGTGCAGGAAGAAATCACTAAAGTTGAGTTCAAGTTCAAGAAACCATGTTGGACTGGATTAGATGAAATTTGGTAAATTCTTCGGGCAATTTCTTCCTGCACCATATCAATTTTAACTTGTACCATATCATTTTTTTATTTTCAAAATTACCTTTCCAGATATAAAAATCCAAAATAAAAAATATACATTCCAGACAAAGAAATTCGAAATACAAAATTAAAAATTCCAGAATTCAAAATGTGTTCCAAATATCCAAATCCAGAATATTTCCAGATAATAGGTTCCAGAAATAATTTTCATTTACACCCTTTTTCATTTAAAATTATTTTCGTCATTTTGGAGGGGCAAGTTAGGTGCATATTGGAATTGATATGGTGCAGGGAGAAATTGTCAATTCTTCATGCACCATATTAATTTGAACCAATACTTTATCATTTTTAAAATTTTCAAAATTACCTTCTATTCTGAATTTGAAAATTCAAAAAATGCAATTCAAAAATTAAAATCACATTCTAAAAAAGTAAATCCGAAATGCATAAAGTATATTCTAAAAAGTCTGGAACACAAAATCTAGAAATGCATTATGAAAAAAAAAATCAAAAATTATAAATGTGTTTTAGAAATCCAAATTGAAAAATATATTGCAGAAAAGGACTTCCAAAAATATTTTTTATCCACACCATCTCATTTAAGATTATTTTTGTCATTGCACAAAAGCATTTTCATCATTTTAATAACAAATTTGGGTGCAGGTTGCAATTTATATAGCGCAGAAAGAATTTGTCTGAAATTTGTAGTAATCCAAATCAATTAGAGCAGGTATTGAATGTGAGACATTCTACACACTACTTAATGTTCAATCACCCTTAATTTTTAATTTTATTTATTTATTTTCAGATTTAACTTGACACAAAATATCTTATATATTTCAATCTTTATAATTTTTTCTACCATTTTATACTTTTTAAATAACCAATCACTTGAGTCAACTTTACTGCAAATTGAATAAATTAATTATTTTGTGTTAAAATATGTTTTAGTTCTTAAATTTGAAATATTCTTTTTTTGAAATTAAAAACTATATTTAATCTTTAAATTTTACGAAATGTTCTTTTTGGTCTTTCAACATTATTATTGTTACATTCGATGTTGACATAACTAATGACTTGTACGACAAAAATAATGACATAAAAATTTACTTTTAATTTTTTTTTGGTTAAAATATATTTTTAAGTCTTTGAATTTAGGTTAGATTTTATTTTAACCCTCCAAATTTAAAAGTGATATTTTTAGTCTCTCAAATTTAGGTTTGATTTTTTATAGTCTCAAATTAAAAAAAAAAAAGAATTTTATAATCCATAAATTAAAATATTTATAGTTGCCCAAATCTAAAAGTTATTTTTTAGTCTCCTTAAATTTAAATGTGATTGGTAGTTGTCGGATTTGAAAATATTTTAGGTCATAAAGTTGTTAAAATTTTATAAAATAGAAATAAATAATTGGCAAAATCATTCTTAACTTTTTCTCACTCAAATTAATGAGTGACATCAATCACTTTGTCACAAACATCTATATAAACATGTAAAATGTGAAGTGCATGAGAAATGAAGGAAAGAAATAACATGTTAACACTGGTGCAGAAAGGCAAAACGAGTATAACTATTTTATATTTATAAGAACGACTATATAGTCGCATTTGATGAGCACACATTCTTAAATTGAAGAGATAAGAATCCAGCTATATAGCTGCATTTGTAAATACCATTTATAAGTGCAGCTATTTTTGTTAGTTGGACTTGTATATACTTTTGTGGCAAGTGTTAAGGCAACGTCGTGTGTGAAGGCAACATTGGAAGAATGGCATGGGAGCGCTAGCAACGGCAGCGGCAATGGACATAGTGGCGAACGCGAAAGCACCAACGAAGCAAATAAAAAAACACACAAGAATCCACGAAGGCAATGAAACAATACTTTGATCAATGCAAGAAACCAAACAAAGTAAGAAAAATGAAATAGATTTATATACCATTGGTGAAGAAGAAAGAGACCTCGAACAAACTTAGAAACACACCAATACAAAATGAATGAAGCTACAGAAGAAGAGATGAACAAGAAGCGCAAATGCGGGCATGAATAGTGCAAAGGAGAAACGCAAAGAGGAGAAAGAAAATATGAAAATGTAAGTGGCGTGTTTGAAAAATTATGGTAAAAAATGATTTACAAGTGCGGCTTTACAAATAGTCACACTTGAAAATAAACTTAATTTAAAAAATGTCACTGTATTTTTAACGAAAGGGTCTGAACGTAAAACCACACTAAATAAATAGTAGTTGTTTCTACATTTTGCATTAGTGTAAGATTTTTATGGTGTTGACAAAGGAATAGTACAATTTAATTGTGATATGTATAAAGAAGATTAAAGGAGATGAAAGACCTTTTCTTAGGAATCTTCATTTTATGGATCATATGAAGATATTGTTGGATCATTGGATGAGCTTTAATTGGGGAAATGACAAACTAACTATTTACAAGTCTTATTAGGTAGGCAAGATAATGGAAGAAGTAGAAGACTATGATATTCATATATTTTTACATTTCTAAAATAGAACAATCCAACAATTCACATCAATATATTATCTTTTTACATAATATTTTATTGTGATCAAGTCACGTTTATGTCTTCCAAAAATTTTAGCATATAGTTTCATCAAATTTTAAGTAAATTCTCTTACTGAAATTAAATTTATTCCAACTAAAATTGTCATAAATCATGTTTTTCACAAGAAACTTAAATTTGGTTGTAGAAAACCCTAAACATTAAATTGAAATATCACTGCAATCTCAAATTAACATAGATTCATCATTGTCCATTAAATCACACATGTAAACACAATTTTCTAGACATGCAAATCACATTATTCTAAATAAAAAAATATATTGTTGATATTATCATTACAAGAAAATTATTAAATATAAATTAATTTTAAAAACCAAAATAATTAGTTACTATTTGACTAAATTAGAGAATTTTATAAACTAAAAAAATTATTGGTATCTAAAGTGGTTTCTATTATCAATAAAAGTTTATAAAATAGTTTCTAAATTGGTATCTAACTATTAACTACCAATGTTTTAGCTAGTTACTACTTTATATTCTAAATCAATATCTATTAGTCTTTTAGAGACTAATTTAGAATCTAAAATAATACTAGTTAAAACATAGGTACCTAATTTAGATATCAATTTACAAACCATTAATAATAAAAACCACTTTATATACGAATAACTTTTTTAGTCTCTAAAATAATATTTGATTTAGTTAATACAGAGACTAATTTTTTTATCTATAAATTTAGTTGTTATTTAATAATTTTCTTGTAGTACATTATTCTCTACCTTAACTTCATTAAAACACTTTCACATCTTGAAAAAATGAATAAATATACTAAAAACATATTAAGAAAAAAGAAAAAAAAAATCTTAGAAAAAGAATAATTTTATGAAATAAAATTTAAATAATTAATTTTTTCAATTTATAAATTTTTAAACTTAACTAATAAAATATTAAGATTTCATCTTATTTTAAATCACTTATATTTTTAAACAAAATTAACTCAATCATATTATCAACTAATTTATCCATTAGCTTTAATTCAATGAATTAATTTATCAACTAAGAAATTATAAGTTAGTGACATATTAACTATCTACCAAATAACTATTAAAATTTTGCCAAAAGAAACCCTTACATGGTACTCCAAATTTAAAATCAACAGCCATGAAAACCCTTTTTTGTTATGTAATAATTCATGACCTAACAACCTTAACTCCATCATTATTGCAATGTACCACTTTTCACTGACCCTATTGACTTGCAATATTAAATTCATTGTTGGAGTCTGAGCAACATTCATTCATGGATGTTAAACGAGGTGTTAACTTCATTCGTTTGTGTAAAATTTGTTATTCTATGAAAGAAAGAGAGTGGTTGATGAAGAAGATCATGAAGTGAGGATGAATATTATAGTGGAAAATAATATTTTTGCAGAGACTTTATTGGAGAATTTTGTACTGTACTGAGGAGTGGCACAGCAAAGGTTGGACTCACTCAGACGTCAACACAAAAAACAGAGATGGTCACATGTGAGTGCACAAAGCACAATGAAGAAGAGCATGGGTGCGCGTGCATGGTGTAGAAAAGGTAAACTCATTCACGAGGAATAGGGTGGCTGACCATCGAAATTAGGGTTTCATGTTTCACAACTTCATCCATCTCTTTGTGGTCAAATAAATATATGGACTTAGATTATTTTGTAAACAAGATATTTTTTTAAGTAGGTTATGATTTATATTTTAATTTATTTTTAGTTCAATATATATAATTATATGTTAATAGGGTTGATTGAGTTTATTTTTTTATGCTGAAATCTCATCGATTAAATATAATGTCAATTTATATTATATTATATAAGTGAGTGCAAACACTATCTTATAAATTGATTTTGTAAAGTTGAATTAGACTTAAAGTTCACTACTTAAAATAATATCAAAGTCATTTAGAGCATATTCTAGCGAGAGTTTATGTTGAGTCTATCATGCTATGCGTTATCAGGTCATTATCACACCATCCACAAATATATAGTCTCGTGTGTGTTGGAAATTTCGTCTCAACTAAAAATAAAAAAAATTCATACTATATAAATGTTTGCAAATTTCATCTAACAAATCGATTTTGTAAAGTTAAATTAGACTTCAAATTTACTAATTAAGATTTTATTTAATAACTCAACCATTTACAAATAAATTATAATTAAGTTGGATTGAGCTTGGTCATATAAAAATATTATATTTTAAAAATACTTTTAAATAAATATTCCTAATAAAAAATTGTTATAAAAATAATATTTTTAGGTAATTCAATTAAGTTCATTGAGTTTAAAATTGATAAATATATTATTTAAGATAATTTTAAGGTGGTGAAATTATAAAATTTCAACCTAATTCAATGAATAAAAAATACAATTTGCTTGAATTAGGGTAAGTCATACCTAATATTATAAGCTTAAAATGTAGATATAATAGAATAATTTCATTAAATATACTGACATAAGATAAAATTCAAGATATTTAATTTTAAAAAAGATCATATATCATAAAAACAGAAAAAAAAATTATAACTTAAAAATAAATTCTTACGATGGAAATATTCTTGAACTAACTAAATTCAAATATTAAATACAACTCAGTCATACCTTTAATAAATCTGTGATGATACTTATATAAAGTTTGTAATAATAATATGACATAAGATAACATCATAAATGTGAAACCATTAATTACACGTGATCATATTGAATTCATAAAGTTATCATGTGATTATTTATTTTATAACCAACGGAAAAAATTATTCTATTATAAAATTAAGAAAAAAAATGTAATAAAGTTATCAATTAATTCAATAACCTAAACCCAATTTAACCTGAATATAATAGTTGCTTGGTTAAAGGGAAGAAAAAAACAAAAATGATGAAATTAAATGAGTTCGTTTAGTAAAATAAAAATATAAAAAGAAAAAAAAGGTAAAAGTAAGTGAATTTTTTTATTTATTTATTTCAACTTCATTTTTTTTTTCATTTTTATTGAATTAAATACTTTTACATTAGGAATTATTCTTGTTTGTTTGTGCTCAAGGTAGCAACAAAAAAAGACACCTTATTTAGTTTTTAACATTTTACTGCTTTGCTGCTAAATGAAAAAAAAAATCTGATTAAATTTTTGGATTTAATTATTATTTTTGTTGTCTTTATGAGATCACACATTTAAGAATATTTCTTTTGGTGTATTTTTTTATATTATTTTTCATGCAATTACACTTAATATCTTAAATGAATTTTATAAAAAAAATTATTTTATTTTGGTATAAATTTAATTAATAAAAAATTGAGGGGTGTCCCAGAAGCAACAAGCTTTAACCTTTAGTCCTTTTCTGATGCATTGGAAGACACATTTAAGCAGCAACAAAATAGGCCAAAAGCAGCAGAGCTACCTCTGATAAAAGTTGATGCCACAGTTTTATAATATTCAATCCAAACAAAAGTGGAATACATATACACTTCAGTACTTGGTTCTGTTTCACACATTCTTGGATTCCAATCAACTCCTTACACCTTTTAACATCATTTTTTACTTTCAATTCTGGAACAACTTTTTTATATTTTTCATTTTTAAATTTATTTTACTCTTTCTTTAATTTCAATCAAACATATAAAATGAGATTCAAATAATAAATTAAATAGAACAAGTAAAATTAAAAATAGTATACATTAATTTTAATTTAAATTATTGCTGTTCCGACCTTAGTTCAAAATTCAAAAAATAAATATTCTATTTTGAAATTATTTTTTCATTTCTATATAAAAATATTAATGTTTTGATTTCAAGTTTATTGAAATAAGTTTCAGTAAATTAAGAGAGAAAACTCTCTCTAAACTTTCTTTAACCTAAATTTATTAGATGTAAAAGATTATTATAAATATAAAATATTTTTTATAAATATATGTTTTTATATTGAGGAGATAATCTGTGAGTTTGAAATGAAGTCCATTTTAGTGTTTCTTTATATTAATAATAAATTTTGGTTAGGTTAAAGTTGACTTTTAAGTGTTATGCTTTGTGTCTAGATATTTTTGTTATAAAAAATATGCTAATAGTAAAATTGAAGTATTCAGAATAGTTTTCTTTTTACATAAAAGCAAATACATTAAAAGAATTATAAAAATCACATGAATTTCAAAATGGTTTTTTGAAAAAAAAAACTTAAAATAAATGCGCATTTAATATGATCCATGTCTTTGAGGAGTAGATAATGTATAACTTCGAGAAATTCTAGCACCATATTTTTTTTTTAATATACACTCTCTTATTTGTTTAAATTAATTAAAATTAAAAGATTATTAAATGAAATATAAAACCTACAAAATTCTATAAATTTTAATTAATTTCTGTTAGTTAAAAAATATGTTGCTATTAATTTCATGCATGGTAGAACACTTTTGTTTCAATTTTTAGGTCTAACTAACACAGGTAAAAAGGCTACTCTATAAAGAATTGAATCTGTTGCATGCTTGAAGAAAAAAGCTTGACATATAAAATAGATTAAATTCATAAAAACAAGAACATTCAAATAATTAATATTTTTAATAATAAAAAATGGCCACCTTTAAAATTCTTTCTGAGTACCCTTTTTCTGTGACTTTGTCTTGGGATACTACACAGAACCAAACAAAACCACTAACATATAACTCTTTATCTTCTTTCCCTTTCAATTTTCACCTTACTCATTGTTTCTCACACCCTTACCTCTTTGTCCCTCTGCTTTTAACTGTGAAACTTCTTTATCTCTCTTCTCTTCTTTTTACCACCACCACCTCACCTTGCATTTATTCATTCTCCATACCCTGTCAACTTCACTTTTTCCACCCCTCTCTCTCACATCACACATTCTCCTCTTTTTAAATCCTCCACCTCCAACTTGGACTGCCACAACCATAAGCCTATTTCCTTCTTCACTTGCCAAACACTTTGTCTAGCTGCTATGGAAGTAAGTCATAAGTCTTTGAATTGTTCTTGTTCTCTTTCTACTCATCTTTTGTTATGCTACTTGTTTATTATTCAACTTTCATGTTTGAGTTATTGGTAATTTTGTATTTATATTAGTCCCACATGGTGTATGTTTGATTTAAGTTCTTAAACTTGAGGTTAAATATATGAACACTGAGTTTTTCAGAAGCAATCAAATTTAAGGTTTGACTTGTATATGAAAACTGAGTTTTTAGGCAACGTGTTAATGTATTTTTTAAGGGTAATCAACAATATGGAACTGAAGTGATTCTCTGAACTGATTAGAAAAAAACACCCAAGTAAGAAAATCAAACGAAGTCTTGTCTTTTGTTATGCTACTTGTTTATTTAAACATGATGTTTTTTGGTTACTGGTACTGTCAAAATAACTCATGCAAGTGACTAAACCATTGTGTATAAAATTTTAAAAAACTGTCAGTATTTTTTTTTTGTGATACAAAGAAATAGAGATTTCTGTGTTTAAAATTTGTTGCCAATGTTTTGATTTCTTGTGTAGGAATATTACTACAAGAGGCATCATGTGCCAGCATTTGGGAGCTGGGATTGGAATGATAATCTTCCCTTCACTCAGTGCTTTGAGTCTGCAAGACAAGCCGGTTTGTTAAGATATAGTTATTCTGAGTCTGAAGATAGAGATCTTTATGTCACTGGGGACTTGTATGAGAATGATGTTGTCACACCTGCTATGATCGTTGTTCCTCGTAGAAGGGTATGCTTCTATGTTCTTTTTCTGAATTTTTCCTTAGTGTTTTTTTTCTTAGGATAAACTTGTTAGATCAAACTTCTTAGTGAGTCATGCATGAGTTTTGATTTAGTTATATTTCTTCACTCTGTGTTGGTTTAGCACAACTTGTTTCTTATTAGCTGAAAGAGAAATGAAAATTCCTTGTACAGAAACAAGAGTTTTTTTTTTCTGCTGGAATAAGTTAATCATTACTTGTACGAGTCATTCACGTTTATAGGCGATTAATAAAGTGATTAAAGTGATACTCAAGTATTGTTCTATAATCAACCCTCTCTGCACAATATTATAGGCACTCATCAACTTAACCCCATTAATAAGGTTCTTGTCTTTTGAGCATTTTTTATGTTATCTTGTGTTAGGTTGTGCTTAATCATGATAAAGTGTGTTCTATTTTCAATTTTACAAAACGCAGTTTGGTGCATCAAAAGAAGGTGAAAATTAATGACTAGAAGACGAAGTTCCAATGTTCCATGCATATCCTTAGTCACCCATATCATAGAGTTAGATCATGAGTGTTGAAAAATGAAACAACTGTGTCTTCTTCTTTCTCTATGACATTTCTTTATACTTTATAGAGACACTTTATTGTGGGCCCTACTATATTGAATGACATTCATGATTCATGCCACAGGGTGAGAAATTATTAAAACATAAACTTTTTCAAGAGCACACAGAGTGCTGGTGAAGTTGTGTATCTGTCAATGATTAACAATTTTATATTAACAGTTTTACAATAAAGTATGATTATAAAGGACTTAGTGCAATAGGTGCAACTTTAGGCTTTATTGTCCATGTAAATTGGTCACTAAAAACACAGACAATGGGATCCATTGGTGTCATGCCAAGGTAGTAAAGTAATCAAAGTTGAAATTTCCTATGTAATGATGAGTAATGAATTATACAATGCTGGTTAAACATTCATGTCTAACATGTAACTTCAAAGGTAGCTTTTTTCTGTGATGGGGTTCTTAATTTGTTGCTGATACTGTAGGAAAAGGTACGTTGCCAGCATGAAAAAGAAGCAAAAAAGCAGAATTGGGTGAGTAATGTGAAGGAGCTACCTAGCCCAACTAGTCCAATTGCAAGACCAAAACCAAAGCCTGTGGATGAAGACTTGTACAAGATCTCACCAGAGCTACTTTATGCCAAAACTAGGAAGGTCTTAATTCTTTAACTCCCACACATTACCCTTTTAACTTTTTTTCTCCACTAACCTTACATTTTGGTTGAGCTTTATCTTTCATAATAATGTCAAATTCATTGCATATTCAAAACCTTTTCTTTTTGCATCTTTAGCAAAAGTTTTGACAAATTACCTTTTGTAACTGTTGTTTTACCTTTTCCTTTTGTGCTTCTTGTCCACTAAGCTCACATTTTTGTTGAGCTTTGCTTTCATAATGTCAATAATTCATTGCATATTCAAACCTTTCCCTTTTGCATCTTTAGCAAAAGTTTTAACAAGCTTCCTTTTCTAATTTTTATTTTATTGTATCTTCTGCTTTTTCTGAATGCACAAGAGAGGGTTGTGTTGTGGTTCTCTCCACTAAGCTCACATTTTTGTTCATAGTGTCAAACATTCAATCTCAAACCTTTTCCTTTTGCATCTTTAACAAAAGTGTTGACAAGTTTCCTTTTTCTCTAATTGTTATCTTACCTTATCCTTTTGTTGAATGCAGAAGAGAGGGCTGTGTTTCTTTCCAAGCTGTTTGATACCAACATGCATTGCCTGAGATTCAAGGAAACTTGAGGAGCCAATGTACATACAAGTGAAATAGAGAACAGATACTTAATTGGATGATATTTATTCCAAAAGGGACCAAGAAGATTTCATCATCATATATATAATCACATGATTATTGTGGCAAGGTCTTTGTTGTTTAATTATTCTTTGGGACTTTTTACCGTTTGGTTTTTGTTGGGGTGTTTTAATTTGTCTTTTTCTTTGTACTTTTGGGTGAAATCATTGATAGGACTTGAACTTTGGTTGTAAAAGCTCTGAACCAGAAGTTTAAAGATAATTATTTTTTGTTCCTGTCAGATAATTCCTAAATGATGAATATTCTTTTCATTGAATATCTTAGTAAGTTCTTTATTCAGAGTTATGAGAAATGGCAATGCCACATACTGAAATTGAAGTTTTGTGCCTAAAATGGAATTTGATATCATCTTGTTATATAATTAGTATGGCTAAATAAAACTAATAGATATATCAGGTGAAAAAAAATTATTATTATAAACTAGAAGGTGTATATGTATATGTAGGTAATGTATATTAATCTTAGATTCTTTATGGAATTTTTCACTGTATTATATCATAAATTAATCTCATTTATGATTAACTATTATATTATTAGTACTTTTATGAATTAAGAATTGTAAATTTTTTATTAAAATTATTTGAAAATGAATTAATATATAAGAGACAAGACTATTTTAATGATTTGTTCTTTTGGGTCATTTTATCTAACTTAGACATGCATACATCAAAAGTAGGGCCATTATTTTTTCTGCACCATAGTTTTTATACGCATCTTCATAAATTTTAAAATTCAAAGTTTGTCTTTCTTGTATTAAATGGTAAGAGAGTGATTGTTGGTTTTGTTGATATGTTTGTGATTTCTCTAAGTGTTTTTATACACTTTATGTTTGTGGTGATACTTTGAAGTGTAAATGAATATTAGGTTGGTGGATTTGTGGTGGAGTAGAAAGATACCGAAGGAATGAAATGTAAGTTTGTATTCTATTTTGTCCTTTTTCTCTAGTTAATAATTTTAAATATAATTTCTGGATTGTATAATTTAAGGATTTTTGGATCTTGAATTGCATATTTCGAAACTTTATATACAAAATATTTGTGAATTTTAAATTGTTTAATTTGAAAGTTACGATTATTTTTTGGATTGTGCATTTTAAAAGTTAAAATTGACTTCAGCTTTTTATAATCCATAATGCATTTGAGAAGTCTCAATGTATTTTGAATTGTACAATTTAGAAGTAAAATTTGACTTTCAGATTATGCAATTCAAACTGCATTTGAAATTTGATAATGTATTTCGAATTGCACAATCTAGAACTCAAATTTGTATTCCTAGATTATGCAATTCAAAATATATTTTAGAATTCCAAATGTATTTCAGATTGTCCAATCTAAAAGTCAAATTTATATTCCAGATTGAACAATCAAAAAGTCAATCTTGTGCAACATTTTAAAGTTTTTGTTTAACTTTTTTAAGCTCATACTTATGAAGTATAATTGTACCATAATACCAAGTATTATACTATAACTTTTACCATCATTTCATTAATGATTATGGAATATAGAAATGAATATGAATTTTGGAGGAAAATATCAGATGAAGTTGATAAGTTGTTTGACATGGATGAACTTGATATTGAGAAATTTGAGGCAGTAGAAGATGAATTGGTTGGAGAAGATTTTGTTTAACCTTTTAGAACATATGAGGTAAGTCAAATTTGTTATTATTTGTGTAAAAAAAATGTGACAAGGGTTGTAGCTTAAGTTGTAATGTATTTGTGTAGGTATTTTGTACACGTGATGACTTCCTTGAATGAGTGCATATGAGGACATTTAAACTTGGTTTTTTAATTTTCATTTTTAAGGTTTTAATACAAAAAATGGACAATAGAAAAGAAAGACATATGTGTTGTTAAGACGTGAAAGGGGTGGTAAGTATAGGAGATACAAAAATGATTTATAGGTTAGTATAACTGTTTCAAGAAAATGTGATTGTCTATTTAAATTGTGTGGCAAATCAATTTGCAATGGAGGAGGGAGAGTTTTAAAGGTAATATGTGGAGTCATAATCATGAATTGACTGATACATTAGTAGGTCACCCTTGTGATGAAAAATGAAAACCGAATGAGCATTCCATGGTCGTTGACATGACTAAAAGTTTAGTGAAACTGACAAACATTTTACTTACTTTGAAGGAGAACAATGAGAACAATGTGACCACAATCAAACAAGTGTACAATGTCAGGTAAGCATATAGGAGATCACAAAGAGGATCCAGAATTGAAATGCAATAGTTAATGATGTTGTTAGAGTATAAAACGTCTATTCACTTGAATGGGTTTAATGAGTACTTATAAGTTGTTACAAAATTTTTTGGAACACCCTGATTCACTAAATTTGTTGAATGCATTTAGCATTGTATTGTTGATGGGAAGCACATACAAAACCAACAAATATAGATATAGGTTGTATGTACTTGATATCATTAGTGTCACATCCTTAGAGTTGACATTCTCTGTGGCTTTTGTGTTGTTAGCAAATGAACGAGAAAACAACTTTAACTAGCACTAGTGCAAAATGTAAAATGAACGACTATTTATTTAATGTGTTTTTAGGTCAGACGTCGTTATTGAAAACACGGTAGCATTTTTTAAATTAATTTTATTTACGAATGCGGCTATTACAAATAGTCGCATTCTTAAATCTTTTTTTACCATAATTTTGAAGCGCACCACTTACGCTTTCATACTTTTTTTTCTCTTCTTGGTGCTTCATGTTTTCTCTCCGTTTCTGCTCTGGTGTTCCTCTCTTTTCTGCGAGCTTCATTATCTTCTCGTGCCATTGTAGGTTCATTGGAGCTCTCTTTCTTCTTCACCATTGGTTTATAAATTTTTTCGTTTCTCTTACTTTGTTTGTTTTATTGCATTGTTTCATTGCTGCTTATGTGGGTTTTTGCTTTGCTTCGTCGCTACTGTTACATCCGTTGCCGCTGCCGCTGTCGTTGCTGTCTCCGCTGTCGCGTTCGCTACCGCTATCGCTGTTGTTGCTGCCTCTCCTGTCGCCGCTGTTGCTGCCTTTCACGCATAAGGCTGGTGGTGTTTTAAATTTTTAATTTTGTTTAATGTTTAGGTTCAGGTTTAGGATTTAGAGTTTTAATTTATTTTTTTAAATAAATAAATAAGAATGCAGCTATTTACTATAGCCGCATTTATAAATGGGATTTACAAATGCGACTATATAGCCGCATTCGTATCTCTTCGATTTAAGACTACGTGCTGATCAAATGCGACTTTATAGCCGCTGTTATAAATACAAAATAGCCACAGTGGTTTTGCCTTTCTGCACCAGTGTAGGTTGTTGAAAGATCTATAGGATTATTTTTAAATTGAATGTCTTTCGTCAAGTATTTGTTAATGACAAAGATCTTGCAATAATAAATGCATTTGCCATTGTGTTTTCTCAAGCTTCCAACATTTTTTGTCAATTTCATATTAATAAGAATGTTAAAGCAAAATGTAAAATGTTTGAGGATTTTATGGAGGTTTGGGAAGTTGTTATCAATGCATGAGCAGGTGATGGATTGTGATGCATTTGTGACTGCGTTAAACATTTTGAAGTTGTTTATTTATCATGCCCATTTTTTAATGATGTGAATGACATATGGTTCATTCCACATAAGAAAAAATTTGTTAGGGCGTAGATGGATAAGATTATGCATTTGGGAATGCAAAAAGTAATAGGTATGACACGTTAATTAATGTCGTGCTTTTATCAGCAAAAAAATTGTGCCTCCCACAAGATGCAGCAAATAAGCTCTTGTAGCACACTTCCATATCTGGTGCATAAAACACTTCTCATACACCTCATAGAGTCAAGTCAACCTCATGTGTACACCACAACACTACCTCATAAATGCCATGACATCACCCATGTCCACACCTAGTAACTCAACCAACACTAATGCAGTCGAATCCAACATGACATATGTGCATAATTGTCCCACAATAGAGACATGAAACAGTGTTGACACATCATCCAAGGTGATCGTCATCTCACCAACATAAAGGCAGAAACTGTTGGTGTCTTAGTGTTACCTCTCCACAAAGCCAAATATCAATCCCCTGTTAGTCATCTCATAACTAATGTTGCACAACAACAACAACCTAGAGTTAAGCATCACAACCCTGATCTGTTGATGAGAGATCCAAGTTTATTTAACTTTCGACCGTGGGACACCAACTTCAGTTCCCTCCATTCTAACAAAAAAAGATATGGGTGTTTGTAAGTACAAAGAATACCACAAATACAAATATCACAATTAAGTGAAGTCTTTGTTTCTTACCTCACCCTCCCACAATCTCATGGCAACATGATTAGCATACTGGACTAGAACATGCATATCAACATGTCCTTCACAGAATTTGTCTTGTTGATCAAGTCTTCTTGCAAGTGCCTTCATTACATTAGCACCACTACCATCAACAACTGATTCACGATCTCTCCTACACAGTGACGCCATATGTCTCTATCTACCATCGCCTTAAGAGACACCACATTTTGTCCTAACCATATTTATGTGTATTAAAATAAATAATGCTTTATACAAATCAATTATTTCAAAAATCATAAGAAAAAATTAATACATGTATTTTTTTTTAAAGAAAAACATTTTGAATTGTATAATTCGGAATGCATTTTCCAAAATTGAATACATTTTGGATTGTGCAATCCGAAATATAATTCCAGATCCATAAATATTTTATGGATTTCAAAATCTAAAATACAATTTTGAATCTTGAAATGTCTTTTAGATTGCACAATCTAAAATATATAAAACTTTTGAAAAATACATTTCAGATTCTACTATCTTTAAAATTTTCTCATACAATCAATATGAAGTAAATGAAAATATCTAATAAATTTATTTACAAAACCAACGTAACGGCTAATGTGTTGCAAATGAAGGAGAAATGATAACAACAATGAAGGAGATGCACAGTAATAAGTGAAAAAGAAAGAAAAAAAAGTAAGATGACAATATATATATTTTATTGAGAGTATTTTGGTCATGATAATAAATGATCCATAAAAAACTATGAGGTGTAGAAAAAAATGGTTGAAAGGTAGGTTGAGTAGAGTCCTTCTCCATCTCTATTTTTCTTTTAAATTTAATAATTAAAACTTAGATTACATGTTATATTCCTTAAATATCGAGAGAAGAGAAAATATTAGAAAAAATAATTCTATTAGAGGGTTTTAACTTTGGTTCTTTTAAATCTATGATGTTTATAAGGAAATTTTTGAAAATTTAAAATAGTTAAAACATACTGAATTTATTATATTATTGATTTCATATTAATTTTTCACTTTAATATTATTTAAAATATCCATTATGCTGATTGCAAGGATTTATTATTTCATATAAATTAAATTAAAAATAGCTTCAAATAGATTATTTTTAATTGAGTCCATCCTACTTGAGGAGAGAAGAATCACAATACAGATTCTAATATATTTTTTATTCACAAAATTTGAATAGAAAAATTGAGTATTATTGGAACCAACTATTTGTGGACATTTTTTTTATTTGCGTCTTTTGAATAATAGAGATGCCATCTTTTAATTCATATATAATGTACTTGAATTACTTTTTGATCCGGTCGGTCATCGGTAGTCGATGACGTCAGCATCTGATGACTACGTAGGTCAGTCACAGAGTGACGCGTGGCATGAGATAGCAGATGAACCAGGGTGGAGATCGTTCAAGAACGGCGATCAGTGGCCAGTTTCCGGGTGACCTCCGCCAGCAGATCAGTTCCTAGACGAGCGCCTGGAAGAAGAGCGCGAGAAGTGATGAAGCACCGATCAGTCATCGGTGCATGCAGAGTGATCAGTCGTCGGGGGTTCCTTGCCAACACGTGTTAAACTGGGACCCAGGCTCCCAGCAAGAACGTTACTCAAGGACCTCGCCTGATTCCATAAGCAGAGCACGACAACGTGAAGAAGCGCCATCGGATATCGACCAGGATGAAAGATACCTCGGTCATCGGTGTGTGTTGAGGTGACATCGGCCGCGTGATGTGAACAACGTGACCAGTGATCAGTAAAGCGCCCAGAGGCAGAGAGTGGCCTTAGTCGCGAGACGACCATGCATGAAGATGAAAAGACGCAGTTAGGTGCAGAATCCTGCTGGGACAAGAACCCATCAAGGTTAGAGTTTCCCAGTGGGGTTGCATGCCTGCCACGTGGACCGTGAAGATGTTCCCAGAGAATAGGTAGGGCAGATAGGCACAGAAATCGAGGGGTACAGAGGTACCTACGCAGCCTCCCCTGTCAGACTTTGCACTCGAGTGAAGAAGGCTGGCACGCAAGGTAGCCTTGAGGAGTAGAAACGGCAATGCAGAGTAATCAAGTGGCCCTAGAGGTAGCCAGTAGGGGCGACGCGGGTTTATATGAGGAAGAAGAACACCAAACTAGGTATGCAGTCTTTGCCTCAGAATACACAACACAAACCAAGAACACTCAGTTTTCGAATCAAAGAGGACTGAGGGCACACACACACGGGTCTCACACAGAGAGATCCGAGAGAGAGTTTTGGTGTTCCCGTTGCCTGACTTGAGCGTCGGAGCTACAACGGCCGTTAGAGGCGCCGTCTGTGTGTTTTGCAGGCATCATTCGGAGTTCTGGCGAAGGTTCCTGGAGCCTCCTTGCAGAACGCGCAGCAGTTAGAAAGCCAGACGAAGGAGTGACGAGGCATTTTCCCCACGCTCGGGTTCGCGGCGAGATCATTTGGCGCCCATTGTGGGGTACGAAGTAAAACGAAGCCCCCATACACAAGAACGAGAGTAGAAATCGCACAGATGAGTAGAAGAACCAGACAAACGACATCTGCACCACCTGCTTGTGAAGGAACTGTGACCATGGCGCAGGTTATGGAGATGATGCGCGCGTTGCAGGATAACGTCGCGGCGTCGAGAGTTGAGCAAGAGAAGATGCATGCAGAGCTGACTGCATCGCATAGCAGGAATGAAGAGTTGAACCGCGTGAACGAGGAATTGCGCAGAGAATTGCAGGCATAGAATGAGCGCACAGTCGAAGATAGAACGTCGATGCCACCGTCGCCTCCTAGGGCATTTCCTATGCCTTTCTCCCCCGAGATCATGACCACGGTGGTGCCTCCCAACCTGGTGGGAGTGAAAGCGTCGTTCACTGGGGTGGAAGATCGAGAAGCGCATTTGACGGCGTTCCACACTCAGATGATGCTGTCTGGAGGCTCCGACGCTGTGTACTGCAAAATGTTTATGAGTACACTGCGCGGAATAGCCATGGAGTGGTTCGTGAGCCTGCCAGAGGGCCACATCACCTCCTTCCATCAGTTCTCAAAGCTATTCACGGAGCAGTATATAGTCAACAGAGCGCCGCCGGTGGTGACTTACGACCTGTTCGACGTGCGCCAGAACCAGGGGGAGTCGCTGAAGGACTTCCTCAACCGCTTTGGTGTGCAGGTGGTGAGATTGCCCAGCAAGGATGAGAGCATGCTGGTGCATGCATTCAAGAAAGGCGTGCTACTTGGCCCTTTCAGTAAATCGCTCATTAGAAGCCACCCTGCCACCTTCGCTGAGAGTCGGCGACGAGCGGTGGCGCACATAGTAGCGGAGACAGAGGTCTCTGAGAAGAGAAGCAGTGTTGCACCATCAAAGCCGCGCGTGGGTCATGGGAAGCAACAGCAACAGGCGCGGGTGTATGAGGCCAAGGAAGGAAAGAGGGTGCAAGGGAGGCCTCGTCCCTATACACCAAGGAAAGACCAGGTCAGGGGGCGTGCGAGGGAGCACGACGCACCCCCTAGGTACGATTTCATTGTAGAGTTGGCAAAGCTGATCGCCATCCCTGCCGTGGCTGCAAGGCTCCGAGTACCAGAGAAGACTGATAGGGTACTTGGAAGGAAGAAGGATGAGTGGTGTGAGTTCCATCATGCTTATGGACACACACTCCGCACCTGCCTGGCGTTGGGACGTCAACTCGCTGAGTTGGTGAAGACAGGTCTCCTGACCGATTACCTACGGGGAGTGCAGGGTGATCGCGCTTCGGGGTCTCAAGCGGGTGATCAGCAACACGAAATCCCTGTGCATGGGGAGGTGATGACCATTGCGGGGGGTTTTTCCGGCGGAGGGTGTTCCAGGTCGCAGAGAAGAAGGTATGCACGGTCGGTGATGGCCGTGGACTCGGTGGATGAAGGCCATTTTCCCGAGGTGGACATCACCTTCACAAGGGCTGATTTGCAAGACGTAATACCCCACAACAACGACCCGGTGGTCATCTCCCTGGTGACAGCAGGAAGACGAGTGCACAAGGCGCTCGTAGACCAAGGAAGCTCAGCGGACGTCATGTTCTGGCCGACATTCAATAAGTTACAACTGTCCCCCGATCAGTTGAGGCCATATGTTGGGTGTCTATATGGTTTCGCGGGGGACCAGGTCGAGGTGCGGGGCTACATAGAGCTGAGGACGACGTTCACCGATGGAGTGGCGTCCCGCACAGAGAAGATAAAGTTCTTGGTGGTGAATGCCCCATCTGCATACAATATCTTGCTGGGAAGACCCACGCTCAACAGGTTGGGTGCAGTACCATCGACGAGGCACATGAAGTTGAAGCTGCCGTCGGTGGAAGGGGCTGTCATTACCATCAAGTCAGATCAGGCTGAGGCTAGGCGCTGTTATGAGAACAGCCTCAAGCAGAAGAGAAGCATCTGCCATGTCACTACAACAACACCAACAGGCGTGCTCCAGGAGAGATCGGTGGTTCGTGGGGCACAGGCAGATCAGGTAATGGAAGATGCTACGCTGGGGGGCTCTCAGGTAGCTCAAGTCGAAGCGGAAGCAGGGAGCGTGATCACTCCTCGTGAGTTAGACATCACCAGGGCGGTCATCGCCCATGAAAGGAGGTCCCATCCAGTTGAGGGATGGGAAGAGGTGGAGATAAGGGGAAAGAGGTTTAAGTTGGGGGAATCGCTCACTGCGGAAGACCGAGCACAGATCGCCTGTGTGATTGAGAAGCACATGGGCGCTTTTGCGTGGTCAGCTTCTGACATGCCGGGGATCGACCCTGATTTCCTTTGCCACCACCTGTCAATGGACCCCAAGGCGTGGCCAGTGCGCCAAAGGCGAAGGAGATTCAATGAAAAGAAGAAGAAGGTGATCCATGACGAGACGCAGAAGCTCCTTGCTGCTGGACATATCAAAGAGATCTGGTACCCCGAGTGGCTGGCAAACGTGGTACTGGTGCAGAAGTCAAATGGCAAGTGGAGGATGTGTGGACTTCACTGATCTCAATAAGGCCTGCCCCAAGGACTCCTACCCTCTCCCTAGTATAGATGCATTGGTGGACAGCGCGTTAGGGGGGAAGCTCCTTAGCTTTCTGGACGCCTTCTCAGGCTACAACCAGATAAGGATGCACCCCATGGACGAGTGCAAGACTGCTTTCATGACGGAACGATCTTGCTACTGCTACAAGGTAATGCCATTCGGGTTGAAGAACGCAGGAGCTACCTATCAGAGACTTATGGATAGGGTGCTCTCGCCCATGCTTGGAAGGAACGTGCATGCATACGTAGATGACATGGTGGTCACGTCGCGGGAGAAGGCGCACCATGTAGTTGATCTGGAGGAACTTTTCACCACCATCGCCAAGTATGGGTTGAAGCTCAACCCTGAGAAGTGCATCTTCGGTGTGGAGGCTGGGAAGTTCTTGGGTTTCCTCCTAACGGAGCGTGGAATTGAGGCGAACCCGGAGAAGTGCGCGGCAATCGTGGCAATGAGGAGCCCAACGACGGTGAAGGAGGTGCAGCAGCTCACTGGTCGGTTGGCCGCCTTGTCACGGTTCATGTCTGCTGGAGGAGAGAAGGGTCATCCGTATTTCCAATGTCTCAAGCGCAACAGTAGATTCGTGTGGACACCGGAATGCGAAGAAGCCTTCCTGAAGCTGAAGGAGTATCTGGCGAGCCCACCAGTATTGTGTAAACCACAAATGCGCACCCCTCTTCGCCTGTATTTTGCTGTGACAGAGAGGGCGGTTAGCTCGGTCCTGGTACAAGAGCAAGATCAGGTCCAGAAACCTGTGTATTTTGTAAGTAAGGTACTGCGAGGCCCGGAAACGAGGTATCAGACCCTGGAAAAGGTAGCACTGGCGGTAGTTTTTTTAGCTAGAAGGCTCAGACACTATTTCCACAGCTTCACCATAGTGGTCATGACAGACTTGCCCATCCAGAAGGTGTTGAAGAAGCCAGACGTAGCAGGAAGGATGGTCAATTGGGCTGTGGAACTCTCAGAATTCGACATCCAGTACCAGCCCCGAGGACCGATCAAGGGGCAGGTGTTCGCCGACTTCGTGGTTGAACTGTCGTCGGTCGCGACACCTGCAGAAGGCGTAGTTTTTTGATGGGTCTTATCAGTGGATGGCTCCTCCAATCAGCAGGGAAGCGGTGCTGGAGTCATTCTGGAAGGCCTGAACGGGGTGCTGATCGAACAATCCCTTCGCTTTGCCTTCAAGGCTAGCAACAAGCAGGCGGAGTATGAAGCCCTGATCGCAGGAATGTTGCTGGCAAAAGAGATGGGAGCAAGAAGTCTGGTGGCTAAGAGTGATTCGTTGCTAGTCACTGGACAAGTTACAGGGGAGTTCCAGGCGAAAGATCCTCAGATGGTAGCCTACCTGGAGTACGTCCAGCTCATGAAGACGTCCTTCGATGAGTTTGAGTTGGTGCATGTGCCCTGCGAGCAAAATGCCAGAGCAGATCTGCTTGCCAAACTGGCCAGCTCAAGCAAGGGGGGAAAACAGAGGACTGTCATTCAAGAGACTTTAAAGGTACCACGAGCGTTCGTATCAGACAATCAAATACTTCAAGTATCAAAGTCGGTGGAGCGTCTGGCGATTAGTCATGGGTCCTGACTCAAGAAATGCTGAAAGCAGCAAGGGTGAGGGCGCGACCGGCAAAGACCGATGAGGCGATGGAAGTCTGCGCTGTCAAGGAGCCCGATACGTGGATAACGCCGTACCAGTTGTACCTAGAGGATGGTGTGCTCCCACTGGACCCAACAGAGGCAAAGAAGATAAAGAAGAGCTCGAGTAAGTTTACTCTAATCGATGGGAACTTGTTTAGATTTGGCTTTTCCCATCCTATACAAATGTGCGTGCAGGAGAACAATGCACCAAACTCATGTCAGAGTTGCACGAGGGAGTGTGCGGAAGCCACGTCGGTGGTCGCGCTTTGGCAAGTAGGATCATCCGCGCAGGGTATTACTGGCCAACGCTGAAGGAAGACTGTGTGAAGTAAGCTCAGCGGTGCAAACAGTGCCAACTTCATGCAGACTGGCATAAGGCACCCCCGGAGGAGTTGAAGTCCATCCATAGCCCGTGGCCATTTCACACGTGGGGAATCGACATCCTGGGACCCTTTCCTCTGGCGATCAGGCAGATAAAGTTCCTCATAGTGGCCATCGAGTATTTCACAAAATGGGTGGAGGCGGAACCAGTGGCCCACATCACCGCTCAGAAGGTCGAGCATTTTGTCTGGAAGAATATTGTCTGTCGTTTCGGAGTACGCAAGAGGCTGGTATCCGACAACGGCACTCAGTTCACCAGTCATCAGTTGAGAAAGATGTGCGAAGAACTGAAGATACAACAAGTGTTCGCCTCAGTAGAACACCCGCAGACCAACGGGCAGGTGGAGTCAGCCAACCGAGTGCTGCTTAGGGGACTGAAGCGAAGATTAGAGAAAGCCAAGGGGAATTGGGCAAAAGAGGTTCCCAGAATTGTATGGTCCTACCATACCACCCCACAGTCTAGCACCCAAGAGACACCCTTTAGTCTTGTCTATGGGACGGATGCTATGATCCCCGTGGAGATACAGGAGAGCTCCCCTAGATTCCTGAACTTTATCGTCGAAGAGTCCAATCAAGAGCGAAAGGTGAATCTGGACCTCCTGGACGAAGTGCGAGAGGGTGCCAGGGTTAGTGCTGAAGCTGTCAAGAGAAGAGTAGAACGGAGGCACAATTCCAAGGTGAAGCCCAGGCGTTTCCAGGAGGGCGATCTGGTGATGAGGAAAGCACACCAGAATGAGATGGAGAACAAGTTATCTCCAAAGTGGACGGGTCCATATAGAGTAGTTGAGGCGTTGGAGAATGGAGCTTATCGGCTGGAGACTCTGGATGGAGTACCTATCCCCAGGACATGGAACGCTACACACTTGAGATTCTACTTCAGTTAAGTTATAAAGTAGATGCGTTCTTGCGCTGTACACACACCCAATGTATATACTGTAAATAGTTGAACAGATCAAGGGGCACTCTTTTCCTGATGAGGGTTTTTAACGAGGCCACCCAATAAAAAAGATTTCAGTATGTCAAGTGTGCACATGTTTCCCAGTTTCAAGTTCCGCTTGCCCTAGATGCAAGTCCAAGGGATCGGTTGGAGCCTGCTCGCCCCAGGCGCGAGTACGGACCACTGACCTATATTCTCCTCACCCCAGGGGTGAGTGCAGGTGGCCAAAGTTTGGGAACTCGGGAGTACTAGTAAGACCAAGAGAGGGAAAGGGAAGATTTCAAGAAACGTCCAACAGGAACCAGACCTAAAGGTCGATGACCTCGGGGCAAGCAAGAGGGGTCAACAAGAAAAACTCTTCTTCCCCGTAGCAAGACATCATCTTCGCGTTTAAGCACCAAGAAGCAGAGCGCGATCAGTCATCGGTGCACCCAACGCGCGATCAACCGTCGGTGCATGTCAGTAGTGAGCACTCGGTCGGTGCATGGTCATCGGGGTCTTGCTAACACGTGTTAAGCTGGGACCCAGGTTCCCAGCGAGAGCGTTACGCATGCACCTCGCATGATTCCAGAAGAAGGTTGGTCATCGGGGTCTTACTAACACGTGTTAAGCTGGGACCCAGGTTCCCAGCGAGAGCGTTACGCATGCACCTCGCGTGATCCCAGAAGAAGGTTGGTCATCGGGGTCTTGCTAACACGTGTTAAGCTGGGACCCAGGCTCCCAGCGAGAGCGTTACGCATGCACCTCGCGTGATTCCATAATAAGATCGGTCATCGGGGTCTTGCCAACACGTGTTAAGCTGGGACCCAGGCTCCCAGCGAGAGCGTTACGCATGCGCCCCGCATGATTCCAAACCAGAAGAAGAGGAGTTGCCCACTCAAAGGGCGTGCAGTGATACCACCCAGGCAGGGATGCGCCTAGCGAGTGCGCTTAGACAGCCACCCCTGATGCTCCCCTGGGAGCGTGCACCCACTCAGAGGAGAAAGTCCTCACCCTCGACTTTGTACAGTGGGGTGCAGGCAGAGAAAGTCCTCTTCCTCTACTTTTTACAGCAAGGTTGAGGCAAGAGAACCAAGTCCTCTTCCTCTGCTTTTTACAGCAAGGTTGAGGCGAGATAAAAAGTCCTCACCGCGACTTAGTACGGTGAAGCTGAGGCAAGAGGGGTCATCAACAAGCATTCCCCAAAACACAGGCGTCATCCTTGGCGTTCGGGCCCTCTATGCAACTAGCGCTGGAGTGACACAGAAGTAATGCGAAAACTGAAGCGCGGTGACTGATCGGTGGTGTGCTAACATGCTAGTCGGTGGTCGGTAGCAAAGCTCTGAGTATGAAAGCTTCCCCAAACAAGCTCTTGGGCGATCAGTCGAAGCATTTAGACACCATCAGGTCAGTCATCCAACATGAATTTATGCATAAAAACTGTTAAAGAGAATGCTAAGGTACAGTTGGTCGCGATCAAGTTAGAGGCCAAGTTTGAAGGGTCACAGTGAGATCGCGCTGGAGCCTAAGCTAGTTAACAGTTGGCCACATGCAGAGTGAGTTAAAGGTGGAGAGAGAGAAAGGCAGCTGAGAAAAAGAGATTACACAAAAGGAGAAGTCGCAAGGGAAGAAGCTCAAGGAGGAGGAATGAGCTTGCCATCAACCACTGAATGGCGGAGGCTAGGTTGGGCAGAGTCCAAGTCTGGAAGGACGCAGTGAACCTGCTGCCAGCCCATGGAACCCATCTATCAGAACCTCGGCACCAGCAGCCATGGTCTCAGGTACATCAGTTTCGAGCTCCTTCTTCTCTTTGGCAACGAAGAGCACTTAGTCTCTTCCCTGAGAACAAGTTCACAGCTCGAGACTGGGGGGCTTGTGATCCGGTCGGTCATCGGTAGTCGATGACGTCAACAGCTGATGACTACGTAGGTCAGTCACAGAGTGATGCGTGGCATGAGATAGCAGATGAACCAGGGTGGAGATCGTTCAAGAACGGCGATCAGTGGCCAGTTTCCGGGTGACCTCCGCCAGCAGATCAGTTCCTAGACGAGCGCCTGGAAGAAGAGCGCGAGAAGTGATGAAGCACCGATCAGTCATCGGTGCATGCAGAGTGATCAGTCGTCGGGGGTTCCTTGCCAACACGTGTTAAACTGGGACCCAGGCTCCCAGCAAGAATGTTACTCAAGGACCTCGCCTGATTCCATAAGCAGAGCACGACAACGTGAAGAAGCGCCATCGGACATCGGCCAGGATGAAAGATACCTCGGTCATCGGTGTGTGTTGAGGTGACATCGGCCGCGCGATGTGAACAACGTGACCAGTGATCAGTAAAGCGCCCAGAGGCAGAGAGTGGCCTTAGTCGCAAGACGACCATGCATGAAGATGAGAAGACGCAGTTAGGTGCAGAATCCTGCTGGGACAAGAACCCATCAAGGTTAGAGTCTCCCAGTGGGGTTGCATGCCTGCCACGTGGACCGTGAAGATGTTCCCAGAGAATAGGTAGGGCAGATAGGCACAGAAATCGAGGGGTACAGAGGTACCCACGCAGCCTTCCCTGTCAGACTTTGCACTCGAGTGAAGAAGGCTGGCACGCAAGGTAGCCCTGAGGAGTAGAAACGGCAGTGCAGAGTAATCAAGTGGCCCTAGAGGTAGCCAGTAGGGGCGACGCGGGTTTATATGAGGAAGAAGAACACCAAACCAGGTATGCAGTCTTTGCCTCAGAATACACAACACAAACCAAGAACACTCAGTTTTCGAATCAAAGAGGACTGAGGGCACACACACACGGGTCTCACACAGAGAGATCCGAGAGAGAGTTTTGGTGTTCCCGTTGCCTGACTTGAGCGTCGGAGCTACAACGGCCGCTAGAGGCGCCGTCTGTGTGTTTTGCAGGCATCGTTCGGAGTTCCGGCGAAGGTTCCTGGAGCCTCCTTGCAGAACGCGCAGCAGTTAGAAAGCCAGGCGAAGGAGTGATGAGGCATTTTCCCCACGCTCGGGTCCGCGGCGAGATCATTTTTATTTGTAATTCTTTGAATATTACAATTGCATAAAATAGTTGAAATTTATTAATTTAAATTTCTTGTTGAAATATATGTTAGATATTATTAGATATTATGAGATATTATAGTTATTGTTTTATATTTCATATTTATGTAATGGGCTTAGCCCATATGTTTATTTTTCTTATATAAACATAACCCTATGTGTTCAATATACACAAGGGATTTACCCTATTCTTTCTTTTCCTTTAATATGGTATCTAGAGCATAAGGTTAGGATTCAAATTTTATTGGTGAACCCACTGTTCACTGGAATTTTTCAGCCACCGCCCCACCGCCTTGCCAGAACTGCCACCGCTGCCGCCTCACTGGAGTCGCCGCCGGAATCTCGCCGGAGCCGCCGCCGGAATCTCACCAGAGCCGCTGCCGGAATCCTACCGGAACCGCCGTCGAAATAGCTGCTGCCGCCAATTGACTGGTGACTGGATTTAATTTTTGTCCTATATGGCTTCTTCCGCTTCCGCTGCCACTACGACTTCTTCCGCTGCCACTGCCACTGTGACTCCTTCTGCTGTCATAATGCCGGATCCGTCTATTTATACTAATTATGTCAATGTTCATCTCTCCATTGACAAATTGGATGGAACCAATTATGATACGTGGGCCTCAGATATTAAATTATGGCTTAAGAGTCAAGGTTATGTTGATCATCTTACCCGTCCTAATGTTGTTGAAAATGAGGTTTTCCGTTGGTTGAAAATTGATGCTCAATTATGCATTGTTATCAAATCTACCATTCATTCATCTTTAAAACAAATTTTTCGTACCTATGAGACTTGTTCAGAAGTTTGGGAACAAGCAAAATTATTATACACCAATGATACTCAACGTCTTTATGGTGTGTGTCAAAATCTCCTCACAATTGTTGCTCCCAAACGTCTTGATGGTACAATGGCAGAATATCTAGGTAAACTTCATGCTCTTCTTCATGATTTTAATGAGTTATTACCTCCTGCCTCCACTCCTTCTCAAGAACTAGAACAACGATCCAAGTTCTTCATGTTATTGGGTTTACATGGTCTTCCTGATGATTATTCTCATGTTCGTGATCAAATTTTGGGATCCCCTATCGTACCCAATTTTACTTCCACTTGTTCTACACTTCTGCGTGTGCCAAGTAAACACACCACTAAATTAACATCTCATGTAGATGACTCTTCTGCTTTAGTCTCTCAGCATAATGATCGTACTCGTCCTCACAAGCCGGGCAAAGGGCGTCACAAGTGTGACCATTGTGGCAAACTTGGACACAAAATTGACAGATGTTATGCCTTACATGGTCGTCCTCCTAAATCTATTGCGGTTGCTCAAAGTGCTACTGTGCAACCTTCTACTGTGGACCATACTTCAATTGATACCCCAGGCCAGCCTGCTATTTTCAATGAATTTCTTAAATGGTATGAGGATCGTCAGAACTCTAGTTCCACAACTTCTGTTGCACATTCAGGTACATCTTTTGTTGGCCTCACTCACTCTACTTCCGTTGGCCCTTGGGTTCTAGATTCAGGTGCCACAGATCACATTACTGGTAATAAATCTTTTTTCTCTTCCCTATCTACTACGGGTTATTTACCTTCAGTTACCATGGCCAACGGATATAAGGTACCATCACATGGTGTTGGTACTATTAACCTTTTTCCTTCTTTATCTATTGATAATGTTCTTTATGTCCCTGGGTCTCCATTTAACTTATTATCCATTAGTCGTCTCACTCGTTCCCTTGATTGTGTTATTTCTTTTACCAAAAATTCTGTTTCTGTACAGGACCGGAGCTCGGGACGGATGATTGGCACCGGATGTGAGTCTCATGGACTTTATCACCTACAGATCTCTACCCATGTTGGCGCGATTATGGATTCTCCATATCTCATTCATGCTCGATTGGGTCATCCTAGTCTTGCCAAGATGCAGCAGCTTGTTCCAAGTTTGTCTAATGTGTCTAGTTTATCATGTGAGTCGTGTCAGTTAGGGAAACACATTCGTAGTTCTTTTCCTAGTAGTGTCTCACAACGTGCTTCATCTCCTTTTGCCTTAGTTCACTCTGACATTTGGGGACCAAGTCGTATTAAGTCTAATTTAGGATTTCAGTATTTTGTTACCTTTATTGATGATTATTCAAGATGTACTTGGGTGTTTTTAATGAAAAATCGTTCTGAGTTGTTTTCTATATTTCAACTATTTTACAATGAAATTAAAAATCAATTTGGAATTTTCATTCGCATTTTGCGTAGTGATAATGGACGTGAGTATCTTTCTCATTCTTTTAAAAATTTTATGGCTTCTCATGGTATTCTTCATCAAACTTAATGTGCTTATACACCTCAACAAAATGGGGTAGCTGAGCGCAAGAATAGACATCTTGTTGAAACAACTCGTACTATTTTAATCCATGGTGATGTTCCTCAGCGTTTTTGGGGTGATGCTGTTCTTAGTGCATGTTATCTCATTAATCGAATGCCATCTTCAGTTTTAAATAACAAAATTCCTCATTCTATTTTATTTCCACATGACCCTCTCCACTCTTTACCTCCCAAAGTTTTTGGGTCCACATGCTTTGTTCATAATTTTAGTCCTGGTCTTGATAAATTATCTCCTAAATCACACAAATGTGTCTTTTTAGGGTTCACTAGATCACAAAAAGGATATAAATGTTTCTCACCTTCTCTAAATCGTTATTTTATTTCAGCAGATGTCACCTTCAGTGAATCTTCTCTTTACTTTAAGTCTTGTCTTTCTCCTTCTATGTCTTCATCTAATCAAGTTAATATCCCTCTTGTTGTACCTAGTGCACCTCAAGATTCACCACCGCCACCAACTCTTCAGGTGTATAGTCGTCGTCAAACGTCTCATCGTCCATCAGATGACTCTCTTCTAGTGCCAACGCCTCATCCCCCTCCGGCTCCGACAGTTGAACCTCCGATAGTTGAACCTGATCTTCCTATTGCTATCCGAAAAGGTATACGTGCTACCCGTAATCCCTCTCCACATTATACTGCTTTGAGTTATCATAGACTATCTCAACCCTTTTATACTTGTCTTTCGTCTATTTCTTCTGTATCTATTCCAAAATCTGTAGGTGATGCCTTAGCTCATCCTGGTTGGCGTCAGGCCATGCTTGATGAAATGAATGCGCTTCAGAATAATGGAACTTGGGAACTTGTTCCTTTACCATCTAGGAAATCTGTTGTTGGTTGCAAGTGGATTTTTGCTATCAAAGTTGGTCCTGATGGTACTATTGATCGTCTCAAAGCTCGTCTTGTGGCTAAGGGTTATACCCAAATTTTTGGTTTAGACTATGGTGATACTTTTTCTCCAGTGGCAAAGATGGCTTCTGTTCGCTTATTCATAGCTATGGCTGCTCTTCAACAATGGCCTCTTTATCAACTGGATGTCAAAAATGCCTTTCTTAATGGGGATTTGCAGGAAGAAATTTATATGGAGCAACCTCCCGGTTTTGTTGCTCAGGGGAGTCTTCTGGATTGGTATGTCGTCTTCGCAAATCCTTATATGGCCTCAAGCAGTCTCCTAGGGCATGGTTTGGAAAATTTAGTAATGTTGTTCAACAGTTTGGTATGACTCGCAGTGAAGCAGATCATTCAGTTTTTTATCGTCACTCGAGTGCTGGGTGTATTTATCTTGTAGTATATGTTGATGACATTGTTCTTACAGGCAGTGATCACCATGGCATCTCACAAGTAAAACAACACCTTTGTCAACACTTTCAAACCAAAGATCTTGGCAAACTCATATATTTCTTGGGGATTGAGGTAACACAATCCGATAATGGTATTGTTATCTCTCAAAGGAAATATGCATTAGATATTTTGGAGGAAATTGGGTTGATGAATTCGAAATCTGTTGATACTCCCATGGATCCCAATGTCAATCTTCTACCCAATTAGGGGGAGCCTCTTTCAGATCCTGAGAAGTACAGGCGATTAGTTGGAAAATTGAACTATCTCACTGTTACTCGTCCTAATATTTCTTTTGCAGTCAGTGTGGTGAGTCAATTTCTTAATTCTCCATGTGAAGATCATTGGAATGCAGTCATTCGTATACTGAAGTACATTAAAGGTTCTCCTGGAAAAGGTTTGTTATATGGTCATAATAACCATACTAAAGTCGTTTGTTATTCAGATGTTGATTGGGCAGGATCTCCATCTGATAGAAGATCAACTTCTGGTTATTGTGTCTCCATTGGTGATAACTTGATCTCTTGGAAAAGCAAGAAACAAAGTGTTGTGGCCAGATCTAGTGCAGAGGCAGAATATAGAGCTATGGCCTCAGCTACTTGTGAGCTTATTTGGCTTAAACAGTTACTTAAAGAATTGCAATTTGGAGAGGTCCCTCAAATGACACTTATATGTGATAATCAGGCTACTCTTCATATTAGCTCTAATCCAGTTTTTCATGAAAGGACCAAACATATTGAGATTGATTGTCATTTCATTCGAGAAAAGATTATATCGGGAGATATCAAAACTGAGTTTGTTAATTCAAATAATCAATTAGCAGATATTTTTACTAAATCCTTACGGGGGCCTAGGATTGATTACATTTGTAACAAGCTGGGTACATATGATCTATATGCACCAGCTTGAGGGGGAGTGTTAGATATTATTAGATATTATTAGATATTATGAGATATTATAGTTATTGTTTTATATTTCATATTTATGTAATGCGCTTAGCCCATATGTTTATTTTTCTTATATAAACATAACCCTATGTGTTCAATATACACAAGGGATTTACCCTATTTTTTCTTTTCCTTTAATAATATACATTATAATTAGGACAAAATATACAATTTTATTTTAATATTAAATAACATTTAAAAATATGTAATATTTTTTTATTAACATTATTTGATATTATTTTTAACTGATATCAGTATAATTATTTAAACACGTATATTAATTAAGGATTTTTTTTTTGGCATTATTGATTAGAGTTTCTTTTAGTTGACTTTTTGACTTATGTCAATTAAAATATTCTATATGAACAACATTAGTTTAAATAATATTAGTCAAATATATTTGAAAATTTCTTCATTCTATATTAAAAAAAAAATTCAATTTCAAAACCTCTTAACATTAAATAAAAAATTGTGTCTAGTCTTAATCATACCATTTGATAGTGTTAATGAGGTCTTAAATCCAACTGAAATCATGTAACTAAACTAAGAAAATGTAAGAAAAAAATGAAAAAATAAATACTGAGAATCTTTTATTATTATATTTATTTTATCAATATTTGAAATTATCTCGCGCTTAATTACTCTCATAAAATTATAGAAGATGATAAGAGAGAACATTATTTTCATAGTGCAACTGCAAATTCAACGTTGGATCGGACTGGTTATTCATTTTCGACCGTTAGATTATCGTTGGAAGTTCGATGAAGGAAAAAGGTTATTCAAAATTATCTGGATAAAACTTTCATAATATTTGAAAGAAAAAGTAAAAATAAATGTTTATATACTAAAATTAGTTTAAATTAAAAAAATAATTTTTAGATAGAATAATATGAAAGTTTTACTTCTACAATAAATTATCTCATTTTTTTTTCTCTTTATCCAAACATACCCCTTAATTTTTATGGTTATCTTTATTTACATTAGACAATGATAATTACTTTTTGCACTCGCATGATTTTTTTTCTACATTTATATGGAATATTGAAAAGGTTTAAAATATTCATGCTTTAGATTTTTGATATGTGAAATTTCAAAACATGTTCTCCGTTGTAGAATGTATAATATATCTTTAGATATGAAATTACTTTATGGATGTTATCTAGAAATATAGTTCAAAATACATAATTTGAAACATGTTTCTAAATTTTCAGATTACATATTATATATATATATATATATATATATATATATATATATATATATATATATATATATATTAGATTACAGATCCATAATATATTTTCATATTTTTGAATTGGATAATCTAAAATATATTTTTAGATTATATAATTCAGAATAATTTTTAAATAATGGAATATTTTTTGGATTAAAAATTGTACTATTCATAATATATTTTTAGATTGTATAATTTAGAATATATTCTTAGTTCCATATTTCACAATTCAAAATACATTTTCAGATCTTTGAGAATGTTTTCAATCCATGAATAATTTAAATTTTTCTAGGAAGATGTTAACATAGGGTTTCTTCCTGCATCCCTATATTTTGTTTCTTGCACCCCTATTTTTTTTTTAAATACCAAATTTATCTTTGAAAATTTTAGATAATTCCATAACAGGATGTTATGTAAGTAAAAGATGTTTTCAAAATAAAAATTCTAGAAAACAAAATATTCCAAAATATCTTTTCAAGAAAACATTTTTTTACTTCCAAAATAGTAAATAAAAAATAGTAAATCTAGAATTCATAATATGTGTTTCAAAAAGTATGTTCTGAAAATAATCCAGAAAAATTAATTCAGAAGTCATTTTTAAAAAGATAAAATAATCCTTTCCAAAAATATAGGCGCAGGGAAAAAATTGTTGGGGTGCAAGAAGACACACCCTAAAAGAAATACCATCGTATAGTTCGAGGAACTCTTGGTCCATTCTTGTTCGATGGGCTAAATTCATCACTATTCATTTGAGGCCCAAATAGCTATTGAAAAGTCTCCATATTTTGTAATATATAGGCTAATTCTTCCTACACCTAATCTTTTTCAACCTGCACCCTACATGATTTTAAATTTCCAAAAATAGCTTTTATTTTGAAGATGAAAATTTTAAAATTGAAAATAATACATTATGTAAAAGTAAATCCAGAGAAAATTATTGTATTCTGAAAATAAAAATTCAGAAACAAAAATCAAAATCTCATTTCAGATAAAAAAAATTCACAATACAAAAAACTTGTTCTAAAAAACAATACGGAAATATATTTTAGAAAAAGAGTCCGAAATGTATTTTTATATATATTACATTTTATTTAAGGGCATTTTCGTATTTTCATGGTGAAATTGGGTAGTGTGCTTTCTAAATAATTGGTAGTTAAAATCTTGATAACTAATTAGATACCAATTTAAAAACTATTTAAAGATAATAAAATCTAATTTAGAAACCAAAATTTTTTATATCACATAAAATCTTGATGCATAAACAAATTGTTTCACGAATCAAATTCATCACACTTGCACTTCTAATAGCAAAGAAAGAATAAGAATAAGAAAGTGGTAATCACATGTTTAATGATGAATGCGATCAAAGGCAAGAGTGACCCAAATGAACCTTTAGTGACACCCCAAATGAAGAAGCAACATGAAGCTTCCATGTCCCTTTTGCAGCACAGAAAAAGCATGTGTTGGAAGGCCCCATTGTGATTCACTATGCAATAGAAAAATTTAGTATTTTTGCACTATTAAGGTATGATTCATAAGTGGACCTAAATGATGATTCTTAGTGTTGTTGGGAGTAGAAGCAAACCAGCAAAGACTTGAGCTAACCCCCAATTATTTATTGCCAAAATCTTCCCTTTCCTAACTCCCATATGCCCATCACTCATTGCCTTTTCCTAAAGCAAAAAAATAAATACTATTTTTCCTTCAAAAAAATCATTTTTTTAATCCAAAACTGCACCCCTTTTGATATCTAATCCTATTTTTATTCCTTATTTTTTATTTATTTAAAATATAGCACTTCTTCAGCAGTGTTTGAAGTTATTTTTACAAAAAGACTAAAGCTTGTGATTCTAAAAGTAGAAGGCTAAAAAAAAAAACTCCATTTTTGGAGAATGACAAAGACTAGTAATCTGAAAAGAATGGATTGAAAATTTTGCGTGAAGAAGCCAAACACTGCACAGCACCAACTTGGATTTTAGAACAATGCCTTTATCTTTCACAACATTTTTGGTTTTGGTTTTGGTCCACCTCATCTCCTAAATTGAAGGTTTATCTTTTTTTGTTTTTTGTGAAAAACACAAACATGTAATATAATTACTTTAAACTTACTTTACAAAAAATAATGTGTATATCTCAATAATCTCTATCAATTAATTCCTCAACATAGTCTTTAGAATTTGGAAAAAAAAATTATTTTCTATATTTATATTTGATAAATAGATTATTTTTAAATAGTATCGTAGATGAAATGTTAAATAAAAATAAATAGAAGTAAAATTAGTACTAGATCAAAATTATTAATTTATAAAATCTATAAAATAAAATCTCAGAAAAAAAAATAAAAAGATCAAAGTCTCATAAGAAGGATTAAAGGGGATTAAATTTATAGTTTAACCAATATATATAAAGTTAATAACATAAATTCTGTTTTATTTATATTTTTATAAACACTTTCAACTTTATTACTTTTAAGAGTAGTAGTTATTCTGATGAAAAACTTCAAGAGCTTTTATTACGTAACTATAAATTGTTAAAATTAATTAAAAAAACTATTTATTTTTGTGATTTTTTTTATATGTACACATTTTTTAAAACTTTACCCTAAAATTTTAATAATTATTATTATAATTAATTTTTAAACTATACTTTTTGTTATCTAAGACAATAGACACACAAACTAATTAATCAGTATATATAACAAAACAAATTAAGAAAAGTGTGTATAGTATTATGATGAACAATGTTTAAATATAGTAACTAAACCTTCAAAAAATTTAAACAAAGAATGAAGAACAATAATAATGAAGCTTATGATACAAAAATGATGCAAATTAGGGCAATTGAAGAACCCTAACCCTAAAGTACTTGATTGTAGCTTTATTTGTTTTTTGGTATTTGGTGGTATGGCAAAATCTCAATAAGAAAAAGTTAAGAGACTCACGTGAGCCATCTTTTCAAATTATTACATCACAACTGTGTGTTTATGTTTCATGTGATCTTAAATCACTCACAAACAATTGAGAAGGACACAAGTTTAGGTGAAGATGAATGGCCATGAGATAAAGAAAATAGAATTTTTTTGAGGTACAAAACATTTTGTTTCCTTCATTTGTAACGTCACATTTATATACAACTCCCTCTATTATAATATAATTCAGTCATATATACATTTATACTTTATTTTACCTCTATATAACTAGAATATCATTTTTCCAAAAAAAAAATATTCATAATATAAAAGACAAGAAAAACTAAAATATACCTTAAATTCTATTGAACAAACATTTTAGATTGTTCACTATTCATAATCTATAATATATAAGAACAAACATTTTAGATTTAGGTGACATAATCGATTGTTCATTGTTCATGATCGATTATTTGTGAGAACAAATATTTTAGATTTTGTTGATTCAATTATTTACCATTCACAATTAATTATGTGTAACTGGGTAGGTTTGGTCTAGCTTGAGATAATTGATTATAAACTTAACACAATCAATTATTATGTTAAAAAATACAAAAACTCAGTTTTTAAATGCAAAATTGCTTAAGATTATCTTAGACATTGATTCATGCTTTATATCTTGATAATATTAAGATAATGAATAATGAAGAAAGGAATCATCAACAAAAGATGCAGACATGATCAAAATCATCATCAAATTAACACGTCATGTTTTGCTAACAATCTCCCCCTTTTTTATGATTGTCAACCAAAATAAATTTTATGTTGTTAATTAATGACATTAGTTCTTGAAAATATTAACATAAGTGTCTTTTTCCCCCTTTTGACATGATAAAAAACCAAAGTAAAAAGGAAACAAGTATGTGATATTGACATAGGAAAAATAATATAAAAATAGAAACATAATTTCAATTCAAGTATAAGGAATTACAAAGCAAACTTGATGGCACAATAGCAATCAATACTAATTGTTCCAGTATGTCTAATAGTTTCACATCGCTTAGGAGTCGAGGTCAAGGGCATCATAAATAAAACTTCCTCCCTTAACCCTGTTAAATATCTTTTAAGGACAAAACCGTGATAGAGCTCTGAGCTCCAAAGCAGACAATACATCGGATGCGATAATTGACATTTGGGGACTTGTTCTGGTACGTCGAATAGTCCCACATTGCTTAGGAGTCAGGACATCTTCCTCCCTTAATCCTTTGAGGCATCTTTTAATACAAGCTTTGTATCACAGTCTTCAAAATTTGAGTCATAAATGCTCTCCCTAGGAACAAACACCCATGCAATGACAAATGATAGTGCTAATTGTAAAAAAAGTATGAGATGGTGAGTGATTCTAAGAAATATAATCGATTAGATGACAAGATAATAATGTAAGAAAGTCTTTTTCTTCTTCATGTAATTCATTAAATGCATTAAGCAATTGATCATAGTTTTTGTCAATTTCAAAATTAGAACTACTCACATTGTTTGTACTTGATTATTCTGCATCTGCCATCCAAAAAATATTGACTTCTTCTTTACATTCACTGGAGCCACTTGAAAAATTAGAAATATTATCAATATAAAATTTTTTCTTTATGATATTTCCTTGCTTCCTTGTTCTCTTCAAGCATTTGTTTCAATTTCAAAAAAAGACAATCAAATTTAGTATGACTTGATTGAATATGAGCAATGGAGAAAAAAACCATTAACAAGAGGTGTAGGCATCATCAAATCAACAAATCATGTTTTTTCTTTCTTTGCTAACAACCTCGTCTATTTCTGTACAAAGTATAATCATATCAATTTATAAAAACACATAAGGATAAGCTAATTTAAAAAGAAATACCATGCAACACAATATACATCTCTTATACATATAAAATCACATCATATTATCAAGATATCATACACACAATAAACTATAACCTAATCACTTTAATCAAGATGTAGGAATCCCCAATTATATCTCGATGTGGTAATGTAATTTTCACATGCGACTCCTTTCATAAAACTTGCATTAAACATGTCCTACCAGAAAATAATACTTGACTCATTGGAAACACCATTGGTCAAAATCAACCTCAATTTCTTATATCAGGGTGACTACTTGTATCTGCTATGGAAAGCAGTGATACGATAATATACTTCATTTTCTTGCTACCTGAAGTTTATCTATGTTATCATATCATCATTGAAGCATGAGGAATTTCCTTTTCTCATGAGTTTTGTGCTTAATATTATATGTCTTGTGCCTAATACCATCCTAGGTATTCTTACGACACATCCATAAAGTAGTGATCTTTTATGTAGACACTTCATTGTGAGATCCTCTTAAAAGAAACAAAGAGATAAACATTTTTTTTTTTTGCATATAGAATATTTATAAGTGTTCAACATGTACCTTGAAATATTTCAAACTATATGTACTTGTTCCAACCTCAAGTACGAGAGATAGCATCGATAGGGTTAATCACCGCATTCGAGGTATTGTCCGCTTTCAAGGTCGGTGCTCCGCCACAGTTTTTTCCTTAAAAGGCATCTTGGTGGGTTGGAGGAGAAAGGAGTATATAAACTGCCATTGGCTTCGACTCCTGAGCGATGTGGACTTATATTGGCAATACCGAAATAAACCCCTCTAGTCGAGGTTTAAGGGGAATGGATTCCCCATAGTTGAAGGGTTTGAGACACATTTTCGTTCTCACAAACGATGCCACTATTCCAACCTCAAGTTCGAGAGATAACATTATTTGGGTCAATCCTCACATTCGAGGTATCATCTGCTTTCGATACTCCGTCACGATTTTGCCCTTAAAAGGCGCCTCGACAAATTAAGAGAGAAACAGTGACGCCGCCTGTGAAAATATATTGTCGGTATTGGAACAATACTTATTATATGTCCAAACAAAAACTTATTATAGAAAGTTATATAGTAAAATGTTAAACGTTGGATCAAATGAAACATTGCATATTTCGAGATGTGATACCTATAAAATCATCTTTTATACTTTATTATTAAACATATAATGAAAACCAAATAAAGTCTATTAAACTTTACTCTAACACACAATTTCATCATATTCATTATGTTCTCTTTTTTCACAATAATACTAGCTACTTAAACAAATAATTATACCAACTACTTAAACAAACAAATCATTAGAGTGTGAAATTGTGTAAACTGAAATATGTTAAATGTAAAACCTTGAAGTCAAATATTTTTTCAAAATCAATATTTCTTTTAAAAAGGTCATTCTAAACATGCATGCACCTATAATTCGGAGAAAGAGACATTCACTTCAAAAAAAAAGAAAATTGAGTTCCTTTTTGGTACAGTACCAAATAACTTTGAAAGTCTAAGGTGTAATATATAAAAACAAATGCATGCATGTACCATTAGCCTATAGAAGCTGGTCATTGTCATCAATGAAGAGAGCCATTGCATACGATCTTCATTTCTCCTACCTTTGTCCAAAAATTCAGATACTTGTTTCCTTCTCCCAAAGTTAATATATATATAGAGAGAGAGAGAAAAAAAAAGTAATTATTGTACTCAAGAACACATGCCCTAAGACATTATTAACTAACTTTGATATTATTGGATTGACTAATTTAGTGATTAGACATTTTTTGGAAATAATTCACATAGTGAAGAAATTGTATTCTCCATTTGAAAAAAAAAACATAAAATTTTTTTTTTTACACAATTACTTTACAATTTCATTTCACAAGTGAATGATTTTTGTGATGATTTCTTAGGAGTCTGGTTTGCTTACTAATTGAGCTCAAGTGAGTTAATACCTTTTATAAATAAGCTTGATATAGGAAATCACACCCTGGTCCCTCAACCATGAGTCAACATACATTGAAACCATATTACTCTTCTTAAACAAGTAACTACTATTTTGTATCAACTCAATATAAGAAAAAATAATAATTTTATACTAATTAAAAGAAACCAGTTAATATTTATTGAAACAAAAATCATTAAATAAAAAATACTTTTAAAGATAAAAAATAATTAATTATTATACTAATTAAATTAAATAATACTTTAAAGATTATTCAAATTATTGGTATTTAAAATAGTTTTTATTATTAATAAAATTTATAAACTAATTTTTATTAGCTATCAAGTTTTAGTTAGTAATTATTTTAGATTTTAAAGCTGATACTAATTTTTTTTAATAATTAAAATAATATTTATTTTTGTTAATATAGTAATTAATTATTTTTTATCTCTAAAAATTGATTTTTATGTAATAATTTTTTTTAGTGATGGTTTAGTTTCAATTGAAAATATCTTTGTTTCTAAAATACCCTTAGAAATTAAATAATTGAAAATAGAATCACAATTAAATAAAAAAATTAGAAATTGTTAAATAAGGTAAAATTAGTTAGATTTATTTATATTTAAATCTAGTATACATGACATTTCTTTATATCCATTAAGGAAGAACACCCTTAAAAGTAGCTGAAACTCATGAGATACCTTCGACCATATAAATTACTAATGTTCTTAATTTCTTAATCATTATTAGTTTTTAGCTGGTAAATTATTAAACATTAAGAAAGCAATAAAAACTTTAAAAACTTGTTTCTAAAATGATTTTACCAAACTAAATTACTATGTGTTGCATTAGACTCATGTATCTTTTCTTTAAATAATGTTGTTAACATCAATTACATTACACAAAAAAGAACACTTTCAACATCAATTAGAGCTTCAATTAAATCTGTGCTTTAGAGGTGAATGATCCATTGTTGAGACCATATATATGGATGTGATGTGAGTTATAAACAACTAAGATAACAATAATTAATTGAATACAAGTACAATAATTGAATAAAATTATGACTTCATCCAAGAATTTTATTGGATTTCTCTACTATGAGTTGAAATTATATTATTTATTTAATTAAATCCCATTTAACCAAGTGTATTCATAATCTTAAACTGTATTTAATTAATTAAAATCATTTTTTTTTATTTATCTACTAGAATTAATAGCTCTACATGTCACTATTCTAATAATGCTAAATGTTATAAATAGTAATTGGCATCTAATAATGCATTACTACTACTTAGTCCATAGAAAATTTGTATTCTATTAGTTAAGCTTGATCACTAGATTCTTCAACATCTAAGAACAAACGTTCCAATATTATATGTTAGTATTAAAAAAACAAAAAATTTAACTATGAGAATGTGTAGGGACGAATCATATTTGCATCATTCTCGTCCTTCAACATGACTTGTTGTAGGTATAATTCTTATCTTTAATCACTCTCTTCGTGACTAAAAATTTATTGGTATCTAAAATGATTTATATTATTAATAAAAATTTATAAAATAGTTTCTAAATTAGTATCTAAATAAGTTACCAAAATTTTAGCTACTAATACTTTAGATTCTAAATTAGTCTTTAAAAGACTAATAGAGACTAATTTATAATATTAATTAGTTAGTAGTTAAAACTTTAGTAGTTAATGGTTAGATATCGATTTAGAAACTATTTATAATTTTTTTATTAATAATAGAAATTACTTTAGACATTAATAATTTTTTTAGTTTATAAAATAGTCTCTAATTTAGTCAAATAGTAACTAACTATTTTGGTCTCTAAAATTAGTTTTTATTTAATTATTTTTTTGTAGTACTAACTTGTTCGCATTTTAACGAAAAATTCTTTTATTTATTAGGTATGGATATGAACATGAGAAATATTCAATTTTTTAAATAGGATATGAGAACTGGGATGAATATGTATATATACATGTCTCACTCTCGTTCTCATATGTACTTGTCTATAAAGTTGTTTCTATTCTTATATCCATTCTTATAATTGTCTCCATTCATATTCGTCTCCTCTTTAACTTACTAAGATACTCATAATTTATAAGGTAACCTAAAAAAATTGATCTTTCTTTGGTTTCATTTCTTTTGGAAAATCTTTTTTCTCTTTTCTTTGCTACACAACTTTTCATTATCTCTTGATTGTTCTATTTGTTCAATATTCACAAAGTTCATTCAAATCCCAAATGTACTCTCTCTTATCATAACATTGTTTGAACATTTTTTTCATTGTGCGGTTTTATTCAAATGGTGAATTATATTTTAGAAAACACAAACCTCAATTCCATTTAATTAAATAGTTTATAAGAGTACACATTTGACTATTTCTACTCCTTTTTAATATTTTTACTTATTGTTTATTTTTTCACATGAGAATGTTTGACTCTCACTTTTAAGTGTTCAATTGTGTAAACCCTTTGGTACTATGTTTTGATATCTATGCAGGTATTATTTCTTTCTTGATATATGATATTGAAGAAAAGAAAATGTGTATCCTTTTGACATTGAATCCTTGATAACATCATGTTTTCTTTGTTGTGACTTTTATTTTTCTGTAATTTTTTTTAATTAATACTTGGAACAATAAGGTATAGACACTAATTCAAATATACCTATTATCCGATGGTGATAAGGATGGGACAAAAATTTCATACACATTGAATAGAGATAATAATGAATTTTTACTTTAAAAATAAGGATGAATAGTCAAACCGAGACTCACCTCACTTCATTATCATTCATACATGTGATCATCTATTACACACAATAATTTTAGTATATAATATTGTTAAATAAGAAAATGATTAAACCATTTGATTTCATTAATATCAAAATAAATAAATATAATTTAAGTCAATAAATAAAACATAATTTAATTTTTAACAATAAGATATATTATAAGAAGTATATCTTGTATACATAGTTTAGACTAGATAAAACAACATTTACTTTTGTACATACTTAGTCAAACTAGAGTCAAATGCTTTAATTAATAATAATTGTAACAACCACAACGTTGTCACTAAAATAAAATTAAAATCATATCCTTAATATATAAAATATATAGTTTATATTGTTACAAACAAAAAGGTAACATATAAACATATTTACAATTTCTTTTCAAAATAAATATTGTAACATCCTAATATAAATAATAACATATTTACAAAAATATAATTTTATTGTTTATAATATTTACATCATTGTCTTAATATATTCACTTTAAAAGGATTTTTTTTAATATTTAAAAATATAAATATGTGAACAACTCCTCCACATGTTTTTGTGATGTTCTTAATCTTATATTATCATCTATTTCCATCTATTTCCATGTAAAGAATACAACAATTAGATAGACACAACGTAAGATACAAGGAAACTAATTGAAATCAATAATTGTCAATACTAAATATTCTTTGTAACATTTCATCATCAACATGCATTTAACTCATTCAAATCAATTCAATATTATTCATTAATTACTAGTGTTAGTTAGAAAATAACATCTATAATAGTATGTCTGGCTATGAGTGACCACTCCCTCAAATCCCAAATAACAATTTAGATCTCATATGGTAGTTTCTAAAAATCCTCATTAGACTTGAGACTTCCCTCAAACTCACATAGTTAACATAAATAATCATTGATTCCCCACCACTTGATATATTTATCTATGTGATTAGGGTCATTAGTAAAATCTAGAATCTCACTAAGCTTAAAGGAACTCAATACTTATATTATAAGTATACTTACCTTTTTGGTCCCTACATTTAGGGTCAATATTCAATTTACTATAGTGGTTTTAAAAAAAATCAATTTGGTCCTAAGATTTTTTTAAAAATATACAATTTGGTCATTTCCGTTAAATTTTACTAACGACGTTAACTTTTGATGATGTGGTAACCATGAATGGCACTGTTATGCACACATGTCTCCACATCTAATCCTTGTCATTACCCTCAACCCTAAACCTTTTTTTCTCCCCTCTCTCTCCCAACCCTAACCATCTTCATCCAGCGGCCACCTTCACAACAATGACTTCTTCTTCATCATTTATCACATCTTGTATCACATCCAAAAACAATTTTGATCCTCATTTTTTAACCCTCAAATTCACCCTTTCATTCTCTCTTTGTTCAATCTTCCTTCTTTGTTTTTGATCGCAATCTAAATTTAGAATCTCCAAATTGAGGGTATTGTAGAAACTTCTGGGAACATTACGGGTATTGTGAATTTGATTTTTGGGTATTGTAGATTCAAAAGAAGGAAATATTAAAAAAATATGGATAGCAATAAAGTTGTGAGTGGCCAAAGACTCAACTGCACATCTTGTGGTAGCGGTAGCAGTGCATCCCGTGATAGCGGCAACGACGCATAGCGGCAATGATGCATCCCGCGACAACGGCAACGGTGCATCCCACAGCAGAGAGGTTGGCCAGAAGATGTCTAACGAAGGAGGCGAAGGCTGAGCCGAAGAGCGCATAAGGGGAGAGGATGTGCATGCGACGGAGGCGACAATGGTTGCGTCGACAGTGCGAAGACTAACTCTAGGTTGTTAGAGTCAGGGTGAAAGAGGGGGAGAGACTTAGGGTTCATAATACGTGAAATTAACACGTGGGCTCCACCTATGCACTACTATCCTACCTTGTGTGCCACATCATCAAAAGTTAACGTAGTTGATGAAAATTTAATGGAATGGACCAAATTGTGTATTTTCTAAAAAACCTTGGGACCAAGTTGATTTTTCTTAAAAACCACTATAGTAAATTGAATATTAATCCTAAATGTAAGGACCAAAAAGGTAATTATACATATATTATATTAACAAACAAAATTCTACCTCTTAGTATTAGCTAATCCACATAATCACACACTTATGATTCAACATCAATCACCTACATGTGATCTTAACATCGAATCACACACTTATGATTTAACATAAGTTATCCACATGTGATCTTAATTGCATACAATAATCTCATTATATAATCTCAATTACATACAATAAATCAAAGAATGATTTATCTATAATTTAAATACAATTTAAAAGAGAGAAAATGGATATTGGGTTACAAAGCAATATTGCTTGAGTGGGGCGAGGTTACTAGCTTGAATGATATTCTTAAGTAAAAGAGAAAATTAATAAGACTTTGATCTAGCTCAATCAAGGGATTGTAGTTTGGGTGACATTTTTTCCCAAAATAAAGAGAATTGAATACAACTTCTTCCTCAGTCAAACTACAAGTCCTTACTGAAGCGATCAACCACATCGCTTGAGCATCATTTAAATGCTTGAATGAGGAAGCACTCTATAAATATGATTGCTTAATGCATGTATTCTGCTTAAGCGGCCAACACATCATTTGAGTGATACATGCATATATTAAAAATAAAAAAATATCAAAAAATGAGTTTCAAAAGATTCACCTACATTTTTTTTTTCAATTCAAGTCATTATCGTACAAATTCTACTCCAAATCAAACCTAATTTGATCCAAAAAATTTCCAAATTATAAATTCTCAATTTCATAAAACATATATAACTTTTATACTTCAAACCAAAATTTATTCAACCATTTCAATATATTCACATCCATTACCACCAAAACATTCGGTTGAATAATTAATATTATCTCAAATTCCATTAGTTTAACTTAATTACAATTTACTAAAGAAAATGTTCAATTTAAAATAATCCAATTATTCTTAGTTCAAATCAAATGTACATTCTAAATATTTTCAATAATATTCAAATTCTAGTTACCTAATCTTTTCTAAAATTCACATAGTTATATATCACAATATAGGTTAACATCTACCTATGAATGCCCTGCCTTCTAGGAAAATTTACAGAAAATAAGTCAAGGATGTTTAGAGATCCTTTGGGTTGTTTACAAGAATTCAAACCTAAAAAATAATCATACCATTAACCACTTTTTTTTCTTAGGTGATTATATGTGTGTAACTAAAGGACCACCCACATTCAACAAAAGAGAAAAGAAACATAAAACTAAAGAGAATCTTTTAAGTTTTGTTCGGTTTATTCGGTCAAGTTAGATCTACTCTCAGCTGTTTCTTAGCCCATGACTTAAAAAAAAAAGGTAAAACATTATAAAAAAAACTAAGAAAAAAATTAAAGAAATTAGATTTTAAAGAGATAATGATTTTAAAGAAATGAAGAATAAAATTATTTTAATTTTTATATATAACCTTTTTAACTTAAAACACAATTACCATTCTTCATCAACTTTAAACCCTATCTTTTAATACTTATAAAAGTATCTCATTACAATTATAAATGTTATTTAATATTATTCTTCAAAGTTTTCTATGTTGTCTTTTCAATATTTATGAAAGAAATAGTTCATTTGCAACAATAAAACAAAGATAATGGGTTGCATAAAGATCCGTCAAAAGACATACTTTGAGCATAAAGGCATGAAAAAAAAAAAAAAAAAACCATAACTCCTCTACTAAACCTTAATATATTATGTAAGTCAGAGATAACTTGCTAACCAAAGATAGATAAGTAGACTATGCTATTTTATAAAGGAAGCAAGTTGGTGAAATTAATTAAATAACATTTAATACACAATGGTGGTCTTCTCTGTCTTGTTACAAAGTAGATGATACCTCAAAATATCTTTCAAAGTCTTGTAATGGCTAACTTTTCAAAGACTCATATTTAAGGTTCCAAGCATGAAGAAATATTATCTATCTATATATTTGTGAAGCTCTTTATGAATATAAAAACTTCTAAAAGTTTTGATATCTTTTGTAATATCCTATGAATGTATCTTTGATAATTAGTTTAAATTAAACACTAAATCGCGTATCTTTCTTTTTAAGAAGTGTTTTTAGTCAAATTATTTATGTTTTTCTATAATTGAATGAATATAAAAATTGAGAAAATTATTGTATAAATAATCACTACAAAAAAATCATTAAATAAAAATTAATTTTAAAGACCAAAATAATTATATTAAATATCATTTTATAAACTAAAAAAATTATTAGTATCTAAAGTAATTTCTATTATTAATAAAAATTTATAAAATAATTTCTAAATTGGTATCTAATAATTAGTTACTAAAGTTTTAGTTACTTACTACTTTATAGTTTAAATTAGTCTCTAAAATCTATTAGAGACTAATTTAAAATCTAAAATATTAGTCGCTAAAACTTAGGTAACTAATTTAGATACAAATTTAGAAATTATTTTATAAATTTTTATTAATAATAGAAACCACTTTAGACATGAATAATTTTTTAGTCTTTAAGAGCTTACTCATGTCTGGTTTGAATGTGATTCTTCTTTGGTTTGTGTTGCGTTCACTGCTAGGACTAATGTTCCGTGGATGATTCGTAATCGATGAAATACTTGTCTTAATTATTGTGGGAAAATCAAGTTTATGATTACTCATATTTTTTATGAAGGGAATGCGTGTGCTGATAAGTTGGCTAATTTAAGATTTATTCATAAAGAATCATTTCATTGGTATAATAGGCTTCCATCTAGTCTATTCTTGGAATTCTTTATGAATACGTATTGTCTACCTATTTATCGTTTTTGTTAACATATGAGTTTTGGTCTAGTCCCCCCATATTTTTGTATTTTCTTTTTTTTAATAATACTTTTTTTATGTAATGGTAGATGATTATTGTTACTTGAGGTGTCAGCCTAGCTGAGATATCAAATTGTATAGTGATGTCTACCATGAAAGCTTTCATAAAAAAATAAATAAAAAAAATAAAATTAACATCTAATTTAATTAATATAGTGACTAATTATTTTTGGTCTCTAAATTTATTTACTATTTAATGAATTTAGTGAATACTAAAATTAATTTCTTAGAAATATAAGTAAAGAGAATATTTGAATAGATATGTTAGAATTACTAAAACCAATATTTGAAATCTTAAATTGATTATTAGTGGAACTTGGAGATCCAATAGCTAGACATGGTCTTAATAATAAAGATAAATTATTATAAATTTTTTATTTTCTCTAAAAGAATTAAATATAAAATTTAGAAAAATACAATTTAAGCTTTTGTTATATATATATATATATATATATATATATGTCAAAATGATGATGTGCAATGATAGAATTCACTCCAAAAATAGATAATAAATAGTGATTGAAATGGATCGGTCTAACTCAATTGGGCTAGTCCATCAAGATCAATTCATTATAGAGTTAGGAAAAATCAATTAAATGATTGATTAAAATTTTACTAGGTGAGCTTAATTATTGATAGGTTGTAGGGTAGACAAATTGGTTCATGAGTCATTCACTTTTTTTAAGCATAATAAATTCAAAATGATAAAAACAGTCAACTTTTATATAAAAGGGTAATAATGAGTTATTTTTTTTATTACCATGAACTAAAATTATCATAATAAAAATATAGGTTGTTATTTATATTTTGATTTAGTACAATACAATACATAATAAGAGAAATAAAATAAGTACATCAATTGCAACAATAAACAATAAATAAGTGGCACAAAGTAAAAGCAACACACAGAAATAAACACAACACTTAATTATTAAAAACAACTCACAATAATAAGTGCTGCCATTATGTCATAAATGAAAAGTTTTTCAAACAATAAAGATAGTTTTAACTCAGTTTTTATTAAACTTAAAGTTTATTTCTCACCCCCCCTCATTTTATTTAAAGCATTTAAGTTTACTATGGAAATAATAATTTTTAAGTTTTGTTTATGTTTTTCTTGTATAATATATTTATTTCCATTTTTTTAGTTTTTACTATAAATGTGGTGATATTATTTTATCTTTTATATAAATATTTATTTCTTTTTTATTAACTTTGTTGTGAAGATAATTTATTTATAGAGAAAATAATTGAAGAATATTTGTCTTTTTAATATTTTTTAGTTTTTTAAGTATTATTTTTTTTAATTCATGAATGAGTGTGTTTACAAGTAAATTTTTTTATTTTAATTTGATGATAAATTTTCGAATTAAATACTGTTTATAAAATAACTATTTGTGTTTTAAGCATAAAAAATAACTATTGTGCATTCTTATCACTTATTCGTATGCCAATTTTTATTATAAGTTCATGAAGTTCATTATTATTTTGAAATGAAACTAGTAATCTTATTTTTTTAAGATGAACTTTTACAACAAAATCTATTTTTTAAATATATTCTTATTAGCATTTTGATACATTATTACTAATATAATTAAAATACACTAGTTTCTAACACATCATGTTGATCAAATATACATTAGTTTTCTGTTATATAAAAGAATAAGTAAATTTTCTCTTTTTTCATTAAATTGATGATAAAATGATATTTGATCACTATCAATTTAATATATGAGATGACGTTAATTTATTTATTTTAAATAAAAATAAATTAAAAACGTTCAAAATAATGAAATAAAATTAAAAAAATAACTGAAAAATTATATATTAATTCACTTTTAAAAATAAAATAAAATAAAAAATGTTCAAAATCATGAGACTAAACTAGAAAAACATCTTACTAATAAGACAAAATAGTAAAAAAACAAAAACAAAGCTCCATTACGAAAAAAACCAAATTTAAACCGTTTTTATAGCTTTGTTTTCATAAAACAATAATACTCTTACAAGATCGGAACTTTGAGAATAAATAATTCAAACTCTAATTTTGCCACAACAAAACATGAACATGAATAAAGTCAAACATAAAACCCAAAAACTAACGGTGAGAAGTGTGAACCATTTGGTTCATATCATTAAACAGGAAACTAAATTTAAAAAAGCAACATTTCCAGCTTTGAAGGGTCGATAACTTCACTTAAAAAACATAACTTTGAACAGTTCGGAACAGTTGAGATTAATACAACAACTTACACTGATGTAACTGGACAAAGGGCAAGCCAATACCACGTTTAAACTTAGACATGAAATGTTTTTTTAAAAAAGGAGTCTTTTTTAACGGGCAACACCACAAAGGGTCCCACCCCAAATGTTTGGAGGTTCAAACTTAGGAGATTATAGTAATAATAATTTGAATTTTCTCACATTTTCTCTCTCTCAGAACAACTTTGAACTCTGACAGCTCTGAACTGTCCCATGGTGTTGGCATTGGCAACTCTTTCACTTCGCACACACACCTTACTTTCTTTCTTCATTCCCACCACCACACTTGAATAAAGTGAGAGAGAAAATTAGAGATAGCAAAAATAAAAAATAAAGCAAGTGTTAGATTAAATAGGTACTACTCTGTTGCATGACATTGAATAACACTTTCTCTTTCTCTCTTCTTCTCATTCAGTGATTCTTCATTTCCCATAAAACAGAAGCTGAAGACATGTCTGGCCACTGGGGGATTCTTGTTTCAGATCCATGGCTTCAGAACCAGTTCACACAAGTTGAACTTCGCAGCTTAAAATCGCATGTAAGTTCATCTTGGTTAAGGTTTTAAATTGTGGTCACGGTTGTAGTTTTGTCACAGTTTTTGATATTGCAGAGAATTGTAGAAAAATATGACAGCTATGAGTACCCCAAAAGCCTTAAAGTCGTGGCCAAAATCGTGTTCACTAACCGTGTTTTAAAACCTTGATCTTGGTTGTAATCCCATTGTGGGGTGTGCAAGAAAATATTTGAATCTCATGTTTTTGTTGGAAATATTGGAGTTTTTATGTTGTTGTGTTGATTGGGCTTCTGGGTCATCTGATGATCAGTGTGTGTGTTTGTGTAGTTCATGAGCATGAGGAGGGAGAGTGGGAGGCTTGTGATTGCGGATTTGGCTTCCAAGATGTCAAGGTTGAAGGTGGTGGAAGAGAATCTGAGTGAGGAAGAGAGAGCTTCTTGTGTGAAGGATTTGTATCAAAACACTGAGGAGGAGGTTGATTTTGAATTGTTTCTTAAGGTGAGTTTTATTTGTCATTTTGATTTGTTAATCATCTTTTGAGGTGATGGATCTCTTGGCTTCTTTTTGAATTCTGTATCTACACTATGCATCGCCTTATTCCCTTTCATTTTTCATCTGATCCACTTTCTGTTTTCGTTGTTTCCAACCTTAAATCTATTCGATATCATTGAAATGGTAAGAAAGAAAGAAAATTACTTTGAACTAATGTTTCTAGTAGCGTTAGAAACCTGATGATGATAGAACACCAGCTTGTTCATTTTTTTAAGTACAATAAAAAATAATGAAGTAAAATAATAAAATGAAGATTACATATAAAAGTATGTATGGTTTTGATTTTCCTTGTTTGAATACTTCATTCATATCATGTTTGTTTGACAATCGAAACACCAATTGCAAGAATAAAAAGGAATATCTTCCTCAACGCACTTTGGTATTGATGTAAATCTAATCTAAAGACACTTTCATTTCTATTATGTTTTTCAACAATTTTCATTTTTTCTTCCTTTCTTTTGCAGAGATAATTTACATTACAGTTTCTAATTTTACTGGCAGCATTTTATGTAAATGTGTAGCCTAACTATATTGTGAAGTACTTACATTGATTGAGTTTAGAACTGGTTCATCTCATATAGAGTAGAAAAACATTAGAAGCGTACTACTGGAACAATTTCAGTCATTGTGGTGAATTCAAATTTTAATTCAAGAGATTCTCTGGAATAATGATGTGATGACAGGTCTACTTGAAACTCCAAACTTATGCAAATTCAAGAACTGGAAGTAGTCCAAAGAACTCCTCAGCGTTCCTCAAGGCAGCTACAACGACATTGCTTCACACAATTAGTGAATCTGAGAAAGCATCATATGTAGCACATATAAATCACTATGTTGCAAAGGATGAGTTCCTTAAGAAATATCTTCCTATTGACCCTTCAACCAATGAGCTCTTTGAAATTGCAAAAGATGGTGTTCTTCTTTGGTACTGCACATATTCTCACTTGCTTTACTATTTTAACTGTTCATGGTAGTTTTGTTTTTAAAGAGTTACATGTTGTTGCAGCAAGCTTATCAATGTGGCAGTTCCAGGGACCATTGATGAACGGGCTATCAACACAAAAAGAATACTCAATCCATGGGAAAGGAATGAAAATCACACACTTTGCCTCAACTCTGCTAAAGCAATTGGATGCACAGTGGTCAACATTGGCACTCAGGACTTCATTGAAGGAAGGGTATGTTTGTATGCCTTTTAGTTTTCACCCTCTAAAGCAGCACTATTGTGGCTGTGTACAATGCAGAACCACAAAATTTAAATTTAGATCTGATTAACAAATGAAATCCTTTGCTTGGAAATTTGAAATAGGATTTTTTTATTTATTTTGGAACCAATTTGTTTTTTCCAGAAAGTTATGAAAAATATTTTCTTTCTTAAGTTTTAGTTGTGTTCAAATTGAAATTTGACAAAATCTGGTCAGATTTATTAGATTTTCTATCAAATCTTTTCTAGAAAAAAGTAATTCTCAAACAAGTTTTCCCTTTATTTTAAAGATTCTAAACACAGGCAATGTATCTTTATGATATGCTACATTTTTTTTACTGTCAAAGCCTTTATATTTTTTCTTAGTGTTACACAGAAAAAGGGACATTATGATGATTAATTACTAAAACTATTTTGTTATATTGGACTCAGAAAGTTTCTGCATTATTAGATTTAATCTCATTTTGACATACATCTGCTTTACTAGCAGCTAGAATCTATGTTTGCCTTAGATTCACACCAGCTGTAGATTCATTTTCTGCTGGTCTGTATGAAATGAAACTTTCTTGAATCAAAGAGCTTAAAAATTCTTTTAGGAGGCCTATGCGTCTAACCTATGTTGAACTAGTAGATAATCATGATTCATGACCAATTGTGTAAGATGTTTGCCAACTGAAAAACATGATGATGTGAAAAGAATAGGGTCAAGATTTATCTGTTTGATAAGTGAGTTTACCAAGATTTCTTTTTTAACTTTTGTCATATTTCTGGATTAGTATTTGATCATAGTAGTGAATTTCAGAGTGAAGTGGTATCTAATTATATTTTTGTTCCCATTTCAGCGTCATCTGGTGCTTGGGGTGATTTCTCAGATTATTAAGGTGAACAATCGTTGATTGTACATAATTTTATGATCTCATTTGTTTTATGTATGTAAAACATTTGCATTCTAATTATGAATGCATTCTGGAATGTTGTTGTTTAATTACGCATTCTAATTTTTTAGTAGTGCAATAATGGTGACTGCATAATGCATGTTACATTTGTGGTGCCTGCTTTTGACATTCCTAATGGTGGTGATAAATTAGATTCAATTATTGGCGGACCTTGATCTGAAGAAAACTCCTCAGCTTCTTGAGTTGCTTGATGATAGTAAGGTAACTACTTTCTTTCATTATCTTCTCATATTTTCGTTATTTATTGGTATATGTTGCCTTCATATTTTTCCAATTAACAGGATATGGAAGAGTTGATGAATTTACCACCAGAAAAGATCTTGTTAAGGTGGATGAATTTCCATTTGAAGAAATCAGGGTACAAGAAGATTGTCACTAACTTCTCCTCTGATGTGAAGGTAACTGAGTTTTTCTTATTCTGGTGAAAAATACTTGCTCTTATACTCTATCTTTTGCTTTGGACAATTAGCACCACTGTTCATTCAGTACTATCTCAATGCAAAAGTTGTGTAAATAGCTGCTTATTGAACTTCTATGGTTCTGACCTTGTAGGATGCTGAGGCTTATGCACACCTTCTAAATGTTCTTGCACCTGAATACACCAATCCCTCCACTTTGGCAGTTAAAAATCCCTTCGAGAGAGCAAAGTTAGTTCTAGAACATGCTGATAAGATGGGTTGCAAGAGATACTTAACTGCAAGAGACATTGTGGAAGGATCTCCAAATCTTAATCTTGCCTTTGTTGCACATATTTTCCAGCACAGGTGAGTGAGAATAACCATCCTCTTAACAAACCTTATATTGTTATACATTTTAAGCGTTTCATTTTTGGGTTATTTTGTGAATAAGGCCAAAAGAAATGGAACTTAATTCCTGGCTTTCATTGACTATTTGTTTTTGTAAGTGGTTTTTTGTTATTGACTAATGTCTATTATTCTATCACTGTATACTTAATAGAATTATGTGTATGTTTGGATTAAAGTTAGCAAACTTAATTTTGGATTAGTTTCCATTTTGCTAATTGAGTTTGCAGAAAGGAACCTTGGTCTTGCTTTTGCGGAAACTTGGTTTCACATTAAATGAGTATGCAAATGTATTTTTGAGGATAACCAAACTGAGTTTATTCCCTAAATTAAGTCTGGAGTACCCCAAACAGGAATTTTAAGTCCTTAGGACCTGTTTGGTTAAAGAAATTAACTAAGGTCGTATTGAATAAGCTCTTAGAATATAAGCACTTATTGAAATAAGCCAAACATGTGCAATAAGCAACTATACTTGAGATCTTATTGAAATAAGCTAAAAACAACGAATGCATGCATATATCATATTTTCTCCCTAACACTTACTTAAGTATCTGGCATAAGATAAGTCCAAATAAGTTGTAAATAAGCCTTTTCAAACGGGATCTAACTAAATTGTGAATACAAAAGTAAATTTTTAGAATTTAGATAATGATTGCTTGTTTGTTTTCTCAAAAAGATCACTTACTAAAGATTCCACAGCTCATATGCTTGTCAATAAGTGTACTAACTATTTGTCATTGTGGTCATCCTTATTCATCTGTTTCTCTTATTTTCATATCCACTTTTGACTACGAATTGATTACCTGTCTGCTATACTTTCTACACCTTACAAGTTTCAATAGCATACACAACTTTTCTTTTTGGTTTTTGAGAAATATGTTAGCTAACTCAATTTCTCTCTTGTAGAAATGGACTTTCAGCTCAGACAAAACAACAGATGTCTCTCCTTGAAACATTTCCAGATGATACTCAAGACTCTAGAGAAGAAAGAGCATTTCGCCTATGGATGAATAGCCTTGGAAATTCAACATATGTCAACAATGTCTTTGAGGATCTTCGAAACGGGTGGAATATCTTTTGCATTTTTACAAGTTCTCTTGTTTACGTTATATTATATGCCGGTTTTGTTAAAATCTCTTGTATAGAATTGAAACTACTAATAAAATACAATAGATGAAATATTTTTTTTACTTTATTATAATTTTTATTCACTAAACAGTTCATATATTAGTTAATTAGTGTAATTTCTTTTCTGTTGAAATTATTCCGGCATGCAGAAAACAGTATCATACTTCTTGTTTTCAATCTATGAAGCATAGATATTCCAAAAATGAAAAAGTATAGGAGTCATACCCATGTCGGATATGGACACTCCTCATATATTTCCTTCAGCATGTCTATTCAATCCTTTTTATTCAATTTTTTAAACTTTTTCCAAGATATTTCTCATACTTCTTGAATACTTCTGGATACTTATTGGAAAAGTATCCAATTTTTTTCATTTCATTTTTAATTTCTGATGTTCTTCCTCGTGATGTGAGATGAATTGAACTACGTACTCCTCTATTCATTCTTTGAAGAGAAACAAAATGGATACAAAAAAGGTGATGTATATTGGGTTTGTGTGCATGTCTGAAAAAGGTGAACTTTTGTCTAAAAAAGATGAAAGGTGTAATAGTATAAAAAAGGAGATAAGGTAATGGGACATTAGTGAGGCATGATATAGTTGATAATGGTTGGACTTATTGGCTATTATATAAAGTCAATACTTGTTTGAGTTCTTTTGTTGGTACAATTAGCCAAGAATGATTATGATCTAGGTAACTATATTTTTTTTGCTATGATCACAAATATCTTTATGTAAATTCTTATCTTCATAGTTATGAATTAATGAGTAATGATCAACATCTCCTTGTTTATTGATATTATGCATCTCTATAAAATATTTCTACCATTTTGCAAATGTATATCCTAAATTTCAAAGAAACTCTTATTGTCGTATCCGAGTTCGAGTCATGTGTTGTACTAAGAATTTGTGTTTCATTTCTATGTAGTTTGTCTTTTTTCAGTTTTTCTTTTGAACTTTAACTATCCATGGAGTTGGAATGATGTTGTTTCTTTGCAGGTGGGTTCTTCTTGAGACTCTTGACAAGGTGTCACCAGGGATTGTTAATTGGAAGATTGCCAACAAGCCTCCAATTAAGATGCCATTTAGAAAAGTAGAGAACTGCAACCAAGTTGTGAAAATAGGGAAACAGATTAAATTTTCACTGGTAAATGTTGCTGGAAACGACATTGTGCAGGGAAATAAAAAGTTAATACTAGGTAGGTTGATTTCCAAGTTATGAGTTGTTACCTACATATACCTTGTAGTAAAGCAATTACTCCATTCAATTCAATGATCACACAGAACTAAATCAAACTCTACTTGATGTTATTTTTAGCTTATTTGTGGCAATTGATGCGATACAACATCCTACAACTTCTCAAGAACTTGAGATTTCACTCTCGTGGGAAGGAGATAACTGATGCTGATATTTTAGAATGGGCCAACAGCAAGGTTAGCAGCTCTGGAAGCCAAAGCCGCATGGACAGTTTTAAGGTATTGAAATCTTTGTTCATAATGCTAATTTTAATTTTCATGTGGAAAGGTTGAAAAATGTATTTACTGATCCATACAATAACTACCTATACATTGATCAAACAACATAATGATAGGGTCTGTTTGGAAAAACTTCTCTATAAGTACTACTAAGAGATGCAAATAACAAGAAAATAATGAAACAAGTTTTCTCCATAAGCTAGTTTAGTTTATTTATAAATAAACATGGAAACTTTGTGAAGATGCTTTTATTGACAGCAAATATTTAACTGGGGCAGCACAATGATCAATATGTAGCCAGCACAATGCAAATTATTTAACTTTTGGGAATACTATCCAGACATTTTCTTAATGTTGAATGTGAAGTTTTGAATTTGATGCTGGCTTTGTGAAGAAGCACTCCCACATACGTAAATTTGGTACCAAAAAATACCTTGAGAATACTGGGATTGGTAAATTGCCAAAAACAGCTTTTTTTTAGCATATTGCAATAAACAAAAATTGCTTAAGCTTGTGATTTTATCTGTGTTTTGTAGCGAACATTGAAATACTGCTTTAGATATTGTTATTTCTTGTAAAGAATCTGAACTTTCCACAAGCAGTTTTTTAGCCTTCCACAATACTTTGATCTAATCTCTCAGATTAATATAACCTGCATAATTTTGAAATCACATGATAGCCTTGCCTAGTGTTCAAAATAATTTTGTTTAACTACTATATTTCCTTTCTTGTAAATATTCTAGCAGCTATATTGCACTTTTCATTTTTTTACTTGTAGAATGTGTTTAAATGATTACAGAATAAGTTCATTAACTAATTATTAAAATTTCAAATTTCAGGATAAAAGTTTATCAGATGGAATATTTTTCCTTGAGCTTCTAAGTTCAGTGCAGCACAGAGCAGTAAATTGGGGTCTTGTAACAAAAGGAGTGACAGGTATGTTATGTTTTCTCTTTACTCTTTCAATTTCTATTGACATTCTTAAAGCAATATTATTACTGGCTTCATATCATGTGAAATTGGTGGTATAAGTTTTGATGAGAGGTATTGGATGCATTTGAAATATAAAAAAAAAAAAAAACCTTCCATCTTTCACCTTTTCTTGCAAATTATCATTTGTGAAGTTAATGTACAAAAGTAATAAAGGTTTTCTTGCAAATTATCATTTGTGAAATTCATGTACAAAAGTAATAAAGGGGAAAGTTGATACCTAACACTTTGAAATTTGAATCCGATGAATTATGAGCAAGCCATATAAGAGACCTGACATCACTTTCAACCCAAATTCTTAAGGCAATAAATTTGTGGGTCTTTCTCTTTATATATTGCCCATCTTGCTTATCTACACCAAATGTGGGACTCTCAACTCCACATTCCTTACCTATATAACAAACTTCTGCAAAAGCTACAACTAAACAGAGTCATATCTATACGAAATTAAAACATACGTAAGCTTTTATTGTATTTTGTTAATCATTCATTTCCTTTGTTTGAAAATGTGGTTTCACAAGTTAGAGCCAAAGTTCCTGAAATCAAATTGCAGACTATGTGGTTCAATTTAAAAAAGGTATCCATGCATGCCCGTTATATTTGAAATTAAGTTTGGACTGCAGCTCCATTAGGCATGAATGTGAAAGTTCTTAAAATTTTGGTCAAGCATGATTTATGATAAAGGGGTGGATCAACAGTTAACAAGCTTGAATAATTTATTGTGATTGAGAATAATGCATGCATTTTTTTGAAAATTTTGATGGGCAAATAGAATAATATCCTTTTGGTTTTGTGCAATACATCTTATGTTCTTGACTTGATCTATGTTAAACATGGAATTGCCTTAAGCTGAAGTTATCTCTTGTCTGCCACAAGGAATGAACTTCAAGTGTCTTCATTTTCAATGAAAATCCTTGACTTTTATCTTGGTTTACATTCCTATAACTTTTGTATTACCTGGTTCATGCAGATCAAGAGAAAAAGATGAATGCAACCTACATTATCAGTATTGCAAGAAAGCTTGGATGTTCTATATTCCTGCTTCCTGAAGACATAACCGAGGTAGTTTAGAATCAATCCTAATGTTGTGCTTTTTCATTAAAAATAGCGAAGAACATTTCTAACTAGTTTTGGCTGTTTTATTTTAGTCTAGTTTTAATGCAGTCAGTGTGTAAAGAATTTTTTACATTGTCAACAACAGATCAGAAATCATCTTAGATGAGTTTGAAAGTAAATAATATAATCGATTTTTAAACATAATATCATCCAACACAGCTTTGTAAGATAAATTTGTTGACATTCAGAATAACTATCTTAAAGTTCATACTAATGATGATTTCTGAAGACAATCTAATTTCTTTTACATTGTAGTGCATAATCCAATCATAGATTCTCACTTCTGATAATACTGTTGAATGACAGCATAAGAAAAACTCTTACAATCATGAATATATTGTGATTAAATATTTGCATTGCTTACTTTATGATGACAATGGTGGTACATAATAATTTCAGGTGAATCAAAAAATGATTCTGACACTAACAGCTAGTATAATGTCTTGGTGCCTAAAGCATCCTCAAGAGGAAACAAGTGTGGGAAGTTCAGATAATGAGAGTGGGAGTCAATTGGAGACCACATCAAATTCAACACTTGATGACTCTGCGTCTGATTCATCAGTAGATGAAAATGGGAACATGTAAATATATATATCTATACATATGTTTTGAGTGAACCCTTTTGTTATATATAATATATATTTGAACCACTTATTTTAGTTGATCAAAAGATCAATGTATGACACTAGGTAATTTAATGGTTTCAGAGCAATTTTGTTCACTCGACTTTGTAAATAGTGTTTTTTTATTGCAAGTTTGGGACGAAAGGGAAAGAAAAAAAGTGCTGGCCATTCAGTATTAAACCGAATTATGCATGAAACATATTCTTTAATTTTTTATGTTAGATGCATTTTATACTAATTAAAATTTATTGAAAATTATAAAAAAAAAACTATAAAAGCTTAGTGCTTAGCTTGATTAGTAATTTTTTATTTTATAATTCCAATAAATTTCAGCTAATAAAAAATAGATTTGAAAGAATATGGTGAAAGAGTGTTTTTAACTGTTCGAACTTTATCATCTTTTGTAAACTCGTAAAAGATTTGGATTACATCCTACAAACTTTATCAGAATGTTGGGATGAAGGGAAATTTGCACGTAAGCATTCAATTGCGACGAACTATATATCACTAAAAAAAATTAATTAAATTTACAGATAAAAAATAATTAATTATTATATTAATTAAATTATATATTATTTTAGAGGTTAAAAAATTATAAATATCTAAAGTAATTTTTATTATTAATAAAAATTTATAAAATAGTTTCTTAGGATTTAAAAAAAAAAAAAACAAGAACAAAACTTAATCATAAAAAAGACATAACTTCAAGAAATCAAGTCATTCTAATAATTCTTATTATACTTATTTTGGATGTGGAAAGTAATAACATGTAACATTCTCACAAACCATTGTCGATGTTTCATTTGTTAGATTTCGTAATAAAATTATGGTTCATGTTCATGATCATCCCACCATAAGTTCAACGAGGGATGTTACATGATATACCACTAGACGATCTTGTGATTAGTGGTCTTGAATCTGGTCCTAACCTTTGCCTACTTATTTTGCCCATGTTTTCATGCTCTGATATAGTGTATCTTTTCGGCAACATCTTCTGAAATATTATTGTCAGTTTCTTCTCTTTTCTTCTCTATTCTTCTTTATTCTCTCTCCCTTTGATATCTTAGATAGTATGTGTTGATCAAGAAGGAAGTTTTGCACGAAATTATAGTTCAGATATTGAAAATAAAGATAAGGATAATCTTTCCTATAGTAGTTTATTATTATGTTCATATAATTGTAAGAATTAGAGAGAAAGAAACAAAATTTTTTCAAAAGGAAAATATTTTAAGAAATATTGAGTGTTCTAAGATTGATGTGAAATATAAGTGTTCCAACAAAAAATGAGTTCGAGGAGTGCAACTCAATTAGGACTCTGGGTTCCTCATGAGACGAGCTTTCAGTTGGTCTCCGATGAGAGAGGGAGGTTCACCTGCACAAGACTCTCTGATACTTAAGTCAGTAGGAGAACAAAAATGGTAAGTTCTTAACTGTATAAGAGTTAAGAGTATAAGATCATATATATTGTACTTCCTAAAGGATGAATATTTATAGATTAATCAGGTGGTATCATGTGAGTGGATAGTTATGAGTCCTTTGGATTAGCCACATAACTCCTATTCATTATTCAATAAATAGTCGTTCATCATTTAAGATTTATTAATTAGCTTGTTTTACTCATGATGGTCATTGATGACAATAAAGGTTCAGTTAAGGGATGCATAAGTCACCCGAGCTCTTTGACATTCCCAATCTTATGACTACATATAATAAGAAAATTTTTTTTCTTTATTTTATTATTTTTATTTTTATTATGATTATTTTCTATTATGTCAGAATTAGATAAAATAGATTTGAGAATTTTTGAAGGAAAAAAAAGTATTTCAAGAGCATGTGATGTGAGCATTGTACGATTGATGTAGAATATAAGGGTAGTCTTTTCAATAGTTTATTAATTTTATTATAGTTGTTTTATATTATTGTTAAAATTAAAGAAAAGAATTTAGAATGTTTGAGGGAAAAAAATATTTTGAGAGCATGTAATGTTGAGTGTTCCAAGATTGATGTGGAATGTATGGGAAGTATTTTTTATAGTTTATTATTTTTATTGCAATTGTTTTATATTATTGTTAGATTTAGAGAAAAAGAATTAAGAATTTTTGAAGGAGAGAAGTATTTTGAGAGCATATGATGTTGAGTATTCTTAGATTAATGTGAAATGTAAGGAAATAAATATTATCTATCATTCTGGTCATATTTGTGTTATATTATGGTTAGAATTAGGGGGAAAAAAAGATTTTTAATTTTTCAATATATTTTGATAACATGTGATGTTATGGACTAAAAATTGATGTGGAATATATATATTTAGTTAATATAAACTTATCCAATAGTAGAGAGAGTCTCACAAACCTTTATTTTGTGTAAATACATTAAAAAATGTTATAGATTTTCAACCCTTCTGAAATTTTGAATCTTAGAAGTGAACACTTCCTTCTGTCTGTTTATTCTCCCAATTGGAAAGTGCAAAGGTCTTGGAAATTCAAAGGTTCTAAGCGCAAGAGTCTGGGAAATTCACTAACTAGTTTTATTAATTATGAACTTCTAATTTTAATAACAACAATAATTGTAATCATAAAAATAATGAAGTAATCCAAGAGTGCCCTTAGACTTTTCATCTCCTTAACTTGATCACTCTTTTCTGTTATATATATTAACTTTCTCTAACCCTTTGGTTGTGATTGTGAGAAGTGATCAAATAGTTGTGAGCTAGAAAATGGGTACACCAAAGGAGCACATTGAAGAAATACGAAGGAACAAATTTTCCATTGGCAAAGATCCAAACCCTCTGATAGAAGATTTGCACCAAGCTGTCAAAAACCTCTCTGTTGAACTCTATACCAAAGATGTTCACTTCCTGATGGAACTCATTCAGGTTCCCACTTACTACTTAGCAGCATACATCTCAATGTTTCAATGTTTTCCCCCATCTTAATGTTGAATGTTGTGTTAGTAGTTCTACTTATTTATTTATGCAATGTTAGATTGAATATGTAATCCAACGTAAAAGATGCTAACAGAAACTTGCAAGGAGAAATAAGTCACCCCCTAACTTGGTGCTTTCTGTGTAGGTTGTGTTGACAAAATAACATAGAGAATCATTTTGATGTAGTATAATATTTTATGATAGTATTTTTATGTAATTTTTATAATACTGTTAACATAATCTGAATTATATTTTGAAAACTTTTCTCTAAAAATGAAGTTCCTTACAATTATTTATCTACTTTGGACGTGTAGAATCATTTTGAATTGTGGATTTATCCATTCATTATATTTGATAGGGCTGCTTCACAATGTAAAGTTATATCATGTTAATGAAAGCAGAAAAAAAATTGATGCCTATGATGTATTTTCTCTTATTTTTGTGTTCATTTTGTTGCTTCATGTAGTAAATAATTAAAATGGTGGATAATATATCACTATCAATCTACTGTTACTTTTAACAGAATGCAGAAGATAATCTGTACTCTGTAGGAGTGAAGCCTTCACTGGAGTTCATCATAACTTCCAAGGATATTACAGCTACTGGTGCTCCAGCTACACTACTCATATTCAACAATGAAAAGGGTTTCTCCCCCAAAAACATTGAATCTGTATGCAGTGTTGGACGGTCCACAAAGAAAGGCAACAGGAGCAGTGGTTATATTGGAGAAAAAGGTACATGCTCTCTCTTATCTGTCTCAACAAAAGATATTGTAATCTTGTTACGAAGATCTTGTTTTCAGTGAAGAAAAATAGTGTTTAAATACCAGAATAAATTATTCATATATGCCAACAATGTATTTGAATCAATGCAATGCCTGGTCATTAGAGAATGACAGTGTGTTTGATTTTTTTTTTGGCAGTCACAATGTTTTAGTGGATAATACTGCTTTTGTTGTGAAATATATGAACTCAAATTAACATTTGTCATCTGTTTTAAACACCACAGTAATGAATTAGCATGATTAATATAAGAGATTTTTCTGAGTTAAAGGTGGTGCGTGACATAATTTTCCCTTTGGTTGACTTGCAGGAATTGGGTTCAAGAGTGTGTTTCTGGTTACCACTCAGCCTTATATTTTCAGCAATGGATATCAGATACGCTTCAACGAGAAGCCTTGTCCACAATGTGGCCTTGGGTATATAGTTCCTGAGTGGGTTGAGGGGAAGCCAACGCTTCAGGACATAAAGAAGATATATGGTGGTGGAGTTGATTTGCTTCCAACTACAACAATTGTCTTACCTCTGAAGCCGGATAAAGTCACTCCTGTGAAACTGCAGCTCTCAAACTTTCATCCAGAAGTTCTCTTGTTTCTAGCGAAGATCAGACATCTTTCTGTTAGAGAACGTAATGAGGATTCCAAGGAAAATAAAGTTAGTGCAATATCAATTTCAAGTGAGGTTAACTTTGTTTCAAGGAAAAACATGAATGCTGAGTCCTACACTCTGCACTTATCCGCTGCCGAAAATGGTGATTCCAATAAGGAATGCAGCTACTATATGTGGAAGCAAAAGTTTCCTGTGAGGTTGGAAAACGTGGTGGAAAGGAGAAAGGATGTGGAAGAGTGGGTTGTTACATTAGCCTTCCCACATCAGGATAGGCTTAATAGGGGAATGAGCTCTTCTGGGGTCTATGCTTTTCTTCCCACAGAAATGGTCACCAATTTCCCATTCATTATTCAAGCTGATTTTGTCTTGGCATCTTCCAGGGAAACAATTCTCATGGATGACAAGTGGAACCATGGAATACTAGAATGTGTTCCAACAGCGTTTATTGATTCGTTCAAAACGCTTATCTTAGGCTCAGATCAAGCTCCTGTATCCACTTTGGCAAACATGTTCAAATTCATTCCAATCAGAAGTTCTTCATACGAGAAGTTAAACTACGTGAGGGAGAAAATTAAAGAGAAACTGCTTGAAGAAAAGATAATTCCCATAGAGACTTATAAGGAGCAGAAGCACTTCTGTAAGCCTCGTGAAGTTGGACGGCTTCTTCCTGAGTTCTGGAATGTATTGAATGATGCTCGGGCTGAAGGAATACACTTGGACAACTTATCTTCTTATGATAAAAGGAAAATCTTGAGTACTGCTCTTGATATGAATCAGTATGACGGCATACTCGAGTTTTTAGGTGTGGAACATGTTAAATCTCCCTGGTATGAAAAGTGCATTAAGAGTTCCAATCTTGTGGATAGATTATCTGAAAAATCGTATCTGAAGCTTTTACTCTTTTTTGCTACAAATTGGAAATCGTTCTTTGGTGGGTCCAACATGGCGTACATTCCATTGCTTAAGTATGTGTTTTCTGATGGGAGTGTATCGCATTGCAGTGTTAATGGTTGTAGAAATGGATCCATGGAATTGGTTCAGGCAGATTCTAAGAAGTCTTGTCCTCTTTCTTGGTTTATTAGTTGGAACAAGGAATTTTCTCGTGTAACCCATCAATATTTTATCCCTGAACTTACTCAGCAAGCTATCTTAACTTTTCCCCAAAGGAATACTTTGCTGGAGTGGCTACAAAATGAAGTCAGATTTACTACTTTGAATGTGTACGACTTTGCAGCAAAGCTTTGCAGCTCCATAGGGAACGACTCCAAGCTTGCCATTATATATGCTAATTTCCTATATCATTCTTTTTCCAAAGATTACTTTTCCAGCTTTGAAGTTGACGCACTCTGTAGGTCTATGCCAATTGTGGACAAGTATGGCAAGGTGAATGAATCAAGAAATAAGGTTCTTGTGCCAGCTAGAGTAAGCGATTGGGCAAAGTTGATGGTGTCAAATCCTTGGGTGAATCAGAACTATGTTGAGCTGGGAGAGGTATACTTGAATAGGTCTACTTATGCGGGTCAATCTACTGACTACAAGAAGCTCATCAAATTCATGACTGATCACCTTGGTGCTTCTGATATTCCAGATTTATACCCTCCCAATGCTGGATTTTCTTCGGCAGATACACGACTTACAAAAGAGAATGCCTTTTTGCTTTTGGATTGGATTTGGAAACTAAATTCCAAGTCAGGTGGTATACCACAGAGATTCCTAGAATGCATAAAGAATGGCAGCTGGCTCAAAGTTACGGTCAATGGATGGATGCCACCTTCAAAGTCATTCTTTCTTGAATCATCTTTGGGAAGAACTCTGGAAAGTTGTTCTGCTCTTGTGGACATTCCACTGGTTGATGAGACGTTCTATGGTAGTAGGTTACATCAATATAAGAATAAACTGAAAATTGTTGGTGTGATGTTAAGTTACGAGGAGGCTTGCGAATTCATTGGAAAAGAATTAATGCATAGAGCAGAAAATTACAATTTAAGCCGCAATCATGTTATTCTGATGCTTGAATTCATTAAATGTCAGAGGGAACGTGTTCTTCCTTTAGACAAATTTGTTAACAGCGTCAAAAAAGGTAATTGGTTAAAGACATCACTTGGTCTCAGGTCTCCTGAGGGATCTGTGTTATATGATAAGAAATGGGAAGTTGCATCACAAATCAGTGCTATTCCTTTTATTGATAGAACTTATTTTGGTAAGGAAATTTATAATTTCAAAGAGGAGCTTATGTTGCTTGGTGTGATTGTTGGCTTTGGTAGAAACTATCAAGTTGTCATTGATCATTTAAAATTACCATCAGACTTTGCCAGTTTGAATGCTGAGGCGATTCTGTTGTTGATGGAATGCGTTAAGTTTTCGTCTGCCTCGGTTGAACTTGTGAATTCAATCAAGACAGCAAGCTGCGTGAAGACGAACATGGGTTTCAAAATTCCAGGTGATTGTTTTTTGTCTGATCCTGTATGGGGCTGCATTTTGGAAGTATTTGGTGGTCTTCCTGTGATTGATAAAAAATTCTACGGGGAGAGGATTTTCACTTACCAAGGTGAATTGAAGCAAATAGGGGTGGTGGTTGACTTTGATGAAGCTATAAAAGAATTTGTTCGTCAGTTCAAAGAGAAGGCATCCAAAACTTCCTTTGGCCAACAACACGTGAAGTCGCTTCTTTCATGTCACAGACGGCTGAAGGGAACTCATGAATATAAAGTTGCTACTGGTCTCTCAGCGACCATACGAAGTGAGAAGTGGTTGCTTACCAGGATTGGTGGCTATAGTGTTCCAAGAGATTGCATTCTTGATGGTGTGTCATGGAAATCTATTTCTTCAATAACTTGTCTTCCTTTCATTGATGACAGTGAGAACTGTTATGGTGCAGAAATTCATGAGTACAAGGAAGAGCTGAAGAGCTTTGGTGTTGTTACTGAATTGAAAGATGGGGTGAAGTTTGTGCTGAAATATTTGAATTTTCCTTCAGATACCTCCACCATTGCTCCTGAAAGTGTATTTTCTTTTCTGGAGTGTATTCGACTTCAACTCAAAGGGGCTGCGTCCCCCCTTGATGAAGCCTTCAAAAAAAGGTTGTCTACAAACTGGCTGAAAACACATGGTGGTTATAGGTCTCCAGATCAGTGTCTGTTGTTCGATTCAGAGTGGGGTGTGTACTTCAAGCCAACTGATGGGCTTTTCATTGATGCCAATTTTTATGGTCCCCAAATTGCATCTTACAAAAAAGAACTCAAAGAAATAGGAGTCATTGTTGACCTTAAGGAAGGATGTGTTTTGGCTGCTAAGTACCTTGACTCTCTCTCTGATTATAACACTATTGTGCAAATATACAGGTACTCTCAACTCAAGCATATTTTTGGCTGCTAAGCAAATATTCTCTTTTTGTCTTTTCTGTTCAAACATTTGTCCAAGGTATTTTCTCTTTAATAAGATTATTTGGGTCACTAGATGAAGTCATATTATAGAATTTGGATTACTGTGAGTTTCTGTTATAGAATTTTCGAACTAAAAGGATTCTATGTGTATAGGTAGAAAATAATCTTTTGTTGTCAACATGTTCTGTTGTTACAGACTTGTTATATTCTTTAGTCAATCAAATTCATGATACTTATGTTTTTTCCCCGTCTAATTATCACAACATTTTGGATTTTATAGGTACTTGCGTGAACACTGCAAACCCCAGGATATAGCAACCACAAAGATTTGGATACCAAAAAGTGCAAAGTGGGTGCATGCAAAAGAATGTGTGATACATGATCCTGATAATCTTTTTGCTTCGAAATTTTATGTTCTAGAAGATATCTATGATAAGAATATTCTTCCCTTTTTCTCCTTAGACATGAAAGTCAGGTATAAGCCCTCAGTTGATGATTATGTCAACCTTTGGAATGAATGGGAGAGTTCAGTGGAACAGCTGTCATACGACAAGTGCCATAAGTTCTGGTTATTTATGTTACACCATTTTACCTTACAAGCTGAGAAAAAATTTTCTGAAAGATTCCTGAAGCTTCCTGCTACTTCAGGCAACAATGAGATATTCTTGCTAGAGAAGAAAGATGTTTTCATTCCTGACAACCTTCATCTGAAGAGGCTATTTGAGATGGAGAGTGTCTTTGTCTGGTATCCTCAGAACTTGGTACCATCATCTAGGAGTGAATTATCTGATTTGTACAGAAAGATTGGTGCTCGAAGTGTCTCTGAGTATATATGCACTGAAGATTCCTCACTGCCGAATGATCTTAAACTTAAGCAAATTGATGATGCTAATGTTTGTAATGTGAAGGTGCTGGTGAAACTTATTCTTGGTTTTCTTGCTTGTTCCAGCCTTAAAATGGAACCAAACAAGAGGCATGAAGCTGTCAAAGGGCTACTCAACTTGAGTTTCTTTGAAGCCAAAGATTCAATCAATGTAAGTTATAGTTTGTCATTATCATCAGGGAACATTATTACCAAAAGGGCAAACAGAATGGTTCGTTGGGAGAGTCAAAGTTCAAAGTTTTTCACCCAGATGAACTGGCATGGTGAAAATGCTGGGTTGGTAAAGTATGCAACATATTTTTCAGAAGCCATATCAGAGGGTGTTTTGATGGAGAATCACGATCATGTTGCGGCACTCTCTGAGCTCATCAGATTGGCGTTTTTGCTGAAATTCAATGAGGAGGCAATTGACTTCCTCATGGACTCCAAGAACTTGCAGATTTTCTGTGAGGATGATGACTTTCTCAGTTCTGTATTTGGATCCACAAGTATTTAAGGTATTTTTTGTTATCATTTTATATACTATTTACAATTTATATATTTTATTATTTTTAAATTTCTGATTCATAGTGTTGTTTAGTTTTTTCAGATAAGTGTTTCTATGAGATCACATCCAGAATTTTGTGGAAGACTTGGCAGAGATAATCGTTGCTGAATTTCATGGCCATACTAGTTATATTATTCTGATCTGTTATCTGCAGTAACTATGTCTAGTTTTTAATCTTTGTTTTTTATTTAGTCTATATATTGACGAAGTACTAAAAGTTGAATATCTATATTAATGTTTCATTATCTTTTTCAAATTTGTTCCTTTTTTCTCCCTCCTTTATCTTTGATAAAAATCAACACATGAATAAAAATGAAGTAAACCATATTATTGTATTGAAATATAGTTTTATATCTATACCAATATACCTCTATATATAAAAAAAGGGAATTCTTTTTTAAAAGTGTTTTTATGTATAATTTTTTCCTATTTTATCCTTATATCAACATTATATTATTTTATTTTAGTTATTTTATTATTTTGTAATTACTTAAATCAAAAATTTTAAAAAAATGAGTTAATATTAAATTTGAAAAACATTCTCTCAAAGAATACACAAGTTTGAAAGGAGTGTGTCATATTGAATTTGAATTGAAATTTGATTTGAAGTACACTTACTTTAACTTTTTGGAAGGGACAAAGAGTAAGTATAAAAGAATGAGAAATATGAGAAAAAGAGAAACTGAAATGAAAAAGGAATAAAAAGAATAAGATGTTGAGGAGAGAGAAGAAACCGTTAAGAAGACACTCAAACCCACAAAAATTCTACAGAGCAAGCTATAATATGGTAATGATATTATTGAAGCAGTTCAATTATTGTTATCATTGTTATGTATTTGTATTTATTAAAATAAATTATAAATTTATACTATGACATTATAATTTATTATAAATTTATATATATTTATATTTTTAAAATATCAACTAGTGTATCCAAATTTTTTTAATTTTATCATAGTTAAATAAATATCAATCTTTATTTGTTCTTCCGCTTCAAAAAATAATTTATTACCGTAAAATCATGACATTACAACTTCTCTATAACATATTATATTCTCTATAACATATTATATTAAAGTATATTAAAGTATATGTTATAATTTTACATAATATTTATAAATTTAACATATATAACTGTGATATTAACTATGTTTTGATGATAATATATTACACTCAAAAAAATTTTAGTGTTTTCTCATATGTATTTATATTTTTTTAAAATAAACCATAAATTTATATTGACAATATTAAAAATGACATCGTTAATTTATTTTTTAATATTTAGATATAATTATATGTAAATCTATATATACATGATAAAAAAAATAAAATTGCAGATACACATATGCGACTGTTGAGTGTATATAAAGTTAATTAGCATAAATAAACATATACTATTTTACTTATTCTAAGATTAAGTCGAATCAATTCCTCCAAGAGTTAATTAGCCTTCCATTTTATTGTTTTTAATATTTATTTATATTTTAATTAGATTTGAATAACCTAAATTTTAATTCTTTAAAATATTGATATGTTCAAGTATAATGCTACATTCAAATGTATCTAATTATAATTATAATATTATTATAACTAAATTTTAAAGTAATTATAATGTAACTATTTCTTATTCTTATTACAACATATATACTTTCTAAAATAAAGGAAAATCTTCTCTAAAAATGAATTTTTTTTGTCAATTTCTAATGACCCGTTCAACAAGATATATTCATAAAGTGATTTCACTTGGTCTTGAAGTAAGTGGATCGTTACTCTTTTAATATATTTGTAACATCCCAACTTTATAATATAATATTTTTTCCATACAATATTTTAAATCACATTATTATTAGATAATTTAAATATTTTATAAATTCTCAATATATTATATAAGTAATTATTTAATTCATAAAAAATGAAAATGAAAATAAATAATAATAATACAGTTACCTCAAAATGCATCACCACATACATACTTGTAATGACCATAATGTTGTCTTTTGTACACTCTTTACACGAATTTGATGATATATAAATCTTATATCGATTTTGGAAAACACCACTATTTTATGTAATTAATTTAGTAAATCGTTAAACCTTGGTAAAAGAATATTTATTCTTTATAATCATCTGATAATGTGTTATTAAAATTGGTACTACACATGGAATTAAATAAATAAATAATTCTATTTCTCTTTGAGGTGGTAATTCTATAATCTTTTCAAGGAAACATCTTAGAAATCATGAGCCACCGTAGTTCTTGTGCAATTACTTTATTTTTTTTCCTTAACTTTTACATGTGTTAGAATTACAAAACATTGAGCTCCTCTATCTATTTGTTGTGCACTCATCATTTTTATACTTCCATTACCATTAAACATTAACTCCTTTTTACATAATCAATAAGAACGTGATTAGTAAATAATCAAGGTTACGTGTTTGATTTTCAATGGGATTATTATTAAGGGAAAATTTTTGTAGTAACATCAATTATCCCATGACATTGGCCAAGTGGGTCAAGTCACAATCGAAGAGTTTGACTTCTTGGAAAATAATTGCTGACATAGAGATTGTTGTAAGGTGCATCAATTATCCCGTGAGAGAAGTCAAGTGGGTTAAGTCACAATTGAATTATGACATTTGGATTGTTATGCTCTTAAGTAGAAAGAGTCACGCTCTAACTATTAGCTATTAAGTCACTTATTGACTTTCTCCATGAACAGTGCAAGGAACTCTCAGGAAAGAAGAAGAATATGAGTAAGAGGTACAATGCTCTGTAAGAGAGACACGTAGTAAAGGTGAAAGATATTTTGTTTATTACTGTTTTGTAACGTAGCAGAACTGCCATATATAAAAGTACATGGTGTGTGAAAAAGAAAAACATATTGGGCTGAAATAAACTCAAGTCCAACAAGCCCAAAACATCAAAACCCCCCCTCAAGCTGGTGTATGTATATTCAGAACACCAAGCTTGGTAACAAGTTTATAGAAAGCTGCATAGTTGAGGGATTTTATAAGAATGTCTGTTGGTTGTTCTTGAGAGCTTATGGGAAGAAGATGAAAGAGCCCACGCTGCAGTTTCTCTCTTACAACATGGCAGTCAATATCTAGATGCTTGGTTCTCACATGAAATCCATTGTTGTGAGCTATATATGTTTTTCGATTGACTGTCACAAAAGAGGCTTGTAGCTTTGTTGGCTTTGATGCAGAGATCTTTGAGAAGATATACAAGCCATTGTATTTCACAACATGTAGTGGCTAGAGCACGGTATTCAGCTTCGGAGGATGATCTAGATATGGTGCTTTACTTCTTGGTTTTCCATGATATCAAAGAGTCTTCAAGGAAGATGCAAAAACCCGCGGTTGAGCAGCGTGTGGTGATACAAGAAGCCCAATCAGAGTCACTGAAAGCTTTAAGTTGAATGTCAGTACTTTTAGGAAAGAATATACCTTGTGCTGGAGAGGATTTGATGTATCTTAAAATTCTCTAAACGGCTTGCTGATGAAGCTTTTGATGGGGCTTGGACAAACTGGCTGAGGAATTGGACCGAGAAGCTTATATCTGGTCTGGTGTTCACAAGATATAATAATTTTTCAATGATTCTTCGGTATAGAGTTATGTTGTGTACTGGCAAACTTTGATAAAAAAAGCTTGTCGTTCTTCTGTGCCATAGGAGTGTTTGCAGGTTTAGCACCAAGCACACCTGCATCAGTCAGAATATCGAGAGCATATTTCCTTTGGCGTATATGTATACCGTTATGTGTTCTAGCAATTTCCAGACCCAAGAAAAACTTGAGATGCCCCAAGTCTTTTATTTTGAAAACAAAATTTAAAGAATTTTTTACAATATCTATATCTTTTATATCATTTCCAACAATTAATATATCATCCACATATATAAGTAAAGCAATAAAGGAAGTCTCAAATTTTCTGATGAAAAGAGAATTATCAGCTTTGGATTGAACAAAATTAATGTTGTAAAGAAAGGAACTTAACTTATCATACCATTGTTTGCTGGCCTATTTCAGACCATACAAAGCTTTGGTTAACTTGAAAACTTGATTACTTCTCACTGTGGTGATACCAGGAGGCAAGCTTATATAAACTTCTTCTTGTAGATCTCCATGCAAAAAAGCATTATTTACATCCAGGTGTTCCAAGTGTCAATCCATAACAATAGCTACAACCAAGATGGTACATAAATTTATGAGTCTTGCTACGGGTGAGTAGGTGTCCATGTAGCCAATGCCTTCACGTTGTGTGTAGCCTTTTGCTACAAGTTTGGCTTTGTATGTTCAATTTGACTATCTACCTTGTGTTTGATTTTATACACCCATTTGCAACTAATGGGAATCTTGTTGTGAGGAAGATCTACAATATCCCAGGTCTTATTTGCTTCAAGCACTTCTATTTTAGCTCTCATAGCCTCCATCCATTCAGGGTAGCATTTTGCCTCCTCATAACATTTTGGCTCAGTTTTAGAGGAGATAGAAAAAGTACACTTCAGTTGTTTTTCAGATAATCCTTTATAGGACATAATCGAATCAAGAGGATAACGAATCTTGTCTTTCGATTTTTCTTCACATGGTGATATCATGAGCTGATGATGATAATCTTCAAGAAATGTTGGAGTTCTCTTGGTTTTGGTGGACCGCCTTAATTGTTCTTGTTCTGTGAAGTTTCCAGCTTCATTTTGTATAGAGAGATCATCATGTATCATGTTTTCCCTTTGCTCAGCTCGGTATTCTGTCTCCCTTTGTATATGAGCATCATCATATGTAATTCTTGTGTAGTCATCGTCTTCTGGTATGACAACTTGATCAATCATCCTCAAAGAATTCTTCTCTTGAATTTGACGAATATTGTGAGTAAAAACAAGTTGACATTTTAAAGAAGATATAAGGCATTAAACAAGTACGATATTTAGAGTAAATTTTGGAATATACAGAACATTATGCAGAGTAATATTTTTGGAAAGAAAAATAGTTCCAGCATGAGTAGCACACACATACTGATTGTTAGGTAACTTGACCCTTACTGATTTTATTTTGTGATAGCTTGTGAATACAGAAACAGAACAAGCTACGTGATCAGTGGCACCCGTGTCTAGAATCCAAAAAGACTTACCCTCTTTACCTGGATTTTGTTTTGAAGTTTCACCCATGACGTTGTTTACTGCCTTTTCTCTGCCTTTTGAATTTTGGATCATGTCAACAAGTTACTGTAGTTGCTCAGGTCCGAGGACTTCAAGGATTTTCTCATTGTGAGTCTTGCCATTTGAAGGCTCTTCATTCTGAACATCACAATCCTCGTTTCTCTCAATAGCATTCACAGTGTAGTTAGTTTTCTGCTTCATCCATGATGGAAAATCGTGTTTCGAATAGCATTCATCAGCGGTGTAGTTCATCTTGTTAAAGAAAGAGCATTACTTCCCATAGTTCTTTCCTCTTCCTCTTCCTCTTCCTTGGTTGCGCCATCCATGATTAACCTTGTTGTTCATTCTTTGACTCTGATGATTGACGCTATTGAGCAAGATCTTTGTATCTATGCCTATATTCTCATTCAGATGTCTTTCTTGCTGCAGAACAAGTGAGAAGACACGATTGATATTTGGTAGGGGTTCCATGAGTAAGAATTGCATTTTGACAGTGTTATAATTTTCTCCCAATCCTTATAAGAAATATATAACACACTTGAAGTCTCTGTAACTCGCCATCGTCTTCATCACATTGTAGCTACATTTAACTTTGCAAGTGTAGACAGGTAATGGTCGCAAAGAATCCAATTCCTCCCACAAATTCTTCAAGTCTGTGAAGTAATCTGTGATGTTCCTCTCTCCCTATTTGACAGAATTGATTTCTTGTAAGAGATTAAAGGCGCGAAAATGATTGCTTTTTGAGAATCGTTCTTTAAGATCTTCCTATAACTCCTTTGCATTGTCAATATGCACAGTGCTTTGCGCTATCTGAGTAGTCAGCATGCGTGTGATCCATGAAACAATCATGACGTTGCATCTTTCTCGGGCTTTGTATTTTTCATCATCGCGGGTTGGTTCCAAGATATCACCATTAACGAACTTGTACTTGTTCTTTGAAAGCAAGGCTCGTTTCATAGACCGGCTCCAAGAGTGATAATTGGATCCGTCAAGTTGTGGCGTAGCAAGAATCGCACTTGGGTTCTCTCCTAGATGAAGGTAGTAGGCACTGATATGGTTTTGTTGATCATTTTGTTGGACCGCGGATTTATCTTTCTATTGGGTTGTAGCCATGGAAAGGAACAAGGAAAATCAAGAAACAAAGAAAGGGAAATTAAAAGAATGAAGGGGAAGAAGAAAACCGATGGCAGCGAAGCAGAGCGGTTAGACCTGCTCTAATACCATATTGACTTTCTCCATGAATAGTGCAAGGAACTCTTAGGAAAGAAGAAGAATATGAGTCAGAGGTACAACACTCTGTAAGAGAGATACGTAGTAAAGGAGAAAGATATTTTGTTTATTATTGTTTTGTAACGTAGTAGAACTACCATATATAAAAGGACATGGTGTGTGAAAAAGAAAAATGTATTGGGCTGAAATAAACTCAAGTCCAACAAGCCCAAAGCATCAAAACACTATTTATTTTTTTATTTAATAACTATCAATGCTTGGTGGATGTCTCTAATATTGTAGTTCTACAAAATTGTCATAATTCTCAAGTACAAGTCAACATCAAGATCTCTTAGAGCTTGAGTTAAAACTATTTTTTCTACTACAACTCCCTAACTTTGAAAAGATTATCTACTTTGTACACTTTGCACTTTAGGCAAAGTCAAGTAAAGACATACTATGCAAAAAGAGATAAATACATCTAGTTATTAGGAAATTACATAAAATAAAAAGAGACATTTAATGTTATAGTGGATTTAATGCATATTACTCAAACAAGATTAGACACAAAAGGATATCTAATAGAAGTAAAACTTTTCAATAAACTTTCTTTAGAAGCTATATTACGAAAAAAACTCTACTTAAATTTTTGCATCCATTAAAAACTTCACAAAAGAATATTGTTCGTGTCCTATTATCATTTTAACCATAAGTGACTTGTGTACAAAAATATTTTATTAGATGACTTGTGAACGATTACTTGGTGAAGATCGAAATGACTTATACCAAAAGCTTATTTAATTCAATTAAATAAATATAAAAAATTATTAATATTTGTTTTTCTATTTAATTTAAGAGATAATGGAAAGAAAAAGTGAGATTAATTTCTAAATTTAATATATATATTTTTTCATTCTTCAATTTATTAAATTTTAAAATGTTACTCCTCTTGATGGAACAAAACATGTCATAAAATTTATGGTTAAAAGGTTGATTTCTAGTTTAAACTCCTCAATTTGTCCATAACTCCATTTATCTGTATTGCTTGTACAAAATTCAAATTCAAAACACCTGAGTGAACAAAGGAATGGGTATATATAAAAGGAACCCTCAACAAAACTTCATTCTGTCCCACAACTCTTTCCCCACTCTTTTTCCTTTCAATTCTTCACTCTTCTTTTCTTCTCCGATCTACACTTTTCCGAAATGAACCAAACCACCGTCGCCAACTTCGAAAAACCAATAGGATGTTACTCTCCATCGGTTCAAGTATTTCTCATTTCTTCACCTATTCCTGCTATTAATTGCTCGCCTTTTGATTTTCGTAACTAAATTAACTCGCATTCGCAATGTTAGAGGGAAGCATAGTTCGATCGATTTTTGTAACTAAATCAACTCGAATTCGCAATGTTAGAGAGAAGCATTGTTCGATCCACTGCTTTACTGCTTGTGTGTGTTTTCTCTCATTTGTTGTGATTGGTTTCGGATTTCCGTTTAGGTCCTGGCTGTAGCTTCAGGTTTCTTTCTCGCTGGAATTTGTTTGTTGCGTGGATCGGCTCATGTTGTGGACAATTTTGACCTAATGTGAGGGGAAAATTTAAAATTACAGGAAGTTTTGTGTATTTGTTTTGTTGTAATAACACTTGTGTGTTAAGGTGCTAGGAATTCAGTGAATGTTAGTATTTGTAGTGCCTGAGTGATGGAGTTTTCTTTATTGCTCTTGATTTTTTTTTTTTGTGATGAAGTGTTTTTGAAGTGGCAAGTGCCGAGTGACTGAATCTGTTTTTGTGGTAAGAGAAGTAAGATTTGAGTTGTTAGTTGTTGTGTATTCATGCGTGTGATAATATATGTAAATTCTGCTTTGTGGAAGTTTTTTATTTCAAAGTACTGTTGATATAACCATTTATTGTCAGACAAGGGTGTTAAGCTTTGGAAGTTTCAACTATTTGTTTGTTTTCTCCTGAAATGTAGGAGCTTATTGTTATTGATGATGTGCTCTCGGCCATGGTTGGCATTGAAGGACGGTACATCTTAATCAAAACAGTTCGTGGAAAGAATGATGATATTTCTTTCCTGGTCGACCCATCAATGGATTTGGCCCTGCAGGTGAGATTTATTATAATTTTTGTTACCGTACTTGAGCTGCAATTTTAACATTAGGTGTCAAACCTCCACATTTTTCAGTTGCAAACTATCCAAGCCAAATTGGAAGTGCTCTTTACTCAACTTTATAGGGTGTTCAATATGTACAGTATCATAACGTACTGTTTTACTAGAATTTTCTTTCAATATTTCTAACTTGTAAATGTTATTATTTTAATGCCATAGACTCTTGTTACGGGATGTGAAGCATCTATCTTATAATTCAAATAATGCATTTCTTTTACTGAAATTTATATCTTGATTTTTGGCAGAAGTTTAAATAAAAAGATATCTATTTTTTTTTCTAGCAATTATGATTTTAAGTTTTCACCATCATTTAAAAGTTTGACCTGCAATTGTAATTGGGCCCCCAAATTGTGGATGCAATGAGGACACAAAGCGGTAAGCTAAAGTAAGTGGTACGGATGATAGAACTATTCTGTGACTGTGTAACTTTAGATTAAGAACAATGTTGATGATGAACTTCATGTAACTGTTTCTGAGACAGTTTGTATATTGCAGGAATTGGCAAAACGGATATTTCCTCTTTGCAAGAGTTTTTTGTTGATTGACCAGTTTGTGGAGTCAAGGTCTCAGTTCCAGAATGGCCTGGTTAATCATGCCTTTTCTGCTGCACTTAGGGCACTTCTTCTCGTAGGTTTTCCTGAATAGTGAGTCAGTTGGTCTTACATTCTGCATGAAATGGTTGATTGTTTCTTTATGTATGTGTATTCACTTTTGTAGCAGGAAATAACCAATTGTTGGGCTATCATATGTTTTGAATGTTTCTTGTATTGTGCTTTCTATTTGCACAAGGTCTGAGTATTTTCATCTGACATTTAGATTGAGGTGTCAATACAATACGTTTAATTATTTTAGTATGAAATTCATTAAATAATTACCAAAAAGGAAACCAATGCATGAGGCTTCTATCTAGTGTGGTTTGGAAAGGGTAGATGTATTCAGCCAGTCAGCCCTATTCCTGCAAGGGGTGAGGATGCTTCCTAAATTTGAATCCTACCCTTAGGGCACAAGGCAACAGCCTTACTATTGAAATCGCACATCGGTGAGAAATATATGACCAATTTAGTTTTTGTAAGGCTTGTGTAGTCCTTACTTTATAAGACGTTTTTTGTACAATTGAGTTAATCCTTAAGCTCTAAATCTAAGATTATCAGAGCCTATCCTGGATTTGTTATTGGACAACCTGTATACCCGCCGCTCCGACCCCTACTTCCGCTTCCAGTAGTGCCGTCGAGCAGCCTATTCCAGAAGACAAACCATACATCGCACTCCTTCAGCTAGAGGGGGAGCGAAAACGTATTCTGGAAGAAATTGTCCACTTCGTTGAAGGACAATTGGAAGACCCGGGGCTGCCACGGGGTCCACATGAGCAAGCGCTACGCTTCTTGTGGTCGGAGCTATAAATCGATGAGAAGTCGAGTCTATCCAAACTTAAGTACTGGAGGGGTTCGCTAAGGGAAAACCTTAGACAATACCAGTCCATTTGCCTACACCTCTCAATGTCAATTGCTACTTCCTAGTCATTAGGGGGTATTGAATGTGTAGTCTTGGGTGTGAGGGGGCATGTGGAGATCCTGCATTGACTTTACATATGACCGATTTAATGCATGCATAGCTTGGGAAATCCTTACTCACAAACTAATTTTGTTGAGTTTAGTTAGGCCTTAAAGTCCAATTATAGATACTTACCATTGTTCCAAGGCCTTCCTCCCAATAGATTATCTCAATGTAACCTAAATTGATGTCGGTTATTCTTGACCATAGCAAAGTATTGGGAACAATTACCTTTTCCTCTTTTCTAAACAAAAATTACTAAGATGAAATTACTTAACCAGCAAGAGTGCAAAGTTGAAAACTCAAAAATGAAGGGTGGTGGGGGGTGGGTGAGTACAGGTGATCAAATGGACGTTAATGGTTATTGGCTACCATATATTATTATATTTGGTAGTCAAACCTGGCCATAAAGTTTAGTGTAAAACTGTCATTAGAATAAACTAACAAGTGATAATTTTTAGGTACATTCTGTTGATTGCCATGTCGTTCTGTATTCTTGTGCCTTTTGTGTTGGAGTTTCTTGCAGGTGCTTTGTACTAGGCAATAATTTGTAACAGAGTATTGATGCTTTCCTTTGTTGCAGTTCTACAAAATCATATTGCTATGATTGAAATACACTATTTGTAATAAGAACATACTTTTATATTCATGGGGTTATCTTTACCAGGATTACCAGGCTATGGTGGCTCAGCTTGAACACCAATTTCGGCTTGGGAGACTTTCCCTTCAAGGATTGTGGTTCTATTGTCAGGTACAGATTTATCTTTCTTGAGTTCATGTAAATATTTTCCAAATGATTTCTAATGGTTATTTTAATGATATTTTTCAGCCCATGATGAGGTCAATGCAGGCATTATCCACTGTCATCCAGAAGGCTTCAGTCAGCAACATTTGTGGGTCTGCTGTTCTTAACTTACTGCAGAGCCAGGTAATGGAATTCCCTTGTAATTCTTACTATTCCCTCTATAAGTCAACACTTCATTTAGTTTCGTGAGTAAGTTTTTAAGCTCTTAATTCACTCTACTGTGGCCTCTATTCTATCTAGGCAAAGGCTATGGCTGGGGACAATGCTGTGCGGTTGATGCTGGAGAAAATGACACAATGTGCAAGTAGTGCTTACATGAGCATATTAGAAAGGTTTCTCCTTGCTCTTCATCCTTCACTATCAAATATATAGGTTGCTTTCTCTAATTCAATTTATCAATTCTGATAATGTATTTATAGTTTTACCTATATCTTTTTCACAAATGATACAAGTAAAACTTGTATTAGTCAATGGTTGTATTAATTAATTACAGCCGCATACTCAGACATATATTCCCCTTTTATTGATCAAATTAGTCTGGCACCAAACTTTCATGGAAACACATCATGTATGATTTCATCTCTTTTTAGTTTTTGGGCATGTATTGATCTTAGAGAATGGAAGTTATTGATGGAAGAAAGTAGAAAGGTAGAAAATTGAGGTTGGTGTTGGTTAAGTAATTATTGTCTTTTCTTTGGTTTGGATCTTTAAAATAACCCAAAATTAGAGGTACATTTTGGCATAGGAGTGGAAGATCATCATTTTCTTTCTCGTCCCATTCCCTTTGTCGTACAAAAAGGAACCTTCCTTCTCTTCTCATTCCCTTGTCTAGACATAATCTTGATGCTTGCAGAAGGCCTTAGCCATATTGTTCAATCTTCCTTCCGATCCCCTCATTTGGTCAAACGACTTGTTGTATAATATTTAGGAATAGTTAATCTACGTAACATTGACCTGTTCATTAATATATAGAAAGACCATATACCTAATCTAAGTTAATGTTCAATTTTTGGGAGCATTTTCATTGTATGTTGGTTTCGGATCATACTTATACGGACATAATGTCCAAGCTTTGAAGCTTCCTTTTCAATTGCTTTGCAATGTATTGTTCATCTTGGCTAATCATACAGCTAGCTGTTAGTCCTGATGTTTAAGACATCTGAAAATGCATGAAACAATCCTTTCAAGCTTGTTTTCCCACAATAAATCTCAGTGTTTTTGCAATGAATTTTGTCAGTTTTATTTGTTCTGCTGGTCAATTACCCTAAATATCTAATTTGTTTTATGAATATGATGAAGACTTTTTTTTTTCCTAGATTGGTTGATAAATGATCATCAGTCACCCCAAATGTTTACAGAAGGCCTTTGGTGCTGTAAAAAAATTATTTAGCACTTTCACATAAAATTTGTCATTGTGCTGACTTCTCTTGTTAATAAGCTTTAGTTGACTCTATTTAGGATTTAATTTTCTTTTTAATTTGGGAATTGAACAATGCTGCAGATGGGTTTATGAAGGTGTAATAGATGATCCTTATGGTGAATTTTTCATCGCAGAGGACAAATCTCTTCAGAAGGTAGATCAAAATCTTTATAACGTATGACTACCCAAAATATCAAAACCTGTTTTTTCATATAGTCTCAGTTTAAAATTCTCTATAGGAGAGTCTCACACAGGATTATGAAGCTAAGTATTGGATACAACGTTACAGCCTTAAAGATGGAATTCCTAGTTTCCTTGCAAATATTGCAGGGACAATTTTGACGACAGGAAAATATTTAAATGTCATGAGAGAATGTGGACACAATGTTCAGGTTTGTCACTGTTGTGTTTGTACTTTGTATGTAGAATTAATTTTTTGTTTTCTTTGACTTAAGATCAGATGGTGGTAATAAAAATTTTTATTGTTTAAAAAGTGATTGCTTCACTGAATACAAGTACTTTTCACTTTTTACGTTAGGTCCCTCCATCAGAAAATTCAAAACTTATGAGTTTTGGATCAAATCATCATTATCTGGAATGTATTAAGGCTGCTTATAACTTTGCAAGCAGTGAACTCTTGAATCTCATTAAGGAAAAGGTGAGTTTTATATGGTGATTAGTTTCTCAGCTTACATTCTAATACTTTTGCAATAGTTATTGTTAAAATATCCTAGTTGTGATGGTAAAGTGTGTTCCTATTTTTAGTATGATCTAACAGGAAGGCTGAAGTCAATTAAACACTATCTTCTTCTTGATCAGGTATGATCATGATCATCTTTGTCAATTGTGGAGATAATAATTAGCTATGCTGGCAAAACAAAACTGGCTATTAATTTTCTTAAATATTTTTTGTTGATATATTTTTACTAGTAATTACAAAAGATGACAGTTTGTTTTCACTTATTTTCTGTCACAAATTTTTGAAAATATAAAATAAAGTTGCACTTTTGCAATTATTAACAAGAAATATCAGTGGAAAATGAAAAGAAAAAGTAAATCAAATGCACCCTATTAACTGACTATTTTTACTTTGAAGGCATAAGTTTGAACGGAACAGAATGATAAACACAGTTCTAAATGCAGATGTAATGTTTGTTGCAATGCTTGTACTGAGTTTTCTAAACAAATACCACTGGAATATTTTCAAATTGCAGTAGAATTTTTCATCCTTGCTCCATGATCATGATTCAAGAGATTAATCATAAAATTTAGTAATAGATGGATTTAAACTTTTAATGGGGATTATGTCATTATGATTTGACAATTTTTGTTGAGTAGAAGAAAAGGGAGAGAGGGCTATCATATGGAAAAGGGAGGTTTTTAGGAAATTAGGAACAAACTAAGCTTGGAATTCAAGAATCAAGCGTGTTCTTTCTGGCTCTTGACCGTACCTAAGGTTATCGGGTTGACCATCATATCCATAGGGCTTTATGTAAAAATTGAAGACGACCTTATGATTATTTTCATGATAGTTACTGTTGGCATTGACATCTATAAAAAGAGGTTTTATGTTAGTAACAAGTGAATTTGAAAGGAAGGAAAAATTTCAATGGAAAATCATTAAAAACTTGTCTATTTCTGAAATTTTGCTTGACCAAAAGTTACAATGGTTCCAACTGATCATAAAACCATGTCTTGCATGAGCACATGATAGGCCAAGTTCTGAATTAGGAAGTTATTACACAACTATTTTTATATTACTGTCAAATTATGCATTTATATGTTGTGACTTAATATTTTTTGGTAATTCAAATGAGAACACGGAGCATTTTCTCAAATCAAACTCTCCAATATGTGTGTGTATTCTATGTAAGTGCTTGTATGCTGAAAGAAAGCTTTTGCAAAATAAGTTTTTGTTTTGAACTTTCAAAGTTTTGGGTGTTTGAAGATTTATTCATTGGAAGAAAATGTTCAGCTGATTTCACTTATTTACATAGGCAATGTTCTTGTATGAGTAAACCCTTAAATTAGTCTCTGAAGATTTTATTTGTTGATCAAATTAGTCCCTTGTAAATGACTGCGAAGTCATAGTACTTAAGAATCTTTAAAAGTCAGGTACTAAATTGACTCATCCAAAAGACTAATTCAAGGGTTTAGGTGTGATTGCATAGATGCCTCTCAAAGAATCAATTCCCAATGATAATGTACACTTCAGAAACACCCTTTTTTCTTGGATCGTACTCATAGTTTTACGATACAGGGTGATTTCTTAGTACATTTTATGGATATTGCACGAGATGAACTAGCAAAAAAGCCTGATGAAGTCTCAGTTGAGAAGCTGCAGGTATAGTAATGAAATATCCTTCAATTTCCCATACCATTTTTATTCTCTACGTAAATTCAAGTTGGCAATTGCCTATTTTAATTTTGAAAGGTATCTAGATTCTAATTATATGTCTTTCCTTTTCTCTTATATGTTTTCCCTCTCCTGTTTAGTCACTTCTAGACCTTGCATTGCGTACTACAGCAGCTGCAGCGGATCCTTTCCACGAAGGCTTAACCTGTGTTGTGGCAAGTAACTAATTCAGTTGTAAGAAACTATTTGAGGTGTAAATGTCAGATTTTCACACATGATGCAAACATTTCACTTTCAGGAAAGATCTTCTTTGCTTAGAAGGTTGGGAACATTTAATGATCTTGAAGTTAGTCAGAGAAGTTCTAGTGATAATGATTTGGAGGAAACTGTTAGCATCACTGGACTTGAAACATTTGCACTAAGTTACAAGGTCTTTTCTTTTCTTTATATACTTATGAGAGTCTTCCTCCCATTTGCATCATTAATGTTTCTACTTTTGGTTCTGGTTTCAGGTGCACTGGCCACTGTCTATAGTATTATCACGTAAAGCCCTCACAAAGTACCAATTGATTTTTCGTTTCCTTTTCCACTGTAAACATGTTGACCGTCAGTTGTGTGGAGCATGGCAAGTGCATCAAGTATGATTATAGTGTCCTTACTCTATTTGGTCTGTCGTGTTCATTTCCATTCACAGCATTTTGGTTCCATATTGTAGGGAGTTCGTGCTCTCAATACACGTGGAACTGCTATCTCCAGATCATCTCTTCTTTGCCGTAGTATGCTTAAATTTATTAATAGCCTTCTGCACTATCTGACATTTGAGGCAGGTTTTATTTTTCTTTGACTTAACATATTAAACTTTGGAGATCTTTCAAGTTGACAGAAACTTCCCTTTTTCCATTGTTTAATATAAGTATGTGTGCTTTCAATTGAAAATTTTTAATCTATATTTTTGTGTTCAAATTATATTTTATGATGATTTTAAATTGCAAAAGATTAATTTTAATATTGGTTTTTGACATATATAGCATTGGGTACAGGTTTAGCCTTTTCTTTTCATAAATTTGGTATCTAAACTGACTAGCTTAACATTTAGGTGGGTTCTTGGTTTATGACTATTTACCTTATCTTTTAGGTTGTTGAACCAAATTGGCATGTGATGTATAACAGACTTCAGTCAGCAAATAGCATAGATGAGGTAAGTTATTGTGGTCTTACATTTTAAAAACTGATGCATACCTCATGTTATGTGCATAATTCTTTTGTGTATTTTTGTTAAATGAAAGTACAAGGGGTACTCTTGCTCATGTACAGAAATAGTTATGATCAAATTGAGTATGGACATTCAGTTCCATATTAGAAGTATGGATTTTGGTGTAGCGTTTATAAGGCATTGGGATTTTCAGTTATAATGGCTAGCTTCTGTGGTGTGGTTCTCTTGGCCTTTATCAATTGGTCTTAGAGTTTTCACCATATCACTTAGCAGTAAACGAGTGAGCATTGCTATTTTATCCAGGACTAGTCAAATGGGCTAGTGCATGGCCGTCCTTGTTGCGTGCTAGGTTGTGGAGCTTGGCATAATATTAGGATCCATTTGCAAAGTACGGGACTTAAGATCCACGATGGAATTATGGGATTTTGGTGCAGTGTTTATAAGGCCTTGATCTCTCTGACTACAATGGCCAAATTTTGTGATATGGTTCTTCGAGTGTTCTCATCTGATGCAAAGTATTTACTACACATAGTTAGAAATTACTTGCTATGTGCATAATGTGTGCGAGTCTATCTTTTGTGTTTTTTTAAGCTGGGTCGTAGGTTAGATGTTTAATTCTTGACATTTTCTATCTGAAGCAGGTTATACAACATCACGATTTTTTCCTTGATAAATGTTTGAGAGAATGTTTACTTCTTTTACCTGAGCTGCTGAAGGTTAGTTTCTGTTTGTTTTTGTTTTACTGTTATTACCCTAGTTTTTGTTTTCACTCTAATGGTTATGCAATCATTGTTTCTGGATACTATGTAATTATTACTTTTCCCATGGAAGAAATATCTTAGCTAAAAGCTTCATAATAGAAAAATACATGCATATAGAAATAGCATAGCCAATTTCATATTTTGATGGCCAACATTAGAAGATGGCCTAGATCAACTAAAATGCAGTTTAATTAGCATGTATAACCAAAAGCATAATCAACTAAATTCATTTAACCTAACATGCAAAACCAACAGCAGGACTGAAACATATTCTGGTGGGTGGAAGCCTTAAATAAGTTATGAAGATAAAAGATTGAACAGAGATGAAACCAACCAACTTGTGCATATGCCTAACTCCCCTTTATTTTGCAACATTTGTTTTTCAAGTTTGAGGTAGGTAATGCAATAAAACTAGACTTGGTTAGCACATAAATTGGAGAAATGTCGTGGATGATTACTAATGTAAAATTTTTCTTGAGTTGGAGAAAAAAAAAATATCAATATAATGGCATGTGGTTCAATGAATGACTAAGCTGGTTCAACCTCTCACCGAACAAGCTTTTCAGCTCATTGTCTGGATCAGGTTATGAAACCTTAATATTTTTGTATTAAACACAAGTTGCACAAAAACAAAGGTGTAAAAAAATGATAGTTTTAATTTTTAATAAGAATAAAATCAAAAGGGGTTTGTAGTATTGATATGTAGGTATTCTTGTAACGCTACAATTTTGAAATTCTAGGATACTTTGTTTACCAAAAAGCTACAATTTCTTACCCATCCTTTTGATGTTTTATACGAAAATGCAAGCTATATTTAGAGCTCCATATACTACAAGAAGCATGTCGGGGAAAGTAGATGCAAATGATGGCTGTGAATTAACATGAAACTTTTCGTTTGCTATTGACCGGGTGACATGTTTATAATAGACACTATGCAATATGATAACAAGTTTACAGTTTATATGAAATGTGAAGGTTCATAAATTCAATACGAAATACATTTTCTTGCTTATTTTATTTATGTTTTATTTGTTAATCGGAATGGTTCATGGCTACTCATGATTGATGTTTCTCAATTGCAGAAGGTGGAGAGGCTTAAATCCATGTGCCTACAATATTCAGCAGCAACCCAGTGGCTTATATCGTCATCTTGTATTGATTTAGGTAACTCAGAGGAACCTATTGATTCAGTTGGCTTGAATAAAGCCAAAAGGAAGTCAAGTCAGGTCTTGAAGTCAACCACCAGAAATGTGGCAGTCACTGATTCTGTTCTGTAAGCCCCAAAAGCAATCGATTCAGTACACGTGCTGCTTATTTTATTTTGTACTAATTATTTCATACCTTATACGTTCTGACCAATATAAAATTGCAGCAAATTTGAGAAAGAGTTTAACACCGAGCTTCAGAGTCTTGGATCAATCTTGAGCAATAACTCCCAGGCAGAACCATATCTGGCTCATCTTGCACAGTGGATTCTTGGTGTTAAAAATGAACAAAATGGTTTATGAATGGCTTTAACTTTCAGTATGTATGATAGCAATTACGCACAAGGTAACATGATTTTCAAGTATAGGTGTTGTTGACACTCTCACTGAGGCCGATAGTTGTGTTTGTACCGATATTTGAGAAAAATAATCCTTTATTTTTCAAGTGTTCTCTACGTTTTTGCTCAATTTACTTGGTAAACTAATGATTTGGCCGCCAAAGACAACGATATTTAGATACACTCTACTTGTGCTTTTGTTCTGATTTAACTCTACCTGTAAAGGTAAATATCCTTTGGTAATTATTAATTTGTTTGTTAGAAAAGGACTTTGTAAGAAGAGAGTTGAGGAATACCTTTAATACACACAAAAATTAAGAAATATGCAAATGTAAAAACTGAAGAGGAGGTATTTTTTGTTAGAGCGATTGTAAGAATAAATTATTCTCATTGTTACAATAAATTAGGGTTTCAAGAATCTATTACATAGTATGGTGAATTTATTTTTTTTCTGATTTGAATAAGTAGTTTAAATTATAATCTCTGCGGTAGCACAACATTATATAACTTTTAATGTGCTTAAAAGTATACTTTTTTAAGTCTCGTATACCTTATTTACTATTGTAGTCCTTGATCTTTAAGCTATCTCAACATTACAGGACAAAACAAATCTAAGCCAAAGCAAAAGCAAAAGTTGAAATTGACTTCAAACTTGTGAAGTGAGTTTTTTGGTCTGTTTTTTCCAGCATAAATGAACATGGGACCGGGGCAAATGTGTATATATGTAATGGCAAGAGGAAACAAATAATACTGCAAAACGAAAACTAGTTGGATATGCTTTGTGTGCATTATTCAAATTCAGAAAATGGATACAAAGATATAAAAGAGTCACAACTCAATGAAAGTCGCAACCCAGACTCACTAACAAAATTTAGAATAAGATAAGAATGACAAATAGGGAGAGAGTTCAGTACATAAAAGGTTCTATCGATATCCCTCTTTTCTCCCTTCTTTAAGAAAAAAAGAAAGGATTTGTACTTTTATATTTTCTGGCACACTTCTAGTTGTTGTAATCACTCTTTGTCTTGCTTCAATGTATCTCTTACTTTTTTAAGAGAATTGTTTTGGGCTTAGACCAAGCTAACATAAAGGACCTTGAATGCCCATCCACTGCTAAATTTTCCTTTCATGTTTTGTATTCAATATGGAAGTCAAACCCCAAAAACTTGTACGACAATTTTTGTTGTTCCGGGATTTGGATTGACTGATCTGTGAGGTGTTTCAAACTGCTTTGATCGGTTTTGATTATGAAATGATGACCCAATAGATAATGCTTGATTTATGCTAGCGCTTCTGCTATAGCATACATTTCTCTTGCATATGCCGATTGGTTTTGCATTCTTGGTGAGAGTTTCTTAGAGAAATAAGCAATCAGATGTTGTTTTTGGCTTAAAATTGCTCCAATGCCAGTTCCTGATGCATCTGTTTCCAAAACAAGGATTGAGAAAAATTAGGTAGAGTTAAGACAGGAGCTTGAGTTACTACTGCCTTGAGGTAATAAAAAGCTTGTTTTGTCTTGGCATTCCAATTAAAATTGTCCTTTTTCAGCAAATCAGATAATGGTGATGCTAGGGTAGCATACCCTTTTATAAGCTTTTATAGTAACCTGCCAACCCTAAGAATCCTCTCAATTGTTTCAGATTCACAGGTTCTGGCCAAGACATAATAGCTTGTACCTTACTCTTGTCCATAGCAACTCCCAAACCAGAAACTATATGCCCCCAAACAATCAATTTCCCTCACACCAAATGAACATTTAGATATTCTAACAAATAGTTGTTGTTGTTGCAAGATTTGTAAGATTGTTTCTAAGTGTTATAGATGTGTGTACCAACATGGACTGTACACCAAGAAATCATCAAAGAAAACAAATACTGATTTTCTCAATTGTTGCTGAAAGATCTTATTCATGAGACTCTGAAAAGTTGTTGGGGGAATTACTCCGCCCAAATGGCATGACTAGCCATTCATAATGTCGTTCGTCCTTAAGGCTGTTTTCATCCTATCTTCCAGCCTCATCAGAATTTGGTGATAGCCAGACCTCAAATCCAGCTTAGAAAAACATTGTGGTCAATATAATTCATCTAGCAATTCATCCACAGTTGGCATTGGAAAAGCATATTTTATTGTTACCTTATTTAATTCTCTATAATCAGTGCAAAAGCTTCAATTCCCATCTTTTTTCTTAACCAAAACAACAGGAGAAGGAAATGGACTATTGCTTGGTTTTATGAGACCTTCTTTCAGCATCTCTTGTATAATCTTTTTAATCAAATTCTTGTGGTTGTGCGGGTATCTATATGACCTTACTTTCACTGGGTCTACTCCATGAATCAAGTTAATCGCATGATTTTGATATCTTTCTGGTGGTAATCCAGTAAGAATATCAAAAGCCTTTTTATAAGTATGCAATTATATAGCCAACTCTAGTTCCACATCACCCGAAATTCCCTACAATTGCTCCTTGAGATTTTCAGCCAGTTGACATTGCAACATGAAGGATTGTTCAATGGAATGAGTGCTTTGCAACTTTCTCAATTGATGAAATTCAGTTTGCACCAGGTTATTAGATTTTTGTCCTTGTAATGTGACAAAGTGTCCACCCACATAAAAATTTAACGTAAGGGTGCTGAAATCTGCCACATGTGGTCCCAACGTTGCCAACCAAGAAATTCCCAATACTAAATCTGCTCCAGCTATAGGCAATAGGAAAGCTGATAAATATAAAACATGGTTTTGTATTTTCAACTGTATCTTTCTTACACACCATTCCGCCTTCATTGTACTGCCATTCCCCACCAAAAATTTGAATTGAGGGGTCGATTCAATTGGTAGCTTCAGAAAATGAGCAATTCGTGGTTGAATAAAATTATCACTGCTTCCATTATTCATGAGAATCTTGAAATTTCAAGGTGTCCAAACCATTAGTACTCATCAATTTTGCTATACCATGTTCGACGAGTTTGCTTTAAGTCATATAAAGCTTTTCTTTAGCTTTAACACTTTATAGCTTCATTACCTTTACTTATAAATCCTTGAGGTTGTTCCATGTATATTTCTTCTTCAAAAAATACCATTTAAAAAAGTTGGTTTGACATCCAATTGGTGAATACTCCATCCTTTTTGTGTTGCAAGAACTATTAAAGCTTTACTTGTATCTAGGCAAGCAACTAGCACAAATGTTTCATTGTAGTCAACTTCAAGTTGTTGTGAGTATCCTTTAATTACTACTATGTCCTTCTTCTTTTGTATGGTGCCATCAAGATTGAGATTTTTTGTGTGAACACATTTAAGTCTATTCCATGTAGGCAATCTACAAGTTACCAAGCATTATTGTTTTTTATTATTTTATATTTATACACACACATTTTCTCATTTAGAAGTTAACTCTAGTAAAGAATCTAGTTGTTGTATAGGAAAAAGAGGTGTGCAGGTATCTTTTGTCACTTCTTAAACTTCTTGTTGAGGTTGTTGTATTGAATAATGAAGTTGCTTTTTGTAATGCTTCATTTTTCCTATAATTTCAATAAGCATTTTCATCAACTTTAACATCTTTATTCATGGTGATCATTTTTAAATTATCTATTTTTGGATAGTATGTATTTGCTTGACTTTATCTAAATTATACAACCGTACGAAGTAGATAATTTTTTCAGAGTTGTCAATGCCCAATGTGAGGAAGTTGTTGAAAAAAAAGTAAATTTTAAAAGATCTTAATGTTGAGTGTACTTGAAAATTATGGCAATTGTATAGAATCACTGTATTACAATCACTACAATTAATGCAATTTTTTGAAGTGTATAATAATATTATTTCTAATTTTAGGTTATTATAATCACACACATATATTTTTATTAATAATCATTATCATAAATTAAATATTATGATAAATTTGAATTTAATAATTATTATATTTGTAAAATTATATACATTAAGTATTTACGCGGTGATTTATTTTGAGGTAATTAATGCTCTTGTAATATTTATGGACTTCATGAATAAAAAAAATTGTCCTTACATTAAAAAAGTACTCTTTATATATATATATATATATATATATATATATATATATATATATATATATATATATATATATATATATATATATATATATATATGTATGTATGTACCTATACTCAATCTTATGAAAAGCATGAAAAATTCATGAGATGTTCTTGGTGTTACAAGAGAGAAAGTTGAATGAGAAATTATCAAAGTGAGTTTTGGGTGGAAGAAGTTAAGTTTTGGGGCATGTGGTATCAAACGAAGAAATTTCCATGGATCCTTGCAAAGTAGAGTCCACCTGCAAAATATCCTCTCAACAATTACTCTAATAGAATTCAAATTCATCACCTTATTTATGATATCAATTGTTAGAATTAAATACATGCAAATAGACTAAAAATTATAGATGACAAGTGCAACAATTTTTACTTGCAGTGTCATAATTCGATTATGATTTAACTTAATAACATTTATAAGTTTAACTTTCTTTAAGAAAATAAATCTTTTTTATTACTTTAGTCATGATGAATCCAGCGAGGATTATCTTTTCCAAGTCTTCCACAAAATTTTCTGGATGTGATCTCATAGAAACACTTAGCTGAAAAAACAAAACAACACTATGAATCAGAAAATTAAAAATAATAAAATAAATAAATTGTAAATAGTATATAAAATTATAACAAAAAATACCTTAAATACTTGTGGATCCCAATACAGAACTGAGAAAGTCATCATCCTCACAGAAAATCTGCAAGTTCTTGGAGTCCATGAGTAAGTCAATTGCCTCCTCATTGAATTTCAGCAAAAAAGCCAATCTGATGAGCTCAGAGAGTGGAGCAACATGATCGTGATTCTCCATCAAAACACCCTCTGATATGGCTTCTGAAAAATATGTTGCATACTTTACCAAGCCAGCATTTTCACCATGCCAGGTCATTTGGGTGAAAAACTTCGAACTTTGAATCTCCCAACGAACCATTCTGTTTGCCCTTTTCGTAATGATGTTCCCTGATGATAATGACAAACTATAACTTACATTGATTGAATCTTTGGTTTCAAAGAAACTCAAGTTGAGTAGACCTTTGACAGCTTCATGCCTCTTGTTTGGTTCCATTTTAAGGCTGGAACAAGCAAGAAAACCAAGAATAAGTTTAACCAACAACTTCACATTACAAACATTAGCAGCATCAATCTGCTTAAGTTCAACAACATTCGGTACTGAGGGATCTTCAGTGCATATACACTCAGAGACACTTCGAGCACCAATCTTTCTGTACAAATCAGATAAATCACTCCTAGATGATGGCACCAAGTTCTGAGGATACCAGACAAAGACTTTCTCCATCTCAAATAGCCTCTTCAGATGAAGGTTGTCCGGAATGAAAACATCTTTCTTCTCTAGCAAGAATATCTCGTTGTTGCCTGAAGTAGCAGGAAGCTTCAGGAACCTTTCAGAAAGTTTTTTCTCAGTATGTAAGGTAAAATAGTGTAACATAAATAACCAGAACTTATGGCACTTGTCGTATGACAGCTGTTCCACTGAACTCTCCCATTCATTCCAAAGGTTGACATAATCATCAACTGAGGGCTTATTCCTGACTTTCATGTCTAAGGAGAAAAAGGGAAGAATCTTCTTATCATAGATATCTTCTAGAACATAAAATTTCGAAGCAAAAAGATGATCAGGATCATGTATCACACATTCTTTTGCATGCACCCACTTTGCACTTTTTGGTATCCAAATCTTTGTGGTTGCTATATCCTGGGGTTTGCAGTGTTCACGCAAGTACCTATAAAATCCAAAATGTTGTGATAATTAGACGGGGAAAAAACATAAGTATCATGAATTTGATTGACTAAAGAATATAACAAGTCTGTAACAAAAGAACATATTGACAACAAAAGATTATTTTGTACCTAGATGTTATTTAAAAGACACATAGAATCAATTCTATTCTAAAATTCTATAACAGAAACTCACAGTAACAAGTCTTTCTATAATCTGATTTCGTCTAGTGATCCAAATAATCTTATTAAATAGAAAACACTAATAACTCATTGGACAAAAGCTTGAACAGAAAAGAGTAAATAAAATATGCTTGAGAGAATATTTGCTTATCAGCAAAAAATATGCTTGAGTACCTGTATATTTCCACAATAGTGTCATAATTAGAGAGAGAGTCAAGGTACTTAGCAGCCAAAACACATCCTTCCTCAAGGTCAACAATTACTCCTATTTCTTTGAGTTCTTTTTTGTAAGATGCAATTTGGGGACCATAAAAATTGGCATCAATGAAAAGCCCATCAGTTGGCTTGAAGTACACACCCCACTTGGAATCGAACAACAGACACTGATCTGGAGACTTATAACCATCATGAGTTTTCAACCAGTTTGTAGACAATCTTTTTTTGAAGGCTTCATCAAGGGGGGACGCAGCACCTTTGAGTTGAAGTCGAATACACTCCAGAAAAGAAAATACACTTACAGGAGCAATGACGGAGGGATCGGAAGGAAAATTCAAATATTTAAGCACAAACTTCACCCCATCTTTCAATTCAGTAACAACACCAAAGCTTTTCAGGTCTTCCTTGTACTCATGAATTTCTGTACCATAACAGTTGTCACTGTCATCAATGAAAGGAAGACAAGTTATTGAAGAAATAGATTTCCATGACACACCATCAAGAATGCAATCTCTTGGAACACTATAGCCACCAAACCTGGTAAGCAACCACTTCTCACTTCGTATGGTCGCTAAGAGATCAGCCCGAAATTTATATTCAGTTCCCTTCAGCTTCAGCAGTGTGTGACATGAAAGAAACGATTTCACGTGTTGTTGGCTAAAGGAATCTTCACATGCCTTCTGTTTGAACAGACGAACAAATCCTTTGATAGCTTCCTCAAAGTCAACCACCACCCTATTTGCTTCAATTCACCTTTGTAACTGAAAATCCTCTCTCCATAGAATTTTTTATCAATCACAGGAAGACCACCAAATACCTCCAAAATGCAGCCCCATACAGGATCAGACAAAAAACAATCACCTGGAATTTTGAAACCCATGTTCGTCTTCACGCAGCTTGCAGTCTTGATTGAATTCACAAGTTCAACCGAGGCAGAGGAAAACTTTACGCATTCCATCAACAACAGAAACGCCTCAGCATTCAAACTGGCAAAGTTTGATGGTAATTTTAAATGATCAATGACAACTTGATAGTTTCTACTAAACCCAACAATCACACCAAGCAACATAAGCTCCGCTTCGAAATTATAAATTTCCTTACCAAAATAAGTTCTATCAATAAAAGGAATAGCACTGATTTGTGATGCAACTTCCCATTCCTCATCATATAACACAGATCCCTCAGGAGACCTGAGACCAATAGATGTCTTCAGCCAATTTCCATTTTTGACGCTGTTAACAAATTTGTCTAAAGGAAGAACACGTTCCCTCTGACATTTAATAAATTCAAGCATCAGAATAACATGATTGTGGCTTAAATTGTAATTTTCTGCTCTATGCATTAATTCTTTTCCAATGAATTCGCAAGCCTCCTCATAACTGAACATCACACCAACAATTTTCAGTTCATCCTATATTGACGTATCCTACTTCCATAGAACGTCTCATCAACGAGTGGAATGTCCACAAGAGCAGAACAACTTTCCAGAGTTCTTCCCAAAGATGATTCAATAAAGAATGACTTTGAAGGTGGAATCCATGCATTGGCTGTAACTTTGAGCCAGCCTTTCTTTATGCATTCTAGGAATTTCTGTTGTATACCACCTGAGTTGGAATTTAGTTTGCAAACCTTTCCAGAGTTCTTCCCAAAGATGATGCAATTAGGAATGACTTTATACGTGGCATCCATCCATTGACTGTAACTTTGAGCCAGCTGCCTTTCTTTATGCATTCTAGGAATGTCTGTGGTATACCACCTGACTTGGAATTAAGTTTCTTAATCCAACGCAAAAGCAAAATCGCATTCTCTTTTGTAAGTCGTGTATCTGCTGCACAAAATCCAGCATTGGGAGGGTATAAATCTGGAATATCAGAAGCACCAAGGTGATCAGTCATGAATTTGATGAGCTTCTTGTAGTCAGTAGATTGACCCGCATAAGTAGACCTATTCAAGTATTCCTCTCCCAGCTCAACATAGTTTTGATTCACCCAAGGATTTGACACCATCAACTTTGCCCATTTGCTTACTCTGGCTGGCACAAGAACCTTATTTCTAGATTTATTCACATTGCCATACTTGTCTACAATTGGCATAGACCTACAGAGTGCGTCAACTTCAAAGATGGAAAAGTAATATTTGGAAAAAGAATGATATAGGAAATTAGCATATATAATGACAAGCTTGGAGTCGTTTCCTATGGACCTGGAAAGGTTTTCTGCAAAGTTGTACACATTCAAAGTAGTAAATCTGACTTCACTTTGTAGCCACTCCAGCAAAGTATTCCTTTTGGGAAAAGTTAAGATAGCTTGGTGAGTAAGTTCAGGGATAAAATATTGATTGGTTGCACGAGAAAATTCACTGTTCCAACTAATAAGCCAGGAATGAGGACAACACTTCATAGAATCTGCCTGAACCAATCTTTTGGACCCACTTTGACAATCATAAAAACTGCAATGCGACAGACTCCCATCAGAACACACATACTTAAGCAATGGAATGTAGGCCATGTTGGAACAACAAAAGAAGGAGTCCCAATTTTTGGCAAGAAAGAGTAAAAGCTTCAGATATAATTTTTCAGATAATCTATCCACAAGATTGGAACTCTGAATGCTTTTTGCATACCAGAGAGATATAAAATGTTCTACACCTAAAAAGTGGAGTATGCCATCATACTGACTCATATCAAGAGCAGAACTCAAGATTTCACCATAAGAAGATAGGTTGTCCAAGTGTATTCCTTCATCCCGAGCATCATTCAAAACATTCCAGAACTCAGGCAGAAGCCGTCTTACTTTACGTGGCTTACAGAAGTGCTTCTCCTCCTTGTAAGTCTCTATCGGAATTATATTTTCTTCAAGCAGTTTCTCTTTTATTTTCTCCCTCACGTAATTTAACTTTTCGTAGGAAGAACTTCTGATTGGAATGAATTTGAACATGTTTGCCAAAGTGGATACAGGAACTTGATCTGACCCTAAGATAAGCGTTTTGAATGAATCAATAAAAGCTGTTGGAACACATTCTAGTATTCCATGGTTCCACTTGTCATCCATGAGAATTGTTTCCCTAGAAGATGCCAAGACAAAATCTGCTTGAATTATGAATGGGAAATTAGTGACCATTTCTGTGGGAAGAAAAGCGTAGACCCCAGAAGCGCTCATTCCCCTATTAAGCCTATCCTGATGTGGGAAGGCTAATGTAACAACCCACTCCTCCACATCCTTTCTCCTTTCCACCACGTTTTCCAACCTCACAGGAAACTTTTGCTTCCACATATAGTAGCTGCATTCCTTATCAGAACCACCATTTTCCACAGCGGTTAAGTGCAGAGTGCAGGACTCAGCAGTCATGTTTTTCCTTGAAACAAAGTTAACCTCACTTGAAATTGATATTGCACTAACTTTGTTTTTCGTGGAGTCCTCATTACGTTCTCTCACCGAAAGATGTCTGATCTTCGCAAGAAACAAGAGAACTTCTGGATGAAAGTTTGAGAGCTGCAGTTTCACAGGAATGACTTTATCAGGCTTCAGAGGTAAGACAATTGTTGTAGTTGGAAGCAAATCAACTCCACCACCATATATGTCCTTTATGTCTTGAAGCGTTGGCTTCTCCTTAACCCACTCAGGAACTATATACCCAAGGCCACATTGTGGACAAGGCTTCTCGTTGAAGCGTATCTGATATCCATTGCTGAAAATATAAGGCTGAGTGGTAACCAGAAACACACTCTTGAACCCAATTCCTTCAAGTCAACCAATGGGAAAATTATGTCATGCAGCACCTTTAACACAGAAAAATCTCTTATATTAATCATGCTAATTCATTACTGTGGTGTTTCAAATAGATGACCAATGTTAATTTGAGTTCATAAATTTCACAACAAAAGAAGTATTATCCACTAAAACATTGTGACTGCCAAAAAAAAAATCAAACACACCGGCATGCTCTAATGAGAAGGCGCTGCATTGATTCATATACATGGTTGGCATGTATAAATAATTCATTCTGGTATTTAAACACTATTTTTTCTTCACTGAAAACAAGATCTTCGTAACAAGATTACAATATCTTTTGTTGAGACAGATAAGAGAGAGCAAGTACCTTTTTCTCCAATGTAACCACTGCTCCTGTTGCCTTTCTTTGTGGACCGTCCAACACTGCATACAGATTCAATGTTTTTGGGGGAGAAACCCTTTTCATTGTTGAATATGAGTAGTGTAGCTGGAGCACCAGTAGCTGTAATGTCCTTGGAAGTAATGATAAACTCCAGTGAAGGCTTCACTCCTTCAGAGTACAGATTATCTTCTGCATTCTGTTAAAAGTAACAGTAGATTGATAGTGGTATATTATGCACCAGTTTAATTATGTACTACATGAAGCAACAAGTTGAACTCAAAAATAAGAAAATACATCATAGGCAGCAAAATTTTTTTTTCTGATTTGATTAACATGTCTTAACTTTACATTGTGAAGCAGCCCTATCAAATATAATGAATGGATAAATCCACAATTCAAAATGATTCAGATTATATTAACAATATTAGAAAAAATACATAAAAGTACTGTCATAAAATACTATACTACATCAAAATGATTCTCTATGTTATTTTGTCAACACAACCTACACAGAAAGCACCAAGTTAGGGGGTGACTTAAATCTCCTTGCAAGTTTCTGTTGGCATCTTTTACGTTGGATTACATGTCCTATCTAACATTGCATAAATAAATAAGTAGAACTACTAACACAACATTCAACACTAAGATGGGGAAAAACATTGAAACATTGAGATGTATGTTGCTAAGTAGTAAGTGGGAACCTGAATGAGTTCCATCAGGAAGTGAACATCTTTGGTATAAAGCTCAACAGAGAGATTTTTGACAGCTTGGTGCAAATCTTCTATCAAAGGGTTTGAATCTTTGCCAATGGAAAATTTGTTCCTTCTTATTTCTTCAATGTGCTCCTTTGCTGTACCCATTTTCTAACTTACAACTATTTGATCACTGCTCACAATCATAACCAAAGGGTTAGAGAAAGTTAATACATAAAACAGAAAAGAGTGATCAAGTTAAGGGGATGAAAAGTCTAAGGGAACTCTTGGATTACTTCATTCTTTTTATGATTACAATTATTGTTGTCATTAAAATTAAAAGTTCATAATTAATAAAACTAGTTAGTGAATTTCCCAGACCTTTGCACTTTCCAATTGGGAGAATGAAATAGACAGAAGGAAGTCTTCACTTCTTTAGATTCAAAATTTCATAAGTGTTGAAAATCTATTATTAGATGATAAAAAGATCTCATATAAATTTTCAGTTGAAAATGTTTTATAATCAGTTGTAACTCTTTTATTAATTATATACTATATCAATATCAATATCTATTATTTTTATTTTTTATTTTTTATCTTTTATGTACTATATAACTATAGTACTTCATAATATAAGTGTGTAACAATTTTTTAAATAATAAAATATATATATATATATATATATTTTTTTTTTTTCTTTTCTCTTCATTTATATATAAAACTAATATTTATAAAAAAAATTTAATGTATTTACACAAAATAAGTTTGTATAATCAAACACTTTTAGTTTTCCACCAAATATCTATCTCCTCTTTTTAAAATAATCTTCATCCAAAACTACACTATGTTTTTCAATATCCATTTCTTATTCTAGTTCACCAATACTCAAATTATATAAAAAAATTACTGAAAATATCAGATCATTTTATGTCTGATAAAATCAAATCCTAATACACTCAACTATTTATATCATTTGGTAATAAAAATATGTTTACTCCATTCAATAAATTTATGCACCACAAAATCAAAACAAAACAATTATCTGAATAAATTTAAGAATTTCACCGTTAACTAAGTATCAACCTCAATAACTAAATATTCATAAAAATTGCATTTCCTTTTTTGATTTATCCAACATCATTATAAATTGATTCTTCTAATCTTCAGAATTATATCTCTCTTCTTATTCTTAAGATACTACAAACCTTCAATCCGAAAATTCCTCTTATAATAACTAAATATTTTATATCAATTTTTAACCCATAATATCACATGTTATCAAAATATATTTTCTCCTTCAAAAATTAAAAATCCTTGTTTTTCCTAATTCTAACCATAATATAACACAAATATGATCAAAATAATAGAAAAATGTTGCTTTTGTTTCATCATCAAAATAAGTGATAACCGTGGGACCCATGTGCATTTAAATAATTTTTGAAGAATAAAACTGAAAAATATGCATTAGCTTGAAACCAAAACCTCATGTGCGATTATTACAGAAATGGTAAGAGAAACAACCCTAAACCCCAAATCATAATTTAGTTTAGTAAATTTTAAATTTAATATTAGTATTAAGGTTAACTCTTAATTTTATAACCTTAATTTATTTTATTAAATTTTAAATTTAATATTAGTATTAAGGTTAACTCTTAATTTTATAACTGCCCTACACGCGCCACTACTGGAAGCACACCGATTCAGTCCCAAAGTCATAATTGTGTGAGAACGTCGTTGATACAAAATGCGAGGGCGTGTTGCTGAATTAGATCTTAGTTTTCTTTATATTTTATTTACATTTAAATATTAGATTAATTTAAAATTAGTATTTTTTGAAAATGATTTAAATTAATATAAAAAATTTAAATGAATATTAGAATGGAAATTGATATTTTAGTTAAAAAATTATGTCGATGTTTAAATTTGGTGATTGTTATATGTTAAACGTTTTGGTATTGGGTTTGGGAATGTTTGACTCTTGACAATTTATGTGTCTTATATTGCACCAAGTGAAACTTAGTTTTTCGTTTGAGATTCAATATAATTATTGAGTGATTTATTTTTTTAAGTTTTTTTATAAAAGCTTTCATGGTAGGTATTATTATGCAACTTGACATCTCAGCTAAGCTGACACCTCAAGTAACAACAATCATCTGCTATTACATGAAAAAAAGTATTATTAAAAAAATTTTTAAAAAAGAAAATACAAAAATATGGGAGATTAGACCAAAACTCATATGTTAACAAAAACGATAAATAGGTAGACTATACCTATTCATAAAGAATTCCAAGAATAGACTAGATGGGAGCCTATTATACCAATGAAATGATTCTATATGAATAAATCATAAATTAGCCAACTTATCAGCATACACATTGTCTTCACGAAAAATATGAGTAACCCTAAACCTGATTTTCCCACAATAATTAAGACAAGTATTCCATCGATTACGAATCATCCACAGAACATTAGTTCTAGCTGTGAACGCAGCACAAACCAAGGAAGGATCACATTCAAGCCAGACATGAGTAAGTCCCATCTTTTGAGCTTCCTCCATAGCATGTATAACTCTATAAAACTCAGCAACAATAGTAGTCTAAACATCAAGAAACACAGAGAAAGCACCAATAAATTGATGGGAAATTCAACACAATAAATATAATATCTCAACAAGAGCAATAAGCAGCGGATAATAATTTTCCCAACTAGCAAGAATCTGTGAGGAGCAATAACAAATAATGGCAGCACCAAAAACATACTTCAGAAAGACAAAAAATTTTAACGTGGGAAATCTTCTCAATGTGAGAAGTAAAAACCACGGGCACAAGCCAGTCAATCAAACTCCACTATGATCAATGTTATGGTTACAAGAGAGTCTCAAAACGCAGCACAAATTGTGCTTAATAACCAGTCAAATAGCAATACAAAAGAGATGAAACAGAGAACAAGAAACCTGAAAAATTCACAAAACTGCAGCTACCGTATGTGGCTTATATGTCACTATTCCGATGACTTTTGAACAATCAAAATGGTCCAATTGAATCACCACAAGGTATGAACCTGCTGACAAAATTTCAGCCCAATCCAACGGTGAACGAAACAGTAGCAGCAATCCGAAAATTTTCGTCCTCAATAGAATGCTGAAAATGCTGCTACAATGTGAGATGAATTTCTCTCTACTCAAACAACTTCTGCAAGATCTGATGGAGGAGGGCCAAGCACATCTAGCCAAGGAAGCCAAGGCCCAAACCAAGAAGACCGTCTAGACCAAGAGGAGCGTCTAGCTCCAAGAAGTGAGCATCTAGGACGTGAAGGAGGGAGGCTATCCATGGAGCTAGACCGTCTAGGACCTCTCACAAGGTCCATGGCCAAGCACATTCACGCCCAAATGAGTCAAGCCACGGATGGGAGGGAGAAGACCTTGTACATGCTACTTAGAGGCCCATTACGGGTAGCTTAGTAGATTAGTGTAGTGTAGAAAGAAAAACTTGCTCACTTAGGGGTGTGGTATCAAAAAGGTGCCCTTAGCAATAGAAGGAGGGGTGTGCTAGCAAATAGGTGCCTTTAGCAAAAGAAGGAGGGGTGTACTATCAAATGTTGCATTTTTGACCTATCTTCTAGAATATTAGGATGATGTGTGGTTTGACTAAAGTCAATACCCTAGGCAGCCCCACTTTTTGTATTTCCATCCCTACCCTTTAAGCTTGCTCACCAAGGCTCCTAAATCTATAAATAAGGAGGCCTACCTTATGTATTTTCAAGTTTATTTGAGTAATGTTATGCTGCCATTTTTTGTGCACAAGCTTTACTCCTCCTAGAAATCTAGGCTATAAACTTCAATCCTTTCACCTTCTCCCTTGAGCTGGCCGAACCACTCAACCCATACTCACCATGCACCTTCAAGACCAACACAACTCCTAGGAGGGTCTTGTTTCACTCATCCATTGCTTCCGCTCCATCTATTTCTACTTTGATTCAAGAAGAACACATGAAAATGCCATCATTTGGTATCATGAGCTTTTGGTTCTTCAAGATGAGTAGCTTGTCTTTTTAAATTTTCAGTTCTTCTTTATTTTCATCTTGTCATTTCAATTCCATAATTGTCTTGCTGTTTTTTACATTTTAAATTGTTCTTGGTGTGCTTATGGAAGATCCAACCGAAGCACATGTGTTCAATTGATCTTGAACATTTTCTTGTGCAATTGTGATAGGATTCCTTACACATTGAGTGGCTGTTTTCTTTTAGGAATTTGAGTCTTTATTGCTTTCTTATAATTGCTTCATTTTATGCTTTGAGTCTTTATTTTCTGAATCTATAAATGTTGTGTCAAGTCATGTGAATCCATAATTGTCATCAATTCTTAGTAGTCCTATTTTTGGCTTGATTGTTTCTTGTTTTTGGGTCTCTTTAATTTGCCTTAATCTGCTGTTATTTTGATCCTTTGCTGCCTTTTTAATTTTAGTTTGAGTTCATAATTGTGTCTTAGTTCTTACACAATTTCCTTCTTACATTTCCTTTGTGTTAAATTTTGGTATCTTGCTGTTTTTTTTTTTTTTTCCAGTTTTCCAGATTTCCCCTGTTTCTCTCTCTGTCTGGCTGTTTTTTGTTTCAAAAATTATTTCCACTCATAGGAAATTTGTGATTCTCTGGAAAATGCAAGTTTGAAGTGTTACAAAAAGGACAAAAAAAGAATCAGATCAAAAAAGGCAACAGAAAAGATATGATAAATCTTACAAAATCAGAGTGCAAACCTTGAGCGCTCCAGCTGGCCTAACTGCACACCAAATTTGCAAAAATTATTTAAAAACAATGGTGCATGCGTTTTAGGTGATTCCAAAGCCATTGTTTAGATAAGATCCTGAATTTTTCTTGCATATAAATTTCAGAGACAAATTTTAAAAATACAGCTCAGCATAAATCGGGGAACAAACACGTTTTCTGGCCCACAACAATTTTCAGTGGTGCTGTTTTTTTTATTTGGTCATCTAATCTAGTGCTTTTCTTTAGGTATTCCTTTTGTGTGCCAACTTTTATTGAGTACCTTTAATTGTTTGCTTTAATTTCTTGAATCTCTTTCTAAGTTGTCATATTATAAATCCTTTTGGTGGTACTGTTTTTATTCAATTAAATTTGTTTCTTGCTTTTGTTTCTTGACCTCTCTTTTGGATGCTGGAATTTAATTCTCCTTGGTGCATATGTGCATGGAACTTGACTTGGTTTAGGTTTAGCTCTTGTGAATAGGTGCTGGAAATTGGAGAATTAAAGCCATCATTTTAAGGAGGAGACAAAGCTAAAGCCGAAACAAGGTTGCTTGAAACAAACAATACAAACACATAGAAGATCAAAAAAAAAAAAAATTCAAGACAACAAGGAAGTGCACTAACCCAAAAGAGGATCAACAAAGGGAGTCTTCTTTTCCTTTGCAACTTGGTTTATTGTTAATTACCTCTTTAATGACGTTTAGACGGTGAGTGTGTCTTTAAGGGCTCAAAGTGTCCAAGAAGCCTCACCTAGGGCCGAATAGCATAGTAAATTTTTGCTTAGTAATTTGTTGCTTGTTTGAACTTGTTTTCTATTGTTTTGGTAGAAACGTTTTGCATGATTAGTTTAGTTTAATTTTGTGCTAAAACCGACTAGTTTGTTGCATATTTTTTTTAGCTTACATAGTTTTATTGCTTTTTGATTTCTCAACTTCTTGTGTTTTAAGTGTTTCACTAAAAGAAATTTTTGTGTGAAGACATTGGAGACTAGTTTTTGGCAAGGAAAAGGCTTGGTACTTAAGTAGTCCTTTGAGACTCACCTCCCTTACCTGGAAAACTACCTTCTTTATCTTCCCTAATCTTTCTCAAAGTAAAAATGCCTAAATACACAAAGGTCTAGCCATGTCTTCTTCTTCTCATTCTCCAAAGTCTATAGAATGTGAAGTAAAATCTTTGAAAACCCTTTTGAAAGAGGTATCCCAAGCGGTACAATCAATCTCTTTTAGGCAATTGGAGAATGAAAACAAGATTAATGAGTTGGCTAGAGCTCAAGAAGAGAAATCCCAAAAATCTCAAAAATCAAAAAAAAAAAACAAATACTCATGCATCACAAAGCATTGCAACTCTAGGGGAGGGAAGTCTTAGAATTAATGACTACTACCAACCACCCCCTAGAAGAACTAGGCAAAGGGAACAAGAGGTGCCAAGGGAAACTAGAGTAGACCTACCTCATTTTCATGGAAAGGAAAATGTAGAAATATATCTAGATTGGGAGATGAAGGTAGAGCAACTCTTTGCTTGCCATAGGGTAAGTGAGGAACGAAAAGTACCCTTAGCCACCCTTAGTTTCCAAGGAAATGCCATGTATTGGTGGACCTCTTTAGAAAGAGACCGACGTCTTCATAGGGAACCTCCCATAGAATATTGGAATGACCTTAGGGGAGCCCTAAGACGTCGACATATACCTTCTTACTACCATAGGGAGTTGATGGACAATCTCCAAAGACTCCAACAAAAGAATATGAGTGTAGAAGAGTATAGGCAAAAGATGGAGCTCTATATGATGAGAGCCTCTATTAGAGAGGAAGAGGAAACCACCATATCTAGGTTCCTTAGTGGCCTATCACTTGAGATAAGAGATAGAGTAGAGCTCTTACCTTATCAAGACTTGAATGATTTGGTTCAACTTTGCATTAAAGTTGAGCAACAAAATTTGCGCAAAATATCAAGTCAAAAGGTGAGCCCCTATTCTAACTTTTATCCCAAGAGAGAGTTTAAAAGGGAGGGTAGTACATCTAAGGAAAAACCAAAAGAACCTACCAAACCCTTCACCAAAGAAACCTCAACCCCACCCATCCGAGCTAGAGATGTTAAATGTTTAAAGTGCTATGGTAGGGGGCATGTGCAAGCACAATGTCCAAACCAAAGGACTTTGTTTCTTAAAGGTGTAGACGAATACACTAGTGGCGAGGATGAGCTTGGTGAGAAAGAGGAAGGGGGAGAGGATGAGAGGGTAGCTCCATTAGAGGGAGAATTGATATGATTAGGAGAACCCTCAACAATCACCCTAGCACATCCATTGAAACACAAAGGGAGAACATATTTCATACAAGATGCAATGTTTTAGAAAATATATGTTCCCTCATTGTGGATAGTGGATCTAGTTGTAATTGTTGTAGTGCTAGGATGGTTGAAAAGCTTAAGCTACAAGTGGTTCCTCACCCAAAACCTTACAAACTTCAATGGCTTAATGAAAATGGGGAACTACATGTAGATAAGCAAGTGGAAATCAAGTTTTCCATAGGGAACTACAAAGATAAAGTTTTATGTGATGTAGTGCCTATGGAAGCTTGCCATATCTTATTAGGGAGGCCATGGCAATTTGACAAGAAAACCTTGCATGATGGTCTCACTAACGAGATTTCCTTCACCCATAAATATAAGAAGTTTGTACTTAGTCCTTTACCACATTCTCAAGTGGTGAAAGACCAAATACAAATGAAACAAAAGAGGGATGAGGAAAACAAAAACAAAAAAGAGTGCTAGAAAAAGAGAAAATCCTTAGGGATAGGAAGGCGTGGGAGAAGAGTGTTCCTTCCCACAAGGTTGGTCTACAAGAAAAGCCTTTTGAAAATGTTTTAGAAAACTTGCTTCTTGTTGAACAACCAAGCCTTATCTTTTGTAAAGGAGCACTTACATGCACTGCCACAAGTAATGAACTCATGGTTTTACCTCCTCAAATAGAAAACCTTTTGAGTGAATTTGACGATCTATTCTCACAAGAAGGACCCAATGGGCTTCCTCCTCTTAGGAGGATAGAACATCAAATTGACTTCATTCCGGGGGCAAGCCTACCAAATAGGCCTGCTTATAGAACCAACCCCGAGGAAACAAAGGAGATAGAATCACAAGTTCAAGACTTGTTGGAGAAGGGTTGGGTTCAAAAGAGTCTAAGCCCTTGTGCTGTACCTGTCTTGTTGGTACCCAAAAAAGATGGAAAATGGCGCATGTGTTGTGATTGTAGAGCAATCAACAACATCACCATCAAGTATAGGCATCCAATCCCAAGGCTTGATGATATGCTTGATGAATTGCATGGGTCAACTCTATTCTCCAAAATTGACCTTAAAAGTGGATATCACCAAATTCGAATCAAGGAGGGTGATGAGTGGAAAACCGCTTTTAAGACCAAATTTGGATTATATGAGTGGTTGGTGATGCCCTTTGGACTCACTAACGCTCCAAGCACATTCATGAGGCTTATGAATCACACCTTGAGGGATTGTATAGGTAAATATGTAGTAGTTTACTTTGATGATATCTTAGTATATAGTAAAACCCTAGAAGACCATCTAGGTCACCTTAGGGAAGTCTTTCTAGTTCTTAGGAAAAATAGTCTTTTTGCAAATAGGGATAAGTGTACCTTTGGTGTAGATAGTGTAGTCTTTTTAGGCTTTATAGTAAACAAAAAGGGGGTGCATGTAGATCCCGAGAAAATCAAAGCCATCCAAGAATGGCCAACTCCACAAAATGTAAGTGATGTAAGAAGTTTTCATGGGTTAGCTAGCTTCTATAGAAGGTTTGTGCCTAATTTTTCTAGCCTAGCTTCTCCTTTGAATGAACTTGTTAAAAAAGATGTTGCATTTTGTTGGAATGAAAAGCATGAGCAAGCCTTTCAAAGGCTAAAAGCTCAACTCACCAATGCACCCATCCTATCTCTCCCAAATTTTTCCAAAACTTTTGAGATAGAGTGTGATGCATCGGGAGTAGGCATAGGCGCGGTATTGTTGCAAGGTGGACACCCCATTGCTTATTTTAGTGAAAAACTCCATGGTGCCACCCTCAACTACCCCACTTATGACAAAGAGCTCTATGCTCTTGTGAGAGCCCTAAAGACTTGGGAACACTATCTTATGTCCAAAGAATTTGTTATCCATAGTGATCACAAGTCTTTAAAATATTTAAAGGGCCAACACAAGCTCAATAAGAGACATGCAAAATGGATGGAATTTCTTGAACAATTTCCTTATGTAATCAAATACAAGAAAGGAAGCAACAATATAGTGGCCGATGCTCTTTCAAGACGCCACACACTCTTTTCAAAATTGGGTGCCCAAATTCTTGGATTTGACCACATAAGAGAGCTTTACCAAGAAGATCAAGAACTTTCATCCATCTATGCCCAATGTCTACATAGAGCGCAAGGAGGTTACTATGTGTCCGAGGGATATCTTTTTAAAGAAGGAAAACTTTGCATTCCCCAAGGAACACATAGAAAACTCCTTGTCAAAGAATCACATGAAGGGGGACTCATGGGCCATTTTGGAGTTGATAAGACTCTAGATCTTTTGAAAGCAAAATTTTGTTGGCCACACATGAGGAAAGATGTCCAACGCCATTGCTCTAGATGTATCTCATGTTTAAAAGCAAAATCTAGAACAATGCCGCATGGACTCTACACCCCTTTGCCGATTGCAAATGCTCCTTGGGAAGACATTAGCATGGATTTCATTTTAGGACTTCCTAGGACTGCAAGAGGCCATGACTCTATCTTTGTGGTAGTGGACCGTTTTAGCAAAATGTCTCACTTTATTCCATGCCACAAAGTAGATGATGCTCAAAATATTTCTAAACTCTTCTTTAGAGAAGTGGTGAGACTCCATGGTCTCCCTACAAGTATAGTGTCCGATAGAGATCCCAAGTTTATAAGTCACTTTTGGAAAACTCTTTGGGGTAAACTTGGAACAAGACTACAATTTTCAACTTCTTGTCATCCTCAAACGGATGGGCAAACCGAAGTAGTCAATAGATCTCTTGGAACTATGCTTAGGGCTATCATGAAGGGCAGCCACAAATCTTGGGATGAGTACCTTCCCCACATTGAATTTGCTTACAATAGAGTAGTTCACAATACTACTAATGCTTCTCCTTTTGAGGTAGTATATGGTTTTAATCCTCTCACGCCCATGGATTTAATTCCCCTTCCTAATCCACAAGATTTTGTGCATAAGGAAGGAGTAATCAAGGCTGATTTTGTCAAGAAAATGCATGAGAAGATTAAAATTCAAATACAACAACAAAATGAGAAGTACACAAAACACAACAACAAAGGGAAGAGAGAAATAATTTTTGAGGAAGGAGACTTAGTTTGGCTTCATCTTCGAAAAGATAGATTTCCAAATCAAAGGAAGTCCAAACTAAGTCCCCGAGGTGATGGACCCTTCCAAGTCCTTAAGCGAGTCAACAACAATGCATATAAATTGGACCTACCTCTTGAATATGGAGTACATGACACATTTAATGTAATTGATCTTTCTCCATTTGTAGGTACCAATGACGATGACGAGCTGGATTTGAGGACAAATCCTTTCCAAGGGGGAGGGGATGATGGAGGAGGGCCAAGCACATCTAGCCAAGGAAGCCAAGGCCCAAACCAAGAAGACCGTCTAGACCAAGAGGAGTGTCTAGCTCCAAGAAGTGAGCATCTAGGACGTGAAGGAGGGAGGCTATCCATGGAGCTAGACCGTCTAGGACCTCTCACAAGGTCCATGGCCAAGCACATTCACGCCCAAATGAGTCAAGCCACGGATGGGAGGGAGAAGACCTTGTACATGCTACTTAGAGGCCCATTACGGGTAGCTTAGTAGATTAGTGTAGTGTAGAAAGAAAAACTTGCTCACTTAGGGGTGTGGTATCAAAAAGGTGCCCTTAGCAATAGAAGGAGGGGTGTGCTAGCAAATAGGTGCCTTTAGCAAAAGAAGGAGGGGTGTACTATCAAATGTTGCATTTTTGACCTATCTTCTAGAATATTAGGATGATGTGTGGTTTGACTAAAGTCAATACCCTAGGCAGCCCCACTTTTTGTATTTCCATCCCTACCCTTTAAGCTTGCTCACCAAGGCTCCTAAATCTATAAATAAGGAGGCCTACCTTATGTATTTTCAAGTTTATTTGAGTAATGTTATGCTGCCATTTTTTGTGCACAAGCTTTACTCCTCCTAGAAATCTAGGCTATAAACTTCAATCCTTTCACCTTCTCCCTTGAGCTGGCCGAACCACTCAACCCATACTCACCATGCACCTTCAAGACCAACACAACTCCTAGGAGGGTCTTGTTTCACTCATCCATTGCTTCCGCTCCATCTATTTCTACTTTGATTCAAGAAGAACACATGAAAATGCCATCAAGATCCAAACGGTCAAATTGAAGTCACAAAGTATAAACCTGCTAACAAAATTTCAGCCCAATCCAATGGTGAACAAAGTGTCGACGGCGGCCGGAAGTTACTAGGCGAAACTTTTCTATCTTTTTCTTTTCTCTCTCTTTTTCTCTCTTTCTCTCTGCTGACGGCTGTCACTCCCTCTGTTCAGGAAAAATCCTAAAGGTGATTAAGAAATTAGACTGGGCCACCAGATAGGAAATGAGCCCAACCCAACAAATCTCCCCCTCACAACTATGTGGAGATGATTGACAAACCGATAATCTCACAACAAGTTTCAAACTTGTTTCTCAGTAGTGTCTTAGTCATCATATCAGCACAATTATCATCTGTATGAACTTTTGCCAACTCTAGTAACCTAGCTTCCAAAGCATCACGTATCCAATGATACCTCACATCAATATGCTTGGACCTAGAATGGAAAGTTGAATTCTTACTAAGATGAATGGTACTTTGACTATCACAAAATAGCAAGTACTTGTCTTGAATAAAACTAAGCTCTTGCAGGAGTTTCTTCACCCAAAGAAACTCCTTGCATGCTTCTGTAATGGCAATGAACTCTGCCTCAGTAGTGGACAATGCAACACACTTCTGCAATCTAGATTGCCATGTCACAGCTCCCCCTACAAATTTAATCACGTAACTTGAGGTAGACCTTCTAGAATCTATGTCTCCACCCATATCAGAATCAGTATAGCCCACAAGGGTAGGCTTATCACCTCCAAAACAAAGCTTCAAACAAGTAGTACCACGAAGATACCTTAAAATCCATTTCACAGCATTCCAATGCTCTCTACCTGGATTAGACAAAAATCTACTAATAGTACCAACAACATGTGCAATATCAGGTCTTGTACACACCATTGCATACATCAAATTACCCACAGCAGATGCATAAGGAACCCGTTGCTTATCTGATTTTTCAGTTTCATTAGAAGGACTTTGTTTTGCACTCAATTTAAAATGAGTAGCAAGAGGAGTGCTTACCGCCTTAGCATTTTCCATCTGGAACCTTTGTAGCACTCTTTTAACATAGTGCTCTTGTGACAACCAAAGCTTCTTCTCTTGCCTATCACGCATGATTCTTATACTAAGAATTTGCTTAGCAGCTCCCATGTCTTTCATAGCAAATGACTCACTCAATTGCTTCTTCAACATGTTGATCATGGAAATATCTTTCCCAACAATAAGCATGTCATCAACATACAACAACAGGATAATGAAATCATTATTAGCAAACATTTTAACAAAGACACAATGATCAGAATTAGTCTTCTTGTAGCCATGCTCACACATAACAGACTCAAACTTCTTATACCATTGACGCGGAGCCTGCTTCAAGCCATATAGACTTTTTCTCAGCCTACACACATGATCTTCCTTGCCTTCAACAAGAAAACTATCAAGTTGCTTCATGTAAATCTCTTCCTCCAAATCACCATGAAGAAAAGAAGTTTTAACATCCATTTTCTATACCTCTAAATCAAGAGTAGCAGCCAAACTCCACACAATTCTAATGGATGACATCTTCACCACAGGAGAAAAAATCTCATTGAAATCAATGTCTTTTCTCTGTCTAAAACCTTTCACCACCAATCTGGCTTTATACCTTAGAGATGTAGAATTGCTTTCTTGCTTTACCTTGTAAATCCACCTGTTTTCCATAGCCTTCTTGCCTTTTGGCAATTTCACCAAGTCAAAAGTGTGATTATCATACAAAGACTTCATTTCATCTTGCATTGCATCCAACCACTATTTCTTTTCTTCACTCTCTATGGTCTCAAGATAACAATCAGGTTCTCCTTCATCTGTCAAGATAACATAGTCAACAGAAGGATACCTGGTAGATGGTTCCCTTTGCCTATTAGACCTCCGAATTTGAACTTGAGGTGGTTCAGGAGCATCACCAAGATCTTCATCTTGTGACATCCCATGTTCCTCTTCAACGTCATCAATAGGAACATCCAAATCATCTCCAAGTTGTTGATCATCAACATCATGATGTTGCTCATTATTCTGAACATTATTCTCAATAGTATCCAGATCACGTAGAGGCATTCAAACTGGATCAACATTAGACAATCTGTTATCTATCTCAGATGTCGTCTTCTCTATCTTGTCAATATCTTCAATGGTTTGATCTTCCATGAACTTCACATCACGGCTTCTAATTGACTTCGTCTCAACAAGATCAAAGAACTTGTAGCCAAATTCATCCTGACCATAACCAATAAAGATGCATTGCCTTGTCTTCGCATCCAACTTGGATCTCTCATCCTTTGGAACATGCACATATGCTTTACAACCAAAGACTCGCAAATCATCATACTTGACATTATTGCCAAACCAAATCTTGTTTGGCACCTCATCATTCAAAGCAACTGCAGGACTCAAATTAATAACATGCAGCACAGTGTACAATGCCTCACTCCAAAAATGCTTAGGCAACTTTGCTTCAGAAAGCATACACCTAACTCTATCGATCAATATCCTGTTCATCCTTTCTGCTAAAGCATTCAGCTAAGGAGTTTTAGGAGGAGTCTTTTCATGTTTGATACCGTGTTGCTTGCAATAAACATTGAGCGGGTCCACAATACTCACTACCATTGTCAGTACGAATGCATTTCAGCTTCTTGCCTGACTATCTCTCAACCAAAACATGAAATTCTTTGAATTTTTCTAGAACTTGGTCCTTTGTCTTTAAAACATAAACTCAAAGCTTCCTGGAACAATCATCAATAAAGGTAACAAAATAAAGTGCACCAGTAAATGACTTTACTTCAATGGGCCACAAACATCAGAATGCACCAAATCAAGCAACTCTGACTTCTTTGAGGGAGGATGCTTCTTGAAGGATACTCTGGTTTGCTTACCAGCCATGCAATGAGAACATTTCTCCAACTCTGCACTCTTCAATCTCGGAAGCACATCCTTTTTAGCTAAACAATTCAGCCCCTTCTCACTGATATGACTAAGCCTTCGGTGTCACAAAGAAGCATCCATATCCATGGCGTTCACACTGTCTTTAGCAACCAATGCTTTTGTCCAATATAGTTTACTAATTCTCTCCCCTTTGGCCACAATTAGATTATCTCAAGAGAGTTTCCACTTTCCTAAACCAAAGTGATTTTCATAACCACTATCATCAAGCATCTGCACAGAAATTAAATTAAAGCGGATATCTGGAGCATGTTTGACTCCTCTAAGCAGCAACTGCATTCCCATATTGGTTTGCAAGCAAACATCACCAATACCAACTACCTTAGACACACCATCATTACCCATCTTCAACACTCCAAAATCACCAGAAGTGTAAAATGTGAAGAACTCCTTCCTTGGTGTAACATGCAAGCACCACTGTCAATTATCCACATGCTCTCATCTGATACAAGATTAACTGAATCATGGTCACAGAGAATAATAAGATCATCATCATAAATAGCAGTAGTAACACGATCATCATTGTCATGATGTTTCTCCTTTTGCTTCCCTTTCTTATCCTTGTTCTCCTTTTCCCAAAGAAAACAATTTCCCTTAATGTGTCCTGTTTTGTGACAATAATGACACTTCACATTTTTATATCTAGACTTGGACTTACTTCTGTTGTTCGGTTTACTCTTTTTCGATTCCTTTTTCTGACTTCTTCCCCTATTTTCAGTGACAAGTACCTCGGAATGAGATGAAGTACCATGAGCCTTCCTTCTCATCTCCTCATTAAGAACACTACTCTTAACATTTTCCAAGGAGACAACACCATTAGGAGATGAGTTTGTAATTGAAACCCGAAATGTTTCTCAAGAATCTAGTAGAGTATTTAGTAGCCATAATCCTAACACCTCATCATCAAATTTGATGCCCATTTGTGACAAATGATCTCGGAGCCCCTAAAAATCATTTAAGTGATCTGAAATAGAAATCCCCTCCTTGTACCTCAAATTCATCAACGAATTCAACAAATATAATTTATTGTTTCCTGCACTAGAAGCATACAAAGTCTCAATCTTCTTCCAAAAGGATTTTGCATCTTCCTCATTAGCAATGTGATTATAAACATTGTCTTCAACAAACTGACGAATAAAACCACAAACTTGTTGATGCTCAAACTTCTATTCCTCACCAGTCTTGTTTTCTGGCTTTTTAGTAGCAAACACAGGAAGATGCAATTTCTTCACAAATAACATATCCTTCATTTTTCTCTTTCATAAGTGATAGTTAGTGTCGTTCAAACAGACCATCTTATTTGTATTTGTCGCCATCATTCAAATAGCTTCAACCAAGGAACTCTGATACCACTCTGATGGGAAATTCAACACAATAAATATAATATCTCAACAAGAGCAATAAGCAGCGGGTAATAATTTCCCCAACTAGCAAGAATCTGTGAGGAGCAATAACAAATAATTGCAACAACAAAAACACACTTCAAGAAGACACAAAAATTTTTAACATGGAAAACCTTCTCAATGTGAGAAGTAAAAACTACGGGCACAAGCCAGTCAATCAAACTCCACTATGATCAATGTTATGGTTATAAGAGAGTCTCAAAATGTAGCATAAATTGTGCTTAATAACCAGCTAAATAGCAATACAACAGAGATGAAACAGAGAACAAGAAACTTGAAAATTTCACAAAATTACAGCTACCGTATGCGGCCTATATGTCACTGTTCCGGTGACTTTTGAACAATCCGAATGGTCCAATTGAAGCACCACGAGGTATGAACCTGTTGACAAAATTTTAGCCTGATCCAACGGTGGACAAAATAGCAGCAATATTCCAAAAATTTTCGTCCTCAATAGAAACGCCGAAAATACTGCTGCAATGTGAGATGAATTTCTCTCTACTCAAACAACTTCTGCCAGATCTGAACGGTCAGATTGAAGTCGCACAAAGTATGAACCTGCTAACAAATTTTCAGCTTGATCCAATGGTGAACAAAGTGTGGGCAGAAGTCTAAAGTTATTGGGCAAAAATTTTCTATCTTTTTCTTTTCTCTCTCTGTCTCTACTGACGGCTGTCACTCCCTCTGTTCAGGAAAAACTCCTAAAGGTGATTAAAAAATTAGACTGGGCCTCCACATAGGAAGTGAGCCCAACCCAACATAAATTTCCCCATACTTCCACAAAAAATACCTTCACAAGTAGCAAGACCAGGATACCCCTAGCAGCCCCATCAGTATTAATTTTAACCCAGCCTGGTGAAGGAAACTCCCATCTAACAGGAAGAGGATGAAGAACTTTACCACTATGAGTATTAATACCAAAACATTTAATCACATTAAAATCCAACATATCATTCTTCATTGAAGCTTTAGACGAATTTTCCACTAGAGAAGTGAAATCTTTAATTACTGAAATAGTCGTAGCAACCTCAATCTTTTCCTGAAATCTAGCAAAATTTCTCATACGTCATATAATCCATATAGAAAAAGTTATCACAACAAGCTTACTCAATTTAACCAAAGGACTACCATCACTCTTAATAAAAGAAAGAAGATCATCCTTATTAGAGAAATGAGAAGTAACAAAAATCTGTCAAACCCAACTCCAAATATGCACCGCATTAGAACATTCAAAAAATAAATGTTGAATAGATTCCTCATGCTTTTCACAAAGCATACACATAGAACATAAATGCAAACCTTTATTCTGAATATGTAGATCTGTAGGAAGCCGCTCATGAAAAACCTTCCAGAATACTAGAGTTTTGGAATGTAGAATAGATGAAGACCAAATGAATTTACCCCAACCACAAGGAACTCCTGGTTCCAAGAAAAAGGTCCTAGTCGATTTAAGAGTGAAACAACCAGATTCCTCTAGAGTCCAATTAGGGATGTCCTGCTCCTCCCTAACCGTGATATGATTAAAAAAATGAGGCATCTGCTGTAAAGATAAAGGAATATTCCAATCACAACTTGTCCAAAACTGAGAGACTGTATCTGGAAGGCTAGCACCATCAGATATCCCTGCAATATTTGCTAAAGAAGTAGTAGAACACCATTTATCATTCCATAAATTAATAAAAGAACCTATACAACAGTCCAAGAAGTATAATCAAGTATAGTAGAAGATTTATTTTTCTAAGTTTTGATTTGAATACGTTTTATTATTCCTATGCTTGAATAAATACAAATATTTATTTTACTATTGTTCTACTATTTCATTTATAATTACATGTTGTTGGCAGATAATAAAGTTGATATAATTTTTTTTAAAAAAAACAGTACATGTTACATTGTTTATTGCATTAACCCATGTAAAAAGTGACATATTACATCGGTTCTGACAATAACCAATGTAATGTGCCCTCTCAATGAGCAAATGACCAAGAAAAGAGATATTACATCGGTTCTGGAGTACGATCGATGTAATATGTGCTATATTACATCAATTATGGAACTAACCAATGTAAGAAGTCTCCCTTTTTTACATCATTGAAACATTATTTTATATTGTGAGAATTTAAATCCAATGTAATATTTGTATATTTTATATTGATTGAAAAATCGATATAAAATATGTTCTAATTTATACATCAATAATGTAACCGATGTAATAAATTTTCTATAATCGATATAAAATGTATTTTTTTTATTATAGTGCTAACTCCAACTAATGCAAAGTTATCTTCACAAAACAGTACAATAAAAAACCCTTTCACATAATCAATTATACGAGATATAATTGATTATACTTCAAAATGAAGTACATAATCCGTACAATCAATTATGGGGAAGCTTTTCCAGCTTTGTGTGCCTTATTTGTCATATCCCCTTCACCCTTTTTCAACCATGGAAACTTACCTTTAACACTTGCAAAACTTGCTTCAAAACAAATCACCACGAAAGCACCACGATAAACACTACCTTTCTTCACATAAACACCACAAATTGCACTTCACACAACACCAATTGAAGTCACAACAAGCAAAGAACCAAAATGTACTTCACACAACACCAACTCAACTCGCAACAACTAAAGAACGAAGAAGGAAATGAAGCAGCAGAGGGTGAACCAACACATGCAGTAACAAGTTTTTAATTGAAAAAATAGTATAAAATAATGGCATTAAATATTAATATTTAAATATAATAATTAATTAAATTAGTTGTTTAAGTTTTAAAAAGGTGAAATGTAATATAAGTAGGAGTCCTGTAATATATAATATAATCTATATAAAGTAAAATAGGAAAATGTAGTATAATCGAAATATGACCTTTGTTATGTGAAGTAAGACTCTTAGATCTCACAAGTTATTAAGCTTTATTCACCTCATTATTAAGATGAAATAAATATAAAATACCTTTAATATCTAGCCTTAATAATAACTTTATTTTATAGATAGTTTAAACTCTTCGTTTCGATCTTTAATTTTTTATTTATTTCAATTTCTTAAATTTTAATTATTCGTAATATTGATTGTTAACTTCCTTTTTTATAATATTGATTTTAATTATTTATAGTTTTCCTTTAAACATGACGTATTAATAATCAGATAAAACAAGTAATACTCATAATTAAATTTAAAAAAAAAAAGCAAAATACTTATGATTGATTGAAAATTAAAAAAAAAAAAAACTAAAATTATGGAAAAAAAAGAAAAGAATTTTATATACTACAAAACCAAAATTACTATGAGATATTACTAGAGACCAAAAGTTTTCATGATTTGGATTTGGGTATTCTTCCCTCTCCTAAATTTTTTTTCTTCAAAAATATTGCCTAGTTTTGGAGACCAGAATAATGATTTACTTGTTTTAAATTTAATTTACTGATACAAAAAGTGGGTCAATGGTTTCTAATTGCCACTGTGTGGAAGGAAGAAATTTCCACAGCTTCGTTGCAGGGGTGTGTGTATGTGTGTGATTGGTCTTAGTTTCAGTCCAAATTGACTAAGTCCACCTCATGCATTCAACAAAGACAAAGACTTTCACCACCATCATACTGCATTCCTATTTATCATCAATCAATAAGCCTAACTAAATGTAAGGACCAAGTTGATTCTATCCATGGCTTCCCCTTTGCTTCCCTTTCTCATCATCTCAATCATTCTGTTACCCTTTCAACTCATCACTGTTGCAGCCCAAACCAAAACCAACTTAGCTATTGGTGATTCTTATACTGCAGGAAAAAGCACAACCCCATGGTTGGTTTCATCTCCTTCTGGTGACTTTGCTTTTGGTTTCCTCCCACTTGAGGACTCTCCTGATCATTTCATACTTTGCATTTGGTATGCCAAGATTCAAGGCAACACCATAGTTTGGTTTGCCAATAGGGAAAAGCCTGCACCAAAGGACTCAAAGGTGGAGCTTACTGCTAATGATGGGTTGGTGCTCACTGCCCCAAATGGTGACCGGTTATGGAATACTGGAACCAGTGTTAGAGTTTCTAGGGGTTTGTTTAATGACACTGGAAACTTTGTGCTTCAGGATGGTGACTCCAACAGTGCTTGGGAGAGTTTCACGGATTATAGAAACACCTTGCTGCCCTATCAGACTATGCAAAGGGGCCAAAAGCTTTCTTCTATGCTTAGGGAGAATGATTTCAACAAGGGCAGGTTTGATCTATTTTTCCAAAATGATGGTAATCTTGTGATGCACTCTTTGAATTTACCATCTGGGTATTCTAATGAAAACTACTATGAAACTAGAACCATCGAGTCCAGCACGTCTAGTGCTGGGACACAATTGGTGTTTGATAGCTCAGGAGATATGTATATTTTGAGAGCGAACAGTGAAAGGTATAATTTGTCAGAAGAGGGTGTTGGAGTTTCCACCACTCAATTTTACCTTAGAGCAACTCTTGATTTTTATGGGGTGTTCACACTCTATCAACATCCTAAGGGTTCTTCTGGCAGTGGAGGTTGGACCCCAGTGTGGTCTCAGCCAAATAATATCTGTAAGAATTATCTTGCTGCTGCAAGTAGTGGTGTTTGTGGATATAATAGCATATGCAGTTTAAGAGATGATAAGAGACCAACATGCCAGTGTCCCAAATGGTACTCCTTGGCTGACCCTAGTGATCCCTATGGTAGCTGCAAACCAGATTTTGTACAAGAATGTTTTGAAGGTGATCTTAGTAAGGGTCTATATGAGTTTGAGGTGTTGACAGATACTGATTGGCCTCTTTCAGATTATGAGCTTCAAAGACCATTTAATGAAGACCAATGCAAACAATCTTGTATGGAAGATTGTATGTGTTCTGTTGCCATTTTCAGGCCAGGTGACAGCTGCTGGAAGAAGAAGTTGCCACTTTCAAATGGAAGAGTTGATGCCACACTTAATGGTGCAAAGGCCTTCATGAAAGTGAGGAAAGACAACTCCTCCTTGATTGGTCCTCTAGTCACTGTTAAGAACAATAGGAATACTTTGATTTTGGTTCTGTCAGTGCTTTTCGGTAGTTCCACTTTTCTCAATCTCATATTGGTTTTTGCATTCTGCTTGAGCACTTCCTATGTTTTTAAGTACAAGAAAAGGCTTAGAAGACATGGCAAAAGTGACACTACTGTGGAAACCAACTTGCGTTGCTTCACTTATCAGGAACTTGAAGAGGCCACTGATGGCTTTGACAAAGTGCTAGGGAAGGGAGCTTTTGGCGTTGTGTATGAAGGCGTCGTCAACATAGGTTCCGTTACTCGTGTGGCGGTGAAAAAATTGAACACTTTTCTCTTGGAAGAGGTTCAGAAGGAATTCAAGAATGAACTGAATGTCATTGGCCTCACACACCACAAGAACTTGGTTCGTTTACTTGGATTTTGTGAGACTGAATCAGAAAGGTTACTTGTTTATGAGTACATGGGCAATGGCACTTTAGCAAGTCTTCTTTTCAATGTCGAGAAACCAAATTGGAAACTGAGGCTACAAATTGCATCTGGGGTTGCTAGAGGACTTCTATATTTGCATGAAGAGTGCATCACACAGATCATCCACTGTGACATAAAGCCTCAGAACATACTCCTTGATGATTACTATGTTGCAAGAATTTCAGACTTTGGATTGGCCAAGCTTTTGAACATGAATCAGAGCAGAACCAACACTGCAATAAGGGGAACAAAAGGGTATGTTGCACTTGAATGGTTCAAAAACATGCCAATCACGGCTAAAGTGGATGTCTATAGTTATGGGATGGTGTTGCTTGAGATAGTTTCATGCAGAAAAAGTGTAGAATTTGATGCAGAAGATGAATCCAAAGCAATCCTAAGTGAATGGGCTTATGACTGCTACTCTGAAGGTGCTCTTCATACCTTGGTTGAGGGTGATAAGGAGGCATTGGATGACATGAAGACAGTGGAGAAGTTGGTGATGATTGCCCTTTGGTGTGTGCAAGAGGATCCTGGTTTTAGACCAACCATGAGAAATGTGACACAGATGCTTGAAGGTGTTGTTGAAGTGGAGGTGCCACCATGCCCCTCACAAGTTAGTATTCAATATTCCCTAAACTAATCACTTAACTGTGTTATCCAGATTCCAGTGAACTGTAGGATTTGCAGTAACTAGTCTGGGGTTTAAGATCAATTCACCCTTTTGTATTAACTAGTTTGTTAAACCAGTTGGTTATGTTTTGGATTGAGGAAGTGTAAGTAACTTAAATAAACCATCCAAGCAAAAGAAATAAAGCAGAAACTATTACATTATACTCACTATTCCACACTCAGATCTTACCATTTTATAAGGTTCTCAAATAGCAGTTCCTATCAGAATTCTGAACATTTTTTTGTAATAACACATAAAACTAAACAAGATATGCATAACTCTTTTTTTTTTTTTCTCAAAATGTTGAAATTAGGTTTTGGAAATCGATTTTCATGTTCATCACTCACTTGCAACAAAAAGTTATTATCAGATTTTGAAAATCTATTGATTTAATTGAATAAATTTTTGTTTCTTTCTTTCTTATTTCTCTCAAACAAAGCATCTATAAGGCTCATATAATATTTTTTTTTTCTTTTTCTTTACTCAATTATATTTTCCTTCCTTTTTTTTAAACTTCTTTTTTACCAAAAGCAAACTTAAAGTTTGTTTAGAAAAAAAATATTGCAAAATAAGTTGTAATTAAAAAGCAATAATATTTTAGAAACATGTGGGGACACTAATCCTCCTATCTATATACCTTCAAAATTCAACATTACACAAAAACTAAATCATCAATTTCATCTCTAAGGTAATATTCTCTTTTAATAAATATTAGAATTCATGTAGTCTTTCAAAATAATTAAAGGTGACAATACAAACGGTTCGTGCAGACTAACTCGTGATCTGATAAAAAAAATATGGAATGTATTATTTATTTTAATCTGTTGGCTCGTCTCGCATAACGGAAAGTTCGCAAGGGTCAAGTATGGGATAAGGCGGCTCAAAATGGAATGTGTTGTCTATTTTAATCCGTTGGCTTGTCTCACATAACGAGAAGTTCGCAGGGGTCAAGTTTGGGAGAAGGCGGCTCGCATATGTTAAAATTTTGGAAATTTTATTTTGTATCCCATAATTTTTTCTTGCACCCTCATACTTTAATAAATTTCAAAATTATCCATCCCAGATTTTACAGTCCAAAATACAAATTTTGTATTCCGAATGGATCCAAAATACAAAATTTGTATATTTAATTGTATAATACGAAACATAAATTTTAACTTCTAGATTCTATAACACGAGAAGTTTCGGGATTCCATATTTTGAAATTAAAGAAAAACATTTAATGAAAAATGTCAAAGGATAAATTGAGTATTTTTTGAAGTATGTGGTGCGTGAAGAAACTTCTTTCAATCCCTAATTCATAATATCTTCATGAAATTTGGTAAAACTGAAAGGATTTTTTTATATTTAATAGTGTGTTTTTGTCTTTCAGAAATGCATAGATTGTTTAGGTTTCAACACTAATCCAATGTAATAGTCGAACCTAAGTCAATTTTATAATAAAATTTAAATATAGTGTTATATATATATATATTATATATATTATAGATATTATTTTATACTATTTTTTCAGTTAAAATAGTAATAATGTGTCTAGTGTATTACCTTAAAAAATATATATTTAATAAAATATTTTATTAGTCAATTTATTAGTACAATTAAAATTCAAATTTCATTGAAAATCAGAACATGATAATAAAAAAATTTACCTATATCTTATTACGCATGTGTCGTGAGAATAATATTTTGAGAAAATTTACCTAATTCATCTAAATGAGAAAAAAAATTGATTTAATAAACAACAAATAAATTTATTTAAAGATTTACTTTTTCATTAATTTTAAAAAATAAAACATTTTTTATGCGAGCTTACCAGAAACTAGTGTGTCAACTCTTGTGTAGGATGAACCAATAAAATCAACCTGCATTTTCTATACCGGACGAGACAAGTCAACATGTCTTTTACGAGCTAAAAATTAAATGAGCCAACGCAAAACATGTCACCCCACATTGTCATCCCTACAAACATTAAACTAAAAATAATAAATATTTTCATATTTCCATAATTACATAAATAGTTTTATTATTTTAGGAACAAATTAGAAGGGAGAATAACAATTCAATAACTAAATTTAAAACTATATATGCATAGTTTGAACTAACTTCTTCATAAATAATTTCAGACAAAAATATAAAGTAAAATACTTTTTTTCAAAAATTAAAACTAATTTATGAATAGGATAATTTATAAGAACTCTTCCGTACAATTTTTCTACATTAAATTTTTAAATATTGTACAAATTAATTTTATCTTTGAAGAAAAACTTTTTTTTCTTTTTTTTTTTTTACAGACAGAAAGGTAAATCAAATTTAATTTTTTAAAATTTACCAATAACAAATAATTTATTAAAAGCCAGAGATGATCGATTATCAATGATATGAATGTAAGCTGTTATAATTTAATCAACTAAATGGCCACATAATTGAGTGAAGGTTACCCGCTAATTAATTATTGCTTAATATAATTGATTATTAATTTATGAATAATTTTTTTGACTGAAAATAATATAAAACAACTGATTATTTAAGTATATAATACATTATATTAAGAAAATAACCACTCATTTTAAGAAAATAATAACTTATTTTTGATAATGCCAGTTACCAACATATTTGTAAATATGTAACTAAAATATTATACGTCAACACGGTTAATTCAAAAGCATTAAAATTATTATTAGAAAGAAATTCATATATTCATTAAATGTTAAGTATAAATAGCACTAAATTTTTTTTGAAGTACTAATTTCAATAAAGACAATTTTAAAGATATTATTTAATCTTAAAAAATTTTATTTAATAACTATAATGACCCTCCCTACTTTCTACTCTAAAATAAGTATTAAAAATAAAGTAAAATGATATTCAGAAAGATTTGTCAACCAAAACATTAATAATGACTAACATTAACATTTTGATCCTAGAGTTAATGTTGACTAGCTTGGTAGATAGACTCATAAATTCAATCAACTAAACTTTTTTTTAATATTTTTATCTTAAAAAATTTGAGAAAAATATATTTAAAAAAAAATTGAGGAGTTTAATATGAAGCTCGGACACTCCTCTTAAATGACGTGTCCGCGTCGAATACATGTGTCGGATACGACACTCGTAGGACATGTATCAGTGAAGTGTCCAATTAAAAAAATATTTATTGGATTTCTGACAATTCCAATATGATTCCAACATAATTTTAAAAAAGAAAAATACTATAATTTTTTAAAAGCTCAAATTTATTGTATAAATTTTTATTATGAGTATAAAAATAAGAAACAAATCCTTTTGAACTAGCCATGAAAAACATCTTTCTGCTTCAAAAAAAATGTAAAATATACTTGTGCACATAAATCTTTATTGTTAATTTATATAATTCATAATTATATAAATATATAGATCCGTGTCTCCGTGTCCTGCATTTTAGAAATTATACGTATCTCCATGTCCGTATCTGTGTTAGTGTCTGTGCTACATTTAACTGAGAAATGTTTACGTAGGATTTGGTTTGATTTTTGGTTTAAAATATTTAAATTAATATAAAAATTAAATAAAGCAATCTAAATCATAACCATAATTTTAACGTGAACTAATTAACATTAAGCAACCATAAAAAATGTTATGGTTTTACTAAACAAATGACACACATAAACTAAATAACACTAACCAGATATTTAAATGAATAATAATTTTATCATGAACTAATTATATGCATACATAAAAAATGGTTTCACTAACTAAATGATAATTTCACTGTAGCAAATTAAGAGCATGTTTAAACTAACTTCTAATAAGACTTTTAAAAAAATAGAAAAATTTGAAATTAAATTTAACACATGTATATGAATTAAGTTGTAAAAAGTTTTCTCATATAATTTTTTTGAATTTTTATGTTTAGACAAGCTAGCTTCAATTTGTAGAGGTTATTTGTTTCTAAAACTTTTTATAGAAAAGCTTATTTAAATGGGTTCTAAAAGTATGTTTGAAAATACTTTTATCTACAAATTAAAATTAGTTAATTTATAAAATAAACTATAGAAACTATTTCACTAGCTCCTCTCAAATCTAATTCTTTTTACTCGTAACATTATTTTAAACTTTTTTTCCCTTTAATTGTTTATCAAGATTTCCATAATGACTTGTGAATAATGCGTGTATATAGGAGAGATGAACATAAATTAATTCACACTTAATCGGTTTAATCATAAATTCTTAGACTGTAATCATGAATAAATTTACTATTTTAATTAATATTATTCTAATTAGGTTTACTTGGACCTTAATTATTTTTTTTTTTAATTTTGTGTTTTTAATCCAAGTTGTTTCTTTTTGAATCAAAATAGGAAACGAGATTTGAGATAAAGATTTAGAGAATTAAATCTGTAATTATATCAGAAAAAGAATTGAAAGCAAATCTTTTACTGGGATATTCTCTCAAAATCCTGCAATTAAAATTCCTCTTGCATAATCCTTCAAAAATAAAGCAAATATACTTTGAAGATATTATTCAAGAAAATCTTTTGCAATATCTCTCACCTAGAATCAATTACAATAAATGCGGCAAATTTGAAGACAAATTGGAAATAATATATCTGAAAGAGAAGTAAGAATAAAATCTGGGACTAGTTTGGAACCTGCTTAATAATTTGAAATAGAGAAAGAAAACATTTGATAATTGAAAAACAATATCATAAGGCAAATTTCAAATCTGATTTTGTGCAAGGAAAAGAAGATTATAAAAAAGACTTCAATGAAAGAAAGAAAGAAGAGGGCTTTTGGATCGCGTCTCATAGTCGCAGAACACACTCTAAACCTAGTTTTATTTTCCTTTTTGTATTATTCTTATTTTTGTCTCCATATGGAAGACTAAACCTTCTTTTTGGTTGATTCCTTTGTATTTCCTTGTTGAGTTATGAGGTTTTGATCAATAAAAATTTATTTTTTCAATTCTCTATAGTAGTTATTTTAATATTTTAATCTCCTGAAAAATTGGTTTCGTGAGAGGTTGTACTTCAATGCATGATTGAGAGTCTTCCTTGTCTTAAACTTTGGTTTCTTAGTTAGTTTGCATTGTTCTAATTAATTTATCGGGCGCATGATTCAAGAGAGAGGAGATAAACATTCCCATGGAACAAACAAACAAACAAAAAAAGAAAAAACACGCATAGAACAAAGTGAGTATTAATTAAACTAGTATACACATGATTTACTGGTAAGTTTTAAGTTGAATCAGATTGACACATGTTCATTTTGGTTGAACTCTGTTTGAGGATTGGGAAAAGACTAATCTGTAGAGAACATGTGAAGAATTCAATGGTGGAAGAACTTGAGGATCAACCGCTTTTTATTTGTTGTTTTAATAATTTATTTTATGTTTACTGTTAAACAAATTAAAAAAAACTCCCTTTTTGTCTTTATTGTTATTGTTAACTTTTCTTGCTTGCAAATAGATTTTGAATACTGATTTATTGATTTCACTATTGGATTCATTGGAAAACGACTTAAAGTCATTTGACTACAATTATACTATCATCTTTTTGGCATTTGATGAACTATCACTGCATTAGATGGAATACGTTGGAATCAATTTAATTTGACTGCTAAACGAAACCTATCAAGGAGTTGTTGTGAATCTCAATAGGGACGAGAGAGTCTCAGTCCCCAATCTCGTTAGATTTAGTGCTTTTTATGCTTCTTGTTTTGGAAAAAAGAGCAAAAATTAGTATTGTTGATGATTAAGAAGAATAAAATTGTTTTGTATCCTTTCTTCACGTACAAGATGAGGCCAGTGCAATACACATATGAGAAAAAGAGAAGATCATTCACCCTACCTTCATTCGATATTAGACACTAAAATTATATTAGACCTTCAATGAATAATGGTGGTCAAGGTGTTTGATGCACTGAAAACAAATTATAATACTAGAACTGTGGTCGAGGTGTTTATGAAAAATATTATCAAAATTCATGGAATGTCTAAGTCTATAGTTTTAGACAGGGATATAACATTCAGTAGTCATTTTTTGACAATATTTATTCAAATTATAGTGCACTTCCTTGGCGATCTCTTCAACTTACCATCCACAGGTTGATGGTCAGTCTGAAAAAGCTTAGCTACATATGAAGATGCAAGCCGATAAGAAGAGAAGACACATTGAGTTTGTTTTCAGTGACTTGGTTGTAGTTAAGTTGCAACCATACATGCAACACTCATTGGTGTTGTGGAACAATCAAAAGCTGGCAATGAGGTATTTTGGACCATTTGAGATAATAGAGAGAATAAGGAAGATGACTTATAAACTTACGTACTTCTGCAATGATCTACCTTGTCTTCCATTATCAGTACTGAAACCATTTCAGGGAGATACATCACAACCTTATATGCCTATGTCGTTGCTAACTAATTTTACCTTCTTGTCTTGTTCTAAATTCTCTTAGTGAGTGTGGGTTGTGACTCATACTGAGTTGTGACCTTTTTCTTTTTTTTTTTGTCTTGCATCCATTTTCAAATTGAAATAATACTGAGAACATATCCAACTAGTTTCTCATTTTGCAGTATTATATATTTTCCTCTTGGAATTACATATTCCTAATTCTATTTTTTTTAAAAGTAAAAAATTAAACCGTAAAATTCACGGGTGCATAGACTTATGCACTTATGGGTCATTGCCCTAGTGCTAACCAAACAAAGAAAATAGACTTTTTCACTTTCAAAAGCGTGTCCAATCCATTGATAATAATTGAGAATTCACTATCATGACATGTTGATTTAATTTTTTTTGTAATATGACATTATTTTTAAGTTTTTGTAACAATTTATTTTCAATAATTTCAACAAAAAATTATTTTAACAATTTTCTTAGAATTTATTGAATACAGAATTAATTTTAAGATAAACAAATATTTTTTATTTTTATAATTCAATTAAATTTTATATTATGTTGTTAAACTAGTATGAAACGAAATAAATGTTTTGGACAAAGTGAAACACTAGTAGAATTCAAATGGAGAAAAGAAAATTAAAGCAATAATAGCTTGTCATATTGGTTCGTTCTTGTTGGATACGCACTAGATTTGGGTCGTGATTGACTAATAGAAAGTAAAAAAAAACTAAAATTATTTAATTGGTAAAGTACTAGTTGATTATTTAATACAAATATCGATTATGTATTTTAATAATATGAAAGTCTGCATACAGAATAAATAAAATCCTAAGAAGCTAAGAAAAACATTGTATGATTTACATAAACAAAATCTCAATGAACATATGATCCAATTAGTTGAGTCTAGGTGGTCATGTCTTCAACTCTGTTTGCCTTTCTTCTTTGCTCAATGTTGCTGCTACACATCTTTGTTGTAGCTCAAACCAGAAGCAACAAAATCATTGATCACTCTCTTCTTAAAGAAACTAGCAAAGTCTCATGGGTAGTTTCATCTTCTGGTGAGATAAACCAAACCAGAAGAAACATAACAGTTGGTGATTCTCTTTTTGCGGAAACAACTAGCAACAACAACTTCTCAGCGTGGGTGGTTTCACCTCTTGGTCACTTTGCCTTTGGGTTTCTTCCACTTGAGGACTCTAATCATTTCCTACTTTCCATTTGGTATGCTAAGATTCCTGACAAGACTGTTGTTTGGTATGCCAATGGAGACACTCCAGCTCCAAAGGGGTCAAAGGTTGAACTCATCGATGATGATGGGTTAGTCCTCACTGCCCCAAATGGTGAACAGTTATGGAAAACTAACAGCCCTGATGGTAAAGTTCAGCAAGGTTTCTTAAAGGACAATGGAAACTTTGTGCTTCTGGATGAAAATCATCATGGTGTGTGGGAGACTTTTAAGCATCCAAAGGACACCTTGTTGCCCTCACAAACTCTTGAAAAAGGTGAGAGGCTTTCATCAAGATTTCTAGAGTCAAATTACTCTGAAGGAAGGTTTGAGATGCTTCTTCAAATGGATGGCATTCTTTCCATTCATGCTTTAAACTCGCCCTCTGCATATGCCAATGAAAACTACTATGAAAGTAGGACTGAAGAGTCCAACACATCAAGTCCTGGAACTCGGTTGGTGTTTGGACCATTAGGGTATGTATATGTTTTGAGGAAGAACAATGAGAAATACAACTTGTCAACATGGAGTGGAGCCTCTACTAATGAATCTTACTTCAGAGCAACTCTTAATTTTGATGGGGTGTTTACACTCTATCAACATTCAAAGAGTTCGCTTGGGAGTGATGGTTGGAGTGCTATTTGGTCTCAGCCAGATAACATCTGTCTCAGTAGGCTTGCTACTGAAGGTAGTGGTGTTTGCGGGTTCAATAGTGTCTGCACATTGGGAAGTAATCAAAGGCCAAGTTGCCAATGCCCAAAATGGTACTCTTTAGTTGATCCTAATGACCCCTATGGTAGCTGCAAGCCAGATTTCATACAAGGATGTGCAGAAGATGAGCTCATTGGAAAAGAAGATATAGCTGAATATGATTTTGAGGTGTTGATAAATACAGATTGGCCACTTTCAGATTATGTGCTTCTTAAGCCCTTTACTGAGGAACAATGTAAACAGTCATGTTTGGAAGATTGTATGTGTGCAGTTACCATCTACAAATCAGGTAATGATTGCTTCAAGAAGAAGTTGCCTCTTTCAAATGGTAGAGTTGATGTTGGACTTAATGGTGCAAAGACTTTCATCAAAGTGAGGAAAGATAATTCCTCTTTGCTTGTTCCACAAGCCAAAGTGAATGAGAATAGTAAGAGCTCTTTGAGTTTGGTTGCTTGGATACTTTTTGGAAGCTCTTCATTTCTCAATGTCATGTTTATTGCAGCCTTATGCATGAGCTTTTTCTTCATTTTTCATTACAAGAAGAAGCATAGAGGAATTGGCAAAAGTGACAATGCCCTTGAAACTAACTTGCGTTGCTTCGGTTATGAGGAGCTTGAAAGAGCTACAAATGATTTCAAAAAAGAGTTAGGAAGAGGGTCTGTTGGTGTTGTTTATGAAGGAGTCATAAACATAGGCTCAGCAATTCCAATAGCAGTGAAAAAATTGAACACTTTGCTTTTCCAACAGGTTGAGATGGAGTTCAAGAATGAGTTGCATGCCATTGGTCTCACTCATCACAAGAACTTGGTGCGGTTGATAGGCTATTGTGAGGCTGAAAAAGAAAGATTGCTGGTTTATGAGTACATGAGCAATGGCACTTTGGCAAGTCTTATTTTCAATAAGGTGAAGCCTGGCTGGAAACTAAGGTTAGAGATTGCATTTGGGGTTGCTAGAGGACTTGCATATTTGCATGAAGAGTGCATCACCCAGATTATCCACTGTGACATAAAGCCACAAAACATACTCCTTGATGAGTACCATAATGCCAGAATTTCTGACTTTGGATTGGCCAAGCTCTTGAAGATGAACCAAAGCAGAACCAACACTGCCATAAGGGGAACAAAGGGGTATGTGGCACTTGAATGGTTTAAAAACATGGCTATCACAGCCAAAGTGGATGTCTATAGTTATGGTGTGTTGCTGCTTGAGATCATTTGCTGCAGAAGAAATGTAGAAATGGATCTAGAGGAGGAAGAGAAGGTTATATTAACTGATTGGGCTTGTGATTGCTACTCAAGAGGCACTTTTGATCCCTTGGTTAAAGATGACAAGGAGGCATTGGATGACAAAAGGAACATGAAGAAGTTGGTGATGATCTCCATTTGGTGTATCCAAGAGGATCCAAGTCTTAGACCAACCATGAGAAAAGTGACACAGATGCTTGAAGGTGTTGTAGAAGTCCAACCTCCACCATTCCCCTCACAATTTAGCAGACATTCTAAAAATCCCTGAGTTCTTTATGTAACATCAACAAATATCAAAATAAAACATCTTTCTTATTTACTAATTTTATGTTGTCTCTATTACATCTCAGGAGATTATGAAGTTTTCCTGTTTCCTTATATTATGTTGTTTCCTATCATATTTCACATTTATAAGCAATTCCAAAAAGTTCATGCAAATTTGATTTTTTTTAAAAATAAAGTACATAAGTAAATACAAATATCATATTATATGTGAAAGATTATCACTGATATTAGTGAAAAAATAAATCAAATTAAGATATTTAATATTTTAATAATAAAAGAAAATAATATTTTAATATATAAAAATAAAATATTAAATAAGACTAAAATCACACATTTTTTATCTATTAATTTAGCAATAATTAAAAGAAATATGTATATCTATGTACCAACTTTATATTAACAACAATAATTTCACAACTATAGATTTCATAGAGTTTATTTTATTGGATTAAAAAGCATATAAAATTACTAATATAAATATCATCTAAATTAAGGAGATGTGATAATATAATTTGCACTTATTATATAAATAACATATTATTTTGTTATTCTTAAATTTATTCTTTCTTTCACCTTTACTCTCTTCACACTTTAATAATTAAATTTAAAAATCAGTCTCCTTTTTCATTAAATTTAAAAACTAAAATAAATTTTGGATTCTTAATATGTAACTGATTTTTACTTTTGATTTCCGAATATCTATTAAATTAGGGCAACTAATAAATTAAATATTTTAATTTAAGGTTCTTATGTTAAATAGTTTCTTATTCACATGTAGGTTAAATTGAAACATGTGCGCACGATCTAAATTGTTAAAAAAAATGTATTAAATAGCTTATTTTGCATATTCTAATAATATAGATCATTGTATCAAAAAAAAGACATTAATTAACATGATAAAAAAATAAGTTTCGAAATTAAAAGAATTTTTAAAAATATTTCAAAAATTAGTTAAAGAAATAACATAATATCAAAAATAAAATATAAATACATAATTCTATAAATAAATTTAATTTTTAATTTTTTAATTAACCAATTTGTAAAAATAAGTGATTGGATATTCAAAATTAAATATTATATTGAGAATCTAAAACTTGTTTAACTTAAAATTAAAATATGAGTAATACTTCAAAAAATTGAAAAATGTAATTTGGGCTTTTTAGCCCATTTCCGGGCCCATAATCCCCACAAAGCAGGGTTAAACCCTAGTTCAATTCGTGCGCGCTTTTTCAGTGTTGAAGCTCTGAGCAGAGGCATCGGTCGTACGTTCGCTCGCTCGCAGGAAGAGACTGCACAATGAAGGTTTCATTCCAAACCCTAATAATTACCCAATATTATCGCTTCGATATCTCGTTCCTTTATTTCTCAATTTCCCTAATTTTTTTTATATTTTTCGCAGTTCAACATTGCAAATCCAACCACCGGCTGCCAGAAGAAGCTCGAGATCGATGACGATCAGAAGCTGTAAGTTCTCCACTTTTTTGTTTTTATTTTGGTTTTTAAATGTTACATGTTGCGTTTGTGCTGTGTTTCTCCGTTTTAAAAGCTGCGTTTAGGTTGTAGTTGAGTTGGAAAGATGTTAAATTCACTTACACATTTGTTAGGGGTGTTTTCTGCAGTGAGTTGACTGGGGTAGCTTTCTATCTATCAATGCTTTATATAAGTTTTTCTATTTTATGTATGTTTTTTTAGCTATGCGTAGCGTTGAATGTTAAATTAAGAATCATTAGTAAAGTGTTGAAATGGAAGTGGGTTTAGTTAGACATCCTTCAACTGGGTTTCCTTTTAGCTGATGAATCTGATTCATTTACGAAGTAAAAATAAAAGATAGACTGATATGTGGTTAGCGTACTTTCGATGCCGTTTGCCAATTAGAATTAGAGTTTCACCTTGGTTAGGTGACCTTTAATTTTATAATTAAAGGTCAGTATATTTTGTTATGATGAAATAATTATTCTAATTGGAGAGCAGTACTGAAAGCACACAAGAAACTGCAACCAAATTTTTTAATTGAAGATCAAGAAAAGGAAATGATGATGCATGCATCCATGTCCTTTGACCTCACCAATGTTGTTAAATTGGTGGTGGCACCGTCGCAGACTGTTTGCCAACTGCAATAGGCAATTTATAAAGGGAGGCCTGTTATGGATGTTGCAAAAGGCCGTGATGATGTGTTTCTAATGCATAATTTTGGTCTTCTGCTGTATCCGCCACCTGAGATTGATAACACTGGTCCATGTTGGCTTTTCTCCATGTCACTGTTCTCATCCCGTAATGTGATTATTGCAAATACCATGATAGCTTCCAGTGGGATGCATGCTGCTTGCATTGTTGCTCTTTATTTTATCCTTTTGCCTGTATTACCTTTTGAACAGAAAGCCACAGTCTGACAACCATGTTTTTTTTTTTTCCGGTTTTTAAGTACTTTTCAATTTTTTCTGCTATACTACCTAAGTACTTCTGTTTCGTGTGCTAAATATTGTGCCGTGTGACTTGTTTTCCTGTTAAAATGTTCTTTTGAAAATTGCAGGCGAGCATTTTGGGACAAGAGAATTTCACAGGAAGTCAATGGAGATGCTCTGGGTGAGGTATGTTCTGTACATTGAAGCCTTCATATACCTGTTTCAATATCTTTTGAAGAGCATCAATAATTAATTAATTGATCTGTTTTATTTTACGATTCTGCTACTGACAGGAGTTTAAAGGATATGTGTTCAAAATCACTGGTGGTTGTGACAAACAAGGATTCCCAATGAAGCAGGGAGTGCTAACACCTGGTCGTGTTCGTCTTTTACTCCACAGAGGTAGAACAATAATGAAGCTTTACTTTTATACTGTGTTGATTTACCAGATTCTATTGTGGAGTTTGTGCAATCTTCTGATCTGCATTATCAGTGACTATGTAATTTTTCTAGTTGTCATTCATAACGTGCAATTCTTTGTTTATGAACGTGTATGATTTTTTTTTTAAATGATATAATAAAGGAAACCATTTATGGAAGATGCATTTCTCTTTATGCTTTTTGAAGATGATCCAGAGGGATATTAATTCTCTTTGCATTAATTGTGTAAACAGGAACTCCTTGCTTCCGCGGGTATGGAAGGCGCAATGGAGAGCGTAGGAGGAAGTCTGTTCGTGGGTGCATTGTCAGCCCAGATCTCTCTGTTCTGAACTTGGTAATTGTGAAAAAGGGAGAAAGTGATTTACCAGGGCTTACTGACGTTGAAAAGCCAAGAATGAGAGGTCCAAAGAGAGCATCCAAGATTCGTAAGCTGTTCAACCTGTCTAAGGAAGATGATGTGAGGAAGTATGTCAACACATACCGTCGAACCTTCACAACAAAAGCTGGTAATTTTCCCTGTGCTTGTATATTTGTTTTTTGGTCTTATCATTTGATGTAGCCAATCTGCCATTGGATTTGGGAGAATGAATGGTTTTATTATAATAATGAAAATTGGAAGTGGAATCGTATTGAGTCCTAAGAATCATGATCAATATCAAATTGTAGATATTATATATAAATGTATACTTGGATTTTTTATATGTTTTACGCATATTAGCTTAGCATTTTCAAATCAAGTAGCTAACAGTGAAATATAAGCTTCAATTCAAACATACAAATCATACAGCCATAATCACAAGAAAGTTGCTACACATTCATCAAACAGTAGGTTGTTGACCTACAATTCAGCAATGTAGCCTCCATAGAAGTAGTGGCTGTTTTGCTGTTTAAATACTGTAGCAGTGTGGGGGATTTCTTGCAGGCAGCTATTCTATGGTGTGGTGTATTGGGTTGTCAGGCGGACTATGGGGACTGCTTTTCTTGTACCGACCTGTTATATACTAAAGTTTTGGGATTTGATTAATATTATTGTTGGATGGTTAAGGTTTAATTGGTAGATTTGGGATTTAATTAGTTAGGATTTAATTAGTTGGGATTTAATTAATTGGGATTTAATTAGCTGGGATTTAGTTAGTTGGGATTTAGTTAGCAATTTATGCACTTTGTTTCCTTCTCTCAATTCTCTATTATATTCTCTATCATTGTTTCTTGTTCTTGGTATAATCGGAAGTCACCTAGGGTTCCCTTTGTCCAAAGTCTAATCGTTCTTCGAAATCTCTTACGAGAGGACCTAGACGCTTATACACACGATCGTTCATATCACAACCATGGTGGTAACAGTTGAGTGTGAAGAAGATTTTGAGAGACGTAACCCAACCAAAATAAAAATCCTTGAAACCAACCTGTGCGACCACAAATACCTGATTCAACGCAAGCCCCAAAATTAAAAAGTATAATTGACCACACACCCATAAAACAAACAAGTAATGTTTTCATGACAACAAGCTGCAAGCAGCAGCCTGACCAATGACAATCCCCTTGTCAAACACACTTGTCAGTGACAATGAATGTAATGTGTTTTTGTATCTTGCATTAACAAAAACGTGCTGAACATGTATTTTTTTTCTTGAATTTTTCTTCTGTCTTTTTTTGGTTTATTAGATGTTATTGTTGTCATAATAAAAGATAATTACGTTTGCTAGACTTCATTCCTTGTGAAACAACTGTTTAACTGGGCTAAGAAACAGCCTCAATCTAAGCTTGGTGGTTCCTTCTCCAACATTGAATTAAAATTAAACTGGTCATATTTATGTATTTTATTCTCAATAATGGACTTTTGGTTTCAGGGAAAAAGGTGAGCAAAGCTCCAAAGATTCAACGACTTGTCACTCCATTGACACTGCAAAGAAAGCGCGCAAGGATAGCTGATAAGAAGAAGAGAATTGCAAAGGCAAAATCGGAGGCAGCTGAGTATCAGAAACTTCTTGTCTCCAGATTGAAGGAGCAGAGGGATCGCCGCAGTGAGAGTTTGGCAAAGAGGAGGTCCAAGCTTTCCGGTGTTTCTAAGCAGCCTGCCGCTGCATAGGCCAGCTGCTCTCACATATGGTGAAGATGAATCTCATCATAGTTTTGGTAGTTTCACTCCATGATGGCTGCTTTATGCTAAACGTTTATGATTTTGCTATTTAAGCACACTTGAGTATATTCAATGTTTCTTGGCGTTGTATTTGAGGTGACCTAATTGAATAGTTTTGCCTGCTTGAATTTTGTACCCTTTCGAGTATGTACTATGTAGCATTTCGTATTTGTGAACTTGAATATATTTTACTCTTCATTTTATTTGTCTATTCAGTGATTAATATGAACACAACAATTTGTTTCAGTTATTTTATGGGGAAAACTGTCTGCTATCCTTTTGCAATTGTGTTTGGTCCTAGTTGTTTTATGGGTTTTTCTTATTTCCTATTTTAAAGTCCCGATCAAAGTTGTTAGAATTGTATGAATCATAAGATTAGAATCTGATTCGATTCAAAATATAGCTTAGCCGATTCAGATATTAAGTTCAATAGCTTTAGGTCTTGAATTGAATGAATCGATTCAGTTTTGTTAGTTCTAATACAATTAATTTCTCTAATTCATCTCAAAAAACAAAAATGATAATCACATAACAAAATCTTAGTGACGGGGAAAGTTGGAGACGGAGACGAAGAAGAATTCTAAGAATATAGAGAAGAAAGAAGAAGAGTGAAGAAGAAGAGGCGATATTTTAGGGTGAAGAAGAGGGATATCCTTTTAGGATTTAGGATATTTTTCCTTTTGAGAAAATAGTTTTAGTGGGAATCAGTTTTAATATTTTTTTCTTATATAAGATAAAAATTTTAAACATCTAACCTTTATTATATTCTAAGCTTTTATATATAAAAAATTGACATATAATAATAAAAGCGATGCAGACTTTAGATATCTAATAAGAGAAAATATAATAAAAAAATATTACAAATATGAAAATTAGTATATAACTTTGTTTTTTTATAACAAATGTCGAAAACTAAAAGAAATAAATTTATTAAAAAATTATTGTAATACTTAATTTATTAATTATGTATCTTTCATAATAAAAAAGATTCACCATTCGAATATATATGGTCTAGATACATTGATAGACATGTATTATATTATGAAACTGTCAATTCACGAGTTTATTAGGAGAAACATAACACTGCATTTTATAAATTCTTCTTTATGTCGTGTCTTTTATTAGAAAACAGCAAGGGAGTAGTGATTGTTAGAAGACAAATCTTGGTTTTAGGGAATGAGACTGGAAATCTATTTCTTGAATTTACTCTTGTTAATAAAATAATGTTTTTCAGAAGCCATGTTAAAGAGTTTTATCTAGTTTTGCACAAAAGGAAATCTTTGTGCTGTCAGTGGTGGATAAGATTTGAATAGATAAAAATGTCAATGGTGAAATTCGAATCTTAGAAAATAATATCCAAATAGAGAATTGCCAAGACTTTATGGTGGATTCATCATGCAAGATTGTATTTCAAAAAGGAAAATATTTAGACAAACCAATGTTAATAAATCAATGCATCGGGAGAGAAATGTAAATATATAGAGATGGTGTTATGGAGTAAGGAATAACTAACAAAAATACCTAAATTTCTATAACAATATTAGTGTCCTTCATCATCTATTTTCTATATCAATTTTGCAAGTTTTCTATATCTTGATAAACTTTCGTTGCCATTTATATTTATTGTTTTCGTTTAATCTCTTCAATATTGGTTTATCATTCGTCTTTTCTAATTATTTTGAACTTTAGATTTCAAAGTTCCTCTTGTAGTATGTACAAGTTTTTTTTTTTTTAATAAAAAATAAAAAAAATCCAAAAACATGTATAAATTATGATTTTGAGCTTTAAGTCCCAAAATCCAAGTAATTTTAAAAAGGAACATTAAAAAAGTATTTTACTCATCCTTAATGTTTGCACTCAAATACTTTATTTTATGTAATTATCTTATATTTCTATTTCACACAAATAGAAAGTCTTCAAAATTATTAGTCCAAATAAAAAAAACCATAATTAATAATTGATATTTGTTTTTTAATAAAATCTTAAATCCATTTTACTCGAAAATAAATTGTCTGGTTTGATGAGATTGTGTTTATAAAATTGAAATTTTTGAACATAAATTATTTGGTTAGTTATAAGTGATTTGGAACTATATGAGATTACGGAGTGACAAAATTGTTGTTTTGTTTATAACTCATTAAAACACATACGTCTTTTAAGTGTTAAAAAAAATTAGCACCAGATAAATGTTGGACAAAATACCAATATGAGTATGCAAGATGTGCACAATTTTCATAGTGGCTAATATGTTCACAACAACTTTACTTTTAACTTAATAAACTATCTTCATAAATGCATTAATGAAGAGTTTTGTGTTGATTCAAGCATTCTTCCATCTAGTGTGAACTATAATAGGAGCAGTACCTTGATGCCTAAAAATCGAAATCTTGTAACTCACAAAATCATAACCTCTACTCATTTACTAAGAACTCTACAGTGGTTAGGAACTTGATGAATTCACAAAACTAAAATAATAGGAATCTTAATTCAAATAAGATGTACAACGATACACATTTTTCTTTAAGTTTTTGGGATATGCTTATGGAATATTATACAAATATAAATGGAGATAAATATAATGAAGAAGGAAAAAAAGGAAGTTCAAGAATAAACAAAGAAGCAAGACAAAGAAAATAGCAAAAAATAAAAGAATAAAAAAAAAAAGAAGATTTCAAGAGAGGTACATAAGAGACCGACTAAAAGAATTAGAAAGAGATATAAAGAAATTATCATTTTTTGTAATTTTTAGATAATAGAGTTCATGAGTGTAGAAGTTACATGAACAGTTTATAAGTAACACATGTCACTTTTATAAGTGTAATGATGGTTGTAACTACTTCACAAAACTCTTATCCTTTCACCATGTGGTTCTTGGAAGTATAATGATGGTTGTAGCTACTTCATACAATTGTTATCCTTTCACCATGTGGTTCTTGGAAGTGTAATGATGAGTTTTTCCTTAATTTTAAGAGCTACTATGTGTCTTTCTCTAATTTTAAGGAATCACTCATGTGTTAGGATTAATTAGAAGTTAACTAAATGTTAAACATAAGATTAGTTAAGTTAACTTTTACTTAAGTAGTATTTATGTTTGCATTTGGGTTTTCTAATATTTCTAAACACTTGACATGCCTTTTTTCCTCTTCAAAACCTTGACACGCTCTTTACAAAAGTGAGTCAACCCCTCTTGTAAAAGTATTTTTTGAAATTGATTGAAGTTCTGCTTATGAGTTCACTTTGAAAACTTTAAGAGTTTTCTACTCTTATCTTGGTCCTTATTTTGATAAGCTTTCTCAAGTGGTAAATCAATATGCACTTATCCTTTGATTTCCAATTGAAGGTGCATCTCTTGCCTTAATTCATTTTTTATTTCATTTTACAACTTGTTCTTGTTTTTCCTTTGATTTTTGTTGAATTTTGAAATCACCATGGATGTTTTCCTTTGCCTCTACCATTGGTATCTTATCTTCCATGGATTTGTGTTCTTCACATCTTCTTAAGTTGATCAAGATCCTTCCAACTTTCTAAAGTTCACATTAGGTAACCATTAGAGCTAGAAGATCAACCCATTTTAAGGAGGTGTTTATTACATTCTAAGTAAGTATTTTTGAAGAATGAGTATGAAACCTATTTCTATTTGGATGTGATTAGTTGTTCTTTCTAGTATTCTTCCTTTGGTCAATAGTATTGATGTTGTTTAGAACATGTATTTTTTTCTTTATTTCATTCCTTCTTCCATTTGTCAAGTTATTATATCCATATCTTGTGAATAGGTCAACTATTTTCTAGGAAAAATGGTATGAAGTTTATGCTTGGTTTATTTTGTTGTGTGTTGCTTTACTCTTTGAGTTTTTGTTTTGTTCTTAATGTTTTCTATAGTTTTAAAAGTATTAAATCTTTCATGAAAGATTACCTAATATTGAACATGTTTTTGGAAGATTTGAGACTCATGAACATTTAGATGCAAGTCTTAATACCATTTTCTTTTAGTTGTTCATGTGGTGATTGTTTTCAAGAATAGAAAAATTAAGCAAAATCAATCTTAAGACATTCTACTTTGCAGTTTCGAGACATATTCAAGCCTTAAAAGGCCAAGAAATGGTTTTTTAAAAAAATAAAAGAAACAAAATGGTAAAAATTAGAAGAAAAATCACTTGAAAAATTAGATGTCTTATAATTAGTTTTTCCTAACTTCTTGAATCAATAGACTATTTGACTTTCAGTTGGGATTGCCAAACTGTCCAACCATTTTTTGAGTTTTGTCTCCTTTAATGTGTACATTTTGGGTACTTTTCATTATAATATTTAACAGGAATTCTATGGGTAAAATTTTTCTTAAATTTTGACTTTGTAAATCTCTTTGTTAAGCCTTTTCTTTATAATTTTTGAGTAATTTGTCATATATTTTGGTGTATCTTTTGGTTCCACATTCTTTGTTAGAATTTTTAGTTTTCTCCATTGATTCCGTTCGGTTTATATCTTGAGTTTTCAGATTTTAAAGATTTCTAAGTGCATTTAAATTTATTTTTATTTCACTGGAGAGAAAGTATTTCATGATTTGAACTTTAAAGCAAATTTTTGAGAACTTTTGAACTTTATTTTTAAGTGATTTGAGAGCAACCCACCTTTTCCAGATTTTAATACATCTTTCAGAAAAGTTGAAGCACTTTTTGAGTGAAAATACTTAGGGAGAGTGATTAGGAAATCTTTTACTAACTCATATTCCAAATTTTATGTTTTCTTATGTTGTTTTTGAATTGTTTTACAAATATGTCATCAATCCTTTATAAAAGTCAATAGAAAATAGTGAGGAGTGTGACGAAATTCATAAGTGTAGTAGTCAAATAAAGAGTTTCTAACCAACACATATCACTTTATAATGATGATTGTATTACTTCACATGATTTTTAACATCTCCATGAGACATATGTGCTTCTTAGAATTGTAATGATGAACTATTTCTTAATTTTAGGATCTACCATGTGTCTTTCCCTAATTTTAAGGAATCATTCATGTGCTAGAATTAATTAGGAGTTAACTAAATATTAAACATAAAATTAATTGTATTAACTTTCACTTAAGTAGTCTTTATATTTCTATTTGGGTTTTTTAATGTTTCTAAACACTCGATGTCTTTTACTCTTCAAAACAATAACATGCTCTTAATAAAAGAGTCAACCATGCTGTAAAATCACTTTTAAAGATTGAATAAAATTATTCTTATAAGTTTATTTTAAAAGTTTTAAGAGTCTTCGACCTTTATCTTGGTAGAAATTTTCTCAAGTGACGAATCTCCATACATTTATCCTTTAATTTTCAATTAAAGGTGGTATGTTCTTATTTCATCTTTTTCCTTAATCTATTTTTTATTTTATTTTACAACTTTTTCAAGCTTATTATTTGATTTTTGTTAAATGCCAAACCCACAAATGTTTTGAAGGGTTTAAATAAATTCTAAGTGAAAATTTACGATAAAAATTTTATAATAGAATTTCAGTGTTACTATAATTTTTAGACCTAATCAGGAGATAGACACTATAAGTGTAGTGAAAGAATTATTATTTCTAAAATTCTTGATTTGTTTTACTACTAGAATTTTTTCTTGAATCTGAGACGAAAATATTGACAGTAATTTTTAGAACAAACAAAGTTACTGATGCTTAGAATTGAAAATTGAAATTCTCAAAGACTCCTTTTACATCCTCGCTTTCGCTTTTTTATATATATATATATATATATATATATATATATATATATATATATATATATATATATATATATAAAAGTTAATTTTTTCTTCTGTAGTAATAGCTGGTAATTGTAATACAGGTTTGTGTGTACTATATTATTTTAATTTGTAATGCAGACATTTTTACGCATTATGATTATATAAAATTGCTATGGGTTATTTTAATATATATATTATTTGCAGAATTTTTTAACATGTTCAGTAAATTACGGTAGATTTTTTTTTCGTAACAATGAATATATAACGTGTTGTGTAATTTTGTTGAAATAACGTTTGAGATTGGAGTTTTATGTATAATGCACTAGAGTGATGTAGAGATAATAAAAATTATTTTAAATTACAACAATTGCATTTCATTATGTTTTATAATGTAATTTATATTAATTGAAATTATGTTGTATTAATCCAATCTTGAATAAAATAAGAAAGTCTGGTTTTTAAAGAACATTGGAAAGCTAAAGAGAAGGATAAAAGAGAGAGAAAAAAAAGTAAAAACAAAAACAAAAACTAGCATTTAATATTTCTATTTATCATAAAACAAAGAGAAAAGAGGAAATTGAATGAGAATGAGCAAGAGGGTTTTACAATTAATCTAAGACTTTATCGTCATGTTAAAAAAATATCATAATTACATTAAAAAAAATAATTAAATAAAAATTAATTTTAGGAAAAAAAAATAATTAATTACTATACAGACTAAATTAAACACTATTTTAAAGACTAAAAAGTTTATTGATAGCTAAAATAATTTCTATTATTAATAAATAATTTTTAAATTAATATTTAATTAGATACCACGACTTTAGTTACCAACATGATGATGTTCCTTCATGATTTTCTCCAAAACATCATGAAAAGTGGAAGAAAACCCACATAAACTAATAGAGCAAATGTCATTGTTGAGAAGATTGTAAGTTTAACTACATATTGATTCAAAGATGTATTGTTCAATATTATATTGACAAATAAGTACTCCATCTAATGCAACATATGATTTCAATTGTTTTGTAGGTTTTCTTATAAGAGTAGTGTAATCGATAATCATTTGCTCCAAGTGATTGTCATGATATATTAACAACTATTTGGTGACTAAAACACCTTAGTCATCATATTGTTGAAGTTGGTGTGGGTATTTGATAGTAATTTGAGGATACCTTACAATAGGGTTCTCCACTTGTGTTTGTTTATACTCTGTCAACTACATGAGTTAGCATAAATGGTAGTTATGTTGATCTTACTACTCTAAGCCATCACGATAAAACACACATTGGTCTGTCACATGTATGGGTTGTACATTGATGACGATCTGACCCAATTATATTTATTGGTCATTAGACGAGTTCATGAGGGATTGATTCAACCATCCAAAGTATTTATTTGACATCTAATTAAATTAGAATAATGTTTGAATTAGTTCAAGATGTTGATGCTCGAGTCTTTATGCCCAATGAAAATGTGAGGTTAGTGTGATAAGTCATATGTACCTTTATTACTTGACCTATACATTTAGTATGATCTCTTTAGAATAATATACACTTTTTCTTTAATTATAAAAATGTACTGCATTTAATCTTAATTTTCATGTTAGTATTAATTATTTATGATATGAGAAAAAAATAATTGAATAAAAATATTTAAGATAAGTGAACTAATGCTAGACTAAAAGAAAATGTAATATTTGTGTTGTCATTGTTAGCCCACAACTTTACAACTAATCTTATAAAGTCAACTAGGATACTTAGAATGTGGAAGTAAATAACATAAATTTCCTTTCTACATTGCACTTGAAAATAGAAATTGACAATCAATATGTAAATGTTGTTTTACTATTATGAACCATTTAAAAACATCTTAATTATTATTATTTTTTATCTAAATTACACTAATGTAAACTTAACATCTAATTTCATTATTTCAAAATTTTAAATGAATTAATTATTTAAAAATTAGAGGATTGATAAGATGTACTTTTTCTAGAGCTATAACCAAATCAAATTCTTGGAGCCTAACATTTAAAAAGTTATATATTATTCAATATATAGTTAAATATTAGTTATGTACATAATTACTCTTAAAATATGTGACTTTTTAACTATATCTCTTTTAATATTGACTTTGAAATCAATATAAAATCTTTTATACAACTAATAATGATATTATTATAGTAATGATAGACACCTTCCTACAAAAAAGCAATTAAAGTTGGACAATTTTTTTATTCAACCTCAATGCTTACGCAATAGTGTTTAAATTCCCACATTCAAAGTAAAAAAATATATAAAGAGTCTAGTAAACAATGGAAAAAATAAAAATAAATTAAAAATAAATTAAAAAATAAAAAATATATTTATCGATCTCAAATATATTGAAATATTATATTTAAAATATTATTCACTTTAAAATTTGAAGTTGCGTCACAATTTTATTCTTAAAAAACATGTCATCGAAACAATTAATTTATATCATTTTCAATTAATCATCTCATCAATTTTAATTTACCAAATCAATCATAAAATAAATCAATATGAAGAAAAGGATGATAAAGTCATCCAATTATAAATGCAATAATTTTTTATTTCTTAAAATAGCAATGATGCAAAAAAAAAACTACTTAAAACGGCAATAAACAATACTCAATTATTTTGAGAAGATAAAAATATAATAATTTTCACAATAAAAACTATAAAAATAGAAATAATATATTTGACCTAAAATGGAAAGGATATTTTATAAATACCATAGAAGTTTAGCTTTATTATAGTGTTCCAAAATAAATACTATAGAAGACTAACATATATTGTTAGATTAATACATTAGACTATTAATGATAAAATATTATTATTTTTATAACCAAACTCTTCAAATTAAAACTACTAATTTAATACTAAACACGTTTCAAATGAAATATTTTATAATTAAAAGAAAATGCCAAAGACTCCACACATTCATGCATGTCTGTTCTTGCATTTTTATTGTATATTGTTAAATGATTCTTAGATAATACAAATATAATTGTATAAAATTTGTTGGACCACATTTTTAATTTTTCAATATAATATAGTTGTTTATGACATCAAATCTTGCATCATTCTTATTGTGTATATAACAAGATTTCATAGTGAGAATGGTGGGTGGGTTCCTATTATCTTCTTGCCCAAAGTTGGTGTGTATCTCTTATCTTTGTTAATAATAGTATTTTTTTTTTTATGTTTCTCATTTATTATTATCTATAATCCCTCTCATAAATTTATAAATTGAAGTGCTCATTTGACATGAGTTAAAACATTTATTCAAGATTTAAAAATAGCTTAATTGAGATCAAATTGATATTAATAAAATTATATATAAAAATACAAAGAAGATATATAATATCATAATTCTATAATATTAAAAATTAAAATAAAACATAAAGTTATAAGCTTTTAACATTTAAAATAAATATGAAAATTAAAATAAAATATGCTATGAATTAAAAATTCACAGATATTTATGAATATTTATTAACTAACAAGTTTATATCTAAAATGGTAAATAAATAAATATTTAGTATTTTTAAAATTTAAATAATTTATTTTCAATATTTTAAAACTTTTTTATACTAGTTTTTGGCCAATTTTTCGATCCATTGAATTTTTTAAAGTGAATTTTGTATTTTTTTTCTGACCAATTATTCTGTTCCACCATTGTTGATTCTATTCAATTTTCAGAAACAGATTATAATACAACTAGCAATTTGGTATGGTGGAACTAGTGAGATTACAATCACCCCTACATTTTGTTTTTTTAATTTTTATTTTATTTGTCTTCCTAAAAAATTTGAAATAAATATTTTACTTTTATAAAATGAGTAAATGTTAGTGTTGATTCTTACAAAATATTGTTCTTTGTTTGCATACTTTCAAAATCTACATTATAATAATATATTTGTAAGACTACAACAACTGCCATATTACAAATATAACCTCAACTGTAGTTAAAGTAGAAGTGTTTCAGAATTTGAATTACACTAACTTGAAAAAAAAAATTTATTTTATAGTAAAATATGAATTTGGTGTATGTTCTGGTGTTGATCTATCTGTTTTTGGGGTGTGTGGTTATTATATACAATCTGATTCATAATTGTTTCATTCTACCTAAGTATACAATTTGCAAATTTATATTAATTGATTCATCCATAGAGTTGATGGATCATGTTTCTTCCATTTTCATACATGTTTTGTTAATGTATTTTGTTTTCCAAATAATGCATATTAAATGTCCTTTTATGTTATTTTTTAGTATATTTTTTATTTAATTTTTTACTTTGAAACACAATAAAAATGAGATGTTTGTTATGAATTTGCAAATAAATGTTCCTTAATTTTTTATGCCCATTAAATAAAGATAGTCACAACTTTTTTAATGCTTTTACAATGTTTAAGATGAAAAAAATTAAGATTAAAATTCTCATACATTGTTTTCCTCTAGTGGTAGGTGAAAGAGACAGAACTTGCCCTTCCATTAATCTCAAATAATTAATGAACATCACAATATAATTCCAAAAAAATGATTTTAAATTTTTGAGAAATGAGAATTAAATAGAAAACTACAAAAATTAAAATATAAACTCACTTTTATAAAGTGTTTTAGTCATTGATTAAGGACTTAATAAAAGCCCTTGAATTGGACTTGTTTAACAATTTCCATAGATCCAATGCTTAATACAGAAAGCAGTTTCTGCCGCAAACCAAATCCTTATCTTGGTAGGTTTCTCTCTCTACTTTTGGTCCTCATAGAACATTCAACTGCTTCTGCAGCATGCTTAATAACCTTAGACTTCTTCAATATCAACCATTCTTAGAAAGCCACTTTGGCTGTCTTCATAATTCAGTTAAGCATGTGCCCTTATTGGGCAATCTCTCTTCTCTCTCCTATTCTTTATATCAGTAACTACTCTCTTGGCTTCTAAGGAAACCAAAGTGCACACGTTTTGCAACTTGTAATAAAGAAATATCTTGTGGACCTATCACTGCTTCATATGGCACTCTTCTATAAATTGAGCCTCAAACTTGCTGCTTATGATAATTTATGAAGATTTCTTGTTTCTCTTAATTGACTGAGAGCAGGATGGAGTCTTGTGGTACTATGTGCTTGTGTTTGGTCTTACTTCATATTTTCCTGTGCTTTGTGTCAACACAATCAGCACCAGAAAGTGCCACTGTGACACAGGTTCCTGGCTTCAGTGGGACTCTACCTTCCAAGCACTATGCTGGGTGAGGAGTGCTGTTATTTTCTCTAAAAATGTCTTTTTGTTTTCTGAAATGTTGACCCTTTGGGAAATCAGTGTTGTTGACCCTTTCAAGTTTTTGGATTGTTGAAGGTATGTGACAGTGGGTGAGAATCATGGGAAGAACTTGTTTTACTATTTTGTTGAATCACAGGGTAAACCTTCTGAGGACCCTGTGGTTTTGTGGCTTAATGGGGGACCTGGCTGCTCTAGTTTTGATGGATTCGTATATGAGCATGGTAATTAATTGTTCACTTTCTACACTGCCCTTTTTTTCATTTGACAGAGTTTAGGAAGTACATTAGGAATTTTGACCTAGACATGATTAACAATTACTCACACCGTAGTGTTTTCTTCACACCAATTGTAGTTGGGCCTAGTGAGGCCAATCCCTGACAATTTGATGAATCAAGGTTTTGAATCCTTGCCAGGAGAGGTTTCACATTTAGTGTCTGACTGTGTTTCAAACATCATTATCTCTGAAGAAAGACACTTATGTGAAACAAGAAAAACACATTTTTTAATGATTAGCTTGTACTCAATACACTTTCTTCTAAGTAGATTTGATGGCTGTTCTAATAGGCCTTCAGCTGAAAATATGGTTCCGGTAGAGGTATTTGTTGTCCCTTTATGGATCATGTGACAAGTAATTATGTGTTTCAGGTCCTTTTAATTTTGAGGCAGCGAAGACAAAGGGGGGTCTTCCCACACTACACCTCAATCCATACAGCTGGTCAAAGGTCTGTACTCCATAAACAGTGTGGAGTTTAGATGGGGAAGAATGATGGTTTATTGTGTTGCAGTTATGTTTTGGGTTCAGTCTCTGTGTAATTCATCAATCATTCAGTGGTTGTGTTTTCTTGTGATCAATTCTGTGTTGCATTATAGGTTTCCAGTGTTATATATTTGGATTCTCCTGCTGGTGTGGGGTTTTCATACTCAAAGAATGCAACTGATTACATAACTGGAGACACAAAGACTGCCTCTGATTCACATGACTTTCTCCTTAAGGTAATTAAGGAAACAACTGGGAGATACTGAGTAAATATTTGAATCAAGAAGTTTGTGTTCAGCACAATTCTCTAACATATACCTTTTTGTGTGTTTTAAAAAACAGTGGTTTGAACTATACCCTGAGTTCCTTTCCAACCCGTTCTTCATTGCTGGAGAGTCCTATGCAGGAGTGTATGTGCCTACTCTTGCTTCTGAAGTTGTGAAAGGTAGTAGTAGTAAGTTGTGTTCTTAAAGTTTTGAATGATAGAGTCAGAAATAAGATGCAGTTTCTTGATCTTCCACAGGAATTGAGGCTGGTGTGGAGCCCAAGCTAAATTTCAAGGTTTTTATCTTTAATTGCTCAATTTATGTTTTCAAACCTGTGGATGCAATCTCATGGTCATTGTGTGCAGGGTTACATGGTTGGAAATGGTGTCACAGATGAACAATTTGATGGCAATGCTCTTATTCCATTTGTATATGGGATGGGACTTATCTCAGATGACCTGTTCAAGGTGAAAATTAATCCCTCATTATATCAAAGGTCTCCATTAACAGATCATTATACTAATTGATTCTTTGTTTTATAAAATATGTAAATTTGATGATGGGGGACTAAAACACGCTTAGTCACACCCAGCACGATGTGGGACTAAAGCTTGCTATGCTTTGTTGTCATCTACATATGTTTCATTTAATCAGTGGTACTATCTGCAGGAGGTGAACAGTGAGTGCAACGGGAATTTTTATAATCCAACCAATGAAACTTGTTTTATCAAGCTTGCAAAAGTTGATAAGGTGATTTAACTTTATATAAATGATTGGCAAGAAATGAGCTAAGTGAATTTGGAACTCATTGATGATTCTTGTTGTTTTAGTTGGTTGATGGGATAAACATTTACAACATCCTAGAACCATGCTATCATGCCACAGAGGCAGTGAATATTACAGAATCCTATATTAGGTTGCCATCTAGCTTCCGGAAGTTGGGTGAGACTGAAAAACCTTTCCCAGTGAGGAAAAGAATGTTCGGTCGTGCTTGGCCGCTAAGAGCACCTGTGAGAGATGGAATTGTACCAACTTGGCCACAGCTGATGGATTTGCAGCTTTCTCCACCATGCACGGTAGGTTCCATCACTGCTATCTAAGTATCTATTTTTACCATTCAATATCTACTTACCAACTACCAAATGGTTTTAATTTTGCTTGACTATTTCATGAAGTTCATGGCCACTTGTACACACCTCAGAACTGTTGATTCCTTCCTGCCAAAATCAAAATAGAACTTGTAATTCTTTCATCTTTAAAATAACTAGTGGTGATTTCTGAATTAGAAATTGATGAAAAATAGTCCTGAAAAAGAGAATGTGCCAAACTTAGTTAGAGAAACTCTTAAAAGTGTCCTCTATATTGTTCTAAAGATTATATATTTGAAGTAATGCTTGTTTCTCAATTCAGACTAGAAATAAGCGATACTGGAAAGATTTCTAACAAATAAGGATATGCCAGATTCCATTGGCACATATGGAGTTCACAGAAAACTAAGCTTTACCTTCTAAAAGTCATTACTATTGAGGGCTTTCACTATCTGAAGTTATTGTTCATTCCCTACCAAAAATCAAAGCTATTATATTTCTGACAACAATTTGTTTCATTCTTGTGTCATTTGTTGTGATTTGGTTTAGAAGTAAAGAACTAGCTTGTGACAAAATATTTCAATGTTGAAGGGGCAATATTGTTGTCAGTCTGTCTTATGCTATCATATCTGCTTCGGTCAAAATGTTCCTGGGGTCTACATTCATGTTATAATTGGCATCATTTTTAGTGTATCAACTTTTCATTGAATGTTTTAGCTAGTAGTAACAAGATGTAATATTATCTTTAGGACGATGAGGTTGCAAACGCATGGTTGAACGATGAAGCAGTCAGGACAGCAATTCATGCAGCACAGGTGATGTTTCTTGTAAGAATCCCATACTTTAGATATGAAAACACTAAATTGTGATCTTTCTGATGAAACAGAAAAGTGAAGTCAGTAGTTGGGATATATGCACAGACAGAATTACCTTTGATCATGATGCTGGGAGCATGATCAACTACCACAAGAACTTAACTTCCAAAGGTTATAGAGCCCTTATATTCAGGTGAATTTCCACATAACATTTTTTATATTTTGGTAACTGAGAATATTCCATTGCTATAGATTTAGGCAATTCACTGTTCCAGTTGATTGTATGAAAGCAAATTTGGACACCTTTTCAGATGCAATAGTCCCTGTTGTTTTCTGCCAATGTTTGACCACTGAAAAGGAAAATACATAGGTGAACATGTTTTAGAATAGCCACTGGAGAGTGTTGTTGAATCACCGTTTACTTTATTTGAATGTCAAAAAATGTGCTGCTAAATTCTAATCAGTTTCACAAAGCTGTATGCTTGTTCTATTTATTGTTTTCCTCTCTGTCTAATTTGTACAATGAGTTTTGAGGTTTATGCCATGGAATATGTCAAAAGAAGTACATTGTTAGATTCTTTAACATTTTAGATTTCAGTCATTGCAGAACTGCAGGAATCAAGTGTATTTAAGGGTTTGAACATATAGAACGAAAACTGTCTTTCTGGAAAATACCATACTAAAATTCTATGCTATTTCCTCCATTTTGAGAAAATAGGGTCTGAAAAGGTTGAATGAAAACTTTTAAAGATGTCAAAATAACTAAGGCTCTCTAATGTTATGAGACTGATTATGACTGACACTGCTAGTATCTACTTTCTTAATTCTTGTCACAGTTCATTGCATGTCTACTTATTTTAGCTGTTATCTTTGGTAAATGCTTCATGGTGTTAATCTGTAGAAAATTTAATAGTTCCATGTTTCTGGCAGTGGTGATCATGACATGTGTGTACCATATACGGGGAGTCAGGCCTGGACAAGATCGATTGGATACAAGATTGTTGATGAATGGAGGCCATGGTCTTCCAATGGTCAAGTTGCTGGGTATTTCCTTGTTCCATTTCCCTGTTGTCTTCTCCCTACTTGATAAATCATAAAATATTTGAAGTTAAATGGAAGAAACAACCTTTTTGAAACAAGCAACATTTATCATTTTAAAAATGCAAGAATACAAAACATGTTTGATCAAAAGTACAAAAGATAAAACCTCTAATTGCTTATCTTGATTGGTTGCAGGTATACACAAGGATATGACAAAAATCTTACTTTTCTGACCATAAAGGTTTGTACATACATAACATATAAAACAAGAGAAGTGAGATAACCTTGCCCATGCTTAGGATCAAGATAACATGTGTTACCTCTCACCTGCAATTCCTCTTTATGAATACATAAACCCACTTGTCCCATAAACAATAAATTTTTATCATACAACCATATTTAGATGATTAGTTTTCAATTCATGATAAGTGTTGATGCATACAAATTTCTGATCAACTCATGATGAGAAGAAATTATGAAAGGGTCTTACTAAATAATAAATAGGACTTATTAAGACAGATAATGTCATGACACATTTTTAATTATAGACTTCAAAGTATGTAATCGTTTTATTGTTGATTGAGTTGTTGTTTATAATATTTGGTTACTTTTGGTGCAGGGATCTGGGCATACTGTTCCTGAATATAAACCAGTAGAGGCATTGGACTTTTACAAACGCTTTTTGGCTGGAATTCCAATCTGAGAAAGAAACAAGAAACAGAGAGGAGATGGAACAATGGTGCTTCTGATCTTCTATAAAATTTATTATTAATAATAATGATGATTTCTGGATCTCTGCTGTCAGATTTATACATGTATTCTATGTTTATATCAGTAATATTAAACTAGACTAGATGTTATATGTAGAAGTCTTTCATAATTTTGGAATATTGTAGGAATTATATTAAAAGAACTTGTAATAAAAATGGTAAATTATACTAATGGATCCATGTGAACAAGTCTCATGCAAGTTACATGATACATTAGTTGGGTTAAACCAATTTAAAAATTAGTTTGGATGCAAATTTTTAATAAGATAATTTATTTTTATTGAGAATTTAAAATATTTTATTATAAAATGTTATTAAGATAAGAAATTGTTTGAAACAAGAACTATGTATGGTGTTGTTTATGTCATGATTAATTCAAGATTGTTTAAGAAAAAGGGAGATAGAAGAAGGTGACTTAGGAGTTTGAACTTTATGACATTCCATTAATCAATGAAGAGCTATAATCACTAAAAAAAATTATTAAATAAAAATTAAATTTAAAGATAAAAAATAATTAGTCACTATATTGATAAAATTAGAAATTATTTTATAAACTAAAAAAATTATTAGTATCGAAAATAGTTTTTATTATTAATAAAAATTTATAAAATAATTTCTAAATTATTATCTCACTATTAGTTACTAGGGTTTTAACTATTAATTACTTATATTTTAAATTAGTGTTAAATTAGTCTCTGTTTAACTACTTAAACACTAATTTAAAATATAAAATATTAGTATCTAAAATTTTAGTAGCTAATTTAGATATTAATTTATAAACTATTTTATAAAATTTTATTAATAATAGAAATTATATTAGATATTAATAATTTTTTAGTCTCTAAATTAATATATAATTTAATTAATATATTGATTAATTATTTTTTGTCTCTAAATTTGTTTACTATATAATTATTTTGTTGTAATGAATTCCCAGTTTATATTTAGAGATTATTTTTCCATTAATATAGGTTATAATTATTTTTAGTTGATTTTAATTAAATTTTTCTAATTTTCAATATAATATTTTATTTGACAGATGGTAGCTCATCTTTTTTAATTTACAAATTGCATAATTATTTTTTATGAATTTCTTCAGTGTTATTTTTTTTCTAACACTTTTCTAATGTTAAAAGCGATTTTTTTTTACTAACCTTTTCTAGAATTGTTTCTTTCCCTATCTCAAGAGAAACAATTTTGTAGCCAATTTCACTCTTTACCAACTTTAGGTAAATTCTCTTTTTTTTTTTTTTTTTTACTGATTTTGACTTGAAAATAATTTTAATTAAGATAAAAAAATATCATCAATTAATATTTTTAAACTTTTACATACTTTTTTAATGTTAAAACAATTTTGCTTTTAACAAATTGAGTGTATTAGAAATTTTTGGAAATTGTTGAGAAAAATTGATTCTAAAATGAAAATAAAGAATAAATCATAAAATACGTTTTTTTTTTTCAAAATAACACGCTTTAACTTTTTTTTACCAATTAGTTTATTGTACATTTCAAAATTCGATACTTGATTGGATGTAACATTCTTAGAAAACTATTTTAGAATTCGATTACTGAGGAATCGAATTTTGAACTGGATTTTAATTTCTTTTTTTTATTCTTCATTCATTTCTTTTGTTTTTTTATTAAAAAATTAAGAGAAGAGAATTTTAACATAAAAAATAAATATTTTAAATAAAATTGTAAAAAGTGATATATTAAGAAAATAAAATTTTATAAAGGTAATTATATCGAGAAGTAATATTTTAGAAAAATAAATATATATAAAAAATAATTTGAAAAACTTATTATATTAAGAAATAATTATTTAAAAAATATTATAATTCAAGAAAAAATTGTTTGGAAAAATAATTAATTTAAGAATTAGTTAATTCAACAATTAAAAATGTGAAAGTTTAAGTTTTTAGAAAATTAAATATTTAGAGAAGTGATTATTTAGTTTTGTATTTAATTAAAAAAATATAATACTAATAGTTGTTTATTTATACATAAAATAAAAATTAATTAAATGTAAATGTAAAAATTAATCTTATATTAAATGCATTCTGTGAATTTTCAATTTTCTATTTATACAATTTTAAATTTATTTTTAATCGTAGACATAATTATCAAAATAATTACGATAATAACAACAGGGATAAAAAAAAAGGAAATAATGTTCTTTATAAAATAATTATTTTCATAAATTATATAATTTCTTTAATTAATTATTTTCAAAAATAATAATTCATTTATAAATATTTTAATTATTATATTTATTACTCACAAATCAAGAACTTAAATTATATAAAATACTTTCCACTACTGTTAAAAAAAAAAAAAAACTGTTTCCTTTTTCTAATGAAATAATACATTTCAAAAAAATATAATTTTTTTCCCATTGTTTTTAAATAAAAAAGTAAACTAGAATCCTATATAACTAATTTTCTTGTAAAATTATACTCATTCACATTTAGAATTTGGTTGTCCGAAAATCTAATTCACAATTACTTAATAAATTATTATAATAAAATATGTTATTTGAATAATAATTCTTTAAGACGGTATTTTATTAGAGTAAAAAGATATAAAATTCTTCCTACACCCAACATTCTTTACCTACACCCAACACAATTTTAAAATTCTAAAAATTTCTTTATTTCAAAAATAAAATATAAAATTGAAAATAATACATTCTGAAAAAGTAGATCTGGAAGAGATTATTATGTTTTAGAAATAAAAATACAGAAACAAAATTAAAATCTTATTTTTGAAATTGAAAATAATACATTTAAAAAAATAGATCTAGAAAAGACTATTGTGTTTCGGAAAAAAAAATCAAAAACCCAGTTTGGATAAGAAAATCCACAATACAAAAAATTTGTTCAGAAAAAATAATCCGAAAACATATTCCAAAAACGAGGTCTTGTATTTTTATATGTACACTATTGCCTAAGAAGTTTGCTACATTGGAAAAAGTTCCAAAACACTTCATAATAAAAATTTTGATCACAAAAACGAAAATGTTTAAAATGTTTTAGGAAATGTTGTTTTGAGAATCGTAATGAAAACTTAAAATTTAAAAGAAACTAGTTGGTGCCATTTTCTTAGTCACAAGAAAACCTTATGGTGAAGACAAAAGTAAGGTATCAGATGCCATGTTACTAACAAGAAGGCAAGTATTTGTATTGAACACAACTAAACCAGCACCATAATTTGATTACTATGGCTCATGCAGATGCTGTTATTGCAGATTTTTGTTAGAGACAAAGAGGAAGAAACACCAACAAAGTAAGAAGGAAGTATGAGTATGGATGAAATGCCAAAAATGGCTTCAAGTAGTGTGCCCAGAAGGCACTCTTCTTCAGTCACAACCAAAATTGTTAATAACTTCAATCCTATATGCCAAGCTACCCAACAATTAACTCTCAAGGGGAAGTTCACGATCACACACAACCAAAGCAAATCCATACCTGGAAAGTTAATTTCTGTTCAGATTTATAGTGGGACCGATGTTGACCCTGGTAAGTACACACCTTTCTATAGACATAACATTGGTTTTTCAAAAGAAATAGTCTTTTAGAAAAGAGTTTTTGGAAATAAGCAAGTATTAATCCAAAAATGATGAACAAATTGTGTTATAGGGTGTGTTGGGAGGAAACTTTGACTTGTATACATCAGTAAATTTCAAAATGATCATTTTGTATATGAAGATTGGTAGGAGAGAAGGTTGCATCATGCTTGTCTAGATCCATCCCTCTAGCTCTTGAAAGTGAAGGAAAAATTCATGATATTTAGAGAGACAAAAATGTATGAAGAAACCATCTTGATGAGAGGGGCTATATATAGAAAACATGAATACTGGATGAGAAACAAATTAAAAGCTGATGAGAAATAGAAGGATGAGAAATAGTTAAACTGTTTTTGCTTTATAAGAACTTGTTTAAATTGCATGGTTTACTATATTTGCAAGATATGTTTTAATAAAGGGAACATATTGTGTTTCCAACTTTGTGTTGCACTGGACAGAGACTGGTAAAGGGAAATTGAGCGAGAAAGCATATTTCAAACAAGGAGAGAGCATGAAACACAGCCATGATGCACAAACCATGATATATAAAATTAAGATACATGTTGACTCAAATTTTGGAACTCCAAGAGCTTTTGCTATTCAAAACAAGTACAAGAAGAAGTTCTTCCTTCAGTCTGCATCTATTGAGACTTCTAGCAACCGCATCATTCATTATGATATCAATTCATGGATATATCCAATAAAGAAGACCAAATCTGATAGACTCTTCTTCTCAAATAGAGTATGTTCTATATTATTTTCTCTTTAGGCTAATCATTTGGATCATATAAGTGACACTACATAGGAACTAGTCCCTATTTTCTCTTTTGAAAAGAAGACCTTGACCTTTTTTTTTCTTTATATGCCCTTTTTAGTACATATAGGTCCTGCTATTACTAAGGGTGTGTTGATTTATATTTTCAATATTTTTTTAGTATTCAAGATGTAACTAAACAAGTTGCTACACAGTTGGTCAAAGGTGTTAGGCAAAGAGCAGGGTATGGAGTTGAGTAAGAGATTGAACAAGATGACAACAAAACAACATGAGAAAATATTTCCCAATTGTTTCTGTTTTTTGGTTTTTAAACTCTTTGTTGGGAACTATTTTCAAAACATAATAGATTTTCAATGAAATATTAATTGCTAAGTAGTGTGAAGTTGTTGCAGAAAACAGTTTTTAGGTCCTAAGTGTTTCTGGAGAAACTTATCTGAATAGGTCCTAAGTTTCTAAAGTTTTATTGTCCACAAAAAGTCTTGTAGTGACTAAAACATATTTTTTCATGCAAGGACTGATTCTTAAATGAGTGTCAGTTGTAGGACCAAATGATTAGTTTAATCTTCTTTTCCTATTATATTGGAAATGAAAATTTTATGTTACATGAAAGTGCATAACTATGTGGTTATGACAGTGTTTTCTTCCAAGTCAGACGCCAAGAGCATTAGTGGAACTAAGAAAGGAAGAGCTTGATATATTGAGGGGTAACGGAATGGGAGAAAGAAAGGAATGGGATAGAATCTATGACTATGACTACTATAATGATCTTGGTGATCCTGAAAAAGGTCCTGAACACCTTAGACCAGTCCTTGGTGGCTCAAAGTTGTTTCCATATCCTCGTAGAGGAAGAACAGGTCGAAAACTGAGTGCAGCAGGTACTTACTTTACTTTCCCCTTAGATTCAGTTCAAGGTAGAAATCTAAATTGGCATGAACCAGTAGAATTGCAGCTAAATAACATGCTTTAATACCCTTGGTTTAAGGTTGGTTAAGCCTAACAAGGTACTGTTAAATCAAGGATGGATGCACCCTTACTTCATTACTGAATAGAACATCACTAAAAAGGAGTTAAATCCTCAGAAAATATGTTTGTTTTACAGGCTAGTCTTAACATTTCAAACATTTCAAGTTTCATTAGCTTTGGTACTTTTGCCTTTGCATCTGTGATTGGAGGACCTCAGTAGAAAATGAACCTAAGTAAGAATATAGTCCTTTGAAATTTAAGAGTATGTGTTACACTGTGTCTGCAATATATAGACTAGCAGCTTTTTGAGTTGATTCTGATTCCTATTTTCATGTGTCTATGGGAAAATTTTAGGTCCATCAAGTGAGAGCCGGCCACAACCAATGAACTTTGGCATATATGTCCCATCAGATGAGAGATTTTCCCCTAATAAATTGAAGGAGTTGAAATCAAATTGTTTCCATGCTATGGTACATTTTTTGTCACCAAAAGCAGAATTATTACCACAGAGAAATTCTGCAAACTTTCAATCATTCGAAGAGTTACTTGACATGTTTTCTAGCAATAGGAGCCAAACAATTGAGGGATGGATGAAAGACAACTTAAAGAAACTGATACCTTTTGCATACTTGAAGGAAATAACTATTGCAAACAAGGAAAATCGTGGACAATTGCCTATCCCTCAAATCATATCCGGTAAAGATATCTTGATACCATTTATTTGTATATAATATTTCAGTTAGTTGGTTACAATGTCAGTTGATTTAGGAGATCAGTTGTGCAGTAAATAAATCATAGATTGAAAGGCAACACATTAGGAAATCTTTAACCAAGTTAAATTTCAAGAGTTCTCTCCTTATAATGAATAGAATTGGTGTTTTGTCAAAGATACTACTAATTATGCTAAGTTGTTTCATGACATTGTTTTTTGTGATCTTTTGCTTTTCAGAAAATGATTGGGCTTGGAAAGATGATATGGAGTTTGGAAGACAAATGCTTGCAGGAACTCACCCCATCAGAATAGAATGCTTAACGGTACATAGTACACTTATGAACTAGGATTTAGAAACCGTCTATTATGTTATAGGATACCCTTTAAGGATAAAACCGTGACGGAGCTCCGAGTTCCAAAGTAGACAATATCACGGATGCAGTGATTGACCTTAACGATGCTATCTCAACGGATTTGAAGTCGGAACATTTATATATATATGTGTGTGTGTTTGTTAGGATTCTAATGTTGCTTTTATCTCCTTGGGAGAAAAAAAAAGGATCTTGTATGTACAGTTGTGGATACCAAAGGGTAAACATCCACAATAGACATGAAGATACATAAAAGCAAAACATTGTTTCTTACAGTGGAAACATATAATCCTTTAACTCAATTACAAATTCAGTGTCAGTGTAAAGGTTTTTTACATTGTCATCTGATTGTCATGTATGGTAAAGTTATTGATTTTATAATATTATGTAAAATTCATAGAGTGATTTTCAATTGCTTAACTGTAAAAATATTTACAGTGACAATGTATAAAAAATAAACTCTAATATCTTCTAAAATAATAGTTCAGCACTGCCCAACTTGCTCAGTTCAAGTTCTAATTGAAACAACCATTTCGTGACTTTGTCTCTTTTGACCTAATTATTGTTGGTTTCAATATTCCTTTCAGACATTCCCACCTCAAAACAAATACGGAGTACAGAGTTCAATACGGAAATCAATCATAGAACAGAAGCTAGAAGGATGGACACTTTCTCAGGCAAGTAGTCAAAGTCTTGAAGCTTTGACATTGAGAAAATACACTTTTTTTCCTTACTTCTTTTGGAAGATATTAAATAGTATTCAAGTTGTAACCTTCAAGTTTTAGTCACAATTCTTATTTACTTTTTATAACCTTTCATGAGCTTAGAAATTAGAAAATTGAAATGCAATTTGTAAAACTTAAGTTCTTTTCAAACAATAAGTATCATGGTTCAGATATTTGCCACAACAATCATTTGAAGTGTAGGTCATGATGAGATGATTAGTTAAGGAAATAGAGTCTGTGGTTGAGTTGTTCATGTTGATACTCATTCCATTCCTTAATGAAACATAGTATCATTCTATAATCTATACCATACTATTTTAAACAATACCACTACAAATGATAAACATAGTATTATTCTACTCCATACCTTTCAATCAATCCTAACACAGATTATAACTTTCTGAATGCATGTTGTATTAGAAGAAAACCTAGATACTATTGGTCCTGTAGGTACTGTTACTGATGTTCTCCAATCACATTTGAAGCTTCACCTTAGTAATATATGATGACATTTAATGGACTTATTTGTTACTCAGATTACAGAGATGAAACTCCAAATCTAATTGGAGAATACAAACAGTAACTGTAGTACTGCATATAAGTTTTGCTCATTACATTTATTGGAGTTAATAAAGCAAAAAGAAAATTAAAACAACTTGGATAAATTGACTGGTAGTTAAGGGTCATTTTTCTTCAATGGGGGTGTTATTCATTTCTTGTCCTCTTTTTCCTTATAAAATTGTGTAGGCAATGGAGCAGGGAAGAATATTCATGCTGAACCACCATGACTATCTCATTCCATATTTGAACAGAATAAACGGAAATGGGGTATGTGCTTATGCATCAAGGACCCTACTATTCTTAAGGAGTGATGGCATGCTTAAGCCATTGGCAATAGAACTTAGCTTGCCAGGGCCATCTCCTCACCTTGAAATCCATAGAGTTTTTCTTCCAGCCAAGCAGGGAACACAAGCAGCACTTTGGCTGCTTGCTAAAACTCATGTTTTAGCTAATGATGCTGTTTATCATCAACTAATTAGCCATTGGTGAGTTGAAATCTTTCTGCAATCACAGTTACTAACTCAATTTTCACTCTACATAGATTCTTAAAAATAATTTGTTTTACATCACCTTCTGTAAAATGTCAAATCATGTGACATAGAGATAAGAAAGAAAGGAAAAAGATTTTGTTTTTGATAGATTTAAGGTTAAGTGTGTAAAGAATTTAAGTGAATAATCATGTTTTAAGGCTCCTTGTTCTTTTCAGTTGTCAAAATTTAGGTGCAATAAGCCAATAAGTATCCTTTCACAGAATATTAAAATTTCTAAAATTGCAATCCTTTCCCAATTATGGTTTCTAGAATTCTTGTTCATTCTATTACGCATAAGAATAATCGCTAGTAGCCAATGAATACTTCAAGTGTGCAATGAAATTAAATAAAAGGATCCTTTGTATGTTGTGGAAGCATTTGCCTTCAAATGCAAAAGAAATATTGTTTTATTTGAGAAAATAATGAACTACAAAGAAATTCAGTAGTACACTTATTCTATTATCACGTTTTCTTTGGCATTTAAGTATTATGCAATGAAAACTTATGCAGGTTATGCACCCATGCAGTTGTTGAACCATTTATCATTGCAACCAAAAGAAGGCTAAGTGTTATGCATCCAATCCATAGGTTGTTGAATCCTCATTTCAAAGATACCATGCACATAAATGCCTTGGCAAGACTCATCCTTATAAACTCTGAAGGAATTCTTGAGAGAATATTATTTCCAGGTGAAATCTGTATGCATATCTCAAGTGACCTCTATAAAGAGTGGAGCTTCAAGGAGCAAGGACTCCCTACTGATCTACTCAAAAGGTACATCACAAACCTTCATTAAGAATTATTGGAGAACCCACGTTGACTAGAAATAAGACCAAATTATAATGTATAAATAGGTACAAACTTCACCTTACAAATTAATTTTGTGAGGTTTATAATTTTATAGCAAGAATTTAAACAAAAAAACTATGAAACCCCGAATTGTGCAGAGGAAACAGCAAATTATGACTGAGCATAGCCTACATCTAACTTTTTTAACACAAGAAAACTTTGCCCAATCTTACAAACAAAATATAAAATTGCGGAAACATTAAGTATTTTAAAGATAGTTGAAAAATCTAAATTAACAACACTCACTGTATGTGACACTAATGTACAAATCAAACCTTGTGTAAAATAAATACACAAGTTTTAGTCCTTATATATCCTTATTAGATACATTGGTCCATTTTGTTGCACTGTTTTTTCCAAGTTCTAGTCCCTATAGTATATGTTCTTTTGGGAACTAAAACTTAAGTTTCTTATATAGAAGGACTGACTCTTAAATGAGTATCACCAATAAAATCCAGATGACTCATTTAACCTAAAAGAAGCATAAAAATGTGTAAAGGAGGTTAAACTATTCACTTGGTCCCTTTAGTTGTCTCATTGTCTCTCCACTATTTCTTGTAGCAGTTCATCATCATCAAAAAGTCTTTGTAGTAGTTTTACATTGCCATTAAGTTTTCTTTGGTGCTAACAACTGGGTGAAAACTTAACTTTTATGCATAATATAGGAACTAGAACTTAAAACTAGAGTAACATGGTGAATAGTTTAATCCAGGTGGGAAAATATAGAGGTTCCATTACTTTCCCCTTCATGCATGTGCTAATCCAGTAAGAACTAATTTTGCAGGGGCATGGCTGTAGAAGATCCAGACATGAATAACCCCACAGGGATTCAGCTTCTGTTGGTGGACTATCCTTATGCCACTGATGGACTTGAAATATGGGTAGCCATCAAAGAATGGGTTAAAGACTTTTGCTCATTCTTCTACAAAGACAACGAGGCCATTGAGGGTGATGTTGAAGTGCAAGCCTGGTGGTCAGAGATCAGAACTCAAGGCCATGGTGACAAACACAATGACACAGGGTGGGACCAAATGACTACACTCTCAAACCTTGTGGAGGCACTAACAACCCTCATATGGATTGCTTCTGCCAAACATGCATCTCTAAACTATGGTCAATATGCATACAGTGGCTACCCTCCAAACCGCCCCACACTATGCAGGAAATTTATTCCTCTAGAAGGGACAGTGGAGTTTGGTGAGTTCCTCAAGGACCCAGATAAGTTTTTCCTCAAGATGCTGCCTGATAGGTTTGAGACTAGTCTTGCAGTGGCATTGGTGGATGTTCTCTCAAGGCACACTTGTGATGAGGTCTACTTGGGATGCCAGCAATCACCAGGGTGGATAGACAATGAAGTGATTCAGAATAGATTTTCTGAGTTCAAACAAGAACTAAAGGAGATTCAAGCAAGGATCATGCAAAGGAATAGGGATCCTAAGCTTAAGAATAGACGTGGCCCTGCAAACATTGAGTACACTCTTTTGTACCCTGATGCAGCAACTTCTTCTGCTTCAAAAACTGGAATCACAGGAAGGGGAATACCTAACAGCATCTCAATTTGACTTCTTGTTACAGCTTTGTGTGCGCCAAGTGTTCATTGTTGATGGATAAAACTTATATGTATTTCTTTAAACGCTTTTGGTGTTGTTATATTGAAAACTTATTAAGATCTTTGATGCAAACTTTAACTTCAGTGAAAACTCTAATTTTGATGGTAAAGCAACACTAAAAACCAATTCTGAAACCGGATCTAAGTTTTGTTTGTTGCTGATATACATTAATGTAGCAGGTTAAGGAACTAGTGGAATAATTTTAAAGTATCCATGCATATAGTGTAAGGTATCTATTTAGACATCAATAAAATTTCAAAAATATAATAAATATATAACTCTAATTTTGTAAATTCAAGTTTAGAACATTTCTGAAAACAAAAGAGAAACTAGAAGTTGCTTCTTATAGTTTACAAGTAAAAATGATATCAAATATCATTTCTTTATGGCAACTTCTATTTTTGGTACATGTGGCACATGCTTCTGTGTACATATTTCTATGTCTCATCGTTGTATTGAATTTTTGCATATTTTTTAAGTACTTAAATATCTCACAAATGCATGTAAGTGAATTATATAAAAATTTCAATATAAACACATGAAATAAATTAAAATATTTGTGCTTGATAAATAAATAAAAAATCACACAAATCTTGTGAGTTTAATGCAGGACCATGAGAGTTTTTAATTTGAGTGTAGAACTTCCCATTTAAAGCTTTTTAAACCTTTGAGAAATAAAAATATAGTCAAAGAGTAACATATTTCCTTCCATTATGTTCACAGTTAAAATTTTAGGCCAAGTAGATAAGTTCACTTACAAAAGTATTTACAATATAAAATAAAAAATTAAAATATAAAATAAATGTTAAAACTGTGAAAGACAAATTGAAAATTTAAATGAAAGAAAAGAAAAATAATGGAAAATGTAAAAGAAATAAAAGTGCAATATCAAAAGTTCAGTATGATAAAAAAATTCTCAAATTTGCAACTTTGTTTGAAGACGATTCTTATGATATACATGTCACAGATGACACTGCACCATTTATCATTAGTAATATTTATGTAATAACATTTATTTAAAATATTATAGTATATAAATTTTAAGTGTTATAGTAACATTTTTACATATAAATATCACTGTAAATAATATAAACATAACATTGTAACATTTTATAAATAAATATTATCACAAACAACATTAAACTAATATATAAATATCACTGTAAATAATATAAACATAACATTGTGATATTTTATAAATAAATGTTACTATACAAATTAATATATAGTAGTGTTTTTTAAATATTATTAAAAATTAACTTAGTAAATAGATATTACAATAAATAAATTTAAATTAATATATATTATCTTTTTTAAATATTACTAACAATTAATGTTTCTTATTAAATAAAATAAAAATATTTTTTTTTAAAAATTATTATTTCACTAAAAAGTAGTGAACATAATTAATTTGGAAAAAAAATAATTATTATATTTATTAAATCACTATTAGAAACAGTTTTTATTTATTTATTTAAGTTTGTATATTAAAAAAATTTAAAACCGTTACATTATTTTTAAAAAAAAATCATTCTTAAAGATATATTAAGACACTCTCTTTCTTCCCTCTCACAGTTTTCTTCTTCATCTCACACAGTCAGTTTCCTTTCTTCTTCCGTTTCAGAGTGAGTTTACTTCTTCCATCTACAGTTTCCTTCTTCTTCCTTCTTCTTCTCCTTCACTTTCGATTTCGTTGCTCTTTCTCACTTTCTCGCTCTCCGCTTCGTGTTACTCGTTCTCAGTCTCTGGTTCAATTGCTTCTCACTCTCAGTCTGTTCAATTCGTTCATCTCAGTATCTCGTCGCTCAAACTCAGGTAAGCTTTTCTCGCTCTCTATCTCCTGCTTGCAATTTGCATTGTTTTCAGGTACTTGAATCTAATCTCCAGGATCGCAGGCTTCAAGTTTTTCCTACAATTAGGTAAGGTCTTTTGTTTTTTATTTAATTTTCATTTTCATTTTTATTTAATTTTTAATTGATGTATAGCGTACATTTGAACTCTTAATTAGATTTTTTCAAGTGTTTGTTGTTGTTTTGCTTTTTATGATTAATTTCTGTTTGATTTTCGGATTAAACTGTTGATGATTTTTTTTTAAGTGCATCTCTCCTTGATTTGGTACAAATGTTGATTCTGATGTTGGCTAATACTAGATACATCAGTATTTAATGGCTAGAAGAATTTTGACTGCATTCAAGAATGTTTCTAGAAAGAGAAAAATATAAACAAGATGGAATTTCAAGCATAAAAATCTAACAAACTAAGAGCCAGATGGAAAATTTTCTGTTATGGCTTTGCAAAAGTCATAACAAAATTAACAAATATAACCACCAAACATGTGGACATGTTCAGCCTTATTTTTTTATTAAAATAAGTATGAAGCTGTACTAGTAATACTTTTTAAAATTGTTTTCTCGCATTTTCTTTTTGTTTCATCACATTTTCTTTATATATAATTATCTTCGAATGCAGGTTTTCATCTGCTGATTTCAATGAATTCCAAGAAATATCTGAAAAATATTGGGTTGGAAAGAGAAAACTACTACTTTTTGAAACATGTTGGGAAAGGCTTGCTGCCTATGCCTATGCCTATGCCTATGCCTTAGTCCAAAAGGGATGAGTAATAATAACCAGAAAGAGACGTAGAGTTGGATGAGGAAGCTCAAAAGCTGTGATTTGGCTGGAGGCTGAAGAATGAGGTTGCAACTGAAATAAAGGAGAAGGGTTTTGAGGTAGAATAACTATACGCTTTATAGTGAATGACTGCGTCCCATGATACATGAAGTGATCGTGAGACTCTAGTTATGGTACATGCTAGAAATCTTATGTATGTTACATTATAAAAAAAGTGACAATTTATTGATAAGGCACGTCTATATTCACTTTTAAATATTAAAAACCCATTAAAATATTAGTGTCTGTGTTGACAGATTTCTATTATTAGCTTGCTTATAAAATACTCTGAACATAAATTATTAAATTCATTTTCCAAACTTAAGTAATATGTATAATTTTCTAATCAAACAATTTAATAATATTTTTATGTTACTTTTATATTAAAAAATATTACTAAAAAAATTTAGTAATGTTTTTTAAATGATACTTTATTAAAAAAGTGCTACAGATTTTTAGTAACATTTTGTTAATGTTACTTTTTTATTAAAAAAATATTATTAAAAAGATTTAGAAAATTTTTTAAATATCATTTCTTTATAAAAAAAAAATTGTTAAAGATTTATAGTAATATTTTTATAATGTTTTTTTTTTAAAATATTACTAAAAAATTTAGTGATATTTTTAAAATCTTATTTATTAAAAAAGTTATTAAAGATTTTTAGTAATATTTTTATAATGTTACTATTTTATTAAAAAATATTACTTAAAAAATTTAATAATATTTTTAAAACGTTACCTATTTATTAAATAAATGTTACAAAAAATAATTAGTAACATTTTTAATTATTTTTTTATTAAATAAATGTTACCAAAAATATTTAGTGATATTTTTATAAATGTTAATATTGATATTTAAAAATGTTATTAATAGTCTTTAGTGACATTGACAATAATAACATATGAAAAAATGTTACTAATAACATTTTGTTCGATTTAGTAATATTTTTTTGATGTTACTAATTATTATATATCTAGTAGGTGATGTTGAATGGATTTAGGGTATTCATTTCACATTACTCCTAATCATTTGTGGTTCCAAAAGTTTATAAAACTTGAAAGAGAATTTGTTCTCCTTAGATAACGAGTCTTGTATAACCACTTGTATCGGTACCTTAAAGTTCAAATAAATTGTATGATGAAATTAAAAAGTTGCTAGACGAAGTTAGGTAGTGCTTAAATTGAAAAGTAATATGATATCCCTTGGTGAACTTGAAAAGAAGATTCAAAGGTGATGAGGAGATGCATGGTTGTGATGAAGGGTGTAAGGAGGAATGATGTGATGCATTGGAAGGTGTTGTAGTAATTGGTTCAACATCTATTGTTGAGCATATCACTTTGTCAAACAAACTTATGCAGTGAAAAATCGATAAATTAAATTTTTTTGAATACTATGTTTGTGTCAAAGGTTGTAGGGCCAAATTGAGCATTGGGTAGCAAAATATGAAGGGGATTTTGGACTATGTTCACGCTGATATCTTGGAACCATTTGTTACTTCATCATACTCTATTGCAAGGTACTTTCGGTCAATAGTGGACTATTTGAGGAAGCTATGAATTTACCCCTAAAAGATCAAAGATGAAACATTTGAGAACTTCAAAGTTAGGAGCATCAAGTGGAGAACTAAATTGGTAAGACAGTGAAGAGGTTCATAATGGATAATGGTCTTGAATTTTGTTCAGAATTATTTAAGAACTTTTGTAAGCAAAATACATGGCAAGGCATTAGACGATGGCTGAGACTTCTCAACAGGATGACTTAGCGGAAAGGTTTAATAGGACAATTTAAGAAAGAGTGTGATAAACAAAGGTATAATATGTTATTGAGTGTTGGAGTTGAACCTAAAGCTTTGATATTACTTGATGCGTTCTTTGGAAGGTGGGTGGATCTATCAACTAAATAAGGTGTGGAAAGTCATTCTCCATGGAAGATATATTAAGGTTGTGACAACCATGAAGCACACAAGCAAAAACAAAAGCAAAGTTGGAAATGAAAGTAGAAAATGGATTAGAATAGAAAAGGAAAATAGTTGTCACCTTTGAATAGATTTTCAAAGGATAAGTATAAGGAGGATTCGTCACTTAAAGAGCTCTCCAAGATAAGAAACAAGACAAGAGTTTCACACTCTCAAGATACTCAAAATATTCTCACAAAGCTTATTTGCATTCCATATTCAAGTGTAGTTTACAAGAAAATCTTTGACCTTATTTATGAATGAAATTTTGGCCAAGAAGAATGAAAAGGGGTTTCAAGCAATATGATAATAAGAAAATGAATCTTTAAGTGTCAACACAAAAATGATTACATCTAGTGTGAGCACAAGCCTAATGTGATGCTTAAGCTAATAATTACATAGTAATCTTGTGATTAACACAAAATTAACTTCTTAATCTTCGTTTAGCCCATGGAGAAGCCTTGAAAGGTGGAGAGGCACATGGAGTATTCTTGAAAAATGGAGAGACATGTAAAGTAGTTATAACCTTCACAAACACTTGAAAGTGACATGTAGTTGCAACTTAACACATGGCTTTGAAAGTGACATGTTGAAGTTAGAAACACTTCATGTGTATACTCTACTCCCTTGGCTGTCTAAGATTTCAAAAGTAGTTACAACAATCATATGCATTTGAAAGTAACATGTGAAAGTAGTTACAATCATCACGTCTGCTTGAAAGTGACATGTGAAGATAATTACAACTATTCACATGTGCTTGCAAATAAGACATTGAAGGTAGCTTATCCCTATACATGTAATTTTAAGGTATTATAGAATATTTTTTTTATGCTTTTGTTCTTTTCTTGCCATGTTTCTTGTCTGCATTCTTAAGTCTTCTTGTAGTCCATTTCTCCTTTTTTTCATTAGATTCCTCTTTAATTCTAATCACATCAATTAGGCAAGGAAAACTAAAAGCAAGGATTTTTAAATGCTTATAAGACAAACCGTTTGACTTTTTACAATATGATGATTTACACAATCTGATAGAAGAATAACCAGCAGTGACAGTGAAGGACGATAAGTTGATAATGGTTATAGTATAGTGAGTTGTAGAATGATAAATGTTGAATAGTGCTATATTTTTATCCTAATAATAGCTTGTATTTAAGCACTTATTTTGCTTTTTGGTTCAAATTTATTTTTATTACTTCTATTGTTATTTTACATTTTTCTTTGTTTGTTCTCTTTTCGGGAAAGGAAAATGATTTTCATTCAAGCAAGGTGGATCACTTTGAGGGAAAAAAAACACTGGAAAGCCAAGAATTTTTTATCCAAATGTTAAACCTCTTTCATTTTATTTATTCAAATGCTAAAATGTTGATTTTAGTTTATGAAAACATTCGGTTTTTATCTTCTTCCATCAATGAAAGTGTGAGCTTTCTGTTTCCAAAGGAGAAGAAGATAGCAAGTGAGCACCACTTTTTTGTAGCTTACAAATGGTTGTGAAATGCTAATATGTTATAGCTTTCCAAGTAAATTGCTGAACAGGAACAAGAAGTGTTGCATATTTGAAAATATGTCTCTTGGGATATATAAAATCACTTTGCCATAGAATTTTTAGTGTGGTAAATTCCCTACGAAGAAAATTCCACCAAACTTCAGAAATCTGATTCTGGTATATGAAACTACAGAGTTCAATATGGATCATGACTATTGTTGTCAATGTTCATCAAAGAAAAGTACAAACATAGCATGAGAATATGAACACAAATACTATTCAGCCATACAATAAAAACAAAGCATTGATCATGAAATTGAGTAACTAAAATTTCTTCAAAACATAACAGCAAATACCAAACTTTACTTTTGGTCATTAAGCAATCACACTACTAAGACAAGGTAAAAAGAGTCAAACATAATTATGATGCATAGTATATAGCAACAAACAAACCTCAATTAAAACATTTAAAACTATGGAGAAGCTTAGTTTGATGGGAAGGAAGAACTGAGGAAGTCCTCATCCTCACAGTGCAAGTTGTTGGACTCCATAAGAAATTCAATTCCCCCACTGTTGAATTTCAGAAGAAAAGCCAATCTGATGAGCTCAGAAAGTTCAGGAACATGATCATGATTCTCGCGCAAAACACCCTCTGATATGGCTTCCGAGAAATATGTAGCATACTTTATCAAACTTGCATCTTCACTTTGCCAGTTCATTTGGGTGAAAAACTTGGAACTTTGTCTTTGCCACCGTACCATTCTGTTTGTCTTTTTGGTAATGATGTCCCCTGATGATAGCTTCAAATTGTAACTTGCAGTGACTGGACCCTCTGTCTCAAAGAAACTCAAGTTGAGCAGATCTTGAACAGCTTCATGCCTCTTGGTCGGTTCCATTTTTAGGCTAGAACTTGAAAGGAAACCAAGAATAAGCTTAGCCAACACCTTTACATTACAAATATTACCAGGATCAACCTGTTTGAGTTCAACACCGTTGATCAAGGATGACTCTTCCATGCATACAGATTCAGAGATATTTCGAGCACCAATTTTTCTGTAAATGTCAAACAACTCACTCCGGGTCAATGGTGCCAAGTTCTGAGGAAACCAGACAAAGACTTTCTCATGTTCAAAAAGTTTCTTCAGATGAAGGTTATCAGGAATGAAAACATCATTCTTATCTAACAAAAATATTTCATTGTTGCCAGATAATGCAGGTAGTTTCACCAAGCAATCAGTAAGTTTCTTCTCAGATCTTGTGGTCAAATGCTTCAACATAAAACTCCAGAACTTAGAACACTGGTCATGTGACAACTGTTCTACTGAACTCTCCCAATCATTCCAAATATTGATATAATCATCAAGGGAGGGCCTGTTCCGGACTTGCAAGGCAAAGGAGAAAAATGGAAGAATATTCTCATCATACTCATCTTCCAATACATAAAATTCTGAACCAAAAAGATTATCCTGGTCATGTATGACACATTGTTCAGAATAGACCCACTCCGCACTTTCTTGAATCCAAATCTTTCTGGCAGCTTTATCCTCACATTTCCACTTGTGTTCACTCAAGTACCTATACACATGCACAAGGTTGTGGTAATCAGACAGAATGAATCATAGATATGATCAAAAGCTTAAAATTTTGAAATAAAGGGAGAAAAGAGGAATAATCTTCTTGAGAGAAAAAGGATGTACCCATATATTTTCACAATGGTGTCATAATCAGAGAGAAAGTCAAGGTGACTAGAAAGCAAGAGGCACCCTTTCTCAACGTCAATGGTAACTCCAATTGCTTTGAGTTCTTTCTTGTAAGATGCAATTTCAGGTCCATAAAACTTCTCATCAATGAAAGGCCCATCTGTTGGCTTGAGGTACTTATTCCACTTGGAATCAAATAACAAACACTTATCTGGAGACCTATATCCAGCATGTGTCTTCAACCAATTTATAGACAATTTTTTCTTGAAGTCATCTTCAATGGTGACAACACCCCCTTTCATTTGAACACGGATGCATTCCAGCAAGGAAAAAACACTTTCAGGAGTAATGGTTGAGGGATCTGAAGGAAAATTCAAACATTTGGGCACAAACCTCCACCCTTCTTTTACTTCAGTAACAACACCAATGCTCTTCAGCTCTTCCCTGTATTCATGTATTCCCTCACCATAGCATTTGTCACTGTCATCAATGAAAGGGAGACGAGCTATTGAAGAGACAGCTTTCCACTCTGGACCATATAAAATGCATTTTCCTGGACACCTATAACCACCAACCCTTGTTTGCAACCACTTCTCAGTATGTATTATTCTAGAAAATTTTGAAGGGAATTCGTATTGAATTCCCTTCAACAGCCTGCAACATGAAAGAAATGACTTAACATGATGTTGGTTAAAGGAAGCTTGTGATGCCTTCTGTTTGAAGAGATGAGCAAACTTTTCGATAGCCTCCTCAAAGTCAACCACCACACCTATTTGTTTCAATTCATCCTTGAAAGTGAAAATTTTCTCTCCATAGAATTGATGATCTATTATAGGAAGACCATTGAATACCTCCAAAATGCAGCCCCATAGAGGATCATGCAAGAAACATTCACCAGGAGTTTTGAAACCCGTCTTTGTCTTCAAGAAGCATGGTACCTTCTTGAGTAAACTTATGAGTTCACGAGACGCACGCGAGAATTGTATACATTCCATTATCAAAAGAACAGCCTCAGCTGTCAAATTGGCCAAATCTGAGGGTGATTTTAAGTGGTCAATGACAACTTGATAGTTTTTATTAAAGCCAACTACCACACCCAACAACCCAAGCACCTCTTTAAATTTGTATATGTCCTCACCAAAATAAGCCTTATCAATGAAAGGAATAGAACTAATTTGAGATGCAACTAGCCATCCTGAATCATACAATACAGATCTTACCGGAGACCTTAGACCATGAGATGTCCGTAGCCAACTTTTGTCTCTGATGCTGTTGACGAACTGGTCTAAGGGAAGATAATTTTGCCTCAAATATTGGATGAAGTCAAGCATCAAAAGAATATGATTCCTGGATAAAGTGAAAGAAGTTGCACGCGACATTAGCTCTCTCCCAATGAATCCACATGCTTCCTCACAACTGAACATCACCCCAATTGTTTTTAACTCATCCTTGTACCCTGATATTTGATTCCCATAGAAGCCCTCATCAATCAGTGGAATGTCAACAAGAACAGAACCGCTTTGCAAAATTCTTCCTAATGATGAGCCAATTAAGAATGACTTTGAAGGTGGTCTCCATTCATTGACTGTAACTTTAAGCCAGCTTCCTTCCTTTATGCATTTCAAGAACCTCTCTGGCAGATTCACACCCCTGGACTTCAGTTTTCGAATCCAATCCAAAAGCAAAAAGGCATTTTCTTTGGTAAGTGGTGTTTCTACAGCAGAAAACCCAGCATTTGGAGGATATATATTAGGTATATCAGAAGCATCAACATGATTTACCAGGAATTCTATGAGCGTCCGATACCCTGCATATTGGCCTGCACAATGCAATGGTTGCAAGTACTCCTTTCCCAGCTCCACATAATCCTCCCTTCTCCATGGATTTGATACAATCAAGTCTGCCCATTTGCTCACATTTGCAGGCACAAGAACCCCTTTTCTGTTTCTAGTCACATGTCCATAGTTGTCCACAAGTGGCATGGAACTACACAGACCTTTAACCTCACTACTTGATAAATATCTCTTCCATAGAGAGTGATATAAGAAATGGACATATTTAATGGCAAGCTTGGAGTTATTATTTATTGAACTACAAAGGAGTCGTGCAAAAGTGTACACAGTCAAAGTAGTGACACTAACTTTATTTTCTAGCCATTCCAACAATGTCTGCCTGCGGGGTGACTGTAAGATAGCATGCTGTGTGACTTGCGGCATAAAGAATTTGGAGGTTTGGCATGAAAATTCGCTGTTCCAATCAATCATCCAAGAGCAAGGACAAGACTGACTTGGATCTGCTAGGACTACTTGCTTGGCACCACGGCTGTTGCTGCATTGACTAAGAGTGAAATGGGACAGATTATCATCAGAACCCACATACTTAATTAATGGAATGTCCATCACGTTGGAGCTTTTGAATATTGACCAATTTGTGGCAATAAACAGTAAAAGCTTCAGATAAATAACTTCTGATGCTCCATCCACAAGATTAGAACTCTGGATGCACTTTGCATACCAATCCGTGCTGACTTGTTGCACCTCTAAAAAGCTGAGAATGTGATCATACTCACTTCTATCGAATGAAGAACTCAAGATTTTTCTTCCATTGTGAGATGACAGGTTATGCAAGTATACTTTTTCTTCCCGAGCCTCAGCCAAAATGTCCCAGAATTCTGGCAGTAGCCTGCTAACTTCACAAGGCTTATAGAAGTGCTTCTGCTCCTTGTATGTCTCAATAGGAATGATGTTTTCTCCAAGAACTTTTTTTTTTATTTTCTCCCTCACATGATTTAACTTTTCAAAAGGAGAACTATCAATGGGAAGGAACCTAAAGATGGGTGGCAAACTGGAGATTGGAGCTTCATCTGATCTTCCTATGATGAGCGTTCTGAATGCATCCATAAAAGCTGTTGGAACACATTCTAGTATCCCTTCATTCCACTTATTGTCCAAGAGAATTGTCTCCCTTGATGAAGCCAGAACAAAATCTGCTTGAATTATAAATGGGAAATTGGTTACCATTTCTGTAGGAAGAAATGCATAGACTCCTGGTAAGCTCCTTCCCCTATGAAGCCTCTCCTGATTTGGGAAGGCTAATGTTACAGTCCACTCCTCCACATCCATTCTCCTTTCAACCACATTTTCCAACCTCACAGGAAACTTTTGCTTCCACATATAGTAGCTGCATTCCTTTCCAGAATGACCATTTTCCTCAGCAGAGAGATGAAGTGTGTAGGATTCAGCATTCATGTTTTTCCTGGTGCAAAAGTTAATCTCGCTCGAAATGGATACAGCATTCACAGTATTCAGCTTGTGGTCCTCATTATCTTCCCTTACAGACAGGTGTCTGATTTTAGAAAGGAACAACATAACTTCTGGATGAATGTTTGAGAGCTGCTGCTTCACAGGATTGACCTTGTCTGGCTTTAGAGGTAAGATAATTGTGGTAGTTGGAAGAGAACCAGTAGCACCACCATATATCTGCTTTATGTCATGAAGGGTTGGCTTCTCCTCAACCCATTCAGGAACTATATACCCAATGTCACAGTGTGGACAAGGTTTCTCATTGAACCGTATCTGATATCCGTTGCTAAATATATAAGGATAAGCAGTGAGCAGAAATACACTCTTGAAACCAATTCCTGCAATTCAACCAAAGGAGATTTTCTGTCAAACATTTGCATGTTTTTGTTTCACATGCCTACTTCAACGCATTGTTCTTTTGTCCTTCATTTAAAAGCCTTTTGTTTTATATGAATCATCCTACTTTTATTAACATGGCCTTTCAAAAAATACAGAACATTTTACTGAATAACATGTTGAAATGTTGAGAACTATGTTATGCATAAGAAACACAGTCCCGTTTGCTAACTCAAAAGTTGTTCCTAAAACAAAGTATACCCAAAAGCACAATCGGTTCCACAAACATAGAAAAACTATAAAATCCATCGAGATTAAGTCCTAAAAATGAAAATATGTTATTTTTCTAGCTGAATGTTATGTGTGGATGAAGTGAAATGCAGTACACAAAATTATGCATAAGAAACACAGTCCGGTTAGCTAAAGCATTGTGAAATTAAGCCTTTGTTATATTTTCTTTGGTAATATCAGTTACAGAGATTCCCTTCACAAAATCAAAATTACTAGACAATGAATTGATTGAGGCTAGTTATATGTGTGCATGTATGTCCAATACAATTGATCAATGAATTTAAATACCATTAAATTATTTAATTAAGCAAGCACATTAATGCATGCCATTCTTGTAACAAAAACCACAAAAATATCTTGTTGAGACATGTAGGAGTGATAATGTACCTTTTTCACCTATGTAACCACTACTCCTACTGCCTTTCTTCGTGGACTTTCCAACACTGCAGATAGATTCAATGTTTTCAGGAGAGAAACCTTTTTCATTGTTGAAGATGAGTAAAGTGGCTGGAGCACAAGTGGCTGTTATATCTTTAGAAGTTATGACGAACTCAAGTGAAGGATTCACTCCTTCACCATACTTGTTATCTTCTGCATTCTGTGAATGTGACAAGAAATTTGTGATAGTTAGTTGAATGATACCATTGCATCCTTCTTGTTAATAGTATCAGTGAAGGCTAGAAATTATCAAGAGAAAAATGTCTTTTTTCCCACACATTTCATTCATTTCTACTGCAAAATATATAGAAAGGATTATGCAGTATAATTTTTTCCACTGTTGCAACCTCTCCACATAATTGAGATACTCACTTTTACTCAACTACTGAGTACTGTATATAATTTTGGCTTCTGAAACCAGACACATGCTCAAGTTCTATTCTTTCAACCAAAATCACACACAAGCTCAGTTAATAATTTACCATTCAAAAGTTTCATATCAAACAATTCCTTAGAGCTAAATATCTCAAATAAGTAAGATTCCTTTTATTTTACTCTTTATCACACTGTAATGAAGTCAAGAGAATTAGCTCTTAAATTTCTGATAAAGGGTAGCGCTATCTTGGAACTCTGATTTTATACTTTGTGCTTGATTTATCAATCTATCATCACTCTTACTTTCAAACCATATGGTTATTGAAAAAAGTAATGGTAATATTACATACACATAGATATTACATTTAATAGTATGTATTACTAGTCAATTATAATTATTTGTAAATTCTATCATTTAAATTTTTTTTTCTTAATTATCATTTTATCTTATTTTTCAAAAATTCAGTATGATTTCAATTTTTTTTTTAAAGTGATTCAATGTGGTTTTAATTATGTTATTACCACGTTGACTCGTTTTAAAAAAAAAGTTTGAACTAAATTGTTTTAGAAAAGTTGAGACAATCTTAAACTAATTTTAAAAGAAGGTTGGAACAAAAAATTAAACATTTTAAAATAAATTGAAACCACATTAAATTTTTTAAAATAGGGAGATAAATTGATTTTTTATCTTTAATGTAGGAATTAAAAGGATAATTAAATATTTTTTTTATTTGACCATATTTTATCACATTTTCTGTTTCATTAAACAATTAAATATTTAATGCTTAAATAAATCATAAATATATTAGAGTATCAATTGATAATTTTTCTTTCTTATATGTGAAGTATCTATTTATTCTCATTCTAAATACACACATTTTAACTCCATAAAATTCTTCACTAGATTGTCCCTAGACGTAATAAGTTTTTCTATTCCTAAAGAATCACAAGAAAATTATTTATTACAAACCAATTTTATAATTAGTAATTATAGTAATTAAATTAGAGATTATTTTGAAGACTAAAAAAATATTGATTTCTAAATTAGTTTGTATTATTGTTAAAAATTAGTATATAAGTAACTACTAAGATTTTTGGTACCAAATTTATAATTTAAAAAATTGATAGTTAATTAGATATCAATTTAGAAATCATTTAACAATAATATAAACTAATTTAAAAATTAAAAAAAAAAATTTAGTCTCTAAAATAATTTTTAATTTAGTCAATTTTTAGTGAAATATGATTAAAACCTGACTTTTAGTACGCTAAATATGATTTAAACATTTGAAATAAACAAAAAGGGATTTAAATAAAGAGTTTCTTAAAGAAGAAAATAAAGAAAAGAGAAAATGATTTTTTTTAGATGTTTTCATCAAATGAAATAAAAAACTAATTCTACAATTTACTAGAATCAGTACAAGAAACTATTTCTTACTTTTATTTGGGTTGAATAAAATTATTTAGAAAAAGTATAATTAAATATAATAAAATCAGCAAAAAAAAATTATGAAAACTTCTAAAAGAGAAATTGTAGGAATTATATTGTTATCAAAAGAAATAAAAATAATAATATGGAAAATAATAAAGTAATAGCTTCCTCCCACTTAAATTATATCAATCAATTATTACTTCATGTTTTCACTAGTAATAGCTAAGAAATATATGGAGAAGAAAATTAAAAAATATTAGAAAAGTTGTTAATAAAAATCTTTAAATTCTCAGGAGAAGAATTAACAGAACATAAAATAGGAAGAGAATAATTCCCTCCTTGATGAAATAAATAAATAAATAAATAAGTGGATCAATTAAAAATATGAAAACAATTTGATGATAATTTATGTAAAGCAGCCCACCACCTTCAAAGAAGATTTCTGGCCATCAAATAATAAGAAAAATCAATTAAATAACTTGCCATTTAGAATAAAAAACAAAGAAGAACAAACTTTTTGTATAACAAGTGAATAATACACTATTAAATATTTAATGAACTGTTAAAATATGTATGACTTATAAAACATTAAAGTAAAATACTTAGATAGAAAAAGTTATAAAAAGAATTAATTCTTTACAACTTTATCAATTAATAATTTCTCTCTTATCTATAGATTTTCTCATTCCAAATGCATGCAAACACCCAATGAAGTATGCTATGAAAAACATTATTAGGGTAAAAAAAATGTCTAAAACAAGCTATGATTGCACTATTAGATAGTGAAAAAGCCAAAATATATAGCATTGATATAAGAAAAGAAGTGAAAGAGAAAAAAGATGGTAAGTGAGATAGTTACTTGAATGAGTTCCATGAGAAAGTGAACATCTTTGGCATAAAGCTCAGTAGAGAGGTTCTTGGTAGCATGATGCAAGTCCTCACGCAAAGGGTTCAGTTCCCCTCCAATGGAGAATTTGGTCCTTCGAATCCTCTCAATGTGTTCCTTTGGAGTGACCTCCATAAGGGTACCTCTAACTTCACAGAACAACTAAAGGGTCACTGCAAAATGAGTGAAGAAGCAAAGTGTGAGAATGTGAAGGGAAGAAGAGTGGTTTGGTGAATAATGGGTCAAGTCTTGGTCTTCTTAAAGATGAAACATCAAAGACTACTTCGTGGAGAAGTAAACTAAAAAATGGTGTTCTTCAATTAAATTTATTATCAATTGTTGTACGGTAAAGGGTACTTTCAATTTTCCTAGAACTTTCCAAAGACCAATGGGAACATAGCATTGTGCTTTCAATTGCAAAACAAAAAATATCAATACGTTATCAACGCGTAATTTACGCTTTTTTTTAAGCATATGGAATGCATGAAGAAAGGCATGTAGGTGCATAAAGAAACTCATATCAATTCCTACTTTAGAATATCTTTACAAAAAATTTTATAATGGTATTTTAATATTTAATACTATTTTTTTTTCCTTCTAAAATGTGTACATTCTTTATGTTTTAATACTCATTTAGTCAAACCTTAATTTTTTTAAAACAAAATTTAAATATAATATTATACTATTTTTTACATTAGAATAATAAACAAGTGTCTACATGTATTATTTTTAAAAAGTGCATATATTTAATGAAATATTTTATTAGTCAACTTATGAGTATAATTAAAATTCAATTTTCATTGAAAATTACATCATAAATAATTTTTTTACCTATGTCTTATTACACATGTGTTGTGAGAATAATAATCTAAGTCAATTTATCTAGTTCATCTAAATAAGAAAAAGAATTAATTTAAAAAACAAAAATAAATTTATTCAAAATTTATATTTGAAAATTAATTTTTTATTAATTAAAAAATAAATAAACAGGTTAGCACGCAGGTCCGCATGTCAGCTCTTATGTGGGACGGAACAGATCAACCCGCATTGTCATTCCTTACATATATATTATAAAGAGATTTAAGTCAAAATATATTTGAATAACCCCATAACATAGATGTGATGATTATGATCATATAATAAACTTTTTATCATGACATGTATACTTCAAAATGCAAATAAGTGCACTGCAATTTCCTATATATGGTGATTTAGAGTATATTACCCACACTAACCGTAAGGAATACATATTGGGGTGAGAATATTAACACGAGGGCTCAAAAAGCAATTGATAGATGCTCTTTCTCCTCTTTGCTTCACATGGACTTCCCCATCCACTTTGCTTGCAATTTTAATGACAAATTCTCCTTCCACCTTCATACCTTTCTTTTGTGTCTCCATATTAATTATAAAACTCGGTTTTAACCTTTTTAAAAATTATAAATAATCCTAAATGAAATATATTCTTACCTTTTTATACAACTTCACTCTATATTTCCACATCTCATAATTTCCTTTCAGTTGCAACACTTTTATTATTCTCAAATCACAGTTTTTGAGAGAGCAGTTTCATCATTTAAGTGTGTAAAAAAGTTGCCTAGAAGATTCATTGTATTCTATGTTTCTTTCTTGGTGTAAAAATATATTTTTTTAGTTTTATATTCCATTTTTATACCCTATTAATTTTTTTATGAGTTTTATGACTTGTGGAAGAGTGACTGAAATTTTAAAAAAACAAGATAAACTAATAATAAAAGTAAAGATACTTTTAAATATTTTTTCTTTTATTTGATTCAGTTTTTTTACTATTTGAAAAAAATAATTTAATTATTATTGACTTATATATTTTTATGACACAAATCAATCAAGTGACTTAACACTTTTATTTAATATTTTCTAGTATTTAAAAATAAATAATATCAAACCGATTTTAAAATATAAAAAGGAATCAATTTAAAAATAACATTTTATTAACTTTTTGTTTTTTGAGAAATTTTACTTTAAATATCTTAATATTTTAGAATTTTATTTATTTATATATATTTATTAGAAAAATTAATATAAATTAGACGTTTGATTAATTCTAATTTATACTTTGATTAAAATGAGAAAATAAGAAGGTGGGGAGCCATTTCAATTCAACAATTCACAAAACCGTGGGCCCACCTCCTTTTGTGGCCCACGCGTAAACCAAATATCTGAACATTGCAATTTGCTGTTCACCTTTCGTTGGCTCATTTTTCCAACGGAGAGTTGAATTAATTAATGATGTGTTTAGAAATGGAAAGAGAATTTAAGAGAGCGAATTTAAAATGATTAGAGAAAGAAAATAAAGTTATTTCGATTAAGAATGTAGGTTAGAATAAATATGTGAAAAAATTTTATTAAAATTTGTAATTTATTTAATACCGTGAAAATTTTTAAATTTTTTTTTAAAATATAAAATGTTAGTTTATTTATAAATTTGATAAATAATAAATTTAAAAAAATTATAAAAGAATTTTAAAATATAAATTAGAATTAAAATAAGTTCAAATAAAAAAATTAATATTAAATTTAATAAAAATACGTATTAATAATTAAAATTAATTTTTTATATATTATTTATTTTAATATAATATGAAAATTAATATTAATAATTAATAAAGAAATTAAAAATCTTATATATATTAAAATATAATTTGCATATATAATTAATATATAAGTTTTTAAAAATAAATAATTTAATAATCTTGTGTTAAAAAAAAAAAGAGTGGGTCCCACAGATGTAATAGGTAAAAAGAAATAAAAGCTGCGTTTTCTGAGCGGAGATTGTGTGGGATTTTCTGAGGATGGAGGCTGCGTCTTATGTGTGGTCATGTCAATCACAAAAAACATAAAGGAGAAAGTGTGCTGATGGGTTGGATATGATAAATTCTTCCTACACCCAACCTTTTTTTAATATACACCCTACACATTTTTAAATTTCCAAAAAAAGTCTTATTTTTTAAAATGAAAATTTGGAATTAGAAAAAATATATTCTGCAAAAACCCAGAATTTATTGTGTTCCGAAAATTAAAATCTAGAAAGAATTCAAAAATCAAAATTTTATGTTTTGAAAAAGTATTCTTGTCATTTCCGAGGAAAATTGGGTGCAGGTTAAATTTGATAAGGTGTAGAAAGTAATTGCCTAAACATTTTAGAGATAAATAGACTAGGTCCAAAAATATTTTTAGGGCATGTATTTATTGAAAAGAAATAACTACCATTTTTTATTTTTTTTTTAAATATTTAAAATGAAAAAGTTATCTTTTTAAGATTTTTTTATTATTAATTTTAATATGAAACAAAACATACTAACAAAACAACAAAAGTAAATTTCTATAATAGAACAAGCGTGCCCTTCACTTCATTGATTGGCCACATCATCTGAAACTCTTATTCATAGCAAAGAGAGATACCTCATGATTACATTTTTATTCATACTTAAAGAATGTTTATTCTTGGTTTTTTTTAACTATAATTGAGAATAAATCCACTATTTGTAATAAGATTTATCTTATCTGAATTAATTGGACATTAATTAAGATTATTGACTAAACTTGAATTGTAAGCATATTTATTCACTTTTCTTATTTCTAATTATATGTAGATTTTTCGTGCTTTAATGATGACTTTCTAAATGAAGAAACAAATTCTAAATTCAATCAAATTCTCTGCAAAGATATTCTTCAAATTTTTCACAAAGATAATTCTCTATAATTCTTACTCAATGTAGAACAAATCTCCTTCCAATCTTCTGTCATATCTCTCGCAATAGATTCGATTATGCTAGGCTTAGTTAAAAAAGAATCCAAGTCGTATATCTAAAATAAGATTAGAAACAAATTATATGAAAGATAAGAAAGAACGAAAATTTGAAACAAAATTTGAACAAATATATATGCAAGACAATATGTAAGAAAGAAGGAAAGAAATTATATTAGGAAGGATTCAAACACAATATCGGAGACAATCTAAATTCAAATTCATGAAGAAAAGAAATCTATAAATAAAGACTTCCGAGGAAGAAGAAGAGAGGGCTTAACGATCACACAACACACTCTTTTGTTTTGCCTCCACATGGAAGATTAAACTCTTATATGTTGATTCTCTTGTGATTTCGTAGTGAATTATGAGATTCTATGTAATTAAGGTTTTATTCTTCTATATTTGTAACATGTTGTGCTAGATGATCTAGTCTTTTTTAGTTCTAATTTTTATTATTGGAATTGTTTTTTAACACATGTTGATAATTTGATTTTGTACTTTTATTGGAATTCTTGTTTAGTTTGCATTATTATGAACATTCTCTTATTTTCTTAATTCAAGAGGTAAATAACCTCTTGAATAATTTACTCATTTTCCACCTTCATAACCTCTTCCAAATTTTCACCAATATTCATTCCCAAAATGTGACTTTCCTGGGGTTTTCTCTCACTGAGATTGGAAGGGTAACTTCACTAATCACTGTTTTAAATTCTAGTGTAGTGTTTCATCACAAAATTATCCACACCTATCCCACCCACCTTACTCTTTAAAAAAAATAGTCTCAAGACCATAAGCTAACTCAAAGCATCTTAAAACACTTTTAAGAACCTTGATATTTCTTCATGGAGGCTTCACACATTAATAATGTATCATCAACAAACTACAAGGCATTCACTTCCACCTCCTTATCACCCACTTTAATCGAGATAGTAACTATTCTTAATTGCTTGTCTTATCATATTCGTACTAACTAATGACACATATTTTGTACACATGTTTATAGATTCATTGTACATTGAAAGTACTTTCCATATGATTTATTTTTAGGTTTTAACTCATTTTCTTTTAGAAATAATAATTTGGCTTTAATGTACATATTTGTTTTAATTTTTTATTCTCAGCTAATCTAACATTTTCTTATTGTCTGTACCATAAATTTTGTGTGTAGATGTTATGATGATTCCAATTGCATTAGATTTTGGATTTTTATGGCATCAAAATGGACATATCATTTGCTGGATTTGGAGTTCTCTATTATTTTTTAGGATTTCTAAAAGTTGAGGCAAATTTGCTAAATTTTTTTATAAAGAAGCTCATACAATTTGATTTTCCTTATTTTTCTTTGGACTTTTATAATTGGGATTATGGACCTAACTAAAGCACACATTTATGCTCATGCTTACTTCAAATTTAAGAACATATATGTAGCCTAAATGTTCTCAAAACATATAAATAGAAATAATTTGTTTAATTTTCAGCTTTGAAAATTGTCTCTTCAACCCCTTTTCTCTCTTTTTCAAAATTGTCTCTTCCTCTTATTCTTTCATTTGTGTTTCTATTTTTCATCCATGTAGAACTAATTATTGAGGATCAATTCATGAAATCAAGATCAAATAAGCTGAATTGGATTTTCTACTGATATTTTAATGTCATGTTATTCTTCTTTTCTCTAATTTTGGATTTGCACTCTATGATATTGATTTGTGTTTCTAATTTTAGAAATCAAAAAAGGAATCGATTGAACATTGACTTGATAAATATGTACGAATTACATTGAATGATTTTTTATTTTTTATTTTTTTTATAAAAGTTTTCATAGTAGATATTACTATGCAACTTGACATCTCAGCTAGGTTAACATCTCAAGTAACAACAATCATATGCCATTATATGAAAAAAATATTATTAAAAAAAAGAAAAAAGAAAAAGTACAAAAATATGGGAAAACTAGACCAAAACTCATATGTTAACAAAAATGATACATAGATAAACTATATCTATTCATAAATAATTATAAGAATGCTTTTTTATTTTTATTTGATTTGTATGACTGATTTAATTTAATTGATTAATTGGATATGTTAATAGTTCAAACTTAGATCTAAGATAAAAAAGAATTGTTTGATTCTTGAATATGTGAATTCATCTTCCACCATTTTTATTTTGATTTTTTTCAGCTCCGTTTGTGTTTTCAATTTGTATTTTACGTTTTTCAATTCTAAATCCCAAAATTTAATTTGCATAAGAAAAATATTAAATATTAAATACAATCAACATATGTCTTCTAAAAGTTATAAGTTATATTATAAATTTTAGAAAAAAAACAAAGAATATTTAATTTTAAGAATGTCATTTGATAATCACTAACCTTTTAACCACAATAAAAAAAAAAAAAGGAAAACCCATATAATCATTTAACCACAATAAAAAAAAAGAAAAAGGAAAACCAATAGATTCACTTTGTAAGTTTCATGATAAGATTTTTTTTTTTTTTTAATTAGACTATCATTCACCAAACACTGATATTTGATATTGATAATCCAACCTTAGAAGTACTAAATGAATTAATAATCAATAAAATAAATTGTGCACAGAAACTATTATGTCTTTACTCACAAAATTTGTAGAAATCTTTAAAAAAAATAAGACAAATGCTAACCGAAACACTTTCTTAAAAAGTTCTGGATTTACAATCTTGGTATACGAACTTTATATAATATGAAACTATATTTTGGTTAACTATGACCAATTATAGTAATACGTCATGTAATAATTATAATATTCGAATTAATAGAGAGGATTTTAGGATGTTCTCTATAGAGTTGACCATGTGATAGAACTAATTATTGTAAAAATTTGTTTTTTAAATTTTAGAGCATGATTTTCAGCTATTTCTTACATCTTCTATATAAAAACTATACTTCCCACTTGATAGCAAAATGCAACCATAAAAAAAATCATACTTTTCATTATTAAAAGTCATTAAATAACACTAATGATTAAATTAATCACCATAAAATATAATTTAAAATATAAAATAATTAATAACTAAAACCGTCATAATTATTATTTTGAAAATCAATCTAAAAATTATTATATAAATTTTTATCAATAACTAAAATTATTTTAAATATTAATAACTTTTTAGTTTATAAAATAATATCTAATTTAATCAATATATTTTTTCTCTAAAATTAATTTTTATTTAATAATTTTCTTGTAGTGTTCGGAAAGATAAAATATTAACCAAATTTAAAGATAAGAAAGTAAAATAATTTTTTAAAGAAATAAAAATTGAAATAAATCTTAAAAATGTGGTAAATAACAAAAGAGAACATATAATTAAACCACTTTTCCAAGCCCTTGGTTTACTTGTAAGAGAAATTGCAATCAAGAAAGGAAATAATGGCTCCATTAGCATTTCCTGAAACATATCCAGTTTGATTAACAAGTCCTCTCAAGTTTTGCTCCCCACTGTTGTTCACAACCCTGTCACCTCCTCCACTGTTGTTCACAACCCTATCACCTCCATTGTTGTTCACAACCCTATGACCTGCATGTGGATTAGGAATGGGAATTGGAATAACAGCACCATGAGCACCAGATCTAACATTGGGAGCAAATTCATCCTCCATTGATTGCAACTCCTGCAGCACCTTAAGCCAAAATGTATGGTAGGGATCAAAGCTCAGACTGGTGTTGATTTCCTTTGTTGCCATTTGCATCAAATTCTTGTAGTCAGAGTAGGTGATTCCTTTGAATTCAGACCTAAGATCACCTCTTGCACTAAACAACTTGCCTTTCAACTCTGCTTGTGCTGCTAGTCTTCTCACAATGGACATGTTTGAATTGTTGTCAATGCTTGCCATCAAGGTTTCATTTGAGCACACTGAGTATCCTTGCCCCATTTCTCTTCTCTTTTCATGGAGTTTGGGAGATGATTAGAGAACCATTGTTTTGGGTGCTATTTATTCACTTATCTCAAACTATTCTACGAATAAGTCTAACTTTATTTGCTTTACCACATGCATCTTTTATCTAAAGGATTAGGATTGAGGTAAACCGTATTTTTAAGTGATTGTTATGCAAACTAAAATTTATGTGCATTGTAGGATTAAAATTATAAAAAAAAAACATAATTTTAATTAGGAGGATTCTATGAGGACTTTTTATATAAACAATCATAATAAATTTATTGTTTAGGGATGGCAAAACAGGGCAATCTGACCTATTTTTGCCTGATCCGTTAAAAGTGAGGTGTGTTGGATTGATACATCAAAATTATACAAACTAAAATTGAAAATTGAAACTTTATAATTCATTTTATCATAGGGTGAGTTCGCAGGTTAGTGGGTTCATCCGCCACTTTTCAATTTTTTTCTTTTCTAATAATTTTTTTTTTGGATCTATTTATTTAGTTACAGTAATTGATATCACTTTTTAAACAATAAAAATGCAAGAGTAATAAAATTGAATCAAACTTTACTATTCTAATAAATATTAAGGGTGAAAAATCCAATCCAAATCCAAATATTTGGAATAGATTTTAAATCCATATCTATATTTTTTACAAAACTAATTTAGATTTTTACATAATCCATATCCAAATATTTGGATTGGATTTTAAATCCAAATCCATATTTTTTTATAAAATCAATTTGGATTTTTATAAATCCAAATCCAATTCAAATCAAATTCAAATCCATATTTTTATAAAAAAAAATTAATGGAATTTTAAAACTAAATTTATATTTTCTAAAAAATAACTAACAATATTAATATAAAAATATGTAAAAAATTAATATCATATAAATATTAAGAAAATATAATGAAATAGTAATTTAATAATACTAAAAATTAAAATTACAGATAATCAATATTCAGTGATACAGAAAAAGTAATTATATACAATTACAAACTAGACATAAAATTGGTGATTTTTTTTTATGTTATTGCTAAAGTAATGAGTGTAAAAAATCAACCATTGAATTTATATCTTACTTAGAATATCCTTTAAATGTAAATATATTTTTTGATAAAATTTTTTGGTATATTACTGTTTGCATATGGTCCATCTCAAGTGTATATACCTGAAGACAACTGAAAATCTATACAGTATTTAAGTGAAGAAAAAAAATTGTTTGTGAAAAAAAAAGTAAAAAATCCAAAAATTTGAATCAGATTTATAATCCAAATCCATATTTTTTATAAAAACAATTTGAAAATTCAAATCCAAATTAGATTTTATATCCAAATCCATATTTTTATAAAAGAAATAAGGTAAATTGTATTTTAAATCAAAATCCAGTATTTTTTTAAAAATTAACATAATATTAATATATTAATATAATAACATGTAAAAGAGTTGAATATTATAAATATTAAGAAAATATAATAAAATTATAATTTAATAATACTAAAAAACTTAAACATAACATAATATATATATTCTCAACATTTTTTTTTTATCAGCAATAAAAAATAAAATAAATAGAACCACTTCAGGGGTGGTTCAACCCTTATACACAAAACAATAAAAAGCACATCTCTTCAAACACTCCTCGCCAACAGAGGGAGAATGACCAAGGCGCAGTCACTAGAGCAACAAACCAAACCCTCCTAAACCAACAACCAACACACCAACCTTAAAACCAGTATCCATCCACCAAACAAAACCTGCTAATCTAACCAGAAGCATACTACTATAACAAATTCAAACAAGATACAGGGGTAAGACACCAATCTGAGAAAGAGAAGCGAGCAGAAGGAATTTTAGAAGTTACCCAGGACCAAGCTTTCAATTGAGCCAGAGTAAAAATCTCAACATTAAAATACACCTACCTATAATACTTTAATTAAAATTTGAAAACATTATATTAGTTTATTATGTATAAAATATTGGAGCAAATAAAATTATAAAAAAAAAATGTATAAGACTTGATTGCTTTATGAGTGTGTGTGTGTGAGAGAGAGCAAATAAAATTCCAAAAAGTGAATAAGAGGTACCGCTCGAGAGAGGGAGCCAAAAATGAGAAAAAGTATAAAAAAGTGGTTTGGGTAGAGACAATGGAGTGAGAGTCTGCTTTCAAAAATTTGGATTTTCCAATTTCTAAAATCTATATAAACAAAATTGATATCTGATATGAAAATATAATAAAATGTGGATCAAATTAAAAACTAGATTTAGATAAACGGATTTTTAATGGATTAGAGCAGTGTAAAAGTGGAGCAATTTTACAAAACAAGATTTTTTGTCCAATCCTAATAAATATCAACAATATTTCAATGAATTAAATAATGTATAAAAAATAATTTAAATAAAATTCTAAATAAAACATTAATCATTACCAATTTTAATTCCAAAAACATGAGATTCCTTTTTAAAATTGCCAAAAATAAAAAAAGATGGATTGATCCACCAAATTGTTAGGTTAGTCAGGTCAGACTAGTACAAGCTGACGGATTCAGAAAGTTAACCTATCTAACCTGATGGGTTGGCAGTTCAATCCGATCAACTTTGTCATTCTTACTTTTTTTTCTCTCTCTATTGAAACTGTTTTATTTGGTTTGTATTTTTTTTAAAATAATTTGTCTTTGTAAAAATTGTTAAATAGTGATTATTCATTAAAAAAAACAAACAGAACGAGTATATGGAGAATGAAATAATTTTTTCGACTATTTAATGTAATTGGATATATTGAATATTTAAATTCAATACTATTGATAACATTAGAATAACTTTACTAAATTGATCCACACTTTTATAGAGAACTAGATAAGAAGTATTGTTTTATTATTTTTTTATTAAAAAAGAACTATTCAAAAGCAACCTTATGTATTCTGTGTAAGTGGTGGAATCAATTAAAAAATTATCTTCCATACATTGTGGTTGAAGTATATATGTTTTTCTAGATAAAGGATTTGTTCCTCTCAAAGCAGAAATTAATCTACTCACACATGACATATTCAAGCCCACGCAATCATTTGATTCGATGCCACATATGTATTGGCCTACACTCTTAAAAAATTTTAAATTTTAAAATTACTTCAAATCATTAAATTTTAAAATTACTTCAAATAATGTATAACTTTACCTTTTTAAATAACTTCAGTTGCACTCTGTATTCTCATACATCAATTCCAGCCGCATATTTTCATTTCAACTGTAATACTTTCATTTTTCTTCAGCCACAATATTTAATAGAATAATTCTATCATTTGAGATTTTTTTTTTTAATTTTGTACTCCAATTTTACACTTCCGTGATTTTTTGTTTTTAGGTTTTGTGTCTTCAAAAAAATGAAAAAAATCACCAAAGTTCACTACCGGCTACCACAAATAATCACTACCACTTAAAAATGAAGAAGAAGACATCACACTTAAAAGGATATTGTTTTGAATAAAAAAAAAACATGAAAATGCAAGGAGAATGTATGGAGGTGCAGGAAGGATTTGACTATGTGTTATATTCATTAATTGAAAAAAAATCTTTTGGAATAGAAGTCTACTATTTGAAGCATATTGAATCTTACATAATTGCATTACAATTTTAGGAGACAGATGGAGACATAATTGTCATAGAAAAATAAAATAAAACTTAGAAATAAGCTTTTAAGTAAACAATGAAACATGCTAGAATGGTGGAGTGTGTACATAAATTGTGTTGGTGATCTTTCTTGCTATCCAAGAATTTAAGAAGTGTTGGTTACTCTGTACTTTGTGAAAGCTTTCCTATCAAGGCAATTTTGGTGAATTTGTTGCATATTTTTTTGTGATCTTAAGTTTTTTTTTAAATCTTTGTGAATCTTTGTACACCTAGTTTGGTATCTTTAAGCATTAATATGTTTCACCATCACGCGATATATATTCAAGATGTTAAATTTGTATTCTATGTAATTAAATGTTTTGGATGTGAAATGTGGTTATAATATGGAATATTAAGATAGTAAGAATAATCTCTTTGAGATAATGTGATTGTAAATGGACATAAAATGGAGTATATTAGAATCACTTTAAAATTCTTTTGTAAATTATTTTTATCCCTTATATATTATCTCTATTTTTAGATATATTTATTGGTTTTGTTAAAACTTAAATCTTCTAATTTAATAGATTTAAGAAAGGTTTTTTTTATGGTGTGTAAATAATAGGGATGCAAATACCAAATAAGGAGTATGATTTTTATTATATTCATATGTTTTTCAATTAAAAATACATACTTATTCTCATCTCCATTTCTATCGGCTAACATGTATACTCATTGTTGAGTTCATTAGAGGCCCGAACTTTTGTTGAGTTCATTAGAGACTTTAGAGCATCTATTGTGAAAACACAACGATATCACGACAACAAAAGAATCTATTGCATAAAGTTAAACCTTTGAGCATCTAGGGCTTAGGCCACAACAAAACATTGTTGAATGAGCAACTGGAATAAGGTGCTTGAGGCAATGGAATGACCTCTATAGGAGATGAGGTAAGGTATGAGAGATGCAAGTTCAACTATGAAGATGCAATGTTAATGTGGGAGCGATAGGCACATGAAAACGAAAGTGGGAACTGAAAATGCAAAGCTCATGAGAAATGCAAGAGAGAGAGAACATGAAATTAGGGGAATGTTTATTGTATTTGTAACTAAGATTTGTTTGTAACACATCAGTAAGTTTACATACAAATCCTATTGTCCATCATGGTTATCAAATTCATGAGTGAACTCGTTAACTCATCCAAGTTTACGTTCCTACTCACCTTAGACTAGTTGATTTGGAAATAAACTCGTTTTTGGAGTAAACTCGCACTGAACTCAGTAAAATCGATTGAACTCGCAAGTTTGCAACCGAGTTAATGAATTAAGAGGGTTTTTCTTTAAATCCAAAATGACTCGTTTTTGAACCCAAAATTAGACAATCTCACACTGCCAACGATAGGGATTGCTTGCGTTCTTCGTGGTGGTGTGTCTCGGTTTCAATCGTGGTGCATTGTTCTGATCGTGTTAGCGTTCGTGGTCGTGTTTGTGGTCGCGTTCGTGGTCGTGCTTTCTCTTTCAAACCCCGTTTTGATTATTATAGTTTCTTTTTCGCGATCTTGGCGGTGCATGTCGGGGTCATCTGGTGGTCTGTTTGGGTTTAGGATTTTCTTGGCCAAGAGAATATTGAAAAAAAATTTAATCTGCAAAAAATTTTTAAAGTTGGGCATACGTAAGAGAGAATATTGGGAGGGTACTTGCAAAGTCATTTTTTTAATTAAGAATGTTGGGAGTTTTTTTTTTCAATTGAAATTTCTATTAATTTCATAAAATTCTATTTTTAAAAGTTTTGTTAATTCAACTAGGGATAACCCAAGAGCATTCCCATTTATTAAAATAAATCAAAATCTCGAGGATATAATGTTTATCTAGGACCCAATTACATAATGTTTTATAATATTTGTATTGTATAAATTTATTTATTTGAGATATTTTGATCTTATATGATTCTCATTCACTACTAAATATAGTTATTTTATTAATACAGTGGACTTTTGTATTAAATACTTTGACTAATTGTATGATTAAAATCTTGTTTTCATAAGAAGTAAATTCTCACGAGTCAAGTCTACGAGTTTACAGAACTTTGAAGAGTTTGTGTAGACTCTCGAGTTTAATAATCTTGTCATACATACACATTTGTACGAATTTAGTCATTAGGTAATTATTTTAGGATTTCCACACGAAAAAAAATCTATACATACTGTGAATTTACGTACAAATTTAATTCCGTGGATAAATTTTCGTATGTAACACTAAATTTACAAATTTTCGTATGTAACACTAAATTTACCAATATATATGCATCCATAATAATCAATAGTAATAATAACACAATCATTAATAGTAAGAGTAACATGGACATTGTGATGGTGATGATGATCATCATTGTTGTTTTGTGGTAATCATCCAAGTTGTTAGATAATCATATCTTTAAGAATAATATTTCTATCCCAATTGGATATCTTGAAGTATGGAAGGGAAATATTTATAAAGAAAGAACAATTCTTGAATACATTTTAATTTAACACATCAGGTAATATATATTTGGATTATAATTTGTAAAAGTAACCTTGGTGCTGATTTCTACTAAAACTTAGTTTTAGATCAAATGTAAGTGCACTAATTTATTTTTATATGTTATAGCAATTGAATTATAATAGGTAGTTGGTTGAAAGTGTAAACATTTGTAGAAATTGTATGAGCATGGAGCCTTTCTAGATATGTTGAATGCTTGTGACTGCAATTGGATGATCCATTACTAACAGAAGAAAGACAATGTAATAATGATTCTGGCTCATGTAGCATGAATTCTATTAGGCTTAAAATGGAGATATTTTGCCAAACCATCTCCAATATCCGATTCACTGCAATCCTTTACATTAGACCCATCATGTTAGTATAAAAGATGAAGCAAAGAATTTACTTTCTAACAAATCCTGTGTGGAAGTTTGTCAGTGTTATAAAGTTTTTGCACTTCATTCTAAAGATTTTTTATATTGTTAACAACAAGCTCAACATTTTTTGATAAACTTTCTGTTTGTTCCTCAACAGTCTCCAGAAGGGAGAATAGTTGTCCGCGATATTGCTGACATAATCGATCTCGGTACTCAAGTTCCTTTGTGAGTTGTTGAATTATCCTATCCTTTGACTCCTGGAAGTAAGCCAAACAAAAATTGTTAAGATTTCATAAATGCATTAGTTCAAAATTGTTAAGATGTTGATACAAATGTTTCTGGTGTAGTAGTATAAGTAAAACTCTTTAAAAGTTTCAGGTGTCTGAAGTGTTTGAACTTTGAAAATATGTAAGTTCAGGTGAAGATGCTAAGATAAAAACATGTCAACTGTTCTGTAAATTTTCATTCAATGCAAATGATCATTTTGAGTAACATTATGCTTATGATTCAGAACTGATCTTCCAATAAGGAAAAATTGTCCACTGTCATCAATCTCCAAATGTGCCACAAGAGACTGCTGGAGATATCCTATAGTAACATATACTTAAAGTATAACTTCACATCATATTTGGACATAATATAAAAAATAGGAGCCAAAATAAAGAACTAAAATGTAAAACAGTGTGAAGGGAAAGAATAATTTATAACAGTATATTAATGGTGCCTAAAGATAACTGGCAGATTCAATACAACAGACTAGACCACTAAATTGTGAGTCTCCTTAAAATCAATTCTTTCATTCCCTGACTTTTTGACACTGGACAGAAAACGAGAATGACTTATGGTAAATTGGGACAAGTTCAGGTAATGCTGTTCAGAAGTATGGAATTAGAATGAAATAATTCTTAATTCATTTTTTTGACTCAATAAATTTTAATTCTTAAAAACCAAAAAGAATGAACAGCTAAGATGAGATTTTTTACATTGTGTTAAATTAATCTTTGTCAGCATTCTGCATGATAAGAAAATACAATGAAATGAGTATGAGCATACATCAATGTTGTTCAATCTAAACAAGTTTGGGGATACAAACAGCTATAGGAATCAATAATTAACTATATTTCCACACCACACCTATGAATTATAATCAGTCACAGCCTCACATGTGTGACATTAAGAGACACACTCAATTCTACTCTACTGCTGGTCAGATATAATAGTTACTCACAAAACTTGTTGCCTAAAAGAACAAAAAGTAACAAATGACTTTACCTTTTTCGTAAAGAGCAATAAATCTGTGATTTACTGATCTTTACATAACAATAGAGATAGTAGATTTAGCAATAAGTAATGAACTCCGATGGCAAAAATCTTTCATAATATTCAAGATTAAAGACTATTACTTCAAAAGTTAAAGGTGTGCAAACAGGAATTACTTCTCTAAAAGACATTTGTTGTCCCAATTTGCAATAGATTAAAGTAAAATACAAAACTGTATTCAATTTTAATACCGAGACATGGAGAACTAAATATTCAACGTCAGGAATTAAAGATAAAACTCACAATCATTTTACTATACGAAGGAGAACCAGAAGCATTTAGCAGATGACTGTGCTCCTTCACAAATTTTGTAACCACCCACTTCCCACATTTATTAACTTTAACCAACATCATGGCTTCACAACCTTCTCTTATGCTAGTCCTTGGTTTATGAACAGGTTTGGTTTTATTTCTAACCCTCACATGAAAACCTTGCTTATTGCATGAAAAACGGCGCGAAATGATTCGGTTGTCAACCTCAGAACGATGGCAGCGATCAAGGCGCACAACAAACCCTTCCTGCCTTGCATACTCGTCATAAAAGTTCTTGGCAGCTTCCTCTGAATCAAACTCCATACCAACATTTGGCTCCCCAATAGAACTGTCTTCAAATGCTGCTGATATTTTATCAGTACAATTTTCAACTGTTTCTGCCACAGCTTCCAAATCCACTAATAAGACAATAGTGAGCAAATGATCATTCAATGAAACTATTCAATCATGACCTTATTTATTTAAATCTTGCATAACTACATTTTCAAAAGAAAAATCACTGAAGCAAAATCTTCAAATTTCAACAACCACCACCACCACCAAAGCCTTATTCTAGTAAGTAGGTTTAGCTACATGGATCACAAAGTTCCGTTAAGTTTGGTTTAAGACCAAATTTTTAGAGATACTAGTCATCATAAGATCTCTCTTAACAACTTTCTCAATATTCTTCTTCATCTCCCTGTCTATCTTTTCTCTCCTCAATGGTGCTTCAAATGGTTTTCCACCACTAGAGAATAACAACTGAAGACAAGTGCATTACTAACAATTTTCAATATGCAGCTCCAAACCAAATTGAACTTACCTTCAACAAAAAAAATGAAAGAAAGATGTTGAATCCCAATATTTTAAAATCTAAACAAACAGTAACAAGATGCTATTTTCTGAACTTATCTTACAAAATTACACAAACCCATTTGCTATAACAAAGTTTTCTCTCGTAAATTCAACCTTACTTAAGCTCTAGCGAATACATAAAACAAAAGGGGGAAAATGAAACTCCCCACATCATGAATTTTCCTGAAATTATACAGATTAATGAAAATGTGAAATTTTAAAGGCAGTGAAGTGAAATGAAATGAATTAAGAATGAGTAAGCTTACTTACTAGGAATTAACACAGGGTTGTGTGCAAGTAGGGTTAAATTGGTGGAAGATAATGTGAGAAAGTTGAACAATGAAGGTAAGTGTGTGTTCAATGAAGGAAGAAGAAGGTCATGACTTTTATGGTTTTTTATGTCATAAAATCATTTTTTTGGGCTCAATGTTGGTCTTATTTGGATATTTTTAATGTTTTTTTTTTTTGTCTTTCAAAAAATTAATTTTATATTTAATCTTTCAAAATTTTGGTTTAAGTGATTTTCGAAATATTTATAATTTTTATTTATAAAATATTAAAAAATTCTTTTGATTTGTATTAAATACTTTTCGTTAGGTGGTAGTGTATTAAGTGAACCAAAGCAATGTAAGAAAAATAAAATAAAAATAGAACCACTATAACAACATATAAAATAAAATAAAATATGTTTTATGCTTTTTTTAAATTAAGGAGTGATTAGAAAAAGAAAATAAATAAGAGATATATAATAGACTGTTGAGTTATTTTTGAGAGAAAATTAAAAAAAAATTGATTGATGTGAATGAATAAACATTTTTATATTAATATAATGAAAAAATAATTTATAAGGTAAATTTTAAAATAATTCTTTTATTTATTATTTTAATATTTTTATTCTAATTATTTATTTTATTATAATATATATATATATTAACAATAATTAATTCTATTAAAAAATCAATTATATTGGTATCAAAATATCTTTTCTAAATCCATTATATCATAAATATTTTTATTATATTATATATATATATATATATATATATATATATATATATATATATATTTCGTTTATAATCAATTATACATTACTTTTCTTTTCACAAATCTTCTCAATATTTTCCACAAAGTTCAATCATTAAAAATCTTTTCATTTTTCCTATTTTTTAATTTTTCAAAGTCGCGTTCTTTCCGTTTTCTTCTACTTTCTTTTCTTATTATGTTTGAATTGAAATAAAATAAATCTGAACATACTTCAAATGTTAAAATATGTTTAAGTTTTTTTTTTTTTTTTTTTAAGTCATAAAACGATGGGTTATCAACCAAGGCAAATTCTCTCTGCACCATATGAATTCCTTTTTTTATTTTGTAATTTTAATAAACATTTAGAGTATTAGAGAGTATTATAGTACTATATTGTTGCAATATCCATGATAATTTCCCCATTTCATATATATTTGTATAAAAAATTATTGGTAATGGATATTACTATACCTTATTTGATGAGAAACACAAAACATAAACATCATAATATAAAGTAGGCTTAAATAAGTTTTAAATTTTCAATATATAACTGATTTTTTTTAGTACCTAATAATATATTTTTATCACTTTTGGGTACATAATAAATTAAACATTTTAACTTATGTATTTTTTATTAACCGTGACAGTTATGTTACTCATGGTCATTAAGTTGAATAACAGTGTTAAAAATTATATTCATTAAGTCTTCTTTGTTACATATATTAACAAGACAAGTTACTATAAGATGAAAAAAAAAGCCTATTGTTATGATAAACAATAAACTGAAACACCAAAAGAAAAATATAAAATCTTTTAACGAAATACAGATAACTACATTTGCATGAGCTTAAACCCAAAATTTATTAGATACTTAATTTAAAAATTAAATTATTCAATGATAAAATATCAATTATGTGTTGAGTAGTTGAAACTATTTAAGCTGATGATGTTTGGCAAAATAACCTTCATTCCTCGTCGTTATTTCTGTTCCATGACCATTTTTAAAAACAAAAAGGTAACAATTAAATGTATCTTCTAATGACCCTTGCAATTTTAGAGAATCAAATGCAGCCTTAGTTCATATATAAAATCTTTGATCTCTTTTAGTCCGTAAGAATTTAGAATTAAAAAATAGAACAAAACTAAAGTATAAGAACTGAAACAAAAAATTGCATAGTGAAACCAATAATTAATGTCTAAGGACTAAATAAACCTAATGGCATACTCTACATCAACTATCCTACAAGATTAATCATCAATTCTTCAAGAACAATGATTAATTCCTTTAATGATTAACATCAAATATAGCACCAACTTAAATCAACACACTTCAATGGAAAAAATTAATGTCCGTCTGCTTAATTACCACCAGATACTTGCACAAACTAATTGACTAGAACATAGGAGAAACTTTCGCCACCAAGGAAAATCTTTAAGCCTGGATATATAGCTACAGAGAAAATAGATTTACTCCTTGTGTCCTTGATTTGAGCGCTCGATTCCAAATAATTACAACATTTTGCACAAAATTGGAAATTGTAAGAACATACTAAAATGAAGTTAATGTACAGGCAGCAATCGAAGGTCATATAATTTATTGAACTACTAATCTTTGTAAGTGATCCAGGAAGACCTCAAAGCTAACATCATCAGTAAAGATAATATCACCTCCAGGATGATAATTTTCGGTGTTGTAAGTCGCAGAAGGATTTAACTTTGCTAGTAGAAATCGAGCCTGCACATACATCAACACAAAACAGCTTACATTACTGTAAAACGAATGGAGCTAGTCACACTGAAAAACAAAATACTAATATGCATATGCATATACCAGTTAGTTCAAAGCATATGAATCACATCAATTAAATTACAGCTAAATTCAAATCCAAGCTCACCGATAAACAATAATTATTCTCATCATACATAAACAATTTGTATAGGGAGAGCTTTCCAATTGAAACTGACAGGTAGATTAACTTTCTTTTTTCACTGCCAATGGATCTCAAGGAAACCCACGTACACACAAGGATTAGAGAAAACCATGGCACCAATAGTTTTTCGTCACCCATAAATTTGAATTCATTCATAGCACATTCGGAGAATACTCTATCGAATATCACCTTCATTCATTTGCTTTAGTAAATGCGGTATAAGCCCTTCTAGTCACATATAAAGGTCCAATAACTAACAGTTATGAAATACATGTTTCTCAGTGGCCTACATTAAATGTCATTAATTGGATGAACATAACATGTCAGTATAATTATTTACAAAAAGTAATTTATTTCAGATTGTGTCAACAACATGTGATATTCATGCAATAAGGGTAGCATTGCAAAATACTACCATGAACTTTAAAATCACTAATGAATGGATGAAATGGCAAAATCTGAGCCCTCCATCCAGATGAAATCTCACGGAGAATGACAAAATAATAGAGGATACTTTGGAGTTCTTAGCTGGTGTACATGTATAGAAGTGCTGAGTGAGATACAAAAGCAAAATTAAAAGAAAAAAATTCAGAACAATAATTCTAGGATGACAGCATGGTAATTAAAAACAATGAAAGGGGTAATTAATTAGAAGCAATGAAAAACAAACGGTAGCAGCAAGCAAACCAATTATTGTATTATCAGGTGATCAAGGGCAAGAAGGAAAAGAAAGTAACCTGAGAGCCGTGCTGATCACAAATGACCAGGCGAGGTACAGGAAATCTCTCCTTTATTATTAAATCTGAATCATCATGAGGAGCTCGTAGCAATTGAGCAAATGCCTGAAAATATAGAGATTTAATCAAATAAATTGTCAATGTCAAGGTAAGAGCATTGGTGATGTAGTCCAGTTCTAGACATTATGACCTAAAGAAAACACTGATAGAAGCTTACAAAGACCAGGGAAAGGTGTCCAAAGACCAATTCAAACTATCAAGTTGGTTCAACATAACACAGGCCAAACCATGGATTTCTCACTAAACAGTTAATACAAGAATGATAAAAGTCAGAAAATAAAATAAAGCCAAGGAGCAGCCAGATTTGTTAAAACTTTGCAGTAGCTGCATATATAGACCTATACCTGAAAAATAAACTTAGCAGCAAGCCCAGGCACCTTACTGAATTTAATCTTAAATCAATATGATCAATAAAAGCCCATAATCTACAATATTTTTTCCTAACTAACACTGAAATTAACAAAAATACTGAAACAGTAAGTTGGATACTGTAATTCTCAAACAAAAAACTCAGACCAAAACTAAAAAGAATAATTATTCTCAGATTAGCAATAACACATTTGAAGAATACCTGATGTTCCGGTTCATTATGATATCCAGCCTTACGCCACTGAGCAATTGTTGAACCATGAAAAATAACAACAGTGAAAAATGAATCCAAAAGCAGGATCTTATCAGCCGCAATGGCAGCAACATCAAGAAGTGCTGGTTCCGGACCAGAATGGAATGAATAAGAGATCAACGAAGGCTGAACCATCACAACAGAATTAGCAACATTTTCACGGTTCAGTATCATTCTAAAGTAAGCTGTCTCGTCGGGGCTGTTGTTAAAGACCTGTGATAAATATAATTAAGGAAATAGGTAAACATTGAAGTACAAAATATTAGTGCAGAAAATATCACAAACTTAAAAAATCCGATAATACTATACCTGAACAAACTGAGAACGTCGGAAATGAAACATAAATTGTGGGAATATTGACAACCTGGGAGACAAACTGAAAGAAGATGGTGCGTCCTTTTGAAATTCCCCAAATCGGGAACACAGATTTATCAATGCCTTGTCCAACCATCTGATAGGATCAAATTCAGCCTGATTCCAAAATTATGTCATTACACAACATCACAACATTAAAAGAACACAAACACAAAAGCAGGTCAGTCAGAAAGAGATGAGCAGGTCCTCAGTTCTCACAACTATGGGTGTATCATGTGGAAAAGGAGTACTTCTGAGACTCTTAATCTTTTGTCATTGTACTTTTTAGGGATGCACACGTATGATGGGTTTTCAATTGACTATATATCTTCGTTCTTTTTTATGAAAGGAGAAGCAAAGGAAACCCCATGCCATTTTTCATGCAGAATGTAGTTTTTAGCTGGATTATAACAAAATGCTGTTGAATTTTCTTTCCTCTCTTGCTGAGTTTGATTTTGAAATCTAAATTAACAGAATAATTAAAAAAAACCTGTAGAATAGTTTTCCTAAATGATTTCTAAAACAGACAGCAATTAATTATAATGCATTTTAGTTCTGTAAATTAATTTGAGGGATCTACTTATTCAAGACATTTTCAAACTTCAACATGAGTTTCCTGGTTTGTGATATCAACCATAGCACTGCTATGAGACCAAGTGATAAGATCAATTCCTGTCCAAGAGGGAGACAGTATTACTGAATTAGAGTGAAAGTGTTGACAGACAGTATTAACATAAACTTTTTAAAATTGCCATATCTCGTACATGTACCCAGAACCGGTATGCCCATATCCATGCAACATAGATTACCAATTTACCATAATTAGATAGAGCTCACAATACAATATTACCAATTAAAATATTTAAATAATCTCTAACAACAATGAATGAATGATTTATCAATAACTGAGTATGCAAGGTTAAGATAATATCTCGCTATTCAACAATAAGATATATTAAACATTTATTCTACAAAAAAATATGAAGCAAACATACGGGCAGGTTGATACATTTATCCAAATACAACAAAAGTGAAAAAAAAAACCCAGCACTCACCTCTGTTTCCATTTTGTAAGAGACTTGACGTGCCATGACTATAGCAGCTGCTTCTTGGTCAAATCCAGCAATCAAGTCCTACATTTAGACATAAATGTTATAGAAACACGGAAATTTTTCATAAAATAACAAAAATGATTTTTTAATAACACTGAGAAAGAAATAGACTACTCAAGTTACTTTAAAAATTATCTCATGCAACATTGAACAACCATAAGCACTGGTTCTCACACGAAAAAGACTTTGAAGACCCTACATTGACGAGATATATAACAAAAGCATTCTACAAATGGTTTGAGCAATACCCCTACCTCACGTCAAGCTAGCTTTGAGAGGTAAGCTCGGTTAATTATAACATGGAATTGGACAAGGTATCAACAACACTAACCCGACCTTGATAATGGGCCACCTACAAATATCCAACAATCTAACAAACTTTATGCTCCAAATATGCAATTCCAGCAGCAAGGGATGTGTTAGGATCCCACGTCATCTTAGCATTCAGCCAAATGACTTGGTTAATGCTCACAACTTTGGGACATCGACATAATACACCTTAGCAGTGGCTTCTTTGGGCTGCCTTAAATGCAGCATTGAAGAGGCAGTATGTAATCTCAAATTGACTATTGATATGAATTAAATAGTTCTTACAAGACTTGGACCATCCTCATCTTACAAGTTAATTTTTTCAGGTTGAGTTAGACCCTGTTAGATATTATTAGATATTATGAGATATTATAGTTATTGTTTTATATTTCATATTTATGTAATGGGCTTAGCCCATATGTTTATTTTTCTTATATAAACATAACCCTATGTGTTCAATATACACAAGGGATTTACCCTATTCTTTCTTTTCCTTTAATATGGTATCTAGAGCATAAGGTTAGGGTTCAAGTTTTATTGGTGAACCCACTATTCACTGGAATTTTCCAGCCACCGCCCCACCGCCTTGCCAGAACTGTCACCGCTGCCGCCTCACCGGAGCCGCCGCCGGAATCTCGCCGGAGCCGCCGCCGGAATCTCGCCGGAGCCGCCGCCGGAATCCTGCCGGAACCGCCGTCGAAATAGCTGCTACCGCCAATTGACTGGTGACTGGATTTAATTTTTGTCCTATATGGCTTCTTCCGCTTCCGCTGCCACTACGACTTCTTCCGCTGCCACTGCCACTGTGACTCCTTCTGCTGTCATAATGCCGGATCCGTCTATTTATACTAATTATGTCAATGTTCATCTCTCCATTGACAAATTGGATGGAACCAATTATGATACGTGGGCCTCAGATATTAAATTATGGCTTAAGAGTCAAGGTTATGTTGATCATCTTACCCGTCCTAATGTTGCTGAAAATGAGGTTTTCCGTTGGTTGAAAATTGATGCTCAATTATGCATTGTTATCAAATCTACCATTCATTCATCTTTAAAACAAATTTTTCGTACCTATGAGACTTGTTCAGAAGTTTGGGAACAAGCAAAATTATTATACACCAATGATACTCAACGTCTTTATGGTGTGTGTCAAAATCTCCTCACAATTGTTGCTCCCAAACGTCTTGATGGTACAATGGCAGAATATCTAGGTAAACTTCATGCTCTTCTTCATGATTTTAATGAGTTATTACCTCCTGCCTCCACTCCTTCTCAAGAACTAGAATAAAGATCCAAGTTCTTCATGTTATTGGGTTTACATGGTCTTCCTGATGATTATTCTCATGTTCGTGATCAAATTTTGGGATCCCCTATCGTACCCAATTTTACTTCCACTTGTTCTACACTTCTGCGTGTGCCAAGTAAACACACCACTGAATTAACATCTCATGTAGATGACTCTTCTGCTTTAGTCTCTCAGCATAATGATCGTACTCGTCCTCACAAGCCGGGCAAAGGGCGTCACAAGTGTGACCATTGCGGCAAACTTGGACACAAAATTGACAGATGTTATGCCTTACATGGTCGTCCTCCTAAATCTATTGCGGTTGCTCAAAGTGCTACTGTGCAACCTTCAACTGTGGACCATACTTCAATTGATACCCCAGGTCAGCCTGCTATTTTCAATGAATTTCTTAAATGGTATGAGGATCGTCAGAACTCTAGTTCCACAGCTTCTGTTGCACATTCAGGTACATCTTTTGTTGGCCTCACTCACTCTACTTCCGTTGGCCCTTGGGTTCTAGATTCAGGTGCCACAGATCACATTACTGGTAATAAATCTTTTTTCTCTTTCCTATCTACTACGGGTTATTTACCTTCAGTTACCATGGCCAACGGATATAAGGTACCATCACATGGTGTTAGTACTATTAACCTTTTTCCTTCTTTATCTATTGATAATGTTCTTTATGTCCCTGGATCTCCATTTAACTTATTATCCAAGTTTGTCTAATGTGTCTAGTTTATCATGTGAGTCGTGTCAGTTAGGGAAACACATTCGTAGTTCTTTTCCTAGTAGTGTCTCACAACGTGCTTCATCTCCTTTTGCCTTAGTTCACTCTGACATTTGGGGACCAAGTCGTATTAAGTCTAATTTAGGATTTCAGTATTTTGTTACTTTTATTGATGATTATTCAAGATGTACTTGGGTGTTTTTAATGAAAAATCGTTCTAAGTTGTTTTCTATATTTCAACTATTTTACAATGAAATTAAAAATCAATTTGGAATTTCCATTCGCGTTTTGCGTAGTGATAATGGACGTGAGTATCTTTCTCATTCTTTTAAAAATTTTATGGCTTCTCATGGTATTCTTCATCAAACTTCATGTGCTTATACACCTCAACAAAATGGGGTAGCTGAGCGCAAGAATAGGCATCTTGTTGAAACAACTCGTACTATTTTAATCCATGGTGATGTTCCTCAGCGTTTTTGGGGTGATGTTGTTCTTAGTGCATGTTATCTCATTAATCGAATGCCATCTTCAGTTTTAAATAACAAAATTCCTCATTCTATTTTATTTCCACATGACCCTCTCCACTCTTTACCTCCCAAAGTTTTTGGGTCCACATGCTTTGTTCATAATTTTAGTCCTGGTCTTGATAAATTATCTCCTAAATCACACAAATGTGTCTTTTTAGGGTTCACTAGATCACAAAAAGGATATAAATGTTTCTCACCTTCTCTAAATCGTTATTTTATTTCAACAGATGTCACCTTCAGTGAATCTTCCCTTTACTTTAAGTCTTATCTTTCTCCTTCTATGTCTTCATCTAATCAAGTTAATATCCCTCTTGTTGTACCTAGTGCACCTCAAGATTCACCACCGCCACCAACTCTTCAGGTGTATAGTCGTCGTCAAACGTCTCATAGTCCATCAGATGACTCTCTTCTAGTGCCAACACCTCATTCCCCTCCGGCTCCGACAGTTGAACCTCCGATAGTTGAACCTGATCTTCCTATTGCTATCTGAAAAGGTATACGTGCTACCCGTAATCCCTCTCCACATTATACTGCTTTGAGTTATCATAGACTATCTCAACCCTTTTATACTTGTCTTTCGTCTATTTCTTCTGTATCTATTCCAAAATCTGTAGGTGATGCCTTAGCTCATCCTGGTTGGCGTCAGGCCATGCTTGATGAAATGAATGCGCTTCAGAATAATGGAACTTGGGAACTTGTTCCTTTACCATCTAGGAAATCTGTTGTTGGTTGCAGGTGGATTTTTGCTATCAAAGTTGGTCCTGATGGTACTATTGATCGTCTCAAAGCTCGTCTTGTGGCTAAGGGTTATACCCAAATTTTTGGTTTAGACTATGGTGATACTTTTTCTCCAGTGTCAAAGATGGCTTCTGTTCGCTTATTCATAGCTATGGCTGCTTTTCAACAATGGTCTCTTTATCAACTGGATGTCAAAAATGTCTTTCTTAATGGGGATTTGCAGGAAGAAATTTATATGGAGCAACCTCCCGGTTTTGTTGCTCAGGGGAGTCTTCTGGATTGGTATGTCGTCTTCGCAAATCCTTATATGGCCTCAAGCAGTCTCCTAGGGCATGGTTTGGAAAATTTAGTAATGTTCTTCAACAGTTTGGTATGACTCGCAGTGAAACAGATCATTCAGTTTTTTATCGTCACTCGAGTGCTGGGTGTATTTATCTTGTATTATATGTTGATGACATTGTTACAAGCAGTGATCACCATGGCATCTCACAAGTAAAACAACACCTTTGTCAACACTTTCAAACCAAAGATCTTGGCAAACTCAGATATTTCTTGGGGATTGAGGTAGCACAATCCGATAATGGTATTGTTATCTCTCAAAGGAAATATGCATTAGATATTTTGGAGGAAATTGGGTTGATGAATTCGAAATCTGTTGATACTCCCATGGATCCCAATGTCAAGCTTCTACCCAATCAGGGGGAGCCTCTTTCAGATCCTGAGAAGTACAGGCGATTAGTTGGAAAATTGAACTATCTCACTATTACTCGTCCTGATATTTCTTTTGCAGTCAGTGTGGTGAGTCAATTTCTTAATTCTCCATGTGAAGATCATTGGAATGCAGTCATTCGTATACTGAAGTACATTAAAGGTTCTCCTGGAAAAGGTTTGTTATATGGTCATAATAACCATACTAAAGTCGTTTGTTATTCAGATGCTGATTGGGCAGGATCTCCATCTGATAGAAGATCAACTTCTGGTTATTGTGTCTCCATTGGTGATAACTTGATCTCTTGGAAAAGCAAGAAACAAAGTGTTGTGGCCAGATCTAGTGCAGAGGCAGAATATAGAGCTATGGCCTCAGCTACTTGTGAGCTTATTTGGCTTAAACAGTTACTTAAAGAATTGCAATTTGGAGAGGTCCCTCAAATGACACTTATATGTGATAATCAGGCTGCTCTTCATATTAGCTCAAATCCAGTTTTTCATGAAAGGACCAAACATATTGAGATTGATTGTCATTTCATTCGAGAAAAGATTATATCGGGAGATATCAAGACTGAGTTTGTTAATTCAAATAATCAATTAGCAGATATTTTTACTAAACCCTTACGAGGGCCTAGGATTGATTCTATTTGTAACAAGCTGGGTACATATGATCTATATGCACCAGCTTGAGGGGGAGTGTTAGATATTATTAGATATTATTAGATATTATGAGATATTATAGTTATTGTTTTATATTTCATATTTATGTAATAGGCTTAGCCCATATGTTTATTTTTCTTATATAAACATAACCCTATGTGTTCAATATACACAAGGGATTTACCCTATTCTTTCTTTTCCTTTAATAGACCCTAAATCCAAATTATAAAATTATACTTGAATATGTCCTAGATTTGTTGTTGGGCCAACTGTATTACCCTGTTCCAAGCCCACAGCCCCTAGTCATGAAGGGTGTGTAGGAAACCTGCCTTAGTAGTGGTCACCCCTAGGTCATAGCATCTCTAAAAGGACTACCTACATAGGGGTAGACCAAAAAGGCTAAATAAAATGTCAGTGTGTGGGGCCATTAAGACATGTACTATCAGAACTTAAGATCCTACGATGATTAGAGATATGGTCTAAGTAATACTTATAAGGCTTAGGCAGTCCTAGTTATACAAACCAATTTTGAAGGGTAAGGTTATGCCCGAAGTCACAAATAACCCCTCATCTGTGTATGAGTAAACTAAAAATGGTGACAATCCATGAGGTATGCACATTGTGGGGTCCAGGGAGGGTAGATGTACCCCAGTCTAACTCACAAAACCATAGAGGCTATTTTGATAATTAGAATCTGTGTAACCTCAAAGTAACGAATCGGATAACTTACCATGATACCTAAGCTTCCCCTCATACAAGAATGAACTATAAGTAAAAAAAAACAGCTAGATCTTTCAGTTTTGGGTGAAGGAAAATGACTACCATACATGAGAATTGTGAATAGTCCATTTAAAAACACAAAAAAGGAATACATACATACATACATATATATGTGTGTGTGTGTGTGGCCAATATTTCAGATCAAAGGAGCACAGCAGCCCAATTGGATATCATAAAAGGAAGCAACCTACTTTCTAAATACAAACCTATTCAACCATTGGCTTAACTTCACTTCAGCATCAAAGCCTACACTTGGCACTTACCAATAAGCTCAACCTATTACCCCAAAATCAAGAGCTTCCAACAAGGAAGCTAAGCAAGGGAAGGAATATAGTGGTAGAAAGAGTGAACAAAGAAAAAGGCTTTGTTTTGCATCACAATGAAAAATGTACAGTGTATCATTCCCAAACTATATTTTATCACATTTTCAATTTGATAACTCTAAACAAATTGATTTAGTAATGAATGGAGATTGAAAGAATCAGGTATAATGAATCAAAAGGCTGAAGATGAAACCTTACCTGTATACTTTCTGGTCCAGCAATCCATCTACGTGAAAGTGTCGTAACCCGTAATCTCATCTGCCCATTGTTATTCTGATAACTGAAGCAAAACATCTGTGATAAGTGAGAAATATTTCATGTACATTACCATAACAGAAAAAACATTACTCGAGGAGGATAGAGACGATTTTCATACTAAGTCAAGAATTGGAAGTAAAATTGATTGCTTGTGGCCTGCATGGCTGCCTCAGGACTTTCCTTCCTCACAACATCAAAAAATAGGCACAGCGATGTTGATTTGTCAAGGCCACACATCTTCCATGCACTTGTACCCCCTTGACCAATAACAACATCTGAGCATAATGGGCCTTTCTGCAGATACAGAGAAGAAGATAAGCATCTATGTGGTGGAGATAAGTAGCAGAAAAGAGGTGAGATATTCTAGACACCTTTTCAAGAGATGCACAAGGGCCAATAATACCCTGGATTTTCAAGTCCTTAGAGCAGTTTATCTCAAATATTCCACTGCAAAAAGAAGTTAGATAAGAAATAAAATTCATTATAAGCAATGCATGACAATCAGGACCATCTATACTAACTATATAAGAGTTTAATATATGTTATAAATGGGAATGATATATATTTGCAGAAAGGCTATGTTCATGGCACCACTTATGGTCTATTATCCAGCACTAACTTGGTGTCAAAGCTTGGTTCTTCTAATACATAAAAAAATGGAGCTGATTGAGTCAACAAGTCAGCAGCCATAGAACATGCACCATATGATAATTAGGGATTCGGTACAGCTAAAAGTGCTGATCAACTCCTTCACTGTTATTCCTTTTTTATTAGAAAGATAGACTGCCACAGAACAAGTTAAACTTGAGAGAATTAAAAGATATATGAATTAATAGATTGTTAGATGGTTTGGGGGCTACTAGTACTTGTGCTTGACCAAAGTCTTAGTACTAAGAGGAGTTCTAGGCAATGACATTGTATTACATCATCAATAATATATCCAATGTGATAATAGTTAGCATTGTATCTTTTTTGTTAGCATGTATAATGAACGTGAATAAAGACAGTTGTTATTCAGTAGGTTAGTTAGAAGAAATTGGTTATAAATAATAGAAATCTGATTGGGAGAGGGTACCTAATGAATTTGATAGATTACATAAATGAAAGGAGAGAACCTTGGTGAAAAGGAAACCCTTGGGGGGAATTCCATTCCCCATTTTCTGTTCTGCTCTTCAATAAAGTTCTGTTATTTTGGTCTTCTCTAGTTACATCTCATTTTCTCTGGATTTCTACCAATTTCTCGTTAACTTCTTCCCTAGCCCTAAAATTTATCATTTTAACAAGGATCAACTTGTTTTCCAATTTTACACAATTATACAGTGGTACACTAATCACACACATGTAATGTAACTATAATACTAATTAGTATTTAACTAACATAGTAGCTCAAATAGCAATAATAAACTTATGCATACAATTACCTTTTACTACACCAACAAGAAACACAACTCTTAAAAAATTGTAATTTAAGCCTAATTCAAACTCACAAAACTGCTTTGGTAAGGTGAGGTTTGCACCCACATATACATTACATTATTATTTGACCGTATCTCTAATCTATGTAGGTTCTCTAGCACATCCCCTCACGTCAAGAACTGAACATCTTGAGCATGGGACTAAGGATGAACTCAATAATAGGTGACATGAGACCCCAAAAACCTTGACTGAGATAGGCTCTAATACCATCTTAAGAAAGTGGAATTTAATCCTAACTCAACCCTACAAAATTGGCTTATAAGGTGAGATTTGCATCTACTAATATACTATAATTTGCCCTTATCTATAGTTAATGTGGGCTCTTCAAACACACTCCATCATGCCAAGGACTAGATATTTCAAAAATGGGACTAGGGGGAACCCAATAGCAGGTGACACGAGACCTAACAAACTTGAATAGGATAAGCTTTGAATGACTCTGATACCCATCTTAAGAAATTAGAATTTAAGTCTAACTTAATCTCACAAAATTAGTTTGGTAAGGTGAGGTTTGAAACCACTTATATACAATAATCTATCCTTATCTCCCCTCATGCAAAGGAATGGACATCTTGACCACAGGACTAGGGGGGAATCCAATAGCGGGTGACACAAGGCCTAACAAACTTGACTAAAATAGATTTGAAATGACTCTGATGTCATCTTACGAAAGTGAAATTTAAATCTAACTCAACCTCAGAAAACTTGTTTAATAAGGTGAAGGTTTCCACCCACCTATATAGTATTATTTAGCCATATCTCTAGTCAATACGGGTTCTTCAACAACAAGTAAGGAAGATCCATACATAATACATCAAAGAAAAAAATGAAAATATTAAGACTTACTTTGAAGATAGACCCAAATCATAATCACCCGATTGGAAAACACGCTTAAGTGAATCTTTGAACACTGAATGACCAAAACTTTCAGCAAGTACAACAAGGCCTCCGGTCCTTTCAACAGCAGTTTTAAGTTCGGCAATTCCAACCTGGAGGATAAAGTGTACAGAAGAAATTTAATATTTTTCAATATGTGAAAATTATACAAAAGCAAAACAACCACAAACAGAAATTTCTAACATATACAGAAATAAAGAATAACACTTTTGTCAGCCAATATAGTCCACCTAAAACTATAAAGTTTAGCATCACACAACTTGACCAGAAATGAAATCAGATAACAGGTAACAAAATCATCCCCTATTTTTTTATTTTATCCATAAACAAAGCAGGGATTTTAGACTATAGGAATTATGAATTTGGACAATCTAATTATTAATGGCAAGAGGCATTAGAATTATGGCTCATTGGAAGGACTGCCTCAAACTATCACACACCACTTAAGCTTCATATAAAATAATGATTGAAACAATTATTTTCCATAAAATTAAATCTAACAAATAAAAATAAAAGAGAAGATTCCAGGCAAGACAGATCAGGAATACTCATAAAAACTAAGAAATCAGGGGAAGAAAAAGAAACTTGGTAAAAAAAACTATGTGGGAAAAAAATATAATCATTATACTCAAATGTTTCATATTCTCTTTGTTAATTCAGATAAAAGAAAACATTCTCTTTGTTTACTAGTTCTAGTTAGTTCTAAACAATAATATAAGATGTGAGTATCTTATGAACCTTTCTTGGTTTGGGTTGAGTTGATATAGGTTTCATTGTACTCATGACACTTTCAAGAATTAGGATCAAAATTCTAAAGAACAATTAATAGAGTTTCTACTCAAGAAAACAAAGGTTCATACTAAAAACACATGAATAGGTAACTTGTAGTGTAAGATAACAATGGAATATGAATGGGTAATTCAAGAACAGTACTCAAAAATTCCAAGTACACAAAATATGATAAATAAAATACGAAAAGTGTACATTCCTGCCGAAAAAAATACGGTAATCGGGCAGCAATTTTGAAAAATTTATTTCTCTCAATTGGCTTAATGTTTTTACCTCATTCCAGTGCCATTATTGAGTTGAGACATTGAAGTTTCTGTGGTAATTTTTTCACATTCCAGTTCACTTCCAATCATTCCAGTTAACTCGGTAAAAATAGCACAGTTTGCATACAACAATTTTCTTGTAGTTCTGTTTTTGGTTTCTTAAATCTACTCTAGTACTTTTCTCTAGGACTCTTTTGGTGTGCCTTCTTTCTTCATTGAGTTCTTTATTTTCTTGCTTGTCTTTCATTCTTTACTCTTTGAGTTTGTATTACATATAGTTTTCCTTTTGCAATTACCTTTCTTTGCTTATACCTTTTCTTGTTTGTCTTTATTGTTCATTGGTTTTGTGGTGGTTGACTTTGAGATTGGTGTGCTTGCTTTGACATCTTTCATTTGAGGACTCCAAGGCCTCAAGATCAGATTAGTGCAAGGACATTATTTCTTTGAGAGTGACCCCAATCTTTCTGCCTAAATTCAATTCGGCTTTATTTTTACTTAAAACACTCACTGTTTTGCTAATTTTTGTTTCTTGCTTTGTTTGCTGTTTTTTGGTTTGCTGTTTTCTTTGATCAAATGGCTCCATATTCTAGTGATGAATCTTGCAAACAAAAGTCACCTTCTAAAGTTTCACTTCGTGGTGAATTACAAGAAGCTCACCACCATATTAGACGGTTGGAGGAAAGATTGCAAAGGATGGACATGCAACAAGCTAGACCATCTCATTCTCACCATGAAGAGCGCCATTCCTATAGACCTTCATCTAGGGGCTCTTCCAATGAGCATGGCTGTGAAGCGGATCAAAGAAGAAGGAGGTCTAATCCTACATTTCATGGATATCAACCTCAAGAGCATAGAGGGAGAGATCACCGTGACAATGGCTACTACCGTGAGGCAAAAGCTAGGCTTCCTTTGGTTCAGATTCCAAGCTTCAATGGGGATAGTGATCCTAACGTCTATCTAGATTGGGAGGCTAAGTGTGAGCAGATTTTTGAGCTCCATGAGATCAAAGATGAACATAAGTATAAGCTAGCTACCTTAGAGTTTTGTGATTACGCCATGAAATGGTGGCATAGTATTGTAATGGACACTATGTATCGCAAGAGACCTCCCGTGGACTCTTGGAACACTTTGAAAAAGTATATGCGCGCAAGGTTTGTTCCTCCTTCTAGGAAGGAACACTTGTTGAAGTTCCAAAGGCTTCATCAAGGACATAGGACGGTAGATGAATACTTTAAAGATTTTGAAACAACTTTGACTAAAATGAATATGCATGCTAAAGAAGAGTCAAAGATTAAATGGTTTGTAAGTGGTTTAAGAAGACATATTAGAGATTTGGTAGACCTAGATGAGTACTCTTCTTTAAAGAAAGTGGTTCACCGAGCCATCAAAATAGATTCATATTTGAAACCAACTTTCAAACATGCTACTAATGATGGTTTCTACAAATCTTCAAGGAAGGATGCAAAAAAAAATTTCCCTCAAATTTCTCCTTCCAATTTTTCCAAACAAACCCCTTTGCCAAAAAAAGTTTCTACTTCAAATCCTTCTACCCCTAAGTCACCTACCAAAACTTCACGCACCAAATGTTTTCAATGTTTAGGTTTTGGGCACATAGCTCTTCATTGTACACAAAAACGAACTTTCATGATAAACAAGGTAAATCAAGACCTAACTCAACCACCTACCAAAGGTGCAAAAGATAAAAACAAAGAAGCCCAAAGTGACAAGCGACTTATCCTTTCCCCTCCCAGGTGTTTTCCTTCCTTATCTTTTTCATTACCAAAGGTTCTTACTTCACCACCATCTTGGTTAAAAAATGTTAGGGATGATTTTTTCATATCTCCTAATGGTTTTCACCATTTAAGCGGATTTTTTCCAAAAAATATCATCATTCCCAAACAAATTTTTCCAACTTGGTCTGTCTATAGGACTTCTTTTTCTTAACTCCCACTACTTTCAAAATCTAAGTCATGTTTGCCTTTTTCTTTTTCATCTATTAATTTTGATAGTAAACTGACTTTGTCATATGCAGGGATTCAGAATTCGTGGGCGAATTCTCTCCAACTCGGGGAGTATGATGGATATCAAGGAAGAGAGGATTTCACTAATGGAGGAAGAGGCCATCCACCAAAACATTTAAAGTTTTTCTTATTAGTCTTTTCAAAAGAGGAGGCCCAAGCCCAAAGCCCAAAGCCCAAGCCCAAGAAGCCCAAGTCCAATCCATGAGAAGCAAGGCCAAGCATTAAATAAAAGAGCATCATTTGTATTTCTTTTGTATAAGTTGTAGGAGGTGTGGATATTAAATATAGGAGTGTAAATATGTAAAATAAAGTCACATTGTACATGTGACTTAGGAGAGTAGGTGTAAGTGTAGTTTTTAGGAGGTGTCATAGTAGAAAAAGGTCACACCTCCCATGTAACTTGTTTTGGTGGGAATTTCAAAAGAGTTTCTTTTGAATTTTCCCACCTATTTTTCAGCACCCTCACACTATAAATAAAGGTGTGGGCTCTTGTAAAATGCAGATTGGAATTTTATAGAAAAGAAACTCTACTCAATTTTTGAGTGAACATTGGAGAGCTTTTGAGCCTTCTTCTCTAGTCTTATCTTGAAGGATCCATGGTGTCCTCAAGTGGCGGCAACACACTCATCTAGGAGCATCCATCACTTCTAGTGGCGTGTTCATATCACCACACATCCATCTTCATAAGTTTTCTACTCTCCTTCCTTTATTCTCTTTAGTTGTTCTTGTTTGAGCTTGTGTTTTTGAGTTTTTAGTTCAGTTTTCATGTTTTCCAGCAGCTGTTCTTCCTTTTCTCTATTTTTGTTTGGTTCTAATTCTGTTTCCATCTATTTTAATCGGTTCAATTGATAGTAAATGGAGCTTCCATGTGAGTTTGGTTTGTGGTGCAAGATTTGATGAGTTCTTGAAATATAGAACATTGATCCTCTTCTATAAAAGTGCCTAACCTTTGCCAACTCAAGTTGATTCCATAGAATATCAAAGAATCATGCTATTGTGGCTAGTGGAATCACATCAACTAGTTTAATAAAAGTCATTTCCAGATAACCTTTTCTTCTCATAGCATAGAATTAATATCAATATTTTTTTAGACTGGAGAATAGCAAATGATAAAAAGATTGTAGCCAATAATTTAGCAATGCTTCTAAATTGTAGGCTATTGTGTGGAGTCAATACTTGTTTGAGTTATACCAAAGATGTTTATATTGATACAGTACAGTTAGCCAAAAATGGTTTATGATATGTCTATTTCTGAACTGTAACCTTCATAGTTATGAATTAATAAGAAATCATCAAACTCTCTCTCTTTATCATTCTTTTTTCATTTATATAAAATATTTTATATAAATTTTTGTTACTCTGTACCAATAATATATCACATTAAATTTCGAGAAATTGTTATGTCCCCATATTTGTGTAATATCATGCCCATTATCCAGGCCTTATAAGTGGTTTTGGTAGAAGTAGAAGTAAAGAGATTAAATTTATATGCAACATGGACTTTTGGCTACTATTTGGAGCATTTGCTTGAGCACAACACTTATATTCTATGAAGCAAGGACACTGCCACACCTATAATTTTTAAAATATAGGATGGAAACAGCAACACAAATATAAATATATATATATATATATATATATATATATATATATATATATATATATTATGAATCATTTAAATTGACAATGAACATTATATTTAATATCATCTACAAAAAATTTAATCAAATATAACAAGTTGAACGCTTTTTTCCTAATAAAAAATGGAATCTAATCCATCTATCTAAAATCTAAAAGTGAAAAGAAGATCTAATTCATTTAAAATATTTCGCCCCCTATTGATTACCATCATTGAAAAAGATACCATCTAAAGACAAATTTAAATAGAAAAAGAGAAATATAAAATGTAAATATGAAATGGATGTGTTTGTTTAAAGGAGAAATAGAAACTTACCTAATAAGTTTGTCATTTTCCAACTTCTTATAAAAATCATTGTCTTCTCTCATTAACATTTTGTTGGAATTGGGTCGGATTATATCCTAGGAATGTTGGAGACACAAATATTTTTTAAAACTCACACTTTAATGGAGTGTCTAACACATGATCTCGCTCATTGGCTTATATTTTATGTTCAATAAGGTTTGAGCTCAACCATTATCATCAAATAAAAGGCTGAAAGGAGGTTATAGCATGAAGATTTGACATAAAAGCAAAATCTTCTGCATACACCACTTTGGAAAATTAAATATATTAAAGAATGGGAAGAAGTAAATTACTGGTTAAACCATCGTCACAATCTCTTGATTACACTGGATAATTGGAAGTGTTCGTTTAAATATTCTAAGTTTGGCAAAAACTTAACAGTGAAGGTTCTTTAGGGGGAAACAGAGACAATCACTGGTCAACTTATTCACAAGTAAATGCTGTGTACCAACCAGAAAAGGTCAGTCGAAAGTGAAAACTACCTGATCAAGAGCACAAGCAAAGAGATCTAGTACATGTCCTTGATGTACAAGCTGCTTCGAAAGTCCATCATAGAATTTCACACATTTATGGTAATGTGGCACAGAATCTTTATCCAGATCCTTGTGGGATCGAATTGGTTCAGAAAGTTGTTTGGATACAATCTGCAATATTCAATAGTTCATAAGAGAGAATCAGCTGAATGTCATCAACCAATCAAGTGAGATGGAATTCATTATTGCCTATGATGCAAACTCCATTTTACTACTTCATCAAAATGGACTCCAATCCAATTAGTTAAATACATTACCCTGATGCAGGCATTCAAAACATTGAGATCCATTTACATGCCCCTACCAACATAGCAAATGCATTACCCTGATGCAGGCATTCAAAACATTGATATCCATTTACATGCCCTTACCAACATAGCAAATGCATTCAAAACTAAAATATTTGGATTTAGATTCTAAGAGGAGGGGGAAAGTACAGCAGAGGGTGTGATATAATCTGAAAGATACCAAAAGACTGAGAAAGGACCAAAAGGAAAAAACCCGCACAAGAAACCTCAATTCAAAATGCTCCAAAATCATAAGATGAACTGAAATGGGGCAACAACTGCTGTCATAAAATAAAAACAAAAAACTAGATAACTTCATCGAAAAAGAACTTGCAGAAATGTAGAGGAAGATTCTAAACTATAAAACCCAAAACAACTTTTTCTTACCCTCAACACTAGAGCCAAATTCAAAACTTCAATAAAATCCTATTTAAGCGTTCATTCCTGTATCCCTCCACAATTCACTGCAATTGCTAATCTATGTATTTCCTTCTCTGATTCCTTCATCATAATCTAGCTCTGACCAGAAAACAACTCAACAACCTCACCCAAAAGATTAACCAATATTTATCACTAATGAGTCAAGAAATTGTCATCCTTCACTACAGAATAAACTTGCAATGGCTAATGGCATATTGGACATGTTAAAAGGATTAGTGACAGAACAAGTCACGGAAGATGATACTGCTCTGGTATCATGTTGAGAAGATAGAAACCAAAGAGGAATATAATGAATTACATGTGGTATATTCACACATGAGTATTCTTATTTATAATGAAGAGACACAATAATAAAGAACAAAATCGATATCTGATAATGGGAAATACTTGGTAACATATTTCCCTATCAAATCATATTGTATCTCCCTATTTAATGTAATTTAATCATATCTCTAACATAATCAAATCATATATCTAACAAGACAAATTTTTCCCCCACAATTTTTTCATTTTTACTAAAAGATGACATATTTTGAGCATATTGACGATAGAGAACTCCTAAGATACAATCATGATAAGAAAAATCTATGTCTGACCTATAATCTCATCCTTAAGGAATCTTTGAAGCCAAAACTTAAGGTATAATTATTAACCTCAACACTTTATTGCTGAAAAGGTTCCTTTACTACCAACCTAAACACTCCATTGATCACAGGCTTCACTTATTATAGTTCACCATGATAACCCACAACACTAACTAATTATAGAACTCAAATTTTGCTACATACACAACTACAACAAATAACTCATTGACAATATTATATATAACTACATAAGTTTCATTAGTGGCTCTTACAGGAGCAGGTCCTTCGGTAGCAGGTCCACCAATAAAAGCCATTATTCTTGCGGCTGAACCAGGGACACATGCCCCTAACAAACTTGCTGCGATACTCAGAGCCGTGCTGGTACACCGAGTTGCTCTCTGATCTGCGGGCACTGCCCAAGGATCTTTCTGCAGCTCCTCCAAAACCTGCCAACCAAACCACAAGTATACCACCCATAAATTAACACAAAATACACTCCAAACTCATTTCATTTCACTACAAGAAACACTCAACACAAAAGTTAACACCGAAAACACTCCAAATTCATTCCACTCAACTACAAGGGAAACTTAACAAACATAACCAAATTGAGAGTGGAGTGCAAGCACAAAAATTAGCACCGAATACAATTATACACACCAAATGCATTTCATTCCACTACAAGAGACAATCAACAAACATTGCCAAATTGAAAATAGAGTCTATACACACAAATTAACAGCAGAGGCCAACGTCTTAAAAACAGTCTATGAACACAGTTTTGACCACAATGTCAAGGTTATTGAAGTGTCTACCACCACATGACATTTGCGATTGCAGCTGCATCAGCAACATGTGTCTGCAATTCCAAAAAAACACCGTGCACGGTGAAAAAAAACACTACCACAATTTAAACCTTGCCAAATACAAATTAATTCCATTCCACTACAAGAGACACTCAACAAACATAACTGAATTGAGAGCGGAATGCGTGCGCACACACATACACGCAAATCAACACCAAATATATACAATCCCAATTCATTTCATTCCACTGCCATAGACACTCAACAAGCATTACCAAATCGAGAGTAGCACCCGTGCGCACACAGAAACTAACACCAAACACACTCCAAATCAACAACCATTACCGAATTGATTGTGAACTCGCACTCGGACGCCGGCACGAGGAACCGCGAAATACTGTCGGAGGAGAGCCCGTCGCGCGCGCCGGCGACCACACCGACGGCCGGGCGTGGCTTCTTGGCGAAGAAGCTCATCTGTTCGAGGAGCTGGTCCTTGGTGACATCCTTCGATCCCTTGAAGACGTACGTCTTCGGCAGCGCAGCAAACCCTAACTCGTGAACATGCACTAACGTCCCGAAGGTGATGAGTCCAACGAGCGAATTCTCTGGGAGGAGCTCGACGGCCTGCGCCAGCGCAGAGCGCAGGAAGCCGATCTCCTCCTCGATGATGCAGGTATCGACGACGAAGAGGAACACGGGAGGTACGGCGGCGTCGGCGGAGGAGGAGGCGTCGGAGTTGTACTCGACGGTGGTGTACTGCGGGAAGAGCTCCGCGGGGAGGGATTCATCAGATATTGAGGCGTAGTGCGGAGGGAAGTGGTTGCGCTGGAAGCAGAAGGGGCAGATCCAGATCTTGGCGGCGAAGTCGACGATGCAGAAGGGATTGAGGACGGAGCGGCACGTGCGGCAGCGTAGAGGCGTGTAATTGAGGACTGGCATGGAGGGGAAGTGCTTTATAGGAGTGTAGACAACGGAGACCGGAACGACGGCGTTTAGGGCGTCCTGCTTGGTGCCTGGGATCACGTTCCATGGCATGCGCACGCCGTCTTGGGATTCGAGATCCAAGAATTCGGCCATGGTGAGAGGATCGGTGAGAAGAAAGGGAAGGAACACGAGAGAGCGATCGTAGTGGTTTTGGTGTCTCTCTCTCCACTCAGATGGCTTGATCACAGTATTCAGTGAAAAAAATAAGCATGCATTCAATATTGAATCAAAACTGAGACACAATGCTGACTTTTCATTGGTTGGTTAATGCAAACTTTGCACTAACCACCAAACTTTCAAAGAGGAAGTTTGTTATTTTCTTTAACAAAAAATACATTATCACTCAATTCTATTTTCAATAACAAAAAATAGATTTTTATATTTTTTTATTAGTCTAAATTCATATTTTCTTATAGTCTTTGAGTTCCTTCTTTTAAATTTGTAATTTTAAAATTTTAGTTCAATAGTTTTTATAAATTTAAAGGAATATAGACTATATTATTTATATTTGAGTAATTTCATATTTTCAATAGAGAGTAAATTGAATAATAATAACAATAATACTATAATTATTAATAATAATATTTTAGTTTAAATCTTAAGATTTGTGTGTTAGTTCGTTAATATCTTTTTATCATAACACCCTGTACGTTTTTTCATTATGTAAATATGTATTATAGCAATACAACTATTAGAAGAGATTTATCAATACCCATGATTATACTGATTATAGTAGACATGTGCGAATTGACAAAAGAACAAGAAACTAAAAAAATGTTATATTATTAAGTAATCATTTTGAAAAAAAAAATTAGATAATTAAAACAAAAGTTTGATCATATCTTAGGAACTTAAAATTTATTTAAGTCATAAAAAAATTCCTTACAAGTTCACCAAACGGATTTGTGTTAATCATTTACATTTGCATCCATGGATTTGCACCAATTTGAAGATATGGAATTTGAAGATATGGAAATGGAGGAAAATCTCAAAAACACATTTCATTCAAGATGGTGAAAATTTACAAAGAAAGTTACATAGGATTGTAATATTTTACATGGTTATTCTTATATATTTTTAAAACATAATCGATACTGGAGAACATCAATTATATGTGAATTTTCAATGGACAATCCATGTTGGAGCGCATGAGAATCAATTTTTTTTTGAAATTTCAGTAGACAATCGATGTTGGTCGCATGATAATCAATTATATATGTAAATTTATGGGATAATCAATTATCTCTTCCCCCATAATTGATTATTGATTGATTTTTCAGACTTTTTGTTATTTTTTTAGCAAAAAATAAATTAATTAAATTAAAAATGGATATTTTATGAGTGTTCCAACCCTTATACAAAAGTCTTCAACCTCTCCATCTAACTAACAACCACAAATCATAACAAGCATCCAAAACAAAGAATTACTCCTTACCTACACTATAATACAACAATTTGTAATAGCCAAAACTGCATAATTATGCAATGTACAACAACATAAAAATAATATTGGTTTGCTTCCACCATTCATTGGTTGTTCGATTGCTTGGTGTTTGTAGACCCTTGTGACTTGAACTCCAATACTCCTACAAGGTTATGCTTTAATTGCTGCATAATTATGCAAGATTTTTTTATATTTAATAATTTAGATTTATATTTATTTCAAATTTGGAATAATTTAAAATTTTTATTTATTTCATATTTTATTTAAATAAGACATTAAATAATTTAGATTCGTATTTATTTAGAATTTTCAATAACTTAGAATTTTTATTTATTTTATATTTTTATTTAAATAAGAAATTAAATATTTTAGATTTTTATTTATTTATAATTTTCAATAATTTAGGAATTTTATTTATTTCATATTTTTATTTAAATAAGACATAAATAATTTAGAATTGTATTTATTTAGAATTTTCAATAATTTAGGAATTTTATTTATTTCATATTTTTATTTAAATAGAACATTAAATAATTAGATTTTTATTTATTTAGAATTTTCAATAATTTAGGAATTTTCAATAATTTAGGAATTTTATTTTTCAGTTTTTTATTCATATATAAGACTAAATAATTTAGGATTTGTATTTATTTAAGATTTTGAATATTTTAAGAATTTTATATCTTTCAAAATTTTAAATAATCATATTTTTATTTTAATAATTCAGATTTGTATTTATTTAAAATTTTGAATAATTTAGGAATTTTTTATATCATATTTTGATTTAAGTATGACAATAAATAATTTAAGATTTATATTTATTAAAAAAATTTAATAATTTAAGAAATTTATTTATTAAAAATATGTATGTCAAAATTTGTAAAATATTTTTACATGAATTTTAATTTATTTATACATAAAACAATTTAATCATATTTTATTTTAACCACAAGGGTAAATTCATAATTTAATTTTAACTACAAGGAAATGGTAAGCGACAACGAGGTGACCGTGAGCGATGGTGAGGCGAGAACGAAAATGAAAACATCAAATGAAACACGAACGAACACAGGTACGAAATGAAATAAGTTTGAAATCGTTCACTCGAACTAAGACTCACGGGTTTGACCGGTTCTACCGAGTCTAACTCGAATTTACTGAAAAATAAGTTTGTTCACGAGTTGACTTGTGATCTAAGAGTAAACTCTTAAACTCGGACGAGTTAGCAAGTTAACTTGCGAGTTTGATAACCTTAGTCTCATGCTAATGTTTTTATTTTAAAATTTATTTAATTTAGTGTCTGTTTGATCATATTAATATTTTTTATTTAAAAATTTATTTATTTTAACATTTGTGATCCACACTAATATATTTTATTTAAAATATTATTTAATTTAGTATTTGTTTGAATGATGTTAATGTTTTTTATTTTAAAACTGATTTAATTTAACATCTAAATAACACACTAATATCTTTTATTTTAAAATTATTTAATTTAGCGTTTACTTGGTTCATATTAATATTTTTTATTTTAAAATTTATTTAATTTAGCGTATCTTTAACCCACAATGCTTTAAAAGACCTTTATTAGTGGGGACTACGCTAATTCAAATACTAAGAAAAGTACATGAAATAAAAGGATAAAACCTTCTACTTTTTTTTAAGTTCGTATTTCTAACATTAACTTGAAATTTGGTTTTGAGTTAAAAAAAAAAAAAAAGAAGAGTAATATATCTTGCATTAAGGATAGTGCTAAATTCAAATTTGAATTTGAATTCAATCCATAATTAAGTAATATATCTTATTTGATAGTTAATGTTGTACCAATATCAGAAACTATATAGAAATCTCCATTTATACTTTTTAATAATAATAATACTAATAATATCACATGTTGGGATGAGTGAAAAATTTGAAATAGAAAATTTAAAATGGAGAGAAGTTTAAATTTTCTTTATCTCTTTTACTAAGATTATTTAAAAATGTGAAGAACTTTCATTTTCTCCTGTTTTATTTTCTCCTCCATCCACCCAATATATATGTATTTTAAAAACCTATCATTTATATTATGTTAATTCTTTTCCTAATTTTTAAATATTATAAGGCTACTCTAAGTACATGTTACCAAAAAAAATAATTAGAAACTTGAGATTAAATTAAGAATAAAAAGTTTTTATTTTTATTTAATATATACCAAAGTTACATAAATTAAACATTGAGCTTATTCAAGCGTAATATTTGCTTGACCAACAAAGTTTCTTCCGAATTCAACGCTTCAAATTTCTCCCCTTCATTCAAACTGTCTAATGTTTGATTCCTAACAAACCATTCTTAATTTTCTGCAAAATTGTGTAAGAAAACGTAAGAAAGAGCTTGGTGTGAATATAGATAGAAATTTGTTATTGATTGATCTTCTTCTTCATCATCATCATTATCTTCCTTGTCAATGGGAGATAGAGATGGAGATGGAGATGTTAGAATATATCTCATCTCTGGGTTTTTTCTGGCATGCACTCTTGCAGGAGGTGTCTTTCTCTGTGTGTATGTAACGTATCCAGATTCTACATTTGTATATCTGGTTGCAGGCATGACCTTGGTTGCAGTACCATGGTTTTTTTGGGTTCTCATTTATATATATAAATGGTGTAAACCCATGCCTGACCAATTTGGTAGCCCTGCTAGGGTTGCTGCTTCTAAGAACCGTGCCCTAACAAATGTTATGACCAACAACAACCCTGGTGTTGAAAAAGCTCCTGATGGTGGTGGAGGACACCATGTTGATGTTGGAGGAGTTGACATGGACAACAAAAGCTAAGAACATCATCATTTTGAAGAAGTTGGCCAGAAGTAACAAGATAAGTCCAAGGAATGGGATCATCTTTGGTAATGGTTGAGATTGGAGAAAGTGAAAAGTTGCCTTTGAAATCCTGATGGATGAGGATTTTATGCATGGTGGTGGTGTTCAACGGAATCAAGTTCAAGTGATATGCATGTGGTTGAATGTTCAACCATGGCATGCACCACAATTAATGTGTAATATTGTTAGGGTTAGAGGTTGATACATGCATGAGAATATGATGAGATGAGAGAAAACATTGAGATGATGAAGTATATGAATTGGTTAATTAGGTCTTAATTAATTGTAGAAAGGGGACAAAGTTTTTTTTTTCTCAGTAATAAATAAATGAAATAGATATGAAACATTTCATGGTGTTTCAATCCTTGTACAGAAAAGATCAAAATCAATCTCTTATCTTATACAAAGGAAATAGATCAATCACAATAAGAAGTTCGTTTCACAAAAACATCAAAAATCTAAGTGGAGGCACATACAAGAAAGGGAAGAAAGTGGCATGGGAAAAGTTTTGTTTCAAGAGTAGTGATTTTGTAAGGAGTTTTACATTTTCTTTTGTAAGATAATGTTACTTAATGGATGTATATAATAGCATTGAGTTAGAATTGAAATAGGAAAAAGAAAAGTTACAGACTTCTTAACCTTATCTTGAATTCTTCCTTGTTTATCATCAAGAGTTTTATATCCTAGCCAAATCCAAGAATAAAAGGATAAACGTTTTAGTCTCTATTTTATTTTATTTTTTAATTTACAAACTTTAAAAGAGACATTACTTGATGAGATCTATTTTCTCTGTTTTCAATCATTTTTAAATGTTAAATATTCAATTCAGTTTTAAATTTTAAATATTCAATTTTACACTATTGATGTAAATAATTTTTATAGTTATGTTATCACTTTTACACTATTTATATTTCTAAATTTATTTTGTTATCAAATTATTTTAGATAATATAAAACTTTAATAAATTAAAAAGTTATTTACTTTAAATTAGTTTTAACTTGTAAGTCTTCAATAGTGACAATCTATTTAATAAGGAAAAATTCATTTTTGATACATAACCATGTTGAAGGACATTTTTACTTCAAATAAGTAATTTCTATCCTTTATTTTCTTATATAATATATGGTATATTGTATTATTATTGTGTTAGAAACATTAGAAGAAAGTATATTGTTATGTATATTGAAACTTTATAATTTAAAATGAAAAAAAATATGAGTGTTGTGGGTATGTTTTTAAGAAAAAAAATGAAAAAATAATACATTTTTTAAAAATTAAATTTTATATATTTTGTACTTTATTGTCTAAATCTACTATTATGCATAATTAACATAAAAAGTTCTTTTATAAGGAAATAGTTGTTTAACGTTAAAGTTAATGTAACAAGTAAAAGCCAATTCTAATTAATAGCATTGGAATTGTTTCACTTTTGTTTGTGATTCTAAAATTGTTCACACTAATTTATTATTGTTGACTTTTGAAGATCAAGTTTAAATAACGTTGTCTTTTGAAGATCGACTCTAAATAGCATCTATTACTAGTATTTAAATTAATATTTTAATTAAAATATTTTAGTGTTATACTAATATTTTTTATTTGTAAATTTATTTAATTTAGCGTCAACTTATCGACATTCATGTTTTTTTATTTTAAAATTTATTTAATTTAGTGTCAACTTGACCTATGCTAATATTTTTTTTTATTTTAAAATTTATTTAGTTTAGTATCGATTTGATCCACATTAATGTTTCTTATTTTAAAATTTATTTAATTTAGTGTTAGTTTAGTCGATGCTAAATAAAATCTATTTGTAGTATTAATTTAAATTGTGTTGTTTGGCCAATACTAATGGAAGTAATTTCAAAAACAAATTCTTGTAAAATGCCTCATCTTTAACAAAATAAAATATAAACAAAAAAAAAAAGAAAAATATATGTAGTAGTTAATGTTACTGAATGAGATGAATTTGGATGAAGTATATGAATGTGAATGAAAAAATTAAGAGAATAGTGTGGATGAAGGTGATAGATGAAGAAATGAGTGTGAGTGTAGGAGATGATTTTGGATGAAGGATATGAATATTGGTAAAAGAAATGAGTGTGAGGAGATTTGAGTATGAATGAAGGAAATGAGTGTGAAAAAATTTATATAAAAAATGAGAGAGGAAAATTGTGGGTGAGAAGATTTATTATCTTTAAATATGAACCTTTAGATTAAACATAATTTATGGTTCATATTCGTTGTTACGAAGATGAACCAATGCATATCATATATAAATTAGTGTTGACTTAATCAACACTAACTTAAATAATATAAATACTAGAAATAAATAAAATTATTGTTCTTAATATTTATTTTTGTTAGCATCGATTTAGTCGATGCTAATATTTTTTATTTTAAAATTTATTTAATTTAGCATCGACTTAACACATAATAATGTTTTTTTTATTTTAAAATTTATTTAATATAGTCTTAGCTTGACCCACACTAATATTTTTATTTTAAAATTTATTTAATTTAATGACAACTTGATTCATGCTAATGTTTTTATTTTAAAATTTATTTAATTTAGTTAGTATCGGTTTAGCCAACACTAATCTAATACTAACATAAATAATTTTACTCATTTAAAAAATTAAAAGTATTTAAGGTTAGTATAGAGTTGGCTAAACCAACTCTAGTGTCGTCTAACTTTAACTGAACTCTATTAACATTGACTAAACTGACACTAATGATACACTAATACAATTGATTACATTTAAAAAAAATTAAAAATAATCTTACGCTTTTTAATTTTGTAAAAAAAAAAATGGGTTGCATTAAAGGTAACACACTAGAAGATAATATTTAGTAGCTAAAATATTATTAGTTAATATTATATACCAATCTAGAATTTAATTTATTATTTTTTTATTAATAACAGAAATTACTTTAGATATCAATAATTTTTTTTAAAAAAAAAAAGTGTTTAACTTAGTCAAAATAGTAACTAATTATTTTTTTTTCTAAAATTAATTTTTATTTAATAATTTCTTGTAATAATAAGTTTTCTAGTAAAAAAATAGTAATGAAGAGTCTAAAAAATAATGTAAAAGAAAATGCAATATATAATGAATAGTAAGTTGTTTCTTAAAATAACATCTTAGGATATGGATGAACAAGTTTCACTATAAGTAAGTATAAAAGATGAAAATAAGTAGAAGAAAAAAATTATTCATAAATTAAAACTAACTTATATAAATAAGTAATAAAAAATTGACGTTGAAACAAATTAATGTATGCGTACTTTTATAAATTAATTTACACATCATTTTAGGTTTTTACTATACAAAAGTAAAATTCTTCATCTAAAACATCATGCATATTCATTATTTTTCAAAATAATGTAGCAAATGTTCTTATTTGTATTAACTTCTCTATACAATTTAAACTTATGAAGAAAAAAAACATGAAATCTTAAAAGTTCAGTTTAGTTTACAGAAAGAATAAAAGAAAATGAAAACAAAACAAAAATGGCTTCGCCCGGACTTGAACCGGAGACCTTCAGTGTGTTAGACTGACGTGATAACCAACTACACCACGAAACCATATATTTTAGAATTTTCAATTAATATATTTGGTAAAATAAGTAATAATATAATAATTTTTTATTTTACTGTTTCATATTATTTTATAATTTTTATGAAAAACTTTTATTTTAATAAAAAAAATTGATAAGATCCATACTTTAATTAATCTTTCATATAATTATTATATTTTAATTAATTAAATATTTGTAAAAAAATTAGTACTTGTATTTATTTTTTAGATCCAATATTGTTTAAGAAAATAAGTTTTGATTTTTTTTAACTAGGAAATATGCCGTCGTGTAAATTGTTTAAACGTAACAGTTCTTTTATGACCATGATTTTCAAAATCTTTATCTTAAACTATTGCAATAAGTTACAGTTTTTTTTAAATGTTTACACAACAATTTGTTTATAATTTTTAGACAATTATAGGTCTTTTTATCATGGTTTTTAATTTTTATCGTTTACATTTAGATTATAATTTTTTCAATCGTAATCATTTTCTTTAAAGAGACTTTGAAAGAGGAGTTTATGTTTTTAACAATAAATTTTAAGGCTAGCTTGAGCGGAAGTCATCTCGCTTGAGTGAGAATGGGTCTCGTTCGAGTAAGAATTCTCTTGGTTGAGCGAGATTACACCCAAAATTCACTTTAGGTATTGCCTGAGCAAGATTCCTTTTCGCTTGGACAAAAACGAGTTTGAGAGTACTCCATTTTTTCACTCTATTCTCGATGGAGCGAGAATTATCTCGCCTGAGTAAGATATGCAGAAAAATATGCATAAACCTGCTATATTTATAATATTTCTACCAAAATTACATTCAACTCATATTTTTATCAATCTACACATTAAGGTGCAAGTTCTTATTCAGAATTATTTAACCACTCTCATTGCACTATTATGTCATCTACATATCTATACATACATATATATATATATATATATATATATATATATATATATATATATATATATATATATATATATATATATATATATATATATATATATATGCTCTCTAAACCAAAAATCACATAAAATCAATCAACCAATTTTCATCAAACATTACATTTTTAAGTGATTCAACAAATTATTCAAATACATTCATTAACTCATTCAAATCAAAACCATATACATTCTACAACATCTACCGTATCTAAATTTCACATTCCAATCTCAATCAAATTCTAATCTACTCAAAAATAAGAAATCTTACAAGAAAATTTGAGACAGGTGACCACATCACCCCCCACATCCAGATCTTCTAACCTAGAGTTCTATTAGAAACTCAAACTAGCTTCTCTTACCTGAGTTTGAGCATGTACTCACTAAGAGTTTCAAACCTACCAAAAGCTCAAGGGTAGCTTAACTTGCACCAGAGTTTTGATAAAATATTCTAACTATATCACTAGGACTAATCATGAAGTTAAAAGAGTCATATGCAAATTCTAGACTGATACAAACTTAACAAGTTCAAAATTTGACTTAAAAAGAAAAAAAAATGAACTTACTCTATTAGAGATTCTAATCGGGCACTCTTGTAGCCTTTGTTACCAGAAGTCTAATGACAGACTTCGTCGTCAAACTGATGAGTGAGGATGTCATAATCTTAGAGAGAAAGGAAAGAAAATGAAAAGATAAGTTTTAGAGAGATGGTGATTATTTTTAAATGAAGTTTGAATAATTGAATTTTCTATTTATAAATTCTTTTCATTTTAATAGTAAAATATTTAGATGCCATTTAAAATATGTCACTTCTATTTTAAGGTTATTTTCTAAATCCTTACCGATATTATATTTACATTTCATCCAACCAAGAGAAAAAGTGCATTTTGTTCTCCAAATTTTCTTTGAAAGTGTGTTTTGTCATTTATAAAATTGGAAAATAATGAGCTTTTAAGAAAGTAATATAATAAAAGGAAACTTTATATTGTAGAACAGTCTAAAAATAGTATAAAAGATGAAAATAAGAAGAAGACTTTTTCAAAAATTAAAACTAACTATAAGTAATTAAAAAATGCATAAAAACTATTATACATTTATTTATTTACACAAAAATAAGAAAGTAATATAATAAAAGGAAACTTTATATTGTAGAACAGTCTAAAAATAGTATAAAAGATGAAAATAAGAAGAAGACTTTTTCAAAAATTAAAACTAACTATAAGTAATTAAAAAATGCATAAAAACTATTATACATTTATTTATTTACACAAAAATGGCGTCGCCCGGACTCGAACCGGAGACCTTCAGTGTGTTAGACTGACGTGATAACAAACTACACCACGACACCGTTTGCTTTAAGTTTTTCAATTTACAGTTTTAATAAATTATAATTATAATTAAGAAATATCAACTTTTTTGGGTAAATGAAAAATCAAAATTGTCAATTAATATATTTGATAAAAAAAATAAATGTTATAAATCTAAGCAAGTTGGTTTCTAAAAGTTAAAACTTGATAAAAATGTCCACAAAATTAAGTGTCAATACACAAGTGTTAATATACATACCTTCATGGAATTTTAACTTACACATTTCTAATAGTTTTAAAATATAGTTTATATACTTGGAGTTGTACCTAATTATAGTTTAAAAAATAGATTTATTCCTTTAGTCCACAAATATAATATTTAAAAAAATATAATTTATTGTTTTAGATCATCAATTTATTTTAAACAATTGTTATTATTGTAATGTGGAAATATGTTAAATTATACAAATAATTTAAAAATTATTTATTTAAATTTTATTAGTAATTAATGAACTAAATATATTTATTAAAGGTAAGTAAATTAATATAATATTATATTTTGTTTGAACTAAGGATGATATAAATAAAATTTATAATATACAAAAGTGTATTTCAATATATAATTGACAACATAAAAAACCAGTTCAATACATGAAAAAATCATACTTAAAACTAAAAATTTAAATTAAGAAGATGTCCAACTTGTCTCTATATTTTATTTAATGCATCTTATTCATCATTCTCTTCTTCAAGATTATGTTCAAAGGAAACATGAAAAAAAAAAAGAGTAAGAAAACAAATTATACAATCTAGATCAAATTTAATTATGTTGTAATAAATTTATAACAACAATAAAAATTTGGAAAATGAATTTTGCAAGAAAAAATTTGGTATCTCATTAGAAAATGAATTCTGTAAGGACCTGTAAAATTAAATTGGAATAAAAGAGATATATTTTAAATGAATTCTAAGTATGTCTTTATTTAAAATGAAAAGGAAGGAAAGTGTAGTTTGGAAGACTATGAGATCGCCTAGTAGTACATGATCGCCGGTCGCCTGCTACACATGAGCGCCAGGGCGCGAGGCATGCAGGCATCGCGCGGGCGCGAGGCATGTGGACGTCGCCAGGGCGCGAGGCATGCAGACATCGCGCGGGCGAGAGGCATGCGGGCATTGCCAGGGCGCGAGAGGCATGCGGGCTTTGCCAGGGGGAGACATCGGTCGTTCGCCAGGGAGAGGTCATCGGTGGATTGTCTTCGCGCGAGAGGTCCTCAGTGGATAGTCTTCGCGCGAGAGGTCATCGGTGGATTGTCTTCGCGCGAGAGGTCATCGGTGGATAGCCTTCGCGCGATAGGTCATCGGTGGATGGCCTTCGCACGAGAGGTCATCGGTGGATAGCCTTCGCGGGAGAGGTCATCGGTGGATAGACTTCGCGCCTGTGGTCATCGGTGAAAGGTCATCGCGCGACGTCGAGTTACACACAGAGAAGGTGGGACCCAGACTTCCAGCATGGAACGTCCTGCACGCGCGCCACGTAGACAAGAAGAGTGGTTCAGAATTGTGACCTCAGAGTGTTAGCCTGCGCAGAGGCACGCTCAGTAGTACTGTTCAGGGAGTGGTTGGCCTGCGCAAGAGACAACTGTAGTCGTACTGTTCAGGGAAACGTACACTCAGACTTCTCTGCAGAGTGGGTGGTGGCAGCTGCTTTTGGTGGATAAGTTGGTTTAAGATGCAGAAACCCACTGCTGAGAGAAAGAAACGTTGCAGCCTTCAAAGAGAGAAAGAGTGAGTTGCCTCCCTTCTCCTCCAGTTGTCTCCTTCGCGCTGCGATTCTAGCACCTTCACACGAGAGTACGACGAGCGACAGCCACCATTAGAGCACCTGGGCAGTTCTCTGCAAGTCCTTCAACCAGACGCAAAAACAGAGCCAAGGCGTTCTTCAAGCTTCGTTGGGTTTCGGAACTCTAGGTGTTTGCGCAAGTCCAGGTAAGGGAAGCTAGACTTCATTTTCATTACAAGCTATAGTTTAGTTATTTCTGAAATGAGGGCGACGTGGTCGCCGGTTTCGTTTTCATCTGCGTGAATGCTCTGTTCCATGTGTTTGGGCGACGTGGTCGCCGGTTTTTAAATACAGACTTCGAAATACCCTGTTTTTGAACCAGGTCGCCGGTTTGGGCGATGTTTGCGAACTCCCTGTTTTTGGTGTTACTTTGAATTGTTGAAGCTTAAATGTGATCTTCGAAAATCTGAATCTTTGAAACGATCGTTGCTGTGACTTGAATCATTTATTTAAGGGCGGTATGATGTGTTGAATGTTGTGAATGTGGATCGAGGCATAGTATTTTCAGGAAAGAAAATACCGTGTAAGATCGTGTAGGATGTGCATTGATCGGTGATTCCTAAGGGGATATCCTGACTCTGCTGAGATAATAGAATCACATAGAGGAAGTTACTCAGTTGGTGAGAGTCGAAGGAGGTTCATATGAATGGGCGTCTCGTGTGAAAAAGAACGAGCTCCGCCTGTTCTATGGATTAACCCTGTCATACCGGGAGAACTATTGACATTGAGATTATATATGCGCATGCTGTGTGGATTCACAGCGACCCTGTGTGGATTTCACAGTGGTATGGTATGACAGGTGCAGATCTCTGAGTCTAATCAATGCATGAGTCTTCCGGAAGTAGTGTCAAGTGTCTTGTGTGCTGAGTCAGTGGTGGTTTGACATGTGAAATGAGGAACTTGAAATTGATAGACACTTGATACAGTTGTGAAATAGAATGACTCTGGAAAATATTGCGAAATGTGTGATTTCTGGGCGATCAGGTGAAGAGTATGAGAAACTTGATAACTTTACGTGAATATCTTGAAATTGTTTACCTTGATTTTATTTTAATTATCCTTATTTAAACTCTCTTTAAAATATCTAGCTTACCCTGCGTGTTTTGGTCCTGTGGCTGTTCTCTTAAAACTGTGATGATCGTGTAATTGTTACACGGGAGCAGATGATCTTCCAGGATGTAGAGCTCCTTAGTGAGTGGTCGCCGAGGAAGAGATCGCCGGTTTTCTATCTCTTGGTGGTGATCGCCGGATTTATGTCCTGCTGCAGATCGCCTGTTTTGGGCCTTCTGTTACCAGATCGCCGGTTCATGTATGGAGATCGCCGGTCTTGTTGTATTTGGTTGAATTTCGTTTAAATTTTGAAAACATTTGACCTGGTTATGTATTTAACTCCCTAAGGGGAGCAACTTCATTTCTTATATATATATTATCATGTACCCTTCAATATTATTTGTTTACCTTTATTTTCATTATACATGTATGTATGGTTTTATTTTGCGGGATGTTACAAATTCCCTAATGAATAACCACAAAATAAAATATGTATTAATTGAGTTCCATCATCTAAATGTACTATAATATTACATTTCAATTAAAATATTCTCCAATACTTTAAAAAAGGAACAATTAAATTTAAAAAATTCTTAAACATCTTAATTGCTTAAACATCTACCATATTCAAAAAAGGTGTACATTCAATTCAACTGTTGTTTTAAAAGTTTTTATTAATTTTATCTTATCTTTTAGGCCACACTTTTCTATGTGATTTTGTGATAATCTATTTATGTTTAGACTGTTGAAGATGGTTGCTGCCCCTTCAAGATTGTGTTTGATGAAGACTTCTATGTACATTTCATTTGTATTTTGCTTTGCTTTAAGTGTGTCTTAGGTAGTGCTTAGAGGTTGTCTAAGAGTGGGCTTTTGCTGAGTATCTCACCTCATAACCACTGGCCATGTGATAAGAACAAACATAAGTTTTCTTAAACTGTTTTTCACATGTTTTACAAAAACCACGTTTACTGCATAAAAATAAATCTGTTCTTTTCTAAATAAACAGATTCTTTTTTTTTTCTCTGATGCCTTGGCTAAGTCTTGTAAAAATTAGATGTTGTGCATCAGGTATTTTGACTAAGTCTTCTTCTTTTCAAAACGACTGAGTTTCAAACAGTTAAACTTTTCTGTTTTCGTTTTGAAAAATAAATCTGTTCATCTGTAAATGAATAGATTCTTTTTGTCTCTGGTGCCATGTCAAGCTTAAACGGTTTTCAGCTTTATCTCTGCACCAGAATGGTTGACTAAGTCTCCTCACTTAACAAATTCTCTAACTGCTTTTGAAAATAAATCTGTTCATTTTATTTTCAATCTGTTCATTTTATAACAACTTTAACTGTTTTTCAAAAATCTGTTATAAGTTGGTTTTCTATAAAATGCAAACTTGTTTATGAGTTTATGACTGATTTCATGCATTTGCAAAAACAAGTTTTGACAGCAAAAAGTTAAGTGTTTACAAAGGATTAGCATTTGTTCTTCAAAGATTTCAAAAAACACAAAGTGCTTGTTCTTGGTTTGGTTCCAAAAGCTTGGTGTGAGGTGCTGCTACTGTTCTAGCAATCTTGCCTACTGGTTTAAGGCAGATCTTTGTATCCTCAATCAGGTGTAGTCGTTTCACTTCTCATTTTTTTGTAATAGTTTGGTTGAACACTCTTCTTGATAGGGTTTCTTGGAGAGTGTGTGTGTGTGAGCTGAAATAAGTTTTTTTGGCAAGAGTACCTAAGTTCTTGTAGGTTTCAAGAACAGTGGGAATTGTACTTGGTTGTACTGTGTTTTAGTGATTTCCACCTAGTTTTGGTGAAGACTGGATGTAGCTCAGTTGAGTGAACCAGTATAACTGCTTGTGCTCATTCTCTCTCACTCTCTGCAATTTCGTTTCTGCATAATTGATAAAACAGGGAAGAAATAAATCTGTTCAATTGAAAATAAATCTATTCTTTCTGGGCACTGTGCATACTATTCTTAATTTCTGAAAAAGTTGTTTGAATCTGATAAGAACATATAAAATCTGCTAAAAGCTACTGGAACAGATTGGCTGTGATAGGTTGCTCAAGCAATTGTTAAAACTATTAATTGAACCTTAAACAATTGCTTAAAGTTGAAGCTTGCTGTTCTGTGATTCATTGTTCTTAATTTCTGGAAAACTGTCTGGTTTCAATAAGAACACTGATAATCTGTTAAAGGCTAATAAAGCAGGTTGTGTGTAATAGATTGTCTCACTAATTGTCAAGCCCTTAACTGAACCTAAATCACACGAATTGGAATTAAGGTTTGCTGTTTTTGAGTTACACTGTTTTTCAATATGATATCTGTGTGTGTGCATCTTGAAATTCTATCTGCATAATCTTGTGATTAACCTTGCTGAATTAAAAGCTTTTCAAACAAAAACAGTGCTGAAATAAATCTGTTCATTTTCACATAAATCGATTTATTTTTCTGTAAAACTGTGTTAAACACTGTTTCTGCGAGAAAGTTTTAAAAGGTCAATTCACCCCCCCTCTTGAACTTTGGCACTATTAAACCCAACAATTGGTATCAAGAGCTAGGACTTGTATTTTAATCAAGTTTGTTTGTAATAATGTTTGAGTTTAATGTGCTTTTTGCTGAGGGTTCTGCTGTTAATAGACCACCTATGTTCAATGGAATGAATTATGCATTTTGGAAAGTTAGAATGAGAATTTTCGTGGAATCCATTGATGCATTAATTTGGGAAGCTGTGGTCAATGGACCTTATGTGCCAATGCAGGTTGTCAATGATGAAGAAAAGGTAAAGCCAAGATCAGAATGGAATGAGACCGAAAGGAGGAAGGCTCAACATGATCTTGTGGCCAAGAACATCATAACCTCTGCATTAACAATGGATGAGTTCTTCAGGATATCTCAATGTAAGTCAGCTAAGGAGATGTGGGAAGTCTTAGAAGTGACTCATGAGGGGACTGAAGATGTGAAAAGGTCAAGGAAACATGCGCTCATCCAAGAATATGAGCTGTTCAGAATGCAACCCGAGGAGAGCATTGCTGATGTGCAGAAAAGATTCACCCATATTGTGAATCACCTCACTGGTTTGGGAAAAGAATTTGACAGAGAGGAGCTCAACATAAAGATATTGAAGTGCCTCGACAGAAGCTGGCAACCAAAGGTGACAGCTATCTCTGAAAGCCGTGATCTGTCAAAATTGGGAACTACTGCACTGTTTTGAAAGCTGATGGAGCATGAGCTAGAGCTTAAAAGACTTAAAGAGCAGGAAACAACAGAGAGAAAACCCAAAGGTCTTGCACTGAAAGCAACTGAACTAAATGAGATCAAGGAAGAAAAAGAAGATGCTGAAGATGATGATACAATCAGTCTTCTTACAAAAAGATTCAGTAAATTTCTGAGGAAGAAAAGCAAAAATAGGAACCAGCAGAAAAGAAGGTATCCTAAACTCAATGATTCAAATTTCTCTAAATATACTTGCTTTGGATGTGGCAAAACAGGGCATATCAAAACAGATTGTCCAGACAATCAAACTAAGGAAAAATCTGCCAACAAGAAATTTGAAAGGAACAAAGGAAGAAGAGCCTACATCTCATGGGAGGAAAATGAAGCATCCTCAACCAGCAGCTCTTCAACAGAAGATGAGGAGAACAATTTGTGTTTCATGATGAAGGATGAGGAGTCAAGCTCTGATTCAATAAGTAATCTTTCTGGTGATTCTGATAACTATGATGATTTGCTTGCTGCCTTCAAGGAAACACATGATGAAGCAAATAGGCTAGCTGTAATATGCAATAAGCTGCAAAAGGTAAATAATGTGTTGGCACCTAAAGTAAAAACACTTGAGGAAGAATTGCATAAGGCCAAAACAGATTTAGTAAGCCTTGAACTAACTTGCTTGCATGCCTCTATTAAATCCTGTGAAAACTGCAAAAAATTGGAAAAACAAGTGGAGTATTTGCTGAAAACCCTTTCCAATTTCACCAAGGGAAGAGAAAACCTTGAGTCTCTCCTTGGATCACAGAATGCTGTTTTCAATAAGAATGGACTTGGTTATACCCTTGGAAATGTAACCAATGTCAAAAAGCTTTCAAGTTTTTTTGTTCCAGCAAAATCAGTTTTTTCAGCTTTTAACAGTGGCAAAAAGGCATCTCATGTAACCTGTTTTTACTACATGAAATTTGGTCATACCTCTAGGTCTTGCATTGCTAGAAAGCATCTTGTGCCTAAGAACTTAGCAAAATGGCTACCAAAGGGAAGGTTTTAATCTGTGCTGGACCCTATACTGAAAAGGGTACCATTTGTATCATTTTTATTCTGTTTTGCAGATTGGCAGCAAGAAAAATCAGTGGTACTTGGACAGTGGCTGTTCCAAGCATATGACTGGAGATCTTACAAAGTTTACCAACTTAAAGCTCAAAGCAGAAGGACATGTAACCTATGGTGATAATAACCGAGGGAGGATTTTGGGCAGAGGAACTGTTGGAACAGGGAACTCAACAACCATTGAGAATGTGCTGTATGTAGAAGGACTTAAGCATAGTCTTCTCAGCATAAGTCAGCTTTGTGACAAAGGATACAAAGTGAATTTTGAGTCAAAAGGCTGCACAATATCAAGTAATTCATCTAGTAAGGTACTGTTTACTGGTAAGAGAGTGAATAACATATATCTGCTGAATATCATGGAAACTAACTCTTCAAATGAGTGTTTGCTGTCCAGAAGTGATGAGTCTTGGTTGTGGCACAGGAGGTTGGCTCACATACACACAAATCACTTGAATAAATTGAAATCTAAAGATTTAGTTTCTGGTTTACCTAACATTAAATTTCTGGAAAACAGGCTTTGTGATGCTTGTGTGAAAGGTAAACAAATCAAATCCTCTTTCAAGTTAAAGGATATTGTCTCTACAAAAAAATCCATTGGATGTGTTACATATGGACTTATTTGGTCCATCTAGAGTTGCTAGCTTGGCTGGAAATTTGTATGCCTTAGTTGTTGTGGATGATTACTCTAGATTTACATGGACTTTATTTCTTGCACATAAACATGATGCTTACACTGCCTTTAAGAAATTAGCAAAAATTTTGCAAAATGAAAATGGTTGCTGCATTAAATCAATTCGAAGTGATCATGGGGGAGAGTTTCAAAATGCTAAGTTTGAGAGGTTCTGTGAGAAGCATGGGATAGCTCATACCTTTTCAGCCCCTAGGACACCCCAACAAAATGGTGTAGTTGAAAGGAAAAATAGATCACTAGAGGAACTAGCTAGAACTATGTTAAATGAATCTAAGCTACCTAAGTATTTTTGGGCTGATGCTGTTTATACTGCAGGTTATGTCTTAAATAGGACCTTAATAAGACCAATTCTTAAGAAAACCCCATATGAATTGTATAAGGGCAAAAAACCTAGTGTAAGCCACCTTAGAGTATTTGGGTGTAAATGCTTTGTATTGAATAATGGCAAAGAAAATCTTGGTAAATTTGATGCTAAATCTGATGAAAGTGTGCACATTGGTTATGCTTTGAATGGTCATGCATATAGAGTCTTCAATAAAAGATTGCTTATAGTAGAAGAATCAATGCATGTTGTTTTTTATGAAACTGATCATAGCATATCTAAAATTGCTACTGAAGACCCTGACAGTAATGAATTTAAATCTGTTTTAAATTAAAATGAATCGATTCATTTTGATACTGCTGATACACATGCTGTACAAGAATCTACTGCACCTGCAGGTTTGCCAAAAGAGTGGAAAACTCCAAGAGACTTAACTCTTGATAATGTCATTGGGAACATTGAGAAAGGAGTGTCAACTAGAAAATCCTTGAACAATTTCTGTGAAGCAATGGCCTTTGTATCTCAAGTTGAACCCAAGAATTTGAAGGAAGCTTTCAAGGACAGCAACTGGATTTTAGCTATGCAAGAGGAACTGAATCAATTTGCTCTTAATGAGGTCTGGACTCTTGTTCCTAGAATACCTGAGATGAATGTAATTGGAACAAAATGGGTATTTAGAAACAAGATAGATAAGCATGGAGTGATCACCAGAAACAAGGCTAGGCTTGTAGCTAAAGGGTACAATCAAGAAGAAGGAATAGACTATGATGAGACATATGCACCAGTGGCTCGGTTAGAAGCTGTTAGACTGCTGCTTGCCTTCTCCTGCATCAAAGGGTTCAAGCTATTTCAAATGGATGTGAAAAGTTCCTTTCTAAATGGCTATATAAATGAAGAGGGCATTAATGCCTACATTCATGAGACAAGCAGGAAGCAGATCAACATACCCAAGGTGTTGGATTTCAATTGGCTGAAATCTGAAAAACTGGTAGAAACAAGGGCTGTGTTGAAGCACCAGAAACTGAAAAAGCTGCTGGAATTAATGTTTATCCTGACTTGGTTAAGGTGTTTTATACTAACCTCACATTGGATGGGAAGAATGTTGTCTCTTATGTGAAAGGGACCAAGATGAAGATCACAAGTGAGGTGTGGAATTCTGTGGCTGGAATAAAATATGCTGGATTGAAAGTAGGAAAGGGAAACACCAGTGGAATCCAAGAATTCAACAAGCTGCAATATTATAAGAGTTGCATGAGGAATCCTACTGAGAGTATAAACAGGTTCCATGCAGGGCATTTGAACCTCACTCCATGCCTAGTTGCATACATCATAGCATGGCAACTGATTCCAAGAGGGACAAACCATGCTGTCCTACATGAAGAGGATCCCATTCTCCTATATTGCATCATGAACCAGATTAAGGTAAACTGGGTGTTCATTGTCAATGAACACATGCTCAAGTCAAAAAGGTTGGCTGATTACCGATTTCCCTATGCTATTCTTGTTTCCAAATTAATTGATTACTTTGGTGTTGATGTTACAAATGAAAGAAATGACCCTATCAAAGCTGTAAGTGAGATTGATACTTCAACTCTCACCAAAATGGGTTTTCACAAAATTGAAGACAAGTGGGTGGTTCTCAAGGAGAAGGACCCTCAAGCAGAACATGAGGATGAGGATGAAGCTGTTCCTATGGATGATGACTCACCTGCTACCCAATCTGAACATGAGGAAGTTGCTGCAAATGTCATAGTTGCCTATCAAGGTCCAGAATACCGAGGAGAACCAATGTCTATGTTTGAGAGGCACGTGCTGTATCGTCTTGATGTAATGTCAGCAGAACAAAGGGCATACTTTGAGACTACTCATGCAAGGCTTCAACACCTTGATGATCAGATTGAAGGGGTTCAGGCACAGCTTGCAGAGCTTTACTACAAGGATCAGTAGTCTTCTGTTTTTAATGCTGTTTTTATCATTTTTTAAATGTCTGTAATGTTGAACAATATGGTTTTACTTTTCTGGACTATTATGGTTATGGTTTCTGTTTCATATTTACTTTCCCTATGCTTATATGTTGTTTGATGAATCCAAAGGGGGAGAAAAATAGCTGCTGAAAACTGAAACAGGGAGTTAATTCTGCACCTTAAAACCATGCCTTATGCTATGCAATATTGCTATTTTTTTCTGGTTTAAAATCTGGTGCAGTGCAGGTGCTTAAAGCAACAAAGCTATGAGGTTAGCTATGGGGATTTGTCTCCATCAAACAGGGGGAGATTGTTGAAGATGGTTGCTGCCCCTTCAAGATTGTGTTTGATGAAGACTTCTATGTACATTTCATTTGTATTTTGCTTTGCTTTAAGTGTGTCTTAGGTAGTGCTTAGAGGTTGTCTAAGAGTGGGCTTTTGCTGAGTATCTCACCTCATAACCACTGGCCATGTGATAAGAACAAGCATAAGTTTTCTTAAACTGTTTTTCACATGTTTTACAAAAAACACGTTTACTGCATAAAAATAAATCTGTTCTTTTCTAAATAAACAGATTCTTTTTTTTTTTTCTCTGATGCCTTGGCTAAGTCTTGTAAAAATTAGATGTTGTGCATCAGGTATTTTGACTAAGTCTTCTTCTTTTCAAAACGACTGAGTTTCAAACAGTTAAGCTTTTCTGTTTTCGTTTTGAAAAATAAATCTGTTCATCTGTAAATGAATAGATTCTTTTTGTCTCTGGTGCCATGTCAAGCTTAAACGGTTTTCAGCTTTATCTCTGCACCAGAATGGTTGACTAAGTCTCCTCACTTAACAAATTCTCTAACTGCTTTTGAAAATAAATTTGTTCATTTTATTTTCAATCTGTTCATTTTATAACAGCTTTAACTGTTTTTCAAAAATCTGTTATAAGTTGGTTTTCTATAAAATGCAAACTTGTTTATGAGTTTATGACTGATTTCATGCATTTGCAAAAACAAGTTTTGACAGCAAAAAGTTAAGTGTTTACAAAGGATTAGCATTTGTTCTTCAAAGATTTCAAAAAACACAAAGTGCTTGTTCTTGGTTTGGTTCCAAAAGCTTGGTGTGAGGTGCTGCTACTGTTCTAGCAATCTTGCCTACTGGTTTAAGGCAGATCTTTGTATCCTCAATCAGGTGTAGTCGTTTCACTTCTCATTTTTTTGTAATAGTTTGGTTGAACACTCTTCTTGATAGGGTTTCTTGGAGAGTGTGTGTGTGTGAGCTGAAATAAGTTTTTTTGGCAAGAGTACCTAAGTTCTTGTAGGTTTCAAGAACAGTGGGAATTGTACTTGGTTGTACTGTGTTTTAGTGATTTCCACCTAGTTTTGGTGAAGACTGGATGTAGCTCAGTTGAGTGAACCAGTATAACTGCTTGTGCTCATTCTCTCTCACTCTCTGCAATTTCGTTTCTGCATAATTGATAAAACAGGGAAGAAATAAATTTGTTCAATTGAAAATAAATCTGTTCTTTCTGGGCACTATGCATACTGTTCTTAATTTTTGAAAAAGTTGTTTGAATCTGATAAGAACATATAAACTCTGCTAAAAGCCACTGGAACAGATTGGCTGTGATAGGTTGCTCAAGAAATTGTTAAAACTATTAATTGAATCTTAAACAATTGCTTAAAGTTGAAGCTTGCTGTTCTGTGATTCATTGTTCTTAATTTCTGGAAAACTGTCTGGTTTCAATAAGAACACTGATAATCTGTTAAAAGCTAATAAAACAGGTTGTGTGTAATAGATTGTCTCACTAATTGTCAAGCCCTTAACTGAACCTAAATCACACGAATTGGAATTAAGGTTTGCTGTTTTTGAGTTACACTGTTTTTCAATCTGATATCTGTGTGTGTGTATCTTGAAATTCTATCTGCATAATCTTGTGATTAACCTTGCTGAATTAAAAGCTTTTCAAACAAAAACAGTGCTGAAATAAATCTGTTCATTTTCACATAAATCGATTTATTTTTCTGTAAAACTGTTTTAAACACTGTTTCTGCAAGAAAGTTTTAAAAGGTCAATTCACCCCCCCTTTTGAACTTTGGCACTATTAAACCCAACATAGACAACTTGTTATATACTTGCGAACAAGTTTACTGTTGTATAAAGGTAAAAGATATTATAGATGAACAACATTTATACTTAAAAAATAATTTGTATTTTCTTGTAATATTATATATATATATATATATATATTATATTATTGTTGTGTTATAAACATTAAACCTTTATGAGAAAATCTTGATTTAGTGTTTGTCAAAAACTAACACTAATGACAAAAACTCGATGATAATTTGTGATTAACGTCGATTTTGTGTCGGTGAAAAAACAAATTTTAGGAGAATTGATGTTATAACTTTTATACCAAACCCTAATAGTGGACACTTTTAGCATTGATTACATTCATATTATTAAGATGGATATCATATATTGAATATTATTTATTATTGAAATATAGTGTTTACTAGACCGACTCAAAAATTATAAAATTTAAGTATTTTATTAGTACAATGGAATATTTTGTCATTTTATATAAATTACTTGAAAATAAAATTATTTTTTAATTTTTAAATTAATGTTAATATACAGTTTTTATATGCTGACTCTCCCACTATTTCGTTAATTCCTTATTTTAAGGCAACAATACGAAAAGGGAGAGAAAAGTTAAGAAAAACAATTTTTTATTTTTATTTTTGAGCACTTAATGGTTGTTAGATGTGGAGAGAATGCAGGGATTGATGCGTTACTTTTGTGATTTAAACTGATTTTATTCTCCATTTTTAAAATTAAAGATATTTGTTCTCCCCTCCTTTACTAGGTTTTATTTTTTTTATAAAATTAGTAAATTTTAAAATTTGGTTTTATTAATATGAATAGTTAAATTGCATGATTTGTAGTTAAAAATTTAGAAAATTTGAATCTTATATAATACTTAGGATATGTAAATAATCTGAATAAATGATAAATTGTAGGTAAAATAATATTTAAAATTAAATAAAAGATTATTATTCGCATATTTATATTAAGAGTGTAGATTTTATAATTTATTTTAATAAATACAAATATATTATAAATACAAATTTTAATAAAGATTGATATTTGGGATGTCTTTTTGCGTATTATTCAAAAGAAATAAAATTGTTCTTAACGAATATCTTTATTAGTCCATCATTCATATTTTTTTATAATTTTTAATATTTTATCAATTATAAAAAATAGATATTCAGATGTTTACGTTTTATGATACTTAGCAATCTCATATTTATTACTCATAATCTATGTTATAATGTTGAATTAATTAATAAAATAAATATCATTGATAGTATGATAGCTAAAAGAAATCATATTTATACCTATCTATACCTATATATAAAGGGGATTCCTCACTTTAACTGCTCTAAATTGTTTTTCTATTTTATCCTTACTTAATATTTTGTTTTATTAATTTATTTTGGTTATTTAGAAATTTTATAATTTTAGAAGTTAATAAAGCATTTTTTTAATTTTTAATTTATTTGTTCTGACTTAACTGGCAGATTGTTTCGTTAATTTTTATTTATTTTATTTGTTATCACTTAACTGACAAGAGAGTGGAGAGATTGATATGTTATTTTTTTGTTTTAAAATGATCTTCTTTTTAATTTATTTTTATTTAACTACCGTTCCCACTTCTTCATTAACCTCATGCACCTATTCTCTTTTAACTTCTCATTTTTACGTTATAGAGATAAATTATTTTTGAAGAATCAAAAGAAGATAAAAAATAAATAAATAAAAAATGTGGAAGAAATTATTTTTGAAGAATAAAAAGAAAAACTAAAAAAGATAAATAAAAAATGTGGATACACAATCATGTCAGTGCCTGTGTTCCCACTAGTATATATAAAGGGATTCCCAATTATAACTGATTTTGGTCACATTTACTTTCTTATTTTATGCTTATACTAATATTTTATTTTATTATTTTAGAAATATATACTAAGAGTTTTTTTGTCATTTTATTTTTATTTTGGACATTTCTGTCATTTTCTTTTTTTGGTACACTCTTATTTTTTTTAATTTTATAATTTGAAATTTTCTCTCTATCAAAAACTTCCCACTTCCATCACTATCAACAACCCACATTTCACTCTCTTAAATCAATTACAATATTAATGTATCTAAAGTTTTTTCATTTCTCTCTTATCCTTTTCTCTCTTTGAGACACACGCTTCCATTCTCATTTTTTTATTTTCTCTATCCCTTCCCTCCTTTTTGTATATACCTACTCTCATCTTCCAATTTTTTTTCTATTTTTTCTTATTTTGTTCCAATTGTTCTATCCTCTTTACATGCATTGTGTTTTTGTACATAGTTTTTGTATTGGTTTACAATTGGGAATGAAGTTTGGTCTCTTGGTTGAATTAAGATGAATAATTATTTCTCTAACGTGCTCTCATCTTCAATTTTTCTCACTCATTCTGTTTCCTCACTCTCAAATGAATAAAATTTTCAATTTCTTTTTCATAAGACACTACAACTTTAAATCTAACCACGTTTTGTTTTATGTGTTTTAGATATTCACATGACACGTGTTCTTATTTTTTCACTATTTCCCCCCTAAATCCTTTTATTTTTTTTAATTTTTATTAAAGACTCAAATGATTGTTTTATAAACATTAATCATTCACCACTTCTTTTGTGTCTTCAAAGATAATTTTTCTTTTGTGTCTTCAAAGATAATTTTTCTTTTGTGTCTTCAAAGATAATTTTTTTAAGTCTTTAAAACTAAAAAGAGACAAATGTTTTATTAAGCTTATTTACATGTTTCTATTTTGTTTTCAGACTTATTAGATACGAATGTGTAAAAGTCATTAATCGAGAGGGATAAAAAAGACCATAGGAGGAAGCACAAAGAAAAAGATGGAAATAACCATGTTTATTTATTTATTTTTTGTCTTCTCATTGACTCTTTATGTAAAAAATAAAATAAAATAAATGGTTATTGAAATATTATACATTTATATTTGTTCTCATTGACACTAAAATTATTAAAATATTATTTCTCATTTATATATTTAAGTGATGAATTTAGTTTTAATAAATTTTATATTAAATTTATAATAGATATATATAATCTCTTTTATTCAATTTTTAATATTAAACATAATTATTTATAAATAAAAAAATAAAAAAAAATGGATACACAAGTCCAATAACACTTTATTCGCTAGAATACAAAATGAATATAAATATTATAAAAACATAATGTTGATCTAATTAATACTTTTAAATATAAAATATAAATAATTTAAAATGTGTCGTCAATATGTTATAAGTAATTAAATATATAATTCGTCTAAAATTATAAGTCTCGGTCTAACCAGTACTTATTACTATTAATAGAAAATATGTGCACTTTATGAATATAATTTCAGATAAAAAATAATTCAATATTGACATCTATTTTAATATTTAGTTTTTTTTAAAACAAAATTCACGGGACCTTCACTATTTTACAATATTTATTTTTTCTCACTGTGACGACACTCAATACCTAGTTAATAAGAATATGAATTCCAACTCAAATTGTTGTCCAAATAAAATTTAGAAATACAAATCCATTTGGATCTGAATATAACACCTAATTAATTCCAATCAAATTGCAATTTGAAATGAAAATTTAATTTTTTTTTATAACACCAATTAAAACAGAAATTATATTTTGAAATAGAAATCCAATTTCAGTAGATTTCAATGCTAACACGTACTAATAAATTTTAATCAGAAATTCAAATAAAATTGTAATCGCAAATCCAATTTAAATTCAAATTCTAAATTGAAATCCAATTTCAATTCCCATTCCAATTCAAAATTCAAAATTCAAATCCAATTTCAATTTCAATTGTAATTCTAAATCAACATCAATAATATAACACCTGCTAACTATGTCTAATTCCAAATTACAACTCAAATTCAATTATAGCACTTACAAATCAATTAAATTCCAAATGAAAATGTCACTTGAATACACACTATCAATTTGAATTTGAAATTAAATTCCAATTTTATTACGATTTTATTTCTTTAATCTTTATAAGATTAAATTTCAAATGAAAATTCATTTTTAATAAGTTTGTATAGTTTACAATTTCAGTTTCAAAGCAAACATTTAAAAATTATATCGTTAAGCAAACATTATTTAAATACTATTTTGAAATAATGATATTGGAACCATGTGGTATATGTTAATATATTTAATAACCAAAGGAAACTTTATATTGTAGGTATTTCATTAAAGGTAATAAGTTCTCTAGTAAAAAATAGTAATTAAGAGTCTAAAAAATAGTTTAAAAAAAATAAATATATAATGGATAGTAAATTGTTTCTTAAAATAATGGATCAACAAGTTTTTCTATTAGTGTATATATAAAAGATAAAAATAAGAAGAAGAGAAGAAAAACTTATTCATACATTAATACTAACTTAGTAAAAATTGTATAAGAAGTTTTATACATTAATTTACACATATCACTTTAAGTTATTATTTTTAAGACTGAGGACTTAAAAAAAATGTTGATGATTTATGATTATTGAAAGTAAAAGTCTTCACACTAAAACATCATGCATACTCATTATTATTTCAAAATAATGTAGCAAATATTCTCATTGTATTAATTTCTCTATACATATTAAATTTAATATTAGAAAAAAGAAGAAGAAGAGAGTGGAACATAAAATCTTAAAAGTTGAGTTTAGTTTATAGGAAGAATTAAAGAAAACAAAAATAAGAAGGAAATTGGCGTCGCCCGGACTCGAACCGGAGACCTTCAGTGTGTTAGACTGACGTGATAACCAACTACACCACGACACCATATGGTTTACATTTTTCAATTAATATATTATATAAAATAAATAAATGTTATAAATCGATAATTACATTTGTAAAGATAAAAACACGTATCATTATATTTATTTTAAGAGTCTATTTTATAAGAACTTAATTTGTTTTTTGTTAAATTTCATTGTATTATATGTTTTTAAAACTTTCGTGTAACTTTTATTTTAATAAAGTATTTGATAAGATTTCATACTTTATTAATTTTTTATGCAATTATTATATCTCATGATAAGTAAATTTTAATTAATTAATATTTTATTTATTCTTTAATATTTGTAAAATAAAAAGGTAATTTTATATTTTATGAGCCAAAATTTTGTTTAAAATTTTCAGACTTGAATTTGATGTATAAAAAAGTCAGGTTTTAAATTTGTCACTTCATAATTTTGTAATAGAGTATAAATTAATTTTAATTTTTTTATTTCTATTTTCTAATACGAGTTTAGAGAAAAATAATGATTATATTATTTTCACAAATTTGTTTAAAACCTACAAGATTTGAGTTTAATTCACTGCACAAAGCACTGTACACTCGTTTCTGCTTGTTACGAGAAGCTAGAAGTGAAAGTTGAGAAACGTAGGAGTGGGACACGTGGCACAATGTACAACAACCAAACAACTTTTAATTTATTAAAATAAAAATAAAAATAAATATTGTGGTAGAGCAGTTGGAGGCTCCAAACGACGAGCCTGTTGCGTTGTGACTGCGTTTCATGGCTTCTGCACATCCAACACTCTCTTTGGCCTTCGCCCAGCGGCACCATCACGGTGTTTCTCAGCGTCCACTTTTCTTCTTCGCTAAATTCCGTAACGGAGTTTCCCTCTCTACTTCGGCTTCCAAACGGAGAGTGTTGGCGAAAGCGCAGAACGCTGTAAACGAGGAAGTTGTTGAAAGTCAAAGCTCGGAGTTGAAGAATGCTACCCAACGCACTCCTTCTTCCTCCAAATTGGTGCTTGTTGTTGGTGGCTCCGGAGGCGTTGGTAAACATACAATTTATCTTCATTTATTTATATTGCTCTTCAAGTTGTTGTTACCATATTTATTTCTTAAACATGTTGCTTTGCTACTCTCAAAATATATTGAAATTTAGTTCTAGTTTTCTGGATTTTGATTTCCGTGGTTTTGTCGAAGTAGAATATCGGTTTCTATAAAAAGTTAATTACACTTTTGAATACTTCAGTTTTTCTAAGCTAAACACTTTTGTTTGTGGTTAGAATTGGATCATGTAGACTATAATTACTTAATTTTGGAAAAAACTGAACAACCAAATCTGCTAAAATTGTACATTGACGAGACTATGAGAACCAAAAGTGGATTTAACTCTACTAGTGAAATAGTTATACGATTTTATATTTTATCTTTTTATTTCTATTTTTATTAGGTGGAAAGTAAGAATATAACTGGTAAAATAGCAATTAAGGCTATTTTGAATTTTGAAAATCAAATAAAGATGTAAACAAAATTTTCTCAAAATAGGACAATTAAAAAAGGATGGAGGAAATATATTTTAGTTTTTGTATTTATTAAAACAAATGTGATTTTAGTCATGATTTTAAGTTCCATGTGCTCTTAGGACATTTAGTAGGAGGATAGAACACATGATAAGGAATGATATGTGCACCGTTCAGGATTCTAGCTTATTAGATGGGATCTGAGTCGCCAATCATCGGTTTCATGAGTAATGAGTAATTTATCCGTTAGACGGTTAAATTAGCCCCTAGACTACTCTTGGATGACTAGGTTGTTAGGTAAGAATCTATCTCTGGGAGATCCCCCTATATCTCGGCTATATTCGCGCGTAATCACCTACTGTCGAGACCTGCACTTGACCCCATAATATAGCTATCCATTTTCCTGTTACGCGGGATCTTCTGGTGATTCCAGATTTTATTCAAGACCTGAATGGTCTATAAAAGCAACAACATTGGAAGGAAAAGGGAACGAATTCTTTGAAACTAAGAAACACATCACATTGAGCATTCTCAGTGAGCTGGGAAGAGACTATTTCTCTTCTTTCATGATAATCCAATGTTTAGTGTATACCATGATAAAGACATTATAGTGATGGGTGGTGGTGTAGGTGGTCAATGATTACAGTAGTGATGAAAGTGTTTCCAATGGTAATGGCGGTGATAATGGTGATAGTGGCATTGACAATAATTACGAGATGGCGGTGATAGTGGTGGTGGCCTGAATGGAGAGAACGCTACTAGACAAACTATTTGATCTATTTGAAAAAGGGCCTATCCAACAAACGGAGAGTCTGTGTCAACCTTTTTCACTATTAGTCAATTAGAAATTATTGTCATCATATTAAGTTGCACGTACTTTAAAATCTTTTTCACTCAGCCAATTAGAAATTTTAGTTGGTATGATTTTTAAAGAAGTTATCTGAAAGTAGTCAAATTTATTCTTTATTGATTTTATCATTAATGATTAAACATATATTCCATATAACTTATAAATAATAAGTTTTGGATAACTCAACTTAGGTAGTTCTACTATTTACTCAATGAAAAAACAGAGTGCTAGTGTAGTTGTAACTCCCCTTGAATATTTGGTAATTAAGTGTCAAACATAGTTGCTGTCATTTTTTTCACCCTTTAGTCTTCCATAAGGATGAAAATGGTGATATTTAGATAAAATGTTTAGGTGATAAAATGTTTGAAGGACTAATGCAGTTAAATGCTAATTTTTTGAGGGATTAATCTGGTGACAAACATCTTAGGAGGACCATTGTAGTGATACCCCAATTTTTAGAGGACGTAATTGAAGGTTTACTCTATAAGTAATTGAAATACTGCAATTAAATAAACATTTCTGTAGTAGTAATAACTTCTTTTATTTGTGTATCCTTCCTTGTGTATTTGTAAGCCTTTGGGAATCCCATTTTTAGTGTTATTTTATGCATTAAGATTAGTTTTATAAATGTGGAAATGCATACATAATTCTTGACAATAGTTTGCTTGGGGAAGTTTGTGAAGCAGTTGTTCCCTTGCTATTCAGGGCAGCTGGTAGTTGCATCACTGATTCAGCAGAATATTAAGTCCCGGTTGATGCTTAGGAATCCTGAGAAAGCCACAGAACTATTTGGCGAACACGATAAGGAGAAACTGCAGGTACACCATCTACTCTTTATTTTGTCAAACTGAAAATTTAATTGCTTAAGTAGTCCCTCTGAGGTATCCAGTAGGTGTGACTCAGTTAACATTACACAATGAACCCTGGGGTAGGACCTGGGTTCAATTATCACAAAACACATTCTTAGAGAGGTTTAAGGAGTTTTAAGTGTGACTAATCCCTGGACAGAGGATTAGCCTCATAGTAAATCCGAAAGACTGAAGCTTGTGGAAATAATTCAGGGTCTCATTAGGGTGCTAAACTAATTGTGATGAAAAAACAAAAAAGTAGTCCCTCTGAGGAGCAACAAACTATGTTAATTTAATTTCGTCCATTCTGGATTTATTTTCTAATTATATAGAGCTTATGAGCATAACAGGTATTCAAAGGTGACACAAGGAACCAGGAAGATTTGGATCCATCCATATTTGAGGTAAGCTCTTCAGATTATTTTACAGAATAATACTTGCTTGATCTGAATTATTTTCATTTTGATGATTCATTTCAGTCAGAAAGAAAGCGTAGGAAATAATTTGCATTTCTTTTGCTTTCCTTGCTTTTTATTTACTTGCTTTTTAGGGTGTCACACACGTGATTTGCTGCACAGGAACAACAGCATTTCCTTCAAGGCGTTGGGATGATGATAATACACCAGAAAGGGTTGGTAAGAATCATGTCATGCATATATTGCAGCATTTGATGTCATAACTAGAATGAAATAGAAGATTAGTTATCTGAAGATTCAAGAGTGGAAAATGTAAGCATAATACTGATGCCTTTTGTTGAAAGTTCCCTACAACATAATCTTCATCTACTTTTCATGCACTTGTCGGTATTTTGATTTTGATTTTGACTAAAAGTGTTTAATTTGAAGATTGGGTGGGAGTAAAGAATCTAGTATCTGCACTGCCTTCCTCAGTGAAGAGAGTTGTTCTTGTGTCGTCAATAGGTGTGACCAAATTCAATGAATTGCCATGGAGGTAAGCATACCTCATATTTTGTTCTTAATTCATGAAGGTTTTGTAGTATTGTATGTTGGCTTGCTTGAAGGTAGAATTTATTTTACTGGTAATTCAGAATAGGACCATTCTAAAATTATAGTGAGAAACTAATTTATACTTTAAAACACTTTTCCATCAAGGTATAAAGAGTTTTTCTTTTGTTTTCAAATTCAAGTGTAAGGCAAAATGAAATTAGCTTGTGTTTATATGGTTATTGAAATTCCATAACTGGTTTTCTGTTGGCTATTATTGATTGCAGATGTGGTTTCATTAGGTATAGTCAAGTCAATATTGTGCTTCAAACTTAAATAGTCAAAATTGTCTACTCAGACCCTAGACCTTTTCTTTGGTGCTGTCCAACCAGTTAACCAACCCTCATTGATAGAGTTTTAGTTTATGATAGAACCAAATAGCATTGATTAATATGTGTAGTCACTCCTACCTTGTGGGATAAGGCCTGGTTGTTGCATATGTTGAAAAAAAGTTACCCCTAATTCTTTGAGTGCATGATTCCCCTGTTCATCCTTTTGAGACAAATCTTTGTGCCTTACGCTGTTACTATGAGTCCAAACTGTGAGATGTACTATACTACTTATTATTCTCACCGCATCTTCATTTTAAATATTCATTCACTATCATAATTATTACCTATAACTACATAAAATACTTTTTTTTTCTGGGGTAAATAAGTTCCACCTTTCCAGGCGATTAATTATATAATTATTCAATGACACATTATGTTCCAAAACTTTTCTCATGGACTTATTGTCCCTTTTCATGTAGCATTATGAACCTATTTGGTGTCCTGAAGTATAAGAAGATGGGGGAGGATTTTCTGAGGAGTTCTGGCCTTCCATTTACCATAATCAGGTAAGGTGAAATTTTTGCATGTTCCACACCTGGTGTTAATACTTGATGAACATAAAGGTAGGGGACTTTTAATTTAAATTGCAAGTCTTAAAATTTTGAAGTCTTCTCATATGACATATTTAAATGTATTTTAGAGCTGGAAGGTTGACAGATGGACCATACACATCATATGATCTCAATACTTTGCTCAAAGCAACAGCTGGACAACGACGAGCAGTCCTTGTAGGTCAAGGTATGATTAACGCTTCTTTATAACTATGGAACAACACAAATATTTTTTTATTTTTGTTAATTTCCTAAGCAATGCTCACCCGAATCAATTAGCTAGATATTCCAGATGTATGATTGAATATTTGAATATATTCTAGCATTCTAGAAAATCAGTAATGTGACTTGCTAGCAGTGTAGCTTGTTTCAAAGACAAAAAGAAGAAATCAAATTCCCACCACTTTTTGTCTACTGAAGCAGGAGCCTGAGCTGTGGTTGAATTAACCTCGGCTTGATCTAGATGTATAACTGGGTGATGGTCTTGGTACAAATGTTGTCCGATAGTTACCCTTTCGGTGATGATCTTGGTACAAACGTTGTCTGATAGTTACCCTTTCAAACGTGTATTATGATCAGTAACTGCTGCTAGGTGAGCTTAAAAGTGAGTTCCCAGTGCTGATGGCATAAAAGGATTTCTGGTGTTTTTACTGTTGTAACAGTTTGATTGATTATCTCACCAACCAATCTTTACTGCCCTAAAGTGTAATAATAATTCTGATTGAATCTCTGAGAGTGTGGAGTTGAATATGTAGAGTTTCAGTAGGCTCATTGTGTTTGTAAGGGGGTTTATCATAATTTCTTAACCATACAAATGCACGTGTGGAGTCATAGCAATTAAGAGAATGATGGGTAACCCCCGGTTGTTAGTTACATTGTTAGTAGAATAAATAGAGAAGGTTAGTTGAGGGTTGAGATAATTCGAGAAACAAGGTTGTTGCCTATAACTAAGAAAAGGGGTTGAGAGGGAGATTTAACTTGTGATTTGGGAGGGAATTCAGATTTTTGTGTGAGAGTTCGTGCCTCTTCAAATTCCGGATAATCATTTATACCCTTTTCTGTTAATAGAAGTTTTTCTTTCTATAATTTTGATCCAGTCCAGTTCCTATCACACAACCAATCTAACTCTTTAGAAACTCATGTATCATGTTTAATTTTGACTGCAAAGCTGCACTTGCAACATACGGCATGTACGTCTTTCTCAATGAAATAAAACATAATGCTAGGCATTACTCCTCTCAGAGTCATCATATTCTCCTGCAGACTTTTGCTACACATCTTGTGTAGGACACTCAGACAAACTTTGGAACCGTAACAGATCTAGGAAATCAATGCTTCAACAGGAGGAAAGTCATAAACCATCATTTAACAAAGGAGCTAGCTGGATAGATGCAAGATTGCTTACTTCCAGCAAGCCAATGAGGCATTAGGAACAGTATTTTATCTGTTGGAGGTAGAATAGGAAGCAAAGGGACTATCCCTGGTGGTGGTGGTGAAGCTCATAGTAGATCAAGTGCTACTAATGGAACTGTGACAAATTGTTGGTTAGGAATCTGAGAGGAACTTCCCTTCAAGTGAGACACAGAACTCAATTCAGATGTAAATTCTTCAACAAAGATGAAGGAGGATGGCGTGAATGCTATTGTAGCTGGAAGTATACAAAGAAACAATGCAGGAAAATGACTATGGTGTGTGCTGAAGATCTTGTGGTGCACTATGTTCATGACCATTAAAAATGATCTTTGTGAACTGGTCGTTACATTTAAATGATTGTTTCTGAAAGCACCCTCTCATAACTGAGGAATTTAGTAAGGAGAAAGAAAATAGCAGAAGAGGATTGATTGGAGGCTTATATGGCACATGGGAAAGGTGTGAGATCAGGTCAGGCTAAGGGTAATTCAACTGTAGGCAAAGGATATCAGCATATCATGTGAGTTGGCTTGTATGTTGAAGAACAAAAAACCAACTGTTAACGCTTATACCATAAGGTAAATCATAAATATAATCTAACATCATGAAACATGTCTGGTATGATGATTACCTACCCCTGTTGACACTGTATATATACCCACTAATTATATGAAATCTTATGGATAAAATGCTTGGGAGAATAGGCATTTTTTTGGATGTATATGTTTCATCCCTACATGTGAGATTGATATTGAAACTAGAATGTTAATTTACCTTATTTGTGTTTCCCTTTGCATTTTAGACTATGACTCATTTATAGTATACTTTTTCTATTTTTGCTTAAAGTTTTAAAAATTTGTTACGGGCTTTCAGGTGATAAACTAGTTGGAGAAGCCAGCAGAATTGTGGTTGCCGAAGCTTGCGTGCAGGCATTAGATCTCGAAGTCACTGAAAACCAAGTATATGAAATTAACTCTGTTGAGGTAAAGTTTAAGTGGTAATTTCGTTTGGTATTTGCTTATATAAAATGATACATCTTTTTTTAATAAAAAAGAAAGAATGCCTTACTCCATCTGTGCATATTGTTGATGCTTAACTGCAAACATTTTAGGGGGAAGGTCCTGGAAATGAAGCTAAGAAGTGGCAAGAATTATTTGAGTCTGCACTGTCCAGCTAGCATTTCAAGCCATGTGTACATCCCAACATACCAAACACACTAAAGAAGGAAAAGAGGGAAAACAAGGGGCAAGTCAAAAGTAAGAAACCAGTAAATAAAAAATAAGATATGTTGCATCAATTTTCATTCTATTCTCTTACTGTAATAAATATTTTGTAGCAATGTTATTTTGATATGAAAGTATGACAAATGACTTTTGAATCTATTAAGAGAAGAGGTGGTGTAGTGAAAAGAGAAATGATATTTTTCAGAAAATTGATAGACACTGATAATTGTACTGGTACAAAGTTTGGTTGACCACTGCGGAAAAGTAAGGTGGGTGTTTCTTCCTGCACCCGGTACATTTCTTGAAATAACCAAATTACTCTAAACAGTTTTGGTGGTTCCAAAATAGGGGATGTTCCATAAGCAAACATATAATTTTGAAAATCTAAAAATCACTACTAGAAAATTGTTTACAACATTAAATTAATGGTCTTTAAATTTAAAAAATTAATCTCTAAAGTAATTAAAAACTAATTATAATTTTCATTTTAAATAACTAAAGTTTTGTTCATTAATTTTTTAGAAACATATTCAATAACAATATAATCTAATTAATTATTAACTATTCATACTTTTCTAAAATAATCTCTAAATAAGTATATATAATAACTATTTTTTTTATTATATTATGCTGTTTATTTAGAAGACTTTACTTTAGAGATGCCTATTTGGGTAAAAGCCGAGGGACTATCCTTATAACCTGCAATTCTCGCTTGTGCGATGAGTTTATATTTTTAAGCTAAAAATTGAATACACATTTTTAAAATTCATTTTGTATTACACGCAAATTAAACAAGTTTTACCCGTGGAGTCCACATATATCCTCATCTAATATGAAAGACGCCCAATATTATAACTCAACACATTAGATTTTTAGTTTCATGTTTTTTTGACAAAGAATAAATTTAATTAAATTGGGACACTTTAGAGTTAGAGGTGTTCCAACTCTTATAAAAAAGCATCACCCACACAAATAGTACATGCCACAAAACTAACAGAAAATTGAATAACAGTTATTGCTGCAGAATTATGCAGCACCTTAAAAAAAACATCAAGACACCCTATACTAATCTGCACGTGTTTTTCCTAGCTGTTCATTTGACCAGAAAACAACTGTATACTTACAAAAAAGGTTCAAGAGTTGGTTCCAAAACTATCAACATGATCAAAGTTCTTGTTAGAACTGAGCAAACAAAAAACTGCACTTGCTTCAACTTTGACTGCTTCTGGTATAGCTGTATAAAGGCTAGCTGAACCAAAGCTTGTTAGCCAACACAATTGCTACCTCTCCTGGCAGACAGAAATTTGCTTTGCCTAAAAATCTTAATCAATATGCATAAATTCTCCTATTTGAAGGAGCTCCAAATTTGGTATGCCTTCACCTCTCACACGACCTTTTCTCCCAGGCCAACAAACTGCATACTTATTTAAGGTACGGTTTCAGAAGAATTGCAAGCAGGGTCCTTGGTTGCTGCACCACATATTAAGCTTGCCTGTGACTGTCTTCTTGACTTTCCGCCAAAATCGCAACAAGACTGGTATTAAATCAATGCACCAAAGTTGTTCCCTATTTAATCCTGTTTGCGTAACCTGCACCAAAAAAAACCATACCCCCCTCACCTTGCAGCCATCTCACAAAGAAACATCATTGCATCTTTTTCTATAATGAGCCCATATACTAGATTTCCAAAAAAGAAGTCCACCAATACCAAACAATAGAGCAAAGCAAGACAAAGTAAATCAAACTTTTAAACCAAACATATTATTTAGTTACCATGTTAATGCAAATTAATGGGGATAGAATCCAATCAGAGAAAGAGAAGTTGACTTTCCTTACTTTATGTTTCATCAAAGTCCAAGATTGTACTTGTGCCAAAGTAAAGATTTCCTCAGCATCAATCTTTGCTTGATTAAAAATAACCATGTTCCTATGCTTCCTATGTTTGAAAGCTTTTTGAAATTTTTTTGCAAATTTTTGTTTATTGAATGTGAACAGACAAAGTATATACTTAACAAACACACTGTCAAACATTTTTCTTAAGATGTCATCAGACACGATTTCAAGTTTGACAAATAGACTGTATAAAAGCTTTTTAGAATTGATTTTTCGCAAAACTCTCATTCTAAAATTAGTTATAGTTAAATAACATGCAATATTAATGAATTAGAGAGAAATAAAATTTTTACTTTGAATGTTTTTATATTGGTTCGTCTTTATATAGTAAATTGCATTCAGTTCTTAATCAATTGTTTGAGTTTTACTAAGCAAATTAATGTTGCAAAGATATAAATGAGTATTGTTTGAAACACAATCACTCCTCACAAAAAATCTAGGTATTATTTTGAAAAACAACTATTCCTGACTAAAATCACGAGTATTATTTGGATTGCCACCATTCTTAGCTAAAATGTTGACTATAATTTGGAACGTAGCTGTTGTTGACTAAAATTGAGTTTTATTTAAAATGCAACCACTACAAAAGACTAAGGATAGTTGAAGATCTTGTGCTTGTTTTTGTTGCAAGTCATTTGAAGTCGTTATGAGGGTCTTCTTCTGCTATTATTGCTTCTTCTTGTGTTTGAGAATGCTTTGAAGCTTTAAGGCACATTAAATGCTCTTAATTTAGTATTGAATGTGTGTGACTTCTTTAGAAACACCTTTGCAACATGACAAAAATTCACAAACCAAGACAAATGTATTCTTTTCTTTTTTTTAAGCAAAGCGTAAGGTCTAACACAGTTGACTGACTCCACAACACTAATGTCTTCCTTTATCTGAAAAGTTGTTTACATGAAAAACATTTTAGCACATTCTTCAAGAGATTTTGATATTGATAAGATGTTGAAAAGTCTTCTTGAAAGAATGAAAGAGTGACAATCCTTACAAGTACAAAATAAACATTTATTAAATTTTGATATGTATAATGAAATGTCTAGGATTTTAGTATGTCAAATGAAGTTATTATCTGTTCAAGCAAAACCTTGTTTGACTAAGTATACTAGCTTGTATCTCTTCAAGCAAAAGTTTATTAGGAAGTGCATGTGCACACCACTTGAATTTGTTACATGAAACACATTTAAATAACGGTTGCATCTGTTTAGTCGTACAACTTGTGTTTATGGGGTTAGAGAGGATACTTTGCATCTAACATAATCTAGTACACATAAAATTATGTTTTACATTTACTTGTTTAAGCACACAATCAAAATCATAAAAATGATTTGATTAACTTGAATCTAACAAAGAAATACTTTATTTAAAGTATATTAAAATTATTTATATCATTTATTTTTTTATACATAATAAAAGAACTTAACTAAGCCTTTATAAAAATATCATTTGTGCAAATAATAATTTTACTTTCTAATTATAACTTATCATTTAACATCATCAATGGATATTTATTAAAATATATTTGATGGGTTTTTTTTTTACAGAGTTGGCAAGATGGTTATTCGATGTGGCACAACATAACTCACTACATGTTAACCACTCAGTATATCAACTCAATCTAGCTTATTTATCAGTGAACTTCAGAAAAAATTAGTTTGATCTGACGTACCATGAGTTGGTGGGTTAAATAGGTAGAGTAACTTAATATTTATTAAGGAAATAATAATTATCAAATTATACATAATTATTGTACGATATTGTGCGATATTATACGCAATTATATGCAATTAATTTAATAATGATAGAATCCCATGATTAGTGGATCCCTACCTAATTAGCTTGTAATTTGGAGAGAGAAAGTCTCCATAAACTTGTATATATTTGCTATACACTGAGTGATGTAAATATATACAAGAGAATAATAAATATCTCTTTTTCTTACCATCTTCTTATATATCATTTTCTTATATGGTATTAGAGCACCGATCTTGGTGCTTTGACAACCTCTCCATTTTTATCCCCTAAAAAAGAGATAATGTCTAATAAAGAAGGCACCAGTAACGCCGCCAAGTCGGCTGCCATGGATCCAACCAATCCCTACTATGTTCATCATTCAGACCAACCAGGACACATGTTGGTATCAACCAAATTGAACGATGCCAATTATCAATCCTGGAAGACAACAATGGTACACGCACTCACGACAAAGAAGAAACTCGGATTTGTTGACGATACCATAGAAATGTCGTCACAAGAAAAAGACCCATCCCAATTCGAATTGTGGAATCAATGTAATTCCATGATTCTTTCATGGTTAAGTCACTCCATCGAGGCAGAGATAGCCGCAGGGGTAATTCACGCAAAGATCGCCCGTCAAGTTTGGGAAGATCTCCACGACCAGTTCGGACAAAAGAATGCGCCAGCCATTTTTCAAATTCAGAAGGCAATAACAACCATGTCCCAAGGTACGATGTTAGTGGCTTCATACTACATCAAACTCAAAGCGTTGTGGGATGAACTCGAGCTATATCGTTCACCCACAATTTCTAATAAGGCAAAGGAGCACCAGATCGAGAAGGAAGAAGATAAACTGATGCAATTCCTCATGGGGTTGAATGATTCGTTCAAAACAATCAGGTCCAATATTCTTGTCATGAATCCTCTACCAAATGTCCAACAAGCATACTTTCTGATTGTGCAAGAAGAGACACAATAATAGATGAATTCGGATCCTGGCGAGAATTTTTCAATCGCGACATCAGTACAGGGTTGATATACCAATTGGAAACAATCAAAAGCAAACATGGCAGATTCCTCTTCATTACCACATGACAACAATGAGTTCGATAGAAACCTTGTACAAGGGTTCACTGCCAAGCAAATTCAGCAATTGGCAAAGGCTGTTTACTCGCTCAACAATAATGGTAAAATTGAAGCGTTTATAAATGCTGCAGGTCTATTTGCTCATAACTCGTTTATTAATTCTGCTTTTACAAAACCATAGATTTTGGATAGCAGAGCAACCGATCACATTGCATCTGATTCACAATTTTTCACACACACTTCATCATTATTTATTCCAAATGTTAATCTTCGCACAGTCTCAATTGCGGTCATCTCATCTACAGGCACGATTAAATTTAATGACAATATCTCTCTCAAAGATGTTCTTTGTGTTCCTTTTTTTAATTTAAATCTCATGTCTGTTAGTAAGATAACCAGTGCACTAAATTGTTGTGTCGTTCTTTTTCCACATGGTTGCATCTTGCAGGACTTGGCCACGGGGAGGATGATTGGCTCAGGTATACAATACACAGGTTTATACCACATGTCCCCTCTTCCAAACCAAGCCAACGCATCTCAAATTTCGACCGACCTTGATTTATGGCACAAGCGCCTCAGACATCCTTCATCGGCGCGTCTACAACTTACATCTTCATTACTACCTATCAATAAAAATCTCATTTCCATTCATAATAATTGTAGTGTTTGTCCCAAAGCTAAACAAACAAGACTACCCTTTCCTTTAAGCACAATAAATCTCATTCTCCATTTAATTTATTGCATTGTGACATTTGGGGTCCTCATAAAACCCTAACTCATTTTGGAAAACATTTTTTTCTCACTATAGTCAATGACTATACTAGATGTACTTGGCTATTTCTTATGAATCACAAATTTGAAACCCAACATCTCTTAGAATCATTCATTACATTTGCACAAAATCAATTTCAGGCATCTATTAAAACCATTCGCGTTGACAACGGATTGGAATTTATTTCAATGCATGATTTTTTCTCAAAAAAGGTATTGAATGTCAACGCACTTGTGTGTACACTCCTCAACAAAATGGAGTAGTAGAGCGCAAACATAGACATGTTTTAAACACAGCACAAGCCCTCCTATTTAAGTGCAATTTACCATTAGAATTTTGGGGAGAATACGTTTTAACTACCACATATATCATTAATCGTTTGCCATCACCTTTACTAAAAAATAAATCACCTTTGGAGCTACTATATAATCAACCACCTTCACTTTCTTACCTAAAAACTTTTGGTTGTCTTTGTTACGCAACTGTTGTTTCACCTAAGCAAAAATTTGATCCGCGCGCCCGAAAATGCATCTTCATTGGTTATCCTCACAATAAAAAAACATACAAATTATTTAATATAGATGCAAACACTTTTTTTACAAGTCGGGATGTCACCTTCCATGAAAGTGTTTTCCCATTCTGTCAACACTCTCACACGCAATCCTCACATCCATTACAAGATATTTTGCCCGCCATTGACATTGACTTACCCACTCTTGTCCAACATTCACTTGATCCACCATCTTCTCCTACTCGTCACAATGCACCTGAACCTGAACCTCCAGTAGATCAACCTTCTTCTCCCAGGCCAGAAAGTCCTGCACCCATTATCAAACCTTCTCCAGCCAACCTTCCTGTTTGACGATCAAGTCGCACATCAACCCCACCTTCCTGGCTTCAAGACTACGTAAAGGAATCCCAAGCCAATCATTCGACCATTGCCCAAGACTAGCCAAATGGAACCAGGTATCCTATGCATAATTTTCTTTCTAATTCACGGTTATCTTCTACACATAGTGCATATCTTGCTAACATCACAACCACCAAAGAACCTCACACTTATGCTTAGGCTATCCTTGATCCAAATTGGCAAAAAGAAATGGACAAAGAGCTTTCCGCCTTGCAGCTAAATCAAACATGGACCTTGACACCGTTAACCGCTGGGCAGAAACCCATCGGATGCAAATGGGTCTATAAAATAAAGTACAACTCAGATGGCAACGTCGACAGATATAAGACGCGCCTTGTCGTAAAGGGGTACACACAGATTGAAGGTGTTGACTATTTTGAAACTTTTTCACCAACAAAATTAACAACTTTGAGGTGTCTCCTCATCATTGTAGCAGCCAGAAATTGGTTTACTCACCAACTAGATGTGCAAAATTCCTTCTTACATGACACATTGCATGAAATTATTTACATGAACTTGCCACCCGGGCATCATCGACAGGGAGAGAACATTGTATGTCGACTCAACAAATTCCTTTATGGTCTCAAACAGGCATCCCGGACATGGTTTTCAACATTTTCTCATGTGATTAAATTTGTAGGATTTCAACAGTCCAAGACAGACTACTCTCTATTCACAAGACATAATAACTTATCATTTACTGCCCTTTTGATTTATGTGGATGACATTCTTTTGACAGGAAATGATTTGACAAAAATTCAGCATGTTAAAGACTGTCTATTACAAAAATTTTGAATTAAAGATCTTGGAGACTTAAAATATTTTCTAGGGGTTGAATTTTCCCATTCCAAAGCTGGTATTTACATGTCACAAAGAAAATATGCGCTTGATATTTTGCAGGATACGGGATTCATAGGTACTCGTCCAGACAAATTTCTAATGGAGCAAAACTTAAAACTCACACTAGATGGTGGAGAGTTGTTAAAGGATCAAGTCAAATATAGGCGACTTGTGGGACGACTGATATACCTCATGGTTACTCGGCCTGACATAGTATTTTCGGTTCAGACCCTAAGTCAATATATACAGGCTCCACGGAAACCTCATTGGGATGCTGCAATTCGAGTCCTAAAGTACATCAAAGGATCACCGGGACAAGGATTGTTATTGCCATCTGAGAGCAATTTGACATTGACAGCTTATTGCAACTCAAACTGGGGAGGTTGTCAGACAACTCGGAGATCAGTATCTGGGTATTACATTTTTCTTGGTTCCTCTATTATCTCATGGAAATAAAAAAAACAGACAAACGTATCAAGATCATTTGCGGAAGCAGAATACCGCACGATGACCAATACTTGTTTGGAGATAGTTTGGTTGCGATATTTGTTGTAGGATTTAAAAGTGCCATGTAACTTGCCTGCTCAACTTTTCTGTGACAATCAAACGACATTACATATAGCAGCAAACCCAGTATTTCATGAACGCATAAAACACATTAAGATAGACTTTTCGAGAAAAATTACAAGCCGGGATAATCAATCCTTCATATGTACTGACATAGTATCAGCTTGCAGATATTTTTACGAAGGCACTGGGTAAGTAACAGTTTTTGACGCTGCGACACAAGTTGGGGGTTCATGATCTTCACCTACCAACTTGAGGGGGAGTATTAAGAAAATAATAATTATCAAATTATACACAATTATTGTATACAATTATTGTACGATATTGTGCGATATTATACATAATTATATGCAATTAATTTAATAATGATAGAATCCCATGATTAGTGGATCCCTACCTAATTAGCTTGTAATTTGGAGAGAGAAAGTTTCCATAAACTTGTATATATTTGCTACACACTAAGTGAGTGATGTAAATACACAAGAGAATAAGAAATATCTCTTTTTCTTACCATCTTCTTATATATCATTTTTTTATAATATTAAAGAAAAATTAGTTTTTTAGTTATTTTTTTTCTAATCTACTTTTTTATATGAAAAAGCTAGAATCAAAGTCCAAATCATATTACTATGCATACCCAATACAATGACTAAATAATAATTCTAAATGGCAGTGTTCGACATTGTTGATGGTGGAGCATGGAGTAGAGCCAAAAAAGAACCTATGAATTGAGAGAAAAAAAAAAAGTGAGAGAGAAGGAGTGTTTGAGAAGAGAATGAGAACCTTTAAATCGTGTGTATTTTCATCATTTTTTTAGTTGTGTTGAATTGTTATTGGATTACGTGAAAGTGTTTCTTTAATTCTTTTTATCATTGGATTAATGGGTTAGTCTAACTCACTATGAGTTTAACTCCAACAAGTTAGGTTCTTAGTGGACCAAATTAATTTAAACCTGTACCAAAATTAATCAATTTTCTTAATCGAATCTAATTTAAAAATTCATAATAAATTGGATTGACTCACCAATTTTGACCCATTTTTATAGATATAATTTTTTTTATTCAATTAAAAACTTAACAAATATGTAAGTTGGTGTGAGTATAAATTGATTAAGAAAATATAATAAGTTAAAGTATTGGACCACTAAAAAATTAGTGAAAATAGTGATATAATGTAGATTATGCCTTTATTTTAGAGGATTGAACTTTTTATGCTGTAAATAATGCAAATTATGCCATATGCTTGGAAGATGAATAACACTTTTTTTTTTTTTTTAATAAAGTGGGGAATATATCAATTCACATGATTTGTCAAAATCACTAATTAAAGTGATTTTTGTACATCCTTAACTTTTAAAAAAGTTATAGTTCACATTTGGGCAAAAGTCATTATAATTGTTTTTGTCTCCTATTGCGTAGAGAAGAAAGGATGATATATATACACTTGAAAATATTCCGAAATTATTTTATATTTTATTTTGAAATTATTAATAAAGTATAATTATATTTAGTGATTTGAAAACTTAAAACATATTCATTATGTTTTGTTTATTAGGTAAAAAAGTTAATAAAACGATTTTGAAATTAGAGTTATTTGTTTGGTTTCGTACTTCCATAGTAATTTTCAATAATAAGATGGCTATCAAGTGTGTGTGTATATATATATATATATATATATATATATATATATATATATATATATATATATATATATATATATATATATATATATATATATATATATATATATAATTTTTTTTTTTGCCAAAATTTTTTTCCAGTTCATTTAGTCTCAAATTAATTTTATTTATAGTATTATATATTATTATTGACTTGAGAATGTTTATAAATATATTCAAGGTAACTCCTCCTTCAACACACATCTCTCTCTTCTCTTTCTACCATTTTTTTTTAGTTTTTGTTTCTATATATATTTTATCTCTTTCACGATTTGATAGTAGTCGAGGAATCATGGATCATTTTTATTCAATCAAATTTTTAAACATAATAAGCTCCTATTTATTTTAAAAATTTCTTGTTTTCTATTTTTTTAATGATTTTTTTTGTTAATCTTAGTGGGAATATTTGAGAAAACTAATCCTCTGAGCTTGGTTAACCTCATATTGAAATTTTGTTATATTTGGATATTTTACTCTAGGTCTTGAGTGATTCTCTTGTTTAAATTGAAATGTTCCTAGGAATAAGGAATTTTAGGCAAGGGAAATTATTTATGCTTTTTATATATATGTGACTTGGTCACAAGATTTTAGTTTTCTATACAAAGGGTTATGTGTTGTTTAAAAACTGAATGTTAAATTAAAATGAGTAAAAGATTATGTTGGAGTAAATTTTAGATTGCACTAGTCATTTTGAATATGAAACAAAATTGAAAATCAACACTCTCTTCCAAATTTTAACTCGAGTGAGCCCATTCTCGCTCAAGCTACAAAAATTAATTTTTTTCTTCTTTTTTCCTTATGCTTTTCTTTGCTTCTCGTCTCTTAACAGATTGAATTGTGTATGCATATTTATTCTAAATGTGAAATGAATATTAAGTTGTGAATTTAATTAATTTTATGTTTTTGTTTAAATTAGTTATATTGTATGACGACGCTTATTGATATTGATGGATGCAAGATTTAGTTCACTCTTTATGTTGCTCTTGAACACTAACAATATTATTCCTCACAACTACAAAATACGAAGGATAGTTGAAGATCTTGTGCTCATTTTTGTTGCAAGTCATTTGAAATTCTTGTGAGGGTCTTCTTTTGTTGCGACTGCTTCTTCTTGCGTTTGAGAATGCTTTGAAGCTTCAAGATGTATTAAATGCTCTTAACTTAGCATTGAATGTGTGTGACTTCTTTAGAAATACCTTTGCAACATGGCATAAATTCATAAACCAAGACAAGTGCCTTCTCTCCTTTTTTTTAAGCAAAGCATAGGGTTTGATAGTTGAAAAATCTTCTTGAAATAATGAAAGAGTGACAATCCCTACAAGCACAAAATAAACATTTATTAAAGTTTGACATGTATTATGAAATGTCTAAGGTTTGTGTTTGTCAGATGAAATTATTATCTGTTCAAGCAAAAACTTATTTGACTAGTACACTAGCTTGCATATGTTCAAGACAGCACTTGCATCTCCCAAACACGTTTAAATAGGGGTTGCATCTCTTTAGTCATACAACTTGTGTTTATTGAACTAGAATGGATACTTTACATCTAACATAATCTAACACACATAAAATGTTTTACACGTGGTTATTTAAGCACAAAATTAAAATCATTACAAATTTTGTTTAACTTGTTAGAAATACTTTATTTAAAGTATATTAAAATTATTTTTAATTATACTTTTTGTAGATACAATTAATTTATATAACCCATGTTGCAAGATGGATATAGTGTACTATAATTGAAAGCCATTTAAGACTTGAACTATACTAATAATTTTTTTTTTAATTGTGGGTTATTTTTTAGTTTAAGTGAGTGGCATCAACCATGTACCAATTCTACTATTTTTTTATGTTTAAAAGCAATGATATAAATAAAAATAGGTAAAAAATGAAAAGATGGGTGGTGGTGGAGGGAAGTATATATAATGTTCTCATCTTCACGTTTTTTATAAAGTGGAAATTATAGAATATTTTTTATTCCTTATTCCTTATGACTTTTTAATTGTTTTTTATTAAAGTAATTTGATCAACCTTTACAGACACTCATCGTCATTTATTTATTTTGGAGGATACGGTTGTCTCCAATCTTAGAGGAAAAGAAAAGCCTCTGGAATCTTATATAAAAAGGCAAATAATTTTTGGAAATTAATTTTGTTTAAATATTATTTCAGGTTTTGAAAGCTTAAAAAAAAATTACTAACAAGTAAAATAATATTAAAATAAATTTGTTAAATATTTTCTGTACGTGTGTGTGTCTATATATATATATATATATATATATATATATATATATAAATATAATTGAAAGTGCTATAACTCGTTTATGTCAATGATTGGAAGATGAATAACACATTTTTTTATAAAGTGGGGAACATATGAATTCACATGATTTGACAAAATCACTAAAGCTAAAGTGAGTTTTGTACATCCTTAACTTTTTAAAAAGTTCTAGTTCACATTTGGATAAAAGTCATTATAATTTTTTTTGTCTCCTATTGCGTAGAGAAGAAGAGGATTATTGAGTGGAATTGTAAAAAATGTTTTAGCAATTCTTATGTTTTATTTAATAGGTAAAAAGGTTAATAAAACGATTTTGAAAGTAATTACAATTATTTGTCTGATTTCGTACTTCCTTAGTATTTTTCAATAATAAGATGGCTATCAAGTATATATATATTGTTTTGCCACAAATGTTGTCGATTTCATGTAGTGCGAAATTAATTCAATTTATAGTATTATATATCTCTTTCAAAATTCACAACTTACAAAAGTTGAGGAACCAATTATCATTTTTATTTGATTAGATTTTTAAACATAATAAATTTTTATTTATTCTAAAGACTTCTTGTTCTATATTTTTTTTCTTATAATTTTTTCCTCAATTTTGGTAAGGATAATTGAGAAAACTAATCCTCTCAGTTTGGTTAACCTCATATTGAAATTTTGTTATATTTGAATACTTTACTCTTGGTATAGATTATGAGTGGTTCACTTGTTTGAATGAAATTTTTCTTGAAATAAAAAATTTCAGATAAGAAAAGTTATTTATGATTTTTTTTTTTTATATAATATTAAGATAGATTATCTCGATGTGAATTGTTTAAAAAGTGTTTTGAATGTTGAACTTAAATGAGTGAAAGAGGATCTTTAAGTAAATTTTGGATTGTACTGATAATTTTGAATGTACTTGAAAGTTGTACTTGTTAATTTGGTTTTGGATAAAATTTTGAAAATATGTTTTTTTTCTTCATGAGGTTGACTTTTATGATATTTTTGCTCAAGCGATTCAATTCTTGCTCAAGTGAAAATAACAATGCAACTCAACCTTGTATTTAATCCTATTTTAACACAAATAAAATGTTTTAAAATTAATCCTCTCAATCAATTTTTCACTCAAGTGAGTTCATTCTCGCTCAAGCTAAAAAATAATTACATTTTTTATTTTTTTCTTATGTTTTTCTTTCTTTTCTTTTCTTATTGTCTCTTTAATGGATTGGATTGTATATGAATGTTTATTTTAAATGTGAAATGAATATTAAGTTGTAAATTTAATTGATTTTATGTTTTTGTTTAAATAAGTTATATTGCATGAAGATGCTTATTGAGATTGATGGGATTGTATGAATTTGTGGTTACATATCTTGAATGTGTGAACTATTGTTTGATTTGTGTATTAAGTATTGACATCTATGTTGTAATAGAGATCCTCTTGTTTAACTGATGATCTAATTAGTCACACATACTCAAATATCAAGTGGTGAAAAACTAAAGGAGAAGTTATTGCACACCGTGACATATGTCAATACACAATTTGGGTTATAAATAAACTTATCCTGATCTATTTTCTTATGTTCGCTTGTAAATTCAAGTCTTGTGTATTGGATTAGATATTAGTTTGTGGTAGAATATACTTAATACGAGCCTTCCAGAAGGCGTCAGTCGATATTCCGTTTGTTGAATATCCTTGATTGTATAGATCTATGTGTGATTTACATTGTTCTTGTACGTTGATATTTAAAATAGATTGAATGGTTGTGATATATTAATTAAAAAATATTTTCTTTTATATATTTTTTTTATGTTAAAAATTTATTTTAATAGCTTACCCTTATATATCTTATTTATAGAATTGAGATGATTGTAATATATATATATATATATATATATATATATATATATATATATATATATATATATATATATATATATATGAGCCGATATACATACAAGTGTAAGAGAACATCTAAAAGACCATAAAGACTTTATTTTATTTTTTTTAGTAAAAATTTATATTTATATATATAAACTCTTCTATGACTTCTATGTTTAAGCTGTATTTTTGAAATATATTATAATCTCTATTAATTTTATAGTATAATAATGAATAATTCTTTTGGATGTTATTCAACGACTCACGTGAATCATCAAAGGAACTAGACTTTAATTATTCGTTTACCAATGAAGTCCTTCAACATTTTTATATTTTATATTCATCAGCTATATAAAAGTTGGAATTATTTAATTTTAAAAAATAACAACAACTTTTGACTATCATTATCAGGAAACAAAGTGTCAAAATTTCTAAGCTTAAGGTGTCCTCCACTACTAAAAGAATGACATCGAAGTGTTTTAAAAAAAAGAGAGATCGAATTGAATTTTTCACAGAAAAGCAATAAAATTTAACAAACTAAATAGTAATAAACAAAATTAATAATTATAAAAAAAAATTTAATTGTAAATTATTTTAATAAATTCTCATTATTTCGTGAAACTAATTGAAAAATTAAAAATTCCAATCATACACCTACCACACAATAAAAAAAAAAAAATCTGCAAAGAATAATTAACATGATAAAGAAAAAGTAAGATGCACAAAAATCTTGGCAACCTGATTTAGTGCACCTTTACACCTTTGTAGGGTTTGAAATGACCTTTAATAAGGCTTTTTTGCTTAAAGTTAATTTAGTAACAATTATAATTAATTTTAAAAATACTGAAACCTAACTCATTTTATTAAAAAAACAATTAAAGTATAAGACACACTGCAATTTTGAGATTGAGTAAATCCCTTTCTATTGTTTAAATTATTTATTTAAGTTATAAGTGATGCTTAAAATATTTTGAACTTTTGTTTCAATTTTCAATATTTGTTGAACTTACATATTGTGAGTGATAAAGAATGGATGAAATGCAGGCGAAGGAAGGAGGAGAGTGTGAGAGAATGGAAGAAACGAAACTGTTTTGTGAGGAAATTAAAGAAGCTCAAAAAGCAGCCATGGAAAAACAGTGGAAAGAGTTCAGGAAAAGAATGATGGAAAAGCCGGAAAACATCCTGAAGCAGTTTGACCTGTTTGGGAACACTGCGATCCATGTTGCAACTCGCTCCCACCCTCAACTCCTCGCAGAGTTCATAGAAATGGTGCCTGTACAACAAAGGTGGGATGCTTTGTGCAAGAAGAATGTTGAGGGAAACACTGTCTTGCACGAGATTGTGTTTTCAAAAAAGGCCAAGAAAATGGTTGATGTGGTGTTCAGATTTGAAGATCAGTTGGAGACATCAGAAAAGGAGCCATTGCTAGAGCTCAGAAACAACCAAGGAGAAACCCCTTTGTTCGTCGCTGCCATGCATGGAAAGCTGAAGATTCTCAAGTATATGGCTAACCGTGTGCAAAATCTTGGAAAACATTTTCGTCGATTTGACAAATATAATGCTCTTCATGCCAGTGTCATTGGCCAACATTTTCGTATGTCTTTCATTTCTCTCTACTTTCGTGTCTGCGTGTTAGGAATAAATTTCTGATACGTTTTTATAGTTCATTCCAATTTACTGGAGTTCAAAGACAATATAAAATTTTAACTCTAACTTATTAATTTTAAAAATCGATTCATAAATAAAAAAGAAGAGAAGAGAACAAGAAACACAAAGAACTGGCTAATTTTATTTGATCATCTTATAGTTTCATAATCTTTAACAGGTTTTACTTTTTTAGGGTTTGTGTATATTGAGATATTGTAAAAGCCAGTGGGGGGTGTTCCTAAAATCACGCAGGAATATCCACTTTTCACTCTTAATGTTTGAAGTTAGAGAAATCTGTTGTCTTAAACAAAATTTGAAGCTATAGATCTTGGTATTAATTCAAATATTCATGGATTTAAGAACAGTTTTACTTTATCTTTTATGCAGTGCTTCGAAGTGTTTGATTGTGGAATATGAGTAAGTTTTTTGGTGCAGATGTTGCAATTTGGCTGGAAAGAATGGATGAAAAACTTGCTCTGGAAAAGGATGAGAAGGACTTAACATGTCTTCAACTACTTTCCAAAATGCCACAGGTTTTTCGAAGCCATACTCACATGGGACTCTTGAAGAGCACCATATATCAGTGTACTTTCCCAATCTCTTTTATTTAACCTTTATAATAATTGATGTCAAGTTTCTAATTCAATTCTTAGCTATTAGTTTTTCACAAGTTAAAGAAGGTTAGGAATAGACTTTGACCGTTTAAGCTAATACGAATCCAAGTCAAGGTGGAAAAATTGGTTTGGATTTTCTTTATATATTTAATTGGTTGCAATTATTGTAGATCACGCTAATCCCAAATATTTTGGAATAGCTTTTATAAAATCATTATATACAATTAGTATAAATTAGAGATTGCAAAGCGGGCTAACTCGTCTATTCCGTGTAGAATATATAGGTTGATTTTATTAGTCTATCCGTATAAGGGTTTAAGGGTATAAGGGTTTAAGGGTTGATCCGTGGGTTTGTGGGCCAGTCTGTAGAATATATATATATATATATATATATATATATATATATATATATATATATATATTTTAAATAATAAAAAATAAATTTTTAAATAGAAAATTTGAATAAATTTAATTCTTTTATTTATTTAGATATATTAGATAAATGGTCTTACAATATTATTTTCACGACACATGGATATTAAGATGTGAGTAAAAATACCACAATGTGAAATATGAGGCTGCATGAAGAAAATATGGAAGTGCAGAAAGAAATTTCTAGATTTTTAAATTATGCGGATCATGTGGATCAACCCATTCCACTCCACACTTGACCCAGACAAGTTGCGGGTAATACGAGACGGGTCAACGAGTTAGAATAGGCAGCCTGCACGGCCCACCTCGCTTTGCTATCCTAGTATAAACGATCTTAAACTAGACCACTTAGTTTTTTTGCATAAATTGTCTAGAAATTAATAGATTGTCTAGTTTGTTTTTCTAACTAGAGCATTTAGTTTATTGACAAACTATCCTGACAGTCTTGTTTAACACCAGATCATCTAGTATGCTAACAGACTGTCTAGACCATCTTTTCTATTAGTTAGTTTTCTTTTGTTTTTGTTGTGTATATTCATTGTGTTTCCTGACTTTTGCATTGTAGAAAATATACACATTCTTTTTTTGTTCACCTTTTCTCTCTCTTTCTCTCATTTTTCTCTTTATATTGTCTAATCAGTTCTTGAGAGAATGTATTTGAAGAGCTCTGCTATGCACTCTCTTGTTTTCTTGGTTTAGTCTTGAACTTTCTTTCATCATGAGTGAAAAACTCTAAGTCCATAGTTGCCTCTATCTACATCCGAATGAAAACCCTACCATTGCTTTAGTTTTTCCTGTTCTTGACTCCTCCAATTATTATTCTTGGAGCATATCTATGATCATTGCCCTTACCACCAAGAACAAGGTAAAATTTATCATTGGAAATATGCCAACACCACCTAAAACAATACAAATGACTCCGTCTGGAATTGGTGCAACAACATGGATGTATCGTGACCAATCCACATTATTTCTACTTCCATAAGACTGAGCATCATATGGATGTACATTGTTGCTAACATTTGGAATGATGTTAAGGTTCTCTCAAGGGGATCTTCTTCGTACTTCTGATTTGCAAGGAGGTGGCCTTTTTGTATCAATGTGATCTATCTATAATTAAATATTTTACTAAATTTAGAGTTATATGGGATGAATTAGAAAATTTTCGACCATATCTTCTATGTACTTGTTAAACCAAATGTTATTGTGGTGTTTCTTCCATTTTTTTTTAAAGTAAGCATGAAAACCAAACTAGTTTTGTGTGGGCTTAATGACCAATATAGCAACATCAAATTCCATGTTCTCCTCATTGATCTCATTCCTCCAATAACCAAGATTTTCTCGTTCGTTTTCTAGTAAGAAAGACAATTGGCTAACAATGCGTTTATAACCAACACAAAGAATGTGAACCTACATGTTAATACTAATCAAGTTTCACAAGTCTGCTCTAATTGTGGGCATAATGGTCACGTTGAAAGTTTTTGTTACCGCAAACATGGTTTCGCTTCCAATCAAGACAGTAAAAATATCAAGAATGACTACAACAAGAAGATTTGTTTGTATTGCGGAAAGTTAGCTCACACTATTGAAGTTTGTTTTCGAAAACATCGCTACCAAGACATAAATTATACAATGGTAAGGTTTCTAATATCATTACCCAACATGATCAAGAAAATTGATCTCATGAAAAGGATAACAAAATCAAGAAAGTAATTATATTCAAATTACGCCTCAACAATATCAGACATATATCAATCTTCTACAAGAAAATAACACTGCCATGCAGTCTTAGGTGAATCAGATAGGGTCCTTATCCACTCACTCTGTTAAGCAAAACTCGCCAATGTATAATTGTTTTGTTAATTAGATTATTTCATATAAATATTCTTGGATAAATGGTTCAGGATCTATTGACCATGTGTATGCCTTTTTATCCATTTCACAACTTAGAAATCTATTAAACTTGTTTTTATTAAGCTTTCTACTAGAAACATATCTATGTTACTCATTCTGGAACTGTAAAATTTAGTAACAATATTTATCTCACTGATGTTCTACAAACACCCGATTATTCTTTTAATTTCATTTCCATATGTAAAATAACTTCTTCTGTCAATTGTCATCTAATTTTTAATCCAAAATATTGTATTATACACATGAAAACAAAAGAGTGGATTAGTATAGTTGATGTGATTGTCAATTGTCATCTAATTTTTAACCAAAAATATTGTATTATACATGACATGAAAACAAAAGAGTAGATTAGTATAGTTGATGAGATTGTTGACCTATACATTCTTAATAAACATGATGTTCATCATTCCCCAATACAATTTGCTATTGCTAAACCTTTTTGTAGTTCTAAAAATATTGACTTATGCCATTTCAAAATGGGGCACCTCGCTATTGAAAGATTGAATAAGATGAAATCCTACTATTCTTACATTAGTGCTAATAAATACTGTTTGTCATACTTGTCATCAATCTAAACAAAGTCTTTTCCTTTGGGTAACTCTCATGCTTTGAAACCTTTTCATTTGCTTCATATAGATATTTGGGACTCTTTCTTTCCAATCTTTATCCCTTCTAACAAATTTTTACATACCATCTGCTTAACTAGTCTTGCTAATCCTTCTGCTACAATAAAAAAGGAAGAAGAAAGGAGCTAATGGATTTCCTTGCCTCAGTTCTTTAATGGGTGTAACTTACTTTGCTGGACTCCGTTAACTAGGACATAAATTGATAAAGATTCCAAACAACCATTTTCCCACAATCTATTTTGAAAAAAAAACCTAATGTTTTTATCATATAATAAAAAAAAAATTCAGTTAACTGAATCATAAACTTTCTTAAAAGCTACTTTCTTAGAGAAAAAAAAAACCCAACTTTTTTTTTTCACTCTTATTTCATCCACCACTTCGTTAGCAACTATTACACGGTGTAATAATCCTACTATTCTTAGTTATTTACCCGTAAAGAAAGTAACCAAGAAGAATATATGTTCTTCTTAAGTCCTAAAGGAGGTGATCGCATTTATTGGAACATTGAGTGTTACGATGGTCCTTCGTTAGACTCTTTTTAAATTTATTGCATACCAGGCCATGCAGTAACTCAAACCAATAACTTTCACTTAAAGATAGGATTTAAACTATACCCAATAAATAAGTTTTGCTCCTTTTCTTAGAACTGTTGCAATATTTATCATAACTCTTTCACCATTGTTACATATAATTAATGTTAGTTGGTTATGATTTGGGTTTCAGTGCTTCCTGATGGATATGATAATGATGAACCGTCTGAGTGGTTTAAAAAAAAGAAGGATGAAGAAAATGGTAAAGAGGATGAGCCTTCACTCTGCAAATCAGGTATTCATGAAAATTTAATTTCTTTTTTCTAAAATATTGTGAGTGGCATGTGTTTATAAATATATAACATGTGTTTATAAATATATAACATTAGAAGAAATTTACAAATTTCAGCCATTTCAGAGATCAACTACAGGTTTTGGAAACGCTTGGCCAAAGGTATTTCTTACAAGCTTTCTCTATATTCCATTATCTTCAATTAATCATTATTACATTAATTTTCCCCACCAAGTATTTACTTTAAACGAGCAATATTAATTCTAGTTAAAAATCTTATTAAATTTTAATACAAGTTAAAAATTGGTAAAAAACAAATTAGCATACCTATAAAATGTTGATGACAACAATAATTTCTAAGACTTGCTACTTATTATAAATAGAATTGAAAAATTAGATACTATTATTAGAATTCTTTATGAATAAGTATAATTTTTGTTAACATATAGATTTTGATTTAGTTTTCTATATGGTTTTTTTCACAAATAATTGTTATTATTTAATATATGAAGTTGTATAATAATATTATACATGAAAGTTTATATATATATATATATATATATATATATATATATATATATATATATATATATAAAAGAGTAAACATTTAATTCTTTTCTAGATAACGAACTTAATGTGCAAAATTGAAAAACAAACTTTAAGAATGCCGGACACGCCTCATTCATCACTATATATGCACTACAACTTTTTTTTTATCTAAAATAAAAACTATTTTAAATATTTTTAATTTCTAAAATGATATTTAATTTAATTTATATAATAATTAATTATTTTTTTCATTGATTTTTTTATATATATATATATATATATATATATATATATATATATATATATATATATATTCTATCCCATAAGGCACATGCTACAAGAAAAAATATTTAGGAGGATTGAGTTAATGATTTTTATTATATTAGTTACCAAAATAATTGAAAACTAAAAAAGACTCTAAAATTAAATTATTTGATCATTAATTCCAAAGACTGATTTAATAATAAATAACAATTTAACGTTGTTCAATTTTTAAAATAATTTCTGAATTATAAACTAAATACTTTTTTCTCTAAACAAGTTTTTATTTAATAAATTTGTTAGTGTTTTTGAACGGAGTTGAAACCAAGAGAACGATTACATTTCTTCTCGATTGGTCTATTTTTCCTCCCTTCTACTCGAATGATTTGCTCGTACTCCTCTCACTTCTCCACTCCTCGTCTTCGTGAAATCTGGGCTCAGATGGTATCTGCAAAAGACATTCTAACGTTCAAGTAAGACTTCGATGTTCGACACTCGATGCTATTAGTATTGAATGATAACGTACTTGATTCTTAAATATGTGCCTATTTATATGATTAAAATGGACCCTTTATTATTGGGTCGGATTAAGGATTTGGATCGTGATTAAAAATGTATTACCCGGTACTTGATTACTGATTAGTCTCACTAATCGTCTATTTGGACGTAATGATTTTAGTTGTGTCGATCGATCTTGACTGGGTACCGACCTCCAAGTGTCGTACGGACCCGAGACCAGTAGAGTTAGCATGATAACTCCTCCTCGTATTCCATTCTTCTTCCTCTATAACTGCACACACATATTTGGTATTGCATAAGTTTGCACCATATTACTAAAACTGTTGCATTGTGTTTCTCAATCTACTATACATATCTTTGTCTCCATTATGCAGTACATTTTTTTATTTGACAATCATGGTGATACTAACATTTTTATATTATTAATATTAATGTTTATGAATTTTTAAAATATTAAGAAATGGACTATAAACTTAAATCAATTTATAAAATATAATTTATCTTCAGTTATATACAATGAAATATCTTTATTTTCACGGGAGAAACTCTAATATAGAATCATTTATAATCCACCGATTATTTCTTTATGATAATGTTTTTGTTCGATGTTAATTTCAGAGTTTGAAGGAATTGACCAAATGTGGAAGGAAAAGAAAAAGCATAAGTTGGCTGAACATCTAGCCAGCATTCTGGTAACATATGACTTATCATGGCAAGTATCAAAAAATGAGTATAATAGGACAATATTGGTTACAATGCCACGTGATCCATTAAATGTGGCCAAAAGGAGAAGAGTAAGTGTACAAAAAAGGGAAGAGAGGCGTAAGAACACTGAAGAACGTCCAGAACGCACTGCACTCTTCTTAGCAACTAAAACTGGAATTGTAGAAATTGTTAATAAATTTCTTCAAGTGCATCCTGCAGCTATATATCATGTTACTGAGAATAAGCAGAACATATTGAACATGTAAGAATAGATCAAAGTTCTATCTCTTAAGTACAAAACTGACATTTATATCACTATAAAAAAAAATAATTAAATAAAAATTATTTTTAGATAAAAAATAATTAGTTATTATATTGAATAAATAATTTTAGATAAAGTAATTATTTTTTTTTTAAAATTAATTTTTATTTAATAATTTTCTTGTAGTGTATAAAAAAAGTAGTTTGATGTTATAATATTTTCTTTTAGTACTCTCATGCTAATTTTATTTAGTGTAATTTATGCACAGGGCTGTTAAGTATCGACAGAAGAAAATTCTTAAATTGATAGAAAGAACAGGTACAATTGAATCATTGGTTGCTCAAATCACTGATAAAGGAAGAACTGTGCTGCATGAAGTTGCAAGAATGGATTACTACAAAGCAGAACACTTAGCTGGAGTGGCATTTCATCTACAAGATGAGTTGCGTTGGTATGATGTAAGTAGTTAATTATACATGCATTTCAACACTATTTTGTACATAAAATTTATTCACTTCAACTCAATCACAATTAATGGGTTAGGTTCTTATTTTTGTACAAAGTTAACTTTAACTTATTATATACACTACTAGAAATTTGGAAATAAAAACTAATTTTAGAGACAAAAAATAATTAGTTGTTATATTGACAATATTAGATAATATGTTAGAAATTAAAAAAATTATTGATATCTAAATTAGTTTATATTATTAATAAATAATTTCTAAATTATTATCTAATGAACTATCAAAGTTTTTGTTATCAATTTTAGAATATAAATAATTGGTAGTGAAATTATATAAATGTGAATTAAAAAATAACTATTGTGTTTATTTAGAGTGTGAGAAGATTCACACCTAAACATTACAGCATGCACTGTGACATAGATGGATACACACCAGAAGATATGTTAGAAATTGAGCATGATGGAATGCTTAAAGAGGCACAAAAATGGTTAAAGGAAACGGCTCAATCATGCTCCACGGTTGCTATTTTGGTTGCTACAGTTGTATTTGCTGCTGCATACACCATTCCAGGGGGAACTGAAAATGGTACTCCTGTATTCCTTCATTCAAGTGTGTTTCTCTTTTTCACCATCATGGATGTTGTGGCTCTTGCTACCTCACTTGCTTCAGTCGTCGTCTTCCTCTCCATCCTCACTTCCCCATGTGAGTTATGGGATTTTCACAAGTCTCTCCCTCGAAAACTGAATTTGGGATTTGCTTTGTTGTTCTTTTCATTGATGACAACAATGCTTGCATTCAGTGCAACCATGTTGCTCACCATTCGATTGGAATGGAAGAATTGGACTTCAACATTGATATACAGTGCTGCTTTCTTTCCTGTCACTATATTTGCAATCATTCAATTTCCTGTTTATGTCATGGCTCGAAGTATCACCAAGCATTTATGGAAGCAACTTAAGAAGCTCTTTCCAACAAGATTGATTCAACACTGCATAAGTCATACTTGATGTTATTAGTATTGAATGCACAGGAACACATTGTAAGACCTTTTAACTTTTGTGTGGACTTTGATTATACATTTTGGACTAAAAATAGTTGGTCATGTATGATCTTTAATGCTTTCTTTGTATTTGAAGATGGGTTTGAGCATAATTATGAATTTGAGGAAAAAGAGAGTGAAAAATAAAGTTGTTTGGATTAAGGGAGAGAGTGGAAAGTGAAAGAAAATAAAGAAAAAAATTATGAAAGTTTGAGATGTGAATGATAAATTTATTTTTTTTAATTGATAAAATTCTAAGATTACAATTTTTCCATTTTGGTTAAAATTAATTTTAAATAAATATGATGTACATGAAACTTCTGTGTGATTGAAACATTATTTCTAATATGATCTATGAACGTACTTGAAAAAATATTAATATTTTTATCTTTGCTCAATACATGTATTTCATTTGATTTTGTACTAAGGTGTAAATAGAAGCAAAACTCACCAACTTAGGAATGTTTTAAATTTAAAGTTATGTAGCCAAAATTAAGTGGTTACCTTTGTTCAATTATGTAAACACCTGCATAAGGGTTTTTGAACAATCTTGACTCATGTTCACAATCACCAACAACTCCAACAATTTTACTTATCTTCACTCAATACATTTTGCATTTCATTTGGTTATGTACTAAGGTGTAAACGGAAGCAAAACCCACCAACTTAGGAATGTTTTAAATTTAAAGTTATGCAGCTAGAATTAATTGATTACCTTAATTCAATTATGTGGACATCTGCATATGGGTTTCTGAATAATCCTTACTTGTGCGCAATCACCAACAACTGCATCGATTTTGTTTGTTATCTTCACTCAATACATTTGTATTTTATTTGGTTATGTACTAAAACGTTAATGGAAGCAAAACCCACCAACTTATGAATGTTTTAAATTTAAAGTTATGTAGAGTTTTAAGTTTAAAGTTATGCAATAAGAGATAATGGATTATCTTGGTTCAATTTTATGGACACTTAGTATGAGTTTTAGACAATCTTAACTCATGCACAATCACCAACTACTCTACCAATTTTGTTTCGTAATTTAATTAAACTTTATAAATACTAATAATTCAACAATATATAAATAAATTTATAATAAAAAAAATACTTCATTCATCCATAAATATGTCATTTGAAAGTATATCAAAATACTATATTACAAATGTTACAGACTACTATATTAATATGTTACAGATATGGGAATAGACAACAAGAAATTGGGGAGGGTGTAAGTCCAAGGAGAGTGGAAAAGATGGTCTCTGCGCTTGTAAAACACGGGAAGCCTTCCAATTGCGAGAGCTAGCTCAGCAAAACCATTAAACATGTTCATTATCTTGTCCCAATGTAAAGTGAAGCACCATCTTCATTATCTTGGTGCATTTCAGTCCTGAAGAACAAAGTTGCAGATATGACGGGCAATGATAATTTGGACTGTCTTTTCCGATTAAGAAAAACCTATTCTAAAAACCTGTTCAAAATCTCCAATTAACATTGTAATTATAGTTCCCCTCACACTCTTAAAGTAGGAGAAAATAGATAGACTTTTTACTCTATCATTCATGTAAATGCCTTAAAAAAATATGTAGTACTCTTGAATAAAAGTAGAAAGCAAAAAAGAGTGGATAGAGTTAAACTGGGTACATCAATTACAATTTTCCATGCATGAATTGTTCAAGTCATATTAATCACACAATAATCAGATTAATGTCAATCATTGTATATGTTATCAATACTTAAGTTGATATGTGTATTGATATGTATTGGTAATAGATATTGTGACTCACAAGAACATCAACAACTAAATTAAAAAGACACCTAACTATTAGGGATCATTTACTGCAAGTGAAATTACGTGGGGAATGTTCAAGGCATTGATCATCAAACTTCGCTAGTGAACACTCCAATGTTTGTCCGATCCATCCCCAAAGAAGACAACGCTTACCATTTGTAACAATCTAGTCCACTAGTTTAAAGAAAATATTAGAAAAAATGTATTATAAAAAGGGGAAAAAATACTACCATCAATTTCATATTTCTCTGTGTTCTTCAATGCCTTCATGGCACTTGACCTTTCAGCAAAGTGCACAAAACCATATCTGCTCATTTCTTGGCCGGCTTTAGTAGAAGGGACAACCACTTTTCTGATTTTTCCATGATGTTCAAACAACTCCTTAAGACGATCCTGAGTAATGTTTCCTGGAAGGTTCTTTACATACAATGATTTTACCTGTAACAAGCATTTAGTGTCAATTATAAAACTCTATGAAGCATAACTAAAATATAAGAAGCATTTCATGAGGAAAATCACAGGAAAGTTAATCCCATTCTCACAACAGCTGCACAGACAATATAAAATGGAACACAATAACCAAAGATACAGAAAATTTAATCCCAGGGACAACCCAATAGTAAGACAGAGAAAGTCTTTGCTTTAAGTCTTCCCAAAATATTCTACTCACTAATATCTTAAAAAAATAAGTAATTAATTGATGAATAATAACATTTTATTAGGAGTAACTAAATACATTCTTTTTAAAAAGGTATCTATTCCTATTATAAATCTCCCTTTTTATAAAAAAGTACCATCTGTTAATGAGCAGATGGCAATAAAATATAGCCCAGAACACAAAGCAGATGCATGAATCAGCACTTCACCAAGAAGACAGAAAATGGAGAATCCAAATTATCTAAGTGTTTTTATTTTCAGTTCTGTGCATTGAGCTTATAAAAACAATTTGGATAAGTTGAACCCCTTTTGTCTTAGCTTCAATGCCAATTGCCAGGTGATATACCACCAAAGCAGACAGTAGTAGCAATGGAAGTGTAACCACCAACAACACATTTTGAAAAATGTCACACTAAGTATGATGCATGGTGCTTTTCTTTGGCATGGATTATCCAATGCTTTATGTTATATTCTTCGTGTGTTCATTGGAGGTGTTCTCTTGCAGACTAAAAATTTGTCTGCATTATATCCTCTTTTTATTGCCACTGTCAATGTTTTCCCTTTGAATTTACCTATGATTATCAACTTTTATTTTATGTCTATTTGCAGCTGTTATAACTCATACTTATAGGAGTGAACCAAGGCAGAGAGCCCAATGTATAATGCATCTATAATCAGATCTTTTTAAACTAATGAAAATAATTTATTAAAACTATTATGAATTTATTTGAAATTTTTTTGAACTTTTAATAATGAAAAATACTCATTAAATTCCCAATCAATTTCATTAATATTTCTTTTAATCCTAGAAACAAGGTATTACAACTCATACTTATAGGATTGACCCAGGACCAAGGAGAGCCCAATGTATAATAGGTTTATAAATGAAACCGTTTTAAACTAATGAAAATATTTTTTATTAAAATTATTATGAATAACTCTAAAGCCAATTGCTTCTCTAGCAGCTCAGCCATGTGTTCAATCCCATCATGTCTCATATTAAAAAAACATTCTAAGGACAAAAGAAAATATGTTAAGGATTTTTTAATTCCTACATTCCAACAAATATGGTTACACTATTCCAACTTTTGCAGTGTCAACGTTTGCGGTGTCAACTCTGTAAGGGAATAAGGAGTGTCAAGAAAACATTTTCCATAAAGAATGGATGAAATGCAGGCCAAGGAAGGAAGAGAGTTGAAGAGAATGGAAGAAACGAAACTGTTTTGTGAGGAAATGAAAGAAGCTCAAAAAGCAGCCATGGAGAAACAATGGAAAGAGTTTAAGAAAAGAATGGTGGAAAAGCCGGAGAACATCCTGAAGCAGTTTGACCTGTTTGGGAACACTGCCATCCATGTTGCAACTCGCTCCCACCCACAACTCCTCACAGAGTTCATACAAATGGTGCCTGTACAACAAAGGTGGGATGCTTTGTGCAAGAAGAATGTTGAGGGAAACACCGTCTTGCACGAACTTGTGTTTTCCAAAAAGGCTCAGGAAATGGCTGTTGTGGTGTTCAGATTTGAAGATCAGTTGGTGACACCACGAAAAGAGCCATTGCTAGAGCTCAGAAACAACCGAGGAGAAACCCCTTTGTTCGTCGCTGCCATGCATGGAAAGCTGAAGATTCTCAAGTATATGGCTGACCGTTTAGGCACTATGAATCTTGGAAAACACTTTCGTCGATCTGACAAATATAATGCTCTTCATGCAAGTGTCATTGGCCAACATTTTGGTATGTCTTTCATTTCTCTATACTTACGTGTCTGCGAGTGTTAAATTTCTGATTCGTTTTTATAGTTCATTCAAAGTGATTGATTGTGGAATATGAGTAAGTTTTTTGGTGCAGATGTTGCAATTTGGCTGGAAAGAAATGATGAAAAACTTGCTCTGGAAAAGGATGAGAAGGACTTAACATCTCTTCAGCTACTTTCCAAAATGCCACAGGTTTTTCGAAGCCATACTCACATGGGACCCTTCAAGAGCACCGTTTACCACTGTACTTTCCCTATCTCTTTTTTTTAACCTATATAATATGAAAGTTTGGATTAGATACTTAATCCATTTATTAAGACTTTGACCGTTTAAGCTAATACGAATCCAAGTAAAGGTGGAAAAATTGGTTTGGATTTTCTTTATATATTTCATTGTTTGCAATTATTGTAGATCACGCTCATCCCAAATATTTTGGAATAGTTTTTGATAAAATCATTATGGACAATTAGTATAAACGGTCTTTAACTAGATTGTCTAGTTTGTTTGTCTAGATTGTCTAGCATGTTTTTTTTTATGTTTTTTTTTAGCATGTTTTTTTTATGCTAACTGATTATCTAGACCATCTTTTCAATTAATTAGTTTTTTTGTTTTGTTTTTGTTGTATATCTTCACTTCTTGTGTGACTTTGGTATTGTAGAAAATATATAAGTCCTTTGTTTGTTCACCTCTTGTCTCTCTTTCTCTCATTTTTCTCTTTACGTTGTCTAATCAATCAGTTCTTAAGAGAATGTATTTGAAGAGCTCTATTACGGACTCTTTTGTTTTCTTGGTTCACTCTTGAACTTTCTTTCAAAATGAGTGAATAAATCTAAGAACATAGTTGCCTCTATCTAAATCCAACCGAAAATCCTACCATTGCCTTAGTTTCTTTTGTTTTTGACTCCTCCAATTATTATTCTTGGAGCATATCTATAATCATTGCCCTTATCACCAAGAATAAGGTAAAATTTATCATTGGAAATATGTCGAGACCACCTAAAACGAATACAAATTATTCAGTCTGGAATAAGTGCAACAACATGGTTGTTTCATGGCTACTCCACTCTATTTCTACTTCCATAAGACTGAGCATCATATGTGTTGGGGATCCCAAATCGACTAGAGATTAGGACATTTCGTAGTATATAAGTAGGTGAAAACCTCGCCTTATAAGCCGATTTTATGAGGTTGAATTAGGCTTAAAGTCCACTTCTTAATATGGTATCAGAGCCATTTTGAATTTATCATAGCGATTGTTTATTGGGCTTATTAGGCCACCCGCTATAGGGCCGTTATCGGACCACCCAAAATATATAATCCCACGCACGAGTTGTTGGCCTTGGCGTAAAGGTTGTGTTGGAGATTCCACATCGACTAAAGATTAAGACATTTCATAGTATATAAGTGGGTGCAAACCTCACCTTATAAGCCGATTTTATGAGGTTGAGTTAGGCTTAAAGTTCACTTCTTAATAATATGGGGGTACATTGTTGCTGACATTTGGAATGATCTTAAGGTTAGATGCTCTCAAGGGGATCTTCTTCGTATTTCTGATTTGTAAATGGAGGTGGCCTCTTTGTATCAATGTGATCTATATATTATTGAATATTTTACTAAATTTAGAGTTATATGGGATGAATTAGAAAATTTTCGGCCAAATCTTGTATGTACTTGTTAAACCAAATGTTCTTATGGTGTTTCTTCTACTATTCTTCAGAGTAAGCATGAAAACCAAGCTAATTTTTGTGTGGGCTTAATGACCAATATAGCAACATCAAATTCCATGTTCTCCTCATGGATCTCATTCCACCAATAATCAAGATTTTCTTTTCCGTTTCCTAGCAAGAAAGACGATTGGCTAACAATGCGTTTATAATCAGTACAAAGAATGTGAACCTACATGTTAATACTAATCAAGTTTCTCAAGTATGCTTTCATTGTTGGCATAATGGCCACACTGAAAGTGTTTGTTACCGCAAACATGGTTTCACTTCCAATCAAGATATTAAAAATATCAAGAATGGCTACAACAAGAAGATTTGTACGTATTGCAAAAAGTTAGGTCACACTATTGAAGTGTGTTACTGAAAACATCACTACCCTCCAAGACATAAATTATACCGTAGTAAGGTTTCTAATATCATTACCGAACATGATTAAGAAAATTCATCTCATAAAAAGGATAACAAAATCAAGAAAGTAATTATACACAAATTACCCTTCAATGCAGTCTCAGGTAAATCGCATAGGGTCCATATCCACCCACTCTGTTAAGCAAAACTCGCCAATGGATAGTTGTTTTGCTAATCAAATTAATTCATATAAATATTCTTGGATAATTGGTTCAGGAGCTATTGACCATGTGTATGCCTTTTTATCCATTTCACAACTTCGAAATCTATAAAACTTGTTTTTATTAAGCTTCCTATTGGAAACATATTTGTGCTACTCATTGTGAAACTATAAAATTTCAGTAACAATATTTATCTCATTGATGTTCTACATATACCCAATTTTTGTTTTAATCTCATTTCCATATCTAAAATAACTTCTTCTTTCTTTGTCATTTAATTTTTAACCCAAAATATTGTATTATACGGGACATGAAAACAAAAAGAGTGGACTAGTGTAGTTGATGTGATTGTTGGCCTATTCATTCTTAATAAACATGATGTTCAACATTCCCAATACAATTTGCCATTGTTTAACCTTTTTGAAGTTCTAAAAACAATGACTTATCACTACAAGAAAATTTGAAATTACATACGGATTTTTTTCCGTATGTAAAATGATCATTACATACAGATTTTACATACGGACATTTTTCCGTATATAAATAGTAACAAAAAAAACCTTAACCACTACACTAGACAAATTCTTTTACTATATTATGATTTTATTATAATTATTATTATTTTGAAGATTGTTATTAATATTATTAAATCATAATATTAATAATATTAATATAATGTTAATAATAGTAATATAGTGTTAATAATATAAATAGTAATATTAATATTATATTAATAATAATATAATATTAATATTAATTATATTAATAATATAATTTATATTATGAATATTAATATTAATATAATTTATATTATTAACATTAATATCACTATTATAAGTAATAATAAGTATAATAAAAATCGTAACATGACAGAAGAACTTGTTTGGTTTAGTGGTTAAAGCTTCTCGGGACTTGTGTTCGAATCTTGCCTGCTGCAATTTGCTTTCAATATTAATTTGGGACTTGGGTTCGAGTCCTATCCACTGCAAAGAACTTTCAACATAAATAGTAATAAAAGTAAGTGTAAATAAAAATTAGAAATAATTAAAAAGATAAAGATAATAATGAAAAAATTAAAAATAAAATTTTTTGTATTACATACGGATTTTTGGTCTTACATACGGATTTTTATCTTTACATCAATGCTAATAAATACTATGTTTGTCATAGTTGTCATCAATCTAAGCAAAGCATTTTCCTTTGAGTGACTCCAATGCTTTGAAACCTTTTCATTTGCTTCATATAGATATTTGGGGACCTTATTCTGTTATTTCCATGCATGGCCAAAGGTTTTTTCTTACTATTATTGATGACCATACATGTTTTACTTAGCTTTTTCTCATGAGTAATAAATATGAAACTTGCACTCTTATTATAGATTTTATAACTCCAATAACTACAAGAAAATCATTGATTAGAAACCAATTTTAGGGACAAAAAATAATTAGTTGCTATAGTGACCAAATTAGAGACCATTTTGGAGACTACAAAAAATTTTGGTTTCTAAATTAGTTTCTGTTGGGTATGAAGCCAGGATCAATTGGGTTGGGCTGAGTAGACACCATGTTTTAGTGAGTGGGCTTAATCATTGTGTCCCCTTTATTATCTCTATTTATCTCTATTTAAGGACATCATTATACTTGTAATTGGTATGCAACAGAACATGAATAAAACCTAATAGTTGCCCGTGTGGATGTAGGTTGTAGTTGGCGACCGAACCATGTTAAATCTTGTGTCGTTTATTTTCTTGCATTGATTCGTGATTATGTGTGTTGCTTCCGCATGCGTATTTTCTCATCAAGTGGCATCAAAGCTTGGTTCGTTTTCACACTAGAGATCCGATCATTAGAAATTAATCGACAAGACGTGAAAATTCCTACTAGGGTTTCGCAGATGCGGTAGCAACGTTCCAAAGCTAGGGTTTCGCAGAGCGCGGCGGGAGCGAATAGGTGCATTTTTCTTGTGTTCTTGATTTTAAAAAAAAATTGCCAAGATTTGAAATTAGTTGCACTGAGTATCTCGTCTAGTCGTTTGAGATGACAGAAGACGGGAGGTTCCAAATTGAAAAATTCGATGGTACAGATTTCAGTTGGTGGAAAATGCAAATTGAGGATTTGCTAGTTCAGAAAGATTTGGACGTGGTTTTGGGTGACAAGCCAAAAAAGATGTTTGATGCAGTATGGGCAGGTTTGGATCGGAAAGCTATGTTCGTTATTCGACTCTCTTTGACCAAGAATGTTGCGTTCAATATTCTGAAGGAGAAGACAACAAAATGTATCATGGAAGCATTGTCTAACATGTACGAGAAGCCATCTGCTGCAAACAAGGTGTTTCTAATTAGAGAATTGGTAAACACAAGGATGAAGGAAGACAATTTAGTTATTGAGCACATCAATAAAATGAATTTGATCTTAGCCAGACTTACGTCAGTGGGCATTAAGTTCGATGATGAAGTTCAAGCTTTACTACTGTTATCGTCTTTGCCTGACAGTTGGTTCGGAATGATTACAGCAGTTACCAGTTCAGCGGGACCCGATGGATTCACTTTTGAGAAGATTCGTGATCTCATTCTTGGCGAGGATGTCCGAAGAAAAGTTCTGGAAAATTATTTAGTGAATCGCTATATGTCGTTGGAGGTAAGAAAGATATCAGAGATAGTGGGAGCAAGAACAAAAGAAGGAGTCAGTTAAAGACTCACTAGTGCAAAATGTATAAACGAATACGGTTTATTTAGTGCGGTTTTACGCTCAAACACTTTCGTTAAAAACACGGTGGCATTTTTGTAATTAAGTTTATTTACAAGTGCGGCTATTTGTAAAGCCGCACTTGTAAATCAAGCCTTTGGATTTACAAAGGCGGCTATTTGTAGAACCGCCTTTGTAAATCAAGCCTTTGGATTTACAAAGGCGGCTATTTGTACAGCCGCCTTTGTAAATCAAAACGCTTGATTTACGAATGCGGCTTTACAAATAGCCGCCTTCTTAAAACCTTTTTAACCCTAATTTCAGAAACGCGCAACTTACATTTTGATACTCTCATTTCTCTCGCGCTTCGTTTCTCTGAACTGCTTCCTCCAATAACTATGCTTCCTCTTTTCTTTCTCTCTTCTTTGCATTGTCTTCATGTCATTGGTAAGCATTGTCTTCCTCTCTTCTTCTTCACCATTCACCATTGATTTTTGTATGTTTTGCGTTTCTCTTATGTTTTGTCTTATGCCATTGCTAAGGTCATGCTTCATTGGGAATGTTTTTGTTTGCTTTCTGCTGTGCCTTCCTCGTCGTTGTTGTCGCCTTGCTCCGTCATATATTTGCGTTTCATTGGGGAATTTTTATTTGCGTTTTTTGGACTTCCATTGGGATAAAATACGAAGAGGTATGATATGGATGCACCAAGACATAAAAAAAACGCTAAAATAATGACCATGTTCTTCAGAAAAGATAAAAGTTGAGAACTTTGATTAGAAACCCAATCAATAGCGAAAAAGAAAAGAAACCCTAAATGCCTCTTGTAAATGCGATTTATAAATGCAGCTATGTAAATAGCCGCATTTATAAATCAAATTTACGAATGCGGCTATATAGCCGCATTCATATCTCTTCGATTTACAAGTGCGTGCTGATCAAATGCGGCTATATAGCCGTCTTTATAAATTCAAAATAACCACACTCGTTTGGCTTTTCTACACCAGTGACTCGGGATGGCTCAAGTGTAACATGTTGGAATTGCAAGAAGGTGGGGCATCAATGCCCGAATGATAGCCAAGTCAACATTCTAGAGGACTTCGCGAACGAGGACCTTTTAGTCTGTTGTGCGGATAGCAGTGTGGATTCCTGGGTCATGGATTCTGGTACTTCATTTCATGCTACCCACAACAGTGAAGAATTGCAGAATCTAGTTATTGAGGACTTTGGAAAGGTAAGACTAGCAGACAACAAAAATCTTGATGTTATGGGCATGAGTGACATAGTGTTGAAGACACCAGTTGGTTTCTGGACTTTGAAGGATGTTAGAGTCATTCCAAGCTTGATGAAAAGTTTGATTTCTGTTAGGCAGTTGGACGAACAGGAACATGAAGTGAAGTTCAGAAATCAACAGTGAAAGGTCGTCAAGGGAAATCTTGTCATGGCCCGCGGAAGAAAGAGAGGTTCGTTGTACATGGTCGAATTACCGTCTGAGGGAGTGACCGTCCCAATTCAGAAGATAAACAAAGTCCGGTTCACAGAATTTCATGGGCAGAAGAGGGTGTTCTTTACAAGAGAGAAACCCAGAGCGACATGTCAGATTCAAGATGAACGAGCTTGGAAAGGTTTTGGTAGACCAGTCAGAGGTACTTATGGCAGTGAGAGCACGGGTCATGTTTCAGCTAAGGTCCCTAGACGACAGTGGATTAGGAGAACTAGTATTTCAGTTGTTAAAAATTCTCCAGAAAATTTCTTGTTGAATATGGAGTGTTTGTTCTCAGGTCGTTCCAGGATCCGGCAGTTCTTGCAAGTGGGAGCCGGTAGGAATAGAGAACGGGTCAGTGGCAGTTTCAGTCATGACTGATGTGTTGAAATTCATGGGAGTTTCAACGAAGCCTTCAAAATGATTAAGAAGGCTGATGGCAACTAATGGTGGAACATTGAGTTCCGGTGACAGATTACAGAATTACATGTACATAGTTGAAGCGTAAGAGAACATTGTTTCGTGGCTTCAAGTGGGAGATTGTTGGGTATGAAGCCAAGATCAATTGGACTGGGCTGAGTAGACACCATGTTTTAGTGAGTGGGCTTAGTCATTGTGTCCCCTTTATTATCTCTATTTAAAGAGATTATTGTACTTGTAATTGGTATGCAACAAAAGAGGAATAAAACCTAATAGTTGCCCGTGTGGATGTAGGTTGTAGTTGCCCATTGAACCACGTTAAATCTTGTGTCGTTTATTTTCTTGCATTAATTCATAATTATGTGTGTTGCTTCTGCGTGCGTATTTTCCCATCAGTTTTTATTATTGTCAAATGGTTTCTAAATTGGTATCTAATTAGCTACCAAAATTTTTACTATCAAATTTATAATCTAAATTCACACTATACTCTGTAATAGTTCTACTACACTTAGTTATTTACCCATAAAAAAAAGTAACCAAGAATAAGTTCTATAGAAAAGTGATGACATTTATTGAAACATTGAGTGGTACGATGATCCTTTGTTAGACTCTTTAAATTTATTGCATACCACCTCCATGCAGTAACTCAAACCAATAACTTTCACTTCAAATTGTGATTTAAACTATACCTAATAAATAATTTTTTTTCTTTTTCTTAGAACTGATGCAATATTTATCATAACTCTTTCACCATTGATACATTAATTAATGTTAGTTGATTATGATTTGGGTTTCAGTGCTTCCTGATGGATATGATAATGATGAACACTCTCAGTTGTTTAAACAAAAGAAGGATGAAGAAAATGGTAAAGAGGATGATGAGCCTACACTCTGCAAATCAGGTATTCATGAAAATTTAATTTATTTTTCCTAAAATATTGTGAGTGAGATGTGTTTATAAATATATAACATTAGAAGAAATTTACAAATTTCAGCCATTTCAGAGATCAACTACAGGTTCTGGAAACGCTTGGCCAAAGGTATTTCTTACAAGCTTTCTCTATATTCCATTATCTTCAATTAATCATTATTACATTAATTTTTCCCACCAAGTATTTACTTTAAACGAACAATATTAATTCTAGTTAAAAAGTCTTTTTAAATTTTAATACAAGTTAAAAATTTGTAAAAAGCAAATTAGCATACCTATAAAATGTTGATGACAACAATAATTTCTAAGACTTGCTACTTACAAATGAAAAAGTTAGACAGTGTAAAATTAATTATGATAGTAAATTATTTATATAATTTTTTTTATCCTTTAAGAGGATATAAATATGAGTAAACATTTAATTATTTTCCAGATAATCAACTTAATATGCAAAAATTTAAAAAAAAAAACTTAAAAAATGACTGATACATTTCATTCATCATCATAGTATATATTATAATTTTTTTATTAATAATAAAAATAGTATCTAATTTAATCAATATATTAATTAATTATTTTTTTAAAATTAATTTTTATCTAATAATGTTTTTCTCATTCATATATATCTATTCTTTAATGTACATGTTAAAAGAAAAATTGTTTAGGCATATTGTGTTAATGATCTTCATTACCAAAATGATTGAAAACTAAAAGATATTTATTTGATCATGACTAATTTAACACTAAATAACAATTTAATGTCCTTCAATTTTTAAAATAATTTCTGAATAATAAACTAAATATTTTTTTCTCTAATAAACAAATTTTTATTTAATAAACTTCTTTGACTATAATAACTACTCATCCTTTCCACATTTGGTATTGTACAAGTTTGCACCATTTTACTCAAAGGTTGCATTGTGTTCCTCAATCTATCAGACATATCTTTGTCTCCAGTACATGTTTTTATTTAACTAACATTTTTACAATACAAATATTAATTTTTAAAATTTTTTAAAATATTAAGAAGTAAACTTTACATATCTTTTTAAATTTATTTTTAAAGTAAAATTTACACCCATTTATATATATTGTAAAATATTTGTATCTCTCTGAATTAGTGAGATTTCCAACATAGAATCACTTATATTCCACCAATTATTTTTTTATGATAATGTTTTTGTGGGATCTTGATTTCAGAGTTTGAAGGAATTAACCAAATGTGGAAGGAAAAGAGAAAACATAAGTTGGCTGAACATCTAGCCAGCACTTTAGTAACATATGACTTATCATGGCAAGTATCAAAAAATGAGTATAATAGGCCAATATTGATTACAATGTCACGTAATCCTTTAATTGTGGGCAAAAGGAGAAGAATAAGTTTACAGAAAAGGGAAGAGAGGCATAAGAAGATTGAAACACGTCCAGAACGCACTGCACTCTTCTTGGCAACTAAAACTGGAATTGTAGAAATTGTTAATAAATTTCTTCAAGTGCATCCTGCAGCTATATATCATGTTAACGAGAATAAGCAGAACATATTGAACATGTAAGAATAGATCAAAGTTTTGTCTCTGACGTGTATATCATTACAAGAAAATCATTAAATAAAAATTAATTTTAAATGAAAAAAATTATTAATTATTATATTGATTAAATAGAAAATTAATTAATATCTAAAATAGTTTATATTATTAATAAAATTTATAAACTAATTTTTAAATTAGTATCTAACTAATTATCAAGGTTTTAACTACCAATTTTAGAATTTAAATTCATTTGTAGTAAAAACCTTGATCGAGAATTAGATACCAATTGAAAAATTAGTTTATAAATTTTATTAATAATAAAAATTATTTTAGATATCAATATTTTTATAGTTTCTAATTTAGCCAGTAACTAATTATTATTTTTTCTAAAATTCATTTCTATTTAATGATTTTATGGTAGTGTATAAAAAAAAAGTAGCTTGGTGTTATAATCATTTTCTTTAAGTAGTGTCATACTAATTTTGTTTAGTGTAATTTATACACAGGGCTGTTAAGTATCGACAAAAGAAAATTCTTAAATTGATAGAAAGAACAGGTACAATTGAATCATTGGTTGCTCAAATCACAGATAAAGGAAGAACTGTGTTGCATGAAGTTGCAAGAATGGATTACTACAAAGAAGAACACTTAGCTGGAGTGGCATTCCATCTACAAAATGAGCTGCGTTGGTATGATGTAAGTAGTTAATTAAACCTTTATAACTTACTAGGAAAATTTGTAGATAAAAACTAAATTTAGAGAAAAAAGTAATTGGTTGTTATATTGATTAGATTAGATACTATGTTAGAGACTAACAAATTATTAATTTTTAAATTAAGTTTCTATTATTGATAAATAGTTTCTAAATTGATATCTAATTAATTACCAAAATTTTTGTTACAAAGTATTTAAATAATTGGTACCTAGATTATATATACATGCAATGTGACTTAGAAAATAACTATTGTGTGTGTGTTCAAAGTGTGAGAAGATTCATACCTAAAAATTACAACATGCACTGCGACATAGATGGACACACACCCGAAAATACGTTAGAAATTGAGCATGATGAAATGCTTAAAGAGGCACAAAAATGGTTAAAGGGAACGGCTCAATCATGCTCCACTGTTGCTATTCTGGTTGCTACCGTTGTATTTGCTGCTGCATACACCATTCCAGGGGGAACTCAAAATGGTACTCCTGTATTCCTTCATTCAAGTGTGTTTCTCCTTTTCACCATCATGGATGTTGTGGCTCTTGCTACCTCGCTTGCTTCAGTCGTCATCTTCCTTTCCATCCTCACTTCCCCATGTGAGTTATGGGATTTTCACAAGTCTCTCCCTCGAAAACTGAATGTGGGATTTGCTTTGTTGTTCTTTTCATTAATGACAACAATGCTTGCATTTATTGCAACCATACATGCAGTCAAAGGCAAGATTCGAACACAAGTCCCTCCAGTCAGCAGAGAAGCTTTAACCACTAAACCAAACAAGTTCTTCTGTCATGTTACGATTTTTATTATACTTATTATTACTTATAATAGTTATATTAATATTAATAATATAAATTATATTAATATTAATATTATTATTAATATATTAAAATATTTATTCATATTAAAAAACTAATATAATATTATTAAAATATTAATAATATTAATATAATATTATTAAAATATTAATAATATTAATATAATATTAGTAAATAATATTAATATAATATTAGTAAATAATATTAATATAATATTAGTAATATTAATAATATTAATAATATTAATATAATATTAGTAATATTAACAATATTAATATTATTAATATATTAATATTGTTAATATTAATATTATTAATTATCTTAATATTAATATAATTAATAATATTAATAATAATTATTAATATTAACAATATTAATAATATTAATAATATTAATAATAAATAATATTAAATATTAATAATATTATGAATATTCATAATATTATTAATATTATTATTTAATAATATTAATAACAATCTTCAAAATAATAATAATTATAATAAAAATCATAATATGGTAAAAGAATTTGTCTGGTGTAGTGGTTAACCTGGCTTCGATTCTCACTTGCTGCAGATTTTGTTTTGTCTATTATTTACATACGGAAAAATCCATATGTAATATCTCTTTACATACGGAAAAAAATCCGTATGTAAAAATCCGTATGTAATATCCTATTTACATACGGAAAAAAATCCGTATGTAATATCTATTTATATGCGGAAAAATATCCGTATGTAAAAGCCGTATGTAATGATCATTTTACATACGGAAAAAAATCCGTATGTAAAAATTCGTATGTAATTTCAATTTTTCTTGTAGTGTGAGGGAAAAGAGTGAAAAATAAAGTTGTTTGGAATAAGGGAGAGAATGGAAAGTGAAGAAAAATAAAGAAAAAAATTATGAAAGTTTGAGATGTGAATGATATTTTTTTTTTAAATTGATAAAAAAAATTTAAATAGAATATGATGTACATGAAATTTTTATATGATTAAAACATTATTTCCACAATCTATGAACTTACTTGAAAAAATATTAATATTTTGGATACATACAAAATTATTGAAAGTGAATTTTGATAAAATTAAATAAAATTGAAAAAAAAAATAATTGTAAAATTAAATTAATAGTACTATAAATTTATAAATTTAATTTTATTATTATTATTATTTTATAATTTCATTATTTTCATTATTATAATTATTATTAATGATTTTATTATTATTATTATTTATTTTATTATTATCTTATAAATTTATTTTTATTATTATTATTTTAAAATTGTATTCTTATTATTTTTATCCAAAATAAATGAACTACATCCTTAATATATTTTTTAACATTAATTTTATATGAAGAAGACACTTACATCCACTTGAAGCCACCACTTACAACACTACAACAAACGATGTAATAATTATGCAAATCAAGCATGTAGCGAAAATTAACACATATAATCAGTTATTTACCAACATAATCTATTAACCCTCACACAAAAAAAAAACATTCATAATTTATTACCCTTGCTCCATAATCAATTATCACTCAAAAAAATCCATAACCGATTATACATTCCTCCCTTTTATAATCCTTAGATAAAGCAAGGCTAATTTCGTATTTTCACATGGATGATGTGGTTTTCTAGTTCTTTGAATAAATAGTTTTAATGGAAGTTATTTAGCGGAGATTAATATAACCCCAACAATGAATTTAATTAACATGATCTTTTTAATCTTCATTAAGTTATAAAGGTTTATTATAAAACTTCAGCAAAATAATGGAGATTCTTTTAACCTTAGTTAAGTTTCAAAGATTTATTCCAAAACTTAAGCAAAAATAACAGAGGTTTTTCTAACCTTCGTTAAGTTTTTAAAAGTTTACTCTAAAACCCTAACATAATAACAAAGGTTTACTCTAAAACTCCAACAAAATAACTAAGGTTAATTTTGAAACCTAAGCAAAATCACAAAGATTTTTTTAACTTTGAGTTCTAAAGATTTATTCTAAAAAGTCATCAAAATAATAAAGATTTTTTTAATCTTAAGTTTCAAACGTTTATTGTAAAATATCAATAAGTATTTTAAATTGTCCCAAATCTCAATAAATAAATAAATTAAATTAAATTTTTTTATAAATAAATAATTAAAAAGTTTTTTCAAACTTATTTATGCAGGTGACCACTTGGATTAACTTCTTGATCTTGTCTTTTAGTACTTGACACTTCGATTGTGTGCTCGAGATGATATTGACACTTACATGATGTATCAACTTTCCTACGACTCAGCACCTTTCAGAGAGTTGGTAGGAGATCGGCATTCAGAGTTTTTGTCCATAATCTTCTTTCTATCAACATTCAAATAAACTTTGTTAATCATCTCTTAATCTTAATATATTTTAAATATAGTCAGTGAGTAATGAATACTGAGACATCTGGAACTTATCCGATGCAACTGATATAATTACAATTATTTTGAATTATACTTTGTAATGAATTTATATAACCCGTGAGTTTTGCAAGATGGGTATAGTATATTATAATTGAAAGCCGTTTTATACTAAAATTATTTTTTTAAGTGGGTTATTTTTTTAGTTTAAGGGAAATAGTACCAATTCTAGTTTTGTTTTTATGTTGAAAAACAATGATATAATAAAAATAGGTAAATAATGAATGGATGCGTGGTAGTGGAGGGAAGTATATACAATGTTCTCATCTTCCAATACACAAAAAACAAATGAGAATGCACGTTTTATATATAGAATACTTTTTATTCCTTATGACTTTAAAAAAGTGTTAAAGTTTAATCGTCATTTATTTATTTTGTACTAATAACATAATCATAAGAAAAATAAAGAGTTTTGAATTCAATCCTATAAATTATTTTTTATTCATCACTCTTAAATTTAAAATACTAGTTTTGTGGTTTTGTAAATTATTTTTCTTTTTTTTTTTAACTCTCAAAAATATAAAATTAGAAAATTTTATTTAATATAGATAACTAAAATTTATTTTAAACTTTAATATCCATCACATACTAACATGTTATCAAATTGCAGTAAATATCACTCAAGATTTTCTTTATATACTGTATTCTTTTTTATTATTGTAGAACATGCTAATCCCAAATATTTTTAAAATTATGTGATTATGATAGAATTACATTATTTTGCGTATGAGCCTGAAAAATGTTGAGATTGTGTAGTGTGCACGAGCTTCAGCACTGTTATTAATTTTATATAAAAAAGAAAAAGTTAATACTTTTGGAACACTTTATTGTATTTTTTATAATTAATATTTATATGTATATGTGAACTTGTTTATATTTAAATTGTACTTTAAAGTATATTATAATTTTTTATAAACCTTCTGTTAAATTTATATTAGAGTGGATAGTTATTTTTTAGTTGTTACATTCAACTACTCACATGAATATTCAAAGGAACTAGACTTTAACTTTCGTTTACCAATAAACTCACTTCAGCATTTTTATATTTTATATTTATCAATTATATAAAAGTTTATAACTTCTAAATTAAAAAAAAAAATTAAAAAATAACAACAACTTTTCACTATCATTATTAGCAATAAGTTTTCCCTCCACTATTAAAAGAATCATATCGAAGTGTTTTTAAAAATGAGAGATCGAATTGAATTTTTCACAGAAAAAGAATAAAATTTAACAAAGTAAAAGTAATAAACAAAATTAATAATTATAAAAAATTTGTTAATGGTAAATTATTTTAAGAAATTCTCATTATTTCGTGAACTAACTGAAAAATTCAAATTTCCAATCACATACCTACCACACAGTAAAAGAAAAGGATAAAGGGAAAATTGCAAAACGAACAAGTAATGATAAAGAAAAATAAAACATACAAAAGTAAGATGCTCAAAATTCTTCGCAACTCTCATTTAATGCACCTTTACACCTTTGAAAGGCTTTTTCTTTAAGTTAATTTAGTAACAATTATAATTAATTTAAAAAAATACTGAAAGCTAACTTATTTTTTTTAAAAAGCATTTTTAAGTATAAGACACACTGCAATTTTGATATTGATTCAATCGCTTTCTATTGTTTAAATTCTTTATTTTGTATAATGGTTCATCCATATATTTTGTCATATATTTTTTTATCTATAAGAAGGCACACTTTAATTGTATATAATATTTATATTTTAAAAATACATTACATTAGGGAGTTAATTATTTTAATAAAAAATTATTTAAAAATAAGACAGACTATACTTGTATCATATCAGTATTTAAAAATATATTACATTAAAAAACTAATTCTTTTAATATCAAATCTTTGATACTCATTTCTTATATGCTTGTAATCTCTGTAAAACAATAGAGATTGAAACAACAAAATAAAAAATTATTCCGAAGATTAAAATTTAAGAGTATTTTCTAAAAAAAACTTAAATATGTTTTAGGTCTTTATTTTAGGTTTGATTTTTGTTTTACCTACCTAATAATTTTGTTCAAGTTCTTGACTACAATTATGGTAGTTCCTTTAAGTAATTCTTAAAATATTTTTAGATTTTGTTTACTTTTTATTATTACAATTTATATATTTTGCATCATAGAAAAGACACAAAATGTAAGTTTTCAACACTCCAACAGATGTAGAACGATAAGGTTTTGTCTATGTATTCACTCTCACAAACACTGATCCAAATGCATATCATCGGTCCACTTTCATGTTTGTGAACAATACATGGCAAGAAACAAAATGGAAGAGATGTAAATTAAAATTTTAATTTATTCATCTACTCTAAAAACAAAATCATTGAGTATTTAGAAGAAAAAAAATGGGTAGGAAGAAACATTTTAAGTTTTTTCTTTATCAATTTTTAAATGTCTATTTTGTATACACAATTTTATTGTAAAAATAAAAATGATAAATAAAAATTATTAAATCATATTTAAATAATTAAGATAAGCAACACCTAACTTTTTAAAAATAATTTCGTAATTATTATCTATCTTTCAATTTTTAATATGTAAAATTCTTATTTCTCACATGCATGATTCTCACATTATACATCTTTTATATATATATATATATATGTGTGTGTGTGTGTGTGTATAAAGTGAGAACTTACAATAAAGAATGGATGAAATGCAGGCGAAGGAGGGAGGAGAGTTGGAGAGAATGGAAGAAACGAAACTGTTTAGTGAGGACATGAAAGAAGCTCAAAAAGCAGCCATGGAAAAACAATGGAAAGAGTTCAAGAAAAGAATGATGGAAAAGCCGGAGAACATCCTGAAGCAGTTTGACCTGTTTGGGAACACTGCCATCCATGTTGCAACTCGCTCCCACCCTCAACTCCTCACAGAGTTCATACAAATGGTGCCTGTAGAACAAAGGTGGGACGCTTTGTGCAAGAAGAATGTTGAGGGAAACACTGTCTTGCACGAACTTGTGTTTTCCAAAAAGGCGCAGGAAATGGTTGATGTGGTGTTCAGATTTGAATATCAGTTTGGTGACACCAGAAAAGGAGCCATTGCTAGAGCTCAGAAACAACGAAGGAGAAACCCCTTTGTTCGTCGCTGCCATGAATGGAAAGCTGAAGATTCTCAAGTATATGGCTGAGCGTGTAGGCACTGTGAATCTTGGAAAACACTTTCGTCGATTTGACAAATATAATGCTCTTCATGCAAGTGTCATTGGCCAACATTTTCGTATGTCTTTCATTTCTCTATACTTACGTGTCTGCGAGCGTTAGGAGTAAATTTCTGATACGTTTTTATAGTTCATTCAAATTTTTATAGTTCATTTAGAGTGTTTGATTGTGGAATATGAGTAAATTTTTTGGTGCAGATGTTGCAGTTTGGCTGAAAAGAAAAGATGAAACACTTGCTCTGGAAAAGGATGAGAAGAACTTAACATGTCTTCAACTACTTTCCAAAATGCCACAGGTTTTTCGAAGCCATACTTACATGGGACCCTTCAAGAGCACCATTTATTTCTGTACTTTCCCTATCTCTTTTATTTAACCTTTATAATAATTGATGTCAAGTTTCTAGTTCAATTCTTAGCTATTAGTTTTTCACAAGTTAAAGAAAGTTAGGATTAGACACTTAATCCATTTAATAAGACTTTGACCGTTTAGGCTAATACGAATCCAAGTTAAGGTGGAAAAATTGGTTTGGATTTTCTTTGTATATTTCATTGTTTGCAATTATTGTAGATCAAGCTTATCACAAATATTTTGGAATAGTTTTTGATAAAATCATTATAGACAATTAGTATAAAGGGTCTAACTAATATAATTAATAGATTGTTTAGTTTGTTTTTCTACATTAGAGCATTTAGTCTATTGTCAAATCATTTTGACATATTTATTTAGTATTAGAGTGTCTAGTATGCTAATAGACTCTCTAGACCATTTTCTCTCTCTCTTTCTCTCTCTATGCTATGCACTCTTGTTTTCTTGGTTCATTCTTAAACTTTCTTTTATCACGAGTGAAAAACTCTAAGAACATATTTGCCTCTATTTAAATCTAAACTATAAATCCCTACCACTACCTTAGTTTCTCCTGTTCTTGACTCCTCTAATTATTATTCTTGGAGTAGATCTATGATCATTGCCCTTATCACCAAGAACAAGGTAAAATTTATCATTGGAAATATGCCCAAACCACCTAAAATGAATGCAAATTACTCAATCGGGAATAGGTGCAACAACATGGTTATATCATGGTTAGTACATTCTATTTCTACTTCCATGAGCATCATATGGATGTACATCGTATTTCTTATTTTTAATTGGAGGTGGCCTCTTTGTATCAATGTGATCAATATATTATTAAATATTTTACTAAATTTAGAGTTATATGGGAGAATTAGGAAATTTTCGGCCAGATCTTGTATGTCCCAGCTAAACCAAATGTTTCCTCTATCCTTCAGAGTAAGCATGAAAACCAAACTAGTTTTTGTGTGGGCTTAATGACCAATATAGCAACATCAAATTCCATGTTCTTCTCATGGATCTCATTCCTCCAATAACCTAGATTTTCTCATTTGTTTCCCAACAAGAAAGATAATTGGCTAGCAATGCGTTTATAACCAGTACAAAGAATGTGAACCTACATGTTAATACTAACAAGTTTCTCAAGTATGCTCTCATTGTGGGAATAATGGTCATGTTGAAAGTGTTTGTTACCGCAAACATGGTTTCACACTGGTGCAGAAACGAAGAACAAATGCGGCTATTTTCATTTTATAAATGCGGCTATACAGCCGCATTTGATCAACACGCATTTGTAAATCAGAGATTTACAAATGCGGTTAAATAACCGCATCTATAAATACTATTTACAGATGCGGCTTTTTGTTGGAGCCGCATCTGTAAATGCTCCAGAGGTGGTGCCCAGGTTTGGAATTGGAATGATTTACAGATGCAGTTATTTACTATAACCGCATCTGTAAATGCTCCAGGTTTGGAATGACAATGATTTACAGATGCGGTTATGTACTATGATCGCATCTGTAAATCACATTTACAGATGCGGTCATAGTAAATAACTGCATCGTAAATCATTGCCTTGATTTACAAATGCGGCTAAGGTAAACAATCGCATCTGTAAATCATTGCCTTGATTTACAGATGCGGTTAAGGTAAACAACCGCATTTGTAAATAAGGTTTTTTTTTTAGAGTATTTGGTTAGTTATTTATCCCATACAAATTAACCTGTTCTGTTATTTCCATGCATGGCCAAAGGTTTTTTCTTACTATTATTGAAGACCATACACGTTTTACTTGGCTTTTTCTCATGAGTAATAAATATGAAACTTGCAATCTTATTATAGATTTTACAACTCTAATTGAAAATCAATTTAATTGCACTATTAGGGTCATTAGGATAGATAATGAGGTTGAGTTTTTCATGAAACAATACTTCGCTTCTAATGGTATAATTCATCAAACTAATTGTATTGAAACCCTTGAACAAAATGACATTGTCGAAAGAAAACACCGACATATTTTGAATGTTACCCGTGCCTTGCTTTTTCGATTAAACTTACCTATGCATTTTTGGTGCTATGATGTGTTACATGCTACTCTCTTGATCAATTGTATCCCTACATCTTTCCTTGATAACATATCTCCTTATGAAAAGTAGTATGGAAAGTTGTATAACATTTCTTCCTTACTTGTTTTCAACTGTTTGTGCTATGCTAATAGTTTAACCGCTAATAGAAAGAAATTAGATAGTCATGTTGTCTCTAGGATCTTTCTTGGTTTTAAACCTCACATTAAAGGTTTTATGTTCCTTAAACTTAAAAAACATAAAGATTGATGTTTCATGGCATGTCAATAATTATGAAAACAAAATTTCTTATGATCAAAATCATGACACTGAAATAAGTCATACTCATATTTCTTTGCATGCTCAACAAAATTACACTGAGAGTTATGATAATATTTACATCCAAAGCAATGAAAGTATCATTGCTACTGATGTTCACATTGAACTAGATATGATTTTACGTTTTTCTATGCATATCCATAAGCCTCCTCAATATTTAGAAGACTTTTAAACCAGTTATATGACTAGACGATCTAACACCATATCGTTTGTTCCGTTAAATAGACCATATACTTCAACTACTATAACAGAGGAAGGTATCATTGGTAATAAATATTCTATAGAATCTTTTGTTTCTTATAATTTTTTATCTACTAGCTGTAGAAACACTGTCATATTTATATCCTCCAATACCAAGCCCAAGTTTTACGATGACGCTTCCAATAATGCTTCCTATATATAAGCCATGAATGAAGAACTTGCTGCTCTTAAACCCAATCAAACTTGGATTATAATCGATCTTCCTTTAGGAAAATCTGCTATTGGGTGCGTTAGGTATACAAAGTAAAACATATATATGATGGCATTGTAGAACGTTATAAAGCTCGCCTCATAGTAAAGGGATACAGACAACTTGAAGGGTTATATTTTTTCATCATGGATATTTGCACGAAAAGGTCTACATGAAGCTTCCTCTAAGTCTTAATCATCATAGAAAGAACCAAGTTTGTAAGCTCTAATGTTCCCTTTATGGATTAAAACAAGCTGGAAGACAATGGCATGCAAAGTTATCTCATTTTCTTGTTTCTCATGGTTATAATTATTCCTTAGCTGATCATTCCTTATTGTTAAAACATTCTAACCATTGCACTAATGCTCTCTTGGTTTATGTTGATGACATTTTCCTTATTGGCAAATCACTAATCTCCTTGACCAAATTTTCCACATCAAGAACCTTGGAGATCTCACTTATTTCCTTAGTCTTGAGATCGCTTGCAATAGTAATTGTATACATGTATCTTAGCGTAAATACATTATAAACTTTCTCAAAGAAACTAACATGCTAGATTGTGCTCCTACTTCTACACTGATGACTCATTCTTCTCATTTTGATGTTAAGACTAAGAAAAAGCTTGATGACACATTGTATCTTCTCTTTATAGAAGAATCATTGGTCAGTTCATCTATCTTACTAACATTCACTCATACATCACTTATGCGGTCCATCAACTAAGCCAATTTATTTTTTCTCCCACCACCCATCATCAACAACCTACTTTTAGAATTCTTAGGTATCCAAAAGACTATCCTAGTCATGGTAATTTTCTAAGCAACAACAAAGTTCTCCAACTTAAAGGCTTCAGTGATTTCGACTTGGTCACTTATCCTTAGACTCGGAAAACTATCACAAGCTACTTAGTCTATTTGGGTTACTCCATCATATCTTAGAAATCAAAGAAACAAGCAACTATATCCAAGAGTTCTTCATAAGCAAAATCTAGCACACTTGCTGCAACTACTTGTGAAATTCAGTGGATCACCTACCTTTTAGAAGACCTTCATGTTCGTTTTTCCATGCCAACTCTTCTTTATTGTGACAACCAATCAGCTATTCATATTTCTTCAAATCAAGTTTTCCATGAAGGAATGAAGCATATAGAAATAGATTGTCACATTATCTATGAGAAAATCAACACTAGATTACTTAAGCTTCTTCCAATTCCAATTGTGTCTTCTATCTAGGCTAGAGACATTTTTGCTAAACCTTTTTGCCCTCCTATATTCAAAAGTTTGTTTTCCAAACTAGCAAGTATGAGCATATATTGCAAGCTTGAAGGGGGTTGATAAAATCAGTATAGACAATCTTTTGTTACAACATCTAGTTTTTTTGTGCAGACTGTCTAACAATAGATTGTCTTGTTTGTTTGTCTACACTAGACCGTCTAGTTTGTTTACAGGTTGTCTAGATCATCTTGTTTAAGGACCATCTAGTTTGTTTCTTTAGACTAGACCATCTAGTTTGTTTGTTTACACAAGACCATCTAGCATGTTGACAGACTGTCTAGATTATCTTGTTTGTTACTTGATTTTCTTTTCTATTAATTAGTTATTTTTCTATCATATAATAAAGAAATTCTCAATTAACTGAATCATAAACTTTCTCAAAACTACTTTCACAATAACCTGACTTTTCTTTTTCATTCTTATTTCATTCAGCACTTGGTTAGCCACTATTAAACACTATACACCCTATAGTATGTAATAGTCCGACTACACTTGGTTATTTACCCATGAAGAAAGTAACCAAGAATAATATATGTTCTTCTTTTATAAGTCCTATAGGAGGTGATCACATTTATTGGAACATTGAGTGGCCATGCAGTAACTCAAACCAATAACTTTCACTTAAAATTATGATTTAAACTATACCCAATAAATAAGTTTTGTTTATATTTATCATAACTCTTTCACCATTGATATATAATTAATGTTAGTTGGTTATGATTTGAGTTTCAGTCCTTCCTGATGGATATGATAATGAACCGTCTGAGTGGTTTAAAAAAAAGAAGGATGAAGAAAATGGTAAAGAGGATGAGCCTTCACTCTGCAAATCAGGTATTCATGAAAATTTAATTTCTTTTTTCTAAAATATTGTGAGTGGCATGTGTTTATAAATATATAACGTTAGAAGAAATTTACAAATTTCAGCGATTTCAGAGATCAACTACAGGTTTTGGAAACGCTTGGCCAAAGGTATTTCTTACAAGCTTTCTCTATATTCAATTATCTTCCATTAATCATTATTACATTAATTTTTCCCTCCAAGTATTTACTTTAAATGAACAGTATTAATACTAGTTAAAAAATCTTCTTAAATTTTAATACTAGTTAAAAATTTGTAAAAATCAAATTAGCATACCTATAAAATGTTGATGACAACAATAATCTCTAAGACTTGCTGCTTATTAAATGGAAAAGTTAGACAGTATAAAATTAATTGTGATAGTAGATTATTTATATGATTTTTTTTATCCTTTAAGATGATATAAATATGAGTAAACATTTAATTCTTTTTCAGATAATGAACTTAATGTGCAAAAATTTTAAAAAAAAATTAAGAATGTCTGGCACACTTCACTCATCATTATATATATTATAATTTTTTTATTAATAATAAAAATAATATTTAATTTAATCAATATATTAATTAATTTTTTTCTAAAATTAATTTTTATTTAATAAAATTTTTCTCGCCTATATGTATCCTATTCTTTAATGCACATGTTACTAGAAAAATTATTTAGGCAGATTGAGTTAATGATTTTATTATATCAGTTACGAAAATAATGGAAAATTAAAACAGAATCTAAAATTATATTATTTGATCATGACTAATTTAACAATAAATAACAATTTAATGTCCTTCAATTTTTAAAATAATTTCTGAACTATAAATTAAATATTTTTTTCTCTAATAAACAAGTTTTTATTTAATAAATTTCTTTGACTATAACTACTCATCCTTTCCACATTTGGTATTGCATAAGTTTGCACCATATTACTCAAAGGTTGCATTGTGTTCCTCAATCTATCAAACATATCTTTGTCTCCATTATACAGTACACTTTTTTATTTAACTAACATTTTAACAATATAAATATTAATTTTAAAAAAAATTTAAAATATTATAAGATGAATTTTAAGATTAACTCAATTTTTACCGTTTTAAAATAATTTTTAAGGTGAAACTTACACTCATTTATATACTATAAAATATTTTTTATTTCTGATTGATGTGAGATTTCTAATATAGAATCACTCATATTCCACCAATTATTTGTTTATGATAATGTTTTTGTTTGATGATTATTTCAGAGTTTGAAGGAATTAACCAAGTTTGGAAGGGAAAGAAAAAACATAAGTTGGCTGAAGATCTAGCCAACACTTTAGTAAGATATGACTTAACATGGCAAGTATCAAAAAATGAGTATAATAGGCCAAAATTGATTACAATGTCAGATAATCTTCATAATCCTTTAATTGTGGCAAAAATGAGAAGTGAAAGTTCAGAAAAAATGGAAGAGAGGCTTATGAAAAGTGAAGAACAATCACAAGGCATTGCACTCTTCTTAGCAGCTAAAACCGGAATTGTAGAAATTGTTGATAAATTTCTTCAAGTGCATCCTGCAGCTATATATTATGTTAATGAGAATAAGGAGAACATATTGAACATGTAAGAATAAATCAAAGTTCTGTCTCTTAGTGAAAAACTGTTATAATCATTTTCTTTTAGTAGTGTCATACTAATTTTGTTTAGTGTAATTTATGCACAGAGCTGTTAAGTATCGACAGAAGAAAATTCTTAAACTGATAAAAAGAACAAATGCAATTGATTCATTGGCTGCTCAAATCACCAAGAAAGAAAAAACTTTGTTGCATGAAGTTGCAAGAATGGATCACTACAAAGCAGAACACTTAGCTGCACCTGGAGTGGCATTCCAACTACAAAATGAGTTGCGTTGGTATGATGTAAGTAATTAGTTGTTATTGACTAGATTAAATAATATGTTAGAGACTAAAAAAATTATTAAATTGATATCTAATTAATTATCAAAGTTTTTGTTACGAACTTTAAGATTTAAATAGTTGGTACCTAAATTATATATACATGCAATGTGACTTAGAAAATAAGTATTGTGTTATTGTGTGTGTGTTCAGGATGTGAGAGGATTCACACCTAAACCTTACAGCATGCACTGTGACATAAATGGATACACACCAGAAAATATGTTAGAAATTGAGCATGATGGAATGGTTAAAGAGGCACAAAAATGGTTAAAGGAAACTGCTCAATCGTGCTCCACTGTTGCTATTCTGGTTGCTACAGTTGTATTTGCTGCTGCATACACCATTCCAGGGGGAATGGAAGATGGTATTCCTGTATTCCTTCATTCAAGAGTGTTTATCTTTTTCACCATCATGGATGTTGTGGCTCTTGCTACCTCACTATCTGCAGTTGTCATCTTCCTCTCCATCCTCACTTCCCCATGTGAGTTATGGGATTTTCACAAGTCTCTCCCTCGAAAACTGAATGTGGGATTTGCTTTGTTGTTCTTTTCATTGATGACAACAATGCTTGCATTTATTGCAACCATGTTGCTCACTATTGGATTGGAATGGAGGAATTGGACTTCAACATTGATATATAGTGCTGCTTTCTTTCCTGTTACTATGTTTGCAATCATTCAATTTCCTCATTATGCCATGACTCGAAGTATCACCAGGTATCTATGGAAGCAACTTAAGAAGCTCTTTCCAATGAGAATGATTAAACGCTGCATGAGTCATATTTGATGTTATTAGTATGGAATGCACAACAACATATTGTAAGACCTTTTAACTTTTGTGTGGACTTCGATTATACATTTTGGACTAAAATAGTTGGTCATGTATGATCTTTATTGCTTTATTTGGGTTTGAAGACAGATTTGAGTGGAATAATGAATTTGAGGAAAAAGAGAGTGAAAAATAAATTTGTTTGATATGAACATTTATGAACATTGTAATATGAATGATAAATTTGTTTTTGTAATTATTTAAAATTGTAAGATACAAATTTTTTCTTGTGGTTAAAATTAATTTTAGATAAAATATAATGTATATGGAACTCCAATGTGATTAGAACATTATTTGTATTAGGATCCCTAAGTACATGGATGAGGTGGCTTTCTATTTCTTTCTCAGCTGGTTGGTGAGTGAGGGTCTCATGTATAACTTCCATACTTTTCCTCACATTCCTTTCATCTCAAAGTAGCTGATCTAAACACAATGTGTCCCCATAATTTCATATTTGTATAGTGTACATTACATGAAACAAACACAGTGTACAAGTTATGAAAATATATGCAAGGAACAATAATACGATATTTAAAAACAAATGCCTTTCTAACCATATAGAACTAATAAAGATAAACTCTATATTAAAGTTTAGATACATATTTGAATTACTACGCATTATATATATATAAGATGACATGTGATCATATATAGATATACCTTAACAACCCTTGAAATTATAAGAATACTGTAAACTGCATTATTACTAACTGCAATTGTGGATTATGGGCTTCTAAATGGACAAAATGAGGCATCTATGCTGTGAAAGATAGGTCTTCACCTTTAGTGGGATGAACACTTAGTCATTAAGAAATTAAAAGAACTTAGCCATTTTGACACTTTTTGTTGTTTTTGCTTATTTAACTTTTACTTCTCTTCTATAAACTATAAACTTCAATTTAATCTTTTAAAAACATAACAATTTGTAAATTAAAAGTGATTATATATTTGATTAGAATTATGCAACTTAAATGTTTAAACTAATTTATTGTTTTGTGAAATTTTTATGTTATATAATTATTGTTGATATCTTTTAACGGTTTTAAAAGTACAGGGGTAGTATCTTGATGAATGGGACAAAATATAAAATATGTGAATTTAGATTGAGTCACGGTACTTTTAGAAAAAGAAATATCATATTAAGATTGTTAGAACGTATATTGACTATTGATTTGTTTAAAAGATTATATTTTGACTCTAATAATATAATGAAATTATTTAGATACTATTAGTTGTTTGAAAAATAATTAATTTGACTTTTTATATGAATTAACTTTGTTATATAAGATGAGTTGATATTGAAATTATTATACAAATAATTGACTGTGTAGATTCACATTGAAGTAGTATGACAAATAGATATAAGTCAATACAGAAATTTTCTCGAAATAAAGTCAAATGTTTATTTGTAGATAAATAATTAGAAGTTTAACTTAAGAAATATAGATGATAAATTATTTTTAAATATTTAATTACTTTGTGCAAATGGGAGCGATGAAATATTTATTTTGTTTTAATTTTAATATTTTGTTTTAATTTTAATATGAATATTTATAATTTCTAGGCATATATTTTAAAATATTGTATGAAATACATATAAATATTTATTTTAAAATTTCACACATGTAAATTTTATTAGTTTTTAGATGACATAAACTAGGGATTTAAATTTTTATCACCAATTTTATAATACCAAACGCATATTTTTATAATAAGTTCAAATATTCTTACTTCTCTAACGTAGTATTAAATATCTTTAAAACCTCCTTTTAAATTTGTTTTCAACATCTACAAAATTACTTATTATCAACAAAGTTAATAAACTAATAAGCCTTTATTTTAAATTCTTTACAGCAACATAGATAATATTTATTCTATTTAAGCCACTATAATTTTAAAAACATAATTCCAAAATTATAGTTATATTTACTATTATCAATATTTTTATTTTTTAACAAACTAAAAATCCCAATTTAATTCAAAATAACGTTTTAAAATCAAACTTTACTTGCAATTAAATAATTATTTATTTTCCTCCTCTCAAACCAATTAAAATTTATTCTCTATATTTTAATAAATTATTTTAATTTACTTTTCTCTAATATCAATATCTTTCTTTTTTTTATTATTTTTCATCTTTTTATTTTTCTTTCCTCCCCTTTAAAAACAACCAAAGCCCCTGAAATTCATCTCCACACAAACTAAGGCTCCCGAAATTCCCAATATGAATATTAAAATGAATTCATTCAAAGAAATAAAATTAGCTTGGTCCATTTGGGAGAATTTTTTTTTTAAAGGTAGTGATTTGGAGAAAAAAAATAACGTAAAAATGCACCAAACTAAATGAATAATCCTAACATTCATTCCATTAAACAAACCCTAACACAAGTTCATTCAATGATAAGTTGGGGGTACTGAAAAAAGGGTTCATGAAATTAGGTTTGATCCACAGGGTCAAATGTCTCTTAAACTGAGAAAATTATTCAAATTTCCAACGAATTTACGAGAAACTTGTTGATTGTACTGGAGTGAGCTGATGAAGTGTTTCTTGGCCATAATTATCGAAATCAAAATCCAATTATCGAAAGCAACTAGGGTTAGGGTTTACCCCATTCCCCCAAATTGTTGGGAATCATCACAACGCAGCTTCCATTAATTAAAATTAACAGCAAAATTGGGAAGAACAGAAGGTATATAATTTGATATAATCGAAATCAAGAAATGGGTCCGACTTAAAGCAGGGATAGCAGCAACATGATAAAGGTAAAAAGCGTGAATGAAAAGCAAAAGTGAAAGTGAAATTGGGAGGTTTTGTGATGACAGATGGATCAGTACCTCCTGGTGAAGGGGAAGTTTTGTTGGACAGGGACAGGGTCAACCTGGGTGATGCCGCTGATTTCGTTGAGTCCGAGGGAGTGGAGCATATCCATGGTTTCCTTGTCCACCTCGATGTGGTCGGTGTTGATGGCGGAGATGTCGGGGACGAAGTCCATGCGTCGCTCCCTCTCCTCCTCCTGCAGCTTGAGCGAGATGCCGCGAACAGAACCCTTCTGGATCCGTTTCATGAGATGTGTGGAGAAACCTGCGATCTTGTTCCGCAGCCTCTTCGAGGGGACGATCGCCACTTCTTCTAGAAGCTTCTTGTTCGTGTGAAAATCCAGCGTCATCCTCGAATAGTAACGCTCGATCACTTGCCGAGAAGATTTCTTCACCGTCTTCGTCCTCACGCGCCCCATGCTTCTTCTTCCTTTTCCTCTGCGGCTTCTCTTCTCTCGCACTGCTCCTTCAAATTTAGGTTTTCATATTTTATCCCAAACTTGGGCTTCCTTTTTTTTCACTATGGGCTTCAATTTTTCAAAAATACTTACATTACTTTGTTTCTTCCTGTACCCCTTTATATTCTTATATCACCCTTATAATTTAAAAATAAATAGGTTTAATTTTTTTTCCTATCTGTTTTTTGGATTAAAATTTTCTGAATAATACAATTGATGGTTTGAAGGTTAATAACTCTAAATTAATTATATAATAAGGGTATATTTTCGTTATAAATTTTGGAATAGTAGATTTAGAATTATTTTTTCATTTAAATAACTTAAATAAATATTTTTTTTACTTTTGTAGTTTGGGATCATACAAACATAGTTAACTCAAGTAAAAAATAGTTAAATCAATTTGACAGGTGAATGTAAACAATAAAGTTGAATCGTTTAAATCATTTTAACACAAATATTATATGTAATAGGGATATTTGGTCTTGCTACTTGTGGAGATATTTTTCGTAGGAGTATGAGAGAGTTTATTGAAGCTTTTTCTATGTTTCTTGGAGTTCAGATTGCTCTGGTTGCTGAGTTTTACGGGGTTACACATTCTATGGAGAAAGCTCAAAAGTTGGGACTTACTAATGTCTGGTTGGAATGTGATTTTGTTTTGATTTGTGTTGCGTTTACTGCTAGAACAAATGTTCCTTGGATGCTTCGGAATCGATGGAATACTTGTCTTAATTATTGTGGAAAAATTAGGTTTAGGATTACTTATATTTTCCGTGAAGGGAATGCGTGTACTGATACGTTGGCTAATTTAGGATTTATTCATAGAGAATCTTTTCATTTGTATAATAGGTTTCCATCTAATTTACTCTTCAAATTTTTTATGAATATGTATAGTCTACCTAAATATCGATTTTGTTAGCATATCAGTTTTGGTTTAGTCCCCCATATTTTTGTATTTTCTTTTTTTTTTCTTGCTTGAGGTGTCAGCCTAACTGAAATGTCAGGTGATATAGTGATACCTAACATAAAAACTTTTATTTAAAAAAAAATAGAAATTAAAAATAAGAATTTATAAAACTCATAATGAGAAGTAAGAAATGAGCATTATATTAGAAAGAACAATTGAAAAAAAAGAAAAAGAAACTCAGACTGATGAACTCCAAGTTTTTAGACTAGAATAATTTTTTATCTGGTCTAGAATAAAATATGAGGATTATTTATAAAATAATCTATAATAAAATATGAGAATGTGACAATAAAGTATTAATTGCAGATAGAAATAGTTTATTTTAATAATAATGTACGATGCTGGTCTTGTATGAGTTGATTTAGAAATATAATGTTTCATTTTTTGTAACATGAGATTAACACTATTAAAATACAAACAAAAAATTAAAAACTGCTTCCAAAAAAAAAACTGTGACTATGAAAATGGTTCAATTTGATATTTTTAAACCAATTGGGGTCACACTGTTAAATTGAAAATTCTAGCAGTTTTTGTTTATGAATAGTGGTGATTAAAAGTTGTAACAATTGTTATCATTTTGAAAATATAAAATCACATAAGCAAAACACAAATTTAAAATAGATGGAAAATAATACGAATTCCCAGTACGTTTATTCTTGCTTTAAAAAATAAATTTCAAATACTCATACAGACCAAAAAAAAAACAGGTATGCATATTTTTCTATTGGTTTTTATATAAAATTCTTAAAAAGGGATAAAAAAAAAGAACAAAAGAAAATATGCAATGTGCTTTTTTGCTAAATTTAATTTGGAGTAAACCTTTGCTGTAAACTCAATGAGTTATATAAATTTTTTTTATTAAAATTATAAATAAATTCATTATTTTAAATATAATTCTTCTAATTTAGTTTACTTGTGTCTTAACTAATTTTACTAGTGATATTGTATTTTTAGTCATAGTAGACTGTCTAATATTTTTTTAAATAGACGGTCTAGTTATTACATAGGGTAAACGGTCAAGTAAAGTAACTCATCTATCAAAACTCAACTGAAGAAAACATCTCAGTAACATCAAGTACAATTAAGACGAAGGTGTAAAAAGAGTTTGATATCTTAGGCTAGACAATTTCTTAAGTGATGAAGTCGTGTTTTTCGAGCACGACTTATCCATTTACATAAATGTTTTTCAAATCTACCCATTCTTGTAAATTTGTTGTAAAATTACACCATTCATGTAAAAATTTCTTCTAGTTCACTTGTCTTGTTACCCACCCCTCCAATCATCCTTTTATAAAAATTAACCCTAAGACTCAATTCAAGTTTAAAACATCTAAGAATAAATTTTATTATTAAAACATTTTGATTGTTAGTATTAGCAAACTGCAATAGATTCACCTTAATCTTTTTATTCCTTGCTGTCACACCTTCTAAAATATTCTTCTTAACAGTTTGTCTTAGAATCCTTTCAACTATTAAAAATAAAAATGAGGTTAAAGGTTCACCTTGTTTAAATCTTTTAGTTAGTCTAAACTTTTGAGTTAGATTATCATTAACTAAAACGGAAATTGTGGATAACTCAAAACATTGTTTACTCCATCTAATCCCTATTTTTTGCATAAGCCTAGCTTTAATGAATGATGATTGTTTATAGTCTATTATCTTAGGGAGGATTCTCTTCAACCTATTAGATGAAACTTTGGATAATATCTTATATATACATCCTGCATATGAGTCTATATTCGTATAAGACTGTAAGACTATTAGTTTTAGGTATTAATGTTATAAATGATGCATATTATCCTATTAGTATAACCCCATTTACTTGGAAGGCCTTAACAACTTCTAACACTTTCAATTTTATAACCTCCCAATACTTCTTAATGAATCCAAAGTTAAACCCATTAGGTCTAGGACTCTTTGTACTCTCATATTAACATACAATCTCTTTAATTTCTAATTCTATGATGCTACATGTTAACATCCTATTGTCTTCATCTATTATTGAGGTAAATTAAATGTTTCCCAACCTAATTTCAGAATTTTCTACCTTTGTTTGTCTTTTTCAAAAAGCTCCTTAACTACTCATCTTACTCTTTTCAGTTCCTCACACTATTGTCCATTAATTTATGCTCATTTAATTACATTCTTTATTCTTCTCCAATTGATTATTAAATGAAAATGCCAAGAGTTAGAACCACCTTGTCTTGTCCATTTAGCCTTTAATCTTTGTCTAATTATTTTTTCTTGCTTACAAATAATATTTTAACAACAAATTTTAACGAATACTTAACAATGATCCACAAACTGTTCATAATGAAAGTAATAAAATACTCAAATTGCACATTCCTCAATAATTTGCTTTTCATCAAGACACATTGACCAACAAAGTCTTTACAATTGCACATGTCTCCATAAATTGCTTGTTTAGAAGGCACACTGATCAACAAATTTCACGTTCCCACAATCCTCCATTGATTGCTCATCATTAAGAGATGTATCGGTCGGTACCGGAAGATCCAATCACTCGATCTCGATGACCGATCGACCGCACGAATATACATTTAAGGCGTTCAATAAATGGTAGCAATGGCAGTTATGGGAACTCCATACAAGTCATGATCATGTCTCACCAAATTCGGGTAACATTTCTGAGAAATCAGCTAACACTAATTTAGTGGAAGATATTGATTTATTAGAGATATTCTTACATTCTCCCTATAAATTAGGAAATCATGCTAGAAATCAGTTAACATTGATTCGGTCCATTACAACAAAGGCCCCCTGACTAAACACTATAAATAAATCTTCTACAGAGGTGTAAGGTACGCTTTAATCAGTTTTCACTATACACTCTTAATACAAAGTACTTACTTTATCGTCGGAGTACCTTTTTCAAGTCAACCTTGACCGAACACAACAATTTAAGGAGTAGACTTAAAGGAAGGAGCGAGGAGGCAACCAACACATCAAAAATTGTACAACCAATTTCAGGTACTATCTAGGTCCACTTTGTCTATACAAGTACAAGAGACATTGATAAAAATAAAAAAAACTACATCATTGCACAACCTTCCACAAGTTGCTTTTAGTCAGGGTACACAACTCAACAAATTGTTAGAATTTATGACCTTAAACAAGAGGGAGGTGAATTTTTTATAAATGTTTTTCGCAAACTTTGAAGGTATAATGAAAGCCAATGAAGAATCACAAAACAAGAAACTTGATCAGCCAACAAACAAAATTGTTTTAGTTGATTTTTAGAAAATCAACCGGTTGTTTTTATCAGCAGTGAATAAAAACAAATTAAAACAGATATAAGCAAGATAAGGGAAAGAGAGAATCACACAAACAGATTTATACTGGTTCACTCATGTACCAAGAACTACATCCAATTCCCAGAAACCACTAGGTATCCACTATACAATCAAAATACAGATTACAAACCACACACACCAAAGAATTGATCTTGAATCCCTCAAGAACACACACTTCCTTTGGCACACCACACACCATAGATCAGAACAACCTCTTGATCTGCATACACCAGTCTTTACAGAATTACAAAGATCAAAAGAGAAAAGGAATGATCACACCTGATACAAACTCAGAATCAAAAGCAAAATTACAAGGCAATCTTATTCCACTCTTTGAAAGAATCCAAAGCTTGAAGCAATCTTGGATAAAACTGATTTGAAAGGTATAATCTGTTTTCATAACAAATTAGGAGCGTATAATAGATTATTTATACTCCAAAAACTAAAAATTTAAGGCAAAAGCCAAATCAGTTTTGAATCATTTAAGACAGATTCAACAAACTTAACAGATTCTGTTAAGGATTTTCAAAAAAAATCGATTGATTTCTCAAAACAACCGATTGAATGGGTTTGACAGCAAAGACAAACAAGTCAATCCTTTTCAAAAATCACTAAGTGTCAAACAACGGATTGAAACGATAAAACAACAGGTTATTTTTCCACTTCTTTTTAAAACACTCTTTTTCAAAAGATCTTGATTAAAACAAGTTTGGATCATAACCAAGAGTGAATTAACAAATTCAAACTATCCAGAACCCACACACACAAGTAGCAACAAAGGTCTTCATGCATTCCACTCTGATTTAGAGACATCAAAGCCTATGTTCAACACAAATTGCATCATGGCACAACCCTTCATAATTTGGATTTTGTCAGGGCACATATCAACCATATGTACCATGCATCAAAATATCACAAACACCAATGTTGTCATATGACTTTATCGTTTTATATTCTCACATTCAATATCATCCAAAATAGTAGATCTAATATACATCATTCATTTCACAACTAATAAGAATCATGCTTATTTGTCACTCAATTATTATTCATGTATAAATTCAACCATCAATCAAATTAAAATCATTCAACGAAAACATACCATTCTGACCAAAATACAATATCTTCTTTTTCTCCACTACTTGAAAATTCATATTCAAATGGATCAACTTTGCATCACAAAAACATATTTTGTGTTTTTCAATTCTTATATTTTAGTTGTGTTCGCTAATGCTCAAATAATACAAACTAAGAAAGGTATCCACTTTGAAAGTCCATCACCTCAATTGTTTTGTATCCCTACATTTGCTCATTTAAAGGAAAAAGTGTGCACTACTTTAAAACTTTCCAATGAGACAACACTAAAGAAGTTATATTACCATCAACTTCAACTCACAAACCATGATTTGTATAATGTTCAAATATTAACTGATAATGATGTATCGCAATTCTTAACATGTATGTTCCAATTTTTGTTTCATTCAACGATTGAATTGTATGTCAAGTTAACAAGATCTACATAACAAATTATAAGGTTTATAAACTCACTCATTGCAAGCTCTTCTATAAATCCAAACTCCGTCAATTCCACTACAACAATAATCTACTAGAATTTATTCAACGAGCCACTATAATAGAGGGTTCATATGATCTAACCTACAAATATTACAACCTTACAACGATAACAATTTCACACAATTATTCTTTCAATCAACTATTTAACAATATATCTTAAATACTACAATATAAACATCAAAAATAAGTTACGAAAATCAATTATCGATTTTCATTTATAACTAAAAATGTGTACAACGCTCGGTATAAATAAAAAATAATATTGACTTGACAAAAAATTAATTATTAGAAAAGTAATAACTTCTTAATTCAAGTGTACCAAAAAGTAAGGCGAACTTTAAGTTATTTGTCAAAAACAAATGTTTACACGAAAATATTTGATGAAGTGATTTGAGACTTGCAACGTTCAATCAGTTTCATATATATATATATATATATATATATATATATATATATATATATATATATATATATATATATATATATATATTTTTATTTTACTTTTAATTATTAAATAAATCACATCAGTGCATATTCAATTTTCTTTATATTTTTATTTATTTCTGCAACTATTGTTACGTAAATTTACTTATAATTTGGCATATATACAAAATTAATTTTATATTAAAAAATTTTCAATTTCAAATCTTTCAAATTCACATTTCAAAATTATAATTTTAAACCTAAATCATTGGTGATAATCGACTCCTAAAATACCTTCTTCAATCTCCTATATATATTTATTTTTAAACCATCATTTTTCCATTTTAAAATTTTTGTCACCACTTTTATAATAATAAATATTTATTTTTAATAATCATTTTAAATACTTTACTTTTCTAACATAATTAAATATCTTGAAAAACTCCATTACTTCTTTTTCAAGATCTACAAAATTATTTATTTTATCATTAAAAATGAATAAATAATAATATTTTATTTTAAAAAACAACCAAAAATAACATTTGTTTTATTTAAACCATTATATTTATTTTTAAAGCATTTTTTTTTCAGCAAAGAATAAATTAGTTAAATTAAAATTATATTTTTAAACGCATAATTCCAAAATTATTATTATATTTCCTATTATCAATATTTTCATTTTTTAACAAGCTAACAATCACAAATTGAACTCTAAACAGTATTTTTAAACCAAATTTTATTTACCCTCAAATAATTATTTATTTTCCTCCTCTGAAACCAATTAAAACTGATTATCTATTTTCAATTAACTATTTCGGTTAACTTTTCTCTAATATCATTTTTTTTTTCTTTCCTCCCCTTAAAAAAAAAAACAACATGAGATTCGTCCCCACACAAACCAAATTCTCGGGATTCAAGAATCGAATTCGCAAAATGAAGAGTAAATCAATTCATTTCAGGAAAAAAAAAAAAGGAGCTTGGTCCATTTGGGAGATTTTTTTTATAAAGATATTGATTTGGAAAAAAAATCCTTTTTTTCTGCGTAAAATGTATTTTCATATTAAAAACCTTCCAACTCCCCTGGAATGTTTGTGCTGCTTTCTGAAGTAAGAACAAAAACAATCGAATCAGATTTTGGAACTAAAATTATAATTTGTAACACGTTTCAACATTATTCTGGTTGAGAAATTTGTAAAAATGGACCAATATTCCATTAAGCAAGCTCCAACACAAATGCCCAAGTCCTTATTGAATTCATGATAGAATTTCCAATGATTAATTTGGGGACTGAAAAAGGGTTCATGAAATTAGGATTGATCCACAGGGTCAAATTTCTCTTAAACTGAGAAAATTATTCACATTTCCAACGAATTTACGAGAAACTTGTTGCTTAAGTACTGGACTGAGCTGATGAAGTGTTTCTTGGCCATAATTATCGAAATCAAAATCCAATTACCGACAGCAACTAGGGTTAGGGTTTACCCCATTCCCCCAAATTGCTGGGGAAATCACCACAACTCAGCTTCCATTAATTAAAATTAACAGCAAAATTGGGAAGAACAGAAGGTATATAATTTGATATAATCGAAATCTAGAAATGGGTCCGAATTAAAGCAGGGATAGCAGCAACATGATAAAGGTAAAAAGCATGAATGAAAAGCAAAAGTGAAAGTGAAATTGGGAGGTTTTGTGATGACAGATGGATCAGTACCTCCTGGTGAAGGGGAAGTTTTGTTGGACAGGGACAGGGTCAACCTGGGTGATGCCGCTGATTTCGTTGAGTCCGAGGGAGTGGAGCATATCCATGGTTTCCTTGTCCACCTCGATGTGGTCGGTGTTGATGGCGGAGATGTCGGGGACGAAGTCCATGCGTCGCTCCCTCTCCTCCTCCTGCAGCTTGAGCGAGATGCCGCGAACAGAACCCTTCTGGATCCGTTTCATGAGATGTGTGGAGAAACCTGCGATCTTGTTCCGCAGCCTCTTCGAGGGGACGATCGCCACTTCTTCTAGAAGCTTCTTGTTCGTGTGAAAATCCAGCGTCATCCTCGAATAGTAACGCTCAATCACTTGCCGTGAAGATTTCTTCACCGTCTTCGTCCTCACGCGCCCCATTCTTCTTCTTTCTTCTTCTTCTTCCTCTTCCTCTGCGGCTTCTTCTCTCTGTCTCCTCTCTCGCTGTGTTACTTCAAATTTAGGTTTTCATATTTTATCCCAAACTTGGGCTTCCTATTAACTTTGTTTTCTTCTTGGGTGTTTCTTCCTGCACCCTGCATTTTTCTTCTTGCACCCCTATATTTTAAAAATACAAAAATTAACCTTTTCATTTTTATTTGAAAAGATATTATTCGTGGCTTCCATGACTACGTTTGTTTTTGTTGGTTGATTCTTGGCATTGGTAGAGGGTAATTTGAGTTTCACAAAGCAAGGATGGAGGTGTGACTACTTCTTTGAAGTGTTTGCTGACTTTTGGAGGTAAGGATTGAGTTTTGTTTAAAAGGGTTTGGCGGTTATGGGGTTATGAGGTTCCTAAAAATTGGGTTCCATGATTGTATTATGGACCAAGAAATCCACAAGTGGAAAAATGAAGTATGAAATGACTAATCTGGAAGTTAGGTTTATGTATTTCGGATGAAGGGTGTTTCGGAAGCATTTATGTATAATGGATTTGCAAATTTGGAAAAGAAAAAATCATTACAAAATGGGCATTTTGGAATGTATATTTTGACTTATGAATTGGTAGATCTGGAATGCATTTTTTTGACTTATAGATTGGTGGATCCAGAATGCATTTTTAGACTTATAGATTGGTGAATTTAGAATGCCTTTTGTGACTTATGAATTGGTGGATTTGGAATGCATTTTTTACTTTTGATGTTTTGTTGTGGTTTTTAATAATTTGTTGAAATTTTATTGGTAAGATGTTAATTTGTAGAAGTATGAACAATACCGAAGGATTTGAACAAGGATTATATCATAAGGATCAATATGTAAACATACATTGTGGCTATTATAAATGCGGAAGAAAAAGTTCACTTACAATCGTGTAAGAACTAACTCCATTACCATAAAAAATAATAATGTAAACAAAGTATTCCTTCATCAAATTACAAAATAGAACTACAATTAAAAAAATAAATAATATAAATAATCATTGACGTCTATGTCGTTGTCTGCGAACATACTTACTACATTATCCCATAATTGCTTGACCACATGGTCTTCATAAGCTATTAAAAGCTATCCATCCACTAAACCTCCAAGATAAGTTTTACTCTCTACTTCGAGTTTGCATTCATCCTCCACCTCCATATGGGATTGGGCTTCTTCAACTTCATGTTGAATATGTTCTTCATCTTCATTAACATGTCTTCTTCTTCTAACAGAGGTTATGGGTCGTACATGGGGTCACCTTGTAAACTTCTTCCCCTAGTCCACACCATTTTTATTTGTGCACTTGCATTATTCAAATTAAAAGAAAACACTTTAATCACCCAAAACACACAAGTTCATCCAACAAAACCAATGCAAAACACTACATAAAACCACATACCAAATTTGCAAATCCAATTTCATTCTGGACACACCAATCTAGTTCATTCCCTGATCACTCAATCTAGTGCCCTATTACAGACTGCTTAACCCAAAACCTTACAAATTGCATTATGAAATCCCATATCCACCCAAAATACAGAACACCTAATCCATTATAAAAATTATATATATATATATATATACACACACACACTTACCTTCTTCTCCGAACACAAAATCATCGCAACCACCACCAATCCGTCGAAAAATGAACCATCTCCACAAAAGAAACCACCAACAACAACCCAATCTACCGCCACTCCTTGCCCTTTATTTACTCTTTGAAAAAGATGCTCAACGATTGCAGAGAAGGAAGGAAGGAAGAAAGAGTGATCGTGGTATGGTGCTTTAAAATTTTTAATAAGTCTCAAGATACTTTTGTAATTACACATGAATATAGGGAGTGCATGAAGAAAAAAATATAGAGTGCAAGAAGAAACACCTTTTCTTTTCTTTTCTTTTTTTTTTCACTTTGAGCTTTAACCTTTAAGAAAACACTATACCATATTATAAAATAAATTTTATTCTCTTCTTATTATTTTTTTATTAAACTTTTCTGAATATTAGAATTGATGTTAATAATGCGAAATTTATTATACAAAGAATATATTTGTGTTATAAATTTTGAAAATAGTTGATTTAGAATATTTTTTATTTAGATAATTTAGAATAAATATTTTTTTTGTACAGGACTTAGAGGATAAGACATAGACTGATATTTAGATAGATCTATTTAATAACTGAATCTTATTAATATTCGTGAACTCATTTAACATTTAAACCATTTCAATACAAATTTAAAAAAATAAAAAGGTTCCAAAAAGTTTGACAAGAAAGTATTAGTTGAAGAAAAAGATAATTTATCTTAATAATCATTAAAAAAAATTATTAAATAAAGATTAATTTTAAAAATAAAAAATAATTAATCATTATATTAATTTATATATTATTTTAGAAACTTAAATTTTGTTTGTAATTTAAAATGGTTTCTATTGTTGTTTAGTTATCTTACAATAACCATGAATTAGGTAATTAGATGAATAAAAAATATATTTGATGGAGGTCCAAAGAAAATAAAGACAACATATAATACAATGACACAAACATGAAGTTGATATTCAATGTTCAATCTTTACATAATAGACAAGAGAAGATTTTGTGCAAGAAAGTTTCGGATTGTGGAGGTGCGTGTGGCTTTGCACAATGAACTATTTCAGATCCATCAATTCTACTTTGCTTTGCTTTCTCACACTCATTCAAGAATGTTTGAAATGCTCCTTCACAGTATTTAACTGCCTCTGAAACAGTTAAATTCTGTGTTAGTTTGGGGTATGTGCTCTTATTATGATCCCCATTTAAAGTTGCTGTCATGTATATCAATTCTTCCTGAAATTCACTCAATTCTGCATTTTCTTCACCAGCAACCTTTCTTAGTTTGATAGGCTCGGGCATTTTCACTGAAATTTGTCACAGAAATAGTCAAAATAGAAAACAAAAATTACTAAACATAATTTAAGTGATTGTTGTCTTAGATAAATCATTTATCAATATAAATAAAAGAATTGTTGTAAAAAAAAGATATTTGACCTGGACAATCAGTACGTGGAGTGGTTAGAGATAAGAGATTTTCAAATGTTCCAGCCCATGCATCACGCTTTGTCAAGAACTCAGGAAGATTGAAGATTTTCTTCACAGTTGCTGGTATTGATGAATGTTCATACTGTGATGTTGGGAATGGCCCAGAAGGTTCATGCAACACTGTTTACAGCATTCATACTCAGTTACTAACTAAAACATGTTTCAATTTTCTAAACTAATTTATGTTTTAGAAGTTTTAAAAAGTGAGTTCATATTTTTACAATTACATATTACAATTTGTTTTAATCATACCTTTTCCTGGTTCAATCCATGGAGAAATAATGATGGTAGGAACCCTAACACCAAGTCTATCAAACTGAAACTTGAAAGGTGCAGGACCTGCAATGTCATCTGGGTTTGGAACTCCATCCACAGGTGTTGGCACATGATCATAGAACCCTCCATGTTCATCATATGTAATCAGAAACAATATTTCATTCCATTGAGGACTTGTTCTTAGTGCCTCATACACTTCTTTCACAAACCTTTGTCCCTCACCAACATCATGAGATGGATGATCATCATTTGCTGCCACTGATAACAACTCAAAATATCTTTGCTCAATCACCACGTAGTTTTCCAATTTCCCTTCTTCACAATGCTTCTTGAACTTTAAATCAAACAAATGAAAATTGTCTATGTATTTCACTTTCCTCAGGTTTCTGAAATTGGTCAAAAATTCATTTCTCAAACACAACATTTGCTTTGTGTTTTCCATTAATTTGTAAACCAACTAATACTATTTGTTATATGATTATATTTTTAATACAAATACAATCCACTTATAATTAATCTTTATCATAAACCTCTCTCAGTAATTTTTTTTCTGTCACAAGATTGAACCTGAGAGTGAAGCCATTAATATATAAATGCTACTTTACATTACCCTTTTCATTAATAAAGGAAAGAAACACAGGTTATGTCAATGTAAAGGGAAACACTCAGAATATATAAAATATAAATTAATTTTGGAATCTAAATGATGGACATGTGAATCACAGAGTGTCTTTTTTTTTTTTTCTTTCTTTCTTTTTTCTAACATTATGTTAGTTTATTTCATGGGATTTTGAATCCCAAGTTTTTTTTTTCAGAGAAACAATATATAATGTTCATAAATCATTATATAAGATAAATTTATTGATTTTCTTAATAATTATTTTGAAAATTATATCAATAATAATAGTTTGCAATTAAATATAAAAGAGAACTGTAGAACTATCTGATATGCATACACGAGTTTAACTACAAGAAAACGATATTTAAGAAGCAACAAAAAGAATATTAATATTATAAATTAAATATTAAAAAGAAAAATGTTTCAAATTTAAAAATAATAGTTAAATAATTTAAATTTTAACTTTTCATGTATAGTTAATGTAGAAAAAATTAGTGTTAATAAATTAAACTTATCTTAAATATAATTTTTTAAAATAATTATACAAAAAATGTTAAAAGTAATGATTTCATAGCAAGATGAAAGTGTAAAATAACACTCTCAACATAATGTAATTGAATTTTTATTTTAAAGTTAAAGTTAAAACTAAATAATTAACAAAACAATATTTTTAATTATTAGTAACAACAAATCTTTGAATTTCAATAATAGAACCCTCAAATCAATTTTAAGTTTACATCTGATTCAATATTTGTTTAGATTTAGCTAAAATAAAAGTTTTCTTTAAACTTCAATTAAATTAATATTTAAAATAAATAAAAAAATAATTTATTTGAATAAAATTGAAGTAAAGTTAATTTTGGATTGAAAGTAAAGAGAGGAAAAGTGAGTAACCTATAAAAAAGAGTGGATGGTGGGTATTGGTAATATATTCCAAAACTGAACCCATTTTCGTCCAAAGAATCAAATATAGTCTTCTGTGGCAAGCCTCCAATGAGTTTCTGTGTGTCCTGAGTGGTCAACCCATACGACGTCGCAGAGTGAACGTAGAGCCGGTTCGGTTGGGTCGGACCGGGAACCGAAGCAAACCACCGATCACACACCGCAAACTCCTTAACCAACTCTCTATAAACCGGTAACAGATCCGGTTTGTACCCGTTCATCACTGTCTCCGCCGTTGATCCCTTCTTTTGCTTCACCGAGTTTTGGGCGAACCCTTCCATTCTCGGCGACACTTTCTTTTTCATCGAGGACTCGCTCCACGGCTCGCCGAAAACTTGCTCGTACACATCCTCGACCGTGTGACCCGGGTCCGGTTCAACAAAGTCAGACTGGTCGGAAAAATAAACCCGGTTCGAGCTTGGCTCCAAGGTGGAAATCGGGTTCGACTCCGAACCGGTGACCCCGTCGATTTCCGGGTTCAGGGACTTCATCCAACCCAACATGTGGTCAAATGAACGGTTTTCTTGAACCAAAACGACGATCGTTTTGATGGGGTAAGGCCATGCACTACCACCAGATCTTGAAGACATGTTTAATTATGAGTTTTCTTGTGCCAAAGTGATGAATTCTCAAATGGGATGTGAATAGAAGGTGTTTTATATATATATATATATATATATATATATATATATATATAATGCACATGGTTTAGCTAGCACACACCTATGAAAGAATTAGGTAATGATTCTTTATCTTTTACTTTGAAATTTAAGTGGAAAATTGATTCTAGTTGTGGGCTCAATTTGACCAATGATTGATAAATTTTTCATATTTGACCTAATTATTGACAATTTTTTCATTTTAGTTTTTTATTTAATTACATTATACAATGATTTATATGGTACTTTTTTATTATTATATTGTCTCTGTGAAATAGCTTGTTTTAATTTTTGTTTTTCCATTACTTTTTATGTGTGTTAATTATGAGGTTGAGGTATATTTTTATTGGATGATGTGATTTCTCTTTCTTTGGTTTATCTTTCTTCTTCTGATTAGACAGAGAATCTGCTTTCCTTGTTGCACCCACTAATTGAGGGAGAATCACGAGTTTAGCTATGTTAATTATTGAGACTCATAGTTTGTTTTTCTAAATACTTTAATTCTGAAATTATATTTAAAGAAATTATAACAATTTCTTTTTGAAAACAATTTATATTTTTATATCTGGAGTTTCAGAAAATAAAATATCTGGCAGAGACTTGTATTAATTTTCTAAACCTTTAAGAAAGAGTGAGATATACGATTAAACTCCTTTGTAAAGAAAATTTATGAGAAGTTGTGAAGAAATGAAATGAAGGGCCCAAAGTGGAGAAATTTTACCAAAGAAGAAAGATGGGAAATAGATATAACTCTTTGATTGGTGATATATTTAGAATTTACAATCTATCTTTCTTTTTTCTTTTCTATAAATGTAATTTATTAACTCATCTTTGGAGAGGAGTAAAATTGTAACATACAATTGTTTATATTTTCTTTGAGAAAAATATTTATAATTAGGAAACTCTTCCTGCTGTAAATAAATAGATTTTTATTCCAGAATTTTATTCTAGACTGAAGTAAGTGTTCAATTATTTTTTAGTGAAAAAGTGGAAGGTTTATCTGAAAAAGACTATCCAATATTTAAGTAGGAACACACAGATGATGATAAATATATAATAATAGAAAGTTTAGATTATACTTCTTGGAAAGAGTAGATATTTATATATATTTATTTTCGGTAACGACCTTTTATTGACCATATGATAGTTATTTATTGTTTCATAAATAATTGTTCATCATTAAAGACTCTTTAGATTATTTTATTCATAATTATCATTAATAACAATGAAAACTTAATTATGAAATATATACAATCAATCGAGTTGTTTGACATTTCTAACTTGAACTTATATAGAAACCCTATATTAAGAAAAACTATATTAATGAACATGTATTTAGATTATTTTATTCATAATTATCATTAATAACAATGAAAACTTAATTATGAAATATATACAATCAATCGAGTTGTTGGACATTTCTAACTTGAACTTATATAGAAACCCTAAAGAAAAACTATATTAATGAACATGTATTTAGATTATTTTATAAAGATGGTGAAAAATAAAAACAACTAGGATAATCTCACTTAAATGTTTGGATCATATATACGAGGTTTGTACCACCAATATTGTATAATAAAACGACAGTGAAAAATAGGACTAATTAAATTATTGTAGATAATAATAAATTTATCCATAGGCTAAAATTTTTTATGAGTTATTTAATTTAATTTCACAAATTTAATTATTTGTAAGTGGTGGTTGATTTTAAATTTTATTTTATAAAAATGAAGTGACAAATGTTGTGGCTGGTGATGCAACGTGGAGAGACCATAACATATTAAAACATGAACACGAAATTGTTTTGGTTTTGGTTTTGGAAGTATTGAAAGATAAACAATGATGACGAAGGCCACTTTATTACAAAAGTGGTAATCTAATTAAATACATCATCACTTGACATGAATAAATTCATAAAATTAACAAAATAATATTTGATAACTAATATAATACTTATCAATGACCAATTTTAATTATCATGTCAAACTTCAGCAATATCATTTTCTGGACACTATTTTAAAGTAAATGAAATTAACGTGGTTACTTCAGCTTTTATATAAAATTAAGAGAATCCAGTATAAATTATTATTTAATCTTTTTAAACTTTAAAATTTTGTTATATCTAAATTATTACAAGAAAATTATTAAATAAAAATTAATTTTAGAGATTCAAATAATTATTTATTATTTAATCAAAGAGACTATTTTATAAACTAAAAAAATACCAAGATTTTAGCTACATACTCATTTATATTTTAAATTATTCTCTATTAAAAATTAATTTATAATCTAAAATAGTAATAACTAAAACCTTAGTAGCTAATTTAGATATTTATAAATTATTTTAATAAAAATTAATTTGGATACAAATAATTTTTTAATCTCTAAAATAATATCTAATTTAGTCAATATAGTGACTAATTAAATTTGATTATTATTTAATGTTTTTTTTATAGTGAATAGAGTAAGTAAAAGTAAATTTAGAAGTTAGAATAAAAAATCCCGTGTTCCTATCCTATCATTAAAATATAATTTTAAATATTTTGATGATAGTAGAAGAATAAAAAATTTACAAAGAAATTTAGAGTAAGAAGGAATTATTGAATACTCAAAGATATTGATGTTTAGTAATAAAACTTAGAGAATCTAGTTATTGATGACTAGTTATTTTTGTATGAGTACATTAGCATGTATAGGTGAAAATTGATATGTATAAGTTATTAAAAGATACATGAGAAGTAAGTTTAATGTAGTTCAATCTCATGTTTTGCTTATTGATGTTTACTTAAGTTATACTTATTTTAGTGATTTAAATATCATTTGTCATTAGATTGACGATCAAAGCCCGCCATTAGATTCTTGACAATAAATATTATAAGACTATTCAATCAGAGCTTTAGACAGAGCAAATTCATTTTTTATTATTCTTCCTTTGAGTCAGTTTTGAACTTGTTAGATTATCTTTTGGTATAGGTTTTGCGTGTTGTGTTTCTAGCTTCAATATTACTCCATATTAGTTTAGAGTTCTAATGATATAGTTAGATCTTTTGATCAGGACTCTGGTGCAAGATAAGCTACCATTGGATTTTGTAGGATTGAAGCTCTTTGTGAGCACTCCTACTTCTTCTCAGGTAAGGGAAGCTAGTTTTAATTTTCAATAAAATCCTAGGTTAGAAGATTTGGATGTGAAGGTGACGTAGTCACCAATTTCAAATTTTCTTGCAGGATTATTTGTCTTTTAGAAAATTATATTGTTGATTGAGATTAAAATGTGAAATTGTAGGTTTTATGTTGATTTTGATCCGAATAAGTTATTAATGGTACTTTGTTTGAGATTGAAAGTATTGAACGGTAGTATAAAGTGATTTGAATTACATTATGACTAAATAGAAATATAAGAGTTGTATGTATATGTTTTGTAAATCTTGATGATTGGAATTGATTTAGAAATAATATATATATATATATATATATATATATATATATATATATATATATATATTGACATAGTATCTGCTTGAGAGTACCTTTACCATTATGAGTAAAGAAATATCAATTTTAGTGTTGTAAGTTTATGAAAATACATGTTTGAATGTAAATTTTGGTGAAATATGTTAAATAGGTCAAATTTTAGAAACTGTTTTTTGCATGTCTCGCTCAAGCAATAAGGTGAAAAAATATGATGTTCTAGGGTCCATTTTAGCTCAGGTGAGAGGGGATCTCGCTAAGCAAAAATAGGCTAAAATTTAGGGGTGTTCTTGGGTCTGTTTTTGCTCAAGTTAAAAAAACTTAAATTTTTATTTTTTCTTTTAAAATATTGGTTTATTTATGTTTTATTATTTTTAATTATAATTCATGAAGAATTTTAATATATATATAATTAAAAAAAATCCTTTAATTAGATTGATTTTTGTTAAAATTCTAAGTTTTGGTGTGATTAAATGATGTGACTTTGTATGATGTGAGATGTGAATTATGAAGTTGAAATCAAGATAGTATTTTGAGGAAAGAAAATACCATGTTGAGAGTGTTAGGACGTCCATTGGCTAGTGATGCGTCCAGAAGGAGGTATCTTGACTCTACAAATATAATGAAATTATATAGATAAAGTTATTTAGGTGGTGATAGTCGAAAGAAGTTCATATGATTCTGGGCTGTGAAAAAGAACCTGATCTTTCAAGTTCATATGGATTAATCCAGTCATATGAGGTGATTCAAGATATTGAGATTTTTATGTGCATAACTATGTGAATTCACAATGAGGTAGTATGACAGGTGCATATCTCTGTGTCTAAGTCAATACACGAGTCTTTCGGAAGTAGAGTCAAGTGTCTGTAGGTCAGTAGAAGTTTGACATGAAAAATATTGATTATGAAATTTTATAGACACTTGATTTCCTTGTGAACATCTATGAGCATTGATGAATTTATGAGTGTTATTTAAAGTTCTATTTATATTAGAAGTTTTTAAAATAGTTAGCTTACCATGTTGTTTGTATTGTATTTTTTTTCTTTATCTGCGATGATAGTGTATTTACAAGATAGCATGTGATGTTTCAGGTGACAGAGCTCTTTAGTGAGCACATAAAGTCTTGAATTTTTATTTTGAATGTTTTGTTTTAAACTTATGTATATATTTAAAATCTCTATGAAGAGGGATATATATATATATATATATATATATATATATATATATATATATATTGAGATCTTGTATAGATTATTTGTACATGTTTATATGTTAATTAGATATTGCATGTATATTATATTATTAGATGTGGGTAAAATAGAAATATTACAAAAAAACACTACAAAATAATGAAAAATTTAAAAGATATATTAAAATATTAAAGAGAGATTAAATTTTAAAAAATAAGAAAAATATGTTTGATTGAATTTGACAAAACTTTAAAACATATTAAATAAAAATGTTGTAATTTATTTTAAATATATTTAAAAATATTTTTTTTTGAAATTTGAAATAAAAATATTTATTTTTAAATAATTGTAATAACCAATTTTATTTTGAATTTAATTTTTTAAATATTTTCCTACTCTACATCTCTTTCAATTATTTAGATCTTAAAATCGGTAACTAAAACTTTGGTAGTTAATTAAATACCAATTTAGAAACTATTTATAAATAATAAAAACTAATTTAGATACTAATAATTTTTCTAATATTTAAATAGTATTTAATTTAGTGAGTATAACAATTAATTATTTTTGTTTCTAAAATTAGAATGATATATTAATATGATGTGTCAGAACCTTTACGGAAATTTCCGGAAACTCATGAGGAAACATGCCAATGACTTCAAAACAATATGACAAATTCAAACTGAATATATTTCTTGTTCTGTGGCTTCTTATTGAGACTTGAATAAGAGACTTGCATATTCTATTGTATGATCAGTCAAAGAATGTCATCTAAGAGTCGTATGAAACAAAACAAAACAATCAAATGACTTGACAAAATCTAAGCTTCTCAACACATGACGTTCTTACAAGTACATCCTTAAATAGAGATCCTAGTTTACCAAAATGTAGACATTATTTATTATGATTTATGGTTGAAATCATTAGTTGCATAACGGAGTCTAAAATTAACAAAGAGAACCTTAATCTGAGTGTGTAAGATGACAAACCAGAGGGTACGTGCATATTGACCAGGAGTCTCCACTCCATAGTTGCATTGCAACTTTTATCTTTTGGATTGTATGTTATGCAATCCCTTACTTAATAATTGAGATACTATTGGTTTTGCTTTTACTCATATGTTATTGTTTCTTAGGTTACAATGCAATATTTTATTTATAACTAGCATGTATGTTTATTACTAGTTTAAAGTAAAACTTATTGGACGTATGTTAGACGTTCAGAAACAAGAAAATTTTACCTCTAAACTTTTAAGAACTCTAATTAAGAGATTTATTTAAAAGTGAACTTTCAACGATTACATTAACAATCTCATGTAACAAGAGTGGATCGTTACAACAAGAGGTTTGAGACGACCTTGGCACATGTAGAATTCACTAATTTTAAAATGTTATGATATTGAAACATTCAAGGATCCATTGATTGGTGTGACACTTGTGTTCAATACTTTAGGCTTGAAAATATGAGAATTGTTATGCTTTACAGCTTTGAAATAGCATATGTAGGAAGATTGTTAAACCTTTTAGGAAGTTCCAAATCTTCCCATTCTTCATCCTCAAGCTTAGTGAAGTAACGGTCGATATCTCTATCACTAAGAAGCTCCAATTTGGAAGGTTCCCACTGAAAAAGACATCATCAATATGATAACCAAAATATAACTTTTCAATAAAATTAATTTACGTGTAGAAATGTTCATGATGAAATGGGAAACGGTTATACAAAATCAAAAGATCAGATTAGCTACCCACCTTTGGGTTCCTGTCCTTATCTAACAGTATAGCCCTACAACCCTGCAGTAAAGCATAACAATAAGCAAGCCATGAAAGAAAAATAATCTAAAACAACCATGGATAAGAATTATCAGATACCTCAAAGAAATCCTTGCTGTAGTGTCCTTTTAGAATATGACAAACAATTCTATATTCAAGAACAAGGCATGGACCAATACCTAGGAGCCTGACTTCTCTAATCTGAAAATGCCAATGGGAAAAGATAAAAATTGTTATAATTACAATAATGATATTATGACGATGACTAGATGATGATGATGATGAGATGATAACAGTCATACGCAAGTTCATAGATTATGGAGACATTTGCTAGAAACGAGAATTTATATAAAGTTATATTTGGTTCAACTCATTCTCAAGATATAATCACTTATTTTTCCCAAATTTCTTAAAGAACTCTAAGAAATGAGCAATTATAGCTTGAAAAATAAACTTAACCAAACAGGCATTCTATAGGACAGATGTAAACCAAGGTCATAAAGTTGACTATATCCTTATCCATGTATTATGTTTCCAACAAGAAGTTGCAAGAATAAAAAATTGCTAATTGCAACAAATTGGCTACAATATCAACCTTGTGGCAATATCACTACTTGGCAAGACTTGGAAAAGTATCACAACTCATGTGAACGATATATATACTAATCTTTATTACTTGTGCAAACAGTGCACTTGAAAGTGTTTCCTTCAAACATTGTTCAACTGAGCCTGTCTTTCAACGTTTGCAAAAAATTTTAAAAGAAAGAATCCATTAAACTCCTATTGTGTTTTTTTTTTTTGTTTATCCTTTCTCACTTTGTTGTTTTTGCAAGGCCGAGTAGAAGAATTTGTACTTTTCAAAAATGTAAATAAATTACAAAAGAAAAGGTGAAGATTTCCAAGCACTAACAAAGCCTGAAAAAGTCTTATTTCTATCAAGGGCTTGGATTAGCCTCATGCAGGCTTGACTTTCTACATTCCCTACTAGCTATGTTATTCTTGTCCTAGCTACAGACTAACAGTTGTTGCTACTCAAGAAAGTACATAGGAAATATCTTTAGTCTAGTGCTACGGGTATGATATGTCACCACTCCGTGAGTTAGGAGGTTTGCTGTTGTTTAAAGAAGGAGGGGTACGGGTCTTGACAAATTGGTTTTTAAGAACATCTTGTTAGGAATAGGTCTTATTGAAATAAAGGAGAAGAAAAAATAGGATAAATTTATTTGTGTCTATTGAACACATAAGGTTATGTTTATATAAAAAAAAAATATACAGAAAGTATGAGCTAAGCCCATTACATAAATAGAAATATTTAACAATATCTATAATATCTAACACTCTCCCTCAAACTAGTACATATAAATCGTATGTATCCCAACTTATTACAAATATAATCAATCTTAAACCCTCGTAAGGATTTAGTAAAAATATCTACTAATTGATCATTTGAGTTAACAAACTCAGTTTTGATATCTCCCGATACAATCTTTTCTCGCATAAAATGACAATCAATCTAAATATGTTTGGTTCTTTCATGAAAAATTGGATTTGAGTTAATATATAAGTGTCATTTGAGTGACTTCTTCAAATTGTAATTCTTTAAGTAATTATTTAAGCCAAATAAGCTCACAAGTAGCTGAGGCCATAACTCTATATTATGCTTCTGCATTGGATCTCGCCACAACACTTTGTTTCTTGCTCTTCTAAGAAATCAAGTTATCACCAATGGAAACACAATATCCAGAAGTTGATCTTCTATCATATGGAGATCATGCCCAATTCACATTTATTAATAATAGACGAATTTAGTCGGTTATTAGGACAATATAAACAAACCTTTTTCAAGAGAGCCTTCAGTATGCGAATGACTGCATTCCAATGGTCTTAACATGGAGAATTAAGAAATTGACTCACCACACTGACTGCAAAAAAAATATCAAGACGAGTAAAACTAAGATAGTTCAATTTTCCAACCAACCAATCTTCTGTACTCCTCAGGATCTAAGAGAGGCTCCCCCTAATTGGTTAGAAGTTTGACATAGAGATCCGTCAGTGTATCAACAAATTTCGAATTCATCAACCCAGTTTCCTCTAAAATATCCAATGCATATTTTCTTTGAGAGATAACAATACCAGTATTGGATTGTGCTACCTCAATCCCCAAGAAATATCTGATTTTGCCAAGATCTTTAGTTTGAAAGTGTTGATAAAGGTGTTGTTTTACCTGCGAGATGCCATGCTGATCACTACTTAAGAAATATCTGAGTTTGCCAAGATCTTTAGTTTGAAAGTGTTGATAAAGGTGTTGTTTTACCTGCGAGATGCCATGCTGATCACTGCTTGTAAGAACAATGTCATCAACATATATTACGAGATAGATACACCCAGCACTAGCGTGACGATAAAAAATTGAATAACCTACTTCACTACGAGTCATACCAAACTGTTGAACAACATTGCAAAATTTTCCAAACGAAGTCCTAGGAGATTGCTTGAGACCAAATAAGGATTTGCGGAGATGACATACCAATCCAGAAGAATTCCCCTGAGCAACAAAGTCAGGAGGTTGCTCCATATAAATTTCTTCCTACAAATCTTCATCAAGAAAGACATTTTTAACATCCAGTTGATACAGACCATCGTTAAAGAGCAGCCATGGCTATGAATAAGCAAACAAAAGCCATTTTTGCCACCGGAGAAAAACTATCACAATAGTCTAAAACAAAAATTTGGGTATAACCCTTGGCCATAAGGTGGTGGTTCCGGCAAAGTTCCAACCACGACTCCGACGACGTTCCACAAGATGGTGGTGGGGCGACGGTTGGAAAACATCGGTGAGCAGTGGGTTTAACAGAAAAAATTGAACCCTAACCGTATGCTTTGATACCATCTTAAGAAGTGGACTTTAAGCCTAATTCAACCTTACAAAACCATCTTATAAGGTGAGGTTTACACCCACTTATATACTATAAAATGTCCTTAATTTTTAATCGATGTAAGATCTCCAACACAGCCCCACGCCGAGACCTGCCAACTCGTTCGGGGGATTATATATTAATGGGTGGTCTGATTGCAGTCCGATAGCGAGTGACTTGATAAGTCCAACAAACTCTGATTATGATAAGTTTTAAATGAATTTGATACCATATTGAAATAAAGGAAAAGAAAAAATAGGATAAATTCCCCTGTGTTTATTAGACACATAGCATTATGTTTATATGGAAAAAAACATAAAGAAAATATGGGCTAAGATCATTACATAAATAGAAATATCTAACAATATCTATAATATCTAACCATATTTATAATATCTAATAATATCTCATAATATCTAATAATATCTTATAATATCTAACAGGTCTAAAAGTAATAGCCCAATAGAAGAAGGATTAAGGGCTCCAAAAGCAAGGCACAAAAGTAATGCCACAGGGCCAAATAAATGGCATGACTTTCTCCAATATCGAGAAGCTTCCAAGGATTGAATGACTCAACAAGTAATTATTGTTAGAATTTTGTTATGACTATTGGTGGATTTTGATAGATAGCTTTTCTGTTATAGTGCCTTTATATCCCCTTGTACTATTCGTTAGGAGGGAGGAAAAATATATCATATTGTCTCTTCCTTATCTTTCATATTTCTGGAGGTTCTTTGTCCTTGAAACAAAGTTCATTTCTTATTAATTGTTCTAGAAAGTAAATGGTTAATGTGCTTTCCTTCTTTTTCCAATGGCATAAGGTTATCCAGAGAATCCAGCCTGATTGCAAAAGGTGATATTGTGCAATGCCTGGCTCAAAATCAGACCATATTCATAAGTTGTTATATATTTGCTCCTTTATTGATCTCTTCACATCGCCTTGTGAAGATGCCGGAGGTTCCTTGGGTCCTTAGACTAACTTTTGTTTATTAGCTACTAGTTTTGGTAGAAGTAAAGGAGCTTGAATAGTGATATCCTCAATATGTGTTATCACTTTGGTGATCTGATTGAAACTAATTTGGATGAGCAACTTGGAAAATGAAGTTGAACGAAGTTAAAAACAATATCTTTAAAGGGAAGTCATTTATAGATTCGGAAGCATTTTTCTCTCTTCCTTTTTCATGGTATTCTTATCCTCTTAACTCTTTGCTATTATCTCCTCTTGCTCTTTATGAATTCATTCCGTTATATATTAAAAACACTAGAAATATACTTGGAAGTTTGAAACCGTTAAACATATAGAAGAGAAATGAACTTTAGAATGTACATGAAACATAACTTATAATTCCTTCAGGACACATACCAATCTAAGAAAGATTTTCAGGCTTGTTGGAGATGCTTTCTTTAAGGTTTGAACAGTTTCAGAAATCCAATGATCAGCCTTACGATTACCCATAGCTTCTATCTCCTAAAACAACAAGACAAAATTCAGGTAGCTAAACGGAAAAGGTTCATCCTTCATTACGCTAAAGAATATTAATTAGATACTTTCAATGGCATAACTCACACAACTTACAAGAGAAGATATTATTCCCTCGATTGATTTTCTTGAGAAGCACTTGTTGATCACATCCATCCTGCAATGACCCACCACAAAAAGATATAAATGAGAAATATACAAGACTAAGCTAGTGTGCTATGTTTCAATTATTGAAAAAAACCATTAGAAATCTATAATGAAAAGCAGAGGAAAAGAATGTTCCTCAAATGTTCTGAAACTGAAAAGCGTTGAAATATGGTGCAAATATGATACAATAAATATAAATTGATTGGATAATAAATATAGATTTGTTTGTAAGAAATCCCTAAAATTAAGGGATTGAGATTACGAGTTTCTTTAGTAGATTTGCTCCAGATTTAGAGTCTTTAGGTCTGGAGATTTATTTCTTTCGTTTCAGGAGATTTATTTCCTACGTTTTAAGAGATTTATTTTCTTTTATTAGGATATCATTTTTCACTTAAATACCAATGCAATGCTTTTTTTAGATCAAGAAAAGTAATTCCATAATTGTTGTTTATTGCCTACATTTGTTTTCACGTGGTATCAGAGCTCTAGGTTTTTCGTGGAGCCCTGGTCTCTCTTTTTACCACTTAACACCAGTGGAGCACTTCTCTTTCAAGAGAAAGTTCCAAAAAATTATTGGGGAGAAGCTGTCCTCACTGTTGCATATATGATAAATAGACTTCCCTCACATATACTAGAGAACAAAGTCCTCTTGAAACCCTTAAAAAAAATTCCCTGACTTTAAGATCTCAAATAGCCTCATTCCTGGAATATTTGGGTGCACAATTTTTGTACATATCCACAGCCAAAATAGAGACAAACTTGATCCCCGGGCTGTTAGATGTGTCTTTCGTGGTTATTCAACAACTCAAAAAGGTTACAAGTGTTATAGGCTTTCATCTTAAAAAATTGTATATCTCAATTGATTACATTGATGCAGATTATGCATATCATCTGCGGAATCAGAATTTAGGTCCATGGCACAAGGGCTATGTGAGTTATTATGGCCAAAAATTATCTTAGATGACTTGAAGATTAATTTGGAGGGACTCATGAAGCTCTACTATGATAATAAGTCAATAATAAACATAGCACATAATCCCATTTAACATCACAAAACAAAACATATAGAAATAGATAGATACTTCATTAATGAAAAATTAGAAGAAGGTTTAGCATGCATATCATACATTCCGTCCAAGCAACATGTGGCTGATGTGCGGACAAAAGGACTCAATACCTTAGACTTCTATAGTCTCATAACAAAGTTGGGAATGGAGGACATTTATTCCTCAGCTTGAGAGGGTGTTGAAATATGGTGTAAATATTTCACATTTATTATACAATAAATATAGATTGATAGGATAATAAATACAGATTTGTTTGTAAGAAATCTCAAAAACTAAGGGATTGGAATTAAGAGTTTACTTGGTAGATTTGCTCCAAATTTAGAGTATTTATGTCATGGAGATCTATTTCGTTTTATTAGGATTACGTTTTTCTTTTAAATACCAATGTATGTTTTTTTAGATCAAGAAAAATAATTCCATAAATATTGACTATTGCCTACACTTTTTTTCACAAAAACCAAATTACTTGACAGATACAAGTTAGGCTGCTTCCTTGTAAAGTGACAGAAGGGGTTGTTACCACTCGGTTATAATTAGATACCCAATGAAAGTTGTAACTGTCACAGCTAACACAAGCAGATAAACTGCTTGACCAGGGCATGGCTGACAGAGGCCGACACACGGCAGCAATGTAACAGGATTCAGTTGAGTGGAGAGGTTGTTACAGGGGAAAGAAATTATTACAAGGAGAGACACCAAAAAACAATATGATTTTTGGGCATATGAGAAGACTAGTAGAAGGCCAAGTAAGAAGAGTCGATTGGGTGCATTATAGCTCAACAATTAGAGGCGGACTAAGAAAGACACTTAGTGAAATCATGATAAACAATCTAGCATTCAACCTAAAGATTTCGTTCATGTAACTGATTGCACCTATTGATTTTGGTTGTTGCCGCTGTTGTTGTGTACGCTAAATTATCCATCTATCTTCCGAAGGCTTTGGTTGTTTATTTATGTTTGTGTATATAATATGTTGTATTTATTTATATGCCTACCAACCTGTGATTAACACTGTCGTCTTTTAGGAAAGGTTGCTCTGAGTACTTATCGATAATTACAGACACTGCATTTGGATCACTAGTTTCCACCTTGCATAATGCTTCTTCCAATAAAGACAATTTCTGCATATTGAATGATTATAAAAGGGAGAGTTGAAATATAACATAATACAATAAGAAAGAACTATTATACATTATAAAATCATAATGATGTTCCAATAGAACATCCACCACAACAGATTGAAATCACAGAAGTTAAACTAAGACAAGGTTTGTGTAAAAAAATCTCCAACTACCTAGCTAGGATAAGATTTAAGATTATGATACGGCTTTTATTGTAATTTCAAAATAAGGGAGCAAATGGCTTTAAAAGAAGACAGGAGCAATACCCGGAAAAACAATTGAAACTACCCAAATTGAAAGAAATCTGATTCCCAACTACTCACGCTTAATGGTTGCAAACTTGCAGTAGGTGTTAGAGACCAATAAAACAACAGCTCATTAACTTAAGGTCAGCACTTCAACTGCCACCTTACTCAGCAAGTGCATTCACTTGCCTGTATCAGAGGGTAATAAAATTTGACACCAAATCCGAGATATGAAAAGCATCTCTAACTTCCTAATATTTATCCATAGATATTTCATGACATACTTCCATCCCAGATTGGATTTTGATAGAAAAAAAAAATCCCCAGGTCGGATTACTTTTGGTTGACCATTTTTATTTCAAAACTGCAGTAAATTTTTCAGTGATTTCTGCACACACATTTTTATGACTAAGTTTAGGCAAAGTAATGACGGAAGTCATTACTTGCCAGAAAGAGCCCACAATTACAGTGGTAGGTAGCATACCGATGAAGGAACAAAATGTGTTGCAAGACCACAAGCAAGCATTTCTGCACCATTCAACCTAGCACCAGTAAGACCAACATATTCTCCTGCAATTTGTTTTCCAGTAGAAATGAGAAAATGGTGGAAAAGTTACGTTTGAGGATGCTTAAAAAAGGTTGAAATAGTAAGTGTTCAAACAAAGTAGTATCACAAGTATTCATTCTTTCAAACTGCTTTTCATTTAAAAATAAGTTCACAACTTTTTTAATTTTTTTCACAAGAACAGGTGAAAACATATAAATCATAGAATCTTATCAATAACAAAAATTACATAGATTCATTCGCGTGTAGTAAGGTACAAATTCATTTAAGATTCATCTTTTAAGATATAGGTAGATAGCCAAAATATATCAACTTTCGAATAGTGAATTGTAGGATTATGATACCTATGGTAACATGACAAAAGAATGTAGGACTGACAAATGGTGAGAACAATTAAAAGATAGAGAAATTATGTAATCTTAATACAAAGGATACCAATTAGGACTAAATATATTTGTAGATATTTTTAAGATAAAACATGCATACCAAAAAAGCCAGGCAGTCTAGACAAGAAATATGCGGCACCTACATCAGGAAATAAACCCAAAGCTGTTTCTGGCATTGCAAAGACCTGAAAACACTAGAACATATAGGTGATGAAGTACAAACAGAAAATTTAGGTCAACGAAGACTTGGATGCTTAGATGTAATGAGAAAGGTGTACACCTAACCTTCCTTTGCTATCATAATTTTTTTGTTTTGGACAGAAAAAAAATTCCTTAATAAAAAGAAGATAAGTCTAAAACTAACAAGAAAAACACATCCACAGAGGTGCCCGAGGGTATTTCACAATCATACAATTATTTGACACCTGCGGTTACAGAGAAATGCCAGATATAAATAGGTCACATGATGAAAATATCATTTGCTCTCTAGATATTCAGAAAACTTGACTAGTTGGGTTTTGAAAACCCTTGATTTATTCCCCTATGAAGTTAACAAAAATCACTTGAAAAACTCAATTTCAACAGTGAAAGAGACACGTGAAACCAACTGATAGCAGTTCAACAAGGATAAAAGGTTAGCAAAACGCAAAGAAATGATATATTCTTATGTCAGATCTTTCCCAAGTAGGCAGTTTAATACCATTACTAACATCATTTAATATGCAAAATAGTCAATAATTATACTGACTATAGTTATCTTAACACATTTAAAACATCTGATATATCTTGGAAAGATGATTCAGAATCCAATCAAATCTAATAGGGGCACTAAAAATCAAGTATAAAATCCAGTATTCATATTTCCCTTTGAACAAGCTGAAAATTAACAGAGAGACCTGATGAACCATGTGTTTTGTTAGTACATCTAGTTGAGACGTGTGATCCAATGGGTTCACCAGCCAGCAAACTAAGCACAGTGGAAAATAAGGTAAATGAAAAAAAAAAGGAGTGCCAAAAAAATAAATTGACAAAAGCAAAGTGAGTCCACTGGACTGGCACCATGTTAGGTTTGTGTCTCTCCAGGCAAGAGTAACAAAGAAAAGAGACATGGGCAAACAATGTGTCTAAACTCAACGACACGATGGATGCCAAATATAACATTGAAGTAATTAATAAAATAAAATAGTTTTCCAACTTTTAAACTATAAGAAATAGAGAGAGCTGCCACCGCGTGTATTTGTGACAACACGGGTGTTTTATTTACATTGAGAAAATGGAGTTGATACAATAAATAGAGGAGATATGATATCCTCTAATAATAAAGATATGATACTAAAATAAATAATAGAATTTCAAATAATACGGATACAATCTTGATATTCCTAATTTTGAAAGTTTGCTCCTTGTTTTTAAAGATCTATAATTATAACAGGCCCCCATCAAGCTGAAACATATAAGTCGTGTTCGCCTACTGCAAATATGATTGATCCTTGGTTCTCTTGGAGACTTAGTGAATATGTCCCCTGACTCTATCTTTTCTCTTATGAAATGATAGTCTACCTCAATGTGTTTGGTTATTTCATTAAGGATGGGGTTAAAGGCAATGTGGAATGTTGCTTGGTTGTCACATATAAGATGATTTGGAAATTTTCTTCAAATTTGAGCTCTTTGAGAAGTTGCATTAGCTATATGAGCTCATAGGTGACTAAAGTCATTGCCTTGTACTCTACTTCACTTGATCTTGCCACATAATTTTGTTTCTTGCTTTTTCATAATATTCAATTCCCCCCAACAAGAACACAATAGCTTGAACTAAAGCTTCTATCATTAGGTGAGCTTGCTTAGTCAACATCAGAATACCCAGCTATATCTGATACATAAATAAGGCCTTTGCCAAGGGGATTTTTTTACATATCTTAGGATTCATACAATTGCATCCCAATAGTCTTGACAAGGAGAGTTCAAAAACTTACTTAACACACTTATTGCAAAGGAAATATTAGCATGATGAGATCTCCCAGGATCTTAATACACTTCTATTGAATGTGGTACAAGTTTGATACTTGGATCCATTGGTTTGTTTGTTGGCTAAGCATTTAAAATCCTTGTTCCTTCTAAAAGATCCAAAGCATATTTCCACTATGATATGACCAACAACCCTTGGACTAAGCAACTTCGATATCAAGTTAGTACTACAATTTATCAGGGTCTTTTGTCTAAAACTGCCAAGAAAGATTGTTTTAGATGGATAATACCCTCCTTATCACTACTTGTGATAACATTGTTATCTACGTATACAATAAGGTAGATGCATCCTTGAAGAGAATGGCAAAAAAATAATGAATGATCAAATGAGATGACTACTAAATGCCATAAAGAGACTTGTGAACACGACACATTAACTTATATACTATAATTTGGCCTTATCTTTGGTCGATGTGAACTTTTCAACAATAACTTATATAGTGGGGGAAAGGTTATGGGTCAAATGTATACCTTTTTTCAAACAATAGACCAATCAATCTTATAATAGAATGGATCTAGTGGAGATAGTGTCAGGGAAAGATCGGACATGACTTCCAGTATAATATTATCCAGTTGAGAATAGTATGGCATATGAATGTCAATAGGTCGTTGACAACATGATATAATTGAAATGGTGATACAAGAGAATCCCGATACATGGCAGAGTCATCTGGAGGTGAGGAAAAAAGATTAACAAAGGTGGGAAAGTAATTGCATATATCCTAATTAGAAGGAATCGGTGCAAAATATGGGACAAACTCAAAGAAAGAGACATCAACAAAAACAAAATACCAGTTAAGACTAAGAGATAAACAATGATATGTTTTATAGAGTGATAATACTCCAAAAAAGACATTTGAAAGATCGAGGAGAAAGTTTGTCCCAACCAGGTTTGAGGTTATATACAAAACAAGTGGAACCAAAAATGTGGGGGAAGACCGTAAACAAGGGAATGATGAAAAACACAATGAGGTATTTAATGATAAGTCTGATTGATGAAGTAACATGATGTTAGGTAACATCTCCCTAAAGAACGATCTGGAGAATGACTGTGAAGGAGAAGGGTCTAAGTAGTTTCAATAAGATATTTGTGTTTGCGTTCAACCACCCTCATTACATTGAGGACGTGAAGTTTCATAAAAAATACCATAGATGCCACAAATTGTTGGAATTCGTGAGACACATATTCATAGGCATCATCACTATGAAAAGTGCATAGGAATATACCAAATTATGTTTTCATTTCATTATAAAATGTATGAAAGATGGGAAATAACTCTTATCAATTTTTCTTAACCAAATACAAATACATCTAGAATAGTCATCAATAAAGGAAATGAAATATTTAAAACCCAAAGGAGTAAAAGTATGAGAAAGACCATAAATACCATAATGAACTAAGAAGTAAGGAGATAAAGATCCTTTATTAATGCTATCATGAAAAGATTGACGAATGTGTTTACTATCTGACACGACTCACAATTTAAATGTTGGCACCATCTTTTGCAATTTGGTCAACTCGGGATGTTCTAATTGTGCATGAATCATCATTGGATAGACAAGACATAAGAAATCTGAAAAAATAAAATGAAATAATTTGAGAGAAAATTAGATCAAACCACTTCACTAACACCGATAGAGCCGCCACCTCAAGGGTAGGGCCATATGGAAGAGGCGAATTTGGAGCAAGTAGGTCAATCGTCAAGTGTCGTTGCATGCATCGGTGAGAGTCACAGAGCTATGAGAGAGATGAGCGTGTGAGGGTGCTCAGATGAGTGGTTTGTCTCAACATTTGAATGGTTGGATAGATCAGCCCAACACAACACCAACCTCGTGCTCACTTTAAAAAAAAATCCTCTAAAGGATAGTGGGTCTACAAAGCTAACACAAATTTTAAAAAAGAGATGTTCTAGGTACCATGTTAAACTACAAGAAATAGAGAGACATTGAGTTGAAACTGTGTATTTGTGATAGCATAGGTGTTTTGTTTATGTTTTAAAAAATGGAACTGATACAATAAGTAAAGGAGATATGATAGCCTCTAGTAATAAAAATGTGATATTAGAATAAATAATAGCATTCCCAATATTCCCAATTGTGAATATTTGCCCTGTATTTTGTAAAGATCAGTAATTATAACACCAACTACAATAATTGCATGATTTTGAAATGCTATATAATGAATCTAGGCATTATTAATGATCAATATTGTTTGGATATTTTAAAATTAATTCTAGAACCCTAACATAATAGGACCAAACATATTGAAATTACAGGCATTTTATCAAAGATAATCTTGATAGGGGCCTAGTGGCTACAAATCATGTCCGTACAAGATTTCAGATATGAGACATTTTCACTAAACGGTTTCCTCAAGGCAGATTCCATGATCTTGTAGGTAAGTTGGGAATGATTCATATTCATTTACCACTTGAGGGGAAGTGTTGTAAATAACAGATTATTAAGATACAAAATATTTTCACTATCTCCAAAGTAATTAGGAAAAAGTATCTTCAAAATCTTCATATTCATTTCAATATATTTTTATTTCCTTTATTATGGGTTTTGATTACTACAAATAAAGATGATGAGAATGTAATTGGCATGATTGTTATCAATTAAATAATTTTTTATTTTCTTACATAGTTCAACTTTACCTGCACAAAGATTATAGGTAGAAAACAATTTTGAACAATTTGTCATATGATCAATGGCTCCCAAATCAATGATCCAAGGAGTTTTAAAACTCAGTTTAGAACTGAAGAGTAGTGAGGTGGATACTGTTTTGATTCCTGAATCAGAGCATGAAGCTCTGATACCATGTAATTGAGAAGCAACGTATAAGTTTTAGATACTTAAAGAGTGCCCCAGGCAGAGGTCCGTACTTCAAAATAACTGACCAATTACACAGATGCTTACCAAGTTATATCTGCTTCAGATAAACGGTCAACATTAGATTACTCCACCTTTGGGTGGTGTAATTTATTCACATGAAGCAAAAATAAAAATAACATTGTAGCAAGGAGTAGCGCTGACTACAGAGGCTGAATATAAAGCAATGACACGAGGGGTGTGTGAGATAATGAGGCTAAACAAGACTGTTGAAGAACTGCATTTGCTTATGAATCTACCAATGGAACTATAATGACAATAAAGTTGCACTTACATATAGCACAAAATCTCATACAGCATGTCAAACTAAGTATGTGGAGATTGATACACAGTTTATAAAGGAAAAGGTTGTTCAAGAACTTATTTTATATGCCATTTGTCCCAACATTTGGCAGACATTTAACCAGATGGTAGCTTCGACCTAAATTTGAATTTATTGTAAGCAAGTTGGATATGATGGATATCTTTGTACAAACTTTGGAGGTATAGAAGTCATTAGGATATTTTAAAACAATTTCATTCTAGAACGGTTAGGGTAGATATGATCAGTTTTTTTTTCTGATCTTATCCTTATCTTTTCTATTTTATTTTTCCTGACTTATCTATATCTATTTTTTAATTTGAACTGTAATTAGATTGGTTAGAAAATCTATAACCAAACTCTTCCCATAAATCTCAATCTTTCAAAATTTGAATGATTAGTAAATAAAATTTTCTTTCTTCCTTGAAACTACATTTACATAGTAATGCTCTTAACAAAAAAGTACCGTGTTCTCTGTAACAACACGAAATCTTCCATGTACAGAAGCACCAGCACCACCTCCCATAACAATTCCATTAAGAATGGAAACCTTCAAATGTTTGCAAACAAAGGTAAGGAAAAAGGTATGCATGTCAATCATTACAAAAAAAAATAAGTACTGTAGATAAGAAGAGTTACCTGGGGCTTACTATATGTTGCCATCAAGTAATTCAATTTATATTCAGTACGAAAAAATTTTGCACCACTCTTCCAGTCACCTATTTTCATAGAAAATAAAAATTAATAACTTTACATTAAAATTAAATACAACATTTGAAAATTCATGCATTCAAAGTAATTGAATTCTTATACTAGCTAGACATGTTGATATGAATGAAGAACTCCAAATCAGCACAATATTTCACACCAAAATAGCTACCCTCTCTAATTCAGATTGTAGAAATTATCACAATACAATGTACCAGGAGGTTACCACGAGGAGAGGCAGATATAATTATTAAAGGAACAAACAGAATACCATCAATTTTATATTAGGAAATGTTGAATGTAGTTAAACACACGGGTCTAGTTCACCTATTATAACTGACACACAAAGATTATTATTTGACTTTTCACCATACATCTGAATATGGTATCATAGTATAGATTACACTTGTGCCTTCCTAGTGGACTAGACCCATTGTTTTGTTGCTGTAAATTTTTTTCTAGAAATCGTGTTCCATTATGATTACTGGTCTCCATCACCATTCCTTTGGTTGTTTTCTGTCTTTTCATTGTTTTCGCTGCTGTCTGCCGTCTCGTCATTGTTCTGCTCTATAGACACCATTGTCAAAATCACCTCCGTCAAACAATCATTGAGTTGTTGATCCTGCGTCCAACAAAGCAGAGCGCATCACTTTCAGACACATCCCTCACTTCCTAGCTTCGCAGGCCACCGCACGTGGTAGCGCATTCTACCTCCTTTCAAGCAGCAATCACCGGCGTCAGTCTTGTTGTATTATCCCTATTCCTGATCTGGCCTCCCTTTTGTGATCAGAGCCCGTTTGATGTTACACACCTTATTTGAGGATGTTTACTCTCTCCTGAAGTTGTTTTCTCTCTCCTCAGTGAACCATGACTTCTCCAAGTGGTGCTGAACCTGATTCTTCCACTTTTACTAATTATGTCAATATTCCTCTCTCCTTTAACAAGTTAGACGAAACCAATTATGACATTTGGGCATCTAATTTAAAGCTTTGGCTTAAGGGTCAAATTATGTTGACCATCCTACTCAAAGGCAGGCTCCATTGATGAAAAGAATCGTCCTTGTTGGTCTAAGATTGATGCTCAACACTGCAGCATCTTTAAGTCGACAGACAAATATTTCATGGCCATGAGACATGCTCTGGAGTCTGGAAACAGGCTCGACTATTGTAAACAAATGACACTCAATGCCTCTATGGCAATTGTCAAAATCTCTTGAATGGTTTTGGTCCCAAATGTCTTGATAAGTTTAAGTATATACAAGGCTTCCAAGATCAGGAACTTTGATACCAACTTGAAAACTAAAGAATAATTTTATTGATATCAATCACACCAATTACATTCTCATCATCTGTATTTGTGATAACCAAAATCTTTAAAAAAAGGAAATAAAAATATGCTGAAATAAATAGGAAGATTCTAAAGATATTTTTTCCTAATTACTATGAAAATATTGAGAATACTTTTTACCTAATAATCCACTATTTACAAAAGCATACCTTTACTTCCTTCACGAGCAACAGCTGCCACATCACCACCAGCACAAAAAGACCTTCCATTTCCCTAATATAGGTAGCCACAAGACAAGCCAAAGTCAGAAAATCAAGATTTTCTCTTTGAAAATAAGAAAAATCATGTTCAACAAATTATATTACATGAATTGTTTGAACAGTAGAAGTTTATCACTAACCAATGAGTATGAAACATAGAAGGCAACTTGCATCCTCTCTTATATTTTAAAAACAAATATTCATAAAAAGGCTAAAACTGGAATAATTGGAAAAAGGGAAGCCCTGAAAAAGTATTATCATTAAGGAACAATTAGCCAAATTATTACAAAGTAGCTACTTTTATTACTTCCTGGTTCACTTTTCATAACTTCTCAAAAAAATACTGCTCTGGATTTTCACCAAAAAACAGGCAGTCTAGGCAGAAAAATTCCTGCAAAAACACCAGAGAGGACATAAAAAATATACTGGCCCAAAGAAGGTCAATGGTTAAAAGCTTCCCTTAAAAATCCAAGCACTAAGCAGCAACCAGTTACCAACCCAACTAGTTTCATGATTCTTTCCAAATATCCTCTTCAGATTAATAATTTAAATTCTCAAAATAAAAGTAAACTAAAGGTTGTCAAATTCAAGACACTAAGGAATATGTGGGGGGAGTAGACTTGAGTCACTTGACTTTCTACTATTGGTATAAGGTTGTCAAGCTTGACTCCTAGGAAGGAGACTATCTTCAAAAACTAATATTTCATGTGTTTCAGTGCCTAAACTGCTAAATGTAAACAGTATATATCCATAGTACTCAGCATTACAAGTGCTCATAAAGCACACCAATAATTAATATCACACCTATTTTACAAATATATCTAATGTTTCCACCTAATTCCAACAGTATCCTTCATAGTTTTAACTTTACAAAGTAGGGACTGTCGTCTTGCCTAATTGACCTGGGTGTGACCCTAAACTAGCAGTCGGCAAACATTTTCAACATCAACAAGACAGCAAAGCATTAATAAAAACCACATAATATAATAGAAACAATCAAAATGCAAAAAAAACGTAAAACCAAAACATCAAGTTACAGAACAATTATTAATTACAGAGCTCTGTAGACGGAAAAGAGAATCAAGGAATTCATATAGCAAATATGATGTGCATGCAGTATGGAACATGGGCTCTGCATCTTGGGAACTTCACCATCATATTCATCTTTGATTGTCAACATTTATCTTCCCAATGTCCCCTTCACTTTTGTGATAAACCATATGAAAGGTTTTATATCAAATATGCCCTTTTAAACTATGGAAAATGCAATAGTGCACCCTCTCTTGTTCAAAATTTTCAATGATCAAACTCTAGATTACATGGCAATGAAGGAGAGCAACTGTAATGAAGGTGGAGTAGTACACTAAGTGTTGACAGCAATCCCTTTGACAGCTATGCAACTGTAATGAAGGTGGAGTAGTACACTCACCTGATATCTATTTAATTTCTTTCATAATCACCTTTTTCAATTTATTTAAATTGTGACTGTCTAATTTTTACACTATAAATGTTTATAAAGACAAATTTTAAAGTTACCTTCAGTGGAAATACATGTATATAATGCAGATAAATTTCATATTGACATGATGAGATAAATTCATATTGGTTGTTAAAGCATTTTCTGATGTATCCTTGGTTCCTTGGAAGTTAAGAAACAAGTGGAAAAATTGTCTTAAGATTATCAAGCATATGTATTTTAGGGTTTCATACATTTTTAGGGAGGAAAATAGTTGAGCTGATAAACTTGTTTTACATGGTATTACTCTTTAGGATTTGGTTTACTGGGATGATTTCCCGTTTTTTGTTAAGTGTCACTCTTTTAGAGATAGTTTTGGTCTGTCAAACTATAGAACTTTTAAGTTTTAGTGGGTTTGATTTAGTCCCCACTCTCTTTTGCTTCTTTAATTTTGGTGTGCTGCAAATTATTGATAAAAGCTAGGGCGCCAAGTTGGTTGGGATTAAAGTTTTGTATAGTGATGCCCCTTCCACATCTACTTTTATTTGAAACAAAAAATATTCCCTAAAAATATAAATTATTTTTAGGCTCTAAAAAATATTTGAGGACCAAACGACAGGTTAACTTTTTCAGAGACTGATATGCTTCAGCCAACCCTCTCAATTCAATTCCAATAGCAGCCTGTTTTGTTCCTTTTCCATAGAGTAAAAGTCTACTGAATGTGGTCACTAAAAGGAGATTACCTTCACGACAACCAATTTAATATCAGAATTTTCCTCATCCTCAGAAAAAACTTCAAGCAGACGTGAAACCTACAACAATTAACAAGAAGACAGAAAAAGATTGCAGATAAAAGTAAGAAAATAGGAAATTGGAAATGGAATTGCACTCTTTTAGTCCTTCTAACACATTAATACTTATTTTTATATTTAATCCTTTTTCTCATTTTTCCTCCGTTCCCTATTGTATGGGACAGAAGCATAATTATGTTTTATGTTGAGCCAACCAAATGTATATGGCAGCAGCAAATAACTAATCAGAAAAGACTTAGACAGTGAAAGAAATAATCAATAATATTTTTAAAAAAAAATCTCAATTCTCATTTCAACAAACAGCTTCTTCAGGCATTTAATATTGAAAATTCCTAATCAGTGAAACCATATTATCGCGTTCCTTTAGACTCTGGATCCAGCTGCTCTAAAGTGAGCAACTTACTTTAGAGAGTAAAAAAGTAATCCAATCAACAATCAATATTATGTTCATGTACATAAAAAAATCATGAATTTGTTGAAAAAAACACCCGCATTGATTTGATTTTTTTCATCAACAAATAAAATGACGCATTGAACCGATTAAAGTACCATATAAAAAGAGAGGGCATTCAACTGCTTAGGCCTGTTTAGGGTCAAAACTCTCGCATTTAATTTACGGTCCTCCAGAATCTGCCAAACAAAACCAAAACTAGTTCAAATCAACTTTAAAAAAAATTAAAAACAAAAATATCATTTTACTAATGTATCAAACCACAACAATAGCAAGAACAGAGCTAAGACACGGTTAATTTTGGAGTTTTTGGTGCTGTTTTGCAACAATTTTACTTCATTAATCGGTTTTGATCTTCAATTGAAATTGAATTCACAAAATATTAAGAAGAAAAGAAGTGTTTCGGGTGCATACAGTAATAGAGAAGAAAATTGACAGAATATTCTGATGAACGAAAATGAAGTGAAGTTTATGTGGAGCTTGTGAATTAAGCTACAAGATAGAGAATAGAGAGAGACCTGTTGGTGATCGCCTTGGGAGAGGGAAGCCATAACCGCACACAATGGAACCCAAAATGTTGTGGTTCCTTTGTAACTGAACTTACTTCACCACGTGCCAGGCACGGGACTTTTAATATTTTATTTATCTCTTATAAATATATTTTAAAAAACAAAGGTATATTCGTATTTATTAAAAATGAACTACTAATTTTATAATTATTAATTTTTTAAAATATATAGTTGTATTGCTATCATATAATTTATTTTAATAAATATAAATACACATATATGTAACGTTTTCAAAAGTGTAAAATATAATAAGTTAATCAATATAATAAGTAATTTGGATTTTAAAAACTATGTAAGAAGAAATTAATGTAGTGTATTTATAATATATTAATAATATATAATTTATAATAAAAAATTAAATAAATAATAAGAACCTCAAATACAGATTTTGTTTTGAAAAAAAAATGGTTGTTATATTGTAACTATGATTATGAGACTAATATTTTTACACTAATAAATAAATTATAAGTTCATGTACCATGAATGATCCAATATATTACCAATTTTTCGTATGATATCATCCTACATGACAAAAAAATGAAATGACTATATTATGAGCTACATATTTATTTAGTGAATAGTTGATATTATTTGTATAATAAAAAAATTAAAAGTAAAAAATAAGAATGAAAATAACAATAAATTATTTATTGAAGATTTGAAGAAGGAGTTATATGGTCAGGAATAACAAATTATACAAGTATTTATATCTATGTAGTTAAAAATGGGAATGACTAATGTAACAATTGTAATTATATTTTGGCAATTTCTTCCTGCACCCAATCAATTGTGACTGGCACTCGACGAAGATTTTAAAATCCAATTCTATCCTTGTCATGTTTATTTTGAAATGGAAAAGCTTGAAGGGTGCACTGCAGAACTTGCCTCAGTTTAGTTTGAGTTTGGTGATTATTTGAGGTGCGTTGACAGTGGTGGTGGAAGAACGTTCTGAAGCTGAGGTACGGTTGCCATTATTGAGAGGTAAGAATCCATTTATAGTGTTTTTTCACATTTCGTTCGAGTGTAGATGGTCCCGGATACGGATGTCCAGAAGCCTGGTAATAAGTTTCTGGATTCCAGCGTGCGGAAGTGAATTTTGGTGAAACTGGATGAGAATATCCGTAAGTAATGAGGAGTTGTAGTTGACGCTTCGGACAGCCACGTTCGTAGAAGAAGAACTTGTTACGGATGTCTGAATCGGGAGGCTTGGTATGTATTCCAAATTTACGTATCCGGAATGGTGATGTATTGTTCCGAATTTGGTGATGCGGAAGTGTGTTTTTTGCATTACGGATATTTTTATCCGAAAGCTAAGTGATGTTTTTTTTTTTTCAGGATTGGCAATGGATACAGAGGACTCATTCATGGGAATCTCAAGGGAGATTGATGTGTGGGATGGAGTAGATGATGTTGATTTGGAGCAGTCAATAAGTTATAACGCGTTAGACAATGAACATAGGACACATCAATGTAGTGAGGCATTTACTACAAATGAGGTATGATAAATGTTTGGCTTGTGAATGTTATTTTTAGGAATAATTTTAAAATTTGACATATGTTGTTGTAGGTATTTCGTGATCGAGATGAGCTGTTAGAGTGGGCGAGGAGTGTTGGCTATAGTTATGGGTTTGTTATTGTTATATTAAGGTCGGATACATGGACGGGGCAACGAGGAAGGATGACATATGTTTTATTAGGTTGTGAGAGAGGAGGCAAATACAGACGGTATAAAAAAGATGTAGATATCAGTCGAACGGGAAGTAGGAAGTGTGAGTGTCCTTTTAGATTGCGAGGCAAACCAGTGAAAGGTGGTCAAGGGTGGATGGTTGAATTAATTTGTGGTTCTCACAATCATGATTTGGCAGAGACAATGGTCGGTCATCCATTTGCTGGAAGGTTAAGTGTAGAAGAAAAGGTTATGGTTGAGGATATGACTAAAAGTTCAGTGAAACCAAGAAATATTTTACTAACCATGAAAGAAAGAAATGAGAAGAATGTGACGATGATAAAGCAAGTTTACAATGCAATGAGTGTTCACCAAAGATCACAACGAGGTCACAGAACAGAAATGCAACAGTTGATGTTGTTACTAGAGTGAGACATGTACGTGCATTGGTGTAGGTGTGAAGAGGTGCCGAATGTTGTGCAAGATATATTTTGGACACACCCAGATTCAGTAAAGCTAGTGAACTCATTTAATATTGTCATATTAATGGATAGTACGTACAAAACAAACAAGTATAGGATGTCGTTACTTGAGGTTGTTGGGATTACATCAACTGGTCTGACTTTTTCAGTTGCATTTTGTTTACTAGCAGCAGAAAAGGAAAATAATTTTTTGTGGGCCCTTGACAAACTTAAAGGGTTGTTTGTCAGAGTTGATTCATACCCTAGGGTGGTGGTATGTGATAGAGATATTGCCTTAATGAATGCAATTAGAATCGTGTTTCTCGAAGCTTATAATTTGCTTTGTCGATTTCATATCGATAAAAATGTGAAAGCAAAATGTAAAATGTTGGTTCATCCAAGAGAGGCATGGGATCAAGTAATGCAAGCTTGGGGATCTGTTGTGGATAGTGATATTGTTGAGGCATTTGAAGATCGTGTGAATGCTTTTCAAGTTGTTTGTTGTCCATGGCCTATTTTTGTTGATTATGTGATGGGTACATGGTTACGTCCACACAAAGAAAAATTTGTTAAGGCATGGACAGATAAGGTCATGCACTTAGGAAACACAACAAGTAACAGGGTTGAGGCGGCACACTGGAATCTAAAGAGAATTTTACAGAATTCCATGGGGGATTTATGTTTCTGTTGGGATTCAATCAATAAGATGATTATTTTACAACATAATGCAATCAAAGCTTCGTTCCAAAAGAGTCTGCATGTCGTCGGACATTGTTTTAAGGTTACAACTTACAAAAAGTTGTTAGGTTTTGTGTCAAAATATGCTTTGAAACTTATTGCTGAAGAGGTTGATAGGGTTAAATCAGTGGGGTTTGATAAAAATAGGTGTGGATGTACTCTTACATGTACTCATGGTCTTCCGTGTGCGTGTCAATTGGCTTCGTTTGGTGTGGGTAGCATACCACTTAAATCAGTACATGTAATATGGACTCAATTAAGCTTTGAAGATATTGCAACTAAACAATGTTCATCTGAGTTGACAATTGACAAAGAGTTTGAGGTCATTGCGAAGAGGTTCAAAGAGTTGGACATTGCAGGTAAAGTTAACATCAAAACTAAATTGCAAGAGATTGCCTTTCCGGAGAAGACATCTATTTACGCACCACCTGATAAGGTGAAAACAAAAGGTGCTATAAAGATGCCTCGTCCTACCAAATTCAAGAGATCAACTAAGCGAGTCCCTTCTTATTTTGAACATGTTGATTTCTTACATTCACAACATGATACTTCTTCGAGTATAAAATGTAATGAAGGACAGTTAGCAGAACTTGTACCAGGAAAATCCATTCCTTTCCTTGATCAATTCCCTCCAGGATTTCATCCATACATTGTTGATGTTGTCGACGTTAAGGCTGATGGCCATTGTGGCTACCGTGCTGTTGCTGCCGAATTGGGCATGGGAGAGGAGTCATGGGCAGTGGTTCGAATGAATTTGTTAAAAGAACTAAGTGAATGGAGACATGAATATGTTGAAATTTTTTGTGGTGATTCACGATATGAATACTTGAAGAAGTCACTTCTAGTTGACGACATGTCTATGGTACCAATACTAAAACCCTTTACTTTGCTTTGTACTTTACAATTATTCATTTAACTATGTTCGCCATTTGTACTTGCAGGCAGGAATAGATAAGTGGATGACAATTCCAGACATCGGATACGTTATTGCAAATCAGTATAATGTCATTTTTGTTTCATTGTCAGCGATACAATCATTGACTATTTTTCCTTTAAGAACCGAACCACCAAGTAACTTCAGTCATCATCGAATGGTTGCACTTGGGCATGTCCACAGAAATCATTTTGTACAGGTATACCCTAAACAACTGAAATACTTACACATAGTACTACATTAAGACTCATGTATGTTATATTTATTACCTTTATAGGTGAAGCTGAAAAATGGTTGTCCAATTCCACCTACGGATATTTTGTGGGCATCACATTGTTATCCTACGGTCTAATCTTGGTCAACATACTACACTAGCCGGATACAAGTTTATACACAACTAATGTCCATTACACGATACTTCTAATCATAACATTTGTAATAGATACTTAATGTTTATGTGTAAAGATGTTTAACGTGTTTGAGTATATGTATTTTGTACATTTCTAATGCATTTTACCCCTTATATTTTGTACTATATAACTAACTTAAAGGATTCCATCAAGCCATTTCCCAATTTCTTGCTTTTTCCTGGATATTCTCGTGTCAGGAATGACCACCAAAAACACTTCAAATTAAGTATTAATAAGAAAGGAACTCAGTATATCATGTGCTTATAATAGAACACTAAAGGATTTCCAGAATGCCTACGGATAATGATATCCGGAGTACATGGAGGTGGCTTATGGATGAGCCTGTTCGGAACTCTTTTGTACGGTTTATGGATGTCCGTGTCAGGAAGTATTGGATGCCTTACGGATATCAGTGTCCGAAAACATTAAAGGCTTACGGATTTGAGCGTTCGGACGTCTTAGATGGGTTATGGATGTGAGCGTTCGGAACTCTTTCATGACTTACGGATGTGAGCGTCCGGAAGTCAAACAAGTGATGCAGGCGCGTACGGATAAGCATATCCGCAAGTCAAATAGGTGATTACAGAACATCATATCCAGAAGGCATAAATCTTCTTCCGGATATCCATATCGAGAATAACTACATTTATTACGGATGACCTTATCCGTAACATGATATTGGTTAATGCGGATGGTTTCGTTCATGGGCAATGCATAAAGAATTAATTCTTCAGGATTAAGGATGACGTATGTTTAACATGTATTATTTCAACTGTTAATAACTAGAAATCCAAACACAACTTTAAATAACATAAATAAAATTGACATCAAATTCACATCAAATTCACATCGTCATGAATTAAAGAATTACATAATAAGGAGCCTAATATACTGTCAGTCATTCGTACGTGAACGTCTCCTAACATTTACAGCTCTATCATCAGTCGCTCCTCATGCTAACATAATGGTTGCTTGTATCCCTTCCCACACACGACTGCCCTCCACAACATCACCATCATTAAGTAATGGTTGCAATGTCTGTGCAATTCTACGGCAAATACCCTACAAGCATGAATGTCATAGTATCAGAAAAAACATAACAGAAATTGTGAATTAATAATCTTAGATCCATACCAGAGCAGGATGATCAGGTTGTTCAGGATGCAAGTCGTCAGCATCAATTGGCATTGGTCGATGTAACATCCCGCCAAATTCTTTTCATATTTATATAATGAAAATAAAGGTAAACAAATATATTGAAGTGAACATAATTATATATATGTAATGAAGTTTCTCCTCACAGGGAGTTTAATACATAATCGGTCACTTTCCAAAACTTAAACAAAATACAGCAAAATAAAAAAAACAGGCGATCTCCTAACAGAAAAAGGCGATCTCCTATCAGAAAAGGCGATCTCCTATCAGAAAACAGAAAAGGGGTGATCGCCTAACAGAAACAGAAATAGGTGATCTCCTCTCGGCGACCACTCACTGAGGAGCTCTACTACCTGCAACCTCGTCTGCTCCCGTGCAAAAACACACGATCATCACAGGTTTAAGAAAACAACCACAATACCAGATAAAAGGGTAAGCTAGATATTTTAAAAACCTTAAATATGGAAACTTTAAAATCAACATAGCCAGCTTTTAAAACACCCACATAAATCCATCACTTTCTCATTCATTTCACATAACCATCAAGTGTCTATCATGTTCAATTTTCAATATTCAACTTTCTCACGTCAGAAATCCACTGACTCACAATAACATATCGACACATGACTCTACTTCCGGAAGACTCGTGCGTTGACTCAGACTCAGAGATCTGCACCCGTCATACCACACCATTGTGAAATCCACACAGGGTCGCTGTGAAATCCACACAGCCATGCGCATACACAATCTCAATATCATCACTCTCCCGGTATGACAAGGTTAATTCATATAACAGGTCAAGTCAGTTATCTTTCAAACAACTTACCCATACATATGAACCTCCTTCGACTCTCCACAACTGAATAACTTCATCTATGTGATTCCATTATATCAGCAGAGTCAGGATATCTCCTTCTAGACAAGTCTCTAGTCAATGCACCTTACACACGATCTTACACGGTATTTTCTTTCCTGAAAATACTATGCCTTGATCCCACATTCACAACATTCAACACATCATACAACACTTAATGAACGATTCAGTCACAGCAACATTCATTCCACGGTTCAGATTTTCGAATATCACATGCATTTCACATTTAAATCTCAAACAGTTTCAAACAACACTAAAACAGGGGAGTTCGAAAAACAGCGCCAAAACCGGCGATCTCGTCCAAAAACAGGGGATTATGCAATAACAGTTGAAAACGGGCTACCACGTCGCCCCATCAACAAAATCATCTAATATGAGGTTTTCGTTGGAAATAAGGCTAGCTTCCCTTACCTGGACTAGCGCAAAACACCAAGAGCTCCGAAACCCACCGAAGCTTAAAGATGCTTTCACTCTGTTTTAGCGTCCCGGTCTGGAGAACTTGCAAAGAACCTCCCAGGTGTCCAAGGGCAGTCGTCGCTCGTCGTACTGGTGCTTGAGGGTGCCTAAATCGCAGCGCGAAGGAGAGAAAAGAGAATGATGAAGATGAACTCACTCTTTCACTCTTGAACCACTGCAACGTTCTTTGCCTCCCCGAAGTGGGTTTTTGAATCTAAGCCTACTTGTCCGCGCATGCTGCTGCCACCACTCACTCTGCAGGAAAGCCTGAGTGTACGCTCCCCTGAACAGTACGACCACGAGTGTCTCTTGCGCATGTCAACACTCTGATGTCACTATTCTGAACCACCCTTTTTGTCTACGTGTCGCGCGTGCAGGACGTTTCATGCTGGGAGCCTGGGTCCCACTTTATCTGTGTGAAACTCGACATCGCGCGATAACTTTCCACCGCTGACTCATCCTGGCGAACGACCAATGTCTCGCCCTGGAAGACGATCGATGTCTCTCTCTGGGAGACGACCGATGTCTATCCCTGGCGACACCCACATGTCACTCGCGCCCTGGCGATGTCCGCATGCCTCGCGCCCTGGCGATGCCCGCATGCCTCTCGCGCCTTAGCGATGCCCGCATGCCTCGCGCCCTGGCGATGCCCGCATGCCTCTCGCGCCCTGGCGATGCCCGCATGCCTCGCGCCCCGGCGATGCCCGCATGCCTCTCGCGCCCTGGCGATGCCCGCATGCCTCGCGCCCCGGCGATGCCCGCATGCCTCGCGCCCCGGCGATGTCCGCATGCCTCGCGCCCCGGCGATGTCCGCATGCCTCGCGCCCCGGCGATGTCCGCATGTGTAGTCTAGGCGTCAGGCGATTATGTACTAACCAGGCGATCTCATAGTCTTCTAAGCTACACTTTCCTTCCTTTTTATTTTATATAAAACATACTTAGAATTCATTTAAAATATATTCCTTTTATTCCAATTTAATTTTACAGGTCCTTACAGTCGATGGCCACGTGCTCCTGAGGATACCAGTACAGGACGCTGATCCTCCTCCATATTAATCACATATGGATGTGATACAGATCGATACCAAGACATGTACTCTTCAACGCATGCGCTAGGATAAGGTGCTCTTGTCATATCATGTATGACATACTCATCGAAATGTAGCCATCGGTGATCAATTTCATTTGTATTGGGATCGCCATCTCTAAGTGCAGATGGATGGCGAGGGATGATCTGCACATATCCATATTGACGGAGAACACGTTCTGGCATGTGCAACTGTGTCCAATTTCCAAGCCTCAGATATCCAGAGAATAGGGAAATCCACTCAAACGGACGTTCTTCTCTATGCTCGTCATATAGGGAGAACCGAATTGAAGCAGGTGTCAATGTATCTAACTGCAATCGAACAACAACAATTGAAGTTACTTTTCCTGGCTCATACATCGTACACCGAGGTTGGTCTTCAAAATATTGCGCTTGCATACGTCTCATCCCTACAGACGGGAAGTGCTCATATATCCATCCCTGCAACAATGTCGCATAACCAGCTAGTTGCTTAGTGTTTGCATAACTACAGTCTCCTAGCTGCTCATACATGTGAGTTAATGCAGCTGCCGCCCAAGAAAATTCCCCGGTCACCCTCAAATCGACAAAAAATCTGAGATAAAACACATTAACTGATGTAGCACTCTTGTCAGCAAAGATAGTACAACCGGCAAGATGCAGTAAGTAAGTTCTGGCAGCCACAGTCCATTGCCTCTTTGAGCATGCGTCTTCATACAAATCTCTCAACCAACTTAGGTGGACATGGGCTCCCTGACAGTGTCTTGTTTCTTCATATGCAACTCCACGATCAACACGGAGGGCTACTACCAATAAATCATTCGATGCATCTGCAAAATTTACCGACGATGGGTAAATGCAACAAATTTGACACATCATCAAGAGTGATGGTCATCTCCCCAACCGGTAAATCAAAACTATTTGTCTCTGCATGCCACCTCTCTACAAAAGCACACAGCAGTCCTCGATCTAAATTCTCGTAACTAGCATGAAGTAGACCACTTAAGCCAGACATTTCTACAGCAGCCCGTATGCACTCATGAGATGCTCCTAATTTATTTATCTTCCTCCCATGAGAAACAACCTTCAACTCACCACGATCCTTCAACAAATGAACATATATCATCAAAAAATACCTATATACCACAGACAATAAATTAAAGTTCATTACTTACCAAACCATCCCATAATTGTTTGGCAACATGAACTTCATAATTAATGAGTAAGGACTTATCCACTGGTCCTCCTGGATAGCCTTCATCGTCATCAATTTGAACTTCTTCATCTTCAATGTAATCTTCAAAGTCTTCGTTTGGAACTGAAGTACTAGGACCACCCCGTCTTCTTCTAACCGATGTAGTTGGTCGACATGGTCCGAATTAGAAAGGCCTCCACCTCTTGTCCTCACCATCTGACTATTCAGAAAAATAACATCCAATCAAAAATTACAATGGAACAAACATACTATAAAAGAACTAATTAAATATACCATATAAAACAACACATCAATGAAGTATGTTCACATGTATATTCCGCACAGAAATATCCAGAATCTATTCAGACTCTTCTGGATGAAACCATCTGCAGCCCACCCCAACCTTCCGCATCCAAATATCCAGAAGTCATTTCAACACTTCCGGATGAATAAATCTGCAGATCAGATCCGCACACCAATTCCCGCACATGCAAATCTGTAAGTCAAAAATGACTTCCGGATGAAACCATCCGCAGCCCACCCCAACAAGCTTCCGCATCCAAATATCCGGAAGTCATTTTTGTTGAAGCTGAAGGAAGCTTCTTCCCAACCTTGGCTTAAAGTGTGTTTGATGAAGAAAATTGCTTTGGTGCTTTATAGTTTGAAATAGGTCTTAAGTGAATTTTGTTTTTAGGCTTAGGATGTTATAAAGTTGCCTTTGGTCATAGGTTGAAAATAATGAGATCGGTCATCAGTGGAAAATAATGAGATCGGTCATCGGTGAAAAATAATGAGATCGGTCATCGGTGGAAAATAATGAGATCGGTCATCGGTGGACAATAATGAGATCAGTCATCGGTCGTCTGGATAATCTGTTGCCAAAACAAGCTTAGATCAAGCACTTAGAGTTGTTAAAAGCTTTTCAAAATGATTTTATAAGTGTCCTATATTCTGGACAAAAATAAATCTGTTTTCTGTAAAATAAATAGATTTATTTTTTTTGGTTCTGTTATGGTTATTAACTGTTTTTCAACTATTTTTTGAAAGGTGGTTATAGACTGGTTTTCTTTATAAATAGTGGTATTTTTCTCTTTTGAAAAGGAACACAGATTACATAGTTTTCAAGTGAGCAGAAAATTATTTTACAGCAGATCACAATATTAGATCACAGTTTTTTTTGTAAAATCTTTTCACAAAGTTTTTCAAGTGCTTGGTTCTTGGCTACTTTGATCAAAGGCAAGGTGCTGTCATTGGTAGTCTGCGTCTGCCAATCTGAGTCACTGTTTCTGGGTTTCTGAACCCTCTGTTCAGGTGTTTCTATTCCATATTCTTTTTGTGTGTAAAGGTGTTTGGTGTAATACTCTTCTTGATAGGGTTTCTTGAAGAGTAAGTAGAGCTGAAATAGAGTTTTTCAGCTTGGTATACCTTGTTCTTGTAGAGTTCAAGAACTGTAAGGTGTTGTAACTGGTTTGAATATTGTTTAGTGGATTCTGCCTTGGTGTAAGGCAAACTGGATGTAGCTCTTGATGAGTGAACCAGTATAATCTGTGTGTGCATCTTTCTTCTCAAACTTTGCTCTATTTCTGCATAACTGTATAATTCACCAGAAAATAAATCTGTTAAAATAAAAATGAATATGTTCTCTTTCTGAGCGTGTTCATATTGTTCTTGGTCGTGTTGTTATCAAAGGACTTAAAACTGTTCTGAATCATTGATTGATTAATCTCAAGTCTCATATGATCCTGTTTTCCTTTTGTTTGTGCAACAAGCAATAAAAATAAATATATTCTTTTCTAAATCAATCTGTTCTTTTTCTGTGAATAACTGAAAACAGCTTTTATTTGCGAAAGTTTTTAAGCTCAATTCACCCCCCTTCTTGAACTTAGGCATTAATAAACCCAACAATTTCAACACTTCCGGATGAAAAAATCCGCAGATCAAATCCGCACACCAATTCCCGCACATGCAAATTTGTAAGTCAAGAATGACTTTCGCATCACAAAATCCGCAACACACACGCATACTAACCTTCTCTTCTCCGCTGCCTTCGTTCACTGTCCAACTCCGTCGCGATGCCCTCCAACCTTCGCGCAACTGCCTTCGTCTTTGTTGAACCGTCCTTCAACTCAAGAACACGCCGCCGGAGCAATGCCAACCAACGACCACAATGCCACCGCTGCTACCAGAAATGTTGTTCGGTGTGTAAGGAACCCAGAAACACAGAATAGGGTGTGTGATTGGGTGCATAAATGAGTAAATCCTATTTTCATTTTTAATCAGGGCATTTTGGTACTTTCACTACTCAAATTGGGTGCAGGTCCAATTTGATTGGGTGTAGGGAGAATCTGCCTTATATTTTTCACTCATTTCCTATATGCATTATTCAAGTGCTTCATTTTTATTTTTTTTATGAATTGTCTCTTGTTTTGCATTTTTTCATCATATAAGACATTGAGTGAATTCGTTTTTTTCATTTAACTCTTTAATAATTATTAAAGTCTTTTTCTTGTTCATTATTAAGTTTTTTTTCAAAGATAATTTAATTTAATTTCAGTAATATTTTTTATTATTTTTAGCAAATCATTTAAATTACTGTGTAATTGTATTTGTAAGTTCATTTTTAATTCTTTTAGTTTTTTAGTATACACTCAAGATTAGGAAGTTGTATAATGGTCATTTTTTATTTCTTGTCCTAGCATATATTAGATTGGGGGCATCATACTACAAAAATTCCAGTAATTACTCTATTAATGAAAATGTATCTTCCCATAAATATAAAAAATAGATTAACTAACACTATATAAGACCTTATTCACATTATTCATTTATGATAGAAGTGATCACAACCATAATGATCAAAGGAAAAATAAGGGTGATTATGGTAAAATGAATATGAATAAGAGTCTTTGAATCCTTGAAAGGATAAGATATATACATTGAATTTAGCTTAGGATCTTCATACTTCTTATTTGTTAGATCAATTATACATAGTATCATTTATTTCTAAAATAGATATGAGTTTGAAATATCATGAGATTCTGGTGAAAGCTGAAGATCCTTATAAGATCTTCAAATTTAAATATAGTTGTTCTAAGGAAGTGGTGTGCCCTTCAGTGTGATGAATGCTCCAACTCTATTTTTGAATTGCATTAAACAAATTATTTTTCATCCATTCTTGAACAAGTTTGTTGTTTTCTACATAGATGACATCATTGTCTATTTCTATACTCATGAGGAACACCTTAAAATAATTTTGGGTATACCGAGAGAAAAACAACGTTATACCAAAATATCTAATGGTTAAGGTGAAATTTCTAAGACATTTGATATCAAATGAAGAATTTTAGTTGATTCCTCAAAGATGGAAGTAGTGATATAATACTCACAATGATCAACCTTTTATTTTGGACAAATAGGTGCGAACAAAGCTTTCTAGAGTTGAAGTATCGATTAACCAATTTCTTAATCTTAGTGATTCTTAACATAGGAAAACCTTTTAAGATTTACTATGATGCATCACACTATTGATGCAAAAAAAAAAGGTGGTAGTTTGTGCTTTAAGATGATTGGAAGTTAACAAGAGAAGTTTCTTCCTTGTGACTTAGAGTTAGAAATTATGGTGTTTACCTTTAAGATCTTGATGTATTATCTTCATGGCGCTAAGTTTGAAGTGTTTGATGACCATAAAAGTTTTATCAAGAAGAGTTAAACACAGGCATAAAAGATTAATAAAATTAATGAATGATTATGATTTTTACTTATCATCTCCAAATAGATGATCAATCTTATAAAACAATCTAATTTTTAGAAGATTCGTTGAAAAATTGTGTATTGAATTATTTATGGAATTGGAATGAAGTTTTTACTCTAATAAATTTTACTTACGACAACATTTTTCATATTAGTGTTTTTGTGTCTCAATAGAAAAAAATGTAAAACTTAAAAAGATAACATTTTGTTAAGATCTACGTTGTTCGGACATATACTACCATAAGATAAATATAAAATAGGTGAAGACAATCGTAAATTGATAAAAATTTTATACAAATTAAAAAGTGTGTTTTTTTTACTTTATATATAATAATTATGCGTTTTTCAAAGTTACACATTTTAGAATTGTTAAAAATACAATTAGATAAAGAAAATTAACTCTAAAATTTATTGAGAAGTATCAGATAAAACACATTAGTCCAATAACTTATGATTTAGTTATATCACCATTTATTTAGAATATTTTGATTTTATTTATTATATTTATGTTTTTATATTAGATATACTAATTTTATACCAACTCTACATCTAATATTTAAATCAATTATCATCCTACTAAACTAAATCTTCTTTAATCAAAAACCAAAATCAATTTAAATTGCTAAATTAATTCAAATCATTAAACATCTTTTTATCTAATAATCTTAATCACGCCTTCAATTGAGAGTTAAAGAACAAAAAATATATTTTTTTCTTTTTCTTATTATCGAGAAACCATTATTTCTTTACTGTATTTACATAAATATAAAATTATATATAACTTGCGAGAGAAGAAATACATAGAGTTTGTAAAGGAAACGGAAAGTCCTTAAACGTGCTTGTACCTTTCTCACGTTACTTGGCCACCACGTGAAGTCCTTCGTAGAAATCAATTTGAAAGATCATAATAACTTATTATTATTATTATTATTATTATTTTTATTTTAACTCGTGATAGCAAAGCATTGTATTTTAAATATAAATATTATTTTTAATATATTTTAATTATATATTTTTTAACTAAATTAACTCAACAAACTATATTTGTAAACGAATAATTATGAGAATTATTAAAAAAAATTACACATTCATAAATAAAAGTGGTAAATTCTGATAACTGTTGAATTTAAGTTTTCTAATTGTAAGTTTAGAATTATTATCTTAGAGAGTGCTTTATTTAATACTTAGCTTGAGAATTCATTTATAGTCAATGGGTTACAAAAATAATAGGAAATTACCGGTTGATAAATCAAAAGTGATTGTTTTACATTTTAAAACCTAATTATTATTGTTTTTCAAATTTATCATCAAAAGTTTACGAATTTTATTATCAAATTTTTCCTCATATACTATAAAAAAAATTTAATTTTTACATATTTTATTGATTTTTTAAATTTTTAATAGATGTTAAATATGAGTTTGATTTGAAATTTTATATTATAATTGAAATGAGGTGAAATATCTCATTTTATTTTATTTATTTTTTATTGATAAAAAAATATATCTATATATTAAATATTAAATATTCATATAAAATTTATATGTAAGCATATGAATAATTTTGCTTTTTTTATATATATATACAGTAAAAAAGAAAATAATACCTCTTTTTTTCATTAATTTAGGAAATAGAAAAAAAAAGAGTAGAATTTGTTAAATGAATGAATATATAAAGTGATAGCATTAAAAGTAAAAGAAGTCAAAAATGGTAGATAATAATTCTCGTGTGATCTTTCGTGGCACCTAACGTTGTCTCTGTCAAGTGCGCACATGGTGGGAATAGATGCAGTTCAATCAGAAATCACATGCATTGAAGCTGTTGGTGCTTTCGCTGCTTTGTGACCACAAGATGAGATCATACGGTTCAGATTACTGTTGTGAATCTAATTATGATTTCCTTTTATTTGGATAAAGTTTTATAAAAAAATAAAATAAAAACAGGTTTTCTAAAATCAATTTGTAGAAATTATTTCATTAATTTTCTGAAATATTATTTTCAGAAATTAGCACTACTTTAGATAAGATTTACATTGAAATGATGTACACGATTTATTCATAAGTTTTTTTAAGAGAATTTAGAAAAGTAAAAATATATTTGAATAAAAGATAAGTGGTGTGATGAAAATGGACGATGATTGTTGATCGCGAAAAAGCGCGTTGTGGTGCGGTGCAGGCAATCCAGATTCGGAAATCCTTTGGTCCAAACACGGTGTTGACCACATCACAATAATGTTTATCCACTCCTCTTTTCTCTTCCTATATAAGGCATTAGGTTGTGTTGAAGAAAACTCATAGCAAGATCTTCTTCATTTCAATGGAGATTCGTGGTGATCTACCTGCAACTTACAAGTGCAGAAACTGCCAAATTCCTATTGGTTATCGTAGTGAACTTCTTTCCAAAAACTATATGGTAATATTGTTCTTCAAACTCAATTTTTTATTTTTTACTTTTCTTCATCACTCTGTTTCTGACTTTGGATATGGTTATAGATGAACAAAAATACCTTAAACTAAGAACTTTCTCTTTCTTTTTTTTCTTTTCCAAAATTGCAGAGTACTTCTATTTTGCTTTCTCATTTTTTTCTTCATTCTTTTTGCATACCTTTTACAAATTACAAAGGCTGAGCTCAAAATTGGTATGCTGCAAGTTGAACTTAGATTTTAGATTAAAGCATGAGATTTTTTCACTTTTTGTAACTATTGGTTGAATTCTATACTTAAAATGAATCAAATGATGGTATATTTATGGCTATGGAGGACACCAACCCTACATGTACATATCCTTTAAGTAAAGTTGTCATTTTTATTCACAGGATGGCTCTTTTCTGTGTAATGGGGTAGCAATGTTTGCTTTCAAAAGAGAAAAAAAAGCACTTTTGCACATATTAGTTTAATAATTTTAATTCTTTTAGATGAAAGTTTTAGTGCCCAAAAAGAGTTTTTTCTTTCTTTCTTTTAGTTGACTACCCCAAAAATTAAATTATATCGAATATGAAATTTTTTTATACTTTTTTTGTAATAAATCCAGGAAAATGTTTGTGGAGACGACAGGCTAGAGAGGAAAGAAACAAAATAAACAAAAATGAATGTAGATATCTTACATGATAAAATGTAATTTTTTTCCCACAAATAATACATTTTTCTAAAAGAAACTTGAAGTGGATTTAGGGAAACTTTACTTACCCAAATAACATATATCACGGTTTAGGGTTTACAAATTTTCAATTGCAAATTTTTTTAATTTTCTCTACCTTTCACCTAGAAAACACTAAAAATCCCCTACTTTTTGGAATCGGATGAAATTTTAAATGTCAAAAACCATGTAATTTTTTTTTCTTTTTTTACTTTCTCAAACCGAATTTTGATGGGATTTTAGACATCAAAAAACCCATAATAAAGATGTAAAAAAAACCGAATTTTGATGAAACTTTAGATGTCAAAAACCTAAAAGGAAGATGAGAATGTGACTTTATAAAAATCGAATTTTTGTCATAAATAGTGATAGATGTTATTTGGAGGAATAAAGTTTGTGAGAATTTTTTTTGAAATGTATAATTTTATGGAATTTTGTTATGAAGAAAATTAGCAATTTTTCCCTAAAAGCATTTATGAAAGAGATGAGGTAATGTTTGAAGGGTTGGACATATCTAAAAAGTGAATCCCTTTGGGTATTCAGGGAAAAACAGGGCAAGCCTTTATGTTCTCTCATGCGAGGAACATTGTGTTTGGGCAAAAGGAAGAGAAAAGTCTGATAACTGGTGTGTACACCATTGCTGCCATCTTTTGCAGCAACTGTGGTGAGGAGTTAGGTTGGAAGTACCTTCAAGCTTCTGAGGCAAGACAGAAGTTCAAGGAAGGCAAATTTGTCATGGAACGCTCAAAGATTTCCAAACACTTCTAGCTTCTATCTTGCAACCATTAGCTTCTTTCAATCAACTTTTCAATAAACACTTTTAAGAAAAGAACAAACTTTAAGACCATGTTTGGAATCCTGCAATGAAAAGAAGTAGTGGAAGATGAAAACTGGTTTGGTTATGATGAAAAATTAGTTTATGTGAGTTTCATGAATACTATATCTTTTTCTCTCATATGTGAAGAGATGAAAAAAACTACTTTATTATCCTTTGGATTTTATGTGCAATTAGTAATTGTTTAGAAATCACACTCATCTATACTGATATATAATTTATTTGGGTTTTATCATAATTGGTTAAATTAATTTAAATTAAAAAAAAGATAAAAATAATTTAAGAGTAAACTATTATATTTAAAAAGGATTGTTTTTCTTTTTTTCCTTTAAAATCATTTTATCTATTTAATTCCACTTTAATAAAAAAATTTGCTCCATTATTTTATTTCCCTCTTTCTTTTTTAATCAAACAAAGGCTAAGCTTCAATTTTACCTTTGATTTTAGACATGCTTCTAAAGTAAGGGAGAAGATATATATTTCCCTATATGACTCTAAAATGTAGTAAACGTGGTTACTTGGTGTCAAATAACATTTCCTTCAAAATAAATAATATTATAAGATAATACACAATTTTATATTTTCCTAAGTTAAAATAAAATAATTTTCCACAAATGTAAATGTTAAATATTTTAAGGAGGTGTGGAAAATGAATATAAACTTACATAGACTATCCATAAATGTTTTAATATTATGTGCAAAAAAATTTCAATTTGTCCAAGGAAAAGTGAAACAAGTGTTGTTGAAGTCATATTCAACCACATTAGTGACAATATAACATTTTCAACATATAAAAGTGGATTTAAGATACACAAACTTGCATGAACACCATTTATTGCACCTATATATAAGTAATATCTAGAATTCCTCTTAATCTAGTAAAAATATATGGATCAATATGCTATATAAAAAATAAATTGACTTTTGAATTCTCACATTCTAATTTGATTTTAACTTGTACTTCCTTCACATTAGTATATCACATAATCTTAAAAAAATATTCAATTATTTTAATTATTTGATGAACATTTAAAATTTTAGTTCGCCGATATATATATATATATATATATATATATATATATATAATATAAATATAAATGAAGTAATTTACCACATTAGTTACAATTCACATTAGCCTTTTTTTTTTTAACTTCATAATCGTAACTCAACTTTAAAAGAATCATTTGATAATAATAAAGAGAGTTGTTAGTAATTAAAGACATAAAATATAAATAATAAAACCAAAATTTGTAACACAATAGATTAAAATGAGTTATTGGAATTAAAAAAAATATTTCAAACATAATCAAGATAGAAAATAACTAATATTGACAATCAAGATTCATAAACACAATCAAATCTCATAACATATGAGTAAAGTTTATAACATAACTAAGTTATATAGCATAATCAAAATGTATGAAAAGCCAAAATTCATAACACAAGTTATCTGATTTGTAGTGTAGGTTCTTATAAAGCATCAAAGATATCATGTGGGACTTTGAATTTATTTAACTTTCACTTCTGGGATATCAATTATACTCTACATAATTCTACAAAATAATATTTAATATCTTATTACATGCAAACTCATTTTTTATTATACAATAAACATGTTAATTAAATAAATTTTATTTTGAATCTCATTGTCTCACAAAGCCCTAACAACCTAATCAATATAGCTCATTATAACAATGCATCTATTGGTCTTCCATGAATTTATTTTCTCATGCACCACTCCTTATACACATGCATCCTTTATGCGCACATTATCATCATCTCACATTAGAGGGTTCACCAGATTGATTAAGTTCAAGATATTTGAAAACTTGAAGATATTTTTATGATAAAAAACCTTTATTGTGTGCTACAAGTTTACTTATTGAACAAGTGTGAATCATACATATAGGAAAACTTTTAATTCAACTCTAAGTATCATGAATCATTACAATCTTACCAAATCTTTAAGAGTTTTCAAAAATATTTTGAAAAGGCTTTATGAACAATTTAAATGATAATCTCTTTTAATAATCAAGAATCATATGTTGGATAATCGATTATGGTTTGATCAACACATGCTTTCAAAATCTTGCACTCGTTGATAATTGTTTATGTAAACATTTGCTTATGTATTGTTAGTCAATTAATCTTTTAGATAACTGATTTTGATTTTAGTTTGATTAAAATATTTTGAATTAGCTTGTGGTGATAACCAATTAAATTTTAACATAATTGATTATCCTTTATTTTTTCCTACACAGATAATCAATTAGGTAAATGAATAAAACAATTATATCGTTTCAGTTGTGTTTCTAGAAATAATTTAGAACAACATAATTAATTAATACTTAACATAATCAATTATGTCATATTTGAAATAGTTTTTATACAACATGTTCGAAGTTTTCTTGGATCATTATCGATTGCTTTCATAAATATTATTTAAACACATTTCTTGTATGCTTCAATAAGCTCTAATTGCTATAAAAGTGTCATTCTTGCTAGAAGCTCTAAATTAAGATTGTTTTGGTGAAGAATTTGCTTACTTACTTTTTTAATAAAGTCTTTAAGATAATTCACAAAATCAAGTGATATATTTTCTACTTTATTGTGATTTCTGTAATATATCTTCTTGGTGTATTGTTTGCAGACTATACATGTATTTATTGGTAATTGTCTTAACTCTTGTTTAAGGGATTCTAGATATATTATCTTGAGTGTGATTACATGTTTTGCATGTATAGTGTGGTTGTAATATAGACATTTCAAGACAGTGGAAACAATCATTCTAAGGTTAGTTTGATTGATATTGAATGTATAATTGGTTGATTCAAACTAGTCTAAAAATCTCTTTTACAATCTCTCTCTCAAAGAAGACAAAAAAAGGTTGCATAGTAAAAGAGAAAATGCATTAAGGAATGGGATGATAAGAACATGTCACCTTTGAATTCTAAAGGATAAGGACATGGAGGATTCATCACTTGCATAAGCTATCCAAAATAAAAATCAATACAAGAGTAAAACACTATCAAAATAATCAAAATTGTCTCACAAAATGAATTTGCATTTAATCATTAAGGTGTATTTAAATGAGAAGCTTGACACCTTATTTATAGAAGCATGGTTTGGCCAAGAAAGAAAGTAGTTGGTTCAAGACACAAGAAAAGGAATCCTAAGTATTAACATAAAAGCAATAATGACACTTTTGTATGAAAAGAAGTCTAATTAAGTCAATGGTTACATGTCTCACTAATCATATGTCTAATACAAAGTTAATTCCTTAATCTTGATTATCACACAGATGACACTTGATTTATGGAGAGGAATATGAGATGAGTCATGTGGGTATCCCTTGATTTAAGGAAGAAATATGTAAAGTAGTTACAACCTTCCCATGCGCTTGAAATTGATATGTGTAAGTAGTTACAAAAGCACATGACCTTTAAAGTGATATGTGGAATGTAGAACCTCTTCATGTATCTCTAGAACTCTTCAATGGACATCTCATACGTGCCTCTTAGGATTATAAAATATTGTTTGATTCTCTTATAATATTTTATAATCTAAAAGATTCACAAATTTATATGTCTCTTTATTTCTTCTTCCATCTCTTTTAGTTCTTGTGAATATTCATTAATATCTTTTTTTATTTTTTTTTTCTTCATTTTCTTTTCTAGCCATGCTGCTTGTATTTATTCTTGATCTTTATTGTTGTTTTTTTTTCCTGCAATCTCTCGTACAAATGGAAGTCATGGGTCTCTAACACTCGTTAGTGTAAGAGACACTCGTTGTTGTAGCTATATTTGTTCAAAGAAAAATAAAAAGTAATAAAATATAAAATAAAAATACATTTTGAATTGGGTAATCTAAAATACACTTTTAGATTATGTGATAAGACTTTCAAATTAGATATTTATAACATAACATTTAATTATTTTAGATTAATTGATTCATGATATTATCCGAATTAAACAATCCAAAAATATTATTAATCAATTATTCTAAAATGTACCTCACAAACTAAAAATAATAAAATAAAAGAAGAAACATACCTTAATAGAAAATGTTGGTGGCACAAATAAGCAACAATGCTAACTGCAACACAAAAACCCAAGATTGCAACAATAAAGTATAATGATCTGTAAATGCTTGGAGTGTATAAAGATGTATGTAAACTATATATGAAAATAAACATTTTTAATTAACTTTCACTACATCTATTGAAATATATGAAGAAAATATAAGAGTGAAGCCATTATCCATGGATTAAACCCATTAGTTTATGGATTGCATGCATTGGGTTAACAAAATCCACATATAAAAATTTGTACAAAATTAAAGATTCCTACTTGCCACAATCAAACAAAATTATGCATATGTTGATTTATAAAGTCAAATTTAAGGTATTTCTTTTGACACCTAAATATTTCTTGGACTACCATGTAAAACCTCTTTATATTAGACAAAACCCTCACTAGCTGATGTAGAAAGATTGAGAAATCTAAAACAAATGGAAGGAAAGAAAGAACTTCAAGAAGAATGAGAGAACTTCTTTATTGATTATAGAAACTAAAGTATTCCAATAAACATCAAAGTTGTATATCTAAGAGCCATAGACTTCTTCCATCCATGGAGAAGATGGAGAAGAATGTGCCACTTCATGACAGACAAGAACTGTAATAAACTAGAGATACAAGAAAAACAAATAAAACAAAAAGATATAGAAATTAAATATTTCATAAATCGATCATCTTTTGCTTGTTAAAAGTAACAAAGATAAACATTTAATCAATTATAAATACTAAATAATAAATTATATCAAGCATTCTAATAGTAGATATTAATGCATATTTAATCTATTATCAATATATATTAATCAATTAAATTGAACATTTTGGATTTGGTGAAAGAAATTTTGAAAGATTAAAAAACATTTTTATTTTTTTGGTAAATTCTCTATGCACCTCCATACCTTCTCCCTACACCTCCATAATTTTTTAATTCCAACCGTTCATTTTTTGTTTGCTTATTTTTTTATCATTTTTTTTGTTTATACTGGATTTTAAAATCTGAAACACTCCTTTACTATAATATGTATTATGGATTGTACAATCCAAAAACTATTTTTAGATTCAGAAATATATTTCAGATTGTATAATCTAGAATATATATTATAGTAAGAAGGTGTTACGGATTGTACAATCTGAAATATATTTCTTGATCTGGAAATACCTTCCAAGTTTATAATTTTTTTTAAAGAAAAAAATATTTTGGATTATAGAATCGAAAGATATTTCCATATTTAAAAATACCTTACGAGTTCTACATATTTAAATAGAAAAAAATATATTTTAAGATTATATAATTCTAAATATTTTTTTTTAAAGATAAGTCTTTTTATCTGGAAGTGTGGGAGAAGCTATGAAGATGAAAAAATGAAATTTGTTTTAACTTGATTCAAAAACCAGAAGCATGTTTGACCCTTAATAGTATATTATATCTAGAGGAATAATGTTAATGTTAATGATGCATAAACAAACGAGTTAAGCATTAATGTAGAAATAACTTGATAACTAAATAAAAATTTAAAGATATATTAGAATCAATTTAAAAGTCAACTTAATAATAAAGATAAAATAAAATAAATATTTTTTTAAGAATTTAACCAAAATTTTATAATTTATCAAATATTAAACTTAAAAACAATAATTGTTGGGTACTCAAAATAAAAATTAAACATATATTATAAATTTAAAATTTATTTAAACTATTTAATAAAAAATACAATATTAGATTCAATATCGGCAAAAAACTTATAAAGACTAAATTTCACATTCAACTTTAATAAAAAAATGTCAATTCAAAAGATTTATAATATTAACAACCGTCACACAATGGAAAAAGGTATTAAACTTCAAAAGTAAGAAACAAAATTAAGAAAAATTAAGGGCAAAAAGGATAATTTTTAACGATAAAAATCACCACATTAGAAAAAGAATTTGTGTCACTACCACTTTCCCCTTGTGCTGGCCAAAAGAACATTTTTACGTGGCTTTTTGTTTGTGGCGCAGGAACAAGACTAAGTGCTGACACAGCCTCATACCCTCTTATCTTCTCTTCTCTTCCCACCAACAAATCATAAAAACACTGTCCAATTCCAATTCCACAAACACAAGCGAAGAATGGAGTTCAGTTTCGACGAGAAAGACTTCGTATCGTGCTGTGGAAGCACCAAATTCGCCAAGGACATGGTTTTGGCCTCTCCTTTCAGTTCGTTGCAGCACGCTGTTTCTGTCGCGAGGGACGTTTGGTTCAACAGCGTTGATGTCAACGGTTGGCTTCAGGCCTTCTCTGCACACCCTCAGATCGGGCATACCCACTCTCCATCTGTTGCCTCTGAAGCCAGCGCTCAGTTCAGTACTTGAATTCATCACTTTTTTATCATCTGGGTCACTCTCCCTTTTGTGTTTGGTGTGAAAGATTTGAGTTTTGAGTGCAGAGGGTGTGTTTTTGTCTTTGTGGGTTTGTTGTTCTTTGAGTCTTCAGTTGGGATTTGTCAGTTCAAGTTCGGTGATTGATCCCTTCCGATCATAAATTTAGCATGATTTTTGAAGTGGTTAATGTAAAAGTTAGAGAATTTTTAATACATGATAGTTGGGGGATATAGAGTATTTACTCTCTTTTTTAATCACTTGGGTGGTTCTCTATTTTGTGTATTGATATTAAACTAAGAGTACACAGTCTATGAACTGACATGACGGAGATTTTACTTTATCATTCAGATATAAATCATCATGTATGGTTAATTCTTGACTTTTATGCTATCTTCAAAATTCCACACTTCTATGATTTCTGATTGATGGATATTGTGGAAATTCATACTTACCATAGGAATTAAATTAAACTCATGAAACTAATGAATTATGTATGATTGTGCTTTTCTCTTTGAGTGGCTGAATGTGTTCTAGGAAATGGATTCCCTGCAGTCACGACTTCAGGTTGGAATGTTGGATGAATATTGGAGATGCATATTTTAGAGTCTGATCTACTGAGATAAAATATGAGGCGACCAATGCTCATCCAAAAGTTGTAATTGTGTGATAGTGTGAATGTGCTAAATCCCTGACTACAAGAAATCTGGGTCTGGGATTTTAAGTTTGGTGTGGAGTTGTCAGTTCAGTTCAGTCATTCCTGCTATTCTGTTCCTGTTTGGTTGCGTTCTGTTTTGTGTTTTGATATGAAGCAAATGAAATTAGATGCAAAAGGAAGTGTTTTAAACTTTTCATGGTGGGGCGTGAGTTTTTAAGTTAGTTATGGAGTTTGTGAGTTCAGTTATTCATTCCTCCAATTTTGTTTCTCTTTTTAACCATCTGCGTTGCTTTCTCTCCATTTTACAATGATGTGAGAAACATAAGTGAATGTTGTGATTGTGGCTTCAGCTGTGATTTATGCAAATGAAAAGGGTAAAGAAATGTATCTCCTATTTGCTTGTTAGGAATAATAAGGAACTGTTTTTGGCAGGTGGAGTAAGGGAGAGCAATCAACTGCTTTATCTACTGCAACTGGTTCTAGCTTACAGGTTTGCTTGCTGCTGCTACTCAAAACATTACTAATACTTTAGTGCTTTTTGTTGTAATACGAAATATATGGTTGGAACCTGATTGATCTATGGGTCTGGTATCATAATACTGAACATACCATGTGTAAGATATTGAAATGAAATGCACCTTCTGTCAAAGAGTTTTAATTTCTTAGCTAATATTTCACACGGTTGGCATTGTTCATTGTGGAACCTGCATCGTGGTTTACTATTCCTTTTATTATTATTGTAGTGGAAATTAGGTATCATTAACAAACACTGGGCTTTGGATGTGGCTGCAAAAATATGGTTAGAGGGGGACCTCAACTGAAATGTTAACTGTTGATAAATGGAAGTTAATTATCTGTACATGGTCCATTTTTCAGGTACTATCTGAATGGAATGCTCGGTATAGGGAAAAGTTTGGGTTTGTTTTTCTCATTTGTGCATCTGGGAGAACCACTGATGAGATACTTGCTGAGCTGAAGGTAAATTTGAATATAAAGTTTAGTGTTGGCAACATTTATTTACTTAACTTCTATTCTTGATTAATGTCTATTTGGGTGAATTTTTGTTGATCTATTATGTTATGAACATAAATTTGTTTCTTATTAAAAGTATAAACTATGGATTAATTACTTTTAGAATGTTGAACTTGTATCTGAGCATGGTAGAGCTTGAGTGCTTCTTCTTCAAAGGGTGGGGAACATTCCTTCATTTGGGTTTTTCGCCTCCTTTGTTGTCTCCTATGTGCAAAATTCAATCACTGTAATTTCCTACATTGGTTAAGAACCCAAATTATTATGAAATTTTCACCAGCAAAAGAATTTGAGTGATAAAGGCAAATGTTGATATAAGACTTTTCATTTAAATTTAAGTTAATTTATTTTACACTGTGCAGAGACGATATACAAACAGGCCAATTGTTGAATTTGAGATTGCTGCTCAGGAGCAAATGAAAATTACAGAACTACGCCTTGCAAAGCTCTTTTCGAGTAGAGAAGACATTTCTTCTAAAACTGGCAAGTATTCCACTGCTAAGAAGGCAGAAGGTACTTCCATATTATTTCCTATTTTATGGTTGATTAAAGTTTAAGAATGCCTTTTGACATTCAAATCTGCTTAGAAAAGATATAACTTTGTGCTCAGTGTTTCCCTGACAACCCTTCAACTATTCAATTTGGTTTTGCTTATTGTATTCATTAAATAAAGTGTAGCATATCATCAACCTTTCATCACGAGTCATGACTTTTCGTCTAGAAGTAGCATGATCAAATATTTGAGTTTTTTCATCCATTCTTTCAATATATTAAAGGTTGAGTTCTACAATATTCAAATCTGAGATACAAGTGATTTAATGTTAACTGTTATCTCGTGTCAGAATCATGTGATTGTGACATAGATGATCTGCTTAAATCCAATTGTAAGTATGTAATAAATGAAAAATCAGCATATGATAAAGCTTGAAATGTAATAGGTGTGTATTATCCCTACTAATTCTGTGTGTAAGATTTATTTTCAAAGAAGGAAAACAAAACTTGTGTGTTTTTTATTATATCTGCTAAGAAGTAGTGTTTGTTTAACCGCATTAGACCAATATAGTCTAACTTGATTGCATTTTTTTTACCAGATTGAATTATCAGTTTGCTGCTACTGGATCTTCTGTTTTCTTAAATTAATTTCCCTTGAACTTTCTTCTTTTAAGTTGCTAATTTTGTGCATATATGAAAAAACAATTTATAAAAACGTGTGTTTGGTGCTGATAAATAATAGACAGGCACCAATTGTGAAAACCCTAACTCATTTTATTAAGTGGTGCTTACGTTACATCATTTGAAATGATCCCTAAACCATAAACCCTCATCTCATCTCCTTAATTTAAAGAAGTATGAAGAAGGAAGTCTGATTACATTTTATTTACTACATATACAGGAAATCATTGATTATTGCATGATCCAATTATTCTCTTCATGTTAGTTGTAACTTCTCACTTCCTGCACCAAACTCTTCCTTGGGAAATTCAAAATGCATACACTGTGATTGGTTGCGAAAAAATTTTTGATTCTGTTTTTTTCATGTAATGTATGCGTTGAAGGACAAAATCTGATTCTAATAAGATATTCCTATAATTATAAATATCCTGATTAAAGAAGAGAGAAAATCCTATAACTATAGTAACTTTCACCTAAGATATTTCTTATATTTTTAGCTGTGATGCATGTGTTATCTGTGGATGGTGTTGGTTACTGAGTGCTTAATGCAACCCTCCTCTTCCTTTATTGTTTATAATATATTTGTGGTATGAATTTTCAAAACTCTCCAACTTCTACATCATGATATTTCCTTGTTTACAACAAGTTAACAATCTTGGTTTCTTATTCTCCCAATGCTAGAAGATCGTATTAGCATAATCAGTAGTCATGTGATTGGTGCTTCAGAGAGTTTATCAGGGAAACCAATTCACCATCCTGCAAGAACCCGCCCTCCCATTACCACTCATGTGTTGGATGTGTCGCGGGGCTCTCCGGCTGCTGGTGTAGAGATACTTCTGGAGGTGTGGAGGGGTGATCAGTCTCGGCCGACATTTGGGGCTTCAGGTGGTGGCAGTTGGGTGTTTCAAGGGTCATCGGAGACGGATCAAGATGGCCGGAGTGGTCAACTGCTGAGCATAGTTGACAATGTGAGTCCAGGAGTATACAGGATAAGTTTCAACACTGGGAAGTACATCCCAAATGGTTTCTTTCCTTATGTCTCTATAGTGTTTGAAATCAAGGATTCACAAAAAATGGAACATTTTCATGTTCCTCTTCTTCTTTCTCCATTCTCATTCAGCACTTACCGTGGAAGCTAGGAATATAGGAATAGTTGCCAAATGAATGCCACAAATTTTTTTGTGGGGTGCCTGGAATGAATCTCTGAAGATTTGATGCAGTGAGCTTGTGTTTGTGCCCATTGAACTTGGTAAAAAAGGTACCAAATTTAGATAGGTAATAAGTTTAGTATTGTTCCGTTAATGCATGTTATGTAAGTTCTTTTGAACTAATAATGGAGACTAGCAATATTTGAGACATGACTTCAATGTTTAAATACCACATTTTATTCAGTCCCATTTTAATGAAATTATATTTAAATTGTCTGCATAATTTGTAACTCAAAACAAGTTACAGTTAAATAAAAAAAATCTTTATTTCAATAATTATTAATCACATGTATCTCTATTATTAGAACCAATAATTCTTATTAGTGATCGACTAAAAAGAGAATAGAGATACATGGAGATTAATAATTATTCAAAATCAAAAGGTCTTAAAGTGAAAATGAAAAAGTAGTGTCAAATTTTTTTGTGCCCATTAATAAAAAAAATTCCTTAATTTTCTCTCATCACATTAAATCTTCTACCAAACAACATAACACTAAATTAAAGTTTTGAATTCTTAATTAATAAATTTTAATTACAAATATCAATTATTGCTTGTTTTGTTTGGTCAAATAACTGCTTATTTAAATAGTTAATTATTATTTAAAATAATTGTTTAATTTATCCCTGATCGATTCTTACGTCAATAAAAAGTTAAATAATTAATTATGGACTAACTCTGTTTTTAAATCATGCAAATAAATTTCTTCTTGACATTGAAAGATATTTAAAATTTTAAAACAATAGGTTACAACTTTGCTTTTGAATGAAAATTGTTAAGACTGTTTTTTAGAAAGAAAAAAAAAACCACTTAAAAGAACATCATACGTAACTTTATTGATTTTAAAGAATAGTATAACAATCTATTCCAAATTGATTAAAATTAAAATTAAATATAAATTGAGAGAATAAATAAATATAAAAAAATCTTTAAGTTCTTTGATCTTTATCTTTATTCTTTTAACTCTTTTATTTATTTATTTTTCATTTCGTAAAGGTCTTTATATCAATTTTTTGTTAAATGCTTCAAGAAAAATTAAATGAAAGCTAATTGTTTTTTCTTTTTCTGTTGGCTATGAGCAAGTGATACACACTATGAGGAGGAATATATATTCTTCTGGTTAGAAAAGAGCTCCCAAGATGGAAGAAAGTGGAAAAAAGTGATTCATTTTACAACTTGAGTTGTGATTCCTCAAGATATGATCATCGAGTTGACAAAAAAATGATGAGAGGGAAATCTACCTAATGAAGATTTTCCGACATTCAAATTAGTAAGATAATAAGAAATTATAAATATATAAGTGAGTATGAGAATTGAGTTAGTACTTCTTATAAAATTGATTTGTATTCATAGGTCTTTTTGGATCTAGCTTTGATGTAAAAGAAATAAGAGATGTTTATAAATATGTCATTCAATCAATTATTACCATATGAATATCTAAGTTATGCATATGATTTGATTGGATTATGTTTGATTTTAATGGATTGAACTTTAATTTAATTGGAATTTTATATTATTATGTGTATCTCCATATATTTCAAATGCGGGTAGGTATATAAGCCCCCCAAGCTTGGAATCTAAAAAGAGGTATAGGTGGATCAATTTGAGGGATGAACAAGTTTGTAGTTTTAACCCATTTGGGTATTTCAAAGATAACCATTGAGGTCAGCGTTTTCACGACTCTCATATGACCGTGTTGGCTTTCTTTTTAGTCAGTATGACATGGGTCATAATAGTGCGTGTTTAAACATTTTCCAATACGCATTAATGAGTACTTTTGGGTTTTGGGGGAGGTAGTTGCTTACCCTTTTGATTTCATTTGTAGGGAATTTGTATAAGAGTTTATTTTCTCTTTCAACATATGTTGTGATAGTATGGGCGAATTTATCATGACTGAAGCTTGCGACCCTAGCTATAAAGTTGATATGAAACCAAGTACCAATAGAGAGGATTTCACTTTTGTGTACGAGTTCTTCTTCAAGGAGCTCGAGATACTCTTTCCTTTTTCTCCTTTTGAGTGTCAAATGTTGACAACCATGAATATGACCCCAAGTCAACTCTATCCCAAAGTTGGACCTTCTTAAAGGTCTTTCAAATACTTTGTCACTACCTCCAAATTTCTCCGACCATAAATAAGTTCATGTATTTTTACTAGTTAAAACATGACTCTGAAGTCGGCTAGGTACCTTTGAATAGTGTCAAACATGGTTCCCCATTTTCCATTTATACTTCTTCCTTCAAGAACTTTAAAAATTGATATTTCAAACTCAAGACTTCTCAAGACTTTAGAAAAATAATATTTTTCTATCCTAACCACACTCCTTAGTTCCCTTGTATTGGTAAATACTTGACAAGTTTAAATCAGAGCTCGAATACCTTCTTAATGCCAAGGATATGATAAATATTGAAATTCTAAAGAACCTTCCAAGGTCCTTAAGCAACAAAGGTCTCCTTAACGTGCCTTTTGCTAAGGATCATATTTCCCTCTTTTTGGGTAAGATTCTTATTTTCAGTTTTTCTTGCATGATATTTTTGTAGTTGACTTATTTTTTATGTTTTATTTTGATTACAAGAAGCTCTGAGCTAAAGCAGGTGCCCCTGCTCTTAAAAGGATTTACTACTTGACTTCCAAAAGCTTTCTAAAAAGAATAAGAATGGCGCATTTGTATTTTTGAGAGCTATATCGCTGCTTCCACCTTATTGTTTGCCTCGATTGCAAACACTCAGGCCCTAACTGCTAGTTCACATGGTCAAGTGCCCTCTCAGGATTCTCCCTAATGTATTCCTCGTTTACCATTGTTGCTCGAGAGTAATACACAATCCTTGCCCAACTTATTGATAAAGAGTAAAGAGGGTCCCTAATCAGAGTTGATCATATGTTAACCTTGACCCTGAACTCTAGCTCCCTATGGCACATAAATATGAAGGGAAATCAAGTAACGGTTGGTAGGAGTAGTGATTTCCATGTTCCTTATGACGCCGAACTCTTAAAGTCGGTGGGATTGACTGGTTGTCTGAATCCAGCTGAGATAATGATGGTGAGGTGCATGACTATCATCATTATTGAAAGGGGGCTACTATTGATAATGTTATATCATTTATCAAGGCTCAAGATTTGGAACGCAAAGTGCAACATCTCTTAAAGGAAAAAACAAAGTGTGATATAACCCTTTCAACCCAATCCTTGGAAATTGCTCAAGAGTTAAGGAAAGATAAAGAAGCTAGAAGTTGAGTTAGGGCTTTGAAAGAGAATCTTGAAGTTGCCAGTGAACTTGAAGAGAAATTAAAAGAAGCTTATGAAAAAGATAATCTCCTTCAAGAGGAGCTTGAGTAAATGCGTCAAAAGGAGGTATATCTTAAAGCTGAAAATGTCAAGCTTCTTGAAGTGAGGTTGGAAGTATCTGTTGCGGGTTTCACGAAGATTATGTGAAAAGCCTTGTATTTTTTTCCTTTCATTAATGCAGGTAAATTTAGTTTAGACCGAAAGCCTTTTTTATGGAAAATTTGTTGATGACTCAAATATGCAATTTTATGTTTTATGTAACATGTATTGACAACTATGTTAATAAATTTTTTTGTGACCGATTTGCATTGTTTGTTATGACTTTCTCGGTGTTTTAATCTCAAATTTTGTTGATGTATATTTGTACAACCTTTTTAGGTTTGTATGGTAGACTTTCTACGCGGTGAACTAAGAGCTATTACCTAACAGAAACTAATGCAGAAAATTTCTTTTACATTTTGAATATATACATATATTTAGATATTGAAAGTCTTAAACTTACCATGGTTCATAATTTTGCAATTATATTGGAATCAAAGTCTTAGATTAGACTATATGTTAATATTTAATAGGATATACTTCCTACAAATCTTTCTAAAGCCATTAATTAATATTTCATGTTATACATCCAATATCAAATTTGATACTTAGCTCTATGTATTCATTAATATTTCATGTTATATATCCATTTGATACTAGCTCTATGTATTAATTAATATTTCAGTTTATACTTGATCTATAATTAAATACCTGGATTAGGAATTGTTATATTTATATGCATAGGGCTTATTTAAGAAATTGATTTGGATATAATTATCTTGTATTTTATTCTTTACTTTTTTTTATTTGGAATTTATACTGATTATACTTAGCATAGGTTGCATATTCAAGAACTAAACCTGAATAGATGTTTCTGTTTCTAGATGAATTTAAATATATTATTTTCAAATACTTGTATACCCTCTCTTAAATAATACACAATATATAATGAGTATGCATATTATAATTATTTTTTATCTCTAGACTCTTTTTATTTATAAAAAATATCGAATAAATAATTTTGAAGAAAATTAATTAGTTATACCTCTTGCATATATTAGTATAATTGACATTTATATTACAAATCGAAAATTTATTATTCTTAAGGATGATTTATATATATATATATATATATAAAAATTTAAGAGTTAATTAGATTGTAAAAAATTTATTGAAGTACACCCACTTATTTTCTTTTAAATGAGTAGTACTAAGAAGTTATATTGGAATATATTCAAAATATTGTTAATATATAAATATTGAATTGTTTTTTCTAAAAGTAAATTAGCAAATTATATTCGAGTGTATTTTAGATTAAGTAGTTACAATTTGTCAGTGTATATACTTTCTAAGAAAATCAATAATGTAATGTGTCTACATCTAATTAGCTTTTTTTTATAATATAAAGTGTAATTTTCTTAAGCTAACAAGAGATTTGTATAATTGGTATTTTTTTGATAATATTTATACAACTATTTCAACAATTCCTCAACTACTGAAACTTTCAATATTCTCAACTAACATGGCCAAATTGGGTGAAACCATGTAACAAGTTTCAAGAAATTGGTGAGCTACCATAAGCTAAACCAGCAAAGAAATTTTGTTAAGAAAACTTGTGGTTTTAAATTTGAAAAATGGAACATTGAAGTGATCTTGATCCACTTTTTTTCTTAGGGTTTCTTTCATTCTCTCCACAGAAGAAAATGGCAAAAGAAGAAAAGAAGAAAGAAGAACTTGAAGTGATCACTGCAATTTACAAAGTTAATCTTCATTGCAAGGAATGTGGAAGCAAGATCAAGAAGCATCTCATGATCACCCAAGGTAATAATTAACATGTTTTAACTTCACACTATTTTTTTTGTTTAAGTTTAAATTAATTTAGTTTCATGAGTTTTTATTTGTCTAAATTTTTACTCTTTTTTTTTCTTTTTAATTTGTCTCTAAAGTTTTTTCAGAAATTGAGAAACATGATATCTTTTTATCTTAATAAAATACTCATGAGGTTTTCTATTTTTTGTCACTTGTTTACATTACTTAAAATTTATCATTCCCATCTCATAATAATTACAATTTAAGGTTTTTTTTTATACAAATTAATAGCAACAATCTTACTAAAATAACTTTTTTAACAAAGTTTTACAGAAATAACTCCACTCACTCAGTGTAAATGCAAATATTAATGTAATCTATTTGGAGAAAATTAGAAAATAATTAATTAATACTTCATTGGAATTAGGAATATTTTAGAAAAGATTATAGCTAGTCATTTTAGAATGGAGAAAATGTATAAAAATAATAGTATATTATACAATAAACAAATTATTAATGTATCGATCTTTAACTTTAAAATTACAATTAAATAAACTGAAACGGAATTTAAAAAAAGAATAAGACCCTATAAAAAGATTGAAAGAGTATCTTCTTGCAAATTCTCCTACAATTCCCTACTTTTTACTTTATAAAGAAATATTAAATGAATAAATGCATTTAATTTCTCAAAAATATAGAAAAAAATTAAAGTATAATGAATTTCCACTAGAAGAGAAGAACAAGAAGAAGAAAAATGAAAATTATATTTTATATATACTGAATAAAATTTAAAAGAGCTTTTTACAAATTCTATTTTCTTCAAATTATTGCATTAATGATATGAGAGATAATAATTTAATTTGATGGTGATTACTGAACAGGGGTGCAGAGTGTGGAAATAGAAATGGAGAAAGGAGAAGTTAGAGCAAAAGGGAAAATAGAGCCTTTGAAAATCTTGAAACTTATAGAGAAGAAAAGCAGGAAAAAGGTTGAATTAATATCACCGAAACTTAAACCTAAGGAGATCACTACTGTGGATAATAAGCCAAAGGAAATCAAAGATGTAAGTTATTCTTTCTTTTATCATGTGTAAACAATTTTTTATTTCATAATAACAAAATTAATAAATTTACAATCAAATAAACATTGACTAAAATAAATAAATATTTTTTTTATATAAAAACTTTTAAGTTAGGTATCATTATGCAACTTGACATCTCAACTGACATGTCAACTAAAATTTTTAAATAAGAAATTTTTTTTTCATAAAATTTAAATACTAGTATTAGTGTTGTTGGCATTTATTTTTAAGAATTAGAGTTTTACCCTAATAATAATATCTGTAGTGAATAATCTTATTAAAATCATCACATATTACTGAGATAAAAAAATTTATATTTAATTTAAAATAAAATATCAACAATATTTATATTGTTTCATGTAAGTATTTTTCTGTTTCGTTTTTGAGAGGAGCATTTCTTTGTGGCTTTTGCTTTTTGCACCTCACCTTTTTTGATATGCACCCATTAATTGGGTGAAATAACCCAGTTGTCCTTATGGGTTTTACATTTTTCTCTCTCTCTTTCCTTGCTCTGCTTTGTTACTGTATTCATTCTCCGTCTGCATCTTTCTCACTGCATCACACAATTATTGCTGTTATTATTGTTGCTGTTGCACCATTATCTCGTAGAAGAAGAAGAGAAGGAGAACATTGTTCTAAAAATTTCCAAAATGAATAATCTAAAAATCATTTTGAAAAAAAGGTAAAAAAATTATTATTTTGAAAATTATGAATGTGCACGAAGAAGAAGCCTTTCTTTGTTGATTGTTATTTATCATTTGGGCTTTGAGCCCATTATTCAGCAAAAGACAAAATGGTAAAATAACATAAAATATTTTGTTAGATTATTACAGTTGCAAAATGATAAACAAGCTATATATTATTACAATTGCAAAATAAATTTAAAATAGTACTAGAATTTTTTATTTTCAATTACGCTTAATTCTTTCATTTTTTTAATAATTTGATGAAAATGAAATTTATAACACAAAAGTTAATTTTTCAAAGTAGTTGTATTATACATATGCGTGCAGGGGTGTTGGCTTAAATTAATTTAATCAACTTGGAAACTAAATTAATTAGGTCCTAAATCCAATTGTAATTTGTTAGGTATTAGGTTGGTGGTTTGCAAACGAGATTTTACCACAATTGGTATGGATTTGGTAAATAGTTCCCTAAATATAACCCTCCACACATTATTTTTCCAATTAGCACTAAACATTTTCACGATGAGAATTTGAATCCTAGAAAACCAAATTTTTATATTTGTTTTGATTTTCATATTATAGTATTTTTATATTCAGGAAATAATGTGGGTAAATAATGTACAAATTTTGAGAATTCTACGATATAAAGAATACTACAACATGAAGACCAAAACAAAGATAAGAAATCGATTTTCTGGAAGTTTTCAAGTGAGAGCTTACCTGTTAGAACTCGAAAAATGTTGAACTATGCCTGAGTGAGACAAAGCTAGAGGAAACTCTGGTGGAGACTCGCAACAATACTGACGTGGAAATCATTCGTTTGATTTGGATATAGGGACAAAAGACTAATCGAACCGTCTAGTAACTGGTTTTCTTTGAAGTTTTCCTCAAGATAGTTGGATTCTGCGGGCGAGTTCTATCTAATAAAGTCAATTATTAGAGACATCAGTGGCGCAACACCCTTGACCTATTCTCAAACTTTAAATAGGTAGGACGAAATTTTCATCATGAACAATTTTTAGTGCTAGTTGAGAAAATAATATGCATAGTTCTATTTAGGAGCCCAATTCGTGCTATTTGTGAAAAAATCTCGTTTAGAAACTCATTCCAAACTGAAGATGTTAAACACTTATTATTTTCATTTGTTTTCTTTTTTCACCAAATACCTACACTTTGCTTTTTTTTTTAATGATTATCATCTAGTTTCTTTCATTACTTAGTTTATTTACATAATTTTAATAACAAAATTATAAGTGGAAGTGTTTCTAAGCATAATATTATATACTTCTATATAGGATGGGGTATGCGTATGGATCTATCTAATTAACCTCGCACCTAAATAAATCCACACTAAAACTAACAACTTGTTCCTACAACCCACATTCTAAACAAATTTAAATTTTTGCTAATTCTATTTGTCTCGTTAAACGAATTAGTCCACACTTGTAAAAATACATTGAATTTTTTTACCATGCATTTGTACAATAACAATTTATTACATAATACATACAATATAAAAAAAGATTGAAATTTAGGAATTTTGATTAGATTAAATTTGGTCATCTACATTACTAATAGCCCATGAAACATGTGAATAAAATTCAACTAACTTAAAGTTGGGTAGATTAGAGTATAAAATGTTTCCATTCAAAATACTAAAAAAAAAAAATGCAAACCCGCATTCATTCACTTCATCTATTTTTGGTCAAATATTCAACTCTGGTTTCTTTTAATCAAAACCTATGGATTACGAATTTACTTATTCTTGTCAAATTGAAATTGATTCAGTTTAAATTTTATAAACATAATTAAAAAAAGCTACATCAATTCATCTTGTTCTTACATGATGATCTTATTCAAAAAAGTTATATTTGTTCATTTCGGATTTAAAAAGGTGGTGTTGTATTTGTAAAAGACAATATAACGTCCAAGTTAGTTGAATGTATTTATGAATAGTAAATGAGAATAAATGTAATGTTTACTAGTCCCATGTTAGTTTATAGGATTTAGATTAGGCTTGTGTGGATGAACCTTGATCAATATAGATAGGGTACTTAATTATGTTTTAGTGACAATATGGGTGATTCAACGTGCTTAATTAGGATTTAGTGATGTTCTTAATTAGATGTCGTGTTAGTTTTCCTATATGTGCTCGACAATGTTTTTCCTGTCCTTGTAAATCTATGTTGTACTTGTTTGTACTCATATGTAATGGTTGATTTCACGTGCCTAGATGTTCTCCCTCCAGGCTAAAAAATTTTTCAATTTGAGAGCTTAATTTTGCAAGAAAATTTTAGTCATTATTTTCTTTGGTCGAAGTATCTTCAGTTCCTTCCCCTAGCCCCCAGGCTTAAGGGGTATGCCTCGAAGAGTCTAGAAAATTTATGGTAGCTAAAACATTTTTATCTCATGATTCGTGTTTAGTGTGATGGTGGTTGTTGGATCCGAATCAATTTGATAGTTGGGGATGGTTGTGTCGCTTGAGTTGCTGCTTTTCACCTATTTATAAATAGGGGTGGGTCATTGTCTTAGGACCACAAGTTTTTTATTACCGATATAGATATGAGTAGTGCAAAGAGTTTGTCTTTCTATTAGGTTAGTGATGTCTTCTTCTTAGTTCTTGGAGGATTCCAATGAGTCTTCGATCGATGTTGAGGGTATAAGTTATATGTCGAGACTGAGTTGTATTGAGTTGATTCCCCAGGTCAAGCGAGAGGTCTCGCCATGGAGTATACTGAGAGTGACCTTCCTCTCCAGTCTAGGTATGAATGGGTAGATTCTCGTGTGACTAAGTACTTTTAAAAGTATATGTGTACTTTTAAAAGTATATGTGATCGTCCATGGTAGGGTCCTTTGTTGTTAGTGGACCCATGCTAAAAAAGGATGTCGAAGTGCCATACGCTCTATAGACTGATGTAGTGTCATTGATAACATATGTCATGACCAAAAGGGGGTTCCATATGACTTTTTTCTATATGTAAGAATATTTGTTTACTGACGTCCATGTTCGCTTCCCTCTCGATGAGTTTACCATGGGCATCCTTTAAGTGTTGAACGTCGTCCCTACTCAGTTACTCCCGAACTCTTTAGCCTCACTACTAGCCTTCTTCAGACTAATATGTGAGATGTTAAACTTATACCCTTATCCTCAAGTCTTTCTTCATTATTATAGTGCTCATTCTTCTGATGCCGGTTGGTTGTCACTTGTAGGCCAACTAGGTACATGTTTATTTTCTCCATACACTTCTTACAAGAATTTTAAGGAGGATTCTTCAAAGTTGTAGTGGGGCCCTCTGGTTGTGAACTTTTCTTTCATGGGGATAAGTTGAGGTTTTTGTTTTATTGGACTCAAAACCCCATATGTTATCATAGTTGGTTAAGGTATATGAAGACCTCAAAAGACAATAAGATTTTTTAGGTTTTGGATAAGTTATCGTGAAGACTACCCATCTGAAATATCCTTTCCATTTACCTTTCCTCCAACGATGGGTGGACCTGATCGATATGTATAGTTTTTTTCCTTGAACTTTTATGATCAGTCTTAACTTTGCTTAATGCTTCATTGATTTTCAGGTGTTCTAGATAACACTGTCCTAAATTCAAGCAGTTCATTCGACAATTCTGCCAACAATGCAATAAGATTGACGAAAAGCCCCCTAGACCATCCCTAACACTAGGACTTATGCTTGTCGTTGACTTGCTTCCTCCCCAACTGATAAAAAAGAGCACAAGAGGAAGGACAAGCCTTCCAGAAAACACTCTTCCCCTCGAGGTCTCCCAAAAGGTCTCGACCATCATCATCAAATGCTAGGACTAGTGCGGTCACACCTCTACTCAGTGGTGTATTGTAGTTAGTTAAAGGACTTGACATATCCCTTACTATGGTTGTGAAGGAGGTTGTGAGCTCGACTTTTGTGCCAGAGTTAGTGGTGGCTTGCATGGAGCTCCAAAGTTGGGCCCTTGTACTAACTCAAGTCATTAGTACCAAAGTGTTCAAAGGTTATGTTACAGAAATGAAGAAATTACAAGAATAATTGGCCAAGTTCACCAACTCTTTGAAGGTGTTTTATTTGGGAGAGATCAATGTGAATCTTCCTAAGCTGTCTTGGTTTTCAAGAGGGATCACACTGAAACTTCATCGGCCAAAATGTATATATCATAATCAACACATAAGGAAGAAAATTTATCTATGATCCATTGTGCCTCGTTAAAAATTTTCCGATAAAAACTCTCCTTAGAAAAAAAGACCAGGTTCGGAAAGAGTACACATAAAACAAAATAATACTATTTAAAATAAATTTTCAAATGTGTGGTGTTCCATGTCTTCGGTATAACTTTACCACAGAGCTTCTCAAGTGGGTATGCTCCTTTGGTCGCTTCACTATGAATCTGAAATGGTCATTCCCAATTGGCTGAGAACTTTCCTTTAGTCTTTGTTGGTTCGCTTCTCATCCTCAAAACAGGATTTCCTTGGTGGAACTTTCTCAATGTTACCTTCAAATTGTATTTTCTTGATGCTCGAACCTTGAAAGCTTCTTTCCTTATCCAAAATTTATCCCTTAATTTTCTGATTAAATCTAAATTGGCAGCAAGACTCTCGTTATTGATGTTCATGTCAAACAACTGTCTTCTTAGTGAAGGTTCTCCTACATTCGTCAGTATCATTGTATTTGTTCCATACATTAGGATTTATGAAGTCTCTTATGTTGCCGATTGGATTGTGCACCAGTATTCCCATAGGACCTCGCGTAGCTCTTCTATGCATTACCCTTTAGCCACACCTAGTATTTTTTCAACTTGATCAAAATGACTTTGCTGACGATCTCAACTTGTCCATTCGTTTAACAGTGCTCAATTGAACTCATGATATGAGACCTTCATAGAAATTAATTAGTCATAGGTCAATAAACTATCGATCATTATTTGGGATGATGATGTGTGGAATGTCATATCGACATACAATGTTGTGTCATACAAAACGTTAGACATTCTTGGTTGAGATAGTGGCAATTGATTCAACTTCAATCCATTTTATGAAGTAGTCTATGGCTATTTGCACTATCTTTTACCAGGAGGAAAATGTCCCACGATATCGATCTCTCACATAGCCAAAGACCATTGTGTAACTCCTCAAGCTTGGAGTATAATGGTGGGATACTACACAAGGCACTGGCGCTCAAGTTAGTTGAGTGTATTTATAAGCAATAAATGTGAGTGAAGTTTATTTATCTCGTACTAACCTATCTATGATAACCTATTTATAAGATTTGGATTCAACTTATGAATTGATGAGTCTCAATCAATACGAACAAGATTGTTAATATTGCATTACAAATAATACAAGCCATTAAACATATTTAGTTTTAGTTGAGGATTATTAATGTTATTGAATGTTATATTAATTTCTCACTATGTGTTGAACAATGTTTCTAAAATCTTTTCAATCTTAGATGTCTAGATTGTACTTGTTCGTATTCGAAAGTAATGGTCGATTTCCCATATCAAAATGTTATGGATAGAATGTTTTACACAACTAATAAAATGAATTAGTTAAATTCTTTTTTCTTTAAATCTAATCTAAACTCCCGAAATACGTGAATGCTTGCGTGTGTGAAAATTTTCACAGCTGACTTTTCATTGGAGAATTTATATATATATATATATATATATATATATATATATATATATAATTAGTAATATTATAAAAAGGTCAATCACAATCATGGAAGAAAAAAGTTTTTTCTTCCTTTTTTATTTATATTCAAGGTTTGTGTGTTTAAACATGACTATGACTAGATTGTGGACAAAAAAAATAAACCTTACTCGGAATTGAAGAAAACAAATAGAAATAATCAATTACGTTTTGAAAACTCCATTCTAAGGTGTTTGAAGGATGTGGATGCAAATAGACAGTGAGATAAAGAAAGAAATATTCCAAAGTCGATAGTTACAATTAACTTATTTTAAGTAGGTTGTCACATTCATATTTAAATTTTTTTAAAATAATTTGAATTATTTTTAACATTAAATTAAAAACGATAAAATTTTGAAAATATTAAATATATTTTAATTTCTCTTTTTTTATTTGTTCAATGTAAAATAATATTAGAAAACAAAAATTAAATAATGTTGTTGTAGAAAATTAACAGTTTATATATACCTTAAATGGAAGAAATAGTTATACTTAAATAATAATATTTTAACCCATTGTACTGTTATAAATAATCAACTGAATTAAATTTCATAATCAATTTTCATATCCAACTTAAAAATCACGTTCTAAAATTATACTGTTAGGATATAATCTATAAAAAACATTATCTATACAACAAGTCATTCAACAAATCACAGAAAGAGAGAATATATTTAATCTAAAACAAGTTTTTGGTTTGACCTAGTTTTATGTAAAGTCAGTCAATAAAAAAAATCATTAAATAAAAATTAATTTAGAGATAAAAGAAACAATAACTTATTATATTAATTAAATTAAATATTATTTTATAAATTAAAAAAATTATTAATATCTAAAATATCTTTAATATTATAAATTTTATAAAATAATTTTTAAATTGATATCTAATATTAGCTATCATTTATTTTAGATTCTAAATTAATCTTTAACTAAAACATTAATAATTAATCTTAGATATTACTTTGGAAACTAATTTATAAAATTTTATTATTAATAGCAGTTACTTTACATATCAATAATTTTTTAATTTATAAAATAATATTTAATTTAGTCAATATAATAATTAATTATTTTTAATTTTTAAATTAATTTTTATTAAATGATTTTCTACAAACTAATTTGGTTTGCTTTAAAAATTAAAAATAACAAAAATAAATAAATTTAAATAAAAATCAAATCAAATATATATTTTTAAAATTTAAGTCATATTATTAAATTTAAAATTTAGGTATAACTATTTAATATATAAATAAATATAAATTATAATACATGCATGTATTTAAAAATAATAACACTACATTACTATTGTTTTATAAAAATAGGTTGATCCATAAATTTACGGATCGGATAAAAAAAATTACTTCCATTCAATTTAAATAATATTTTTTTAGTTTAACCTAAATTGTTTTGTGAGCTTTCCATACTAATTTGTGAAACCAAACCTATAAGACAATTCTAATTATCACGATTTTCACTACTTATCATCATTATTAAAATTATTGTTATTAGTATTATCAATTTCTTCTTTACTACAATTATTATCATGTTGATTATCTTCACTATCACTTTTCATTATATGATCCTTTCGTGTTTCTTTATTCTTTTATGAAAACAAATTCTAAAGTTCAATGAAAACGGCATCTATCTAAATATCTACTCGTCCAACCTATAATTATTTTATCTAAGTATCTACTCGTCTAACCTATAATATTATGTAAAATAAAGAGATTAAAAAAAAAAGACAATGATACCCCTGTGATTAAATGCTTAAGAGGACTAATAATTTTACACATATTATTTTATTTTAAATATTTTTTTATGAAGTCTTAGCTTATTATTTTAAAAGTTCAAAAGTTGTACATAAGGATTTGCTTAAGTGATAATGTCTCACTTTAATGAAAATATATAAAAAAAAAAAATGAGCATTATGCAACAACTAAAAATGAATTCAAAACTCATCCAAAAGTTATTTTCTTAGTTTAAATATTCTTAGTAGTTCATAATACATAAATGTTATTTTCTTAGTTTAAATATTCTTAGTAGTTCATAATACATAAATGTGATTATATATTGTACAAATTTTATGTTCCAAGCATTTGAACTAAAATGACTATTCAAAGTTCAATATCCAATTCAATGAAATCCAATCATCAATCTAAACACAACTAAATTTAATTATCTTATGTTAGGGTAGTTCACTACAATTACTTAACCTGATGCATAACTTGCCTGCAATTTTTCACTGTCTATGTCTTAATTTAAGTGATCTGGATCATTAATAAAGTTGTGATATCTCATTTTTGAAATAGGTTCATGTACTTAATAATACGGCCATTTGGGTCATAACACCAACTTAGGTATCCTTCACATGACCTCTAGAGGCCATAATACTATCTCAAATACCCACACACAACCATAATAGCTCCACTATATCATACATATATTCACATACAAAATATAACAATATGTATATCATACAATTACATGTAACATGCATCTCATTATCATCATCATCATCACCATCTCACACACACACACACACATATGTATATTATTTATAACCAAAATAATCACGAATATCACCAAACAACCATACCACCATCAGGTGCACGTCGCTTGGGCGACCTTGTTTCCTCACTTGAGCGATCTTGTTTCCTTGCTTGAGCGACCTTGCTTCCTTGCTTGAGCGACCTTGCTTCCTTGCGTGAATGACATCTCTATAAAAGACATCAACTCTATAAAAGAGAGAATTGGTGCAATCTCTCTCTCACTACAACACCCTTTTGTCACTTGAGCCACCATCCTTCTCTCGTATTGCTCAAGTATCACATTGGCATTTGAGTGAGGAGACTTGTTGTTTAATCCAATAAGTTTCAAACTCACCATGCACCACTATTAACTCAACGTTTGATAAACCACTTTGTCGCTTGAGTATTGTAAGTAATAGAGGAGAAAGAATTTTCACAATATCTTTCGTACTCAAGCTTAAAGTTATAGCTTAAGCGACATGTACTCTTGCTTTAGCATCGATGTTGGTGTTTGAATGATCTTGAGCAATTGATGCAATGATTACTTATCACTTGAGTGATATTCCAACCCTCAAGTTATAGAAGTCCATATTACTATAACTTGACAATATGTTTTAACTCTCCGGAACACTAATTTACATTCAATAAGTGTTATAAATCACTTCAACTCAAAATAATTATCTCAAACTCTAAACGCAACTTAACGTAAGTTAATTCAAACGTCATCATCATTCCTAAATAATTATCACATCAATAAAACTCCATCTAAATGAACAACATCAACACGATCCAAAGTAGATGTAATAATTAATTCATCACCTTATGTGGAGGTAATGTGTTTTTTAAGCCAAACAACTCTATTATCCAACAATTTTCTTATAGATAGATAGAAATTCAACTATCACAATAATCAATAGTTCCTCCTTAATCAAATCAACATTACTTTTAGGTTCCCAATCTCAGAAAAAAAAATATATTGAATCAATTAGAGAACTGAAAACTTACTCTAATCAAGGTTTCAATCAATTTATCTTGATATGTTTTATGAAGATAATAAATGACTTATCTACTTAAACTTTGAGAGAATATAGAAAAAAATATTGTTTTTTAGAGATAAAATTTCTAATAAAATAAATAATAAAAATGTTATAACTTATTGACTCTTTATTTTATATATTTATTATATCTCTAAAAATCCAATTCTAAAAAAATCACATTTTAGTAGTTGTTATTTGAAAAGGTTAACAAAATTAGTATATATGGCAATTTGTAATGTAAAAAAAATTACACTAATAATACCATCTAATTGAATTCTTTTAAACACTACAAGAAATATTGATATTAGACTCCCAAAAAATCCACACAAAGACTAAAAGGGAGACACTAAATGATAATTAGAGTGAGTTTAGTGTCCCTTTTAATCTTTGTGTAAATTTTTTAGGGAAGCTAATATCAATATTTCTTGTAGTGAAGTATTAGTAGAAGTTAGTTAAACAAAATTTGTCATTAATAAAAAGAATAGCAAAACACAATTTACTATTCAATTCATTATGTAAATACTTTTGGAAACTACTTGGCAACTACATTAATTGACTATATTTCATGTGTGGTTTCAAGCCAATTATCCGCATCATTGTGGTGAAGGTTCACATGCATTGTGACAAATGTGAAGCTGACCTAAAAAGTAGGTTAATAAAGCACAAAGGTACATAGATCTACAACTCATACTGATGGATTGATTATCATAATATAACATTTTGAATGAATCCATTTGACTATATATTACTAGAAAATTATTAAATATAAATCAATTTTAAATATAAAAAATAACTAATTGTTATATTGACTAAATTAGATATTATTTTAAAGCTTAAAGTTGATATCTAAATTAGTTTCCATTATTAATAAATTGTTTTTAAATTGGTATCTAATTAGCTACTAATATTTTAACTACCAATTATTTAGATTATAAAGTTGGTAGCTAAAACTTTGATAACTAGTTAGATATTAATTTAGAAATTATTTATTAATAATAAAAACTAATTTAGATACCAATAATTTTTTTAGTATCTAAACTAATATTTAATTTGTCAATATAACAACTAATTATTATTTTTTTGTCTAAAATTAATTTCTGTTTAATGATTTTCTTACAGTGATACAAGCTAAGTTTAAGGTTTTTTATATGATGAATAATGAAGGTATTTTCGATGTGAAAACGGATCAGAAAGCAGAAACTGTAACAGTGGAAGGCACCATTGAAGTGGAGAAATTGATATCATTTTTGAGAAAAAGGGTGCACAAGAATGTGGAGATTGTTTCCATAAAGGAGGTGAAAAAGGAAGAGAAGAAGGGCAAAGAGGAAGGGAAGTCTTCAGAAACAACTAAAGAGAAGGATGATGGTGAATCAAGCAAGAAAAAAGGTGGTGAAACAACCAAAATAATAGAGACTAAAGAGAAAAATGATGGTGAATCAAGCAAGAAAAAAGGTGGTGAAACAACCAAAATAATAGAGACTCGTGAAGGGAACCAAAAAGAGGAGGTTAAGATTAAGGACAATGTTCCTTACATCATTCACTATGTCTATGCACCACAACTTTTCAGCGATGAGAATCCAAATTCATGTTCTATTTTATAATTGGAGTAAGACTATACAAAATAGACAAATGAATAAACGATTTAGTTTTTTGTTATGTATTTTCAGTGTAATTAATTTTCTATCATTAATCAATAAAAGTTTGATGTCATTTCTTTTTTCAAGATAATTATTATAAAAATAATAAAATTACTTTACATTAATTAAAAAAACACACAATATTTATTCATAATTCATATATGATCGTTGAGGAAGAATATATAATTCTAAATAGTTTCTTTGTATTTAGAGATTAAGTATCAATGAAGATTAGATAATTAAATATGATATGTTGATACTAAATATAATTTGGTTTTATGTGAAAAATTTCCTCATAGTTTTGGTTGATTACTTCTTTTATATCTAAAAGTTTTAAATTAGTTTTTTTTTTAATAATACGTTTTTCATGTGATGGCAGAGGATGATTATTACTTGAAATGTTGGTCTAGTTGAAGTGTCAAGTTATATAATAATATCTAATATAAAATAATTTATAAAAAATAAATAAATTAGTTGAGAAATAAAATTAATGATTATTTATATACATATTAATTAATGTATCAATACATGTCTTCTAAAAAAATTAACGATTCAATTTAAAATAGACTATAATTAAATACAATGATTAACCATAACAATATTCTACCTCATCACACTTAAATTTAGAACATAAAAAAAAAAAATAAGGACCTGGTTTGCTATAAAAGAATTAATTAATTGAAAAATCAACCGAAAATAAACGTTGTTTCACTTAATCAGTGAAATTTTGGTGTGTATTATTTGAAATAATGTATATATTTGACATTTCAATATGAATATTATAATGTATATCTTTTTATACAAATTAAATTAGATTTTTATATTAATATTATAACTTTTTGTTAAATGAGGGTGCTTATAATTCAAAATACTATATGTACACTTGAATTATTCATCTGGCTGATGTATCATAGCATTATTTATTCAATAATGTGTTCGGTCAATTCAAAGGGGTAACCATTGCAAGATACAAATAATACTGTGCATTCTTAATTTGATTGTTTTATAATCAATTTTTTTTAAAATGAAACACTTTTTTTTTCTAAATTAAAATTAGTTTATGCATAAATTTAAAAGAAAAAGATTCTTGCATCAAACTTTATAGAGTGTGTGTAAAAAAATACCCTAATATAAAGAGTTGATGTTGAATTAGTAAAAGTGTTTCTAATGGGTTAAGTAGTTCTAGTGTCAATTTTAAAATGTTTTACTGAAAGTGTTTCTAATGGCTTATGTAGTTTTAGTGTCAATTTTAAAATGTTTTACTAAAAGTGCTTCTAAGTGTTATATAGTTCTAGTGTCAATTTTAAAATGTTTTACTAAAAGTGTTTCTAATGGGTTATGTAGTTCTAGTGTCAATTTTAAAATATTTTTTTGAGAAGAAGTCAAACTACACACAGGTATTAAGTATGTTACATAAAGATTAATACTTAATTCATCGTAAACACTATTGGTAATCAAATTTCAATTTTCTATATTAGGGTGATTCTTTACACTTACTTTACAAAGTCTGATGCAAGAACCTTCTTCAACATCTTACTACTTCATATCTTAAGAGATTTGATTTAGACTGTCATTGAAATCGGAATATTCTCTTTTTTTAATGGATTCATTTACTTAATACCACAACCATAATTGGCCTTAATACCATCATAAGTATCAATACAATATACAATATCGTGTATATTCATTTATCATATCTCTAAATCCAACTAATCTCATCACATACATTCATCTATTTATATGAAATAACATGTTAGCTCTACAAATGGGACTTTGAATAGAGTTGATAAAACATTTTTGGAAAACTTTTTCACAATACGCAAACACTAATAGGGGGTCGATCATCTGATGGTTTTATAAAAATGTTCACAAACATTTTCAAAAGAAATTACCAACAAGATATGTTTGTGTAATAGAAGGCTAAGTAATAACATGATTTTTATACTAGTTTATTCCAACCTGACCTGTGTCTAGCTCTCCGAAGACAACGATAAAAAATTCTACTAAATAAAATAGATTACAAGTATCATTATTATCACTTTTGGCTTACAAAGAGTACATAAAGTCTCTTCAAACTATCAAAGTACATCATGTTTCTCCAAGATAAGTACATAAAGTCTCTCAAGAATGTACACTTAACTCCTCGTGAATTTTAGCACAAGTACAAGGCCTTTCTAGGAAAAGTACACAACATCTTCAGGCTATAGAATAAAGAATTTTTGTTTGATTATAAGGTTCAAATTCACATGAGTGGTTGTGAAAATATACACTCCTTGCTATAAAGATTACTACTTCATAATAGTGAAAAGTTTACAATAATGATCAGTCTCTAATTCTACGTCGTCTACAAGATGAACTACAGTTGAAGGCTTTTAAGCACTTTTCACATACACATGTGGATCCTTTTATATCTAGAAGCCTTACTTTTTTTTTGCATGGAAATCCTTCTTTATATAGGCATCTGGAAAAAATCATTATTGGTTGCATGCTTCAAAACATCTTGGGTAAGAGCTTTTTCAGAGGTTCATGACCTTTTACTAGCATCTTCTGCTTTGTAGTATGATGAGGAGGTTAGATCACATTCTTTATCTTTATGATGTCTCTATATAACTAAAAATAGCAAATAGAACTTACACACATAGATGAATGTTCCTTTTTGTTAAAGTCTTTATAGATAGTCATTTTGAAAAACTCTTAGACAATAGGCGATATGACATGTCAAGGATGCATCTAGTGTTGATCACTTTCATCAAGTGCCTATTTTACATTATTTGAGTTTTTTGTTGATAGGTGTTTCTTATAGAGTTGTATGTTATTGATTCTCCTTACAAAATTGTCTACTCTTAGTTCTTAGGGTTTAATGCTACAATTGTCTAATTGTTGACAAGAATATTTATTTGTTTCACCTTATGCTTGTTAACCTGAAGCTTCTTTATATAATATTGTTTGAGTGACAAACTTCTTTTCTTCTAAACATGTATTTTAAACATGACTTGTACCTTTATCAAGGACTTGTTCCTTTGTCAAAGACTTGTTATTTGGTCATGATCAACATTTTTACTTTTGTCACACCTGAGCGAACATACATTATTTGAGAGTTCTAAATGAGAGATAATTGTTATCGTATCTCTCTTAGTTACACTCCAATATGTGGCTAAAGTGAGAAGTATAGACCATAAACTACAAGAAAATTATTAAATAGCAATCAAATTTAGAGACAAAAAATAATTAGTCACTATATTGACTAAATTAGATACTATTTTAGAGGCTAAAAAATTATTTATATCTAAAGTGATTTCTATTATTAATAAAAGTTTATAAAATGGCTTCTAAATTTGTATCTAAATTAACTACCAAGGTTTTTCTACTAATACTTTATATTATAAATTAGTTTCTAAAAGACTAATAAAGACTAATTTAGAATATAAAGTAGTAAGTAGCTAAAATCTTGGTAGCTAATGGTTGAATACCAATTTAGAAACTATTATATAAATTTTTACTAATAATAGCAACTACTTTAGATACGAGTAATTTTTTTAGTTTATAAAATGGTTTCAAATTTAGTCAAATAGTAACTAATTATTTTGGTTTCTAAAATTAGTTTTTATTTAATGATTTTCTTGTAGTGATTGTAGCACTTGAACAATCAATATGGTGCTTGGGTGATAGTGCTTTGTCGAGGGAATTATGATCATCGTTTAATGATCGCTGCAACATCTGACTCAGAGCTCAAGTGATATATGCATAAACCAAAAAAAAATTACACTTATGCCATCAAGACTATCCATTCTACCCCTCCAATAAGTCTCAAACACCATAATATAACTCATTTTCAACTTCAACTTGACTAGAGAATACCTTAAGATAATTATGACTACTCTACACTCACAATTAATGCAATTCAATTCCATAATGCTTTATATAACTACAACATGCTTAATTCAAAAAAATTTACAAATGTAAGTAATTACCTCCTCTTACTTAAAGGTAATTTAATTTGCAAGAAAAGCAACTTCTACACCTAAAAGCATACAATTCAAGCATATAAAACAAATTCTTCAAAATTTCAACAAATAAATCAAAACCTTCACTTATTCAAATTACTAAAAATTTATATTCTTCAATTATTTAAACAAATATAGTATAAAACACCAATAACCTTTAAAAAAAAAAAGATAGAATCAACAATAGAGAATAAGAAACTTATCTACATCAAAATTTTGATTAAACAATCTATCTTATCTATTCTCAATTTTCTCCTCAATTGTGTATCCTGAATTAGTATCAAAGTGTAGAAAAAGTGTAACGAGAGTTTAAAGATTTAGAAAGATGGAATTTATAAAGAATTGAAAAATAAATTATATTCTACAAACTTATTTATAAATTTTTCAAAAAAATATTTTAATCTCCATTTACTTTAATTTCAAGATTTATTTATTTAAAGTGTCTTAAAAAATACATTAATGAAGAAGTATACATTAGAATGGGAGGTGCTATTATTAATATATAATACTTATAAATGATAAACAAATGTGAGAATAACTATTCCTAAAATTGAAGGAGGAAGGAGTGTGGGTATAAGGACAAACAAGTGCAACAAGAGAAAATTAAGGTTACATTGAGTGGAGGATGTTACATTACAATAACATGAATTTGAAAAAGAAACATCTTAAATTAATGTTATAAATGAGATCAATCATTGTTTTTTTAGTAGGGAAACTAAATTATTATTAACAAAGAAATGTGCATACTATGAAACCATGGATGCATTATTTCTCCTCACAATTGACACTGTTTTTAATAATATAATAATATTTTTAATTATATATATATATATATATATATATTAATTTATTAAAATGTGAAGTGTAAGCACTACAAAAAATCATTGAATAAAAACTAATTTTAGAGACAAAAAATAATTAGTTGTTATATTGACTAAATTAAATATCATTTTAGAAACTAAAAAAAATTTTGATTTCTAAATTAATTTCTATTATTGGTAAATAGTTTTTAAATTGATATCTAATTAGCTACAAAAGATTTTGCTACCAAATTTAAAATCTAATGGTAACTAATTAGATACTAATTTAGAAATTATTTAATAATAATATAAATTAATTTAGAAACCAAAAACATTTTTAATCCCTAAAATAGTCTTTAATTTAGTCAATATAGTAATTGATTATTTTTTATTTTTAAAATTAGTTTTTATTTAATGATTTGTGATGTTTTTAGTATTGAGAAGATTAATTTATAAGAAAAAAAATGCAATTTTACGTAAGTTTTCTTGCTCCATCAGATGAGGTCGATGGTTTGATTTTATTGGTTAAATAATTTGTAATTTTGCTCTTTGGACTTCACTTATAGAACACTTCAAAGGAGTAACGTAAGGGCAGTGATAATTCCAAAGTCATTTAGATAATTACTTTACATTCTAAAAATCTTAAAGGTCTAAAAAAGCATACTTTTTAAATAACATTATTTATTATTAATTTAAGTCATTAAGTGATAGATGTTATTATGATATGTGATATATTAGTAGTTTTTATGTGTAGGACTATCAAACTTTTATGAAGATAGTCTATTAATTTTGAAAACAAATTTATTTATAGTAAGTATTATAATGTTATATTTATATGTAGTTCTAGTCCAACCATCAATTTCTCTATGATTTTTTTTTTCAATTGAATCATAAATTTAATATATTAATTGAAGATATCGTTGAGAAATAGCTAAATATAAAAAAATAAAATAAAAACATATACAGATTCGATAGTTGACCAAAAATTGTGAATTTTTCAAAATTCAGAAACTAAAACCAAAAATAAAAGAAGAATAATAAAACTAAAATCACGGATAAAGTATTATAGAAGGCCAAAATTAAAATTTATTTACTTTTAAATAATGAGTTGTTTTTCCAAAAAATATATTAATAACACTAATTGCTCTAGGAAATAATTACTTTGAAATTAAAATTAGTAAAATAAACTGATATTAACTATCTCAAAGGTTAACTGAATTTTTTTTATAAATACTATAAAAGAATTATTATTAATTTAGAGATAAAAAATAATTAATTATTATATTTACTAAGTTAGATACTATTTTATAAATTAAGAAATTATTAGTATTTAAAATATTTTTTATTATTAATAAAAATTTATAAAACATTTTTTAAATTGATATTTAACATTAACTAGATTTTAACTATTAATTATTTTAAATTCTAAATTAATTTGTAATTAAATTAATAACTAATTTAAAATTTATAGAAATTAATTGTTAAAATTTTAGTAGTTAATGTTAGATATCAATTTATATTTTAAATTAACAAATATTGTAGTGAAATATTTAGTCATTTTATATTTTATGATACTTTTTCTTTCAATACAGAATTTTAAAATTCATATAAAAATATGTAGAAAATTCCTTTTTTTATGATTAAAAAAAATAAACAATTTGCTGAAAAATCCTACAAAATATAAAAGATTAAGAATTATTTATCATTTAATTTTTAGTATATGTATATACATATTAGTATATGTATATTGATAAACCTTGAGAATTGAAAATTTATTAAAATTTAAACATACATTATTAAATTGTGTTTGAGAACCCTTTGTGAACTCTGGACTTTAGAAGCATGACATTGTGAGAAAATAAGAGTTGTGAAAAGATTGTGTGGGAAACTAATATATGCACATGCATCACAATGTGGACTTATGCATCATTGTGAATGGTATCAAACAAAAACTCAAGAACTTTGAGTGGGAAATTGAAGAAATAGTTTAAGAAGTTTTCTGACAGGATCATTATTCACATTGTCTTTTTTTTCTTTCCAACCACATGTCAAAAAATCATTTCATTTCTGATATTTTGATCCAACTTGTTGAATAAGTTTTTATATAAGTTTTTATATATGATGAACAATTGTTTCTATAACATATCAGTTTTGGTATCCAAAAATTAATTATGAATTGAATTTCCTCATATTTTTTATTAAGGAAATTCGTGTACCGATAAGTTGACTAATTTAAAATTTATTTATGAAGAATTTTTTCATTAATATAATAAAGGTTTTTATCTTTTTGTCTCAAACTTACTAATTGACGTGTTTTTTTCTTCTATAATTTTTTCAATTTTTTTTAAATTCGCTAGTCAACTTGCTCTTTCTCTCTTTAATAACAAGTTAACTAGTAAATTGTGATAAATTAGAGAAGAAAGGAATAAGTTCATCAATGAGTTAAAATTAGAAAAACAAAATAAGTTATCATTTGTCTCACAACAAAATTAAAAATAGTTAAAGCGAATTATTTAACTTGAAGTATCTGTCTAAGTCTAACTAAAATGTAAAATTATTTAAAGTTACTGATATTTAACATGTAAATTTTTATAAAAAAAAAACATAAAATAGTTATTTAAATATTTGTAAATTATTTTTGTATTGTATTTAATTTATAATTTCAGAAATAAAATAATAGAACAGTTTTCCCATTCACTCCATCTTTCTCGTCAGAAATTTCTCTTTCAGTAATGTGAATATCAACTCTAACATAAACATTATTTAAGTGAAGCATTATAAACTTTAAAAAATAAATATAAATTATAAACAAATTGAGTTTCACATTATTTATAAAAGAATTGAGCTACTTAATTACTTACAGTGACAGCTATTAAAATCCTTAACTTTGGTTGGTTGAAAGAGTAACCAAACACGGAATAAACGCGGACAGACTCGTTCCAATTTATGGGTACAGATACTTAACTACACCATATAAGTATTCACACATATATGACAACCCTAGTTCATTCATACTACTTGCACCAATAGACATTCAGATAAATAATAAAATATCACAAAATGATATAAATTTTTTGAAAAAAAAAATATATTTCAATATTCCATCTATCAGAAATATAGTCAAAATAATAATATATATATATAAAAAATTATTAAATAAAAATCAATTTTAAAGATAAAATAAATAGTTATTGTATTAACTAAATTAAATATTATTTGAGAGACTAAAAACTTATCAGTATCTAAAGTAATTTCTATTATTGATAGAATTTATAAAGATGTCTAATTAACTACCAAGGTTTTAACTATTAAATTTAGAAATTAGTTTATAAATTTGATTAATAATATAAACTACTCTAGATACGAATATTTAGTCTTTAAAATAGTATCTAATTTAATGTTAACTAATTATTTTTGTTTCTAAAATTAGTTTTTATATAATAATTTTCTTGTAATGATATAAGTGATGCAAATCTCATTTTTTTAAACTGATTTTTGTAAAATTGAGTTTGGTTTAATATTGGTACAATAATATGATATCATAGTTACTAAGTATCTATCCTATTTTCTTTTTTCTTTTCTTTTAATAATACTTTTTTTTATAAGATTGCAAATGATTGTTATTATTTGATATGTCAGCCTAGCTGGGGTGTGAGTTTAGCTGAGATGTCAAGTTACATAATTATGCTTAACATGAAAGGTTTTATAAAAATAAATTAATAAAAAGTATTTATCCTACTTGAGATCAGTTTGACTTATTGTATTATTCGCTATTTACATTTAATGTATAAAATGTCTTTGGTGAAGATTTTACATCAACTAAAAATATTAAAAAATATATAAAATATAAATAAGTATCACTACTTTACTATATTACAATGTTGTTATAAAAACGTATTTTAATAGATTAAAAAACAATAATATTTATAAATAACATTTTATTTTAATTTTAAATAATGAATTTTGGTGAAATAATATAAAATAATATTTTTCTTTCTTTATATTTAGTTAATCTTTCTAAAATTCACTCTCATTTTTAGCATGACATAGTTTTGTGAAGTAAATAATAAAAGGAATCGTTAATTCAACTTTTAGTAATATTTTTTAAAACTTTTGACAAATATATGTATACTTAAAATTTTTTTGTCATTCAAATATGGTCGTATTTTTCTCTCTCTAAAATATGATTGTTTTATTTTATCATTATATTTTTTATTTTGATTTAATATATATATTAGTTTTAATTTATGTAAAATATTCATTTATTTAGCCTATATGACTTTGTAATATACAAATATTTTTATAGTTTCCATCGAATATTTTTTCAATGAGATCGATTCAAAATTGAAAAAATATTATAGAACTAAAAAATTAGCAACTAAAACAAAATAACAATGACTAATTTTGAATAGAGATATTAACTTTATAGACATTAGTCCTTTCTTTTTATTGATAAATTTTATTGTATTATTATGTATATTTTTATTTTATGAATTTTGATATTAAAATATTTTAGTAAAATTTATAGTTGAGTGATTTAAATGTACCAACAATTATTTGATCCAAATAAATGAAAGGTTAACCGAAGTTATTAATTGGCAACGGTGCGCGAAACGTACGCAAGCCGTAAGATTGCGGGATATTGAGGGAATCAAAGAGATTTAAATAAAAATTGATAAAGAAAGTGTATTTATTTTTCTATCATTCAGAAAAATAAGAAGTTTACCTCTTTCTAGATTAATAAAATATTTAATATTAAGAATGTTAAATGGATTTTTTTATCCAATTATCCATAAAAATCAAGATCGAGACTAGATGGATTAGATTGATTCATTATGTTAATATGAATTGACATGTTTAAAAATTAATACATTCCATCTAAATTTTTTTAACGTAAAAACATGATTAAAGTCACGAATTTGATTATTAATGGGACAACGGTTAAGAAATAAATTGTTACAAGTTATATCAATTGTCTTAGGTGATATAATCATAATTGAATAATGACAATTGAAATGTACTACATTATTTTAAATAAAAAAGACTTATACCTTGAACATTGAGTATAACTTTTAGCGTAATAGTAAATGTTTCATTTAATAATATTAATACGTTAAACAATTATATGAATCCTCACACAATGCCACTAATAATTAAAAAAAACATAATATTTTCAATTATTTAATCAAAGCACATTCATCCATTAAAATCAAGTCCACCTAAGATAATGACAAATCGTTTATGGAGGTTTCAAGCTATCGTAAGACTTAATAGAAAACACTCAATAATTTATATAGTTTAACAACTTTTAAAATTATACTAAATTTAAACCTTTGGGATTAACACCTAATTTATGAAGGTACATGTTACACAAGTACAATTTTTTTTTATCTCAATTAGGGGCTCACACAAGATCAAGGTTTACACACTCATCCAACAAATCGGATAGTGTGAACCTCTATCAACTTTTCATCACCTAATACATTTATCTATATGATTTAAGTAATCGATAAAATCTAAATATCTTTTATCTTGAATTCCTAACCCAAACACTAATAGCATTACTATATATTTAACTTTTTAGAATAATCTCATTAAGATGTGATAAATTAGTTGATAATTATTAATTTTATAAAAATGAGTTACAATATATTGGTTAGCTAATATATATAAAAAGTCCAAATGGGATAATACTTGAAATAGCAATCCATAAAAAAATATTAATATTCAAATCAGATAAAACAAAGTTATAATAAATAAAAAATTATTGAATAATTTAATATAATAGATACAACCGATATAAATGGTTGAAAACAAAATAAATGAATATTTCTTCTAAATGAAATAAGATTTAGAAATAAGATTCTTTTAATTGAGGTTTAACCGAATCTTTACTCACACATCTCAAAACTTATAATATATGAAAATATTTATTTGATATTAAGAGTTCTATAGATTATTTATGTTTCACATAAAAAAAAAAAAGGTATTGGTGAGAATGTGAAAATGATATGGCTGTAAAAATAAATAATATTGAGTGAATATTAGAAAAGTTTTTCGAAAAATGATATTAGAAAGAAACCCACTTGGAAGAGTGATGTTCATATTCTAGATGACCGTTGACCGTAAGGAAAAAACAAAATTAATGACCGTTTGTTGGGGATAAAGTCAGATTCTTTCGTATTATTATCGTTATTTTTATTTTATATTGATATTTTTAAGGTTTATTTATGGTCTTTGCAAATACAATGAAAACAAGTAGTTTTTTCTGTTGAAAGAGTCTTCTCGGAATTGCAGACATAAACGACAGCATCCAGATACAACCTCTCAAGAGTTGTTGTTAGGTACACATCACTTTTCTTTTTCTTTTTCATTTTAATGAATAATATGCATTTATAACATATTTTTAATATTTATTGAATTATCTTAAAATTTCATTAATTTTTTAATTAACTTTTTTCATTGTCATGCCATCAATATTTTTAACTTTGAAAACAATATAAAATATGATTTATTTTTAAAAAAAAATTCCGATGCTTGAAAAGGAGCCGTATCTAATCCTTTTTTCTTAGATTATCACATCAGAATTATCTACCAATTATAATGGATTAATCTTCATAAAAAATCTATTTTTTTAATTCTGTTTTTTTAGGTAAAAACATTTTATAAGAGAAATTTTTAGTTTCTTAGGAATATGAGATTAGAAAACTAAAGTTTCCTTAAATGGTTATTAGTCAAGTTTTCCAAAAAAAATTATCATAAAAACGTTTTTCGAGTTGAAATGAAAATTTTATTAAAGAATTCCTGATATTTTTTTAATTAACCAAACCTACTTTAGTTAATTTTTAGAAATTATAAATCCCATAAATAATGATTCTCATGTATGAATAAATTTATTTTTTAAAACACCCCACATATATTTATATATATATAGAGAGAGAGTTATGTAATACCGCATATTGACACTTATATAATATGGATACAGAAAAACGTATAATCTTTAAAATGTAAGACACAGGGACACAGATCTATATATTATATAATTATAAATTATATAAATTGACAATAAAGATTTATGTGTATAAGTATGTTTCAGTTTATTTTTTTTAGCATAAAGATGCTTTTTATAGGTGGTTGAAAATGATTTGTTCCTTATTTTTATAATCATACTAAAAATTTATACAATAAATTTAAGTTATTAGAAAATTAATGTATTTCTCATTTTTAAAATTGTGTTAGAATCGTATTAGAATGGTAAAAGATTCAACAAATATTTTTTGAAGTAAACATTTTACTAATACGTGACTTACAAGTGTTAATGTTTGATACATGTGTCCAACACGAACATGCTATTTAAGATAAGTGTCTGAGTCTAATAGATAGAGAGAAAGAGAGGGATATCATTGTTCACTCCATTTATACTTACATATTTTTAATGTTTAATATAATTGAACTTAAAAAATGAAATAAATTCTACGTGTTTTGTGTGTGATTATAGTACAGGTTTTGCTAGTTAGTGTCATAAAAACATTAATTAAGAAATTAATTTTCCTTTATAAAAAGTAACACCTAAAAACTTATAAAAGAACACAGTTTATACTAAGGAAACGGATTAACACTTAGTTTGTCCAATGAATTTAAAGCCCCATTAATTTAAAACCACTTTTAAATTAAATTTTGAACTTATTTATTAAATAAATTTAATGAATACTTAATTAATTAATTTGAGTGATTCACAGTGAAAAGACAACCATACCCCCATAAAATTTAAGATACAGAACCAATCAACTATCTTCCTAAAACTACGTCACACTGTTCTTTTTCTTTGTAATATAAGGAAGTTAAACAACGTGATGGACCAATCACTTAGTCTTTTGTACTAATTGAGTAAGAAGCGCGTAAACAAGGTTTCAGTAAAGCTATAAAAAATGGAAGATTTATGAGATACATAGCATTGAATCTTGAGACTGTAACACTTGCAAATTGTTCATACGTCAAAATTTGCCAACAAGAGTTTTTAAGGCATGCCATCATGTCCCAGAAACAATAAAGTCTCGAGCTTTCGAAGTCCAAAACTCAGCACAATTAATTTTGAATGTGACGAGTTATTGAGCCAAAAGGGTCTTCAATAGTTGTTTCACACAGAAAATTCAAGAGAGAAGAAGGGCTATAAATAGGGAAAGAGAGAAAATTTGAGAAGGGGTGAAGAGAAAAACAAAATGGGTGGCGGTGGTGGTGAAGAAGGGAACAATTTGGAATTCACTCCCACCTGGGTGGTTGCTGTTGTTTGTTCTGTGATCGTTGCAGCTTCATTCGCTGCAGAACGGTTTCTTCACTATGGAGGGAATTTTCTCAAGAAGAAGAATCAGAAGCCACTCTTTGAAGCTCTGCTGAAGATCAAAGAAGGTTCTTCTCTTCTTTCCCTTTCTTTTCATTGTGTTGGTTAACAGATAAAAGTGGTCAACAATGCATGTTTCTGTTGTTCTTTCAGTGTGGTTGTTGAATTAGAGTTTTGCAACACTAACTCATTGATGATGTCAACAGAAGATATTGAATATGTAGTTTTGATTGACGAGTGTGTCTAATGGTGATTTCCTAAATTTTATCTTAATGTCTAATAGGTATGTAGATACTTCTGATAAGAAAAATGGGATGTGATCAATTTTTTAGGCTTGCATGTGATTAATTTTGCAACAAAATTTAGGTTCTTAGCCATATGCTTCTGGGGTTTTGGTGTGGTTCTCAAACTAGAACTCCACCACAATTTATAAGTAGGGATCAATGAGTTATTGAGATAAAACTCTAATTTTGCTTCAAGAATGTTCCTATTTTTGCTTAATGATCAATGTGTTGGCAGGGACTTCTGATATGAAACATGAGATGTGATTAATTTTGTATTTTTTTTCTCTGTTTTTGTTTCAGAGTTGATGCTGTTGGGATTTATTTCTCTGCTACTGACTGTAACACAAAATGGGATTATCAAAATTTGTGTTCCTGAGAGTTGGACTCGCCACATGCTTCCTTGCAGTCTTAAGGACAAAGAAGAGATAGAATCACCGAAACTCACATCACATTTTCAGACTTTTTTCTCTTTCACTGATATTCCAGCCACTGTTAGGCACCTTTTAGCTGAGAATGAGAATGAAGATCACCAACCAACAGCTGGTGAAAAACTTGGACACTGTGCTAGGAAGGTATCAAAGCTGTAGAATAAAATGCATGTTATGATTATGATCATTTATCTGTTTCTCTAAATTATCATACTCAGTTCTTTTTGGCAACTTTTATTAGTTCTTCACTCCATATATGCTTAACCAAAGTGGTTTGCAAATTTTCTTTTCAGGGCAAGGTTCCTCTCTTATCTGTGGAGGCACTGCATCACCTGCATATCTTTATTTTTGTCCTAGCCATAGTCCATGTGACATTTTGTGTTCTCACTGTTGTTTTTGGAGGGTTAAAAGTGAGTGCATAATTTGGTTTTTTTTTTTATAAGATGTGCTTTTGGAAAGCTCTTTTTTACTAATAATTTACTCTACTTAACAGATACGTCAGTGGAAGCACTGGGAAGACTCTATTGGAGATGAGAATAACAGAAAACAACCAGGTAAGCAGAGATAAGCTATTGTATAACACATTAAAGGAAGAATTTGTTACTTTTATTCAAAAGGGTACTTTAGAGTGTTCCCAGTTGAAATAACATGCACATAATTTGTTACTCTCACATCTTCAATTATTTTTCTAACCTATGACCATCAAACTCAATATGCCTTTCAACTCCAATTTCAGTTGGTGTGACTGTGAATTATTAAAACATCTATTTATCATCATCATACATATATAAAAATTGAATTCCCAAATGTGAGTGAAATCCCACTTGTCCAATCAGCTTAAATTTCAATCCCACATTGTTAACTCAATATATTCCTTGATTTGTGCTTTTATATTGATCTCTCAGTTTTCAGTTGTTTAATATCTTTAGTACATGTTTTCTGAATGTCAAACATGAACCTTCAAATGCAAACATGAAACACATTAGTTTAGATAAGCAGAATATGCTTGGTATTGAACATCATGAAAGCTATCCATTTTTTTTCCTCTGCTGAGTTCTTTCTGTTCATATTGGTCTCCTGCAGCTTTGGAATCAATAGTGACTCATGTTCAGGAACACGCTTTCATCCAGAATCGTTTTACTGGTTTTGGCAAAGATTATGCTGTTTTGGGTTGGCTGGTAAGTTATTTACAAGTATTTAATAGTCCCATGTGTGTGTTCCGACACGGCTAATAGTCCGCTTAAGAAGTATGTTAAAAGAACAATTTAAATACATATTTCTCTCTTTAAGACGATTTTTAAGATAAAAACCGTGACGAAACTTAATTGAAAAGAGGTTCCAAAGGTTACTGATGTCACATTTGCATTACAAGTTATATAATTCAACCACACACATGCTATATTTCTTTGGTTCATTGTATCTCATCCTCTCCAGCTTCATTTACCAATTCACAATTTTCCTAAGGGGTTAACATTATATAGTTGTTACTAATTTTTCATTTTTCTTTCAGAAATCATTTTTCAAGCAATTTTATGGATCTGTGACAAAGTTAGATTATGTGACATTAAGGCTTGGTTTCATTATGGTAAGGTTCTAAATGTTCTGTCAACTAAGCTGGTATTGCTATGATTGATGCATGATAGTATCTATTTTATCTCTGTTTTAGACTCATTGCAGAGGAAATCCAAAGTTTAATTTTCATAAATACATGATTCGTGCCCTTGAAGACGATTTCAAGCAAGTTGTTGGTATAAGGTATGTGCTTCTGAAGAATAATTATTTTAGCTTTTATCACATAACTTCATCCATAAATTTTTCTTTGTTTGCCTGGGCCAAGTTTTTTAATCTTTGTAGTTACAATTATTATGCAGTTGGTATCTTTGGATCTTTGTGGTCATCTTCATGTTGCTTAATGTCCATGGTAAGCTTTGGATTTTTGTATAAAAAAATAATAATTAGAAAAAACACTTAATTTAGTACTCAATTTAAAGAAATCCATTTAATGTCATGACCAATTTTGTTGGTAATTTTATATCATATGAAGGATTTTGTTTTACTATGTGATTAATTTTGATCAATGAAAATCGTTAACAACAATGATTAATTCCATGTTTTGTTTTTTCTAGTTGTCTAAGAATATTAACTTGATTCCCAAATTACTTTTCCAGGTTGGCACACATATTTTTGGATTTCTTTCATTCCTCTCATTGTAAGTATAATGTATATAGAAAATAACCAAACAAATTTAGGGTTTGTAGGAAATTGTCAATAAAAGAAAAAAAATCCTTCAAATTTATGTATCTTTTTCTTAGAGGTGGAGAATGGATGAAATTGGATAATTATTTCTACGGAGTTAAATTTCTATATTATCTTTATTAATTGTTTATGCTTAATACATTAAATTGTGTAAAAATCTACTTAAAATGTCAGGTTACATAATGATACTTAATATAAAAGTTTTTATTTTAAAAAAAATATGTAAAAACAATATTTTTTTTCTTTAAGTATAGACTAAGGTGGTTAGATTTGAGTCCAACCTTAGCTAAAAATTTGATTTGATAACATAAAATTAAGAAAAAATATGTATATATATATATATATATATTAGGTTTACACATATAAGTTGTGTATATGCATAGAAATTGATGTATTTATGTTGTAATTATTTGTCTTCAGCTTCTACTGGCTGTGGGTACTAAGTTGGAGCATGTGATAATTCAATTAGCTCATGAAGTAGCTGAGAAACATTCAGCCATAGAAGGTGAATTAGTTGTTCAACCAAGAGATGATCACTTTTGGTTTCATCGCCCCCACATTGTCCTCTTCTTGATTCACTTCATCCTTTTCCAAAATGCTTTTGAGATAGCATTTTTCTTTTGGATATTGGTAAGCATATTCACACATTTTTCTTCTTGCTTTTCTCAATATACTACGACTTGGGAGACACATCTTTAACAATTGCCAATTACTTCCTCATCAAATCAAATTTTAACATGCATCCCCTTTACATATGAAATGAAAGGGATGTAAATTAAAAGTACTTTCAGAATTTATAGATTTCAATTTTCAGAACACTTTTCTGAATTTTGAAAACCCTTTTTCAGAATGTTTTTAGATTTTATTTTTCGGATTTTTTATCTGAAATTTTTTTTTTATATTCCAGATTTTTTTTTATAACGAGATTTTTTATTTTAGAATTTTATTGCATAATTTTATTTTCAAAACACAATAATCTATTTTAGAAGGTATTTTTTAAATTCTGAATTTTTAAATTCAAAATAAAGGATAATTTTGAAAATTTTGAAAGTACATAATGTGCATGTCACACTTGGTAAGATGGAGGAAGAATTTGCCTTAATAATTTAAATGAGAATAACCATATTGGTTGATGTTTTTCAGTTTACATATGGTTTTGACTCATGTATAATGGGACGCGTCCGATACATTGTTCCAAGGCTCGTTATTGGGTAACTACAATATATCTCCTTTCTTTGGACAAAATACATACATCATGTTTAAATTAGGGTTTTTTTTTTTTTTTAAGTTTAGTAGAGTAGAATCACTTAATAAATCTCATGAAACTTTCAATTATACCATTAGATTGTTCTATATGATAAAGTTTTATGTGACTATCTAATGTAAAAATTTATATTTATCTTTTTTTTTCAAAATATTTTAAATTCATTAACTAAAATATTAAGTTGCATAATGATATCTGATATGAAAATTTTTATAAAAAAGAACATTCTAAATTCTAATAAGCTCTAACTTATTTAATTTCTATGAAAAATGATATGAAAACTTTTTTTAAAAAAAATATTCTAAATTCTAATAAGCTCTAACTTATTTAATTTCTATGAAGAAAGAAATGGAGCTAGATTTTCATATGGGGAGATCCATTCCCTACCAATCACCTATCATTATTTTTGTTCATAAGATTTGAACCAACCACAAAATTGTTGTTGATTAGATTATTCATTAATTTCTTTAATTATGACTCTTCATAAGCATTCTAAATTTCAATCTTTTTCATGGAAAAACTACCTTTTCCTAACCTTTTTTTTTGTTGGGTTTGTATTTTGTAGGATATTTATTCAAGTACTATGTAGCTATAGTACCCTACCACTTTATGCAATTGTAACACAGGTGAGTTTTGAGTTTTGTTTCAAAGTGAAATGCAAAACCATTTTTCTTATATTTAAGGTTTGTTTGCATTCACATTATTCTTCTAAGTTATGTTACATACAATGTAGATGGGAACACACTTTAAGAAAGCCATATTTGATGAACAAGTGCAAGCACGTCTTGTTGGTTGGGCACAAAAGGCAAAGAAGAAAGGTTTGAGAGGTGATAACAATGGCCAATCTGTTCAAGGAAGTGCTCTTGTGGGTGCTGGAATTCAACTAGGACCAGTGTTCAGGAGGCCATCTGCCCCAGAAGACAGTGTTATTGTCCCTAGCAATGAAGGGCCTCAATGAGTGTGGATGCCCCAAAAAATATTTTGGAACCCTATTATATAATTTTAGGTCTTGTGATTTTGGTTACCCAGAAAAAATTAGTTTTAGTAATTTATAGTTATAAACATGTTCCTATCAATAGCTATTAAATTTTTACTAGTATTCTTGTCACTATTGTATTTGTTACAATATTTTCAAATGTCACTAAAATTAAACTTAAAACAAAAATAATTGTCATTATTAATTAAATACAATAGCAGCAACAAATATGTAGAGTAAGAGTGATAAATTAATTGTTATTAGTGTTACTATAAAAAAAATTATTAAATAGAAGTTAATTTTAAAAATTAAAAATAATTAGTTATTATATTGATTAAATTAAATATTATTTTATAGACTAAAAGAATTATTGGTATTTAAAATAGTTTATATTATTAATAAATAATTTTTAAATTAGTATTTAATTAACTAGCTATTAACTTTAGAATTTAAAATAATTAATAAACAAAATTTTGGTAAGATATCAAATTATATATTTGTATGGACATAAAGTTGTGGGATAATATTTAATAATAAAACTTAGAGTAGGTACAAGGAATATTAATTTCAATTTTTTTATAAAACCTGATTTTCAATTGAAGTAAACAAAATGAAGAATGCAGCTATATTTTTAATTGGAGTGATGGTAGTCCTTTGGTTAAATTGATTAAGCTTACTGTGATAACTTTTTCTATTTGGATGATTTGGCGTATGAGGAGTTTTGCTCGTTTTTAGGGTAAGATTGAGGTTACTCGGACTATTTTGGTTATTAAAGATTTAACTTGTCTGGTGGGTAATTCGTCAAAAGTTTCTATGAATAATGATATGTTCGATTTTAATGTGATCAAGTTTTTTGGTATTAATACACGTACTGGTAAAGTTTTCATCCTCTTCCTGTGAGATGGGAGTTTCTCTCACCAGGCTGGGTTAAAATTAATACTGATGGGGCTGCTAGGGGATACCTTGATCTTGCTACTTGTGGAGGTATTTTTCGTGGGAGTATGGGGGAGTTTATTGGAGCTTTTTCTACGTTTCTTGGAGTTCAAACTATTCTGGTTGCTGAGTTTTATGGGGTTATACATGCTATGGAAGAAGCTCAAAAGTTGGGGCTTACTAATGTCTGGTTGAAATGTGATTCTGCTTTGGTTTGTGCTGCGTTTACTTCTAGGACAAATGTTCCTTGGATGCTTCGGAATCAATGGAATATTTGTCTTAATTACTGTGGAAAAATCAGGTTTAGGGTTACTCATATCTTCCGTGAAGGGAATGCGTGTGTTGATAAGCTGACTAATTTAGGATTTATTCATAGAGAATCTTTTCATTTGTATAATAAGTTTTCATCTAGTCGATTCTTATGATTTTTTATAAATAGGTATAGTCTATCTATGTACAGTTTTTGTTAACATATGGATTTTTGGTCTAGTCCCCTCATATTTTTGTATTTTCCTTCTTTTTTTATTTCTTTTAATAATATTTTTTTCATGTAATGACAGATGATTGTTGTTACTTGATATGTTAGCCTAGCTGAGATGTCAGGTTGCATAGTTATGCCTAACATGAAAACTTTTATTTAAAAAAAAATATATAAATGCTTTGAAGTTATATCTCCATATTCTTTGTAGTGATTTAATTCAGTTCTTTCTTATCACATATAATTGATTTAATTTATCTTACTACTTTCAATTACTTATAAACACATTACATATAATTATTTTCATAACAAAATTTATTTATAACTTTAGATATAATGACTAAAATTAAATTCAACTAAAGCTATTTAACTTTTTATGTTATTACTATATAAACGTCTATAACTAAATGCGATATCCAATAAAAACATGTTAAAATTTTAAAAAATTACTACATTGAAATTATAACATTTTTCCTGAAGAATTTAATTATTATTAATAAATACAATATAAATATAGTTTTTTCACTTTATATAATTTGAAAGACTAGGGAGTCCCAACCTTGATTTTAAAGAAATTAACTTACTAAAATATTTGATAATTTAAGACTATAATGTTTTTTATTAATTTTTTCACTATACAATTTAAACAGTTATATATGGGATTACTTTCCTGCGGAATGTCACGTACTTTTATTCTTTCACTAACAATTACTACAACTAAATTTAACTAAAACACTTTTAAGTGTTTTTTTTCTTAATAAATAAATTTCTATGATTAAGTATATGTATAGAAATGTTTATTCTAACATCTCCCACTGAATAATATATATATATATATATATATATATATATATATATATATATATATATATACACTACACTAAAAAATCATTAAATAAAATAAATTTTAGAGATTAAAAATAATTAATTATTATATTAACTAAATTAGATATTATTTTATAGACTGAAAAATTATTAATATTTAAAGTAATTTCTATTATTAATAAAAATTTATAAATTGTTATTTAATTAGCTATAAATTTTTATTAATAACAAAAATTATTTTATATATTAATAATTTTTTAGTCTATAAAGTATTAATTAATATAGTAATTAATTATCTTTTATTTTTAAAATTATTTTTTATAATAGTCTTGTAGTGAAATATAATGAGAAAAAGAATTATCCTAAAGTAATGTTCTTATTTGTATAAGCTAAACATACTCTCAATTATATATCTCTTAACTTTGTAAGCTCAAAAAGTGAAAGTGGAAGAGGATAATCTAAAATATTCGAAGAGAAGGTAGAGAGGAATTAGTGCAAATCTAGACAATTTGTAAAAATGATGATTTTGGATAAATAAAAAATAATAATTTTACAATATTATATTTAATTATAAATATTCATATAATATAAATTTATAGAATATTACCACTATCATTTTAAATCAACCCCATCTTCTATTTAGTATAGTATTCAATTGTCTTTTAAAATTGAATTGGATGGTTGATATAGTGGTTAGACAATCTCTCCAACTCTTAAGTTGTTAAGCCGATTCATCATGTAGTACAAAAATTGTGTTTGTTTTTCACCTTTTTCCAAAAATTTATCAAACTAATAACTTAATCTTACCATTAATTCTCACCCACCATTAATTGTTATTTTAGTTATAATTATAATTATTGTATATAAATAGAGATAAACCTTCATAAATTTTTTTATAAAATTTTAAAAATATACAATTATTTTCTAAATTTTATAATGTACTCCTAAGCATATAAAAAAATCATATCACACTAATAGGGAGATAGAAAGAGATTTTTAAATAAATTCAACTTGCGTTTGTTTGTGATTCAATTTTATGGATAGAGAAATTATAAGAAAATTAAATATATTTTTCGTTCACATATAAAATTGAATTTTATCTTTAGTCTAAATTTTAAATTTTCTGATACTTGTAAAATGAAAATTATTGATATGGGTCATTATTAATTTTTTTAATGTGACAAACAGATTTTCTTTTGGTGTAGATTAAGATGTTAACATATTTTATATTGACAAATCGTTGACGTAGATGTTATACTATTATAATACAAATTATGCTGAAAATTCGTTTGTTACTTAAAAAAATACGAGTAAAGATTCATTCCTATGATTTCCCTACTAGAAGTACCCAAAAAATCTAAAATTAGAACTAAGAATAAAAATCAATTTTCCGTTATAATAGAGTAACGAAAAACATATTTAAATCAATAGAAAATTTTGACATTAAAGTGAGTAACGAAAAACATATTTAAATCAATAGAAAATTTTGACATTAAAGTGAAAAGAGAGATTACCATTAAGTCATTTTTGGTGTCAAAATAGATTATACAAAAGAATGAAGAGCAAGAAGAAGAGCAATGTTCCGAATCCGAATTCAAATCCAACAATATCATGGTTGGAGATGCTGGCATGAGTATAATTAGATGAGTTGCCAAAGGGAAAAGAAGAAGGCAAGTGAATAAAAACATACACTAAAAGAACAAGAAGCACCAAGATTAGGGTTGTGACACTTTTCTCTTCAACTTCTGATACCCATTGAAATGAAGATGATAAAGTATCTAGAATGGGAAAAAAACTAGGCCAATAGATTAGGAATCCCAAGCAAAGCAAGAATAGAGAAGGCATCAATGGTGATGGCCCTCTTTCCATCTTCTCACTAACCAACATGTTACAATGTTCAAACAAGAATTCAAATGCAATTTATAAGAGAAATGTATGTGTTGTAAGATGTTTTGCACATAAGAATTATAATAATCGCATAAACTTTGTTCTCTTATATTTGGTGATATGTGTCCAATAATTGGTTGAGCTATCCCAACTTCTCATAATAAATACCACTTTTCAATGTTTATCATATTCTCATGACACAATATAATATTATCAACATGCAATTCATATATATGTGGATCTCTCTACTTTTAACCTAAAATGGTCAATTATTCAAAACAATGGTAGTTTTGACTTTTTCTCCAAACAAGTTTTTTCACTAAATTGAAAAGGAAAATACATTTTTTTTTTCTGATTATGATTCCACGATTATCCAGTGAAACAAGAACAGTGTTTAATTTTCTTGGTTAGGAATTTTCCCTTCCATTCACAACAAGAACAATGTTACTTACCAATTAAAAAAAAAAAAAAAAACTCTTTTAACTTTTATCATTAATTGAAAATTATAAGATTAATAAGTCTCACATTCTATCTAATAAATCATTCGCATGATTACATAGTTTTAATAAGTTGTATAAATTCTAACCTTGATCCCCTTAATTAACGATCCTGTGCATCTTGATTTTTTTCATGATATCAGTTCTTAAATTTTAGAAAATGTCTAATTTTGGTCTAAAATATTTAATTTTGCAGGCATTTATTTTACTTTTTTATATTTAGATAACAAAATTTTTCTTATGGCGTCTTAAATGAATGCGTTATACCTAATTATATAAAAAATGAAAGAATTAAAATGAATACACAATCGTGAATTAAACCAAAATTTAAGAAAGTTCAAAAATAACTGATAAATAAAACAAATCACAAACTCTAATGAACTTAAGAACTTAGCAGTAATAGAAATCAGAAATAAAATCAATAGACACTGTACAAGATCAATATTGCAAATATGTTTTTAAAAATAAGTATAGTTTAATTATGTATTTAAGATTTTTGAAAACTTTTTTTTAAAAAACGTTTAATATATTTGAACAGATAAAATTTAAAATTGGACAGACATACTACTAATCTATTTCTAGTACTAGTAAGAGATGAATTTGACAAAGTTTGTTAACCACAATTTCAATAGGACATGCATAGCTCATTTTAAAACTTGTTTTCTTAAACTCTCTATCTTCAATTAGTTGCAAATAAATAACATGTAATATAAAATAGTAAGAGACTATAAAGATTTATATGTGTTATTTTTTATTGGTTAATAAATTCATAATACTTCATTTTAAGATTTAAAATCCAACAATCAAAGTTTTCAAGAAGTGGAAGAGAGAGATCTTCACACCTAAAACAGAGAATCTGTCATATCCTTATATTCATAATAGTTTCATGGAAAACACTGTGAGTGTTTATTCAACTACCTACGAGAGTGAACTTACTCGTTGTATTTGTCAAAAGATGCAACCCTTTCCTAAAGAAGCAAGGAAAATGATTTGAACTAGGAGAGAAAACATAAACCTTATACTCGTCGGAAGACATTATCCTCCTTAACAGTAAGACGAAATGATCTGTTGACCAATCATTAAAACCTTGAACATTTCTACATTAGTCAAGAGTAGATATTTGGAAAACAATACTCAATTGAGGTAGAAGTGGCTTTAGTGAAGAATACTCGTTGGAATAACCGAGAGTGACTAGGGACCCAAATAATGTTCATTAAGTCAAAAGTCCAAAGAAAACTCATTAAACTAGGAGTGGCTAGACTCAAGGGAATATCTAGGAGTGGCTAGGTGACCAGAGAATACTCAGTTAGACTAGGAGTGATTGAAGTCAAGAATATTCATTAAGCTAGAAGTGAGTGGAGTCAAAAATACTTAAGGGAGTAGTTAGAAATGACTAGGTGCCCAAAGAATACTCATTAAGTTAAGAGTGGTTGGAGTCTATATGATAACTAGATTCATGACAGGACAATAAAAAAAAATAATGAAGGTATTGCTACCATAGTTTATTAACGAAAAATATAGAAAAAGCAAACAAAATTATCTATAAAACCAAATTTAGAATCAAGAAGTCGGTTAGACGTAGAGAAGGGGATAACACCTTTTTTTTTTATCGTCAAGGTTAAATGGTTAACATCCTATAACGTTTGTCTTAAGACGATGTCCATAATTAAATGTGCAAAATATAATAATATTATAAACAATACCTATATTAAGTGTAAGTAATGTGTAAATATCGGTAAACACAGTATGAAATTTGAATGCCCTATGCGAAGATTTAAACCTATATAATTTGCATCTAAAGATTTAGAATTTAAACTAAAAAAGACTGGGGCCTAGCTGCTGCAGTATAAAGTCCATAACTTATTTTTATTGGTGCTTCTTCCTGCACCCCATGTTCTTCAGACACCCCATAATAAATAAGAAATTATTGTTTTGTCCTTCAGTAAATAAATTAAAACCCAAAACCTTAAACACTTTTCACCTTAATCTTTCTGCTCTCTTCTCTCACCCCGCAGCACTCCAACCTCTATTACATACAATTTCTTTTCTGGATTGGATAATCCCTTCTCTACTCTCACAATTATATATATAAAAATTGTATATCAAAAACCTTCTACATGGGAAAATTCAGAAGTCATTTTCATACCAACAACAACTTTTTAGATTACATAATTTGAAAACAATTCATTAATATTCTCACTTCATTCTGGTTCTGCACCTCTTTAGATTATCTAATCTGTAAGTTAAAAATATTAACAATTTATTATGAATTGAGTAATCTATAACTCACACCTAAATTTGGATTAACATTTCAGCTTATGTAATATGTAACACAACTATGAATTTTGGATTACATAAGTCAAAATGTTAATTCGGATCTAGGATTAACAAGAATTGTTAATCTTTTTATCTTACAAATTAAATAAAACTAATTTTCCCTGCACTATATCAATTCACATTTGCACCCAACACACTCATGTGAAATATCCATTTTGTCCTTAATGATTTAAAATTTTTTCCTTCCGGATATTTATATCCGTAAGTTAAATTACAAAGTTCCAGATATACAAATCTGGAACTAATATGTCACTTCCGGATTTCACCATCTGGAAGCTTATTTGGACAGTATAAATGACCTTCTGGATGTCAAAATCCGTAAGTAAACATAAATGAGTTTCAGATCTCAATCCTTAGCACCATTTACAGCACACCATTCTAGATATAAAAATCCATAACTCATAACTCACTTCTGGATATGACCATCCAGAATCTTAAATTAAATATGAAAATGACATTCCGGATTTCAAAATTCAGAATGTATAAAAATGATCTTCTAGATTTTAAAATCCAAAATGTATAAAAATGACTTCCGAATATCGAAATCCCTAAGCAAATATGTGAAAAGGACAAAATGGAAATTTAAAATTTTCGTTGGGTGCAGGAATTAAATAATCCATAGATGACCAAATTATCCAATGGAAAATAGAGCCGCAAGCTATTGCAAAAAGAAACAGGCCGAAGCATATAGGCTAAAAAAATTGGACACCACCGATGGCTCGTTGTTGTTAATGATCCCTTCATCACCACCGATTACACTCAACCTTCTCTTTTATCTCACTGTATTAAGGATAAATAGAAAAAAAATAACTCATTTTTTATATTAGAAAATAACATAATTAACTTTAAAATGTGTTAAAAATGTATCATGCGAAAGAAATCAACAAACTCTTATAGTAACAATGGTGTATAGTAACAAACTTAATGACAAAAAGGAAACTGTTATAAATTAAAAAGACTTTTATTATAAATTAAAAAGACTTTTATTGACCTGTATTCTCAATTGAAACCAGCTAGTTATATGTATAAATAGTAATAGTTTTGTTTAATGCCTTACATAACTTTTAACTATTTTCATTTAAAACACTTAGCTGTGAATTCAAAACACCTATTACAACCACCAACAGCACAACAAAGGTACACATGTGTTGAATATACATTTAGATATGCCAGATTTATCATTACAAACTTTTCTCACTATAAAAGCAACAAAAGAAGCATTCATGTTCATCAACTTTTATGAACAATTACTCACACTTTCATAATAAGATTGAATCTTCACAATGGTCAATCCTTCGTATTCTTCAAATCTGGTATGCATAATTTACCTACTTTTAATCATTTCTTTGGATTATCACTTGCTTAAACGAATAACACCATAGCTAAAATTAAAATTAGTAAGAAATTATGTAACATTACTTGTTGCTTATCTACAGGTGAATGTGAAGTTTATCTTCAAAACAATGATATTTTCATTGTCAATACTCCTTATGTTACCTAGCACATCATTTTCACTTTATCAAAACCCTATAAATCTTGTGAAGACAGTTACTTTTGCATCAGAAAGTTTTGAAATAGGACCAGGGAAAATTACATCAAGAACATTTATGGATATAGAGTTTCCAAAAGGTCATGTTGGAGTTAAAAGTTTTGATGCAGAACTAGTTGATGAAGAGGGAAACTCTATACCTTCATATGAAACATACCTTCATCACTGGTTTGCGATAAAGTACAATCAAAATATTACCATGTCACACAATTCTAAGCTCATTCGTCCACAAGATTTCATATATCAAAGAAACCAAGGCACATGCAATGGATATATTCTTCCACATTATTGGGGATTTGGGGTTGAATCACGAGGAACAACATCAAATATTCCTGATCCTTTTGTGATTGAAGCAGGTAACCCTGCAAAAGTTCAGAATGGATATGAAGAGAAATGGTTACTAAACCTCTTGGTTATTGATATACGTGGTGCAGAAGACAAGAAAGGTTGCACTCAATGTAGATGTGACCTTATTAATCTTCCCAAAGACTTTTATAATGTCACCAAAGATATACATAACCAAACATTGACTGCTACAAACTATAAAGGTGGACTCTTTTGTTGTGGGGATAATCTACAATGCAAACTAAGAGAAGATTTTCAAGGTCCAATAAGAAAAGTTTCCTTAAGATACAAAATAAGTTGGGTTGATTGGAATGAATATCAAGTACCAGTTAGGGTTTATATACTTGATTCAACAGACAAAGTGAAATCAAATGGTTCCCAAATAATTCATGATTGTCAGGTAGATAAGTTTTGAATATAATACCTTAACAAAATAAACAAACTTTTCCATGTCCATTAGAATGAGTAAAAAAAAATGTTTCTTACTTCATTTCAGGCAGAGTATACCATTGAACCAAATGGTGGTGGTGACTCTCCTCATGTGCAAAAGGCTAACATACCAATGGAAAAAGGAGGCTATCTCATCTATGGCACTGCCCATATGCATTCAGGAGTTGTGAATGCAACTTTATATGGACAGGTGATGAACAATTTTGTAACTATAATGAATTCTTTTGTGATTTATTTGTTTGATATGTTATTTTCTTTGATTTCCTTTATTGACTGTAAGATGTGTCATGATAATGCATCTCGAACTCTAAAATTTTCATTTTCTTTATATTTTAGGATGGAAGGATTTTATGCACGTCAACACCAAAATATGGAACAGGAAAAGAGGCAGGAAATGAAGAAGGATATTTAACTGGAATGTCTGTTTGTTATCCTCAACCTGGTTCTGTCAAGATTAAAGATGGTGAAATGTTGACTGTAGAATCTAGATATGAAAATGAATTTCGTACTGGAGTTATGGGTCATTTCTACATATATCTTGCAGAGAATATACCAGAAAGATATTAAATATGTAATTCAAAATCTTTTATTTTTCTTCACCTATTGCTTAATTTGTTTGAGATAGTTTGTTTCGTGATAAAAGAAGTTTCAAATTTTCTTTTTCCCTTATCTTACTTTGTGTTTTGTTGTTTTATTGTATGTCATAAAGTCGGCTATAAAAGAGAGGAAAACTATAAAGATTAAATAATTCCTTCTTTTTTTTTTGTATGATATCAAATATTTGACACTTTAAAGACGTATTTTTTATACTTTAAAAGCATATTTGTGATGACTATTTTACGACAAATGTACCGAGTTAGAAGTAATAATTTGTTCCTAAGAACTGATATCGAACCCACAAGGAACAATTATTTAAAATCTTAATAGTAGCATTCACTAAGTATAAGAATATGTACAATAATTTGATTTGATTTGATATTGACAATAGTTTGCATGAAAATTAAATAAAAGCACAGTAAACACGTAAAAGATTTCAATTGAGAAAATTGGGAAAGCAGTGAATCCTTCTCACTTGTCTGTAGTTTTAAACATATAACATGTCATCTTGATTGACATTGAAGCACATATACAAATCATTTATATCAATTCTTTGCATACAAAATTATTAAGAGAGTCTCCTAAATAACGATTCCTCACATATTTATAAAAACTCCTTATCATTACAAACAAATATTATAAAGCAATTAACAATTCAAATCTATTCCTAGCATTCAAACATTCAAATATGTTAAGCATTATAATTTAGGTTCAGATGCTTAGAAGTACTTTTCAGTCAAATCTAAGGATCAAAATCATGAATAGTTTCAAGTTTTGAGAATAAAATGATAATATCAATTATCAATCAAGAACTTAATATTATAGATAAATATCACCTCAATACATAAGAGTTTAAACAGATTACTCCTAATCTCAAAGAAAAGAATTAGCCACTCATGGCGGCTATTACAAGCATGGACAACAAGAAAAGAGGATTCACAACATTTCTCCTTAACGGTTGTCTCCTTTAGGGTTTCCTTCCTTTGGTTCCTTCCAATAATCTCTAGGGTTATGCCTTACACCTTTTATTTAATCTAATTGGGCTTGGGCTATGTGACATCTCGCTTAAGCGAGATATTACCTACTTAAGCGAGTCTTACGAGAAAAAGCCTAACTTCACCATAGTGAACTCACTTAAGCGAGTCTTAGACGAGTTCCTGTAGAGTGATCTTGCTTGAGCGAGTTTGGGTGAGTTTTCAATGTTCCCAATTGGTCTTTTCATCTTCTTTTTCACTTGTTCATTCTCCTTTAGCCTTTTTACCTTCATTTTCCCCTAGATTCCTAAAATTAACACAAATTTGAAAATAAATTGTTCATATTCATCTTATATTCCAAAAATATGTAAAAAAGTTAAAATTCCTAACTTAGAGTTTGAATTATAACAATTTTATCAATTAAAGTCCATAAGTGCCTATCTTTTTGTATGACTTATTACTGAATTAAGGCACTTATCAACTCCTCCAGCTTAGAATCTTGCTTGTCCTCAAGCAAAGTAAATGAATATAAATAAAACATATTTAAGTTCAAATATCAAAATAGCTTTATTTACTACACAACATGTTAGATTAGAAACTTATGGTGTTTCCAACTTCAAATACAACAAAATATAGATACAATCAATTTCCAGGATAACAACTAAAACAATGAAATGTCAATTTATCAAGGATTTTCTTCTCATATTCTCATAAGTAAGTGTTTCTCTCAATTTCCACTGAATCCTAACAAATCAAAATTGTTTTTCATTTTACATTCATATCATAATTACATTAGAAACATGAATCTTAAGGTCTTTTGCAAGGTTATAATGAGGCTAGGTTTCCAAAAACATATTGATTTTTTAGATAACATAATGCACACTTAAAAGAAGAAGAAAATAGTTACAATTCAAATACATTACTTACGTATTATCTAATCACCAATTTCTGTAACTTTAATACTTTTTCCCATTTTCTTTATTTATTCATGATTTCAACATGAACTAGTTTTTTTTTTTCACTTTTCTTTTCTTTTTTTTTTTTTTTCAAAATTATTCCTATTTCTAACCATGAATTATTTAAACTTTAAAACAACTAAAACTAACCATTCTCTTTTCTAAATATAATTATATTTATCACTTTAAAATTTTGTATCTTAATAAGATTGTATCATTAAAAAATTTAATAATTATATATGAGATATTGACCACTTTAAAATTTTGTATCTTGATCATTATATAGTTAAAAAGTAAGTTACGATATCAAAATACATATTTTTTTTTAAAATGTTGTCATTAAATCTAAATATATATATATATATATATATATATATATATGAAGATTCAAATTAACATCTTAGGTTACATGCGACTAAACTCTTATTTATTAGCATTTGCATCGTCCATTACCATAATTTTTGACACAGCTTATAATATTATAATGACAAAAATAACTTTCTAAAATCTTTACACTTTTTAGAAAATATTTTTCCAAATGTATTATAAAGTCTCTATATTACATGTTTGAAAACATTTTGAAAAAATATAGTTTATAACTAATACATAATCTATAATGACTTTAAAGTATTTTGAATAGATATTTTAAAATATAAAAAAATCATTAAATATAAACTAATTTTAAAAATAAAAAATAATTAATTATTATATTTATTAAATTAAAAACTATTTTAAAAATTAAAAAAAATTTAATTTCTCAATTAATTTCTATTATTGTTAAATAGTTTTTAAATTGATATCTAATTAAGTATTAGTAACAAAAATCTTAATAGCTAATTAGATACCAATTTAAAAACTATTTAACAATAATAAAAATTAATTTAAAACTAAATATTTTTTTAATTACTATAACAACTAATTAATTTTATTTTCTAAAATTAATTTTTATTTAATACTTTTTTTATAATGACTTGACAATAATTTTTTTATTATAGAAAAAAATTTTCAAAACAATTTAAAATACTTGTTCTGGAACACAATTTTGAGATCATAACACCCTTTTAAAAAACTTTAGAAAAAGATACTCAACTAACTTCTAATTCTACAATTCAAAACATAATATATTTTAAATTAAATTATAAAATTTGAAAGATTATTTTTTAACTTTTAAATACCTTCCGACAATTCAAAATATATTTATATTTCAAAATTTATAATTCAGAAGATATTTGAAAATCCAGAAAATTAAACTATACTTATTAGACTTTTCAAAAAAATATATGGAAATGTAGAAAGAAGATTATACTTATAAATCCATTCATGGATGTTTTGGAGCAAAATCTCTCTATTACAAGGGGGCAAATTAACACCTTTAAATAGAATTAGAACAATCATATCACTTGTTCATGTTCTTTTCTATTTACTTTACATGTAATAATATGAAAAACATTTCCTCAATTTATCTCAAGCAAACTATTATTATAATTTTATTTAAATAATTCTATTTAAGTTGATATTTTACAAAGATTTAGTTCATGTAAACAATTTATTTACTAAATAAACTCTGTTTACTCCCCCTCATCACAGTGCACTTATCTGCAAGCATTAATAAATATGACTTAATTCTCCAAAATCTTCATATTTGTAAAAGAATATTGAAAACTTTTCCCAAAATCCCAAAACTCATCTAATTCAATGAAAACTCTTTCCATCAATCTAAGTGCATAAATTGACTTCTTTTTATAAGAAAGACTTGAATACATTTTACTTTTTTTTTTATTTCTGAAGTTTAACCAATCAAAAGATATATTAAAAAAATCAATATATATATATATATGCATAATTAAGCATGAGTAGAGTTCAAGCATCAAAAAGTCTAATTTCATGAGATATGACATTGCAACAACCCTTCCCTTCTGAACTCATGAAAATCAAATCCCTTGTTCGAAGTTCATGAAGAATCTTACAATACAAATTTTTACATCAAAAAAGAATATAACTCTATAAAATCCTCTATAAACACCTCAAAAGGTAAAATTAAATAAAAGCAAAATGATAATCTTCTCTCAAACCAAAATCAACTAATAAAATTAACTTTTACAAAACTTCTCTAAAACCAAAGTGCTCAGTTGGTTTTTGGTCCTATGAAAAATACCATGCATTTTACTCTTTTTAATGGTAAATGACTGAAGAAATTTACCAAAACAAAACATGTATACATCAAAAGTTCAAAGAAACTATGTTCATAATCCAGCATTTCAAGTTGAGTGAAATACAAGCATCAAAAAGTCCAATTCAACTAAGTTTGTTAACACTTGCAAGAAGCAAATCTCCTTTTTTACCACAACCAATCTTTGCTCATGAAATCAATTTCCCTTTTCAAATTCACATTTAAATATAGTAAAAACAGGAAATTAGAAAAACCACCCCCTACCCAAATGAGACTACTGCACTTAACTTGGATTAATAAGAAATCCAAAATAACTTCTGAAAACTGAGTGCTGCAGAAAAATAAAAATTTCCAACAAAGTTTGCATCTCAAGTAGGAAGAAAACTGGATGAAACATAGCATTTTATTTAATAATTTCACATGCAGTTAACTGTGGATTTCCTGTATCTGGTTAGAATGAATTCAATCAATCAGTATTTAAAATATAATAGACAAACATAAACTGCTAATAAATAGCTATAAATTTCCATAAAATTTGACATTATCCAAAATAGTTTTTCATTCTTGACTAACTAACTATTAAGAAACTATTATGTCCAATCCTCATTTCTTGAGGCACTGAAAATATGTAGTTCTTTTTGCCATCAGGTTGCATCACAGTATGTAGCCAGACAACCACTGGTTAAAATGTCAACACCTATATGTAACTAACAAACAATGCATTTCTTACCCTTTACCATCTTTTGCATCTACAAAAGATAATCTTAAAAAGAACTAAGTGTGGTCAAATCTGACTACATACTCAAAGCACCTTCAATACTTTATTCGGTCAAGATGTAGGGCTGTAGCGAAGATGCTGCTCATAGAAATTGATGAGCTGCAACATATGAAAAAGATAAGGGCTATATGAGAATAGGCCTTTGAAACATTGACAATGAAATAATCAAATGTAGTAATGAGAAGGAATAGGGTACTACAAGAAGTGGATTAAATGCTTTTAGATACTTGTTGTTGACCATCACTTCTGTTCCATCAGACCTGCAAAGTTGATCACTAAATAATTCAGCTCATATAATATACTCAGAATAGACCTGCAAAGTCTTGACGTAATAAAAGAGAGTAAGGATATACATTTAGGAACAAAATTGAATAATGAAAATGAAACCCCAGGCTCCATAGAATAAAGTGATATAAGCCAAAAGCTAAGAGTACAGACATGTATGGAGAAACTTCTCCCTTAACACTTATAATAAGAGAAAAATGAGGAAAAAAATGAAATAAACTTCTTCAAAAGCTAAAATTAACTTACAAATAAGCTGATTTGCAAAAAAAAAAAAAAAAAACTCTCATATTAACTTCTTTAAAAACTATCTTATGCATAAGCTAATTTTAACTTGTAAAGAAATTGAATTCATTTTAGCTTCTTATTTACTTTATCTAAATACTTAAGTTTATCTAACAGACCATGGCTACATTTGTTCAATGACCTTCAACAAACTTCGGTGGCAGTTAAGTCTTGAACTAAATAAAAGCATTTTGCTTCATTTGTTTCTCTCACATAACTATAATGATTTTCCTCTTAAAATGCTTTCAAAATTATAAAAATGGCAGCAGGCAAGATCACCCTTCAGAAATATTGTAAATTTACATGCATATGAGAACATTCAAAACTTGCTATAAGCAAAGGAATCAAATGTCTAAAGCAATATAAGAATGAAGTGATTTAATCATGTTCTTCCCATGCAGATATCGAACTCAGTTGAGTCAAAAAAGGAATGAACTGTCTAAACTAAAAATACCATATAACTTTAATATGATTCTTTTAAATAAAAAACGCATGTAAAGATACCTATTCTAAAATGAAAACACTATTCTTAATCAACATATTTCCTTTCAGAAATCTAGACTCTTTCTCTGATTCTAATTTTAGAGGCTGAACATAAATACAAAGATACATGCAAGACTAATTCTGAAAATCATAGCTCTCAATTGCACCCAGTAAGGCTGCAAGCACAGTAGCATTGAAGAGCAATCTCACAGCACATTTTGTGGCCATTTTCACAGGCTACCTCTTGTGTCTCACACCTACCTGACAGCAGAGCTTAGCCAGGAAGCTTCTTTTCTGAATTTTCAAGCAAACTTGGTTACCCATCTTGCAGCCACCTCTAGTCAAAGAGGCAAAACATTAATGGGTGAGTGGGCATGGATGTGAGAAAGAGGTGGCAACTGATTGGAGAGGATAGGGAAATTTTGTTTCTTGGGATTGTCTGTGGGGATGCAGGTGCATTGCCAAATTGGACCACTCTACACCTCCAAACAGATCACTATAGGAGAGAGGGTTTTGTTGTTTTCCTATTAATCATGGATAAATAAGGCCCTACCTAACTCGAGCAAAATTGTATCCTGTGAAGGATAATTACGGTCTCTACCAAAGCATATAAGAGACAAAACATATAATACACACATATATATAGATATATAAACAGAACATATAAATAACAAATTCAATAATTAAATAGAATTAATATAATAATAAAATATATGCATGTAAGAAAGAATGCAAAATATTATCAAACAAATACATACATGTTTATATAACAGAAACTATAAGAGAAATGTTGTGAAACTCAAGGATCGTAACTCGACTCAGAAGAGTTACTACTATATAAAAAATTATATTTAATACATAACACAAGATACAATGCTTTCACGCAGGATCAGTCATTCCACTTGCCATTATAATTATCAGCCAGCACAATAAAAAACTAAAACAAAACAGAGGAACAGTTCCACAGTTCAGCTGAAATCCAAATATAAAAGAGGAGCTCTCAATCTCCCGCGACAGCTAAAGAAAAATGAAAAACGTTGAATAGAGAGAACAGCAGCATCAAGCGAGCACGAGAAGACAGCGGCACCAGAAGAATAGAGAGGACAACGATTTGGGGCTTTTCTTAGGGTTCAGATCACGAAGAGTTGCACGGTTTGATGAAAGACGTTTGGGCCTCCTCCTTGGGCCTTCAAAACATCAGATAAATGTTTTTTTTTCCAAAAAACTGGCCCAAGTTGAGGATCGGCAACTATAACTTATAATTTATAAATAAATCACCAAGAACAGAAACAACAGGCACAAACAAACAACACCCAGTTGACCCATATAAACTGAGAACAAAGGATTGTAAAACATAGATGCATTTCACATATTGACCTACAAGCCCAAACCCCACCTTCCCTATCATTTTTTTTAGATGTGAGCCCTAATCGTGCAGTCAACCTGTCTCTAGACTCAACCTCTACAACACACAGAAACCTTGTCACCTTAGCCATGATGCAATGTAAGACTCATAACAAGCATGGCAGTCACAGGGAGCAAGGCAACCACAACAATGTTTCTCAGGAAACCTGCAACTGTGACGACAACATCCAGCTATGATTGTGGCAATGTCCAGTGATGGTGATGGCTATTCGACAACAACTATGAAAGTATCAAGTTCATCTTCATTCATCTTAGAAAAGATCAAAACAGATCAATGGTCTAATTATTTGTCAACTGAAACTCTTGATCCACAAGTGATCTACACAATTAGCAATCCCCTATGAGTTAGCAGGTGTACAAACACAAAACTTGTTGGATTGTACAAGTTAGCATTTTACTGACATCACACAAAGAGAAACAATATGTTTGTGTGTGTCTATATATATATAGGAAAATTTAGAATAGCAGCCATCATACAATCCACCAGCCCACTATAATCTTTGAGTGGCTGTTCTTTGAGCTATTAAATAGTGAAAATGCGGATCATTAGTAAAAAAAAGCATGTAAAACTTGCATATTTAGTAAATAAGACTAACAATGTTGACCAATTAAAATTAACAAACTTCACACAAATTGATAATATCCCAATTTCCAATTAACGCAGATGCATAACAACTTTATCTAAGCTACATGCTTTTCAGAATATTGAAACAAGGTTCGCATTTAGCAAGTAATTTTGTCCATCAACAAGGAAATTAGTTTTAATTAGATAAAAAAAAATCGACAGATGTTTGCATGGATGAGAATATTTAGGTGGATTAGTAGACATGAAAGCAAGATAGAAATCAGCAATGAATGCATTGGAGAGAAAATTAAGTACCACTTAATAAGTAAAAGACATCAATCTTGCCTAAAACAGCTTGGTTGTTTAAAAAGATAAAACCAATCATGGTCATAGTTATCAAACACAGATCGCAGCACGTGGCAGGAAGAAGGATGAAAAATATTTTAAATATCATGATTCAAACTAAATAATTTATAATAAACATAAATACTAAAAAAACTAAAGGCAAGATAAATAAGTCATAATTTACTCAAAATCACCATCAATCCAGGTGCAGTTAGAGCATGTAAAAATTGAAAGATGAAGGTGAAATTAATAGTAAGAGATATGCAAAATTGACCAGGAAAGCAAAAGGAAGAAGAAAGGAAAAACCAAATGACAAAAACAGTCTTATAAAAGTGTGAAGGAAAAGGGGATCCAAACAAAGGTCACTTTCTGTGGAAGAAAAAAACCACTAGAGTAACTAAATGCTACCAAATTCTTGTTCAGAAAGGTCTGGAAGAGTTTCATTATATGCAGCTTTCCCCTTGCATATGGAATATTTTTATAAATGAAGTAATGAGGGTAGACTCATGAGACGTTAGAATTCATAAAACCTTAAACAGTTTTTTGCCACATATGAAACGTGATGTTCAAAGATGTTGTGCAAATTGGTTTACATGTGAAAAGGCCAAGTCCTAGGTTATATAAACATCACTCATCCCAAAACATTCCTTGGTCTAACATGTCCTATGGACTTTATGCTTGGTTTCCAAAGAATAGAGAATGGCAAGAATTATATCTTTATGGTTGTGGATAGATTTTTCAGGATGACACACTTTATACAACACAACAAACTTCATGATGCTTGTTTAATTTCTAATCTATTCTTTGACGAAGTAGTTAGACTACATGGTCTCCCTAGAAACATTGTGTCTTATAGGAATATAAAATTCTTGAGTTATTTTTGGATAATATTTATAGAGAAAACTTGGAACTAAACTTTTGTTTTCTACAACATGTCATCCTCAAATGGTCAAATAGAAGTGATTAACAGAAATCGTTCTTACCTAATTGGGTGTTGTGTTTGATATCTAAAAATCTAACAAAGTCAAAAGATCCTCTTACTCATATGGAGTTTGCTTACAATAAAGTAGGAAACTCCACAACTTGTCATTCTCCTATTACATCTTCCTAACTTTGAATCTATGATGTGTTGTGATAAGCTTAAGATGAATTTGTTAAAGACCTACAAATTAGAGTAAAAGGATAAAATAGAATAGAATATATAACAATATGAAAATTCAACAAACAAGTGTAGGAAATAAGTCATTTTCCAACCAAGTGAATGGGTGTGACTTCACCTAAGAAATGATAGGTTCCCCACTCAAAGGAAGTACAAACTTCAAGATTGAGGAAATGGACCATTCCAAGTACTTGCGAAGATCAATGACAATACATACAAGTTGAACATCCAAAGTTAGTATAGTGTAAGTCATACTTTCAATATTAGTGACCTATCTCCTTGGGACATAAGTTACTAAAATTCCTGGACAAATTCTCTTTAAGTAGGGAAGACAAGATCCCACAAATTCAAGAAGCTTCTAGAAGAATGACTAGTAGCAAGACTAGGGAAATAGAAGTGGAACTCCTAAAAGCTTGCAAGATAATTAGAAAAGGAAAAAAAAACAATTTACTTAGTCTACCCTTGTTTCTTCTTTTGGTATTTTGTGATGATAAGCCACATGTTTGAACACAAGGATAACTGCTAGGCATTATTCCAATTCAAACCCATGGCCAACCGATCACCAAGGCTCATCATTACAATTAAGTCACGGCTCACCCTCACTTGTGGAAATATTTTACCTAAAATAAAAACCCTTAAGCAATGATGTTCAAGGTAAAATTGGATTTTTGAAGCCTATACCATAATTGCACCATGCCCACACTAAAGTGCACTGAACACCACTACTTTGGAAATTATTGCGGTTGCCATGGTTACAATTGAAAACCACTTTGTTATCCTCTTATAACACACCATTACTACCAAATTTGACACCCTAGTATGCAAAGTAATTAAATGGATCATACCAAATAGACAAAGGTAGAGAAAGACCAAAGAAAAACAAATGAAAAAATTTGTTAAATAGAGATCTTGATTTAATGGCATTTCTAAAGACTTGGTTTTGGAAATGTAACATCATTTGATCTATATATGTTGCCAATCCTACCAAATGAGAAAAGATTATTGTTGTTATAGACTATGAATGTTTACATTAGTATTATCGATATCGAATAACAGATCATATCGGAGACCTCAAAAAATCATTTATAAAGTTATAATGAAAACTATAAAGGGTTATAGCGGAAGCATTGCAGTCAAAAGAAATACATTACATACATATAGACAATTTCTTTTGTGTTTTGTTGTTATTTTATGTTTTGAACTTGAAATTTGTGGTGTTTTGATTTGATGTTATTGTTATATGAATTTTTAGACATAATATAATTATTAGTTATGACTGGCGGTGACAGACAGCAGTGGCAACTGATGGTGACAGGAAGCGGCAGCAACGGGCAGTGGGGAAAGGAGAAATATTAGAGAAGGTATTGCGTTGGCAGAGATAAAAAATGTTCTGTGAATTGCAATAATTATAATGTTTTAAATGGGTCAAAAAAGGCAAAAAAAACCAAATTTTAAGTAGGTTTTGAAATTTTAATTAGGTTTAACAGCTCATTTCATGCAGTGGCACAGCACATTCAAATTTTAATTTGAATAATTAGGGTTTTATGAGTTAAAATAGTCGAGATGGGCCAAGGCCCAAACTTATTAGGGTTTTTTTCAAAATTAGGGTTTAGGGTCCCTTCTATCTTCTTCATTCTGCGCCGCACACAACAAACACGGTCCCTTCTATCTTCTTCATTTTCTGCCACCATCACTGCCACCGCCTTTTTCACTACTGTCGTTTTCCGTTAGCATCCTGTGATGCAAAAAGCGAACGTCATGGACCGCCCTGAGAAATCCACATCAAATCGCCACCGCCTTATTGTGACGGTGGTCAGAAAATCCACCACCGCCTTCCGCCATGGCGCTGCCATAACCAATTAGTGATAACACTGGTTTACATTACATGAATTTAGAATCCAAAGTTATGCCCAAACTTTAAAAAATAGCCCACAACTACAACTTTTGTTGCAACTTTAAGGCTTTTAGACACTCCCTAACCACACTACAACCACAATTGCAATAACACTACAATTTTTAAACCTTGGTTATGCTCACTAATATAGTTAATTTTCTACCAAAAATAGTTAATTTTATACTAAAAATAGTGATACAAGCAAAATTAAATTTGTATATATAATCAAGTTTTAATAGTGTGCAGTACCATAGAACACATTTGTGTCTAGCAAAAGCACACTTAAGGCTTTGGGTATTATCTAAGAAGACATTTAACATTACCCTTAGGAAAGGGAGAAGCCTTCGCTAGGCCTTGAAAATGATAAATAGGAAGCAAAATGAAGAAAGTGGTTCAATACTCTAACAAAAGCTACACAATAGTATTGTGTTAGGCTTACTAGACAATTTACTAGGAAGATTGTGGGATCGAGCCCCATCCATCCTGACCTAGGATTCAATGAACTAATCGATTAATCTTTCAAAGGGGGCTAAGGATATACTTCTAATAGAAGAATCATTCCATTGATTCATGTTTCTCATCAAACAAACAAAAGTATTTTGTTCTGTATAAGTTTTAGCATTTTTGAACATTGGCTAAAATTTTATTTGTACTACCAAAGGAATTGTCTGACATCTAAGTTTCTCAACTACATCAACTCCCCCTTTTCTATCAAATACTCCGCACCACATCCTTGATCAACCAAAGAAAAGAAAAATACTATACGCAAATTCAAGCTTTAACTGCTAGTAGTGAAACGTAAAAAAAGCTAAAACAAGCTTCAATAAGTCAATAAATTTTAAGCTACCTCAACATTTCCATGTCAATCTTACAAGTAAATGTTTTATCAATTAAAATATAAAATAGAAGTAAATGACATTGCAAATATCTGTCACTGGCCTCGTTTATTATCAGAAGCTCGATCAACTGTCTATAAAATGTAATAAAAAGGAGAAGCAATAAGGACTACTGTTTTTTCATTAACTGAAAAAAGTTCATTTTCGAAGAGTGCACAATCACAACCAAAATTAACACTTCTCCTTTCCTGAACTGACCAGCTGTATCACAGAAGATATAATAAAAACATACATGACTAAAGGTCAATTAGTCTTAGGATGCATATTACGGAAACAAATGCACAATGAAATTTATTGTTAATTGCTGAGTTACTTACTTTGAAGCCACAAAAGTTACCAAAACATCCTGCGTTCCACTGGATACGGTAGCTGAATAGCCTATTGGCTTTATAATCTTTACGATATTGCTAGCAGGTCTGGCATGATTAGCACCAATAACAGCATTCCTTGTTAGAAGTGCTGACTCAGCTGTACTAACAGCTACTCCAACAGGATTTTGTGTATTGGCAGGCTCACCAGCATATAATTCTTTGTTGAACCTCCTTACAGAACCAGATTTTCTCCTTTTGGCTCCCCGACAGCGGCCACTTTCACTTATTTCCATGCGAACCCCCTTTGATTTAGCAACTGTTTGACCATTATTGCCAGCAAACCCAGGACCAGAAGGAATTGCTTCTGGAATTCGTATTGCAAGCCTGTCTGCTTCATTCCCACAGGCAGAGGAAGCTTTAAGCTCACTAAGCTTAGGATCGTAATCATTTTCCTCATTCCTTTCAATATTTTGTTCTGAACCAATTGCAGACTTGGTAACATTAACAGGTGTGGCATTTTCAAGATTGCTGCCAGCAACATTTCCCAATTCGTCAGCAAAAAGAACAGTCTGAGGAAAGGCAGGAATAACAGGAAGGCTTGCATCACTAAGAACAGGAAGAGCAGACTGTGTATGGTTCCCAACCGTACTAGTCGAAAAGCGTCGAAGGCTGTATGGAGTGGTAGAACGCTCCAGCCTCTTCCTGGGTTGAGTATGATGCACCACATGCTTGCGTTTGCGCTTACGATGTCTTCCTGACTTCAAGCTTTGAAACCACAAAAAAAGTATTAGTGAACAGGTGATTTTTTCACAATCTAGACATGTTATATATCCAACCAGTTTCAGGCAGCTACAGTCTTTTTAGCTCTGCTTATAAGCAAAGCAACCTATTCAAAATCACAGCAAAACAGAACACAAACATAAAATAGAATAGGAATACATGCCTCTTTGCATCGGTACTCATAATTTAACACAGGGTCCAAAGAAAGATATAAAAAAATTTATGGAAGGCAAAGGGAATACCTCTCCTCAAAAGCTTCAACAACATCAGGAACAGAAACTAGATTTTCTGGTGGCTCCCAAGTGTTGGCTGTCTCAGGCCACCCATTCCTTCGGCGACAAACAAACAGATCAGCAAAAATACATACATAAAAATTTTCAATCTAGACCCTTTTTCGTTCATGTATTGATATTCATAATGCCCAATCTCTCCCACCCCCATTTCCTTGTAATCACTCTTTATTTATTATTAATCACATCTATCACTTTTTCTCTCTACATTTTTTCTTTTTCCCACTCCCTCTTCTTTCACCCCCAAAATTGAATGGGTGGTTATTTTCCTTTTCCTGTTAGTCTTCATTACAACCCAGCCCATAAAATAAGAACAAAAGACAAAGGAGCAAAAGGGGTACTCACCATTTGATAAAGTATTGCACCTGACCCTGTATTTGCAACATTGGAAATCCACATTGTCATAAAGGAAAGCCCCCAACAGGACAAAAAACAAGTTAGGCCAAAGAACAACAACAACAACAACAACAACAAATTCTCTCTAAACAAGGCTGGCTACTCAAATCAAGTTTACCATTAAATCATAAAAAACTCAAAAGAATCCTTATTAAGATAAAAATAGACCAAGGTAAAACACCCCCATTACTGATAAAACTAGTCCAAAAACAACCCTAAAAAAATCTCCTTTACAGATCAAATAATTAAAAAAAAAAACAGAGACACGACACAATACAAGGAAAAAACAGAACCCTCAATCACCAAAGAATAAGAACAACAACAAATTCTATGAAAGGTTGGCTACATGAATCACACAACATTCTAGGCAGCCCTTTACACCATTAAAAAAATCACTATTGAAGAGGGAGCTGGACCAAAACTAAACCGATTGCAGATAAAATTATTTTTAAAAAAATACGGACACAACACAAAACAAGGAAAAAACATGTGATCCTCAATCACCAAAAATTAAGTACAACAACAAAACCCATAAAAAGTCGGCTACATGAATCGCTCGACATAATTGACATTATTCGGCAACTGGGTTCCCTCATTAAACCAAAAATGACTCGAAAACAAAAATAAAAAACATTACAGATTAAAATAGACCAAAAACACATCCATTTTGAAGTGAAAAAAACACAGACACAACACAGAGCAGAACAGGGGGGGGGGAACATAAACCCCAATCACCTAACAACAAGAAAAAGTCTATCTAAGAGCAAGGTCGACTACATGAATCACACAAGTCATTAAACCAAACAAACAAAAAAACTCTATAAAATACCGATTACATATAAAACTAGCACAAAAAAAATAACTGGAAAAAAAAAATCTCCATTACAGCACCACCAATGGCCAAAGAAGAGAAAAAGATGGGAACTTTTTACCTTACGCACCCTCTTACGACGTATAGCTTCAACTTCATAAAAATTCTCAGCAAGAATAACACCTTGAGCCCCTGGAAAAGTACCACCAACATTTTCCTCTTCTTCATCTCCCTCCACACCATACTCTTCTTCCCCCTCCCCTTCTCCTTCCTCGCCCTCCCCTTCAGAATCCTCCACCTGAGGTTCCTCATCCTCAGCGTTCCGCAACTGGGTACCCTCGTTCTCCTCAAAGCTTTGAACTTGCCCACTCCCACCTTCTCCACCTCCCGAATCCGCAGCCCCAGAAGGCTCAAGCACCTCGGTCGGAACATCCGCGGTGGCCTTTTTCTTGGCTCCACCCTTCATTGCAGCAACCTTAACCAGTGGCCTCTCTTTGGTCTTGGTGGTGAATGGAAGAATCGTCTTCTACTGAGAAGGGAGCAGCAAAAGTTGTGTCCACCCTGGGGTGAGGTGATGAGCTGTCAATCTATGTGTATCTATGCCCAAAAGCGTGATCCATGGCTCAGGTTTTTATTTAACGCTTTTCTTCTTTAGCCCTTTTTCCTCTTTCTTTCATCTTTCTCATTAAGATTTTTTCCTTTTTAATTTTCGTTTTTTTCAATCCTTTTCTTCTCTCGATTTCTTGGTGGGGTTTGTAATTTTGTTTCCCTCCCTGCCCCGCCTAATCTTTTTTTCATCAATTTTTTTTTTTTTTGTCTTTTTCTTTTCCTAACGTCTTTATTTTTTTTATATTTTTTAAGATAATATAACTTTTTCAAAACAATTATTTCTGTAAAAAAAAAAACTATTTTACTCTTAATTAAAACTTACTATGAAATCTATACATTATATAAATTTTATAAATATCTATACTCGTGTTTAATTAGACAATTTTATATTTTATTAAATTAAAAAATTCATTATTTGGTAAAATACATAATTTTTCACCTTTTAATTAACTAAAATATAGTTATATAGCTCTTATTTTTTATTGTTATAAAATTATTTATATTTTTTTAAGTATTGTGAATCCACATTCGGTGAATGGCATGTGCTTCCGTTATTATTAATGTTTATAAAAAAGTCTTAATGATTTTCTTATTGTTTTATAAATAAAGCATTGAATGAAAAATATATATTTAATGAGTTCAGGAAAAAAATTAATTAATGCTTATACTTTTATATTATGTTATAAAAAAAAGTATTAATTGAAAAGTTATATTTATGCGTTAAAAAAACTATTATATTTATATAAATTTCTCTTAATCCAAAGTAAGAACGTTATTTATCGTTACAATGGGGTGGGATGGTGTTGGGTGTTTATGTCTCAATTCGATAATTTTATTAAATAGTTGTTTAAAATGAAGTATAGTTTAGTTTGATTTTATTTAAATAAAAAAATAAGTATGAATATAATAAGAAGGTGGAAAAATTTTTATACTTGTACACAAGTCACACACACCCTTTTTTGTATTTCATTAAATAAATTTAGTTTATTGATTTGAGTTAAATTAATCATTAAACCAATATTTTATGGTGTGATTTGGATTGATTTTTTATATTTTGTTATCATAAAATTGTTAAATATTTTTACAAAACAAATTATTAAATATTTATTACTAAAAATTTGTTAAATAAAGAGACATGTTAATGTATTATTTTTTATGATTATTGGTATATTCATGATTTATTTTTTATCTATTTATAAATAGTTCCTTATTTTCAATTTAAAATCCAAACCATGGTCTAAAAAAAATGATCTAAAAAATTACATTAGAGATGTGGTATTAACTGACATGAATTTTTGTCAGTCATGATATTAACTAACGTAAAATTTAGTAGTTATAAAAAAAATTGGTTCATTTTGACTTAAATAAAGCTATAGCAATGCAGATATATTATTAATGTTGAAATAATAATTATCTAATTCAACTTAAATGATTTAAACCATAAAATACGCATAACTATATTATTTATTTATGCCAGAAAAATTAGGTTGACCATTATTCTCTTATTTATTTCAAATCATTTTAAGGTAGTGGGGATTCGTCTTGAAATACCTCAAACATTATATTTATGATATTATACAATATTGACAAAAGTAAATTAAAACATAACTAAAAATTGAAATGAATATCTTTAATATTTACATAAACAATATTAATATGTATATAAATGATGGTTTTCATTCAATAAATAATTTAATAGCCACGTTTAAATGAGTTGGCATGTTTATAACACAAATAAATAATAATAATGATATTATCGGTAAAGTTTGTAAATAAAATATCTAGTGTATGTATTAAAAATTTGTCTAATCTTAGGATAAAGAAATTACAATGATTTTGTTCTATTTTTTCTACTCAAAAATATTTACTCCAACCACAACTCTAATTAAAGTAAATAAAAATGATATTAAATGTATCTCTAAACTTTTAAAATGTAATGGAAAATATAAAATGATAAAATATAACTTTATAATTGGAATAATCAAAAAAAAAAAAAATTTAGAAAACTAACATGTCAATGTATGAAGTCAAATATATATGTCTCTCTGAGTCACTGATCCATGTTTGTAAATATTGTTATATATGGATCTTTGAGTTCTCAGATTTTTGGATGGAGCGAGTCTCAGCAAATTCATATATTTTGACATCCCTTGTTCCACACTCAATTTGTCAATTAATGTAATAAAATTATCGATTAAATGTAATTTAGATATTTGACATCCCTTGTTTCACACTCAATTTGTCAATTAATGTAATGAAATTATCAATTAAATGTAATTTAGATTTGACTGTAAAGTACTTATAAGTTTCTGACCCAAATGATAATACTTAACATATTTAAATGTTAGGAATAGAGTTGAAATATTAATTGTTATCAATGTCTAATCGTAATGATAAGAAGTTTTTATAAATATGCGAGGAATCGATATCTAGGAGACTCTCTTAATAATTTTATATGCGAGAAATCGATATAAATGATTTTTATAGGAACATCAATATGAATCAAATGGTAGAATATTACCATGCTAATCAAAATACAAAATAGTAAGAAGAATGAACCCCAATCTCAATTTTCTCAATTGAACCAACAAACTCTTTGACTTCTTTTCTTTTTAATTACTGCAATCATAACAAACTGTCAACAAACTTTATTATTCTGTTTTCTATTTAGTAAATCTTTTATTTGATTATTCAATTGTTCCTTGTTGGTTCGATATTTGTCCTTATAGACAAATTATTACTTCTGACAACATAGTGCATTTGTCATAAATTAGTCATCAAATATTCACTAAATATCAAAATATGTGCAAAGGTTTGATTGAAAAGTCATTGGCAATGAGAAATTAAATGAAAACAAAGTAAATGATTAAGATAATTCAATTGAGAAATTTGAGAATGGGTTAACCTAGTTGGACTTAGGTTAAGTGATATCTTGTTCAAGTGAGATATTGCTTGCTCAAGTGATTTTAGGGAAAATAAAAACCAACTTCACTAGAACAAACTCGCATAAGCGAGTCTGAGTGAGTCCTGGGTGAGTTTGGTCCAGAGAGCAAGTTTTCCTCTAGAGTGATCTTACTTATACGAGATTGGTTCGCCTGAGCGAGCCCTTTAATGCGTTTGAAGGTTGGGAGAGCTCTAAGTGAGTCTTGGGTGCCCCAACTTTGTCTTTTCTCCTCATCTCTAACTTTTTTATTCCTCCTATAGCCCTTTGTCTCTATCTTCCCTTAGATTCTTGAAATTAGCACAAATTTGGGAATTAAAAGTTCTTATTCATTTCATAATCCAAAATATGTTATTAGATTCAAATTTCTCAAATTAAGGTTGAATTATAACTTTATTGACAGTTAAAATCCATAAGTTCCTAGTTTTTTTTGCATAAAATCTCACTGAATTATGGTCATGATCAAGTCTTTAGAAGAAGAGTTAAGTAAAACTAAAATTGATTTTGAAAACCTGGAAATCATTTATAAAAACTCTTCTTGTAAATGTGCTGACATAAAAGGTTGCAAAAACTGTGACTCTCTCCAAAAGAAGGTCTAATATCTTATAAAAACCTTGGACAAGTTTTAAAAAAGGAAGTCAAATCTAGAAGTAGTTCTTGGATCTCAGAATTGGGTTTTTGGGAAAGCTGGTATGGGCTATAATCCAAGTACCATAAACAAATATTTTTTATAAGCTTTTTTGAAAGCAAAAAACCACTATCTATACCTTTAGTAACCTATTTTTATTATTTAAAAAGAGGTCATACCGTTAGATCCTGTAGAATTAGAAAATATGATTTGCCAAAGGATCTTGTAAAGTGGATGCCTAAGAGTATAATTAACAATACCGAACCCAAATTAAAAAGGGGACCAAATCTTGTTCCTTAAATTGTTTTGCAAGAATCTTTGACAACCAAAAAGCATCTTTGATATTTGAACAGTGGTTGCTCAAAGAACATGATTGGGGACAAGAACAAATTTGTGAATCTACGCCTCAAGCATGAATGCTATGTTACATATGGAGACAATAATAGAGGGAGGATCCTTGGCAAAGGCACAATAGGTGATCAAAACACATTTCTCATCAAAGAAGTGTTGTTTGTGAAAGGGATAAACCACAACCTTCTAAGCATAAGTAATTGTGTGACAAGGATTATCTGTTACATTTAAATCAAACTGTTGTGTGATATGCATGCCAAATTCGCAAGATGTCAAGTTGGTTGGTAAAAGGTTTAACAATGTTTATTTGCTTGATATATATGATTTTGCATATGATATTGATTGTCTTTTAACAAAACATGAGGAATCTTGGTTGTGGCACAAAAATATAACTCATATTCACATGCATCGTTTAAATAATCTGATTTCAAAAAATCTTGTTAATAATCTACCGAGAACCAAGTTTGAAAAGGATCATATATGTGAAGCATGCCAAACGGGGAAACAAGTTAAAAATTCATTCAAATTGAAAAATGTTGTTTCAACATCAAAACCTCTTAAGTTGTTTCATATGGATTTATTTGGTTCTTCAAGAACTATGAGCATTGGTGGAAATTATTATGCACTTGTCATTGTAGATGATTTCTCTAGATTTACATGGACTTTGTTTCTTGAATATGAGAATGATACATTTTCTGCTTTTAAAAAGCTTGCCAAGCTTTTACAACACAAAATTGCAACAACATTTGTTCCAATAGAAGTGATCATGGTGGGAAACTTCTAAATGAAAAATTCAGTTCTTTTTTAGGAAAAACGGCATATCAATGAAGAAGTTTATGTCTCACAACCTCTTGGTTTTTAAGATCACAAGCATACTGAACATGTCTTAAATCTTAAAAATGCATTGTATGGATTGAAGCAAGTTCCTCAACAATGGTATGAGAGGTTTAGCAATTTTCTCTTATCTCATGGATATGAGAGAGGAAGAATTGATGAGATTTTTTTTATTAAAAAACTATATCTGATATTATGTTAGTTCAAGTTTATGTTGATGATATATAACCTTTGGAGCTACTAATGACAACCTATGTGCAGACTTTGTATCAACTATGCAAGGGGAGTTTGAGATGTCCTTGATGGGAGAATTATCATATTGGATTGTTCTTTGGTTATCCTGTTGTTATGCATATATCTATATATTTTTGGATTGTTTGTTCTTTCCTCTGTATTTTTGCAGGATCTCCTTTTGTCAAAATCTACAACACAACACCAGAGATTTGTCTTCATCTAATAGGGGGAGATTGTTGACCAGGAAGATCTTGCTTTGATGGATCAATCTATCATGAATATCTGGAAGTTGTGTGTGTGTATGTATGGATAGATTTTGTTGTGTCTATTTACAATACATTGTGGTCCAAGTTAACTTTAAAAGTTATCTCCATGAAAGGTTTTGTTTTCTAAATCTAATGTATTTTCTAATCAATTGATTTAAGTTTTAATAAGTTCAAATTACTTTTATCAAAGTCTTCTGACTATACTAAGTATTTTTAACATATTGATTTTATACTGACTATATTTTTTTCTTTTCAAAAAATTACTAAAAGGAGAAAAAATTGTTTCAAGATCGAACTACACAACTTGAAACTTGAGGGAGGAGATCTATTGCTTCAGTATAATGCTTTATACCTAAAATAAATACTACTAGCTACCAACCTGCCACTTTTATACTTTCCAACAAGTTTTAAACATTAATTTTCATCTGTTTTTTTTCAATCAAAATTAAAGTTTTATCTATAAATCAAAAAATGAATTTACAAACACTCAAATCATACCCCAACAATACAATCCTTTCTAAAAAAAAAGGGAGAAAAGATAAAAAAATATTTATAGTAAAAAAGAAACTTGATCGAAATTAACTTGTGATAGATTGAAAACAATTAAGATGCAGTTCACCTCCTAAATTAATGAGACTTGTTGGAGGGAAGAAAGAAATAAATTCAAATAGGTAGAGAAAATTTGGAGAGAGTTTAAAAAAAAGTTTTAGAAAGATAATTAGTTTCTAAATGAATAACTAAGTAGTTAAACATAAATTTTCTTTTCTTTGAAATATGACTTATAATTTCACATTTATCATTCTAAAATCAATTATTTTTAAACGGTAAAAAATCTTGATTCTTATACAATTAGTTAAATATAAATATATTGTAATTAGAAAAAAATATGATGAACATGATTTTATATTTTGAACATTGATAATAGTGTTTTAACAACCCCATAAAACATACCTTATGCTTTTGAGTTTTAATTTCTTAAAAGATTTAATTTAAAGCCTTTTAAACTTTCATTTAGGAGCTAAAGTAATTATAGCATTATGATGTATTTTGAGTGATTTTTGGTTAGTGAAATTGAAGAAATTGAAGAATTTCATTTAAGCAAAATGTTAACCTAAAAGTTCAACTAATTAGACCCAATAATTTTTTTTATTATAAATAAAAATATAAGTTGAACCGTTTTTATTAATATATGAGTTTTGATTTAATTTTTCATTTTTTTTATTTTCTTTTACTTTTAATAATAATTTTTTCGTGTGATGACAGATAATTATTGTTACTTGAGGTGTCAGCATAACTGAGATGTCAAGTTGCATAATGATGCAAAACATGAAATGTTTATTTTTAAAAAAGTACATTATGATATATGGAGAAGAATTCAAAATTTTCAGTTTGGATGAGGTTTTGGTTTGAAACTTAATCTTGTTGTCTTACCTTTTTTTTATGGGTTGAATAGTGTTTTAAACATATTTTTAAAATTTTTTCATAAAGATGTAACCATTATTTATATTTTTTTAGAAATAAAAGAAGAAGAGTATTATTTTCCACTAAGGCCTTTTAAGAAAGAGTAATTTCAAAAGTCACTCCTGAATATAATGTACAAATTATTTTCTTAGTTTATCCTAATTAATCACAAGAGTATTCTTTAGAAATAAGTTACTCTTAATAAGATGTTTATAGAATTGCATGATTTCCAATTTAAATAGTTCAAAAACATAAAAAAATCCTAATAGTACTTTGTTAAAATTTGAGATGTTGCATAGAACTTGTATGAATTGATGTATGTTGTAATAATATATGGCTTTGCTACTTAACATGAGAGTTTTTATTAAAAAAAAAAATCAAATTCTTTTAAGTTTTCTTTTTTTCAAAACTCAAATTTAGATCTAAAAAATGATGCTTTAACAACTCTTAGAGTTATATACCATTTTTGATGCGATAGGTTTAAATATATATATATATATATATATATATATAATAAAAAATAAATTTATAATTAAATGATATAAAAAATATTAAAATAATAATATTAAGAGTTTATGTGAATTTCAAAAATATCTCTCACAGTGATCTTACATGTGACATGCTAATGATGGATCAAGCACAATATATCATAAAAAATACCTTAAGTTCTTTTTTATTTTTTTTATTTTCACATTAAATTTAGTAAATACTATTAATTTATTGGATTTTTTTTTTTATAGACTCTATCTAGAAACTTAGGGATATCCACTCCATACTTATAGGGGTGCCCGTATGTGGATGACAGGCACCACCATTGTATGATCCTACTATTATTTGAATTTGCATTTAAAAGAATTGTTTTGTAATGCAATTGTTGTTTCGAATATTTCTCATACAAACTAGTTTAATATATAAATTTTGCATTTTTTAAATTTAAATATCAAAATATTAGTAGAACCTCAAATAAAAAAATACAAAACATAATTCAAAATATGTTATTTAAAATTATTTAAATCCAGTCGTTTAAATTGAATTTCCTATAAAGTGATCCCCATTATTAAATTTAACACAGATAATTTATAATATAATTCTCAAATCAAGGAAAAATGTTTTCTCCAATTATGAAAAGTATTTTTTTTATCGAAAAATTCATTTTTTCTTCTCCATTGGAATGTCACATGCCATCTACGTAATTCATTTGTGAGATCATTACTAACAACAAAAATAAAAGTGAGTCATAAATTAACCATAGTAAAACTAAAAATAGTTAAATTAAAAAATTCATAACTTACAGATAATTTCTAATTCCCGAATTAATAAATTAATTTATCATTTTTTATTTTTAAAAAATTATTTTGAGTGAAATTTTATATAAATTTCTATCCATTACATGTGACTAAGTATCTATCCATTATCAAAAAAAGAAATATTTCTTGTCTTGTCTATAAATAATTAATTACATAATTTATTTCAGTTAATGATTATAATAAATTGAATAATAAATTTATATTACTGTAATAGTTTATACAGATATTTTTGTAACAAAATAAAAATAAATTAATACTTCTAATAAATAATTAATAGTAATTATCATTAGTCAAATTTGTTTTATATTATTTTTTATGCAAAGCATTAATAATTTAAAATTAAACATAACAGCAACATTTAATATTAATTTACATTTAAATATTTATTTTCATTGATTGCAATATTTAAAATTAATTTATATTAAATTATTACATTTACTTTAATAATTAATATTCAAATAAAATTGAATGAATAATACTATTTATTAATATTAATTGTGATTAACTTTCTTAAAATTCATAAATTCACTAACAATAAAAATATCTATTAATTAATTAATATTAATGAATTTAGTTTCATTTATATAAAATTCATCAATTTTATTCAATATATTAATTATTAATTAATTAATGAATTAAATAAAATAAATCGAAAATAATGGGTTCTTGCTGAAAGGCTCATGAAATGAAGGAGAAATGTTATTCCCACTCAGATCCAACCATTTCAAACATGTAAAACTATTTTCTGGATTTTATAAAACTATTCGTCATTTTTTGCCTTTTTTTATTTATTTAAAAAGTGCATTGGACTTGTAGTTAAAAACATTTTAGAGTTTACAATATAAAAGTGTATTTGAGATTGAATAATTTAGAAATGTATATAATTAAACTTCAGAAATACCGACTCGTTTTTTATTTAAAATAAAAATAAGAAAAATTTAAACGATTAAGATCTTTGTATTATATTATTTGAAGAATAAATAATAATATTTTAAGTTAAATAACTAATATTTATAAATTAATTTTGATTTATTAATTATAATGAAGTAACTTTAATTATTCCAGTAAAAAAAAATAATTAATCAATCAATATTTATACAATTAAATATATTTTTAATATATAATATAATATTATATATATATTAAACAGTAAATAAATTTTAAAAAAATAAAAGATTTGGCGAGCTAGTTGGTCCACTAGCCCAACCTCTAGACTAGCCCTCTATACTGGTATGAAATGTCTGTTTCGTTCTTAATGATTTAAAAAAATTTGTCTTATAGATATTCATATCCGTAAATCAAATTACAAAATTTCGAATATGCAAGTTTGGAATTAATGTCACTTATGGATTTGGTCACCCAAAAACTTACTTAGACAACATAAATAACCTTCTGGATGTCAAAATCAATAAACAAACATAAATGAGTTACAAATTCCAATCCTCAACACCATTTATTGTACATCATTCTGGACATGAAAATTCAGAACTCATAACTCACTTTCGAATATAGTCATCCAGAAGCTTAAATAAAGCACGAAAATGACCTTCCATATATCTAAATCCAAAGTATATGTAACAATCACTTCTGGATTTCTGTATCCGTAAGCAAACATGAAGCCAAGGGCAATGTTGAGTTTTAAATTTTATGTTGGATGCATGTCTTAAATAATATGGTGCAGGGAGAAATTGCCTCTTATATTTAATGAACCAACTAATCAGGCTAAAACAAGTCATTTTGTTATTTCTAGTACTAGATTATATAATCTAGAACATGTTTCTCAATTGTGCAATTTGAAAATGAATTTTGAATTGTACAATCTAGAAATGCATTTTGAATTGTACAATCTAAAATATTTTCTGATTGTATAATCTCAAAATAAATTATGAATTGTAAAATTCAAAATATATTTCTAAATTATGCAATCCAATAATATATTTCTGCATAATACATTTTCAATGTATTTTAAATTGTACAACCCAAAAATATATTTGCTAATTGCATAATCTGAAAATACATTTTGAATTATACAACTTGAAATACGTTTCAAAAGATAAATTTAATAAATTTAATAAACTTAACCCATCATGAACAAATATTCCTAATATAAATATGAATGAATTTATTTAAGAAATATATATATATATATATATATATATATATATATATATATATATATATATATATAAAGATATATTCGTTTAAGGGGAAGCAGACAAAAATATTCTAGATTTAAGTGTAGAAAGTATTTTATTCTTCTTACATCTAGTATCTTTATATAAATTTAGTTCTTAAGAAAAATACTTATTTGAAATGAATTTTTAATTACGTATTTATTAATATATTAAACTCAATTTTTTATAATTTTTCTAATTCTTATATATACACATTTGTTTTGTTTTCAAAATGCCTTATTTAAAATTATATAAATTATATTTATTTTATACAGTTTCCAAATTTACATTCTTAAACGTCCTTTACTACTGTTTTAGAACAATTATTTAAAAAGACATTTGATTTTATTTCAAAATAAATAATCTAAAACATAGTTGACACTATTTCAAATTATATATCCTGAAACACTTCGCACCCCTTTATACATTATCCAAAACGTGTTATCCCATATAACTTTTTTTGAAATTTTCAAAGATTTCAAATATTTAATTTTGTCCGTGAAATACATTCATGGGGTGCAATAAGAAAATTGTGGACTTTCAAATTACAGGAAGAAAATCTGTGTAAGACATGGTTCCAACGATTTGTTGAATACTTTCTTCCTTCACCTCCTCCATAGTTTCTTCCTACAACTCCATAAATATTTAATTTCCAAAAATACCCTTCAACAAAAGGTATATAACTTTTTTTTTTCTCATTTTCTAATTTCAAAGTTTAAAATATATATTTTGAATTTGAAAACAGATTTTAAACTCTAAAATTTAAAATACAAAAATTATAAGAGTAAAATTATTATTTTACATTTTCTATGAAAGTGCAGAAAAACAATTACAGATTTGTTGATAGGAATCATATTAAACATTTCTTGTACATATAACAAAATATTCTTTTTCTACCAAATAGAATAATTTCATCTGTTATATGTTAATTACCGAAATGAATAAAATTTTAAAAAATTATTAAAATGAATGAGTCATATCAAAATATAATCACAATGTATTTTAACTAAAACTATACTGAGATGATACGACTTACACATCTTGATAATTTTTTAAAATTTTACCCAATTTAATAATTAATTTATAAAATTAAACCAACAAAATGCGACTAAATAATTCAAGAAAATTTGAAGCTACAAATTATTATTTCTGTACGTACAGAAAATCATGAACAAATAAAAGTGAGCGGTTAGGTTGAGCTGAATCTATAGCACTTATTTAACTAATGTAACTCCCTCTACCACCCACATACATGCACAGGCATATGATTTTATATTGTTAACTTCGCTTAAACAAATGTTAAGACTGTTTTCACTTTCTTCCCATGATACACCTTCTTAGCCTCTACACTAATGTTTTTACAACAGTACACTACACATCGGATACTGAATATTACAAAACAAAAATAAATAAATAAATGATACTGTAAAGCCTTCTTCATCTGCTCAGTAATTTCTATTTTCTTCCAAACAAAAGTGCAATCTGAGATCAAGCTCTCCCTTTCCTTTTGTCATCCAATGCCTATCACCAAAACAAGGTCCAAAATGTTGTCAGAAATACTTCTAGCAGACAACTTTACAGCATTTATTTAAAACACTTTTGAATAGAACATGTCAAAAATGAAAGTAAAAAAAGACAACATAAAAACACTATAAAGCTAAGTGTGCAGTTACGACAAGAGAATGTAAAATGAGTCAGAAGGAACAAACTAAAAAACTGTACTTATGATAGCTGTTAAAAAAGGGTGTCAGAATGGTTCCATTAAAAGAATATTATGTTGAAATTGATCAACCAACTTGCCGATGTGTATAAAAATGATAGTATTATAAATCGTTACATGAAGGTTGCATTTTTGTATCATCTATAACACATCTTTTAAGGAGTATGTTAAAGAATGGCATGCAGACCATAGTCTTCAAACTCTGAAGGATATAATAATACTAATGAAAATGCTCATCTTACTTGGAGGAATTAATTACGTGGATCAATTGTGGAGAGACAATTAGACAAGCATGGGTGTCAGGGAGGTTCAGTGAGAAAGGTAGATTAAAAGGTCACCTAAGAGCAAAGTTGTCAGTGGTGGATGGAGGAAGGGGAAAACTCTAGGTGTAACCATTTGAAATTGTATTGCTAATATATGACTTGAGGGTTGAGGACCGATTGTGTGAAATACTTTTATATGAAACAGCTAGTTTCTTCAAATAAATAGTAATTTGAATACAATATTTCAGATGCCAACTTCCTTGCATCTTTACAACTATCATTGACAATATTAGGATTAATATTACTTGTCATTGCAACTTGATGCCCAAGCAATTCTTAGCAATAGATATAATACCTTACTCTGGAAGAATCGCATGGTTAACACAAGTGTGTCTCTCATTCTACAAAGAAAAGGGTAATGAACACTGTTAATCATGTTTGTAAAATACAGTAACATTCAAATTTATATTTGTCGTGCTGGAAATTGAAATCAAAGTCAAGAATCACTGAGCAGAATAAATATCAAAGATGGAAGTAAATAAACTTTGGAACAATTGGTATATTACACGAGGAGATAAGACAACTGAACGAGATTTATGAGTATATTCTCATTGCAAAATAATTGTAATTTTTTTCAATGACATCGCAGAAACAACAGCTAGTAGCAGTTTTCCTAATGAAGCATCCACTGGATGCTAAATTTAAGTCATGCATTCTGAAGGGCACTTACGGAGTGTGACCAATGGAATTTTGTCGATATCATTCATTCTAACATAATGTTAAAGCGAAATACAGCAATGTTATTATTACCTTACACTATACGTGCTTAGAGGATGAGAAGACCCATCTGAGCATGTTAACACAAATTGCACTGAGAGACCAGAAGGAACCTTAATCTGAAGAGAATCCATAAAACAAGTGTGATTTAAGTCTAAGAAGAAATAACATCTTGCTGAAGAATTTTCAAACCAGAAGATGGTGTTATTAGAATGATGAGTTTCCAACGTACGTATATGTCAAGCTATATTTCAAACAATAATTTGATGTCATATTTATGCAAATATTTTCCCGAGCATTTTCCAGACAAGCTATTAAGTTTGATCAATTCAATGCCCTTATAACCAGTAAATTTCTATCCAATTAAAAGAGAGAAAGGAAACTCCTAGTACTTTTATGCAAAGGTGAGGAGCTTAGCATTCACCCCAAGTCTGAGTTAATACACTTATATAAGTGAATACAAACCTCACCTTATAGGTCGGTTTTGTAAGGTTGAGTTAGACTTAAAAGTCCACTTCTTAAAATGGTATCAAAGTCATTTAGAATCTATTCTAATGAGAGTTTATTGGGTCTGTCTTGCAACCTACTATCAAATCACTCAATAGTCTCACGCATGAGTTGGTTGGTTTTGATGTGAGGGGTGTGTTGGAGATCCCACATTGACTAGAGATAAAGTCAGTTCATAGTATATAAGTGGGTCCAAACCTTATCTTATAAGCCGGTTTTGTAAGGTCGAGTTAGGCTTAAAGTCCACTTTTTAAGAAAAATTATTATATACTAATTAAAACTTTGTATCAAACAAACTGCAACAGGTACTGTGATTTTAATACATATGATAAAAGATGTAAAATAATAGTTGAAATAAAAACAATTTTCACATCAATTAAATAGTTTTTATTCAATGATAGACAATAACTAAATCTTATGTTAGTTAAAGGTTAAAATTAATAGCCTTGGGCCAAAGTTAAAAGTTGAAAGGTCTGTCTTGCAACTAAAACACAATTGTTGCTAAAGTTACTTTACTTAGGGTTAACCTATTTAGGGTTGTGAATCTGATAATCTCTTTTCTCTGACCCTGCTTAGGTATTCATGGCCAGTAGGAAGACAGAAGTTAGAGGATGACCAGCGAAACAATCCATTTTGTTCCATTTGCCAATTGTAGATACCATTTTCTTCAATTTTGGCAAAAAAAAACCTCCCTCTAGTCAGTCGGACCCCAACCAAAACCTATGCAATAGTCAGGAAGAACATTGTGTGCCCGTGGAAGTGGGCACTGACTGCGCAAGATAAAAAAGAGGAAAAAGAGGGGATTGAACCCCAGAAATGATATACCATATAGAAAGGATTTTTGAAATTGTGTGCATGTAGAAACATGAGTATTCTTATTTATAGCGAAGGAAAAACATAGCAATAAGGAAAAAAATAGTATAATGAGGATTATCTGCTAAGATATTTCTCTCTTTAATGTAATCAAATGATAGGTGAAGATTACTGAGTTAGGCAGATTGATTTCCACTCTAGGTATTCCAATCGCATTTGTTTGAATAAATTGTAATAAGATTTGAATAAGTTCCTAGGAAGTGTTATAAATGGTTTATGCATTTATGATTGGTAATTGATCCAATAATGACACTTATGATAGTTATTTGCACTAGAAGTTGGAATGACATACCGATAAGTCCTTTGAGAATTTCTCAGCAACTACTGTAGCTTCAGTACCGTTAATTCTAATTTGATATCCTGATCGTCTTAAGTACAGGGTTGCTCGTTCCCAATTCTCGGAAGAATCCATCTATTGCAAATAATAAGAAAAAAAAAGTAAGGATGCATATTAAGATGCAAGGATAACATGGTATATTTTGTATACAAGAGATAATATTGAAGCAAATTAGAATATAAAAAGTGAGTACAAGTCAAGATTCTCAACTTAATTTTAGCAGAATAAAATTAAAAAGTTTTAACAAGTTAATAAACATTTGAAATGTCAAACCTACAGTTTCAGGTTATTAGAAAGGAACTTTTCGTTTGTGCACAATTAAGTATACTTCTACCTGTTTAATATTTGATATGTTGTGTTATATCAAAGACAAGATCAGCTGGTTCATGAGATATATTGTATTGCTCAAGAACTCTTACGTTATATCATGAACCACATAGATTATGCATAAATATAATGAATAAGATCAGATCATAAGAGGATTTTCCAAATAAACCAAACCTACCAAGAGTAGAACACTGAATATTGCTTCTCCTTTGGACAGATTCGTGTCAATCTCATGTTTCATTTCAGAGTCTATAAGTCAGCCAACAGAAAACTATGATTAGAGAACATTAAAGGAGAAAATTACTAAAACAATGTCACAAATATTATACCATACTTGCACGAATATAATGATATTTTATTAACAAGAGTTGGTGGGTCTATTAGAAAGTGAGTTTTGACCTACCTCAACTTCATAAAATCAACTTGTAAATAAGGTTTGCACTTGTTTCTATTATAATTTGATTTGATGTTGAATTTTCAACACACTCTTGCTAGTGAGGATTGAACATTTGAAGTGTGTGACTAGCTATTTGTGGGGTTGATGGTGGCTGAGAGCAAGTAGTATGATAGATCCAACAAACTTTTTAAGACAGAGTCTAATACTATCATAGAAAGTGAGCTTAGATGTAACTCAATCTCACAAAATTGACTTATAAGATAGGTTTTCACCCAATTATACATCATAATTTGTCCATATCTTTAGTCGATATGAAATTTTTAATAGTGGCTACATAAAATATCCTCCATATAAACATGGCAGATTGTATTGTGATGTGGTGCACACCAATAAATAACAGTGGTGTGAATTATAACACTATGTAGAACGTAATCTTCATTGATCTAATTGTTGAATTAGAACCATATATTTCCTATAAGTTTTGTGATAAATCTAAGTCAAAATTGAACAATAATAAGATAATCAAAATTCAAAAAATTGAACCACCATGGGAGACTATTGAAGAGCTAAAATGCAAAAGGTAATGTTGTAAATAGCATATTATTAGGATAAAAATATTCTTAATATCTCCATGGTAATTAAGAAAAAATATATTCTCAAAATCTTCCTATTCATTTTAACATTTTTTTATTTCCTCATCTTAAAAGATTAGATTATTACAAATAGATATGATGATAATGTAATTGGTGATGGTTATCAATAAAATAATTCTTTATTGGTTAAATAGTCGGTTCAGCACAACAAGTATTAACATATTTTGTTTGTAGTACAATAAGAAAAACAAGAATAGTCTTTGTACAAAAAACTTAATTCCGTTAGTTTTGTTTGAACTTCATTAGTGGTTGAGGTAATTGGATACACGTTTGGTCTTTAATAATTGTCATTGTGTGTTTATTAAAGGAAAAATTAACGCTAATATGCAATTAACCTTGAAGAAAGCTTTTTGCTTTTTGCTTTCTAAATTTAAAATCCTTAGTGACTTGCTTCAAGGTTAATTGCATATTATAGTTAATTTTCTATTTAATAAACACAGTAATTTTTGAAGACCAAACATGTCCTCAATTACCTCAACCTACAGAATTCAAAAAACTAATGAAATTAAAGTTTTGTACTAAGGCTGTTTTTTTGTTTTCTTTATATTATACTAAAAACGAAATATGTCAATACTTATAGTACTAAAGCAACTATTTATCCTTTATTTCCTTACATTGTTCAAGTTGGTGTCAGAGCTCCCGATATTGGGAGTCCTGTTTCTACTATTTTATTAATAGTCATTGCTGCCACCACCATTGTTTGCCATCATTGTTGAGGTTAGTGGTGAGCCAAAATGTTGTGCCCCCACTCTAGCGACCGAAAGGTGCGTTGTCAACATAGTTGCCACACACTATCATGTGTTACCACTACTATCAACACATGTAGCCAACACACCTTTCTTGGAAAGCCCACTCGCTATTGCCATAAGCAGGGTCACCGAGACCTCTTGAGCCCATTCCAAGGGGTGGTGACGTCTAATTTGAATCTGATTTGAGTAGATCTATTTTTTTTCAAACAGACTCTCTGTTACGAATCAAAGTAACAAGAATTGAATCTTTGTTATGTCATCGCTTTTGTGTATTTTTTTCAATGTCCGGTATGAAGGACGGACTTCATCGTTTGAAAACAATGACTAAGCTCTCTGGATTGTATACCCTGTCCTGAAAGGTAAGACTACATTCATACTATTGTAGGCCCTTTGTCTCAAGGTGTTTGGATTGTTGATTCAAGAACAACTGATCACGTGACTCCATTTCTTAAGCTCTTCAATTCGCATGTCAAAAAGACCATATAACAACTCATTACAATTGCAAATGTGATAGTGTACCCATATGCACACTGAGAATATAACTTCGGAATTATCTATTGTTTTATATGTCCTACAACTGACCAATAGTCTTATCCTGATAAAAAAAACTTACAAAGGATTTGAATCGTTCAGTAACTTTTTTCTCTTCTTATTGTCTATTTCAGGACCTTGTCATGAGCAATAAGATTTTAATTGCAAAGGAATAAAGTGGGTTGTATTTGTTGGAATCCAATGACTGCTTCTTCTTAGACCACCCATAAATATCAAATCCCACGCTTGAGATGTTGTGTGAGAGGGTGTTGGAAATCTTACATCAACTAGGAATAGTCAAATTATAAGATATAAATGGGATGCAGTCCTCACCTTACAAGCCAATTTTGTGAGGTTGAATTGGACATAAACTCACTTACTAAGACAACAAATGTTAAGTTAATGCCTTGCCACAGAATTTGAGATTAAGACATTAGGAAGATTTAAATATTTTTTGGGAATTGAAGTGGCTCATTCCAAAAAAGGAATCTTCATATCCGAACAAAAGTATATTATTGACTTGCTTAAAGAAATAGGAAAGGCAACCTGTAAACCAAGTAGTACTCCAATTTATCCAAATATAAAGTTGGGAAGTACAAAGGAGGATATTGCAATGCACAAAGAAATGTATCAAAGACTTGTTGGCAGACTTAATACCTTATTTCACACTAGGCCAAACATTGTTTTTGTTGTGAGTCTAATAAGTCAATTTATGCACCAACCAAAGGGTTGAACTACATTAACTTTGAAAGAATTGTATTCAAGTTGGGAATGAAGAACACTTACTCACCAAGTTGAGGGGGAGTGTCAAAACTGTGTTGCTCATTATGTGTTTTAGGAAGTTTTTTATTTTATACTTGCTATAATTTTATTCTTTATTACAAGTGTATCTTGCGATTAATACTAGGATTATGTATTTAAAAACTATCTCATAATTACAAAGATTTGTTTCCTTAAAATTAGCTCTCTATATTTCCTAAAATAATTTTCTCCTTCAATACAATCAACTCCTAATTTAACTATTTTAGCTCCTAGAAAAAAAGCTATAGCCAAGTGAAATAAATTAATTATAAAACTTTTCAACCATCATTATTTTTTAGTAATCTAATTTTGGCCATCAAAATATTATTGAGCATCAAATAGATAAAAAAGTGCCTAGTTAGAGTATAGTCTTATAGATTCAAGAGAAAATGAACTTACCACATGTTATTTTGTTTTGATCATTAGCAAAAAGCTTGACCAGTTCCCCCTAACAAAGAACAAATATGACAAAAATAAGTCGAATAACATTCTACTGAACAGGAGATATATCTGCAAATTCCATAATATATGTGTAAAAAGGAGTAAATTCAAATATATCAAATCTTGAATGAGCCATAATTAAATTCAGAGAGATGACTATTAGATTTATCCTCAAAAGGAGGAGGAAAAATCAAAGGCACACCTTTAAAATAAACTACTTAGACTGCAGAAGAATATCCTTTTACTCCTTTTATTATATTCAACTTAGGCCATTTAATGTCACCAAAGCACTAAATCCCCTCATTACATTAGAGTTATCTTCACAGCATTACAATTTTATTTTATGGCATGTCTGTTGACAACTGTGCTTATTTTTGGAATCAATTTTTCTAGAAGAATATTTCTGATCAAGGTCACATTGTTCTGATTTGATCTGATTTAGGATAAAGACCAGTTATTCTTATTTTGTCTGATTTAGGATGAAGATCAGATTGTTCTGATTTGGTTATTATTGTGGGTCAGAATCAAATCTCTCCAAGTTTGATCACCTTTAATTTACTTCTCCTTTTTCAAATGTATTAATAAAAAACTCAAGCCCTACATCGACTATAGAGTACTAAAATGCAGTATATAAGCCGATTACAAGCCGATTTTATAGAGTTGTGTTAGACCTAAACTCACATACAAGAATAATTCTCCCTGTCAAATTGTTATTTCTCCAGGCAGTCCCTAAAATCACATGATATCAAAACTTCAACTGTGATCGTGTGGTAGCCTTCTATCTTACTACTCCACCTTGTCTTCCATGAATTTTGGTGGTAATGAAAGTGTATCATCCCTTATTATAGATAATTCCTTGTCCATGTGTAACAATTTACAACTTTGATCCAAAAGCTGAATGGTAAATGTATGTTGAATGAGCTCAATTAGTGAAATCAACCTTGTCAAAAAGGGAAAGTTGGGCTACTTGACGGAGACACTCCACAACCTATAGTGACCAATAGTCAGAAAATTCACTAATGATCCCATGACATGTCAAACTGATGATGGACTATTCAATTGGGAAGCCATACTTATTCCTCCCAATTGCAAAAGATGTATTGGAGGATGTTTCTGACTGCAATTATGACCTGCAGAACACTTACCTCTTTTATTCCTTAAGAATACATACAGGAATAATTCTTCCTGTCTTGTTTTTACTTTTTACTAGCAGTCTCTAGAATCACAATACTTTGGCACAGAAGACTAACATCGCTTCAAAATTCAAACATAAATTCCACATTTTGCTTTGGCAACCTGATAGAAAAGTCTTATCTGACAAGTATATCCAAATTTGAAATAATAAAACCTAGTGCATTTATAGCATCCATAGATATGGTAATAAGGATATCATATAACATGCACAACATATATGATAGACCATGCATATAACTAATATATTTCAAACCTGACGGCCTTTATCATCCATTGGAATACACTCAACTGCTATCAATTTATCAACATCATCAGCTGTAACTACATACTCTGGATTTGTGGCTCCTAATTCAAGAAAAACATACATGAAAAGCAATTATCATGTTTATGTTAAACATCTTTAGACTACTCCATTCAGCAAACAGGCATAAAATTCCAAAATAAATGCCCAGAGTTATAAGTCCAATCTACCTTCAATGTAGTGTCTAGTGCCATCCTCAAGATGCCGAACCCACTGATGTGAACCCAAGCGTAATGGCAATATCAGTAAATAATGGAGAGGAAATTGAGGATGATATGCTAAGTTCATTATTAATGGAAGAATATTCACCTGAAACATACAAAGATAAGTTCCACGGACTGGATATCCACATCCAAGAAGCTTTTCTCCCGGAATAGCATCACCAGAAATTTGAAAATTCTCAATGCCAGGGGCATCTAGAAATATCAGTCGGTATTACAAAAAGATATACTATCTATTATAATTTATATATATATATATATTATAATTTATTACAATAAAAAACATGAGTTACCCTCAGAAACAGAGGAAGCAGTCTCATCCAGCTCAGGTTGAGGTTGATACATGTTGGCATTAACAAAATTTCTTTCCATGTTTTTGTCGTGTACTCCAATTTTATCAATTGAACCATGCGGGAAAGAAGATACATCCCTGAACAAGTCCAACCATAGGATCATACATGTATGGTCAACATGAAAATGTAAAATCACGTGACTTCTCTAAATAGTTGTCAAACCTTCAAAAAAAACTTCCGATCTTGAACATTCAAGTGAGATCATATAGTCAAGTCGGTTTCTCTTTTCTATTGTGTGTGTGTGTAAATGCATTAGTCAAAGTTGAAATGCACATAGACAAATGGTTAAATAGAAGTAAATATTTCCCATCATTTAGGTCAAAAAACCACCAGTCGCAATTTCATGACCATTTTCATTAATCTTTTCAAACTGCCAATGGAACTAAAAGACTAAATAGATGGCCATGAGTGTTGTGCAGACCCGTAACTATAGCTCCCAATGTTATGCTACACATTGTTCGTAACTAATGACAGTTAAGGTATATACACTAGTAAAAACACAAGTGGATAAATAATACTAACCTATCAGCCTTAGGAATCTGCTGATAGTTTAATTCTTTGATTGACCAGTTTACATCAGGATTAAGTGCTGGGTGCATATATCCTGCTATATTGCTTGTTAATTGATGAGTTTGTTCATTCCCGATGAGATTTTGTTGGGAGAAATTATGCTGAAACTGAAATTATAGTTAAAATTATAGTTAATGAGGACAAAAAGGAAATCTATGATGACAAACACAAAAAATACAAGGACAAAGCATGAAAGAAGATTACATGCCAATAGTACCATGAAATCATTATGATTGTGACTTGTCAAATTTCCAGAACCTGGACTTTCAACAACATGATTACCATTATCAGCACGGCTTTCTAACACAGAGCTTAACTCTCCAATTCTATCCTGTCCAAAAAGAGTAGTCACTGATCTTTTAAATACTCAATCAACCATTGACTGCAAAATTGACAAAATCAAATGGAGATTTCACTCAAAACAAAAGTATAAACCAAAAAGAGCTATAATGTTAAATCCATAATGCAAATGAAAGTAAGGGCATCAAGAAATCATTAATTAGCCATATAGTGGAAACAAATATTAAAATGAATAACTTGGTGGAAGAATAAATGAGAATACAGTAAAAACACACAATCATGTAAGAAACCTCTGGAGATGAAGACTGCCTAAAATTTATGAAGCAATGAACATGTAATCAACAATGTGAACAATGGTTTATGTATAGCTTCAGTTTCTTCACTATGAACATGTGATATTATAATTTTCAGTATACATGTTTAACACCGCTTGTTTTACAAGGATTTAGCCAAGATAGTGATGCAAATTATAATGCTGAAGAGAAGTAGTGAATCATCAAAAGTGCAGGAGCTTACATGTGAACTGCGAATCCTCCATTGTAATTGATCATGTAAATGCTGGACAAGGACCAAAAAAGATTTAGAATATCTAAAAACATTGAAGAGGAAGACAATGATGCGTAATATATTAGGATAATTTGTTATCTTAGGTATAATTTTGTTATGTTTAGGAATTGTGTCTTGTCAGGAAGCTTATGCTATGCACGCTTAGGAATTTATCATGGTCTTGTTTAGACTATCTTCTCAATAAACACTGTAAAGAAAATAAAAAGGCAGCAATTAATTAGGCTTTTCCATAAGTTAAAATTAGCTTGTGTACAAGTTAAATGAGAGAACTTACATAAAATTTGAAATCTATAAATTGATTTTAGCTTATATAATTCATATTGGCCTTTTTCTACCTGCAATAAGTGTTTATTGAAATTTTATCTAAAGAAGGCCCAATCTTTATCAAGATAACCATTCCTTCATTTAGGTTATTACGTAGCATCTAACCCAATTTTGTTGTGTTTCTCTTATCCTTAGAAAGAGAAGCCGTGATGAACACAATTATATAAAAATTCTGAATACTTAAAAAGCCTTTTATAAATAAAGTAAAAAAAGGTAGAGCTTCCTTAAGCTACTTCTAAGGAAGACAAGCAAAAAGGGATGAGCCAAACATAATTAAGATTTCAACTCTCATATTAGTATAAATAAGTGTGAAGCAATGTAATATAAATTGCCATCATTCATTTGAATTGATGGACTTAAACTATGTAAGGAAATAAAGAATTATTTCATTGATCACAATTACACAACTCCTATCAGTGTAAGTCAGTAACAGTTAGATTCTATAGGCTTTTATTAGGTTATATTTAGTGGTAAATTCAAGTTTGTTTGAGCAAAGAAAGAATAAAACGGATTCCAAAGCAAGCTTTCGTCTCTGGCGTTTCAATAGACAATAGCAAATACGGTACCATGCTTAAATCAATCCTTTTCCCATTGTTTCCCTTGGTACTCCATATCTGCACTCTCAGAATCCACTCAGTTCTGGTGCACTCCAACCAGTAACTTGGGGCTGAAAAATTCTAAGGCACAGGAAATTCATTCATTCTATAAGTTGCAATATGCATTCCCGAGCATAGATGGTGTGAAAATACTTTAGATTGATTATTGATGCCGAGAGAACCCAGATTCAGATTGAGAGTCATTTTGAATAGCTTCAAACAAAAGATTCAAGCATAGTTAGAGTAGTGACATCTTTGAAAGAATGACTACCTTGAAGCACGAAGAGAAAATTGAGATTGGAAAACACGTCAAAGAAGTGGAGACACTAATGAATGTGTCCACAGTAAAGAATGAGATCTGCTCTTGGGCAAGATAAACAATTGACAGGATCAAGCCCTTTGGGTTGGAGATAAAATCAGAGCCACGGAAAGGCAGTGACTCAGTGTCAAACTGTCAAAGACAGTGTCAAGGGAATGAAAGTTAAGGTGCTATATAAAGTTGGTGAGGCACAAAAGATTGTGGAGGAGACTAGACAGAAGTAAAAGGTGAAGATACGGAAATTACCCACTGTTTTCAAAACCCAGATTTAGCTAAGCTGACAACAAAGGAGTTGTAAAAGGATCTCGTTACCACAGGACAAAAGTCCAGATTCAGCTAAGCTGATAACAAAGGAGTTGTAGGAGGGTCTTGTTATCACAGGAAGAAAATCTCCACAATCAAGGTTGTGTCCTGGTGTCAATATAAGCATGGAGATGGAGAAATACTTGTGTGCAGTGATCACTATCAAGCTGGCTGTGAGTGTTTATAAGTCTTGTCCTAGCATAGTAGAAGAGGAAAGTTCCTGCCAATAATCACAATGATTTCCAGAGGAGGTTGTGCTAGGTTTATGGATTTTCAATTGTTAGAGCTAAAATTGCCATTCCATTCATTAGTTAGACATTTCTGACAAATATCTCAACACAGTATCTCATTCAAAACAGAAGAGATGGGAAATGAATGCAATATTATCCCCACACAAGTAAGAAGTCTCTCATCAAAAATTTCCATTTTGGTCTATTTCTCTCTATTGTTAAAACTAAATAGTGGAATCAAATATTATAAAATCAAATATTGCACCAACATATAAAATTCTGAAACAAACAGCTATGCACTGCACCAAATACACATCAACAATCCATAGATCAATGCTTTAGTCTCTCAGGATCATTCAACCTTCTTAATCCATGTCCTAGAATTTTCTAAAATTGGCATTCAAAGGTCACTTAACAATTCATGAAACAAGTGACGTGACATGACATGAGTACAGGACATGGCAAAGATCAATGCCTTATAATGTTTAACCTATCATATACAGGACCACATATTTCCTACCTTTACACAAGTAGATATTGAAGAGGCATTCATAACACGAGGCCAAAGACCATATTCAGCAAGCAACCCCAGCATAGATGACATGAAGATGTATCTCTCATCATCTACAGCCTATAAGAATCATGTACATCAATAACAGTAACCAGAAGTACAAGAAAAAAGAAACGATATATATATATATATATATATATATATATATATATATATATATATATATATATATATAATCCATACAGTATTTAATCAATTGCAAAATAAGCATATAACTAGTGCTTGATTTGGTGTAATTAAGGAAATAATCTCTATTAATATATGACTTCAAGGATAATATCCTTTTTATAATGAATTGATCATTTCCTTCATTATTTTTAGATATTTTAATAGCATATTTAGCTCAATTAACTGATGGCTGCGTGAAATATTTGAAGAAAGTTTTGTAGAATAAATCCCTGTTGGTTTCTGATCTAGCAGTAATGTAGGCAACCTGAACTACAAATGAGAACAAGGTGAGCTGTTACAAAGCTAAGAAAAAGCTATAACTTTCATGTTCAGTTTGAAAGTGCTTATAAGAAGATGGCCCAATTATAAAAAAAGACCCATCAAACATATATTTGGCCTTGGACTGTATACAGAAACTAAAGATCCAGTGCCTGAAGAACTCTATGGGGAAACTTAATTGTAATAGAGAAGGTATTGATTTGAAAGTTAGTAATTGGAGCCATCAAAGATAAAAACCTTTAGAGGAGAACTAGAACAAAAGGGGAGAGCCATCAATGAGCCATATTGGAGATAGAGCAAGTTCCTCCACAGTTATCAAAATTAGGGAAGAGAGACTTGAATAAATAAGATGGAGGAAGAACATTGTATTATGTTGTGCTTTTTATTGATGAATATATAGGAGCTACAAAATAAGGCAAGACACTTACCTTAAACCCTAACCCTAAAGCTGGGTACATACAAAAGAAATAATAATAAAACATCATTACATTTTAACAAAGAGAAACGTTGAGTTGAAACCACTTATTAATATTGAGAAAAAGGAATCAAGATGATAAATAGAGGAGATTTGATATTCTATAAACAAATATATGATACGGGAATAAACAAATAAAAATCTTAATAATACATATATAATCTAGATACTCTTGATTGTATAGAATGAGTTCCTAGTTCCTATATTTATAACAATATTTTTTATTATATAGGATCAGCTCTTTATTTCTATAATTATAACAAAAACAGTGAAGGAAGGAAAGGATGATATTGGAGATTTAAGATATTTAAACAAAATATTCCATTTTTCAATTACTTGACTCTCTTCATTATTATGCTTGATTTTGTATCATTGACAGAAGGAGAAAAACAAACTTCCAGTCATTCTCCTTTAACTAATTTGTCTATATACATTGTACCTCACATCTCCATATATTAATTAGCATTTTATTTTATTTTCCTAGACACAACAATAAGGTACTTGCCTTGTGACTCGGAGGTCGTAGGTTCAGATCATGGGAGTAGTCTCTACCGCTCCTAGAGGTAAATCTGCATAAATCTACATTTCCCAAACCCCACTCTGTAGGATTCTGATGTACTGTGTTGTACTGTTTTATTTTATCTTATCTTAATTTAGTTTCTTTTGTTTAAGCCTTCACTAATCTAGCTTTACTTTGTTCACTTTCTTTACCAGGAATGAACTGTAATGACTACATGATTAATTCCTACATGATGTCTATACTTTGGGTTCTTCACTTGTTGACGAAGAAAGATGGTACAGAGTACCCTGTACCCATTAATATAGTTTTGAGCACCAGCCAGTCACGATCTACTGTCCAATCTATGGACACTGGCAGTCGATCATGCCTCTAGTTGGATTCTGGAAGTTATATTTTAATGCCCTCCCGCCTTTTAGGTTGATCATATTGCCCAATGCCCAAAAATTAGCTGAGATTATTCTGTCATTTTGAGAGGAAGTTTTGGAAACTGGATATTATTTCATTCATAACATACTGAGAACAGAGAAAGAAAACTAATATATAGACTTATGAACAAAGCCCATATGCGGTTCAAACAGAACAAGGCCACACATGGCCCAAACAGAACACAGTAAACCGAAAAAACAGAAAGAAACAATCAGCAAAGCATTCGGTTGAAAACAACCAATCAAATGCGTACATTATACAATACTAATAAATGTCAACAACCACTATACAGAATAAAGACACCAGCTAACTTCAATTGTCCAGATAATGGTAGCATTCCATCTCTACCAATAAAAAATAGCTATAAAAGTAGCAAAACAATAAAATAATGAAAAGAGGGTCAATAAAATACTGATTTCATCATGAAACTATACTTACTTTCAAATCATGAGCAAGTTTTAAATTTTCTTCAAGATAACCTTTTCTTCGAGCCAAATCATTAGAAGCGGAAGAGATAGCTTCACTTTGCTTCTCATCAACTGCCTGATAAAAAATGTAACATTCAAAGTTTAAGGCTAATGTTATGTAAGTAAGATGCTAAAACATAACTATAATTTGCAAAGACATTTACTAACCATTCTTAGTTCAGAGAATTGCCTCTCCAGTTTGCATTTCTCATTCAACAGCTGCAGTTCCTGCTGCCATTAAATTTAGTTAATTTCCTCAAAAGCCGAAGATGTAGATAGACATAACTTACACGTGTGTATTTCATACCTTCATGCAGGCAAAAGCAATCTGTTCACGGAGAGAGAGGATCTCCTCTTCTTGCCCCCTTGCTCGTGAATAAAGTTCCTACAAATAAACTTATAATCTGATGGAATTGTATGAAGCAACTTGTATCTTTCAAAGAAAAAAAATGCACGAAGGCACTGTGATGCCTTCTAGCATTCTTTTCTGCCAGAATGTCCTGTATAAAATTACTGTTTAACTTTATTACCGTGGCTTGTGTGGCCTTTTGGTCCTGGATGTGATTTTGTGCATCATTGCTTTTGAAATTTCTTTGAGCCAGTTGTGTTTCAAATTTATGCCTACAATGGAAACATCAAATTTATTACATCACAACCTGAACATAACAGATTGTAATTTTTAATATAGCTCAGAAACACCACAATCACTTTCCTTAAGGTGGAACCTTTTTCCTCTAAATTATTTGTAAAGCCACTCATTCTAAAAACTGTATACTTTTTTTTGGTAAGGTATCACACAAGAAAGTATCACAACGAGAATATGACATCCCAACTAGGTTGACATCTCATATCTCGCCAATGACATGCTCTCCCAAGGATATGTATATACAAGAGAAAAAGAAACAACAATACAAAAAAAAATCATAGGGCGACCTATTCAAAACCTATGAATCAAGAAAACATATACTCTGGCAAACCAAACTTATTTCTAAGAAAATGGAAACCTACACAAGAAGGAAGAACATCCAAGCACACGATCTCAATCTTGGACTCAACTCCCAAATTAGCAAATCTATCGATGCATCTATTTCCCTCCCTAAAAATCTGAGAAACTTCAAAATTCAAAATATTAAACATAGCCAAACAACACTTCCATCTTCCCCAGATACACCAAGGAACCATTGAAGGATTGTGAAATGCTTCAACCACAACTGACAATCACTTCCCAACCATAAAGTAGTCCATCCTCTAATCAGTGCAAGCTCAATGGCTAACATGGCTCCCAAAAGTTCAGCCTTATGAGTAATGTCATTGCCAAGAAAGGAATAAACCCCCCCTCCCCCCCAAATTCACCTTTTCTACCACATAAAATACCAACAAAAGCCAGCCAATCCAAGATTCCCATGAGCAGTGCCATCAATATTACATTTAATATAACCTATATTAGGCAGCTTCCAAACAACCATAGTCACTTTAGGAGACTTTCGAGTTAAAAGTGTATACTTTTATTATTAAGAAAATCACATTGAATATCCAAGACCTTTGGCAAATCCAGGTAGGTCGTAACCATACTCGGGAAACTGAAGGCCAAAATTTTACTGATTCACAGTTGATTGGAATGGATATGAGAACTACCATTTTTTAAAATCTTTAAAAAATGTAGAAATAAAGTATGGAAAAGAACTTTAACAGAACAGATGCAGAATATAATGATAATCGCAAAAGGGGATATATACAACAATGATGGAATTTTTATCAAAAATCATATTAGAAGAATCAATGTATTACCTCCCTAGAATCTTAGAGCCTTGGTCAGGAACCTCATCATTTTTATGTAAATGCGAAGAATTTGTAACAGAAGACATAGAATGGCCTGCAAAAGGTCCTCTTCAAAATAACCTGTAATTGAATGATAGTTGATTCAATCCATTATTACCAATAAATTCCTTCATACAATCCCTTTATTCAGGTCCAAATCAAGGTTTCTGAATGATCTGATTCTTACCAGGAAATGTTTCAAGAGAAAACAGATACCAAGGAGTTAACAACTTATTCAATGCCCAAAACATATCTTATTAATTCACAATACATTACTTCAAACATAATAACATGCTCCTTTGTTTCAATACCCTTTTCTTAAAAAGCTCCCTTAGAAACCACCAAAAGAAGGTAGTTATTTACCACAATAAGCTATAATTCAAACACACACCAAGTACACACACAATTTTCCTTTTATAAATGTTATCTGTTAATATGTTACCTTTTGTTAACAGGAATTCTCAAACCAACTACCTATCCCTCCCTCCCGTTCACTTTTACCATCAAGCCAATTACACGTAATGGTATATTCTTGTACCAGCAAACCCCAGAGCAGTATACACAACAACAAAGCTAGCAACTTACACCACAGAGATCATTTAACTGCAAAAGAAGCATTCTTCTCATTTAAACAGAAACAAATTGAAAATGTACATAACAGAATATCTTTCTGTTATATTAAGTTTTACTGTTATATAGAAGAAATAATTAGTTTAGCTATTATCATTAGTTTTGCAGTTACATTGGTCATTTGAATTCGTCTTAATCCCTTGAATTATTCTTGTAACAGACTTTCTCCATATAATAAGAACTCTGCTCTTAAACTTCATTACAAATTACAACATACAATTATGAGTATAACCATCAAATTAGCAGCACAAGCACCACAAACCAAACTCCCAAAATTAATCCATTTCATTTCACCACATCACTGACAACCCAAATTTCTCACACAATCATGAGCCTAATATCATCCTATCACAATTCCCAAAGATCGGGAACTCTGTAAACGCTCATTTTTTCTGTACGTAAAAAACAGTGTAAAAAATAACAATAAAAGAAAACTACAAAACTTGAAACACAGTAGCATCAACCACAGAGCATTTAAACCAAATTAACGAACTAACACAAGCAATTGCAAAAACAATTTTAAGAAGAAGAAGAATGAAAACGCGTAATTAGAATATGAAACTCACCGACCGCAAGTACAACGTTGGCAACCTCCGAGAAAACGAGATTGTGAGAAAATCAGAGAGAGGGGGAAAGGAACTCAGAAGCGGTATATTACGGGGGCAGAGAGAGAAAGTGCGAGGTTCGTGATGCAAGTCAAAGGGAATTGGAGAAAATCGTAAGAGTGAGGCATTTCCAGAGAAAAATACTTAAATAAAAATAAATAAATAAAATATAATCGGGCTCAAGTTAATATAAATAATTTTAAAATATTTTTTATTTAATAATATAATAATTCTAATAAGCGATTTCACTTTCACAGTTGCTTGAAAAAAGATTGAAAGTAATTTTTAAAGATTTTTTAAAATAATTTGTTTTAATATAAAACAAATAAATAAATGTGTTCATGCTATAAACATGGAAAATAATTGGGTTGAAGAAAAAGGAAATAGCCCGAATAGATTTTTCTTAATCTCTTAATTTATTCATTTTAAATTATTGATATTTTTAATAATTTCTAAAATAGATTATAAAAAAGTTCTATGTTAAAAATATTTTTTATTAAATATAGAAAAGGAATATTCATTGAAGTACCAGTTTATTGTATTTTTACTCAATCTTTTTTTTTTTTTGTCATTTATTGTTGCTTGGTAAATCTATGTTATTGCTAAATAAAAGAAGAATGCTAAAATCGCTTTCTGACAGATATTGGTGAGAATTTATTGACAACTACAAATAATAAAGATACATTAAATACGGTTTTGGATCTATAATTTTCTTTTTCTAATTTTAAATAAATTCCAACCAGCATTAGAAAATGTGTTCTTATTATTCCTTTTAAACATATCTACAGAGAAATATGTTTCCAAAACTTCTCTTGGAAAAACCTTGTAAGAAATATTGGTATTGTGTTTTTCTCTAACTATTGGTAAGTTCATTTAATCTACATATTAAACTTAGATTCTTTCTTACAAAATTATTTACTCGGATAAGAACAAAAAATATTTTTTAGTTACTATTCATGACAAATTTAATTACTTTTCTTTTATTCTGTTAAAACACTTTCAAATATTATTTACTGAATTATCTTTCAGATAAATAATTGGTTCAATAGAACAACTATTAACATGTTTTATTTTTAGTATAATAAAAAAAATACTTTTAATATAAAAACTTTAATTTCGTTAATTTTATTCGACCTCCGCTAATAGTTGAGATAAATGAACATGTGTTAGGTCTTTAGTAGTTACTAATACGTTTATTAAAGAAAGATTAATATGTAATAAACATTAAAGATATTTACTAAAATTTTTAAATTTATTAAGAAAAAAAAAGGATAAATTTAGTTTGAATTCAAATTTTGCCATTGCATATGATTTGAATATCTAGCCCACTTCTACCCTTTAAGCTAAATACTACAAGAATATTCCATAATTCAGTTTGGGAAGAATCTCTTCAAAGATCTCCGTAAAAATTAAACAAAATGTGCTGAAAAACCTTAGTCAACATGTAATAGAATGTTTCAGTTCCAAATACTTAACATCAAGTCGTTGTAGTATAGTGGTAAGTATTTCCGCCTGTCACGCGGACGACCCGGGTTCGATCCCCGGCAACGGCGAAGGTTTTTTGTATTTTTCTGAAGTTAGATTAAAAAAAGCGCGTTTGATTCTATAATTTTAATAATTCTAATAACCATTAAATTTTTGGAGACATTTTAAAAGTTATGTCCCTAAAACTATATTATAATGAGTTAAATTTACGTTCAGCTATTTGGTATTGTCATTAATGGGGAACTGGTTATTTTTATTAGAATATTTGTGCATTACTGTTGCTACTAAGATCGAGCCAAACGCGCTTAGTGCGTTTAAAATGACTTTTAATCAAATTTTGAATAATCGCGTTTGATTCTATAATTTTAATATTAAATAACAACCAGTCAATTTTCGGAGACATTTTAATACTTACATCTCTATAACTATTATATTTAGTTAAATTTAAGTTTATTTTTTAATCACTGTTACTACTGAGATCGAGCCAAACGCGCTTAGTGGGTGAAAAATGACTTTTAATCAAAATTGAAAAATCAGAAAAAAAAACAAAAAAGAAACGCCGTTGCCGGGGATCGAACCCGGGTCGTCCGCGTGACAGGCGGAAATACTTACCACTATACTACAACGACTTCATGTCTATTAGTTGAAACTAAATATATATTAGCTATATTATAAACTATGTTCTCATCAAATAGTGTGGACCACTTATGCTTTATTCTATGAATTAAATGTTATACAAACATGTTTTCTATCCTTAAAATATGTACTAAGTCTTGAAAATGCTAAAAATCACGTTACATAATCTCTTAAGCATTGGGAAGAAAAACTTAAACTAGCCCATCTATATTAATGCTAGTATAATATATAAATTCATTAACTCAAGTATGAGAAAAGAAACACACATTCTTATAAATTAGTATGCTTAAGTGAAACACTTATTCTAAGCTTCTTTTGTTTAGCCTAATATTATCTTTAAAGTTTTCATTTACTTGATACGAGTTTAGGTCTAATCTTTCATTTTTTTTAATATTTTCTTTTTAAAAATATATTAAAGATATTAGTAACACTTCACCTAATACTTATATTAGTGAGCAAATACAATCCTTTGTTTTTAATTGGTTCCTATAAATAGAGTTGTTGAAGCATTACAACGAGCATTTCAATAATTATTTAGTCAGTTTTGATAATTAGAGTTATTAAATAATAAGTTGATTTAATTTAATCAAATATATTGATCAACTTGAAAATTTTGTGTAAAAAAAAAAATAAACAAATACATTTGTAAATATAATTATTTAATATATAAAGAACTATTTATTATAATACATTTATGTATTTTTAAAAAATATTATTTAAAATATTTTAAAATATAATTATTATTTCATAAAGTAACCTACATTATACCTAAATTTCAGTAAATCTTAACCATTTTATAAAAATTTATTAAGTAAATCTTAACCATTTTATTTCGTTTAAATTTATAAATATAGCTTAGATGAATTTCTCTCTATATCCAAACTCATTATTTAAGGTAATTAATATGGTTGATTACATCAATATAAAGATTGTAACATATTTTTAGAAATTAATCGTATTTGATAATTACATAAACGATAATGGCATGTCACTATAGATCACTCAATAAGCTATGTTTCATTAATTGAAAAAGAGACACCAAGAAGAAAGAGAGAGATAAGGTTCCTGAGTTTTAAAAATATTTATTTTATTTCATTTTAAAAAAATTTAAATTCAATAACTTACAAACAAGTCTGATATTGCATTCAAGAAAACATATGTTTTCTTTGTTTAATTCTAAATTTTAAATGTTTGGTGGGATTCTACGTATTTAAATTATTTATAAAATATATAAAATTCATATAAAAATTTTACACAAAATAAAGAAATTAAAAATGTGATTGCAGGATTTTGGTTTACAACGTAACTTTCAAACAAATTCCACAAAAATAAATTTAAGTTGTTTTTAAATATTTATTTTTAAAACTGAGCAAAGATATTTTCTATTATTATTCATCATATTTTTCATTATTATTATTGTTATCGTTGTAATTATCATAATCATCTTCATTGTTTACATCATTATTTTTGTCTTTATCGTTCTATTACATAATAATCTTTATCATAATTATTGTTATTATATGATGATGTTGATAATAATGACAATTACGATAACAATGATAACTTTAATAAATGATAATATAATATATTCATATGCTTTTTATAAAAAAAAATGTTTCAAAATCGAATAAAAAAAATACAACTTCAAAAACCCATATCTTTAAAATTTATTTTAAAAATAATATATTCAAGTAAAAAATCTTATAATGATATATACTTCCGTGAACATATCAATTTTTAGTTAAGATTATATAATATTAAGAAGAAAAATAATAATATTTATTTATTAAAAGATAAATAATTTTTAACAAATAGAATTTAACTTACTTTATCATAATTTAAAAATATTTAACTCCTTTTAATACTAACTTTTTAATATTTAATTTAGTTTTTTTATTTAATTTTATAAATTTGACTTGTATATATAAATATTGTTTCAAACTTATATCTCAATAATATGTGTGCATTTTTAGTTGTGTTTGATAAAATTAATTTTTAAAAAATATTATAATTTATAATTAATTTGTTTTGATATAATATTCTTAAATTTTAATTATTTGGTGGGATTCTACTTATTTACTGTTAAAAAAAATTATGTAAATTATTTTTATAATATGGTTCCTATGAAATAGATTTTGGGTTTTAGGTTTTTATTTTGGGGAGGATTTTATTTCATTGCTACAATTATGGATTATAAAATAAAATAAGATATGTATTTAGATATTTCTCTTCAACTTAACAAAAATGGAATTTTTTTTTACATACATGAATAATTGATTATTGTGAGAAGTTATATATAAATATATTATGATATCTAATAAAAACCTAATAAAAGAATAGAAATCGGTTATCTCTTTGCAAATGAAATTGTCTCACTGGTTGCCTATTAAGAAAGACTGGGACAAAAAGAGTAATTGCAAGAGATAGATTGAGAAAAAAATATTAAAGAAACTGCTCGGACTCTTATGTATCAAGGTAAGTGTCTATTAAAATATGCATATATGTTCTGTGTGGCATATATGTGATTTAAAAAATAAATCATAAAATAAAATGAAAAATATTAGTTGGTTTTGAAATTTGAAAAAGGTACTTTTCAAATTTGAAATTTGAAAGGTACTTACTTTTCAAATTTAAAATTTAAAATTTGAAAGGTAGTTACTTTTTTCAAATTTAAAATTTGAAAAGGTATTTTGAAAAGTTTTGTTTCTATATTTAGGCACATTGATGGAATGCGCTGATGATTGTTTTTTAAGAGAAAGAAATTGGTCCTCCTTTAACCAAGTACGTGAGATATTTTCCTCTCCATCAGAAAGTCTTGTAAAAGTGAGAAAAGGGTCAAGAAGGAGAAAACCAGTTTTGTGATCATCTTTTATTAACATATTGAAGAACAAATCCTCATGGATCAAGGTACGTATATTTATGTTAATGAGATTGTGAAAATCATATAGTTCTAAGATCAAACAGATTAAAGAAATTCTTACATGTCTATCTCTATTATAATCAATATTATGGAATATGACAATGATAATTTGTTTTGATATACTATTTTGAAATTTAAAACGTTTGGTGGAAATCTACCTATACATAGGAAATCATAGTTAGCTACATGTATTCTATGGATTTAGAAGCCTACATACTAATTAGTTAGGTACATGTTGTTATAAGTAACTATATTAAAAAACAAAAAAACTTATTTATAAAACATATAAAATTCATATACAACTTTTACAGCGAATAAAGAAATCTAAAAATGTCATTATTGAAAGATTTTGGTTTGAAAACATAATATTTAAAGAAATTCCACAAGAATAACTTTAAGTTGTTTTTCAATCAATCACAAAACATTCATTTTAAAGAATGTAAGGGCATTTTATGTTATCATTTATCATACCTTAGGTCATCATTATTGTAATAGTTATGATTATCATAATCATCTTCATTGTTATCGTCATCATTTTCCTGTTCATCATCACTGTTATTGTAGTTGTTTTTGTCATAGTCATCATTATCATATGACAATGTTGATAACAATGGCAAGTACAATAACAAAGGTGATGACAACGATAGTGAGGACGAAGATGATTATAAAGACGATGATGAATATGGTGGCCCATTTGATAAATGATAATATAATATATTCATACACTTTTAAAAAAATAAGTGCTTCAAAATCTAATAAAAAAAAACACAACGTCAGAAGCTGATATTTGTAAAATTTATTTCAAAAATAACATATTCAAGTAAAAAATCTTAGAACGATGTATATTTTGTTGAACACATCAATTTTTAATAGAGATCATATAATATTATGATGAAAAATAAGAATATCTAATTTTTCAAAGATAAATAATTTTTAAAAAATAGAATTTCACTTACTTTACCAAAATTTAAAATTATTTAACTCCTTTTAATATTAGTTCTTTTAATTTTTTAATATTTAATTTTATGAATTTGACACTTACATTTAAGTAATGTTTCAAACTTATATCTCAATAATATGTGTGCATTTTTACATGTGTTTGATAAACTAATTTTTTAAAAATTTATAATTAATTTATTTTGATATAATATTCTTAAATTTTAAATGCTTGATGGAATTCTATGGATTTACAAGCCTCCATACTAATTAGTTAGTTACATGTTGTTATAATTAACAAGATAAAAAAATAACGAAATTATTTATAAACCATATAAAATTCATATACAACTTTAACAATAAATAAAGAAATCTAAAAATGTCATTATTACAAGATTTTGGTTTGAAAACATAATATTTAACAAAATTCCACAAGAATGACTTTAAGTTGTTTTTCAGTCAATTACAAAACATTCATTTTAAAGAAAGTATAAGGGCATTTTATGTTATCATTCATCAGACCTTTGGTCATCATTATTGTATCATTATAATTATCATAATCATCTTCATTGTTATCGTCATCATTTTCCTGTTCATCGTCACTGTTATTGTAGTAGTTGTTGTCATAGTCATCATTATCATATGACGATGTTGATAACAATGGCAACTACAATAACAATGGTGATGACCAGGATAGTGAGGACGAAGATGATGAAGATGATTATGAAGACGATGATGAATATGGTGTCGCTTTTGATAAATGATAATATAATATATTCTTACACTTTTAAAAAAATTAGTGCCTCAAAATCTAATAAAAAAAAACAACGTCAGAAGCTCGTATTAGTACAATTTATTTAAAAAATAACATATTCAAGTAAAAAATCTTATAACGATTTATACTTTGTTGAACACATCAATTTTTAATCGAAATCATATAACACTATGAAGTAAAATATTAATATTTAATTTTTAAAAGATAAATAATTTTTAACAAGTCCAAATGACTTATTTTTCCAAAATTTAAAAATATTTAACTCCTCTTAATACTAGCTTTTTTTTTTTTTTAATATTTAGCTTAGTTTTTATTTATTTTATAAATTTGACCCACATATGTAAATATTGATTGAAAGTTATATCTCAATAATATGTGTGTATTTTTACATGTGTTTGATAAAACTAATTTTTAAACAATTTATAATTAATTTATTTTGACATAATAATCTTAAATTTCAAATGTTTGATGGAATTCTATGGATTTACAAGCCTACATACTAATTAGTTAGGTACATGTTGTTATAAGTAACTAGATTAAAAAATAAAGAAATTATTTATAAAATACATAAAATTCATATACAACTTTAACATCAACTTAAGAAATCTAAAAATATCATTATTGTAAGATTTCGGTTTGAAAACATAATATTTAAAAAATTTCAACAAGAATGACTTTAAGTTGTTTTTCAGTCAATTACAAAACATTCATTTTAAAGAAAGTGTAAGGAAATTTTATCTTATCATTCATCATACCTTTGGTCATTTTGAAAACATAATATTTAAAAAAATTCAACAAGAATGACTTTAAGTTGTTTTTCAGTCAATTACAAAACATTCATTTTAAAGAAAGTGTAAGGAAATTTTATCTTATCATTCATCATACCTTTGGTCATCATTATTGTAATCGTTATAATTATCATAATCATCTTCATTGTTATCGTCATCATTTTCCTGTTCATCGTCACTGTTATTGTAGTAGTTGTTGTCATAGTCATCATTATCATATGACGATGTTGATAACAATGACAACTACAATAACAATGGTGATGACCAGGATAGTGAGGACGAAGATGATGAAGATGATTATGAAGACGATGATGAATATGGTGACCCATTTGATAAATGATCATATAATATATTCATACACTTTAAAAAAAATTAGTGCTTCAAAATCTAATTAAAAAAAACACAACGTCAGAAGCTCATATTTATAAATTTTTTTGTAAAAATAACATATTCAAGTAAAAAATCTTAGAACGATGTATACTTTGTTGAACACATCAATTTTTAATCGGGGTCATATAATATTATGATGAAAAATAAGAATATTTAATTTTTAAAAGATAAATAATTTTTAAAAATAGAAGTCCACCTACTTTACTAGAATTTAAAATTATTTAACTCCTTTTAATATTAGTTTTTTTAATTTTTTAATGTTGAATTTAGTTTTTATTTAATTTTATGAATTTTGACCCTTACATTTAAGTAATGTATCAAACTTATATCTCAATAATATGTGTGAATGTTTACATGTGTTTGATAAAACTAATTTTTAAAAAATTTATAATTAATTTGTTTTGATGTAATATTCTTAAATTTTAAATGCTTGATGGAATTCTATGGATTTACAAGCCTACATACTAATTAGTTAATTACATGTTGTTATAATTAACAAGATAAAAAAATAAAGAAATTATTTATAAAATATATAAAATTCATATACAACTTTAACATCAAATAAAGAAATCTAAAAATGTCATTATTGTAAGATTTTGGTTTGAAAATATAATATTTAAAAAAATTCCACAAGAATGACTTTAAGTTGTTTTTCAGTCAATTACAAATCATTCATTTTAAAGAAAGTGTAAGGACATTTTATGTTATCATTCATCATACCTTTGGTCATCATTATTGTAATTGTTATAATTATCATAATCATCTTCATTGTTATCGTCATCATTTTCCTGTTCATCGTCACTGTTATTGTAGTAGTTGTTGTCATAGTCATCATTATCATATGACGATGTTGATAACAATGACAACTACAATAACAATGGTGATGACCAGGATAGTGAGGACGAAGATGATGAAGATGATTATGAAGACGATGATGAATATGGTGGCCCATTTGAAAAATGATAATATAATATATTCATACACTTTTAAAAAAATTAGTGCCTCAAAATCTAATAAAAGAAAAACAACGTCACAAGCTCGTATTTGTAAAATTTATTTTAAAAATAACATATTCAAGTAAAAAATCTTACAACGATGTATACTTTGTTGAACATATCAATTTTGAATTGAATTCATATAACATTATGAAGAAAAATATTAATATCTATTTTTTAAAAGATAAATAATTTTTAACAAGTCTAAATCACTTATTTTACCAAAATTTAAAAATATTTATCTCTTCTTAATACTAGCTTTATTTATTTTTTTAATATTTAGCTTAGTTTTTATTTATTTTATAAATTTGACTCGTATATATAAATATTGTTTCAAACTTATATCTCAATAATATGTGTGCATTTTTACATATGTTTGATAAAACTAATTTTTAAAAGACTTATAATTAATTTGTTTTGATATAATATTCTTAAATTTCAAATGTTTGATGGAATTCTATGGATTTAGAAGCCTACATACTAATTAGTTAGTTACATATTGTTATAATTAACTAGGTAAAAAAATAAAGAAATTATTTATAAAACATATAAAATTTATATACAACCTTAACAACAATTAAAGAAATCTAAAAATGTCATTATTGCAAGATTTTGGTTTGAAAACATAATATTTAAAGAAATTCCACAAGAATGACTTTAAGTTATTTTTCAATTTATCACAAAACATTCATTTTAAAGAATGTGTAAGGACATTTTATGTTATCATTCGTTATACCTTTGGGAATTATTATTGTAATCGTTATAATTATCATAATCATATTCTTTGTTATCGTCATCATTTTTCGGATCATCATCACTGTTATTGGAGTAGTCTTTGTCATAGTCATCACTATCATATGACAATGTTGATAACAATGGCAACTACAATGACAATGATGATGACCAGGATAGTGAGGGCGAAGATGATGAAGAAGATTATGAAGACGATGATGAATATTGTGACGCCTTTGATAAATGATAGTATAATCTATTCATACACTTTTAAAAAAATAAGTGCTTCAAATCTAGTAAAAAAAAAAAACACGTCAGAAGCTTGTATTTGTAAAATTTATTTTAAAAATAACATATCAAAGTAAAAAATCTTATAACGATGTGTGCTTTATTGAACACATGAATTATGAATCGAAATCATGTAACATTATGAAGAAAAATATTAATATTTAATTTTTAAAAAATAGAATTTCACTTACTTTACCATAATTTAAAAATATTTAACTCCTTTTAATATTATTTATTTTTAATATTTAATTTAGTTTTTATTTAATTTTATGAATTTGATCCTAACATTTAAGTATTGTTTCAAACTTATATTTCAATAATATGTTTGCACTTTTACATGTGTTTGATAAAACTAATTTTTAAAAAATTTATAATTAATTTGTTTTGATATAAAATTCTTAAATTTTAAATGTTTGATGGTATTCTATGGATTTAGAAGCCTACATACTAATTAGTTAGGTACATGTTGTTATAAATAACTAGATTAAAAAATAAAGAAATTATTTATAAAACATGCAAAATTCATATACAACCTTTACAACAAATAAAGAAATCTAAATATGTCATTATTGAAAAATTTTGGTTTGAAAACATAATATTTAAAGAAATTTTACAAGAATGACTTTAAGTTTTTTTACAATTAATCACAAAACATTCATTTTAAAGAATGTGTAAGGGCATTTTATGTTATCATTTATCATACCTTTGGTCATCATTATTGTAATTGTTATAATTATCATAATCATCTTCATTGTTATCGGCATCATTTTCCTGTTCATCATCATTGTTATTGTAGTAGTAGTTGTCATAGTCACCATTATCATATGACGATGTTGATAACAATGGCAACTACAATAACAATGGTGATAACCAGTGAGGACGAAGATGATGATGAATATGGTGGCCCATTTGATAAATGATAATATAATATATTCATACACTTTTAAGAAAATAAGTGCTTCAAAATCTAATAAAAAAAAAACTCAATGTGAGAAGCTCATATTTGTAAAATTTATTTAAAAATAACATATTCAAGTAAAAAATCTTATAAGGATGTATACTTTGTAGAACACATCAGGTTTTAATCGAGATCATATAATATTATGATGAAAAATAAGAATATTTAATTTTTAAAAGATAAATAATTTTTAAAATATAGAATTTCACTTACTTTACCAGAATTTAAAAATATTTAACTCCTTTTAATATTAGTTTTTTTAATGTTTTAATATTTCATTTAGTTTTTATTTAATTTTATTAATTTGACCCTTACATTTAAGTACTGTTTCAAACTTATATCTCAATAATATGTGTGCATTTTTACATGTGTTTGATAAAACTAATTTTTAAAAAGTTTATAATTAATTTGTTTTGATATAATATTCTTAAATTTTAAATGTTTGATGGAATTCTATGGATTTACAAGCCTACATACTAATTAGTTAGTTACATGTTGTTATAATTAACAAGATAAAAAAATAAAGAAATTATTTATGAAACGTATAAAATTCATGTACAACTTTAACAACAAATAAAGAAATCTAAAAATGTCATTATTGAAAGATTTTGGTTTGAAAACATAATATTTAAAGAAATTCCACAAGAATGACTTTAAATTGTTTTTCAGTCAATTACAAAACATTCATTTTAAAGAAAGTGTAAGGGCATTTTATGTTATCATTCATTATACCTTTGGTCATCATTATTGTAATCGCTATAATTATCATAATCATCTTCATTGTTATTGTCATCATTTTCCTGTTCATCGTCATTGTTATTGTAGTAGTTGTTGTCATAGTCATCATTATCATATGACGATGTTGATAACAAGGGCAACTACAATAACAATGATGATGACCAGGATAGTGAGGACTAAGATGATGATGAATATGGTGGCGCCTTTGATAAATAATAATATAATATATTCATACACTTTTAAAAAAATTAGTGCCTCAAAATCTAATAAAAAAAAAACGTTAGAAGCTCGTATTTGTAAAATTTATTTTAAAAATAACATATTCAAGTAAAAAATCTTATAACAATGTATACTTTGTTGAACACATCAATTTTTAATTGAAATCATATAATATTATGAAGAAAAATAATAATATTTAATTTTTAAAAGATAAATAATTTAAAAAAAATAGAATTTCACTTACTTTACAAGAATTTCAAAATATTTAATTCCTTTTAATACTAGTTTTTTTTTAATATTTAATTTAGTTTTTATTTAATTTAGTTTATTAATTTGACCCTTACATTTAAATATTGTTTCAAACTTATATCTCAATAATATGTATGCATTTTTACATGTTCTTGATAAAACTAATGTTTAAAAAATTTATAATTATTTTTTTTTTGATACAATATTCTTAAATTTTAAATGTTTGATGGAATTTTATGGATTTACAAGCCTACATACTAATTAGTTAGTTACATGTATTTATAATTAACTAGATAAAAAAATTATTTATAAATCATATAAAATCCATAGTACAACTTTAACAACAAATAAAGAAATCTAAAAATTTCATTATTGCAAGATTTTAGTTTGAAAACATAATATTTAAAGAAATTCCACAAGAATAACTTTAAGTTGGTTTTTAATCAATTACAAAACATTCATTTTAAAGAATGTGTAAGGGCATTTTATGTTATCATTCATCATACTTCTAGTCATCATTTTTATAATCGTTATATTTATCATAGTCATCTTCATTGTTATTGTCGTCATCATTTTCCTGTTTGTCTATCGTAGTAGTAGTTGTCATAGTCATCATTATCATATGATAATGTTGATAACAATGACAACTACAATAACCGTGATGATGATCAGGATAATGATGACGAAGATGATTATGAAGACGATGATGAATATGGTGGTGATTTTGATAAATGATAATATAATATATTCATACACTTTTAAAAAAGTAAATGCTTCAAAATCGAATAAAAAAAACACAACGTCAGAAGTTCATATTTATAAAATTTGTTTTAAGAATAATATATTCAAGTAAAAAATCTTATAACTATGTATACTTTGTTGAACACATCATATTTTAATCGAGATCCACTATAAGAAAATCTTTTAATAGAAATTAATTTTATAGACAAAAAAATTATTAGTTGCTATATTAACTAAATTAGAAACCAATTTAGAGACTATTTTTTTTTATTTTTAAATTAATTTCTATTATTGTTAAATAGTTTCTAAATTTGTATCTAATTAGATACCAATTTAGAAATTGTTTAACATGTATTTGAAAAAAATTAGTTTTTAAAAAATTTACAATTTGTAATTAATTTTTTTTGATATAATATTCTTAAATTTTAAATGATTGGTGGGATTTTACGGATTTACAAGTCTACATACTAATTAGTTAGTTACATGTTGTTATAATTATTAGATAGCAAATAAATAAATAATTTATTAAGGTATAATTATCTTATTCGTTAGTACATTTAGGGTCAATATTCAATTTAGTACAGTAGTTTTAAAAAAAATCAATTTAGTCCCATTTTTTAAAATATATCCAAAATGGTCATTTCTGTTAAGTCGTACCAAACAGTGTCAATTAAAAGACACATAAGATTGAATGGGCATGAGATTGGTTTCGCAGAGAAAAACCTCAAACCACCACTCTTCCCCCACTCTCAACCAACAACAATCATGTCGAGATGGTTCATTCTAAGTTGAATATCGTAAAAGATTGCATAATTCTTGGTGATGGCGAAGTCATGGAGAAACGAAGGTGAAATCACGAAGAAGATAGACACGTCGTCGTGTTTGTTCCCATTAGGATCAAAACGAAAGTAGGAATTAAATATTTATTACATTAAATATTATACTTTTAATATAACCATTCCTCATATTTTTACCTAATACAAGACAACAATTGACTCACAAATCCTATCCTCCTCCTTATACCTACACTCACATTATTGGATTCATCAAACCTTCTAAATCATGTTCAATTGTAAAACCAACCATTCACAAAATAGTGGTCATTAACAAAGCAAAATAGCAGGGGAAGTAAAAGTAATAAAATTAAAAGAGGAGGCAATCTCAAATGAACCTGAACTTTCTTTCATTAAAAAAAGAAAATGTAAAAAAAAAATGCAATTAATGCCAAAATAAATAAAAAAGGATTAATTATTTTATTGATCTAACACTTAAGGTCAATATTCAGTGTAGTGATTTAAAAAAAAATCAATTTAATTCTTATATTTTTTTAAATATATCCAAAATAGTCATTTCTATTAAATCGTACAAAATAACGTTAAGGGTGCTTATGTGACAGAGACGTGTAATTACGTAGACTATGAAGTAGATGACACGTTATTGTTGGTAATTAGGGTTTGGGACATGAGATTATATCGAATAAATTTTGGTTTTAGCATTCTTCTTTGGGGGTAGACCATGGTGTTTCCGGTCGATAGACAGTTTGGGATCCTCCTAGTAGTGTTCAATGTGTTTATCCTCCTAGTTCAACATCCTCCTCACATTCTTTAATAAACTATCAACTCCCAAACCACTACTTTATTCAGATATTCCTCATAGGTGCTTCTCAACATACTTGAAGTTGTCTTTCCACCAAAAATATTATTGTTTAATGTTTTCTTTTAAAAATATTATATTTAAATTAATCAATTTAAATTGCTAATTTCAAGACAGTACACTTTAATTCCTATTACATGTAAAAATTATTTATAAATACATTTAAAATTTTAATGGTGGACTTTATAAAATAAAACTATGCCCAGTTTTGAAATATTCATTAATATAAAAAAATTATGATATAAGATAATATTTAATAATTAAAAATATAAAAAAATATTTAAACAAAGAGATAGAGAAATTAAAAAAAAAACCACAACCACCACACTGTCACGTCAACATTTGATATTGACACGTTATATTTCTCAATCACATCTCTCTCTTATATAAATAGCATTTGACGTCGTAAAGTAATATTAACGAAAAGGACCAATCTTAATGTTTAATCTTATTTTTTTCTTGTCTTAAATAAGTGTTTTTCTTTCTTATTAGATATTTTAAAAAAAAAAACTTCTCAAAGATTCATGAAAATACCTTCTGATAAGGGGAATTTGGAAAACTTGCAGTTTTACTTTTTTAGTTTAACTGAAAGATGTGCTAGAAAAATTGTCATTAGAGTTTTTGCTTCCTAAATCTTTTGATGAATATGTATTTATGAAAATATATAAGAGTACGTAAACATGTTATCTCAATATTCAAAATTATTTTCAGGACTTTTGTAAAACGTTTTCCAAACAATTAAAATAAAAATACATTTTTTTAGTATAGTTTAAAATCAATTAAACACCCACTATATATACTATGCATTTTTGTTTCTATAAACATGAGTGACATGTCCTATCTTTAAAGCTTTCCATTTTTGTCTGCTTTCCCTATAAAAAAGAATTGGAAGAGATTGATCTAGAAAATGGAGGAAAAATATTAAAAAATATATTTTTAGCTTTCAATTTCATAGCTGTAATAAATAAATTTAGTTAAAGAATGAAAATGTTAACAATTTAACTTAACTTTAATTTGAATAATTTTCCTCTTAGATTGGAGAAATTGAATATCCAGAACTAATTAACAATAATAAATTTATATTAATTTTTTTTAAAAATATTTTCTTTCTAAAATACATCATGGAAACGTTAAACTTAAACTTTTAATAACATCTATGTTTTTCAATTTTTAAAAATATAGAAAGAATGAATATTTTCAATGTAAGAATAATACTCATAATTATAAATTGAAGACTTAATATTTTAGAATATTTTATTTGTTTAAAAATTATACATTTTTATCATTAATTAAATAAAATATTAATTAAAGTTGAGTCTTAGAAAACACTTTTATTAAAGTAAAATTTGTAAAAAAATTAAAATAATATAACACTGAAAAATCCACACAAAATAAATTAACATCACTTATTACTATCATTGTTATTAACACACATGGTTTTCTTTGCTTGATTCCGAAACCAAACGAAGAACAAGTGTATAGAATAGTGTGCACACACCATTCTTCAAAATAACTTTTTCAGATATTAATTAAGACGTTGACCTCTTCACAGTTGAGTATGACTAACTAATAAAGTTTATTAAAGATTTTAATAAACTTACATTTTAACCTATTTAATTCTTTTCTTAAATCATTCTGAATTTAACTTATTCCATATATATAAGTAACATTCTTTTTCACATATTTTTTATTATATATATAATATTTCATGTAACGTAAAGACATTATTCTATTTACTTTAAAATCATTAATTTTTTTAACGGAAAAATAATTAGCTTTAAAAGTAGTCCTTAAAAGTAACTGATAATGACACAAGCTCCGAGAGTTCCTTGCTGACCAAGGAAGCAGGAAGCCTCTTACTTGCATTCCAAGAACTCACAATTGAATTCTAATTAATAAAAGAGTCAGTGTTAGAGTATTTTTTTTTTTGTTATAATATAATATTTTATTTTAAAAAACGATTATAAAAATTGTTTTTTATTGGTCAAACAAACTTTAATAATTCTTTATATTAAGGCGATAATATTTCTTAATATTTAAAGCATTGATATTTAGAGAAAAAAAAAAAAAGTGGAACTGGAAACATAACATGCTATAAAACAAAGATTCTCTTCCAAAAAATCATTCTCAAGATAGAATACTACTTTGTCTTTCTTGTTGCCATGGAACATGAGCAGAAAACCATCACCACCAAGCTCGTGAAATCCAAATTCTTCTTCCCCAAAGTTGTTCGCATTTCAGCAACGGATCACAACGCCACAGACTCCTCCAGCGAAGAAGAAGACGAAGAAGGGAGGCTTCTTCACCTTCACAGAGTTAAAAAAGTGGTTAATGAGATAAGAATTGTGCATGCAGACAAAACAAAAGGACACAACAACAACAACAACAATAGTTGTTGTTGTTGTTCAACCAAATACAACGAAAGTATGGAACAACAACACCGCCACCAACAACAAAGACAGAATATTAAAGGGCACAAGTTTCGCGGCGTGCGACAACGGCCCTGGGGACGTTGGGCCGCCGAGATAAGAGACCCTTTCCGGCAAAAGCGAGTGTGGCTTGGAACCTTCGACACCGCGGAAGAAGCTGCTATGGTTTACGACAGAGCTGCTATAAGCTTCAGAGGTGCTGATGCTGTCACTAATTTCATCAAACCGCCGCTAAAAGACAGTGAAAGTGTTGTTAAACGGACTAGTTGTTGCGCATGTGCCTCACCCACTTCCGTTCTCTTGTTCCAGCCTTGGATGGAACCTTTGTCTTCGGAAGAAACCTTCAAAGAAGAAGTGTTTGATGGGTTAAAAGATGAAGTTGATAGTTTCTTGTTTTCTGATCATGCTCTTTATGATCAACCTCTTCCTACTATGTTTTCTGACGTTGATGTTTCGTTGGATGAGGATCTTGAATCATGTAAATGGGATGTAGATAGTTATTTCACTGATGATGCTTTTCATTAAGGAGAAGTGGATTGTTTCTGACGAACTGGGTTGGATATTCTTTTTGTTTTCTGTGAGATGAGTTCATTTTGTGTTACTGAGTGAGAATTTTAGTCTTCTAGGGAGGACTGAGTAATTTTTAATCTGTAAGTTTAGTTTCTGAGCCAAAAAGTTATGTCTTTGCATTTAATTTATCCAAAAAAGATGTTTCTTTAATTTGTTCTACGAAGAAACTTGTAAATAAAGCATGTCACGATGGAACATGAATTGATAACAAACTGTGGTGGATTTTTTTTCTTTAAGACGAATCTGTTTTGTGTTACTGAGAGAGAATTTCAGTGTTCTTGGCAGGACTGATAAGTGTTAGTTTATGAATTTAGTTTCTTTGGAAAAAAAATTGTATCTTCGTATTTAGTTTATTCAAAAGGATGTTCTTTTTCTATGTTCTATGAAGAATTTTTTATGTAAGCAGATTACGGTGTAGTTAATTTTGTTATCTGCTAAGTTTTGATTGATTTTTTGGTTGAGATGTTTTTTTTATGCATTGTCAAAGGTTTTGGACCAACCATATGGCATTATGAATAAAGTGAGTCCACATGTCATGTTCAATGGTTGGCCACCTTAGTGCTTCAGGGCCACACATACTGCATCTAGGACTACTGGCTTTTTCTGCTAAAATGTTTGTGGTGTGATGATCTACAAATAGCATTTCATTGGCATGTTTGAAGGGCTACCATCAATGTTAAAGTCACTTTCTCATGTACTTTGCCATGTTTGAAGGACTACATAGGCCTGCATTATAAATTGGGTTCTGATACTTTCCAACATCACATCTTAAAACTGAGGCATGCAAGTTGGTGTGATTTACATGAAGTTTTAATCACAAGGTAGAAATCCTTAAAAGTGTAGAGACCATTTTGAAACTTTTATTACCTGGTGGAAAAAGGTTTGATCTTTTTTAATGAAGTTTGGATTCAAGCTCTCTGAATAAAAAAGATTAATGATTAGAGATTGAGTTTTACCACCTTAAAGGAATTCATCCAACTCAATTCAAAATAGTGAAAATTCAATGTGGTCATGTATGAAGATAGAGGGTTTAAGAAAAAAAGATGAATAATGAATTAACAGTTCAGAGTATTTTTTTCAAATAATTTGTGTTTTCCTTAAACTTGAAATTTCCTCATATGAAGAAAGTATAGGGGTTTCACCCAAATGACTAAGATAATGGGAAACGTTCTGATTCTGTGGCTCTACTGAAAAGGTGTTCACAAAAGGGACCAATGACATGCTTCCATCATTAATTTGATTTTGATTTTTTTGTTCTTGAACATACTTTTTAAACAACAGGCATGCAAGTTGCTCTGATTTGGATATCATTCCCTCCCAGTTCATGGATCTGACAAAGAAAAAGTTCCCTCTTTAATTCTTGCACTCTAATCCATTTTTCTGCAGAAGGTTGACTGAGCTTTGAAATCCCTTTGTTCATAGAAGATTGATTCAGCAAGCAAGTTGTTGCAGTTTCATGAAAAAAAAGTAACTTTTGCACTATCTTTTAATCTAGAATTAAATAATGCTGATCCTTCCTACCTCATTCTTTCCAATGTTCCAATGTTTTTGTCTGAAGAAATTAAGATTCATGGTTTCTAGATTCTTGGACAGAACACATGGATATATCTGCTAGATTCAAGAAGGCCTATTTAAGGGTCAAGTCAAGGCAATCGGTTACAATATTTTAAATATTTTCAATTATAAGGACATTGCCATAGGTCATGTATAGACATCATGGTTTGTTTTTCCCAAAATGATTCATTCACATTACACAAAATTTCTATTTGGGGAGGTTGGTTTTTGTTCTAGTTCACATAGTACACCTTTTGTATCTACTTCCATACTTTGTCTTTTGAAAAGAACATGCACATGGAATTCTTCACAAGATCACATAGCTTATACCCTTGTCTTATTCTTTAGTAGATTCATTCTACCATATGTTAAAGAGCTTAAGAAAGTGAATTTAACTTTATTTTTAATCAAGATTTTCTTTCACAACTATGGGAAATTTGAATATATTTTTCACAAATTGGTAGTCTTTTCACTACAACAAAATCGATAAATAAAAATTAATTTTAAAAATAAAAAATAATTAGATACTATATTAACTAAATTAAATATTATTTTAAAAAGTAAAAATATTATTGATATCTAAAATAATTTTTATTATTAATAAAGAATTTAACCTAGTTTTTAAATTGATATCTAATTAGCTACTAAAATTTTAGCTATTAAAATTTAAATTTAAATTAGTTAATAACTAAAATCTTGATAATTCATTAAATACTAATTTAGAAACTAATTTATAAATTTTATTAATAATAAAAATTACTTTAAATATTAATAAATTTTTTAATCTATAAAATATTATCTAATTTATCAGTCAATAATATAATAAATAATTATTTTTTAATATTAAAATTAAATTTTCATTTTTAAATAGATATTCAGACAATTTTTTTATTTAGTAACTTACTCATCTTTAAAACTAATACGGATCACAGTGATCCATCTCATCAAATATTTATTTTGTTACCATAAGAATAAGAATTTAAAGATTATCTGTAATTTTTTTATATTAGTATGTATAGGCTAATACCATGCATATTTTCTAAAGTAAAAAGTAACCAATAAAATTTATTTTGTGAACTCTGGATATAAACATTATTAATAATTAAAAAGTTGTGAAAAACCACTTTATCCATTTTTCGAATTATTATTTTGTTAATTTTCTAAAGAAATGGTTTAAAGGTCCATAAACTTACGTTTTATTTATTCTATAATAAAAGTGTAAAATTTTAGGAATAAATAAAATTATTTGAATATATAAAAATGCTATGCGTTGACTAGAAAGTACCCAAAAATGGTAAAAGTCAAACATGCAGTATTATGTGTGGCTGGCAGTCAAGTGTCTAAGGGGCCCTACCATATGAACATGAAAGGTGGACTCAATGGTCCAAAATTGAAGGACAATGTCAATGACTAGTGAAAAGTATCCCAAGAAAATATCAAAACAATTTGCTTAATTACAGCTTTTTTCAACATTTTTTTTTTAAAATAAAAGCTTTCGTGCTAGGTGTTAGGTATTATTACTATGTAACCTGACATCTCAATTACATTGATACTTCAAGTAACAACAATTATCTGTCATTACATGAAAAAATTATTACTAAAAAAAAGAAAAAAAGAAAAAAAATACAAAAATATGGGAAGACTAGGCCAAAACTCATATGCTAACAAAAACGATACATAGGTAGACTATATCTATTCATAAAAATTTCTAAGAATAGATTAGAAGGAAGCCTATTATACTAATGAAAAGATTCTCTATGAATAAATCCTAAATTAGTCAACTTATCCGCACACGCATTCCCTTCACAAAAAATATGAGAAACCCTAAACCTGATTTTCCCACAGTAATTAAGACAAGTATTCCATCGATTTTGAAACTTTCTCCAACATTAAAAGTATATAGATTTTTTTTTTGAAAAAACTATATATTTATAAATTTAATTTAACAATTGATGTAGTATAATTTCTTTTATTGATTATTGATTTGTGTTGTAAACAGTTTGAAAAGATCCATTAATTTTTACTTGATTAATATCATATATCAAGTATTAATATCTTATACTTTCAAGAAATTTTAATTTATGTACACTTCATTTTGTCATTTAAGTGCATACATAGATTTAATTTGACCGCTTTTATGTAGTGTAGTTGGATATTTATGTGAATTGTACTTTAAATTTTTGTGAGAAAAAGAAATGAGATTTTTTTTTTAATGCATATATATTAATCAAGTTTAAAATAATAATTTCTTAAATGGGATAAAAGAATACATTTCATAAAAGGGTGAGATATAAATGGAGAAAAATAATTTCTTATGAGATAATTTGGAAAATAGATTAAAGTTGAACAAATACATGTGGCGTGTTTGAACATAGTAACAAGTAATAACACTTTTTTGGACCTTATGTATCAATAAAAAAAAAAATGAAAATGAAACGAAAGGTCCTCGTTACAAGTTGTTATGTTATCATCCAATGATTACAAGGTTCAAGTTGTTTGCAAATCTACTATCTGAAAATTAAAATATTATAAAAAGGTTTAAACCTACACAAATATTTACAAGAGACTAAGAAGAAGAAAATTTGTATTCTTCTTTCCAAACAACTAGGTTATTATTTCTTCCCTCTTCAATCTTCTTAGTTTTGGAGCTTTTGTAGATGATTTGTCATAATATTTCTATTAAAAACTATAACTTTGTATTTTTTAAATTCATCTCTTTTTATTATTATTTTAGTATTTCAAACTTTCATTTTTTTTTCAAGTTAATTATACTATATTGTTTTTAATATTCTTATTGTTACATTTATCTAATTGACATTTTTCATTTTCATCTATTAAACATTACTTAAGTTAAAACATACTATCATACAATGTATAAATATTGGTAGTTAAGAAAAAAAAGTCTACAAAAATAAAATCATTATAGATTTTTCCAAACAAACTGTTAATCAAGTTGTTTTTACACCTACAAATAGCTATATAAGTTTTTGAATAGTTTTGTACATTTGTAAAACTAGGTCACCATATGTTAATTTGGGTTTAAAGTAAATTGAAAAACACCTTTTACATCCAACAAATAAAGACAACGAATATCGATTCAAAAATTTAGTTACGCCAGATACACCATTATTGAGCCATCTTCATATATAAAACTAGCAACTAATTTCATATACACATACATTTACCCGCTTTAAAATTTCGTACATATTTAGCTAAGATTGAGTGATCACACCCATGAGTCATTTATCTTCTTCTTATATGGTATCTTATTTTTATTGCCAATATTCTATTACTTTACCCTTTTTCTCAATCTTATTTGATTCACATGTTTTCACAATATTTGTTCAAATCATTTACAAGTTTATCAAATGAATGACCTTGATACATATTTTCATGGTTAATGTTATTGGTGTATGTGCAGGTTAATATGAGGACTACCTCTAAACTAACAATGATTTTTATATCAATAATGATATTGCTCTTTCGCACAACGCACTCGGTTGTTTTAGAGTCTGATGAGAATCATATCAAATCAACTACTTTTTTGTCTGAACAATTTGAAGTGGGACCAGGAAAAGTTGTAGTGAAAACATTATTAGATATTGACTTTCCAAAGGGTCATATTGGGGTCAAGAGTTTTGATGTTGAAGTAGTTGATGAAGATGGTAATTCTGTACCTCTATATGAAACTTACCTTCATCATTGGTTTGCTGTAAAATATATTGAAAATATTACCATGTCACACTACATTAAACAATCTCACGACCTTCGCAATGGTATTGAATATGAAAGAAATGATGGTGCATGCCAAGGCTTTTTGCTTCCACATTATTGGGGCTTGGGAGGAGAATCACGAGGAACATCCTCAAATCTTCCAAATCCTTTTGCAGTTGAATTAGGCAATCCTACAAAAATAAAGGATGGTTTTAAAGAAAAATGGTTATTTAGCATCATGGTTATTGATACACGTGGCGCACATGATAGAAAAGGTTGTACAGAGTGTAGGTGTAAGCTTTTAAATCTCCCAAAGGACTTTTACAATGTCACAATGGACATCAATGGTCAATTATTGTCTAGAAATTATAAAGGAGGACTCTTTTGTTGTCAAGATAACTTACAATGCAAATTAAGAAATGATTTTCATGGCCCAACAAGAAAGCTTTCCCTAAGATACAAAATAAGGTGGGTTGATTGGGATGAACACCAAGTCCCTCTTAAGTTCTATATACTCGATTCAGCTGATCGTGTAAGATCAAATGGTTCTACACCAATTCATGATTGCCAGGTACATGATTTATTTAATATATACTATACTTTACAAATGATAAGCTAAATTTTTGAAACTCACTTATATTCCAAACAAAAATATTAGGCTATTAATTACTTTTTGTAGTGGGTAAGTGAATAACACAAATTTCTCAATTTGATTATAGGTAGAATATACTATTCCAAGAATTCATGACAGTGACTCCCCTCATGTTAAGAAAGCAAACATCCCAATGACAAAAGGTGGTTATCTTATATATGGCACTGCTCACATGCACACCGGTGTTGTGAATGCTACTCTATATGGACAGGTAATATTTGATATTTGTTGGTGTTCCGATATAGTCTATATCATGTAGATCAACTTATGCTAAATTTTGTGTGATTCACATATTAATTAGTAAGAAATTTTGCTGAATAATTCTATATCTTTGTAAGAAATTGACTATTTTACTGTATCTTCTCTATATATTATGGTTTTGCTTAACTTAGGATGGAAGGGTTTTATGCACTTCAAATCCAAAATATGGAACAGGAAAAGAAGCAGGAAATGAAAATGGTTACCTAGTTGGAATGTCAGTTTGTTATCCAAAACCTGGTTCTATCAAGATTAAAGATGGTGAAATTCTAACAATAGAATCGAGATATGAAAACAAGTTTCGTACTGGGGCTATGGGACATTTCTACATTTACTTGGCAGAACAAATACCAAATAAAGATTTGAACATTTGATGTGAAACTATTTATTTATCTTTCTGTGATAGCTTACTTAATTTTTGTGTAATTGTAATCCATAGATATCGGTTTTGGATTATCACTACGAGTATTAATGTTGTTTTACTTTTAATGTATTACTTGGTTTACAATGGTATTATTATTGCTATAATCTGACCTATTAGTCCAAAAGTAACAAAGGATTTTCTTTTATCTATTTTGTATTATTTTAAATTCGACTAGTATTAACATTAGTTTTCATAATAACAATATTTTTATTCATTTATAAAATATAGATATTGAATTGGGATAAAAAAAATCCAACCGAGAAATTTAAAGAATAATTTATATTATCTTTAAAATTATAGGAATATTTGAACTAATTTCTTTTATTTTAAAGGTTATTTCAAGATTAAAAAATTGCTCAATTTTAACATAAACATTATTCTAAAACTAAACACTTCTTTTATTTGTCTTTCATGAATTAATTTAAGATGAGAGATTTAGACTAACTTTGTAGGGGCTAGTTTTTCACTAAACTTGAGATGTGATCATGACATACGAAGTTCAGAGGTCATGCTTTCAACAAACCTCCTTCATTTAAAGGAGTGGAGTACAACTACTCGAAGCAAAGAATGTTGGCACTCTTTAAATCCTGTCGTATGGAAATAATAAATGTCATGAAAAATAAAAACTACATCCCTCTAAATGTTGAACATAATCCTTTACCCATAAGGGCATGGATAGGGGCATAAAGACATAACTATCAAATAAATGATAGGCAAGAAGTAGAGAATGTAATCCTTTTCCTATTTCATATGTCTTTAAACTATAGAAGGAGCAATATTGTGTAATGTTATTCAATGTATTTTTTATAAGATTGATGTTATACAAGTTATAGCTTTAAAAAAAATTGTATTGGATGTCAATTTTTCTTTGGAGAACCCTTTTTTCCTAGTAGTTAGATGATATTTTTAATGCCTCAACCAAATTAAAACAGTTTCAATGTAACATAGTGTTAGATTGTCTAACACCAAAAAGATGATAGTATAAAAATGATCAATTGATTCCGAATCGTCTCTCAACAAATACAATTGTAAATCTAATTAAACGTAATATGAAACTTATTTGCAAGCATTAAAAATTAGAAATAACAGTAAAGGAGAATTTGTGATTGTTGTGCCGAAAAAAAAAAAAGACGAAGAATAAAGAGCAGGTTGAATGTCAAGTTCTTCCAACAAGGAAAGGAATTCTTCATCAGAATATATATATATATATATATATATATATATATATATATATATATATATATATATATTATTTATTAAATCTCCAAACAGGATTAAATTGACAAAATATGTCAATCAATTTAATAGAATATAATTAATGAAATAATCATTCACTAATTTAGTTAAAAACCTTGTCTCCATGCTACTCATGATTTTTTAGTCTTTTATCTCTTGAATTAAGAAACAAGAGGTTGGTCAGAATAAAATAAACTAGATAAAAATTCCAATGAAAGGACAAATTTGAATCATCAACATCCGCTTAAAAACAATTCCAATAACAAAAATTAGAACTCAAAAGATCATATAGTCTAGCACAGTATGTTATAATTTTTGAAGAACAAACCTTAATTGTACAAAACCTCAAAAAGAATTGTGAAATCACAAGAGAAAACCCAAAATATTTTATTCATCCACACGAAGGCAAAATAAAAGAATTACGAAGAAGAAAATAAAACTAAGTCTAAAGTGTGTTGTGCGTCGCTCGAATCCCCATTCATTCTTCCTCTGAAGTCTTTATTTATATGATTTTATCTTCATGAATTTGAATTCAGATTCTACCTCAAATATTCTATTTCAATTCTCTTTAAAATAATTATATATCTCATAGGATATTTTTCCAATACGAATGGTGTCCAATTCCTTCTCCAAGTATCCTACATTCCTAACATCATAGAATCTCACAAATTCAAACCTCCTTCCCCACCTATTAAGTTGATGAGAAATGAACACCTCGTTCAACCTTCCTCATCTTTGAAAAATTTTGTCATACTCTCTATATCTATAACTATTGGGAAGATTGGAGAAGAAGAACCTAGTATATTGCTGACCAAGGCTGTTGACTGAATCCTTCAAGCGGCATCCAAAGACTTAGTTCACCCGAAACATGGAAGAAGAAGGAGAGTTTTTCCTTCATTTCCCTTTATATTGAATAAAAGAGGTAAAAAATAAGAACAAGGGTGCCTCAATGTCAAACGTAATTAAAGGCTTGAAAAGAAAGCACACCAACCCCTGTTTGGGTTATAAATTAGGATGTGTTGAATGCATTGTGGTATGCAAAAAACTAATGGCTTCCAATAGAATCTCTTTTACTTGGGTTGTTCTCTTTGTTTTTGTGTTAGGTTTATTATGTGCTAGGGCATCATCACCACTGAACGTAGCTGATGCCTCTGGGTTTCATGCAAGTAATGAATTCTCTCACTCTTCTGGTTTTTCTGTCTTTTGGATGAATACTATTTCCTTTCCATACACAAATATATGGATTAATGTGCTTAATATATATTTAATCCTGTATTTTCATTTAAAAAATTATTATTTTTAAACAATTATTTAATGATCACATGCATGGAATGAAACTTCTAAGGTCGTTTGGACTAATTTTTCCATAAATATTTTGAAAAGATAAAATGATTTTTTTTATAAACTAATTTTATAAGGTAAACAAAAATAACAAGATAAGATTTGTAAATTTTTTTTTTTATAATTTATATATAAGTTAATAAAATAAAATTTTGAAGAATTTAAATCACACACGCAAAGAAGATAATACCATCTTGCATCTCTCCACAAATATAATTTTTTTTTTTTATTCCGAGTAGTTATTCAACTTTTAATAATCAAGAACTTGCATTACTTGTTAATTATTTAGTTCGAGAATTTACATATAATTTAAGTGACAAAAACAAAAACTCTTTTTTATTCTTCTAGTACAAGATCTCATCCAATCCATGGTTGATAACTAATGATTGGAGTTTCCTAAATATTTAGGATTTTTGCTAAAGATGAACCAAGCATATATACCCTATTTTGGTTTTACTTTTCCAGTTATTTTAGATTCAAATCATTTTACTTTCTTAATTGTTGTGTAAAAGTATTTATTGAAAGGCTTATTTTACTTAGAAGTTGAATTTTATAATCATGTGGAGGATTTGTACACTAGAAAGAAAAAAATGTTTTAATGAGATTATTTATCAGAAGTTAATATAACCCTAAAAAATATAAATCTCTGTTAAAATATATATATTTTTTATTGGTATACATATTATTCATGCTTGCTAACACATTAAGAAGAGAAGTTATATTAGTATAAAAAAATGTATTTTTGGAATACATAAATTCTTAATTATATGTTACTTTGTAGGTTCATATGAAAAATTTCAGACTAAAAGGATACTTGCTCAGCAACGAAAGCTGCTCCCAAAACGTGCAGATGATCCTTGTTGTCACAATTATCATCCATGATTAGGCTGTTGCATCTCTTGTGTTGGGAAGAATATATATATATATATATATATATATATATATATATATATATATATATATATATATATATATATATATATATATATATATATTAATAAAGAACTAAAAAGGTGCATTAGATAGCATGGTTATGCTTTATTTGTAATTGGAATGTTATGTTGCAATCCATCTATGTTTATAATTATGTGCAATCTTGTTAAGGGTGATGTTGAATTTATGTTTTTTATATTTAAGATTTTACTATGTATTATGTTTCAAATTTTGTGCTCATAAAAAAAAAATGTTTCAAGTTATGTGAACATAAGACAATATATGTTACCATTTCTTTAAGGGTGTAATATATTGTTTATTATAAAAAGATTATTAAATAGATATAAATTTTAAACAATTAAGAAAAAAATTCCAATATTAACTAAATTAAATATTATTTTAAAAATTAAATTAAAAAAATATTAATATTTAAAATAATTTTTATTATTAATAAATAATTTTTAAGTTAATATTTAATTAAATATTAAATTTTCAACTACTAAAATATAGTTATAATTTTAAAATCTAAGTAGTTACAATTTTAATAATTAATTAATTAAAAAAATATTTATTAATAATAAAAAATATGTTAAATATTAATAATTTTTTAATCGCATTTAAATTAATTAATACAGTGAATAATTATTTTTTATTTAATTATTTTTTAACTTATTTTCTAATAATTAAATGTATTTATTAAAAGTAACCCTTAATTTTTTTTTTCCTACACGTTCACTTTCCAAGAGTTCGTCGGCGACACTGTTCTGGATTCACGACGTCCTTATGGGTGGTGAGTTCTTACATTGGGGATTTAGGGCTTTTGTGCTTCAATGTTTTGTTTGGATTTCCTGAACGAATTATAAATCGAAGGATTTGTTTTACATGAAATTAGAAAGCAAAATCGATTATTCCAAACTCGCGAGCTCGGTGGCGCCACTGTTGGAGGTCGGTGTCGTCACTATGAGTGAATTGGTTGCTTAGGGTATTCGATTTTGTATATACTGTATAGTTGGAAATGCGATTTTGTCTTCTTTTGTGTGTTCTCTGCCAGTATTAAAATATGTATGTAGAACCACCATTTAGTAAACTTATTTTCGTGATACTCACTGTGTTCATATCAATCTCTTGCTGGTTGTACAGCTATACTGTAGTTGCCATTTTGCTGCACTTAGGCATCTCTCCAAATAATTCACATTCCGCACATGTTAGTTATGAAGTGGGGGTGGGTAAGTTGGCATAACAACACAATGTTATTAAAATGGAAGAACAATAATAATGTCTTTGAAGTCAAGACAAGATGACAGTTAATTATTGTAATTTTTAATAGTTTAAATAATTTTTTATTTTTATTTTTTCTTCTTCATATGTAATATGTAACATGTAAATTTGACATATTTATTTGGGAACTTTACATGTTTACTTGATGTAGATGTTAATTTTATGTTTATTTAACTCATTTAAATTTTATTGTCAAAAAATTAAACTTATAAAATGCAACAAAGATATGAAACATGCGGAGCAGCCTTTATGCAGGATAAACTAATGAAATCAGCTCGCAATTCTTGTTAGGGACATTTTGTTCCATATAGGATTTGAATACAGGTTCCATGGATATAATAGAACACTTTGTTCAACATTAGAATGTACACACTCGCTCTCAAGGAGACTATTCGGGGCCTCATTAAGAGATGCATGACCCTAAAATCACTAGAATCGGTCTATGCCTGCATGATCAAGACTAATACAACCCAAGATTGCTTTTTGATGAATCAATTTATAAGTTCATGTTCAGCCCTTTCTTACGTTGATTTGGCAAGTTCAACTTTTGCGCACATGGAAAATCCTAATGCTTTCGTATATAATGCATTGATTAGAGGTTGTGGTCATTGCTGTTACCCAGATCGTGCTTTGGGGTTTTATATTCACATGCTGAGGAATAATGTCATGCCTAACAGTTATTCCTTTTCTTCTTTGATCAAGGCTTGCACTTTGTTGATGGATTCAGCTTTTGGCAAAGCTGTTCATGGCCATATTTGGAAAAATGGGTTTGATTCTCATATGTTTGTGCAGACAACTTTGGTGGAGTTTTACTCAACTTTGGGTGATGTGAGTGGCTCAAGAAGGGTGTTTGATGATATGCCTGAAAGAGATGTTTTTGCATGGACAACGATGATTTCAGCCCTTGTTCGGGACGGGGATATGGCTTCTGCAGGTAATCTGTTTGATGAGATGCCTGAAAAGAATATAGCTACGTGGAATGCCATGATTGACGGGCATGCAAAATTAGGCAGTGCCGAGTCTGCTGAATTTTTGTTTAACCAAATGCTTGCAAGGGATATTATTTCGTGGACAACCATGATGAGTTGCTTTTCTCGGAACAAAAGATATATGGATGTGGTAAGACTTTTTCATGATATGATAGACAAAGGAATGATTCCTGATGAAGTGACCATGAGCACTGTCATCTCAGCCTGTGCTCATCTGGGAGCCCTTGACTTAGGAAAGGAGGTGCACCTTTATCTGATGCTGCATGAATTTGATCTAGATGTGTACATTGGGTCTTCACTGGTTGATATGTATGCAAAATGTGGTAGCATAGATAGGGCCCTTTTGGTGTTCTATAAATTGCAGAACAAAAACCTGTATTGTTGGAATTCTATCATTGATGGACTTGCAACACACGGCTATGCGAAAGAAGCATTAAGAATGTTTGGTGCAATGGAGAGCAAGAGAATCCGACCAAATGCAGTTACATTCATTAGTATCCTAAGTGCTTGCACACATGCAGGATTTGTAGAAGAGGGTCATTGCAGGTTTATGAGCATGATCAAGGACTACTGTATTACTCCTCAAGTTGAACACTATGGATGCATGGTCGACCTATTGAGCAAGGCTGGTTTGCTTGAGGATGCTTTAGAGATGGTCAGAAACATGGCAGTTGAACCTAATTCTTTTATTTGGGGTGCCTTGTTGAATGGTTGTAAGCTTCACAAAAACTTGGAAATAGCTCATATTGCAGTTCAAAATCTGATGGTTTTGGAGCCTAGTAACAGTGGACATTACAGTCTCCTAGTGAGCATGCATGCTGAGGTAAATAGGTGGAGTGAGGTTGCAAAGATTCGGACAGCCATGAAGGATCTGGGTGTAGAGAAGAGATGTCCTGGAGCTAGCTGGGTTGAAATCAATAAGAGGGTTCATGTATTTGCAGCTTCTGATACGTATCACCCTTCTTATAGTCAATTTCACCTGTTGCTTGCTGAACTTGATGACCAGCTCAGACTAGAAGGCTATGTCCCTGAACAGGAGTCGATTTTATAGTAATCATAGTAGAGCGATTGTTTTTAACTATTAGAGTTTCTAAGAAATTTTATTCATTATAATACTTTAACAGAAGTCGATTTTATAGTAATAGTAGAGTGATTTTTTTTACCATTTTTTATCATGAGTGCAATTCTTCCAACCATTTAGAAGCCGTAGGAGATGTGTATTTTTATGGAAGAAGATTGAGATTATAATGCAATTTGTGCACAGTGAAACAGTGGAAGAGAAACCACTATGAATTCATCATTGTGAAATAGTATGATGTAAGTTCTACAGGATGAACATTCAAATTAGTTTTTGAAAATCTGAAGTGGATGCTACTTTAGTTTTCCAATAAAATAAATTTCAATAGTTATCTTTAAATTTTATTATTTGTTGTACTTTTAGTTCTTAAAAATATGTAAATTTTATTGTGTAGCTTTTGTTAAAATATGTAAATTTTATTGTGTAGCTTTTGTTTGAATTAGGGTATGGTAAGCGAAGGAGTGGAAAAGAAAAAAAAATGATTTGATTGGTATAATATAATAAAAATTTCGATAATAAAAAAAGAGTAATTTTGGTAAAAATGAAATATTATGAAATTTTAAAAGATGTTTAAATATTTTACCACGTGTTGATATAATGTAATAAATTTTTTGATATTGATGTATTTAGAAAATAATTAAATATCATTTTTTTAAATGAAATATTATGAAATGTTAAAAAATGTTTAAATATCTACCACCTCATGCAATTAAATTATCTTCCCATTTATAAAATAATCATCCATTATTTGATATTTGTCGGTCACCATAATTTTGTAAAACAATTTTATGTAAAAAATTATTTTTAAAATATAAATTGAAATAAATTTCAAATTCAAATGATCAAAATCATTATAAAATCTTACAATAAAAGAATATAGGGTAAAATAACAAATTACATCATAGCACAAAGTATCAAAATTTAAATTAATTAATTTTATCTAATATAAGTAGACATAATTGCATTACTTTAAACAATAAACTTAAACCATTTAACTCTAATAGTTAACTACATAAAAGTAATTTTATAATAGTAAAAATCAATTTATGAAAATTATAAATTAGAAAAGAGCAAACAATTGTACTAATGTTTAAAAAGTATACCGTGAAAAATAAAGAATATCTAAAAGAGAGAGAGTGTGATTTAATTAATTTTTATCGTCTTTTTGAAATCATCATTTGATTAATTATATACTAAAGACACAATTCAGTTTATAAATCAACTTGACTAAAACTTCTTTATCTTATCTGACCAACTTGTTCTTCTTTGAAAAGCTCTTAAATGGTTTTACTAATAAAAAAATTTATTATAACAAATATACAAACCATCATAATTATCTCTTCTTAATCTCTCTTAGACTAAGAACTTAAATATTCTTTTTTGTCACTTTTACAATTAATTGAAAAGTATTTATATAAAAGTTACTCTCATGAAGTGAATTGAAATGTGTAGCTTCATTATAAGTTAGGATTCATTCACATAGTCAAAGATATAAAATTTATCAAACTCCCACTTCTAAAATAATAGAAAAGACAAAATATGCTTTTGTTGGTTCTTCTTTGTGTCTTTTCCTTTTGGACGGATATCTCCTTTGAGTTGAAACTGTATAAATGTAGAAACTTCAAAGAACATATGCTTTATAGATATAATCTATTAATTCCTTTATATATAAGTTTGCTTATTTATTCAAAAATCAATTCTTTTTATGTTGAATTTATATATGTAGAATGTTCTAAATTCACAGGAATATAGTTTGCTAAGATTAAATGACATGAGTTTTTTGACAAATTTATTTATTCTTTTATGTCGAATCGTCATGATTTTATAAACCTCAACTTATAATACTTGTTATACTTGAAAATTTTGGGAGTAAAAATATATTATTTTTCATAAAATCATGATGACAGTTTATTTTGTATGGTATTCTATTAATTTTTTTTAATATGTCGTATTTAATTATTGTTATTTTGTAGATTTTTTTAACTACTACCATATGTTTTTTTATTTATTTAATATTGTTATACTTTCTCTCTTAAAAAAGAAAATAACAGCAAAAAACAATTCTGAGAAAAACTTTCAAAAGCATAGAAACAAATTTTTTAAAGAACTAGAGTAGGAAGTTCCTAGTTTTTTTTTAAAAAAAAAAAAAAACTAAGGTAACTTTTGAAAGTGAATTCATAGTATTTGTCTAATCTCACATCTTAAATTAATTGGTGAGAGACAAATAAAAGAAGTGTTTAGTCTTAGAAGAATGTTTATGTTAAAATTGAGATTTTTTTTTTTTTATCTTGAAGTAATCTTTAAAATAAAACAAATTAGTCACAATATTTCTTGAGTTTTAAAGATAAGATAAATTATTCTTTAAATTTCTCATTTGGATGCTTTTTATGCCAATTCAATATATATATTTTATAAATCAATAACAATATTATTATTATTATTAAAACTAATGTTAATACTTGTAGGATTTAAAATAATACAAAATAGAAAAAGAATATTATTTTTGGATTCAAATTGGGACTAAATTCACATAATCTTTTTTAAGTTATAAGCTCAATTGGAAGATTAAATTTTTTAGTGTAGTGTTAGCATAACAATGATTATATATAAAAATAACACATCAACAAGATTATAATAAGAATAACCATTGTAAACCGAGTAGGAGATTAAAAGTAAAACTAACATTAATATTAATACACATAGTGATAATCTAGAATCGGTATTTATGGATTACAATTATAAAAACTTAAATAAGATAAATAGTTTCATATTAAATATTTAAATCTTTGTTTGGTATTTGTTCCGTCAAGTAAATGTAGAAATGTCCCATAGCCCCAGTACGAAACTTGTTTTCATATCTCGATTCTAGTGTTAGAATTTCACCATCTTTAATCTTGATAGAACCAGGTTTTGGATAACAAACTGACATTCCAACTAGGTAACCCTTTTCATTTCCTGCTTCTTTTCCTGTTCCGTATTTTGGATTTGAAGTGCATAAAACTCTTCCATCCTAAGTTAAGAAAAACCACAAATATAGAGAATATGCATTAAAATAGTTAATTTCTTACAAAGATATAGAATTTATAACAAAATTTATTACTAATGAATATATGAGTCACACAAATTTTAGCATAAGTTGATCTACATGATATAGACTATATAGGAACACCAGCAAATATCAAATATTACCTGTCCATATAGAGTAGCATTGACAACACCGGTGTGCATATGAGCAGTGCCATATATAAGATAACCACCTTTTGTCATTGGGATGTTTGCTTTCTTAACGTGAGGGGAGTCACTATCATGAATTCTTGGAATAGTATACTCTACCTATAACCAAATTGAGAAATTTTTGTTATTCACTTATAACGACAAAAGTAATTAATAGCCTAATATTTTTGTTTGGAATATAAGTGAGTTTCAAAAGTTTGCTTATCATTTGTAAAGTATAGTATATATTAAATAAATCATCTACCTGACAATCATGAACTGGTGTAGAACCATTTGATCTTACACGATCAGCTGAATCGAGTATATAGAACTTAAGAGGGACTTGGTATTCATCCCAATCAACCCACCTTATTTTGTATCTTAGGAAAAGCTTTCTCGTTGGACCATGAAAACCATTTCTTAATTTGCATTGTAAGTTATCTTGACAACAAAAAAGTCCTCCTTTATAATTTCTAGACAATAATTGACCATTAATGTTCGTTGTGACATTGTAAAAGTCCTTTGGAAGATTTAAAAGCTTACACCTACACTCTGAACAACCTTTTCTATCATATGCACCACGTGTATCAATAACCATGATGTTAAATAACCATTTTTCTTTAAACCCGTGCTTTATTTTTGTAGGATTACCTAATTCAACTGCAAAAGGATTTGGAAGATTTGAGGATGTTCCTCGTGATTCTCCTCCCAAACCCCAATGATGTGGAAGCAAAAAACCTTGGCACGCACCATCATTTCTCTCATATTCAATACCATTGCTAAAGTCGTGAGATTGTTTAATGTAATGTGACATGGTAATATTTTCAATATATTTTACAGCAAACCAATGATGAAGGTAAGTTTCATACAGAGGTACAGAATTACCATCTTCGTCAACTACTTCAACATCAAAACTCTTGACCCCAATATGACCTTTTGGAAAGTCAATATCAAATAATGTTTTCACTGCAATTTTTCCTGGTCCCACTTCAAATGATTTAGACAAAAAAGTAGCTGATTTGATATGATTTTCATCAGACTCTAAAACAACCGACTGTGTTGTGCCAAAGACCAATATCATTGTTGATAATAAAATCGTTGTTACTTTAAAGATATTGCTCATATTAACCTGCACATAAACCAATAACATTAGCCATGAAAATAAAGATAGTCAATCATTTGATAAACTTGTAGATGATTTAAACAAATATTGTGAAAACATATGAATCAAATAAGATTGAAATCAAAGTGTAAAGTAATAGAACATTGACAATAAAAATAACATACCATATAAGAAAAAGATAAATGACTCATGATGGTGATCATTCGATCTTAGCTAAAGATGTATGAAATTTAAAGCAAGTAAACATATGTGTATATGAAATTAGTTGCTAGTTTTATAGATGGTAGATGACTCAATAATAGTGTATCTAACGTGGCTAAGTTTTAAAATCGACATTGGTTGTCTTTCTTTTTTGGATGTAAAAGGTGTTTTTCAATTTACTTTAAACCCAAATTAACATATGGTGACCTAGTTTTACAAATTTACAAAACTATTTAAAAACTTCTACAGCTATTTGTAGGTGTAAAAGCAACCTGATTAACAATTTTTTTGAACAAGCCTAATATGATTTAATCTTTGTAAGTTTTTTTTTTCTTAAGTAGCAAGATTGTAAGTTTTAACTTAAATAATGTTTAATAGATAAAAATGAAAATTTTCAATTAAATAAATGTAATAATAAAAATATTGCTAGCAATATAGTATAATTAACTTGACAAAATAAAAAAAATTAAAAGTTTGAAATACTAAAATAATAAAAAAAAGGTGAATTTAAAAAATATAAAATCATTTTTTTCTAATAAAGATATGATGACAAATAATCTAGTGACAAGCTCCATGACTAAAAAGATTGAAGAAGAGGAAGCTTTAAAGAAGAACTAACTAATAACCTAGTTTGGAGAGAAGAATACTAAATTTTCTTATTCTTAATCTTGTAAATATTTGTGTAGGTTTAAATTTTTTATAATTATTTAATTTTCGACTAGTAGACTTTAAATAGATTTGAGTTTCACTTTAGATCAACTTTGGGCATTTATTTGGGCCAAGGAGGAACATCCAAGAGTAAGGAAAGTTAGACTCAAGACTATTTCTTCATGCACCTCCATATGTTCTTCTCTCACTTTTATAATTTTTTGTATTTTCAAAAATATCCCTCTGTAATATTCTGGATTACGTAATCCGGAAGTATTGTTTCAAATTGGTAATTAACTTCCGAATTACATAATCTAGAAGTTTTTTTTCAGATGCATGATTAGTTTCTAGATTACATAATCCAGAAGTCTTTTTTAGCTTTCGGATTATGTAATCCAGAAGCCTTTTTTCAAATGCATGTCAGGATTACATAATCCAGAAGCTACTCTTAAATCCAGACTTCCGAATTATATAATCCAGAATACCATTTTTTAAAAATATATTCTAGATTAAATAATCTGTAAGCTATTTCCAAATTCAAGATTAAATTCCAGATTATATAATCCAGAATATGGGGGTGGCACAAGAAAAATGAAAAGGTATTTTCATGTTTTGTATGGGGGTGGCAGAAGAATATATGGAGGTGTAGAAAGAAATAGTCTAGACTCAAATAGAAGTTCCATATCACTTGGAAGATGCCTTCAATGGAATTCAAAAATTAACTTCTCATTCTAGAAATAACTTCTCTTATTTCTTGTAAAAACTAATTTAAATTGAATGAGAAATGAATTACTTCTTAAAAAACTTTATTATTCTTCAAAGGTCACTAATTAAGTTTCTTTCCCTGAGAGAGGATTAAAAATTCCACTTTCCTTGAGAGAATTAAAAACTTCACAAAAATCTTACTTAGTCAAATAATTTTTCAATAATTTTGTTGTTGTGGAATGACGACAAAGTTATCAAAGAACTTTATTATTTATTTTTAAAAAATTCAAAACTGAAAAATATTTCAGTTATTTTTATTTGAAATATTTTTAAAACTTAAATATGTATATATATATATATATAATACTTGAAAATAAAATAAAAATGTGGTACGAGCATTCTGTTTTTTAGGGCTTACTTTGTTTTCTTGACATTTAAACTCAACCCATTATGCAAAGTCTGGGAGTTAGGAGTTTTAACCTAAAGATTGGTAATAATGAAAAAGATAAGGTAGTGCTGCAAAATGAAAAGGGAGAAATAAGACAAGAGAAGAGGAGAAAGATGAACAATAGAGATAGAGAAAGAAGAAAAACCCATAAATAAGAGAGATGTTTTATTTTTGTCTTTGACTTTCACCACCATGTGTGTGTGTATATATATATATATTCAATAATTTTTCTTAATAAACTTAATAAATTATAATGGTGACTTCTTTATTTTTCTAAAAAAATTTCGTCATTTTTTCGTGGTTCTGATTGTGAGAGATGATAAATTTATGAGGATTTTTTTGGAGAGTCAAGCCTTATTAATTAAATGTGAAAATTGTGTGGTCAAAATTTTATGTTTATGGTTCCCCTTCTGATACAATCCAAGCTTGTGGTTGTTGGATTGATTGGAGTGGCAACAAAAATGGAGTGAAGATGAGGCACCAAACTTGAGACAAGATAAGAGAATTCGGTGAGGTTGAAGGTGCAATGAAGGGAAAGAGGTTTGACCAACCTTCTCTAGGTTCACTAAGCCAAATAGGCTTACTAGCAAGAGAGATTTGGGAGAGAATAGTGTTCAAGTTCTGAACTCTTCATTCAATATTTGTAAATCTGAATACATGAGTAGAATTTAGGATATTTATAAATGAAGGTATCTTGCTCCTTAAGCTACCATAACTCTAGTTAAGTGGACTTAACTAAGGTAAGTATGGTGGCTTAAGAAGGTTGTGTATGCTCCTTTGAGATGCTCTAGAAGCCCTTACTTGTGTGACAAATTAGGGCTTCTAGAGTGTCTTTGTTTCATATATAAAGTACTCTTGAAAAGAAACCAAAATACAATTTCTATATAAGTTTATTCTAGTATAGTTCATATGTTTTTTACTCTTGTGTATGGTGGCATGGATGATCCTCCATCACCTTCTTTCTAGTATATATTCATCTTTGTTTACTTTGATGTCTTAATTGATTATATTGTTTAGTTATTGAACTTTAGGGTACAAAATAATTGTTACATTAGTTTGGAAAATTTTTGAGTTGTTTTGCTTTTATGGATTTAGGTAGGCTTAGGTTATGCACTATTCACTCGATACACATGCTATTATACTTCATGCATTTCGAGAAATCTAGAACACTTTGAGGGACGAAGAGCTTCTGGGAAAAAGTTTGTCGTTCTTAATTCACTCTTTGATTTATCTTACCTTTTTATGTGATTGATATATAAGGAAATTTCATTCACACTTTTCTTCATTCTTTGATTTCTTGAAGAATTTATGATGCCTCCTACTATGCATTCCTAGCATCTGTTGTAATTGTCATCTATATATTATTGTTTTTTTTATTGTGAGTTCATGGGTGTTTTGCTTAAGAAAGGAAAATGATAAGTGTGAGGATATTTGATAAGTACATAATAGAGTGTTCAACTACTACTAGAAAATTATTAAATAGAAATCAATTTTAGATACAAAAAATAATCATTTGCTATATTAACTAAATTAGATACTATTTTATAGTCTAAAAAATTATTGATATTAAATTAATTTCTATTATTGATAAATAGTTTCTAAATTGACATCTAATTAACTATTAAAGATTTAACTACCAATTATTTCTAAAATTAATAATTAAAATATTGGTAGTTAATTACGTACAAATTTATCTAATTGAACATTTTTAAGAAATCTTGAAATCAAATTGATTTTTTTAAAAATTACTATACTAAAATAATATTAACCCTAAATATAAAGAAAAAAAAAAGGTAATTATACTTAGAAAATATAAAAAATTTTAAATAATTGTTTTTTGCATTATGAGAATCCGTGTGACCTGCACTGAACCTCAATGTTTGGAAATGTCAGATTTTTGCTGCACTAGTGCAGGAGTTCCACTTACGTGTTTATTTTAATTTTATTTTTCACATTTTGATTATAAAAATGTTATGTTTTTCTTAATTGTTTCTATTTTTAGAAAAAATTGGTTTGAATCAACTCCATCTCAAAACCAAATTAAATTAATTAAATTTGATGACAATTAATATTGTGACTTACATATTTAATGAACTAAATCAAACCTAAGGTATAAATTTTCCATTATTTTTAAATAATATTTTCAATAAGGAAAGAGAAACATCAAGAAAAAAATAGGTGACTTTTCATGGAACATTATGTATTTTGTAACAACTGCAACACCTTGCTTATAGCACAATGTGAATTAATTTTTCAAAATACATTTTTTTTGAAGAAAATAAGGAAATAAAATCCCATAAATTAGAAAAAAAAAAAACTTCTCAATTTTTCAGAAACTTTCTGTATAAGTTCCCAAATAGTAGAATTGAATGAGTTGATTTAACAAGAAAATAATTCATTTTACTTTTCTTTATCTTTGATAAGTTTATCCAAATTGGCTCTATGTCATGTTCTATATCATGTTGGTTTCCAACTAGAGATTATAGAACATGTGAATATTTTGTTTCTTAGCATCCATTTTGTCCCCATAATTGTGGAACATGCTTCAATGGAGGACCTCTGAACTATTAATTTCATTTCTTAAATTTTTACTGCAATATGAATCTACTCAATAATACTCCCACATGGTACATGGAGGGTTTTGCACTAAAGTAGTGTATTTTTGTTTTGGAAATTACGATTTTGAGTAAAAAATTCTTTTTTTACAAAAATGGTTAATCATATTCTAAAGGATACAACTTTAGAGTGAAAGTCATTCCAAATTCACATTAGAATATGACTTCCACTCTGAAGTCGTATCGTATCCAAGAATCGTAATTTCCGGAAATAAAAAAGCACTTCTTACTTTGTGCAAAAACCATAGAAGGGATTATAGAGCCTAAACCAAACATGCATGCATAGCACCAAGTGTAGGAAACATTGTTGTAAAGTCAGGGGTTGCATTTTTTTTCTACATTTTCCACCATGTTTTCTTCTGTAATTGGAATTCTGTCCTCTGAATTTTCTTTATATTTCATTTAGTGAACAAGAACCACACTACAAGCCCAGATGGCACATACATTGGGGGTATGTTAGATATAAGAAAACTACTTTATAAGTCTTCACCTCACAGCTTAAAGTTTTGGATTAATTGGTCAATGGAAACTACTGACACAGTTTCTATCATAGGGAAAACAAAGAAATCAGATTAAGGTAATGATTAGAAAGATGTAACTCAACTATATCTACACCATGATTGATGATCTTATATTGATTTTTCAATATCAGTAGCACACAACTGAATCTAGATCCTCAGAACTACATACACCACTAACATTTATTTTAGGACAACAAAGTAAGAGATATATAATCACATAATAAAATATAATACCAATTACAAATACTATACTATGCCCTATATATCTCACATGCCTTTCAATAACTTCATTCTCGAGCTACAATAAGTTCATCCATGTTATCAGCATCACCATTATCAGTAGGTACCAAGATCTCATCATCAGCTGTGAAATTGTATCTAGCCCCAATAGCTCTTAAAAACTGATACACTTCAAACATGGTTGGCCTCTCCTTTGGATTTGGCAGAACACAGTTGCATGCAACCTTGAGAAATTGGAAAAGCTCACTGTCAACATCCTTGTTGACTAATGATTCATCAATGGCATCATGGAGTTTTGCATTGTTTGTTAGCTCCGTAATCCATTCTACCAGATTTCCTTTAAAAGTTTCTTGTGCTTTAGTCACATTGGTAGGTCTTTCACCAGTCACCAACTCAAGAAGAACAGTCCCAAAGCTATAAACTTCCCCCTTGGGTGTGGCAACCAAAGTTCTTGTGTACTCAGGAGCAACATAACCCAAATCACCAAACTCCCCATTTACAAAAGTACTCAAATGGGTATCAATTGGGTTCATCAGTCTGGCAAGGCCGAAATCAGAAATTTTTGGCTCAAAATCTGCGTCCAACAAGATGCACTTTGAGCTTATGTTTCGGTGGAGAATACGGGGATTGCAGCTATGATGAAGCCATGCTAACCCTTTGGCTGCACCAACTGCAATTTTGAGTCTTGTAGTCCAGTCAAGGGTGCTCACACCATCGGCAGGATGGAGTTGGTCATGGAGATTGCCATTTGGCATGTTTTTATAGACCAAAAGCCTCTCCTTTTTGGCCATGCAAAAGCCTAAAAGGGGAACAAGGTTGCGATGTTTGACAGTCCCTAGTGTACCCATCTCAGACATGAATTCCTTTTCAGTAGACTGAGATTCCTGTAATCTCTTAACCATAAGTGTTGTGCCATCACCAAGGACAGCTTTGTAAACAGTTCCTGTTCTTCCTGACCCAATGATATTGGTATTACTGAAGTTGTTAGTAGCCTTCATGAGATCAACCAACTTCATTTTTGAGATTGATTTCTCAAACATAGAAACCTGATATCCAATTGAGTACAGTAAGACTTAGGCATAATCTCACAAGAAGTAAGTAAATGATATGAACTGAGCTCTGTAAATCTTACACAAATAAATTTTCAGAAAGTATATTTCACATTTTCTTTCTAATTTGATGGAGCAAATGTATCATTTATCATTTTGATTTAGAAAAAAAAAAATATATTTCTCTGTTTGGCACTGCAGTATGCAAAACATGTTTTGCCAATTAATATACACTAAGTAGTTAAGGAAAAATAATATTCATTAAGAAAATATTTCACTTGAAACTTGAAAGAATTTAACAAAAAAGAGATCTTTTCTAACAATATGGTTCCTACAGAAAACATTGGAAACAAATATCTAGAGCTACAAAACATAACTGTATCCACAAGAAAAATGAATAGCTGTGTAATGATATATGCCCTGTGCAATGCAGAACCATTTAGCTTGCCTTAATTTGTTTAGTTCCTTTTAGACTTCTTGCCCATTTGTTTCCTTCGGGGTCCTCTTCCTTCTTGAAAGAAACACGTCGAACAAAGAAGAACATTCCAACAGCCAATCCTAAAGCCGCAAGAGTCACCCCACCGGCGGCAGCTCCAGCAATAACAGCCATGTTACTCTTAGAATCCTTGGTTTGGCAAGGGCGCAATCCATTACCTCCACATAGGCCTGGATTATTTAAATAACTTACCGACACTGAGTGGGCAAAGGTTGGAACTTGCCCAGTCAAAAGATTGTTGGATACAGAAAACGTCTTGATCCGTGGGAGAATACCAAGTTGTAGAGGAATCTGACCAATGAGTCTGTTCTGATCAAGTTTCAGGCTATTGAGAAAGGTACAATTTGAAAGAGTCACAGGAATCGCCCCAGAAAATTCATTTGAAGAAAGATCAAGAGTCGTCACAAATGGTACAAGAGTAGCTATATCTTCCGGAATGGTTCCAGAGAGTTTGTTAATTGAAAGGTCTAACCCAGTTAAGCTAGAGCAATTTTGAATGGCACGAGGAAACTGGCCTTTGAGTCCCATATTGGACAGTCTGAGATTCAAGACCTTGTTCTCATCAGGGTGCCAACACTCAACCCCAATAAACTTACAGATGAACCCATCAGTTCTGTTGTTGAAATCCCAAGAAAACTTCAAATAGTTATTGGGGTCTTCAAGGGCCTCTTTGATACTTCTCAAGCAGAAGATATCAGTCTCAGTCCCATAGGTCATGCCACAACTAATCAGCAACAAGAAACTAACAACATTGTAACTCAAAATCCAGCTATGCAGAACCATCCTTACCAAGATCCTAACACAAGCCAAGAGAAAGTAATCCAGACACCTCACCAAGATGGCTATCCAATCCAAGCAAAAGCACAACACACAAACCCCATAGCACTACAACCCTTCAACGAACATACCCTGAAAAACATTGAAAAGAAAACCAATGAGCGGAAAACACAGTTCAGCATCTCACACAAACCAAGTCAAGTATCAAAAAAGTAAACAAAATCAAAATAAGGACAAAACCTAGATACAGTTCTTTATGTGCTTTTGGTGTTGTTCTTCAATCAGAATTAGAATTTTAGCATAGTAATTCATATGATAGAAGGTCTGCATTAAAGGTCAACATGGATTTTCTGGGAAAACCAGCAATTCTGATTCAAAAGCATCACCAAAAATACCGTATCTAAGTTTTGTCCTAAAATAAGAAAAGGGCAAAAACAAAACATTCCCTACTTCACACCACAACTGACTACAAATTGTTATCCAATCCAAGCCACAGCACCACATATAAACTCCATAGCACTACAACCAATTGAAAAGTAAACAAAAGAACACAGTTCAGCACTGCACACAAACCAAGTCAACCATCCAAAAGTAAACAAAACCAATAGCAAGAAGAAAAAGAGGAAAACCGTATATGTCTTAGACCAAAACTCACACTCCAGCAAAGCAAGAATAATTGACAGAGGAAGAAACCCAGAAGAGTGTATTCAATATATGAAATTGGAAAAAACAAATTTGGCAGAAGTGCTCAAATACCCACCTGGATTTTCTGACAACCCAATTCAGGAAACCCCATGAAGCTTTCTGGAAACTCTACTCTGCCCAAGAAACCACACACACTAAGTAAACAGCAGAAAATGAAAAGCAGCAAAATTTGCACATAAAAGTGAACAAAGAAGTTACCTTTGAGAGGTTTTCAGATGATAGTGTAGAAGTGAATGTGAGAGAGAAAAACAGAGTGGAACGGGTCAAAGAAGGGAAAGCCAACAATTTCCAAGCTAAAGAGATGAAGACTTGGACCATACAAACGCGAAGACTTGTGAAAAGTGCTTCCCTCAGTTGCTGTAACTCCCCATTGTGGAATATTAAGGGTATTACTATCATTGGACAAAAGAAAGAAAAAAAAATCAGACACCTAAAGAAAGAAAGAACAGTTTTTTTTTTTTCATTCTTTAATATTTCAGTTCTAAAAAGGTAAATTTCTAACTGAAAATTTATTTTCATTATTAAGATGCAGGAAAACATGTTTTTTTTAATAAAAAAAATTGTTGTAATATAATTTTAATAAAAAATCTATTTTTAATTCTTTAAACAGTAAGAATACTTCTGATTAACAATATACTTTATAAAACGTTATTAATCTGATAGTATTTTTGCATATTTTTTCTTCATATATTCTTACATGTGATTATAATAAAAGATGTTTCATAGATTGTTGTATAGATTATTGAATTTGTCAAATTTATTACACGTTATATTTTTTATTTTTTCTCTTTTATGCTTTTTAGGTGTCTAGATGTCAAAAGTCTCTTTCAAACATTTTACTTGATATTTTAAGGTGTTTAAACAGCAATGAAGACCGGAAAAATTTTATATAATAAATTTGAGTAACATTGATGACAACTGCTATGCATAAAATTTCATTTAATTTCTATTAATGGACTATATATATATATATATATATATATATATATATATAAATATCCTACGAGATTATTAATTATTTGATCGAGTTTACTTATTAATATGATGTGATAATAAATAAATGTATTAAATGTATATACAGAAATCATTTGTATGATAATAGCTAAATTAAGCTCTTAAGAATACTCAATATATAAAGTATTTGTTAAAAAAAATTATTAAACAAATTTAAGAAAATGTCAATTAGTGTCTTAAAAGTAATTTGTTTAAAAAACCAAAAATTAAAAAATCATATGACTCAATCTATAGAAGAATCTAACATCCTACTAATAGAGCATGCTAACAGATTTTGTAATTAGATTTGGTAATTCTTAAAATAGGAAAAAGAATATTTTAAAATTAGACAAATCATATATGTGGATATGATTTTAGATAGATTTGTAAGTATGATTTTAGTTTAATGACAAGTATGATTTGACAAATTTCAAAATAAATTTTTTTATTATTATTTAAGAAAATATCAAATGAAATTTTAAAAAAACAAACAGATTAATTTGTAATTTATTTAAATATTTAAAAATTGGAATTGAGGATAAAAACCACGTCTTTCCGATAAGACTTGAACCAAGAAATTCTGGGGTCAAAAGTGGTTCATGTTGGGTTTTGAGGTTTGGGCTTGGTTAAAATGAGGTTGTGAGGAACACCCTTTTGGTTTTTCATGCTAAATGTGGAGACTTGAAGGATGCAACTGAACTTTTTTATGATTGAGATAAATGGGTGTGGTTGCTTGATCTGCACTCATTGCTGACTATGCTCAAAGAAGGGACTTGAGCGTTGCACAGAAACTGTTTGATGAAATGTTGAATAAAGAGTTGGTACCACAGAATGTAATTATCACAAGATACACAAAAGCATGTGGAGATGCAGTGTGCTAGGAGACACTTTTTTATGAGGGATGTTAGTTGGAATGCATTGATCTGTGGTTATATGCTTGGTGGCTTGAACTAGGAGGTGTTGGAGTTTTTTTGAAGAGATGCGTGGAGTTGGGGAGTTCCCCCAAAGTAAGTGTTTGATTTCATAGCCTCCATCAAGATTGAACCTAATTTAATTGCTTGGAGGATTCTGTTTGGAGCTTGCAAAGTTCATGGAGAAGTGGGGTTAGCTTCTTAGAATGAGAGGGACCAAAGTGGCAACTATGTGTTGTTGTCAAATGAAAAAGAAGACTTTATAAACTCACCAAAACCCTTAGATATAATGATATGTATTAGAATTTTAAGTTAAAAAAGTAAATATAAATAAAATACTACTATTTTGAGTTGTCAATATCGTCAATAATGTTGTTACATTCACCTTATTTTAACATGTTCCATCAATTTGAAAAAAAATATATATATTGGCCTATTTTCTAAAGAAATAGAATTATGACACCTAAGATATAAAAAAAATTGAAGTTTATTTAAAGACTTAATTAAGTTTTAAATGTTTCTCAAAAAATTATATTTTCAATTGAGTTTCTTTGATTAATTATTTTTCTATTAACTAAGTGGTGTGCCTTTTTATCTTTACCATGTCTCATATTTTTAATTTTTTACTTGTTAAGAAATGTAAAGTTTCATGGTTAATTTAAAAATGATATTGTAATTAACATATAGAATGACAATTGATTTTCATTAGAAATATGTTAAATAACTAAAACTATTGTCACTTATATGTGGTAACAACGACGATCTCTTGATCATTGTAAGTGATAAAGTAAAAGTCATGAAAAGCATGACAATCTCTTTATCCAACACGTTTTCAATGAAAATAACAAAAAGTCATTTGTTAATGACAATAACACTTTATATTCAGCATCAAACATAACATTTTAACATTAATATGTGAAGACAAATAAGTAAGATGACGAATAAGATAATGTTTAAGTCATTGTATAAAAAAAAACTTAAGTGTTAATTGAAAAAATATAATTTATTTTAATACATGAAAACAAAACTTCAATTGAAAATATCCCAATTTAGTTTTAAAACTTAATTAAGTACTATATAAATTATGCTAAAGACATTAACTCCATGACATTAACTCCATGTGTATTCATATAAGATTTCTTTAGTATTAGAGACATAAACATTACTAGTAACACTCTTTTTTAATAATTTTGTTGTTGTTGGAACACTCACATAACATTAACACCTAATTAATATGTAACTACCTGATTTTGGCCATAAAGGAACTCACTCTTTCGTATTTTGTTTTAAGTAATTTAACTACTTGGATCTTCAAAATAATATTGGAATGGTGATCATTTCTTAAAGATAAACTGATTCATTTTAAAGGAATTAAGACCCATGTAATTTTTATTTCAAAGTTTGTATCTTTTTACTGTTTTATTTTATTCCAAACCCTAGTTATATCATACGCTTTCATGATTGTTTGCATGAACTTACAATGAGAAACTTTAAATTTGGTCTTGGTAATCTTAAATACGAACAATAACAAAGGTCCCTTATCTCTTAACAGAAACCTCTCCCTTGAATCACTATGCAGCATCATCAAGAAATACAAATTTAAGGAAACAATCACAAATTTTGGAAATCAAAGCACGTTTAGATTAATAGCAAGTTCAGAATCAGACAACTACATTAAGAAACAAAAACTACAGTGTATGATAAAAGAGTTCAGACTGTAGGTGAAAAGAAAAAGTTGTCAGATCATTATTTCTGTATATTCTTCTATTCAAGATACTAACTTTGAAGAAGTTTGCTGTGAACATGTATATATGGATTTATCTTGAATGACCAGTTTCAATTATTGGGGCAATGCTTCAATGAAGGTCCACACAACCCTTTATTGTTTGAATAATTTACCAGGACATGAGCATTGGTAAAGTTTGGAACTGGCCCCACCAAGGAATTGTTGGAAACAGTAAAAGTCTTGAGCCGTTGGAGAAGGGACAATTGTTGAGGAATTTGACCACTCAGTTGATTCTGATCAAGTTTAATGGTGTTGATGTAGGTGCAATTTGCAAGACTCAAAGGTATAACCCCAGAAAAGTCATTTGAAGATAGATCAAGAGATGTGAGAAATGGTAGAAGGGTGGCAATGTTTTCTGGAATGCTTCCACTGAGATTGTTAGCTGAAAGGTCTAATCCTGTTAAGCTTGTGCAGTTTCCAATGGCACGAGGGAAGAGACCAGTGAGAGTCATCTGGGAGAGTTTGAGATTCAAGACCCTGTTCTCATCAGGGTGCCAACATTCAACACCAATGAAACTGCAGATAAAGCCTTCTGTTTTGTGGTTGAAATTCCAAGATTGCAAATAGTTTTGAGGGTCTTCTAAGGAATCTTTGATGCTTTTCAAGCAGAATATGTCAGTGTCAGTTCCATAGGTTATGCCACTAATAATCAGAAACAAGAAGGTCACAGAACTGGGAGGACTGAAAATTTGCCTACCCTTAACCATCTTCACCAAGAATGAGCACCTGAGAAACATTTTCAACAAAAAAATTTCTAATATAAATAAAAGTATGTTCATCAATTAAAAAAAGTCATTTTATCTAACAAGAAATATTAGAACTAATATTAATTTTTCATAAATAACTTTGTAATTCAAAAGCCATAATTAAGAGCAAGATAAAATAACTCTTTAACTAACAAGATGTTAAATATAAATCAACCTATGCAATTTGTACACTCATCCATGAACACTGTAAACAAGATTACCCTAAACCAAAAGAACAAAAGGCACCCAAAAACTTACAGCGCAAAGAAGACTGCTTCACTTCAGGAAAAGAAAACATCAAACCATGGGAAACAAAATAAAGTTGATGTGTGTAAGAGCCATCAACTTTTGCACTTATATACGAGTTGGGTTGGAAGATTATAAGAAATGACAAGAAAATTATTAAATAATAATTAAATTTAAAAATAAAAAATAATTAATTATTATATTAAGTAAAGTAGATATTATTTTAAAGATTAAAAAATTATTTATATTTTTAATAAAAAACTATAAAATAGTTTCTAAATTAATATTTGAATTAATTATAAGATTTTAGTTACTAATTATTTATATTATAAATTAATTTTTATTAATTTTTTAGAAACTAATTTAAAATTTAAAATATTAAAAACTAATTATTTTAATTTTTAAAATTAACTTTTATTTAATAATTTTTTTTAAGAGAAATTAATGATGATAAATGTTTTGAAAAGGATCAAACCAGGAGAAAAAACCAAAAGTTTGTAAGCTTGAGAGAAGACTTTGACTATTGAAAATATAATAAATAGTGAAAGGTGGTTCTTTAGTTGCCGTGATTGACCTGCTGTAGAAAAATAAGTACCTATATTTAAAGACCCAAGACACAAAAGAAAGAGTCCAAGTTCAAGTCTTTCAAAAAGAGTATTATATATATATATATAAAATATATAAATAATATTAGTAAAAACAAAATGTATAATAATATTCTATTTTGTAGTAATTATTGTTATTATTTCTAAGGTGAGATTCACAATCTTTCTTATTCATATTTTTTTTATTAATGTGAGATTTTCAAGAAATATTGATTATTTTAAAGCACATAACTTTTATGAGAATCACCTTTTTTTTATTAGAGGTTTTTCTTCCAGCACCCAATCAATTATATTATTCATCCTGTTATTTTTTGAAATTTTAAAACTGTGGAATTGAAAATATATTCCGAAAAAACAAAATTTTAAATAGATTTTTTACATTTTGGAAATGGAAATGAAATTCTGAAATTGAATTGAAAAACTAAAATCTTATTCTAAAAGGACAAATCTCGATTACAGATAATACATCATGGAAAAGAGATTGGGAAAAACAAATCTGAAAACATATTTTGAAAAAAAAAATTTAGAAAATAGAGAAATATATTCTGAAAAAAAAAATATTTTAGAAAACAAAAATCCAGAAACATATTCCAAATAATTGTTATGGAAAGTCTAATCCAGAAAAGTGTTCCAATAAGTCAAATCTAAAATTGTCATTACAATAAAATTATTTAATAAAAATTAATTTAAAAAAAAAATAGTTGTTATATCCACTAAATTAGATATTATCTATCTTAGAGATTAAAAAAATTATTGATATCTAAATTAGTTTCTAATATTGATAAATAGTTTCTAAATTAATATATAATTAGTTACCAAAATTTTATATACAAACTTTAGAATCTAAATGATTAATAGTCAAAACTAGATAGTTAATTATATATAAATTTAAAAACTAATTATTTAAAAATTAATTTATATATCAATAACTTTTTTAGTCTTTAAGATAACATCTAATTTAATCAATATAACAACTAATAATTAATTTCTATTTAATAATTTTCTAATAATGTTAAAACTCATATCACATGGTTTTGTGAGATTCTTCCATGTCCACAGCTTCCCTTTGTTTATACAATAAATCAGACATAACCAGACTACTATGAGTATGATTAGTGAAAGGTAGAAAGTGATGCACCAATGGAGTCTTGTGAGTTTACCACTTTCCCTTTTGAAAGCAAGACCACATAATAACCTAATCAGCAATCAAAACAGAGAAAACCTGAAGGAAGACTTCAAAACAATGATCCAACAAAACAAGAATCATGAGAAAACCCTCTTCATTAGTTAATGGTTTAGTACAAGGAGTTCCATAAATAACTTTTAAAGAAAACAAAATTAGAACTAATTCTTCTATAAACTAAAATTAGTCTACATTCATAAAGTAAGTAACTTATAAAACTTTATCTCATATAATATTTTTTATTACAAGTATTTATGAAGAATCTAATAATAAATTTGACTCAAATAACTAAAAAACCATTTTCTGGGATATATGATACAGAGAGTTAACTGTTGCCATGACAACCACCAAAGGTAGGTCATATGTTTGAATATTGAAGTTGGATCATTAATGCCAAATTAATGTCGGAAGAAGATTTAGTTTAATGGACATAAGCAAATTGAAAAATTGGAAAAGACATAAATATTCCTCTTAATCGGTTCAACAAATTCTTCTTAAGATGAATCTGATAATATATTAAAAAATAGACTTTAAATTTAATTCAAACTTATAACGGTTCATATATAAAATCTGTACTCACTTATATATTATGAAATATCTTTATCTCTATTTGATGTGAAATTTTTAACATATATTCATAATATTTTAGAGTAATTAGATGTTTATTTTTAATCTTTAAATGTAGTTATCTCATAGTACAATTGAGTTTTTGAAGTTTATATTCCCATTCTAGTTTCTTTAGTAAACTCCTCTTGTTAACTTCTTAGTAGAGTAATAACTTTAACTTTTATAGTGTCTTCATAGATAAACATTGATGTAATTTTTAAGTGAAAAAAGTATGAAAAAAACTGTGTCTTAAAAATATAAATGAAGTGGTTAAAATGCTATAAAAAATGTAAAAATAATAATTGAGATTAGTTTAGTATATAAATCTCTTCCTCTTTACTCAAATATACATAAATCATACATAACTCGTCATAATTAAGAATGTTAGTTAATTTTTTTAGTTAAATATCGAATTATATTTTGTAAATATACGTTTATATTTTCTTTAACAAAACATTAACAAAAGAAAACAAATACAAGTAAATTGAGAGAATTATATTAAAACTTACTTAAATTTTAATCTTACATATAAACGGTAAATTTGAATCTGTCTCAAAAATGTTTTGGTTATTAATAAATTCATAGGTTAAAAAAAATTATTAAATAAAAATTAATTTTTAAAAAATTAATTAATATATTAATTAAACTAAATATCATTTAAAAATTATTAATATCTAAATTAATTTTTTATTATTAATAAATAATTTTTAGCTTAATATCTAATTAATTACCAACTAGTTAATTTATAAAATTGATAATTAAAATCTTTGTAACTAATTAGATATTAATTTAATAATTATTTATAATAGAAATTAATTTATATATCAATAATTTTTATAATATTTAAAATAATATTTAATTAATATAACTAATTATTTTTAATATTTAAAATTAGTTTATATTTAATAATTTTTTTAATGTATGACCTATTACTATTTAATTAATTATCTGTGTCTTACTTAGATGCAGATTAGTTATTCATTTAATATAACCGATTAGATGTAAATCAAAATAAAAAGAAGTTACAAAAAAATTTAAAAGACAAAAAACTAAAATTAGAACCAATTTGAATGAGTACATTGAGAATAATATTAGTTAACAGTTAATCGAAGATATTTTTTATTTATACTAGTGAATCCCATCTGTTTTCACGTACGTGTATTCATACTTTTTTTATTAAAATATATAAATTTTATTATTTTTATTATTTTAATAAATAATTAATTGAAAAAATATAATTTAAAAAATTTATAAAAAAAAGTATACATAAATTACGTGTTACGAGCTAGTGTTACTTGTTATTTGTTACCTGTTACCTCCTACCTCCTATTTGCTTGTGTTTTCTGCTACTTGTTACCTGGTACCAGCTATCTGCTATTTGCTACCTATTACCTGTTACTTGCTAGGTGTTACTTGTTACGTGCTATCTGTTACCTGCTACGTGCTACCTGCTACCTTTTACCGGTTAGTGTTACGTGTTACCTGCTATCTATTACCTACTACTTGTTACCTGCTACTTGCTACATGCTACTTGCTACCTGCTACTTGGTACCAACTACCTGCTACCTGCTAGTGTTACATGCTACCTGCTACCTGCTAGTGTTACATGCTACCTGCTACCTGCTAGTGTTACATGCTACCTGCAACATGTTACCTGCTAGTGTTACATGCTACTTCTTACCTACTAGTATTACGTGTTACCTGCTACCTACTACCTGCTACTTGTTATCTGCTAGTGTGACCTGCTACCTTGCAACCTGCTAGTCTTACCTGCTACCTACTAATGTTACTCGTGGTGGTACTAGTGGTAGTATCAGTGAGAGTACCCTTGTAGTACCAGTGGTCGTACTAGTGAGAGTACCATTGGTAGTACCAGTGAGAGTACTATTGAGAGTACCCTTGTAGTACCAGTGGTCATACCGGTGAGAGTACCATTGGTAATACCAGTGAAAGTACCATTGATAGTATCATTGGCAGTACCATTGGTAGTACCAGTGCTAGTACCACTGGTGGTAATAGCGAGAGTACCATTGATAGTACCATTGGCAGTACCATTTGTGGTACCAGTGGTAGTACCAATGGTCGTACCAGTGGTGGTGCCAGTGGGAGTACCAGTGGTAGTACTAGTGGTGGTAGCAGTGGTAGTACCAGTGGCAGTACCAGTGAGAGTATGATTGATAGTACCATTGTAGTACCATATGTGGTACCAGTGGTGGTACCAGTTGTTAGAATATATGGTTTTAAACAAGAGGGGGGTGAATTGTTTAAAAAAGATTTTCACAAATATGGAAGGTATAATGACTATAAGTGCAAAATGACAGATCAAGGAACCAAGTTAGCCAAGAACAAAAACTGTTTTAAAAAACAAACAGAAAAACAATCGGTTGTTTATACCAGCAGTTATTAAAAACAACTTTAAAACAGTAATTAAAAGAGCTAAGGATGAAAGAGATGCACACAACAGTTTTATATTGGTTCACCCTAATCACAAGGGCTACATCCAGTTCCCAAAAAACCACTGGGTTCCACTATGCAATCAATCACAGATTATATACACCACACACCAAAGTAGTAACCTTGAACACCTCAAGAAACACACTACTTTTGGCAAAATACACTACAGATTTCAGAACCCCTCTGAATCTACACTTACAACCTTCAAACAGAAATACAGTAATCAAGAAAGAGAGAACAAGATACACCTGGGAGTTACAAAGATTCTAGATCAGATTTACAACCCAGTCCTATTCCACACACATAAAAATCCAAAAGCTTGATTGAATCTTGAAAGCACTTAGTCTCACTTTGATTTCTCAAAACTGTTTCTTACTCTTTAGGAGCGTCTAACTAACATTATATAGACCAACTGACTGCTCAAGGAGCATTTAAAACAGGAGCACAATTAGTTAGAAACATTTAATAAAAGATTCAATTCAAAAGCAAGAAGCTGTTAAGATTTTCAAAACAAACAACCAGTTGTTTTATCAGGATAACTGATTGTTTTGGCTTTGACAGCTTAGTCCACAAAGCCAAAGCTTTTCAGCCTTTTCCAAAACCTTTTCACCAAAGAACAACCGGTTGTTTCGACAAAACAACAGGTTGTTTTTCACTTAGTTGAAAAACAAACTCTTTTAAAAAAAGCTTTCAAATCAAACTTTTTTTGGATTCAAACAAGATGTGGATTACACATATTTTACCCCTGTTCCCACCCATACACAGCAGCAACACCAACCATCATCAAACACATAGGATTTGAATTCTTCAAATCTCAAGATCAACCTTGATCAACACCAATGGTAGTACCAGTGGTGGTACTAGTGGTTGTACCATTGGTAGTACCAATGGTTGTACCAGTGGTGTTGAACCAAGTGGTGTTCAAGGTTTTGAAGAATCCAAATCCTTTGAAGGATGATGAAGCCTCTGCTTTGCTTGATGCTGTTGTGCTGGTTTATTGTTTTGTTCTGGGGTAGTTTAATGTTGTAATCCACCCTTAGATTAAATCTCAAAGCACTTAGCATCTCAATCTTTAAACAAAGTAAAGTGTTTTTCAAACTAAGTTGAAACAACCGATTGTTCTGTCGAAACAACCGATTGTTTACACTTAGGTGTTTTGAGAAAGTTTGAAAACTGTTCTCAAATAGTGAAATCTGTTAAGTAACAAAACAACCGATTGATTCGAGGAAACAATCGATTGTTTGTTTTGGAACCATAACAGAATAACTGTTTTCTTTGATTGAGCTTTAAATGATTTGAAACTAAATACGCTCTAGTCATTAAATGCTTTGACCAATCTTTTTGAAAGCAATTATGGGTTTGTTAAGATTTGATAACAAACTTTCTTTATATAAATTCAGAAAAACTGTTTTAAATAAAAGAATTCTTTTGACAAAGTTTTACTAAGAGAGTTTTCAAAGTGCTGAGATTGCTTAAGAGCTAAAGAGATTGATCAAGGTGTTGGAATAGGATTCTACTTGTATTGATTTCAAATCTTCATCTGTAACAAGTGTAATATGTGTAAACTGCTGAAACATTTCTTCTGTGTATTGTTGCTGAGATTGGCTGTGTGTTCTTGAGGTGTTCAAGATCAGCAATCTTAGTGTTGGCCAAGGAGAGTGTGTGTCTTGAGGTTTTCAAGGTCATTCTCTTGGTTGTTGTGTAAGTGATCAAGGTGTGATTGCTTAGTGGATTTCCTCAGGGTTCTGAGAAGACTAGATGTAGCTCTGGGTTGGAGTGAACCAGTATAAACAACTGTGTACAATCTCTCTATCCCTTACTCTTTAAATTCAGTTTGTTTGTTGTTTGCTGATATAAACAACCGATTGTTTCGAACAACCGATTGTTTTTCTGACAGTGCTGTTTTGCTTGCTGTTTTGGCTAACTGAATTGCTTAATCAATTGGTTTTTGAGATAAATTCATTCTAGCTTCAAAAAGTTTGCGAAAACCTCTTTAAACAATTCCCCCCCCCCCCCCCCCCCCTCTAGTTTAAAGCCATAATTTCTAACAATTGGTATCAGAGCTTGGTTCTTGAAAGTTATTCAAGTTGATCTAAAATCTTTTTTTATGGCTGGAAAACTATCTTTTGAGGAGGGTGCTTCAATCTACAAACCACCTTTATTCTGTGGATTGAATTATAAGTTTTGGGAAGCAAGAATGAAAATCTTTATTGAATCAATTGATTAAATAATTTGAGACTCAATTGAGAATGGTCCTTACATTCCAAAGTTCAAAAAGAATAATTCCTTTACTATAAAACCTTTGTCCAAATGGACAGATGATGAATGTAAGATGGCTCAGCTAGATAGGTCTGCTCAAAACATTATAGCTTCTGCACTAGATACTAATGAATTTTTCAGGATATCAAAGTGCAAAACTGCTAAGGAAATGTGGGAGACTCTCAAGGCTGCTCATGAACCAAAGGAAGCAATGACAAAGAGTCAAGCAAGAAGGAAGAAAAGACAAAATAAGAAAAACCTCAATCTTTGCTTAATGGCCAGAAGGGAGGATGACTCATGTAGTGTAAGTTCATCAAACTCTTCAAACTCTGAAAATTATGGTCAATTGCTTCAAGCCTTTCAAGAAACACATGAAGAAGCGAACCGATTGGCTCTCTTAAACAATCGATTGAAAGAAAAGAATAGCTGGCTTGAAAATAGAGTAAAAGCACTGGAGGAGGATTTAGAAAATTCAAAAATGGATTTTGAAAATCTGGAAATCATTTACAAAAACTCCTCTTGCAAGTATGATACTCTAATTTGTGAAAATTGTGAAAATCTTGAAAAGAAGGTACATTATCTTGTTAAAACAGTGGATAAGCTTTCTAAAGGCCAATCCAACTTTGAAAGTGTGCTAGCATCTCAAAAGTGTGTTTTTGGAAAATCAGGATTGAGTTTTAATCCACAAAACCAGCAAGATAGATTTTCAAAATCTTTTTCAAAAAAGCCAGAAAAACAATCGATTGGACCATTGAAACAATCGATTGTTACATGCTTCTATTGCATGAAAAGAGGTCATTCTGTGCAATTCTGTAAAATCAGAAAACATGATGTTCCTAAAGGGCTTATGAAGTGGATTCCCAAGAAAAATAAAGCTTGTGTTGATGAGTATAAACCAGATGGACCCTCATTCATAAGGGGACCAAACCTATGTACTTGAGAATTTTCTTTGTAGGAAAACTTGGAGGAAAGAAAGCAGCTTTGGTACTTGGACAGTGGATGCTCCAAGCATATGACAGGGGACAAATCAAAGTTCCTGAGAATATCCTTCAAGCAAGAGGGTCATGTCACCTATGGAGATAACAACAAAGGAAGAATACTTGGAAGAGGATCCATAGGAGATGAGAGCATCTTGGTGATTCATGATGTGCTCTTTGTTGAAGGCCTAAAGCATAATCTGCTGAGTATTAGCCAACTGTGTGACAAGGGGTATCAAGTGATGTTCAAGGCAAACACATGTGAAATTTGTCTACCCAACACTAAAGAGGTAATGGTGGTAGGTAAGAGAGTTAATAATGTGTATCTTCTAGATATCTCTGCACCATGTTCAATTGGATGTCTTCTATCCAAGCAAGATGAATCTTGGCTTTGGCATAGAAGAATTGCTCATATTCACATGAATCATTTGAACAAGCTAATATCAAAAGATCTAGTGATTGGGCTGCCAAAACTCAAGTTTGAGAGGGATCACATTTGTGAAGCTTGCCAAAAAGGGAAACAAGTGAAAAGTTCTTTTAAAACCAAAAATGTTGTCTCTTCATTGAGACCTCTTGAACTCCTTCACATGGATCTCTTTGGACCCTCTAGAACTATGAGTCTTGGTGGAAATTATTATGCTCTTGTTATTGTTGATGATTTCTCTAGGTACACTTGGACCTTGTTCTTGGAATCAAAGAGTGATGCCCTTGCTGCATTCAAAAAGCTAGCAAGAAGACTTCAAAACACAAAGGGCAGCAACATAGGCTCAATAAGGAGTGACCATGGAGGAGAATTTCAAAATGAGAAGTTTGTCAAGTTCTGTGAGAAGTTGGGAATCCTACACAATTTCTCTGCTCCAAGAACACCACAGCAAAATGGAGTTGTAGAGAGGAAGAACAGGTCTCTTGAAGAGCTTGCAAGGACAATGCTTAGTGAATCTTCACTTCCTAAGTATTTTTGGGCAGATGCAGTGAGTACCTCTTGTTATGTGATGAATAAGGTGCTTATAAGGCCCATTTTGAAGAAAACTCCATATGAACTTTTCAATGGAAGAAAGCCTAACATCAGTCACCTCAAAGTCTTTGGCTGTAACTGTTTTGTTCTCAACAATGGAAAGGAAAGCTTGGGAAAATTTGATGAGAAAGCTGACCTTGGTATTTTCATTGGTTATTCACTCACAAGCCATGCTTATAGAGTCTACAACAAAAGGTTGATGACTGTAGAAGAATCAGTTCATGTAGTCTTTGATGAGGTAGATCGCAGAATCAGTGAGAACCCAAAGATCAGTGCTGAGGAAGACGAACAGAGCATCAGTTTGGAGAAGCTGGATATCTGTGCAGAAAAACAACCGGTTGATTCGCAGAAACAACCGATTGAAATTCTGCAACAGAGTGAGCTGCCCAAAGAGTGGAGGATTCCAAGAGATCTGTCAGTGGATAACATCATAGGGCAGATAAAGGAAGGTGTCTCCACACGTAGCTCCATCTCAAACTACTGCAGACACACAGCTTTTGTCTCTCAAATTGAACCAAAGTCAATTGAAGAAGCTCTCAAGGATGAGAAGTGGGTTGAAGCTATGCAAGAAGAGCTAAATCAATTTGAAAGAAATGAGGTATGGTTTCTTGTTCCTAGAACTAATGAAATGAATATTATTGGTGCAAAATGGGTTTTCAGGAACAAGCTAGATGAGGAAGGAGTGATCACTAGAAACAAAGCAAGGCTAGTTGCCAAAGGCTACAATCAAGAAGAGGGCTTAGACTGTGGTGAAACCTTTGCTCCTGTGGCTAGATTGGAGGCTGTGAGGCTGCTGCTGGCTTTTGCATGTATGAGTGGTTTTAAACTCTTCCAAATGGATGTAAAAAGTGCTTTCTTGAATGGCTACATCAATGAGGAAATCTATGTAGATCAACCACCGGGTTTTGAAGACCACAAGTATCCCAACCATGTCTTCAAGTTGAAGAAAGCTTTGTATGGACTGAAACAAGCTCCAAGGCAGTGGTATGAGAGGCTTAACAATTTTTTGCTATCTCTTGGTTATGAAAGAGGAATGATAGACAAGACTCTCTTCATCAAGAAGTCACATGCAGAAATAATTCTTGTGCAAATATATGTTGATGACATCATCTTTGGTGCTACACAAGATAGGTTGTGTGAAGAATTTGTGGCTGCTATGAAAGGTGAGTTTGAAATGTCTATGATGGGAGAACTATCTTTCTTTCTTGGATTGCAGGTTAAACATGTTGAACCAAGTGGTGTTCAAGGTTTTGAAGAATCCAAATCCTTTGAAGGATGATGAAGCCTCTGCTTTGCTTGATGCTGCTGTGCTGGTTTATTGTTTTGTTCTGGGGTAGTTTAATGTTGTAATCCACCCTTAGATTAAATCTCAAAGCACTTAGCATCTCAATCTTTAAACAAAGTAAAGTGTTTTTCAAACTAAGTTGAAACAACCAATTGTTCTATCGAAACAACCGATTGTTTACACTTAGATGTTTTGAGAAAGTTTGAAAACTGTTTTCAAATAGTGAAATCTGTTAAGTAACAAAACAACCGATTGATTCGAGGAAACAATCGATTGTTTGTTTTGGAACCATAACAGAATAACTGTTTTCTTTGACTGAGCTTTAAATGATTTGAAACTGAATACGCTCCAGTCATTAAATGCTTTGACCAATCTTTTTGAAAGCAATTATGGGTTTGTTAAGATTTGATAACAAACTTTCTTTATATAAATTCAGAAAATCTGTTTTAAAGAAGAGAATGCTTTTGACAAAGTTTTACTAAGAGAGTTTTCAAAGTGTTGAGACTGCTTAAGAGCTAAAGAGATTGATCAAGGTGTTGGAATAGGATTCTACTTGTATTGATTTAAGATCTTCATCTGTAATAAGTGTAATCTGTGTAAACTGCTGAAACATTTCTTCTGTGTATTGTTGCTGAGATTGGTTGTGTGTTCTTGAGGTGTTCAAGATCAACAATCTTAGTGTTGGCCAAGGAGAGTGTGTGTCTTGAGGTTTTCAATGTCATTCTCTTGGTTGTTGTGTAAGTGATCAAGGTGTGATTGCTTAGTGGATTTCCTCAGGGGTTCTGAGAAGACTGGATGTAGCTCTGGGTTGGAGTGAACCAGTATAAACAACTGTGTACAATCTCTCTATCCCTTACTCTTTAAATTCAGTTTGTTTGTTGTTTGCTGATATAAACAACCGATTGTTTTTCTGACAATGCAGTTTTGCTTACTGTTTTGGCTAACTGAATTGCTCAATCAATTGGTTTTTGAGAGAAATTCATTCTAGCTTCAAAAAGTTTGCGAAAACCTCTTTAAGCCATTCACCCCCCCTCTAGCTTAAAGCCATAATTTCTACAAGGGGTACTACCAGTGTTGGTATCAGTGGTAGTACTAGTGGTGCTACCAATGGTAGTACCGGTGGTGGTACCAAGGGTAGTAACAATGGTGGTAGCAGGGGTAGTACCAGCAGTAGTACCACTGGTGGTACCAGCAGTGGTACCGGTGGTGGTACCAACAGTGGTACCGGTGGTGGTACCAGCAGTGGTACCGGTGGTGGTACCAGCGATAGTACTTGTGGTAGTACCATTGGTAGTATCCGCGGTAGTATAAATGGTAGTACCAGTGGTAGTTCCATTGGTAGTACTAGTGGAAGTACCAATCGTAGTACCATTAGTAGTACCAAGTGTAGTACCAGTGGTGGTACCATTGGTAGTACCAGTGGTGGTATCATTGGTAGTACCAGTGGGAGTACTAGTGGTGGTACGAGTGGTAGTATCATTGATTGTACCATTGGTAATACTAGTGGTAGTACTAGTGATAATACCATTACAGTATCATTGGTAGTACTAGTGGTAGTACCAGCAGTAGTACCAGTGGTAGTACTAGTGGTGGTACCAGTGGTAGTACCATTTATAGTACCATATGTAGTACCAGTAGTTGTACCAGCAGTAGTACCAGTGGTAGTACCAGTAGAAGTACCAGTTGTAGTACCAATGAAAGTACCATTGGTAGTACTAGTGGTTGTACTAGTGGTGGTACTAGTGAATGTACCATTGATAGTACCGTTGTGGTAGCATTGGTGGTACCTGTGGTAGTAGCAGTGGTGGTACCAGTGGTAGTACTAGTGGTGGTACCAGTGGTAGTACCAGTGGTTGTACCATTGGTAGTACCAGTGGTAGTACTAGTGGTGGTATCATTGGTAGTACCGGTGGTAGTACCTGTGGTAGTACCGGTGGTTGTACCTGTGGTAGTATCGGTGGTTGTATGAGTGGTAGTACCATATAAGTACCAATGATAGTATTATTGGTAGTACCATTGGAAGTACCAATGATAGTATTATTGGTAGTACCAGTGGTAGTATTATTGGTAGTATCAGTTGTAATACCAGTGGTAGTACCATTATTAAATATACAGTCTTTGACAGATCAGTGTCAGATCACTATGCTCTTGTTCTAAAACTAAATACCACGGATTGGGGTCTGAAACCGTTCAGGTCGTTTGACATTTGGAATAAAGACAGCAAGTTCAAGGATTTTGTTAGCAAGAAATGGTCAAGGAATGAAGTGCAAGGAAGCGGGATTTTTGTTTTTAAAGAGAAGTTGAAGAGGTTGAAAGTTGATCTCAATGTCTGGAATAGAGAGGTTTTCGGTGATATTGATAATCTAGCAGAAGATTTACAAAAAAGAATTCAAGAGCTTGATGCATAGGATGATGAGAACGAGTTAGATGAAGAAGGAAGGGAAAATAGAATGTGGTTATTAGCGGAATAGAGTAGGAATAATTACAGACAAGAAGCCTTACTACAACAAAAGGTGCATCAGAGATGGTTGAAACAAGGGGACTTGAATTCAAGATATTTTCACTCGGTTATTAAATGGAGAAGAGCAAGCAACAACATTAACGGGGTGAGAGAAAGAGGACAATGGTATGAGGAGCAAGGTGTGGTAAAGGAAAAGGTTAGAGATTTCTTCAACCAAAGATTTGGAAGTGTGTCATGTACACGCGTCAGGTTAGATAATGCATGTTTTCCTACTCTTTTTAAAGAAGATAGTGTTATGTTGGTTGGAAGAATAATAGAAGAAGAGATAAAGCAGGCAGTGTGATGCTATGGCAGCGACAAAAGCCCATGTCCGAACGGGTTCAATTTTGGGTTCTTAAAATTTTGTTGGGATGAGCAGAAGGTTAACATCATTACGGCAGTTCAGGATTTTGAGGAAGGTGGAAGATGGCCAAGGGGGACGAACACTTCTTTTATCTCCTTGATACCTAAAGTCGACAATCCCCAGGTATTGAATGATTTTAGACCGATATCTCTGGTTGGATGTATGTACAAAATTGTGTCTAAAATTATGTCTCTGAGGTTGAAGAAAGTTCTACACAAAGTGATTGATGGTAAGCAAGCAATGTTTCTAGAGGGCAGGGGGTTAATGGACAGTGTTCTAGTGGTAAATGAAGTTCTAGATGATGTGAAGAGGAGAAAGACCAGCTGCATTGTCTTCAAAGTAGACTACGAAAAGGCTTACGACTCTGTCAAGTGGGATTTTCTTTATTGCATTATGGAAAGGCTAGGCTTCTGCAGAAAGTGGATTGGATGGGTTAGAGCATGCCTCAAGTCTTTTTCGGTGTATGTGCTAGTAAATGAGAGCCCTAGAAAGGAATTCAAGCCACGAAAGGGGTTGAGACAAGGTGATCCTTTAGCATATTTTCTTTTTCTTATTGTGGCAAAAGGGTTAGCTGGGATAGTAAGGAAGGCGGTTGAGAAAGAAATGATAGAAAGTCTGGAGATTGGCGCGAGGTCGATTAAGGTTAATATGTTATAGTATGCGGATGATACATTGTTCTTCTGCAAAGCAAGTGTGCAAAGTGTGTTTGTCATCAAAGCTATTCTGAATTGTTTTGAATTAGCTTCAAGTTTAAAGGTAAATTTCCAGAAGAGTAATATAGGGGGTGGGAAAAAACTTAAATTTGTTTCAACGGTGTGCGACCATCTTGAACTATGATATGATGAAGATGTCGTTCAAGTATTTGGGGATGCTGGTAGGGGGTTGTCACAAAAGAAGCAAGTTTTGGGAAGGGATGGTGGACAGAGTGAGGAACAGGTTAGGAAGATGGAAAGGAAAATTTATCTCAATGGCTGGAAGACTCTGCTTGATAAAAACTGTGTTGTCCTCTCTTCCCCTGTTCCATCTATCTTTATATAAGATGCCGGCTATGGTGGTGAAGGAGGTAGTGAAGCTACTGAGGAGGTTCTTGTGGGGTTGGGGCTGGGAGGAAAATAACATGGGCTTCATGGAAAAAGGTGTGCGAGTCGAAGGAAGTGGGAGGGCTGGGTATATTAGAGATTAGGCGGTTCAATATTTCTTTGTTGGGTAAGTGGATTTGGCGGTTGGGGTATGAGAAGAAGGGCTTGTGCATAGATGTGTTGGTTTCAAAATATGGTGGATGGAGGGACCTTAGGGTCCAAAGAAAAGTAACCTAGATTTGCTTTGGTGGAGGGATTTGAAGGACGTGTGGGCGTTTGAGGGTTGAAAAGATAAGTTTGAGGATAACTGTGTGTGGGAGGTTGGGAATGGGAGGGAGATAAAGTTGTGGGAGGACAATTGGGATGGAAATACAAATCTCAAGACCAAATTTCCGAGGCTATTCTCAATATGCTTGGATAAGGATTTTCTCCTTTGGCAAGGAGGGATGGTGAACAAAAATCTAGAGTGGGTTTGGAAGTTTGATTGGACGAGGAATCTCTTTGAATGGGAGAAGACTCAGGAACAAGAGTTGTTGCACCTTTTAGGAGAGAAAAGTGTTAATATGGATAAGGAGGATACATGGGTATGGAAAGAAGGTGACTCAAATGTGTTCTCAGTTAAATCTGTGTATAACATCATTAAAGAAGATGCCCAAGGGGAAGAAGGGGACTTATATGCTACCTATTACTTGCTACCTGCTAGTGTTGCTAGTGTTATGTGTTACCTGTTATCTGCTAGCTGTTACCTGCTATCTGCTAGTTGTTACCTACTACCTACTACCTATTACTTGTTACATGCTATTGTTACCTACTACTCGCTACTTGCTAGTGTTACGTGTTACCTGCTAGCTACTAGCTGTTACCTGCTAGCTACTAGCTGTTACCTGCTAGCTACTAGCTGTTACCTGCTACCTACTAGTTGTTACCTGCTACCTATTAGCTGTTACCTATTACCTACTACTGTTACCTGCTACCTGCTATTTGCTACTTGTTACCTATTACCTGCTACGTGCTATGTGCTACCTGCTAGTGATACCTGCTACCTTTTACCTGCTAGTGTTACATGTTACCTGTTACTGCTAGTGTTACCTACTACCTGCTACCTGTTATCTGCTACCTACTACCTGCTACCTGTTATCTGCTACCTACTACCTGCTACCTGTTATCTGCTACCTACTACCTGCTACTTGGTACCAACTACTTGCTACCTGCTAGTGTTACATGCTACATGCTACCTGTTACCTGCTAGTGTTACCTGTTACTTTTTATCTTGCTAGTGTTACCTGCTACCTGCTAGTGTTACCTGCTACCTTGCTACCTGCTAGTGTTACCTGCTACCTGTTAATGTTATCAGTTACCTACTACCTACTACATACTACCTGCTACTTGTTATCTGATAGTGTTATTTGCTACCTGCTAGTGTTACCTGCTACCTGCTAGTATTACCTGCTATTTGTTAGTGTTACCTGCTACCTGCTAGTATTACTTGCTACCTGTTAGTGTTACCTGCTACCTGCTAGTGTTACCTGCTACCTGTTAATGTTATCAGTTACCTACTACCTGCTACCTGTTACATACTACCTGCTACTTGTTATCTGCTACTTGTTACCTGCTAGTGTTACTTGCTACCTGCTAGTGTTACCTATTACTTGTTAGTGTTACCTGTTACCTACTACTTGTTACCTTTTACCCGCTACTTGCTACCTTTTACCCGCTACTTGCTAGTGTTACTTACTACTTGCTAGTATTACTTGCTACCTGTTACCTGCTATCTGCTATCTTCTACCTATACGTGCTACCTACTTCTTGCTACCTGCTAATGTTACTTGCTACCTGCTAATGTTACTTGCTGCCTAATACTTGCTAGTGTTACCTACTACTTGCTACTTGATAGTGTTACGCGCTACCTACTAGTGTTACTTGTTACCTACTAGTGTTACCTGTTACCTGTTGGTTGTTACCTGCTGATTATTACCTGCTACTTGCTAGTGCTACATGTTACCTATTATTTGCTACCTGCTACCTGTTACTTGTTACCTTTCACCTGTTACCTGTTACCTGCTATCTGCTACCTGTTACCTTTTACCTGTTACCTACTACCTGTTATCTGCTACCTGCTATCTGCTACTTGTTCCCTGCTACCTGTTACTTACTACCTGCTACCGACTACCTACTACCTGCTACTTGTTACCTGGTACCTGTTACCTGCTATCTGCTACCTATTACCTGCTACCTGTTACTTGTTACGTGCTACCTGTTACCTGTTACTTGGGACATGTTACCTGTTACTTGCTACTTGTTGGTTGTTACTTGCTACCTGCTAGTGCTAGCTGCTACTTGTTACCTGCAACTTTTTACCTATTACTTGTTACCTGCTACCTGTTACCTGCTACTTGTTACCTGCTACTTGCTACCTGTTACCTGCTACCTATTACCTGTTACCTGCTACTTGTTACCTTTTACCTGTTACCTGTTATCTGCTACCTTCTACCTGTTAACTGCTACATGTTACCTGCTACCTGCTAGTGTTACCTACTAATTATTACCTGCTACTTGTTACCTATTATCTTTTACTTTTTACCTGCTACCTGTTACTTGTTAGTTGCTACCTGTTACCCTCTACTTGTTATCTGTTACCTATTTGTTACCTGTTACCTTTTACCTTTTACTTGTTACCTGTTACCCGTTACTTGTTACCTTCTACGTGCTACATGCTACCTGCTACCCTTTACCTGCTACCTGCTACCCGTTACCTGTTACCTGTTACTTGCTACCTGCTACCTTCTACCTGTTACTTGCTACCTGCTGGTTGTTACTTGCTACCTGCTACTTGTTACCTGCTACTTGTTACCTGCTACTTATTACCTGTTATTTGTTACCTGCTACGTGCTACTTGTTACCTTCTACCTGCTACCTATTACCTGCTACCTGTTACTTGTTACCTGTTAACAATTACCTGTTACTTATCTGTTACTTATTACCTGTCTGTTACCTGTTACCTGCTATCTATTACCTGCTACCTGTTACCTATTACATGCTACATGTTACCTTCTACCTGTTATCTGTTATCTGCTACTTGTTACCTGCTATTTGTTGGTTGTTACCTACTACCTGCTCGTGCTACCTGCTACTTGTTACCTGCTACTTGTTACCTTTTACTTGTTACCTGCTACCTGTTACCTACTACCTGCTATCTGCTACCGGCTAGCTGCTACCTGCTACCTGTTACCTGGTACATTTTACGTGTTACCTGTTACATGTTACATATGTATTTGTATTTATTATTAAAGAGTTTGTAGACTCAAGATCCAACATAATAGAGATAATAGTGAAAAAGGTTGATTTGAATGGTTGAAAAATTATACATTGAGGATGAGAGAGGGACACATAGATAATAACCCCATTAAAAGAAACGAGCATAAACAAAAATGGGAGTTTGTTATGGCATGCATATCACTGCAGACTTTCCTTATTTTTTGTGAGTAATGTAAGCAACAACTTCACACTCATTCTTTCTTTCTTTGTGGTATTGTGCACACTGCTCTTAAACGTGCGACGATACTGTTACTGTTGTGGAGATCCAAGCCTTGACTTTCTTCAAACTCAACCTTCACAACCCCGTTGAATCTCCTCACGATAGTATGATAATCTCTGTATTAAGTTGTTTGACCTTTTCTGATAGAAGAAGGGAACTTGCGTTTGAGAGCAAACATAAGAACAGAAAGAATGACACTTATCTTTCTTTCGCTTTCTTCTTATTCACCCAAAACAATTTCTCCTTAAAGGATTGTGGGTTAATCACTTAGGGAACCGTGGAGGTTAATAAAAAAGTGGAGAGTTAAAATATTTTTGAAACTTAAAATAAAGGAGTTAAAAGGGGAGTATGGAGGTTAAGAAAGAAGTGATGAGTTAAAATATTTTTGGAAGACAATTATAAGAAAATGCAAAGAAAAGAGAAATAATGAATGTTCATAATTTAAAATTCAAAACTACTCTCCCAACCAACTGCTTCATCAATTACAAAATGACAAAATAAAATAATATGTTAATATAAGTGGGAAAAAAATTTGTGTATACCAAAAACGGTTTTTAAAAACGGTTTTTAAAAGAAATCCTCTTTATATTTCGCATTTAAAATTTGAAATTAATAACTACTCTTTATGAAATGATAGAATACTAGTTTTTAAAATAAAAAAATAAAGATAATTTTTGATTAATTATAAAAATAATTAGTTATTGCTTAAAAAATAAAAAATGATTGAAATATCTAAAATAAAATATTAATAAAAATAAAATAGAAATAATGTAAAAAAAAACAGTTATAATAGAAATTTTATCTTTTAATATATGTAACCTACTAAAGATTTAAAAAGAAAATAAAACCACAGAAGTTTAGAAACGGTTACACTATTACGGATGACAGCGGACAACTAGGCATTCGATTCTATTCTTTATCTATATGAAGTAAAAAAATTATATATTTTTTGTTTTTAATATTTAATAGATATAAAATTATTAAATATATTTTTTTGAAAAAATAAAATAAATATAATATTATTAAATTAGAATATAAGAAAGATATATATTTTCCTTTATTAAGTACTAAATAATAATAAAAAATATTTTAATTATACAAATATGAAAATAGAATACTAAATAAATAAATGAAAAAAGCTTTAATAATTTAAAACCCGATAAGAACTACTCATCTTTGTTTTTGTATTTAATTTAAAAAGTTAAATATTATTTATAGTAGTATTTTATTAATTTAAATATTCTCTATTAATATTGAAATAGATTTCAATACTATCCATAAATTTACAATAAAATTCATTTATCATCCTCACTCATGTGTTATATTTGTTATTCTTCAAAGAGGAATAAAATAACATCGAATGCTTTTCAAAGAAAAAGATAAAACATATAATTAATTTATACTTATTAAGAAAGTAAGAAAATATAACAAAAAAAAAAAAACAAAAGTTGAGTTATAGAGAATTAGTGAAACTTTTTTATTATTAATTGAAAGAATGAATTTGACTTCAGTAAAGTAAGTAATAGTCAAATAACACTACAAGAAAATCATTGATTAGAAACTAATTTTAGAGACAAAAAAATAATTAGTTGTTATATTGATCAAATTGGCAATCATTTTTTAAACTAAAAAAATTTTTGGTTTCTAAATTAGTTTCTATTATTGTTAAATGGTTTCTAAATTGGTATCTAGTTAGCTACCAAGATTTTTGCTACCAAATTTAGAATTTAAATAATTAGTAGTTAAAACCTTGGTAGTTAATTAGATACCAATTTAGAAACTATTTAACAATAATATAAACTAATTTAAACACTAATATATTTTTTTAGTTTATAAAATTTTCTCTAATTTAGTCACTATAATAACTAATTTTTTTGGTTTTTAAAAATTGATTTCTATTTAATGGTTTTCTTGTAGTGTAAGTATTCTTATGGAATATAATAATAATAATAATAATAATAATAATAATAATAATTTGTTGTATTCTTGCGTTTTTTTAATATTTACTATGATGGAGTGCATAATATAATAATAATAATAGTAATAATAATAATAATTTGTTGTATTCTTGCGTTTTTTTAATATTTACTATGATGGAGTGCATAATATAATTGTTTTCTAGAGCTAATAAGTTTTTAAAATTGGCTTGCATTAAAATATATTCAATCTTTTTATACTTAATATTTAATAAATTACTAATTTAGTAGTGTTAGGATGTAACTATTTTTAAAATATATTACAGTGATAAAAATAACATACTTTTATCAAATGTTGAGTATTTATAAAAATAATATCAAATGTTTTCAGGATAAGATTGAGGTTACTTGGACTATTTCGGTTATTAAATATTTAACTTGTCTGGTGGGTAATTCGTCAAAAGCTTCTATAAAATAATGTATGTTTGATTTTAATGAGATCAAGTTTTTTGACATTAATATTCGTACTGGTAAAGTTATTCGTCTTCTTCCTGTGAGATGAAAGTTTCCTTCACCAGGCTAGGTTAGGGAATACCTTGGTCTTGCTACTTGTGGAGGTATTTTCCGTGGGAGTATGTGAGAGTTTATTAGAGTTTTTTCTGCTTTTCTTGGAGTTCAGACTATTCTGATTGCTGAGTTTTATGGGATTATATATGCTATGGAGGAAGCTCAAAAGTTGGGGCTTACTAATGTCTGGTTGAAATGTGATTCTGTTTTGGTTTGTGCTGCGCTTACTGCTAGGACAAATGTTCCTTGGATACTTCGGAATCGATGGAATACTTGTCTTAATTACTGTGAGAAAATCAGGTTTAGGGTTACTCATATTTTTCGTGATGGGAATGCGTGTGTTGATAAGTTGGCTAATTTAGGATTTATTCATAGAGAATCTTTTCATTGGTATAATAGGCTTCCATCTAGTATTCTTAGAATTTTTTATGAATAGGTATAGTCTACCTATGTATCATTTTTGTTAGCATATGGGTTTTGGTCTAGTCTCCTCATATTTTTGTATTTTTTTTTTAATAATAATACTTTTTTTGTGTGATGGCAGATGATTTTTGTTTCTTGAGATGTCAGTCTAATTGAGATGTCAGGTTGCATAGTGATGCCTAACATGAAAGTTTTTATTTTAAAAAAAATGAATATCATTATGACAAAATTATTTAATTATTTATATTATAATCAATAATATTTAATAATAGAAAATTATTAAATAGAAATTTTTAAAGAGTAAAAATAATTAGTTACTAACTAAATTAGATACTATTTTAGAGACTACAAAATTTATTGGTTAGTTTCTAAATTAGTTTTTATAATTGATAAATAGTTTCTAAATTGGTATCTAATTAGCAATCAAGATTTTAACTACCAATTATTTAGATTCTAAATTTGATAGCAAAAACTTTGGTAGTTAATTAGATACTAATTTAGAAATTATTTATCAATAATAAAAACTAATTTAGAAATCAATAATTTTTTAGTCTCTATAATAGTATTTAATTTAGTCAATATAGTAACTAATTATTTTTTGTCTTGAAATTTGTTTTTATTTAGTGATTTTCTTATAGTGATTACTTTACTTTTTAAAATTATTCTATTTATTTTAAAATATTTAATAAATTTATTAAAAACAAAAAATAATTAATAATATAGTCTTTCAAAATTGAAAACAAATGTAAATTACCAAAATATTTATTTTAATAATAAGATTATTTTAGTAAAGACTGTAATAGCCGAACTCATATACTATTTAAGATATTGCATATTATTGTATTGTATTATTATTTACTAACAAATCTTTAGAAATTGTTTTAACATATTTTCCACACATTATATGAAAAACTCTTTTAATTTTATCCTATTAGTTATTTGAGGGTAATTGTTATGCAACTCTCTCATCCACCTTTATATAATTAATAATTTGTAATTCTCTTTTTATCATATACACCATCTAAGGTATATATCTTTATATCCATTATATAGATAATTAATATTAAATTTTGGATTTGCTTGATTGTTCAAAATTATTTATAGCTAACCTAATTACTATTCCTATAAAAATTCTTTTGGAAATTACCATAAACTAAAGGAATACTTCAAATAAAATTTATATATGTTTTTATATATTTCTTATTTTTTTAAGAATTGAAAACAAAAACTAGAATTTGTTTACCTAAATCTTAAATATACATAAGTTAGAAAAAAAAAAACACATAAGTCACATCTTACTATATAAAATAATTGGTATTCCGACCTTAAATACGTTGTTATAGTATTCTAATGGTCAATCACTGAATTTGTGGTATTGTCTGTTTTGGAGTTCGAAACTCTACCACGATTTTCTCTTCAAAAAATAAATTAGAGGATTAAGAGAGAAATGTATATTTAAATTGTCCTTATTCATCAACTCCATTAAAAACCCACATAGAAAATCTTTTCAAAAAGAATGAATCCTTCCCTGTCGAACATATGATAGTTGGCATACAACAATGACAAAGAAAGGAGAATGAATGAAATCCAAAGTCAATTGAAGTAGCAAATACAAGTCAAGTTTGATAAAGATTTGGAGCTTGTGAGAGATAAACATTGAACCGAGTTATAAATTCTGCACAATCAACACACTATACTTATCTAGGACCAAAATACATAAAGATCCAATGACGACTTAGAAAGCATAACTTAGCCTACAGAACGGGTTGTTGAGTCTCAATCTTGTCAAGATTCTCCAATGATGAAAGGACATAACAAGGGTGTAGCGTGACAAACAAATGAGGTCCAATCTTGAAAGCAGAGAACCAAAGTATAAACACAACATGGTCGTCTTGACAACCATACTCAAAGAAACATCATCGAGACCCAAACACACAATTAGGATCAGGGATCTTTGTCATGAAGGAGTCACATGAATATGACCAAAAACATCCATTTAAAAAGTTGTACTAACACTCCCATTGGATGATTTTATTGAAAAAAAAAAGATTTACTACTATCTAACGTTTTTGTTGGTAGAACATTGAGCTTTTAACCTAATGGTTACAAGTTGAAGTCCTAATCTATCATTTCATCCAAAAAAATAATGAGAGTCATGTTTTCCTATAATTAAAAGTGGCTCGATATAAAGAAGTATAATAGTTCATTGATTCATAAACACATTTAAATATGTTTTAATTTAAATGTTTAAAAAAATGTAAGATCATATTAAACTTTTTAACTCTTTGACTTTTAATCTATAATATAAAACTAAATGAGTAATTAAGTAAAATTTGTAAGAGGAGGGTTGTTGAATGAAACTCTACAAATAATGTGAAACAATGTTGTAAAGGATAATAAGGAGAAAGAATAGATGGGTGTTATATTATCTTAATTTTGTCAAAAAAGAGAAAAAAAAAATGTATGGGGGTGGTGGAGCCAGGGCAGTGTATGTGGACAAGAAAAGGCTGCTGCTATAGGTAGTGCTAACAACCTTTACAGACAACAAGCATAACCCAACATTACATTACAAACCAAAGGAAACGTGTTGCCACTCAAGACAATACCTCCCCAGTGTCGGTCACTCATCACACATTTTCACCATCATTTTTATCATAACTTTACTCTATCAAAAATTAATTATCCTTCTATTACCAATTTAACTCTATTTTTTAAAAACATAACTAAGATTTTTGGACATTTTAAATAAGTTAGAAATCTTACATAAATAATATATAAATAAAAAAAATCACATGTATGAGTTTGAGTTTATACATTTTACCCATTCCTGAAGACATGTCATTTGCATAAAATTATAACAAAATGATGTCATATAGTATGTTAAGTCATTTTGTGTAATGGTATCATCAAATTCATAGGGAGATTTTTAAAAAAATGATATAGTATGTGAAAAAATTTGGATATAAAATAAATATAATGATGATAGTTGAGTGATATAGTTTTCAATAATTGTAAAAAAAAATCCATTTTAGATAAAATTAAATTTTATCTCTCCAAACAATTATAGTTAAAAAAGATTGTGTTTAAAAAAATATATAATTTGCATAAGAAAAACACATAAATTAGTTATTAAGATATGAATTAACTCTAAAGGTATAATTTTTTTAGGATAAAAAATATACATATAACTTTATCAACTCATTCAAACAAATTATTTGGAGATTTTTATAGGGTTGATTATTGGATTAGTTAATGTAATTTAACATATTAGATTGAATTTAATTTATGATTGAGTTTCACTTTTATAGAGATTAAATGACGAGTTTAAATGGTTCCAAACTCACATATTGAAATTTTTAATAAATTGTGGTATACTTTTTCTTTTTTATGTCTTAAATTAATTTGGATAAATTTATTATTATTACTTGATTTAGGAGAAAAATTATGTTATTTTTTATTTCGATTGATATTTAAAAATTATAATTTAAAAAAATTAAGTTTTTCAAAACATTAACTTAGCTTAATTAAGAAAAAGTGTTAGACACATCGACTAAAGATAAAAATATTTTATAATATATAAGTGAATGTAAATTTCGTTAATATTTTTATAAAATTAATTTAAATTTAAAATACTCTTTTAAATAAGTTGATTTTATAAAATTAAATTATATTTAAAATTTATTTTTTAATAAAATAATTTTATAAAATTGAATTAAATTTTTGAGTTTGATTTAATTTAATATAAAAATTTAAAAATTTTAACCCAACACTATATTTTATTTATTAGTTGGTTGAGTAATGAATTTGGTTACATCCTACTCAACTACCAACACCGTCACAAATTATTCATATTAAAATATTTATGAATACTTTTCTTATTAAATTCTTAAGTCTCTTTCATAAGGAGTCTCAAATCTTAATGTGGGATTGTTTAAATTTAGTTTTAATTCTAATTCAAGATAAGATCTTTAAATATATAAGTAAAAGTGTTATCGTTCATACTGATTTATCCTCCTCAAATAAAAATATTATTTTGTTCATAAGAATACACTATGATTTAGTAAATAAAAAAATCTTACAAAAAATTGCAATGGGTCGTGTACGTGTGTGTATATATATATATATATTATTTTTTTTATCTCTCTAAGCATTTAATATTTATATGTAATTTCATTTTTATATTTTCTTTAAAGTTTAATTTCTCAATTTAAAAAAATGTATATTTTATAATTTTCAATTTTAAATACATTTTTTTTTCTATTTTGAACCAATCAAATTAATTATTTAATTATTAAAATGTAAAAACTTCAAATAAGCTTATTAAAAATTAAATATTAACTTAATTACTTTTCTATTCTTTATTTATTTTATTCAATTTCCTTTCTCTCTCAATACAATTTTCAATTAATTCTATAAATTCTAAAAATATAACAAATTTTTTTCAAAGTTAAATCTCTCAATATTTTAAAAATACAAAAAATATGACTTTTTCGAACGTATTTAGTTTGAAAATCTATTTTATCATTATAAACTATATTATAATTAAATAATAAACGATTAAGAGATTTGATAAAACATTTTTGTCAATAATGGTTTAAATTTAATGAAATAAATAAATAATGAAACTAAAAGATAATTAAGTTTTAAATATATTTTTAATATATAATTAAAATTACAGAAAAATATTCCAGATAAGAATTAAAAAAAATGAAAATAACAATTTGAAAAAAGTCACCCTCTTCCCTTAATCCAAATAGCACATCACACTATAATTTCCTCTTCTCATCTTTCTCTCTCTTTCTCTCCAAGTGTTGAAGTTGCAGAGAGAAAAATGGATTGAGAATTTTCTCTCTCTCTTTCTCTTTCGCTCTCACTTTCCTTCGGATCATTCAGGTACTTCCTCTTCTTTTCTCTTTCATTTCAATTTTGTTTTTGTTTTTGTTTTGTGTTTTCTGTCTATCGGTTTAGATCGGCTTTGTTTGCACGAGTAGAACGAGAATCGTTCTCCGTTCATCGTTCAGTTTTCGGTTCGAGCGATTTCGTTGACATTGCACTCCAAAAGTACACACCTTACGGAGCAATAAAAGAATTTTGAGTTTCTTTTTGTTTTTGTTTCTTTTATAGGAAATTGAATTAATTAATGTAATAAAATTCAATTGGTTTTTAATTTAACTTATTCTTTTTGTTGTTATCTTCTTTTATGCCTTAATTTTTGTGTTGATATTTTGAGCCAATTTTGCTTCCTTCTATCTCTTTAAATAAAATCTTTGGATTTTTAGGGTTTATGTTACTGTGACTCTAAGGTTTGGATCCTGAACTATTTTCGGCAAGTTATTTTGTTTTCATGTCAGATTTCTGTTTTTGGTAGTGTCCTTGGGAGTTTTAGTGATCAATCAAGCCACTTGAGAGATTGTAAAGAAATTAATAATTGGTAATTTGGTGAATATTTTTTTAAGTAAGATGTTAAATTTAGTGAATCCTAATCTCAGTGAAGTTTGCGAAGCTTTTTACCGTAAAGAGTTGTCTATAATAGTATAATGCACTAGATTGTTCTTATTTATTTTCTCTATGCGTACTCTTACTTTTATGTATTAGAAATTACACAAGTTGAAGTTTGATAATTGGTATTTAGTTTATTATTATTTTTTTTTTCAGCTTCTTTGCTATGGAGGACACGGATTCAGTTGCTACGCTGATAGATTCTACAACTTCGAAGATACAACAGCTGCAAAAGGCATTTGCTGAACTTGAAAGTTACCGTGCTGTTACTCTGAACTTGAAATGGAAAGATCTAGAGGAACATTTTCATGGTCTTGAGAAAACCTTGAAGAGGCGATTTCATGAATTGGAAGACCAGGAAAAACAGTTTGAGAACAAAACGAGAAAGGCTCGGGAAATACTTGAAAAGCGGCAAGCAGCTGTTTATGCCAAGGAGCAAGACACGTTGCAGAGGCTTCAGGAGAAACGAGATGCTGCTGTATTTGATATTATGAATGCTCGAGAAAAGCACAGGAAGGTTTCCCCAAGCGATTTGGCTATTGTCTCTAATAGGGGGGCACTGTGTGGGGAGGAGAAACCAGTAGATGCTGTGTCCTTTGGGGCTAAAGGTGAATTGGAAGAGCTGGAACTTTCTCCTAAAATTGAAAATGTGGAGTTGTCTTATCCAGACTTGGTAAAACTATGTAAAGAGATGGATGCTACCGGACTTCACAAATTCATATCTGATAATCGTAAGAACCTTGCTGCTGTAAGGGAGGAAATACCATATGCATTAAGAGCTGCTCCTAACGCTGCCTGTTTAGTTTTAGATTCTCTGGAAGGATTTTACTGTACTGAAGTGTCAAATCAGGATGTAAAGAAGGATGCTAACTTATTGGGCCTTCGCCGAACTTGTATCATGCTGATGGAATGTCTCTGTGATTTCCTGAGCAACTCAGATTGTGTTTCTAATGTAATTTCAGAGGATATTAAAGTCAGGGCAAAAGCAGTTGCTGAGGAATGGAAACCCAGATTGGATGCTCTTGACATGGATGCTAGCAATGGAAATTCCTTGGAAGCTCATGCATTTTTGCAACTTCTAGCAAGTTTTGGTATTGCATCTGGTTTTAATGAGGAGGAGTTATCCAGGCTAATTCCAATGGTATCTCGACGTCGCCAAAGTGCTGATTTGTGCCGTTACCTTGGGTTGTCAGAGAAGATGCCTGGTGTGTATTTGTTCTTTACTTCCTTTATAGTGTTTGACAAATATCAAAACCTCAAATAAAGAATCTTAGATTTTGAACAAAAATCTTATACAGCTAAAGGAAAATGTATTTAAGTTGACTTTTATTTTTTATTCTATATACTACGATGTCATCTTATTATCTCATCTTTACAGATCTTTTTCATTGAATATAAATTTGGATTTATACTATGAGAAAGAGTGTTCCCTTATGTTTGTCTTTCTTTGGTGACAATAAACGGGGCATCTTGCTCAAGTACTCTGTGCCTTGCAAAATCGTCCATTAGTAATAGGATTTTTCCAGGGCCTATGAACTTTTCAATAATTGATTAATTGTATTTGACTGCTCTTCGTGAAATGAGCATGCTGGATGCTTCATGCTAAATTATTGAAAGGAAAAAAAAATAAAGTAAACATGAATTTTAATAAGTAATGACTCTTATGCTGTCAAGAAAGTGATTGAAGGTTATTAAATAAGCTGCATTATTGTATCTTAGAATGTTCAAAGAAAATTAATGAATAATAATGTCAATGTTATATAAATTATCTTGAAAGAATTAAGAAAATCTCTAAAATTTATCACATTGCAAAGTAAGCAGTGGTGGACGTTGACAAGAGCAGACCTGCACCTTAGTTTCGAAGCATAATCTCCAAAATGACTTTTTACATGCATACACAAATGACTTTAACATCTGTATTAATCCAAAGAGTGAAGTAACTGAGCTCTTGCATCTGTTTATTTTAATGATTAATTTAGCTTGTTCATGTGCAGGTGTCATCGAAGTTTTGGTGAATAGCGGGCGGCAAATTGATGCTGTTAACTTGGCTTTTGCATTTGATCTTACAGAACAATTTTCACCCATTGCTTTACTGAAGTCTTACTTGAAGGATGCTAGGAAAACTTCTTCTCCTGTCAAAAGTGTTAACTCATCTCCCACTGCACAGGTAAGTTATTGAGCATCTGTTTTATTGAGTAATTATTCCCTCTGTTGTCTCTTGTAATAATTTGAACTGGTGTTCTGAAATGTATTTGAGTTCTTCCCACTTTTATGCCCACTTTCTATTGAAGTTGTCTATAATTTTATAGTTCTCGTGAAACTTTGAGCTTGTTATACAAAGGAATGATTGTATTGAAAATGATTTTAGATTGTTGTCAAAACATATTGCAGAATGAAAAAATTCGTCTAGTTGAGGCGCAATATTAAGAGTTCTTTCCCAATTTTACTATGCTTCTATGTTTGTTTACTTATTTGATTTGATTAGGAATTTGGATTAGGTTATTCATTGAATTGAGGTGCAATTTTCTAAGGTCTTACTGGATTAATTTCATGCATAAATGGCTACAACATGTTACAAAATATGTTCTGGAAAATAAGATAAAAGAGGGGGCAATCCAGTGCTGGGTTACACAGACCAAACCCAGCAAGCAGAGAAAAGGAGATTTGAACTCATCACCTCTCTAGGTCACAGAGCAGTAATGCCACTGCTGCACTGCTCGGAGGCTCACGCTCACCCTTATAAATAAGCTCAGAAAATAGAAATAAGTTACATTTGAAATTTCGCAACAGGATTTTGTTAGTCTCTCATTAGGTCCTTATGTGTATGCTTGAAGATGCCTGGTGTCGATGTTTGATTTTAAACCTGTTTGTGTGAATGTATATGTTATGTCCCTTCCGTGACATTCCTAATTACTTGGCACTGTCTCAGATTGATGTTAATGAACGAGAGCTGATTGCACTTAAGGCTGTAATTAAGTGCATTGAAGATCATAAACTCGATGAGCAGTATCCTCTGGATCCTCTCCAGAAACGAGTGAGCCAACTGGAAAAGGCGAAGGCTGACAAGAAAAGGGTAACTGAAGCAACAAAACCTCAACCCAAGAGACCCCGTGCTAACAGTGCTGGATATGGTCCACGTGTCACTAACTTTCCATCTGACAAAACTTGCTATGCTAGAGTTGCTGACAGGTATCCTCAATATGTGTATGACCGATCTTACATGTACCCTGGACCAACTGACAGTCACTGCCCCCCTCTCATGGCTTCTGCAACTTATAACTTCTCTCCTAATCCTGCCAACTACTTTGGGAACGCTTATCAGTACCAACCTACATATCTCCACTAGTTAGCATGCACCAAACATGGTGAGCAGATGACCAAGACCCCCTTTGTTTAATATGTAGTCTTAAGTCTTAACCCTTAAGCTGTTGTATGTTGCACTTTATCTATGTAGTTTTAAGAATCTCTGAAACAGATCAAATCTCATCTTCAAATTTTAACTTGTGTACTAGAACATATTCTGATCCTCTAATGTATGCACCCTTTTACCTTTCTACTATATTTTCTTCTTTCTTAGATCTCTCTCTCTTTCTCATTTCTCACTGCTTCTTGGGAACTACACTTTATGACTGAATTCATGTTTTATAGTGTAGGAGTAAACCAAAAAAATAGATGATGTTATAAAACTAAAACATTTATTCCATCCGTTAACATGTCTTTTATTGAAAATAAAACAGTATAAAAAAGTAGTACATTGTAGAGTTTTTTAGTTAATTTCTACAGCCACCTCTTGGACATTTCTCTATTGTTTTGAAACTACAAACTCCAAGTTTTTGTACCAAGTATTCAAATTTGACTTAATGTCAATAGATTGATTCTTTGTTTTGTAATATAAAAGTAACATCCTAAGTGTTTTGAATGTATCTAATAACTCCTTTGGTAGCTTGAAAATATACTTCACTTGCGGAATGCATACACCATTGGCTTTTCAAGTAACTAAAAACTTCATAGTCTTTTACTACTGCCCCAGATATATCTAAAGCTTCAAAATGAATAATCATAATAAAATTGACGTAGCAAATTAGGAATTCAACATCCAAGTAATCTTATAAAGTTAAACCTCTAAATAAAGGTAAACAAAAAAAAAAGTTTGTTTATCTTATTTCAGTTAACAAGTTCAAATGATAACAACAATTCACCCAATTTCTTTAACAAAGGCATTTGTTTTTCCAGTGAAATTTTTTTATCACTACTAAAATAACTTGCTAAAGGATAAATAAAGTCTTTGATTGGGATGTACCGAAAAGTCAAACATAAAAGTAACAGGTAAATTGATAAGAAGTACATGGAAAAGTTTTGAACCAACTAAACAATAAACAATATCTAATGAAGCAGAAATGTATATACGTCTGGATGAGTTAAAGGAGAAATGTATATTTAAGATGTCATCAATTTCGATTTCTAAATGATATAAAACTATTAGCTAGATGTATAAAAACACTTCACTCATTTATTTTCTCTTTATTTTTATTTTTTAGAAAAGAATATTTAATGCCATGAAAAATCATAAATTCAATATGATGGATACAATTTAAGTTTATAGTATTACTAAAAATACATATTTAATTTATTTTATTATTAGTTTATTTTATAAAATCAATTTTCTTCTTGTAGGCTTTTTTTATTCAAAGTTAGGCTAAGCTAGTAATGTACTATTCTTTAATTAACTTTGTCAATTTGAGTTAGTGATATAAAATAAGAAACTTGATTTTCTTTTTTAATTTATAATAGATCAAGTCAAAACTTGTTGCTTACCAACAATGTTCATAGGAGACCACACATAGATGTATATAGCAGAACCAAGTGATCATTTTAGTGATTGCATTAATGTGATTTATAATAAAAAAATTAATTTTTTCTTTTATAATAATTGCTTTAAAAGTAACTGGTTATTCTTAATTGACTTAAATACAATTTTACTATCAACCTACAATTTTGGTTTCTTTTTTAAAAAGAAACATGTGGGTCCCTTTTTTTTAAAAAAAAAATACAAATTTGGCCCATTCTTCAATTTCATCTACTTATTTTTTCAACTTCTTACACTTTAATTAATTAAATGCTCTTTTATGGTACTTTAAATGAACATGTTAGCTCTGGGCCTAATTAAACCAAAATAAAAAATAAAACATTCAAAAATTAAAGATTGAATTAAAATTGAGACACTTAAAAATAGGAAGACCAAAATTAAAAATGGAGTAAAATAAGGAGGCCAAAATTATTTTTAAGTATTTTAATTAATTGATAATATAAAAAAAATTACACTATCTTTTTATAACAATTAAACTAACTTTTTAGTTATAACAAAAATTCTGATTGGAAAATTAATAATAAATATTTTTATTAAAATGATGTTAAAGGTGTTTTCAAACATTGTGATGAAAATACACTTCCTACATCCCAATATTACCACTTTTTTTTATATCTGATTTAAAAATTCACATTTCCCAATATTCATTTTGAATAGATTCCTTAGTGTTGAAGTATTAATTGAGTATTATGACCTAATGTGAAATAGTTAATAATTGTTGCAGACATTCTTGAAACTTAGACAGTGTAAAACAGAACAAACGCGTGACCGTAACAGCTCCCAAGAAGAATATCTGTTTCTTATCTTTGTCCAAGACTCCGTCCCATTCACTCCACACTCACACTCACACTCACACTCATCCGTTACGGATAACGCTAAATCCAAAACGGAACTCTCAAAACATACAATTTCGCAGTAAATACAACAATTAAAATACCTAAAATTATATTTACTTTTTATATTTTATATTTTAAATTTGCTTTTTTAAACTTCATGCTAGGTTTTATAAACACTAGTGTACTTATATATATATATATATATATATATATATATATATATATATATATATATATATATATTCTAATATAGATATTAGATAGAGTTCTCGTTCACCTTGGTGATAAAGACTCAGAAAACGATTGCAAAGCCTTTATTCGGTCAGTCGGTTATTTACTCCTTTATTCTCTTGGTCTGGTGTCTTCCTCCTTCAGTTCTCGTTTCCAGTCGTTCGGTCTCAAATGGTACCTGCAAAAGACACTCTGATGCTTATGCTAGCAAGGTGTTCGATGCTTGGTTGTCGAAACAGTAGATGATGACATACTTGGTTCTTGAGGTTTGTACTATTTATATTACCTTGATGGACTTTTCTTAGTGGTCAGATTAGGAGTTTGGATCGTGCTAAGTAATCCTCAATTAGTGGTTAACTTTGTTGACTGTACATAGCTGGCGACGCGTCGGTCGGTCAACACAGGATATTTTCCGCCTCGAACAACATAAGACCGTTCAACAACCGCGGGTACAGATACTATTTATTATAGGCTTAAATAATTGTTAAAAAGATTATTTTTCTTAATAATTTTGTATACATAATCACAGAAAAATTATAAAAAAATCCCTACAATCAAATAAATATTTTGTATTTTTATTTTATTTTTTATATAACAATATATATTTATAATATTAATAATGAGGTCTATGAATTGACCTATTTTATTAAAATAACATTATCTATTTAATTTATAATCTAATTTATATCATGTTTATCAAATTTATAATATATTATCTAATTTATTAAAATTTTCTATTAATATAATTAATTTGTCTTATCAATCAAATTTTTGAAAAGATAACATGATTCATTCATTCCGACCGGTATCGTTAGTTTTTTTTTCTAATTTTAGACAATAAAAACTAAAAAATATATGCAGATAAATTAAAAAGATTAAAATGTATTAAATACAGAGAATAAAAAGTTAATTTTGTGTAACTGTAAAAATATTAAATGAATATTGTCATATATAAATTTTGTAATTTAATTTAAAAAATTTTGTAAGAAAAAAAAAAACAGCAGAAGAATAGTGAAGAGTGTCAGAGAGACACTCTATTAATTAAACAAACACTACCACCACATATTCTTTTCTTCGTCTTCTTCCTCTTACTTCTCTCTCTCCTAGGGTTTGTGAAAATGGATTGAGAATCTCTCTTTTTCTCTCTCTAGTTTTTTTTTCTTTCACGTCAATTAGGTAACTCTTCTTTTCTCTCTCTTTCTATATATATATATACGTATATATTTTCGTGATTTTGTTTTCTTGCTGTCGGTTTAGATCGGCTTTGTCTGCTTATGCGGAGCAAGAATCCGCTTACTACGTTCGTCGATTGAGAGATTTTCGGGGCATTGTGCTCGATATCTGCTATTGTAACTGCACTGTGGTGAATTGTGATGATTTTTTGTTATATGCTCAGCTGAATTTGTGATTTATTCTGTGACTTTTATTAAATTTTTAGTGTTGTCTTTTGATATGTTTTGTTAATTTTGTTTATGTGTTGTCTTTTGATGGTTGAAATTGCCTTGACTTAACTGATGAGTATAAATGTTGTGCTGATTTGCCTCTGTTTCTATTTTAGGGTTTTTGTTGGCGTGATTCTGAAGGTTTGGATCTGGACAACTTCTTTGGTAAGTGTTTTTACATTTATTTTTTAGCGTTGTTTTTGAAGTCTGAAGGTGGTTTTAGTAACTAAATAAGCTGACCGACAAATTATAGAGAAATAGACAGGTGAGGATTCTGTGGAGGGTTAAATTTGGTGGCAAAAATAGTGAACTGGATTGAACTCGGATTTTGTTTTGAAATTTTAGCTGGAGCTTTTTTCAGATGTAATAAGGCTAGCTTCGCCCTTTGTACTTAAATGAGTTGTCTGTGTAGGAAGATGTGCTAGATTATTTTTTCTTTTGCACTTGTAGTATTGACTTTAGCTGTAGATTAATGCTATTATTGTTTAAGGAACTGGATGCTCTGGCGTTCAAATTATACTTCGCTGAGTATAGTTAATGCTTAATAGTGGACAATCTTCTAATAAGCTTTCTTGGTTTATTTCGAGTAAATATGAAATTGTTGAATGGGAATTGCACCACTATTAAATTATTTCTTAACTCCGGAGAATCGTGATCCTAATGTGTAAATGTCATAGCAAATTGGAGCATACTTTTACTGAATGCTGATCATTTTTGTGTTCATACAAATAATTTTTATTTCTAAATCTGTAAGCAAACTTCACTATATGAACATAGTATATATTTTGTGTGAATATCTATAATGTGTCATTAATACTCTGTTGCAGAAATAGTTGGTTGTTTGCAATAAAATGTGCAGTTTCAGTGTTTAACTGGAAAATCTTAAAATCTGGTCATGATCTAAATCTTGCTATAATAACCAATTATTTCTTCATAATAAGCTGAATTAAGCACACATTTTATCGAGGAGGGAGTTTTGGAGGAGCACATGTTATTAAATGCCAGTCTTCATTACAAAATTTGTTAGCTACTTAGTTCTGAAATGTATAAGTTAGAAACTTCAAACTTACACCCTAAAATATATACTTCATAGTTTTGTGTTCAAAACATTGTTATCAAATACTCACGTCTGTCAAAATCCTATTTTAGGTAATTGATTATGCATTATAATATCCCTAAAACCCACAAGTCATAGTAGCTTTTTCTCTTAACCTTCATCATTACAATGATTTTCTCAATGGAAACTTTTATCTGTTTTTTACTGTTTTTTTTCTTTCATCTGGATAGTACAAATATTGTTTTTCTCATATGGTGCATGTATGACTATTCTCATATCAAGATGATGAGTATTTTCATTGATGGTATATGTTTGGTTCATACTACTGCACATGGTTTGTGTGTACATAATTCTAAATTTGGTTTTTGTTTCATTATTTTATTCAGCTTCTTCGCTATGGAAGACTCAGATTCCGTTGCTACACTGATAGATTCTACAACTTCTAAGATACAGCAGCTGCAGAAGGCATTTGCTGAACTTGAAAGTTATCGGGCTGTTACTCTTAACATGAAATGGAAAGAACTAGAGGAACATTTCCATGGTCTTGAGAAATCCTTGAAGAGACGCTTTCATGAATTGGAAGACCAGGAGAAAGAGTTTGAAAACAAGACAATGAAAGCTCGTGAGCTGTTGGAGAAGCGGGAAGCAGCTGTTTTTGCCAAGGAGCAAGATTCGTTCCAGAGGATTCAAGAGAAAAGAGATGCTGCTGTATTTGCCATTGTAAATGCTCGAGAAAAGCACAGGAAGATTTCATCATGTGAATTGGCTACTGTCACAAATGGTGATAAAGGAGGGATACTAGTTGTGGAGGAGAAACCTGTGGATACTGTGTCCACTGCAGCAGAAGGTAATGTGGAAGATGTAAAACTTCCTGAAAACAGAAATGTGGAGTTGATATCTTATCCAGAGTTGGTGAAATTATGCAAGGAGATGGATGCAGCTGGAATTCACAAATTCATATCTGATAACCGTAAGAACCTGGCAGCTGTAAGGGATGAAATACCAAATGCATTAAGAGCTGCTCCTAATGCTGCCCGTTTAGTTTTAGATTCTCTGGAAGGATTTTACTGTACAGAAGTGTCAAATCAGGATGTAAAGAAGGATGCTAACTTATTGGGTCTTCGCCGAAGTTGTATCATGCTGATGGAATGTCTCTGTGATTTCCTGAGCAACTCAGATTGTGTTTCTAATGTAACTTCAGAAGATATCAGAGACAGGGCAAAGGCAGTTGCTGAAGAATGGAAACCCAGATTGGATGCTCTTGACATGGATGCTAGCAATGGAAATTCCTTGGAGGCTCATGCATTTTTACAACTTGTTGCTAGTTTTGGTATTGCCTCTGATTTTGATGAGGAGGAGTTATCCAGATTGATTCCAATGGTATCTCGTCGCCGCCAAACTGCTGATTTATGTCGCTTCCTTGGGCTGTCAGAAAAGATGTCTGGTGTGTATTTGATCTTTATTGTGTTTGACGTGAATTAAAACTTTATAAAAGCTATATAAAATTCTGAATATTAAGCTATATTTATGCAAGGAATAAGTTTTAATTATTCTGTTTATTCTATGGAAAACTTTTCTTTGATTGCACTGCGTGTTATTTCTCTTATTTTTTTTTTTCAATTACAAAATGTTGTTTCCTTAATTTTCATTGTGGTTAATATGTTTTTTTAGAAGTATTCAGTGCCTGCCAAAACTAATTATATCAGTAGCAGAATTTTTGAAGGTCCTGTGTTTTATGTATAATATTTTTGGTTGTATTTTGCCAGTCTTCTTGGATGTCCCTACTTGCTTGTTCTTGTTAAATTATTGAAAGGAAAAGCTAAGGGAAACATGAATTAGGACAATTGAATGGTGTGTATTAGTATGCTAGGACGTCCACTTAAAACTGAGGATGCAAGTTATCTAATGTGATATAAAATATGCGGTGAGAGTTTTTAGATCCTAACATATTAGAATGTGGTGTGCTAAACCTTTTAATGAGATGAGAACCCTATACCTTTGTTTCTTGGAAGCATTTCAAATTTTTAACATGCAATCTTATGCATGAATCTGATATTTTTATCAATTACTGAGTCACGGAACAGAACTTTTGCATCCATTTGTTTTTTGTGTTTCATTTTACCTTTTGGATTTGCAGGTGTAATTGAGGTTTTGGTGAACAGTGGGCGGCAAATTGATGCTGTTAACTTGGCTTTTGCATTTGATCTTACTGAACAATTTTCTCCCGTTTCTTTACTGAAATCTTACTTGAAAGATGCAAGAAAAACTTCTTCTCCTGTTAAAAGTGTTAACTCATCTCCCACAGCACAGGTGTGTTGTTGACTTGTGTTTCTGCTATATTAAGTAATTATTCCATCCATTGTCTTCTTTTCACTGTTTGAGCTAGTTATCTGAAATACTTCCTAGCTTTTGTGTTTTCCCTAATATTGTTTTTGCTTAGGGTCATAATCGCATGCAATGCAACTTGTGCCATTTTGCTAGAACAAGACAGCATATAAAAGTTGTGCCTCTTATCATATAAAACGCTAGAAGAGTTTCTGATAGGACACTTGTTTAAGCTGAATATGGGAGTTAGAGAAGGGCTACTGATGTGGCAGTTAGTTTGAATATGAGTGATTATTTGGAGAGGGGGAAGGAGTGTGGTCATCAGGATTCAGGAGTCTTTTCTATGAGATAGTTGAGGGGTTGTGCCAAAAGGGACTCATTTGTTCTCTGAAGAGATTAGGTCTAGGATTACTGGGATCATCCTTTATAATGGATTTTGTTACCAATAATTATGTTTTGTGTTTCTATTCAATCTGGTTCCTATCAGTTTCTTAGCAGATAGAAACACTACTCTTCAAAATTTTATGAGGCCTGTTGGTAAAACTGATGAGCTGGAAGGCCTTTATACTCCATTCATGGTTGTTTAAGGAAAAAAATTTAGACAACAAGGACTCTTCTATGAGAAATGAATTTTTTGCTCAAATCTATATAGCAGCAACAAATATGTTTAGGTTAAAAAAAGCAATTTGGTGCCAATGCCTCGTGAAAGTCTAAATTTAATACAAAAATAACTTGATTTTAGAGCTTGCTGTCTTAGATGTTTAGGACCTAAAGGATATGCTTGTCGTGAAAGCTCTTGAAGTTATTGATTCTCCGAGAGCTTTTGGTTTGTTATTTGACTTATGGTTGGTCAGTGATTTAGTTTAAGTGTATTCCTGATCCTTATTCTTCCTTTAAATCTAAACTCTTTTATCTTGTCTAATTGAATTTCAATGATTTTTTTAAAAAAATTGTCAATAATTAAAATTAACTTTATATCACAATTTATATTTCTGCATTGTAAAAATCCAAAATAATTTATATATTGAGATATATTTTTTTATGATGATTTTGATTTTATATAATTTATGTATAAAAAACATTTTTATATTATGAATTGTATTATAAAAGAAGTATTTATTTTGTGCAATGCCTAGTTTGAAATGCTAGTTTTTGCTTATTAGCCAACGTGGCTAAAATATACAACAAGCCGTCCAATATATTTGAATATTTAGTAAGAGAATCTTTACAATTAGCGGCAGTGCATCGAAGTGGTGGTGTTGTTGTAGTCCCCAAAGAAATACGTAAGATTTGGCACCAGTAATTTGAATAGTGTAATCCACAGTTGGGAATAATTTAAGTGGATAGGCAATTTGTTCGGTGCTTGGCTTGGCCGAAGAAGATAAACGTCAGTTTACATAGATAACAACATTCTCTTTCTTTAACTTCACAATAGCATATCATGAATCTCCCAATAATGCCCATGCTAGTGGCTTATATAGTCTCTTGGCTGAAGTACGGGATGGCTGGGGATGGTGACGCCTGATGGGATCAGATGGATAAAATTCTAGTTGTTGTTTGTTTACAGGAGTCAGGTTCTGTCAAGCTAAGTCATGATACATGGGCTTGTCATCCTGTTCCTCATGTAGATGTAATGGCTGTAAGAGATTTTACTTTATTACTCCTGTTCAAATATATGAAGCGTAGCATTCGGGTATTGAAATAATGAGCGGAAAAAAGCTGCTTGATTCCGAAAATTAAAGGGATTCAAATACAAGTAATCAAGAAAACAGATGGAAAACATTCACTGCTTCTTTTGGGTACCTAATGGTTCTGTCTAACTGCATCTATACATGGCACAAGTATATCTTGCATACTTCTGATGGAATGCATCTTTGTTTGGTTCTTAAGTGGCTATTTGCGGTAATACACTGTTTTTACTTTATTTTTAATATTTCCTACCGACTTTTGTCTCAGATTGAGGTTAATGAACGAGAGCTGGTTGCTCTTAAGGCTGTAATAAAGTGCATTGAAGAACATAAACTTGATGAGAAGTATCCTCTGGATCCTCTGCAGAAACGATTGGTACAGCTAGAGAAGGCGAAAGCTGACAAGAAGAGAGAAACTGAAGCAACAAAACCTCAACCCAAGAGACCCCGTGCAAATGGTGCGGGATACGGTCCACGTGTCACTAACATCCCCTTTGATAAAACTTCCTATGCTAGAGTTGCTGACAGGTATCCACAGTATGTATATGACCGACCACCGTACATGTACCCTGCACCAAATGATAATCATTGCCCCCCTCTCATGAGCACTGCAACCTATAACATCTCTCCCAACCTTGGCAACTACTTTGGAAATGGGTATCAGTACCAAGCCACTTATCTCCACTAAGAACGGGTTAATTATGATCCTTTTGTTTAATATCTAGTCTTAACCTTTAATTAAGCTGTTGTATTGTTGCACTTCCTCAAAAGTAGAGGTAAAATGTCATGCTAAAATTTAACTTTTGTACCACAACATATTCTGATCCTCTAATGTATGAACTCTGTTCTCGTTTTGTACACTCTTGCTTTGATGCCTTTCTACTATAGCTTTCTTGGCTTCGATCTCTGGTTGTTTGTTCTTTGTTTTAAATTTAGTAAGAGAAATGCTTAGTTACACTTTTTCTATTGTAAGGTTAAAATTGATTAAAAACCACCAATTTTGGAGGTTTCTCATTTCATGATTTTCTATTATAATTTTGGTAGATTTATTTTTGAAAGAGAGTTACTGGTAGTAGTATGTGCTGTCGAGCAACTGTTTCTAAACAATTTTTTGGTCCTTCAGTATATTGATTACAATGTCAGTTCTTTTGGAAGAACGGAAAACAGAACTGTAACATCCCTAATTTCTACTCTTTTTTATATATATATATATATATATAATAAAATAAAAGTAAAATAGGTAATATTTAATTAACATATACATACATCCATCTCATAAATGTATCTCAAAAGAAACATCTCTCTTTGCAAGGATTTTAATATATACATCCAAAGTTTACAAAACCAAACAAAGCATTCAAATTAAAATTATCCCTTTCTCCAACTGCTCACTGAGGAGCTTTATTACCTGCAATCTCATCTGCTCCCGTATAAATTAACACGATTATCATAGATTAAAGAAAAACAAACACACAACAAAACACAGGGTAAGCTAGCTATTTTTAAAACTTCAAATATGAAACTTTATATCCACATAAACCATCAATATTCACACATTTCACAATTTCATCAAGTGTCTATTCAATAATTTCAATATTCATATTTCTCATGTCAGACTTCTACTGACTCATAACACATAGACACTTGACTTTACTTCCGGAAGACTCGTGCGTTGACTCAGACTCAGAGATCTGCACCTGTCATACTACTCGCTGTGAAATCCACATAGCTATGCGCATAAATAATCACAATATCATCTCTCTCCTAGTATGACAGGGTTAATTCATATAAAAGGTCAAGTTAGTTATCTTTCAAACAACTTACCCATTCATATGAACCTCCTTGAATAACTTCATTGATATGATTCCATTATATCAGGAGAGTCAGGATATCTCCTTCTAAACGAATCCCTAGTCAATGCACATTCTAAACAATCTTAACACGGTATTTTCTTTCCTGAAAATACTATGCTTCGATCACACTTTCACATCATTCCATATATCATACAATACATCAATGAACCATTCAATCATATCATATTTTAAACCTTTTCTAAACAATCCAAACATATCTCAAATAAATTCCAATCTACACAAAACAAGGAAACGTGTAAAAATGAAACTGGTGACCACGTCACCTCCACCTTCTAAATCTTCTAGCTTAAGGTTTTGTTGGAAATTTAAATCTAGCTTCCCTTACCTGGACTTGAGCAGATGCTCACAGCAAGATCCAAACCCACCAAAAACTTAGGGATATCTTAACTCGATCTAAGATTTTGATCGGCCAAACTTGTAGAGTTCTCTGCCAGGAGTCCAATGGCATTCGCCGATCGTCAAACTGGTACGTGAGGGTGGTCCGAATCGTAGAGAGAAGGAGAGGAAAGGAAAAAGGGGAACAAAATAAACTTACTCCCTCGAGATTATGATCGAACAGTCCTGTATATCTTCGCTGCCATCACCCACTCTGAGAGAAATCTCTCGTGCAGATTTCCTCTACTTGAGTGCAAAGTTTGATAGGATGGTCACGTGGGCGTTTCTGCGTGCACTCAAACTCTGGGGCCACCTGCCCTACCTAATCTCTGCCGCCAACTGCTTTGGGCACCCTCACAGTCTACGTGTCACGCATGCATAACGCTCTCGCTGGGAGCCTGGGTCCCAGCTTAACTGCGTGTAACAGGACCCCCCGATGACCAGGCACCGATGACTGATCGCGCTCTGAGTGCACCGATGACTGATCGCGCTTCGTCACTTGTCGCGCTCTGCTTCTAAGCGTTCAACTGGGCACTGATATGGGGGTGGTGGTCACTCGATAACCGATCACCGATCACCGCTCTGAGTAATTTGCTCCCTGATTCCCCTGCTACCTTATTCCGCGTGTCACCTTGTGAATGGTCCCCGTGGTCATCTGCTGCTGACGTCATCGACTACCGATGACCGACTGGATCACAAGCCCCCCAGTCTCGAGCTGTGAACTTGTTCTCAGCGAAGAGACTAAGCGGTTGATGGCAAGCTCATTCCTCCTCCTGGAGCTTCTCCCCTTGCTACTTCTTCTTCTGTGTAATTTCTTTTTCTGCCACATAACTTGCATAAACCTTTTAGCTCTAAAGGCTCACTGTATTGACTTCAATATGGATGAAATCTATGCTTCAGCTGCTTGTCTCTCTCCATCTTTAACTCTCTGCACGGGACTAACTGTTAACTGGCTTAGGCTTTAGCGCGATCTCATTGCACCCTTCAAACTTGGTTTGTGACTTGATCGCGACTAATTGTAACCTTAGCATTGTCTTTAACAACTTTATGCATAGCTTCATGCTGGATGACTGATGTGTCTCTCATCCTGGCGATGATCGATGTGTCTCTCATCCTGGCGATCTCTCATCGCCCTTGTGTGTGACGAAGACACATCGCCTCGCTTTGGTGACCGATGTCACATCATCACACCCTGCTGAGGGCTCATCGACCCACTACTCCAAGTCTGTGGTATCACTCCCACATGGCTCGGTGACGTCGGCAGTTTCTCCTGCCTGAGGACTGGTCGGTCCAAACCCCTCATGTGTCAATGCATGCTCACTAAGGATAAATCTCCTATGCCACAGCATAGTGTTTCGCATTTATCCCGTATGCATGACGTATCTAGGGTTCAAATCACGCCTTGACACGCGTGATTCCTGGGACCCACTATGGGTCCATCAGACCGACCTCTACCATGCTGACCTCAGACCTTTTGGACGACGTCCGAGGTCTGGCCACTATGAATTTTCTATTATATGTCTTTTTTATTTTTAATAATAAAATTATTCAGGAGTCCTTTAAAATATACTACTTCTACTCTAAATTAATTTTCTAGATCCTTACAGATTCAGTGTGGATGACAATTTTAATTCATGTATCTTTATCATTGCATACTTGTATCTAATTTTATTTATTTCGGTTCTCTTAACTCTTCAAAATTTTAACTAGACACTGCTTACATAAGTTTAAACAAAATTTGTATTATTGTTAAATTAAAATTTTAATAACATATATCAATATTTATTAATAAATAATAAATTTATATGTTGAATAAACAAATAACTGATATTTTAGGTTGGTTCCATTTTATTTTTAAATTAGTTTTTTTTACCGATTTTTGAACTGGCTTTACGAGTTTTATACCGATTTTGTTCGTGATCTCATATTTTAATTATAAAATATATCATATTATGCGGATATGGATAATGTTAATTATAATAAAATTATCAGCGACATTTATCCACGAAATTGTGGACTAATTACTTGTACCAATTTTTATGGGTAACATAATCATTACGAATTTTTTCTATGAATATTCATTGATTAAGAATCTTATTGTGTTTGCTAGAATTTGTGTTTCTATGAGCGATGTTTATTTTGTCCATTTATGTAAAATTTGGTGTTTAAAATGTATGGATATTTCAATTTCACTCTAAATTTAAATAAATAGAAATAGAAACCTTGAAATTAATTTTCATTATTTATAATATATATTTTCATCTCTTGTATATTTCTATATTGTATTGTTAAAATTCAAATTAATCCTTATATATATTAAAACACAATGTAGTTCACATATATAAAAACTTAAATAGCATTTTAGTGATAATATGTAACAAGCTATCTGAAAAAAAAAAGTGAAAAAACGAAAATTATTTTTAGGAATTTACTTATTTATTTATTTATTTATTATTGTTTAAAAACTAACTTAAAAAAAATACACTTTTTAAGGACTTAAAACATCATTCAGGAGTAATTAAGCAATGACCAATGATGTTCAGATCTCTTTCTGATCTCACCCCCTTTTCTTTGATTTTTTTTTAATTCCACACTCCCCACACAAACCTTTCTCGTTCTCCATTATTTCTTTTTCAACAACTTTTCATTTCTTTATTTTTTTTTCACCATGTATATCTACAGTTAGATATTAGCATATCCTATATCTACCATATTTTTCATCAGCAAATATAAAAAAAAATATATTTGTTATGTATTATATGAAAACATCATACGAACTTATACTAAAATACGATGTAATTTTAGGTATTAGTAACTATACTTTCAATTCTCCACATTTCCAACTCCAAAAGAGCTAAAGTCTAAAAATTCTGAATATTTTATTAAAAATCGCACATAAATATAAAAATATTTTACTAAAAGAGAGCGTATAGAAGAACATATATGTATTTACCATCTTTACTTCTCAAAACTTTTTTCTTTCATTAGTTGTACTATTAAACTTTGTAAATGTTGAGATACTATTTTATTAGTACCTCTGTTTATTTTGTTTTTACTGATATATTTTTTATATTAGTTTTTTTTTCTGTTTAACAAAACTTATTTATATGGGTTTCCCCTTTTTGTAAAAGAGATATAATAATAATAGTACCTCTTGTTTCTTCTTTTCTTTGCTTTGATGTGCACACATTGAGTCTTTCTCCTTCTGCTGCTATGGCTTCAATCAACTGTAGCCACACAGAAAGTTACCATATTCAATAGTAAAAGAAACTTCTCACACAAAAATAACTCTTTCCACCAACGAAAACTCCATTGCCATACATCTGTCATCCAAACTCCCATCTTGCCCAAAACTTATGATTATTGTTCTGAAACTGAATAAAACCTACTATATGTTATATGTTGCTCCCATTGTATTGTCCCCTTTCTATTTACCAGTCTAGAATTTTTGTGTTTTTTCCCATTTCCTATCCCTATGTGCACCATGTTAACAAACCATCCATTTTGACTTTTTGCATCACAAACCTTCTTTATATCCTTCCATCATAATGAGTTTCTCTTTGTTTTCCTCCACTAATATAAGATGCCTTCAATCATCATATTTCAAAGATAGAATATTTGTCCATGACACTAATGCAAAAAAATTCTTAGACAATGATTTTTAATGCTCTTAGACAAATAGTAGTCTATTATCACGTAGTCTATATTTTTGACTTATAAACAATGATTTAAAATTTATCAAAGTCTATAAAACACATTTAGACGATGATTATTTTGATAATTGTTGACTATAGATTACAACAAATAAGGTCAAAGTATATCAGAAAAGGGTATAAGTGGCGATTGATAGATAAAATCGTCATTTATTGTGTCTTACAGACTGCGATTTTTGATAATAACCATAGTCTATTATGAATTTTTTTTTTGTTCAAATTGTTTCATACTTTTCCCCCCTCTTGAAACTAGTTACATACACATTCTTTCAAACAATGAAATTATATATATATATATATATATATATATATTAATAAATCAATTACAAACACTAATAAATATTTTTATCTATCTAATTCCTCTACATTAGAAGCACAGTATGTTACTTACATTTATATATTATTCATTAGTTATCCTAGGCTTATAGAAATTAATAAAGTATGTGGTCTAAACATTTTTCACATATTCATGAATTATTTTCGGTCTGAAAATGTCATTTTCACTTTCCTTAAAGTGCTTCACCCCTCCCATTTAGGTAACACGAATTTTCTCAACTAACCTTGATGAATCTTCCTGATGTCTTCTTCCCACCTCATAAATTTTTGTTTAAATTTTCGTCAATTTCTTTTGAATATTATTAAGTAATTAACATGTAAAATATTATGATAATAACAAAAAATAACTATTAAATAGATCCTAGTTGCAAAAGATGACTTTTTGAACAATAGGTTCACATCTCCCTTTTGTTGGACTTGAAGAGGAGACTCAAGTCTCAATAAAGATGTTTTGATGATAATTGAAGAAAGAAGATGGAAGATGTGTTATATGTTTTGCTTTCATTAAGTTTTGTTTGAGTCTTTTACACAAAGTATGCATAAGGTATTTTAATCCAACACAGCCTATATTAAAAACAATTAAAAGAAAAATGTATTTATAGAGTCAAATTATGAGTAAAAGTTTTTTTTTAACTTTATTAATGGATTAAGATTTTAAATAATTAATTAAACTATTTGAGAGGTTTATAATAGTATAATCAATTTTTATAGATAATCATTTTTATTAATTGATTAAACTAGAGAATAATTTAGGGGTTTCAGAGTTTTGAGAGATAATAGATTACTATTTTTTACATTCGATTAAATGTGTTTTGTATATTAATTGAAAAGTGATTTTAATTGATTAACCCATGTCATAATTAATTAAAAAAATTATTATAAATCTTTTTCAAAATTATATTAGAATAATCAATTAACAACTTAAAATAATTCATTAAATCCATTAACATATATGTTTTAGATCAATGTTTTTAAAACACTATAATAGAGATTCAAATCTCAATCTTAATATGAACTTTTGCAATCATAAGAACAAATTGAATTGAGATTTTCTAAAGATGTTTTCATCCTTTCAAGTGTGATTACAAAGTTTACAAATCAAAGGCTGTATTGTGATAGAAATCCTTGTGATTGTTTCTATTGTGCCAAATCTTGATAAATTCTTTATGTATTTTTTTTTGTTGGAGTCTTCCAATGGTGTTTTGTTGTTGTTGTTGTAGTAAGAGTTGATAAGACATAGATTTTCTTGGGTGATATAGAGTTGATAAAGTTAAGATATTTTTGAAATTGTTCAATAGTTGATAGGTATATATCCTCTTTCATTAAGAGTTGATAGAGATTGATATCCTCTTAAAGATTAATATTGTCTTAAGGTGTTCAATAGTTGATTGTTGTATTTGAGTTTGTAATTGTAGGTTGCTTTTGTACAAAATTATTATTTTTTATAGTGAAACCAATTAACATATATTAAATTAAGAGTTATAAGTATAATTTTTTTCACTATTTGTACATTATTTATGACAAAAAGTTAAAAGTAGAAATTTGTTCAACTTTAAGTTCGAATTCAGGACCCTTTAATGAGACAAATTTATCACTCCCACTATACCACATTAAAATTACCATGATATTTATGTCAATAATAATATCTCATAAATTTATTCTTATGTGTGTAATAGAAAATTTACACATATATATTTATATAAGTGACGAAATATTATTAAATTTATGTTCTATTATCATAACTAGAAAATTATTAAATAAAAATTAAATTTACAGAAAAAAAATAATTAGTTGTTGTATTAACTAAATTAGATACCATTTTAGAAATTATATAAATTATTGGTATCTAAATTATTTTATATTATTGATAAATAATTTTTAAATTGACATATAATTAGCTATCAAGGTTTTAGTTACCAACTTTAGAATCTAAATAATTGATAGTTAAAATCTTGGTAGCTAATTAGATACCAGTTTAGAAACTATTTATTAATAATAAAAACTAGTTTAGATACCAAAATTTTTTTTAGTTTCTAAAATAGCATATAATTTAGTCAATATAACAACTTATTATTTTTTGTCTTTAAAATTTGTTTCTATTTAATAATTTCTAATAATGTATATTTGAGTTCATGATTTTCTATTTCACGAATATTTTTATTTTGTGATAATGAAATTAATAGTGATATATATAAACTTTGTCACTATTTAAAAATAAAATAAAATAAATAAATATTTATTTATTAAAAAATATAAATCTCATTTATTAACCTGTTGGCATATAACAACATAAACTATTAAATAAATTATATATCAAATTATATCTTTATATTTCTTTATTATATCAAATTATACATTTATCTTTTTTGTTACATCAAATTATATATTTATTATTTGTTAAAAATAACATACAATTATACATTAACTTTTAATTAATTAAATTAAATTAATAAATAATTTTATATTATATTAATTAATTTTTTAATACAAAATAAAATTTTATGCACATTTATTTGGCGTTCTTGAAAATGTGGTAGTTTTCTGTTTATGTGATATTTAAAGATGCTCATATAGAAACGTTTTAATATTGCAGTTGTCTGCGAAATCACCATAGCAAATACTGTGAAGAAACAAGGTGTAAATCCTTCTTTCAATTTTTTCAATTTTCTCACGGGTTAGGATTTTTACTATGAAATTTGGAATTTGAATCCATTTAGGGTTTAAGAGGCTTTAATCCATATTAGCACTGTTACCCAGAATCCTGTTGTATTCATCCACCTTTGGTCATGGTGGTAACCATTGAGAACACAAACTATGCAAGGTTCAAGCACAAAAATTGCAGTGACTATCTTAAATATGGTGACAACATTATAACAGTAGTAAATTTTCACTAAGATTTTGTACTTCTAAGAATCCTGCAGATATTTGATTGTTATCAACGAATCTCTTTCTTGGATCTGCAAGTGGTACCTGTGATGAGTTTCCATCCTTAAATCAGTAACAAAATAATAAATCATAAATGTAAACTTTATATGTAGACATAAAGATTTATATATTATGAGTTCCATAATTAAATATGATGATGATGAAGCCAATGAATTGAAAACGCAAAGCACATCGGGGTAGCTGGGTGTTAGATGACAGGGAATTAGTGCATTTAAGGATCATAATATCTCAACGCCCCCAACAAATAAAGCTATGCTTCCATCTCATTGTTTAATTTTGATTATGTGCTCAAATAACAAAATTTTAAAACATAATTCTTTTAAGAAATGGATCGTGTTAGATGTAAGTATTAATTTAGTCTAACAAACATAAGTTATGTGGTTCAACTTACATAATTGTTATTTATTGTGTGCCTCATTTGATAGATGGAAACACTTTATTCATGTTCTTTGTTTGACCGACACAAACTTTTAACATTTAATGGTACACATCAAACTTTTAAATTATTATTTTATGCTTATAGGTTATGGTCACTTCTTCATTCTTTAAAAAAGATCCCGTAATCTTTTGTCAACAAAATTCATTAAAGAACATGTTGACATCGCTTCATATAAACAACTTTAATGAAAAAAGGGATATAAATGTTGCAGGAGTTAACTAGTCACTACAAGAAAAAATAATTAAAAGAAAATAGTTTTAACGGATTTATTTTTACACTATCTAGGATTAAAACATCTATTAAGTTATTTATCCAAGGTTGTAGTTTTCCCTGCTAAACCATTCTTGGGAAACTTGTTCCTTGAGGTTTTTTTAAACCTCAGGAAAAGTCTTTTAGAACTCCTGTTAAATACCATGAGTTTAAGAACTTTCGTAAAATAACATGAGTTTCAAAACCTTTGTAAAATACCATGATTTTCAAAATCTCCGTAAAATAACTTGTCATTTGAAATAATCTTCAACCCCATTTTTCACTATCTCTACCGATCCTCCTGACAACACTAAAAAATACACTATCTTCTTCTTACTCCAATATTGTTTCTTCCATCACCTTACTCCCCCAACTTAGGTCACAAACCACTTTTACCTAGCTCAGTAACAACTTGTGTTTATCACTGCTTTATATATCCCAAATAATTGCATTATCTGTTAGATGTGGGTTTCAAAGCCATGTGTGTTTTGGTTAAAGATTGTAAGGAGAAATTAACTTTATTACTTCTCACTTTCATAGTGAATTAATTATTAGATGCATTTTAAAATAAAGGCCTTAATTTAAAATATTTCAAAATTATGAGAGTTAAATATTAACAATTATAACTAAAACTAAAATTGCACATTAAATATACGTATATCAAAAGCTAAAACAAAATAAGTTAGGTTTTTTGAAATATGAGTTTGTAACAAAAAAAACTATAGGAATTATATAAAGCAATTACCATCAATTATAAGAAATATGTAAATATTGTTAAAATACTTATTATCCAAGGTTATTTTGTTGAGTTTTTAAAATAAATTTTTGAAACTTTAGAAAATTTATTTGTAATGTAAAGTTACATTTTCAAAATTTTAGAGAATTTAGTTATAAAATATATTAAAATTATATAACTTTTAATTATTTATTTATAAATATATTTAATTATATATTATTTATTGAAGTTTGAAAAAATTGGAGTGTTTTATTGAGGTTCTATAATAAATCAAAGTTAAAAAACTTCTATTATTTTGTTGAGATTTTAAAATAAATATTTAAAATTTAACGAAAATTAGAAGAATTTTCATTATTTTACTGAGATTTTAGAATAATCTATGAAACTTAATGAAAATTAAAAAAAATTTGTTAATTAAATCCATTCCTAGAATTATATTAACCTCCATTAAATAACTTCCGTTAAAATCCTTTTTATTAGTACTGATTACTCTCAATTTTTGTCTGTTTAATATTTTGTTCATACACCCATAAAGAGCATTGACGTTCATCAAGTGAAAGACCATCGATGTCTTTGGATTCTTCTATAATACATACAAGGAAAAAGAACTTGAAAGTGTCACCCTTTACTCTTGTATATCCTTAATATTTTTTCTTCATTAAATTCTAAATATCATTAGATATTTCTTTATTGAGAATGATTTTCAAAACACATCAATCAATAACTAGAATCGATCAATACATTAAAATCTTTTAACTTTATTGCATCCAATTCTTTTGTTGTTCATTAGTGACCATTGCACACTAATTTTTTTTTTTCCATAAGCATAGATCAATGGTCATATAAAAATAAAAATAAAAATTACAATTAATTAAATTAAAACAAATGTATAATTGCTTTTCTAACAAAACCAAAATAACAAAATCAAAAGTGGTTCAATTTAAATATAATATAATATTTGAACTGAATTAAAAAATGTTTTATAATTTGTGTGATTTCGTCATTATAAAATTGTTAAGTATTTTTTTATAAAAAACTGTAAAATATCTTTTTCTCAAGATTTATTAAATATTTTACAGTGGACATTAGTTGAATTAAAAGATATGTTTTGAATTATTAATGTATTATTATTGTTAACTGTACATATGCAAATATAAGCATGAAGAAGATGGAGAAATTGTTGAAAGGGACTAGAAAGAGTTTTTTTTGGGAAAAACTAAAAGGAATTCATTACAAAGAAAATTATTAAATAAAAATTAATTTTAAAAATTAAAAATAATATATTAATTAAATTAGAGATTATTTTAAAAATTTAAAGAATTTTTAGTTTTTAAATTAGTTTATATTATTGTTAAATAATTTCTAAATTAATATCTAATTAACTATTAAAATTTTAATTATTAATTATTTATATTATAAATTTGGTAGAAAAATTTTGATAGCTAATTAAATATTAATTTAAAAACTATTTAATAATAATAAAAACTAATTTAAGAACTAAACATTTTTTAGTTTCTAAAATAATCTCTAATTTAGTTAATATAATAATTAATTATTTTTTATTTTTAAAATTAATTTTTATTCAATGATTTTTGTAGTGACTAAAGTGATGAAGGATAAATCTGTAATATACAAAAAGATTATAGGAAAAATTGAAAAGGTAAAATAAATTATTTTTTTTTCCATCAATGGTCCTTTCTTGAATTTGAAGGGTCATTTTAGGAATGAAATTAAGAGGGTATATTTTGGTCAAAGAAATAATATTTTTTTCCAACTCTTCAACATTTGCCTTTTATCTGGAAACAATGAACGGATTAGATCAAGATGATTGAGTGAAAGGTGTTTGTGACACCGTTCGATTCAAATCTTTATTAAATTGTCACCAAACCAAATATAATTTAAATTTAATATACAATTTATAATAATTATAAAAAATGTAAAATATGTTTAAAAAAACATTTTTTACATAAGTCCACGTGTCCTTTCCTCGAAGAGGTTGATGGTGACACAACAGCAGGTGTAGCCTTTCCTCAGCACGTGTAACCTTTCATGCATCATAACATTCAAATTCTAGGAAACATGTAGCATTAATCCCTTAACAGTATAGTTCAACTGTTAAGTCTCTCAAAATAATATTCGATTTTGTTTTTAAAAAAGTTTTTTGATATGTATTTAAAATGTTATTAATCTCAATCTCTAAATAATATAAAATTATTAGACCTATCAAAACTTTATATTATTCGTTTTGAAATTCTATAACACTTTTATTTTTGTTAAACAGAACAAGAAATTAAGAAACAAAAATATATTTAAAGTAACTCGAGTCTTAAAATATAAGGCTCTTTAGTACCAAACATAATTTAAAATATGATTTAAAGAAAAGGTGTTTTTTTTATTAATAAATAAAAATTAAATAAATATGGATCAACTTTAAGATGATGAAACCCTTGAATGATATTAGAAATTTATATGCACAGCATGTCCTATTTCTCCAAACTCAACAACATGCAGCATGCTGGTTTTGTTACAGGTTTATATTAACAAAATCTCATGTAACATGCCACTTGAGTTGGTAACTAAAACATTCATTATTCATTGCTAACTAGATATTTAGAAACTATTTAATAATAAAAACTAATTTAAATATTAATAATTTTTTAATTTTAAATAATATATAATTTAATTAATTAATTCTATTTATTGATTTAATTGATAGAGTTACGTAAAAATTGAAAATAAATTTAAGATTTTAAACATAAATTTTTGAGAGTCCATTGTTGCATATAAATAGTTGTTGATGGCATGCATTTGGAAAACACGAAATCAAGTTAAGAAAAGTTCCAAATTGGAAGATGGCAGCAGCAATCCCCTCAGATCTGCATGAATTTGTGATGGTTCAGGGAAATGGAGTAAAGGGTCTGTCTGAAATGGGTCTGAAGAGTGTTCCAAGAGAGTACATCCAACCTTTGGAAGAGAGGATGATGAAGGTTGTGGGTGGAGAGTCCATTCCCATCATTGACATGTCCAACTGGGATGACCCTCAAGTGCAGGATGCAATCTGTGATGCAGCTCAGAAATGGGGTTTCTTCCAAATCATCAACCATGGTGTTCCCCTCCATGTGCTGGAGAATGTGAAGGATGCAACTCACAGGTTCTATCAGATGCCACCTCAAGAGAAGGTCAAGTTCACAAAACAAAATTCACCATCAAAGCATGTTAGGTATGGCTCTAGCTTTAGCCCTGAAGCTGAGAAAGCCCTAGAATGGAAGGACTATCTAAGCCTCTTCTATGTTTCTGAGCATGAAGCTCAAACAACATGGCCACCTGCATGCAGGTAATTACTCAAATTTCAACCTATTACACTTTCTCCATAAACATTTCTTAAAATAAAAGATAAAAAAATATACTTAAAAGTTAACATTAATTAAACTTGTATATAGTACAATTTATAATATTTTTTATAATTTCTCTAACTCTTATTTTTAACAATACATATATTATCGGAGAGAGAAACTTATGTATTTTCCTTTTTCTGTACATGAAATGCTTAGGAAAAAGTTTTGCAACTTATACAATATAATTAAATATGTTTTTTTTATTAATTGATTTTTTTTCTTAGTTTAAATTTTAGATATATTAAAGGAAAAAAACTTTTAGAATAAGCCATTATTACGTGAAATAAGATGTTAAAATATTTCATATTTATTCATGTTGATGTGAATGTTATGATATAAAATAGTTAATTCTAAAAATTTAATTTTACACAATAAAATACTAATAATAATCTATTTTAATAATTTTTTTATTATAAATATATTTAAAAGATTTAAAATTTAAATTAGGAAAAAAGTTAATTTCTTCTTATAATGCAAAAACGAAAAACATATTTAACTGAGAAATAAATTATAATCATTTTCTAAAAATTTGTAAAAGTTAATCAATCTTAATAAAAAGAAGAGGTGCACCCAAAAAACTTTTTCATGAACACTTCATGCACCCAAAACCACACAACCTAAAAAAAAAACAGTCATCTTCAATATAAGGATGTTTTAACAATATATACTTCATAAGTTCATCAAATTAGATGTAACTATAAGTAGTACACATTTTTTATTTATTTTGAATACTGATTATAATAGAAGAAGTTCCAACAAATAACTTAACAATGATAAAATTTAGATTACTATTTTTTTTTTTTAACAAAAGAGAATTCATTCCCATACATCAATTTTTTTGGGTGGAATTTTAAATTTGATATATTTTTTTTCTAACTAAAGAGAGCAACATTTATTTGTAGGGATGAAGCCCTAGAATACATGAAGAGATCTGAAATCTTGATCAAACAACTCTTAAATGTGTTAGTGAAGAGGTTAAACGTGAGTAAAATTGATGAGACAAATGAAGCATTGTTCATGGGTTCAAAGAGGATCAATCTCAACTATTATCCTATTTGCCCTAACCATGACAAAACCATAGCAATAGGGCGACATTCAGATGTCTCAACCCTTACTATTCTCCTTCAAGATGAGATCGGTGGCCTCCACGTGCGGGCACCGAACCACCGCGACTGGATTCACGTGCCACCGATCTCCGGTGCTCTGGTTATCAACATAGGTGATGCACTCCAAGTGATGAGCAATGGAAGATACAAGAGCATTGAGCATCGTGTGTCAGCCAATGGAAGCAAAACTAGGGTTTCAGTGCCTATTTTTGTGAACCCTAGACCGTCAGATGTGATTGGCCCTTTGCCTCAAGTTCTTGCTAGTGGAGAGAAAGCCATGTATAAAGACGTGTTGTATTCGGATTATGTGAAGCATTTCTTCAGAAAATCTCATGATGGGAAGATGACAGTTGAATATGTCAAGATACATTCACTTTGATTCCTTTATGAGCTGTTCTTTCAAAATGCAACTATTTTAATATAATTTACATGTATGTGTTTTCACAATAAAGAGGCTTTTAGGGTTTTTTTACATCAAGGTGAAAATCCCTAGAGTCAAGGTTTATTTGTAACAAACCAAGTTTTAAAGCTCCTTTTCCTTTTTATTATTTAAATTTACTCTGTAGTTGTTATACACATGGTTGTAATATTTGTTTTTTTTAATATAAAAAATTATAAGAGATATCATTGCAATCATTTTTTATTTACTAAGATTTTTTTATGTGAAAAAAAAAATGGAAACTCCAATCCTATTAAAAAATGTTATAATTCTTACATAATTAAAAAATAATCAGTAGAGGCTACAACTTTTACATGATGATACTTTCTCTCACCTTATGGATATGATGTGAAAAATTATGTTGTGAATTCATTGGAATGGGCAACAATTATTAGATAAACCTAATGAATCGATTTTGAAATGTGTTCTAAGAATCCTCTATTTTGACTTAATCCTCCTTTGTACTTTTAAAGTTTAAAAAGATAAAATTAACCTATTTCCTACTTCTTAATGTTTAAATAGAAATGAACAAAAAATAAATTGTTTTTTATTTTAAATTATGACCTAAAAAGAAAAAAAAAAACCTCTGTGCTTGTTAAAAGGAAAACAATATCTCCAAAGCTAACCTATCATCCACACATATTTTATAAACTAACACTTTTTGTTCCAACATAGTCTCTCACGAACCTCCAACTACACCATTAAAATTTCATCAATAACATGATTAAGCCATTTGTCCTGCCTTATCTGTACCCTCTGCCATCATAATCAACACACAGTGAAGAATCCTCATAAAGATTTTGTTGCCTCAGCTAAAATTGTGGCAGTATGTACATATTTCCCTTTCTTCTACAATTTTTTCCTTATACAGCTAAACAAGCCAGTTGCTATACATTTTTGAATGTGGGTCTTTGCATCAAATAGAACACACATATAACATATTGATTTACAAGAGCCACAACTCCATCTTCATATGCTATAAGGCTTATCTACATAACATCAAATTTGTAAGGCTGACATTTATTTTTAACATGATGCATAATTTCATTATTGTCAAACTTTTTCTCAGAAAGATAATCTTGTTTCTTGCTTCATATATGTTCTACACAATAGTAATAAACCACAACATTTACTAAAAAAAATATTAAGTAAAAATTAATTTTTCAGACCAAAATAATTCATTATTATATTGATTAAATTAAATATTATCTTATAAATCAAAAAAATTATTGGTATCTAAAGTAGTTTATATTATTAAAAAAATTTATAAAGTAGTTTCTATTATTAATAAAAATTTATAAAGTAGTTTCTAAATTTGTATCTATAAAATATTAGTAGCTAAAACTTTGGTAGCTAATTTAAATTTCAATTTAGAAACCATTCAATAATTTTTATTAATAATAGAAACCACTTTAAATACCAATAATTTTTTAGTCTATAAAATAATATATAATTTAGTCAATATAGTGACTAATTATTTTTGTCTCTAAATTTGATTACTATTTAATGATTTTCTTGTAGTGATTTACCACCCATGTTTTTTAAAAATGTTCCTTCCAAGTGTATGATACCAATAATGAACTTTTGTACTAATGCAAAAAAGCCCATTTAGGTTACATTTTCATCGTTGGTTTACTAAAAAACAACCAAAAAAATATGCAATGAAAACCTAATAAACAAATGTAGACAAAGAAGGAAGTAATAATCCTTGTCTGGGTGTCCCCTTGATGTACTTCAGAACCCGTAATGCTACAGCCCAGTGTCTTTTGCGAGGCTCTTGCATAAACTGGCTTAAAGTTGTAATTGAGTAGACAATATTTGGCCATGTGACGGTGAGGTAAATGAGTCTTCCAACTAACCTGCGATATTTAGTTGACTCATGTAATAAATCACCATCAATAAGATTGAGTTTTAAATTTTGCTCCATGAGAAACTTCTCTGGTTTTTCCCAGTTAGACCTGTATTGTCCAAAATGTCCAACGTATACTTTCTTTAAGACATAAAAAATCCATGTTTGGACCGAGAAAATTCAATTCCCAGAAAATATTTTAAGGTGCCAAGATCCTTTATTAAAAAATGTTGGAGCAAAAATACCTTGAGATGCTTGATTTTGACATCATTATTTCTTGTTAAAAGTATATCATCGACATAGAGCAAGACAAATATGGAAGATGATCCAACAGTCTTGGTTAATAAAGAATAGTCTACTTTTGGTTAAATATATCCTACCTTTTGAATAACCTTAGAGAAAGTAGCAAACTAGTTTCAGGATGCTTGTTTTAATCCGTACAAGGACTTATGAAGTCGATAAACAAGATTTTCCCCCTGCCAATGAAATCTGGGAGAAGCTCCATGTAAACAGTTTCATGAAGGTCACTGTGCAAAAATGCATTTTGTACGTCAAGTTGGTAGGTGAACCAGTTTCTAGTAGCTGCAACAATCTAAAGACAATGTAAAGTCATAAGTTTAGCAGTAGGAGAAAAAGTCATAATATAGTAAATCCCTTCCACTTGTGTGTAGCCTTTGGCGATTAAGCACGCCTTATATCATTTGATGCTCCCATTGGGCCTGTATTTTATTTTATAAACCCATTGACATCTTATGAGTTTGTGGCAAGTTAGTAATGAAATAATGCTCCAAGTGTTGTTTTCTATCAATGCTGATAATTCAACTTCCATGGCTTCCTTCCAGTGGGAAGAAAGAATGGCCTGATCATTTGATGAAGGCTCTCTATGTGTAGAAATGTTAGCTAAAAAAGTGCAGTGAGCAAAAGATAAGTTGGAACAAGAAATAAAATGAGAAAGGGGTATTGTGTACCTGGGAGAGAACTTTGGCAAGGAGTGGACTAATGATTGGTGCGAGATGACAGCATGTAATCCTTATGATATGCAGGAGGATGCTTGAAATGTGTAGAATGTCGAAGTGGTTGTGTAGAAATATCAAGGGATGAATTAGGCGCAATAGATTCAGTGGTCATAGGTTCAGGAATAGGCTCAATGGGTGGAATGTGCTTAATGGGTATGTGTTCGATAATGGACTCACTGGGCGAAATTGGTGAAGTCAATTGTGAGTTCGGTAGTGTGGTAGGACATGTAGAATTTTGATGGTCTAAGTCAAAGAACAAATTTGGTAGGATAGAAGAGTGTGAGGGTGATGTTGTTTCATGAAAAGGAAAAATGGTTTCGTGAAAAAAAAACATCCATACTGACAAAAATAGTCTTGTTTTCAAGATCGTATAATTTATAGCCTTTATGATTAGGTGGATACCCAATAAAGAGGCACCGTCGATCGCGAGGATCAAATTTGTGTTTGGGATGATTCACTATTGCATAACATATGCTACCGAAAATACGTAAATGTGGAACAGATGGAACTTGGTTGTATAATAGTTGAAAGGATGTTTTATCTGACAGAATGGGGGAAAATAAGCGATTAATGAGGTAAACCGCAGTTAAAACAATCTCCTAAAAAACAAATAGGTAAGTTAGACTGATAAAGAAGAGATCACGCAACTGTGAGGATATGACAATGTTTGCGCTCAACCACCCTGTTTTGTTGGGAGGTATAAACACATGTACATTGACACAACATCCTAGGTAAGCAGCATCTTTGAAGCGGCATCTCACTCAATATACGCAATTCTCAGATCTGTCTTTTCCGACCGATTCCATGCCACTCTACTTTGGACCCTCTTGCAGGAGCTCGAACTGAGTCTATTTTAGGTCCATCCGAGGGTTTGGACATCACTTCTTCACTTTTATGCTTTTTGGATGGGTGCTCTCCCCCGAGTGAAGGCATAAGCTGTAGACGATCACTAGTTTGATCGCTATGCCATTCTCGGCAACGATGTGGTGATAGCTGATCGACGAGTTGCTTCGGTCTACCTTGTTGAATCATCTACATTGATTGAGGACTCGATGTCAGAATGCATTCTTCGATACCCTGTTGTAGAAGTTTTCATCTAGTTCCTGTAGCTAGTCGTAGATGCATATTATAGCTACTATCGAATCAGAGGTTCGGGGGATTTTTCACTTGATTATTTGACATCAAATAAACAATAAGCATACAGAGTTGAGGGAATAAAATAGGAATGACCTTTCTTAGTCACTACTTTATCCTGACTTTTGATATCAATTGTGAACTCTATCAACTTACGTTCCTCCAAGAATTCAACTAAACCTATCCCAATGGGAAATAGATCATTGATTTTCTTCTTCTTCTTTGATTTTTGAAAATCCTGAACTTCTTCAGGAACTTCTTCAGAAACTTCTTTATTGACTTTCATTCTAGATTTAAAAAATGATGCTTGGTTATGGACTATTAAGTCTAGTTGTTCAATCAATGTAGCAACACAAATGATTAAATTGTCTTCAGAATTGTTAAAGAGCTGAGCTAATAAATGTACTATTAAGGCTTCTATTGTATACTGATTAAACACTTGAAGTAGGTTTGCATCCTTTCCGGATAATTTGGGACATTCAATGTTGTGATCAAGGAAAGATTGACACATGGAAACACGGATGTGGAATTGTGTATATGCAAATGTGATGAAAGATTGCAGTAGACGTTGAGTATCTTTTTTTTTTAATCAGCAATAAATAAGACGTTGAGTATTTGATTTGTGTTACATAAAAAAAAACCCAAGTGCATCTAGTGAAATCATCGAAGATGGTTAAAAAAAATCGTGCATTTAAATAAGTAGGTGATTTATGAGGACCCAAAATATCAATGTAACAAATCAAATGGATGTTGTGTATTTATTGCACTGGAAGTGAAAGACAATCTTGCTTCTTTAGCAATGAGACAAATATTGTAGTTATTATGAGTAGACGTATTGAAAGAAAATAATAAAGATGTCAATTTTAAATGGGATGAAGACAAATGGCCAAATCTCATATACCAGAGATCCATGTTGCTGGAAACATGAAAAGAGTTGGACAATTTTTTTAAAGGTTTCATGTAATAAAGACCACCTCACTGTTCACCCGAGCCAATTATCCTTCTCGTTGCCAAATATCTTGTAAGATATAACCATTTGGAAGTAAGACAACACAACAGTTTAGAGCTTTAGTGAGTTTACTTGTTGAAATAAGATTTAAATGAAAAGAAGAGACACATAAAACATGCTCTAATATGATATCCCTATTAAATTGGATGGTCTCTTTAGACGTCATTAGGATTGTTGAGCCTGTAGGAAGATTTACCAAAGAAACTGGTGATAGAGTTGAATTAATAAATAATTATTAGAAACAATATGATTAGTTGCCCCACTATCCAAAATCCATGACTTTGTGAAAACAGAATTTACTGAAGTATTAAAGTTCATGAAAAAATCTATTGCATTTGCTAAACATCATGGTTACCCGAATTAATCATCGACAATTGTTGTTGTGTCTCTTCCTGTATAATTAATGAATATGACTTTTGAATGTTAGGCAAGGGAGACATCATCAAAATACTAGATCGGGCTCTTTTATAGGTGTCATTGAAACCCATAACAAGTTGCATTAAACAGTCTTCTTCATTCTCGTCATTGTGTGCTTTCATTTGATTACAAGGCGAGAATGAGCGATTTGTGTCTAACTCATCCCAAAGGCTCTTGATTTTTATGTAATATGACAAAATAAACATCATACCTTGAGTAATTGTGGCAATGACTTTCTGTATCTGAAAAATTACAGGCGCCTTCTTTTGTGAGAATTGATCTTTCAAATCTTGCCAAACCTGGTGTGCTGATTTCGTGTGTATGATGTCTTTGGCCAAATTCGCTTCAACAGAATGTGTTAAACATGAAAGAATCATGCTATTGCATTGATTCCATATAGCGTATTTGTTCGGCTACTTGGTCTCTGAAGGAGCACTGATTGTGCCATCAATGAACCCAATTTTGTTTTTGACTACGAGGGTATGAGTCATTGATTTGCTCCACGTTGGGTAGTGTGAGCCATTCAATTTCTCTGGGACAAGTAGATGTTCGAGTTGATCTGAATGATGTACATAGTATGAATTTGATATATTCGTAACTGTGTCTTTGGAGTTTTCGGCAGAAATGACTGTCGAGCAAAAAAAAGGGTGAAAGAAAATTTTGTAGAGTCACCATGGTTTTCTGATAGCATATCAAATATTATGGAAAAGATATTTCTGTATATTCATTGAATGCATGCCTACTGTTTATATTCAATTAGATTGGAGAGATGTACTCCATATAATTCACTACTCCATATGTTATGCCTATCTATTAGTAATTACACCAAACTATTGCCTTATTTTTATCACGTATATTATACATTGATACACTTTCTATATACATCTATATGGAAAATATAATAATTCCAATAGGACGTGAATAAACCCTCAAAAGTTCAAGCGATGAGGTGTCCATGTTGTTTCCACTAATGTCGAGCTTATCAATGTTATAATTAAGTAGTTTCTTTAATTGAAGAAGTTGCTCTGATAGACCTTTCAGCTTGGGACATTGATCCACACAAAGAAGTTGAAGACGTGAAAAAGAAGTAGTTTTACATTCTCATTCTTCCCATTCCTTCATGTTGTAGAATTTCAACCTCTCCAAGGATGCAAATGAAGAGTTGGTCCCATAAAATTCAGCACCAATGCTCACTATTCCATCATGCCCTCTAATTTTAAGGCTCTTCAGAGATGAGAAAAGTCTAAGGGGAGGCAAACATAGGCATTACTTACAGTTCTCTAACTGTAACAACATCAGATTTGATAACGAATTATTAAATATCCAACTTGGGAATTATGTACCACTATAGTTTCTAAAAGCTCTAAGAGTTTGGAGGGTGTAGATCTCAAGTACTTCCTTTTCTTTCCTTGGATCATCAGGGATGTGGTTCTTATTCCATTTTAACTTTAGCCACTGCTATTGTTTCCGATGCATTCGTAATATTTTGCATCTCCTCAATTGATAGGTCTCGATAAAGATTGAGTCCTCCTAGTTGTTTAGTATTGAACTCACTAATTTTATCCACAAAAAATGTACTCATTGTTTGAAGATTCTTCAATTCTCCAAAATGCATTGACATCTTTGTCACTTTTGTATCTTCAAATTCCAAGCAACGCAATTTGGTAAGTTTATGCAAATTTAAGGTTAACTCCTCCAACTTTGAACAATAGTTCAACTTCAATATTAACAAGGTATAGAGCAAACATATCGAGTCATGTAGCTTTTGAATCTGAGTATATGAAAGATCTAATGAATGGAGATGTTTAAGATTACCTACAGAATCTAGGACCTCTCTAAGATCTGAACAACCATAGAAAGATAGCACGCATAAAAACTTAATCTTGGACAACAAATGATGTATGGAAATCTTGAAATGCCATTGAGGTTCCCAATATTGTGAAATAGGAAAAAATGAACGGAGTCCTTTAACATCAGTTAAACTCACAAAATCATCAAAACTATTGATGTCACAAAATTCAAATGAAAAATAATGAGTCGTTTTCGGTATGCATCGACTTTTATCAAATTTCAACTTGAAACAAAAAATCCGCACAGACATATTTTTGCGAAATCATTCAGAAGGTTATGAATGACAAAATGCCCTACGAGGCTTGATTGTTGAAAAAAAAGACCTTGACAGTAGATCGTTGAACTACTATTCACCAACTTCTTCTGGATGTCTAATTTGTTGTGGACACTATAGAAAAATTTTAGGCCATCCACAACAAAATTAACTCTTCCTTCACAAACTCACAATCTTTGGGGAATAAGGCACAATAAGCAAAGCACCTTTTAAGCTGAGAACTGTGTTCTTTTGGTAACTCCCATATGTGACTTTTATTATGTATTTAGGTTGCGTTCCTGCTTCTTACATGAATTTTGGTTTGTCTTCCCATGTTTTGTATTCTTTTCTTTTTTTCTTTTATGCTATGTTTCATGTAATGAAAAAAAAAACATTTTTAACAACAAAATGTCATGCCTTAACAAGGGTATGTTTGACTACTTTTGCTCTGCGTCATCAGCGAAAGCATTGATGGAAAACAACATTTTGATTTTCAATTTGTTGAGCAGTGCTTTATCAGAACTTTCTTCTATGAAAGAAGTGTAGAAATGTTAACATATATTATTTTTATTTAAATTGTTTAGTTTTTTGTTGTAGGTTGTGGGGTTTTGTTTGTTCTTCGGCCCAACTTTCCTTTTCTGTTTCAACTAGGTCTTAGTCTTTTTTTTATATATACACCATGTATTTTACTCTCTAAGATACAAGTGAATAAGAGTTTCTTTTACATTTTCTTTTCTCTGTCATTCTCTCTTTTACGCTTTAGTCATTGTTTCTTTTTCATTTGCAATTAGAGTTCATCATAACCTCATTTTTTCCATTGCGATTATGTGCGCTCCATTAATCACTACGTTAAACAAGAAATACTTATTTTCATTAACCGTAATAAGAAATTTAAGAGAAGCTAGGCTGTGAAATACAAACTGTAGGAAACAGAAAGAAGTGCACTACCAACGCATGTTGCTGCCATGCTAGGAATAGTAAACATTGACATTAACAAATTTAGCATATAACTTAAGAAATATGTGGTAAAAAATTTGATCACAAATTCGTACTTACGAAGAAAATGTATCAAAAGTGATTATCTTTTTAATATATCTGAATATTTCAAGAGATTAGTTTTTTATTTCTGACCAAAAATAGTAATATTACCTGGAAATGGGGCATTTGTCATCATGAAGCTGGGACTATTTTGAACATTTTTGTATTCAATATATTTAATCAAAATCTAGAAGCCCGAGTGGTAACATGCCTCTGAGAAGGAGTGATGAGGTCCAATGTACATTCCACCTGTGACTCCACTGTGAGTTTGGACATAGAAGATTAAGGGTGTGCATTAAGTGCTTATTCAACAAGTTATCAGAACAATAGAGCTTTTGCTCAAAAAGTTTATTAGAATAATCTAAAATTTGCTTGCTGCTTGATTTTCGATCCTTGTAAAATTCATTTTTTCTCTTGGCCCTCGTAACTTCGTTCTACAAAGGATGAATTGACTTTAAAGATGGTGGAACATCCTTGCTTCGATGTCTACTCAACCAATATCTTGAGTCTTCTTGAAAACTAAAATATTCTCAGTTTAGTTCCACAGTTAATCGTTGAATTCCCTGATCCAGCCACTCTTAAGAAAGAGTGATAGTTGGATTAGTATTCTAACTCTAGCTTCAACTTGTGGAAAAAATATGCACCTAAATATCGATCACTTGAATAAATTTTAGAAGTTTTTGAGTATTTCTAATTTTAATATATTATTTAAATAATAATAATAATAATTTTCTTATCATTTAGATATAAAATCTTGCTTTTAAAATGAAAATAATGTTAATATTTGAATCTGATGATAGAAATTTTGTATTTGGTTTATATACTTAGAAAGTTATGCTATTTATGAAGTGTATATTTAGAGAGCACACTCAGAACCCCCACATAGATTAAACTAATGTTGCATTTTCTCCAACAATCTTGGCACAAGTTTGTTCTTGATCCTCTGCATGAGGAAGGAACTGTATATAAGCTTGAGTAGGGCATGGATGGTGTTCTTGAATTTCTTCCATTCACATCTTAAACCAACTTTGAAGACCTGTGGAAGAAATAAGGTAGAAACAAAAGTATAAGCACATTGTTCCATTTAAATCATTAACTTAAAAATCAAGAAAGAATGAGTGTATCCATCACAAAAACATTAGCGTACAAATTTTATAGAGCTGCATGTTTAGATTTTTCCAAATTCACTCTATATCTATAAAAGAAAAAGCTGAATTTCAAAAAACAGAGATTTAATCACACTCATAGATGTGTGTGCACAGTTAAGAGTAAGCAAGTAGTGAAGTTGGTTAAATTTATACGGACTTCATTTGGTACAAGTGTTGCAAAATTTTCGTTACTTCAACAGTGAGTTTATCTTTATATTAGTTTATGATACATACTTCCACTGGATTGTAAGGGCAGGAAGAAAAAGGTACTACAAAATGCAGAGGAGGAACATCAATGCCAATGAAGTTAGGTAATACAGTTATGTCTTAAAACAAAACCAAAAGCTTCACACATTAAAAAGGTAATGTGTTGCACTGCTGCAAATCCTAATAACAAAGTGAATGCTCTGTAACTAATGATTAAAACCGATGTTTAATAATAACTTATGTTGCAGACATATGGGTTTGACTGACAACTTCAATGAATACTGTCTTTTTAAGGTCACTTTTTATTCCGAGAAGTATCAGCCCGATAGTAGCAGTTAAAGGCTTTAATATCTAATTTCATTTTGAAGCTTTTATCAAATAAAAGAAAAGAATAACAGACCAAAGAAAAAATAATTATTAATTTTCAACAATATTAAACAGAATATACCAAGTTCCACATATTAAGATGGTAATTGAAAAGGTAGAGAGATATTGTGAACAATTAGCACCTGTTCAATTGGCAGACAAATGTAATTAGGAGCATCTTATGCCTCAATTCTCAGATTTTGGATGTGAGCAATTTTTCCCCAGTCTTCGCCATCTGGATTCTGACAACGCTCCTCCAGCAATGGACAACTCCAGATTGAAAGAGAGGAGATGGATTTGGGCAGACCTTCCTCTGGTAAGCATTGAAGGCTGGGACAACCACTAAGTGTGAGAGAGGAGAGGTGGCAGAGACCCTCGTAGTGCATCTTTTTAAGATTTGGACAATCATAGATGTTTAGAGAGGTGAGAGAGCTTGGCAGCAAAACTTCATCAGGAAAATACTCCACCTCCAACTCTTGAATAGTCAAGTCTTCAGGACATGTGTTGGCATCCAAGATCTCTCTGAGGGAGGCGATAAGCTTTAAACTTGAAAGACTCAGATATTTTACTTTTGATGGCAAACCTCCATTTGAAAACATCTCCACTTGTGGGCAATCAATTATCCCCAGCACAGTAAGAGACGGAAACAGGATTTCCATGGGTTTCGGCAACAACTTCAAATTCTCAGCTCCTAGTAATGTTGCAGACAATCCTTCACCAATGAATGATTCAAATTGAGGGCAATGATTAATTGATAGATTTATGAGATGATTATGAGGGTGCTCATGTGAAATTCTTCTTAGGTTTTGGCACCTGCTCAGATAAAGTAAACGGAGGTTTGGAAACAAATCTAGCCGAAAGATTGTAAGAGAGTCCAGGCCACTATCAAAACGCATTTCTTCAAGGAAATCGTAATGGGTCATGGGAATATTCACAATACTCAATAACGATGTGTCCATGCTGTTTCCGCTAATGACCACCTTATAACAGTGCTCAATAGCTAGGTACTTTAAATGAAGAAATTGCTCTGACAGAACTTTCAGCTTTGGACAATGATTCATAGAAAGATGTTGAAGACGTGGAAAAGAAGTAGTTTTACATTCCCATTCTTCCCATTCCTTCATCTCTTTGAATTCCAATGTCTCCAAGGATGGAAATGAAGAGTTGCTCCCATAAAATTCAGCACCAATGCTCACTATTCCATCAAACCCTGTAATCAGAAGGATCTTCAGAGATGACAAAGTTCCAAGGGGAGGCAAGCAGAGGCAGTATTTACAGTTCTCCAACAGTAAGAACACCAGATTTGATAACGAATCATCGAATACCCAACTTGGGAAGTCTGTACCACAATAGCTCCGTATATATAAATGCTCCAAGTGATTGGAAGGTTGTAGATTCTCAAGAACTTTCTTTTCTTTTCTTGGATTATCAGGGATGTAGCCTGACTTCCATTTTAACTCTAGCTCCACAAGGTATTTATTTTTCAAATTTGCTTCTAATGCATCCAAAGGATTCACAATATTTTGCACCTCATTAATTGATAGCCTTCCATGAAGATTGAGTCCTCCCAGCTGCTTAATACTGAGCTCAATATTTATATCGAGGACAAACGTACTCAGTACTTGAAGATTCTTCAATTCATCCATATGCATTGGCATCTTTGTCACTTTTGTATTTTTAAATTCCAGGCAATGTAATTTGGTGAGTTTATACAAATTTGAGGGCAACTCCTCCAGCTTAAAACAATAGTTCAACTTCAGTATTAGAAGGTTATAGAGCAAACCTATTGATTCAGGTAGTTTTTGTATCTTAGTAAACGAAAGGTCCAACGAATGTAGATGTTTAAGATCACCGACAGAATCTGGCACCTCTCTAAGGTCCACACAACCGTAGAGAGATAAGACGCGTAGAAACTTAAACTTGGAGAACACATCATGTATCAAAATCTTGAACTGCCAAGTATAAATTATCTGATCTGCTTTATTTGAAATAAATGAACGTAGTCTTTGAACATCAGTTAAACTCCCTACATTATCAAAACTTTTGACGTCACCAACAAAAAATGAAAAATGACGGGTTGTTTTTGGTATACATTTGCCTTTATCAAATTTCAACCTGAAACAAATATCTCCACAAACATATTTTGCAAGATCATTTAGAAGGTCATGCATGAGGAAACACCTTTTGGATCTTGATTGTTGAAAGAAAGACCTCGACAATAGATCATCGAAATACTGTTCACCAACTTGTTCTGGATGTCTAATTTGTTGTGGGCATTTAAGAAAATTTTGAGCCATCCACAACAAAATTAACTCCTCCTTCACAAACTCACAATCTTTGGGGAATAAGGCACAATAAGCAAAACACCTTTTAAGATGAGAAGGAAGGTAACGATAGCTCAGAAATAGCGCAGGGATAATTTCACTGGCTTCTTTTGGTAACTCCCATATCTCACTTTCCAATATGTTTTTCCAATCTGAAATGGACGACTTTGTGCGTAAAAGACCTCCAATTGTTTTCAAAGCTAGAGGTAATCCCTTGCACTTCTCAACTATCCTTCTACCAATGTCCTTTAGCTCATCATTCAATTCAAGATCACCATCTTTTAATGCGTGATTTTCAAAAACATTCCAGCATTCATGCTCTTCTAATTGCTTTAGGCGATGCACTTTAGATCTCATGTTAGAAGCAACGTTCTCACCACGAGTTGTGACAAGAATTCTACTTCCTGGAGCCCCATAGCTAAGAGGAGTTCGCACAGCTTCCCATTCTTCTCTTCTTTCGTTCCAAACATCATCCAAAACAAGAAGAAATTTCCTTCCTGACAATTTTTCTTTCAGTTTTTTGTGAACCATTTCTAGGTTCCCACTGTCATCTTTTTGATCAGTTATTGCTTCAAGAATTGTTTTTGTCACGGTCAAAATATCAAAATGATCTGAAACACAAACCCAAGCTTTGATATCAAATTTTGCATGATCGATCCTTAAGTCATTGTACACATGCTGAGCGAGTGTGGTCTTACCCATCCCACCCATGCCCACAATGGAAAGTATTGATGGCTGGTTAGGATTGTCGGTTTCAGATATGAGCCAATCAATGATTATATCTTTGTCAGCATCTCTGCCATAAATAACACTTTCAACCACCAAAGAAGATGATGGAAATTTCTGTGGCACTTTATTACCTGATCCATCACCAGAATAAGTACACTCTTTCAAACCAAGAGCATCCTTTTGTCTTGCTAGATATTCTAATTTTTCTAGGACTTCTTTCAACTCTGAGTCAATTTTCTTGTTAAAAGAACTGAAAGTAGCATTGAAGAAGTTTGATACCTTGTAAGTGATGGTTTGAGGTTCGGATTGAGCTTCCACTTGGCATCTGGTGATTTCATAGTCTATTTCACCCAAAAGATCCTCTGCATCAAAGACAACCTCTTTGACAGCAAAAAGCCATGCTCTTACGTGTGGATCAGTGAACTGCTTTAGTTCTGCATCATCAGCGAGAGCATTGATGGAGTGCAGCATGATGCTCAACTTGCCGAGCAGCTTCTCATCAAGTTTTCTTCTACGAAAGAAGTCTAGAAGTTGAGGAGAAGCGAGGTGGTCGAATGCAACCTGAAGAAAAGCCGAAAGAAGAGCACCACCAACAAGTTCTGCTGCCATGGTAGGAGTTGAAAATGGAGTGAATGGAAGTGTGTGATTTGAGATGGATTCAGTGCAGGGATGCTTTAGTGATGAAATGAATAATTAGAAAGGATGACTTGACTTTAAGTATGGGAGCAGTCGGATATTCATTCAACGATTGTGATGAATGTTTCTGATAAGAAAAGTGTTCACAGCTGTAATCCATGAATGTATGTCTCACAATGAGGTGAAATAAATATATATATATATATATATATATATATATATATATATATATTTTCTGCATCAATTATATTAAAGTTAAAGTTAACCCAAAAGAAGGTAAAATGGTTGCAAAGAGGTTTCTTTCATCAAAAGAAGGAAACATTTTTAACAAGGACTGCATTGGAGATTGGATAATCATAGAGAAAGGTTCTCTGAAAGAAAAGAAGAAAATAAAAAAGAAACAGTTGATGAAAAAGATGGATTAGCATAGCTAATTCTAATAGTTATATTTTGTACTGATAACTTTACCAATAACCTAAGGTGCATATGTAGGGGTTCACAGATTATCTTTGTAGGGATATCGTGTGTGGAAGTGTGATAATTTCAACAAAAGATTATGAGAAATTAAAGTAACAAGAAAAATGAGAATAATACTAGAATATTTAGGTGGAAAACCCCTTTAAATAGAGGTAAAAAACCACCGGTGAGAGAACAAAAAACTTTCACTATAATGGTTCTGGGAGTACAATGAATTTCTCTCAGGCTAATAGATAAATAGCCCCAAAACAAATTTTCTCTATATGGGTTAAACACCTACATTCAAAGAGAAGAAATAGAGAGTATATGAAAGGAGAGAGGAAGCAAGTATGTGTTGTTATTTTTGTGTGTTACATTGCTTGAAGGAAGCCACTATATATAGTGGTTCTAGGAGACAACAATAATAAAAAACAATTAATTGAGAGTGGTAAGTAATCTCCCTTTGATAACAATTAATTGTGAATGATAAGTAACCTTCCTTTGATAATAATTAATTGTGAACGGTAAGTAACCTCCCTTTGATTTTAATTATGCCAAGAAAACGGAAAAAGGTGAGTCATATCCCACAAATCTTCACCTTGACTTGCCTTTGACTGTAACACTCTCTCACCATGAAGCCTTGATTAAGTATGGATAATACCAGCTAAGTTCAGGCAATGATCGAACTTAGCCGGTGGAAGTGGCTAGGTCAACATGTCTGCAGGATTTTCGACCGTATGAATTTTTTCAACAATTATATCTACTGTATCAACAATGTCTCGGATAAAATGGTGCTTAATTTCAATGTGCTTGGTCTTTGAGTGATACTTGTTGTTCCTGGTTAACTGGACAGCACTCCGACTATCACATAATATAACAAGAACATCTTTTTGAAGACCAAGTTCACTTACCAAGCCTCGAAGCCATATAACCTCTTTCATACCTTCTGTAGCAACAATATATTCTGCTTCAATGGTGGACAAAGCCGCAATGACTTGAAGTGAAGAATACCAGCTGATAGCAGAACCACATAGGGTAAAAATGTAGGCTGAAAGTGACCTTCTCCGATCTAAATCACCACTCAACATCAACATAGCCAACTGCTCCTTCGGGATCGGTTCTATGTTGATCAAATACCAAACCAAGATCTGGAGAACCTTTCAGATAACGAAGTATCCATTTAACGACTTCCCAGTGTGCCTTGCCTGGATTATGCATAAACCTGCTAATAATACTAACGACATAAGCTAAATCAGGCCCGGTACATACCATAGTATACATGAGACTTCCAATTGCATTTGAATACGGGACATGTGACATGCGCCTTTTGTCCTCGTATGATTTTGGACACTGATCTGATGACAACTTCAAGTGGGCGGCAATTGGAGTATTAACAGCTTTGCAATCTCGCATTCCAAATTTGTCAAACATCTTAAGAACATACTTATTTTGTGATAGAAAAAGTTTTCTAGCTTGACAATCTCTGTTGATCTCCATTCCTAAAATTTTCTTGACAGGACCTAAGTCCTTCATATCAAATTCACTACTAAGTTAAGCATTTAACTTGTTAACTAAAGATTTATCTCTTATGGCAATCAACATGTCATCAACATATAACAACAAGTATATAAATGACCCATCGGATGTCTTTTGAAAATAGACACAATTATCTTAGCTACTTCTGGAGTAGCCATGTCCAACCATGAAAGAATCAAACCTCTTATACCATTGTCTTGGTGATTGTTTCATGTCGTAGAGAGATTTCTTCAAACGACATACATCGTCCTCCTTTCCAGGAACAACGAACCCCTCAAGCTGCTGGATGTAAATCTCTTCCTCAAGATTACCATGAAGAAAAGCAATTTTCACATCTAACTGTTCTAGCTCCAAATCATACAAGGCAACTAAAGCAAGTAATATACGTATTGAAGTATGACGAACACCAGGAGAAAATACTTCATTAAAGTCAATACCTTCCTCTTGATCAAAATCTCTTACAACAAATCTTGCTTTATTCCTTGTACTCTCAACACCAGGGATCCCTTCTTTTCTCTTAAAGATCCACTTGCAACTAATGACTCGTTTTCCTTCTAGTAACTTCACCAATTCCCATGTTTCGTATTTTAGAAGACTCTCAAGTTCTGCTGCCATGGTAGGAGTTGAAAATGGAGTGAATGGAAGTGTGTGATTTGAGATGGATTCAGTGCAGGATGCTATAGTGATGAAATGAGTATGGGAGCAGTCGGATATTCATTCAACGGTTGTGATGAATGATTCTCATAAGAAAAGTGTTCACAACTGTAATCCATGAATGGATGTCTCACAATGAGGTGAAATATATATATATATATATATATATATATATATATATATATATATATATATATATCTTTTCTGCATCAATTATATTAATGTTAAGTTAACCCAAAAGAAGGTAAAATAGTTGCAAAGAGGTTTCTTTCATCAAATGAAGAAAACATTTTTAACAAGGACTGCATTGGAGATAGGATAATCATATTATGGACCTTGTTGCTGTGTTGATAGTCTTTAACCTTTTATTTCAGAGCAAGGTTCTATCAAAGAAAAGAAGAAAATAAAAAAAGAAACAGTTGATGAAAAAGATGGATTAGCATAGCCACTTCTCAAAGTTATATTCTGTACTGATAACTTTACCAATAACCTACGGTGCATATGTAGGGGTTTCACAGATTATCTTCAATTCAATTTCTCTATAATTTAACATGATCCACCAAGTCCTGTTCACATTTTAGGACCATATGTTAACTAACACAGAAAAAAAAACATACATGAGTGTGGAAAAGGTAGCTTAAGTATGTGTTCATGAAAACAAAAGTTATTATCACATTAGAGCTTGTTCTCTAAATTTGATAATTAAACTTCACGGAATAAGGTAAAAGGAGTTTTTTTTAAAAGCAAGAGAACCAAATTCACTCTATATCTATCTATAAAGAAAAGACTGAATTTCAAAAAACAGAGATTTAATCACACTCAGCAAAGATGCAGAGGAGAAACATCAATGCCAATAAGGTTAGGTTTCAGCTTTGATAGCTGCAGTTAAAAGCTTTAATATCTGATTCCATTTTCAGATTTTATCAAATAAAAGAAAAGAAGAACATAACAGAGAAAAAATGAATTGATGAAAAATATGCGTAGTCACTTCTAGTTGTTATTACTTCAATTATACTAACTGACGTTAATATATTAATTTATAGTTTTTTTCTTTTATAAATTAAGTTATTGTTTGTGATTTTCTTTCAATCTTAGTTAGAAAGATAACTAAAACCTCACGTGACCGTTGTCCAACGCAAGTTGTGGTCGAACGCGATTTGTTATTGAACGCGATTTTAAGAACGGAGATCCAACGCCAACTTAGTTGGGTTGTCGACGGAGCAGAAGCAGGAGGAGGAAGATCGTTTGACGCCCTCCCGTTTCATCGCGACTGAACCACGGTGAGAAAGCTTCTTCACCGACGAAAGCCCTCTGTTTTTTTTTTTTAAACATTTTGTTTTGTTTGATTTTAGGAGACTCGAAGATCTTTTAAAATTGGGTTAAATAGTGAAATTGATTTCTGTAATGTAACGCGAAATTGATTTATTCCAAATTTATGTATTGGAATGAGTTCTTTTATTCCAAATTTTTAGGAGTTCTAAAGTGTAGATTATTGACTAGGAAAAAAATGTCTTTTAAAATTTCATGAAGGTGAAACATGAACTTATTATGCCTAGAAGAAAGTATTTCTTGCAGTAATATGGATGTAAAAACTGATAATTACAGAAAAAAAGATCATGTCCCTGCCCCACCAATGCAAAAAAGAAAAGCATAGCGCTGCTAATGTATATTTGATGATAAGAAATGCATTTCCTTTTTGTAGATATGGACTTAAAAGGTGCTGTTAAGGACATAATCCCTTGGGATGGGACTCTATCTTCAACTGATTTTCCCCTTTCTGCCCGTACATTTTCTGAGAAGTGGAAAATGTTCAATCCTTCATTTCCCCAATGGCACTGGATCCCGTGTTCGAAACATCATTTGGTTGCTTCTCATAAGGTGGGATTTTGTCATTAGATTTATAAATTTCGGTGCTCTATGCTTATCAGCTTTCTTGGTTTTTTGTCTCTCAGGTGGAAGGATACTTGTCCCTGGACAACATGTGCCATATCAAATCAAGTGAGGTCTGCCAGCAATTTAGTTTACTAATACATCGTTAATAATGGGTTAAGTGTAATTCACTGGATTGTGATTGTCATCACAGGAAGAAGAGAGTAATAGAAGTCAGACATCGAAAGAAGAGGGCAACAATTCACAGAGAGAAGAGCCCTTTGATTGTGGCACTTTAGTATGTATGACCTAATTGATGTCTATAATCTAACTTCATTAATCTTACACCATAAATTTGGTTACTAACAACAAGGCATTTTCCCCTCTTTACTAGGTCCAGAGCATGAAGTAAATCACTATGATTTTCACATCATCTACAGTTCTTCATACAGGGTTCCAGTCTTGTATTTTCGTTCATACCATAGTGGTATGTTTTCGTTTCAAACTACGGAATTTATGTATGATAAACATCTTGTTCTTCATATACAGTTCCATTCTTGTATTTTGGTTCATATCATAGAAAATGAACTTTAAACCTAACTTAATACCTCACCTGAAAGGTCTGACAAACTTTGATAGGATATGTTTTGATATTAATTTAGAAAGTGAGCTTTAAGTCCGTTTCAATCGTATAAAACTATATTGACTTGTAAGGTAAGATTTGCACCTATTTATATAAATAATAATTTAGTCATATATCTAATCGATGTAAAATCTCCAACAAGATGCATAATTATTATTTATGGCTCTCAGCTTTTCATTTAAACAATTTTGAAAACCTAGACCATGTTGTGGTTGTATTATTAGAAAACTTGTTACATGAAAGTGATCCAGTGGTTCTATTCGATGTTTATGTTGATAGATGTGGATATTAGAAATGCTGGCTGCATCATTAATCCTGCAGAGTATATATCTTTGTCAGGTTGGATGGCTTAAGGTTATACCACAGTGCCATGCAGCTGTGGTAAGATTTGAAACTATCTTGTGGTTGCAAAGGATATCTAATTAGAAATATGGAGGAAAGTAAACTATAAGGAGGTCTCTTAAGCCATCCATTTAAACAATTTTGAATATAGATGATTTTAGAATGAGGTCTCTAAGCTTTTCTGATCTTATCATCGTTTAGCTATAAAAAAAACTGTTTCTTTCTGTATGTTGAATTATACTATATCATTTGTTTACATCTGCATTTGTATATTTCAGTATATATATCATATAATTTCTTTTATTGAAATCAATAATATTCACTATATATTTGATGCTGTTTGATTATGTAGATGGGCAACTATTGCCGTTCAATGAAATTGAAAAGGACCTTCCCGGTCACTCTGCAAAGTTACTATCAGAATCCAAATGGACATTTATAACTCATGAGGTAAATCATTGGTTTCCATGTTTTCTTTTGTTTTTTTAGTCAATATTTTCTCACAATTTTTCATGATTATGGTGTACTAAGATTTCTCTTCTGTTGAATATACAAAAGTATATTAATATTTGGTCCACCCGGCCTTCTCCTTACGATTATTTCTTTAATGAAATGAGTTTTATAATTAGATATGGAGGGAAAATGCTGAAACTAAGGATGAGACAGGTTTCATTAGTAGAGGGCCATTAAATTTGGCCATTAACTAATCTGTGGATTACTTTTGAAACACACAAGAGAAAGGAAGGATTACTTCCAGATGGGTTGATGTTAGCAAAAATGAAATTTACTAGTTTTTAACTACATCTTATATTAAAAGTAACCATAATCCTCATACTGTCTTTTGATTTGTTCTAACCCCTGTACAATACATTAAATGGTGTTAGTGTGTATCTTGTAGGAACATCCATATTTGAACAGGCCATGGTACAAATTACATCCATGTGGTACGAGTGAATGGATGAAGCTCCTCTACGATGGTGATTTATCTTTGAACAGAAATGGTTTTGTTATTGAACATTATCTGGTTTCCTGGTTCTCGGTCATTGGACAAGTAGTTGGCCTTAAAATTCCTTTGGAAATGCTGGATACTGTAGTTTCTAACGCTTCTTAGACGCTTGTTCATGCTTGCACAAAAGCAATATAAATGAAAAGAGGGCAAAGAAAGTTTCTGCACGCCACTTACTGCAGTTGCCATTTTTACATACCAATGTTTCTCCAGCATTAAATGAATGGTGAAATATATACATTTTTACATGCTTTTTACTGGTCAATGGGCTATGCAGTTGGAATCTGCTTGGGAATTCACTCTATATTATTGTTTGATTTGCTTTTACAATTTGGTACAATCAAATGACTTATTTACTAGTTTTTTTAGTAGTTCTGTCTTACCTTTATACGCTTTCTATATTTTCTAAATCTTTCATTCTTTTTTCTAAAATTCATTCAGGAACTCTTTTGGTGCAATCAGTTAACTTGTATATTTTTTGGTTTGCGTTTTATAATTTACAAGCTTTAACTAGCTTTTTAGTTAGTTTTATCATTCACGTTCATATCTTAATATGCAACGATCAATGCTGTGAATCGTATAATAAGGGAGCACGAGTCAATTGTGATTGATGAAATGGTTTTTAATGTTTCAGTTCCCTGAGTATAAATTTAACTCCCCATGAGAACTTTAGTGAGAAATTTCTATTTAATTCAAACTGTTTTCTATGTATACATTAGAGCTAAGTGTACACTGCATTTTTTATGTGCATTGATAATTAATATTTCAATCAAGATAAAAAAATTTATGCAAAAAATCTCTAGAATTATTACCAAGCCCATCACGTGTTAACATTGCAAGTTTATGCAGTTCCTCACCATTTTTTCATGTCACCATGGGTTCATAATGATAAGTAACAGTAATCAAAAGGAAATACGTGTTCATCAAATAGGCAAATAAGAAATTTTAACAGATGCATCTTTGGTAAATGCATTTCCGTGCTAAAGATACCATGTTTGTATTACCCACCACATTCACTAATCATCAGTCATTTCTTTAAATGGTTGATACAAAATTTTACCACTATCATTCAATGGCGCAACTATACAAGAATACAGCTCACCTGCATACTACATCTTCCAAAATGACAATCTTTTCCTAAGTTTAAAAAATGCATTCTATAATTTACTCCAGATCTTCAGAACCTTTAATTTGGATTCTGTTGAAGTGAACAAGGAATTCTGTTGAAGTGAACAAGGAATTCTGTATTACCCTCGGCACCTTTCAGAGGAGACTCTATCGAACCTTTACAACAGAAACCAAATTTCTCTACTCCCGTTATAATTCTCTCAAGGACCTGAATTGCAGAAATCGACCACTTTCAGATTAAGCCAAATATTGGAAGTTTAAACAATTAAACAACAATAAACAAAGCTACAAATATCAGAAACTTTTAGTAGTTTTAGGAAACACAGATGGATACATTGAGACAGATAAGCTCTCAGATGTTTGCCCTTCTGCACTATAAATATATTTCCCTTTTTCTTTGTTTATAGAGTTAAGAATCATGAATACATTAATGTAGTTTCAACATTTTGCAATGTGTCGTTAATAATCCTCACTACACTGCAGTTAAAGCGGGGACCTCACCCAAGATTGCTGCTAGGCATTGCAATCATCATGAAACAAATCTCGAAATTTATATGTAGAACATAATGGAGTTGAGATTTGAGTTTCATACTACACTAATCTAACAAAACAGAGAAACCAGAGATCTAAACTTGATTTGTTGCTCAAATTTTCTGAGTCAGCATCCTCTTTCAGGTTATTATAAAACATTATTGTAAAAGAATAGATAAAAAAAACAGAATCCCCCATATATGAATCACAATATAGGATGTGTGGTAAGGTAAAAAGGTAAAAGTTTATCTTCCCTAGAATTACAATTTTTCCAAAAGGTTGCTTGTTGCTTGATTTTTAACTTAACAAGGCTAATGTATTTAGTATACAACAGAAGAATGTATTGAGAGTGAAAAATACAAAAAAGAACATGGAGTTCTCCTACAAAAACCAAAGAGTGGCATATGAAGCAAAACAACTGATCCAAAATACTACTATTAGCTCAAACTTTGGAGTTCTTCAACCCCTTTGCAGAATAATTTGAAAGCTTCACTTAAAACACCATAAGCAGAAAGTTAGAAACCCATAGAGAGAGATATTGCCGTCTGTAAAGACTACTCTGTCTCATATAAGGAGTGATGTCTTGCTTAACTTAGCTAATTTGAATTAAATGGTGTTAGAAGGGATAAAATTGAATATGGGGCCTAATATAAAGCACTGTGTTTCCCCGTTTGGTTCCACACCTGTGTTCAGATAGTTCTATTTCCACTAATTAGATTTTCAGAACAAACAATCTGATCAGAGAGCAAAAAAGTACGCACCTCTTGATGGACAATGGGATCTTTCACTATCCCTCCTTTTCCTACCTGAACATAAATTACATCAAAAAGTTAGAAATAGTATTTATTTGTTCTTAATTTACAAGAGACTGGGACAACAATGATGATTATTTAATACAAAACTAAAATGAGTACAATCCCACTTGCATACAATGATACATTGCCAAATATTATTTCATTAACAGGTATATTGGGACAAACATTCTCTTTTCATGGATTACATTCACTTGACAAACAATCTATGCAGCAAAATGAACAACTCAACGTCACATTGGTGATATGCTTTGAAATTTGAAAAGAGTGTATCTTTGCAATTTATTTGAAAAATAATATCATGGAAATCCCAAGTAAAATTCATTAGCTGAGAATCAAAGAGGCCATCCCGTGAAATCTAGGGAGAAACAGATTCCCTTTAGATGTCCCACCAGCAATTCACTCCAACGAAAGATACCTACATACAATTATTATACCATCCCTGCTCTGCTACTACTCAAATTCCTCAAATTTATCTTATGAAACTGATCCAATCTGAGGGACACACCATGTGCACAAAATATGCGTATAAGCAATCTCTCAATAAATCAAGACCACAGGAGAGAAGGAAAAAGTGAATGAAGAAAATGCAAGGGCACGCTTGTAATATTTCATCCAGTTACCTAAACTTATTCCACATCATATAACCAAGTAGAGAATAGTTAAATGTACAGTATTATTGCTGACAATAACAAAACAAACAGTGAAATTATATAAATAGGAGTATGTATTCCTCACTTGCGATCTACGAGCTTCAAATTGTGGTTTAACCAAAGTCACTAATGCTGCATTTTCCTTCATGACATTGACCACAGCAGGCATGACCTATTAAAAGAATATAAAAACATTTAGTGGATCAAGAAGGCTAATAATGCGGCTAGTTCTTTGTTCAGTGAAAATCATCCAAAATGTCTTCTCCTCTTATCCTTCTCTGGTTGCCTACAAAGGATGCCCAACCTCTTAATAATAAGGAGAAATAGGAAACAAGATTATGATGATAAACTTTTCATTTAAACTGAAATAGGAGTGTAGGATTATTTTTGACCTGATTTCAGCGCTTACCAGGAGAATAGAGATGAATGAGAGGTCTAAAGTCACCAAATCAACATTTTGTGGGAGATCAGTAAGATATCTTAAATTTGTCCGTTCTATCACTGATACACGTTCATCTCTTCGAATTTTGTCAGCTACCTAATTAAGTTAACAATCATTGCCAATAGAGAATCACTATGCACATTGATATGCAAATGACAATGAAGAAATGTAGTTGGCAAAGGCTATAGCAATTAAGAAGGGTATAGAAAATAAAAATGAATGATTTAACAAGTTACCTGTCCATAACCTACGTCAACTCCATAAACATGTGATGCACCATACTGGAGTAAGCAGTCAGTAAATCCTCCAGTTGAAAGCCCAGAATCAAGGGCTACTTTACCAGTAACATCAACACCAAGCTGTTCAATGGCAGCTTCCAACTTATGTCCAGCTCTGCATAGATGTAAAAGAGCCAAACAAGAAGACATATTTCACTTGTGTAGCAATTGAGATATTATTTCAAATAAATTGAGCTTAATGTCTTCACCTACATACATATTTGGGAACATCGGCTATTATCTCCACAACAGCCTTTTCAGGCACAGGGGTACCAGCTTTATTTATCACCTTCCCATCCACATATACTTTGCCTGCATCCCACATGTTTTAACTAAGATACATGTAACTTATTTTACTATGGAGGATGTTATTACATGAAAACTGTAACATAATTTGTTTTTATAATGTGAATTATATAAATCTTTATTCTCAATTTAGATATTTGTCACATTAATTACACATATCAGTGTTGTTGCCGTGCCCTATACATTTTTACATTAGCTGTGTTCTCGTGTTTGTGTCATACCTTGTCGGTGTGGGTGCTTCATAGCTACATACTAACATTGAAAATGAAAACTGAAATTAGTTACCTTGCAAAATCCATGATTGGATGACAGATCTACTGTATTGCTGATATTTTTCAAGACATATTTCATCCAGCCGCTTTTTCCTAAAAGGTAAAAGCACAAATAGATACAAAATATCAGTGTCAACAGTACAATATTAAAAAAATATCCACAATGTTTGAAAAGACTCTTGATGATACCGAAAGCATTTATAAATTACAATCTCCTAATAGAGCATACTTCATCCTCCCATAGTGGTACTTTGCTCTTCTCTTTCTAATAATTTTTCCCATTCAAGTAAAAAACAAAGTAAGGATTAATCAATCATTATGATTTTATCCAGTGTTCATTTCATTTAAGTCCTTTGTTGGAAATATTTTTACACGTAAGACTACTAATCAGAGGAAAGGCTTTTGCTGTTGTACCTTTAAGACTAACAATCTGCAGCATCCATGATCATTTGAAGCATCATCATTTAGTAAAATAAATTGGATAAAGTATTGTCAAAAGGACAACAGTGAATACAATTGATAAATTTGACCCTCATTTTTCCTTAAAAGAAAAAGCAAATCGCTTCCCCATTTATGAACAAACTGATGCCTGCTATTAGACAGTGTAATTCATTTGTCTTAGCTATATCCAAACTGACCTCACAGTGTTCAAATAAAATGCCCTTTGAACATTTAAGTTGGTTAGCCAAAGTTCTTGCAAAATGCTATACACACCACAAATAAGTCTTATTTATTAGGCTCTGGCTCCAATGCAGAACTTTTAGAATCCACATGCTTCCATATTAAAATTCGTAACTTATCACACCCTTAATGTGAGTGATATCATTATCAACCTTACCAAAAAGCACAATGACATTATATTATTACCACCAAACTAATAAAAAAATAAAAAAGAAAGCATTATTGCCAAGAACTGCAATTTCAAGTCCTACAAGCCTTCACTTAGGAGCCAATATATAACTGCAAAAATAATTTGTATTTGCTCTAACATGTTGGTTAAATCAAAACACAATGACATAATGACGCAACCACCAGCATTGTTAGAGCTCGACACTACTATGTTCTAATAAATGACTCCAGAAACAGGCAAATTACGTAAGAATCAACATAATGAACTAGATATGAAAGCTTACTTCTTCACTGGTAAAATCTTTCCAGATTTTACAGTAGCATAGCTCCTGAAAGAAGTTGGAATCTGAGCTCTGCCCCATCTCACTAAAGTTAATTTCGTGAAAAATAACATTAAAGTATCAGTGCACCATACATTTTTCACAATGTACATGATTATTATTTAGAGGGAATCCTGTACAAAATTAATTTGTCCACAAACACACAAGCATCCCATTTATGTACAACAATATATAAACATGATACCAACTTTTAGTGTACACAATTTTGCTTATTTTACCTTTCATTTGTTATTGTCTTATTGATGCATTGTAATTGTACACTATTTAATTTCAGCGTCCTTTTTAAAGTAGTGTTACGCTACAGATTATTTTTTTTCATTCTCCAAATCTTATAATAAGAAATAAAAAAGTTGGTCCCAGTCTCTGAACTTTTTCTCCGTTAACATTTTTTGTCCTTCCCATCTATAGCAGCAATTTTGACAGCTCAGTGCCATCTGACAGGTAGTCATAAGTAATTTTTTTAAAAACTGTATTTTTAATCATTCATCAATTATCAATTGATTTGACGTCATCAACTAGTATCATCGGGTGATAGATTTAAAAAATAAAATAAAAATCAAGAACATAGTGTCTTTCCACTAGTAATAATTTTATAAGAATATATAAAGACAACACATTTCATGGTTTATTTCACCCCTTAACTGCCATTGATAAACCCTACTTGTACACTCTATTTCAATTTTTTTGAAGCAGTGGTACGCTATAAATTAATTACTCCATTCCCCTCTTGTTGTAAAAAAATAAATGGAAATCCAAACAAATACGCACAAAAGTGTCTGTCTTTCTGCTAATAATAATAAGGCTAAAGAGAAATACCAACTATTTGCTGAAATTTATGGTTTTCTCCAACATCTCTCTTCACACAGAGTGTTCCTAACACTCCTTTAAAGCTAAAATATAATTTCGGTCCTTCATTTAAATTTTCTTAATTTCAATTCGGGTCCTTAAGTTTAAAAAACTTCTCTTTAATCTCTTAAAACGACTCTATTGGACCAAATTGGTCTTTCCTTGTAAACTTCCTAATGTCATCATAAGAACATTTGCCACAAATCAACTAAATTTCTTAAATTTTGGAAGACCATTTTGATAAAACGACCAATCTAACTCATTCTTCCCACTTTAAGAGAGAAGAGAGTAAAACTTATTAAATTTAGGACATTTTCGGAATAATTTCTCCATAATCACTTTTAGAAGAAAAACTAAGAGGACAAAAATGAAATGGGCGATTCAATAAGCTAAAATTAGAGTATTAAATCAGCTTATCTCCTAGTTAAAAACTCAGTTTTTTTTTTTTAAAAAAAAACTTCATCCATAAACTAATTTTAACTTACAGATTTCATTCATTTTCTCTTTCAAAAGAGCTTATGAAGTGAACAGAGATTTGGAAATAAAAATTTATATTTTGACCTAATTCAACAGCAATAATTTGAGAAGTTATCCGATAGAGAGTGTACCTAGGAATTGGCGCTTCGGAATTCGAAGCCGAGAAAGAAAAGCTAACGTTGTCTCATTGTGAAAACCTCGTGAGATGGTTACAGGGTGCTTCAGAAACTGCAAAGCCATGTTTTCTCTGATGAATGAAGTGAAGCTTTCACTAGCGACAGTGGTTACTTCGCTTCAAGATTTTGATTTTGGATTCTAAAAGATGTGGGACTTCAAGGAACCAATAGCATGTCTTTTCTAATTTTATCACATTTATTTTAGAAAATATGAAATAGTACACACATTTTTATTTTCAGTATCCCTTTTTCTTTTATTATATTTTATATTAAATTTTCTACTTAGAAGAACATCAAATTTATGATAATTTGGTTTTCTTAAGATATTTATTTATGTATGTATAATTTTATCATACAATTTTTAACTATTGTAATTTTTTTTAATAAAAAGCACTATAAATGTTTTGCTAAAGAAAATTTTTAATAGATAAAATATGTATTTTTTAGAAGTGGTTGATTAAATTTGTAATTCTATATTATAGGATCATCTCTCAAGCTGATTTTTTTTACTGATTGCCATACAATTTAATTTTCTATATTAAGTGTTTGTTTGTGTATTTTTTTTTTATAAAAAAATTACTCTTTTAAACTCAATCAATTTTAACTGTCTCTAAATAGATTACGAGATTATGAAAATTAATAAAAATAATTTATTTTTATAATTATTTTTGTACTTATTTTTTTATACTATTGATAAAGAGATTTTTTTTATATTTTTTTACATATTTCTTTACAATTTTACTCTTCTTTTTAAACTCAATCAACTTTACTTTATTAATTTTATTATCTCTGCAAACATCTACAAAATTATAAAAATTAATAAAAATAATTTATTTTTATAATTATTTTTAGTATAAACATTTTTTATACTTGAATACAAATTTTAGTAATTTTTATTTGAAATAATTAATTTCTTAATTATACTTTTTATTTAGTCTCCATTAGTATATAAATAAATAAAGAAAAGATATTTTCTTTTGAAAGAGAAAAGCATCATTGTTGGGAATATAATATTTTGATGCCTTAAACTATTTGGTTTTTCCTTACTTCTAGTGGCATTGTTCTTAGTTTTCTAGCATATTCTATTCCAATTTGCTGAACATTTGTAAGAAAATAATAATAGTTTGAATTAATCAATAACATACAAATCTTTTCAAGTCATCAATCATGTTTTATCATATATAAATATTTTGTAATAATTATTTTTTTTAATTGATTAATAATGTGATTGTTTTTACTAATCTATTAAAGAAATTAGTTGGTGTTAGCAAACCTTATTTAAGACCAGAAAGAAGTTGGATGGAGTGAGGACCAGAGAATCCCTATCTCTTCCTAAATTTATTATGTTTCATTTTTATGTTGGCATCAAAACTACTAACTGTCTTTGAGTTAGTTATTTTTCTTTCTTCATTCTCCAACCAAGACCAACCACTGCCCTGCACCTACTTCATGCTATCATTCTTATGGCCCTTCAAGCTTTTTATGGCTCTGCATGTTGTTTCCATTCCCACCTTCTTCACTCTTCTTCTTCCACCACTGCATCTCCACCATTCCTTGCTGCAAGGAGGTTCCAATCATGCCCTTCAAGAAAATCTCTCAAATTGAATTGTAGTTCAAGTGGCAACAATGATGGCCAAGTATGCTTTTTGTGTTAATGGGGTTTCCCAAATTTGCCTCTTGAAACTTTGTTTCAAACTGTTTGTTAGCTCTAGTGCAGGATTATCTTCTGGATGCTCCAGTTTCTGTTGGTGATGGATTCTCCTTCAGTGGAGGTAAAAAAGAAATGGGTGGAGTATGGATGTGTGGAAAACTTTTTAGATCACAGGCTTATACCTTCTGTGGTTCTGAAAATTTTGTTTGAGTTTTGTGGTTTCTTCTATTCTGACAGGAAAGTATTCAGAAGGGCCAAGTCCAAGTGATGAATGGTTTAAGCAAGGGAAAATGGTAATTATCAATTAATTTTCACCCTTTTCTTTTTTATTTCTCAATTTCTCTTAAAGGGGGTTCCAGTAATATTCTATAGAAAAATGTAATGCATTTTAGTTTTTAGAGTGACCCCCTCTTACCTCAAGGATCATTATTTTGTTTCTTCAAAAAAAGAATTGTTATCTATTCAATCCTTAGTTATGTGGAAGTGTCATGATTTGGTCACACTTTGCTGGACTGAAAGCAGTGAGTGTAATGAAACCCTAATTTAGGAATTGATTTGATGGCATTTTGCTTGCTTTTGGGACTAAATTGATGACAAAATATTTGAAGATCCAAAGTGAAGACATCTGGTGTTTCACCATTTGTGACAAAATCATGAGGACCTAAGTGGTTGTGTTTGTATATTTGGATGATGAATATAAAGGTTTAGTCATTTAAGACAGTAAGTTTGTGGGTCTTCTCTCCTTATATGTTAGTCTGCTTGCTCAATTTGGGGAAATTCGGGACATATAAATCGTGAACAAACTCATATGAAAGACCATAACATTATTTTCAGCCCAAAACTTCAAATCATTGGGTTTGTGGGTCTTTTCTTCTTATATGTTGCTCTTCTTGATCAATTTCATCAGGTGAGACTTTTAACTCACATTACTCCAACAAAGTATAATGTCAATTACTTCCGAGAATACATTACATTGATTGTGAGTTAACACAATCTGATATGGAGGAAATTCTCGTTATGTTATTTCAGCTTCGCTTCCTTGAGGTTGCTTTTTGTTATTTTAAAATCACTCTTGTGGATTTACCATCAGTTTTCTGTTATATTATCAGGTTAAAGCCTATTCAATTCCTGGCACTGGTGAAAAGGCAAAAGATCCAATTTTTGGACTTGCAATGGGTGCTGGTTCTCAAGCTACTGGCGATCGGTTTAGGTAAACTAGATTTATCTTTACATGTCCATTGATTTTCCATCATCTTGTCGAAGAACCAGGAGAATTAAAAAAACAAATGGGAAAACAAGTGGCTGATAAATGATATGTAACATTAATATATAATAGTAAACACATAATGCTAAAGACTTATTTTAATTTGTAGGACTTTGCTGCATGTAGAAATGAGAAATTGTATTATTTTCTAGAATACTAATTTAACCACGTTTTGTCAATATCATTTTACATGATAGATGGTTTTGTGTTGAAAGTGGAAGTGCGGATAATCCACCAGTGATACTAATCCATGGTTTTCCTTCACAGGTGAGCATCATTAATTAGCACTAATGTAACAGAGGACCTCTAGAATTGTGTTATTATATGAAATTTGAATCCGTGCTTTCTTAATTTTAAATTATAATGACATGAGAATCAGATTAGGTTGCTTTATTTTCTTGGTTATTTTTTTAACTGATAGTTCTAATCCAGGCATGCTTGTGTTGTGTCCACAAACAATAATCTGATTTGAATTCTATGAGAAATTGAAGGCATATTCATGATCTATAGGTGCGTGAAACAATTGTAAAGAAAAGCTGCAAACACTAAAAGCCATAGACAAATTCTTCCTGAATGTGTTTTATGCTATTAAATAGTGGTTATAATAAAAGTCTATTCATCACAAGACCAATCTTGATTCATTAGCAAATGTTAGAATATCCGTAAACTACGGTTATGATTTTAGTTAATAGCTGTTACAAACCTTAAGCGGTTGTACATTATGATTGTTTCCAGAATTGTAAAATGTTTACCCTGTCTTAGTCTTTGGAATTATCTGGTAAAAGCCATTTGCTCTTCTTGTTTTTGTGGTTTTCAAAATTGTCAGATTATGATATGATATGATATTTAAACTTTGGAGGTTAGCTGTGGTTGCTTCTGAGATGGATTAATAAAGGAGATGAACTAAACACTGTTCTCTCATGATGTTGAGCTGCAGTTGTGGTAATATTGTGACACTTATTGCAATTTGCTGCAATGGCAACAAACAGGGATGTTGTGTTGTGTCAGGGCAAACCATTATTCCGTTTCCATCTTTCCTTTCTTATTTTCCCTGGTTCTGAGATAAAACTTCTGCTATTAGGTGTTATAAGATTCTTAGTGAAAGAGATTCATATAGTGATCGTAGAGGTGATTGTGTCAGGTTGGTCGATTTCATCACTGGCAGGAATAAAGTGTATTGCAATATCATGTATATCTTAATAGTAATTAATTACATAGAGAACAAAGCTCTCTTCAATAGAAGATACAAACCGAAAAGAATATAATTCAAGAAAATATAAACATGGAAAATAACTAAATATTCTAGGGAACCTACTGAATAGAGAATATTTACAATAACAATATATATTTTGGGTGAACTTTTGAGACTTGAGATATTTTTGGATAATTAAAAGAAGTACTGGACTAGATTTAACTCAACCTATTATACAACAGGCATCACCTAGGGAGTCAATGCCATTGAACTTAGTAGCCTGTTGGTTTAGAGTCAATGTTTTGGGCTCTGGTTTGGTGATATGTATTATGTTGTGAATGAAGTAGGGCTAAAAGGAGTTCCACTGACAAGAAAGTGTTGAGACTACTAAACAAGTGTCATGTACTTTCTCTTTTGGTATGTGGGTTGAAGTTGGAAGTAGTTTAAGGTTAGGGGGAAAGATTGAAGACCTATGGAATGGTCAATTACATGCTTGAAAGTGGTGTTATTGAGTGAAAGTTCTTTGTTTGAGATAGGTTGATATTTTGTTTGATGTTCTCTGTTTTGTATCTGTGAGTTTATTTGTAATATCCTGAAAGCTTAACAAGTATTATCTTGAGGGTGAGTGTCAGAATAATAATCTGATTAATCATAGTAGTTTGGATTCACTAAAACATGTTACAATATTAATAGTTATGACTTTATTTTACATAACTCATTATTATCCCTGTAATTAGTCCTTGATTAGCTCTTGTACTGGATGAACTCTTGGCACACATAAAATGGGATTTTTGTACTCATGGACAGTGTTTTCCAATAAAAGTGAATGGGTATATATCACTTTCATATGGTTGGAAATGTTAATAACCGAGTCATGAGTTATTTTATCCAAACATGTTATATATATTGAGAAACCTCAATTTTTTTACTGGCAAATTGATGCTGCTGCCAGGCATATTCTTATCGCAAAGTTCTTCCAGTACTCTCCAAGGACTATCATGCCATAGCCTTTGACTGGCTAGGTAAGATCACAGTTTCTTTTTTGTTGAATTTAAAATTGCTCTTACTTTATCTGTTGGGTTCTTTCTGTGACATTCTGAACTATGCTTTTTCATTGATTACTCTATGGATTTTTAATTACACATACCAAATTAATTTATGTTAGAAGCATCATGAAAGGATTTCACAAGAATGCCTTAATAAATCTCCTCTTCATTGCAACTAATGCAATCTCTTTCAGAACAACTATTGAGGGCTACATTTTGTTTGGTATGTGTTCCCCATTCAATTATGTCATTATCCATAACGAGGAGCCTTTGATTTATCCCTAAATTAGCAGATCTGTGCTTCAATCTGTGCGTAATGACTGATCTCATTTACAAATTTTTACTCAACCAATTTATCATTAGATGGATTCATGTTTTTCTCATTCTTTTTTAACATTCTTACCAAAATTTCCTTAGCTTATTGATTCACCACTGCAGCATTGGAAATGATCACTCCATTAATTCTTTTTTTTTTCTCTCAGGATTCGGGTTTTCTGATAAGCCTCAACCCAGATATGGGTTTGACTACACTCTAGATGGTAATTGCTTGTGTCCCAAACAATCTCAAATAGTAACTGGCTGTCAATGAAAATTCTTGTTTTGACAAAAAAAGTGTCTAGAATGTGTTGTTTTTGTTCTTCCCTGCAGAATATGTGTCATCATTGGAGTCACTTATTGATGAACTGGGTGTTACTAAAGTCTCAATTGTTGTCCAGGTAAGTTTGCCATAGTTGAAAAAAAGTATCAATCCTCTTGCCAAAATTATCTGTTCTTTGACATGTGATAGGAAGTTATTTAATCTTCTTTGCTCACAGGGATATTTTTCGCCTGTTGTAGTTAAGTATGCCAGCATTCACCAGGACAAGCTCAGCAACTTAATACTCCTTAATCCACCTGTATGTTTGCTTTAACCGTCAATTTCAACTTTGTCTTACAAAACTCATTCTACCATGTTATCATCAATCAAATGACAACTTTCTCTTATTTTAGTGTATACAACCTCATTTTTGTCATATTCAAGAAACTTCAAATAATCTTGTACTTGTAAATTCAATTATAATTTGTTCTAGTTTTGTCTTGTAAAAGGAACTTGTTTCTTGACTTTTACATTTTCACTCTATTATTTATATCAGTATCTATCTGACGTACCTTCCTAAATACTTCTTAACAGTTATCACCTTGAATTCCTTCTTATTTTATAAGCTAACAGCTCAACATGCCAAGCTCCCATCAACATTGTCCATATTCAGCAACTTTCTGCTAGGTGAAATATTTTCACAGGTATAAAATCTGTATAGATCTTGTTGAAGTTTTAATATGTGCCTTTTACTTGAATTAATATTTTGGTTCGTCCTTAAAGGTTTTAATGACATAATCTGTGCATATTCAGGATCCATTAAGGGCCAGTGACAAAGCTCTAACAAGCTGTGGTCCCTATAAAATGAAAGAAGAAGATGCAATGGTCTATAGACGTCCCTATCTCACATCTGGTTCCTCAGGCTTTGCACTAAATGCAATTAGCAGGAACATGTCTAAAGACCTCAAGGTGAAAATTTACATTTATTGAATGGGTTCTACTGATTCACATGTATTTTCTCTAACGTATTGAAACAATGGTCATCGAGTAAGGGTGTGTTTGGAAACTAGTTGACACTAAATTGAATGAACATATTCTTCTCTATTAGTATGTATAGCTTTATTTTATTCCTTTGGCCATAATTTCTGTTAGTTTTTACCAACAATTGCCTAAATGAAGTACTAGAAAAGTATAAGGTCATTTCTATAACTACTTTTTCAGAGCAATAACTTTCAGTGTTCATTAGGTTTTGATTGGATCTAAATTCTATAACCTGGTAAAAGTTTGTTAACACTTTAAATTTACTCTGTCACTGGGTTTTAAAACAATTTTGTTTTTTGGTTTGGTTTTTCTCAGGAGTTCAGAATTTGGATACCCTATATATATGGAAGCTAATTTTTTTTGGCAGGCTCATCTTCTTGATACCCTTTACTTAACCTTGTCTAGAAAAGAACCTACTCATACCATCATAGACCTTCTCATAATGAAGTTAAAAACTTTATGCTTATGTTGTCTGATATAGCAGACCTCAAATGCATATGGCAGTATCCTTCTCTCTACTGAATGGAAACAACCGAACCAACTCAAACAAGTTTGAAACTCAATTCCATGTACCTCATAAGTTCATGAACCAAATAAGCTAAATTCGAGTTAAAAATTGAGCTCCTAGTGAGGTAAACTTGATCGATGGACAGGTTCATGAACTAGCTCCATGTATATATTAATGCATTTTATATCATTATACTTAATAACTAATTTCATGTTGATTTATCAATTAAAAGAATAAATGAACAACTTTGAATGAGTAACTCACAAGCTTAAATCGAATCAAGTTTGAACAAGGCTCATATCAAACTTGAATCAAGTTGAACCAAGCTTGACTCATTTCTAGCAACAGGTCTCAATTGATCTCATTGGGTTCAACGCCTCACCACCATCCCTCAGTGTGTTTATGATACTTAATACTTAAGATGATTTATCAATGAAAGACCAGCTAGATGATAGTATGATACAGATTCAAGACTTTTGTGTCTGGCAGAGATTTTACACTAGTTTTGTTCAAAATTCACGAATGCAAAGATCATTGTACTGCACAGTCCAAAATACTTTCCCAAGCTTTTCTAGTGCCTTATAGTAACTCAAGTAGTAAGTTACATTCCTAGTGCAGAGAATATAAATATAAAATAATGTTTTGCTTTTCTGCTATTTAATAAGATTGTGGTGTTTGCTTGATTCACTTTTTCCTTTAGAGATATGTGGAGGATATGCATAGAATACTAAAGGACAAAAATTGGAAAGTTCAAACCACAATATGTTGGGGCCAAAGAGACCGCTGGTTGAGCTATGATGGAGTGGAGGATTTCAGCAAGGATTCCAACCATAAACTCATTGAAGTTCCTACGGTAAATACGTTATTCATTTGTACATGCCTGACTTTGTCTAGTTTTTTTTTTTCTTTTTCATTTTTTGCCATTGGATGACATTTTTTTCCATGATTACGTGTAGTGAGCTACATTTTGTGAGCATATTTATTTGTAAAATATTTGCTTGATAACCTATTATTTTGTTTAAAAGCCAAGGAGCATGCATCCATAAATGTTTGTAAAATCATACTTCTAGAGCATCCATATTGATGGGAAATGTTGTGTGGATTCTTGTATTCTCTTCATATTCAAAATCATTCAATACCCCATCAAAAGGATCTCCATATGATATTTTGGTATTTTATTTCAGCAAGTCAACAATTTAATTTCAGTTTTAGCTTGACTGTAATCTTTGCATGAAAAATATTAATGAGTTGTATTTAAGTTTGTGCTTATGCGTGCATTCTTAGTGTTGTTCATTTAGCATAAATTGGAAGAAAACTTGAAAATTAATGCATGATAGGTAGCATAGATTAAATATATAGCAGTTGAGAACTAAGGAGAGAAAAAAATGAGCTTGAAGGTCCAAAACACATAAAGTCTTCATCTAATAGACATTTATAATGGCTTCTCACATGGTAAATTGGAGGACAATGTTGATTTGCACTAGGCACCATGTTTTATTGTTCATGGAGCACCTAAGTATACTCCTAAGGCAGATATGTTGAAATAATTTCTTCATGTATTTATGGAAATTTGATTCTATCACCTACATTCTTAACATAGGCTCATCGTGTCACTCGCTATCAGGTTCCCAAGTTCGAGATGTCCAGTTATTGGTGAAAGAGGGGTGTGTTAAAGGTCACACATCAATTAAAGATATAGTCAAATTATAGTATATAAGTGGATATAAATCTCACCTTATAAGTTAATTTTGTGAGGTTGAGTTAAGTTTAAAGTCTACTTTCTAAGTTGAGATGATGGGAGGCTAAAAGCAAACACAAATAGTAAAGGAGACAAAATAATGTTTTTATTCACACTTACGACAACACATTATTCAACAACTTATATGCAACTATGCCAATATTTAGCACTTGATATGACCCATGGAAGTGAGGATTGAGATTTTCAGTGGGTCTCTTGGCCAAGGAACTTATTTCAAGTACTCTCTATCCACTATTTAGTGCCAGTACCTATCAAACAATAGAGGCATGCAATACTAAATTAACTTCAGCTGTTTTGGATATTCTAAACTACTCCATCCAAAACTGGCTCGTGAAAATTTGATCTATGTCAAAAGCTATGGAAGAGAGGAACCATGTGTGCACACTATTTCTTTCGCAAACAATTGTCACCTCATTGGCAGCGAATGGATGGTCCACAACCATGAGATGAGAAAACTTGGTCAGTCAGTCTACTATCACCAAACTAGTATCCTTCCGCTTCATAGACATATTTCTCCATACCTTAATAGGAATAGGCAGAGGCAGAAGAAAACTTGTTAGAGATAAGGTGTCATACTTGCTCCTGCATGTGATTGCAGTACACTATTAACCCCCAGTTATGTTCTTTCATTGCAGCACCTCTCAAATGGTTTAAAAGAAACAGCAACCTTTAGTTCATTTAGGTTTATCCAACAATGTCCTTTTGTCCTCCTTCTCATCTTCTTCTACCACAATTATCACCTTAAATTGTGTGTTCTTACGAATGTGGTTTGGCCCAAACTTCTCGCATCTGAAGCACTCTCCCTTTCTCAAATTTTCCTGCACATTTTGCATCTGGCAATCATAATTCCCATGTTTTTTGCCTTGTTGATGCTAGAATTGCTGATGGTGGTAGTATTCCATTCTTACATAGTTTTGGGGGGTTGAAGTTTCTCAATCTAATGCAAGTGTTTGTGTCACCTATGGAATTGAGCATACTTGAAGAAGCATGCATTTGTGATGCCAACCTAATGATACAAATGAAATTCCAATAGCAAACTATTACTATATGAAGGGGAGTCTCTAACTGACCCTAGTAGATATAAATATCGATAGACTGTTCTCTTACAGTAACAAAGTTAGACATTAATTTTTTTTCCTTTATGGTATGCAAATTTCTAAATTCTCTTAGTGAGTGTCATTGATATGCTATGTGATGGAGAGCTGTTTCCTACACTATATTAAAACTAAGGTCTAAAATATGCTAAGAACTATTAAAACTAGGTTTTCTATAAACTTTTCTCTTCCTTTTTCTATTTACAGAATATATCACTTATATAGGTGAGATTTAGGTTAACATAGATTGGGCCTTTGGGCCTATCCTAACACTATGGTTCCCTTTCTTACCAACAGTGCATTACTTTGCTTGTAATTAGGTAGATTCATTGTCTGATAAATGCTTGAGGCAACTTAATGCCATCAACATGTAGGAAACTGAATGTTACTAAGTGCAGTACAAATGTTTATTTTTACTATCATCAACTTGAAAACTTAAAACTAAATATGAAAATGATTTTAGTATTAACCTTTTGTAGGTAATAATGGATTTTTTTTAATATAGACTATCTTTATTGACAAATCTTATGCCTATTTTCAAAAGGAGAAAGGTAGAATTAACTTCTCTGCACTTTGTAGGCTGGTCATCATGTGCAGGAAGATTGTGGTGAAGAAGTTGGACAACTTATTTGCAGGATAATAAGCAGAAGGACCATGATATGAAGATATATTTTCTCTTTGCTCCTATATGCTCAAAGCTTTTATTACATTTTTCCTTATCTTTTTTCTTGTTCACTGTCATTTTGATAAATCTTAGTTCATTGCCCATCTTGAACTGCAGAGAGAGGGATTTGGTGTATATCTCCTTCAAAGCTCTATCTCTTGTCTAAATTTCATTTGGAAATGAGTACTTGAGGAATAAGAAAAAGTTATTGCTTATAAAGTACAGTGAAAACTAAAGCTTTCATTATAGAATCATAGTATCTGTTGTCTCTTTAAATACAAAGTACAGTTTTTTTAAAGCCATGTTTTTGAAAGTGCATAGACTAAACCAGTGAGGCATAGGAAACTTCACCAGAGGATAAGACACAACATAACTGTAGCATCATAAGTGCTTTTAGCATTATTTTCTGCTCAAAATAAAAGTTTTACCATGATATTCCGTATAAACTTTTACTTATATGATGTTAGATGAAGTGAAAATTAGGATTTGACCAAAAACATGTTGGTAGGATCATTTTGCACACATTGAAAAGTTAGTGGACTATTCTGCAATTGGTTAAAACATAACTTTTAGTGCAAAATTCAAGGGTACAAATGAGACCTTTCGGTTTAAATAATGAAGACAATTTCCGTGTGTCATCATGGAATTGCAGTAACATGTGTTGTTTGAGACAAAGTATAGTTCAACATTAATGGTGAATATGAGACTTTGTTGAATGCAAAATTTTTATCTATAACCAACAGTTCATGACCATAAAATCTTACTTCTTCTTGTTGATGGAACATCTTCAAATGTGCATATTCTTGGATGGGTCGGGAAGGGTCCTCCTTATCTTGCTGGATGTGTCTTGCCTCCTTTGTTGCACAAGATTTGGACGACGAGAGTGATACTATAAGAAAAGTCAATTTTAACTGCCAACAAAGAGTGAGGACTATAAAAAAGAAGCATAGGTGAAGTCTACTCAAGTTGAACAAAAAAATAAATGTCAAATATTGTATCTACAATGGAGACATTTAACTCACTAAAGTTATTAAAATAATAATAATAAGTTAGCGTCTAGAATTGAGACATAAAGTAGATGCAATAAAAAAATAAGTTACAAAATGATACTGTGTCGAGAATGAGGACATAAAATAGATGTAAGTTAATATTTTATTTCATTTAGTGTAGGTTTAGGCGATACTAAGGTGATGTGAACCTTTATTGTCACCTTAACCCACGCTAAGTTATTTAATGAGATAAAAAATAAAACATTAAAACATTTTCTCACACTTTCAATTTCTCATTTCTGTCTCACACTTTCAAACTCATAATCCATAAAATTCCTCCCAAAAGCCCTTAAGTGCATTTTAATCATATTTATTTCTTAGGTAGTGCTCCCAATGACGAAAATTTACTCACATTTACTTTCTTACGTAGTGTCAGTTTAATTATTGTTGGAGATCCACTACAAGAAAATCATTAAATAGAAACTAATTTTAGAGACAAAAAATAATTAATTGGTATATTTACTAAATTAGAGACCATTTTAGAGAATATAAAAATTATTGGTTTCTAAATTAGTTTTTTATTATTGATAAATAGTTTATAAATTGGTAGTTAAAACTTTGGTATCTAATTAAATACCAATTTAGAAACTATTTATCAATAATAAAAATTAATTTAAAAACCAATAATTTTTTTAGTCTCTAAAATAATATTTAATTTAGTTAATATTAGTAACTAATTATTTTTAGTCTCTAAAATTGATTTCTATTTAATGATTTTCTTGTAGTGATTTTTTTTTTTTTATATTTTACCATTGTAAAAAAATTAATTAATTAAAAGTATTTACTTAATTAATTAATGTCTCTAATTAAATGAATTAAATGATTATTAATTTTACATACTAAATTACTTTATTATAATTAATAATTAGAACTTAATTAAATTGGAATTATTAATAATTTAAGTTACAATATTATTATATATTTGCATTCTTCAAAATAATACAATACAACAAATTTAATCTTTTAAGTTTTTCTTATTTTACTTTTAATTTAAAAAACACAAGTTAACTGATTAGCCTTGATCTGGTCCAGAAGACTGCATCTACTTTGTCACCTAATAAAATTAAATATTTTTTTACCATAAATAATATTTATATTATTATATGTAGTTTCAAATGATATCTTTCAACATTTATGATGAAAAAGAGTAAGTTTGCAAATGTAAAAACATGATGTTGATCCCATTCATAAATCAAACTTGTTTTCCGAAATTCTTAAATGAACATGTATGTTTTTAGAAATTATGTTCTAGTGCAAATTCACTATTACGTAATTGTATTGTTTTTTCTTTGACCTATTTGGATGTAAGGATTTCTTATGTTTTGTACTGTGTTAGGTGTGTCTGTGGTTATGTTGGATTGGTCTTTTTTTTTTTAATTATAATTTTTAGTCTATTGTGTAGTTGTGGGCGTTGTTAGGTTTGGAGTTTTACAGTATTTGTTCTTTGTTCATGGTCTATTTAGAGGATTTTGAATATTATGTATAATGGTTTAAACACTTTTAAATTATTTTATTTTATTTATTTATAGTTGAGAGAAAAAAAAACTATTACGTAATTGAATGTTATAAGTTTACATCCATGAATTGAAAACACTATTATTTGTTGGTTTAAGCTCATTGTAAAAAGCATATAAAAAAAGTTATTTCAGAAGCATTTTGAAACTTGTATATTCAAAATTTCAAGCATGTGATAATTATTTTGCATATGTTGATGTAGAAGGGTAAGAAAAAAGTCATGGCGATAAGCAAGAACAGTTTGGAGTGGTAGATGTAACTGTTCCATGGGCATTCTTCCCAGAACAATAAACTTGCTTTCCTTGTTCATAAGAGACAATCTTAATTTGATCCAATGTAATGTTGAAACAACCTTGTGAACCACAATTTAAGGTAATTGCTTCATCATGCACACATGTTCCATCAAATCCACGGAATGTGATTCCACTCACTTCTACACCTTTATCCTAATTACACCAAAAATGCAACTTTAATAAGTAATTAATATATGAAGGGTTAATAAAGTGAAATTAATTTTTATATTTTTTATCAGCAAGAAATAATTAATAAATTTGAAGCACTTCAGGTGGTCCAATCCTTATACAGAATACTAATATATTCCTGAGCCAAAACAAAAACTAAAGACATCTAACAACAGTGGGAAACACATCAACCAACATCTAACTAAACAACTAAAAGGAACCAACACTCAACAACAACACTAAATCATATACATGCAAGCAGGAGGATCAAGACATCCGTCAAAATAAGAAAAACCAGCTGAAAGTACCTTCGAAGCAACCTAAATTCAAACCTTTAGTACCTAATCTAAACTTTAAATATTTTGAGTACTTATAATAAGAAAATTATTGAAATAAGTTATTATCAGTGTTTTATTTAACATAACAAATCAGTCCTTAATGTAGATTCTATTATAATATTTTAATATCATTGTTAGTTATGAGTTACTATCAAGTATTTTAACATCTTAGTCCACAATACTGAAAATTTGTTTGTCATAATGAAAAATTTGACAAAGATCTATTTCAATAGTTTTCTTTTACTACAAATATCCAAAAGATCTAAAGTTTATATTAGGAACGAAAGTCAATTTTGAATTAATTAGAGAGACAAAGAATTTATTGTAAAGTTAGTAACTACAAAATTTAACATCTTAATTGTGAGTTAAGTGACTACCGTTGGAGAATAATCATCATAGAATTGGTCAATGATTATTGGGTTCCTAGCTTTTATCAATTTAATTTGCTCAAAAGTGATTCCTCTTGCATAACCTGATCCATTCTGTAAGAAAAAATATTAACAATATATGAAATATTCCTTTCAAATGGTAAGAAATAACGAGAGAAAAAATATTTATTTTTTTAAAAATTTTTTTGTTTGTTCATATATACATCTGAAAATTCCTTAGAACAGTTTGATTCTCAGTTTTTATCAAGCACACCTCTAATTAATCAATTTTACAGGATTCAAAATTACATGACATGTGTGTGTGTGTGTGTATATATATATATATATATATATATATATATATATATATAATTATAGCATAATAGGTATACATGATTTTTTTTTCTACTTTTATCTCATTTTTCAAAGTTTAAAAAAATATTAATTACTTTTTAATTATGTAGTTATTGTTCACTTAATTTTTAATTAATATAGACACTTAGTTGTTTATTGTGGAGTAGAAATGAAATAGAAAAAAATTATAACTATTTTATTAAGATAAAAAAATTATTTCATTTCAATATTTTTTAGTAAAAAAGTTGAAAACACAAATAAAAATGAAAAAAAAAAAAATACTTACAGGAAATGTCTTTATTCTTGCTCCATTTGTTGTGCCAGTGAAGTTGCAGTTTTGTACATAAATTTGTTCTGCTGTATTATCACTGCCTTTACCCAAGCTGCCAATGCTGATTAATTCATCACACGGGTAAAGTTAGGAATATATAACAAATTATATTAATTTCATCAATGCAAAAAATTTATATTCCTTCATTCTCAAAATTATAATTTGGAAAAAAAAATCACGGATTGTTCTAGTATATTAAATTGATTTCAAATAAATTACTTTAGGTGTTTAAGTATTTTTTTTTTAAAAAAATCTGAGTGTAAAGTTATGAGATGAGATATATTATATACCATTACCAATTAAACTCTTAGTGTCTTTTTCATATTAATAATTGTTTTCACATGAATAATTATATTGTTAAGTTGAAGACAAGAATATATTTCTTCTATTAAGAATTAAGGTAAAAAATAATTTAAATATATGTTTCTTTTTTATCTTTCTAAAATATTTTTTAAAGACAAAATTATGATAAAACTTTAAAACAAACAAAAAACCACATTAAATTATATATATATATATATATATATATATATATATATTTTGTATATACCTTATTCCATGGCCTGGTCCACAAGCAATCCCAGTAACATTGACATAAGAGGAGTTACCACTGATGCCAATACAATCATCACCTATTGAGAAAGAGAGTGTAAGTTTAAAAGTGCAGATAACAGTGTTATTATTATATAACACTGCATTGAAATTTGATATTATATATATAGATACAGATATATAGATATATATGTGCATGAGATGAGATGAAAACTTGGTTTATACCAGATGCTATAGTTGAATCTCTGATCCAGATATTTTTGGAAGCATAGACATTAAATCCATCAGTGTTGGGACTGTTAACAGGAGAATGAATACTGATAGCAGAGAATATGGCATTGACACAATCATTGACGTTTATGTGAGATCTTGGACTGTTCACAATTCTCAAGTTACTAACCCTGAGATCATTGCATGCATTGAAAGTGATGACCTGCATCATTCACATCACTTTGAATATGAAGATTAATGTAAAAGAGAAAGAAATTATGAGAAAAGAAAGTGTAGAATAGTGAAACCGATGGTCGTTGACAAGGTTTGCATGGCCACCAAGTAGAACCCAAGCCATCTATTAATCCTTCACTTCCATCAACTATGAGACCATTCACATTTGTCATCAAGATCCAAGTAAAATAATAAGATACCCATTCATTCTTCGCAGGTGCAACTATTTTTCCTCCAATCTACATACAATAAATGGTACAAAATTAAATGACAAAAATCATATTGTAAGGATTTTATTATTATTATTATTATTATTATTATTATTTTAGACAATGTAACTTAAGGGTAGAGGGGGAGTTTGATACATATTTTAATGGACAAAGCATTGCATGATGGATAAACGTTTAATAAAAATTACTAAATTACACAGCAATGAAGTGGGTACAAGAAACTCATTAAGCTAAGATAGTTAATTAGATTAAAAACTATTTATTATTTAAATAAAAATTACTTTAGATATTATTTAATTTAGTTAATATACTAATTAATTATTTTATCACTAATTTTAAAGATAAAAAATAATTAGTCACTATATTTACTAAATTAAATATTATTTTAAAGATTAAAAAAATTATTCACATTTAAAAAAGTTTCTATTATTAATAAAATTTATATATCAATTTTTGAATTGGTATCTATTTAGATATTGACCTGAAATTTATTCTATTTTGACATTTTTGGAGTTGAGGTTTTCACATAAAAGTTTTGTTGACATATTGCTAGAAAAATTCTCACAAATTATAGATTAGACAGTATCAATTTAGTCTAGATTTTGTTTTGTTGTTGATCTATTCTAGAGTTATTTTTAGGTTTTTATTTAAAAATTATTTATTAATAATAGAAATTATTTTAGATATTAATAAATTTTTTAATTTTTTAAATAATATCTAATTTAGTTAATATAATAATTAATTATTTTTAATTTCTAAAATTAATTTTTATTTAATGATTTTTTTTAGTAATTATACAGTCATGAAATGAAATTTATAATTCACTCATTTTCAAAGAATGCAAGCGGAACTTATTTATAATCTATATATATATATATATATATATATATATATATATATATATATATATATATGTATTTGATTTTTCTAGAATAAGAACACATTTAAAAATGATAAGATAAAACGATAATTATTAAAAAGTAAAATATTAATGATTTTTATACAAGTGTTCAATGGTATAACTAATATTACCATTAATAATCAATGTATAACTATTAAACAAACTATTAAAATATGTTTTATATTTCCGATATATTAATTGCATCTTCTTTTCTATTTTACACTGTACGAGGGGAGTAATGGGATGTTAGGATAAATACAAAAAAAAAATAAAAAAATACACAGCATCATTTCTTTTAATTCTTTAAAAAAAAAAATTCTTATTTATTTCTTTAAATTTAAAAAAAAAATTATTATACTCTTACGTTTTAATCCTTAATAATTTATACATGCATTTATTATATTAGATGGAGAGAGAAATAAGTAGAATAGAAAATTGTATAACTACTTAATTATAATTAAGAAACTTTATTATATTTATCCATTCCTGCAAAAATAATATTAAAATAAAAATAAAATTTAAGAGAGAATTAATTGAATTAAAAATCATAAAATTTTAAAAATGTTATGTGAATAAAAAGAAATATATAATTGTTTGATGTAATATTAGTAATACCTGAATTTGAATACTTGAGGCATTGCAAGGACCCTTAAACTTTAAGGGCGATAAAAGGAATTTATAGTTTTGAGGTATGACTAGACTTCTCATCCCTTCTGCTCCACAAGTGCTTTCCCATGCTCTTAAAAATGCCTGCCATCAATTTCAGAAATAATTTCAAGACCTAATATAATTTTAGGAATGAAAATTAAAATAAAAAAAGTAAAAATAAAATTCACCTATTTTTATAGGAATTAGAATCTTATTTGAGTTTTTAAATTTTGTAAATTTGATCATCTTTTATCCAAAAAAAATACTTATATATATATACTTCATACTTGTGAATCGTCCGTTTTCCCATCTCCCTTAGCACCAAAATCGATGACGTTATATGCGTCCATGGTAACATTGAACCCAATACATATAAATGGTGAAATAAAAGCAAGAAGCAAAGCACAAATGATTAGGTTTTGCATGCTTCACTCAAGGGAATTCTCTTTCTTGCTTTTGTTGAATTCTTTGGAAGAATATTCAGGACTTGTTGAGAGTTTACTAAAGTGATTTGTGTTAAGGAAGCACACTTGTTGTGAAGGAAAATACACTAGGAATAGAGTCTTATAGAAATCTACAAAACCTTATATATAGATGGTATATTTGTTTGTTGGATTGTAAGGTTGGTATATACGTTGATAATGTTTTTATATAAGGGTTGAGACACTCCTAAAATATTCAATTTAATTATTCTTTGTTAATAAAAAAAAAAAACAGACAAATGGAGTTGGTATATAGACAAATGGAGTTAATGTATACAGAAAGCAATTACCTTGTTGGTATATAGACAAATGGAGTTAATATATACAGAAAGCAATTACCTTCTAGTTATACAAATTCATTCCTCATATGTAATCTTTTTAAGTGTTTATTGAAAAAAAGATGTAATTTTTTAAGTGAATGTCATTAATGATGTGAGAGATGGAATCTCTTGTGTGTTTTTAATGTGTAATAAATTTTGAATGTGGAGAATTCATTTAAGTGTGTTTAATTATGTTTTTATTATTCTTTTGTTATATTAATTGTGAGACTCAATGATTTTTAAAAAGTAATAAATATTAAAGTTTTATATTATATTGAGTATTTAAAAAATATAATTAAAATTATCTAATTATTTCTTTTTAAATCTCATTATTTTTCTAATTTTGTTCTAAAATTTCTTTGATTTTTCTCTAAAAGCCCATTCTCATCATTTTTTAAATTAGAAAGTGTTAGTAAGACAATATCAAAGTGAAGATCAATTCTAACCAATTAAAATTAATAATAATAATAAGTTGTTCTATTTCTTGAGATTTCAAGTTATTCTTTTATATGTAAAGGTTTTTGTTATCACATGTGAAGTAAAAGTTGAATACATTAATCTTTGTTTCATATTAGATATGTTTTTGTGAAAATTGGCCAAACACACTCAATAATACATTATTTGTTTCTATCCAACCATTATAGAGAGTTTTGATGATGTGATATCTCTTCTTACCATGATAGATAATGCATGAAGTTGATATACATCTCCCTATATTGTCCTTCCAATAAGAGTAGTCCTCTCTTGGAATGATGGTGGTGGCCATGTGAGAGATGTTGATGGAAGAGGTCCAAGTCCAAGCCTAAGCCCAAGTTCAGGCCCAACAACTAGGTCCATGGCAAAGAGGATTCAAGAAGAGTGGGACTCTACTACTGATGGCAGAGAAACTTTTCTTTACATATTCAAAGACCCCTCAGAGGACCACAAGGAGTAAAGCCCAAGACATGGGAGCTGAGCATCAATTAATTTCACTTTATTTATAATTTCAGTAGCGTAGGGTTCATTTAGCACAATTGGGGGTGTATTTAACAATTTAGTAGAGTAGGGTTCATTTAGCACAATAGAGGGGGTGTATTTAACAATTTAGCTTGTACCTAGGCCTTTTAGGATAGGAATGTAGCCCTACCTTCTAGAAGCATGCTAGGGGCTGCATTGACCTTTAGTCAACACCCTAGCAGCCCCCTCTTTTATGTATTCCCCATCCCACCCTTGCTCCTTACTCTCCAAGGCACCATCTCCTTTACATAGGGTGCTTTGGCTCATGTCTTTTTGGAAGATCAATTTTAATGAGTAAATGCTGTCAAATTTATGCTAGCTTCTACTCCTTGTCTAGTCTCTCTAGGTTAGAAACTTTGATCTTCATTTTCACCTTCCTCCAAGTGGTTTGGCCTAACCTATCACTCTCCATACCTTTCATGCACCTACAAGGAACCCATAGCTCTATATGAGCCATCCTTGACCCATATCATCCATAGATTCCACCACCTTTTTACCTCATTTTTCAAGAAGAACAAATGGTCATGAAGAACAACCCATCAGATGTTCACTCGGCAATGAAATGTCCTTCCATCCCATCCATTTGTGGACCTTCCATCTACTTGTTGTGAGATGCTAAACTCGTTATAGGTTGAAAACTCTAATACCAATTGTAAAACAAGACAAAAAAAAAATAATAAGAAGAGAAAGTTGGATTATATTTTAAGAGTTTTTGGAAACTTTTCAAAGATCTTCGTTTGATACATATGTACAAATGAATTTTAAAGTAGGACATGTGCATTAATTGTGAAACACAAACATTATAAATTTATAAAGAGTTATGTCTGATGAAGAGTCGTCAAACACAACTTCAAACTTTATAAACTTGCTATCTAAATCGTATTTGTGTGGAGAAGATTTCAATATATTTGTGTGTGTAATGATGATATTTGTGTCATTAGATTTAGAACATATGCTTAGACATATTCTAGTCGAATGACAAGTGTTAGTATTTAGTTAGACATAGCTAGTATATATGGATGTGTGCATGTAAGTATGTTGGAGGAATATATGTATCATATGTATAAGAGATGGTTTAAATTATATTAGTTTGTCCATCTTGTTAATAGGTTATGATCTTAATAATATGGAAATAAAATTATTAATAAAAAATTATAAAATAGTTTATAAATTAATATCTAATTAGCTACCAAGGTCTTAGCTATCAAAGTTTTAGCTACCAATTACTTTAAATTCTAAAGTTGATAGCTAAAACCTTTGTAGCTAATTAGATACCAAATTAGAAACTAGTTTATAAAATTTTATTAATAATAGAAACCATTTTACATACGAAATAACTTTTAAATCTCTAAAATAATATCTAATTTAGTCAATAGTCACTAATTATTTTCTGTCTTTAAATTTGATTGTTATTTAATAATTTTCTTACCGTGTATTATTTATTTAAATATTAAAATAATATGAAAAATAATTTATGGTAGTGATTATTATATATAACATTAGTTATTTCAACTAATTTATGCATACCAATTTGGGGCGTTAAAAAATTCAAACATAAAGCTTTTAAAATATTAGATTAAATAATTTTAAAAAAGTTAAATGATTTAATTAGAATAAAATATCATTAAAAATATGTTGTTATCAAATAGTAAATTGTTTTATAAAGTATAACAAAGTTATAATTTCAAAAAATATTATTTTTATATAAAGATAAATAACACTACAAGAAAATTATTAAATAAAAATCAATTTTAAAGAAAAAAAATAATTAGTTACTATATTGACTAAATTAGATAATATTATTTTAGAGACTAAAATATTATTTATATCTAAATTAATTTTATTACTAATCAATAGTTTCTAAATTAGTATCTAATTAGTTACCAAGGTTTGAGCTACCAACTTTAAAATCTAAATAATTGATAACAAATATAGATAATAATAATTTTTTTACTCACTACAATAGCATCTAATTTAGTCAATATAACACCATATTATTTTTTGTCTCTAAAATTGATTTCTATTTAATTATTTTTTAGTAGTGTAAGTAACTATAAAATATATTATTAAATTTAGCAACATAATATTATACTTACACATAAAATTAATACAAACATAAATATATAAAAAAGGAGTGTTATGTTACTTTACTAATGTCATGAATGTTTATTTAAATTTAGAGTGTGATATATATTTTTTATTCTATAACGATTTTCTCTTAACCCTTTGGAAAACTAATCCCTCTTGAGATGGTGTGATTATCACTCAAATTTTTTTCATGTGAGTCGAAGATCAATTCCCCTTACTTGGATTGTCCCAACAATAATATATATGAATGTTATTCAAGTTGACTTTTAAGAAAGAAGAATGCAACTTATAATTTAATAATTTAATTTAATTTATAAAAAATATTTAATTTTATAATTTAAAAATTCAATTTATAATTCATTTAAAATTTAGTCAAGATATCATTTTTGAATAAAATGAGAAAGATAAATGTCACTCTATTAAAACATAAGAGGATAAGAGAGATGAATGAAATTTAATAATAAAAATAAAAGAGCTTAATGTTACAAAAAAGAATTAGAATGAGTATGATTTTAATTTTTATTAAAAATATAAGGATGTTGAATGTCTATATATATAAACTAGAAAAAGATATTAATGTTATTTAGTATGATAAAGGAAAACTAAGAATAATGCCTTTATAATGTTTAATTCTTAAAATTTCAAGAATATTTTAATAATGACTTCAAGTAATTAAAATAATACATTTATTCAATTATTTATTCATAACAGTAAATAATTTATAACATTTAATACCTTTAATTAATTAACATTATTTTTTTTCATCTAACTGTATGATTCAATAAATCACAAAGTAAAACATTTATTAGTTTAATTAGTTATTAGTTTATATTTTAAATTATTCTTTTTAATTTTTTAAAAACTAATTTAAGATATAAAATATCAGTTTTTTTTATTAATAAATATAAAATATTAATAGCAAATTTAGATACTAATCTACAAAATCATTTTATAATTTTTTTACTAAAAATCACTTTAAAAATCACTTTATATATGAGTAATTTTTTAATCTCTAAATTAATATTTAATTTAGTTCATATAATTACTATTTTTTAGAATTTAATTATTATTTAATAATTTTTTACGGTGCATTATTTATATAAGTATTAAAATAATATGAAAAACAGTTTATGGTAATTTTTAAATAATTATAATTAAAAAATTATAAATTGCTTCATTAATTATTTTTAAAAGCGTTAAAATTTCAATATTGTATAACTATCTTTGATACTTAAAATTATTTAATGTCAACTATTTATAGTTTAAACTTTTTCTTTTTAGAATAAGTTACAACAACTTTTAAATAATTGAATGTTAACTATTCACAGTTTCAATAAAGTATTTATAACAATTTATCAAATTTACAAAAAATTTCAAATTTATAAACTTTAAAATAATTATAACAAATTTCAGATAATTCTAATTAGAATACTTTCCTCTTTCTAAATAATGATAGATTTTACAGTTGTTATAATGTAAAAATAAATACATACTTTTTATATTATTCATTAATGAAATGACATTTATATTTCGTTTTAGTTCTTAAATATACATTCAGCTGCTCTATAATTTTAATAAATGATACTTATTTTTTTTAAAATAACGTACATTTTTAAACTAAGAATTAGTTTTTTAAATATTAAAATTAAATAATATTTATAAAAATTAAATTTGTTGATTATTATATTTTAAAAATATCATAAAAGCTATTTTGTCACTCATGGTATCTATAACAAGCATAGAGAACAAGAAAAAAAGATTCAGCGTTTCTTCTTGACGACTGACTCCTTTAGAGTTTCCTTCCTTTGATTCCTTCCAATGATTCCAATGGTTATGTCTCACGTCTTCTATTTAACCTAATTGTATTTGGGTTAAGTCACATATTTATTCATAATATATCATTTTGCTTCATCTCTCCTCAAATTCTTGAAAATAACACAAAATTGGAAATAAATCATTCTTTCTCATGTGGTACTTTCTCATGTTACCCCCAATTGACATTTCAAGATAAGGAAAAGATAATTTCATTATATTACAGTTCAACACCTGCACGTGTCTAAGTAGTTGGATATCACTCACTCCTACTCCTCCTAATTTGGTCTTGCTAAAATTCACTTTCAGTACTCAGATCAATTCAAAACACTTAAGAATACTTTTTTATTACATTGTGGATTGTTTTCCCACATAAAAAGAGTGTATCGTTAGAAAATTGGATCATATTTATTTCTATGATAGTATTCCTTATTTTTATCTATTTTAAAAGCTCTTTTCTCTTCGCTTGTCTTACCACCTCCATCAGTTTTTTGGTGGACTAAATTCCCTAGTTTGACTACCATTCACAACCACCAAAACTGTATAAGATTGTAAAGCTTCCCTAATCCTACTAATCCATTGCATGCTAAAACCTAACATTTTCATCATGTAAAACAAGAAATCCGACCTAATTGAGTCGGATGTTTTTCACAATCAATTTAAAGTATGATACATTTTTTTATTTTTTACATCTAACCTCCTCAATAGTTTAATATTGTGGATTATGTAAACTAAAATGTGCTTTTGAATTTATAATTTTTTTTTTCACTTTCGGATGCTAATACATAACTTTTTTTTTTATCAATAAAAAATAAATAATTAAAGGAAACCTTTAAAAAATGTCCCAACCTTTATATATGACTCATTTCCACATATACTACCTACCAAGAAAGCATCAGCACATATAGGCCTAAACTATTAGCTCTAGCATTAAAAACCTAAGATAAAATATCTTACAATAACCCAGCTTGAAAAACTAGATATAGCAAATCTGTTACCCTAAGATAAAATGCTATGACAATCTTCACGAAACTTTGCTTTTATAATTGTTTTGATCTGGAATATGATTTTCATTCAGGAAGTGATTCTCATTTCAGGTTCTACTTGCATCAACACCCTCTACACGTACCTTTGATACCCTTCTGCACTTCTCATTTATTTTTTCTCTTTACCATATATGATGAGTACGTTAATAGAAGAAAGAAAGCCAAAACTTGAAGGGGAAAAGGTGTTTTTGAGCTTCACTTGTGGGCACCATCTGTCATATGCCTAGGAATCAAATACACATGTCAGTAATAATGTGTGAAACGTGCAAGAGAGACACTCATTAATGAATAGAAAAAAGTATTCATCAAAAGTAGGTATTCAAGATGATCCCAGTTAATATTTTCTACACATTTTTTTATCAGAAATATCAATAAAAAAAATGAATGATGATTCAACTCTATTATAATTAATATAATTAGTAGACTATGATTCTTCCATAACTCCAAAACAAATCAAAGAGTGACCTCTAAACAACTATAAAAAAACACTTATATAACTACTAACATTTTGAAAAAACTTAGATATTATTAACACTAGTTACTACTTAGATATAAGTCTTGATATCTTCAAAATTCATCTCTATTGAAATTGGAACTTTGTTTTTTTTTTCTCAATGCTTTTTATATTAAACATTTATCAAACATATGAATTTGGTTATGATATATTACTTTTGAGCGTGTCATGACATAGCCAATAAAAAAAAACATAGCATACATGCGAATATCTCATCAAAATAATTAGATATTAATATGCTTTACTTTTATCGAGATTAAATTTATATATTAAGTATTAAAATAAAAAATGAAATATTTATTTTAATACAGATTAATTTTAAAGGTATATAAAATTTATCTATCCTATAAATAATAATAGTAAAACTGTGGTAGGAATTAGTTTTATTGATTAAAGACTAATTCAAATTACTTACTTTCTGTGGTCCCACTTCAATAATGGGTTAGCAGAAGGTTTCCTTAAAGTCAACTTTTGCACATGGAAATATCCAAAATGAAAGGAAGAAGTCAGCCACTACTAATTTAACAGATTATAACAATTAACAATATTTAAGATTTAAGAGAGAACACATGAAAAAAAATTACACGTTCTTAATTTCATAATAATACCAAGAGTTTTAAAAGATAAACGATGATAGTGATAAAAGAACAGTCATTAAAAGGGTCATGTTCTGGAAATCACAAGTGTTATACAGGAACCTTTGTTGAAGGTATATTAAGTGAATTTTTAAAGTGTATATTAAGTTTTAATCTAAGAGAATTTCCAATGTAGAAGTCTTAATTAAGTATCTTAAAATTAAAATCTATTTTATAAGAAATTTTTAATAACACTAAATTATATATGTAATTAGGTGTGATTGTTACATAATGAAATGATTATGAAAATGATCCTCACTTTCTTGAGTGAAGTTTTCTTGTGTTTAAAACGTGAGAAGAGGTAGCAATGGACAGAAAGAACGTGAGAAGAACGTTCAAAATGGTCCCTATTGAGTGAACGTGACAAGATCCGATGTTTCCCAAAAGTCTACTGTAATCATGAGTGAAACATGACATAAACACAAGTTCCGATGTTGCCCAAAAGTCAATTTTTACCTTTGATTGCAAAATGTCACATGCAAGATGCAAAACAAATGTACAAAAATCCCAATTAACAAATGTACGAGAATAAATAACCATTCATGATAACTGAAGATAAAGAAGCCCCAGATTCAAACTTTAGCACAAGTATATCTCCATGGCGGAGCAGCGTGAGAAGCTTCACATTGTGGTGTTTCCATGGCTAGCATTTGGTCACATAGGCCCATTTTTTGAGCTTGCAAAACTCATAGCTCAAAAGGGTCACAAAATTTCTTTCATTTCCACACCTAGAAATATCCATCGTCTACCCAAAGTGCCTGAAAACTTGCAACCTTTGGTGGATCTGATAGAACTGCCACTGCCCCGTGTTGACAAACTCCCAGAAAATGCAGAGGCCACAGTGGACATTCCTCACCACATCATTCCATACCTCAAGCTGGCTTTTGATGGTCTTGAACAACCTTTGACCAAGTTTCTGGAGAGATGAAAACCGCATTGGATAATATACGACTTTGCACCCTATTGGTTGCCACCAATCTCTTCTAAGCTAGGAATCTCATGCGTCTCATTCTGTATTTTTAGTGCATCTGGTGTGTGTTCTTTTTCGGATCCGCAGAGTAAAGATCTTCCTGAAGAGCACAATGAGAATGATGAATCGGGGGTTTCAGATGTGTTTCGAGGACTTAAAACTGCTAATGCTGCTCAAGTTATTGCTTTAAGAAGCTGCATGGAGATTGAAGGTGAGCCTCTCAAATTGTGTGAAAGTATATACAGGAAAACAGTGATTCCAGTTGGGTTATTGCCACCTTCATTAGAGTTCAGTGAAGACAGCAATGATGAAAACTGGAACAACATCCTTAATTGGTTAGACAAACAGGAAAAAGGGTCAGTGATTTATGTGGCATTTGGATCTGAAGTGACACTAAATGATGAAGATTTCACTGAAATTACTAAGGGAATAGAAATGTCTGGTTTTCCTTTTTTTTGGGTTCTGAAGAAGCAAAACACCTCTAGCGTTGAGTTGCAGGATGAGGTTCTGAACAACTCAGGAAAGGGTATGGTGTGGAGAACATGGGCCCCACAGGTGAGGATTTTATCACACAAGTCTATTGGGGGGTTCCTCACTCACTGTGGTTGGAGTTCAGTGATAGAGAGTCTTCAAATTGGTTGTCCACTTGTTATGTTGCCCTTCCAAAGTGACCAATTTATAAATGCTGGGTTTATGGAGGAGAAAAGGGTAGGGGTCAAAGTAGAGAGAAATGAGCATTGTGGGAAGTTCACCAGGGATTCATTGGCCATAGCATTGAGATCAGTATTGTTGGAAAAAACTTATAGAAGTGAAGCAGAGGAGATGAGTAAGATATTTGGGGACAAAAAACTGCACCAAAAATATGTAGATCGCTTTGTTGATTACATGGAAAACCATAGGCCTACCATGAAAGATTAGCCCTTCTGCCATGAAGGATTATTTGTAATTGATGCATAAGTTTTAACGTTGTTTGTTATTGGTTGAGTTGATTAATGGTGCATTTGTGATGTCTAGAAATGTTTGAGTTTCCCTTTTGAAACAGCAAATTTAAATCCATGGAAATATTATTCTCTTAGAAAGAACTGGCTTCCAATCCGTGGAATACATAGACGTGAAGTTGTTTTGTGATAAACACACATATACATAGACGTAAATATTATCACATCAATGTATAAAATGAAAGCAAAAGATATTAAAAAATGTATAAGCTGTTTTAACTTAATGTGATAAGTTAAATTCACCTTATCTTCTGCAAAAGGTTAAATTGGAAGAGTTTTATAGAAATAGGAGTTAAGGTGTATGAGTTGTTTTAACTTCAGTTTTCTTTTAGTGGATATGTTTATGAAATAGAAGTTTTGTAATTTCTTTATTTTGTAGTGATACTGTAAAAAGAAAAAAGGCATAAAATAAAAAAACCTGAATTAGAGTTCCAGGATAGCATTTATCAAAAAAAAACGTAGCTATTCTTTATTCATCATTTCACTTATACATATGTACGTGCTAAACAAAGAATTCATTTCAATAAGCAAGAACAATTTGGAGTGGTAGATGTAGTTGTTCCATGGGCATTACTGCAAGAACAAGAAGCTGGTTTTTCTGGTTGAGAAGAGGCAATATTAATATGATCCAACACAATGTTGAAACAACCTGGTGAGTGGCAACTAAGGTCAATAGCTTTCTCATCTCCACTTGTTCCTTCAAACCCTCTGAATGTCACCTCACTCACTTCCACTGTATCACTCTATTTATGCCAAATTCAAAATGCAACTTTAGTAAGATATAAACAGTTGAAATCACAAGATATAAACATGAATCTAAAGTTTAGTGAGTACCTCGAAATCATTATAACCATAGTTCTGGTCTATAATTATAGGGTTGAAAGCCTTTGTTAATGTGATTTTCTCAAAAGTGATTTTTCTTGCATAACCTGATCCACCCTGTGAAAATTTAACAAGATATAAAATGAGTAATGCTATTTGGTACAAAATGAAAAAAAACTTTGTTTTACCTGCCATGTCTTGATTCTTGCTCCATTTTGGGTGTTTGTGAAGCTGCAATTTCGTACATGAACTTGTTCAACTGTCTCATGCATACCATCTTTTCCCAGGCTGCCAACACTGATTAATTGATTCATGTTAATGGATAAATTTTGAGCATATGATATGAGTACCAAAAAAGGCATAATTAATCTATTTTGTATATAAAAACCTTATTCCATGGCCTGGTCCACATGCAATTCCTGTAGCATTGATGAATGAGGAGCCACCATTGATGGCAATACAATCATCACCTGTTTACAATGAGAATGTAAAAAAGTGCTTATAACATGAAAATTTAATAAAATTGATTTACCAGTTCCTATAATGGAATCTTGAATGGTGATATATTTTGAAGCACAAATGTCAAATCCATCAGTGTTGGGGCTGTCAGCAGGAGCATGAACATTGATATTGGAGAAGACAGCATTGTTACAACCATCTATTGTTACGTGAGCTCGTGGACTATCAATGATGCTCAGATAACTAACTCTCAGATCATTGCAATTTTGGAAACTAATAACCTGCATAATTAAAAACTTTCATAATCTCTTTTTGCAAATTATAATTCAAAATTTGAACAAAATAATCTTAAGTTCTTTGAACCTTTGGTCTTTGACAAGAAGGGCATTTCCACCAAGCAGAACCAAAGCCATTGATTTCTCCATTTCCATCAATTGTCAGACCATTTACGTCTGTGATTAAAATCAAAGAGGACTTATCTTCAACTTTCAGATCGTTTGTCCATTCATTCTTCTGAGGTGCAACTATTTTCCCTTCAAGCTTCAAGATTAAGAGGACAAATTAATTAAAAAAATAAGTTACTTATTATTATAATTAAATTGAGATCAATTTGGCTTTTATATTTAATACAATTAATGAATATAAATATAAATTAAGAAATAGTAATGTAGATTAGTACATACCTGCATATGAATACTTGTGGCCTTGCAAGGACCACTCAGGATTATGTTCTTCACCAAGAATACTTTATTTTGTGGTATAACTAGAGTTGATGTCCCTTCTGTTCCACATGCCTCTTTCCATGCACTTAAAATGGCCTACCATAAATTCAAAATATAAACTAAATGAGTATTAAGATAAAAACCATGAATAATATCCCCTTAATTAAAGAACATTGAATGAATATTTATGTTCCACATAATACTATTTTTGCTTTTAATAGTATAAATATTTATAAACAAGTTTTGCAATTTTTGTACCTGAGTATTGTTTTATACGTGTTTGAACATTTCTAATTTTATATATATACTTTTGTTGCCAATGAAAAATATAAAAAAAAAGTAAAACATTGAAATTTTCCACTGATTAAGTATACATTGGAGAAGAAAGCAAAGTAGAGGAGAAAGAGATATATACTTGGGAATCATCAGATTCTCCATTGCCATGAGCACCATAGTTCTCCACATTATAAGATGTACTTTGAATTCCAACCATTGACCTCCCAAACATACATGGTGCAAAACAACCTAAGATAAAAAAACAAGTTATTACAATTTGCATGTTTAAGAAGAGTGTATTTTGTTCTTCTTTTGTAAATATGGATTAGGAAGATTATCAAGAGTGGGAAAAAAAATGAAGAAAAATATGATTCTGGGGGTTTGGTTAAATAGAACTTTGTACCAGGAAGAATGAATTGGAGAGAAGTACTAATTAATTGATAATTGAGGAAGAGGAAGAGAAAGAAACCACAAAAATATTTTTTTTAATGGTAAAAATGCGATTTGTCTATCAAACATTAAATATAATTAAATTTACACATAATGTCAATTCATAAAAAGAAAACTAAAATTGGTGCATATAAAAGAAAAATCTTTGATCATTTAGTTAAGTGATCATATAACAAATAAGAAACGATAAATGAATTGTTAAACATTAAACTTAGACATTTATTTTGTCTCCCAAAAGATAATGGTGATAAAAGTTTTAGGTGAAAAAGTATAAATCTAATAATTAAGATGCTAATATATGCTTGTTCATGAAAAGAATTATCTTTTTGTGATATATATGCTTATTTTGCTGTACAAATTAATTGTACATATAAATTTTCTCTTTCCAATATCATCACCCACCACACGTTAGAAGAATATTATTTAATTGTATTAATTATATAGATTTTTTTTTCAATAAAATAATTAATAAAATTAAAAAGAGTATTTGAGAAATGATTTTATTTATATATATAAAAAAAAACTTGCTCAAATAAAAAAAAGGACTGAAAGAGTCTCCTTCCACAACTCTCCCTTCCCCTTCTGCATTACTTACTTCAAAAAAAATACCTCACTAACAAAACTCAAATAACCAATACATTGTTCAAAATTAAAAAAGCTATGAAAAATGCCACACGCATGGAATAATCCAAATTCGAATTAGCATTTGTCCAACATCCCAGACCTTGTTTTCTGGTTTTTGTTCACGTTGTTGTACTTGCTTTTAATTCTCAGAGAACCTTTGCTGTGGTTTATTCTGCTGCACAAGCCCCTCATATGAAGGTTAGAATCCCTGGAGGTGCAGCAGAAGGGTGCATGGCTGGTCATTATGCAGTTGCAGATTCACTGCAGAACTTCCATCCTCAGATGTTCAGATTCTTCCATTTTTGTTGAGTTACTTCTGTGAAACTTTTATGCAGCTAACTTATCAGCTTTGCATGCCAAGTTGGTGCTAATTCTGTGTGTTTATATTTTCCGTTATTTGGTTTTTTTTTTTATCAGGAAAAAATAAAATTAATTAAAACAGAGATACAGTATATAAAAAAAAAAAAAAAAAACCTTCACCATCTATAGACAAAGGTTTTCCACAAAATAAAAGCCCAAACTGCATCAGAAATGTTGCTGCCATTACAGTACCAACATACCTGCAACAAACCAACAAATTCCTAGCTTCCCACCTAACAAATTTAACCGGTGATTGGTACATTCCTAGCCATTGCTACATGATAATTTGGCACTACAAACCCATACACGGCCCACACAATTGGTCAACAAACTGCACCCAAATTGCTTTTTACACTAGAAGAAGCTACTTATAAAGATGGTTCTTTATAAGCTGCACAAACCTCTGCACCTTTGAACATAAAGCCATTAGTTGTCCGATTGTTTAGAGTAAATATACCCTTTTAATATCAGCATTTGTACACCCTTCCTTGCATACCAGAAAATTCAGCTTCAAAGTCATAACAATCACTGCGCTTATATGTATGCTCCTGCAGTTAAGCCCCTGCAGCTAAGCCCCTACATCTGCAGCTGTTGATTCAGCACATTAGCACAGCACCAGAAAATGTATTCTTCAATGCATATTCCTCCTTAAGAACAACCTTTTTTATGCATTAAAAACATAACTATACTCTTTAAGTATAGCATGTCCTTACGTTCACACATCCTGTACCAAATATCATTCACTTGCTCCTTCATTTGCCTTGGCTAGTAAAAAATCTGCATCAGCCGAGAGACCAAAACTACTTCAGTAGTTGCTGCAGCGTCCATTACTTACCAGTGCTCCGTACTAATTCCATACACCAATGAAAGTGATTTTGCTCACAGAACAGGATCAGATACCATCCTCTTCCTTGACAGAAGTCTACTATACACCCATTATGATCCGTTTTTTGGTTATGTAGTAGCTATAGTAAGTTGTGGATGGTCTTGCAATGCAGCAATATTAAGGAGGTTGAGGCTTATGGTTAGAATTATCCCCAAGGCTTCTAGAATTTTGTTATATCCTAAGCCTATAGGTGGTGAGGGGTATCTTGATACTTGTATATCTTATGGTTTTTAAGATGTTGTTGATTGTTTGCGTGTGATGCCAAAATTCAAAATCATTTGTGAATTGTGTACCCATCTTTTACATGCGAGGTTAGAAGAAAAAATAGAACTTCCTCTCCCAAGTCTAGACATTTTATACTCTCCCTTTCTTCCTACACCTTTCCCCTGCACTTTAAGACCTACAATAGGTCTAAACACCAATATAAATATCCAAATTTAGTATGGGATTATTTATTGGTAATCCGATCACATGTTTGGACCTGTGCGACAATATATATTTCCAATGCATTCACTTATAAATCTTTAAATATTTTCTTGTTTATTTGGTTCCTCAACCCATACACTATTGTCATTCCCATGCTCATCCTTAGAAGATTATGATTCCTACTTAAATGCACTAAATAAAATTACTTGAAGTGTTTGAGAGGTTTAACCTCTTGGACAGTTCTTACCTCAACCCATGAATTACACAAACTCCATACCTTCTAGACAACTTTGCATGTAAAAAATAGATGAATGACAAATTTCTCTTCCAATTCACACATTGATAACTTGTTTTTCAGCATTTTTTTAAACTAATTATATTTTCTTGAGATTTCTTTTGTTCTTATTTTCTGTTTTTATATTAGATTTGTAGTTTTTCTAAAAAAATAATTTTTTACAAAAGCGTCTTAAAAATGACTTCTTGTAGCTTTTCTTTTGCTTGAATTTTTGAATGTAATGTTTTGATCTTTTGAAGACCTAATTTGGAGTTAAAATTGACCTAATAAATCATGGAAGAAACTGCTAAAGAAGAAAAACTTGGAAACAGAGAGCTAAAATGATGAAAGATTATAGAAACGGGCTACTCTAGAAGGTCAACCTTTTGCTGGAAACAAATAGTACACGGTCAACAATAGCAATCACTGGTTCTAAATGGTCAACAGTAGCAATAACTGGTTCTAAATGATCAATAGGAAAGAGAAATTTGTAGAAATTAGTTAGGATGTAACCGAGAATTAGAGGTCATTAACTACCAAATCTGAAACTCATTCCAATATAGAAACTTTATAAATAGAATTGATTACATAGAGAAAAGAGAGGGAGAAAATTATATATTGGAGATAGATAGGGAGTTAGACACTGAAGTAGATTAATTTAGTTTTCTATTGTTCATTTTTTTATTTTTGACATTTATATTTCTAATAAAGTTCTTTGTTTTCTTCTACAATTTTCTCCATCGTTTCTCCTTCTCTTTACGTTTTAGGTTTTGTTATTGTTTTTCAAAGTTGAGTTTGATTTTGGAAATGGATAATATTGAAACGAAAATCATGTTAGATGATGATGCTCTGTGTTAGTGTTTTCGTCTTCAAAATATTTTTGGAACTCTATTTTCAATTGAAAGTAGTTTTTCTAAGAACATAGAAATCATTTGGTTATGTTTCCTTCAGTAATAAGGATTCCAGATTTGGGTCTCTAGCGAATTGAAGATGTTACTAACCATGGTTTTTGTTCCCTGTTTTTCAGTCAAATTCTGAATTTCGCTTTTCTTGTTTTCGATTTGTTTTAATTCTTGTTGGTTTACATTTATGCACTTTATAATTTTAGTTTAAAAATTCTTTTAATTTTAATTCAATGTTATTTCATCTTTCGTGATGCCTTATTTAACATTTCTATAGTTTACGTTTTCTGTAATTTACTTTTTCTGCACTTTATATTTCAAGCAATTTACATTTTCAGCACTTTAATTTTCTATAGTTTACATATCCAACACTTTATCTTTCAAGCAATTTATGTTTCCTGTCATTTACGTTTTTATACAATTTATGTTATTGTTCATACTTTTTCATTTACGATTTGTTAAGTGATTGCTTTTAGATTTTTTGATAGTTAAGTGAAGGTCAAATTGCATTGGTATATGTTAGACTGTCTAGTTCGCGATGGCATACTAGACTATCTCACGTGATTGTTTACTACTTTTTTGCATAATTCATTTTGTGTAAACTGCATTAGACGGTTTGATTCGCAATCAATGTTAGACGCTCTATTGCAGTTACATTTTGCATGTTTATAATTTTTTGTTTAGACTTCACTACAATACATTTTACATTTCTTGTTTCAATTCCAATTTCCCTCCTTTAAATTTGTAAAAAAAAAAAAGACTATTTAACAATGAATTCAATTAACATGTTTTCTTTGGAATTCGACCTAGGTTGACCCTATATTACATTAGGAAAAACTTAGTATTTTTATTTGAAAAAATGAACGTGAATGAGCAAGTTGTCACACATCACACATATCTTATTTGCTAGTTGAATCTGTAACGCCCCTCCGATTTTTTTTTTTCATTTTTATATAATAAAATAAAGGTGAAACAATAATATCAAAAATTTAACATAGATATATACATAATATAATTCATCCATTAATACAAAGTTGCTTCAGAATAATATCCCTTTTCGAGGAATTTTTAATACATCTCCATACAGGAGTTTTCAAAATAAAACAAAACAACAGCATTCAAAAACCGGCGATCTCCTCCTCCAGAAATGCTTACTGAGGAGCTCTACCACCTGCAACCTCATCTGCTCCCGTGCAAATATACACGATCATCACAGGTTTAAGAAAAACAACCACGATACAAAACAAAGGGTAAGCTAGATATTTTTAAAAACTTTAAATATGAAACTTTATATCAATAGAAGGCATAAATCTTCACACCATTCATAATCTATATCAATTTTCAACCATCAATATCCCCATATTCCACAAACTCGTCAAGTGTCTATTCAATACATTTAATACTCATGGTTCACATGCCAGACTTTCCACTGACTCATAACACATAGACACATGACTCTACTTCCGGAAGACTCGTGCGTTGACTCAGACTCAGAGATCTGCACCTGTCATACTACACCACTGTGAATCCACACAGGGTCGCTGTGAATCAACACAGCCATGCGCATAAATAAATCTCAATATCATCACTCTCCCAGTATGACAGGATTAATCCATACAACAGGTCAAGTTAGTTATCTTTCAAACAACTTACCCATACATATGAACCTCCTTCGACTCTCAACGCCTAAGTAACTTCATCTATATGATTCCATCATATCAGGAGAGTCAGGATATCTCCTTCTAGACAAGTCCCTAGTCAATGCACATTACACACGATCTTACACGGTATTTTCTTTCCTGAAAATACTATGCCTTGATCCCACATTCACAACATTCAATGCATCATACAACACGTAAATGGACGGTTCCCAATCACAGCAACAATCAAAACCAAGTTCAAATTTTCGAAAATCATATACAGTTCACATTTCAATATCAGACAATTTCAATTCGTCACTAAAACAGGGGATTTCAAAACAAACATTAGAACCGGCGATCACGTCGCCCCACACATAAAAACAGAGCATCGTGAAATAGAATATGAAACCGGCGACCACGTCGCCCTCACTTCAGAACCTACTCACCTAAAGTTTTTATAAACGAAAATGCTAGCTTCCCTTACCTGGACTTGCAAAAAATCTCACTAAGAGCTCCAAACCCACCGAGAACTCAAGGATGTCTTAACTCTGTTTTAGGGCTTTGAGCAGAAAACTTGCAGAGACTTCCCAGAAGGACAAAGGCAGTCGTCGATTGCAGCACTGGTACGTGAGGATAGCTGCGTCTTCGAGTGGAGGAGAAAGGAGAAAGGGGAACTAAATGAGCTGATTCCCTCAACTCTTAAGGTCGAACGGCTCTTTCGCCTTCACTGCCATTACCCACTCTCTGAGCAACCTTGCGTGCACACTTCCTTGAACAGTATGACCACGTGGGTTTCTGCGCATACCAACTCTCTGATGCTAACTATTCTGAAACACCCTTTTTGTCTACGTGTCGCGCATGCAGGACGTCTCATGCTGGGAGCCTGGGTCCCACCTTATCTGTGTGAAATACAACATCGCGTGATAACCTTCCACCGCTGACTGCTCGCGCGATGACTATGCCTCTCATACCGGCGATGACCGATTCCTCTTCCTGACAGACGACCGATGTCTCACCCTGGCAGACAACCGATGTCTCACCCTGGCAGACAATCGATGTCTCACCCTGGCAGACCACCGATGTCTCACCCTGGCAGACAACCGATGTCTCATTCAGGAAGACGACCGATGTGTCCCTCATCCTAGCGATGACCGTCTGTCTCTCGCCCTGGCGATCCCCGCGTGTCTCTCGCCCTAGTGATCTCCGCGTGTCTCTCATTGTCCTTGATGTGGCGAGGACACATCGCCTTGCTTCTGTCGACTGATGCCACATTGTCACACCCTGTTGAGGGCTCGTCCTACTATTACTCCACGCCTGTGTTATCACCTCCACATGGCTCGGTGACGTCGGTAGCTTCTTCTGCCCGAGGGCAGCTCAGTACTCAATCCTTACGTGCCTAAGCATGCAACACTAAGGTAAATCCCTTATGTCCAAGCGTAAAGTCCCGTAGTTATTCTGCATGCATGGCGCTCCTAAGGTTCAAATCACACCTCCCTACATGTGATTTCTGGAACCCACTATGGTCCACCGACCGACCTCTACCACGCCGCCCTCAGGTCTTGGGCGACATTCGAGGTCTGACCACCATGAAATTTCCATTACAAGCTCTTTTTGTTTTAAGTAACAACATATTCAGAATTCATTAAAATTATACTTCTTCTATTCCAAATAATTATCTAGATCCTTACAGTCTCCCTAATAAGAAAAATTTTCGTCCCCGAAAATTGAATTACAAGGAAAAGAGGTAGGGATAGGCTTCTCTCATGGTTTCTTCTAATTCCCAAGTTGAATCACCCGATCTGTCATCCCACACCACCTTCACCATGTTGATGGTCTTGCCTCTGAGCTGCTTACTCTGTTGATCGTCAATCCTGACTGGTTTCGCTTCAAACGACAAGTCATCCCTGATCTGCACATCGTCCACTTCCAACACGTGACTAGGGTCTGCAAGATACTTCCTTAGCTGTGACACGTGAAAGACATTATGCAGATTTGCTAATTGGGGAGGTAGGGCGATTTCATAAGCCACTGGACCGATCCTCCTTAAGATCTGATATGGCCCGACGAACTTAGGAGACAGCTCCTTTGATCTGATAGCTCGTCCTACACCCTTGGTCGGTGTCACTTTCATAAATACATGATCTCCAACTACAAACTCCAAAGGTCTTATCCTCATTGTCGACATCATCACTGCCTCTACAAGAGTTATTATCCTTGTGTTCATTTAAGGCCAGAAGTGTCTTCACAGCCTTGTCAGCTTCATCATCACAGCCACCATCAGAGTTGTTATCCTTGTCCTCATGAGCGACATAGAGTGGCTCCCTCAAAGTTATTCCCTTCATATTTTCCAGATCCACAGGGGTTTCCAAACCAAACGATTCTTGCTCAACCTTCTTAGCAACTTCAACTTTGGGGATGGATGATGATTCACTTTCTAAGGCAGAGCAATCTGACTAAGATCCATTTACCATTGACATTAGCTGCCGTTACAACACCTTCCCACCATCCATCACACCACCAGGCATCCATTACTGATTCAAACTCAAGAGTGCGACCTGAATGGCGTTCAGGAGAGCATGGCTTGACTGTTAAGCGGCCTGAACATCGCATACCCAATTAATCAGTAGCTGCCCCTCTAGATGAAGGGACCCATTCCTCTAGTTTCTGTGGTCCCTCTTTATCAAGTAAATCATCGTACTGGACCTTCAGCAGCCTTGGAGACACACTCCAGATTTTTCATCTAAACCAGCATTATCTAATGCCACTATCTTGCCAAAGTATCTCTATCCTAGCACCGACCTGAAAGAACAGTTTAGGCTTTGGTCCACATTTTGTCATTTCATTGGTAGGAGTAGAGACTTGCAGACCAGAAAACCCCTCTCAAAATTTGATCCTTAAACTTCTAATTCCTCTTGTTTCAGATGTCCATCATTGGCACGAACTGATTTGCCATGATTTGGGTTGGCATCAACTTTGTTATTCTGTCTAGAAACTGCAGAGATAGAGTTTCTTCCAGGATTTTCACTTTTCAGTTCAAAAACGACAGGTTTGTAGCTCGAATTCACTTTAGGCACCGTTTCTTGTCGAACCGATTGTGAAGCAGCAAAAGACTGAAAGAGAACGGCTTCTTTCCTTCAGGCGCCCATCTGATTCATTTCTTCTTTGATTACTAATAGCAGATTATGAAAAACCCACCTCTTTAGCAACTGGTTGGGATTTCAGAGCTGCTAACTCAGGAACTCCAATGGATACATCCATATTAGCATTGCATGGGATCTCAGGGTGCTCAGTATGCAACACACAGATCATAAATCCCTCACTGTGTTCAGGGTGAGGACTTGTTGCTACAGCTGACGATGCAGCATTGTTTCTAGGATCAGAAACGAAATGCTGATCACCACAACTGCCACCTAATGGATTAGCTGTAAATCCCATCCCATCAGAAACACAAGGCACAGAAAGTTTTGCTTCCACATCCAACTTTTTGCAATTCACTAACATCACCAGAAGAACTCAACGGAAGTGAATCAACACCATCATAACATGGCTTGTCCTTATTCTTATCCGTGGCCATTTCCTCCTTCCCTCCTACATTCACAGACAGAGCTGCATCCTCATTTTCCAAGTTCAGGAGACTTTCGGCATCAGGAGCCTTTAACTTCAACCCACCATTCCCACACTCATCTTTCAAATCCTGATCAACAAAACAACACCCATTCTACGTGAAACCTTCTCTCTTAGGAGGTAGTCCAGGTATTTCTTCTGGAAATACATCCATGAAATCCTTCACCACAGGTATACTGCCCATATCTTCTTCATTCTTCACTCCCCCTTGAGCTAGGATTACAAAGCACCTCGCCCCCTTCTTTCAACTCCGACCACACATGCTGAGCAGACATTACATCTGACACTTCGAGATCTGGAAACACCACTTTCTGCCTACCGCAATCTATGAGAATGTGATTGGCAGATAGCCAATCCATTCCTAGGATAACATCCAGATCCTGAAGAGGTAGGCAGATCAAATTTACTTTGAACCTGCGTCCCTCTACTATCACTGGACATTCAGAGCAAACTGTAGAGGTCAACACCTGTCCTGACGCAGGTGTAGAGACCAACAGTTCAAACGGTAACTCCTTCACTAGAAGGCCCAACTCGGCTACACACAGGCTTGACACAAAGGAGTGTGTCGCTCCAGAATCAAACAAGGCTTTTACACCTCTACCAGCTATAAAACAAACACCTTGCACTAGGTTACCTGACTGAGACGCCTCTGCTCCTGTCATGGCAAACACTCTCCCTGCTGCTTGAGGTCTACTGCCTCCATTCCTAAACTGCTGAGAACCAACGGGTTGAGTCATCCTATTTCTGCTAGGACAATCTCTAGAAATGTGCCCCATCTTTTGGCACATAAAACATCTGGGTTTCCATGTTTGTTGCTGCTGAAACTGGGGCGGAACTGCTCCTGCCCGATGTGGTGGAGGTCTCGCATAAGGCTTGCTTTGTGGGTGCTGCACCTTGGCCTTCCCACTGGAGGAACCCCCTGGGTGTGATCTGATTACCCTGGAATCACTCCTCTCTAGGGTCTCCACCACCTTTGCCTTCTCCACTAAGGCATGAAACTCCCTTATCCACTGATCTGCTTGATCAGGGGTAGCATTCCCACTGAACTTGGGTGGGTTGTGCCTCATGAACTCGGTCAGTCCCATCTGTTCCTGAGGCTGACCGACGTGGGAAGCTGTTTCAGCCGACCGAGCAGTTTCCCAATGATGCATTACAGCCTGATGAATCTGAGCCATTACCGTATTCTGTTGTTGGATAGCACTTGCCATCATCTCTATAGCCTTGGCAATCTGGCTCATTTCCGAAGAAGGTTGGGGAGGGGTAGGAGGTCTACGAGCCATCTTTCTTCGTTTCAGATTTTGAAACTACAGGTTTCTATATTCCCTACAACTATAAGAATGAGATCGATAAGAAATCAATCCATTCAGGAGGTAACATCTAGACCTTACAAAGGTCAGCATCTCAAAGTCATTTAGAATTTGAGTTCATCAACAGAATCATAATGCTCAAAATAGAAAGCATAACACCGAACAGTCATGGGTACAAAACTATCAATCAAATATCACCACACTTAATAATTGGGATAAAACACACCAGAAGTGGATATATGCTCAACATCAAACTTTTAGAATTAAGATTGAGAACATCTCGATTCAGTTATGAGTGTGCACCCTCACTACTTTATCAAGATCCTTTCACTCTTAATACTAAAATTTTTCATTTAGAGCCTATATCTACTAAAGCACAAACAAGATTTCAATCAGAAAACATTTGAAAACCTTTCACTATAGCTTTGATTAAGACTCCAATAGCAGAAGAAACACAATGAACCCACTCTCCTCAGGTCATCCTAAGGACGAACTGCTCTGATACCATTAATGTAACGCCCCTCCGAATTTTTTTTTTTTCATTTTTATATAATAAAATAAAGGTGAAACAATAATATCAAAAATTTAACATAGATATATACATAATATAATTCATCCATTAATACAAAGGTGCCTCAGAATAATATCCCTTTTCGAGGAATTTTTAATACATCTCCATACAGGAGTTTTCAAAATAAAATAAAACAACAACATTCAAAAACTGGCGATCTCCTCCTCCAAAAATGCCCACTGAGGAGCTCTACCACCTGCAACCTCATCTGCTCCCGTGCAAATATACACGATCATCACAGATTTAAGAAAAATAACCACGATACAAAACAAAGGGTAAGCTAGATATTTTTAAAAACTTTAAATATGAAACTTTATATCAATAGAAGGCATAAATCTTCACACCATTCATAATCTATATCAATTTTCAACCATCAATATCCCCATATTCCACAAACTCGTCAAGTGTCTATTCAATACATTTAATACTCATGGTTCACATGCCAGACTTTCCACTAACTCATAACACATAGACACATGACTCTACTTCCGGAAGACTCGTGCGTTGACTCAGACTCAGAGATCTGCACCTGTCATACTACACCACTGTGAATCCACACAGGGTCGCTGTGAATCAACACAGCCATGCACATAAATAAATCTCAATATCATCACTCTCCCAGTATGATAGGGTTAATCCATACAACAGGTCAAGTTAGTTATCTTTCAAACAACTTACCCATACATATGAACCTCCTTCGACTCTCAACGCCTAAGTAACTTCATCTATATGATTCCATCATATCAGGAGAGTCAGGATATCTCCTTCTAGACAAGTCCCTAGTCAATGCACATTACACACGATCTTACACGGTATTTTCTTTCCTGAAAATACTATGCCTTGATCCCACATTCACAACATTCAATGCATCATACAACACGTAAATGGACGGTTCCCAATCACAGCAACAATCAAAACCAAGTTCAAAATTTCGAAAATCATATATAGTTCACATTTCAATATCAGACAATTTCAATTCGTTACTAAAACAGGGGATTTCAAAACAAACATTAGAACTGGCGATCACGTCGCCCCACACATAAAAACAGAGCATCGTGAAATAGAATATGAAACCGGCGACCACGTCGCCCTCACTTCAGAACCTACTCGCCTAAAGTTTTTATAAACGAAAATGCTAGCTTCCCTTACCTGGACTTGCGAAAAATCTCACTAAGAGCTCCAAACCCACCGAGAACTTAAGGATGCCTTAACTCTGTTTTAGGGCTTTGAGCAGAAAACTTGCAGAGACTTCCCAGAAGGACAAAGGCAGTCGCCGATCACAGCACTGGTACGTGAGGATAGCTGCGTCTTCGAGTGGAGGAGAAAGGAGAAAGGGGAACTAAATGAGCTGATTCCCTCAGCTCTTAAGGTCGAACGGCTCTTTCGCCTTCACTGCCATTACCCACTCTCTGAGCAACCTTGCGTGCACACTTCCTTGAACAGTATGACCACGTGGGTTTCTGCGCATACCAACTCTCTGATGCTAACTATTCTGAAACACCCTTTTTGTCTACGTGTCGCGCATGCAGGACGTCTCATGCTGGGAGCCTGGGTCCCACCTTATCTGTGTGAAACACGACATCGCGCGATAACCTTCCACCGCTGACTGCTCGCGCGATGACTATGCCTCTCATACCGGCGATGACCGATTCCTCTTCCTGACAGACGACCGATGTCTCACCCTGGTAGACAACCGACGTCTCACCCTGGCAGACAACCGATGTCTCACCCTGGCAGACCACCGATGTCTCACCCTGGCAGACAACCGATGTCTCACCCTGGCAGACCACCGATGTCTCACCCTGGCAGACAACCGATGTCTCACCCTGGCAGACAACCGATGTCTCACCCTAGCAGACAACCGATGTCTCATTCAGGAAGACGCCCGATGTGTCCCTCATCCTGGCGATGATCGTCTGTCTCTCGCCCTGGCGATCCCCGCGTGTCTCTCACCTTGGCGATCTCCGCGTGTCTCTCATCGTCCTTGATGTGGCGAGGACACATCACCTTGCTTTCTTTCGACTGATGCCACATCGTCACACCCTGTTGAGGGCTCGTCCTACTATTACTCCACGCCTGTGTTATCACCTCCACATGGCTCGGTGACGTCGGTAGCTTCTCCTGCCCGAGGGCAGCTCAGTACTCAATCCTTACGTGCCTAAGCATGCAACACTAAGGTAAATCCCTTATGTCCAAGCGTAAAGTCCCGTAGTTATTCTGCATGCATGGCGCTCCTAAGGTTCAAATCACACCTCCCTACATGTGATTTCTGGAACCCACTATGGTCCACCGACCGACCTCTACCACGCCGCCCTCAGGCCTTGGGCGACATCCGAGGTCTGACCACCATGAAATTTCCATTACAAGCTCTTTTCGTTTTAAGTAATAACATATTCAGAATTCATTAAAATTATACTTCTTCTATTCCAAATAATTATCTAGATCCTTACAGAATCCCTCTTTTAATAACATTATCCTTTTTTGCCACCCTATAGCATATTAGCCTCCAATCAAAATGTTGAGATCATGGTAGTGCTTTAGTTTTCCAAAACTCACTGAAATCCTCCTCCTCTTCCCCAACATTACTCTAGTGAATTATGTCATAGGCTAATTTGATTGAATAAGTCGTTGTGCCCTCCCCTTTCCACACCTACCTATCCTTATCACCTTTATGCAAAACTATCCCTTCTATTTGTTCTAATATATTTATCACCTGGGATAACTCCCATTGGAACCAACTTCTTCTCCACTCCAATTATCATTCTTAGTTTTCATCCCTCCACTGTCCCAATTGTGCCACAGTAGCCTATTTATTTCTAGCATTAGTATACAATCTGGTTATCTTTCTTTCAAGATGCAATCTTCCACCCATATCTACTTCCAAAACTTCACCCCCTCCCCATTTCCTATCCTCCATTCAATGTTGTTGATGAACCATCATTCCCTTGTTACCTTCGTAATTTCCTTCCACCACCTGGACTCTTAATTACTACTTGTCACTCTATTCAAGTTTGTCCATATTCCATATTTAGCCTCTATGATTGTTTTCCATAAGCTCTCATTATCCACTCCTAGTCTCCACCTCCATTTGCCTAGAAGTGCTATAGATTGAATTTATTTAAGTCCTGAATTCCTCACCCTACTTCTATTTTGTTCTGCATATTTTTTGCCACTTAATCCATCTTATCCCTCTTCCATCTCTATCCCAACCCCATAGAAATTATTTCTCTATTTTTTCTAGTTCCTTACCCACTCTCGTTGGCATTCACTAGTACAAAATACTAAAATAACAACCCCGAATAACGACATTTATTACGAAACTGTTGTGGAACAAAAGACGATGACAATTTTGTGAATAATCGACCATTTTAATGATAGTTTCTACACCAATCGTCGTTCAAAGAGGTACCAAGGCACATATAAATCTTAACCACTACACTAGACAAATTCTTTTGCAATATTATGATTTTTATTAAAATTATTATTATTTTTAAGATTCTTATTAATATTATTATTATTAATATTATATTAATATTGTTAATATTAATATTATTAATTATATTAATAATATTAATATAATATTAATATAATGTTAATAATAGTAATATAGTGTTAATAATATAAATAGTAATACTAATATTATATTAATAATAATATTAATAATATAATATTAATATTAATTATATTAATATTAATAATATAATTTATATTATGAATATTAATATTAATATAATTTATATTATTAACATTAATATAACTATTATAACTAATAATAAGTATAATAAAAATCGTAATATAATAGAAGAATTTGTCTGGTTTAGTGGTTAAAGCTTCTCTGGTGACGGGAAGGACTTCCTTCCATTAATGAATTAATTAATTAATTAATTTGGGACTTGGGTAATTAATTAATTAATTTGGGACTTGAGTTTGAGTCCTATCCACTGCAAATTGCTTCCAACATTAATAGTAATAAAAGTAGGTCTAAATAAAAATTAGAAATAAAATTAAAATAAAATTTATTGCATTACATGGGGATAAATCCGTAATGTAATGCTTACGACAGTTTTACATACGGATTTTTGTCCGTATGTAACACATAATTACATACGGATTTAGACCGTATGTAATTCCAATTTTTCTTGTAGTGTAAAAACTCACATTTGAGGTTAGTATTTTATTTATTGTTTAATTTTATAATAAATGTGTTTATGTATGTGTTGAGCGTGTTGATTCTGAGTCTAGAGGTGTCCGAGCTTCAACAATTTTGATTTAGTTTTATAATGAATTAGATAATTTTTGTATATATTGAACACGTCGATGCTGAGTCCAAGGATGTTCGTCCTTCGACACTTTTGATTTAGTTTTATAATAAATTATATAGTCTTTATATGTATTAAACATGTTGATGTTGAGTCTGAGAGTGTCCAACCTTTGGCAATTTTAATTTAGATTTTCTTAGTTTACTAGTTCTATGGATCAGAGTTGGATTAATACACCACATATAAGTGATGCATAGGAGAGAAGGGTGGAAGAATTCATATAGTTTGCACAACATAATGTCATTAGTAATAATAACAAAGTAAGAATAAGGTGTTTGATAAGTGTCATAATTCAGTAATATTTCATATAAAAAGATAGACACTTATGGACTTTAATTGATAAAATAATTATATTCTTACGGTTGTTATCGGATGACTTGAACACCCTGGACGTGTCTGCGTTGCTGGAGAATTTTCAAGAAGGGAAACTTTTTTTTCAAAAACAATTTTCTCCAAAATCAACTATTAAGACTTATTGACGAGATTAAGCTAGGCCCATCAACACTTGATAAAGGTTGAAAATAAGTTGACATTTCTCAAGTATAACATTCATTAGTTGTAGATTAATTGACCATCTCTATTCTTGTAAAGATAGGTGTTACACTATATCAAGTTAACTTAAAACCTTAAAACTATGTGATTATGAGTCTTTTTTTTCTTATATGTCACTTAACTTTCTCATTTCAACTAAATGTGGAACTCTCAACTTATACTTGAATTCCTAAGAGTCTCTCCCTTAAGTGTGTGTGTGTTGGGTTTTACCATAGATTTTTACCATACAACAGGATATGATTGTCTGTGTCAACCATCTTAGCACACTCCTCCTAACCAATTAAGAGGAATCCAAGTATGAGTTGAAAAAATTACAAATACATAATTTTAAAATTTTGGGTTGAAAGTGATATTATGTTACTTTATATAGTTGACTTAGAGTTCTTGGTGTTCAATCTCCCAAGACTATAAACATCAATCTAAGTTGTTAATTGTTTTTATGGTTTTACTTAGTCATTTTGCATAGGATTTTTTTCATTTTTCTTGTCACTTATATGCACATTGAGACTGTTGCATAATTTGGTGTAGTATTTCTTTTGGGATTGGAGTTTTCCCTTACAGAATTGTTATTCTCGTCTTGAAAAAACCTTTTCTGTCACTTTCACCTGTTGCTATTGGTGGAGGGTTACTTCAAATTGCCATTTTATGTTTATTCGAGCCATTATTTCCATGGTCTGTTCTTCAATAAATGAAGGAGTTATTTACTTCTCAGAAAAGTTTTCAAGTACTGAACACAAATTTCAACTCAAGTCCCCACCAATAAACAATACGAGCCAAGAAAAACACTGTAAAATTTCACAATTAAGATGTCTGAGAAATAGAACTAGCAACATGTGGTCTAATGTGATACAACAATGAATGTGGCTATCATAATCAAAACTAAACCATTGCAAGAGGGATGAAAAATCTGAAGATAAAGCAAAAGGATATAGACTGTTGAATGTGATATTGAAGTCTCAGCTAACACCTCATATCAAGCTTAAAAAATGTGCATATTTTTCTCTTTTTTTTTACCTTGATTGAAATTGGCTATTTCTGTTTATAGTATTAGGGTTTTTTCTCAAACTGGTGGAATTTTATCTTGAGAAATTTTTTTTCTTCGAAATGAGTAAATCACAATAAGATTAACCAATTTTTAAAAAATCATATATGATATATAATTTAATTAAAAATCGTATTTTGTATATATGTTTTCTAATATTTTAATATATAAAATTTTAAAAACTAAAAATAAAAAAATATATAATAACTTGAATTTATATATATGTAATTTATTTATAATATTTTAATATATAATAATTTTAATATACATTTTTTAGTATTTAAAATTAAAAATAATAGAAAATAAAATAAATTTAATTTACTATTATAACTTATATATATATATATAATTAAAGAAAATTAAGCTTTTATAAAATATTTTTTTAACTAAATAAGTTTTCATAAAATATTTTTATATTATATATAATTAAAAAATATTGAACTTTTATTATATATAATTAAAAATTAAATAAATTCTTTTGATTTTTAATACATTAAAATTATCTTTTGAATTCTTAATAAATCTTAAATAAATAAATAAAATTTAACCAAAAAACTAAAACGAATAATATTAATCAAAAATAAATATAGAAAAATCAGATAACTTGAACTTTTCCACAATCACATCACCGGTCATTAAGTTTTTCTCATTATTAAAGTTTTTGTTTATTTTTACTATTTCAAATTTAGGTACCAACTTAATTTTATCTTTATCATAGATTAAATTTACTTCAATCAATTTTTTAAAATAATTAACTTATACCATTTTTTTTAATTTTTTTAAATACTAGAAAAACGTATATTAATTATTATATATTAAAATATTATAAACATATTACATATACAAATTCAAATTATTATTATATATATATATATATATATATATTTTTTAATTTTATATATTAATTATATTATAATATAAAAAGGCATAATATATTAATTTATATTATAATATAATGTAACGCAATATATTAATTTATATTATAATATAATATAATGTAATGTAATATACTAATTAATATATATAACAAAAAGAGAAAAAAGAAAGCGTAAAGTGAAAAACGATTTGTAATACAAATACCATTTTTTTTACATATGTTAAAACAAAACGTGTATAAAATAAAATTTTTAATTGAAATCGTATTTTACATATAATTTTTTATTTTTTTTAAATTCGTTCATTTCGACGAGTTCTATTGGTTAAATTCCTTAATCGCATTGGTGATTTATTCATTTTGAAAAAAAATTGCCTATTTTAAAAAAAATATAAAGAAAATTGCATCAATTTGAGAAAAAAAAATCTAAGATTAACTATTTTCATATATTTAAAGTGAATTTTTTTATTAAAAAAATAAATGAAATTAATTAGGATGATGAATGTTTCAAAATTTATATAAGAATAAACTCAGCATCATACAAATTACAAAGAGTGCCTAGATACATTGCAAAAAAAAGAGAGTTTGTGCAGAGTCCTAATTATGCAGGTTTATGCAGAACTTTGACTGCAGAATTATGCAGATTATAATCCCAAATTGGCTCTGCTGCAGAAAAACATTCTTAAAATAACATCATGGTTGAAACCCATATCTAGCAACCAAACCTCGGTAACATATGCAGCAATTAAGGCACTAATATATTCAAAGTGGTGAAATAGGAAAACCATACTTTCTTAGTTTCTCTGCTTTGATTTGGTTAGGAAACTAATATATTGATATGATAAGATGTATTATTACTTCCATTTGTTCAAAGTTGCTTTTATTACTGATTGTGAATAATTTGGAGATGCAAATGTGTTTATCACAAAACAACTTCACGTATGATCAATTACAAATAATAAACCATACCATAAACTTTGCATATCTTTCTGATGACATACTACAAGAAAAACACAATACCGAACCAGTTTTTTTTTTTCAACAAAACAAGTGATTGTGCTCAATGATAATAAAAAGTTTATATCAACCTACACTTTTTTCATTAGGTAAAAGTTTCACATTCTGGATTACTAAATCCAGAATTTAAAAGGAGTGTAGGCTGAGATTATTTTGTAGGATATAATAGAAAGGCTAATCCTCCATGGCAGGCCTATGGATTTCCATGTAATCAACAAAGTGATCTACATACTTTTGGTGCAGTTCTTTGTCACCAAATATCTTACTCATCTCCTCTGCTTCACTTCTATAAGTTTTTTCCAACATCACTGATCTCAATGCTATGGCCAATGATTCCCTGGTGAACTTCCCACAATGCTCATTTCTCTCTACTTTGACCCCTACCCTTTTCTCCTCCATAAGCCCAGCAACTACAAATTGTTCATTTTGGAAGGGCAACATAACAAGTGGACAACCAATTTGAAGACTCTCTATCACTGAACTCCAACCACAGTGAGTGAGGAACCCCCCAATAGACTTGTGTGATAAAATCCTCATCTGTGGGGCCCATGTTCTCCACACCATACCCTTTCCTGAGTTATTCACAAGCACATCCTGCAACTCAACGGTAAAGGTGTTTTGCTTCTTCAGAACCCAAAAAAAAGGAAAACCAGACATTTCTATTCCCATAGTAATTTCAGTGAAGTCTTCATCACTTAGTATCACTTCAGATCCAAATGCTACATAAATCACTGACCCTTTCTCCTGTTTGTCTAACCAATTAAGGATGGTATTCCAGTTTTCATCATTGCTGTCTTCACTGAACTATAATGAAGGTGGCAACAACCCAACTGGAATCACTGCTTTCCTACATACACTTTCACACAATTTGAGAGGCTCACCTTCAATCTCCAAGCAGCTTCTTGAAGCAATAACTTGAGCAGCACTAGTAGTTCTAAGGACTCGAAACACATCTGAAACTCCAGATTCATCATTCTCATTATGCTCTCCAGGAATATCTTTGCTCCGCAAGGACTCAACTTCTTTTGTTGTAATAAAATCCGAAAAATAATACATACCAGATGCACTAAAAATACAGAATGAGACGCATGAGATTCCTAGCTTAGAAGATATTGGTGGCAACCAATAGGGTGCATAGTCGTATATTATCCAATGGGGTTTGCATCTCTCCAGAAACTTGGTCAAAGGTTGTTCAAGACCATCAAAAGCCAGCTTGAGATATGGAATGATGTGGTGAGGAATGTCCATCGTGGCCTCTGCATTTTCTGGGAGTTTGTCAACACGGGGCAGTGGCAGTTCTATCAGATCCACCAAAGGTTGCAAGTTTTCAGGCACTTCGGGTAGGCGATGAATATTTCTAGGTGTAGAAATGAAAGAAATTTTGTGACCCTTTTGAGCTATGAGTTTCGCAAGTTCTAAAAATGGGACTATGTGACCAAATGCTAGCCATGGAAACACCACAATGTGAAGCTTCTCACGCTGCTCCGCCATGGATATGCTTGTGTTTAAGGATGATGAATGTGTATGGCTTCTTTATATTGGATTATCATGAATGGTTGTTATTTATTTTTCAATGTATAGAAAATATCAACTTTAATACTGGGACCTAATTTTTATCATGATTATCTTTTTCTATTCATTACTGTCTCCCTTGTCAAGTTTCACACATTATTAGTGCCAACTTGTGAACCACAATTGAAGGTACGTAATTGCTTCATTAGTCACACATTTTCCTTGAAATCGACCATTATGGGACCTCCTTGCCTTCAACTCCTCCATTCTAATTTTGCCAAAAATGCAACTTTTCATAATAAATAAATTAGTGAAGTAATTTAAAGTCAAATGTAATCTTTCAATCTCATTTAACTGATGTTTTAGACAAAAAAAAATTCTAAATTATTTAGCTTTTTATAGTCAATGTCACATTGTTTTAGTACTACTCTTAATCAATTTACTTGGTAAGAAGAGTACACTGTAGTAGAAGTGAGTAATCAGTAAAAGAGATAAAAAATAATATATTGTAAAATTACATGATATTATAACATTTAAGATATTAATTCCATTCTTTAATATTTATACTGTCATTGGAAAGAAGTATAATGTAGTAATATAAAGTTAGGTGAATACCTTTTAAAGAAAGGTTGTTGTTACAGTAGAATTGGTTAACAATTATTGGGTTGTGATTGTAATTTCCTCAACAGTGATTCCTCTTGCATAACCTGATCCACCCTGAAAAAGATGTACAGTGTATGAAATATTCCATTCAAATGACAAGAGATAATGACAAAATATTTATCTTTTCCTTTCATTTTTTCCATACATTTGAATTCTAAGTAAATGTTATAGGATTTAAAAATAATGACCTATTATGTGATTTCATGATTTGAGTTGAACAAAAAGAGTACAGAGTATGTAAGTATACCATAGACATGGAATGATGGGATGCAAATACGGTTTCCACCCTTAGGCCTTTTTTTTTTTTTTAATTTTCAAATTTTCGTAAAATTGTTTCTATTCATATATTTTTATCAAAGTTCAAGAAAATATTAATGTTTTTTTATAGCATGAAATTTTATCTAATTTTAATTAATTTATTGTTTTATAAAAATCAAGATACTAACATGTATTTATTGATTTTTTTATGTAAAACTTTAAAAGACACATAAAAAGAAGGTTGAAATTAATTCTTATACCTCAAATGTTTTGATTATTGCTCCATTTTGTGTGTTTGTGAAGTTGCAAATTCGTACATGAACTTGTTTCACTATGTTACTCATTTCTCATGCTCCCAATGGTGATTATTTCATTAAGTTATAAATAACTAGTAAAATAGGTCATGCTATGATTCTTACTCATATTACAAACAAATTCATTCCGTATGTAGCTAAACCAAGTCAGATAATTTTTAACTCTTTATCAAATTCGGGAAATTTGTCATCAAATTTCTTCCATTAAATAGAATCAGCTTGATGGCGGTACATGCCTGTTCTTGCCGGATGACCCACCTGTCGGTTGATTCACGACACTCACACGCCTCCTTTCTCACGTTGATACGTGCTTGGTTCTTTCGAAGCAATCTGCACCTGCAAAAGAGAAAGGGGGCGCCCTAGAGGCCGTTTGCACTCCGACGCTCAAGTCAGTATAGGGCAAGGACACCAAGTGTATAAGTTTCTCTCTGTGTTTAGGTCTAGAAACTGCGTACCTTTGTGAAGTATCTTACTGTCCCTTATATAGTCTAGGGTTTACTGCGCCGCTAGCCCTAATTAGGGTTCACTGCGCTACTAGCCATATTTAGGGTTTACTGGAATACCCTTGTGCCGCTATCACCCAATCTTAGGGTAATCTAGCACATAAGGTTTCCTTCTCTGGAGTGCAAACTCTCACAGGGTGACCACCTGGGTGCCTCCTTGTGCACCTAGTCTCTGGGGCCACCTGTTCTGGGAGTACCTTCACTGTTCACGTGCCATGCATGTAGCTTCACTGGGAAACCTTAGTTCTGATGAGTACTCGACCCCTCAGGACTCTGCACCTAACTGTGCTCTCCCTGCTACCCGCATGGACACTTCGTGATCCAGGCCTCTCCCTAACTCTGGGTATTTAACTGGTCATTGGCCCCACTCTGGGAACCAATCTTAGCTGTTCTGTTTACGCTGTTCAAATCACCCAAGGCCGATGTCACCTCGCCATACTCTGTTGCCGAGGACTCCTCGACCTGCTGAGTGACGATGACACCTCCGCCCCTCCTGGTGCTGACGACTACTCACCCGTCTCTATAGGCTGATGACTCGTCACCCCTCTCTGTAGGCTGATGACTCGTCACCCCTCTCTGTTCCATACCCCCTGTGGGGTCTATTCCACGTGGCTTTGACTCATGCTGTGGGACCCAGCTGATGTCCGAGGACTGGTCAGTACACAAGCCCCCCAGTCTCAAGCTGTTAACTTGTTTCAGCGAAGAGACTAAGTGATAGGCGAGGACTGATCGGTACACAAGCCCCCCTAGTCTCGAGCTGTTAACTTATTCCAGCGTAGGGACTAGGTCATTGCCTTGGGCGGCCTACGTGGCTCTGCGCGTAAGTACATGAACAGTACGCTGAGAAGACACTTCACCAACCCCCTCTCATCTGCTAACACGTGGCCGTATCAACGGTTTGAAATTCATAACGTTTACGCTCCCTAGGGCTACATTAAACCTCTTCAAAACCTCGTGCCACTTCACTGTTTCATCACTTTGCATTCTTACCTTTGCATACTCTATCTTCCAGCGCACGCTCCCCTCTTCCCAACAGATCCTTCACGCTTCTCCGCTCCTCATCAACCAAAGGTATGATTTTTATGTCTTCTTCTCCTTCATATTGATCATCCATACGGTATGCTGTAACTGTTTACGGGCCTGCGTGCGGCTTATACATTCTAGGGTTTTGTTCTTCTTTCCTGGGTTCATTCTACCTCTGAGTCTTTGTCCACCATTGTTTTCTTCTGAGCCTTTCTTCTTTTCCTGCCTCTCATTTGTTTAGATTCGAGATGGCCAGAACCAAAACCACTTCCAACCCTCCTCCAACGGTAGCGGTCGATTACAAGGCCCTCTACCCCTGGGCTTCTGAGGATCTTCTTGCAGAGACCTCCAAACTCACATCCTGCGATGATCTTCGCAAGCACCGGGATGATGAGAATGAGATTAAAGGACGCGTCTTCGGCAGGGAAACGGACGCGTATGTTTCTGTGCGCCCCTGCGCAGTAAACGAGCCCGTATGCGCCGATGATCGTTGCAACAATGGGGAACCCTTCTTCTTCTTCTACGCCACCATTTTCAAAAGAGTCAAAGTCCGTCTCCCCTTCACAGGATTTGAAAGGGCTTTGCTCACAGAGTTAAACGTGGCGCCCGCTCAACTGCACCCCAACAGTTGGGCCTTTATCAGGGCGTTCTCCATCCTCTGCAATAATCTAGGGTTCACCCCCTCTGTCGATGTCTTCCTTTACTTCTTCGAGGCGAAGAGCCCTGGCAAGAGGCTTTGGGTGAGCCTGAATGGGGTGGCCGGGAGAGTCCTCCTAACGCTCTTCTCGCAGTCGTACAAGAACTTCAAGGGAAAGTTCTTCCGAGTCTGCTGCAGCTCTTACGACCCCACCATGCTCGATGGATTTCCCTTATACTGGGTGGGGGAGTTGAAGTTCAAAAAGCCACGCAAGCTCGAGGAGTTGACGGTCCCCGATCAAGAACTCTGCTAAATCATCTCCAGCTGGGGGGTGGTGTTTGACTCCACCCAGCTGATTAGGCATGAGTATGACGCTGAGACTCTCAGCGTGTACCTTGGTATACTGACTTCATCTTGCATTTATCTGCTTCATCTTGCATGCCCAATACTTTGCCTTTCTAACACTTTCGATTCACTGCAGGCATGGTACTCAGCGCTGATAAGAAGAAGAGGCTGGCAGATGTGCTGAGTCGCCGCAATGCTAGCGGTTCAGCCCCTGCAGGTCCGTCATCACCCGCGGGTGTTGCCCTGGAACCCATCACTGAAAAATCCAAGAGGGCAGCCCCTGTGGAGGTTTCTGACGACGAGGACACCTGCTCCGGCCTCGTCTTCAAAAGGAAAAGGGTGGAGACAGCCGCAGAGGTCTCCTCAGCCACAGAAGGGCACCCTTCTTCCTTTAGGGAGCACCCTCCCAGCGCCTCCTCCCCTCCTGAGCCAATCCTAACACTTGAGGGGGGTGGGGAGAGTGCTCCTTCCTCTGGTCCGATGCCTTCTGCCCCAGAGCTGCCTTCTCTGCTCCAAAGGTCGCTCGCTCAAATGCCTGGCAGAGTTGTCTTGGAGGCCATGGACAGAAACTCTCTTGAGAACCTCTTCAGCCATGGTCTCGGGGAGTTCTTGGCCGCTTCCAACTCCTTGCTGGTCAAGGGTAGCGCTGAGGCGGAGCTGCTAGAGGAGACCGCCCAGTTGAAGAGGGAGTTGGAACAAAAGCTAGAAGAGGCCGCCCAATTGAGAAGGGAGCTGGAACAAAAGGATCTCTAACTTCGTCAAGCGACCACGTGAGAGACTGCTCTCAATCAAGAACTGGGTAGTCTCCGTCAATCCGAAAAGGAGACCAAGAAGCTTCTTTTCTCAAAGGGGCAGGAGGCCCTCCAGCTTGAAGCTAAGATACTTCCCCTCCGCAACAAGATTATTGAACTGGAAGAGCAAGCAGAGGGGGCTCAAGCTAAAATGGCCAAGCTGGAGGAGAGGGCGACTAATCGAGAAGTTCAGCTGGGCAAGGTTGAGGAGAAACTTGCCCAACAGATCGAACTGTTGAAGAAGACTGAGGCTGAGCTTATTGATGACGCTGCCGACGCCTATGGAGAGGGCTTCGGTGATGCCCTTGCTCAGGTTGCCTGCGTGCATCCTGAGATGGACCTCTCACCATACTCCGCAACTCTGCAGGTGGTCGACGAGCAAATAGTGCCCAGATAGGTCCTCGAAACAGTTGTACTTTAGCTGAACATCTTGTCATTATCCTCTTTGCAATATAAAACTTTGTTTATGCATTGTTCATCTTTTCGTCGTGCTTTGTATTTGATGGGCTCACGATCACAAATAATGCACCTGTAAAATGAACCTCAAGTAACATGTCTTTCCGCTAACTCCATTAATGAACCTTTACCTTAACTTGGGCGCTCTCACTTGGAGGGGAAAGTGTTCCTTATGAACTCCCATTCCCCTCACAAGACCTCTAACCCCACTTATAGGTTCTGACCTGTCATCGTTCATGGTCGATGGAGGATTTAACCAGGCGAACCTTTCTTTCACATTGGAAGTTCTCACTCGAAGTGGAGGTGTTCTTTACGAACCTACCTCTCCACTTACGAGACCTCTAACTCCACGTGACAGGTTCTAACCGACCTCACATCGCTCATAGGCGAGGAGGATTTCTCTGGGCGAACCCTTCTTTCACACTGGAAGTTCTCACTCGAAGTGGAGGTGTTCTCTACGAACTTACCTCTCCACTTACGAGACCTCTAACTCCACGTGACAGGTTCTAACTGACCTCACATCGCTCACAGGCGAGGAGGATTTCTCTGGGTGAACCCTTCTTTCACATTGGAAGTTCTCACTCGAAGTGGAGGTGTTCTCTACGAACCTACCTCTCCACTTACGAGACCTCTAACTCCACGTGACAGGTTCTAACTGACCTCACATCGCTCACAGGCGAGGAGGATTTCTCTGGGCGAACCCTTCTTTCACATTGGAAGTTCTCACTCGAAGTGGAGGTGTTCTCTACGAACCTACCTCTCCACTTACGAGACCTCTAACTCCACATGACAAGTTCTAACATCATTGTACAAACACACTAAAAAACATATATCTTTAACTGAATTTTATTGGGTGACCTCATTAAAAACCCTTGGAAGGGAAAAAAGAGTGTCCCCTGTATTATGTTGCGTACAAGATTACATGGCTTTAACTGAAATAATACTTCAAGTGAGTCGCATTCCATGTTCGAGGAATCGAACCTCCTTCTAAAGTTTCAAGTCTATATGCTCCATTCCCTAGGGCCTCTGTCACTCTGAAAGGACCAGTCCACTTAGGGGATAGCTTATTCTCTATCTGGTATGGAGATGCCTTCCGCATGACAAGGTCTGCCGCCTGGAACCGCCGAGTTCTCAGCTTGGAACTGTGTTTGAGCTCGACTTTCCTCTTTATCGCCTCAGCCTTGATTCCAGCTTCTTCCCTGGCTTCATCCAAAAGATCAAGATTCACCTTCCTCTCCTCATTGGATTCCTCAGCCACAAAGTTCTGGAAACGTGGCGAGCTCTCCTGGATCTCCACAGGGATCATGGCATCTGAACCATACACCAAACTAAAGGGAGTCTCCTTGGTAGTGGACTGGGGGGTAGTATGGTAGGCCCATACTATTCTGGGAACCTCCTCAGCCCACCTTCCCTTTGCTTTCTCCAGCCTTCTCTTCAATCCTCTGAGGAGGACTCGATTGGCCGACTCGACCTGCCCATTGGTCTGTGGGTGCTCGACTGATGCAAACACCTGCTTGATTTCCAGTTCTGTACATAGCTTTCCCAACTGTTGGCTCGCAAACTGAGTGCCATTATCAGACACCAAGCGTTTTGGTATGCCGAAACGGCAAACTATGTTCTTCCACACGAAGTGTTGGATCTTTTGTGCTGTAATCTGTGCTACTGGCTCAGCTTCAATCCACTTCGTGAAATATTCTATGGCAACCACGAGGTACTTCATCTGCCTTATCGCCAAAGGGAAAGGCCCCAGGATGTCAATTCCCCAGGTATGAAACGGCCAAGGGCTGTAAATCGACCTGAGCTCCTCTGGTGGTGCCTTAGGCCAGTCAGCATGCAACTGGCACTGCTTGCATTGCTGTGCATACTTAGTACAATCTTCCCTCATTGTCGACCAGTAGTACCCTGCTCGTACGGCCCTAGAGGCCAGCGCTCGGCCTCCGATATGACTACCGCAGATACCTTCATGGAGCTCCGCCATTATCCTCACACACTGCTCGCCATGCACGCAGACTAAGATGGGGTGAGTAAACCCATGTCCGTACAACTCGCCTTCAATGAGCGTGTACTTGGACGAGTTTTTCTTTATCTTTTTTGCCTCCTCCGGCTCTGCTGGGAGCATTCCATCTGCTATATAACGCTTGTAGGGCGTCATCCATGTCTCACCATTTTGTAATAGACAGATCTGTGGCGCTTCTACCCCCAATAGCATGCATGCGTTGACTCGTGGCTTTTATAAAGTTTCTTGAGTCAACGACCGATGACTCCTCTTCTTGCCATCTGACTGGCTGATCTGATGGACTCCCACCAAGTTATCAGCTGTATAGGTACGAGGCGCCCTCAGGGTCTCCTGGATGACTGTCCTCTGTCTGCCCCCCTTGCCTGAGCTGGCGAGTTTGGCCAACAAGTCAGCTCTGGCATTTTGCTCCCTGGGCACGTGTACTAGTTCAAATATCTCAAATGAACTCTTCAATCTCTGGACATACTCCAAGTAAGAGGCCATCTGAGGGTCCTTGGCCTGGTATTCTCCGGCCACCTGACCGGTGACCAACAACGAGTCACTCTTGGCTATAAGGCTCTGTGCTCCCATCTCCTTTGCCAATAACATCCCAGCGATCAAAGCCTCATACTCCGCCTGGTTATTGCTGGCTTTGAACGCGAACCGCAGGGCCTGCTCTATTAACAACCCCTTGGGTCCTTCTAAGATCACCCCCGCTCCGCTGCCTTGCTGATTCGAGGACCCATCTACTGACAATACCCATTTGAAATTGGGTACCTCTTGCTGGGCTTCAACTGAAGACATCTCTGCCACAAAGTCAACATAGACCTGTCCTTTGATCGGGCCCCTGGGTTCATACTGGATGTCAAATTCCGACAACTCAACTACCCAACGCACCATCCTTCCTGCCACATCGGGCTTCTGCAAGACCTTACATATCGGCAGATCTGTCATCACCACCACTGTGAAGCTTTGGAAATAGTGGCGTAATCTCCTGGCTGAGAACACCACTGCTAATGCTGCCTTCTCTAAGGCTTGGTATCTCGTCTCGGGTCCCTGTAGCACCTTGCTGACAAAATAAATGGGCTTCTGACTTTGTTGCTGTTCTTGTACCAGGACGGAACTCACCGCCCTGTCTGTGACTGCAAAGTACAAACGCAGGGGTGTTCCGAGTTGAGGCTTGCACAAAACTGGTGGGCTGGCCAGGTATTCTTTGAGCTTGAGGAAAGTCTGCTCACATTCTGCCGTCCAGGTGAATCTGCTATTCCTTCTTAAGCACTGGAAATAAGGGTGACCTTTATCTCCCCCGGTTGACACGAACCGGGAAAGTGCAGCCATCCGTCCCGTCAACTGTTGCACCTCTTTAACTGACGTCGGGCTCCTCATAGCTATGATTGCTGCACACTTGTCTGGGTTGGCCTCTATCCCTCTTTCCGTGAGCAAAAACCCAAGGAACTTGCCTGCTTCCACCCCAAAGACGCACTTTTCGGGATTCAACTTTAACCTGTACTTTGCTATAGTGTTGAACAGTTCCTCCAAGTCGTCGATATGCTGATCTCGTGCCTGGGACGTCACTACCATGTCATCTACATATGCCTGCACATTGCGTCCCAGCATGGGTGCAAGGACCTTGTCCATTAGCCACGGGTATGTGGCACCCGCATTCTTCAAGTCGAACGGCATGACTGTGTAACAGTAACAAGATAGCTCTGTCATGAACGCCGTCTTGTTCTCGTCCATCGGGTGCATCTTGATCTAATTGTACCCAGAGAAAGCGTCTAAGAAACTGAGCAATTTGCAGCCTGAAGCACTGTCTACCAACGCATCTATGTTGGGCAGAGGATAGGAATCTTTCGGACACGCCCTGATAAGATCTGTAAAGTCCACGCACATCCTCCACTTCCCGTTGGTCTTTTTCATCAGGACGACATTCGCAAGCCACTCAGGGTATTGTATTTCCCGTATGTGACCTGCTTTCAGCAATTTGTGTGTTTCCTCCCTGACTACCTGCCTTCGCTCGTCATTGAACTTCCGCCTCCTCTGGCGGACCGGTCTGGCTTGGGGATTCAGCGCCAGGCGGTGGCATAGGAAATCAGGGTCTATGCCAGGCATGTCTGAGGGGGACCAAGCGAAAGCGTCCAGATGCTTTCCGATAACTCTCGCTACTTGATCCTGGGTCTCTTGAGATAGGGATTTACCCAGCCTGAAGATCTTCCCTCCGATCTCCTTCTCTACGACCTCCTCCGCGGGTTCTGGTCGCCTCGCCCGGGCGATCTCTGCTCGGGTGACCCCGGCATCACCTCAAGGCATATCTGTCTCATTGGCTCCTCCTCCCGGTGGTGAGGTGGTCACCATGCAAACTCCCCTCTTCGTTTTGAGGCTATTTTCGTAGCACCTTTTAGCCTCCTTTTGGTCCGACTTGATGGTTACCACCTTCCCCTCCATTGATGGCAACTTCATCTTCATGTGCCTTGTAGACACCACGGCCCCCAACCGGTTCAGGGCCGGCCTGCCCAAAAGTATATTGTAGGCAGAGGGAGCGTTCACCACAAGGTACCTGATGTTCTCTGTGCGGGATGCCATTCCGTCGGTGAACGTGGTCCTCAACTCTATGTATCCTCGCACTTCTACCTGATCTCCTGCGAACCCATATAAACAGCCGACATAAGGTCGCAACTGATCAGGGGACAGCTGTAGTTTGTTAAAGGTCGACCAGAACATCACATCGGCCGAGCTCCCCTGATCGACCAGCACCCGGTGCACCTTACACGTGGCACTGACTACTGAAATAACCACCGGATCGTTGTCATGGGGAACAACATCTCGGCGATCGGCTTCTGTAAAGACGAGGTCAATGTCCGGAAAGTGATCTTCCTCGCAGGCCTCCACTGCCATCACTGAACGCGCATACTTCTTTCGTTGTGAAGAGGTGCATCCTCCTCCTGAGAACCCACCTGATATAGTGTGGATCTCCCCATGAATGGGCACTTCATGCCCCTGGTCTGCCCCTGGCGCAGCAACTGTCTCACCTTCCGACGCCTCCTTCAGATAGTCGTTCAAAAACCCACTCTTCACCAACTTATCCAATTGGTGAGCCAGAGCCAGGCAATTTCGAACGGGATGCCCAAAAGCTTGGTGGAATTCGCACCATGCATTTTTATTGGGCCCCAACCTCTTGTCACTCTTTGGGGGCACCTTCAATCTTTCTGCCACATTAGGAATGGCAATCAATTCCTTCAACTCCACCACGAATTCATGCCTAGGGGGCATGTCATCTTTGCTTCGCGCCCTAGGCTGTGATTTTCGGGGCTCATAGGGCTTCTATTTCCCTTGAGCTTTTTTCTTCGTGGTCGCCTCATGTACCCGCAACGGTTGAGGCCGGCTAGGCGCTCGGGGCCTTAACGAAACCGCACTTTCTCTCTTCTCGCTGAGCTCCCCCTCAACGACAATGTGGGCCACAGCACGCCGTTTTATATCGCTGAAGGTTTTGGGGCGGCTGCGTATTAGGGACTCGCTGAAAGGCCCTGGCAATACGCCCTTCCTGAAGGCGTGCACCACCATGTCTTCATCCTTGGTGTGCAACCTTACCACCATCGCCCCAAACCTATTAAGGTAATCTTTGAGGGACTCCCTCTGATGCTGCCTTACATCAAAAAGATCGTAAGACACTGGTGGGGGGGCCCTGTTGACAAGATATTGTTCCCTGAACAGCGCGGAGAACTGAGCGAAAGACGTGATATGTCCTTCTGGCAAACTCACGAACCATTCTAGCGCAGTTCCTGTCAGTGTGGCCATAAAGAGTTTACAGTGCACTGCGTCGGACCCTCCTGACAACATCATCTGCGTGTGAAAGGCAGTGAGATGCGTTTCAGGATCTTCCTTCCCGGTGAACACGGTTTTGGGTCCTACAAAGGTAGCTGGAACCACCGTGTTCATGATTGCTTGGGAGAAAGGCATGGGAAAGGCCCTTGGAGGCACTGGTGGGGCTCGATCATCTTCCCCACGATCTCCAGCTTGTTGTATGTGCTGCAAATTCAAGCGCAGCTCCTCATTTGCTCGGTGTAACTCTTCGTTCCTGGCCTGTGAGGCGGCCAGGTCTTCCTGCATACGCGCTTGATGCGCTTGAGACTCCGCCACCGTTTCTTGGAGGGCGCGCATCGTTTCCATGAGCTGTTGCATGGTAACGCTGTCGCCTCCATTCGGTGGAACAGATCCGTGTCTTGTATTCCTCATCTTCTGTGATTTTTTCTCTCACTCTCGTGTATGGGACCTTGTTTTACTCCGGCCCCACGGTGGGCGCCAAATGTTCTTGCCGGATGACCCACCTTTCGGTTGATTCACGACACTCACACGCCTCCTTTCTCACGTTGATACGTGCTTGGTTCTTTCGAAGCAATCTGCACCTGCAAAAGAGAAAGGGGGCGCCCTAGAGGCCGTTTGCACTCCGATGCTCAAGTCAGTATAGGGCAAGGACACCAAGTGTATAAGTTTCTCTCTGTGTTTAGGTCTAGAAACTGCGTACCTTTGTGAAGTATCTTACTGTCCCTTATATAGTCTAGGGTTTACTGCGCCGCTAGCCCTAATTAGGGTTCACTGCGCTACTAGCCATATTTAGGGTTTACTGGAATACCCTTGCGCCGCTATCACCCAATCTTAGGGTAATCTAGCACATAAGGTTTCCTTCTCTGGAGTGCAAACTCTCACAGGGTGACCACCTGGGTGCCTCCTTGTGCACCTAGTCTCTGGGGCCACCTGTTCTGGGAGTACCTTCACTGTTCACGTGCCATGCATGTAGCTTCACTGGGAAACCCTAGTTCTGATGAGTACTCGACCCCTCAGGACTCTGCACCTAACTGTACTCTCCCTACTACCCGCATGGGCACTTCGTGATCCAGGCCTCTCCCTAACTCTGGGTATTTAACTGGTCATTGGCCCCACTCTGGGAACCAATCTTAGCTGTTCTGTTTACGCTGTTCAAATCACCCAAGGCCGATGTCACCTCGCCATACTCTGTTGCCGAGGACTCCTCGACCTGCTGAGTGACGATGACACCTCCGCCCCTCCTGGTGCTGACGACTACTCACCCGTCTCTATAGGCTGATGACTCGTCACCCCTCTCTGTAGCCTGATGACTCGTCACCCCTCTCTGTTCCATATCCCCTGTGGGGTCTATTCCACGTGGCTTTGACTCATGTTGTGGGACCCAGCTGATGTCCGAGGACTGGTCAGTACAATGCCATCACATTTCCTCTTATCTGCATGACATCTAATATTCTTAGCATCATTTGGGTTTGCAAACAAACGTTTCATCCTTAGAATGATAGGAAGATACCACACAACCTTCATTAGGGGTCCATGCTTTTCCATCTCTTGAATAGTGTCATCGTCTTTTTGTTTCAACTTATAATGTGATAACCCACACCTCGAACAATATTTCAACAATCCAAAATCCTTCCTGTATAATATACAATCATTAGGACATGCATGTATCTTTTTATACTCTATACTCATCGGACAAAGAATGTTTTTGGAGTAAGTGTTAGCTACTAAAAAGCAACACTGTTCTTTAAGAGATAATTCCTCAACAAGTGGAAACAACCAATATAATGAGGAATTTCCCGATGTTTGGATCTTCTACTACCCACACCATGAGTTTGAAATGTTCATATTTGGGCTAGAAGGGAGAAAGTGTATAAGGGAGAAGATGGACTAAAATCTCAGAATCTGATACACTTTTTAGTGAAAACATAGTTAGAGAATTTTATATTAACGCGTACCATGAGATGATAGTCAAAAAGGATGAAGATTTTAGTCATTATGGGGGAAGAAAATCTTAGTACTTACTCTTGAAGTGTAGAGTTTTTTTTCATGAGATTTTATCTTCTTTTCCTCTTGGCCAATATTGTTGTGGTTAAATGATTTTCGTCATATCTTCTATCTTGAGAATGGTCTATCCTTTGATGTTGAGTGAGAACAACCTTTATTTGTTTCTAGTATTTTTCTCCAGTGTCAAACAACAAATAAAAGTTGATAAGTTCTTTATGGAAAGACAAGTGTTTCTAAAGAAAAAAAAGTAAGAAACAATGTCCTTTATAATATAAGAGTTTTTATGTGAAAAAATAAGGTGATTCCTTTGAAAAGATATTTTCTTTACTTTGTTTTTGTCATGTACTATGCAACAATAAGACAAAATAATTTTTTTTTATAGATTGTTTTAGAAGACAATTTAGAATTATTATCTTTTTTAGAAGAAGAGTTCAAGAACATGCATGTCCTCTTAAAAAGTTTCTTTTCTTTTTTTTATCAGCAAATAATTAAATAAATAGAACTTAGATTTAAGGATACTCCAAACCTTATAAAAAAACAAAATCAAGTACAGTTCCCCTTAGGCTATGTGCTTTTCAGACAATGCCATGAACAAAACAACTTAAAGAACATAAGGGGAATGTTTTAAAGCCCAGCGAAACCAGAGAAGCAGAAACAAAAATCTGCTATAAAAAGCATAGACACTGCCTTTCTGTTGAACATTTGCTGGCTCAAATTAACATAGCAACCAGTCATAAAACATGCTAACAACTTTACCTCACTATTCCTCTTTCACTTATCTTCTAAAAGATTCTCCTACACTCCATCATGCCCCTTAACCATAATCTTCTGCTTAAACCACCAGGAATTCTGTTCCACTGACAGCATATGTTTTGTTGCATGCACCCCTGTCCCACCACTACTTCATACTACTTGCTTTAGACTTTAGACTTTAGACTTGTTTGGACTCCACTGAGAGAAGAAGATGTTCCACAGGGTCTTCCTAACGAACCAAGCCATCCCTCTTCTCTAATCTTATCACCACTGTAGCGTTCCTCTATATTATCTGTCGAGATTCTGCTGCCCATACATCCTTCTCAATTCCTTCAACTGCAGCAAAGATACTTCATCTCTCTTACATCAAGACTCACAGAACAGCGACTGATAGCATGTAACCATAAGAACTTAGAAGGAGACATATCCTAACAATTAGGACCCTTGTAGTAACAGCTACTAGAGTTCTTTGGGCTATTTGTAGAGTACCAGTACACTCACATTCACCGTAGCTAGAGTATTAGCAGCCATAACTTCGTAAATTATTTCAGAAATTGGTGGGGAGGTATAAAATTGAACACAGCTGATGTGGCTAGGCTTAAAAGTAGCTCTTGCTATACCATACCAGATTTGGAAACCAACATCTGCATAAATAGCATGAAAACTTGCCTAACACCTGTAGCTCCTTTTCGTGTGGTACTTACACCTATCATACCAGACCCTTCCTCTTTCTCCTGGTTGTCCAAAGCTTTGTGAACGAACCGTTAATCTCCCAAACTAAACTGATGAGAGCCTGGACTTCTCAGATATGCAGCAAACCATAATTAAGCAGCAGATAGGCGTTGCCTCAAGTTCTGCAAGTACCAACAAGACTTATGCACGTAGTGCACCTACAACATCATCTTTACTAACCTTCTGCTGTAGAACTGTTTCATACATTGCCACAATCTTCTTAAAGCTTGAAGCCCTTTTTTTATCAGAGGACCTCCATACCAAAAATAGCCAAATGGCTTCATTAGCCAAGGGAGAACAAGCAATTCAAAAACGAAGCTTGTAATTGTGCTAGGCTGACAATTTCGTCAGCATCCTCCCATCCCCCTCTAAAGACGATCCCGTTCCTTTGATTTCAAATACTCCTTAGAGTTTCTTTTCGTATTTGTTTCCTTATAGGTTTGTTTGATTAACTCTTTTTTCCTTTCTAACTTTTTCTATCTTCTTTTTTTTTTTCTTCCTTTCTTTAATTTTTAATTTATCATCCCTCACTTGTTGAGTTGTGATAAGAGAAAAAACTATTTTTCTTCCTGTGAAACTTATTTAATTAGTGAAACCATTTGATACTTTTATGATTATATTATCATGACCTACCAAGTAAGATATTCTTTGCTTCCATTGGAACTATATATCACATAAAATTCATCTTGATAGTTTCATAGAGAGATAAGTATACTTGTTGTTCAACTAGTATACTATCATCATCTTTAATCAATTGGTAAAAGGTAAGCTTTTACAACAAATACTGATGTAATATGCTACACTTGTTAATGAATGTGCATATGGGCATATCACTATTGCGTTGCGGAGGTACTCGTTTGAAAAGTTTTCTAGTACTGCACACAACACATTGCTCCACTTTCAACACAAGTCCCCACCTGTGAAAGGACAAGCAATAAACCATACGAGCCAAGAAAAATACTGTAAAACTTCACAATTAAGATATCTGACAAATAGAACTAGCAACACGTGGTCTAATGTGATATAACTATGAATGTGGCTATCATAATCCAAACTAAACCATTGCAAGTGGGCTGATAAATCTGAAGATAAAGCAAAAGGAAATTTCTTGTCAGATATATAGACTATTGAATGCGACATTGAAGTCTCAGCTAACACTTCATACCAGACTTAAAAATATGTGCATATCTTTTGTTTTTTACCTTGATTGAAATTGTCTATTTCTGTTCATAGGATTAGCTATTTGCATATATTCAAAGTGGTGGAATGGGAAAACCTTACTTGCTTAGTATCTTTGCTTTGATTTGGTTAGGAAACGAATATTTTGATGTGTTAAGGTATATTATTATTTCCATTTGTTCAAAGTTGCTTTTATTACTGATTGTGAATCATTTGGAGATGCATGTGTGTTTATCACAAAACAACTTCACGTCTATGTATTCCACGGATTGGATGCCTATCTTTATGAGTTCAATCTTCAAAATAAAACAAGGTATTCCAGTTCTTTCTAAGAGGATAATCTTTCAATGGATTTAAATTTGTTGTTTCAAAAGGGAAACTCAAACATTTCTAGACATCACAAATGCACCACTAATCAACTCAACCAATAACAAACAACGTTAAAACTTATGCATCAATTACAAATAATCCTTCATGGCAGAAAGGCTAATCCTTCATGGCAGGCCTATGGATTTCCATGTAATCAACAAAGTGATCTACATATTTTTGGTGCAGTTCTTTGTCACCAAATATCTTACTCATCTCCTCTACTTCACTTCTATAAGTTTTTTCCAACATAACAAGTTTGAGACAAACTTTTCTTGGAAAGTTGGGAACGGAAAGGAGATCAGGTTTTGGGAGGATAGGTGGGCGGACAGTTTGGCCTTGAAGGACATTTCTCGAAACTTTATTCTATTTGTTCTGCGAAAGATTCTTTAATTTGGCAGGTAGGGGACAGGTCAGCAAATTCAGGGTGGTTATGGAAGATCGAATGGAGAAGAAATTTATTCGAATGGGAACTGAACAAGGAACATCAGTTAATCCAAATCCTGGGGGAGCAGAGGACAAGGGTGGATTAGGAGGACTTATAGGTGTGGAAAGACAAAGAGACAACAATGTTCACAGTAAAATCTGCATACAATATCCTTGGAGATGTCACTCAAGAGGATGAGAGGGATTTTTTTGTGGGTTTTTGGAGGTTAAAGGCACAACAATCTACACATCTCACAACATGGAGGGTTTTGGAGGACAAAATCGCGTCTAAAGCTAATCTGGTAAGGAAAGGGATAAGTATGACCAACAATGTATGCAGCTTGTGTGGGGAGGAGGAGGAAACCACATCCTACTTATTTTGTACATGTAGAGTGGCTTGGATGGTGTGGTTTATGTGCTATGAGTGGGTGGGCGTGGCTTCAACGAATTATAGGGAGCCAAAAAATCACTTTTTAAGTTTTAGGATGAGCGGAGTGAAGGAAAGAATAAACCAGGTTTGGGGTTGCGTGTGGATAGCAATTGTAGGGGAATTATGGAAACATAGAAATAGGAGGATTTTCAGAAACGGTAAGATAGACCCTATTGAAGTCTTTGCTTTGTCGCAGTTGAAGGTTTGGTCTTGGGTTATGTCTAAAATGCGTGGTGTTTGTTTTTCATATTCAGACTGATGTCTTAGGCTAATGGTCTGTATGATGTCTGTTAATTTTGCTTAGTTGTCAGTTGTCGGTTAGTAAGGTAGGTCAGCTGTATACGGGTTGAGGTATCCCTAAAATACCTCCTATTTATTCATTCTTTTTTTGCTGAAAAACAAAAAAAAAGAAAAACTGATCTCAATGCTATGGCCAATGATTCTCTAGTGAACTTCCCACAATGCTCATTTCTCTCTACTTTGACCCCTACCCTTTTCTCCTCCATAAGCCCTACAACTATAAACTGTTCATTTTGGAAGGGCAACATAACAAGTGGACACCTAATTTGAGGACTCTCTATCACTAAAATCCAACCATAGTGAGTTAGGAACCCCTCAATAGACTTGTGTGATAAAATCCTCACCTGTGGGTCCCATGTTCTCCTCACCATCCCCTTTCCTGAGTTATTCACAACCACATCCTGCAACTCAACGGTAAAGGTGTTTTGCTTCTTCAGAACCCAAAAAAAAAGGAAAACCAAACATTTCTATTCCCATAGTAATTTCAGCGAAGTCTTCATCACTTAGTGTCACTTCAGATCCAAATGCTACATAAATCACTAACCTTTTTTCCTGTTTGTCTAACCAACTAAGGATGGTGTTCCAGTTTTCATCATTGTTGTCTTCACTAAACTGTAACAAAGGTGGCAACAACCCAACTGGAATCAAAACATTAGAAGGGTAAAACATCATGAAGTATATCTTAGCATCAAAGTGATTCACCGACAAACAGCCAAACAAAGACAAACACAATCCTCAAATTCTCCAAGTAAACTTACACTTAAAATAGAGATGACTAACAATCTCCTCCTCCTCACCACATAGTCCACACAAACTACTTATCAATTAATAATAGTGACAAATTATTTATCTCCATTATTTTATATATTTGTAGTAACTCATTATTACATAGACTATACTAGTGACGACTAATTTATCATTATTGTCTTATATATTTTTTATATTTAATTGTTATCACTATTACATAAAATTATTACTCATAATTATTTTTGTCATTATAGAACTTAGTTTTGTTAAAATTATTATCACGAGTACAACAGTGACAAGAGTATTTGTGACAATTTAATTATTGTCACAAGATATTAATAGTTACATATTTATAATTTTTAGTAGTGAATACTTATATCACTATTACTAGTTTTTTTTATAATGATGTCATGTAAGGTTCTCAACATCTTTAACATTATCAAACAAACTTTTAAATCGTGGAATGATTTGAAGATACTATAATACTTTAGCAAGATCACCCTTTTTCTATAATAGTCATTTCATCAACCTTTAATTTAAATCGTGACATCTTGAACATTTATTCAATGTTTCAAATTCTCTTTATATGGTATACAATCATTTGGAAAAACATATATTTTCTTGTACCCCATATCCATCGGACACAAAAAATTTTGACTCATAGTTACAAGTTGACAATATATTACCTTTTAGAAGCATTTCATGTAACAAATCTAGAAATGTGAAGCTTTTATTGGTCCAGTCATTTCTCACCTTGACACTAATTAATCTTATTATCACTAGCAAATGTTTGAAAGTTGCACAACCTAGATACAAAGGTTTCTTTGAATCTTCTTTCAAAGAATCATATACATATGTGTTTGTTGAAACCTTCTTGTCCAACCTCACAAATCATGCCTTCTAAGTCATTACTTTCTATAATATTTTTTCCTTCATTATGTATTGGAGATCGTTGATGTTCAGCTTCATTGAATTTTGAGTATTTATGGACAAGTCTACAAATTGTTTGTAAACTTGTAAAAAAACAATTTAAAATGTGTAACAATAATACATATAAAATTAGCGATCGAAATATTAGTCGCTAAAGTTATTAAACCAACTTGATGACCAAAATCTACTTAGTGGCTAAAAAAGGCAAAGCTAAAATATAGCGACCAAAATTTTATGATTAGCAAAATTAGCGACCGAAATACATTTTGTCACTATTATGGAAAAATGTTAGTCATTGAATTAGCAATCAAATTTTTTTTTTACCATAACTAAATACTTAACCCCTTTAGTGACCAAACACAATAATCACTATTTTCTATTACTTCATCGATCAAATTAGCAACCAATTTTTCTATTAATTTTTGTTGCTAATTTGGTCGCCTTGAATTCTGGTGACCAAAATTTCTATGACAGAAAAATTCAGTTGCAAAGAAAAATTCAATCGCAAATTTGCAACTGAACAAAAATGTGATCGTTAAGTGGTTTGCAACTAAAGTTTTTGCTACAATCTGCATTCAGTCGTTATTTCAGTCACAAATACATTTAACGATCGATTTTATAGTTGGATGTTTTCTAAAAGATATTTCTTTTTATAGTGATTGATGACCTTTCAGATTTTTTTTGGGTTATGAGATACATATTCTTTTTATACTAAGAATGAGATGTCCCTAAAATGTTCCATGTTTATGTATTTATTTTGTTTATAAAAAAAAGTAAGAATTTGTATATGTATTCTATAAGAATAATCACTATTGTGAAAAATGATAACTATAAATACAAAACATACTAAAATGGTAGATATTATAAGTTGATAATCTCATAACCACTTAAACAAGTGCGTTTTTTTTTTTTTTCAAAATTTTCGTCTTTCAATTTTACTTGTTTTTATTGATTTTACTCTATAACTTTTTATTTTATGTTGCTCTATATGATTTTTATTTTAATTCAATTATTGAAATTGACATTAAAAGGTTTCATTTTGTTAATCAAAATAACTGTTAGAAAAAGTGAAAGTTCATGCTATTATAGAAGTTAAAAAAGAAAAATTAAATTTTGTCAGAAATCAAGTTTTGACAAAAAAAATCCATCATTTCATAATTAATATAGATCCCAAATATAGTTCAATATTAATATATTAATTTATTATGATTTTATTTATAACATAATTGACATGTTTAAACAAAAAAGTATTTATCTATCATAAAATTTATTATAAAAAATAAATTATGAATTTTTAAATAAACATTTATAATGTACATTATTATAATAAATTAAACATTTATGATGTATGTAGTCTAAAGTATTTTTCTAAAAAAAAAATCTATTTAAACCCCATAACCTATGCTTTGTCTCATCATTATATGCAGCTTACTCTTAATCAATAGTCACCAAAAACAAGAAAAACACTTCACTAAACATGCTGTTAATCACTTGGGTTTTGATTCTTTGCTTTGTTTCACCATGTTTTTGTGAGAGGTTGATGGGATCTACCAACACATACAATGTCATTGACTATGGTGCAACTGGTGATGGTAAAACTGATGATTCTCAGGTATATTCTGTTCTTTCTCTTCTTTTTTTAAGATGAAAGATTACTTTTTTTTTATCGTTGTTTTTTTTACAGTAAAAAATAATAAAATTAAGTGAAACATTTAAAGAATGTTCCAATTCCTTTTTATCATTTACACAGTTCAACAAATTAAACATCAAAGCAACACAAGAGTAAACCTATATTCCTATAGTTTCTACTTTTTTTTTTTGACATATTTTATATAGGTTTTGGTAAATTATGAACTTTCTCTTTTGAATTGATTACAGGCATTTTTAAGTGCATGGCAAAAGACATGCTCAACACAAGGAGCATCAACTCTAGCTATACCATCAAAAGGAGTATTCTTATTGAAGAAGAACATAATCCTGAAAGGTCCTTGCCAAGCCACAAACATTAACATTCAGGTATACCATATTCAGCTTATTGTTGAACTTTTAATCAGACCATGATTTGTGCAGTTTAAAGCAAAACAAATATATCTTATTTTCCTACTTTTAGTACAAAAAATACAATTATTTAAATATATATAAAACAACTTGAGATATATATGTTGATGATAATAGGTAAAATTTGAATAGTGCATTTTTTGAATGCACAGGAGGAGTTATAGCTTTAATTAATTAATGCAGATTTCTTTTTACCAATAACAAACATAAATATTAGAAGTGTTAGAACCTTTATACACCACCCTAAAAAAAAAAATCAAAATATCCTATATTATCTTTTGAGGGACTCACAACTACACACATACCTATGCAATGCAGAATTAATGTTTGTTAATATATAATTTTTCTTTTATATGTACCTCAAGTACTCTTCAATTTATTCTTTTTATTAATAAAAAAATGTTTTAAATCAATATATATTGATATATTCTATTTAAAAAAATACAGTTCCAACTAAATTGAAAAATCATTCTTAAATAATGAAAACATAAAAAATACTATCAAAATATTGGCTACTGATTCAATTTTTATTTAAAAATTATAAAATAGTACAAAAAAATGTGTTTAATTTTGATTTATATCAAATTTAAATATATTTTTATTTTGGAAGAGTGAAATGAAAATTAAATTGTTTTTTTAATCAATTTTAACTTTTGTTTAAATGAATAATTTATTAATAGTGTGTTATTTAAAATCCATAAATAATATATTGCGGCATTTAAAATATGAAAATGAATCGAATTAAAGGAGAACTATTGAAATCAAATATTACTTAAAATAAAATATATATTATGATGGGTATCGGTGCTGAAAAACTTATTAAAATAAAAGTTTTTTAAGTTATATTTTTAAGTTATGTAGATGTATGGGACTCAGTGTATTTTGGAGACAGTTTATAGTGTAGAAATATTTTGGGATTGAAAGGAATTGATATTTGAGTATTCTGTGTGTAAGAATTAATATACCTACTATCTTGTGTATATAATAATATATATTCTTTTTTTGATAAAATAAATTATTATTTACTATTTTAGTAGATAATAGATAAGTTATATCTATAATATATTAATGGTAATAAATTCTCAAAAGAGTAATAAACTAAAATTATAGCACTTGAGTTGTAATTTCTTAGCATAGAATAGTAGGTTTAATAAAAGATTCATTATTTTTCCCAGTAGGGATTTCTAATAATGTTAAAATAATTTAATATTTTTCAATTAAGAATTAATTATGTTAAAATGCAAAATATGAAATAATTGAATAATTAAATCATTTTAGTGATATCCCAAACACAAATTAACTTTTTCTAATAATATTAAGTTTATAAGCAAAATTTTGAACAATTTACAAAAATGCATAAAAAATTATCTAAATTAAAAACAGGCTAATGAAATAAAATATTGCTAAAAAAATTATTTACTTTTCTTTTCCAAGTAATTGAGTTAGATAGTACATATATAGCATAGAATACAAGAACATATTACATATAAACTTTTCTTTTAACTAGATGAGCTTCTTTTTTTTCCAATTTTTATCATTAACATTAAATATCTATATGATAAAAATACAAGTCCAATTTTTTCAAGAATTCCTTACAATAAACAAAATATATTCCTTATTTTGTTTATTATTATTTTTGCGTCACTTGCAGCTTGAAGGAAGAATAACAGTAGCAAGCCAGAGTGCATGGGTAGGTGATAAATCTATGATAATTTTGATCACAAACGTGAATGGTCTCACCATTGATGGAAGTGGAGGATCAATCGAGGGCTTCGGTTCTTCTTGGTGGCCATGCAAAAAGTGTCCACGACCATCGGTTAGATTATATCAAACACTTTATATTTTCATAATTCTTTTGTTTTATACTGATATTATTAATTCATTGTGTTTTGTTTTGGATGGTGCAGGTCCTTAGTTTCAATTCATGCAATGGTCTTAGTGTTAGTTACTTGACTATCAGAAATAGTCCACAAGCTCACATAACCATAAATGGCTGTGTTGGTGCAACATTCTCTAATGTTATCATTCAGTCTCCTAGTGATAGCCCTAACACTGATGGAATTGACATTTCTTCTTCCAAAAATATCTGGATAAAAGATTCCACCATAGCTTCTGGTAAACCAAGTTTTCATCTTATGTACCTATTCAAATTTCAGTACAATTTTGAAACAATCAATGTATCTGCAACTTTGATTTATGTTGTCTTTCTTATCAGGTGATGACTGTATTGCAGTCATAGGTGACTCTTCTTACATCAATGCTACTGGAATTGCTTGTGGACCAGGCCATGGAATAAGGTTTATATATATATATTTGTCTACCATATCTTCAGATTAACACACTTTATGGAAAAATAACATCGAAATATTTCATGAAATTATCTCTTGTTCTATAAGAAACATGAAAATAATACATGAACATGGCATCGATCTATAGAATCTTTCCTTTTTAATATCTGTGTTATTTCTAACTTCACATGGACGAATTAATCAGCATTGGTAGCCTGGGTAGAAACCAAGGCCATGACAAGGTGGAACAAGTTTATGTATATAATTGCAGCTTCACCCAAACTACAAATGGAGCAAGAATCAAGACATTTCAGGTATTTAACGGTGGTGGTAACATTTTTCTTCAAATCAAACCATGTTTTTGTTTTTTTTTATTGATAATAAATAAATAAAATAATATGGAACACTTGAAGGATACTCTAACCCTATTATAAAAGGAAGGTTCAACAAAGAAGGTCTTCAATCAAACCTACAAAACTCAAGAGAACTACATATTTTTGTGTATCAAAACCAACATCATCAGAAAAGTTTATTTAAAACTCTGTTTCACTAATAACTTCATAAAAAATCAGCTGCTAAGAAGTGTCATTTCAAATATACTTAACTGCTTCACAACCTTATATTCCATAGTACAAACAACACAGACTACAAAAAATATGTATACAAAACACAAACATATTAAAACTATAAATATGTTTAAATTCCTCAAAATATCTTCTCAAAAATACAACTTCCACTTAGTCCATTCATAAGAAAAAAGTCAAAGTCCAATTCTATGTATGAGATTAAATTGTATAATTTTGCAAAAATAACTTCAGTACCAACATTTTACACTCCAGTCCAAACTATCAGATCACGCATTTCCAACCATGTTATTATGTTTTCTGATGAATGAGTAATGATTTAGATGAATGTAACAAAGAATATCTGATATATTGTATTTTTTTACAGGGTGGACCAGGTTATGCCAAAAACATCATTTATGAGAAAATTACATTAACACAGGCTTACAACCCAATAATTATAAATCAAAACTATACGGATTTAACGGTATGCACTTAACTTTGCTTTCATATTATATCTTGTGATTTCAACTTGCTTCTGATGTTCATTGCATATAAATGTTGCATTGAATTTGGCATGAATAGAGTGATGGAGGAGTTCAAGTGAGTGGGGTGACATTTCGAGGGTTTAAAGGAACATCTGCAGACGACAAAGCCATTACCTTAGCTTGCGGTTCACAAGGTTGTTTCAACATTGTGTTGGATCAAATTAGCATTACATCTTCTCTATCAGGAAAACCAGCTTCTTGTTCTTGTATTAATGCCCATGGAACAGCTACATCCACAGATCCAAATTGTGCTTCCTTATTGAAATGAAATAACTATGTTAGTCTCACACATGTATTCGCGAAATGATGTATCAAAAGTAAGAGTTTTTTTTTTTGGTAAAATGAAAATAAGAGTTGTAGTTTTTCTTGGAAAGGAGTAATACAAGTTTATTGATGACTATTATTGTGAACTCTATATTTTAGATTATTCTTATATCATTTTAATTTATTCTGTGTCTCTCTCTTTAATTATTAGAGATGAAACAAATAAAATATTAAAGAACTCTTGAGATAACTTTTTTTTATAAACACTTAAAGAAAAGAAATTAAAAAGAAAAAATTAATTGAGCAGATTACCCTGAAAAATCCTGAGAAAAACTTGACTATGATAACTTGACGAACCTTAAATGTTCGTTTTTAAGGAAATTTTAATTTTAAATGTTTTTAAATTGAAAAGAATTAATTTTGAGGATAAATAGTCGCTGGAAAAGAAAAGAAAAAAAAAAAAAAAGACATTTAAGCTATTAGAGATTAATGTGAGCTTATGGTCAGACGTAAATAGAGTAGATAAACATGTGCTTTTATATAAAATACTATAGATATATGAATAATATATCTAGTTATAATATTTTTTTTTAACTAGACTTTAAGCCTAATTGAATCTCATAAAACCGGATTATAAGGTAAGGTTTACACGCACTTATATACAATGATACAATGAAATGTCCTATCTCTAATCGATGTGGGATTTCCAACATTTTTATATAATGAACAAAAATTATATAACTTGTTGATTGAAGAAGGATGATTATATTTTAATATATATTATTTATGGATTAACAATTTACAAAAATGTAATATATTTTATTCTATTAAATATATATTATTACTTAAAATATATATTCGAACATACTAATTTAAGAATAAATTTAAAGGTAATAGATTATAATTTAATAATCTATCTCAAATGTATATATGTTGATTAGAATAACTTTGTTATTATACATTTATATATTTTATCACATACTTTATTATATTACTTATATATTTTATTCCGACATAATGATTTAAGAATAAATTTAAAATTATTAGATTATAATTTAATTAATTGTAGAAAAATTAACCCAAATTCTTTTATATTTATTTTTGTAATAATGATGTGTTATTATACCACAACTTTAATATTATCAATAAAATATTTAATTATCTTACTTTTATATAATAAATTAAATGATTAAAGTGTTATGATAAATAATAATTTAATGTGGTGACGCTAAATAAGTGTTATAGTCCAATTTTGCGTGCTTAGTTTCCCCAATATGAAACCTTAAGCTTTCATTTCTCGTTGCTCTGCTTCGTACCACCTCTTCCCATTACAAGTGTATCTCCTTTTGCTCTCCATTCCACTCTTCTTCCCCCAACTACACTGAAGCTTTAGTTGTATTTTTTTTAGGTCATCACTATTTCCTCCATTTGTATATTTTTAAGCTCTTCACCATTTTCCCAATTTTCTTATTTCCCAACTATACCATCACAACTCCATTTCTATACTTTTGAGCTCTTGATTTTGGATTTGGTAAGTAGAGTGGAGTCTTCGTGTGCTGCTATTTTTTAGTTTTTTTTTTGTATAATTACCTTATTCGTTTTTACATTTAAGGTCAATATTCAATTTAATATAGTGATTTTAAAAAAAAATCAATTTGGTCCCTATATTTTTTAAAATGTATATAAATTTATCATTTCCATTAAGTCGTACCTTTTGGTGTCAAATGCTACTTATGTGACAAAGAGGTGAGATTAAGAAATGTGACATGTCAAGATCAGGTGTTGATGTAGCAGTTGAATCCCTTCAATATCACCTAAACACTACCCACTCACTCCAATAATGGCATCGTGGTGGTGCTCCTCTCCCTCCCCCACCCTCGCCGTTGCCACCACCACCACCTGCCGCCACTCCATCACTTCCCAATTTGGCATTCGAACCCTCACATTCCCCCTTCTTCCTTTCCTTGTTCCACCGCCCCACTCCACCTTCTCTCCGATTTAGAGTTCCATGCTCTAACAAAACAGCCTTGTCGGATTCTCAACCTCCAATCTTGTTTCCCCCCCCCCCCCCCCCCTCTTGTTTTGGCCACACATTCTAACAAATAAATAGGGGTTGCATCAAGCAAAACTCATGAGCAACAGAATGGTTCAAGTTGGTAGGTGTATAAAATAAATAAGGACTACATAGAGCAAAATTCATGGGTAACAGAATGGGCTCAAGTTGGCTTTTTTTTTGTCCAATTTTGAGTCAGCTATGCCGATGGAAATTCTGATATAATTTTTTTCTTTTTTTTGCATCCGTTTGGCTGACACATTCTACCATTTCTGATACTTTTGCGTTGATCTGGCCAATAGTATTCCGCCCCCTTTTACAACGGCCAAGCCAATGATATTTGCGTCTGTTTCACGTCTGCTTGCCACCCAATTTGCGTCACTCTCGCTGGTCGACACATAGCGAACGTGTTTTCGTTGATTTTCTTTCATTTGTGTCCAATTTTGGCTAACGAAAAATCATGTTTCTCTTGTAGTAGTAGCAAGAGTCTCGGACTAGATGGCTTTAACTTTAATTTAATAAGGAGTATCTCAGATACTCTCAAGAGAGATAGGATGACAACGGTACATGAGTTTCATAATTGTGGAAGTTGGCCTAGATGTACTAACACGTCTTTTATTATCCTAATTCCTAAACTAGAAAACCCCCAAGACCTGAGTGAATATAGACCAATATCTTTGGTAGGATGTCTCTATAAAATTATCGCAAAGTTGTTGACAGGAAAGTACTTAGGAAGTTCATAAATGAGACCCAGTCATCTTTTTTTGTAGGGAGAAACCTTCTAGATAGTGTGTTGGTTGCTAATGAGGTAGTGGATGACACCAAAAGAAAAACGAAAAGCTACTTAATAATAAAAATAGATTACGAAAAGACATACAACTCAGTCAGGAGGGAATTCCTAACTTATATGATGGGTAAACTAGGCTTCAATGAAAAATGGATAAAATGAATTATATGATGTTTAAAATCTGCAGCAGTATTAGTGCTTGTAAATGGTAGCCTCAAAGGAATTCAAACCATAAAGAGAACTTAGGTAGGGTGACCCATTAACATTGTTCTTGTTCCTCCTAGTGGCAGAAGGGTTAACTGGTCTAGTAACACAAGCAACATTGGACAAAAATTGGAAGGGCTAAAAATTGGTAAAAATAAAATTGAAGTTAACATGCTACAATATGCAGATGATAACCTTTTTATTTGTTAGGATAATATTTAAAATGTTATGGCAATAAAATTTAGTTTTTATTTGCCTTCCATATTAAATTTAGTTTTTTTTTTTTCTTTTTTAGATTTGAGAGATATTTTGGGTAAACTCATTAAGTGCCTATTGGGAGAACTAAAAATAGCAATTAATATGGTGAATAACTTTATGCAAAGAATGACTATACTATCAAGTGTATTCTCATATGTTTTGAGTTAGCTTTAGGTTTGAGGGTAAATTTCCATAAGCCCACAATTGGGGCTTTAGGAGTGGATAGAAGATTGTTCTAAATTGTACTCAAATGACCATCCCATTTAAGTAACTTGGCTTACAAGTGGGAGAAATATAAGAAAAAAAGAATTTTGCTAGGTTAGATAAGATTATGAAGAAACTTACAAAATGGAAGGATAAGTATTTAACTTTTGCCCATAGAATTTTCCTGATGGAATCTGACTTCACTACTATCTTTCATTTTGTAAGGCTCCTAAATATGTTTATCAGTTGATCATGAATATACAAAGAAACTTCTTGTGGGGATGGGACAGTGAAAGTAGAAAGATAGCTTGGATTAAATGGGAAAACTTGTGTAGGTTTAAGTACGAGGGAGGGCTAGGGATGAAGGGAATTAGTAGGTTTAATATGGCTCTATTAACTAAATGGAGGTGGAGACTTGGGGTTGAATTGACAGGTAAGGGGAGAGACATTCAACTGTCTAAATATGGAAATAGTAATTACATGAATCCACAAAGTCTAGCCAAATCATAATCCTAATGGTGGAGAGATATATGCAAAGTGTGTGGGGAAGGGGATAGTGAGAGTCGGTTTCACAAGCAAATTATCTGAAAAGTTGGATAAGGGAATAATGAAAAATATTGGGAAGACAAATGGATATGTAATGTAACCCTCAAACAAAAATATCCTAGGCTTTATTCCATCTCATATAGTGAAGGAAAAATTGTAGAAGATTTTGGAGTTTGAATAGAAAGTGGATGGGAGTGGAAACTTGAATGGAGAAGGGATAAATTTGAATAGAAAGGGTACAACACTTACAATTGCTGAACGAAATAAACATTGTTCACCTACAAAGAAACATACAAGACACTTTGCAAGGATAGGTGAAGAGGATGGAGTCTATAGTGTTAAATCAGCATATGCTTTACTACAAAACAACTGTAATAACAACAATAGTACCTTCATGAATACATTTTGGTCTGTCAAAGCACTCCCTAATGTTCAAACATTGGAGGGTTGTGTTGGGCAAAGTACCAACAAGGGTGAACTTAGCAAGGAGAGGTATCAACCTTACTACCAAAACCAGCCCACTATATAATGATGCAGAGAAAACTGTCCAACACTTGCTTTTTAATTGTAAAATTGCATATAAGATCTGGATAGGTGGGAATCCAACTAATCCAACACAATATCCTTAGTAACATTTTCAACATTTCTACCTATTCCAAAACAGCTCAAAGGAAAATCAGTTGTGAAGGGACTCTAGATAAGGATTGTTGAGAATCTTTGGAATTATAGGAAAAAGTAATATTTAAGGATGGGACGGTTGATGCAAAAGGGATATTCTACATAGTTCAGTTGAAGGCTTGAACATAGATATGAAAGGATGTAACTGCAGCTAAATTTTCATACTCGAATTGAGTAATTTGTCCATTACAGTGTTTGAAACAGTGAGGTAATTATTATGCAGAGAGTACAGAGGAAAGATGTAATTGTACAATATAAATTGGAAATGTTTAGCTATGTTGCTGAGTGGTTACTGTCATTGGTTTAAGGAGCTTAGCATTTCCACGTTATCATATCAGTCTAGACTGTTATATCACCTGTTTTTGCTAAGAACATTTTTTTGTATAAGGGTTTAATAGATTGTTGAAGAATGGTCAACATGTTGGGAGTAAGAAGGATATAATAGACAATGAAACTACTGAATTGGCAAAATAGTGACTGGGGAATAGCTACAAAATTTGGTTCTAATGCTCTTGAAAAGACTACCAAGAGGTAACATTTCTGAATTTCAGCTGCTGCAACCTATTGGTAGTTATGCTTATAAGCATTGGTGAGATTTTAATACCCATTTTAATTGTATTGTTATGTTAGACATATTATGATTATATGTATGTGTTTGCTGATAAAAATATATTATATGTATTATTTGTTAAATTTTATAGTTAATTTTTTATTAGTAAAATATAAATTGAATATTTAAAGAGGTTTACAAAAAGTTAAGAAGCAAATCTCCCTTCATCTATTGTAATTAAAAAAAAAATCTCCATATACATATGAACCAAAATAGTTAATTAAATCTAACCAATGTAAATTTTAAATAACCAATTAATTGAAATTGTACTTGGATTTTTGAAAACCCTATTGTGAAAGGGTGAAATTTATTACAACTCTTAAAAGAGTTAATCCATTCATAATATGATTTATAAATAAAAAAAAATTAGTCTATGAAGAGTAATCTTGTATACAAAGTCTGATGTAACAATGGTGGCAGAAGGTAATAATGAGATTGCATAATTATGTGATTTAAATTTTCATTAAGAGAACTTAAAAATGTATTTTCTATCCATTTTGTTTAGATATGTGGTAAACAATGTTTGAATGTGGGATGAATAAAAATGTAAATCATATTTAAGATTGTGTGTGGGTAGCGGTGGTAGATGAGCTGTAGAAACACAGGAATAAGAAGATTTTTAAGAGTGATAGGATAGATCATATAGAAATTTTTACTATGATGCAAATGAAAGTTTGGTCATGAATAACTTTCAAAGTTAGTGGGGTGTGTTTTTCCTATTCTAATTGGTGTCTTGAACCTTTGATGTGTATGAAATCTGTTAGAAAATGTTAGGTGATATATGTTTGGTTATTGCTAGATTTTTTTTGTTGGCTTTAGGTGATCTTGTATGAAGGTTGAGGTATCTCTGAAATACCTCCATTTATTAATTTGTTTTTTGCCGATAAAAAAAAACAATGTTTAAATGTATTCATGTATATAGTTTCGATGACTAAAAGTATGACTTTTGTTTGAAACATAACACGTAGTTTTTGTATATTTTTTCATATATATGATTTAATTTGAATAGCTAGAAAATTGTAAATTAAATAATTAACATGAATACTTGCTCTTATATATTAAATAAAATGATTATTTTTATATCAAATTTTTAATGGTTAATATAATACAAGGATTTCAAATAGATTGTCACATTTCAATCTGCATTATACTTAACTCTTAAATAAAAGATAAGACTTTATAAATGCTCCAACCCTTATATAAAAGCTTTAATCACAACTAATTCTATTTTCAAGGAAACAATTATTACACATGGATTTAGGTTCCAATATGTATCTAAACATTCTACCTATTGCATCTTCCTTCCTTGCAAGTTACATAAGGAAGTCTTCACCTCTCTTTCGTCCCCTTTGCATGTCTTCTGTTCTTATCTCTAAACCAAACCTGCAAAACATCTCAACAAAACCTTCCTAAATTGGAAGCAAATTAATCAACCAATACACTTATTAAACTACCTTTATTTCTTCAAATATTTCATACAACTTCAAGGTTTCATACATCAGTCTCACTAAGTAAAATCAACCAACCTTTCTTTAGCCGTAATCCATGATCAAACTTTTCTCGATCATTATGAACACCTCTACATGTTCCACTTTTCCATCCTTAAATATGTATTTATTTCTATGTTTCTATATCTCAACTATAATTATAACCCATATTCTCTCATATTCTCTTAATCAATGGCATGCATTTATATGCATTTTAATGTCTTCTTCTGACATAACAAAAATGGCATGCAGTATTAATCCATTGCTCTCCAAGATGCATTTTCTGCCTTCTTCTGAAATAATTAAAAAATATATATTTGTCTTACTAGTTTAAAAAAATTCTTGTTTTGCAAATAATTTTAGTTCCAATTGTAATACACCAAAAAATTCCTCAAAACAAAACAAAGAAAACTTATACTAGAGAAGAAAAAAAAAATTGTTATTTAAAATTTTTAAAATAATAAATAAAATAATTATTTTTTTCTTAGAAGAGTAGAAACTATAGTAACATACATTCTGTAATTATTATTGTTATTGATTTATACTCTTCTAAAGAAAAATTATTTATTTTATTTATTATTTTCAAACAACAGAAAAAATATAAAGTGATAAACACTCACATATATTTTCTTTTCTTTTCCTTTCTATTAGAAGCTTTCTTTGTTCTGTTTTGAGGAATTTTTAAATGCATCACAATTAGAACTGGAATTATCTGCAAAACAAAAAAATAATAATTTTTTTTAGTTATATTCAAAGGAAGGGAAAAAAATGCATCTCTGACAACAATGTTTTGGTACTTTGCATGTTATGTCAGATCAGAAAGAAGAGAAAAATGTGTTAAATACAATACAGATTGAAATATAATAGTATTTCCTCTACATGAACAATTAAAAATTTGATAATTTGATATGTTTGGTTATTATTTTACTTCATTTAACATATTTTTTTAATATTTATTAATATATGTATTGGTGAATGATTCATAGGTACATGAATAAAATAAATGTCATGATTAATAAATCTAAACATGTAATATTTTATAATCAATTGAATCTAACAATTTTGACTAATTACTTAGAATTTTATAAACCATATTATGAAAGGATTAACTTTTAACTTTTATATTAGTCGTAATAGATTTCATCCTTTCAAAGTAAGGTTTTCAAAACTCCAAGTAGAATCCATTAGTTAAATGTTCGAATCCAAATGGTTATTAAATTTTACATGGTTAGTTTAATTAATTTTAATTAATTATGAAGATTAATTTTATTAATTCTTTGCTGAGAAAAAAAATTAATCCTGAGATATTTAATAAATACATGTCACAATACACATAATAATAATAATAAATCAAAATATGTCTAAAACATAATACATGAATTTATATCAAATCCAACCGACCAGACATGACTCAAAATAGGTTGCAACTAGAACAAGAGATGAAATGAAGATAAAATACACTTTCAAATTAATCAAGAAATGCATATAACTTAATGTACTAATTATAAAAACATCTTTTTTCAAATCAATCAACACATGCATGTAACTTGATGTACTAAGTACAGAAAAAACAATTTTTTTCAATTCACAATAATGAATAAAATGAGTTTCTCATATTAGAAAATAATTTTAGTCAATAATATGCTGATAATATGCAACTAAAGGGATATCTCCTCCACCATTCTCTTCTTACTTGTAATCTACAAAAATATTATCAATATTTGACCAAACACAAAAAAAAAAATAGAACAAATAGATAATATTAGAAGAAGAATTTGCAATATAATTATCCAAACTCTTTTTTCATAATAATTTAACATGAAAGATCAGAACCTGTTCTATCAAAACTTTGAGCGCAGCAAATATCTGAATGTGAAAGAAAGAGAAGATGAAAGAATATAAGTGAAAAAGGAAGCTAGGAGTGTGTGTGAGCTTTTAGCCCTTTAGGTTAAACCTATATATACACAGATATGAATATCTCAAATTTCTGGTTGGAAAAATCCACCATTATTTAATTATTTTTATTAAATTATACTAGTAAGTCAATTTATTGAAACTTGCAAATAATTATGATAGAATAAGTTTTTAAAACATGTATAAATATATAAACAACTTTTTAAGATTAGTATAAAATAAAAACTTTATTCAAAAAAATATATATATAAAATATCTATTAATATAACGAGCTATAGAGAATATATAATGATAAGACAACTAAGATGCGAACAATAAATTAATATTAACAAATTAATTAATAATCTAAACTACTATAAAATAAGTTTTGTTGTTTATAATATTTTTTGGAAAATAAATAATTGGTTTCAAAAACGCTGTAATAAAATAGTTTATCATAATTCTTGTTACTTAAAGTAATAAATATCAATGTTATATTTATTATTATTAAATAAGAATAAAACTATTATATTTAATAATCATTAAAAAACTAAAAATATTTATGAATAATACTATTTACTATAGTACTGTTTAGTGTAAATTAAAGATTTGATTTTGATATAACTTCATTGTGATTAAATATGATATACAATAATTATTAAATTAAATAGTGGAAATTTTAAATAATTGAACATGTTAAATTATTGACTATGAAACTATCAAACATCCATTTAGTTTATGTACTTTTCTTACATTACATTAATATTATATATTTAGTTTGTTAAAGAATAAGCAATTATAATCGAATCTCTAAAACAATTAACAACATGAGGAGTTTGTAGTATAAGAGTAGATGGTAGAAAATAATTTTGATGAATAATATGCTGATAATGTCACTAATATAGCTATTTCTTTTACAATGGTGTTTCTCTTTTTAGTTCTGTGCAAAAATGGCATGGTTTAGGAGATGAACAAATAAAATCTTGTATTAATGTAGGTAAGTATATATCTCCAAGAAAATGGTTAAAAATAAACATAATACTTAATATTAAATTAAATAAAAAAAAAAAGTAGTTTTAAGTAACTAAAATATATAAAATATTCTTTCATAATATACAATATAGATGCATAAACAAGAAACAACTTACAAAGTTGTTCAACTACCAATTGATGCCTAAACTTTTTTGACACAATTAATTTAACATGAAAGAAAGATGAGAACCTGTGCTACCAGTCTCACAACTCAGCTTCTCTTCAGCAAATATGAGAAAGTGAAAGGAAGGGAAGACCAAAGGAGACACCAAGTGAGGTTTTAGCCTTGTAGGTTAAACTTATATAGAAAAAGATGAGGACCCACTTTGAAAAAAATCTATTATTATTTAATTATTTTTATTAAATAATACTACTAAGTTAAATTATTGAAAAGTGCAGATAAATTATGACATAATAATTTTTTAAGTATGTATAAATATACAAACAATTTCTAACATTAGTATAAAATATGTATACATTTATGAATAATTTTTTAAGATTATTAGTATAAAATAAATAGAAATTTTCAAAAAAAAAATTATCAATTTAGTCAAATAAATGTTTCATATTATAAATTGAAAGACAATGTGATTTTGGGTAGGATATATTCAATTATTTAAACCATTTGATAGAGAATATTAATATATATATTTGAATTTTCTTAATGAATATCCTTACATAATGTTTTAGAAGTAAAAAATTGAATAAATAAAAAATATAAGATGAAAATAGTAAATGAGAATTGATAATCTGTTGAATAAGATTCTTACATTTACAATCAATGTATAATGAAAAGTGTGAATTTTTAAACATTTAGGTTAAAAGTATTTAAATGTCTAAAAATTCAAACTCTTCAATACTTTTAGGTCTTCACATCTTTAACACTATTATAAATTGACTGCAAATGTAAAAATCTCATTCAAAGGGTTATCAATTCTCATTCACTATTTTCATCTCATATTTTCTATTTGTTCAACTTTTTACTTCTAAAACATTATGTAAGGATGTTCATTAAAAGAGCTCAAATGTATATATTAATATTTTCTATCAAATAGTTTAAATAATTAAATATATTTTCTTAATTTTTGGACATCAGAATCAGGATACTTGAAAATATATTTCAACATTCAAGTTAACTTTGATTCAAATAAAAACTCAAAAAAAAAATCAAATATATATTAATACTCGCATAAATTCTACCTATTACCTTGGAAGTATTCCTTTATTTATATTATTCTATACAAGCTTATACCTATGAATAGGATAGAGTCAAATATCTTCCAATTTTATCTTTTAGCACTGTTTTAGATGTATTGTTAATTGTATTTTGATTAATCATCTTGAGATAACGTGTTTTGTATATCGAGAGTTTGATAGACACTGGGAAGTACACTGTGAAATAGTACATACCAAAGCGTTCCTTGGAAAATGTGTCACCACACAGAAGAGGAAGTAGAAGAAGTTGAAGCATTAATGTAGCATAGAGATGCTCAACTAGCTTATTAATCCAAGACTGCTGCAAGCTACATCTGTGAAACATGCAGAGGTGAGAGATTCAAATTGATTATCAACTTTCCAAATAAATTGTTGTTACAGATTGAACAGCCCATGCATGGAAGCCATAGTCTGCATGGTCAGGTTGGTGGCAGAAACACCATCACTGGATTCCTTATACTATGTCAGATCAAAGCCATGCATGGCTTTTCATTATCACACTTTAATCCAAACATCACACACTATTCCAACACAAACGACACCAAACTTTCAATGAAAAGTGTGCCCACGGCTCATTATCTTCCCAAAAAAGGATATTTTCTCCGTGACCTACTTCACATGCATTTCTCAAATCTTTTCCCACCAAGATTGCTAACTACTGGATATAGTTTTTTCATATTAGACATAACTACTTACTCTCTCTTATAGTTATGAATATTATGTAAGTGTTAAATGGCCCATTTAATTTAATTAATTACCGATAAAAGAAACTAATACCAAAGAGATAATTCGAGATTCACAATACCAGAAAGATGGTGGTTGATAAGAGTTGTATGTGTTGCTCAATAATATCATGAAACTATAAGTCATAACAGAATTGCAGCAAGCTATATATTAGCTAGGTTTTTTTATAACACATTTAACAAAACTCTGCACAATTTTTCTTTTACATGTGCATACACATATATCGTGTAATTGTAATTCATATTAGTTGTAGTTAAAGGGTTTAGCAGGGATATGAACTTAAAGGAGGGTAAGTTTTTTAATAAAGCCATTTATGACTTTTTAAAGCTTTTTCTTGGCAAGGTGAGTAAGCTGACACATTTTGTATGTTTAATTTCCCTCTATGCATAAATTAGATCTTTGTATATGGGTTCCCAAAAAATACTTTATTTATATACTTTTTATTGCTAGTAAAAAAGACATACTAAAAGTTAGGGTTACAAGTTATATATATTTAGAATGAATAAATAAATTGTTTTGCTATCATCAAATAAAATTGTAATAATTTGTAAAAACATCGATGTTACTAATGTAATTATCAATTATCACACAATAAGTTATAGAATTCCATATAACAATTGCATATCTATTAACTAAAATTATCTCACACCATTTATCCATTTTTTTAACTTAATTAAACTTATTTTAAGCGTTATAAATTCATTTTAACCTAAATCTAACATGATGTGGATGTATATGAATCATAGATTTTTTTAATCAACAAAGAAATAATCAAATAAAAAAAACACTTGAGAATGTTCAATCCTTAGTTAGCTCAACATAATTTTCCAGCACCAAACAAAAAACAGGTTACATCCAAAGATAGAAAACCAAAAGAGACTCTAGTTATTGGAAGATAGAATTTCGTTTGAATACCATGATGGAATTCTATTCTTCATTTACCATATAGGTTAAAGGAAATTATGATGTTAAAATAGTAATGGAATGGATTAGAATAGTTTTTTTTTTCATCAGCAATGGATTAGAATAGTTTGATTATAGGTTGGGAATAATAGAAAATTTAATTGTAACACTTGTGTAATTGAAGTTTGCTTTTGTTTTATGTTTCTATGTTTCATTTTATTTGTCAATTTTTCATATCCATGTAGATGTTATAGGCATATTATATCATCACGAAAGTTGTGTTTGTTTAACTCAATATTTAGTAAAAAGCAATATCATTAACTTAGTAAAAAAAAATTATCAGCGAATTAAATAGAACACTTCAAGAGTGTCTCAACCATTATACAAATACAAGAAACATCCATCAAGTCCTCTAAGAACTCCAAAACTTGTAGAAAGTAAAACATATCTTGAACTTAGTACAGAACAAACATATCTTGAATTTAGTACATAACAAACATGTCTTGAACTTAGTACATAACAAACATATCTTGAAATTAAACAGAAAACATAGTACAAATTTAAGAAAAGAATACATAAAAGTGATATAGTCACTCTATATCTAATGAATCATTTAGTTGTTTTTTAAAGTGCTTCCAAATGATATCACTTATTGTCATATATTCACCAATAAATGTCATGATCTCAAACTATATGAGAGGCTCGCATTATTTTGCATAAGCAACAACATATTGTAGACCATCATCATCTTCAATGGTCATGGGACGATAAGAAGTCCATAGTCCATTCTGTTAATTTCACTAATAAATTTTGATGACATAAGCTCGTCAGTGATAATATGACCATTGTAGTGCACTAAAACCGTTGAAAATTCATTTTCTGACAATGAAAAATATCAAAAATCAAAAGTTAATTACATGTTTAGTGCATAAATAATTGTTAAAAATTTACATTAATTAAACTTAGAAAACAACAACGACTAAACTACACATTATTATTATGCAACGATGAATTCCAATGAACTGTGCAAGCTAAGATTCCACCAAGATAAATTTCACTCACACATACAATTTTCTTTTATAAAAAAAAGCATATATTAATAAAACTACAAAAAAATACCTAAATACCTAATATAATGCAGCAAGGAACTAACATGTCCTAAGAGAAAGCTTTCATTAGAAAATTGATTATTATTTTTAGTCTACATCATTTTATTTTTCTTCCAAAATTCTTTCTCAATCCATAAACTTTGATAAAAATTCTGAACAAGAACATACCTGTAAATATCAAGGTTTTGGGTGCATTGTTACAAAAACTTTCTTTGTTTTGCTTTGAGGAATTTCTTTGTTGCATCATAGTTGAAAGCAGAAAATGCATCTCAAACAGCAATGCTTTGTTATTTTGCATGCCTTTTGTTAAGATGAAACTGTAGGCACTTGCAAGCTCACCACCTTCTGTCACGCATCAGATCTTATATTGAATGAGATGTCCTGTTTAAGTCAAATTAATATAAAATTTACATTCTATCATTAACTTATATAACCTTATTAAATATGGATGTATTTTGTTATTACTTTAATAAAGTATATTGTATGAATTGAATTAATTGTAGTGTGTTATTAGATTAATAAAGTGTATCCTTGTTCAATTTAAAAAGTATATTATATTATTATAAAAAATTAGCTTTATGTAACTATAATACATAAAATATTTTTTCATAATATACAATACAGATATTAGTTAAAAAGTTATTCAGCTACAAATCGGTGACAAAGATATCATTTGACTGAAACAGATATGAACATTAAACATTTTATCAAAAGAAGAATTTGTAATATAATTATCTAAATTTTTTTACACAATTAAATTAACATGAAAGATGAGAACCTGTGCTACCACTCTCATAGCTCAGCCTCTCCTCAGCAAATATGTGCAAATATAAGAAAGTGAAAGGAAGGAAGATGAAAGAGACCCCAAGTGAAGTTTTAACTTGTAGGTTAAACTTATATAGGGAAAGAAGAGAACCAACTTTGAAAAAAATCTATCATTATTTAATTATTTTTATTAAATAATACTACAAAGTTAAATTATTGGAAAGTGCAAATAAATTATGACATAATTTTTTTTTAAGTATTTCTAACATTAGTATAAAATATGTATACATATATGAACAACTTTTTAAGATTATTAGTATAAAATAAATAAAAATTTTCAAAAACAATTATCAATTTAGTCAAATAAATGTTTCATATTATAAATTGAATGATAATGTGATTTTGGACAGGATATATTCAATTATTTAAACCAATTGATAGAGAATATTAATATATACATTTGAGTTATCTTAATGAACATTCTTACATAATATTTTAGAAGTCAAAAATTGAACAAATAGAAAATATGAGATGAAAATAGTGAATAAGAATTGATAACCTTTTGAATGAGATTCTTATATTTGCAATCAAAGTATAACGAAGAATGTGGGTTTTTAGACGTTTAGATTAACCTAAAGACCTAAAAACTCATACTTTTGATACTCTTCGGTCCTCATATCTTTCTCACTATTATACATTGACTGGAAATGTAAGAATCTCATTCAAAAGATCATCACTTCTTATTCACTATTTTCATCTCATATTTTCTATTTGTTCAATTTTTGACTTCTAAAATATTATGTAAGGATGTTCATTAGAGAACTCAAATAAATATATATATATATATATATATATATATTAATATTCTCTATCAAATAGTTTAAATAATTGAATATATCTTCTTGGACATCATAATCAAATCAGGATACTTACAAATATATTTCAATATTCGAGTTAACTTTGATTAAGTAGAAATTCAGAAAAAAAAAATCAAACATATGTTAATACTTGCATAAATTTTACCTATGATTACTTTAGGAGTATTCCTTTATTTTATATTACTCTATATGAACTTACTATATGAACTTAATGACAAGTAGGATAGGCTCAAATATCTTCCAATTATATTTTTTACACTGTTTTAGATGTATTGTTAATTGTGTTTTGGTTAATCATCTTGAAATAACGTGTTTTGTATATAAAAAATAATATATGATCTGATATATTAATTAATAAAGAAATTAAGATGGAAGCATTAATGTAGCATTGAAATGGTGAATGGTGAAGTAGGTTATTAGGGCAAGACTGCTACAAAACAATAAGTGCAGTTTGTTGGGAAGTACACTGCGAAATAGTACATACCAAAGCATTCCTTGGAAAATGTGCCACCACACAGAAGAGGAAGTAAAAGAAGTGGAAGCATTAATGAAGCATAGAGATGCTGAACTAGGTTATTAATCCAACACTGCAGCAAGCTACATCTGTGAAACATGCAGAGGTAACATTCAAATTGATTATCAACTTTCCAAATAAATTGTTGTTTCAGATTGAACAGCCCATGCATGGAAGCCATAGTCTGCATGGTCAGGGTTGGTGGCAGAAACACCATCACTGGATTCCTTACACTATGTCAGATCAAAGCCATGCATGGCTTTTCATTATCACACTTTAATCTAAACATCACACTCACACAATTCCAACTCAAACCACATCAAACTTTCAATGAAAACTGTGCCCACTGCTCTTTCTCTTCCTTCTTTTATTTTCAGAAAATTTCTCTGCTTTCTGAAGAAATTTGGTTGAGCCAGCTATCTTAGAAAGTTACAGATTCATATTCTCCCTCTCTCATTTCTTTTTACTGATTAAATTATGCAAAGAATAAAATTCAAAGAAAAATTCAAATTTAGCTTTTTATAATGATGCATCAAGTATTTACTATCGAAATTAACTCTAAGATGCAATTATTCTTCTATTATACCCTTAACATATAGTTATACTTCTAGCAAACATCACATACAGTTCACGTAGAAGAAACTAGAACACTATAATATAACTCTTAAATTCCAATTATTACAACTAAGTAAGTTCATTTCTCCAATCTAAGTCACTCATATGCTTACAACTTAATCTGAAATTTAAGACAAAAATTAACTTCAATTTTTTTTTGAAATCTTTCCACCTCATTCTCTTTGCAGTTCAACGTATATTTATTATGACATAAATTTTATTTTTTTCATAGATAAATAATTGTGTTGGTTTGATTGATGTTGAAAGGATATAATTTTTTTTTTTTAAATTATTTTTTAAATTGTAATTTTTTAATAAAATATAAAATTTATTTATAAATAAAAAAAATTTGAGATAACATTTAAATTTTATTGATGATTATATTAATTAAAATAATTTAATTATTAAGTAGATTAAGGTATTAATTCATATATTAATTATCTGAAAACAAATCCAGAAAAGAAAGAGTCAAGATAAAACCTTGTTTTGCTAATGATTTTTAATATGAAAAATGTAATTAAATCTTAATTTATTTTGTACTTAAATTTTGTAATTAATATTATAGTATAGTATCACTAAAGAAGTATTTCAATTCACACATTATTGTATATTATTGTACTTAATTTATTTTTTTACTTTAGTATTATCATAAACATGAATTCCACACATTATCTTTGTTACATCTTTAAGTTTATGTTCTTCATGTTTTAAATGGCTGAATATATGTAAATTTAATATATAAATAATAATTTTATTAAATATAAATTTATCCAAACATATAAAATTTATAAATTTTTTAAATTTAATAAAATAATTAGTGTCATATACAATAATTTTTTTAAAAATGACAAATTTTCTAGTACTTTATTATAAAATTTATATATCTCTTTTGCGTCAGTCCAATTGACACAATTATATTTCTTTTTCATCGTCTTAATCCACTCAGTTACAACATTTTTGGGTCAGTCAAGCTAAGTTAAACTGACGCAAACACATTTCTTCAGTTAGTCAATGACATTTTATACTTTGATTATAAATGATAATGAACACATATTTTAATTGATATGGAACACATATTTTAATGGTTGATTGTGCATAAATTCTTACATGTATGGATGTTGTTAAATTGAGGTAAACGTCATAAAATAAAAATAATATATAAAAAAAAAAACTAGAAATGACAACTATGGATGTAATTAGGATGGAAGAGTGAAGGACTGAGGAGTGAGAGGATGAATGTAATCTGAATCTGCATAACAACTAGTAGGTTAGGAGCAATATTCACATGGATGGAGTGTGCGTGTTGTGTTATATTGTGCTTTTGAAATAGTTAGAATGGAAGACATGAATAGGAACTGAGGCAACAAAAATCATGACCTTGGGATCAAGCATATCCAGCAACTAGTTGGATGAACAACATGTTGTCAAATACAGTACATAATCAATTGATATAATTTATAAGATTATATCTTTAGTTGGTGCAATTTATAAGATTATATCTAAAGTCTTAGCAAATAGAATAAAAAGAGTACTTCAAATGTCTAGGATTACAAGTTGGAAGAAATCCTAGAAAGAGGAAATTCTGAAAAGAGGTTGTTGACAAAGTAAAGACGAAACTATCTAAATGGAAAGGAAAGAAATTTGTCTTTGTTGGAAGAGTATGTAAGATTAAATTAGTCTTTACTGCAATACCGCTATATTTCTTATCCTTCAAGGCTTTAGTATGAGTGTGCAAAGAGATTACAAGCTTGTAAAGGAAGTTCTTGTGGGGGTGGGGAAGTGATAGAAAGAAAATAGCTTGGCTTGTCTTTGAATGCAGACTAGCTTGACTTGTCTGGAGCCAATGCTACACTTGGTTAGGTATGGCATCCATGAATCATTCTGAGTCCCATTTCCATTTCCTACAGTTTAGGATGAGTAATGCATCTGAATTTGTTAATGCGTTTTGGGGAACTATCTGGATTGTTGTAGTAAGTGAGATTTAGAGACTTAGGAATAGGGTGATTTTTAAAGGAGGGGTGGTGGATGTGTCAGAAGTATTTGTTGGAGATCTCACATCAACTAGAGATAAGGACATTTCATTGTATATAAGTGGGGTGCAAACCTCATCTTATAAGCCAGTTTTATAGGGTTGAGTTAGACTTACAGTCCACTTCTTAATATGGTATCAGAGTCATTTAAGAGCCTATCCTAGCGAGTGTTTGTTGGGTTTATCAGGCCACCTGCTATCGGGCCGTTATCGGACCATTCATAATATGTTGTCCCACGCACGAGTTGTCACTCTCGGCGTGAGGGGAGTGTATTGGAGATCCCACATCGACTAGAGATAAGGACATTTCATTGTATATAAGTGGGGTGCAAACCTCACCTTATAAGCTGGTTTTATGGGGTTGAGTTAGGCTTACAATCCACTTCTTAGTAGTGTTTGCGTTTATTCAACTAAAAGCATGGTCTTGGGTTGCATCCAAGGTACCTTCAACATGTTTTTCTTATTCTTAACTGGTGTATTGATCATCTGGTTTGCATGAATCTGATTTAGTGTTAGTTTTGAGTGTTGTTTTCTTCTTAGTCACTTGGTTAGATGTTGGTTGATGTGCTCCTCGCCGTTGTTAGGTGTCTATGTTTTGTAAGTTCAATCATTAGAATTTATGTTACTGTTCAATATATAAGGGAGGGTTGAGTCACCCTGAAGTGGTTCATTTATTTTTTTTTACTTGCCGATAAAAAAAAAAAACTTTTTGCATTACATTAGAGTTAATTAAGTTGACTCTAATGGCCTCACAATTTATAGACACTAATATTTCGAAATTAATTTGATATTTTCTTACAATATATTTAGTATAAAATAAATAAGATTCTATTTAATAAAAAATTAACACATTAGTCAAATAAAAGTTTCAAATTAAATTTAATATTATTGATATATTAAATTGTAAATATTTAATTTAATACGATAAATATTATCATATTTCATTGTTAATACAATTCGAAAAAAAAAAACTTACAGTCTTACTACAAAAGCTTATTATCGTTAATTTTGTTTGAACTCTACTAATAGTTGAGTTAATTAAACACGTATTCGTTATTAAGTAATTGTTATGGATATTTATTAAGAAAAATATTAAGGTTAATATGCAATTAGCTTTGAAGAAAGTCTTTTATTTTATTTAATTATAAATTTAAAATCGTTAACAATTTTTTTCAGAATACATACAGTATAATGATAATACAAGAATAACGATGAGAACATTTAATTAAATTAAAATAATATGATAACTTGTAATTTAGTTATTAATATTAATAAATTAATAATCTAAACTTGAACAACTACCATAAAATAACTTTTAGTGTTTATAAAATAAATAATTTGTTTTCAAAACTGTAATAAAAGTGTTTATTATAATTAGTCTTATCTAAAGAAATATAGATCAATAGTATATGTTCATTTATATTAAATAGGGAATACAACTGTTGTATTTACCTATCATTAAAAACTATAAATATTAATGAATAATACTATTATATGCTATATTATTGTTTAGTGTAAATTAAATATTTGATTAGTAATAATTTCGTTGTGATTTAAACATGGTAAAAACAATAATATATTAAATTAAATTAAATACTTCAAACTTTAAGTAATTGAAAACATTGATACTACATTTGTGTAATTGAAATGATTCTTGTGTATATGATTAACTATCTTTCTTTTGTGAATTATATGAATTATAGCAATTAAATTTTGAATAATAAAATATGTACTAAAAAAATCATTATAGCAAAACTTTTACATTTCCAAAATATTCACATTTATGGGTGAGGAGTTTTAGTTTAGCCTCTCTGCACTTTTTTTATTCATTCCTTTTTATATCAAATTCACTCTCAAATGTAAATGTAGTTTATAAATTTTATTAATAATAAAAACTATTTTAAATATCAATAATTTCTTTAATTTTTAAAATAATATCTAATTTAGTAAATATAGTAACTAACTTTTTTATTTTTAAAATTCATTTTTATTTAATAATTTTAAAATTAGTTAACATTGACACAAATAATTAAAAAACACAGTTTTCTCTCTTTATCTTATTGTTAGTTGTGGAAGAGAAAGAATAAAAAAGAGAAAGAAAAAAAGAAGAAGAAGAATACTGATGTTATTTCATTCTTTCTTATTTTCAAATTTGTGTCTAAAGATATCATCTTGTGGATATAATGATAATTTTGAACCAAGAACTGCAACTTGGTGTTATCAGCAGGTTTTGCATCAAATACTTATAAAGGCAGACTTAGAAAGGTGGCAGAAGTAGAATAGGAATAACCTCTTTTCTTCTAAGTTAATAAGAAGCAATATAAATATTGGTTTGTGCAACTAATGATCTTGTAGGTTTTTCAATTAAGTATATCTGAAATAAAAATTTTTAATAGTTAGTTCTTTAAATAGTTTTTAATAAAATAAAATTTTTTAATAGTTAGTTCTTTAAATAGTTTTTAATAAAATAAAATTTTTGAAAAAACTATTCTTATGATATTAGTTTTAGGACACAAGAATATGTAGTAAAAAATCAATTTCATGTATTATAGTATGAAAATAAAATAAAAAATTTAATCTATAAATAAATATGAGACATTTTAGGATACTTCAATCCTATTACAAAACTCAGATTATAGACATAATTCTCAAAAATACAACAAAAGTCATCAATACCTATATTAACAGTCACTCAAAAGTTTAATTTTTTATTTCTCAACTTAAAATACTATTAAATTATTTTAAAATTTTTTTAATATGCATGGTTTTCACATGGAATTACATAATGAGACTTTACTTACTTCAATACTAAATAATTTTTAATGTGAACTACATAAAAAACTAAAAAACAATCTAATCAATATTAAAAATAGCATAATAATTAATTATTTTTATGAAATTGAAATAAATAAACATAATAACTATATATTATGGACAATAAAAATCATATTAAATATAATAAGTAATCATGAAAAAAATGAAATATATTAAAAATTAAGTAAAATGAAGTTGTTGATAACTTATAATTTAAAAATTCCGAAAATAAATTATTTTAAGATTAATTAAATTAGTCAAATAAGTTAGTAACTGGTTTATAACTGGTTACTCTTAATAAATATTCTCCTAATATCTTAATATCTTATTAATGATATTAACTTTTTAAATAAAAGTAATGCTTCATAACGTACGGGTTTATTTAAGAACAAACGTTTTTATTTAAGATTTATTTATGTATTTATTTTCCTTTATTAATTACTTATCTTTCATTATTAATGATATGCATGTCTTCTTTCTCTTCTTTTATCATTCTCTTTCTTTGTCACTATAATAAAATTATTAAATAATAATTAATTTAGAAATAAAAAATAATTAATTATAATATTAATTAATATTTTATAAAATAAAAAATTATAGATACTAAAATGGTTTCTACCCTTAATAAATATTTATAAAGTAATTTTAAAGTTAATATTTAATATTAATTACAAAATTTTTAGCTACTATCTATTTTATATTCTAAATTAATAATTAATTTATAATCTAAAGTTATTAGTAGCTAAAATTTTAGTAAATGATATTAGATATTAATTTAGAAACTATTTTATAAATTTTTATTATTAATAAGAATTACTTTATATATTTCAATAATTTTTTAATTTATAAAATAATATCTAACTTATGATTAATATAATAAATAATTACTTGTTGTCTAAAAATTAATTATTATTTAATATTTTTTATAATTTATATATATATATATAACCCATCACATTTGCTTCACAAATAAGTGTAGTCATCTCTCCTAGTGTTAATCTTTTAAAGAAAAATCAACAAAATAAAAAGAAATGCAAAGCATAATCACTTTGGCTTTGATTCTTGCTTTAATTTCACCATGTTTTGGAAGCAATGACACATTTTATAATGTGATGGATTTTGGTGCTGTGGGAGATGCCAAAACAGATGATTCACAAGTAAGTCTTTTTTTTTTTTTTTTTAACTATCTTGTATGTTTATTCGAAAAAGATTTATAAGTTTTTTTTATATAAGGATTTTCTAAAATGTTCCATTTAATTTAATTTTTTTTAGAAAAAAAAATCTATTGCTTTATTTTTTTTATTATTTATAATTCTAAAGCATATATCATTGTAGTTTTATCTAAGTAATTTTGATGTATTGTAGGAAGTGATTTTTGTGTTTTAAATTGGTGTTAGGCATTTTTGAAAGCATGGCGAAGGACGTGTGGAGCGGAAGGTACACCAACCCTACTTATTCCATCAAACTATGTATTCTTATTGTCTGCCCTATTCCTAAAGGGTCCTTGCAACGCCACAACTATTCTAATTAAGGTATTTCCAACATTACTAAAGCTTTTTATATAAAATTATTTTATAAGTTGTTTTTTTTTATGAGTTAGAATACTTCGAGTATTTTCAAATTATTCATTAATTTTGTCGATTAAAAAAAGCTTTTTATACTTTAAAATCACATTATTAATTTGTAATTTTTATTTTAAATGATTCTTTCACAAAATATTTTTTTTACAATTTTTTGTCAGTCTTCTTATGCATATTTTTTTTTTAAATACCAACCTTTTGTAATTTGATATATACAAACGTTAGAGTATGTTTGTTTTTAATGATTTACTGGTAACTTTTAGGGTATAGGGAATATATAATAGGGAATATTTCATTTTGATGAATTTAGAGATTTGTAGAGAAGAGGAGGATATACCCGTAAACAATAAATATCATCTCTCTTAAATGAAGAGATGGTTTGGAAAGTCAATTCACTACTATGATTTTTCTAATTTTGTCCTTTTTCCACATATTAATTATTACATAAATTTAATTAACACAAAGATTTTAATAAAATAAAATAATAATAATTAATAATAAATTTTTTATTCAATGTAGTAACTAACTTACATAATTTTATTTCACCAAAATCTTAAAAAAAACCCTATTATTTGATTATTCTATTTTTTTAAAGTTAAGGATAAATTTGTAATCTTATATTTTACATCTTTAAAAAAATCAAAATATCTTCACAATCACAACTTCACTCACAAACTTTAATAAATTTTTCTCACAAATTTACTCTAACATACTCAAATTCAAACACACCCAATTTCTTCATATTTTTCTCTCAAATTCTCATACATTCACTCCCTCAAATCCTCATAATTTCCCTTCTCAATCCAAATACAACTTAAAAGTTTAGTAATTTTTTCCTTAATTTATTTTTAACAATAAAAGATATATAAATAAATGGAGTATTTGGATTGCTATAACTCAAATAAAAAAATGTAGAATAATAATATAAGACAAGCCACTTATAGTATGACATAACAATTCACAATATTATTATTTTAATAATTTTTTATATCATTTAATTATAAATTTTATTTTTTATTATTTTTTTATATTAAAACTATTAAGAATTGTATAATTTTTTGAACTGTGAATGTATAATTTTTCAAAAATATAATATTTGCACAGAAAAACAAACCTTCCCTGCCATCATAATGATATAGCCATTGACAAAAAGATAGAGCACAAATTGCAGTGAAATCCAAAATAAAGTCTCTCTCTGCTTTTAATAAAGCCACTGAACTTTCCTTCACTCTTCAAAAGTTATCCTCAATCCTCAAAGAATGGTATGTGATGATCATTCTACTCTGTTTCCTACAATTTCTCTGCAACAGACAAACAATGTATCCTCTTGTTTTCTTGAGCCACTGATCCCACTTTATACACCTTATAAGCAAGCCACCAACATTGCATCCTACACCAAAAATCTTGCACAACAACTCCTTGTTCCAACTATTAGAATACGATGAACAGGAAAATCTATTATCATTGCTCTGCTACTTTAGAGCAGCATATGGTAATATATATATATATATATATATATATATATATATATATATATATATATATATATATATATATATATATATATATATATATATTCTAAACTATGACTATCCACATACATTTTCACACATTGTTGCATCTAACACTTTTGTCTACCACTTAATGTTCCTTTGCTCTATTACGATGTAGTGACACAACTCCAATGCATGTGTCACAAATCTACAATACACAACACACAACATGTCACACTACAAGAAGAAAACAAATGGTTAATTGATTATTCATGTGTTGCACACAAAACATATATTGTGCTTTCCATGACCATTTCTCTTTTTTTTTATATAATTTAGTTTGTGAACTTTATAATCATATTGTCTTTTCGTTATAAATTTCAACCGTTACTGCAATAGATAAACAAAAAAAAAGTTATGACTTTGTATTTTCTCACTTGCTGTGCTTAATTTCCCCCCACTCTTCTTGCAGCTTCAAGGGAAAATAGTTGCACCTACCAAGGATGCATGGGTAGTAGGTCATAAGAATAGTTTGATTTCCATCATAAAGGTAGAGAGACTCACAGTGGATGGAAGTGGAGGATTGATCGATGGCTTGGGTTCTTCTTGGTGGCCATGCAAAAGTTGTCCACGACCAGCAGTTACAACACTCTAAACTTTCTTTTCCCATTAAACCACAAATCAAATCAATTCACACTGAACTTTTCATGTGGATGATTATGCAGGTTCTTATCTTCGAAGCATGCAATTATCTTACTGTTCACGACTTGAGCATCATTAATAGTCCAAAATCTCACATACACGTACATGGTTGTGAAGATGCTACATTCTCTCATATCAATATCACTGCTCCTGCTACAAGTCCTAACACTGATGGAATTGACGTTACTTATTCCAAAAATATCTTGATTCAGAATTCCACTATACAAAGTGGTAAACCAAAGTTGTCATCATCTTCTGAAAATATCAATTTTTCAATCAATCTAGTGTTCTAAAATAATTACTAAATGAAACAGGTGATGATTGTATTGCTGTTAGTGGTGGCTCCGTTGCAGTCAATGTTACTGGGATTGCATGTGGACCAGGCCATGGCATAAGGTTATACATACATACATACATATATATATATATATATATATATATATATATATATATATATATATATATATACACTGAAGGTTATATCATAAATAACAGATGTAGGTACTGAAGTATGGATAAGAGGTGATCTGTAATAGGGTTGGATTATCTTGAAATAGTCTAATTTATTAATTTTTTATTTGTTGATAAAAAATTTATGAAAATAATTAACAGCTAAATTTATGTATTGTATTTGTGTGGAAGAATATGACTCACTTGCACATATTTTGTTATTGGTAACTTTAAGATGAATTAACATGAATGAATTAAGCAGCATTGGAAGCCTAGGTAAAAGGAATGATACAGTGGAAGAAGTGAATGTACGAAATTGCAGCTTCACAAAAACTAAATATGGAGCAAGAATCAAGACATTTCCGGTAAGTAATATTTCATACAAAGTTTCTCCCAACTTACCCCTACTATAATTAATCTAATTTAATAAAATAAACTATCACAAACTTATAATCATTATACTAAATCTTCGTTTTAAATCCTATTTTTTTATTAGTGTATTCAAAGGTATGGAACAAACTAAAGTAAAATTGAAATTAAGCTTGAAATTAAGCTAGTAGTATATCTAAAGTAAAATTGAAATTAAGCTAGTAGTATCTGTTATGTGTGTGGGAATGGAAGAGAAATTACGTCACATCTCTTTTGTACGTGCAAAGTTGTCTGACTAGTTTGGTCTAAATGCTATAAGTGGATAGGGGTGGCTTCGGCGGATCAATGGGAGCCAAAATTACATTTTCTTAGTTTTAAGATCAGTGCAGAATAAAAGTGTCAATCAGATTTGGAAAGGTGTATGGATAGCCGTGATTAATGAGTTGTGGAAATACAGGGATAGGAAAATTTTTAAAAGCGACATGATAAATCACATAGAAATCTTTACTATGATATAGTTGAAGGTATGGTCATAGGTGATTTCCAAAACCCGCGAGGTAAGTTTTTCGTACTCTTATCAATTGGTGTACATGAGATCTATCAAAAAATGTTAGGTGGTTTTTTGTGGGGTGAGTTTTAAGTAATATATTTTTCTTTTGGGCATCTTATGTTCCTTTTTGTATGGAACTTAGAAGTTAGATGTTTTTGTATAAGAGTTGAAGTTTCTCTGAAATACTTCTATTTATTTTTTTTTCAATAAAAAAAAATCAAATATTTGTTTCCATTATCTCTTACCACTTGATATGTTTTATGTGTTACTCATTGTCCAATTTTTTGCAGGTTGGATTTGGTTGTGCAAGGCAAATCACATTTGAGGAAATAACGTTAGTAGAAACCCGTTACCCAATACTTATTGATCAAAACTATGGCAGTTATTATTTAACGGTATTCACTTAACTTTCTTTGTTGAATTTTTTTTTCTTTTTTATATATAAAAAAGGTTGTATATTATTAAAGTTGGATTTTTGAATTTGGTGTACAAAATAGAATGGAGGAGGAGTAGAAATAAGTGGGGTGAGATTCCGAGGATTTGAAGGAACATCCTTTGATGGCAGAGCTATTACCTTAGATTGTGGACAATTAGGTTGCCACGACATCGAATTGGATCAAATCAACATTGTTTCTTCTTTTCCAGCAAAGCCAGCCTATTGTTCTTGCAATAATGCTCATGGAACAGTTACATCAACTGTTCCAAATTGTTCTTGCTTGTTGCCATGAATTCTTTTCTTACCCTCATTTATGTATAAATTAAATAATGACTACTATATATTAGTTGATCAATAAATATTAATGTCACCAACTAATATGCACTGTTTTTCTTTAATTATTTTTATTTTCTATAATTTTTTAATTAGATAATTCTGAAATGGGTTTTGTATATAGAAACACTAGTAAAAAAAAAGTGATAGGGAAGTAAAGGACTTTACTAATGTCCACTAAGTCTACGCAAGTGAAACACAAAAATAAATGTTAAGAATAACGTCAAGCAAAGAAACGAAACGTTAAACTCATACTAAAAATTATAAAAAGGAGAAAATAATAATGATAAGATAGTGTCCACATAAGGGACGGGAGCTATGGATGTACGGAATAAGAAAGTAAGCATTAAGCATAGGTTCAGTTTAGGTTTGAGGATAATTATTCATGGGAGGTCGGGAATGGTTAGGAGATAAGGTTTTGGGATGACAAATGGGAGGGAAATGCAACTTTCAAGGTAAAATTCCCGAAACTTTTCTCAATTTGTTCTGAGAAGGAATATCTTCTTTGGCAAGGAGGGGAGATGAAAGAAAATCAAGAGTGGGCTTGGAAGATTGATTGGAGAAAGAATCTGTTTGAATGGGAGAGGACTTAGGAACCAGAGTTGATGAGTCTTTTGTAAGAAAAGTCAGTTAATGCGGAGAAGGAGGATAATTGGGTCTGGAAACATGGTGAGATCAAAACGTTCACTATCAAATCGACATACAAAATTCTTAAGGAAGATGCACAAGGGGATGAGGGGGATTGGTATCTGGGTTTTTGGAGGATAAAGGCTCAGCCAACAGCCCTCCTTACTGCATGGAGGGTTTTAGAGGATAAGATAGCGTCTAAAGTGAATATGGCGAGAAGAGGAATTACTTTGGACAGTAGTATGTGTGGCCTGTGTGGGGAGGAAGAGGAAACTACGTCCCACCTCTTCTGTACTTGCAAAGTCGTCTGGATGGTGTTGGCCAAAGTGCTATGAGTGGTTGGAGATAGCATCGACAGAGCATTGCGAGCCAAAATTGCAGTTTTTGAGCTTTAAGATTAGTGGGATGAATAAAAGCGTTAATCATATTTGGGGTTATGTGTGGGTAGTGATGGTAGTTGAGTTGTGGAAACATAGGAATAAGAAGATTTTTAAAAGCGGTAGGATAGATCATATTAAAATTTTTACCATGGTGCAAGTGAAAGTATGGTCAAGGGTGAATTCCAAAGCTTATGGGGTAAGTTTCTCGTATTCTGACTAATATCTCGAACCTTTGGTATGTATGAGATCTGTTAGAAAAGATTAGTGGTTTATGTTGAATTGTGGGGTTGTTTTTGTTGGTCAATTTGATCCTCTGTTTTATGTGTTATGGTCTGTATAAGAAATTTAAGGATTGACTCTGGCTGACTTTGTACAAGAATTGAGGTATCCTTGAAATACCTTAATTTAATTTAATTTAATTTATTATTTTTTGTCGATAAAAAAAGAGCATAGGTTTAGCTCACATTACAATTTTTTTTAAATCTATAAATTAAATCAGGTGTAGTGTAATTGGGTGGAGACTTAACTGAATCAACTAAATTATATTTTATTTAGGTTAATTAGCGTCATCATGACCTATACGATTTTAAAATGAATATTTATGTAAGTTTAACCGACACTATATTATTTAATGTGGAAAAAAATGTGAAAAAGGTGATCATTTGAAATAAATGATAAGAGGTATTTAACACATTTGAAATAAGTGATAAGTGAAAATTTATTCATATTTTTTTTTACATTCTCACCTTTATTTTTTTGAAGATTTAATATATAAATCCAGAAATGGGTAAAAAATTTCTTTTAACATTTCTTTACTATTAATTTGCTACTAAAAAATAGTTATTAATAATTATCATTTGGAAATAATACATCTCTTAATATAATTAAATAAATTTTAACACACATAATGTTACATGATATCTCGCACACAAAATGTTATTTTATTTTGGTAATTGTAATTAATGTTTTTGGATATTTATGTAAACTTATATATATGTCGTTTTATGAAATTGCCCCATCAATTTAGTCTGGTTCGTGACTATATCATCCTAACCCTAATTATCTGAATTTTCTATTTAAAGAAATAATGTTTCCGAGAGAAAAAAAAAAAATTTATCTCATTTCAATAATACTGTTTGTCAAATGAATTTGAATGTGTGACAGATTCATGCCAACAATGTGAGATCAAAATGTGCAGAAACACCAAAAATCAACCCTAAATTTCTACCAACCACACCATGAAACTTTCACCTCATTTTACCTCATAAACCAAATCTCAATGCCATACAAAATAATATTATATCAAATATTAATGCCATCCACAAAGTCTAAATATATGTTTATGATTTTTTATATAAATAAATACGAGCATCCTATCCTATATTAAATATTTTGTATGTCAAATTTGTGTTTCTTATGCAACTTATAAGTATCTACATACATGTTAGCATATAGTAAGATACATGTTAGTATAAAGTAAATTCAATTCTAAAATATAATTTCAACATTAGTTGTTTGAGAGATATGCATGGTTATAAGAAAAACTTTCTTTATTATATGTTTTTTTTTTACATATGTCATTTTTAATGATAGAATAATTATAATTTTAAAACCTAATATATTTTATTACCCTATTTAATAGAATTAAGAACTTTCTTTATTATATGTTTTTTTTTTACATATGTCATTTTTAACCAGAATAATTATAACTTTTAGTAAATCAAAACCTAATATATTTGATTACCCTAGTTAATAGAATTAAGAACTTTCTTTATTATATGTTTTTTTTTACATATGTATAGAATAATTATAACTTTTAGTAAATCAAAACCTAATATATTTGATTAGCCTAATTAATAGAATTAAGATAAAATAGTTTACTTACATCAATATTTTTCACTAAACAAAATATTAATTTAGTTTCCAAAAATTTACTTGAATCTAACATTTTACATATAATTTATAATTTATTGTAATAAGTTAAAAACTGGTGCAATTGTAACTTGGTCAAATCACAAATGGTGTTACTGGTGGTCCCATTATCAAATAATTGTATGGAGAGACAACTGAGGAGAAGATACAAAAGCTTTTGAAGGGAGACAATTTAAAGAGAAAATTATCAAATAATTGTATGGAGAGATAACTGAAGAGAAGATAAAAAACTTTTGAAGGGAGACAGAGAAAATATAAATACAAAAGCTTTTGAAGGGACACAATTTAAAGAGAAAATATAAAACTATGAGAATATGGGAGAATCTGTTTGGTTTGAAGAGAGATAAAAAGCTACAATCTTTGAAGAAGAAAATATAAAACTATGAGAATAAAGTATTAAACGACGAGGGAGTTAACCACCACCTATTATTAGAGTATTGTACTATAAAAGAGTCCTACATTCATATCTATTTCACTGATCAATAATGCAAAAATTAACTTATTTGTTTGCAAAATTAAAATACAAAATTATTGTATTTAATAAATAAAAAATTATATTTTAGAATAAAAATATATTAAAATAAAATATCAAAATTTAAATGAATTATTTTATCTTATTCAATTTTTTAAATTTGACATGTGTATCAATGTCAATCTAGATAGAATGTTATAGGTCTAAAAGTGTAGACGAGTGAGAATCATTAACCTCATTCCCAATTTTCTTAATTGAAATCTTTTACTCATTTACTTTGATTTTATTTAATTTTCATGTAGATTATTGTTAATATCAAACCAAATCAAATTATTCTACATATTTTTATACTTAGTAAATGTTACTATTAGGATTTTAAATAATTGTTCCTTGTATATTCGATATCTGTCCTTAGGGACAAATTATTACTTCAGACTCAAGTACCATTGTCATAAAAAAATTTATTAGGAAGTTCATGTCACTACAAGAAAAAAGGGTTTTAACGGATGTTATTTAGCAGAGGTTAATATAATCTTAGGAATTAATTTAATTAACGAATTTTTTTTAACCTTCGTTAAGTTACAAAGGTTATTATAAAACATTAGCAAAATAATGAAGGTTATTTTAAATTCGTTAAATTTCAATGGTTTATTTTAAAATCTCAGCAAAATAACGGAGTTTTTTTAACCTTCGTTAAATTTTAAAGGTTAATTTTAAAATCTAAGCAAAATAACAGAGGTTTTTTAACCTTAGTTAAATTTCAAATGTTTATTCTAAAATCTCAACAAAATAACAGAGATTTTTTTAACCTTAGTTAAATTTTAAAGATTTATTCTAAAACCTCAGCAAAATAATCGAGGTTTTTTTAACTTTCAGTAAGTTCCAAAGGTTTATTCTACAACCTCAGCATATTAACTGAAGTCTTTTTAACATTTCTTAAGTTTCAAAAGTTTATTCTACAATCTCAACAAAATAATAAAGGCTTTTTTAACCTTCTTTAAATTCCAAAAATTTATTGTAGGACCTCAATAAAACATTCTAGATTTTTCAAACTTCAATAAATAAATATAAATAAATATATTTATAAATAAATAATTTTAAACTATATAGTTTTAATATATTTTATAACTAAATTCTCTAAAATTTTGAAAGTGTAAATTTACATTACAAATAAGTTTTATAAAGTTTCAAAATTTTATTTTAAAAACTTGGCAAAATAACCTTGGATAATAAGTATTTTAACAACTAATCTTGGATAATAAGTATTTCAACAATATTTGCATATTTCTTATGATTGATGGTTGTTGGTTTATATAATTCCTAGTTTGTTTTTGTTATGAGCTCATACTTCAAAAAACCTGACTTATTTTGTTTTAGTTTTTTGATGTACATATATTTTATTTGTAATTTTAGTTTTAGTTATAATTGTTAATATAAGAAAATGATATATAAGAAGATGGTGAGAAGAAAGAAATGTTTCTTATTCTCTTGTGTGTATGTACATCACTCAATGTATAGCAAATATATAGAAGTGTATGGAGATCTTCTCTCTCAAAATTAAAGCTAATTAGGTAAGATCCACTGATCATGAGATTCTATCATTATTAAATTAATTGCATATAATTACGTATAATATTGCACAATATCGTACAATAATTATATACAATAATTGTGTATAATTTGATAATTATTATTTTCTTAATACTCCCCCTCAAGTTGGTAGGTGAAGATCATGAACCCCCAACTTGTGTCGCAGCGTCAAAAACTGTTCCTTGCCCAATGCCTTTGTAAAAATATCTGCGAGCTGATACTTTGTTGGTACATATGAAGGACTGATTATCCCGGCTTGTAATTTTTCTCGCACAATGTGACAGTCTATCTCAATGTGTTTTGTACGTTCATGAAATACTGGGTTTGCTGCTATATGTAATGCAGCTTGATTATCACAGAAAAGTTGAGCTGGCAAGTTACCTGGCACCTTTAAATCCTGCAACAGATATCGCAACCAAACTATCTCCAAACAAGTATTGGCCATTGCGCGGTACTCTGCTTCTGCAGATGATATTGATACGTTTGTCTGTTTTTTTGATTTCCATGAGATAATAGAGGAACCAAGAAAAATGCAATAGCCAGATACTGATTTCCGAGTTGTCTGACAACCCCCCCAGTCTGAGTCGCAATAAGCTGTCAATGTCAAATTGTTCTCAGATGGCAATAACAATCCTTGTCCTGGTGATCCTTTGATGTACTTTATAACTCGAATTGCAGCATCCCAATGAGGTTTCCGTGGAGCCTGTATATATTGACTTAGGGTCCGAACTGAAAATGCTATGTCAGGCCGAGTAACTGTGAGGTATATCAGTCGTCCCACAAGTCGCCTGTATTTAACTGGATCCTTTAATAACTCTCCATCGTCTGGTGTGAGTTTTAGGTATTGCTCCATTGGAAATTTTTCTGGACGAGCACCTGTGAGTCCTGTATCCTGTAAAATATCAAGTGCATATTTTCTTTGTGACATGTAAATACCAGCTTTGGAACGGGAAAATTCAATCCCTAGAAAATATTTTAAGTCTCCAAGATCTTTAATACGAAATTGTTGTAATAGACAGTCTTTAACATGCTGAATTTCTGTCAAATCATTTCCTGTCAAAAGAATATCGTCCACATAAATCAAAAGAGCAGTAAATGATGAGTTATTCTGTCTTGTGAATAGAGAGTAGTCTGTCTTGGACTGTTGAAATCCTACAGATTTAATCACATGAGAAAATGTTGAAAACCATGTTCGGGATGCCTGTTTGAGACCATAAAGGGATTTGTTGAGTCGACATACAATGTTCTCCCCCTGTCGATGATGCCCGGGTGGCAAGTCCATGTAAATAATTTCAAGCAATGTGCCATGTAAGAAGGCATTTTGCACATCTAGCTGGTGAGTAAACCAATTTCTGGCTGCTGCAATAGTGAGGAGACACCTCAAAGTTGTTAATTTTGCTGTTGGTGAAAAAGTTTCAGAATAGTCGACACCTTCAATCTGAGTGTACCCCTTTGCGACAAGACGCGCCTTATATCTGTTGACGCTGCCATCTGAGTTGTACTTTATTTTATAGACCCATTTGCATCCGATTGGTTTCTGCCCAACGGGTAACGGTGTCAAGGTCCACGTTTGATTTAGCTGCAAGGCAGAAAGCTCTTCGTCCATTGCTTTTTGCCAATTTGGATCAAGGATAGCTTGAGCATAAGTGTGAGGTTCTTTGGTGGTTGTGATGTTAGCAAGATATGCACTATGTGTAGAAGAAAATCGTGAATTAGAAAGAAAATGATGCATAGGATACCTGGTTCCATTCGGCCGGTCTTGGGCAGTGGTCGAATGATTGGCTTGGGATCCCGTTACGTAGTCTTGTAGCCAGGAAGGTGGGTTTGATATGCGACTGGATCGTCGAACAGGAAGGTCAGTTGGAGAAGGTTCGGTAATGGGTGTTAGACTTCTTGGCGTGGGAGAAGAAGGTTGGTCTACTAGAGGTTCAGGTGCATTATGATGAGTAGGAGAAGAAGGTTGGTTTGGTGGAGGTACAGGTGCATTGTGATGAGTAGGAAAAAAAGGTTGGTTTGATGGAGTTTCAGGTGTATCATGACAAGTAGGAGAAGAAGGTTGGTTGAGTGAATGTTGAACAGGAGTGGGTAAGTCAATGTCAATAGTAGGCAAAATACCTTGTAATGGAGGTGAGGATTGCGTCTGGGACTGTTGGCAGAATGGGAAAACACTTTCATGGAAGATGACATCCCGACTTGTAAAAAAAGTGCCTGTATCTATATCAAATAATTTGTATGCTTTTTGATTAAGAGGATAACCAATGAAGATGCATTGTCGAGCGCACGGATCAAATTTTTGCTTAGGTGAAACAACAGTTGCATAACAGAGACAACCAAAAGTTTTTAAGTGAGAAAGTGAAGGTGGACGATTATATAGCATCTCAAAAGGTGATTTATTTTTGAGTAAAGGTGTTGGCAAGCGATTAATGATATATGTGGCGGTTAAAACGCATTCCCCCCAAAATTCTAATGGTAAATGAGACTGAAATAGGAGGGCTCGTGCTGTGTTTAAAATGTGTCTATGTTTGCGTTCTACTACTCCATTTTGTTGAGGAGTGTAGACACAAGTGCGTTGACATTCAATACCTTTTTTGAGAAAAAAATTATGCATAGAAATAAATTCCAATCCGTTGTCAACGCGGATGGTTTTAATAGTGCCTGAAATTGATTTTGTGCAAAAGTAATGAATGATTCTAAGAGATGTTGGGTTTCAGACTTGTGATTCATAAGAAATAACCAAGTACATCTAGTATAGTCATCGACTATAGTGAGAAAAAAACGTTTTCCAAAATGAGTTGGGGTTTTATGAGGACCCCAAATGTCACAATGCAATAGATTAAATGGAGAATGAGATTTTATTGTGCTTAAAGGAAAGGGTAGCCTTGTCTGTTTAGCTTTGGGACAAATACTACAATTATTATGAATGGGAATGAGATTTTTACTGATAGGTAGTAAGGAAGATGCAAGTTGTAGATACGCCGGAAAGGGATGTCCGAGGCGCTTGTGCCATAAATCAGGGTCGGTCGAAATTTGAGATGCGTGGGCTTGGTTTGGAAGAGGGGACATGTAGTATAAGCCTGCGTGTTGTTTACCCGAGCCAATCATCCTCCCCGTAGCCAAGTCCTGCAAAACGCAACCATGTGGAGTAAAAACGACACAACAATTTAGTGAACTGGTTATCTTACTAACGGACATGAGATTTAAATTAAAAGAAGGAACGCAAAGCACATCTTTGAGAGTGATATTGTCATTGAATTTAATTGTGCCCGTAGATGAGATGGGTGCAGTTGAGCCTGTAGGCAGATTAACATTTGGAATAAATGATGATGAATTGTGTGTGAAAAATTGTGAATTAGATGCAATGTGATCGGTTGCTCCGCTATCCAAAATCCATGGTTTTGTAGAAGCAGAATTAATAGACGAGTTATGGGCAAGCAAACCTGCAGAGCTAACAAACGTGTCACTTTTACCGTTATTGTGGAGCGAGTAAATAGCTTTTGCCAATTGTTGAATTTGCTCAGCAGTGAAGCCTTGTACGAGGTTTTTATTGGACTCGTTATTGGTGCCTTCTTTGCAAGACATGATTTCTTATTTAGCGGATAAAAATGGAGAGGCTGTCAGAACACCAAGATCGGTGCTCTGATACCATATAAGAAAATGATATATAAGAAGATGGTGAGAAGAAAGAAATGTTTCTTATTCTCTTGTGTGTATGTACATCACTCAATGTATAGCAAATATATAGAAGTGTATGGAGATCTTCTCTCTCAAAATTAAAGCTAATTAGGTAAGATCCACTGATCATGAGATTCTATCATTATTAAATTAATTGCATATAATTACGTATAATATTGCACAATATCGTACAATAATTATATACAATAATTGTGTATAATTTGATAATTATTATTTTCTTAATAGTTAATATTTAATTCTCATAATTTTGAAGTATTTTAAATTAAGGCATTTCTTTTAAAATGCATCTAATAATTAATTCATTGTGAAAGTGAGAAGTAATAAAGTTGATTTCTCCTTGCAATATGTTTTTGCAATCTTTAGTCAAGAACATACATGGCTTTGAAGCCTACATCTGACAGATAATGCAAATATTTAGGATATATAAAGCAGTGATAAACACTAGTTGTTGCCGAGCTAAGTAACAGTGGCTTGTGACCCAAGTTGGGATAGTAAGATGATGGAAGAAGCAATATTGGAATAAGAAGAAGACAATGCCTTGTTTAGTTAGAAACCCATGGTATTTAACAGGGGTTATGAATGAGTCTTCCGGGAGTAGTGTCAAGTGTTTGAGCATGTGGGTCAACATATGTTTGGCATGATAAATTATGAGAGATACTTGATGATTTTGTGAAAAATGTATGAGAATTTATAACTTTATGTTTGCTAATTGAAGTTGAAATTATATAGAATTTTTTTATAGCTAGCTTAATTATTGTTTGTTTTCTTTATCTGTGATGATCATGTATTTACACAGGAGGTTGTAAGTAATAGTGTTCCTTAGTGAACAGTTGAAGGATGAGATGTTTTTATTTTGAATATTTTGTTTTAACCTTTGTGTATATATTAAGATCTCTATGAAGAGAGATATATTTTAATATACCGTATGAGATTTTTTTTTTTAATCGACAAATGAGATAGTTGCATATTGCTTATATCTTAAAGAGATATTACATACGTATTATATTATTAGATATGGGTAAGAATAGATATATTACATTTATACTTTGACCAAAACAAACCTTGATTTTTGGACCAAAGATTGGAGAAAAGTTAGAAACCGTTTCATATGTTGCCAATGACGTTTTTCCATTAGAATTTAAATGTTGCTTCTCTAACTTACGTGAAATATTCACAAATATTGATATGAAACTCTCGATTTGATTGAAGAATGTAACTTATAATATTATAACACTGTATCTAAATTTCTTCCCATATTTGGTCAACGATATCGGTTACTACCAATTTTCTTTTTCATACTCTTTAAGTGAATGTCTAAATTTTAAAAATACAATTTTTGCATCCAAAAAATGTTGTTTCCTTCTTCAATTATGCATCAAAATATATAATTGTGAAATAAAATTCCCAGAAGCATTGTTTAAATTTTTAATATAAACTAAGCCTAATATTTCCATACACATCCTCCTCCAACTTTCACCAATCCTATTTGTCCAAAACACATGTGTCGATGACATTATTGTTGATCTCAAGTGTAATACGAGAAACCTAAAACGAGAGAAACATTTTATTTAACCAATAATATTTTAACAATTAATTAAATAAATGGCTATCAAATAATTATATAATTAATTAATATATTAGTTTTCAATAATATATCATTACTCACTTAAAATACACTTAAACACATTTAAACCAAATTTCCATATTTTAATTAATGATACATTAAATTATGGGAGAAATGGCAAAATATATATTACATATATCATTGATGACAGTACTACAAGAAAATCATCAAATAGAAAAATTATAGTTATATTAACTAAATTATATACTATTTTAAAAATTAAAAAAATTATTGGTTTCTAAATTAATTTCTATTATTGATAAATAATTTCTAAATTGGTATCTAATTAGCTATCAATGTTTTTGCTACCAAATTTATAATCTCAATAATTGGTTGTTAAAACCTTGGTGACTAATTAAATATCAATTTAAAAACTATTTATCAATAATAGAAACTAATCTAGAAACCAATAATTTTTTTTTAAGTCTCTAAACTAGTATCTAATTTAGTCAATATAACAACTAGTTATTTTTAATCTCTAAAATTTGTTTTTATTTAATGATTTTCTAGTACTATTAAAAAAAAGTATAAACCCATCTCGTAATTAAGTATAAATGACTTAAGTTATTTGATTGTTGTTCTTCCACAAGTTTATTAAATAGAAATTCCTTTTACATAAGCCATATTATACCTACCATATAAAAATCGAATGACTTCTTATAATTGGACACATATTTTTCATCAACAAAATTAAATGAATTAAAACAGAACATTTCAGTAGTGTTCCAACCCTAAATAATACATATTTATTTCTATATATACTGAACTACACATGTGTGTCTCCTTCACAAAACAAAAAAACTACTTTACTCAATTCTCTACGAGTCCTAATCTTCCAAAGGGAATTCAACCAAATAAGACAAAATTGGACTTGAGTGAAAACATGCAAAGCTTAATCACTTTTGGTTTGATTCTTGCTTTTGTTTCTCCATGCCTATGCCATTGGTCAAATGAAACCAAAGATGGACTTTATAATGTCATAAACTATGGTGCTAAGGGAGATGGAAGATCGGATGATGCACAAGTATGTGTGTTTTTGTTTTGTTATTTACAATTTTAAGGTTTGTATGTTTATTAATTTTGGTATGTGTATGTTTTAACTCAATTTCTATAATCCTAATTTGTGCAATTTTAATTTATATTTTAATTTTACATCAATATGTAGTAAAAAGTGAATTTTAAAGTGTAATTTAATCTTATAAAATTGATTCATAATTATATACTATGAAATTTTTTAATGAATTTAAAATCTTTAACAATATTTAATTAATATATTAATCTCATTTTTTCAATTTGTAAGCCAAGTTGATAAAAAAAAAAATAATAATGAAATACACTCTAAAAGAGATTTTTCAATATATAGAATGAGTAAATTTTTATTTTAATACAATTTGTGATAGTAGTTTTCATTTGTCAAATTTTATTTTGTTAAAAAAAAATATCATCCCTACAAAATATAAACTTTTTCATTGTTTTTTAATGATTCCCAAAGATATTCACAAGTTTCTATAACATTATATTAGCATATGATATTTCTTTAAGAAATTACAAATTCCTACAATAATATTATTTACTCATCTCAAGAAAGTGATGATTTTTTATTTTAAATTAATTAAAAACAAACTTAATTAAAATCAAATTTGTGTTATGAATTGATGGCAGGCATTTTTAAGAGCTTGGCAAAGCACCTGTGGAGCACAAGGGATGGCCACCCTAGTCATACCTGCAAACTATGAATTCCTTTTGTCACCCTTAATGCTAAAGGGTCCTTGCCATGCCTCAAATATTCAAATTCAGGTATTTCTAATATTAAATTCATTCATTCTTCTTTTTCTTAGTTCAACTTTTGGTAATTTAAGTTTCATGACTTTTTTTCAATGCAATTTTTATTTTAGTTAATTATTCCATAAATATACTAAATAGAAAAGTCAATGCAATTAATATCAGAAAATAAAACGTATTTGCTATGTTATTTTAATATTATATATATACACACATTGAAGATTAATTGTGATATGAATTATAAATTTATAAACAGTTACACATGTATCATTCTTGTATATTATTAACAATTTTTTTTTATCAGCAATAAAAAAAAACAAATAAATAAATAAGAATAACTTTAGATGATCTAACTCAAGTACAAAATCTTAGGAACAACTCCTACTTCCAGAAACATACCACTAACTTCCTACTAAAACAAATACAGTCTGATCAACCTAAATAAATCACTTATTTTTAATTGAATACGTACAAACCAGATAATCAAGACAACAGTCATAAAAGAAAAAACAAGGAGAAGGAACTTTAGAACTTACCTAGGACTAGATATTTAGTTTAATCATGGAGAAAATTTTAGAATGATTAATCACTCTACCTTTAAAGATGTGCTTCTTCCTATGTCTTCAAATCTTACTTATCACCGCAATTCAGATACTTTCCAAAATTAAATTAATAGAAGTAGGTGTTTCATGTATATTAAACTATAAGAAATGTGAGACAGAAGTGTGATGAACAACCAAACTCAACCCTTAACACTCGAAGCAAAGGTTCAAAACTAGTCAAACACTTCTATAGCCAAAAAACAAATTAACAATTAGTAATGATAATTATTCCTCTTCCTTCATTAACAGTTTCATTGATGTTCTTGCAGCTTCAGGGGAAAATAGTTGCAGCTGAGAAGAGTGCATGGCCATTCTATAAGTATACTTGGATTTTGATCACAAATGTAAATGGTCTCAAGGTTGATGGAAGCGGAGGATCACTCGATGGCTTCGGTTCTTCCTGGTGGACATGCAGAACATGTCCACGACCATCGGTTAGAAAATTCATTCTGATATTACAAAAATAATTATATTTTAAATTGACTAAGGTTTTGATTAAATTTATAAGATTCTGATTTATGTTTCTCCAATTCATGTTGTGCGAAGGTGATTACTTTCAATGCATGCACTGGTCTCAGTGTTAGCCACTTGAACATCATTAACAGTCCAAGATCTCACATAAACATAAACAGCTGTGTGGGAGCCACATTCTCTAGTATCAGTATTCAATCTCCTGCTGACAGTCACAATACTGATGGAATTACTGTTTATGCTTCCAAAAATATATGGATCAGAGATTCAACTATAGCATGTGGTAAACCAATGTTCATCTCATGCAGATATATATGTATCAAATTTGAATATAGTGTTTTATGTGCAGTTTTAATTTAGTTTGTGTTTGTACATAGGTGATGATTGCATTGCTATCAGTGGTGGCTCCTCTTATGTGAATGTTACTGGGATTGCTTGTGGACCAGGCCATGGAATAAGGTTTTTATATATGAACTGTGTTTTACTTTATTTGTGACTTTCTGCAACTAATATCTTCAACTTCACACACTTCTATATAAGTATGAAAATTACAGTTTGTTGGAATTATCATACAATTGCACACATTTCATTGATGAAATTGTAATATATTTTGCTATATTTTCCAAACTTTAATCAACAAATGTCTTAATGAAATAATCAGCATTGGAAGCCTGGGAAATGGCAACAGTAACACAGTGGAACAAGTTCATGTACGTAATTGCAGCTTCACAAACACACAGAATGGAGCAAGAATCAAAACATTTGAGGTAAAAATTGTTTTCAATTGTGTGTCTTTTAAAATTTTACATAAAAAATATATAATATTATATATATATATATATATATATATATAGAGAGAGAGAGAGAGAGAGAGAGAGAGAGAGAGAGAGAGAGAGAGAGAGAGAATCAGAACTCATTTTTAAAAAAAATTACAACTTGTTGATATAAAAATATGATATATTATTTATTTAAAAGTTTGAAGTTTAATATTCAATTTGATGTATTTTTATTTATATATTCATTAAAACAGTTCTATTAATTTTCAAATTTATAATATGTATATATAATTAAAGCAAGTAAAAGTCCAACAAAAGTAAAGAAATGTTCAGATTAATATAAAATTTACCGTTTAATTAATAAAACACTAAAATATATACACCTTATATTATCAGTCAAAGTATTTCTATTACTTCATTTAAAATTAAAATTAAATATTTTATTTACATCTCAAATCCCCTTATACTTAACATAACTAAATCATAATTGATTTAAAATCCCCTCAACACTTTATTTATCTCCCAAATCTTTTTATACTCATAACTAAATGTGATTAACTTAGTCTTGACAATAAAATGAATTAGGTTAAAAATAGCTTATTATATTTAAGTTATTTGTATTATACCTATTTTATTTATACAGATTAAAGCATATTTTAATTAATTTTTTTTTTCTGATAAAAAATTAGCTTAACACAAACGATAAGTTATTAAGTGTCTGATAAAACCATTTTGATATCTCTACTTATAAATGGGTAATGTATTTTTAAATCATGTAAAATTAAGAGATAAAAGGTAAAATTAGTTGCTAAGGAATATTCAAAATTACAGAAGAAACAAAAGGAAAAATTAAATATTTTTTCATTATCCGTTGTCATTTGAATGGAATATTAAATATATTGTCTATTTTTTTCAGGGTAGAACAGGTTATGCAAGAGGAATCACTTTTGAGGAAATTTCATTGATACAAACTCGAAACCCAATAATTATTAACCAATTCTACACTAACAGGAAGCATTCTTTAAAGGTATTCACTTAATTTTATATTAGTACATTACAGCAAATATAAAGTTTCGATATAAATATTAAAGAATGCAATTAATATTTTACATTTTATAAAAAAATATTAAATAATTCCACAAATGGCAAATTCTTTCTACACTTACCATTTTTTAACCGCACCCTACGCACTTTTTTAAAATTTCAACAATATCCTTTATTTCGAAAATAAAAATTTAAAAATAAAAATATATATTCTTAACAAGTAAATTGAGTAGACTATTATGTTCTGAAAATTAAAATTCATAATAAAATTCAAAAATCAAAATCTCATTTTAAAAAAATAAGTTCAGAATACAAAAAATATATTTTAAAAAAAATCTAGAGAGGTATTCTGAAAAAAAGAAATTCATAATATACTTTAATCCACATCCTCTTTTTATTTAAGAGTCTTTTTTTTTATTTTATATAAAAATTGGGTAAAGTTAAAATTTGATAAGTTACAAAGACTAATTGTCATGTATATATTTTTTCTTTAATTAACTATTACTCATTTACTTCTACTATATAGTGTACTTTTACAGAGTACATTGATTGAGAGTAGTATACTTAAAAAAAATTGACATTGATTTTTTAAAAGATAAATTTAGAATTTGTTTTTGTCTAAGTGTGAGTGAATGAATATATTTAAATTCAAATTTCTTTTCAAATTTATTTATTTATTTGCTTATATAAATTTGCATTTTTGGCATAATTAGAATGGAGGAGGAGTTGAAGTGAGTGGAATCACATTTCGTGGATTTCATGGAACAAGTATGACTAATGAAGCCATTACCTTGAATTGTGGTCCACAAGGTTGTTTCAACATTGTATTGGATCAAAATAACATTGCCTCTTATAATCCAGGAAAACCAGCTTCTTGTTCTTGCAAGAATGCCCATGGAACAGTCACATCTACACTTCCAACTTGTCCTTGCTTATTGCCATGAATTCTCTCTTATTATTCTTCTATGGCATAATCCAAACATCTTACTAGACGCTTTGAATTAGTTTCATAATAAAATAATTTTTTTTCCTCAATATTTAACTGAGTTTATTATCTCACAAATTGAACTTTTCTGCTGATTTCTTTTACATGACCATCCACTCTATGATCAAAATCATTTGGATTAATAGATGATTTTGATAACATGTGTGTTTTCTTAATTGTTGTACTTTATTTTCTCAAAATAAATAACACTTCTTCCGAAAAGAACTTACAGTAGCACAGATACTAGTATGAACAAGAAAGAAGTCCCACATTGAGATAACTAATAGAGTTGCAAAATATATGAGCTATAAAAGAAAAGCTTGTGGCGTTGAGAAACATACTTACCTGGATGGGATCAATGGGTGATCCAGAAGGCCCATGGTCTAGAGCAGTGACCTTCATTGCACTTGGAAGGGGTGCTGTTCTAAGGTCTGTCCAAGTGGCAGAGCCTACATCATAATTTGTGGTAGAGGGGGCCTGCGTGCGCGCGGCCCCTATCTTCTTATAAACCAAAATTTATTTTATTAATTCTTACTTTTAAAATAAATAAAGAATTGTTCATAGAATAATTATTCTCTTACTCTGTATGTTAAAATAATTAACATCGTTTAATGTTGTTGTGTTAATTCTATTGTCTGGTTTAAACTAATTTCATAGGTGAAGCCCTACTCTTATATTTGGTTCTGTTCATAATACTAAACTTGTTTGTTTGTTAGTTTCCCTTCTATTTGATTACTTACCCAGTTTTTTCCTATCCATTTTAATTAGTTCATTGAGCAAACCTGAGTGTGAAGTAAATTCTAACATATTATAGGATGACTGTAGAATAGCTTGGTGCTGTCTATCCAGTTGGAGGTAGAGAGTAGAGTTGGGTACCCTAAATGTGGAAATATGCCTCTCACTTCTCATCATCATCATCTTTTTCTATTGGTCATGTTGATTCAAAAGAATCTCATTTTATTGTTCATGCTTATCAATGAAAAACAGTCTTACATTTACATTCAATCACAAATCAGTTATAGTTTCAAGAAATAAGTTCACAAATAAGATACTAAGAAGGAGATTACACCAATCCTTCTTACACCAATCTTTTCAAGGATGGAATGAAGTTATTCCTTAATCTTCACCTAGATCCATAATTCAATCAGGAACAAAAGAAGTACTGTTACATAAACAATGATTTGCAATGTCTTTGCACAACTAAAAATGATTCAGGATAAGTCCATAATCAAACCAAACTGAGAACAGAATGCACTTCCACACAGAATATTAGACAGCAACAATGGAGAAAAAGAATATCATCGTTGCTCCATGCTTACTCAAACGGAAATTGTGAGTGCTTTCTCTTAAATCTTCTAAATTTGATGAAAGAATATAATTGTCTCCAAAAAATAAGAATGAATAAATTGAAACTTTACCTTTTCTTCTACCTATCATTCTCTTAATTTTTAGGAGCACTACACTACTTTGAATTTTCAGTTAAAAATAGTATTGAAGTTAAAATATTCCTTAATTTATTTTATCAGCAACAAAAAAATATGTTAAATGGATAGACACAGTGTTCCAACCTGTTTACACCTAAAAACAAAATAAAAGTAAAGTATCAAGATACAATTAACATGGATTGAGTCATGGCATATACAAAAGAACTGCCCCCAACAAAACAACTGCGCCTCTAGTAGAGATAGATAAAAACAGATAAGCTATAAGATATCACACTCAGGAAAAAGAAACCTCATAAAAGGCTACATTTATGCAGCAAGGAATAATTCACAGCTGCCATAATGTCTTTTTCCTCAAATTGAGATTTTCTGCTGATTTCTTTCATATGAACAACCACTCTATGACGGTTCAAGTCAAAATCATTTTGGATTAAAAGATGATTTTGATGACACTTCTTAATTGTTGTACTTGATTTTCTCAAATACAAACGACACTTCTTCCTAAAAGAACTTGCAGTGGCAGAGTATAAAGAAGACTTAAGTCCCACATTAGAAAACTAATGGAGTTGATAACGTGTATGAGCTATAAAAGAAATGCTTGTGGCATTGGGAAACATACTTACCTGGATGGGGTCAATGGGCGATCACTAAGGCCCATGGCCTGGAGCAGTGACCTTCATTGCACTTAGAAGGGGTACTGTTCTAAGGTCTGTCCAAGTGGCAGAGCCTACATCATAATTTGTGATAGATGGGGCCTGCGTTCGCGCGGCCCTTATAATTACTCTCAAGTGTTTTTCTACTATAAATTCTATGTTTTACTATTAAATTAATTTTGTAAAGTATTTTTTTATTTTACTCTCAAGTGTTTTTCTACTATTAACTATTAATTCTATGTTTTACTATTAAATTCATTTTGAAAAATATTTTTTAATTTTATTATAAGTTTTAGTAAGATATATTTACACCATGGGTTACTAACCAATTATACTCTTTTTTGCTCATAACGTAAAACTTTTGAAACTGTTGTTCCGTCGTTAATGTTTGTAGAATTCGGCTGTAGTTTTGTTTTCATGCCTCAAATGTTGGGTAATGAAGTTACATCAATTTTAGTAATTGGCAATAAACTTTTGTAGTTTGAAGATTAGAAAAGAGAGGATAAATTACTTTCAGATAATCAAGCTTGTTTGACTGTAATTTTTATTTTATTTTAATTATTTTTAAAATACTAAAATATGGTTATAAAAACAAATAAGTTATAAGGATATCAGACTCAGCAAAACAAACCTTATAAAAGGCTATATTTATGCAGCAAGGAATAATTCGCAGCTGCCACAGTGTCTTTTTCCTGAAATTACTGATTTCTTTTATATGAACAACCATTTTCAAGTCAAAATCATTTGGATTAAAAGATGATTTTTATGATATTTCTTAATTGTTGTACTTTATTTTCTCAAATACAAACGATGTTCTTCCTAAAAGCACTTGCAGGAGTGGCACAGGCATGATATAAAGATTTCTTAAGTCTGGGGAAAACAATGGAGTTGTAAAGTGTATGAGCCATAAAAGAAATGCTTGTGGCATTGGAAAACATATTTACCTTGATGGGATCAATGGGTGATCATTAAGGCCCTTGGCCTAGAGCAGTGACCTAGTCCTAGTGCTTGGATTACTACTATTCTATGCTTAAAATTTATTTGTCCTATTATTTTGAGATTAATAGCCCTTATTGTTATGTGATAATAAAGAGTATAAATTAGTTGCTAATAGTTAACATTGGAATAAGTTTGTGTTTATAATTCTTTCTAGAAAATTACTTTTTCAACTGTTGTAGTATCTTATCATATAAAAAATACACTACAAATATAAACCATAGAACTTAACCAATTAGGTATGATATGTGCAATATGAGAACTTCATTGGATAGCACACACCTTATTACTTCTCTGGTCAAAACACATCTCACCAGAAAGTGAGAGAGATATCTAGCCAAAAAGAGAATATTGGTAGGCATAGTATTTAACTATGGTTGAACATGTGAAAGAACTTGGACCCAGCAGACACAAAAAAAGTCCAAACATCTTGTTCAGATTTGAATTGTCATATAGGGTGCAGTGTGTCTCATATGAGTGTTCCATTCCATTTATGTCCGACATGGACAAGGTTCTCCTTTTGCTTCATAGCAGAAGAGCAATTCAACAAAGTAGTTAATCTTGAGAACTCATCATTCAAATCTGTTTCTGGTACAATCTTCTAAAGATTTTTGCACCTTCAAGTTCTGCATGAATCTCTCTCTCAGTCCTTATTCCCATGGGGTTGCTTAACAACCACCCTTCACTGTCACACAACATAGGTTGGAAACATCTGTGTTTCAGTGCTTCAACTTCATCAAACTGATTTCTCATGCAAGTGCCACTTGAAGTACGTCAGACTGTACAAATACCTGTAATAACACAATAACAAAAGAGAATTTCAGTCAAAAGTTCCACAATAACTGTTAATATTAGTAAAAGAAATATTCAGAACCCAAAATATGAGTCTAATAACAAAAGGAAATAAAGAACCTCAGCATTTCTGCAAGTCTCCTAATTTTACACTAGATGAAATGATCAAATTAAAAACGATAAATGCATGGTCTTTATGCAAATGACTTTCCAAAAGAACTTGCAGTCACAAATAAAGAGTATGAGTGTAAAACAAATGTCTATGGCATTAAGTAACATACTGAATACTTTTTATTGTTAGTGTTAATTGAGTGCCTCCTATTTTGAGTTCTGAAAGCTTTAGTATTATTTTTATTTAGTGAAGTTGTATTTTGGTGCGTCCTTACCTTACTATTTGTTCTGTGTGATTGAGTTAATCAACCTTAATTTCTGTCTTAGTCCTATTGTTTGGTTCAACAATTTTCGTTTCATAATTCAAAACAATTACAGAGCGTTGGTATCAGATGCCTGGTTTATTTATTTTGATCATGTTTAGGACCAAACAAGCCATTATGGCTTTCCATACTATATTTACTTCTGTTAGACGCGAATCCAAACATGTTACTAGACCGTTCCGTTTGAATTAGCTTCACAATAAAATAATGTCTTTTTCCTCAATATATTTAACTGGATTTATTATTCTACAAATTGAACTTTTCTGTTGATTTCTTTTATATGAACAGCCATTCTGTGACAGTTGAAGTCAAAATCATTTGGATAAAAAGATGATTTTGATGACATTTGTGTTTTCTTAATGGTTGTACTTGATTTTCTCAAATATAATAGACAATTCTTTCTGAGAGCTTGCAGTTCCACATACATGAATAAAAAATGTCTGAAGTGTCACATCGAGATAACTAACAGAGCTGTAAAGTGTATGAGCTATAAAAGAGATGCTTGTGGCATTGAATAACATACTTACCTGGATGGGGTCAATGGGTGATCACTAAGGCCTATGGCCTAGAACAGTGACCTTTATTGCACTTAGAAGGGGTGCTGTTCTAAGGTCTGTCCAAGTGACAGAGCCTACATCATAATTTGTGATAGAGGGGGCCGCGTTCGCGCGGCCTCTTACAGTTCTGTGTATAAAGTTTAGTTACCTCTCTTATCATGTATCTAACTAAGATCTGTATGGTCTTATAATCTTAATTGAAAGAGTTGATGTCGTGCTATATTCTCCTATTAAACCAATATACAATGTTAGGTTCTTTACATAATCCATCTTAGTAGTCCCAGTATTTTTCATTCCATTTTGGTTTGTTCATTGAGCTGAGCTGAAGTTAATTCTGAGTATCGTAGTACCGATATGAAACATATAATCTCCATAGGATAGGGAGGCGTAGCATGTGGATAACAATGTGCAGCAGGGTATGCTGGTGGATAGTATCCTGAATGAGAATAAGCATTAGGGAGGTGAATACCCTCCAGGTGGTGGTGGATATTCTGAAGGATAGTGACCAGAATAACGAGGATAACCTCCTGGTGGTGGTGGATATGCAGGTGAAGGGTAGGCTGTTGGGGGATACTCTCCCTGAGGAGGGTAGCTTGGTGCTGTGAGGGTACGGAGGTTAAGTTGGATATCCTAGATGTGGAAAAATATTGGTTCAACCTATAATAAAAAAAATCTCAATTTATTGTTCATGCTGATTAATGAAAAACAGTCTTACATTTACGTACAATCACAAATCAGTTATAATTTCAAGAAACAAGTTCAGAAATAAGATACTAAAAAGGAGTTTACATCAATCTTTCCAAGGATGGAATGAAGTTATTCCTTAATCTTCACCTAGATCCATAATTCAATCATGGACAAAAATTATTGTCACATCAACACTGATTTATAGTGTCCTTGCAGAACCAAAAATGATTCAGATAAGTTCATAATTATCTTAAACAGGAGCAAGGAGTGGATTATAGAACCAAATCAATAACATAACTTCATTCTATTCTGAAGCAAGTATAAATATTGGACATGGTTGAACATGTAAAAGAACTTGGACCCAGCCGACAAAAAAGAGTGCAAGCATCTTGTTAAGATTTGAAGTGTCATAGGGTGCAGTGTGTCTCATATGAGTGTTCCATTCCATTTATGTCTTACATGGACAAGGTTCTCCTTTTGCTTCATAGTAGGAGAGCAAATCAACAAAGTAGTTAATCTTGAGAACTCATCATTCAAATCTGTTTCTAGATCATTTTTTCACCTTCAAGTTCTGCGTGAATCTCTCCGTCCTTATTCCCATGGGGTTGTTTAATGGGCTCTACTTGGAAAGTGGAGATTTGCAAAGAGAAAACAGGAATATGGAGAGAAATATTATTATCCAAGTATAGAAATTGAAGGGAAATAAATATATCACATGTATATCAAAGGTTAAGGCATGAATTAAAATGGTGATAGATCTCAAGAAAGTATATGGGGTTGGTTATGGTCAAAATTGGTTTGAGAGCAATATTAACTGGAGAATAGAAAAAGGTAATAAGATTAGCTTTTGGACATATATTGGAATATAATAGGATAATAGTAGTTGAAAAGTACCCAAGATATATATGAATTCAAAGGTAAGCGAAACATGTGTACCTGAGATTGAAAACTTGGAATAATAATAATTGTGAACGTTATATGAAATGGAGCAAAGACTGTTTTGAATGGGAAAGACGTTAGAGACATTTTTTATGGATTTAACAAAAATTAAGTCACATATAAATGGACAGGATATGTGGCACTGGAAGGGGGAAAAATCAGAAATATACTCTGTAAAGTCAACATATGATATATTTCACAGTAGTAGTGGGAGTGATGAATTTTTCAGTGTAATTTGGAAAACAAGTGTTGTTCCAAATGCAAGAATCCATGTATGGTTGGATTGAACAAAATTTTGAGCAAGCTGAATCTAAAAAAAGGAGTGTGGTTTGGTATTGGACATAAATCTATGCACATTTTGTCACGGCAACATGCTAAGACTTTTTTTTTAGTGCAGGTTGTGCTTTGGTGGATAGGAATTACAACTATTACACATAACTCTGTCTTTAGAAACTTTTATCACTTTAATTGCTCAGGTTTGAACACAAAAAAATCTAATATGGAAAACAATGTGAGTGATTGTGATGAAAGAAATTTGGGACCACAAAAATAAAAGTTAGATTTTGGAATTAATATGGAAAACAATGTGAGTGATTGTGATGAAAGAAATTTGGGACCACAAAAATAAAAGTTAGATTTTGGAATGTAGTCTGTGATGAAATTTTGGGTCTACCACAAATGAAAGAGTTGACATAGATTATAAATCTAAATAAGAAAACTACTTTTTGGCTGTAGTATGTTTCATGGGTTGAACAATTCGCCTATTAAAGTAATCCATGAGCTAGGTTTAAAATGTCGTAAGACAGTTTGGTCCATATCTAGTGTGAACGTTAGAGCATTGAGATGACCTTTTCCTAATATGAGAGGACCGGGAAGGACATATTTGGTGTGCTAGTTATCGTGCCACGGTAAATGCTAGGTAGCCTAGTGTGGAGCAGATAACTACCGAAAGAATCTAAGTAGAAAACCCACCCCAAGATAAGTGCTCTCCTATTTCGACTTCCTTAGAGCCCTACCGAGACAACGATGGGTTCTTTGCCCCACGTGGATGGAGCAAAAGAAGTTTTGAGAATTCAAGAGAAGGTCACGGTGAGACAAACCGTTTCTAATTAATAATAGGTGTCAAATGAAAGTGCAGTGATGCAACTAAGACACCCTAATAGACCATTAGACTTGAATAGGGAGAGGAATGATGGATGGTGTGGGGAGGGATGATGAGACACATGTTTATATTGTTAAATTAGCGTATAAGAAATTACAAAATGAAATTAATGGTGAAGAGTGTAAAAATTATGATATTTTTTGAAAAATTACGGAGAATTTTACATAATATAGTTGTCACGAAGGATAATTTGTACCAAAGGGCGATTGAGATAACATGTAACTTATATTTTCTGTGTGGAGAAAAAGAGTATACTTTTTAGTTATCGGGTAATCGAGTGTGTATAGGACATGTGACAGATAGATTGAGGTCAAAACAACACATTATAACCTAGCCAATCATAAACATAATCAGTTTAGACTCTTGATGCTGAATAGGAAAGGAAATAAAATTTGGTGTTGTATGTGAGTTACTATTGTATAAAAAATATGGAGCCAAAGGAATAGAATTATCTCTAAAAATGAAAAGAAAAGTGATGAGGAAATATTCTCAGGTCCCCAATTTAAAGGTTGGGCCTAGATAAGAGGTAAAAAGCCAAAATCAACCTTTCATACTCGAATTGATGCCTTAATCTAATAACTTGTCTAAAATCCATAAAGGGATACTTATACTTATCATATATAGTTGGAAATAAGTACAGTGGATGATAAACTATGGTTAAGAGATAAACACAATTTGAGGGGAGCATGGGTGTCTTTATAAATCATGGGCTAGTGATTGTGGTTGTTGTCTGAATAAATTCCTTGGGACAATCAGGGGTTATATATTTTATAGTTGATTTTGCAATAACACTAAATGTCTGAACATATAAGGGTTGGTGCTGTTGGTAGCTTGTAACTGTGATGCAGAACAAGATGACAACTAATTGATGGAACTTGCTGGGACCAATTGTAGTACAAAATCTTTTGTGTTACAGAAAAAAATGCAAGTAGCATAATCATATGGGCGAAGCAACTCAATTATTACTCAAGCAAAAAAGAAATGTGCATGTTAGGCCCTGTACTAGTGTAGTATGGATAAAATATATCTATATTGCAATACATGTACACATAAGGCCTATAAGGCAATGTTCAGAAGCTTGTTTTCAAAGACATCCTATAATACCACTGAGAATATGTTTTGCATTGTAGTTTTTGTTGAATATTCTTTTTGAAACCAAGAACTGAGATTGAGAGGCTGTAGGAGGGTGCCAAGGGTTAATTGTGTATATGGAGAAAGACATGTTGTATATTTCTTTTGTTCTGTATGTTTTTTGTATGTACAAATGCATAAAAAGCCACTCTACATTGGTTTTTAAGTTAACCAACATAAAAAGTTTCATTTTTTTTTTATTAAACTACTCGCTTTGGCATCAATGTAATGCAATAAATAATTTTCAAAACACTTCTAATAACTAAGTGAGTAATGAAACTTCTAAAACGATTTACAAAACAGTAACAATTTTTTTTTGTTAAAATTATTACAAGACCAATTTTTAAAAATATTTGTTTAGATTATTATTAACCTATATCATAAATGGAAAAACTAGAATGATGAGATACTTATCTGTATATAGGAATATGGATGACGACAACAAGGGATTTATACACTTACACGAGTGATAACCACAAAACAGGATGTGACAATGGTGTTGGACTGCGTCACCACTTTCTACATGTCAAAGACAGTGAAACAATGCACACAAAGGAGAAAGGTAAGGGAAAAGTGGATGGATACTTAGTTTATAAAAGAATACTCATATACTTACAGATATCACAGATGCAGTTGGTTTCTAACACCACTAAGGAACTCAACCAATAACAAAGTTGAAACCGATACATCAATTACAAATGAACCATAACATAAACTTTGCATAACATATAACTAGAAAAAAAAAATACTAAACCAGTTCTTTTTTCAACAAGTGACTAATAAAAGCTGATATCTAGGATGATAGGATCTTAACACATCTATCTACAACTTATTTTTCATTAGGTAAAAAGTTAATCCAGAATACAATATCTCATTGCAGATTTAAGTAATATGAAATTGATAAGAAGGTACTCATGTGAAAAGGTTCATCTGAAAGGAAAGTTTTACATTATGATTCACTAACTATATGAAATTTAAAAGGAGTGTAGGTTGGGATTACATGAGATGCAACAAGAAATGAAAAATCACTTATTTTGTGATAGAATATAATGGCAGAAAGGCTAATTCTTAATGATAGGCCTATGAGTTTCCATATAATCAACAAACTCATCTGCATATTTTTTGTGCAGTTCTTTGTTCCCAAATAGCTTACTCATCTCCTCTGCTTGACTTCTATAGGTTTTTCCTTCCTCTTCCAACATCACTGATCTCAATGCATTGGCCAGAGAGTCCCTGGTGAACTTCCCTTCATCCTCACTTCTCTGTACTTTGAACCCTACCTTTTTCTCCTCCATAAGCCTAGCAACTATAAATTGTTCATTTTGGAAGGGCAACAGAACAAGTGGACACCCAATTTGAAGACTCTCTATCACTGAACTCCAACCACAGTGAGTGAGGAACCCCCCAATAGACTTGTGTGATAAAATCCTCATCTGTGGGGCCCATGTTCTCCACACCATACCCTTTCCTGAGTTATTCCCAACCATATCCCGCAACTCAACGCTAGAGGTGTTTTGCTTCTTCAGAACCCAAAAAAAGGGGAAACCAGACATTTCTATTCCCATAGTAATTTCAGTGAAGTCTTCATCACTTAGTGTCACTTCAGATCCAAATGCTATATAAATCACTGACCCCTTTTCCTGTTTGTCTAACCAATTACGGATGGTGTTCCAGTTTTCATCATTGCTGTCTTCACTGAACTGTAATGAAGGTGTCAACAACCCAACTGGAATCATTGATCTTTTATATATACTTTCACACAATTTGAGAGGCTCACCTTCAATCTCCATGCAGGTTCTTATAGCAATAACTTGAGCACCGTTAGAAATTCTAAGGAGTCGAAAGACGTCTGAAACCCCCGATTCATTTGCCTCATAATGATCTTCAGGAAACCATGTGTTCAGCTCAGACTCACTTGCTTTTCTAGTATAATCATCCAAAAACAAATACAAACCAGATGCACTAAAAATAGAGAAAAAGATGCATGAGATTCCTAGCTTAGAAGATATTGGCGGCAACCAATAGGGTGCAAAGTCGTATATTATCCAATGAGGTTTGCATCTCTCCAGAAACTTGGTCAAAGGTTGTTCAAGACCATCAAAAGCCAGCTTGAGGTATGGAATGATGTGCTTAGGAATGTCCACTGTGGCCTCTGCATTTTCTGGGAGTTTGTCAACACGGGGCAGTGGCAGTTCTATCAGATCCACCAAAGGTTGCAAGTTTTCAGGCACTTTGGGTAGACGATGGATATTTCTAGGTGTGGAAATGAAAGAAATTTTGTGACCCTTTTGAGCTATGAGTTTTGCAAGCTCAAAAAATGGGCCTATGTGACCAAATGCTAGCCATGGAAACAAAGCTATGTGAAGCTTCTCACGCTGCTCCGCCATGGATATACTTGTCTTTAAGTTAGTATCTGTGGCTTCTTCATCTTCGGTAATGGTTATTTATTTATGAACCTGATATCTTGACACTCCATACAATAAAAAAACATAACATTATTTTAATGAGTTGTTGAACCGTCCTATTTGCCTTCATGGTCTGAATTTTTTTATTATCAGGATTCCTTTATTTATTCTCGTACATTTGTTAATTGGGATTGTTTTTACAATTGTTTTTGTCTCTTAATGAGACATTTTTCAATCAAGACAAGATGCGGTTTTAAAATGAGGTGACCCTTTTGAGGTTTGATTCATGATAACGTTGTCTGTATTCATTATGTAGACGTTTTACTCAAGAGGGTCCATTTTGAATCCCTGCTATTCATGATATGTACAACCTTTTTATCATTTTCAACACAGAACTTCACCTCAAGTGGGGACCATTTTCATGATCATTATGGAACACTCGCACCTAATTACATATACAATTTAGCGTTATTAAAAAATTATTATAAAGTGAGATTTGCTCCCACTTATATATAAATATAATATAATGAAATGTCTCTAGTCAATATAAATCTTAACAATAAATAAAATTATCAAAATAAAAATTATCTTAATATAATTTTAATATAATCAGATTTTCACTAATATTAGTTTCAAGAACATACTCTTTTTAATAATTTTTTTTAATCACCGCTATTGTTTTTAACAACGATTCAAATATTAATCATCGTTAAAGTTATTACATTGTTATAAATTATTTTTTTCTCTCTCTTAAATATGTTAATCATTTTTCGTTCGTTGTTATCTTGTACTCCGTTAATAACCACAACTAATTTCATATTTATTGGGCTGCTATGAAGTTTTTTTGTAAGAGATTTATTCAAGTTTTTTTAGAGCTTGTTTAAAATTTTTATGAACTCGAAAGCTTGTTATGTGTAATGTTAAATCTGTTAGATTAAGTTAATTTTTGTTAGTATTTAAAAAAGAATTATAATATTCCTGAAATATATTTTTTAATTTAATTATTCTTTACTGATAAAACAAATTATATATCACAGTTTTACTAGTTTATTATTTAGAGGTTAGATAAATTTTAAAAAACCTTTAAAATTAATCTCCATAAAAATATTCTTTTTTATTTTATTTTAATACTTAATTAATATATAAATTTAATCTTGATTATTAAACCGTATTAATAACTAATAATTTTGATGAGATATTGGCATGTATGCTATGTTATGACACGTTCAAAAGTCATATCTAATAACCAAATTCATATATTTGATAAATGTTACATGAAAAACATTGAAAAAATTAAAAGTTCCAATTTCAATAGAGATGAATTTTGAAGATATCAAGACTTATTTAACTTAGATGAGTACCTGGGTTGTGGTATCTTATTTCTTTCTTCTTAAATAATTATTTCCTATTTTACGTGGTAATTTGAATGAGCCCATCTTATTCCTGAGATAAATAATAGAACTTAAAGAACAGTTTTAAAAAGCAAAACCATTTTCATAGTTTGTCGGTTTCTAAGCTTTAGATAGGTTAGAGACTAAAAATTGGGACCCTGTTCAGGTGGCCACGTTTCTTAAAGACTAAAAATTGGAACCATGTTTGGGTGGGCACAGAGAAACGATGCAAGAGCTTTTCAAACTTTAAGTTTGTGTATGTATGAGGATTTGATGAAGTAGATGATTGTTGGATATGAAGCCATGACCAATTGCATTAGGTTGACTAGACACCATTTTATAATGAGTGGACTTAATCATTGTGTCCTCTTTATAATTTCTATTTAAAGAAATTATTGTACTTGTAATTAGTGTGCAACAGGAATGAAATAAAATATAATAGTTGTCAGTGTGGATGTAGGTTGTAGTTGGCGATTGAACCACATTAAATTCTGTGTTGTTTATTTTCTTGCATTGATTCGTGATTATGTGTGTTGTTTCCGCGTGCGTTTTTTTCCATCAAGTGGTATCAGAGCCAGGTTCGTTTACACACTAGATATCCGATCAGCAAAATTTAATCGACGAGACGTGAAAATTACGACAGCAACGACATCCCAAAGCTAGGGTTTCGCAGGGGCGACAGCAGCGTCCCAAAGCTAAGGTTTCATGAGGGCGGCGACGGATCGCATTTCACGACGAACAGGTGCAGGTGCTTGTGGTGAGCGAGACAGCACAGAGGTGCAGTGCGATGGCAATGACAGAAGATGCAGGGATGCGCGTGTGTTCTGCAGGTGCGCTGGTTTGAGATGGCACGGAGTGCAGTGTGACGGCGATGACCAGTGATGCAGTGGACGCAGGTGGTTGCGCGCGAGTTCTGCAGGTTGGTCGCTGGTTCTGGGTGCTGTTACTGGTGCTGCTGGTGTGACAGTGACGGTGCGGTGCTAGGCGCGAGATGTGACTGTCTTTCGCTATGACACGAAGTTATGACAGTTTAGTTACTGAGCACATAAATAAAATGAATTTGGTATTAGCCAGACTTACGTTAGTGGGCATTAAGTTCGATGATGAAGTTCAAGCTTTACTACTGCTATTGTCTTTGCCTGACAGTTGGTCCGGAACGGTTACATTAGTTACCAATTCAGCAGGATCCGATGGATTCACTTTTGAGAAGATTCGTGATCTCATTCTTGGCGAGGATGTCTGAAGAAGGAGTTCTGGGGAATTATCTAGTGAATCACTATATGTCATCAGAGGTAAGAAAAATATTAAAGATAGTGGGAGCAAGAACAAAGGAAAGAGTTAGTCAAAAACTCGGGATTGCTCAAGTGTAACATGTTGGAACTGCAAGGAGGTGGGGCACTTCAAGAATCAATACCTTAATGATAAACAAGTCAACATTGCAGAAAACTTCGCGGACTAGGACTTTTTAGTCTGTTGGCGGATAGTAGTGTGGATTCTTGGTTCATGGATTCTAGTGCTTCATTTCATGCTACCCACAACAGTGAAGCATTGCAGAATCTAGTTATTGGGGATTTTGGAAAGGTAAGACTAGTAGACAATCGAACTATTGATGTTACGGGCATGGGTGGCATAGTGTTGAAGACGCCAGTCGGTTTCTGGACTTTGAAGGATGTCAGAGTTGTTCCAAGCTTCACGAAAAGTTTGATTTCTATTAGGTAGTTGGATGAACAGGGACATGATGTGAAGTTTGGAAATCAGCAGTGGAAGGTTTTCATGGGAAATCTTGTCATGGCCCACAGAAGAAAGAAAGGTTTGTTGTATATGGTTGAATTACCTTCTGAGGGAGTGACCGTCCCAATTCAGAAGATAAACAAATTCTGGTTCACATAATCTCATGGGCAGAAGAGGGTTGTCTTTACAAGAGAGAAACCCAGAGCCATAGGTGATAGCATTCCTATGGGCTCTTCTTTGGATTTTGGAGTTCCTTGGTGATGATGGATGCGGAAGCTTATGGAGGAGGTGAGCAAGGCCTTCCTAGGAAGCATGGGTGCCTTGAAGGTGCATGAAGAGTGAGGAAATGGGGAGGTTTGGCCAACCCCTTTGGTAGTGATGAATTGAAGACTAAAACCTAAGTGTTAGGCAAGGAGTAGTGTATGGCACAATTTGGGCAGCATAACAATACTCTATTTAATCTTCAAAATACATGAGGTAGGCCTCCTTATTTATAGATTTAGGAGCCTTGGTGAGCAAGCTTAAAGGGTAGGGATGGAAATACAAAAAGTGGGAGCTGCCTAGGGTATTGACTTTAGTCAAACCACACCATCATCCTAATATTCTAGAAGATAGGTCAAAAATGCAACATTTGATAGTACACCCCTCCTTCTTTTGCTAAAGGCACCTATTTGCTAGCACACCCCTCCTTCTATTGCTAAGGGCACCTTTTTGATAGCACACCCCTAAGTGAGCAAGTTTTGCTTTCTACACTACACTAATCTACTAAGCTACCCCTAATGGGCCTCCAAGTAGCATGTACAAGGTCTTCTCCCTCCCATCTGTGGCTTGACTCATTTGGGCGTGAATGTGCTTGGCCATGGACCTTGTGTTGGGCCTGAACTTGGGTTGGAGCTTGGGCCTCTTCCATCATCCCCTCCTTCTTGAGAGGATCTGTCCTCAGATCTACAGGGTTGATCTCAAACAACAGCCTTATTCTTGCTTTGAAAACTATGCTTGTCCTCCAGGATCAAATATTAACCTACAATAAACATCAAAGAAAAGTGAGATAAGAAAATTAAGACTAGTGTATTCAAATAGTAAGGAAATAAGCCCCTTTGCTATTTTTATAAAAGTTTTGTTGGAAAGAAATAGGGCCCTTTACAAAAATATTTTTGCTTCCTTTGTGTTGTTCATTGCCCAAGATAAGCAACAACATCACAAAGTGTTGTTTTTGTGATTTTTGAAAATAAGAGTAAGCATCATGATTCAAAGGAAAAGGAGAGTTAAAATTATTGCAATCCCCCTTTAAGGATTCTTTTCCCACTATGCTTGTAGGAGGTGTTGTAAGATACTCTTCATTCTTTCTAGATTCCTCTTCTTCTTTTTCAAACAACCCCTCACTTGGCTTTTCTGTGGAGGAAAGGTTTATATCTATATCTGGTTCAGCTCCAGACACAGATTTATCTTCAAGCATATTCTCACAAGAGTTTTCTGTGGAAGAAGAATTTAAGTCAATGCCTGGTTCAACTCCAAACAAAGGATTTTCCTTTAATTCTTTTTTCTTTTTCTCATTTTCTCTTTTTATTTTCATTTGTACTTGGTCCTTTACCACTTGTGAAGGTGTTAAAGGATAGAGTACAAACTTTTTCTCCCTATGGGTAAAAGTTATCTCGTTGGTAAGACCATTATGCATAGTTTTCTTGTCAAATTGCCATGGTCTTCCCAATAAGATGTGGCAGGCTTCCATGGGTACTACATCACATAAAATCTCATCTTTATAGTTTCCCACAGAAAGACTGATTTTTACCCGCTTATCTACAGTTAATTCCCCATCTTCATTTATCCACTGAAGTTTGTAAGGTTTTGGATGAGGTATTAATTGTAGATTAAGCTTTTCAACCATCCTAGTGCTACAACAATTGCAGCAAGAGCCACTATCCACAATGAGAGAACAAATGTTTTCTGAAACTTTACATCTTGTATGAAAGATGTTCTCTCTCTGTGTTTCATGGTTCACACTAGGTTGATTGTTGAGGGTTCTTCTGATCATCATTAATTCTCCCTCACAAGGATATGCCCCCTCACTACTTTCCTTCTCTTCTTCCCCACTAGACTTTTCATCTTGGCTGCTATACTCATCCCTCCCTCTTAAGATCATGGTTCTCCTATTTGGGCACTGGGATGCTATATGGCCTCTACCAAGACACTTGAAGCACTGGGTGTCTCTACTACGGGGTTGTGAGGTAGACACATCTTTTCCTACACTCTTGGGAGGTTCTTTGGATTTATCCTTTGAAAAACTATCCTCCCTTTCTCTTTTATACTCTCTCTTGGGATAAGAGTTAGAGTAGATTCCCACCCTTTGACTTGAAGTTTTGCACAAATTTTGTTGTTCAACTTTAATGCAAAGTTGAACCAAATCATTCAAGTCTTGGTAGGGAAGAAGCTCTACTTTATCTCTTATCTTAAGGTTGAGTCCACTTAAAAACCGAGATATGGTGGTGACCTCTTCCTCTCTAATAGAGGCTCTCATCATGTATAGCTCCATTTTTTGCCTATACTCTTCCACACTCATGTTCTTTTGTTGGAGCCTTTGGAGCTTGTCCATTAGCTCCCTATGGTAGTAGGAAGGTATGTGGCGACGTCTTAGGGCTCCCCTAAGGTCATTCCAATACTCTATGGGAGGGTCTCTATGAAGACGTCTATCTCTCTCTAGAGAGGTCCACCAATACATGGCATTTCCTTGAAAACTAAGGGTGGCTAAGGGTACCTTTCTCTCTTCACTCACCCTATGACAAGCAAAGAGTTGTTCCACTTTCATCTCCCAATCTAGGTAGGTTTCTACACTCTCCTTACCATGGAAATGAGGTAGGTCTACTCTAACCTCCCTTGGGGCTTCTTCCTCTCTTCTCCTATTTCTCCTAGGGGGTGGTTGGTAGTAATCATTGATTCTAAGGCTTCCCTCCCCTAGAGACTCTTGGATTTGTGATTGAGATGCATGGGTATATGTTTTTTTTGAATTTTGAGATTTTTCTTCCTTTGCTCTAGTTAATTCATTGATTTTAGACTCATTTTCCAATTTTCTATATGAAATGTGTTGTACGTCCTTGGAGAGTTGTTTCAAAAGAGATTTTATGGACCTTACATCACTTTCAATGGACTTGGAAGAGTGAGTAGACATGACTAGAACTTTGTGTATAGAAATGTTTTACTTTTAAGAAAGAAGAGGAAAGTTAATGAAGGTAGCTTTCCAGGTAAGAGAGGTGAGTCACAATGGACTACTTAAATACCAAGTCTTGCCTTAGCCAAAAACTATCCCTCCAAAACCTTTACACAAGTCCTTAGAACACAATGAGGATGAAGAAATCAAATTTTTAATGCAAGAAAACAATGCAAGCTATCTAGCAAATGAAGCAAATTATCAAAGCCTTAAACAATATTAAACAAGAAATTAACAAAGTGATTAAAGCAAGTTGGTTCAATTAAAGCAATTAACAAAAACAAATTAAGCTAGACGACCCTAGGTGAGGCTTCTTGGACACTTGGAGCCCTTGAAGACACACTCACCGACTAATTGCGTGATTAACAAGTAATTAACACAAGCAAGATTGCAAAGAAATTAAATGACACTCCCTTTGTTGCTTTTACTATTTGCACCCCTTTTGTTGTTCTTCTAGTTGCACCCCTTTTGTTGCTTTTCTACTTGTTGGGCCTTCCAAAGTGTGTGGTGTATTTGTAGTATGGTGTTTGTTGCTGCCCTTTGCCTTTGTTCCTCTTGGAATTAGGTCAATAAAATCTTCAATCCAGCACCTATTAAGCAAGCTAGACTCCCCTCAAGTCAAATTCTCACTCAACAAGTACCAATTGATATTTAATCCACCAACAAGCTTAGAGGCCAAAGAAAGAAAGCAAGAAACAAATTAATTTGAAAAACAGTACCACACAAATGGAATTTAAATGTGACACAACTAGAAAGAGTTCAAATGAAATTAGACAAGCAAATAAAAGGTACTCAAATAATGGATGGCACACAAAAAGGAACCTAGGAATAGCACTAGATTTGATTTAAAAACCAAAAAACAGCACCACAGAAAAGCACATATTGTTGTGGTCCAGAAAGCGTATCTTTAAAAGATTTATGCTGAGCTGACCCTTTTGTATTTGCTTCTGAAAATTGAAACACAATCAGAACAAGATCTTAACAAACTTTTGGCGTTGGTTTCACTCCAAACGCATGTACCAATTAATTTTGGTAAATTTTATAAAATCAGTGCTCAGAGCTGCCAGCTGGAACGTCAAGATTGCACACTTTTTTTGTAATATTTATCTTTTTTTTTCTATTTCTTCTTTTCAGATGGTTCTTTTTTTGTCCTTTTGCTAACACCTCAAATTTGTGAAATCCAGAGGCTCAGAAATTTTTGATGATGTATGTGATTTTCATAAATCAAAACAGTCAGCACAGAAAAGTGAAAAACAGGGGGTTCTGAAAACTGGAATGAAAAACAGAATGATATACCTCAAAAACACAATGGAGTTAATATGATGGAATTTGTGTGGATCTAACACACAAATAAGAACTCAAACAAAAATTAAAAATGCACCAAAGGATCAACACAAAACAGATTTCAGATCAAACATTTAGACCAAAAACAAGAAACAAATAAATCAAAAAGAGTACTACTAGGATTTGATGACAAATATGGAAACACATGACTTAGACAAAACTTATGGATTCATAAAATGAAAAGACACAAGAACATCATATGACCCAAATGAAATTTCAAGCAAGACTCAAATACCTAAAAATAAAAACAGCAACACAAATATATCAAGAATCCTACACAAAATTGAAAATAGATGTTCAAGCACAAGTTTGAACAAACCCACCAAATGAAATGAATAAACAAGCATTCAAATCATATTAAAACACAAAAAACAGCAAGACAACTTGGAATAAAGATAAACAACTTGGAGAAAAGAAGAACTCAAAAAAAATAAAATGAAGAGACACTCATCTTTGAAGAACCATAGCTCATGATACCAAATGATAGCATTCCTATGAGCTCTTCTTTGGATTTTGGAGTTCCTTGGTGATGATGGATGCGGAAGCTTATGGAGGAGGTGAGCAAGGCCTTCCTAGGAAGCATGGGTGCCTTGAAGGTGCATGAAGAGTGAGGAAATGGGGAGGTTTGGCCAGCCCCTTTGGTAGTGATGAATTGAAGACTAAAACCTAAGTGTTAGGCAAGGAGTAGTGTATGGCACAATTTGGGCAGCATAACAATATTCTATTTAATCTTCAAAATACATGAGGTAGGCCTCCTTATTTATAGATTTAGGAGCCTTGGTGAGCAAGCTTAAAGGGTAGGGATGGAAATACAAAAAGTGGGAGCTGCCTAGGGTATTGACTTTAGTCAAACCACACCATCATCCTAATATTCTAGAAGATAGGTCAAAAATGCAACATTTGATAGTACACCCCTCCTTCTTTTGCTAAAGGCACCTATTTGCTAGCACACCCCTCCTTCTATTGCTAAGGGCACCTTTTTGATAGCACACCCCTAAGTGAGCAAGTTTTGCTTTCTACACTACACTAATCTACTAAGCTACCCCTAATGGGCCTCCAAGTAGCATGTACAAGGTCTTCTCCCTCCCATCTGTGGCTTGACTCATTTGGGCGTGAATGTGCTTGGCCATGGACCTTGTGTTGGGCCTGAACTTGGGTTGGAGCTTGGGCCTCTTCCATCAATAGGTCAGATTCAGGATGAACGAGCATGGAAAGGTTCAGGTAGACTAGTTAAAGGTACTTGTGGCAGTGGGAGCAAGAGTCGTGTTTCAGCTGAGGTCCCTAGACGATAGTGGGTTAGGAGAACTAGTATTCCAGTTGTTGAAACATCTTCAGAAAATTTCTTGTTGAGTATGGAGAGTGTTTGTTCTTAGGCTATTCCAGGATCCGACAGTTCGTGTAAGTGGGAGCCGATAGGAACAGAGAACGGGTCAGTGACAGTTTCAGTCATGACTAATGTGTTGAAATTCAAGGGAGTTTCAATGAAGTCTTCAAAATGATTAAGAAGGCTAGTGACAACTAGTGGCGGAACATTGAGTTCCGTTGATAAATTACAGAAGTACATGTACACAATTAAAGCGCAAGTGAACATTGTTTTGTGGCTTCAAGTGGGAGATTGTTGGGTATGAAGCCAGGACCAATTGGGTTGGGCTTACTAGACACCATGTTTAATGAGTGGGCTTAATCATTGTGTCCCCTTTACAATTTCTATTTAAAGAGATCATTGTACTTGTAGTTGGTGTGCAACAAGAATGAAATAAAATCTAATAATTACCCGTGTGGATGTAGGTTGCAGTTGACGACTGAATCACGTTAAATCCTGTGTTGTTTATTTTCTTGCATTGATTCGTGATTATGTGTGTTGTTTCCGCGTGTGTTTTTCCCATCAGCTAGGTGATTTGAGAAGAAAGCGTGAAGAGAATGAGATGTTTGGATTAGGGTATGTTAGAGTGGATATGTGAAGAACATTTATATTGAAATTTGTGATTGACGTGATGATCGTGAGAGAAGTTTTAATTTTTTTAAAATGTGTAAAATGTAAGTTTATAAATTTATCTTTGTTTTTACAAATATTTGAATAATGAGGTATTTTTGTATAGATTTTAGCTAACTAAAATTTTGTATACTATCTCCAGTGCCGTTTGAATATTTATTTTTGAAAAAAATACAAGTTATTTATCATTGTCGGAATATAGAAACTTGTCATAAAAATAAATTTTTACATAAAAAATTAAATTTTAATATTGGAGATTGTAAAAAATGTTTGAAAAATAATTTGAAATAATGAATATATAATTAATTAGTTTTTAATTAATAAAAATATAATATTACAGTTAATTAAAAAAAACTTCTTATTTATATACTAAATCTGTTTAAATTAAAATATTATTAATCAAACATTTTAGTTAAAATTACAATAACACATTCAAAATACAATAATTGTTTCTAATGACGTTCAATCTAATTAATTCTATCTTCTTATTCGTCCATCCTTTAATCGGTCTTGTCAAAATTTGTGTCAAACATCTTCAATTTTGTGTTGACCTCCAACCTCATGGTTATTATAATTTCTTGGATGTTTTGAATGGTGCCCCAAACTTAGGTTAACATTGGCGCATCATGGAAAATTAAAGGTTGAGGTTGACTGCCTTCAACATGGTTTTCTGTAATGGTAGGTCTTCTTCATCTTCTTCATCTTACTCGTACGACCTACCATGTTGTTAGACACCATTTAGCTGGAAGATATTCAACTTCTTCATGATTTTCTTAGCGAAATAGTGATTCCACCCTAGCATGATTGATGAATCGTTTGACAAGTCCAAACCATACACCATCATGATTTGTGTTATCAAAATGTTGTATGGAAGAGACATATTGTTGTTCCGACATTTGATCATATGTTGCATAATTAGGCCAATTAATCAATATATTACTTTTGATACACCATGACATGAAAATATCGTCATGCAACAATTGAGAGAAATTACTACCCCAAGGACACAACAAGTGCACAAATGTATAATGGAGTAGTATGTCATTCATAGTCAAAATATCGACATTTATGACATTTTAACTACTATTTAACTCTTTTTTCTTATCATGGTTAATAGCGTCACTTGACGATTATAACGTAGGTGCTCGGAGATGGTATGAAGGGTTAATTATAACCTTAATACTCCAAATTAGCCACATTTAATCAATTTAAATTTATAGATCTTACTATAATATTGTGTGAACTAATTTCAATATTCATATTACCTTCTGTTGTTAGCTTCATACTTAAATAAAAAAAACTCTTACGATATCCTCATAATAATAATTTCTCAAATCAATGAATTGTTTCACCACCCACTTGACTCGTAACTCTTACTTGCCAACAAGAAGTGTTAATTCTCTCACTTCTAAAGTCAAAAAGGAAAAAGCCTTTCTATTTTACTCCTGGATTCACTTTGATAGTATTCAAACTTACGTGATTAGAAGGTTATTTTACATCACATTCTAAACTTATGTGGTTTGAATTTTGTGGGTTGGGGATCAAAAGGGAGGAAGATTGCATAGGTTGCTTGGGACAAGGTCTGTAAATCTAGGGAAACGGGCGGGCTCGGTATTATTAATGTCAGGCTAGGGGTGGCAAAGCGGGGTGGGCCATGCGGGTCGGCCCGCGGCCCGGGGTAAAAAACGCGAGGTGGGCTGAACTTTCTGACCCACTGACCTGCATTAGCCCGTCTCGAATAACCTGCAGCCCATGCGGGCCAGCCGTGGGATGGGGCGGGCTGGCCCGTTAGCCCGCAAAAAAAAATAAAAAAATAATTGACTTGGCAGCAATGGTCCAATGGAGGAGTGACAACTTTGAGTGAAAGAAAATTAGGTTTTCACTCAAAACACAACGCAACTACGATGTTCCAGAAAACGCACACAACACACAACGCACTCTTCTTTGCAGCGCCGCCACTCGCTGCGGTTGCGACTCCGCGTGGCTTCGCCTACAACTGTTACGCACTATTGCCGCTTGCCCCGTTCTGCTGCTGCCTCCACTCCTCTTCCATGTTAAAAAAAAAGAAAGGGCCGGCCCGCAAGCCCGCGGGCCAACCCTCGCCATGAAAATTCACCCACATTTTGTATGCAGGGCGGGCCAACCCAGCCTGCATTTTATGGACCTAAGCAGGGCGGGCTGGCCCGCTTTGCCACCCCTATGTCAAGCGATTCAACCTGGCATTGCTAGGAAAATAGATATGGCGTCTGAATTCAGACAAGGGGGGTTGTAGAGGAAGGTCATCGAATCTAAATATGGTGAATGGAGAGGCCTAAGGTAACAATGAACTAATAATAACAAAGTTAAGTAACATAAATAGAAATGGGCCTCATGGAATTAGGCCCAAAGGAAAAGTAAGAAAAAGGTGGTACAAAAAGAAAGAATGCCCAATACAAAAAATAAGTAACATTAACACTTATCTCTTTCATCCATATTTATCTTCTTCGTTCACACCAATCTCTTTTATTTACACTTATATCCTTCATCCATACTCATATTTTCCATTCACATATATCTCCTTCATCCACACTTTTATTCTCATCTTCATTTCTTTCATCCACTATAATTTATTATTCTTTTTTTTTTGTATTTTATATTTTTGAAGATGACAACATTGGACGTAAAACCTTTTTTAAACTAATTTCATTAACGTCGTTAAAATCGATGCAAATTAAATTAATATAGAAAATAGATCAAATTAAATAAATTTTAAAATAAAAAGTCTACACTAAATTGTTTTAATTAAAAATCAATATAAATATTAATAGACGCTACATGAAGTCAATCTTCAAAAGTTCATGTTAAGTCAATGCTAATGAATTAGCATCTACGAAATTTTAGAATCCGCATACGTATGATTGAAATTTAACGTTATTGACTAATTACAATATTAACCTTATTTATTAATGTCATTTTTCTAACAGATGTTAAATATCTATTATTTTTTACTCTTTTCTAATCAATGTGAAAACTCCTTCTCCTTAAATCCTAAATGTTAAACTAATATATTATTATAAATTTATAAAATAAAAATATATAAAATAAATTAAATAACATGAGAGAGAATAAAATAAGTAAATAAGCCAAGTTCGGAGTTGCTAATGACCTTTATAAAATAACTCATACTTCTTGCAGTAGTTTTTATAAAAAATAAAAAATCTACTCTACTACACTTTGCTTATGCATGTATGAAGGTAACAAAATTCATGACAGTAAAGAACAATATGGAACTGTGTCTCTGTTCCATGAGCATTATTGCAAGAACAACAAGCTGGTTTTCCTGGAGGAGAAGAGACAATGTCAATATGATCCAACACAATGTCGAAACAACCTGATGAGGAGCAATTCAGGTTAATAGCATTCTCCTTTGCAGATGATCCACTGAATCCTCGGAATATCACATCACTCACATTCAATGCTCCACTCTTAAGTATATGCCAAACATCAAATGCAACCTTAATAAGCATCAATCAACTATATATATATATATATATATATATAAATACCAATATAAATTAAGGAATACCATTGGTTTTCTACTTTCATAATACTGGTCTATAATTATTGGGTTCTGAGCCTGTACTACTGTGATGTTCTCAAAAATGATGTTTCTTGCATAACCTGATCCACCCTGTAAAATATGATTATAGCAGAAAATTAAATAGCTAAATGCAAAGACCTTTCACACTTGTATGTTTCTTAATAAGAGGTTATGATTCAAAAAAACTCATGAGCATCATGTATATATATGAAAAGAAAAATCTAAGAAACAAGTGATGAATTACTTACTGGGACTGTCTTAATTCTTGCTCCATTTTCAGTGTTTGTGAAGGTGCAATTTTTTACATAAACTTCTTCCACTGTATCATAAGCTTTGTTTCTACCCAGGCTGCCAATGCTGATGAATTTGTTCATGTTAATTGATGAGGTTTGTTAAATTTGGGAGTAACAAATATTAATTAATGAAGGAAACATTTTGCAGTGTGATGCCATGTGCAAGTGTGTGATAATTCCATCAAATATTTATATAGATGAACCTTATTCCATGGCCTGGTCCACAAGCAATCCCAGTAGCATTGATGTGAGAGGAGCCACCACTGATGGCAATACAATCATCACCTTTTCAGAATCACAGTTGAACAAGTTGTAATCATTTTGAAACCATGCAACAATGAAATTTGATTCGTGCACAAAAATGGAAACATGGTTTACCACATTGCATGGTGGAATCTTGAATCAAGATATTTTTGGAAGCTAAAATGTCAATTCCATCAGTGTTGGGGCTGTCACCAGGAGAATGAATGCTGATATTAGAAAATGTTGCATTCTCACAACTATTCATCCTTATGTGAGCTTTTGGGCTGTTAGTGATGTTCAGATTACTAACAGTAAGATCATTACAGAATTTGAATCTAAGAATCTGCATCAACCACATGAAAAGTTTAGTCCAAAAATATGATTTACCATATATAGTTTTGAATGTGAATAAATAGAAGAACATTAATGAAGAATGGGAGAAGAAAGTTTAGATAGAATAGTGTAACCGTTGGTCTTTCACAATTTCTGCAATCCCACCAAGTAGAACCATAGCCATCGATTGATCCTCCTCCACTTCCATCAACTGAGAGACTACTTACGTTTGAGATTAGAATCAAATTGAACCTTTCATCTGTGAGATCTTGGTTTGGGTCTTGGATTGGGTCTTTCATTCCTAACACTTTTAACCATTCATTCTTCACAGGTGCAACTATGCTCCCTTGAAGCTGCAAGAACATATATTGTAGCAAGATAAATTTAAATATATGTTTCATATCAGAAACAAATTTGGGGTATTTTTTTCATGTTTTTATTTAAATAGATAAAATTTTAAAAAATTACAAAAATAAGGAAGTCGAGCTTTTGAATTTTATTTTTCTTTTAAATTTTTTTAACTGAAGTTTTGCTTGGAATGATTTTTTAAGTGAAGTTGTGTTAAGAAGCATGATTTCTGATTTTTTTATATATTTTTTTCAATACTTTTTGGTTTTTTATTTTTTTTCAATTTTATTATTTTATTTATAAAATGATAAGTTAATTAATTACTTAAACTGATTAAATATTTGTTTAAATTATAAATTATCTAAATTGTATTCAATTACAAATAATTAAATAGACATTTTCAAAATTAAATAAATTAATTACTTAAACCTACTAATATTTATTTAAATTATAATATAATAAGAAAATAAAATGTCATTGAATATATAATAATGGTATATAAATTAAACTTATGAAGTAAATTCTTGTTGAATACTTTATGTTATTTTTTTTAATTTCTATATTTAATTATTTATAATTAAATATCTTTTAGATATACTATTTTTAAATATATCTATATAATTAAATATATTTAAATTTATTATTTAAATATACCATTTTATATATTTAATAAAAAAATAAAATGTCATTGAATATATAATATTGATATAAACCCTAAACTTAGGAAAAAAATGCATGTTGAATATTTTTAATTTATTTATTTTTAAAATTGTAAATTTAATTATTTATAATTAAATATAATTTAGATAGTTTATTATTATAATTTAAATAAATATTTAGTAAGTTTAAGTAATTAATTAATTTATTTCTATAATTATATATTTAATTATTTGTAATTGAATATAATTTAGATAATTTATTATTATAATTTAAAACAATATTTAATTATTTTAATTAATTCATTATTGTAACAAATATTTAATAATAAAATTAAAAACCAAAAAATACTAAAAAAAAAATCAAAAAACGGAAAACGGAAAAAAAAAATCAGAAGTTGTGCTTAAGTTAAAAAATTAATAATTAATTTAGTTAAAATAATTTAAAATTGTGCTTAAAAGCACGATTTTAATTAAAAAATTAAAAATTATTTTTAAAAGTACAACTTACTTATTTTTATTTAAAAATTTACTCATTTATGTAAAAGCAAGAAAAATTATTCCAACTCTCTAAATTTCTCCATTAAAGAACAAAGAGTTCAAAGAGAAGCATTGTCTAGTTTTACCTAGGTGTTTTTTTTTATCATTTTTAAAAGATAATTAGAAGATTTGAAAACAAAAATATATCCAAAGACCCAGTAATTAGACTTTTCTTTTACTGGAGTTAAGTAGAAATCCATTTAAGAGATCTATTAATAATGACAATGAGTTTAATATTCTTATAACTTGTATAAGATCTTTATTCATGACAAAGTAAATTGAAATTAAAAATACCCATATTTATTAAAAATAATTTAAATTGCAATAAAAATATTATAAATATTTATTTATTTGATTTGTCTAATGTATTTTAGTTTAGTGCTCAAAATTTGTTTATCTTTTGTTTTTCATACTAGCAATAATAGATTATTGTCATTTTTTTACAGGTTTAATTGATAATCAAATATATTATTATTTTTATTTAAAAAAATTATATTAATTTTTATTAAAGAAATATAATATTTTTAGTTGTAAAGTGGAAATGAGAAAAGATAAACTAGTGTGAAAAGATTTTTTTTTTTTTTTTTCATTTTATACATTGTATAACTTTGCATGTCACCTTGTTAAAATAATTGTTTTCTTTAACCATGAATTGCAAGTGTTTTACCTGAATATTAACACTTGTGGCAATGCAAGGACCAATTAGGGTTATGCCTTTTAGCAAGAATACTCCATTTGGTGGTATAACTAGAGTTGGTGTTTGGTATGATCCACATGTGTCTTTCCATGCACTTAGAAAAGCCTACAAAAATTCAAAATCAAAAAAAAAAAATCTCAATATTTGTCAAATATCACAAACAAATTTTTCCTTAAATTAAAGTAACATTTCTCACTAAGTATAAAATCAATTAAATTTAGACATAGAAAGAAAAAAACACAGAAAAAAAGTACCCCAGAATCATCAGCTTTGCCATCACCATGAGCACCATAGTCTTTCACATTATAAGTTTTGTTTTGGGTTCTAACACTCCACCTCACACACAAACATGGTGAAACAAAACCAAGAATCAAAAGAAAAGTGATTAGTGTTTGCATGTTTGATTAGAGTGGACTAATGCATAATTAGGGAAAGGAGAGGTTTAATTAAATAGAACTTTGCTTCAGAAAAACTGTGGGAGAAAAAGGGGGAAAAAACTACAAACTATATTTTAAATGTTTTCAATGGTCAATAAAATTTTTAGTAAATATGTGTAACTTAACACGAATAATATTAATTGCAAAATATTAATTATATATTGTTTTTAATTTATATAAGCTTGCTTGTGATACTTACTTTATATGTTGTACTTGATAAATTAAATAAGTATTATTTTCTATTTAAGTGAAATATCTATTAATAAAGTGAGTTTATAGTTATGATTTTATAATTATTAAATTTTATTTAATAGTACATTTTTCTTATATATAAATTTATATGAAAATACACATTTAGTAGTTTATCTAACACTATTGCTTATTTTAAGTAATTACTATATAATAAATAAATATATGTAGTACTATTATTGATTTTATAATTATTAAATTTTATTTAATAATACATTTTTCTTTTATATAAATGTATATGGAAATACACTTTTAGTAGTTTATTTAATACTATTGCTTATTTTAAGTAATTACTGTATAATAAATATAATTAATAAATATATGTTTAGTACTATTATTGATTTTAACTATATATTACATTTTAAGAGATAAAAATAAATATTATATTTAATACATATAATAAACAACTATTGTTATTATCATTATAGTTAACTATAATACATTTAGTAAACATACTCAATATTAAAAAACTTGATCTTTATATGTAAAGTACAATAATAACATTAAACCTTACATATCTTTGGTTTCATTCATTAAAGAGTTGACACTTTCTTTTAATTGATATTATAATGTGAATTTTATTAGTGATTTATGTAACGCCCCTGAATTCCTTTTCATTTTGATATACTAGAATAAGCGTAAAACATTAATTTATAAAATTAACATATGTATATATAATGAAAATACATCATCCCATACATTGTATCTTCAAAGAGAAACATCCCTCTTATAGGGGCTTTAATACATCTCCATCAAGTGTTTCAAAATAAATCCTAAGTACAGCATAAAAAGAAAAACAGACGATCTCTTTCTGACGGCCACTCACTGAGGAGCTCTACTTCCTGCAACATCATCTGCTCCCGTGTAAATTATACACGATCATCACAGGTTTAAGAAAACAGCCACATAACAAAGACACAGGGTAAGCTAGATATTTTAAACCTAAAAAAAAACTTTAAGAGTGAAATTTTAAACCAATATAAAACAGATTTAAAACACCCACATAAAATCCCTCAAGAAATCACACATTTTACAATCTCCTCAAGTGTCTATCAAATTTCAATATTTCTCATTTCTCACGTCAGACTTCCACTGACTCATCACACATAGACACTTGACACTACTTCCGGAAGACTCGTGCATTGATTAGACTCAGAGATCTGCACCTGTCATACTACATTGCTGTAAAGTTCCCACAGCTATGCGCATAAACATAATCTCAATCTCAATCTCATCACTCTCCTAGTATGACAGGGTTAATCCATACAACAGGTCAAGTAGTTATCTTTCAAACCACTTACCCATACATATGAACCTCCATCGACTCTCAACGCCTGAATAACTTCATCTATATGATTCCATTATATCAGGAGAGTTAGGATATCTCATTATAGAAATCACCGATCAATGCACATTCTACACAATCTTACACGGTATTTTCTTTCCTGAAAGTACTATGCCTTGATCCCACATTCACAACATTCAACACATCATATAACACTTAAATGAACGATTCCAATCACAGCAACAATCATTCCAAGGTTCAGATTTTCGAATATCACATGCATTTCACATTTCAATCTCAAACAGTTTCAAACGACACTAAAATAGGGGAGTTCGAAATCAACATTAAAACCGGTGATCACGTCCAAAAACAGGGGATTATGCAATAACATTTGAAACCGGCGACCACGTCGCCCAACATCAAAATCTTCTAGCTTAAGGTTTTCTTGAAAATAAAGCTAGCTTCCCTTACCTGGACTAGCGTAAACTTCACTAAGAGCTCCAACCCAACGAGATTTAAGGATGCCTTAACCTGCACCATGGAGCCTTAGTCACAAAACTAGCTATACCACTCATTTCTACGTTAACAGAGACGATTCCTGAAGCCAAGAGAGCTGCATGCAACGCCTATGCAGAGGCAACCCTCTCAAGTGCAGGATCGACTAGAAGAACAGAGCGAAACGACTTACTCTGTTTTAGCGTCCGGTTTGGAGAACTTGCAGAGAACCTCCCAGGTGCTCTATGGTAGTCGCCGATAGCCAACTGGTGCGCTAGGACGTCTGAACGTATGGAGAAGGAGAGGGAAGAAATAGGGAGCTAAAGCCAACTCACTCAATTTCTCTCTACTCAAGCAGCGTTCCAACCTTGCCTATCCAGACTGAAGTTTGAACTTAAGCCACCCTTCCCAGGAATGCCGCTGCCACCACCCACTCTGCAGGGAAGCTTGCGTGTACATTTCCTCTAACAGTAATGTCACGTGGGTCTCTGCGTGCACCAACTCTGGGTCACTTTCCATACCAACTCTCTGGAGCCACTGTTCTGAAGCACTCTCCCTGACTACGTGTCGTGCATGCAAGACGCTCATGCTGGGAGCCTGGGTCCTACCTTATTTGTGTAAAACAAGATCCACCGATGCCTGGTCGCGCGATGACCATCCACCATCCGCCGATGCCTGGTCGCGCGATGACCATCCACCATCCACCGATGCCTCTCATACCGGCGATGACTGATGTGCCTCTCATCCCGGCGATGACTGATGTGCCTCTCATCCCGGCGATGACTGATGACACATCGCCACGCCTTGCTGAAGGTTCTTCATCCCACTATGTTACGTCCAAGGTATCACCTCCACATGGCTTGGTGACGTCGGTAGCTTCACATTTCCAAGAATAGATCAGCACTACTCCTCGTGCGCCCATGCATGCAACACTAAGGACGATTTCTTATGCTCAAGCATAGAGCTTCGCATGCACAGCGTATCTAAGGCTCAACCCACACCTTGATACGCGTGGTTTTTGGAACCCACTATGGTTGATCCAGCATCTTGACCACATACTAAGTGCACTTTCGGCGATCATGTACACCATAGGCGATTGGCGATCATGTGTACTCTAGGCGACAGGCGATTATGTACCAGAGAAGTCGGAGATTGCCTCCGTCTTCAACAACGGCAATCTCGTAGACTTCTAAGCTACACTTTCCTTCCTTTATATTTTAAATAAAAACATACTTAGAATTCACTTAAAATATATCACTTTCATTCCAATAAAATTTTCTAGGTCCTTACAATTTATGTGTTTAATGGAAGATTAATTAAACTAAAACTAGTACTTTAAAAAATATTTCTACATTCTTAATACAAATTTCATTTATTTATTATATTGATATGAAATTTAGAAAATAAATTAGTGCTTTTAAAGTTTTATAGAGATCAAGATTAAATAATTTTAACCAATATGAAAACTTCAAGATAAAATAAAAAGAATATTTTATAGGGATAAAATCAAAACATTTCTTAAATACTTCAAATATATTTAAACTTAATATGTTTACATTAAATTAAATTAAATTACATAGATAATATTATTTATATACTTATTATCTTTATTATATCTATATCTATATATATATATATATATATATATAAATATATAGCTTTATGATACGATGTTTGGAAGAATGATTATAGGTACTCATTAATTTGGAAAATATTAAACTATAGAGTTCCTAAGATGTGGACCTAACTTAACATGATTTTAGGTTGTCTCAAGCCAACTTTGTTTTGGTTCAACTCGACTTAATTTTGCGTTTGGTCTGATTTGCCTTGTCTTAACTTTGTCGCAACTTTGTCCAATTTGGGCCTAGCTCGACTTGAACCTGTCCTAACTGAATCTAACTATGAGTTCAACCTTACTTAGCCAAATCCAACTTTGCCTAGGCTTGGCTCGACAAACTTAACATGGTCCTGGTTCAACCTAACTTGACCCATACTCTATTTGACCTTCCTTGACTTAGGTTTAGCCTAACCTAACTTCATTAAGGCTTGACCCAACCCAATCTAGACTGAACTAAATCCAGCCTGGCCTAGCTTGATGTGGATCTGACCAGACTCAACTTGTATTCCCATCTTGACTCAATCAGTACAAAAATATCATGAATTAGTCACTAAATTGACTCATCCCACTTTAAGTCTTAAGTAAAAAAATTATAGAATGTTAAAGCAACCCAAATCACTCTAAAAAGATAAAAAATGGTTATTAAAGTAAGCGTCCGCTTATGCAAAGAAAAAAAAAAGAGACTAAAATCATATTTTTTAAGTAATTAAAACATAGTTTCAGCCTAGCCAATTTAAATAATTAGGTTAATTAAAATACGAAAAAAGTGATTTGTGGAGAAAATTGAGTCCAAAAATTAATAATTTAAAATGTTACATCGGGCTAAGAGATATTTTGGGTATTAATGGTTTAGTGTAGGCTTAAGTGATGGTGATGTAAAAAACAAAAGATATCTAAGGTAATTCAGTTTATGTTTCATCACTTTCCCCTTTCATTCTTCGAATAACCCCTTTCATTCCACTTCGTGCTCGAGCCGTACTCCATTTCTTCCCTCTTTCTGTTATGTTCTAGCTTGTTTTATTAAAATATTCTCATCCTCTTTGGGTGTCTTCTAAAAATCTCCTCTTCATGATAGGATGAAAAGTTCAATCATGATGGCTGCACAATGATCAACCATGGACAATCCATCTAGTCTATCCATCTACTTACAAAAGTTGGAAACACAATTTTCTTCCGCTGTGGTTTCTTCCACAAAAAATATATGGATGGTTCACAAATGCGTGTTGAAATTATGAAGCTTTCAGCCATTTTTGTTGCTATTATATTAGGTGCAGCTTTGCTTTGGAAATCTGCTTTTTTTGGTTCTGCATAGCTATTTACATCTTATGGCCAATACTACATATTACTTTTCTTTCTGCATAGCTATTAAACTCATACCTCTTATAGTAGTTTTCATAAAAGAAATAAAAGATGTATCCCACTACATATTACTTTTCTTATATATGTGTGAGGGTGACATAATGGATGATGATAAAGAACAATTTGGATGGGTAGATGTAACAGTTCCATGGGCATTGTTGCAAGAACAAGAAACTGGTTTTCCTGACTCAGATGAGACAATGTCAATATCATCCAACACAATGTTGAAGCAACCAGGTAGTGAGCAATTCAAGGTAATAGCTTCATCAGTTGCAGATGTTCCATTGAATCCACGGAATGTCACATCACTCACGTTCAATGCTTTAGTCTAAGTAACCCCAAATTTACACATGCAACATTAATAAGCAATAAGTTGAAATCCCAAAGATATAACACAATCATAAAGTTAAAATTAGGTATACCGTTGAATTTTTCTTGGGGTAGTACTGGTCTATAATTATTGGATTCTGAGCCTGCATTAGTGTGATGTCCTCAAAAGTGATGTTTCTTGCATAACCTGATCCACCCTGCAAAAAATCGGACTATGTATAAAATGTTTCTTTCATGTTTTTTTTAATAATAAAGAATAAAATAAAATGGAAGTATTACTTACTGGTGCTGTCTTGATTCTTGCTCCATTTGTAGTGTTGGTGAAGCTGCAATTTTTTACATAAACTTCTTCCACTGTTTCATAAGATTCGTCTCTACCCAGGCTTCCAATGCTGATTAATTTGTTCATGTTAATGAATGATGTTTGTTGAATTTGGGAGTAACAAAAGACACTGACTGAACATTTACAGTGTGATGCCATGTGCAAGTGTGTGATAATTCCATCAAATATATGTATAAACAAACCTTATTCCATGGCCTGGTCCACAAGCAATTCCAGTAGCATTGATGTGAGAGGAGCCACCACTGATGGCAATACAATCATCACCTTTTCAGAATCACAGTTGAACAAGTTGTAACCATTTTGAAACCATGCAACATTGAAATTTGATTCATGCACATAAAATGGAAACATGGTTTACCACAGTGTATAGTGGAATCTTGAATCATGATATTTTTGGAAGTAAAAATGTCAATTCCATCAGTGTTGGCGCTGTCACCAGGAGAATGAATGCTGATATAAGAGAATGTGGCATTCTCACAGTTATTTATCCTTATGTGAGCTTTTGGGCTGTTAGTGATGTTCAGATTACTAACAGTAAGATCATTACAAAATTTGAATCTAAGAATCTGCATCAACCCCATGAAAAATTTAGTCTTAACATATCTACAGAATAACTTCAAAACTAAAAAAATTTATGTTCCAACTTGCAATTTATCAGTTCATATATACATTTTGGGCTAAAATATGTAAATATTTATCATTAGAAAAAAGAGTTACAAGATTGAATTGAATTATGGGAGATCAAAACAATCTTAAATTAAAATTCATATGTTTTTTTCATAATTTTATTTAATTATGTTATTAGTTGAAGTTCTGTCAGCTTGTAACACACGTACTACTAGGATGGGTTTAATTATGTTAAGAAGTAAGTTTTAAACCTAATTCAACCCGATAAAATCAGCTTATAAAGTAAGATTTGTATCCAATTGTATACAATGAAATGTTCTCATAACGTACAATTTCAATAAACTAACATAATTAAACAAAGTTCTACAAATAAAACACCAGTTTTAATTTAAAAACGTTTTGAATCCTCACAACTTAAAAAATTTATCCAATTATATTTACTTTCTTTAACCTACATTTTGAGGATCAAATGGATTATATTTCATTGTATAAAAAAAAAAAAAGTTAGATAGAATAGTTAAACCGTTGGTCGTCCACAACTTATGCATTGCCACCAAGAAGAACCATTGCCCTCGATTGATCCTCCACTTCCATCAATTGAGAGACCATTCACGTTTGAGAATAGAATCAAATTACTTGTGATAACTTTTAGCCATTCATCCTTGGTAGGGGCAACTATTTTCCCTTGAAGCTGCAAGATATTTTGTAGCCAGATAATTTTAGGTATAGGTTTCATAGGCATAAATAGATTACTTTATTTGAACATAAATGTTGTTTGAAAATTTTGTTTAATGATTATGAAATAGAGAAAGTTTTTGGAACAAACTATTTGAAAAGTCTCCTTAGCGTTACTAATTAATTTCTGCTGAAAAAAGAAGCAATTATTCAACAAGTGATACAATTTATAGATTCCTATTAAACAAATTAAATGTACAAATAAACTAAAATTACAACTAAATAGAGATTAAGAAGAATCAATATTTTGTAATTGTAATTTTACTTCAAGTAAATTGTATATTTTAACTAAGAATCTCTCATGATATACAATTTAGCCTATATAATTTTATTTCATTCATGTAATTACAGTTCTTTCTTGAGATGCAAGTGTTACACATAACCTTTTTTATTTTATTGTTAATTTCGTCTATTAACTCATTGTTAAAGAAGATTATTCAGAAGATTTTAACAATAGTGGCTGAAATTTGTTTTAACAAATGTACTTGATGTCAAAATATGCTTTCTTAGAGTAAAGGAACAAAAAAATGAAGGCAATGAAGGAATTAAGAGGTTACAATTCCGTGGGAAACATATCATCAATGCTACTCAGAACATCTTAAACTTTCACTATGCATAGTATTTCACAACTACTTATGCTTTGTATATATTTTTTTCTTCCTAACATTTTAAATTTAATATTTTTTGTCGATAATTTTTTAAAGTTTTATTGTTAATTGAAACTAAATTATTTGTGATTTACTATGCTATTCTTCATTGGCTTGATGCGCTAACTCTGTTTTATATTTTCCATATTAAGAATTGCGAGAAAAGTTAAAACACTTTTTGAGAGAAAAAATTCAAATAAAATTTTGTTTATAATAGTATATAAAAGGGTAGAAAAGACATTGAATGAAAAAAGAGTTTATGATCGGAAAAACAAAATAGTGTAGGGAAAAAATTTAAAATTAAAAAAAAAAATTATAGACACTAAAATTAAAAAAAATCATATGTTTACAGCAATAAAATTAAAATTCACTACAATCAAAGAAAATTATTTTATATCACTAATTTTTTTTTTTTTTTAAAAATCAATCCAAAATTAAAGAAGTTGTACCTTAATATTAACATTTGTGGCATTGCAAGGACCATTGAGGGCTATGCCTTTCAGCAAGAAAACTCCATTTTGTGGTATAAGAAGAGTTGGTCTCCCTTGTGTTGCACATGTGTCTTTCCATGCACTCACAAAAGCCTACATCAAACACAAAGATTGATCCCAAAATTATCAAATAAAAGTGGCATTTCTCATATAAATAAGACTAAATTAAGACATAGATAAAGAGAAGAAAAAAAAAATCATGCAAAACAAGTACCCTAGAATCATCTAATTTTCCATCACCATGAGCACCATAATCTATCACATTATATGTTTTGTTTTGGGTTCTAACACTCCACCTCACACACAAACATGGTGGAACAAAACCAAGAATCAAAAGACAAGTGATTAATCTTTGCATGTTTGAATGAAGAGTGGGCTTGGAATTGAATTAGGTATTGTAATTTAATTAAATAGAACTTTGCATAAAAGAAACAAGGGAAAAAACAAAGATACATTAAATATGTTTTTAATGAGAGGGAAAGGTAACGGGTCAATAATAATAGTTAGTGATTATATTTATTAAATATATAATTATTAATTTTTTATTTTTTTTATGTTAAGTATTATTATGAAAGTTCACATGTATAATTTATTAGTTATATATACTAAACTGTGATATAATGTTTGTTCATTATAATTATTAACTTTCATATTTATTGATATATAGCTTTTATTCATACAATTTATTAATATATTCATTATGAAAAATAAATATTATTTATCATATTTATTATATATGATATAAATTGTCCTTTTATGCTTTCATATTGAAATCCTTTAAATTAAATAAAATAGTGAATAGAACATTGTTATTTTTTATTTTTAGTAGTAAATATATTCCTATTTAGTACAAATACTTTATCTGTATAAAAAATAATTGCAATTTGAGCTTTAAAAAAAAACTTTAAAGTTCACAATTCTATTAAAATATTAATATTTATTTCTAATTTGAACCTAATTACACTGATATTAATGTATTTATAATATATAAAGTAATGTAAGAACCCGGATAGCCCATTAAATAATTTTTTGTAAGATGATTTAATTGTATAAGCATGTGACTCATGTTCCCTCCATCGTCATTGATCTTCCCCTTCTATATCCAAAATGAAACCATCTAATTGCTGAAATAGTGTGTTTGTTTGAACAGTTTTTCATTCAAATCGTGGTCTCTTCCACTCTAAATTCCATATCCAGGTATTATTTTGTCAACTCCCTACATCATGTAACTTTACATCTTTTAAGTTGGATAAAGTATAACATTGGATACTTATCTTGTAATGATATGTTTCCTACCAATCTATCCTCCCAAAAGCTTATAAATTTTCCATCTCCTATTCACCTATCAACATTATCGTCAAAGCAACTCCCTCATTCTTCCATATGACCTATGTTCCTAATATCTCTTTGCCGAAGTGACTCTGATTTGTCAATTCTTGGATTCTTTGATTCTCTCAACTCCCATACTTAGGCTCTAAAATCTCCTTCCACAACCCTTTATTTTTTATACCTAACCTCCAATTCCACTTACCTAAAAGCGCTATATTGAACCATCTTATCTCTTTAACCCCTAGCTCTCCTTCATCCATTGATTTGCAAAATTTTTCCCTAGCCATGCAATTTTCTTTTCATCCTTTCCCCAAGTCCATAGAAAATTTCTTTGGATTTTCTTTATCCTTTTCATCACCGCTAAAGGCATATTAAATAATTACATGTAAAAGAGAGGAAGATAAGTGATTATCGATTTCAATAGACAAATTTCTCCATGCGAGGGATAATTGTTTCCATTTCTGTAAGGACCTGTAAAATTGAATTGGAATAAAAGTGGTATATTTAAATAATTTCAGAAGATGTTATTATTTAAAATACAAAGAGTTGGTAAATGGAGTTTCGTAGTAGTCGGGCCTCGGACGTCGCCCAAGATCTGGGGTCAGCTGGTAGAGGTCGGTCGGCTGACATGTAGATCAAGAAGAGTAAAGGAGGAAATGTGTAGCTAAGAAGTCTCCTACGAGATCGCCGTTAGTGAAGACGGAGGCGATCTCCGACTCCTCTGGCACATAATCGCCTGTCGCCTAGAGGAGACATGAGCGTCAATCGCCTAGAGTGTACGTGATCGGCGGGAATGCACGTAGTATGTGGTCAAGATACTGAATCAACCAGAGTGGGTTCCAACAACCACGCGTATCAAGGTGTGGGTTAAGCCTTAGATACGCTGTGCATGCGAAGCTCTACGCTTGAGCAAAAGAGATCACCCTTAGTGTTGCATGCAGGGCGCGAGAGGCATGCAGGCATCGCGCGGGCGCGAGAGGCATGCAGGCATCGCGCGAGCGCGAGAGGCATGCAGGCATCGCGCGGGCGCGAGAGGCATGCAGGCATCGCGCGGGCGCGAGGGGCATGCGGGCATCGCGCGGGCGCGAGGCACGCGGGCATTGCCAGGGCGCGATGCATGTGGACGTGGCCAAGGCGCGAGAGTTATGAGGGCGTCGCCAGGGAAGACATCGGTTGTCTCCCAGAGGAAGACATCGGTCGTTCGCCAGGAAGAGGTCATCGGTGGTTGTCTTCGCGCGGGGTCATCGGTGGTAGTCTTCGCGCGAGGTCATCGGTGGATCGTCTTCGCGCGAGAGGTCATCAGTGGTTTCTCTTCGAGCTGGTAGTCATCGGCGAAAGGTCATCGCGCGACGTTGAGTTACACCCAGAGAACGTGGGCCCCAGACTCCCAGCAAGAGATGTTCTGCACGCGCGCCACGTAGACAAAAGAGTGGTTCAGAATAGTGACCTCAGAGCGTAGCCTGCGCAGAGGCACGCTTAGTAGTACTGTTCAGGGAAGCGTGCACGCAAACTTCCCTGCAGAGTAGGTGGTGGCAGCTGCTTTTGGAGGGATAAGTTGGTTTAAGTCACAGAAATCCACTGCTGAGAGAAAAGGAAGACATTGTTGTAGTCGAAGAGAGAAAGAGTGAGTTCCCTCCTCCGCGTTGCGATTTCAGCATCTCCACGCAAGAGTACGACGAGAAGCAACACCATTGGAGCACCTGGGAAAGTTCTCTGCAACTCCTTCAAAACCAGACTCAAGAACAGAGCCAAGGCATTCTTCAAGCTCTGTTGGATTTCGGAACTCTAGGTGTTTGCGCAAGTCCAGGTAAGGGAAGCTAGACCTCTTTTTCCATACAAGCCATAGTTTGCTGTTTCTGAAGTGAGGGCGACGTGGTCGCCGGTTCTCTGTTTCTTTTCGAAATGCTCTGTTTTACGTGTTTGGGCGACGTGGTCGCCGGTTTTTAAATGCAGTCTTCGAAACACCCTGTTTTTGAACTAGGTCGTCGGTTTTGGCGTTGTTTTGCGAAACCTCTGTTTTTGATGTTGCTTTGAAGCTGTATGAGATATTCGAACATCTGAATCTTGAAATGTTTGTTGCTCTGATTGAATCATTTACTTGAATGGTATGATGTGTTTGAATGCTGTGAATGTGGGATCGAGGCATAGTATTTTCAGGGAAGGAAATACCGTGTTGAGATTGGTTAGGAAGTGCATTGATCAGTGAGTAACCTGTTAATGAGACGATCCTGACTCTGCTGAGATAATGGAATCACGTAGATGAAGTTATTCAGTTGGTGAGAGTCGAAGGAGGTTCATACGTATGGGTGAGTTGTTTAAATGGGAACGAGCTCGACCTGTTATATGGATTAACCTTGTCATACCGAGAGAATGGTAACAATGAGATGGTATATGCGCATGCTGTGTGGATTCACAGTGGTATGGTATGACAGGTGCAGGTCTCTGGATACTAAGTTCAATGCATGAGTCTTCCGGAAGTAGTGTCAAGTGTCTTGTGTGGTGAGTCAGTGGAAAGTCTGACATGTGAAATGAGAAACATTGAAAATTGATAGACACTTGATAGAATTATGTGAACTGAACGACTCTTGAGGAAATTGGGAAATATGTGATTTCTTGATGGCTGTGTGATATGAATGAGAAATTGATAGTCTTACGTGGGTATCTGAAATTTGTTTTATCTTGATTTTAAAATTTCATATCTAAATTCTCTTTAAAAATATCTAGCTTACCCTTTATTTTGTATTGCTCTGTGGCTGTTTTCTCTTAAAAACTGTGATGATCGTGTATTTTACACGGGAGCAGATGATCTTCCAGGGAGTAGAGCTCCTCAGTGAGTGGTCGCCGGAAGGAGATCGCCTATTTCCGTCTCTATCGGGTGATCGCCGGTTTATGCCTCCATCGGGTGATCGCCTGTTTTTCTGTCCTGATAGCAGATCGGCTGTTTTGGGCCTTCTGTTACAGATCGCCGGTTCATGAATGGAGATCGCCGGTCTTGTTGTATTTGGTTGAATTTCGTTTTAAATTTTGAAAACATTTGACCTGGTCATGTATTTAACTCCCTAAGAGGAGCAACTTCATTTCTTATATATATAATATCATGTACTCTTCAATATTATTTGTTTACCTTTATTTTCATTATACATGTATGTATGGTTTTTATTTTGCGGGATGTTACAATTTCCATCTTGTCAGTCTACTCTAGACCCTACTCACTACCCCATCCCTAAAGCTACTTCTTTTATAATTTTCCCCCACAGACAGACCAAGATAAGTAAAAGGTGTTACCATGATATCATAATTTAGAATTGAAGCATACCTTTGTATCATCATTCCATCTATTCCTAACTCACAAATTCTACTTTTCAGATGATTCACTTTTATACGTAAGACTAACTCAAAACACCTCAAAATATACTTCAAGACAAAAAACATTTTTTATGGTGGCTTTGCAAAAGAACAAGGTATCATCTTCGCATTGTAACATGTTTACTTTAACCCTTATACCTCCAATCGAAATGTTTTCTAGTTAATTACTTTGCACAACATGTCTTACCACTCCAGTTAAGCCTTTAGGCGTAACTAAGTACAAAATTGTGCAAGAGGGTCCCCTATCTTAGTCACTTTTGAGATTTGAATTCCTCTATTGGGCTCCTGTTTACTAATACCAAAAATGTTGAAGATTCAACACATTCTTTAATCCATCCAATCTATTTCCAAAACAAAAAAAAACAAAAAAACTTCCTACATATAGTAGATGAAGTATCATCTAAGTGAGTCATAACTATTCTCATAGTCAACTTTTAAGTGATAGGTTTCTTTCCAACCTCTCAAACTTGTGCCTCGCTTATATTAAGTGAGACACAATTCCCTTGAAGCACTAGAAAATAGAGGTGGGGACTAGTAGAGGAAAATGAGGGTCTATAAAAAATAGTCTTATAGGCTAAATATGGAATTTGGACAAATTTGAATAGAGTGATAAGTAGTAACCAAGAGTCAAGGTGGTGGAAGGACATTATAGAGGTAACAGGGGAAGGGTGGTTCCTTAACAACATTTTAGAGCATGTGCAATGCAAATTCGATACTAGTGACTAATTAGCTTTGACTTTTACTTGCTAAAGTTAGATTTTTACCAACACTAAATATATTGATTTTTTTAAAAGTAAAAAATATTCATACATAAAATACCCTAACTTTTCCTAAAATAGAATACATGAAAATAAGGTCAATCATCATTGAGTTCAAAAAAATATTTTTATATTTTTCAAGAATTAAATGATTAATAAATAGTTTAATTTTGATAATTTAAAAGGTAAAGCAAAAATTTTAAAGTTTTACTATTTTTTCATATTTAATTAAAGGTAAATGTTTTAGGATGAACGTTGTAGTATATTAATATCTTCTCCTGCCTAAACTTGAATTTGGTTTTATTTTATTTTTAAATATAGTTTATTATAATAAACTTAGGAGTGATAAAGTGGATCTTGGTCTATGGATCACTAAAATTTGGCTGGTCGAGTTAGTATTTTCAACTCGCTAGTTTGCCCTGCATAGCCTTTTTTTATAAATTAAAAATTAAAACAAAATTAATTTAAAAAATAACTTTTGTATTATATTTTTTTGAATGATGTAAATATGCAATAGTTGGTAACTTAAATTGTTAACATTTGCAAATTCAATTTTGATCATTAATTTTTTTTTATCAGTAAAAAATGAATGAATAAATAAGAGGTATTTCAGACATACCTCAACTTTTATACTAAAAACCTATCTGAGATTGACAGACATCATACAAATTAAAGACTCAAGGCACCAATTGGAAAACGAAAAACTTACACTATGCGTTTTAGACATTATCCATGACCAAGCCTTCATATGTGTCAGAGTAAAGATTTCAACGTGATTTATCGTACCACCTCTGAATGACCAACGTGATCATTAATTATAATAAATAATTTAACATGTAAAAAAATATTTTTTTAATTTACCCGATTAAAGATATTAATTCATCAATTAAAAACTTAGAAATATGTATATGATTATAATGTGCTTTAATATCTTTTATATATATATATATATATTTAAAATATACAAAAAATTTTAAAAAAATTAGCAAAGTTCATCAAGATATCAATAGTTATTTTAATTTGTAAAATATCTCTAATTAATTAATATAATAATTAATTATTTCAGTATTTAAAATTAGTTTTTATTTAATAATTTTTTTCTAGTCAACTTTTTGGTGTGTAAAACTTATATGATTATGATTATATTATGATTATTTAGGGTTTTTGTAACTAAGTACGAGTAGGCAAGAAAGTACAGAAAAAACACACTAAATTCACAATATCTACATATTCCTTCTAACAAAATGCCACAAATATAGGAAGTATCTAACAAAGCTAAATTTCCCTTAATTATATTATATCCACCACTTTATGCACAAGATACTTTTGGAACTGTGTGTCCAATCGTCCCATTAACAATATTCTTGCAAAAGGCATAGACTTTGGTTGATTTTGAAGAGACAATGTAAATTTGATCCAATGTAATGTTGAAACAACCAGATGGGCTACAGTTCAAGTTAATGGCCTTGTCACTAGCAGAAGTGCCATTGAACCCACTATAAGTCACTTCACTCACCTTCACTGCATCTTCCTATTTCCACAAATATTTCAAATCACCATTAGCTTGCAAGTGATGATGAAAATTGTTGAAATCACGTTTGAAATAGTAATGTGAATTGCAAATTCAAGATTATACCACTTCATTTGGATTTTTAATCCCATAGTATTGGTCTATAATAATTGAATTCTGAACATCTTCAAGTATGATTTCTTCATAGGTGATTTTTCTTGCATAGCCTGATCCACCCTGCATCAAATCGAACAATATAAATATATATATATATAAATATATATATATATATATATATATATAATAATTAAATAGATATCATGAGACACTGAAAGATGAATTAAATATCCTAATGAAAGTTAACAAAAGTATTATGAAGATTGGTTGAGATAAAATTTAAGTTCAAGTTTTCCTAAACCATTTTGAGGTTCTAGACTCTTTAGTGGTTTGAGATAATTTAAAATCCTAAACAAAAGTATTATGAAGATTGGTTCAGATAAAATCTAAGTTCAAATTTTTCTAAACTGTTTCAAGGTTCTAGACTCTAATGGTTTGAGATCATTTAGTGGTCTGTCATTGTCTTTCAGATCGTCTAGTGGTTCAAGACCGTTTGATGGGCATCATCATCTGATGGATATTAGCATCTATTTGTTGTTTTGGATTGTCTAGTTCTTCTATTTAATTTTCATGTAATTGTTGGTGTTTCATGTTGTTTTATAATTAAATCACTATACACGTGTTTGGTTTGTATGAGAAACATCCTTAATGGAAAGTTGTAAGATAGTTATTTTTTGTCTAGTACTTGGAAAATTGAATTTGACACTTACTATTTAACATAAGAGTTGAGAGTTTCAGTGTGACGATTCAGAGAAAAACTTTGAATTGTAAATCTAAAAAATTATCATAATAAATTCTGACATAGATGTAGATTAATTATAGTTGAACCACATAAATTATTTATTTGTGATTTCTGTATTCTGTTCTACCTATCTTATGTTCTCATTTTTGTTTTCTGTATTATCATATATTACATTAATTGATTAGTGAATTGTGTTTCAATTTGACAAGTATCATATATGAAGTATTATATATTAGTTACTCACGGGCCATGTCTTGATTCTTGCTCCATTTGTAGTGCCAATGAAGCTGCAATTACGTACATGTACCTCTTCAACTGTCTCATAGGATTTATTTTTACCAAGGCTTCCAATGCTGAGTTATTCAGACATGTTTCATTAGATGTCATGCACAGTTCCATCAGATATATATTTAACTTTATTCATGCATGAATTTTTAAGTTTAAGATATGACTTGCATTATTTAAACTTGCAGCAATTAGGTCTAATTCACATGAGACAACTAGAATAAAGTGCAATTTAACATTGCAGAAACTATGTGATAAATTTTTATACAAACCTTATCCCATGGCCTCCTTGGCAAACAAGTCTAGTGGCATTGATGTAAGAACAGCCACCATTGATGGCAATACAATCATCACCTGCTTAGAAAGACAACGTAAAATATAATGTTTCACACAGTAATTAGTTTAAATGCACACTCTAATTTTATTATGCACTCAACAAGTTCTTTGCAAAAAATAGTGTAATTTTTTAAATTATTTTTTTTTATTAGCAAGAAAAAATAAATAAATGTGAACCACTTCATATGGTCAGTTTAATCATTTTACATTTTGGACTGAAAGTCCACAATAGTCCAAACAACAACAACAATCCCTCACAAATTCCATAAACAAACACAAACTTAACATACCACTAATCACTTGTTTTTAATCGAAAACATACAAACTAATTGATCAAGACACCAATAAAAAAAGAAAAACAAACGGAAAGAACTTTAAAAGTAACCCAAGACCATACATTCAATTGAGCCAAAAAATTTTAAATTATAGTTTTAGATGAATTTTTTTTTATAAAAATAAGTAAATCGTATATCATCTACACAATTTTAGAGTGAAAGTCGTATATGACTTCTATAATTTCATTGTAAAATAACATAAGTTAAGTTCTACACCACTCTAAATTCTCTTCGATGATGTATAACTTATTCATTTTCATTAAAAAAAAAATTCAAAATCGTAATTTGCAAAAACCCAAGATATTGGTTTACCATCTCAAAATATAAGTATATTTTAACCATTTTCTCCATGATTTTATGATCTTAAAACTGCATTTCAATGCAAGTAAAGTGTTTAGAAGCATGTTCTTCTTCTAAGTTTATTACCTGTTGCAAGAGTGGAATCTTCAATTGCTATATTTTTGGAAACAGCAATATCCAATCCATCAGTGTTAGGACTATCCCGAGGAGAATTGATATTGATTTGAGAGAAGAATGCACCATCGCAGCCATTTACAGATATGTGAGCTCCAGGGCTGTTACTCATACTCAGATTTTTCACAGTAAGACCATTACAAGAATGGAAACGCAAGGACTGCATCACATTCATATCAAAATTTTCACTAACAACGCATTGAGATCAAGAAAAAAACTATGATCTTATTGATAAGAACCAAAGTGAAAAGTAGAAAAAGAATTTGATGTATAAATATATCATACTGTTGGCCTTGTGCAACTTCTGCATTTCTGCCACCAAGTAGAACCATAGCCATCAATGCTTCCTCCGTCAGCATCAATTGTTAGACCATTTACATAAAATATCTGAATCCAACTCAAAGAATCACCAACCCATTCATTCATAGATGGAGCTACTATTTTCCCTTCAAACTGCACCAAATTTGGAGGAAAATATAAAACAAAAAGAGAAGAAAACGATCACACTTTCATCATCATGTGGATAGTAAATTTGGATACATGTTTCTCATGAGAAAATGGTTTATTTGAGTTGGTTTTCTTTCTCACCACTTCAAAATAATGAAGAGTTAAAGTACTTTTGAATTTCTTGTTATAGAGCTAGAGAATAAGTTTAAGTTTGGAGATTTTTGGATGATTAAAGTTTTGTGCGTGTCATCCTTGTGTAGAGATCATGCTATCTTCTTTGTATCATTCCAATTTTAGTATATAAAATTTTAAAATGTTTCATATTAATTAATTTTTATTATCGATAAATAAACTTGATAAATAAACTTTTGAATTTCTTGTTTACTCAAGTGAATTGATGATGTATATACAACAAATATTTCAATCAATGATAACAATTTGGATATTTAGTAATTTTTTTGTTAAATGTGATGAATCGTTTATCAGATTCATAAAACATATACCAACATTCTTAATATAATGTATTAACTAAACACATTTTTGTTATACATGAGAATTGTGATACTCAAAAATCATTATTTTCAAATGAAAAAAAGATTATTTTTGTATTGAAACACTTTATTATGATGTTATCAAATATTGTTGGTTAGTCATACCTTAATGCCAACATTTGGGGTCTTGCATGGACCACTTAGGTTTAATCTTTTCACCAAAAATATTTTGCTTGAAGGTATAAGTAGAGTTGCTGGTCCTTGCTCTCCACACACACCTTGCCATGCATTTGAAATTGCCTACAATCAATTAGAACACACATGGTTAAGGATCACTCCATTGTTAAAAACAAAAAATATTACAATCAACTGCAAATACATTCATATATTGTTTGAAAAAAATTCAAATCTTACATTCATTTTACAAACTTGTATTATTTTTTTTATCGATAATAAATAAATAAAATTAAAAAAATATTTCAAGAATTTCTCAATTTTTATACAATAAAATAATAAAGACCAATCTTCTTTTCTCCTAACCAAAAGAGATTCTAATTGACACTACACATCCATATGATCAAAAATCAAAACAACAGAAAAATAGCATGTGGGAGAATAGCTAGTCAATACTAATATCAAGTCTTAGATAGACACATTCATCTATCTAGCTACAAACTTGTATTATAAAGTTGATTAGAATCAAATTAATTTTTTACAAAAAAATTTAATTAAATAAATATACATAGAACACTGAAAGGTAATTCAATCCTTATACAGAAAATATCATCGGTCTTTTTAATTAACATTAAAATGATATTAAAGTTTAATTAAGGTGAAAGTTTCTTATTTAAAAGATGAGTTTTAAAAGTAAACCAATGTATTTTTAAGATATATGATTTATTTATTTAAATAATTAAGGTGAAGCAAAACCAAGAATGAAGAAAGTAACACATATATATAAAGTGAGATAGAGAGAGTAAGAAAGTGAAAACCCATATACATTTGAATCATCACTTGTGCCATCACCATGAGCTCCATAATCCATCACATTAAAATATTTTACTTGGTTTTCACCATTGCTGCTGAGACACAATGTGGCTGAAACAAAACCTAGAATCAAGATACAAGTGATTAACCCTTGCATTTTTAACAAATTTAGGAATAACACACAAATTTAGGAATAACACTGTTTTGGATTATTTGTGAAAGGAATCATATAGGGTTTAAATAGATTCTTCATTGTGACTGTGACTAATAGATATATGTAATTGGAAAAATAAAATTAATTGCTCAAGATCATAATCATTAATTTATAAATGCTGTTTTTTAAGGAAGAACAATAATTTTAAACTTGCATGGTATGAACTTTAAATTTTATCCATAAAACATTATCAAAGCAAAAATAAAAACTGTGATAATGAGATTATTTTTGTAAAATTATTTCAAAGCAAAATTTTGTTATTCCTTTAATTTTTGTGGAAATATCATAGTTAGGTAAGTTTATGAATTGTACATGATTTCACATAATAATTAAACATGATTTCAACATAATTAAAGAAACATGTTATATATATATATATATATATATATATATATATATATATATATATATATATGTTATTAGGATTTAAACATTTTTTTTTAAATAAAAGCTTTCATGTTAAGCATAAAAAACATAAAGTTATTTTGCTGATAAGTTGACTAATTTAGCATTTATTTATAGAAAATCATTTTATTAGTATAATAGGTTTCCATCTAGTCTGTTTTTAGAATTCTTTGTAAATATGTATAGTCTACCTATATTTCGATTTTGTTAACATATAAGTTTTAGTCTAATTTCCCATATTTTTTTTTGTATTTTTTTATAATACTTTTTTCATGTAATAGTAGATAATTGTTGCTACTTGATGTATCAACCTAGCTAAGATGTTAAGTTGCATAATGATGCTTAACCTGAAACTTTTATAACAAAAAAAACATAGTTATTTTCAAAATAATAAAATTAAATAGTACTAAATATGACTCTAAGTTCTTCACACACCTTAATAACAACAACAAAAGTCTTTATTGAAATAATTTTAACAAAATAATATTACTCTTTTAATAAACATATTACTTTTATATACTTTAAATACATTAGTGTAATGGATTAAAACTAAAAGTAAGTATTAAAATTTAATTTAAAATGGAGATCATCAGACAATTTAATATTTCATTAAATATCGGAATCTTATAATTTAAATATTTTTAGATACTCAACCTTATAATTTTTTTTATATAGGAATAAAAGATTTGTAATCATTTAATAATATATTAAGAAGTCACCTTCTATTTACTATTTTATTTTGATAGAAATAATTTTAATAAAAGTATATAAAAGGACATATTAGTTAAGGAAATTTTACTATCTGATTCCTCTAATAAATTTTTTTTATTAATTAGTACATATGATAAAAAAATATTTAATTTTCATGCGAAACATGTTAATAAAACGCCTAAATAAATAATTTATATTAAAAAAATATTTAATTAACATTTATAAAGAAAAAGTATTATATTTAATATTATATTTAAATTTACCTAAATATTACCAATAAGTTATATATTTAATAAATATAATTAATAGCCATTATCATTAAATTTTACTATGTATCATATTGAATAATATAATTAGTAACTATTATCATTCTTTTTTACTATATATTATGTTTAATAAATATAATAATAATATTTATTACCACACTTGGACGACCTAAGCACCTTAGACTTGTGCGTGTTACTGGAGTAATCACCTTCTATTTACTATTTTATTTAATTGAAAGAATTTTAATAAAAGTATAAAAGGACATATTAGTTAAGGAAATTTTATTATCTGATTCCTCTAATAAAAGTTATTTATTGTAATTAGTAAATATGATAAAAAAATATTTAATTTTCATAAGAAACATGTTAATAAAAGGCCTAAACATATACTATATATTAACTAAAATATATACTTAATATTGAAGTTAATATTTATGAAGAAATGGTATTATATTTAATATTAAATTTAGATAAATATTACATTTTAATAAATATTACCAATAAATTATATATTTAAAAAATATAATTAATAACTATTATCATTAATTTTAACTATGTATTATATTGAATAATAATAATTAGCAACTATTATCATTATTTTTTACTATGTATTATATTTAATAAATATAATAATAATAATTATTATTATTATTTAATACGTGTCATTTATAATAAATATAATTAATATTATTATTTGATGTTTATATAAAAATTTGTTAACAACATTAAACCTTAAATATAATTTTATTTTCAATAAAATTAAAGAATTTTGATTTTAATTGATGTAAAAATTATCTTTAATTTTCGTCCATAAAAATGTTAAATTTATTTTGTTTTATTACGCAAGAAATCCATACTTAAATTAATTAAACATCTCTTAATTAGTTTTTTTTTCTTATTAATGTCTATTCCATATATAAGATTTTGAAAGGTGAATAAGTGCAAAATTCTAGAAGCTAACATAGTTCTATATAAGGTTATTAATTTCATTAAATATATGTTGTTTGCTATTTTTGTTTATCAATAAAATATAAAATATGTTAATTAGGTTGGTATTAAATTATATAGTAATAAATAAATTTGAAGGTATAAGTGTCATTATCATGGAATGCAATAGTGACGATGCGCGTCCATATTTAAAAATGTTGGAATCAAGTAATTGTGTTTAATTAATTCATAATTGAACAAATTATGTCAAGTTTATTATGTATAGTAATATTTTATGATTGTCCAATTATTTGATTATGAATCCATTAATTCTATTATAATAACATGAACAACCTATTTTTTATTAAAAATAAGTTGAAATCGTTAAGGTGGATGAATGGGTTCTTTAGACAAGTTGACCTCTTAGTTAAAAGATTATTAAACTTTGATAATAAAAATTAAATACTAATTTATCTAAGAATCTTAGATTCAAGTTAGTAAGAACTTAGATAAATACGATAATAATGAAGTGAATTTATACTCTCTAAAGAAATAATTACAAATATTCATATTCATGAGTTTATGAGTAGTGTGTTATTAAATATTAACATAAATCAATTTTCAATTTTTAGGTAGTTTGACCAACTATCTCAAGTGATTATTATATTTTGATTATTTTAATATTCTCTAATAGAATTCTAATATAATTTGTCTATCTAAATTTATTTTAATTCAGAATTAAGTTTGTAGAATGAAATGAAGCATGTAAAATTTCCATGGTGGAAACAAGACATGTTTTCTGCATTTAAAGAGTGAGCAGGGGTAATATTGTGGATGTCATTTTCAGTTTGGAATCATTTATCCAGTTCATGATTTCCCTGAACCCTTTTGTCTATAAAGTGGACTGAATTGAAACTCTAAAACCCAGTTGAGTAACAAAGATGGCACAAGTGAGGAACAAGCAAGTGCTTCTGAGGAACCATGTCACCGGTTTTCCAAAAGAATCCGACATGAACATTGTTGAAAGTACCATAACATTGAAGCTTCCACAAGGTTCCAATCATGTCCTGCTCAAAAATCTGTACTTGTCCTGTGACCCTTACATGAGGAATCTCATGAACAAACCAGAAGGACCCCCCAATAGTCGTGCCTACACTCCTGGATCCGTAAGTCCTTTTTTGTTGTTGTTGCTGCAAATTATGTAATCTGATTCTTTAAAAATTGTTTCTTTCGTTTATTGACTTTTAGATACATATATGGTTTTTGTTTGTGTGATTAATCTTTGAAAGATGAAGTTGTTGGCATTTTGATGATATCGCGACTGATTTTTGTAACTGAAAGGTTTTAATTGATATTTGTGAATACTTTCTTTGATAATTAGAAGGAATCTATGCATTTCAGGAAGTGGGTTTTGCAATTTGTGTTTAAAATTCTTAAAATTTATAGTTTGCGTGATTGTTCTTTGCATCAACCAGACAGTTTCTGATAATTATGACTTTTAACCTAGCTGTTGTGAAAGCCAAGAAAATTATTGTATAAGGCAGTTATGATTGAATGATACTGTAAAAACTCTTTACACATGAACAAATTCTCTTAATGTTTTAGTTTTTCATTTTACTTTTTAAACTGGTATTGAAGTTCATCAAAGAATGTTCAAGATGGTAGCTGCCATTGAAGGATATACTTTTGCTTCAAGTGATAAATGTTGAGTGATTGCAGCCATTAACAGGATATGGTGTGTCTAAAGTCTTGGAGTCTGGACACCCAGATTATAAGGAAGGTGATTTAGTGTGGGGCTTTACCAATTGGGAAGAGTATAGCTTGTTACCCTCTGCTCAAATACTATTCAAAATTGAGCACACTGATGTTCCACTTACCTACTACACTGGAATTCTTGGTATGTGTTCAGTAATTTCAATTTACACTGTCTTTGAATGAAGGATGCACTTGACATTGATATCATTATGAGCAGCATGTTGGAATTTATGGAAGTTTTTTGTCATGAATAGATACCCTTTTTTTAGTGTCATTTGGATGAAGGATTTGTTTGGACAAGGTTCTCCATAAGGACTTTTAGAAGAGAAAAATAAGAAGAAAAAATGAAATGAACTTCTTCATAAATTAAAAGTAGTTTATTTATCAGCTAACTTTCAGAAGCTCTCTTGTATAATTTCTTTAAATTTTTACTTTTTAACTTGTGCATAAGCTAATTTTAGTTGATGGAGAAGTTCATTCCATTAACTATACTCATTTTCCAATTTCTTGTTTTGTTTAATAAAAGGTTGTATATATGGCTTGAAGTGATCTTTTGATTCATCAGAGTATTTCACTAACCAGTTTCTTTTTGGATGAGAAAAAAATTAAATAAATGACCTCTATTCTGAAAGGGAAGTAGTTCATTGCCTTTATATAGGCAAGCATGCAAGCAAGAATCTGTATGTTAATTTTGTAACTTGTTTCATCATATGAAGTTTCTTTGTAATAATCAGCTCCCTTTTATTCTTGTATCATTAAGATTAAGGGTTAAGCATCATAGAAGAACATAATATGTAGGACTTGGTTTTCTGGCTGTTTGTTCCTATTTCCTTCTCCATCTGCTTCCTTTGTTCATTCAACGTTATTGGCTTGAATTGATCACTGATTGAGACATTTTGGTTGATCAGCTTTGATACTGAAAAGAAGAAGCATTGTATCATGGTTATTTTCATTTGGAAGTGGTTGCTAAATTCTTCTTTAGGTCTATTGCTGTGCATCTACTATTCTGTGATCAACTCTTATCAATTTATATTACCCTTTTTAGTTTATAATATTCTGACTCAATACATGCTTCCTCTTGATTTTATTGAACTCTGATTTGATAAGCTTTTTGTTCTTCTAACACAGGTATGCCAGGAGTGACTGCATATGCAGGTCTATTTGAAGTAGGCTCTCTCCAGAAAGGAGAGAAAGTTTTTGTCTCAGCTGCCAGTGGTGCAGTTGGTCAACTTGTTGGGCAATTCGCCAAACTGAATGATTGTTATGTTGTTGGAAGTGCTGGATCTAAAGAGAAGGTATTGTTGAAGCTAAATATACTTGCACTCCTGCATAAATCAACATCACCTATCGGATTTATCAGGTTACCCGTTATCGGGCCACTATTTGACCACTGATAAATAAATATATTGAGCAATTTCTCTTTTATTTCTCAATGAAAACTGAGACATCTAGCATACATTTTCCTTTTTATTTTCAAAGATTATTGGTGGCATTAAAATGCAGTAAACATCTTATAGTGGAGCATATGAACAAACAGCAAAAGCAATTTCTTTATGGCTCTATGCATGAATTCAGTTAAACTCTACTGTATATGCCCTTCTATTTGCACTGGAATCCAACTCACTTCCCTCAAAAAAAGAAGGATTTAGAAAAATGATTGGTGGCTTAGATTAACATTAGTACTTGTTTGTCTTCTAAATTCTGATAGAAAAAGAATATGGTAAAGGATTAAGGTGACCATATCCTAAAATAGATTTATGAGAGAAAAAAGTACTTAATCCTTTCACTTGAATATAACTTTCTTGCATTATCAGGTGGATTTACTGACAGATAAATTTGGATTTGATGGAGGTTTTAATTACAAGGAAGAGCCTGACCTTGGTGCAGCTTTGAAAAGGTCTATACTTAACAGTATTCTAAAGATATTTAGATCTCACTTTTTCATGCTCATCAAAACTTTAAATTTCTGTGCCTGGTAGTAAAACATGGTACTATATAATAGTGACTAGTGTATGTGATTATACAAATCAGGCACTTTCCAGAAGGCATTGATGTCTACTTTGAGAATGTCGGAGGCAAGACACTTGATGCTGTACTCCTGAACATGAGACCCCATGGTCGCATACCTGTCTGTGGAATGATCTCACAGTATAATCTTACTGAACATGAAGGTGTAACAAATTTGGCACAGATCATATATAAGAGGGTCCGTTTGCAAGGCTTTAACTTCATGGATTGGACTCACCTATATCCCAAATTCTTGGAGTTTCTCCTGCCTAACATCAGAGAAGGGAAGGTTGTGTATGTGGAAGACATAGCTGAGGGTCTTGAGAGTGGTCCTTCAGCCTTGGTTGGCCTTTTTAGCGGCCGCAATGTTGGAAAACAAGTGCTTGTTGTTTCTCATGAATAGAGAAGCATTTGGTTTTTGTGTTCACTGTCAAGTTATCAGTTTTACTTTTGGTTTTTCTGTTGAAACTATCTTTATATAACCTTTGCTGTATGATGATGTTCCCTGTTCTTAATTGTTCTGAAAGTAGTATCAATGTAATCTACAGTTGTTCCTCTTGAATAAAAGCATTTGGTTATTTTGGTTTTTCTATGTTATGTTATCAATTTTTGTTATGGTTTTTTGTTCACCATAAGTTAACTATCTTTGCATACCTTTGTAGTCATTCTTATTCTTTTATAAAGTTGAGTTAGGTTTAAAGTACACTTCTTAATATGGTATTAGAGACATGTGCATCCTATACTAACAAGAGTTTGTTGGACTTATTCGACCACCCGCTATCAGACTGCTCTTGGATCACTCATAAATATAGTCTCACGCATGAGTAGGCAGACTCGGTGTGAGAGAGGTGTAGGAGATCTCATATTAACTAGAGATAATGACATTTCATAATATATAAATGGGTGCAAATCTCACTTTATGAGCTGATTTTATAAAGTTGAGTTGAACTTAAATACACTTCTTACTATACTCAATTGTAATATGTAGTTAATAAATATGACTACGAAAATGAGGTTTGAAAAAAATATTATTTTCCTAAAGTTATGGTTACATATCTTAATTTTAGGTCTAAAGTGGGGTCAAACTTATCCCCAAAGATTCATGCAGAGCCTTAAACATGGTCATCATTAGGCTTATCCAGAGACAAAAGTGTGTCCCTCCCAAAAAGCTATGCAATTTTGATGTTTGAACAATTTTTGTCTTCATAGATAAGATCAAAGTGAGCATAGATATTTAACAAGGGATTGCAGACTTAACTCCTACAGTTAGAATTGGGCATTAGCTTTTTAATTAGTCCTGTGTAATCTAACATTTTATAATGTATGATCTAAAATTGATTTTTAATTATTCTAGATAGAGTCACATAATAAAATTTATCATTATAAATTAAGGTTTTCAAAGCATGATTCTCTTTTGATGTAGAAATTTTACCAAGTACTTTTTGACTTGATGCATTGCCAAAGAGATTATTATAGCATGTTCAAAAGTTTCTTTGGAATGATACATTTTGCATATAAATAAGTACTCATTCTAAATATTTGTTTGAATGAAGTGATAAAAAGTGAAACATTGAAAGAAAAGGAGATAAAAAAAGTTAAAGGGAAAAATAAATATTTTTCATACTTAGAACATGAATAGAAATAAATAGAAAGATGATTAATTTGACAGAAAGATAGAAAGAAAAAAAAGTTGTGAGTGGCTTTTTCTTTTTGACAAAGTCCAAACAAACTTTTTATCCTACCTTTATTAATTTAAACATGTAATTAAAAAATACCCACTGATGGAAAATAATATATCATTTATATAAATTACATAATCTATTATGTTATATAATTTACATTATGTTATTATAAGTGAACACTAATTTAGTTAGTTTCAATGAATAACCAAATACACTTTACACATTTATTTCTTTTTAATCTACTCTTTTGTCTGACTAGGAAATAAAAAGTGAACCAAAATTTACCATATATCATGCATACTTTTTTCACATGTCCTATCTTTAAGATTTAATAATTTTTTTTTCACAAGTTAAAAGATTTTTTTTTATATAATATTAGAATTATATTGGAGTTAAATCTATTTTTCATTAATATACTATAATATGAAATTTTTTTTTTTTTCTAGTTTAAATTTTAGATTATAGTATATAAACCATTAAAATTATGTTTATTAGTTTTTTTTTTCCTGCAAATAAATTTCTAACATAATTTATATATTATAATATTATAATATCAATATATAAATCAACATCAAATATTTTATCATATAGATAAAATTAATAAGAATTTATTTTAATAATTATTTTCTTATTATAAGTATTCAAAAGATTTAAAATTTAAACTAAGAAAAAAATCAATTTCGTATAAAAATGTGAGAAAATATATATTTAACCTAATTTTATACTATGAATCAATAAGAAAATTTTGATAAACATAACTTTAAAATAATTATTATGAAAAATAATAAGTCTACTGTTACTCTGTTTGTTTATTTTTAAAGTAGAATAATTATCTATGATGAGTGTAGAAACTTTTACTTTTATTATACACATAACATTAACAAGTTTATGGTATAACAATGAAAAGACAAACATGTTTGTATTTTTTATCACGTTAGTATTTGTGTGTTTGCATTCTCTTTACCAAGCTATTTTATATGAATTTTAATTTATATATATATATATATTAAATAAAATATATGTATTGCTTTTATTTTAGTTTATGTGATTTTGTTTATTATATTTATAACAATATATGTATAATTAAATAAATAATGAGATACTATTTAGTATATTACTTTAATCTATAATAATATATAATAAAATGTTCTAATTTAGTGTTATTTAGTTGCAATATTCTAATAAATAAAGTATATAATTCATTTTTTTCCTAAAATTTGTTTTATTTGAAGATTGTTGTTATAAAAGAATTGTGTATTGTATTTATATTTAGTGTGGTTAAAATAATTTTGGCTCAACAGGTCTAAAAATTCTGAAAAATAAATCACGATAAAAAAATTGAAATTTAATTAAATTCGATTATTTTTTTATTGATAGCTTAATTAGTGAGTAAATAAATTTATAGATCAGTATCTTTTAGAACAATAATTATATTTAATAAAATTAAAGTAATTATAATTTTTTTAAATACACACATATATATATAATTATGAAACTTAAAATTTAATAATATAGCTTAATTTAAAATAATATTAAAGAAAGAAAAGAAAAGAAAAAAAAGGAAAATAAACGTTGAGAAAAAAGCCAAAAGCTGAAGTGGGAAGAATCATCACTGAGCGAAGAAGTTGGTGTAGTTCTTTCTCTCAGACGTGTGTGTGCGTTGGCGCTGTCATCACAATCCATCGATTGGGGTCGCAAATCCAAACGGCGTCGTCGACGGCGGAAGATGTCTTCGCAGCAGCAGCAAATGCAGAACAGTGGCGGCGGCGGCATCCCGGTGAGCGAGGTTTTCTGGACTCTCGTCGATAAAGCCGACAAAAAGTTCTCCAAAATCAGAGACCTTCCGTTTTACCAGCGCAGCAGGTTTCCATTCGTAACTACACTCGTTCCTTTGCTAGTTTAAGTTCACCTTGAGATTGGTGTGTCTTGATCTAGGATTCGTTGTTGTGATTGTTTTTTCAGTGTTAGGTCGAATGGCTTTGTTTTTTGCTTTATTATCTTTTTGTTTCTCACGAGGAAGGTTTTAAAGTTTGCGATTCTGTCACGATTCTTGAAATTCTTTCACGGATAGAAACAAGAGAAGGAAAGAATGGGGTTAATTTGATGTGATGAGGAGGAGTTATTTGATTATTTGCTTAAGAGATGAGCCTTGAATTATGGAAGATTTGGGTTGGTTGTCTGTTTTGTGAGTGTTTTTTCAGTGTCAGGTCGAATGGCTTGGTTTTCTGCTTTACTATTTATTTGTTTCTTACGAGGAAGACCCTTCCTCAAAGATTTCTATTGTTTCTATCCATGAAAGATTTCCTTCTATTGTTTCTTAAGAGGAAGGTTTTAAATTTTGCGATTCTGTCACGATTCTTGAAATTGCGGAAAATTGCCGGCAAATGTTGCCGATGCTGTTGAAGTGGGCCCGGAAATGTTAGTGTTGAGCCTGAAATTGTGGTTGCGGCTGTTTCTTGAAAATCTTTCACGGATAGAAACAAGAGAAGGAAAGAATTGGGTTAATTTAATGTGACGAGGAGCAGTTATTTGATTATTTGCTTTTTCTGTTTTGTGAGTGTTTTTTCAGTGTTAGGTCGAATGGCTTTGTTAATTGCTTTATTATATACTTGTTTCTTACTATGAAGGTTTTAAATTTTGCGATTCTGTCATGATTCTTGAAATTGTGGGAAATTGCCGGCAAATGTTGCCAATGCGGTTGAAGTGGGCCCGGAAATGTTAGTGTTGAGCCTGAAATTGTGGTTGCGGCTGTTTCTTGAAAATCTTTCACGGATAGAAACAAGAGAAGGAAATAATTGGGTTAATTTAATGTGACGAGGAGGAGTTATTTGATTGTTTGCTTTTTCTGTTTTGTGAGTGTTTTTTCAGTGTTAGGTCAAATGGCTTTGTTAATTGCTTTATTATATACTTGTTTCTTACTATGAAGGTTTTAAATTTTGCGATTCTTTCATGATTCTTGAAATTGTGGGAAATTGCCGGCAAATGTTGCCGATGCTGTTGAAGTGGGCCCAGAAATGTTAGTGTTGAGCCTGAAATTGTGGTTGCGGCTGTTTCTTGAAAATCTTTCACGGATAGAAACAAGAGAAGGAAATAATTGGGTTAATTTAATGTGATGAGGAGGAGTTATTTGATTATTTGCTTTTTCTGTTTTGTGAGTGTTTTTTCAGTGTTAGGTCGAATGGCTTTGTTAATTGCTTTATTATATACTTGTTTCTTATGATGAAGGTTTTAAATTTTGCGATTTTGTCATGATTCTTGAAATTGTGGGAAATTGCTGGCAAATGTTGCCGATGCTGTTGAAGTGGGCCCGGAAATGTTAGTGTTGAGCCTGAAATTGTGGTTGCGGCTTTTTCTTGAAAATCTTTCACGGATAGAAACAAGAGAAGGAAAGAATTGGGTTAATTTAATGTGACGAGGAGGAGTTATTTGATTGTTTGCTTTTTCTGTTTTGTGAGTGTTTTTTCAGTGTTAGGTCGAATGGCTTTGTTTTCTGCTTTATTATTTATTTGTTTCTTACGAGGAAGACCCTTCCTCAAAGATTTCTATTGTTTCTATCCATGAAAGATTTCCTTCTATTGTTTCTTACGACGAAGGTTTTAAATTTTGCGATTCTGTAACGATTCTTGAAATTGTGGGAAATTGCCGGCAAATGTTGCCGATGCAGTTGAAGTGGACCATAAACGTTAGTGTTGAGCCTGAAATTGTGGTTGCGGCTGTTTCTTGAAAATCTTTCACGGATAGAAACAAGAGAAGGAACGAATGGGGTTAATGTAATGTGATGAGAAGTTATTTGATTATTTGCTTAAGAGATGATGCCTTGAATTATGGAAGATTTGGGTTGGTTGTCTGTTTTGTGAGTGTTTTTTCAGTGTTAGGTTGAATGGCTTTGTTTTTTGCTTTATTATTTATTTTTTTCTTACGAGGAAGGTTTTAAGAAATTGCAGGAAATTGCCGGCAAATGTTGCCGATGCAGTTGAAGTGGGCTCATAAACGTTAGTGTTGAGCCTGAAATTGTGGTTGCGGCTGTTTCTTGAAAATCTTTCATGGATAGAAACAATAGAAGGAAAGAATTGGGTTAATTTAATGTGATGAGGAGGAGTTATTTGATTATTTACTTAAGAGATGAGCCTTGAATTATGGAAGATTTGGGTTGGTTTTCTCTTTCGTAAGGCCTTATATTGGTGCTAAGAAGTCAGAATTTCATGATTTGGGTTAATCAATTGGAAATTAGCAATGATATGGTTTACAATTAACTTTTGGCTAATTAGCAATTTTGTTACGCTTTAATTTCTGCTCCACAGTTTTGGTTCACCTATTCTTTTGCCATGATTTTAGTTATGATATTTTAGAAAACCTGCAATTTTGATCTAATCCTTAAGTCTTCATACGTTTTATTTTGTTTATTTTGATACAATTAAACTCTAGACTGCATTTAAGCTACCATCAAGAAACTTTTTAATTAATTAAAATGTACTAAGAAAGAAAGCAACATATTTAAAATTTAAGTCTAGGTCATAATTGCAGATTTCTAATATAAGGAGATCAAATTCACTAAAAAGAAGATGGGGACTAAAATTTTGGATTAGGAAGTAAAGGAGGACTAAAATTGCAATTTAGCCTTAATATTTGTAGGTTTACAGCACATAAATATATTGAGAGGTTTCATATATGTTTTGGTTGATATCTGAAAGCAAAATTTGTAATCATGTGGCTTTGTTGTAGGCATGATACGTACTTTTACAAGGTGTTCAAGCTTTACACACAGTTATGGAAGTTTCAGCAGGAGAATCGGCAGAAGCTAGTTGAAGCTGGGCTTAGGAGATGGGAAATTGGTGAGATTGCATCTCGCATTGGGCAGCTGTATTTTGGGCAGTACATGCAAACAAGTGATGCAAATTATCTTTCCGAGTCATATATATTCTATGAGGCCATATTGACTCGGGAGTATTTTAAGGAGGGATTGTTTCAGGATGTGAATATTGCAAACAAACAATTGAGGTTTCTTGCTAGATTCATAATGGTGTGTTTGGTTTTGAATCGAAGGGAAATGGTACAGCAATTGGTTAATCAGCTTAAAGTATTAGTTGATGAATGCAAGAGAGCATTCCAGGTTTGTCAATGTTAATTTTCTCTTCTAGAGTTCATTGAAACATAATTTCATTTCCATTATAATTGGCAAATTGTATTTAGCGAATCTGTTTGTTTTGCAAATGATGTAAAGATGTTGCATGTTCTGAAATAGTTGGGTTCCATGCAGCATGTTAATGGTTGTCTAGTGCCTACTACTATGCAATCAATATGTCCTTTTAAATATAGCCCTTCATATCTATTTGGATTTATATTATGGAGGTAGATCATTTGCTGCATATTTCTTACAGATTAGCTAGTCTACGTTGGACTAGACTGCTAATTTGAGTGTTCCATGCAAAACATGATGTTGTCCAGTACCCAGAATATGTTTTGATAGATTGACATTTGCAGATGTATTGGAAGTGACCTTCGAACAATTTGGTTACAGGAAAGTGACTTTAAAGAATGGAAGCTGGTGGTTCAAGAAATAGTCAGGTTTTTAAAAGCTGACACCGCATATATGAATCTCAGGCCCTTAAGATACAGTCTAGTTTTGGACCCTCATCCTGATACCTTGCCACATGTTGCTGCAGCCATTACAAAGCGACATTTGAAACTACGAGATGCTGTATTAAGTAGCTTCCATCAAAATGAGGTTGGTATCCACAACTCTTTTGGTTCATTTATATAGAAGAACAATTTGTTAAAAATGATAAAATCATACGGTAGTTTTCTAGGGCTACAATTAGTATTATGCAAAAAAAATTATGATGTTTCATTGTTGTTTTCAACTATCATTCCTGAACAGGTAAAGTATTCAGAGCTTACAATTGACACTTTTAGGATGCTTCAATGTCTGGAGTGGGAACCTAGTGGCTTATTTTACCAGTCTAGTGGTTCAAAACTTAGTCAGAATGGGGCTACTGGGACTAGTCGTATCAGCTACATCCAAGACATTGCAGACCCTACTTTACCAGCAAATCCACGGAAAGCTGTGTTATTCTGTCCTACACTGACACATTTTATAGCTGTAAGTATGAATATAAACCATTCTTGCCAGTAGTTCAGGGGTTTAATGTAAAAGATAGAGGAGAGAATACTTCATCTATGTAAAAAATGGGCTTCCATCATTTAAAATTGGGCCCTAGCCAGGCCAATGTGTCTAACATCTATTTCAAGGATGCAAGGTGCTATTTGGTTGCAGACCGTTATCCCTTGTTGATATAAGGCCATTGGCAACTTTCCATCTTATATGTTATACTTATAAACAAACTCCATCTCCATTGAGAATTCCCTACTCTGCTTTGTCCACACTTCAAGTTTAAAAAGCTGCTATGAAAGGGGGAGGGGTTGGGTATTTTAGAGCCATGAAACCACTTTGTGTGCCTCTACCTAACGGTTCAAGCTTGTATTAAATATTTGGTAATATCAAATCTGCCTATTCTCTCTGCATATTAAAAGAGCAATTCCCTTGAAACGGTTTTGCAAACTTAGGTCACAGACGAATTATAGGATCTAACTGACCATGATTCATCATTCTAAATGCTTGAAGTCCAAAAATGCTTGTAGTATTAGTTGCTTATTACTCATGAAACTGCTTTTCTGTTGGACAATAATCTAATAGTTCTGAATTACTCTTTTATTTGTGTTTGAAGTTCTTTTGTCTTTGATTTGGGCTTCCCAAGCTTGTGAAATTGAATAATTAATGAGGTCATCTCATAGCTACCATATCATGGTGGCTAGTTGAACTTACTTGGATCATTAGCTGGAATTATCGTGGGGGATCAGGGGTAGCATTAGAATGAGCATTTCTTGCAATAATTTTTTTTCTGGATTTCCAGATATAATTGGGTTTCCTTCTATTGCTAGGTTCTTGCCACAATATGTGAGGAGCTTCCTTCTGATGGTATTCTCCTTGTGTATTTGTCAGCTTCAGGTTAGATATCCTTTCAACTATGAATTTAAGAATGTAAATTTATAGGTTATCATACTTCTTATGTCAACTAAATTCCATTAGGTAAAGATGAACTTCTTTTCAACATCAAATGCAGGATATTGTAGTGCTCCTCATAATGAATCTGGTTGCATACACTTTGGTCCTCATGGAGATAGAGGTATATCTTGAAGTCAACTTCTGTGTATTTCCAATCTTGTATTTCCTGATATGTATAATGTCAAGGAACAATAAAGAACCACCCTTGCACCCTTTTTTTACACAAATTTACCTCATGCAATTGAAAGTAGCTTGATTGTGGTGTACATAACATGTTCTGGCTATTATATGCTCATTCCCAAGACACTAGGAGTGGGTTATCATAAAAGTGAACAAAACTAAGTAAATTCTTTGACGGATAACAAGTTAAAGGGGAAATAAAATGAAGTAAACACAGAGCAGAACATAAAGTGATAGAATCAGTAGGTTGTGCATTTATCATTCCTAATAGTAGAATCGATTGAACCATTTTGCAAGGTGACAACAGGTGAAGAATTTAAAGAAAAAAATTTGATGTTAGAGATTTCACATTGGCTAAAGATATTGTCTATTTATAGTATAAAAGTGAGTGTAAACTTCACCTTGCAAGTTGGTTTTGTAGGGTTTAATTAGGCTTAAATCCACTTCTAAGTCCAGTTATTGGCATAAAGGAGTTGTTGTAGATCTTATATTGACTAGAGATATGATCAAACAAGTGAGTTTGTAAGGTTAAGTTAAACCTAAATTCACTTTCTAAGAGTTGAGATTTCACATGGAGTAAAACTGTCACCAATGTGGTCCTTATAAGGCTTAAGCAATCCTCAGGTTACAAGTTTGATTTGAGGTTCAGTTAGGTCCTAAACTCTAATTTTAAGATGATATCCAAACCTATCCTAGATCTATTATTGAGCTATGTGTATTTGTCCACACAATAGATGTCTATTCTTGTTTAGGGAGTGGGAATGGTGTTGAGATCTTACATCAAATAGGAATGTGACCGATGTAGTCCTTATAAAAGGGCTTGGACAATTCTTACCTTACAAGCCAATTTTTTGGGTTGAGTTAGGTCTTTGAGTCCAAATTCTTAAACAAATAATGAAATACTTGCTACCAATCCTATGGTTTGTTTTTTGAAATATGGAAAGAGATAGAGAGATAAAATAGAGCAAAACACTTATGTATCAAGAGATATATTGCATTTTGTTGATTTGTTATGTGAAATTTAGAGCTCTATCAACCTCTTTTTATGGTAATCATAATCTTAACTAATTTGGGAAACAAATCATGATAAGGAAACAAGGTAATTATTTGTATGGTGATAAGGAAATAGGGAAACTAATTGTTTTTTTTTTTTTTTGATTAGCAAAGAATAAATAAAATAAAATGAGACACTTAAGGGGTGCCCCAACCCTTATACAGAATCACAAAACAAGCTCCTAACACCCAACCAGCTAGGAAGCCAACAGACATTACAACACAATAGCCATAATAAATAATCATGTCAAGATACAACAACCCACTAAAATACAAAACAACAACCTTCCAAAGAAAACACACCCTCTAAATAGGACACAAAATCCAACTAAACAAGAACTTTGTCAGTAACTAAAAGTACCCCAAACATCCAAGAGTCTAATCCAACAAACCGACCCTGCAAGAGGGAAACAAAAAAGCAAGAAGAACCTACACACAGTACACCACGACTTCCAAATTTGGCCAAATCAATAACCATAAACACCAAACATCCAACTGTCAAATTCATACATCATAAAGATTTCAGCACCAATCCGAGTGGGATAAAACAGATAACCTTTTCTATACCGGAACCTGAGAGCAGAATCATCAACTTGACCCTGCCTAGTAGCATCAGAAGCCAAAAAAACCTGCATGAAACACACCACATAGATCCAAACTTGGACAAAAAATATTATAAATGAATCATCAAACATCAATCTCTCAGGTAACTCATACAGCAAAGAGGTTCCAAACACCAATTTGAGTAAGAAAAATCAACCAATCTTTCCTTTACAGTAATCCAACACCAAGTCTTCCTTTGTACCATAGTAAAAACCTCAACTAAATCTACTTGCCCATTCTTGAAGACCACATTATTCCTATGATTCCATATTTCACTTACAATACCTACCCAAATCCCCCCCAGCACTTAATAAAAGCATATTTCAAACCTATAGGTTTAAACATCTTAATATGCATATGTGCATTACAGTGTAAAACCAAAGAAAACCCCAACCACTCGAGACACAGTCCCCAAATTCTCCAAGAGATCCTACACTCGAAAAAGAGTTGTCTTACCGTCTCTTCTTCCACACAACATAGGGGACACCGATCACACACCATAGGAATACCATGTCTCAAGAGATTGTCCTTAGTGGCAATCGCATTGGACAACACCCTCCAAGCTGTAAAATGTGACGAAGGTAAGGTCTTTAATGTCCAGAACTCCGCAAGAAAATCCCCATACACTATAGACTCCTACCCCTAGAGAATATTATAAGTTGTCTTCACAAAGAAGTCCATAGATTCTACATCCCTCCACAACCATTTATCGGTCGTACCTTCACCCTCTCTTGAAAGTCTCTTGTTATCCAACACCTGCGATAAAAGTTCAGCTAGGCTAGATTCCTACACAAATAGATCCCTTCTCGATCTCAATTTCCACAACCAACTATTATTGCTCCAAACCCCAACTTGTGATAGAGTGCGACCAACATCTAAGGAAATAGAGAATAATCTAGGGAATTTTTGCATCAAAGGAACATTGTCCACCCATTTATCCTCCCAGAACCTAATTTATTTTCCATCCCCTACTTCCCACCGCCCTCTGTCTTCAAAGTCATTACCCCACTCCTCTAAATTCCAAACTTTCTTAATGTCCCTCCACCATAACGATGCCTTACAATTTTGAACTTGGGACCTTAATCCCCTCCATCCACCATACTTAGAGTCAAGAATATCCTTCCATAAACTTCTCTTTTCAGACTTAAGTCTCCAAATCCATTTCCCCAAGAGAGTTAAGTTAAATTTTCTTATATCAATGACCCCTAAGTCACCTTTATCTTTCGACTCACAAACCTTGTCCCATGCCACCCAGGCAATTTTCCTGTTCTCTGAACCCCAATCCCACAAAAAATTCTTTTGTATCCTTTTCACTTCCTTCACCACAGTAGCCGGCATACAAAAGAAGGAAACGTAGAATAATGGTAAGGATGTAAGCACAGATTTGATGAGGCATATTCTGCTAGCCATAGAGAGGGATTTTCCTTTCCAAGAGCACAACCTACTCCGTAATTTATTAAGCACCCCTTCCCAAAAAATACACCTTTTGTGATTCCCTCCTACTGTCACCCCCAAATAACTAAAAGGTGCCTTCATGATATCACAATTAAGAATAGAGGCAAAAATCATTGTCTGATTGACACTCACACCCACTCCACCAACTTTGCTCTTGGAATAATTAACCTTAAGACCAGACGCAAGTTCAAAACACTTCACAATTGCTTTTAAGGTCAGAACACTTCGAGTTGAGGCTTTACAAAAGAAAAGAGTGTCGTCTGCATATTGCAACATACTCACATTTACTCGCCCTTCCCCAACCTCAATACTCTCAACTAACATCTTCTCTTCTGCCTGTCTAACTACCCCTGCAAGCCCTTCAGCCACAATAAGAAAAAGAAATGGTGCTAAAGGGTCTCCTTGTCTTAAGCCCTTCATTGGTTTAAACTCAGTTGTTGGACTTCCATTTACCAGCACATATATCGAGGAAGATTCTAAGCAGTTTTTTATCCATTCAATTCACTTTCCACAGAATCCCAATCTTTCTAACATATAGTAAATAAACTCCCAACTTACAGAATCATAAGCCTTTTCATAATCCACCTTAAACACCACACATTCTTTCTTTTTTCTCTTTACTTCCTCAAGGGTCTCATTAGCCACTAACACATTATCCTACAACCCCATTCCTTCAAGAAAAGCAGACGGCCTAGGGTCAATGACTTTATCCAACACCCTTTTCAACCTTGAAGAAAAAATTTTAGATACAATTTTATACACACATCCCACCAAGGAAATTGGTCTGAAGTCATTCAAAAGTTGTGGATTCACAGTCTTTGGGACAAGAGTAATAAAGGAAACATTAGTACCTTTCGGCCACCTACCACCCTTTGCAAAACTTTGTACCGCACTCAGAACATCTCCTTTTATAACATCCCAACAAAATTTTATAAAGCCAAAGTTAAAACCATCCGGTCCAGGACTTTTAGAATTATCACAATTCCACACCGCTTCCTTAACTTCTGCCTCAGATATAGTTCCAACCAGCATTTCATTATCCTCTCTTGTGATACCCTTAAACGGAACATTATCCAATCTAACAAGTTTTCTTCCCCCCCCTCTAAAAAACTGCCCTCAAAAAAATCCTTCACTCTATCTTTTACTTCAATCGGGTCATCACACCACTGATCACCAACCTTGAGACCACTTATCCCGTTTTGTATCCTCCTCCACTTAATACTTTAGTGATAGAACTTTGTATTTAAATCCCCTTGACTTACCCATCTCATTCTTGCTTTTTGCTGTAAAATCGCTTCTTGTTTAACTCTGGCTTGCCCCAAGTCAGCTAAAAGTCGTCTCCTTTCTTCTTTATCTTCCACACTCAACACTCCCTCAACATCTTTTTCATCCAAAAGTTGGATTCTCTTTTCCAACTCCATTCTTTGTTTATTAACATCTCCAAAGACAAATTTGTTCCTACTCCTTATGTCAAATTTTAACCTTTTCAATTTCTCCTTCAAAACGTACAAACCATTTCCCCTAATAACATAGCTTTCCCACTTAGTTCTTATGAGCGCCCTAAAACGAGCATCTTTTTGCCATACACCTAGACATCTAAACGATTTTGGGCCCCAGTCAATGTTTATATCCTTTAAGATCAAGGCACAATGATCCGAAACTGATCTCCCTTCCGCATATTGTTTACTACACGACCACTTCTCTAACCATTCAAGGGAAACTAAAATTCTATCTATTATGCTTTTAACTGTCCCATTAGGTTTATACCAAGTAAACTTTCTACCCACCAACGGAATATCAACCAGACTAGAATCTTCGATAAAATTATTAAAACTCCGTATTTCGCTGCCATAATTGACATTAGGGCTTTGGCCTCTTCTCTCCCCAACACATCTAATAGAATTAAAATCTCCAGCTACACACCACAATTTTATTGGGTGACTCTTTCTTATCTCACTTAGCTCATCCTAAATAATTTTCTTCTCTTTTAAGGTACCACCATAGTAAATATTAACTATCGTTATTTCTATTGGCGTTCCTATCTTCCATACACCTTCAATGATTGAAAAATTGTTCTCCTTTTTGTACCTTTTTAGTTCAAAGCAATTTTTCTTCTACATAGTAACTATCCCTCCACCATTATTGACTCCCCCAATCTCAATCCAATCAATTTCATTTGACCCCAAGTTTGATAATACCTTTCTTTGCTAAGTTGTTCACATTTTGTTTCTTGAAGACAAATAAATCCAACTTGTTCTTTTCTAATGAGATCACTAATATACTTCATTTTTACCCTTCCTCCCAAACCCCTAATATTCATACTAATCAGTTTCATCATCTAAAGCATTTAGCCCAACCCTTCTTAGACCCTCCTTCCTATTGTCCCTTTCTTCTAGACTTCTTAGGTTGTCTAAAACTTCTTCCCTGTTTCCCGAACAAGAGAAACCTAATTCCTTTCCTACATTCCAGATTCTAACTGCTTCCAAATTCTCGTTATTTAACCAAACCAAGTGATTGCAATTTTTAGCACCATTATCAGTAATGCATTTAGAATTAGAATCTAATCTTACATCTGTCTTGCGGGACAATTCGTTGATTCCGTCAAAGCAACCATACCTCACCTCTTGTGATATGCTACTGCTACACTCCCCAACACCTAACAGCCTTTTCCCAGTCACAATTACAACACCTCTCAACTTTAGAAACATGTTCTTCTTCAATAGCAATTTGACACATACTTTCATTAATCATCATACAGTTTGCCCTACGAACCTCCCTTGCTCTAGGCAATTTAATTAAAACTCTTGCATACTCTAGTTCTTCCATCTCCAATGTAGACTTGTCAATTTCTATAAGCGTTCCGACCATGGACACTATGCTTTCCAAGCTTTGCCTACTCCACAAATTCAGGGGCAGCCCTCTAATATGAGCCCAAACAAATTTTTCTGACACCACAAAATCCTTCTCCCAAGGTATAATGGATTCAAAAATTGATTCAAACCACTCTTTATTCTCATATATAGACTTTTTAATCAAGTTTGCATCTTCTCCAGATAGTAGGACGTTGTTGCCTCCCAGGTAACGCACACGAATAAAATTAAAACCTCCCAAGATAAAACTTTCCTTGAGATCCTTAGCCTTACTTAGTTCCACAGTTGTACCAATGAAACAATTGTCTAACCACTCCAAATTTTTCACCTCTGCCTTGAACGCTATTGGGTAAGTATACTTCGTTTTCCCCTTACCTCCTTTCTCTACTACGGAGGCATACGACATCTTTTCCTCCCAAACTGTATGGCTCCGATTCATGGTGGGTTCACCGTTCCACTCCTTCCTTGGCTCTTTGTCGCTACTAAGTTTTGGTTTGGATACAACAGTCCTCTCGTCCCTTGGCGCTCTGTCTCTGTTGTATTTTGGTCTGTTTACCCTTACCTTCTAGTATCCGATCCAAACAGAGTTCAAACACCTTTCTAGCCCACATCTTGAAACTTAACAAAACCAAATCTCTGATTTTTGTTATTCAATCTTCTAGAGATAAACACATCAACAACCCTTCCTCATCTCTGAAACACTTTCCACATGTCCTTCTCTTCATATTCCAAAGGAAAATTTGTGAAGAAAAAGTTAACATTTGTTTTCTTCGACCCATACCCTCTTTTCTTCACCAAGTGCCACTCCCTCTCCCTCTCCATGTTCAGGGAAACTAATCGTAGTAAATAATTTTAAAGATATCATAAATATTTTTAAATTTTTTTATATTCTAACATGCCCCTGCAAACCAAAGCTTTAAACTTGTACAAAGAAACCCTTTAAATAAAAGAAATCAAACTATATAGTAGTGTTGTCAAATAATGGTATGGCATTGCTACCAATTTTGCTGAGACACTCACCATGGACAAAGTGTCATAGCAGTGCCCATGGTGGAAACATATATTTTTATTAATAATATAGGGTTTTAGGCAGTAGGTTGGCCCATTTTAAAACAACCCAAAGGCCTCGCTTATTTAAGGGCCCTATAGTTTCCTGCAACTGAAACTTTGATAGAACGCTAGTGTCATCCAACCTTCTTAAGTCTTCTTGATGAACTACTACAACAACTTGAGCTGTGACAATGACTTGAACCGCAGATGTGACCTGAGCTTTGACACCTTTTTTGATGAGGTGATACATATGAAGGTGAAGAAGATTCAGAGCAAGGATTTACAAGAGTTACAAGATCAATTACATGCAATTGGTGCTAAGGGACAAAAGGTTACTTGGAAGGGATCCATTTACCACTTTCCATAGTAAAAAAATTTACAACTATTAAGGACTGGAAGGAAAAATTGAAGCAAGGAAATATAAGAGAGGTTTGTGACAAGAAAGCTACTGAAAGATTCCACCAATCTATAGCACAATTCCAATACCAAGTTGGACTAACCATCAACATGATCAAGTTGCAAAGCCTTCAAGACATGCAATACTACTATTGGAAATTTCGGAAAGCATTTTTGTAGTTATCTGTTATAGATAACATTTGTATTTGTTGGAGATCCCACATCGAGTAGAGATAAAGATTTTCATAGTATATTAGATCACATATCGACTGGAGATAAGAAGTTTTCATAGTATATTATTGGGTGCAAACCTCACCTTATAATTGCAAGGTCATTGGGTTGTTTTGAAATTGGCCAAGCAAACCATCCTAATTGTTTTTTTTTCTCAAAAAAATGATATTTCCGCCATGGGTGTTGTATTTTTTGCAGTGAAAATTATTGCAGGTTTTCTATTTTTTGGTCTATGTCAAGGTTATCAGACTCGAGAGTCTACTCAGACTCGTGGGAGCCCTGTAAACTCGACTCGTAAACCCGACTCGTAGACTCGTAAGAGTCTACTTCACATAAAAATTTAACAAAAAATATAATAATTCATGATACAAATCCATAATATTAAAATAAACAAGTTCATACACCAACAAAATAACTAAAACAACACAAATGTTATAGTTTAAAAGTCTCATTCATCTAATCCTCTAAGGAAATCAGCTCCAAGATCTTCATGATCATCTCCATCATCATCTTCATCACCATCTCCTTCATCATCATCATCACCATCAACATCATTATCAAAAACTATGTTATCAAAATCAGCTGCATCTGGAATTAAATCATTTAAACTTGTTCCTCCTAAGTCAAAATTCAGACCATCATTTTCAACTTGAGTTTGCTCAACCTCAACAACATTATTTTCTTCTTCAGTTATCCATTCATTATCAGACTCAATGTCTTCAAATGGAAGAGCAACAGATCTTCTAATTTGTTTGCTTCTCAACTTCGAGTTATACATTACATAAACTAAGTCATTCATTTTCTTTTGGTGCAAACGATTTCTTCTTTTTGTATGAACCTATAATTAAATATGAAATTTTTGTCAATATATAAATCAAATCAAGAAAAACCTTAAATAACTTCAAGAACTTTAATTACCATTTCAAATGAGCTCCAATTACGCTCACACCCTGAAGAACTACAAGTTAAACTCAAAACTCGAACAGCAAACCTCTTTAGTTCTGGAGTTCTATCCCCAAACATCTCCCACCAATCTGCAGGCAACATACCTTTCCTACTCAGCTTTGCATCTTCCAAAGAAAATGTTCCTCTTGCATGGTGAAAATCAGTAAGTTGCAAATTGATTTTTGTTCTTTCTGCGACATCATTAACCAATCTTCTCATGCACATATACAACCCCTCCTTCACCTCAACATCATCATTTCTAAAGTTTGGTTGATAGTGTAATTGGGGATTTAGGTAATAGGCAGCTGCATGCAAAGGCCTATGAAGCTGATTATTCCACCTTTGATCAATGATTTTCCAAACAGGTTCATAACTACGTAGCAATTATGTTATGTTAGAAATAATTACACAAATAAATAAGTATTTAAATTTAAAATTGAAGAAAATTAGAAATGTTACCTTTTCTTGATATTATTAAAGTTGCTTTTAATCTTCTCTTTGGCGCAATCCATCTCCTCATATATAAATCCCATTGCGGGTTTTACATCTGAATCTACCAATCGAAGGACCACCATAAGAGGGACAGCAACTTTTAAGCATATACTTATATTCTTCCAAAATCGACTATCTAATACCACATTTTGAATTTTTTTTCCTTCTTGTGAAGTTCCAAACTTGCTTGTTTTCCATTCTTCAGAGTTAAACATTGTCAACAATGATGTTTTCATTTCATACAAACAAGCTAGAGTCAAGTATGCTGTGGCAAATCTAGTCATTCCAGGCCTTATTAGGTCCCTTCCATTTGTAAACTTTTTCAAAATTGTAATTAACATTGCTCTACCATAAATGTAAGTAGTGATCCTTCTTCCCTTCATAATAGTAGTTTCATGGACCTTTAATTGTTTCTCAAAATCTTCAAAGATTAAATCAATACAATGGGCAGCACATGGAGTCCAATATAAGTGCTCCCTTCTTTGCATCAACAGTTCTCCAGCTGCCTTGAAATTTGCAGCATTATCAGTAACTACCTGCACTACATTTTCCTCACCAACAAATTCTACCGCATCATCCAACATTTTAAATACTTTTTCGGCAGTTTTTGAGATGTCAGAGGTATCTAATGAATAGAGAAATACAGTCCCTTTAGGACTATTCACCAAAAAATTACAAATTGAACGTCTTTTTTTGTCTGTCCATCCATCAGACATAATGGTACAACCTGTTCTCTTCCATTCATCCTTATACTCTTGAAGTTCTATATCAGTTTTGTCCACTGCTTGTTTCAGAAGCTTCTCTCTAATATCATGATATGTTGGAGGTTTATAGCCAACACCATATCTACCAATCATGTCACACATCTTTGCAAAAGCTGGATTTCTAATAACATTGAATGGGATGGCACTTGTGTAGAAAAATTCAGCAATTTGAGCATCAACCTTTTCTTTATCACCTCTCTTGTACATTTGATTCAAAGTAGCTTGAACACCATCAGGTGATGAAGATTTACTTTTAAACATCTTGCTAGTGATACTTTCACTATCTTCCTCACCATCACTTTGTCCAAAACTATTCAACTTTCTTTTCTTCAATGACGCATCTTTAGCTTCTGAGACAACTTTCAACATTAAAACTTTGACTTCTTCTGGTACTGATACACAAGGTTCAGAGTCATATCTTGTTCCGGCAAGATGATGTTTGAATCTAAAAATTCCTCCATTAAATATTTTTGAACAGTAATTACATTGCACTTTTTTTCCATTCCCTGAAGCATCAGTTCCATGCTTCCATCCAATATCTGTTCTATTTCCAGCAGCATTCTTACTTCTAGGTGGCAGTGGAAATGCTGAATTTGAATCAGTTCCAGACATCTTACAATATGCCAAAAATTAAAAAAAAGAAAAATCAATTATCCAATCTATCCTAAAATTCAAAAAAATTTGGCCTAAACCCAATCAACAAAAATCTGCCCTAAACCCAATAAAAAAACCCCAATCCATTTTTAAAAGCTCAAACAAACCTAATTTAAAAAACCCTAACCCTAAAACCCAATCACAATCACCACAACAGCAGCGGCGCAGCACATACCTAGATCGCGGCGGGGCAGCGAGGATCGCGGCGGGGCAGCGAGGATCGCGGCGGGGCAGCGAGGATCGCGGCGGGGCAGCGAGGATCGCGGCGGGGTGCGGCGAGAGGCGCGATGAGAAGCGACCACTGTGCTGTGACGCGCGACGCAGTTCGACGAGCGTTGCAGTGCGGCGCGCGACGACCGGTGAGGCGAGCGACGAGCGGTGAGGCGAGCGACGAGCGGAGCGGCGCGACGAGCGGAGCAGAGCGACGAGCGACGACCAATGAAGAGCGGCGCGGCGCGGCGGCGCGGTGGAACTGTCAACGGCAGTGAATGAAGAAGACGAAATCGCAAGTGAGGAGTGAAATCAGGTAAAACCCTAAAAAATCTAACCTGATTGAGAGAGAACGACACCGTTTTGGGTTTTTTTGGGCAACTCGCTGACTCGGTCTTAAACTCGCGAGTTTGACCGAGTTTGACCGAGTTTGACCGAGTCAACTTCGGGTTTACTCAAAAACGAGTTTGCTCCCGAGTTAACTCGCCAACCTGCACCTGACTCGTAAACTCGTAAGGGTTTACGAGTTAACCCTAGAGTTTGATAACCTTGGTCTATGTAGATGACAATATAATAACTCTTAACTCCCCTATTCTTATTCAAGAGATTACAACAAAGCTTCATGCAAGTTTTTCCTTGAAACAACTTGGTCATCTTGATTATTTTCTTGGTCTTGAAATTAAGTATTTACCTAATAATCTATTCTCATGATGCAAATCAAATATATTCGGGACTTACTTCATAAAACACATATGGCTGAAGCTCATTCAATTTCTTCTCCTATGTTTTCTAATTGCAAACTTTCCAAGCTTGGTGTTGGTATGTTAACTGATCCAACTTTGTATTGATCAGTGGTGGGTGCTTTGTAGTATGCCACGCTAACTAGACTAGAAATAAGCTTTGTTGTTAAAGATGTTTGTCAATTCATGGCTAAAGCTCGTGATTCTCATTGGGTGGTGGTGAAATGCATATTATGCATCTTAAAGGAATTATCTCACGAATTACATTTTCAACCTGCATCTCTTGATCATCTATTGTTATCATTAAAAGCTTTTTGTGATGATGATTCTGCACTAGATGTTGATCATAGACGTTCTACTTCAGAAGCAGCTATGTTTTTTGGTCCTAATTTAATATCTTAGTGGTCTCGCAAACAAGTTATTGCTCGTTTCAATACTAAGTCAGAATGTAGAAGTTTGGCTCAAACCTCTATTGAGCTTTCATGGATTTCTACTCTACTCACAAAACTATAGATTCCCTACACTACTCCAATACTTTTATGTGGCAATCAAAGTGTTGTGGCCATTGCTCGCAATCCATTTTTTCATAATTGTACTAGACACATGGAGATTAATGTTTTTTTTTGTGCGAGAGGAGGTTTTTGGCCAAGCAGCTCTGTATCTATCATATTCCTGCACTTGATCAGTGGGCAGATGCTCTAACAAAGCAGCTATCTTCAGCTCGATTATGTTTCTATTAAGCAAACTCAATGTGAAGAATTTTTCTTCTAAAAAATCTTCTCCTTGAGTTTGAGGGGGGATGTTAGTAAGAATTGTTAGTGTACAGCTGTCCAGCTGTTTGCCTTTTAGGTTAGTGTACAACTGACTATCTGTTTGCTTGTATGTTAGTGTACAACTGTCTAGCTGCTTTATTAAATGTTAATGTACATGTGTCTAGCTGAGAATTATTAATGTACAATTGTCCGTTGTAATATTCATATTAGCTAATAGTGCTAGGCGCTATGAAGCATAGACACGAACACGGATACGGATACGGGGATACGGCAAAATTGAAAAATATAGGACACGAGACACGGCATATATATATATATATATATATATTGTTAAAATATACTAATATACTTCTTAATCTAAAAAATTTTTAAAAATATATTTATAAAAAAATCTAACAAAAGATAAATATATTTAAATTATAATGTTTGAATTTTACATTTGTTCATCCTCGTTGAAAAATACAACTTCTAATTCTGGTTCATCAAGAGATAAATTAGCAATCTCAAGAATTCCATTTTCATCTAATGAAAAATCATCTCCTGCAATATCCCACAATTTAGTTTCCTCTTCTTTGTATTTTGGGGGAATTTCTTGATAAAAGACGGAGGTTACTATGGATAAATACTAGATCCTCTGCTCTTTTAGGTGTCATCTTATTTCTTTTCAGAAAATGTATGAAAGAGTAGGTACTCCAATTTCTTTCACAACAAGAAGAACATGGTTGTCCAAGGATCTTAAGAGCTATCTTCTGAAGTATTGGTGCATGAGTTCCATGAACAATCCACCAAGATTTTGCATCCATTTTACTTCTATCCCTTAAAGAGTCAACATCACCAAAATCTTCTCTTACATCTGAAAAGTTTGCAAACTCTATATTTACCTGTGTCCTTATTTCTGCATCATCAAAGTATCTCATAAAACATTTTTTTCTTTCTTGAGTAATTTCGTGATCTTGATGTGGGGCAAGTCTTTTTGAATCTTCATCTAACCATTCATGACTATAATATCTAAAAAAATAAAAATATATAAACATAAATCAATATAATATTATAAATTTATGATATTATAAATAATATGTACACAACAAAATATAATTATGAAATAATTTAACTATATAATGTACTACCTTGGATTTAAAGAATGAGCCAGACAATGAAGAGGTGTGTTACTCTTAGTCCAACGATCCATTAATATTAACTCTATTACCTTGAAAAAAGATGAATATTCTACTTCTATCTTCCTTTCATGTTGGTATATGACCTTTTTCACATTTTCAATCATTGAATCCCATATTCCATATACTAAGTGAAGAGATGCCATATCCGCATCTGTTTTTCTAAGAACATCATAAATAGGGGCAGTAAAAGCAAGTATATAATCAACCTTCATCCACCAATTATCAGTCAACAAAGTTTCTTTCACAAATTGTGCACTATCCACATTATCCTTTTTGTAAAAAGACTATTCATCACTGATAACCATCTCTTGGAGTCCTTTTTTTAAACTTCTAAACCTTTTTAACATGACTATGGTTGAAGCAATTTCACAATCAAGAGTATCTCTCGTTTGAATATTAAAGGCAACTTGTAAAGAACCTTTGAATTTTGGATTAACATCACTCCTAGTCTGATTTCCTTCATCAGATACAGGTGGTAGAGGGACCTTTTTTTGTTTCAAACCTTCTATTTTCAATTTTGCTTCACTTTCTAATTTTTTTAACTCAACAAGTTTTGACGCAGTCACATACGGACAACTTCTAACTCCTGCTCCCGTAATTTTTAATAAATGAGCTCTTACTCGAGTGTAAGATCCATTGAATGAAAAATTACACAGACTACATTGGATCATATTATTTCCACCACCAGTTGTTTTTCTTAGCTTTGAAACATATCTCCACAAAGGTTTTGTTTCATCTTCTTGTTTGATAGCTTGATTAGGTATACTCATCCTAATTTCCTAACAAAAATAAATTAAATATAATAAATTTACTTAAATATAAAAATCAAATAAAATCATCTAATAGAAATTGTTTATGAATAAAAAAAACAAAACATGTAGCAAATTAAAAATTAATTGTACTATAATATATTATATTTTTTAAAATAAACATTCTAACCGGGTTAGAGATTGAGTCGTCCAAGGTGGTGAATCCGAGGTGATTAGGTAGACCAATCCCTGTCTTGACAAATTGTCTTGTCGAGCTTTAACAATGAAAATCGAGTAGAATTCCACCTCTCCGATGTTCAAGAGTAAGAGTGTAAGATATTGATAAGTAAATGTATTGAATACTAAATAAGTCTGAATTTATAGGCTTGTGTTTATTATTAAGTAGTTATATTTACATAATCATAAATATTTATCATGAAGTGGTTATATCTACATAATCATAATTAAGTGGTTATATTTATATAAGCATATGCATAAATATTTATCATTAAGTAATTATATTTACATAATGATAAAAATGTTTATCATAATTATCAAAATATTTATCATTAATTGGTTATATTTACATAACCATACAAATATTTGTCTCTAAGTAGTTATATTTACATAATCATAAAAATATTTATCATTAAATGATTATATTTACATAATCATAAAAATATTTATCATCAAGTGGTTATTTATAATCAAAAAATATTTATCATTAAATAATTATATTTACATAATCATAAATATTTATCATTAAGTGATTATATTTACATAATTATAAAAATAATTATTTAATTACATTTATATCATCATATAAATATTTATAAATAACTAATAGTTAATAACTATTTAAATTTATTTAAAGTTATTTAAAATATTATAATTAAATATAAAATATTATAATTTAAAATATTTTATTTCTTTTAATTTAAGTTAAAGTTTAATCTTATAATATTAATTTTAATAAAATATTACTATTTTAAAATTAATTTAAATTATAAAAAATAATTTGATGTGAATAAGTAAGCAAGCACACGTCAATGTCAATATCACTTTCATAATAAAACTAAATAAAATATGAAAAAAGTTATGAAAAGGCACACCCAATGTCAGCAATTAATTTCAATTTCCCACACTTTGACTTTCCTTTTTAAAAAGGGTCCCACACGCTTCATCTTCTTTTCCCTTTTTATTTCAACAATGCTTCATCTTCTTCCTTTTTATTTCTACTTCTTTCTTTCTTTCTTTCAACAGTGTTTCATAGACATCCTCCTTCCGTTCATCTTCTCCGACGTCAGAGTATCCGTCGCGTGTCATTAAATTGGGCCATGTACGGCCCACCTTATTGCATCCGACGCGGTGTCGTCCGCATGTCCGTCAAGTGTCCATGTCTGAAACGCGTTCGACGCGCGGAAGCGGACATCACCAGCCGTATCGGAGCTTCATAGGCTAGGCGGTAGCACACAGCTGCTGAACGGTGCAGACACTATAAATACTTGTAACATTCATTTTATTAAAGGAAAAGAAAGAATATGGTAAATTCCTTGTGTATTTTGAACACATAGGGTTATGTTTATATAGGAAAAAAAACATGTGGGCTAAGTCCATTACTTAAATATGAAATATTTAATAATATCTAATTATATCTAATAATATCTATTAAAGGAAAAGAAAGAATAGGGTAAATCCCTTGTGTATATTGAACACATAGGGTTATGTTTATATACGAAAAATAAACATATGGGCTAAGTCCATTACATAAATATGAAATATCAAACAATAACTATAATATCTCATAAACATATGGTGCATATAGATCATATGTACCCAGCTTGTTACAAATGTAATCAATCTTAGGCCCTCGTAAGGATTTAGTAAAAATATCTGCCAATTGATTATTTGAATTAACAAACTCAGTCTTGATATCTCCTAATATAATCTTTTCTCGAATGAAATGACAATCAATCTCAATATGTTTGGTCCTTTCATGAAAAAATGGATTTGAGCTAATATGAAGAGCAGTCTGATTATCACATATAAGTGTCATTTGAGTGACCTCTCCAAATTGCAATTCTTTAAGTAACTGTTTAAGCCAAATAAGCTCACAAGTAATTGAGGTCATAGCTCTATATTCTGCCTCTGCACTATATCTGGTCACAACACTTTGTTTCTTGCTTTTCCAAGAGATCAAGTTATTACCAATGGAGACACAATAACCAAAAGTTGATCTTCTATCAGATGGAGATCCTGCCCAATCAGCATCTGAATAACAAACGACTTTAGTATGGTTATTATGACCATATAACAAATCTTTTCCAGGAGAACCTTTAATGTACTTCAGTATATGAATGACTGCATTCCAATGATCTTCACATGGAGAATTAAGAAATTGACTCACCACACTGACTGCAAAAGAAATATCAGGACGAGTAACAGTGAGATAGTTCAATTTTCCAACTAATCGCCTGTACATCTCAGGACCTGAAAGAGGCTCCCCCTGATTGGGTAGAAACTTGACATTGGGATCCATGGGAGTATCAGCAGATTTCGAATTCATCAACCCAATTTCCTCCAAAATATCTAATGCATATTTCCTTTGAGAGATAACAATACTATTATCGGATTGTGCTACCTCAATCCCCAAGAAATATCTGAGTTTGCCAAGATCTTTGGTTTGAAAGTGCTGACAAAGATGTTGTTTTACTTGTGAGATGCCATGGTGATCACTGCCTGTAAGAACAATGTCATCAACATATACTACAAGGTAAATACACCCAGCACTCGAGTGACGATAAAAAACTGAATGATCTGCTTCACTGCGAGTCATACCAAATTGTTGAACAACATTGCTAAATTTTCCAAACCATGTTCTAGGAGACTGCTTGAGGCCATATAAGGATTTGCGAAGACGGCATACCAATCCAGAAGACTCCCCCTGAGCAACAAAACCGGGAAGTTGCTCCATATAAATTTCTTCCTGCAAATCCCCATTAAGAAAAGCATTTTTGACATCCAGTTGATAAAGAAGCCATTGTTGAAGAGCAGCCATAGCTATGAATAAGCGAACATAAGCCATTTTTGCCACTGGAGACTTGTGAGATGCCATGGTGATCACTGCCTGTAAGAACAATGTCATCAACATATACTACAAGATAAATACACCCAGTACTCGAGTAACGATAAAAGACTGAATGATCTGCTTTACTGCGAGTCATACCAAATTGTTGAACAACATTGCTAAATTTTCCAAACCATGCCCTAGGAGACTGCTTGAGGCCATATAAGGATTTGCGAAGACGGCATACCAATCCAAAAGACTCCCCCTGAGCAACAAAACCGAGAGGTTGCTCCATATAAATTTCTTCCTGCAAATCCCCATTAAGAAAGGCATTTTTGACATTCAGTTGATAAAGAGGCCATTGTTGAAAAGCAGCCATAGCTATGAATAAGCGAACAGAAGCCATCTTTGCCACTAGAGAAAAAGTATCACCATAATCTAAACCAAAAATTTGGGTATAACCTTTAGCCACAAGACGAGCTTTGAGACAATCAATAGTACCATCAAGACCAACTTTGATAGCAAAAATCCACCTGCAACCAACAACAGATTTCCTAGATGGTAAAGGAACAAGTTCCCAAGTTCCATTATTCTGAAGCGCATTCATTTCATCAAGCATGGCCTGTCGCCAACCAGGATGAGCTAAGGCATCACCCACAGATTTTGGAATAGATACAGAAGAAATAGACGAAAGGCAAGTATAAAAGGGTTGAGATAGTCTATGATAATTCAAAGCAGTATAATGTGGAGAGGGATTACGGGTAGCACGTATACCTTTTCGGATAGCAATAGGAAGATCAGGTTCAACTATCGGAGGTTCAACTGTCGGAGCCGGAGGGGGATGAGGTGTTGGCACTAGAAGAGAGTCATCTGATGGACGATGAGACGTTTGACGACAACTATACACCTGAAGAGTTGGTGGCGGTGGTGAATCTTTAGGTGCACTAGGTACAACAAGAGGGATATTAACTTGAATAGATGAAGACATAGAAGGAGAAAGACAGGACTTAAAGTAAAGGGAAGATTCACTGAAGGTGACATCTGCTGAAATAAAATAACGATTTAGAGAAGGGAGAAACATTTATACCCTTTTTGTGATCTAGTGAACCCTAAAAAGACACATTTGTGTGATTTAGTAGATAATTTATCAAGACCAGGACTAAAATTATGAACAAAGCATGTAGACCCAAAAACTTTGGGAGGTAAAGAGTGGAGAGGGTCATGTGGAAATAAAATAGAATGAGGGCTTTTGTTATTTAAAACTGAAGATGGCATTCAATTAATGAGATAACATGCACTAAGAACAGCATCACCCCAAAAATGCTGAGGAACATCACCATGGATTAAAATAGTACGAGTTGTTTCAACAAGATGTCTATTCTTGCGCTTAGCTACCCCATTTTGTTGAGGTGTATAAGCACATGAAGTTTGATGAAGAATACCATGAGAAGCCATAAAATTTTTAAAAGAATGAGAAAGATACTCACGTCCATTATCACTGCGCAAAACATGAATGAAAATTCCAAATTGATTTTTAATTTCATTGTAAAATATTTGAAATATAGAAAACAACTCAGAACAGTTTTTCATTAAAAACACCTAAGTATATCTTGAATAATCATTAATAAAAGTAACAAAATACTGAAATCCTAAATTAGACTTAATACGACTTGGTCCCCAAATGTTAGAGTGAACTAAGGCAAAAGGAGATGAAGCACGTTGTGAGACACTACTAGGAAAAGAACTACGAATGTGTTTCCTTAATTGAATGTGTTTCCTTAATTGACACAACTCACATTATAAACTAGACAAATTAGACAAACTCGGAACAAGTTGCTGCATCTTGGCAAGACTAGGATGACCCAATCGAGCATGAATGAGAGATGGAGAATCCATAATTGCGCCAACATGTGCAGAGATCTGTAGGTGATAGAGTTCATGAGACTCACATCCGATGCCAATCATCCGTCCCGAACTCCAATCTTGTACAGAAACAGAATCTTTGGTAAAAGAAATAACACAATCAAGGGAACGAGTGAGACGACTAATAGATAACAAGTTAAATGGAAACCCAGAGACATAAAAAACATTATCAATAGATAAAGAAGGAAAGAGGTTAATAGTACCAACACCATGTGATGGTACCCTATATCCATTGGCCATGGTTTACTAAATCCTTAAGAGGGCCTAGGATTGATTGCATTTGTAACAAGCTGGGTACATATGATCTATATGCATCAATTTGAGAAAGAGTATTAGATATTGTTAGATATTATAAATATTGTTTGATATTTAACAGCATTAAAGGATAAGAAACTAGAACTCTTACCATTTATAGTTAAGGAACAATAGCTAGATGTCTTACTAAGGGAGTCCATGAGAGCTCAAAACCAAATGAGCTTTGCAAATTTGCAAAATTGGTCCTATTAAAAAAAAAGTTTGCCGGAAAAATTTTCCGACGATGGGCGATGGTCGGTGGCGGTCGGCAGCGGTGGTAGTGACGGTCAATGGTGCAAGGTTGAGGTCAATGGAGAAAAGAAAGGAAAAGAACAGTTGCAGCAATTAAGGCTGCCCAGAAAAAGTAATTGCAGCAATGAAGGCCTGCTAAAAAGATTGTAGAAGCAGAGTCTTCCAGATTAGGAGCTCTGATACCAAGTTGAAAGAAATAGAAAAATTGTATTTCTGAGATGTTTTACAAATGTGATTACTGTCTCTATTTATAGACTATTTTACAACCTAATTAAGGCAATAAATAATAGGTAATGAAAGTCAGAAATAATGGATGATTAAAGCTATACTAATTAAATTAAATCAAATCACTAACAAATCTGTCCTAATAAATAGAAAATGGAATCTGCACTTAATGAATAATTCTCCTGATTTTGCAACAGAAAGAAGAGGATAAATCCCTTATGCATATTTAATACACAAGGTTATGCTTATATACGAAAAGACACATATGAGCTTAGTTCATTATATAAATATGAAATATCTAATAATATCTAACACATTTCATTAATACTTTTAACATTCTCTAAGACTTATCAACTGTACTTAATAACTAATAGAAATTCTTACAATAGGTAAAGAAAGCAAGTAAATTGTCCATATTTATGCCCGCTACATGATGGGATATGTCACTCCAAACTATCAATTGCCCTCTAGCTAACTGCATAAGCCTTTAGCATAATTGGTTCTTGACATGTTTTGTACAGATTCATTCCGTGGGTCTATTTTTGAAATCATATGCATACAGTGAGAAATGTTTCAAGTATTCCTGAAAATCAGTTCCTTCCATAAATAGCCTTAAGTCATTATAATTTTTTTCTGAAATAGGTCCAAGCAAACTGATGAGAAGACATTAATTATGATCATGGGTATACATTGAAAAAAATCCTCTAATATCTCAATGGGTCTGTAGCTCATAAATTTGCATAAAGATGATCGTTCCAGTATTCATATCACATTATTTTTGTTGGAATTGCAGAATACTTTAACTCAATCCCTTTTCAGGATCAAACTGCATATATCCTTCTGACTTTCTACCATTTACTAGAAGACCACTTCTTTTAGTCATTGATAATGACAACAGCCAAGCATTTAAGGCAAGCCTCAGATACTTTATATATTAATCGCATCAATCTTGTTCTAAGTAATTTTTGTATCTAATACTTGTGTCTATAGTATTTATATATGCTAAGTTTACCTAATAATTAGGGGGAAGGTATAGGTTGTGCATGCAATGGCAGTGAAGGATTATGATTTGAATCTATAGGATTAGAGTTATCCTGCTTTTGATACCCATGTTAAAGTTGATAGATAATTTAGGAAAAAGTTTTTAAAAATGAATTCTCAGTTACAAACAATGAATTATCAGCTGTTTATAGTTGTACAGATGAAGCACCTAAATACTAACCCCTGTTTATAGTTAGTTACAGATACAGCTGTCAAATAACTAATTGAAAACAACGGTTAACTATGGTATTGCAGAAGTACACGAACTGACTTCTGAGTAATACAATAATATGGCGGGGAGTTTGGGTCGGTACAAGGGATGAAAAAGTTCCACATCCACGGATATTTGTGTATAAATATGCAATGGATACCAAACGGGTATCTTTTAATTACCCACTTGTTAAATAGTGTGGGTGTGTGTATCATGGTATCTAACATGCACATATTTCTTACTCATTGTTAGTGATTTTTACTTGGATATTATTTTATAATCAAGTGATCAATTAATCTGTGGGTACTCAGTGGGTAAGGAGATAGTTTTTTTTAGATGAAGCATGTAATAGGTAGTTATTATCTGTGCCCGCATACACATGTCACCCATTGTTGGTATTCGATATTATCCTCCGCTTGGTTTGGTGACTTCAGCACTTCTCAAACCTTCACAATGGTCCATAGGAAAGTCAATGGTTCTGTTTTTTTGTCCTTGTGAATCTCCCGATCAACCCAAGTGATCTACACTTTGGCAATAGTATACTGTTAGGATTCAAGTGTGGGGTTTCTAACAGGGCTTTGGGTTTCCAATAAGGTATGGAATTCTAGTGTGGAGTTTCTAATAATAAGGCTTTGGGCTCTCCAATAGCTAGTTTTTATCGTGTGGTTCTCCCGGGGTTCTTATCATATACCAATTACACAAAGGAATAAATTCAACTTGTATTTACAAGAATAATTATTTATCTTGCATCCATAATCTTTGGTATGGTGGTCTTCTTTCTATCTGCTATACCACGAGCATTTTCAGTGTTGGCAATTTGTGCTGCAATCTGGTATTGACAGTTAGTTTTGCTTTCTTGAATGTCAAGCACAAGTAAACCTATGTAATTATGCAATTGCTATAATTGGTACAATGGGGTATTTCAAGTAAGTTTTAGGAATTGTGTAATGGAAAAATGTTCGATAGTTTGGAAGAAGTCATTGCTACTGTTTTCCTTCTTCGGATTCTGTGATCAGATTACTCTACGACATTTAAAAAGTAATTCATTAAAATATGCAGGTCATAGCAGACGCAGAAAAGGGTGAGCCAGTTGCAATGCTCCTTTCACCAAGCTGTTCTCCTGTTGTGTCTGACTTCTCACATCATTCAAATGGGAGCCTATTCACCATGTTTCTTACTGCTCCGCTGCAAGCTTTCTGTCTACTGATAGGACTTTCAGGCACTGATATTGATTTGGTCTGTAATTAGTGCCTCTTCCTTCATGCTTGCAAGTTCCATTTTTAAGAAAAAAAATATTTATTTTTTCATTTTTCTGGAAGTGGAAAGTTTATATGCTCAACAAACAACTTAAATTTGACTTCAGGACACATTCAACAAAGCTGAAACGTTACTCACATCTTCATTAAATAACTGGGGGCTAGCATTGGCAATATCAGACACACTTAATCCTGTTTGGGGGCAGATTTTAGGTGATCCCTTCATAAGGAGGCTTCTTTTGAGGTAAAACTTGCCTCCATTCCTGTTCTAACATGTATTATTATCTGCCATATAGTTCTCTTGCTTCTCTGTTCCAAGCTGTAGTACCATGCCTTAATTCATTTTTTGTTGATCATTTATCACAATTTTGAAGATTGTGGAGGCCATTGTTAAGAACACCACCGATTTTAATGTGCGATTATGCTCTATTTGAAGAAATTTAGTTTCTTCTGCTGCTGTGAGGGTTCACTACATTCAATACATTATGTTAAAAACTTGACTCTGATTTAATGTGTGGTCATGCTTCATCTGAAGAATGTCTTTGGACCCTTCTATTGTTGTGACAACACTTCTTAAATCACTTTAATTACCTTTTCAAATTATCCAAACTCAATCTTGCCATATTTTTTGGTTGTTTTTTAACAATGGATAACTCGGAGTTAGTCTCACTATGCTAGTGTACACAAATTCTGTTGTTTGCGCAGGAATTGAGACTTATAAATTGTCTCAACTAACTAAAATCTTTAAATCTTAACTAATACCTAAAGTTTCTGTTGCAAATCTCTGGAGCGTTGAGTTACTTTTACATCATGAATGACAGGCTATTGAATATTTTTTATTCACATGAATTGTGTTTTTAAGTTTGCAACTCTTGTGTTCTTATGCCAAGTTTGTTTCCCACTTTGTTCAGATTCATATTTTGTCAGGCAGTGTTGACCCTATATGCACCAGTTTACAATGAAAACAAATTCCTTCCAACATGTGTCCCTTCTCTTCCGATGCCTGTCCTGCAACCAAGTTACTCATATCAGAGTGTAATTCTGAATTTAGCCAGCATGTTTGGTGCAACTAAGTATTTCATCTTCTCAGAGGATGTTCTTCCTGAAAATTTACAAGCCAACATGAATCAGTTGAACCTATGAAGATAATTAAAAGCATACCTCGGAGGCATAACAATGTATACAGATTGTTTGTATAGCAACTAAATACATGATTTCTGTCAATATTTGTATTTTTCTGGTGGGTTTCCTAGAATTTAAGTTGCTCAGCCTTTGGTGTGAACATGGTTTTTCTTATTAAACTAATTTTTTTGGATCTTAGGTTATGCCTTTGACAAGAGAATGTCTAACGTGGATTGAAGCTCAACATGTTCATTACATGGCAAGTTGCATGGTCCTGAAGAATAGGGATCGGTATTTTTGCAAAGAAAGAAACCTTATATTTTGTTCATTTCAGTATAACCAATGCCGTGTGATGCTTTAGTGTTTTTTCTACTTAAATGCTTTGTTAATGTGTTTTTCAATGAATAGAGAATGTTTGCATTTGTATCACGGCTTTTCCTCTGCATCTTGATCAAACAGAAGAATACATTGCTATGAAACAGATATAGAGCCAAGAGAATGCGCCATAAAATTTTGTAGTTAAAATTAAATTCTGATCAGGATTTAATTCTTAGTGGTGTACAATATGATTAGTCTCTAATTATTGACTGAATAATGCTCTCAATGGAGATAAAAAAAAATTCCAAAAAGTATTGTAATTACATAACAGTAAATTTGGCAGTAAGTAAAATTACATATCCATGACTACATTAGAAGTTAGTTGGTTAAAGTTAGAATTGATGAGGCTTGTGTCTGCCATATTTCTTAAAGTTAAATATAGGCTTGAGAGTTTAATGGCTTAAAGCTACTTCAATAAAATATTTAGTAATTTGACATTTGCCAGATCTTTGTTTTACCATTCATATCAAGTTTAACTTCTATTTTGTTTGTGTTTGATATGCGTTTAAAAACTTCTAAATTGAAGTTTGTGAATTCCAAAACAATGAGGGGAGAAATAATCAACTTGTGACATTGAAAGTAGGATGAGGTTAGAATGTTGAAAACATATAACGATAAGGCTAGCTTTGCTTTTCTTGTCTTGCAACTTCACTGTGTTTCGAGCTTAATTAACTCTGACTGTTATCATAAGCTATTTGCCTTGTCTTTCTTCTCTTCCTCTTCTGGTCATCGTGACAGTCCATTTCTTATCTTAGTAAAAGTGAAGTAGATTTGTATCTGATGAAAAGTTTGGAGAGAACAAGTGGTCTTTTTGACATCTTGTTTCCAAACTGAATTCTACCAAATATGTAAATAGAAAAAATACATTTTAAAGATACATATTCAAAATTTAGAAAATAGATTCAAAACTCAAGATTTCATAATCTAAAGATAGAATACATATTCAATTACATTATTTCTAAATTATATTATCTAAATATACATTTCGAATTATAATAAACATATTTTACATTATGTAATTTAGAGTATATTTCCAAATTGGGAAAATTACAAAATTTAGACATACATTCTATATTATATAATTTAAAAATGTCCTGTAGATTATACAATCCTAAAATTCAAAAATGTATTTTGCATTAACAATTTAGAATTTGTTGGATACTGTAATCTAAAAATTTTAGACTTTCTGTTAACATCCCTTTGCTGGAAGAAACCACGGTGATGCTTGCCCAAGTTTATGATACATTAATGATGTTAGGCTGCTTCTTCTTTCATCTCAAAACTTATGAATCCAAATCTTTTAAAAACAATACATAATAGATTACATAATTTAGAAATTATTCCTGCATTCAGAAAAGGTTTCTGGATTATTATGTAACATGTATTTTTTTCAAAATTTAGTAAAAACTTATGGATTATATAAATCTTGAATGCATTTTTTCAAAAAAAAAAAACTTTTAGATAAAAAAAAATACTTTTGGATAAAAAAGTTGTCAAATCATAAATTAAATTTTAAATTATGTAATTTAAAATTATTTTTTTTTAAAACATGTTCCAAATTACATAATCCAAAATATGAATTTACATTACGAATCGACTAATCTTAAATATTTTTCTAGATTCGAAAAGTTCTTGATTGTCTAATCCAAAAGATATACAAACATTTCAATTAATTTTAGAGAATCATTATCGTATTATACAATCTGGAATATAAAGAAAACACACTTCCATAACCAAATCTTGAAACATTTTATTTTTTTACAAAAGAGTATTTTTGGAAATATAAAACTTATGGAGTGCTGCAAAAACCTATGGAGGTGCGGGAAGAAGCATAGTTAATGTTATTTAAATAATTTTGAGGCATAATCATAGAGCTGAGACTAAACATACATTTGAGCTCCTCAATAGATATTCAAATAGTTATAAAGAATAAAATCACTTCAAAATATCCATATTTCCAAATCAAAATAAAAGGAAATATATCTAGTCACATTGAAACAAAAACTTATATATAAAAAAACTGAAACTCATTACTAAGCCTGAACAAGATCTCTCGGGAAAATTACAAAAACAGATTTCTGTAATCAAATTTGCATGAAACAGAAGTGTAAGAAACCAGACCATGGTTTTATTTGATAGACCTTGATAGTGAATTCTGAGTTAGACAGGAGCAGCAGTCTCTTTGACAGGTTGATCGTTGGACAATGTCTCCCAGTTGATTTGCCTAAGCATTTTGAATCTTTCATCCAGTGTCACAAACCCAGCTTCAGGAGCCACTACATCACTAGTTCCAGCTTTATAGAGCAATACAACACTTGCCCCCATGTCAGGTCCATGAACTTTTCCAGTCAACAGAACTCGAAGAGGCATGAAAAGCGATTTTCCCTTCAACATGAAAGTGGAGATGGTTTAGTTTGATGAACAAATTCTTTAACATGAAAGTACAACTGGCTTTAAACACATTTAACCAAAATTAAAGACTAAAAGAAAATTTTTTTCATTAAATAAAAATTAATTTTAGAGGTTAAAATAATTAGTTATTATTTAACTAAATTATAGACCATTCTATAAATTAAAAAAATGATTGATATCTAAAATGATTTTTACTATTAATAAAAATTTATAAAATAATTTTAAATTGATATATAATTATTAACTACCAAGGTTTTAGGTACTAATTACTTTATATTCTAAATTAGTTTTTCTTAGTGTTTTAGAGATTAATTTAGAATCTAAAATATTAATAACTAATTTAGATAGCAATTTAAAAAACATTTTATAAATTTTTATTAATAATAGAAATTATTTTTAGATACCAATAATTTTTTACCCTCTAAAATAATATCTAATCGGGTCAATATAGTGACTAATTATTTTTTGTTTCTAAATTTAGTTGTTATTTAATGATTTTCTTGCAGTGAGAATGTAATTAGTGTTTAAGACTGTCCACTTCAGCTCACCTTTCGCTTAAGTGATTTACCGAAGCCTTTCACCCACTTTTGCCAGCCGGCATGTCCTTCTTCAAGTGCTGCCACCAGATCACCACTATCATAGGCTGCCAAGAGGCTAGCAGCAAACCCAGAAAGATTATCCTGCAAGAGAGGTTCTGCCTCATCGCTGCCAGCAACATGCAGAGAGTTTGTAACTATTAATTATGCAAATACCACTGCCATTACAAATCAACACTTACTGATCAACAAATATAATACACAATTATATAGCCAGTAAGATGTTGTGACCCTCAGACTTGCAAAGCTAAATCCACAAAAGCTTGCACATTTCAGCCTTGTTCACTTTATAAGGTCAATAGAAAAATACCCTTTTAGAAGAATATGAGTATCACCTCTGTAAAGTAGAATGTAAAGGATAAGAAAGTAAGTTAGCAAGGGCCTTGTCTGCATCATTTATCAAGTCAATCCCATCCTTAAGTAGTTGAACTGCTTCCTGTATTTTAGTCAACCATGTATTATCAATAACTTTTGAGTCCATTGTTGCAAGATGGGACCAAAACCAGATTAAAAAAAATCACTATGCTTCAGAAAATGAAGCTAAGCCGATTGCATCTATAAGCGGTCTGAATCAAGAAAGCATGCAATTAGATCTCACATCAATAAAGGGCCCAGATGATACTGTGAGTATGCCAGATGTCTTCCAGTACTCTCCAATAAGTTTGGTCAACTCCTCTGACAGACGCGCTCTTAAATGTTGACCATTCATCCACCTAAATTGAAGGCATAAGGATATTACAGGGACATTAATTGTAATACTTGTTTACTTTTATCAACAATGCCTGAGAACAGCCACTTATAGAACCTAATATTACAATTTGACTAAATAAACTTAATGTACATACAATCATAAAATGCAACATTTACTCTGCAAGAGAAATGCTAGTTAAGTAGTAACAATAAAAGAGTGTTGAAGAAAGTGTGTTGGAGAATATGCTGCAAGCACTCCTCATCCTAGAATTGATGAAACAAAAGCAATAATTTTCCATTCAGAACAAAACCTGCCTGTATATTCAGTAATTGTAAGAAATTTGACCCATTTGAGCTTAAAATACAGAATATAGGCTAGCTGTGGAAATAATACACCGTTTATGCTTATAAAGTAGGCAAAAAGTAAGAAATTACCTTAACTTCGTTGAGTCAAAGATAGCACCACTTTTATTAACACGTTCAATAGTGAATTTTTCAACTGTTTACACAACAAGAAAAGCATTCTTAAAGTTAGAAAATTGCCAAGCAAATTTCCTGTTTAGAAAACAAATAGTACAAGATATGAATTAATATGATGGTATTCTCAAAAAGTAGAGTAACAAAAATCACTAACCAAGTTGATCTAGCGTAAAAAACTCATTTTCAGTCCCATCTCCCCAACCTAATAATGCCAGGTAATTCACCATTGCTTCTGGCTGGTATCCCATCTCCCGGAACTGTGAGTGAGCAGTTATTAGAGTTTGAAACTAATTATCATTACAAGAGAAGAAACTTTTTGGGAACTTGCATAGTAAAATTATGAAGGAAAGAGAATCAAGTGAGACCTCATAAGTCACAACATAACTTTAAGATGGATAAAAGACAGAAAAATGATAAATCAACCTCACCTGACCCACTGATGTTGCTCCATGTCGTTTTGATAATTTGCTCCGATCAGGAGCTAAAATCAAGGAAACATGTGCAAAGTAAGGCATGGGAAATCCTAGTGCCTGTAAACACATTCATGTGCAGATGCAGAACAAACCTTAATCAGTAACCTAGATTATTGAATGACTTATGAAAAAATATTAAAAATGAGAATTACAAATAAATGAGGAAAATTTTAAGTAAAACTTAACCAATGCTTTAAGCCCACATTGACATCCCAATTAATAATATATGAATCACTTAAAAAGTACAACTTAAATTTTACAAGTGATACCATACATACTGATCTAGACATGTTCTGTCTGACAATTGATAGGCCAAATACCAAGTTCAATCAATATTTTAATTAAATTCAAATTTAATTTTGGTGTTGGCTTGCATTAAGAAACAAACTACAGTAGACTCACTTTGAACTTTAAGGAAAAACTGATGCTGCAAAAGATGATTAGATATACTATATAGCTTGTACTTTACCTTATATATTAATGCCTGCCTTAGAGTGTTTGGTAAATGCTCCTCTGCCCTAAATTCAAAATATAGAACAGAATAAATTAGTGAATATTTTTTTTTAAAACATTCTGATTAACTAAGAATTATAATCACTACCTGATAACATGGGAAATTGCCATGGTAGCATCATCCACCGTTACACAGAAATTATAAACAGGCTGGCCATTACTCCTCATTATTACAAAATCTCCAAGTGTATCCAAGTTCCAACTAACCTTCAAGATACTACCAAGGTAAGTTAATAGCCAGTAAATGTTATAATGAAAGAAATCTCATGCATCATTTTCCATATTTTGTTCTATAACTTGCACAACTCAAATGTGTGAAAAAATACAAAGGTGTAAATATGCTTTCTCTGAAAATTAGCCAATTTTAATTTATCCCCAATGACTAACAGTTTTCAATTTGATCCCTAACTTTATTGAAATGCATCTAGTCCTTAGATATCCCCTGTAAAGTGGTCACATGGCACAATCAGGTTAAGCCTGTAAGTGATCTATGTATCATGTGACAACTGAGAAAATATAATCCTCTAGGCTAAAGGCTTTTATGTCAATAAAATGAAGAATCTAACGAAAAATTTAGGCACAAATAACAAAATTGGTAAATTTTTCTGGAACAAAAAACATTTAAGTACTAAATTCACAGCATCATAAATATCTTCTGTTCCGATAAGGATTATTGATAGAAAATTATAGGATATACTTCCAAGATATCAGTGATTTCTGTATATTCAAAGAAATAAAGGAATTTGTTTCTATCACTCACAAAGAATGAAAGAAAAGTCTGAAAAGGATGGAAAGAACTCACTTCGCCCCGTATTAGGTCATTAATTTTTAAACTTCCTTTAGGGACTCGAAACCGGTATGTATAAGGAGTCCCTTTTGCCAGCTCTTCTTCTACTTCCTCATCTCTTGCATTGGCCCATTTACCTGTGTACACTGGTGGCAGTTGCTTTAGTTTAGCATCCTCCTTCATCTTCTCTAGATCCTGTTATATAAACAAAAGTCAAGATTAATAGGTAACCCTAACACATTTATGATATAAGATATAAAAGCACCAAAACTAGTTCAGTAAAAAATGGCCAAATTCCAATGGCCAAACCTCATAAGTGGTACACATCACAAAATAAGAAACCTTGGTGACAGCAGTTTTCAATAAACTGAACCAAAAATTGAAGCTGAGGAAGCTTTTACATCAGGTAAATTCTTTCAAAAAAGAACAGCCAATGCAGTTTTCTGTTTCAAATTTAAAAGTTTCGAAGGCACGCAATTAAGGGAAAACTGTCTCATCTCATGGCACACCTTTTGAAGCACGTGGGCAAAATTGGCACTTCATATCTTAATTAAGTGTGTGCTTCATATTGGTTTATTTCAGGAAAATATGTTTTTTTTTGGCAGCTTCTTAAGTTTCTATTTTTGGGGAGTTGTTTCTCATAATATGGGTACATTTCTTCAAGCTTTAAAAAAAGGCAATTCTGTGACAAAAGGTACTAAATTGTATGGAAAAATTTTCACAATTATCATAAATTCTTTTAAACAGTTTTAAATTAAAAAGTCCCCTCTTCCATAATACACAGACACAAACAAAGTGCACTACTAAAATCCTCCCAAATACATGCAAACATGCTAAATCATCAAAGGTTACAAATATCATAGAGTCCAGAGCATCACATTCACATGAAGCAAGTTCCAAACATACCTCATTAGAACAGAAACAGCGATAAACATGACCAGATTGGTGAAGGTTCTCCGCATGTTGTTTGTATAAAAAATTCCTTTCAGACTGCCTGTAAGGACCATAATCCCCTCCAACACCAGGCCCTAGCAAATTCACCAAAACACACAAATATACACACTTAACTATCAACAAAAATGTCACCAAAGAAAAACCATTAAAACTGCCCAAGGAAAAAGATTAATGAACACCTTAATGTTATTTGTCAGTAATGATACATGAACAGCATATCATTTCAAACACGGCATTTCTCTCTATCTCTCTCTTCCTTTCACATCAACTTACCCACCATACTTACATTTCTCTTTCTTCTCTCTATATCTCTGTGTCAAATGTCAAATAGGTTTAAGGTGTCTGCAAATCATCTTTGATGTAGGTATAGTAGATTATTGTGACAAGAAGAACGACATAAAAAGGGTGTCAGATATTCTTGGTCTCCAAGGTAAAAGATTAGTGGATGCCTAATGTTTTGTGACACCAAGAGGAAAAAAGAGAGAAATATAGATGTAATGAATTTCCCATGTCATACACTCCATCAACACTTCTTGTTTCTCTCTAACTCTTTCTTCTTATCACATCATACAATATACCTGTCAGACCCACTCTAATATACCTGTCCTCTGATATTTTCCCAGATATAATTGGGGATGATATAAAGAGATAGACAAATAAGGGGTGCCAAATGGAATTTTATAATATAAATGTATCCATAAATCACTCTTCAATGCAAATCACTAACTCACCTTCCTCCCAATCAAGTCCAAACCATCCTATTTATCATTTCACTAGACATCCTGGTATTTAATCATGTACTAATTAATTATGGTGTTGCAAATTTAGCTGCAAGATAGACTTTTTACCAAACTAATGTACCCCAAAGTCAGAAGGCTCCTCGTTTGTTCATAAACTTATCCTTACATATGCAAAAAGAGACTGTTTCTAGATTTGAAGTCATAACTAACCAGTCACCAAGGTACAACTTTACCGTTGCCCCAAGGCTCCCATTCATAAGAAAAGCTTTTTATACTTCAACTATATATCTACGATGTCATTCAGAGATTCAATTGTCTTATCTCTTTTAAATCTCCATTTCCATGTGTAGATTTCACTTTACTTAAAAGTGCCTATTATAGAGGTATTCATATATCACCACCATTGTTGAATGCACACTCACTCGCTCACCTTCATCCCAATCAAGTCCAAGCCAAGAGAGATCTTTAAGCATGGCCTCCTCAGACTCCCTTGTGGACCTCTCCAAGTCAGTGTCCTCAATTCTGAGCACAAATTTCCCACCTTTGGACCTGAAACCGCACCCCCAACATACCACAGAGCAGAAAACTCAAAACCAACGAATACCCACCATTAAAATTGTATTTTTATGATGAGAAATGGACCTGGCGAACAAGTAGTTGAAGAGGGCCGTTCGAGCACCGCCTACATGGAGGTTTCCGGTGGGAGACGGAGCGAAACGGACGCGAACGGGTGGCTGTTCGGAGATAGCAGAGACTGAGAAACGGCGTCGTTTGAAGAATAGGAAGGTGCGAGGGGCATGAGAGCGGTGGAAAATGGGAGGAGCAACGAGCTTGGACCATGGCGTGCCACCACTCAACAACGCCATTTCTCTGTTCTTTTTTTTTGTCTGTGTTATGTTTCTCACTGGATAATGGTTTTGCTTCTTGTTTATGTTTTCGGTGTCTTAGGGAAAGTAAAATAAAATAAAAATGAGAACATAAAACAATTAATTAACTTTAATAAATACAATATAATTGTATTCTCACACTTTTTACTTCCTAAGATCTATATCATTGATATTAAAGATAAATATTTTTATAAATTTTTTTATTAATATTTTTAATTAGATAATTTTATTCTTTATTGAATCAAAATAACTTTATTATTTGATAAAATATATAATCTTCTATATACAAAAATAATTATGCCATTCCTTAATTTTTATTCTTATAAAATATTTATATTCTTGCAAGTCATACTTTTTTACATATAGATAAGAATAAAACAACTACAATTTCTTAATCATTTATACTTTTTCTAGGTATAGAAATACAGCTTGGAAACGTATATATATTTTTGCTAATAGTAATAATAAAAACTAATTTTATTTAATTATATTTTTTTATTGTCTTAAAAGATGAACACACAAACAGTACTACTTATATTTTTATGAGAAATAACTAGTTTATATTTTTTTAGAAAATAAATATTTGTAATTATCAAAACGAAAATAAGATAGTTGCAAAATTTTATATTAAATCTAAAAAAAATATGTGTGTAAAAAATAATTATAAAATAAATATTTTTATTAATTTTTATAATGTTATAATTACATATTAAAAAGATTTCTAATTTTCTACCACAATATATATATAAGTAGTTTTAATATATCATTAAAAAAAATTGTGTTTATAAAGGTAATATGGTAAAGAAAATATATAATAAAAAAGTTAAAAGAAATCATTATATTAATTATTATAGATTATATAAATACCAATAATAGTTTTTCTTACACATTTTAAAAAGTAATGATAAACCTATAGTTTATAAGCATCGTCTAATGACACATGATTGTCTAATAATTTATAGTCATCTACTTTTTTAGGGTCATTTGGTGAAAGTTATGTGATAAAAAAATTATAAATATATCAAAATATTAAATGTTATTTTCTTATTATTATTTGAGCCAATCCCAGATAATACTTAGCTCCTATTAATTTAGTGTTAGAAAATTAGTTAGACAACTCTAACATGTGCTTTTATTAAAAATTTAAGATAGCCTAGTGCAACTTTACTAAGTACCCATTGTATTGTTAATAGTGTATTTTAATATATTATCTATTTTTGTTTAATAAATATATTATCTATTTTATATACTAGACATTTTAATATTTCACATGGAAATATATTGTTATTTACATTTTGTCTTCCATCTTTTCTTTCTTCATGTAGTAAATTTATTACTGGAAATTTACACTTTGATTCTTGACAATTAAAAACACTCACAAAAATTATTTATTAGGAAAATTTAAGCCAAATTTTTCATTAGGAATTAAATCGCATTTTTATATTGACAATCATTTAAAATCTAAAACATTTAATACATAAATCCATTAAAAAAATTAAATATATATATATATATATATATATATATATATATATATAATCTTGGATGTAATACATACACTTAGTTTTTACCTTCCAAAACATAATTATTCAAGTTCTCAAAAATAAATCCCAAAATAGATAGTTAGATTCGTTGTCAAGATTCAATTCATGATTATGTGTATGAAAAAGCTCTTTTGAGATATCATATCACTAAGTCTCCAAAAGAAGAATTAGTTTATGTGTTTCAGTTGAATGATATTGCAAACTAAAATTAAAATAAAAAGGAGTGCAAAAAGTAATACCTTAAGAAGAAGTAAAGCAACATACAACACCAGAACATTATTGAATAATCTAATGTCCAAACTCATTAAATTAAATAACTGGCTTTTCATGTACTTAAAAACTGCATATCATAGAGAGCAAAAGACATAAAAAAATGATATATTGATAAATGGCATCAAAAGGACAAGCCAACAACTATACCAAGTTAATCCAAATGGACAACCAAATTGACACAGAACAGCAATGTTTTTTTAAGCTTAAAGATTCAATCATACCTTTACAGTAGATGCCACTATCTTCTTTACACTTTGTTAATAATTATATTCAACAAAACTATAACAACATGATTTCTATCTGATTAACAATACAATATTTTCGTATTCAAAATAGACAAAACATTTGATCATGATCACTGAGCTCAGAGGATAAATTTGTTTATTTGTAATGTTGGTTTTAAAGACCAAGCAATAGTTTTTTTTTTTTTTCAAAGGGAATTGGCACTTAAGGAGGATCAAAGGCATAAACTTTTCGCCCATTCCAGTATCCCATCTCAAGTATTTGGGAGGTTAAGAGTATCTCTAGCTCTACTCAAACCCTTTAGAGTAATTGCTCAAAATGCATTAAGGAGGAGATCATCAGAGAAAGTAGAAACATATCCGAAGCCAATAAGATTTCAGTAAGATAACCAGAAAGTGGCTTGTTGTGCCCTTGACTTGAGCAATGATCATTGGTGAATTAAAAGCTGAGAAGGTACACATGATGAAGAAACTAATAAACTAACTTAGATAGTCTTGAAGGGTTTCAAACTATGGCACTCACCTTTTGAGAAACATTTTTTGGTTCTGACTTGTATTGGATCTCTGAGAGAGCATATATGAATTTGGTTCATTTATAATTGATTACACTTGAAAGAAAAATGCTCTCAAGTCTTTTGGACATTTTCTCTAATCTAAATTTAGCAAGTAGTGTATAAATTCACCATAGCTTCCACCTTCAATTCAGAATTTTCACAATGATTAGTTGCTAAAGGCACCCTTCACACCCTCAAGGCTCTCCCCCAAGGACGACCTGAAAGGTAAACAAAAAATAATGCTTAGACTAAAAACTTCATCCACACATGCCATGTAGGTCTCTCAGCATATCAAGGTTCAATTATAATAAGTTTTTTAACATGTACATACAGAAAAGGAAAATAAAATTGATTAAAAAGGTAAACATGAATCAAACATGTTTTCTTATTTAACTTCAAACCAATGACTCTTATTGCTTGCCATCCAACAACCTATATCAACACTACAACTAGAATCAATGACACTTAAAATCTCTGTCCATTTTACCCAAAACAGCACTGTAGAAAGAAACCAATAAAATTTTCTAGCCTGAAGCCAAGGATGATGTTAATCTATTGTTTCCACTCTGAACAAAACATTCAAGTTCTCATCGACAACCTAAAAATATCTTTTAAATTTCGTTAGACAGTACTGATTATACATCAACCCAAGATAAACTTCTCAACAAGTTCTGGTAGGAGAAGAAAATGAAAAAGTAAAATGAATCCAACTTCTTTTTAAGTTAGAATCAACTTATGAACTTCAACATTTTTAAAAGCTCCACTGTTTATCTACTCCAAAAGTTGAAGTGCATAACTTGATTTTAACTTTGCGGAAAAGTTTTATTTATTTTACCTCCCTTTTTCTTCTCTTATAACTGTTCATGAAAAAGTTTATCCAAATTGAGACTATTTTGCTTATTTTACCTCCCTCATCAATGTCCCTTGCCAATCTGGCCTGTTCTTGCAACTATAAATAATTCCCTCGGGCTACATCCTCTCTGCACAAACATATCAGGGTCCTTCAATTTATACTAGCCCTCCAAAATCAGATAAAACTTCAAAGTAACGATATATGACTTTCCTAAGAAACAATGATCTTGTGAGATCCATTTTTCACTATCCCTACCCTACTTTCAATAGTCCACGTATCTACACATGAATCCCAACCAAATAATAAAACTAAAGTTAACTAATTAAAGTGATTCATGATCCAACTTATTTACTTCCCTAGGCTCTATGTTGACTATTTGGCTTAATCATACAAGCAAATTATGTGTCCTATTTATGGATTTGGGAATTCAATGATATGTTACAATAATGAAAAATGGGCCACAATTAAATGTAAAATCAAAGTCCATGCACTGCAAAACTTCAACCCTTCCAATATAAAGAATTCCAAGCATCGAGTTGCACAAACTATACGTACTTATGCATGCAGTATTTGTACTCTTGACTGCGAATCAAGTCTTTTTCTCCCTCTTCAAGCTACAAGAAAAAAAATTCAATTCAATTGAAAAAGGTATCTGAACTCTATTGAAAAAGGTATCACACGAAGAGATTGCCTCACCGGGTCACTCTCGTAGATGAGCTCATAACAAGCTGGTGAAAGGCATCGCAGAGCACAATTCTCCCTTGCTATAGCTGATGATTTGCACGACCAACCCCACAACCCACTAACCACCAAAAAGAAAAAATCATAAATGTGGATCAATAGTTTCCAAACATCACACATAATCTACAAACGTCATTAAATTTCCAAAAAGAAAGCCACCCAAGAACACCAAACAACATCAACAAAGAATAGCACTGAACTAGAAGCAGATATGGTTCAACTATAATGGTAAAAGAAATGAGTCAACAAGGATGAATATGTATCAACAACAGTTGCTGAATATCACAAAAATTCTACAACCCAATTAAATATCCACGAAATAAGAATCAGACCAGAAACAGCAAAAGCAAGTGCACTTGACTATAGATATCAGCATAGCTGTGAACACGCTTTCAATTATAATGGTAAATAGGTTAATAACAAATTTAGTAAACATACAATGTAGTCCTGAAAATATGTTACTTGCTATGGTCCCCCAAACACCAAAGTTTCTGTTTATACAAATTAGTCCTCAAAATTCTCAACTTGCTATCAAATTCACTCTACACAAATTGCTGTCAAATTAACTCTTGCCAGATTCTCAAACTGATAGCAAATTCACTCTAACCAAATTCTCAACTTGCTATCAATTCACTCTACCCAAATTCTCAACTTGCTACTAAATTCACTACCCAAATTGTCAAATTGACATCAAATTTACCCAACACAAATTATGAACTTGCTCTCAATTTCAAAGTCACTCTACCCAAATTCTCAACTAGCTAACAAGTTCATCCCTTTGGATACGAATTTTGCATAGACAAAACTTTTGGGACCAACACAACAAGTGTAACATCGTTAAGCATGAAAATGTAATTCACTCAAAAAGACATATTCTACAGCCCAATTCCTTATATTTTTTACGAACCCGTCGATATCAGCGTAGCACTGAATCTTGTTCTTCCTGACTTCAGAATCCTGCCAGATACCCAGATATTAAAATCAGTCAAAAAACGAAAAGGGTAACAGAAAACACAAAAAGAAAGAGCGATAGAGGCTTACGGAGATTGGGTGAGAAGACTTGGCAAGGAGTGTTGGGCAAAAGAGTGAGGATATTAAGAGAAGAGATATGAAGAAATTTGGTGTTGCAATCAGCATTCTGAAAGTGATTGTTATGTGAAAATCAAAGAACAATGAAACAATTCAACTTTGATGAAAAGAACCAAAGCTAAATCAATCATGCAGTGAAAGTGGCTAAATGCGCTATTCCTCAAATCAGTTTCACATTAACATCTTTTGCAGTACAATGTTTTTACCCATTATTTAGGATCATTTATAATTATTAATAAAGAAAAAATTTCAATCATTTTTTTAGTATACACATTTTTATAAATACATCTCTTTTATTGATTTTATTATTTACAAAAAAATACTTATCATAAATGATAATTATTTGTTATTAATAATAACAAAGAATTTTTATAAACACATTTTATAATTATCTTCAAATATTATGTAATTGCAAAGTTATAAAAGTTGATAAAAATATTTCTTTTTTTAATTACTTTTTATATTAACTTTTTTTTATAACTTTATTTCAATAATAAGTTTATTTTATTTTAATAACTATTGTAATATTTTTTTTATTTTTTTAAACATAAATAAATGCACAACAGTTTAGATATGTATTTCCAGTAGTTATTATAAAGAAGTGGTACTGCAATATATTTCTTCACTTTGTTCTTAGATATTAGTGCAGATTAATATGATATCTTAGTCATATTTATAATAAAATGGATAAATTAAATATGCCAAAAACATGTTTTTTGTACTATAACGAAGGTGTGATAAGTATATATGAAAATTATATGTTGTAATAATTTCTTTTCTTTTTCTTTTTCTTTAATATAGAATTACTTTAAATTGATATTTTTAAAAATTTCTTATGTTTTAATTTTACATCAATAAAAGAACTAAACTTAATTTAAAGAAATTAATTATAAATACTATCATCTTCAATGAGATTAAGTACATGTTTCAATATAAAAGAATTATAATAAATAGAAAATAAAATAACAATACTTAATGAAACACCACTTTGGAGAGAAAAAATAGTATACATACGCATTAGAAAATTTTTTAACAATTTGTTATTGTCGATAATAAATAAAAAATTATCCAAATCAATGATAATAGTTCTAAATTATACCATTTTCGTTGAAAAGCCTAAGATGATAATCTTTTATTATATTTTCCATTTTATATTAATTGTATTATTTATATATACTAACCATAATATTTTTTAACACGTGAAAACACATAAGCAATATAACATGAGAAGATAACAATCACGTTATCCAACAAAAATTAAATGATGGAGACTTGAAAAATATAAAAAAAATTAATACCCACAAAATTTAATATGGACTCAAATAAAAATACTCAAATTTAGAAGGGAGTTAGAAAATTTATTAAATCCAAAAATAAAAAAAGTAGAGTATATACTATGATACTACTTGACTAATATTTAAAAAAAAAAGTTTCAAATTGAAGATATATGTTCCAATACAATATTGTTACGAGTTAAGAAAATGTTAAAATATATATTTTTAACATGTAAATTTTTAAATTTAATTATTAATTTTGTTTTAATTTTCAAATACGTGTTAATATTAGCATTTTAATAATATTTTACTATTTTTGAACTAAAATGATTGTCGATTTACATTTTAATTTTCTTTTTAACTAATTAAAAAAATATCTCTTTCCTCAAAATTTAAAAAATATATCCTTCTAAGTCTCTCAAATGATTAGTTTTTATTAATATACTTTATTTTGTTAACAATAATATGTTTTAATTTAAAAACAGTTTTATACTACAATTTAAATTATTTATTACGAATCTAATATATAATTTAAATATTTAAAAGAAGAAATATTATTATTTTAGCTATAATATAGTTTTCAAATATTACCTGTAATACCAGTGACCATTTTAAAATAATATGAGCTAAATATATATTTAATTGTTTGTCTTATTTAAAACTAATTTTTAAATTTAAGTACAATTTTAAGCATATAAATAAAGAAATTATCAAAATTAAAATTAATATACGTTATTATATTTAAGTAGTGCTTAAAGGACATACATTAAAAATAATATTTAAGATAATTAAAAGATTTATAATTTTTTTTTTAATTTTAAATTTAACTTCTAATAAAATATTCTTTTAAAGAACATGTCATCCTTAAAAAAATTCTAAGTAACAAAACTTAGGTCATATTAGTAAAATGGAGTTTGACTTCTTGCAACCCTAAAATCTCATCTAGCAATTCTTTTAATTCCTGAAAATCTATTTCAGATTGAAAGAAAGGGTACCTTATAAGTTTTTTAAGGGTACATAGTAATTTTTTATTGTTTTTTACATTCAGTTTGGTCATAAGTTTTCAAAATTATACCTATTTGGACAAAAAGCTTTTTCAACAGGTGTATGCATCTAACATTCTGATTAGGACTCTAATTTTGTTTATCTGACATTTTTTTTATTTTCTTGCCTTTTCAACAATTTTCCGATAACAAATAATCCATTAAGTTTAAAAAACTCTTCTATGATAGACTCTAAATACCTCCATATCATATTAAAAAGTTACTATAGATTATCTCAACATTTTATAATTATCTTTCTCTATATTTTTTTATCCATTTCAAAATTTGCAAGTGATGTCTTAGTCTATCCTAATCCACGTTAGACCATGCTTAAGTAACTTAGTTTAAGTTTAAAGTTTACTATTTAATAAAAAACATTAAGATGAAAAAGAAGGAAGGGGCACTAAGACATATGGGGCATTGTTATAAAAGAAAATAAATTATGCATTGAGAATAAAAAACTCAATTTTTACTAATGCATGTTATTCTTTCCATGCTCAAAGAAAAGAAGTAAAATTTATATAACATATGGTATGACCTACAAAAACTCATAAGGTAGCCTTGACCCAAATGAGGTCCTGTGAGTTTTTCATTTCAAACATATTTATCAGTCAGATAAAGCTCATTATAGAAACCAAGATATTAGAGATGAGTCAATGTAAAAAAGGAAAGGAAATGGTTTTATATAATAATTGTATACAATTTTATTGAACAAAGTTTATTTACATGAATATTATTATATAACCTTTGACAGAAAAAATCAAGAGTTGGTCTATTGACCAAAATGTGAAACAACCACTGTTTTTATCAACTGCAATTTTATATCTAACATGGAAACAGTTTCAATCCTATGTGTACAATCAATATAATTCTACCATTCTGTGTAATAGACTTGATGAGCAATGGCTACAGTGAAGAACTTTGAGCCTTTTTCTGGAACCACACAGCTGCTATGGTCACAAGGGAAGCGTAAACTGAATTGGGTATCTTCTGCACCAGTTTCCCAACACCTGGAACACCCTCAGTGGCTCTCTTTGTTGCCACTGCAACTGTTGGTGCTACAACCAAAGTAACAATAAGTTTTTGGCTAACAACAGAGAATGTATCAGCTGTCATTTGCAGGATGAAATCAAAAAATTCTTCACGGTCAATATCCCCATCAAGGTTGATATCACATTTCTGCAAATTGTTATATGAATCACACTTTTTAGTTCCAACACACTAATAATTATAATATACATGAAAAAAAAAAAAAAGAATCAGATGTAGCTGAAGTATTATGACAATTTCTTTTGGTATGGACGAAGTTGTACTTTTACATTTAACATAGTTTAGCATAAACAAAAAAAGACCATTTGAAGAAAAATGAAAAGGTGGCTCTCAATTCCTTAGCACATGATAGATTTTGCCTGTTTGTTGATTCTTATTAAAAAAAAGGGTAAATCAACATAAATCAAAGTAGTTAGCTTCTTGCAAATAAAGTAAAGCTTTAATGGGAAATGCAGAACCCCTTTGATAATTTGCAGCAAAGGCATGTCCAGCACAATTGTCAGACTCAGAAATTCACAAACTAGAGTGTCTTGTGCACTTCTACAAAATAACAGAATTTAAGAATCCGCATTTACAAAACTTACATTTGTATTCCAACCATGTTCATGGTATTAAAACTTTCCAGTAGCAGAGCTGAATCACTCTTGACTGTATCTTTGAAATGTGATGTGGAATGAATTCAAGTTTCCTAAGGTATTTCTGCATTATCTTCACTCCAGGGAAAGTTTATCTTCTTTACTTTACCCCATTCTACTAACGTGATTTATGTAATTGAAATATCTTGTTTGGTTTTCACTTATCATGCAGATGATGCAACCTTACACAACAATACTGACAAAGGACCTTATTACATTTCCCCTAAGATGTATTACTTACCACACTGATAAGCTTCTTAAGTTAGAAATTAGTACCTTCCAGGCAGAATGATGATCAACATATCAAAGATACGATTCAAAACATTATAAGCAATTTGTCAATGTTTGAACCCATCAAATTTCAAGATATTTTCCTTGTGTTCTGATGCGACAAAATATTTCACATCACTTAAAAGTTGATACCAAAGATTACAAATAGTCTCCTCCTCCAATCAACCAAGACGCCTTTTAACAAGGATAAAACCATGATAGAGCATTGAACACCAAAACAAACAATACTTTGAATGCAGCGACCTTATTGATACTTGCAAAATTGAAGTCAAAACAATTTGTGGCTTTGTAGTTAATGTTTTGTGATTCATTCCCATCCATCATCGGTTGGAAAATAGTATTAAAATTTATGAAGTTTTTTGGGATTGAAAACAAACCTATTCACTGAACACTATAGCTCATAATTAGTACACAACTCAAATCACACCACAAACCATGGGCTTTGAACCAAAGTAGTCAGTTATGTTATCCTGCCCACAGATTATAGTCCGTCATACACACTACAAGTCCCTGATATTTAGGCTATGTTTGAGGTGATGAAAGAAGATGGAGTGGAATATAATGTTATTACGTTAAGTTGTATGAATTGGTAAGATGAGTATGAAAGATAAAGGAAATTAGTACGAAATATTCCATTTTTCTTTCTCCCCTATTTGAAAGGAATGAGAATATTTTTCATTATATCTTAACGTATGTAAAAAAATGAATAGATATATTATTCCATTATGTTCCATAAAATCATTTTACTCCATTCCAATTCATCTCTTCCATCATCCAAGTGACACATGATGATAGAATAGTTTTGCTTCTAACTGTCGATCATTCCCTCACAAACCCTATGTAAATTCAGAAACATGAAGTTTCTTCACAAACAAATCCATTACACTTATGCTAGTTTAATATTAAATTAAGAGGAGAGTTATTGTTTTTTACATAGTTTGAGATACTGGAGGGCAGAAAGTGTTTGCCTGAAATTGGATAATAGCCCTTGTGATCCAATTCTATTAATTTTAGAATTGCAACCACAAGTGTTTAACAATGGCAATTTTACTGAGTAACTGATAGGACTCCTAGGCATCAACAAGATGCTTATGGGCCTAATATACTGAAAGGCCCAGAATGTGGCAGGTCTACACTAGGAGAAAGAGAGTGTGGCCGAAAAGAGAATGAGTTTGTGAAGGGGTGAGGTGGCATGAGGGACGTGTAGTGAGGAGTCGGTATTTGGGGAGAGAGGGGGAGTGGGAAGAATCTGGATTATTGTTAGAAATCTGTTAGGGGAGTATTCTTCTCTTTGGAAAGAGTATTGGACTCTGTTTCTTTTCCTTTATTGTAGAGACACTGAGTTCACTAAGTTCTCGAATTAATAATATTATAGCCTCTGATATTCCTTTTTCTATCACTAACAATGTCTATAGACTGCACGTATTTCCTCCTTCCAAGTTACATGACACACCTTTATGTACAAATTTCCCAATTCACTTAGACCAACCCAACTAGTTAAAATATACAATCAACGCGAGCACTAGTGAAAACAAGGAGGCATCCTTTCATCTTCACCCTTCAACCATCAAGTTTTTGGTGCTCCTAAATTTTATATAACTGTAATAGGCACGAAATCCAAAATGTTGAAGTCCTTCTCAAATTGTATACTAAGATTCATTACTTGACTTCCATTTTGAGATATGTTGTAATACAATGATCATTTATATATCTTGACTTGAAACATGCTTTAACACAATCACAATTTTCATTTGCCATTTTGAATTCCTCTCATTATCACTTAAACTTTCACCAAGTATGCACTTAACCATAAATACATCCGACATGGTTATCTCTCAAATGAACCAAAACTCAAACAAAAATTTTATTAGATGAAGCAGGATTCCTACTCGTATTCAAACTCTCCTTTGTTATCATGATAAAAAAACCGAATTAGTAATCTATTATTAAAAGGATAAATGCATTCTGTACATAACATGACTATAACAAAAAGCGCCATAGCTTAGATTCGTTTCCACTGTGCAAAACCTTTACATATATAAATAAATAGTTTGATCTCATTATGTTACAATAAAGTACCTCTATGACTTCTATGAGTCTGGCTTTTGATGGAGGGTCAAAATGTGGACCAGGTATATACTTGTTGATATCACTAAAACATAGAAACAGGTCTCTTTTAGAAGAAATAATCAAATTTATTCAGTAGTTGAAAAACATATCATCAAGGCCACCAAAATGTCAAAAACAACAATGAAGCAGCTTTCTTACTTGTACACAAGTAAAACAGCAATATACAGATCTTGAAAACTCAAGTTTTCACTTTCCTTTTGATTCTGTACTTTGTCAAAAACTCGATCTGTTATCTTTCTTATTTGCATTTTCCTCCACTCCTTACCTGTGTAAAATGCAAAGTTATTAAGCCTTAGCAATTGAGCACTGTAATTTGACCACACAATTATGCGCTACTTTTAATATGCTGTATCTTACATATGCAAGAATGTCAAGTCCAGTTAATGAAGGCATACAAACTGAATTGCCATTAAATCCAGTTACCACACGTTCCTGAAGAGTGAAAGTCTTCAACCATCAAAGAGTGGTTTTATAGAAATACCAATTCTGCTGAACAGAATAATTAATAATTTAGGGGTTTGTGTTAACAGTTAAAAGTTTGAAAGGTTCTGGAAGTAATATCAAATGAATATCTTCTGCCTGAATTTAGGCTACTTGAATATTAATATCTTTGGTTTAGCAATAAAAAATCACTTAGTAAAAATCAAGTATTCAATTCTTGGACAGAGACCCTAAAATTACAGCAACTTTTCTTGCTCTCATACTTTCTTATCCTTTTTCCATGTTTCTCATCTATCATTTTTCTCCTTGTTCACTCTTTAACTGGTTTTCTTTCTATAACCAAATCCAGATATTTATTTAGTCTTCCCTCACTCTGAGCTTTCTTGTCCTCTAATCTTACACATCTAAACTTCACACATTCTGGCCATCAAATCACAGCCTTTGCTGTATACAGGGAACAAATGATGTCTCTGGCCACAACGTATCCCAAAATATGGCATCACTTTAGACTTCAAAAGCACAGCATCAAACACCCCCAAAGCATGATTCAACAAATAAAAGCCCCTTTAATGGGATTTACATAACTTCCCAATTCAAAAGCTTAATTTCCAGCAGAAACCAAACATAAGGGTTTTGAACAGCTTGAACAACCGTCTTGTTACTACTTTACCAGAGTTATCAAAAATTCAAATTTAATGCACACCCCACTTGAAAAGCACAATCATTTCCTTCAAAAATACCATATTTGGTACAGCATGAAACCACCCCAACTTCCCCAATTCCATACTTTCTTCCATAGCACAAAACGGCAGCAATAAGTGGGTTTATACGGTATAAAAAAACAAATCTATGTTTCAAGTTTCAAGCTTTTGATCTCTTGTTATTATTACTAATAATTAATATTTGGTTCACTATACAAACGACCCATAATTGTGGGCACAAAAGGGAAATTCCAAAACAGAGAAAAACAAGAAGGGAACAAATGAATGAAAAAGGTGGAGGAACTCAAAATCAGAAAATGGAAGGAAAAGAGAAGGTAAAAAACAAGAACAAATGAGAAGAGACATAAGGAATACCATCTAACTTGTCAAAGACTTGTCCCATGGTGTGATACCAACCAACTGAAACAAGGTTACTCTATCTCATTTGAAGCTTTGTCTCTCCGGTTGTGGTGATTTAAGGCATATAATAATAAATAATAATAATATAATAATAATAATAATAATAATAATAATAATAATAATAATAATAATAATAATAATAATAAATCAAAATAATGACTTAGTTAATCTTTTGCAAGAATCTAAATCAGATATTCCATCATTTTTTTGTTTGTTTTTGTTTTCATCTATCATCTTATTTTTTTAAAGATTTTTTAAAATTCTTATGTTTGAAATTTGAATTTTTGATTTCTACATTTTTTTTATTTAATCAATTTGATCATTCTCTGAAATATTTATTTGAAACTACAACTAACTTGATAAATAAAAAGTGAAAATTTAAATCTAAGAAAAAATTTAAGAAATCAAAGTAAATATTCAAAATATTAAAATTTATATTAAACTAAAAATATAAAAACAAGGGATACCAAGGCATTTTAGTAAAAAATTAAATTTTCATAAAAAAAAATTGACTTTGTCACGTATAATGTTCTCATTTAATCTTTTTTTTAAAAATAAATTATGTGTGAAATTCTCTTACTTAATATTGCAGTGATATTATAGTATTGTTGCTCCTTAGAAGTCAACTCGCTTTCCAAACATATTTTGCTTTTGACACACTCTCAAACACTTTGCTCCATGGAAGTCGCCAGGTTCTCCAACAATTTTTTTTTACTTTCTCGCAATAGCCAATATTCTAATATATATATTATGTAAGTACCTGATAAATTAATTATTTAGGAGTTAAAGTATTATCACTAAAATGAAATATAAATATTTTATTATTTAAATATAAAGTTTATAAATAGAAAATAGTATTGTAATTAAGCCTAATTTTATCCTATTTTTATTGAAGTGAAGAAATTTTCGCTCAAATAAAAATACAACTATAAATCTTGTTTCGTCATATTTATCCTTAATTAAATAAATTTTCACTCAAATGAGACAATTTTTGTTCAATTTAATTTTTTCTATAAAACTTCTTGCTAGTTGTTTATTGTTTTAATTGATTTATATGTAAATTTTAATTATATATGTACATGATTTTATGTGTTATTTGATGAGTTTTTATAGGATGAATTATAAACATAGTTATTTTAAGGAAGGAAATACTATATTGAGATATTTAGGTTGTGTATTGGATTGGAGATATTTTGAATCTACTAATATTGGAATTACAGAAAAAAAACATCAGGTGATGAGAGTTGAAAGAGATTCCTATGATCTAGTATGCAATTTGAAAAAGAACTGTGTCTAGTTGATCATAAAGATTTATCCTACCATATGAAAGGAAAAATATACCTATTATGTAGCTTTTTATAGTGACAACTTAATGAAGGTAGTGCGTCAAATATAAATTTCCGAGTCTAATTAAACGTATGTGTCTTTCAAAAATAGAGTAAAATATTTATGATATTTATATTTATGATTTAAGGCATGAGTGAATTGGACTCAGAATTTTTAACACTTGATTATGAAGTTAATTTAAATTAAATGATTGGGTGAGGAAATATATTAATGAAATGTGATTGTTACGTGTAAAGTTATATTTATATATATGTGTATTTAATTTTATTTTTTTTTAAATTCTAACTTATGTTATTTTATATTGTGTATTTGTATGTTGTTTATCAAATGGGAACAAATAATGTCGGAGGAGAAAAATCTCAGTAAAATAAGATGGAGATATATAAAAGGATATATGTATTTATGTTTTTGGATTATAGTTTTAATGTTGAAATTATGTAAATATAATATTATTCTTTATGAAGAGGAAAGTTCTTTTGAAAAACATCAAAGAAAAATGCAAATATCATGTAATTTTTTGTTTAATACTAATGTAAGTGTTAATGGAATGTTATATACTACAACTTATCTATAAAAAAATTGACACTTAATACTTATACTGCAATTTAAGGAAATTGTTAAAAATATAAAAATATCATTTATCATTAATTACTTTATTTTAAATAATCAACTTGAGGATATGATTCTCTCTACCATTTTTGTATTTAAAGACATTTACAAGAAACTTGCCTCATTGGTATACTCAAGTTTTAACTAATGTTATAAATATGATTTCAATATTATATTAAATAAAGAAATATGATATGATTTGATGTGGAAATATTTTATCCAATATTTCTTATTATTAGATTTTGATTTTCTTTTTTTTACTTAATTCCTTCTTCATTATAAATAAAATATTGATGTATACCTAACACACAACTATAAGTAAATAAATTAAGATATAAAAAAGTAGAGCAAAACCACTACTTTTTAAGTTTTCATTTTAATTTATTTATTGAGAGATTTGTTAGAAAAATCTCATTTTTTTTATCATAAACTAAACTACAATTTTCCGTTCCATATATATATATATATATATATATATAATTTTACATCATTATTGTTATATATATATATATATATATATATATATATATAAACTATTGTGTACAATATATTCATCATATTCGTTTATTTAATAATAAACGTAATTTACACAATAACTAAAACATGTTGCTTTGCAAATTTAATAATAATTAATATTTATAATTATGATAGGGTTTAATTTTAAGATAATTGATTTTCGCAGTACTTAGATTTATTTTAAGTAGATTGTGTTATCAATTTAAACTATAGAATGTCAATGTTTGGAGTAAATTAACAATATCAACTCACTTAAATAATTTTTTTTTTTGAAATTTTCATTTTTAAAAATGATTTTTACTTTAAAAGGAAATTAGCTTGTGAATTGACCTTATTCATAAAATTTTTATGAACATTTTGGTTTTATATACTTTTTCTTTTGGGTTTTTTTTTCTACATGGACTTTTTGACCCCATGTGAAGTCCTATGGGCCGGACTAAATTCAAAGGTCTAAGAACAAACATTTGGTTGTTTCTTCCTGCACATCCATAGTTTCTTTTGGCACCTCATGCTTCTTAAAATATAAAAAAAAATCTTTATTTTATTGATGTTTTTCATTTTTGAATGGGTGATAAAAAAACTTCATATTATAGAATTTGAAAGGTATTTTAGGATATGGAAAAATACTTTTCAAATTCTACAATCCATTATATATAAATTAAAAAAGTACATTATAAATTATAAAATTAGAAAGTATTTTCGGATTCTATAATCCATAATGTATTTTTTTTTTTTAAAAATGCATTTCAGATTGTAGAATCTATAAGGTATTTCTGAATTTCAGAAATATCTTTCGGATTCTATAATTCGATATGTGTAAATAGAAAAAATACATTTCAGATTATATAATTCAGAAGGTATTATTGGATCTAAAGATACCTTCAGAATACTACCATCTAGAATGCATTTTTTTAAGGACAAAATGGTCTTTTTGTCTAACCTATGAGGTGCAAGTAGAAGCTATGGATGTGCAGGAAGAAACGATCCAAACATTGAGGGGTGTGTGAAGCAAAAAAACAAAATGGAGAATTTGAGAATCTGCTTCATCCTTCTTACAAAGCAAATTCCAAACAATTGAGTGTACAATGGGCATTGTATGAAGGAAGCAAATTCAAAGGAAAATTAGAATCATTTAAAGTAGCCATATACATACCAAAATCCTTACATTCAGGATTTTTCATGAGCATCACATGCTGATGAATCTTATCTATCTATCAAGAATTGGCATTGGTAGATATGCTCAAACAACTTCTTATGCATGTCATTCCCACCATGATAAAAGAATAATAAAATCTATACAATGCAAGTTATGAAAAACTCATATGAAGTCATGTGAGATTTCATTTCTAACATATTTACAGTCAGATCAAAGTAATGATAGAAATCATGAAGACATATGAGTAAAGGAAAGAAAATAATTTTGAGTTTCATTGAAGACAGTTCATTTACATGCATAACATATCCTTTGACATAAAAATCAATATTTGGACTTTTGTCCAAAATGCCAAAAGGAATCATTGTTTTTATCAACTGCCACTTTAAGCAATGAAACCTTCGTGTACAACAATGAAGAAACTTCTATCTTCCTGTGAAACACACGAGTGAGCAATGAATGACTAGTGTGCAGAACCCTGATTGCTCTCTTGGAACCACACAGCTGCAATTGTCAAAAGGGCAGCATAAACTGCTTTGGGTAACCTTTGCACCAGTTTCCCAACACCTGGGACTTGTTCAGTAGTTTTTTTTGTTGTTGCTGCAACTGTTGGTGCAACAACCAAAGTGGCTACTAGTTTTTTACGAACAACATTGAATATTTCAGGTGCCATTTGCCTAATGAAACCGAAAAATTCATCACGATCAATTTGACCATCCTTGTTGTCATCACAATTCTGCATATTATTTCATGAATCACACTAAATTCCATATAACATCGCTTGTAATATAAAGGGAAAAAAATTCAATGTAGTTTTGCAATTATTGACAAGTTATGTTGGTCAGAACAAAGTTGTGCATTTAACTCATCTTCATATAGCTGATATAACTATATCAAACGACTCCACTAAGTAAGCAGGAAGAGAAAGATGATTCTTCGAAAAATGAGAACTCTCATGATAAAAATGTTCAACTAATGGAAAATGTTAGGGAAGTCTACATTGTTTGTTCAACTTTTGAACTGTGACTTATATATCTATTAGACGACTTTGTTTATGTAAAATAGTTTTATAAGATGAAAGCTAACAGAGTATATGTCAAATGATATGTGCACTGGCATGCCAAGTCTAATTCATGGTATTGAAACTATCCAGTGGGAGCTGAATCACTCAGTTCTGAAAAGTTATGTGTAACAAATTCCAAGTTTTTTAAGGCATTTCTGTGTGATGTTGTTCATTCCTAGTGCTGATGATCTTCTTTTGCAGCATTTTGGTTAATGTTTTGTGTTCTATTGTCACTCCATATTTACATTTTAAATCTCGTGAGTTTCTCCAAATAACTTATAACTTATCGTTAGTACACAACTCAAATCTTTTTGAAAACCATAAGCTTTTGAACCAAAATGGTTAGTTACATTCTCCTCCCCTCAGAAATTGGCTCAACAGACTCATCCATATGTGCCCTAATCATCTAAGTTAGTGGGAATTTGAGCTCATGATAATAGAGTAGTCTTTGTCACATTCTCCTTCCCTCAGAATGTGAGTCATCACACTCTTCTAATTGTTGATTTCACCAAATACACACTTAAAACACATCTGAAACAACACAACTATCTCTCAAGTGAATCCAAAACTCTACCATAAACAAGTTAATATATGAAGCAGGGTTGCTTCTCAGATTCAAACCGTCCATTGTTATTAAATTGAAGCAAATGAATTGGTAACGGATGATTACAAAGATAAAGAAATGTGTACAGTGTATTACAAGGTCAGAACAGAAAGCACCATAGTATAGATTTATTTCCAGTCTAAAATTTGCATATTTATAAAGTAAATAGAATACTTAGTTTGATCCCATTATGGCACAATAAAGCACCTCAATGAATTGTCTGACTGTGTCTTTTGAAGGAGGGTCACAATGGGGACCAGGAATATACTTGTTGATACCACTACAATGTAAAACATCTCATTTTAGAAGAATTATTCAAAATTTATTTAGCATTTCAAAAACATATTATCAAGGCCACCAAAATATCTAACACAGGTTTCTTACTTGTACACAAGTAAAGTAGCAATATAGATATCTCCAAAACTCAAGTTATCAGATTGCACTTCATTCTGGAGTTGGTCAAAAACTTGGTCTGTTATCTTTCTAATTTTCTTTTTCCTCCACTCCTTACCTGTGTACACACAAGCAAGGACATTCAGCACTACAACTTGATCACTCAACTGTATGCTATGTTTATTGTATTGCATCTTACAGTTACACACGAAAGAATGTTATGCAGTTAATAAAGGCATAAAAACTAAATACCAACAACGAAATCCAGTTACCTCATTTTCAGGAAAAATAAAATAATTAAGAATGTTTTCAACCATAAAGGATGTGAGTGGGTTTACTGAAGTACCAATTATGCTTAACAAAAATATTAATAATTTAAGGGTTAGTCTTAACAGATAAACATGTGAAGTAATCAAACTCTAAGGGATCTGCTTCTCAACAGATAAACCAAGTAATCTCAATCATAAGAGAGAAAATTAACCATTAATAGCAAAACAAATGATACATATATTGGAATTTTAACTGTTGATTTGTCAATGACTGAGGAGCCAAATCCAACTCCAGGCTTAAAATCACAGGGTTTTCCTTTGTATACATGGAAGTGATGGGACATTTAGGAATCCAATTGTGAGTCTAAGAAAGTTAAGCAACATATAAAAAAGAAGATCATAAATCCACTTTCTTAAGGTTTTTGGTTGGAGTTGGTGTCAATGTCTTATCTAGATTTGGCTATCACTTTGATCACATTAAATGTGTATTAAATGATACTTCTTATTGTGAGACTTGAAAACCAAAGAAACAGACCATTAAATCATATTTGAAGAATCAAGGTTAAAAGAAAGATGCATCTAACTTTTTAAAGTGATCATATGACCACTAAATGACTTCTAATATTGATAATTCATACAAGGTTGTATGACCCAGATCTATGTATTCCTCTCTCTCTCTCTCTCTCTCTCTCTCTCTCTCTCTCTCTCTCTCTCTCTCTATATATATATATATATATATATATATATATATATATATATATATATATATACACTTTTCATGACATTGGTCATCATCATATGCCTTCTAAACGGAGTTAGATCCAATAGAGCTTAGAACTGACCCGTAATTCATGAAGATATTATCCAAATGTGCATAAAAAGAGCATGTTTTAAAGGGTGCAGATCTTTGCAGTTAAATTTAACAGTAGAGAATCTTGATCTGAAGTAGTGAAGAAATGAAACAAGTGGGAGGATGAAAAGGGTGCAGGAAGTGAAAATCCGAAAATGGAAGCAACAGAGCAGAAGTTGACAAGAAATGAATAACTGAGAAGGAAAATAGGAAAGTATAAGCAATGGATCCGGGTTCTATTCAGGTTTAAAACAAAACAAAAAAGCATGAAATCTTAACATGAATGAAATGCAGAATGCATGCACATATATACTTATTATTGAGAAACATAGTATAGAGGATGTTGGTAAGCAAGAACACATACCTTGTAACTTGAAGAAGATTTGTCCCAGCCATGATATGATACCAAACATTTCCTTGTTTTCTCAGAGCGTGCTACCTTGGTTTAGGTAGCTTCCAACCTAAGATATTCTTGTTTCCAGGAAAATGCCAATACCAAACATCTCAACCAAGCTTACTTTCTCTTTCAAGCTTTTATCTTAACATTTGACAGTTGGAAGTTAGAAGTTGAGAGTAAGACTCCTTCGGGACATAGACCATGTACTCCATATAGATTATTTTTTGGTACACTTTTCTTTTGTTGAACTTTGGTCCAAGTTATGTGTAACATGTTTGGGTTCTTTATTTAAATTGATGTACACAAGAGTTATTTGTATAGAATTTCTCAATGTTTCTTTAACAGTACATTTGACCATTCTTTATTATTTTGTGAAAATAAAGAAAGGAAACTTTTAAAAATACATTGTTCACTTTCGTTTCCAGAACCAGCTGTCTTCTACCTAAAGTAATTCTGGTTAGTTTGGAATATCTTTAGCATAATACAACATTTCTAGTGATTTTTTTTTCTTTACATAAAATTAGAATGTCAATTTATATTAAGTGGAGAAAAAATAGATAAATGAAAATAAAAAGGTAAATAAAATGTTAAAATAAATTAAAAAGTTAAAAATATTTAATAAAAAATTAGAAAAAAAAGAGAGACAAATAAAAAATAATGTAAATCCTTTTAGAAAAGTAATTTACTTTTCTAGTTCTTTTTCTACTATTCCTTTTCATTTAAATAAATATAACTAATTCATATCTTTTCCCTTTTTACTTCCTCCTCTCCATACCATTACATGCAAATACTAGTTCAAACATTTTGCTTGAATGATAAAAGTATATGGACATTACTCAATACAAATGATTCTTAATCAGCATCATACTGAGATAACATTATGCTAGTAATATCTGTAAAACAAATTAATCAATTTCGTCAAAGTTAACACGCACAATCTCTCACTCTTCTTCTATTTATTTGTTGTATATCTTACCGACATTAACAATTTCTTCTAAAAAATAATAAAATTTATTATGATCATAAAGCGCACTAACAACTCTTTGACATTTCTTATCTATCGAAACTCTTATTCTTTTATTTTTCACTAACTTCTAAATTTAAAACTCACAAAATAACATTAACTCTTTCATTAAGTTAATACTTTTTCAACTCTAATGTAAGTTTTTGTTACTAAAATAAATTATAAAGAATTTTGATGATGTGAAAATTTGATGTTGTAAAGTCTCAATTAACTCTTTAATAGGTAGAGAATTATATCAATTGAGAAAATTGCATTTCAACATACATCTACTCACTCTTATCATAGATATTACAATTCAAAACGATTCCAAAAGTCATACAAAGAGGTTTGCATATTCATAAAAAACTTAAGAAAAAACTCAGCAATGTCCAACAAAGACATCTGCATTCAGTCACGAGCAACAACAACCACTTGTTTACCAACATTTCGACCAGTGTAGAGGCCAACCAAGGCTGCAGGGCCATTCTCAAGACCCTCAGCAATGTCTTCCACATACTCAACCTTCCCTTCTCTAATATGAGGCAGGACAAACTCCAAGAACTTGGAATATAGGTGATAGAATCTGCCAACAGTAAAACCTTCCATTCGAATTTGCTTAAATATGAGATTTGCCAAATTTGTTACTCCTTCAGGCTCTGTGAGATTGTACTGTGAGATCATTCCACAAACAGGTATGCGACCATGGAGTCTCATATTAAGGAGTACTGCATCAAGTGTCTTGCCTCCAACATTCTCAAAGTAAATATCAATGCCTTCTGGAAAGTATCTGATGTGTACATTGATATGCAGCAATCATTAACATTTATTGTATGGATAGATAAACTCAAAATTTCTCTATCACAAAAGTGTAAATCCTAACCTTTTCAAAGTTCCATTGAGGTCTGACTCTTCTTTGTAGTTAAAAGCTTCATCAAATCCAAATTTATTCTTCAAAAGATCCACCTGGTTGTAAAATACAGTTCAAATGAGAGGAGAAATATATTTTAGTTGGTGACCAAAAAAACCCAAGGATTTCATTTCAGGTCCTCATAATAAGACTAGTATTGCTGGTGTATGCCATAATTCTCTTAAAAAATTTTAAAGGCTTATTTTTGGGGTAAAGCAGATTGGATAAAGATTGACGCAGTTTTATCAAGTATACAAAAAAATAAAATAAAAATTGTAAGTGCAACTTCTGATGTGTGAAAAAGGTTATTGTTTATTATCCCTTTCATGAAAACAAATTCTACATCTTGGAAAATGCCAAAACTATGAAACATGTCTCGTAAGTTTTCACTGACAAGCAACTCACAATTAACAGAATATTATCTAATCTTGGAAATAGGCAACAGCATATCCGCAAAATATTTAGACTAACTCAAAATATAAACCAAAAAGTTGATGCTGATTTACCACTCATGCAGGCATAGACATATAAAATAACAACAATTAGATGAATACCTTCTCTTTGCTTCCAGCACTTCCAACCACATAACAACCAGTCAATTTAGCAAACTGACCAACAAGTTGACCAACAGCACCAGAAGCAGCTGAAACGAAAACATTCTCTCCTTTCTTGGGAGAGCCTACTTCAAAGAAACCTGCATAAGCAGTCATTCCTGGCATACCTGTGTTCAAAGAAGAAACCAAAATGTGAGAAACCAACACAACAAGCATCCATAAGCTTGCATGCTTGCCACCATTCATCTCGAAGAAGCATAATTATCAAACAGAAAAATAGTAAAACAACAAAAACAAAATAATTTAAGGCTTGCACATCAAATTGACATGAGGAGCATATATGGTTGAACAAGAATGAACATAAAATTAAGTTTTTGGAATATATACATACCAAGAATACCAGTGTAATATGAAAGTGGGACATCAGTGTGCTCAATTTTGAAATGTATTTGAGCTGCAGGCACCAAGCTGAATTCTTCCCATTTCGTAATTCCCCAAACTAAATCACCTTTCTTGTAATCTGGGTGTCCAGATTCTACGACTTTTGACACTCCATATCCTGTTAATGGCTGCATTTACACAACTGTTAGTGCCATCATAAATTTCTGACTAAAAAATGCATTTTCAAAGCTACCTACAGATTTTGAAAAAGTTAATAAAAGACAACAATGTCTACAGAGGAAGTTAATTTTAGATTCTAACGAAAAATATTATTCCATTTCTCCATCTTTTGTTTTTCTTGCTTAAAATATTTATCAAGAAGTTTATCTGATCAAACTTTGTTACTTACACCAGAACCTACTTTCTCATTGAACAGTGGCATTTTCATCCCTGAACTATTCTTTCAAACCAAAAACAAGAATGCTTAATTGCAGTCTATGAAATCAGATATATAAAAAGTTCTCAAGCTGGAATTGAGTTAGCCATATATTTTCTTTTTTTCAATTTTACAATTAGGTCTCTTTATCATGATTTCATCAAATATTAACACTGACATGAAAAATTAAACATGATATACCAATAACACATAGCAATATGAATTAAATATAACAAAATTAAACGAATTTTTTTTTGTCATGACTTACAGAGCCAGGTGCGTAGCTCCCAAATCCCTCATCACCCATCTTGCTCATCAAGATTCTCATGTAAGGGTCACAAGAAAGGTAGAGATTTTTGAGAAGCACATCATTGGAACCTTCTGGAACCTTCAATGTTATGCTTCCTTCGACAGTGTTCATGTCGGATTCCTTGGGAAAACCAACCACATAGTCTCTTAGAACCACTTGCTTGTTCCTCACTTCTGCCATCGAAATTCGTAGAATTGAGAAAGTAAATTGTTCGAGATTATTCCCTTACAGCGAGGATATTTATAGAGTGAATTGCAGAGTGTGAAAAGGGAAAATCGATCAAATGGGTAATGTGTGATCACTGCTCACGTAACGTTGTTAGTAAACATCGATGTCGAATGTTGCAACGGGCAAAAACATTTGCTAACTTCCACATTGTGTCCCACATCTGACATTCATAAATTAAGAAAAATTTATTAGTTATAAAATATTCATTTAACATTTACAATCAAATTTAATCAAATTAGTTTCAGTTTTAGACATTTATGAATACGATCTGATTTGGTTTGATACGAAATTAAATATATTTATGAAAAAGATATGTAAATCAGGTTATTTTAATAGTTATTTTTTCTATAATTGTTTATGATCAGAATTAATTTGGTTTGTATTAGTTAGTTGAAAATGGGTTTACATTAATTAATTTAATTATTGTATAACATAAAATAGTTGTTAACTACAATTTGATTTAGAAAAAAAAAATTGTTATTTGTGGCCAGAAATGATGAATGCAAAGGGTAACAGGTCATAACTTTAACATGTGAAAGCTCTACATGTAGTGTCATCCTAACACTTGTCACCTGCACTAGATAACAATCTTTGGTGACCTGCTCTAGATAACCATCCTACATCAATATTTTTTAATCTCCACCTTATATATATATATATATATATATATATATATAGAATAAAATTTCCAACTACTTTTCATTTTAGAATTGAAAATTGAAAATTTTAAAAATATATTATAAAAAATAAATTCAAAATAGATTGAAAAACAACTTCCAAATGCAAAAAATACATTTAAAAATTTGTATTGTGAAAAATAAATCTGAAAAATTTGTATTTCATGAAGGAGATTTCAGAATTCAGAAAAATGTTTAAAAAATCCAAATCCAAAAATCTATTTTAAAAAAATTTCACAACTCCCTTTTATTTGTTAATGTTATTATCATTTGATATAAAAATTGGACAAGTTCAAACAGGAATAATTGTAAAAAATATGTGTCTTCATAGAATTAGTTGGAATAGAAGATAATTTTATCTAATTATTTAAATTATCATTCACATTAACTTTTAATAACGTAGGACTATGGAACATATATATTTAACATAATTTAATAAATTTAACATAAATTTTTATTATAATAAGGAGTTATGTATAAAGTAATAAATAAAAACTAAGATAATGTAATTTTATACTTCAAATTTCAAAACATTATTATATTGAAATAACTAATTTCCAAAACAACATTCTTAATAATTTAGAAACAAAGTTGAACAACACACACAACTTATATACAAGTCAAACCAAAAGAAAATTGTTACTCTTGGGTAACAACTTTAATTAGGCTAATAACCTCCCTCAAACTCAATGGGAGAAGTTTTAGAAGAAAAAAAATATTCACATTGAGTCTTTGGGTAACAACATCAACCCACAATAATCCAAGCACAAATGTGAAAAATACAAAGTTGTTTAACCAAAACATGTTCAAACACAAAGAAAACATCAATTTGCATGTGTTTAATTAATACAATTATGGAACATTGGGTTGAACACAACACTTTGATTAACAAAGAGAAGAAGTAAAGTAGTAAAAGGAAACATGAAACATAATGAGCAAAGTAGAGACCCATGTAAGTTTTGTAGAAGTGTGAACCAGCAATAGATCAAATTTGAAATGATTGCACCAGATGTAAAGCATTTTGTAGCATCACAAAGGACTTTAATTTAAAGCAGGGGCAACATGAAATAAAGTACCTCGTTTGTAACCTAAAATCAGATTCCACCCACTCCATGTGCCAAAAAAACATACTAGATTCGAACAATCCTTTTAATTGGTATATATATATCGAACACATATATTGACACGAACACTCGTATACACTTGTAAAATACGTATAAGTGAAGTGTCCAATTCAAAAAATATTTGTTAAATTTCTGATAATTCTAATATGGTTCTAACATAATTTTAATAAAAAGAAATACATTAATTTTCTAAAAACTCAAAAATTGTTATATAAATTTTTATTTTTATTATGATTATAAAAATAAAGATTTTAAATTCTTTTAAACTAACCATAATAAATATTTTTCTACTAAAAATATTGAAACATACTTATACATATAAATTTTATTATCAATTTATATAACTTATAATTATATAATATATGGATTTGTGTCCGCATATCTCACATTTTAAAGATTATATGTATCTTCCATCTGTATTTGTGTTCCATAGCCAACAACTAACAAATTTTGTTTAATGCAAATAGCCATCAACTAACAAAATTTGTTTAATGCAAATTTAAGTTCTGCTGCAGCGAGAGGGCATATTGCACATGCATAAACCAGGAAATGATCGAGAGTAGCTCTAGATTTAGACAATTTGGAGAGGAGAATCATTAAAGAAAAATGGGATAAAATCGGTTTTTCTTCTTTCTTTTGTTTCTTTGTAGATACAAATCCGACAAAAAAATTTCTCGATAATGAAAAATTTATCAATAAAGACAAATTCATTGGTGATTTTTTTTATTTTATAAATTAATAATTTTTTTAATAAATTTTTTTATTGTTTTTATAATCATACCAACACTGCATAATAATAATAATATTATTATTATTATCAATAATATTAATAGTAATAATTAATATTATTAGAACTATTATCATTATTCATAATACTATTATTAATAAAAATATTAAAAACTAGTTTATAAAATTAAAAATGATTTTAGATACTAATTTTTTTTAATTTATAAAATAATATATAATTTAGTTAATATATTAATTAATTATTTTTTTAGAATTAATTTTCATTTGATATTTTTTATATTTAATAATTTTTTTTATAATACATAAATAATATAATATAGTGTTGGATCATTTCTTTTTTAATTTTTTAAATGATGTCAACTACAATAAGTTTTGAATAATTATTTAATTATTCTCTGGTGATAAAAAAAGAATATGGGGAATAATTATGCCAAAAGAGCTGATGGTATTTAATTGAATGTGGATTAAAGATAGTCATAAGAAACAGAACAAATGTTAGAAAATAAATTATAAATTATACGTATACGACAAACTGTTATTACTATATAAATTATTTTATAGCACAATCATAGCACTTGGTCGACAAGTTTAAAAATTAAAATAAAAAAAAAATGATACCATGATGGTTCTATTGCCAACCAGTTGAATAACTTTGTTTTAACAAAGTCTGTATTGATGATAGATTTAAAAATGCTACAAAATATCTATTTTAATATCTGTTATACTTTAATTCGTCAAAATTAATAATTTAATTATTGTTAAATTTTAAGGAAAAATTATCCTTTTACACTCATACTTTTCTCTTATTTCCACTTTTAGAAATACTTTTAGTAATAAAATATTATATTTAACTAAAAAAATTAAATATAATCAAAATTTTAAAATAAAATAATAATATATTTAATTATTAAATGAAAATAGAAAAAAAAATATTACTACAAGAAGATTATTAAATAAAAAATAATTTAATAGACTAAAATAATTAGTTCCTATTTGATTAAACTAAAAACTATTTTATAAACTAAAAAAATATTAATATCTAAAATAGTTAATTTAGAATATAAAATATTAGTAGCTAAAACTTAGATAATTAATTTAGATACAAAATTAAAAACTATTTTGTAAAATTTTATTAATAATAAAAATTATTTTAAATATAAATAATTTTTTAATCTCTAAATTAGTAATATCTAATTTAGTTAATATAATGATTAATTATTCTTGATTTTTAAATTTAATTACTATTTAATAATTTTCTTTTATTTATAGTGTATATGCCATCACACAAACTTAATTGAATCAATAATAATGATTGCAATCACTCAACAGTTACCACCTACACTACAGGAATACTCTTTCAGTTTATTTATAGAAAGAGTCAGTTTATTTATAGAAAGAGTCTTGATATATTGACACCCTCTAACAGTAACACATATTTGACGTGGCAGACATAGTAATGACATGACAGAGTGAGATTGCGCGCGAATAAGCAATGAGGTGCGGACTTCAAAATAGGATAAAAAATAATATATTATACCGATTCTTAGTAACAATCGGTGTATATATATATATATATATATATATATATATATATATATATATATATATATATATATTACTCAGAATGACCCATATTACATCGATTAAGCCATCTAACTTGTGTAATATATGACCCATATTTTGAAAAAAATGAATTTTTTTTCATGAAAAGTGGGTGGTCATAAACGTCACATAAGTAACCACTTACAGATACACGGGTAACCAATTTTGCGTGTGCTAGTATATGTGGAAGAACCTGTGGCTGGGTAACTAATTCTGGTAGGGTGGGTAACCAGTTCTGGTAGGGTGGGTGTCCAGTTCTCACATGGGTGTAATATATGACCCATATTACACCGGTTAAGCCATCTAACCGATGTAATATATGATTTTTATTAAAAAAAATTGAATTTTTTTTCATGAAGAGTGAGTGGTCATAAACGTCAGATAAGTAACCACTTACAAACACACGGATAACTATAATTTTGTGTGCGTCACATAAGTAACCACTTACAGACACATGGGTAACCAGTTTTGCGTGTGGTAAGCCAATATATTACATCGGTTGACTGACTTAACCGATAAAATATGGGTCATATATTATAATATATAGCCACTGTCACATCCTCACTAAATGCCACTTCTACGACGTCAAGTCTGTGTTAGTCGACAGAGAATGTTAAAAAAACATTTTTCTTCTAAAATTCTCTTTATTAAATTCTTTAAAAACTATTTTAGTTAAGAATGGGGAAATTTTGTGAGAATGAAAGGGAAACTAATCAAAGAAAAATGTTAGCCAAAAAAAGTCAGTTTATTATTTTTATGTAACATAATATAATTTTAAAATTAATTTCTTTTTTCACATAAAATTCAAATTTAAATAAAAAGTTAATTTTCTTTTTAGTTATAAGTTAGTACTTGTTATCAACTTACCAACACCGATAGAATTTATTTTAGAAATGTATTTACTTACCTATAAATATTTTTCTTCTAAACAACATGATCTAGCTAGTTGTTTCTAGTAACGATGTGGAAATATGAAATCCTAGAGAGCACACACTTGCATGCATGGTGTATTTTTGGCTATCACACTGGAGTTGTGAAGTGTGGCATTAACTTGTAGTATTAGAAGCAGTTGTTGGGTTGAACTAGACCAGACACGATTCCTCCAATGTGATTGCATGAGGCCAAGTTTCTTTGCACTACAAGAAAATTATTAAATAAAAATTAAAATTAATTTTAAGGATAAAAATTAATTAATTATTATATTAATTAAATTAGAGATTAAAAAAATTATTGGTTTCTAAATTAGGGTCTATTATTGATAAATGGTTTCTAAATTGGTATCTAATTAGCTACAAAGGTTTTTGCTGTCAAATTTAGAATCTAGATAATTGGTAGTTAAAACCTTGGTAGCTAATTAGATACCAATTTAAAAACTATATATCAATAATAAAAACTAATTTAGAAACCAATAATTTTTTTAGTCTCTAAAACGGTATCTAATTTATCAATATAACAACTAATTATTTTTTGTCTCTAAAATTGATTTCTATTTAATGATTTTCTTGTAGTAATCCATGTTCAAACCAATGTTTAACAAATAAAAAAAGAAGGTTAATAGCATCTTCTCTCACATTCTTTAGCAAATGACTTAGTTAGATATCTGTCTTTGCTAGTTCAACTTTTTTTACAAATTACTATTTTGGTAATTTTTTTATGAAAATGATTAGTCATATACCATCACAATGATTTTAAATTGAGAGTCTACGATTATAAATAAAATAAAAAAAAAACTCTAAGTGAAAGTTTTACGGACTTTGTCAATTTCATTAAATAAAATTTTTAAAACACTATGATAATTTTGATTAAAAATTTGAAATTAATTTTAAGTGCAATCGTACATGACCTGTACGACATAAGTGTAAAATAATATAATTCAAGTCGTATCATCTTGTACAACCTTTAATTGTATTCATGTTAAAGTCATACGGGTCATGTACAACTTCCATTCTATAGTCCGTTTACATTTAGATGATATAAGATTTACCCATTTTCTTATAAAAATTCGTAATTTGCAAAAATATTACTCTAATTTGGTGCAAAAAAGCCTTAGATCTGAGTGGTATGTCTCATAATTTTTTTTAATACCTTATTCCATGACTAGGTCCGCAAGCTATGTTCTGTATCCATAAATTAGTAGTTCCAGGACCAATTGAGATGTAATCATCACCTGTTGCTATGCTGGAGTTGAGAATGGTGACTGTGGATGAGAGTTGAATGTGAATGCCATCAGTGTTAGGGTTGTTTCCTGCAGCGGATACCTTAACACCCTCTACTCTCACATCGATCAATAACTATTCTTACAAGGGCCTAGACACAAACTTCTTCATTCTTCTGGACTTGTTGACTTCTCGGCCTTCTCTCTCAGATTTCTCTCTCAGCTTGAGCTTTCGACCTACTATTCCTTTGATTTGGGCTTGGACTTGGTTTGTAGAGTCTTACTCTCTGGGCTGGATCAATTGGATCTTCGGTGCTTGATCTCGGTATCCTCTCCCGGGCGGGTGTGTGTACCTGCAAAGAGTTTCGATGATAAAGTCAGAACTGGTTTTAGCTAATGATCAGAAAAAATTCATCTTACTTACCTTTTAGGTTGATCACCTATTTAAAGCCCTTTCTTATTGGGCTTGAAACCCAATTGGGCTTTTACTCTTAGCGCCTAGCCTTCTTTACACGCACTCTTTATGTTTTGGGCCCTTCAAATGGGCTTTACTACAGTAACTATTTATTCGTTTCGACTAACCTCCTGGCCTACCTTCTGACTAACCTTTCGATCAACTCCCAATAAACCTTTCGGCTAATTCTCGGCCTAGTCAAACTTTCGGCTAACCTTTCGACCTAGACAGTACACTAGCCCCCCTAGGGATAAGGAATTTATAAAGACAAAATGCCTATTAAAAAGAACGAAAGGTTGCATCAAATGCTTATAAGAAGTTTTTTGGAAATGACTTTGATTTTGGCATTGATGAGATTCTGTGTATTAAATGCACTTTCGTACGAAGAGGTTGCATCATTTTGCGTATGTTTCTTTTACTGTGCCATTTGACATGAAAGTTGATCAACCCTTGATCGTTGGATGCATTTCAATTCAATGATCACAATGTTGTGACATTTCGCATGTAAAGGTTATGGAAACACTATAAATATTTGGTTTCAAATGATATACCACATTGCTTTTACTACTTTCGTATTTTTAGATCCGAGAGATATAGACAAATATTCTTAAAAGGTATCATGTATTCCTCAAGTTCTATTTCCATTTCTGACGAGTTTTCGAGATTTTTGAGCGCAAGTAACGGGGCTACCGGGAGAGCGATTGAGACGAATAAAGATGTTCATTCGACTGCTTCATTCGCCATCATTTCTTTTTGCAAAAAATAAAGCTTGTACTAATATAAGTTCAAGTGAAGAAGCTGTAGATCTTGAAGCCAAAAAGAGAGCCGAAAGGGTAGAAGAACTATTTTTATGATGGTGATGCACCAAAATTTTCCATTCTACTAGACGCGTTCTTCGTTAAACTTTAACTCATGGTCGTATTATTCAATGAGCACAAAAGATCGACATGTTCCTTCGGTGCTTGATCACTTATCCCGAAAGCTTCCTACTTGCGTTTTACTACGAATATATACCTCTGGAAAACCATGAGAGGATTTTATCAGTATGTATTTTTTTTAGTTTTTTCTTTTTCGAATAAGAGAATTTCAACTTTGCTAAATTTTGTCTTGGTTTTCAAGTTTGATGCCTACTACCAATCCGAAAGGTCGAGCCTATTTTTCAAATTTATTCGCCAGATTTGGCGATTCCACCCCTCAACTTGGAAGAGAAGTTAAGGCCGAAAGAGAGGTTGAAGTTATTGAACCCATTTCTCGGGTTGAAGCTGTGATTGAGACCGGTGATGCTGGGAACGCTATTACTGAACCTGTTAAGAAAAGAAGAAGAGATAAAAGTAGTAGGGGATCACATTCTTCTTCTAGGCACCATCGTCATGTCGCTGAAAGCTCCTCCCAACCTCTTCCTGAAACCATTTTCGATGCTTCATCACGTTTTTCAAAATTTGTGCACAACAACTTTGATGGTCTTTCTCAACAAATGTTTAAAGTGCTGATGTTTCTTTTTTAACGAATTCAACGATTGATCTTGCAACCCGCTCTTTTTTTATTGCTAAGATAGTTAGAGAATAAACTATGAATGATATCTCTTCTTCTAAATTCGAAAAAGTGAGGAGGTAGTTGGTTGAATCCAGCAAGAGTCTCTTGAGGCCTTTTCATCACTGACCACTCAAATCAAGGAGTTGTCGAATGTGCATGCTCATTGCGAAGTTGAAAAAGAATCATTAAAGGATAAAATCGTTGGGCTAACTATCGAAAGGTTAGAATTTCAAGGTGAAAATCAAAGGTTGAAGGAAGGCTTGTCTGACTTATTTGCTACTAAACTAGCTGATGTCGAGAAGATACATCATTTAGAGCTTGAGATAAGCCAAGTGAAGAAAAACCTATCTGAAGTCGAGAGCTATGTTGTTGATCACTATGAATTAGTTTTCTCTAAAGCTCTTCAACATGCCAAATATTTTTACAAGATTCCTTTGGATGAAGGAAATTTTGATGTTGGTAATGATTTTCATAACAGTAAGCTTATCCAGGTTGAATACATTCCTTATGAAGTGCCAGAAGAAGTTTATGCTCTCTTTGTTATTTTCGAGTTATGACAGTTCTCAACTTGTGATAAAATAACTCAGACTATAATCAACTTTAAAATGTGCTTAAAGCTTTCAACCTCTCAGCCTTCTAAGATTCAAGACAAGTTGAGAATCCATAAAATATTGATAAAAAGCTTGTCAACCTTTCAGTCTTTTCTTTCGACCAAACTTTTGGCCTATACAGAGCTTTCAACCTTTCGACCTTCTAAGTTTCAAGACAACTTGTTGAGAATCAATAAAATATTGGTAAAAAGCTTGTTAACCTTTCGGCCTATACAGAGCTTTCGACCTTTTGGCCATCTAAGCTTCAAGACAATCAACTTTTCGATCAACCTTTCAGCTAGTCTCTTGCCCGAGCCTTAATTGAAATTTGATTTGAATGAATCAATAATTTTGAAGAAAGAGTATCTTAGGTTGAAATATTTAAATTGCATAGTACGCTCTTAGGAGATATTTCTCCCGTAGTAAAAGCTTCTTGAATCAACATGTTTGAATGATACTCGCTTTTGGAAGAAATTTCACCTGGAGTGAACGCTTTCTGGACCGAGATTTGAATGAAATGTATTCTCGGCAGGGATTTCACCTAGAGTGAAAGCTTCCAGGATCGAGAGATTTGAATGAAATGCGCTCTCGGCAGAGATTTCACTTGGAGTGAAAGCTTTCAGGACTGAGAGATTTGAAAGAAATGGTGCTCTTTAAAGGCACTTTCAGGATGGATTTCACCTGGAGTGAAAGCTTCTTAGACTGAAAGGTCTGAATGAAATGTGCTCTCGGGGGATTTCACCTGGAGTGAAAGCTTCCTGGATCGAGAGGTTTGAATGAAATGCACTCTTGGGATGTGCTTGATCTCGACAGTACTAAAACTTTGCAAAATGTTTAAAACTTTATGATAATATTTTAGTAGCAATGGATCTTTTACCTGATACTCATCTTTTATGTGTTTTACCATTAGTTGAGAATCACTCTTGCATATGATATTCTGAGCTCCCATATCTCTGGCGAGAATTAATCTGGTCCTTCTAATACAATTCCTCCGCTCCCTTTTTTGTTTGATGATCCGTCAATGCATAGAACCCATGCTTTTTTCTCGATTGTTGTTGTCGACAACTAGATGATGAAATTTGCAAGAGACTGTGCTCTAATCGCTCCTCGTGGTTCGTATTTGATTCCAAATTTTGAAAGCTCCACTGACCATGCTACTACTCTACTTGCAAGCTCTGGTTTTCTCAAAACTTTTGCTATTTGACAGTCACTCCTCGCAATTATTTGATGATTCTGAAAATATGGTCGGAAATGTCTTGTTGTGTATACAAGGGTAATGGCTATTTTTTTGAACTAATTAGTATTTGGTTTCGGCATTTTGTAAGACTCTGCTCATGAAGTATATTGGTTCTTGTTCTGGATTTTCTTGGATTAAGGCTGCTCCTATGACTTTATGTGAGGTTGCTAAGTATACAATTATAGGTTGGGTTGACACCGGCTTGACTAAGATGGGGGGTTCGGCTACCATTTTCCTGATCAGGGAAAAAGTTTGCTCACGTTGTTCATTCTATTTGAAAGCTTCAGCTTTTCTCAAAAACTTTATTATCAGGTTTCACCTCTCGGCAAGAATTGACAAAAATCTTGTCAAGGCATTTAATCTTCCTATTAATCTTTGCACCTCTTTCAAATTCGTCAGGCTTTTCACTTTCAAAATAGCTTTAGATTTATTCGGATTGGCTTTAATGCCTCTGTCAGTTCACATTTTCCATTTTCTATTTGATATTTTAACGAGCACCACATTCGCTAACCAAGTTGTATATTGAACTTCCTGGATGAAACCAGCTTGCAACAATTCTTCAGTTTCCTCAAAGGTTGCTTTTCGCTTTTCTTCCCCCATCTGAGCTACCAGCTTTGCTTCTCGACAAATGGACAACTAATGGGAAATAACATTAAGATCTGTTCCTGGCATATTAGTTGCTTTCCAAGCAAATAAGTCCTTATTTTTCCTTAATGTTGCAATCAACCCATTTATTAATTGCTCTAGCATACTTCCTCCCACATCCATGCATAGTTTTTCATCCTCCCCTAACGGAATAGACGTTGTCTCTTCTCTCGGCTCCATTCTCTCCTCATCATTCATTCTCGAATCTAAGTCCACTATGGCCACCATATTCTTGTTCTTTCCTCCTTGTCGGCATTCTCGGCTCTTGCACCATCTTCAATCCGGCTACATAACATTACCGGGTTGCTCTTTGATCGACATAAACTTTGTTGCAAGCTGCCTTAACTCATCAAGATTTATTGTCGGTTTTTTACAAAGGCTGTCGAAAAATGGTCTTAGCCTTAAAGCTATTATCATGTGATGCATAGTGACCTTTGGACTAAGATTCCGGATACTCGGTGCTACTTTTCCAAAGCACTCTATAAATATCCTCAACGGTTCTCCTTTTTCATGTCTTATATTCACCAAGGCAATTGACGTCAGATGATGTAGCCAACACGTAGCAAATTGAGCTCTAAACTTATCCACTGAAGTATCAAAACAATCAATAAATAACGGTGGCAACCTGGTAAACCAACTCAGAGCTGCTCCCTTCAAAATTGTTGGAAATACTCGACACAGAATGGTGTCATTCCCAGTATATAAACTTATATGTGTTGTATATACTGCAATGTCTTCATCAGGATCAAAAGCCTCTAGTAATCTCTTTCTTGTAGTTTCGATACTTTCTTCGTTATGCACCCTCGGATAGACTTGTGTCCTTGGTTGAGCAGTTTCAAACGATGTGTTTAAAACTATTTCTTCATTCAGCTCCCGCCTCATGTACGCATTCTCTGCTTTCAACATACTCAACTCCTCTTCATTACTCTTCTTCAATGTTTCAAATTCTTTTTGTAATTGCATCAACATAGCCATAAACATGGCATTATGATGATCTCCCTGCTCCTCCAACTGCTCTCCTTTTCTATCCATCTTTCCCTGCTTCTTTAATTGATTTGTTTCTCAGCCCCACGGTGGGCGCCAAAATGTTCTTACAAGGGCCTAGAAACAAACTTCTTCATTCTTCCGGACTTGTTGACTTCTCGGCCTTCTCTCTCGAAACTTTTCTCTCCGCTTGAGCTTTCGGCCTGCTATTCCTTTGATTTGGACTTGGACTTGGTTTGTAGAGTCTTACTCTTTAGGCTGGATCAATTGGATCTTCGGTGCTTGGTCTTGGTATCCTTTTCCGGGTGGGTGTGTGTATTTGCAAGGAGCTCCGATGATAAAGTCAGAACTGGTTTTAGCTAATGATCAAATAAAATTCATCTTACTTACCTTTTGGGTTGATCACCTATTTATAGTCTTTTCTTATTGGGCCTGAAACTTAGTTGGGCTTTTACTCTTGGCGCCTAGCCTTCTTTACACGCACTCTTTATGTTTTGGGCCCTTTAAATGGACTTTACTACAGTAACTATTTATTCGTTTCGACTAACCTCCTGGCCAACCTTCCGACTAACCTTTCGGTCAACCCCCAATAAACCTTTCGGTTAATTCTCGGCCTAGTCAACCTTTCGACTAACCTTTCGGCCTAGACAGTACAATAACTATGTGGAACATTTGGCTGTTCAGAGACCTCACTCCATTCATCACAATGTTGTTCGAATTGCTAAATCCCAAGTTCTATAATCATGTATACACAAAACACAATAACTATAAATATATATTCCTTTTCATTCAAATAAATATAACTAACTCATATCTTTTCCGTTTTCACTTTCTCCTCTCTATTCTATTACATGCAAATATTGGTTCTAACATTTAGCTTGAATGATAAATGTATATGGACATTACTCAATACAAATGCTTCTTAATTCAGCATCATACTAAGATAACATTATGCTAATAATATTTGTAAAAAAGAAAATCAATTTTGTCAAAATTAACACCCACACCCTCTTACTCTTCTTCTATTTATCTCTCTCAGTCTTCTTCTATTTATCTCTTGTATATCTTATAGACATTAACAAGTTCTTCTAAAATAGAAAATAATAAAACTTATTATGGTCACAAAATTTCACTAACAACTCTTGACATTTCATCTATCGAAATATCCTGTTCCTTTATTTTTCACTAATCATTAAATTTAAAACTCACAAAATAACATTTAAAGTTTATTCAACAATATCTCTGTCATTGCAAGTTCATACTTTTTTTCAACTTTAATGTAAGTTTTTATTGCTAAAAGTAATTATAAATGAATTTTTATGATGTGAAAATTTGATGTTGTAAAGTCTCAATTAACTCTTTACTAGGTAGAGAATTATATCAATTGAGAAAATTGCATTTCAACATACATCTCCTCACTCTTGTCATAGATATTACAATTCAAAACGATTCCAAAAGTCATACAAAGAGGTTTGCATGTTCATAAAAAACTTAAGAAAAAACTCAACAATGTCCAACAAAGACATCTGCATTCAGTCACGAGCAACAACAACCACTTGTTTACCAACATTTCGACCAGTGTAGAGGCCAACCAAGGCTGCAGGACCATTCTCAAGACCCTCCGCAATGTCTTCCACATACACAACCTTCCCTTCTCTAATATGAGGCAGGACAAACTCCAAGAACTTGGAATATAGGTGATAGAATTTGGTAACAATAAAACCTTCCATTCGAATTTGCTTAAATATGATATTTGTCAAATTTGTTACACCATCAGGCTCGGTGAGATTGTACTGTGAGACCATTCCACAAACAGGTATGCGACCATGGAGTCTCATATGAAGGAGTACTGCATCAAGTGTCTTGCCTCCAACATTCTCAAAGTAAATATCAATGCCTTCTGGAAAGTATCTGATGTGTACATTGATATGCAACAATCATCAACATTTATTGTATGGATAGATAAACTCAAAATTTCTCTATCACAAAAGTGTTAAATCCTAACCTTTTCAAAGTTCCATTGAGGTCTGACTCTTCTTTGTAGTTAAAAGCTTCATCAAATCCAAATTTATTCTTCAGAAGATCCACCTGGTTGTAAAATACAGTTCAAATGAGAGGAGAACTATATATTTTAGTTGGTGAGCAAAAAAAACCCAAAGGATTTCATTTCAGGTCCTCTTAATAAGACTAGTATTGCTGGTGTATGCCATAATTCTCTTAAAAAAATTTAAAGGCTTATTTTGGGGTAAAGCAGATTGGATACATAACATGATACTTCTTTAAACAAACTTCAGCAAAGAACCAACATTGATGCAGTTTTATCAAGTATACAAAAAAAAAATTGTAAGTGCAACTTCTGATGTGTGAAAAAGGTTATTGTTTGATCCCTTTCATGAAACAAAAATAACAACAATTAGATGAATACCTTCTCTTTGCTTCCAGCACTACCAACCACATAACAACCAGTCAATTTAGCAAACTGACCAACAAGTTGACCAACAGCACCAGAAGCAGCTGAAACGAAAACATTCTCTCCTTTCTTGGGAGAGCCTACTTCAAAGAAACCTGCATAAGCAGTCATTCCTGGCATACCTGTGTTCAAAGAAGAAACTAAAATGAGAGAAACCAACACAACATGCATCCATAAGCTTGCATGCTTGCCACGATTCATCTTGAAGAAGCATAATTATCAAACAGAAAATAGTTAAACAAAAAAAAACAAAATAATTAGGCTTGCACATCAAATTGACATGAGGAGCGTATATGGTTGAACAAGAATGAACATAAAATTAAGGTTTTTGAATATATACATACCAAGAATACCAGTGTAATATGAAAGTGGGACATCAGTGTGCTCAATTTTGAAATGTATTTGAGCTGCAGGCACCAAGCTGAATTCTTCCCATTTCGTAATTCCCCAAACTAAATCACCTTTCTTGTAATCTGGGTGTCCAGATTCTATGACTTTTGACACTCCATATCCTGTTAATGGCTGCATTTACACAACTGTTAGTGCCATCATAAATTTCTGACTAAAAAATGCATTTTCAAAGCTACCTACAGATTTTGAAAAAGTTAATAAAAGACAACAGAGTCTACAGAGGAAGTTAATTTTAGATTCTAACGAAAAATATTATTCCAGTTCTCTTTCTTTCTTAAAATATTTATCAAGAAGTTTATCTAATCAAACTTTATTAGTTACACCAGAACCTACTTTCTCATTGAACAGTGGCATTCTACTCTTTCAAAACAAAAAACAAGAATGTTTAATTACAGTCTACCAAATCAGATATAACAAAAGTTCTCAAGCTGGAATTGAGTTAGCTATATATTTTCTTTTTTCAATTTTACAATTAGGTCTCTTTATCACGATTTCATGAAATATTTAACACTGAGATGAAAAACTAGACATGATATACCAATAACACATGGCAATATGAATTAAATATAACAAAATTAAACGATTTTTTTTTTGTCATGACTTACAGAGCCAGGTGTGTATCTCCTAAATGCCTCCTGGTCTATCTTGCTCATCAGGATTCTCATGTAAGGGTCACAAGAGAGGTAGAGATTTTTGAGAAGCACATCATTGGAACCTTCTGGAACCTTCAATGTTATGCTTCCTTCGACAGTGTTCATGTCGGATTCCTTGGGAAAACCAACCACATAGTCTCTTAGAACCACTTGCTTGTTCCTCACTTCTGCCATCGAAATTCGTAGAATTGAGAAAGTGAATTGTTCGAGATTATTCCCTTACAGCGAGGATATTTATAGAAAGAATTGCAGAGTTTGAAAAGGGAAAATCGATTAAATGGGTAATGTGTAATCACTGCTCACGTAACGTGTTAGTAAACATCGATATCGAATGTTGCAACGGGCAAAAACATTTGCTAAGTGTTTCACATTGTGTCCCGCATCGGAAATTCATAAATGAAGAAAAAATTATTAGTTATAAATTCTTCATTTCATATTTACAAAAGAAATTATTATTCAAATTATTTTCAGATTTAGACAATGAATATGATTTGGTTTGGTTTGATATGAAATTAAATATATTTATTAATTTATTACAAGATATGTAAATTAGGTTATTTTAATAATTTTAATAATTATTATATCTATAATTGTTTATGATCAGGATTAATAAATTGTTTTTTGTGGCCACAAATGAAAAATACAAAGGATAAAAGATCATAGCTTTAACATGTGGCCACACTTTGAATGTGAAGGCTCTAACATGTATTGTCATCCTAACGCTTAACACTTGTGGCCTGCATTAGATAGGAATCTTTGGTGGCCATATGAATCATTCTACATTTGAAATTAGAAAAATACATTATAAAAAATAAGTTTAAAATAGATTATTATTTTTGAGAAATGAAATTCTTTGATAATTAAAATCTTATTTTAGAAAACAATTTTAAAATACAAAAAATACATTTAAAAAATATTTGTTGTGAAAAACAAAATCTGAAAACGTGTCTCAGGAAAAGAGATTCCATTAATAAAAAAATGTTTAAAAAATCCAAAATCCAAAAAGCTATTTCAAAAGAGATTCCACAACTCCCATTTATTAAAGAGAGTGTTTTTATCATTTCATATAAAAATGACAGGAATTAATACCATTTAGTTAATATATTAATTAATTATTTTTTATTTTTAAAATTATTTTTTATTTAATAATTTTCTCGTACTATATAAATAATATAATGATTTAAAATAGTGAGATCATTTCTTTTTCAATTTCTTAAATGATGTGAACTAGAATAAGTCCTGAATAATTATGCCAATGAAAGACCTTGATGAATGTGGATTAAAGATAGTCATAAAAAATATATATTAGAAAATAAATTATATATACGACAAACTGTTCTTACTATATCAATTATTTTATAACACTATCAGAGCCAGTGGTCCACAAGTTTAAAAATTAAAATAAAAAACAAGTGATACCATGATGGTTCTATTGCCAACCAGTTGAATAACTTTGTTTTAACAAAGTATATGTATTGATGATAAAAATGCTACAAAATATCTATTTTTATAACTGTTATAATCTAATTGGTCAAAATTAATAATTTAATTATGGTTGAATCTTAATGAAAAATTATCCTTTTACACTCATATTTTTCTCTTATACTTTCACTTCAGAACTCCTTTCAACAATAAATATTATATTTAACTAACAAAATTAAATATAAACAAAATTTTGAAATAAAATAATAATATATTTAATTATTAAATGAAAATAGAAAAAAGATGCTGCCACACAATCTTAATTGAATAATAATAATGATTGCAATCACTAAACACTTACCATCTACATTTATAGAGGAATCCTCTCACAGTTTATTTTTATAAACTCTATTAAATTATCCAAAAACTATTGAAAAATGCTATAAAACACCTATTTATGAATGTGATTGATTTAGTCAATGTAATTTTAAAGTTATTTTAATTTTTTTTATCTTTCCAATTATGATCTAATGCAGAGTTCTCCATATATCAACAATCAAAACTATTTTACCTACCTATGAATATCCTTCTAAATGCAATCATGATCTAGCCAGTTGTTTCTAGTAATGATGTGGAAATATGAAACCCTAGAGAGCACACACTTGCATGCATAGTGTATTTATTGGCTATCACATTAGAGTTATGAAGATGTGGCATTAACTTGTAGTATTAGAAGCAGTTGTTGGGTTGAACTAGACCAGACGTGATTGCATGAAGCCAGGGCTTGTTTGGTTTCATATGTAAGCATCAAATCTTCCAAACTTATTCCACTGCACTGGTGCTTCGAACTGTAAAACCAACAATCACTCACACTTGGATTTTCTCTAAAGAAAACACTCTCTTCTTGTAAAACTCTCTAAATTGTATTTCTTTCTGTGGTGTGTATTACAACTGAGAGAGCATCCTATTTATAGGCTTTAGGAAGCTCTTCTAGAAAAAATCTTCATTATGGCCTTAAAATCCCACTAACAACATGATTAAAACTCCACTCATAACTTTTGGCCTTTCACCTATCAAAACTCTCATTCTTCTAATAACTTCTAATTTTAAAACCCACAAATAAACATTTAAAGTTTATTCAACAAAACTCCTCCATAAACTTAAATGTTTCTACCATCCATCATGCCAATCATCTTCTTGTATTTGTCGAAAAGTACTTTCGATAGCGATTTTGTGAAGATATCTGCAACTTGATCTTGACTTGCCACATGCACCAATTCCACACTTCCTTCCTTTACATGATCGCGGATAAAGTGAAAACGAACGTCAATGTGTTTGCTTCTTTCATGGTTCACTGGGTTCTTTGCCAACTCAATTGCTGATTTGTTGTCAACTTGAATCACGGTTGCACCTAGTTGCTTTAGCTCCACCTTGCTCAACAAGTTTCTAAGCCATATCGCATGACATACACACCAAGATGCTGCCACATATTCAGCTTCACACGTCGATATGTCACGATCAGTTGCTTCTTTGAAAGCCAAGAAAATGCTGTGTTGCCCATAAAGAATATGTATCCCGATGTGCTTTTCCGATCATCTATGTCTCCACACCAATCGCTGTCAGAGTAACCCACCAACTTGAAATCTTCTGCTTTTGAGTAGAACAATCCAAGTGATACAGTACCTTGGATGTATCATAGGACTCGCTTCAATGCCTTCCAATGTGAGTAAACCGGTTCCTCCATGAATCGACTTATGATGCCGACACTTAATGAAAGATCTGGCCTCGTGCATGTGAGATAGCGAAGGCTTCCTACCAAACTCCGGTATCTACTTGCATCAACACGTTCTCCTCCATCGAACTTTGAGAGTTTTGCACCTGGTTCCATTGGTATCGATACTGGGTTGCAGTTTGCCATCTTGTACTTCTTCAAAATCTCTTTTGCATATGTCTCCTGTGATACAAAAATACCCGTCTCTTTTTGTCTAACTTCCAAGCCAAGGAAAAAATTCATCAATCCCAAATCTGTCATCTCAAATTCTCGTCTCATTGTGCCCTTAAACTCTTCTATCATCTCATTATTGTTACCCATAAAAATGAGATCATCAACATAAAGGGCTACAAATATCATATTACCTCCACTGTTTTTTGTGTAAAGAGCATGCTCGTAAGGACATTGCTTGAACCCGTTCTCTTTGAAGTATGTATCGATACGAGTATTCCATGCTCGCGGTGCTTGCTTCAACCCGTAAAGTGCCTTCTTTAATTTTAGCACCTTCTTCTCTTCTCCCATTTTCATGTATCCGGGTGGTTGTTCGATGTAGACTTCTTCTTCAAGCACACCATTCAAGAATGCCGACTTGACATCCATTTGAAATATCGGCCATTTAAATTGAGCCGCTAGGGAAATGAACAATCGAATTGTCTCCATTCTTACAACTGGAGCAAACACTTCATCGTAGTCAATTCCCTCCTTTTGTTTGTATCCCTTTGCAACGAGTCGCGCCTTGTACCTCTCTATCTCGCCTTGAGCATTCATCTTTTTCTTGAATACCCACTTCACACCAATGGGCTTACTTCCCTCTGGCAATTCTATTAGCTCCCATGTGTTGTTGCGATCAATCGCTTTAATCTCCTCATCCATGGCAGTTTGCCACTTCTTGTCTCGCACCGCCTCTTCAAAGCTGATATTTTCTACATCTGCCAAAAGACATACAAGGTGTACCTCATTTGTCGAATCATACAAATCTTGCAGACTTCGCATTTTAGGTTGTCGTGGTTCATCTTCATCATCGGTAGTTTCAGAATTTATACTTGTCGGTGCAATGACTGATGATTCTTTAATTATAACCTCTGAAGAATTGTTCCAATCCCACTCACTTTTTTCATTTATTTGCACATCACGACTCACCATCACCTTCTTGCTTATTGGGTCAAGTAGCTTGTAACCTTTTGTCTTCTCATCATACCCAATAAAAAATATACCTTTTGCTTTTGTCTTCGAGCTTCGTTCTTCGTTGATCTGGGATGTGTGCATAAGCCACACTACCAAACACTTTGAGATGAGAGACTGTTGGTTTTTGTCCGCTCCACGCCTCTTGTGGTGTTTGATCATCTAACTTCACATGTGGACATCGGTTTTGCACATAGATGGCGCATTGCACAGCTTCCGCCCAAAATTCCTTTGGCATCTTTTTGCTCTTAAGCATTGATCGAACCATGTCGAGAATGGTCCGGTTCTTCCTCTCGGCCACACCATTTTGTTGAGGAGTGTACGGTGCGGTTAAAAATCGCCTTATGCCTTGCTCTTCACAATACTCAATGAAAGTCGTCGAAGTATACTCGCCACCTCTATCAGATCGTACAACTTTGATCTGTCTATCAGTTGCCTTTTCGACCACCACTTTGAACTTTTTGAACACCTCGAATGCCTCGGATTTTTCTTTCAGGAAATAAACCCAAGTTTTCGGTGAGAAATCATCAATGAAGGTAATAAAATACCTTTTACCGCTGAAGGACTCTGGAGTAATTGGTCCACATATATCGGTGTGAATCAATTCGAGAGGTTGCTTAGCCCAATATTCAGCCTTCTTTGGAAACGAGGTTCTCACATGCTTGCTGAGGACACATTCTTCACAAAATTTTCCCTCGTAGTCCATGTTAGGTAGCCCGTGCACCATATTCTTCTTTGCTAACTCTTTTAGGCCACCATGATGTAGGTGACCAAAACGGAGATGCCACAGCGATGTCTTATCTTCTATGTTGACTTGCAAACATTTTTCTCATATGCTTCTCAAATTCAGCTTGTACATCCGATTTCTTGCCATCTCGATTCGAGCAACCAAGCGCCCTTGCTTGTTCTTCAAGTGTAGTAGCCGATCTTTCAGAAATATCGAATAACCTTTCTCCGTGAGTTGCCCCATACTCAAAATGTTGGTCTTGAGGTCTGGTACATAATAAACATCTTCGAGTGACACAATTAAGCCATCCTTTTGTAAGTAACAAACCATACCTCGGCCTTTGACCTCCACCTTTGATGCATCTCCAAACGACACATGACCATCTTCAATCTTTTGCATATCTTTGAATAGGTACTCGTGACCACACATATGGTTGCTTGCTCCTGAGTCGAGGTACCATAGAGTGTCACTGTTAATGTTGACTTCATTTTGAGCCATCAAGAGAACACCTTCATTCATTTCGTCTTCCAAGGCTAGGTTGGTTGTCTCTTCTATCTTTATATCTGCTCGACAATCTTTCGCAAAATGCCCCACTTTACCACAATTATAACATTTGTCGGAGTTGCAATCCTTCGCATAGTGACCATATTTGTGACATTTGTAGCACTCGATGTTGGAATAATTTGATCGGCTGCCTCTTCCTCGACCACGTCCTCTTCCACGCCAATTTGGTTGGCTCGACTGTTCCTTCTCCTTATAGTACCCTTCATGATTGCTACCTCTACCACCGCGACCATTTCCACGACTTCCACAACCACGCCCTCTACTTCGAGAATTTTGATGATAGAGTACCTTTTCATCTTTGATTGACGCCTTGGTTTGAAGTGCTTGCTCGAGTGTTTCCTCCTTCTTCTTTTTCTTCCGTTGCTCGTGTGCCTCAAGAGAACATGAAGATGATGGAGTCAGAAAGTGTATCTGACTACATCACGCGTGTACAGGCTGTGGTGAATCAACTCAACCGAAATGGTGAAACGTTGACCGATGCACGAGTTGTGGAGAAGATTTTGAGAACATTAACCGGTAAGCTCGTCGACTGTGAGCGTTTCTAAGTCCTTTGACTCTTCTATCGCACACACAATACTTTCAAAATTGTCGGTTAATGTTCTCAAAATCTTCTCCACAACTCGTGCATCGGTCAACGTTTCACCATTTCGGTTAAGTTGATTCACCACAGCCTGTACACGCGTGATGTAGTCAGATACACTTTCTGACTCCATCATCTTCATGTTCTCCAACTCGCCACGCAGAGTTTGTAGACGCACTTGCTTAACTCGGTCAGCTCCTTTGAACACCTTCTCCAACATGTCCCATGCTTCCTTTGAAGTGGATGCACCAGCAATCTTCTCAAAAATTGCCTCATCAACAGCTCTATACAACATGTACAAAGCTGCCTTATCTTTCGATCGCATCTCTTTCAACGCCTTGGTTTGAGCATGATGTGAGTTGATTTTAGGTTCATTATGTTTGTGACACTTTCTTAGAATTAGGATCAAGATTCTTAACAATTTAGAGTGAGTCACCTGAGGAAAATCCCCACTGGACATTAACTTAACAAGTGTTAAGTAGATGTGAAGGTTCATTTCCAAAAGTCCAAGGTTAAAACACAATTAATGGTGATGAATGAATGAAGAACAAGGTGCTGAACTCAAAAAAAAGAATAGGTGTAGAATTTAAACACAAAAAAAACAGAATGGAAACACAAATTGAAACAAAAGAACCGATTGAAATTCAAGAACAAGACATAGAATCAAAACTACCGATTGAAATGACAATGGAAGATGAAAGAAGATGAAACTTATGTGGTTGTAGCCATGGATTGGGAATGGACACGCCACTTGGAGGTGATGATCCAAGATAAGTGCAGATTTGCCGCCACTTGAGTGCTCCCAAAGCTTCACAAGATGAGACAAGGAAGAGGAGAACAAGTCTCACAAAATTCACTCACAATTTGAGTATAGTAACTTTTCTTCTAATTTCAATGTTCTTTTACATGAGCATAGCACCTCTATTTATAGTATGAGAGGGCTGAAATTAAAGTGGGAAAATTCAAATGAGAAGCATTTGAATTTGGAGCCAAAACACATGTCACAAGGGAGGTGTGACTTGATTTCTACTTTGGCACCTCCTAAAACTACACCTACACCTACTCTTTATGTCACATGGAAGGTGTGACTTGTTTTTGTACATTAACACCCCTTATTTTAATTCCTACACCTTCCTTCAAAGTTCTACTAAAAACTATACACAAGTAATTACAAAAAGAGACATCCATTGATGCTCTTCTCCCAAAGCTTTAGCCTTGCTCCTAGTCATCCTTTGAGGCATGAAGGATGTTGAGCTAATTGGTTGGGCTTGGGCCCCAACTTGGGCTTGGGCTTCATGGGCTTGGGCCTCAGGCGCCTCCTCTACTTGGTCTTCATCAGAGCCGCCGTATAACCCGTGGTATTTGTTGGTTCTTCAAAACCTTCTTCGACCACCTCCCATGTATCTTGAGAGCCGAGAAGAGCTTTCATTTGAATGCTCCAGTTGTCATATCTGGTCGCCTTAGTTAACCGTGGTAGTGGTATTTGACCCGTCACATTCGCCATTGGCTCTGATAGCAAATTGTAAAACCAACAACCACTCACACTTGGATTTTCTCTAAAGAAAACACTCTCTTCTTGTAAAACTCTCTAAATTGTATTTCTTTCTGTGGTGTGTATTACAACTGAGAGAACATCCTATTTATAGGCTTTAGGAAACTCTTCTAGAAAAAATCTTCATTATGGCCTTAAAATCCCACTAACAACATGATTAAAACTCCACTCATAACTCTTGGCCTTTCACCTATCAAAACTCTCATTCTTCTAATAACTTCTAATTTTAAAACCCACAAATAAACATTTAAAGTTTATTCAACACGGACTACAATTCATTTTCACTGCAACTTCTGATGCCGAGCTTCCATGAATATCTTGGTACTTAATGTTGCTAATTTCAACCCCAGATACCTGTTTGTTCATTTCTCACAAGAAATAAGAGAATTCAGTTAGCCTGTGTTCACATTTTCACTTCAATTTCACGTTTTACATTAAGTTTTATGCTGTTATGTGTAGAAGAATTTTGGTTCACCTGACCAGGACAATTGTTTTCATGGGGACAATAGTTTTGGTCGATCACAATGGGATTTTGGACATTAAGCATGGTAACATGTTGGAAAAGGATGTTCCTTGCAAACCCATTGCTAGGTCTCCCCCATGACTTTATTCTCACACCATTCTCAGTTCCAGCAAATGTCACTGCTTTCACTGTCACATTCTCCACACCAGCCTCTTCTAATTCCTTCCCTAAACTCCCCACACTGCCACATCCATGTTCAATCAATGTTCAACAAATGAAAAAAGAAGAAGGTTAATAGCATGTTAGATCTCGGTTTTTGCAAGTAGTGCAATTTTTTTGACAAATTACTATTTTGGTAATTTCCTTTTTATGAAAATGATAAGTCTTATTCCATATGGATGAAGTCGTACATAATCTCTATAACTTAATCATAAAATAATATAACTCAAGTCGTATAAATTTTTTAAAATTTCACTTGTACTCACATTAAAATTGTATAGGTGATGTATAACTTTCGTTATAGAGTCATTTACATGATATACCACTTACCTATTTTTGTATAAAAAATAGTAATTTACGAAAAAATTACTCTAATTTGGTGAAAAAAAACCTTAGATCTGACTAGTATGTCTCACATAAATTTGACTAAATAATACCTTATTCCATGACCAGGTCCGCAAGCTATGTTTTGTATCCATAAATTAGTAGTTCCAGGACCAATTGAGATGCAATCATCACCTGTTGCTATGCTGGAGTTGAGAATGGTGACTGTGGATGAGAGTTGAACGTGAATGCCATCAGTGTTAGGGCTGTTTCCTGCAGCTGATACCTTAACACCCTCTACTCTCACATTCTCACATCGATCAATAACTATGTGGAACATTTGGCTGTTCAGAGACCTCACTCCATTCATCACAATGTTGTTCGAATTGCTAAATCCCAAGTTCTGCAATCATGCATACACAAAACACAACAATTTGCATATTAAAAACTATCACACAAGTCAAATTTGAAAGAATGAAAAGCACTTTGGCTGCGTACCGTAGCGCCAGTTGGACAAATCTTGTCAGATCTCTTGCATTCCCACAGACCTATTCCTTGCCCATCAAGAACACCACCAATCACTGCAACTCCATCAACATCATCAAAATACAACCAATTTCCACCATTTCCAATGACATCATAGTTTGAAGGTGCAACCAGGGCACCATCAATGCGTACTGTGATGCCCTTGTTCTTGCATGGCCCCTTAAACACTACTTTACCAACTGAGAACCTTCCCAGTGGCACATAAATGGTGGTTGGTGTTGTAGAGCTGCATGCTCTACCCCATGCACTCAAGAATGCGTTTGTGGAGTCAGTTTCACCATCTGGCTGGGCCCCAAAATTGACAACATTCAGAGTTACCCCCTCAGCCACTCTGGCTGGTGTAAATGTGAACAAAAATAGTACCAAAGCATGCAAAACTATTTGTGTCATTTATACTGCAATGACAATGAAGGATGTGGAAGTCAAAGGGAATAAAGAAGACTTAGAAGGCTTGAGTAGAAACTAAAAGGGTAGTTGTTTGTGGTGTGCATGTTGCAGTTTGTGGTGATATTTATAGTTAGGAAACTGAACGGAAAACAAAAACTGAGAAAAGAAAGCTGTGGATGTATGTACGAGGAAATGATGCATGTGTCTGCTAGTGGTTGAGACATGGAAGAATGGACAGTGGCATGGTATAAGGAAAAGACAAACTTCTAATAAGCCAATGGTTGCTTGATGTACACTATACAGAAAGCACTTGCAAGAGAGTGAAGTTTGATGATGATGATGATGATGTTATATAGAGTTAGAACTCATAAGCATGAAGGGTCCATGATGTTCATGTTTTGTGGATAATGCTATGTATTCTCCCAGCCTCCTTCTCTTGCTTCAAGCCAAAGATAGATGCATATATGTCATGCATCTAACCTCGTTTCAAGTATTTTATAATAAACAAAGCACAAAATCAAAAGTATGAGTTTTATCCATTCATGTCTTACGAACTTCTTTATACTAAATTAAGTTAATCTTTTTATTTTCTTCCTTTTCTTAAGTTATCTACAATCAAATTGGATTTTTAGTTTTCTTAAGTATTTAATTCGAATTTCAGTCGACAGTAAATATGTGTAAATTATTTAAAAATTAAAAATACACGCAGAAGTATAATAGAGTAATTAACGTGATAATTTTATAAATAGTAAATAAATAAAAACAAAAAAGGCATTTAAAAGGAAAGATATTTTTTCTTTCAAATGTAAGGTAAGCCTAACTAAATATATATGATAATAGCTTTGGATTGTCCGTGTTGAGGTTAGTGTTTATTTTTAAAAGATATTTTAATAAGTTAGAAGAGGAAAAAATATATAAATTGTCAGAATTCAATTTTTGAATGACATGAAACTATTGAGTTCGATTTTTAAATGATATGAAATTATATTATCAGACGAGAACAAGAGTAAATATTTTATTAATATTGGTTGTTTTTGGATTTAAGTAGAATAAAAAATATGATTTGGAAAGTGACTTGAATGGTCGTGGCGAAAGGCACATATAAAAAATAAAGAAATAAGATTTTTATTTGACAACCAAAATAACAAGAACAATATTCTCATACTTTGATTAGTGTATGTGTAACATGCATAATAAATGTAAAGAAAAGGTAGGAATATTGATTATATAGGTCTGCTTCATGAAGTGTGTACATAATAGGTAAGGTAGTTTGTAGCATTGCTAGGAATAATATTCTATCAAACCTTTCTATCATGTAGATTATTTATGGTGCTCATTTAGTTCCAAACTTCTCCAACCATGTAGTCTAAAACTAATTTATGGATAAGTTAAGAGATTAATTAAGCTTTGAAAAACAAATATAATTTTTTTCTTACAAATGAGTGATTAAATTATAAACACAAAATGATTTTATCCTATGGCAAGAAAAAAACAAAGATGTATAAACTAAAATAATAAAAACATATATAATAAAAAGGAATAAATATATCATAAGTATTTAATATTATTAGGACGTATTTTACATGCTCTGACTATCTCTTTAAGGTTTTCTTTATTATTTTATGTGTTTTTATTAGACATATACATTTTTTTATATAGTATTTACAACTCAGGACTTTTGAGGTATATATTTTTTATTTATCGGCTTTGAGAATAGAGATAATGCTTGTCTATGAGTTTTTCCATACAAATTTTTAGGAGGGGAAATATGAAAGTAAAATGTGGTATACAAATTGAAATAAGATAAGTATATTAAGAAAATCATCATTTATATTTTGAAGTTTTAGGATAAGATTATTTTTTTAAAAAAATTTTCACTTACTCATTTAATATAAAATGTTTTATAGAGAAAGATATATATATATATATATATATATATATATATATATATATATATATATATATAATTAAAGGATACGGATATCAGAGTTATAGAATGATCCTAATATTAATTAGGTGTTTTTTCTAATCATCAGTTGTTTTTTTTTACAAAGGAGAATAATTGAGTGTCTTTTCTAATTATCAGTTGTTTCTCTTTATAGAGATGAATAACCTTTATTTTGTCTTTGTATGTTATGATTATAGTATTTAATTATTTGTTTTGATTTGAATAATAAGAAAAGAGAGATATTCATTCTCATATCATTTACCTTCAGTTTACTCTTTTGTTCATCTCTGTTCCCTTTTGTTCATCTCTGTTATATTTTGTAATATATATATATATATATATATATATTTGTCAAGATATAATAATAATTACAACACTCCCCTTCGTTCCTCCTTCCTTCTGTAGTATACTTCATATACCTCCCCTTCATGGTCTCTCGATTTTTTCTCACAAGTGGATCTTATTCTCTTGAATTGGAGGATATTGATTTTCTCAAACAAGTAGGTCTCGATTCTCTCAGACAGGTTGGTCTTGGTTTTCTTGAACAAGTTGGTATCGGTTCTCTCACACAAGTTAGTCTTGGTTCTCTCGAACAAGTGGATGTACTTGCAAAGTATTCCGATGATAAAGTCATAATCAATTTGATTAAGTGATAATCCCTAAAAAAACACTCTACTTACCTGATAATCAAGTCACCTATCTTTGTTGGACTTTGTCAACCTTATTGGACTTTTACTTTTTTGTACTTTATATTTATTGAATTTATTTTTAATATTCTTAACTTTAACCTTTGGGTCTTGGTAGAGTATTAAGGTTGGTCTTGGTACATTATTAAGGCTGATCATTATTTTACTTTTTCCTATTTTATAATTAAAGTCTTCTAATCCTTATTAATCCGATGATATTTGGTAAATTGAAAATTCCTTGAAGTTACTTATTTATCGGTTTCTCGACCTTTCAATCATATAACTTAATGTTTACATAGTTAGATATGATCTAAAGTTGAAAAATGAAATTTGAGAGAAAAAAAAATCAAATTTTAGACATAGAAGTGCCAAGAATCTTAAGGTGCATTCATGTTTAGATCACATCTTTCATTATACTTAACCTTTAATTATACTATTTGATGTGAAGTTGAATCACATTATAATCCATATGTGAAGTGAAAGTGAAAAGGATGGGATAACAGATGCAATCATGGTAAGTTTGAAGATGGCAATAATATTATTAATGGGAAAGAAAGAGAAGGTCTGAAGCTTGCATCTTTATGCATCGTGCATAGTGCTTCATGATAAGGCATATGACCCATCGTGCATAGTGCTTCATGATAAGGCCATGACCCAGTTGTCCTTTCCTTTTCCCATTTGATCCCTCATCATCCATTCCCTGTTCACAACACAACACATTGAAACGACACAAACATCATAACCTCTGAGATGGCGGAAGTGAGGAACAAACAAGTGGTTCTGAAGAACTATGTTGTTGGTTTTCCCAAAGAATCAGACATGAACATTGTTGAAGGAACCATAAGATTGAAGGTTCCAGAAGGTTCCTCTGATCTCCTCCTCAAAAATCTCTACCTCTCATGTGATCCCTACATGCGACTCCTCATGAACAAGGAGGAGAACCGTTCTTTGGGAATTGGCACCTACACGCCCTACTCTGTAACTCACTCACTCTTTCACCATACAATGTTTACTCTTTTCTTACTGTTATTAACTTCAATCATATATTTTTGTATTACTATGTATTAAATTTTATGATATCAATGTTTTCATTTTTTTTGTTATTGTTTAGTTGATATGTAAATCCATCATAACTTTTGATGCTAAATTTTTGCACTTTTGGTAATGTTCACGTAAAAGCATTTTTTTTTAGAAGAAATAGTTTAATGCTTAAGTTAAAAATAGTTTTTAAAGAATTTAATAGAGTTTCTTTAAGAGTAATTAATGTTATATAAAGGCAGGTGGTAACTGTTGAGTAATTGCAGCCATTGAAAGGAGATGGTCTATCTCAAGTGGTGGAATCTGGACATCCAGATTATAAGAAAGGTGATTTAGTTTATGCAAGGACTAGATGGGAAGAGTATAGTTTGATCCCATCATCTGAGATATGTTTGAAAATTGAGCACACTGATATCCCACTTTCCTACTATATTGGAATTCTAGGTAGGTATGTTCTCAACAATTTCAATTTATGGTTTATTGTCATTTTCGATTCCAATATAAAGTGGTCAAAAAATCAATTTGGTTCTTCAGATTATACTTTATTTAATGTGTTGGAATTTTGTTTAAAATAATTCAATTTGGTTCTTTTATTAGATTCCTTTTGAAATCCTTAAGTATGAAATTTGATCCGAAATACATGTACATTAACATAATCGTTGGGGTGAAATTTGTCCCTTTTATGTAGTTATTTAGGTCATATTTATCCTTGTTTTGAGTGTATGTTTCTTCTCTTCTATTGAGTTGAGGGGTTTGCTTTACTGTTCATCAATATGTAGTTATTTAGGTCATATTTATCCTTGTTTTGAGTGTATGTTTCTTCTCTTCTATTGAGTTGAGGGGTTTGCTTTACTGTTCATCAATATCTAGTTATTTAGGTCATATTTATCCTTGTTTTAAGTGTAGTTTCTTCTCTTCTACTGAATTGAGGGGTTTGCTTTACTGTTCATCAATATCTGCTTACCGATCTTTATCCTCTTGTAGTTATAATGAATGGTACTTGCAAAACTATATGGTGGTGGAAGCAGGAGTTCATTTGCCATTGGGGATATTTTGTTGTATTAATAATGTAGGAAAACAATTTTGGACAGATAGATACTTAAAATTATGCAATCTATTCTTTGCTTATCTCTTCTTATATAAGTTTTGATATGCTCCCACGTGGTGATATAAGACATGATAAAGGCCCACTACTAAGGATGGAACCAATGGCTTTGTGGCCAGAACCTCCACTTGAGGTGCCTAATCACATAACATTCCCCTACTTTCTGTCCACTAAATATTCTTCTCGTAAGGTTCTCTCTTCATTTTTTTGTTATGGTTGGAGGAGAACACATAATCCACAAGGATAACTCTAAAATTGTTTCTGAACATTCTTAACAATTGTAATTGTTCTAAATACAAAAAAATCTTCACAATGGCAAATGTACTTGTTCTACTCCCACCACCATGAGAGGAGTTACATTAGATTTACAACCCTCATTCATTACAATTACCAGATGATAAAGACTGGTATCCAGATATTGATGAGTAGGTAAACAAACTCCTCAGTTTAGTAGAAGAGAAAAAGAACATGCTCAAAATAGGTGAAGAAGGTGACTTGGAAACTATTTAAAAGGAGCAAATCTCATTCCAACCATTCTTCTAATGTATAGGTGTTTCAAAGGATAATCTATGTATCCAACTTTTTCTGCCCAATCATCACCTACTTAACAACGTCAAAGAAAATCTAACAAAAGAGACCACATTAAGTCATTTTAAACAAAATTAGGACCACATTAAAAAAAATAAAAATTAAGGGACAAAATTCATTTTTTGCCACTTATATTGGACCAAAACTAGTATTAAACCTCAATTTATTTTCATTCTTAGTGAATGATGCACTTGATGTTAGTATCACCTTCATTAATAACATGAAGCTTTTTTTTCATAATTACTCATTTCTTTTATCTAAAATATCATTTCCAATTTTTTACCTAAGATTCTAAATTGGTCATGTAATGTAGCCATGTCACATACTTATTCATGTCACATTCTGTTTCACCTAAAGGAATCTTAGTGAGTTTGCATGCAAGCTTATGATGTTGTAAGCTTTTATATAACTTTGGTGTGACTTTTGACCCATGTTATTTTCTTTTTTGAATGATGCTCAACAAGCTTCCATGCAAGCTTATGGATGTTCTTACATGATTTTCTATAATTTTGTTATGCCTTTTGACCTATAACATTATATTTTTTGATCACAGGTGTGCCAGGATTGGCTGCTTATGCTGGCTTCTTTGAAGTAGGTTCTCCCAAAAAAGGAGATAATGTATTTGTTTCAGCTGCCTCTGGTGCTATTGGTCAACTTGTTGGCCAATTCGCCAAGTTGAACGGTTGCTATGTTGTTGGAAGTGCAGGAAGCAAAGAGAAGGTATTTGTTTATTATTGTTATGTATTTGGATATAAATGAATAATAAGCTTCAACGTTAGAATATTTATTCTACTATTCAAAATACAACTCTTTTGAATTAGCTTGGTTGCAACAAACCGAAACCTTTCTATGACATGAATAGCCTGATTATAAAATTCATTGGATTTTTTTATCCTTTAGCAATGTAAACTTTTGAGGCATGTAGCATATTTTATGATTTTCCAAATTTGTTGTTGGAACAAAAATAGATGAAGTTTGTTTTATTCAATGCAGGGAATATTATTTGTTCTGTTTCAAAATTTTCACTATTTTATATACTATATAATTAAAAAACATGTATTACTGTGTTTCTATGTTCATGTTTTGTTTCCAAAAGTCCCAAAACTTTCCATTGCACCATGATAGTGCTTGCTCATGGTTGTTGTGAAATTTTGAATGGGAAGACTAGAAATTAGTTTTCCTTTCACTTATAAGCACATGTCTTGTAACTAGGTGGATCTTTTGAAGAATAAATTAGGATTTGATGAAGCTTTTCACTATAAGGAAGAGTCAGACCTCAATGCAGCTTTGAAAAGGTTAGTATGCAACATTGTACCAAATGTGATTTTATATTGTTTATTTTTATAAAGAAAATGTTACAAGTTATTGTACTTGGTGACAGAAACAATACTAATGAGTAATGATAATGGATATGAATTTTGAGAACAGGTACTTTCCTGAAGGCATTGATATTTACTTTGAAAATGTTGGGGGTAAGACACTTGATGCAGTACTCCCAAATATGAGACTCCATGGTCGAATAGCTGTTTGTGGAATGATCTCACAGTACAATCTTACTGAACCAGAAGGTGTAACAAATTTGGCACATCTCATATTCAAGAGGGTTAAAATGGAAGGTTTTCTTATAATTGATTTCGTCCATTTATTTCCCAAATTATTGGAGTTCGTTGTGCCTCTGATTAAAGAAGGAAAGGTTGTGTATGTGGAAGACATTGTTGAGGGTCTTGAGAATGGCCCTGCAGCATTGGTTGGCCTCTTTAGTGGTCGCAATGTCGGCAAACAAGTGGTGGTTGTTGCTCAGGAGTAAAATTCTATAAATACACTCTTTTTCTGTAAGATTTACTTCTAAATTTTCAATTTTCTGTTGGATATTAAACCTTGTTTTTATGGTCTATGTAATCAACTTTTATTCTGCTTAGAGTAATTATAGTATGGTGTTAATTTTCTTTTGAAACTATTGGAAAGGACACCAAATCTTAACAAGTAGATATTATTAAGTATTTATCATTTTTCAAGGACTTGCTTCAATGTTAGCATAATTTATCTTTATCCTTAGTTAATGGATTTTATTATTCACAACTTAGGATTCTTTATCCACATACTCTTTTGAGTTGATTCTTTAGGCAACTTTGCATGAGAGAGCGTGTATCGAATTTTATCATTAATTGTGCAATTCATTCTCTTTACAGAGGTGTCTTGGAATTATGTTCTCAAGCTTCGTGTCATGTTACTCATGTTCTAAAGCATAAAGCATGGACATAAAAGTAATAGATAAAATTAATTGATAGGTTGATTCTTTAGGCTCGTAGATACTAATAGAAAATCACTAAATAAAAACTAATTTTAGGTAAAAAAAATTATTAGTTTTTAAAATGAGTAAATTAGATATTATTTTAGAGATTAAAAAAAATGTTGGTATCTAAATTAGTTTCTATTATTGATAAATAATTTTTAAATTGCTATTTAATTAACTACTTAAGTTTTAATTACCAATTATTTCTAAAGTTGGTATTTAAAACCATAGTATCTAATTATATACTAATTTGGAAATTATTTATCAATAATAGAAGATACCAATAATTTTTTTTTATTCTCTAAAATAGTAGGGATGGCAAAGCAGGTCGGCCCATCCCGCACTTGGCCTGCAAAATGCCGGTCGGGTTGGCCCACCCCGCATAACGAATGTGGGCTGAATTCTCTATCCCACCCCGTATAAGGACAAGCCCACGGGTTTGCGGGCTAACCCACATTTACTTTTTTTTTTTTTAAAAAGGAAATTCAATAAAAATATTTTTTACTTTTTGTTCTTAAAAAATTGTCAAATTGAACCTATATATTTGTTACTATCAAACATCAATATTTTTTTCTTTCATTTCAAACATAGTCAAACATCATTAATTCAATTAAGATAAAAATCAAATATCAATATTCTTCCATTTCAAAAACATTAAAAATAATTAATTCAAAAACATTAAACATAAACACAGATGCCTACAGCCATGAACAAATCACAAATGGGTCTCAACCACAAATGAATAAAAAGCAATGCCTTCAGGTTCCTCAATTGCTGCCCCTTCAGCAGCTCTGGGTCGCACCTCCGAATGAACTCGCACTACAGGATTGCACCTCCGAATGGACTCGCACTGTAGGATCGCACCACACAATCAAACTAGGGGAGCGCACCTCAAGATCCTTGTTCACAATCACACCTCGTATGAGAAACCCTAAACCGTGCTTTCAATTCAAAATTCATAATCCCCAATTCAAATCACTATAACCCTAAACCCTCATTCAATATTCACTATAATATAACCACCATCCACATCACTTGACACGTCTCTGCCACATAAGCATCACTTAACGTTGTTTGGTACGACTTAACAGAAATGACCATTTTGAATATATTTTAAAAAACTTAGGAACCAAATTGATTTTTTTTTAAAATCACTGTACTAAATTAACTATTGACTCTAAATATAGGGACGAAAAAGGTAATTAAACCTATTGTTTGTGTGTTGAATATAAATATTTAATTTAATTTTATAATGTTTATATTTATAATAATAAATAGTTTTTATGTCTTTGTAGGCCTAACTAGAAAAAGGAAGTAATTAAATAAATTTGGAGCTAAGATATGGAATTAGCATCTCACACTGAATGTAGAAACATGTGTTAGAACCACTCAACTTAAAATAGGATTGTGAGAAATTCTCAAAATAGGACTGCAAGAAATAATAGTAATAAGAGAAAAGGATAACATGCAATAAAATGGTAACTTTGAACTTAGCAATAATATTATGGTAAAGAAAGAGAAGGGAAAATGGAAAGCAAGGCAAAAATGGAAAACAAGACAAAAGTGGAAAACAAGACAAAAATGGAAAACAAGACAAAAGGATCAGAAACAGGAAGAAAGGTCTGAAGCTTGCAGCTTTATGCATCGTGCATCATGATAAGGCCATGATCCAGTTGCTCTTTCATTCTCACATTCACAACACAACACATTGAAACGACACAAACATCATAAACCTTTGAGATGGCTGAAGTGAGGAACAAGCAAGTGGTTCTGAAGAACTATGTGGTTGGTTTTCCCAAAGAATCAGACATGAACATTGTTGAAGGAACCATAAGATTGAAGGTTCCAGAAGGTTCCTCTGATCTCCTCCTCAAAAATCTCTACCTCTCATGTGATCCCTACATGCGACTCCTCATGAACAAGGAGGAGAACCGTTCTTTGGGAGTTGGCACCTACACGCCCTACTCTGTAACTCACTCACTCTTTCACCATACAATGTTTACTCTTTTCTTATTGTTATTAACTTCAATCATATATTTTTGTATTACTATGTATTAAATTTTATGATAACAATGTTTTCATTTCTTTTTTGTTAATGTTTAAGATATGCAAATCCATGTTGTTTATCTCTTTTAATGAATAACTTTTAATGCATCAATGAAATGTTCATATAACTGCATAAGTTTCTCCAGTAGTATTTTTTAGAAGAAATAGTTTAATGCTTAAGTTAAAAATAGTTTTTAAAGAATTTAATAATTAAAGAGAGTTTCTTTAAGAGTGATTAATCTTATATAAATGTAGGTGGTAAATGTTGAGTAATTGCAGCCATTGACAGGAAATGGTGTGTCTCAAGTGGTGGAATCTGGACATCCAGATTATAAGAAAGGTGATTTAGTTTATGCAATCACTGGATGGGAAGAGTATAGTTTGATCCCTTCATCTCAAATATGGTTAAAAATTGAGCACATCGATGTCCCACTCTCCTACTATATGGGAGTTCTTGGTATGTATATCCTCAACAATTTCAATTTATGGTTTAATATCACGTTTTATTAAGTGGGTGACAGATAAAGTTTGATAAAGTTTGACTGATGAAATTCATGTACGTTACAAAATTATTGGAGTGAAATTTATCCCTTTAATGTACTTGTCTAGCTCCTTTTTCTACTGTTTTGAGTGTATTATTCTCTTCTACTGCGTTGCGTTGAGGGTTTGCTTCACTACTCATCAATATATAGGTATCTGTCTTCATCATCTTATAGTTATAATGGATCATCTTGTAGTTATAATGGATGGAGTTGCAAAACCATTGTAATACTACAAGAAAAATTGCTCAATTTTTTATATGATATACAAACTGTAGCAGTTAAAATATCTTACTTATATTGAACAACATTGTGAAGGATAATTGTAATGTGGTTGTTCATGATGTTTAAAATGTTTAAAAATAATCTTTCTTTGTATATATAAAGATAAGACTAACTAAAACAATACTTCTATGTATATGCAAAATTAAAGCTTTGTGAATAACATTCTACCATTCCTTTGATAGGCCTTCTGACACTGATTCACGTTATTATTCAAAAAACATTTTCTTGTTAAAATGATCACCTTCCTTATTCAATCATGGTCATGTAATGCAGCCATGTGATATACTTATTCATGTCGAATTAGGCATGCACATTATGTTTCACCTAAAGGAAACTTAGTGAGTTTGCATGCAAGGTTATGATCTTTCTTTTTTATCAGTAAATAGTTAAAATAAATTGAAAGGATACTTGGACTTGACAAAACTGTCCTAGAACCCTCCCAAAAAGTTCAACTTTTACATTTCAACTCCCCTAAAACACAAAGTAATAGGCCAAACCCATCTATATATTCTACTATAGACCAAGCCCATGGTAAAAAAATTCAAAGACCACTTAAAACTAGAACTCCACTTCATAAAGTTCTACCCCAAATCTGCACCTGCATTCTTGGTGAAATAACCGCTGCCACAAATTATCTTAGGATTGCTACCTAAAAACCACTGCACCCACACCACTTTTGAGCATTCTTTATGACCCAAAATTCTTCTTTCCAACACTAGCGGTAGATGGAAATGAATGTGATGCATTCCTCCGAAAATCATAAGCAGTTGCTTCCTGCAGCCTCAGCAGCTGACGCTTGAAAGGGATGATATCCGGCACACCCGAGTGAGCTAACCTCCTCCATGTAACCAACTTCTGATGCCATTTAAAGCCACAGAACCAAATCTCATTTGAGAAAGTATTCGTGGCTGCTTCGATTGTAGCCAAGTCAAACCTCAAAGACTCTTCCTCACCAGTTAAAAGTCTTCTAACTTGAACGTACCAAACGTCTTGTTTGATGTAGTTGTTCCAAGGGAGAAAAAAGTATTTGCTTGAGCCGACCCAACACTTGCTGCCATAACTGCCATCAGGATGACCTTCTTCTTGCTAAATCTGCCATCATCATATGCATTGTTCAGTACTACTTTAACTCCAGTTTGGCTTGAGCAAACCCATCTCGTTCATGAAATCAGCTTCTTGAACTATGCCTACACCTGAAAAAAGTGAAAAACAGCAGAGCTGCACCAGAAACCAGGGCTCAGAGCTGCTTCCAAAACTGTTTCCAGAATCTGTTGCACCAGGAAAATTTGCATACCAAAGACTAGATTAAAACCAGCAGAAACCCAAAAAAAAGCCCTTCATCCACCCTTCAAAAGCTCATGACGTAACTGTTTCCAGAACCTGCTGAACCAGAGAACCGAGCAAGCTTATGATGTTGTAAGGTTTTATATAAATTTGTTGTGCTTTTGACCCATGTTATTTTCTTCTCAGAATCGAGCTCAGCAAGCTTGCATGCAAGCTTATGGAATTTTTTTTCATGATTTTTTATAATTTTGCTGTGCCTTTTGACCTGTAACATTGTATTTTCTGATCACAGGCATGCCAGGACTGTCTGCTTATGTTGGCTTCTTTGAAATAGGTTCTCCCAAAAAAAGAGATAATGTTTTTGTTTCAGCTGCCTCTGGTGCTGTTGGTCAACTTGTTGGCCAATTTGCCAAGTTGAATGGTTGTTATGTTGTTGGAAGTGTTGGAAGCAAAGAGAAGGTATTTGTTTATTGTTGTTAAGTATTTGGATATAAATGAACAATTAGCTTCAATGTTAAGATATTTATTCTACTGTTTAAAATACCACTCTTTTGAATTAGCTTGGTTGCAACAACCACCAAAACCTTTCTATGACTTGAATAGCCAGATTATAGAATACATTGGATTTTTTTTCTTTCAATTATAATCCTTTAGCAGTATAAACTTTTGAAGCATGCAACATACTTTATTATTTTCCAAGATAATCAAAATAGATAAAGTTTGTTTTATTCAATGCATGAGAAATTATTTGTTCAGTTTCATAATTTTCAATCTTTAATATATTATATAACTCAAAAACGCGTATTACTGTGTTTCTATGTTCATGTTTGTTTGCAATGTGTCCAAAATTCCCATAGCTTTCCATTGCACCAGGAAAAAAAATTATGAAGAGTATTATAACAAAAAGCATTGATAGTGATTGTTTATCGTTGTTGTAAAATTTTGAATGCGAAAACCAGAAATTAGTTGTCCTTTCACTTAAAAGCATGTGTCTAACTAGGTGGATCTGTTGAAGAATAAATTAGGATTTGATGAAGCTTTTCACTATAAGGAAGAGTCAGACCTCAATGCAGCTTTGAAAAGGTTAGTATGTAACATTTTACCAAATGTGATTTTATATTGTTTATTTTTATAAAGAAAATGTTACAAGTTACTGTACTTGGTGACAGAAACAATACTAATGAGTAATGATAATGGATATGAATTTTGAGAACAGGTACTTTCCTGAAGGCATTGATATTTACTTTGAAAATGTTGGGGGTAAGACACTTGATGCAGTACTCCCAAATATGAGACTCCATGGTCGAATAGCTGTTTGTGGAATGATCTCACAGTACAATCTTACTCAACTTGAAGGTGTAACAAACTTGGCACATCTCATATTTAAGAGGGTTAAAATGGAAGGTTTTATTGTAACTGATTTCTTCCATTTATTTCCCAAATTCTTGGAGTTTGTCGTGCCTCTGATTAAAGAAGGAAAGGTTATGTATGTGGAAGACATTGTTGAAGGTCTTGATAATGGCCCTGCAGCGTTGGTTGGCCTCTATAGTGGTCGCAATGTCGGCAAACAAGTGGTGGTTGTTGCTCGTGAGTAAAATTCTATAAATACGTTCTTATTCTCTAAACTTTACTTTTGATTTTCCATTTTCTGTTGGATATTGAACCTTGTTTTTATGGTATATGCAATCAACTGAGTAATTTTAGTATGATGTTAATTTTCTTTTGAAACTATTGGCAAAAGGACCCCAAATCTTAACAAGTAGATATTATTAAGTATTTATCATTTTTCAAGGACTTGCTTCAATATTATCATAATTTATCTTTATCATTAGTTAATGGAAAATCAAATTTAGTAATTATAAATACGGGTTTTATTGGATCTTTCCATATAAGGAATCCAAAACTTAGGATTCTTCACCCACATACTCTTCTAAGTTGGTTCTTAATATGAACCATCGACTCTAATACAACTATTTAAATTTTTTGTCAAGTTTAGATCTTTTTATAGGGAAGTGAACTGATGTATGGCAACTAAACACCCGCAAATGATTATAAAAAACATATTTTCTTTCTACACTCTCTTAGGGACTTTACCATCAAGATGAATATGAAAAGGGTTAATCAAGTCCAGTATAGTTCTCAATGACTCAAGAAAACTTTAGGCAACTTTGCATCAGAGAGCATGTATCAAATTTTATCATTAATTGTCCCTTTAGTGCACTATCATTTACCATCACCAAAAGAATTATAATAACCCATCTTCGTTAAGTACTTGTATATAGATCAAGTTGAGGCGTATAGATTTCCTTTAATGGTAATTGATTCATCTATAATGCATCACGTATCTAATGACATCATACATCAATATGCTTTGACATTGAATGAAGGGTCGAGGTTTTATTGAGATGGATTGAAGTTTGACTATCAAAATAAAAAACATGTTTTTCTTATGATAGTCATAATTCTTATAATAATTTATGCATCCACAAGAACTCTTTAGCAGCTTCTATAACAATAATATATTATGTCTCTGTAAGAGACAGAGTCATACATTTTTGTAGTTTAGATTTCCATGATATCGCTCCCCTTGTGTCATCATATAACCAAAAGTAGACTTCCTGGAACCCACATCACTAGTCATGTCTACATTGTATAACCATTCAACATAGCCTTACACTTCCAAAACATAAAGAAACTCTACAAGTATCTTTGAGATACATGATAACTGTTGGGTATAAAGCCAGGATCAATTGGGTTGGGCTGAGTAGACATTATATTTTAGTGATTGGGCTTAATCATTGTGTCCCCTTTATTATCTCTATTTATCTCTATTTAAAGAGATCATTGTACTTGTAATTGTGTGCAACAGGACAGAATGAAAACCTAATAGTTGCCCGTGTGGATGTAGGTTGCAGTTGGCGACCGAACCACGTTAAATCCTGTGTCGTTTATTTTCTTGCATTGATTCGTGATTATGTGTGGTTGCTTCCGCGTGCGCATTTTCCCCATCAAGTGGTATCAGAGCTCCTTAGTTGGGGCTATTTGACTACCTGAATGATGGAGGCAAATATAAATAAGATGATCTGTTTGAACGACACTAACTATCACTTATGGAAGGGAAAAATGAAGGATCTGTTATTTGTGAAGAAATTGCATCTTCCTGTGTTTGCTACTGAAAAGCCAGAAGACAAGACTGGTGAAGAATGGAAGTTTGAGCATCAACAGGTTTGTGGTTTTATTCGTCAGTTTGTTGAAGACAATGTTTATAATCACATTGCTAATGAGGAAGATGCAAAATCCTTGTGGAAGAAGATTGAGACTTTGTATGCTTCTAGTACAGGAAACAATAAATTATATTTGTTGAATTGCTTGATAAATTTGAAGTACAAGGAGGAGATTTCTATTTCAGATCACTTAAATAATTTTCAGGGGCTCCGAGATCAATTGTCACAAATGGGCATCAAATTTGATGATGAAGTGTTGGGATTATGGCTACTGAATACTCTACCAGATTCTTGGGAAACATTTCGGGTTTCAATTACAAACTCATCTCCTGATGGTGTTGTCTCCTTGGAAAATGTCAAGAGTGGTGTACTTAATGAGGAGATGAGAAGGAAGGCTCATGGTACTTCATCTCATTCCGAGGTACTTGTCACTGAAAATAGGGGGAGAAGTCAAAAAAGGGAACCGAAAGGGAGTAGAGAGAACAACAGAAGTAAGTCCAAGTCTAAATACAAAAATGTGGAGTGTCATTATTGTCACAAAACAGGGCACATTAAGAGAAACTGTTTTCTTTGGAAAAAAGAGAACAAAGATAAGAAAGGGAAGCAGAAGGAGAAACATCATGACAATGATGATCGTGTTACTACTGCTACTTATGATGATGATCTTATTATTCTCCGTGACCATGATTCAGTTAATCTTGTATCAGATGAGAGCATGTGGATAATTGACAGTGGTGCTACATTGCATGTTACACCAAGGAAGGAGTTCTTCACATCTTACACTTCTGGTGATTTTGGAGTGTTGAAGATGGGTAATGATGGTGTCTAAGGTAGTTGGTATTGGTGATGTTTGCTTGCAAACCAATATGGGAATGCAGTTGTTGCTTAGAGGAGTCAAACATGCTCCAGATATCCGCTTTAATTTGATCTCTGTGCAGATGCTTGATGATAGTGGTTATGAAAATCACTTTGGTTCAAGAAAGTGGAAACTCTCCAGAGGTAATCTAATTATGGCCAAAGGAGAGAGAATTAGTAAATTGTATTGGACAAAAGCATTGGTTGCTAAAGACAGTGTGAACGCCATCGATATGGATGCTTCTTTGTGGCACCGAAGGCTTAGTCATATCAGTGAGAAGGGGCTGAATTGTTTAGCTAAAAAGGATGTGCTTCCGGGATTGAAGAGTGCAGAGTTGGAGAAATGTTCTCATTGCATGGCTGGTAAGCAGACCAGAGTATCCTTCAAGAAGCATCCTCCCTCAAAGAAGTCAAAGTTGATTGAATTGGTGCATTCTGATGTTTGTGGCCCATTGAAGGTAAAGTCATTTACTGGTGCACTTTATTTTGTTACCTTTATTGATGATTGTTCCAGGAAGCTTTGGGTTTATGTTTTGAAAACAAAGGACCAAGTTCTAGAAAAATTCAAAGAATTTCATGTTTTGGTTGAGAGACAGTCAGGCAAGAAGCTTAAATGCATTCGTACTGACAATGGTGGTGAGTATTGTGGACCGTTCGATGTTTATTGTAAGCAACACAGTATCAGACATGAAAAGACTCCTCCTAAAACTCCTCGGCTGAATGGTTTAGCAGAAAGAATGAATAGGACATTCATAGAAAGAGTTAGGTGTATGCTTTCTGAAGCAAAGTTGCCTAAGCATTTTTGGGGTGAGGCATTGTACACTGCAGTGCATGTTATTAATTTGAGTCCTGCAGTTGCTTTGAATGGTGAGGTGCCAGACAAGATTTGGTTTGGCAAGAATGTCAAGTATGATCATTTGCGAGTCTTCGGTTGTAAAGCATATGTGCATGTTCCAAAGGATGAGAGATCCAAGTTGGATGCGAAGACAAGACAGTGCATCTTTATTGGTTATGGTCAGGATGAATTTGGCTACAAGTTCTTTGATCCTGTTGAGAGGAAGTCAATTAGAAGCCGTGATGTGAAGTTCATGGAAGATCAAACCATTGAAGATATTGACAAGATAGAGAAGACAACATCTGAGATAGATAATAGATTGTCTAATGTTGATCCAGTTCGAATGCCTCTACGTGATCTGGATACTATTGAGAATAATGTTCAGAATGATGAGCAACATGATGATGTTGATGATCAGCAACTTCGAGAAGATTTTGATGTTCCTATTGATGACGTTGACGAGGAACATGGGATGTCACAAGATGAAGATCTTGGTGATGCTTCTGAACCACCTCAAGTTCAAATTCGGAGGTCTAATAGGCAGAGGGAACCATCTACCAGGTATCTTTCTGATGACTATGTTACCTTGACAGATGAAGGAGAACCTGAGTATTATCTTGAGGCCATAGAGAGTGAAGAAAAGAAAAAGTGGTTGGATGCAATGCAAGATGAAATGAAGTCTTTGTATGATAATCACACTTTTGACTTGGTGAAATTGCCAAAAGGCAAGAAGGCTCTAGAAAACAGGTGGGTTTACAGGGTAAAACAAGAAAGCAATTCTACATCTCCAAGATATAAAGCCAGATTGGTGGTGAAAGGTTTTAGACAGAGAAAAGGCATTGATTTCAATGAGATTTTTTCTCTTGTGGTGAAAATGTCATCCATTAGAATTGTGTTGAGTTTGGCTGCTACTCTTGATTTAGAGGTAGAGCAAATGGATGTTAAAACTGCTTTCCTTCATGGTGATTTGGAAGAAGAGATTTACATGAAGCAACCTGATGGCTTTCTTGTTGAAGGCAAGGAAGATCATGTGTGTAGGCTGAGAAAAAGTCTATATGGCTTGAAGCAGGCTCCGCGTCAATGGTACAAGAAGTTTGAGTCTGTTATGTGTGAGCATGGCTACAAGAAGACTACTTCTGATCATTGTGTCTTTGTTAAAAGGTTTGCTAATAATGATTTCATTATCCTGTTATTGTATGTTGATGACATGCTTATTGTTGGGAAAGATATTTCCATGATCAACGGGTTGAAGAAGCAATTGAGTGAGTCATTTGCTATGAAAGACATGGGAGCTGCTAAGCAAATTCTTGGTATAAGAATCATGCGTGATAGGCAAGAGAAGAAGCTTTGGTTGCCACAGGAGCACTATGTTAAAAGAGTGCTACAGAGGTTCTAGATGGAAAATGCTAAGGCAGTAAGCACTCCTCTTGCTACTCATTTTAAATTAAGTGCAAAACAAAGTCCTTCTAATGAAACTGAAAAATCAGATATGCAACGGGTTCCTTATGCATCTGTTGTGGGTAGTTTGATGTATGCAATGGTGTGTACAAGACCTGATATTGCACATGCTGTTGGTACTGTTAGTAGATTTTTGTCTAATCCAAGTAGAGAGCATTGGAATGTTGTGAAATGGATTTTAAGGTATCTTCGTGGTACTACTTGTTTGAAGCTTTGTTTTGGAGGTGATAAGCCTACCCTTGTGGGCTATACTGATTCTGATATGGGTGGAGACATAGATACTAGAAGGTCTACCTCAGGCTACGTGATTAAATTTGCAAGGGGAGTTGTGGCATGGCAATCTAGATTGCAGAAGTGTGTTGCATTGTCCACTACTGAGGCAGAGTTCATTGCCATTACAGAAGCATGCAAGGAGTTGCTTTGGGTGAAGAAACTCTTGCAAGAGCTTAGTTTTGTTCAAGACAAGTACTTGCTATTTTGTGATAGTCAAAGTGCCATTCATCTCGGTAAGAATTCAACTTTTCATTCTAGGTCCAAGCATATTGATGTGAGGTATCATTGGATACGTGATGCCTTGGAAGCTAGGTTACTGGAGTTGGCAAAAGTTCATACAGATGATAATTGTGCTGATATGATGATTAAGACACTATTGAGAAGCAAGTTTGAAACTTATTGTGAGATTGTCGGTTTGTCAATCATCTCCACATAGTTGTGAGGGGGAGATTTGTTGGGTTGGGCTCACTTCCTATGTGGAGGCCCAATCTAATTTTTTAATCACCTTTAGGGTTTTTCCTGAGAGACAGAGTGACAGCCATCAGCAGAGACAGAGAGAGAAAAAGAGAGAGAAAAGAAAAAGATAGAAAAGTTTCGCCCAGTAACTTCCGGCCGCTGCCGACACTTTGTTCACCGTTGGATCGGGCTGAAATTTTGTAAGCAGGTTCATAATTTGTTTGAATTCAATCTGACCCTTCGGATCTTACAGAAGTCGTTTGAGCAGAGAGAAATTCATCTCACATTACAGCAGCGTTTTCAGCGTTTCTCTTGAGAACGAGTTTTTTCGGATTGCTGCTACTGTTTCGTCCACCGTTGGATCGGGCTGAAATTTTGTCAGCAGGTTCATACCTTGTGATGCTTCAATTGGATCGTTCGGATTATTCAAAAGTCACCGGAACAGTGAGATATAGGCCGCGTACGGTAGCTGCAGTTTTGGGAATTTTTTAGGTTTCTTGTTCTTTGTTTCATCTCTGTTGTATTTCTACTTGGTTGGTTATTGAGCACAATTTGTGTTGTTTTGAGACTCTCTTGTAACCATAATATTGATCATAGTGGAGTTTGATTGACTGGCTTGTGCCCGTGGTTTTTACTTCTCACATTGAGAAGGTTTTCCACGTTAAAAATTTTTGTGTCTTCCTGAAGTGTGTTTTTGCTGCTGCCATTATTTGTTATTGCTCCTCACAGATTCTTGCTAGTTGGGGAAATTATTATCCGCTGCTTATTGCTCTTGTTGAGATATTATTTTTATTGTGTTAAACTACCAACTGTTGATGACTATGGAATATGTTGCCTTTATTCTTTCTATTTATCATTTGTAGGACACTACTTTGAGCTCAACTTGAAGTGGGATGTCTCAACAACACATCATTTGCAATTAATCAATCAATAGTATTTGCAGGGATTTCATTTCTAGAATGGAAAACTAATAAAATGATGACCCTCGATCCTAGTATTATGTTTCTCTTGGAGGAAGTGTATTCATGACATTTGAGGACGAATGTCTTTGAAGACGAATGGAATGAAATGATCTTCAACGGGTAGATATAATTTTGGATTCTCTTAGTAATTTTTATTAAGTTTTTCATTAAAATGTTCTCATAGAAAATAATGATGCATATAGTAGGAATTAAAAATAACACTAGTAGGAGTTAATTACTAGTAGGCATTAAAGGTTACTTGAGGAGGATTAATGTGGAATTTAGAGAGTCTTGCAAATTTTGACCTATAAAAGGATGTATCTTAGATGTAATAAGAATATATATGAATTATGAAAGAAAATTAAGTTTTCTCTTTATGAAAAATTTATGGGATTTTGAGTTATAAGAACCCAAATTTAATTATCAAAGTAACTTATAGTGATCAACCACTTATCTTTCTTAAGTGTAATGTCAATATATTTTTCCAAACTAAATATAAAAAATGTCCCCTATTTTCTCATCAATTTCTGTCACCATTCAACACAAGTTTTCCACTTCTAAAATATAAACAAACTCTAGAAGTACCTTTGAGATATTTGAGTATTCATTTTACAACTTGTCAATGCTCTTTTCCTGAATTTGCAAGGAAATGACTAACAACACCAACAACCTAAATAATGTTTGCTCTTATACACACATTAGCATACATTGAACTACCAACTGCACATGACTATGGAATCTTTTGCATTTCTTTTGCAAATCTCTCTAATACCTTTTCATTATATTTTTTTTGTTGTGATAGCCACAATTTTTCACTCTTCTTGTCATGAAAAACTTTCATGCCAATGATTTGTTTTCGTAGAACCCAAATCCTTTATTGCAAAAGATGCTCATGTCATCAACATAAAGTAAGAGAATAATAAATTTTTCATTAAACACAATGATCATAAGAGGTTTTATCATACCCAATCCACTATAAAAAAATCAAAATTTCATATACCACTATCTTAGAGCTTGTTTGAGTTCATATTGTTCCATATAAATCTCTTCTTGCAAGTTACCTTGAAGGAAGATTGTTTACACCAATTCAAAGTATAAGGTTTCAAAGGTGGTTCACAACCATAACCTAGAAGGATAAATTATTTGGTTCATGAGTCATCCATATAAAAAAAAAACTACAATACCATCTCCTAACTAAAATCTTAAGATAATTTTTTTTTTCTTACATTTTATTAACTTTCTCACTTTTACTCAATACCAAAATTCAATTTACATTTAAAATCCTAACAATTTAAAAGAAACACTAAGTATGAATTAACAAGAAAATAATGTATATTAACTTTAGTTTGTGCAAACAATAAAATGTAAAAAAACAAATCAGTTTTAAGACTTTGTGATGCTTAATGCACCAAGCACCATATTTTACATAATAAATTATTTATCCAATTGACATTTGTCACGTAAATGACATTTTATGAAGAATAAAGCTTATAATATATGTGTGCTTAGCTTATCTGTTTAAAAATCAAGATCGATTATAATGTATAAATACTATCTTCTTTTAATTATTAATAAATAATAGTGATCAAAATATAACATTTATATACTTATAAAAATTATTATTAATTTTGACCTATTAAATAATATGGAGCTCATGTTGTAGAGTATTGAGATAAAAGTAATAGATAGCTTGATCCCTTAGGCTTGTAGATGGCAGACTTTTCCAGAAACTCCCTCACAAATAAAATTACATTATCATTCAAGAATTATTATTATTATTATTATTATTATTATTATTATTATTATATATACATATCTCACATCTTTCACCAAGTGAATACATAATTTTAATCAAAAAGAAATACAAAATCAATTTATATTGGGAATTTTTCTAGCCTTGTAAATAACCTTCTTTAGGTTGGTTTTTATAGAACTTAATTAGTCAATTTAATTATTAAAATATATTTTTATTATTTTATTATAATAATTGTTTTATATGAAAAACGGTAAAACTGAGCAAACTTGTTAAAGGGGTTGAATTTCTTCTTTTTCAAATAAATGTTTACGTAAGAAATAAAGAACATATATATATTTACCAATTTTACATATCAAATTGAAACTAATTTTATTTCAAACAGTAAAAAAAAATAAGAAAGTGTAAATAAAATTTTTTCAGAAAAAAATTATTTTCAAATTATAAAAACTTGGATAGTTCATAGAGGATGGACCAAGTATTACATTTTATTAAGAAATTATAATTATTTGTTAAAAAATATTTATAGTAATAATTGTTATTAAATTGCTTACTAGCTTCAATGAATATTTTAGGTATTTAATGGATAACTTTGTCACTCAAAATAATTTTCAATTTATTCAAATATTATGGTTTTCTTTTATTCGTAAAGAATAAATAAAATAAAATGAGACATTTCAAGGTATTCTAACTCTTATGCACACACTTAAGGGGTATCCCAACTCTTATAGAAACACTTAAGAGGTGTCATAATCCTTATACAAAAATGGTCATGGCCAACCTGATCTATATACAATCTTCAGACTCTATAAATCACCTAACCAATCTTCAATAATGAAAAGAAATAGTAGGTTACATCAAAAGAAAACATAAACTATCTTATCAAAATCCTTATAACTAATCTTTAAACATTCAAATATTATGGTATTTAATAATTAAAACTAAATGGTGATTTTAGTAAATAAATAAAAGATTTGGATTTTCTAAGTTTTAATCAACTCATCAAGAAATCCCCATAAAGATTTTAAGGTCAATGAATATATATAGAATATGGTTATGTTTGGTGAATTCTTCTATTAATCTCATCTCTTTGTTTTGAGGCATTTTTATATAGATTGGAGTATGTTAATACTCTCATATTTATATTACTATTGAAGAAAAAAAAAAAAAAAAGAAAGAGGTGAATGAAAGCTTGGACAGAAATTTCCAATAGTTTGTAGCACCACTAGCTTTGTTACATTTGTATGGCTAGAGTTTCTACCAAAACTTTCTTTGGTTTTATTCATTTTAATTATTTGGTAATATTTTCCAGTGGGGAATAGAAGAAGAGTACGATTCTTCATGATGAGTTCTTACTTTTTCAAATATTTTTGGTTCATTTTAATTAAACTAAATTTAAATTTATAAAAAATTATGATTATTTTGGTTATTTTAGTAAAAAATACGTCTTAAAAAATTAAGAGAAAAATTGTGTATATAAATTTTTGAATTCTTAAGTTAAGACTATATTGAATCTAAGGGAACAATTTCTAATTTATATTTTCATTATTTTCTATTTTTATATCCATTTTATACTGTTAATTAAATAAATAAAGAATTGTGGCACGAGGAAAATAATTGTGGTAACAAACATGTGGGACCGAACAGAAAAGTGGCATCTGATTTTACCATTTTCTCCCTCATCGTGCCCTCTATAAATGCTTCTAATAATGGAGGTAAAGAGCTGAGACTCCATAACCAACACACTCACAAAGCTTATCATTGTTTCTGCGAATTTCGATGGCAGAAGTGAGGAACAAGCAAGTGGTTCTAAGAGACTATGTGGCTGGTTTTCCGAAGGAATCAGACATGAACATTGTGGAAGGAAGCATAAGATTGAAGGTTCCAGAAGGTTCGAATGAGGTGCTTGTGAAAAACCTCTACCTCTCTTGCGACCCTGTCATGAGAATCATGATGATCAAGGTGGAAGCCCTCGATGAGTATCCTCACTACACACCAGCTTCTGTGAGTTATCAAACCATTTTTGCAGTACTGCACTTTTTTTCTCTCTGTATTTTCGCACTGTGTTTATGCTGCTAAAAATCGGTTGAGTTTATGAATGGATTAATAGGTTCAACTCATTTAATATTTGTAATTTTAAAAATACTAATTTCATCTAATTTATATTAGTAAGTTTAATGCATTCATTAATCCAAATTTTAAAATATGTTCTTCGTTTACATATATGATTTTATATTTAATCTTAACTTTAGATTTTATAGATATTTTTTTAGTAATTAAATTATTCAAGTTGATCTTGTTGATCTTTGTCAGTTTTTTTTTTATGAAATAAATTTCTAATATATATTAAAATATTTCATAAAATCATATATATATATATATATATATATTTTGTTAAAGTTATAATATTATAATATAGATTAAAAATTTATTTGTTACTAAAAAGAATATAAATTAATAATTTCTTATTGATTATAAGTGTTATAAGATCTACAATTTGAATTAGAGAAAAATTAATTTTGTATTATTTAAAATATAAATAATTTAATTAGTAATTTCACTTATAAATTATAAATAATAACATTAAGATCCATGATTAAGAATTAAAAATTTATGGATAAATATTAAATATTGAAAAGATTATTAATTTTTAATTTTTAATATACTAAAAAAATAATAACTTTATTATAAAAAGATTATTTCTTTTATGTAAGTAAACACTTATTTATATTAGCTTCACTGAGATTCAAGTTTATTATGTCTATTATGAAAACTTTTATATATAAAAAAAAATTATAAGTAAATACTTATTTGATCTTTATTAAATAGTCACCTATGATTCTTATTAAAGGTAAAATTAATTTTATTATGCAATTAAATTTAAAGAGTTATTAATTATTTTAAATTTATAAAAGAAAAAAAAGTAAAAAGTTGTTGCTCTTAAAAAAATTATAAAAAAAGAGATAAAAATACCTTTTTTTAAGATTAATTATATTTTAACTTTAGTTTTACTCCTTATAAATATTAGTGACCGGTAAATATTTTACATCAATCATTAATAAAGTTTTAAAAAAAACTATTAAATTTAAAGTTTTTATGTTAACGTTAATTTTTATTATTATAGTAAAAATGAAATATATTGTAGTTAACTGATTACTTATCTAAAATTTATATAATATATTAATGTATTAAAAATGTTATAATTTTTAATTTTCACTAAAAATCCACCAAACTTGCTAATCTTCCTAAACAAGTTTTCATCTTTTAATATTACTTTTGTTTATTGATTTTAATTTTCATATAATTCATAATAAATTGAAAAATTCAAATTGTAATTTAGCTTAATTAAGTAGTTTTATTTTAAAATAACTTGGTGTTGGTCAATCTAAATAGACTTTCTTGTAAGGTCTAATTTTTTTATTCATAGTAAAAAGATATTACTCGTTAATACGTATATATGTATATATAACTTATTTCCAAAATCAACTTTCAAAACATCTTTCAATATCTATATCCTAATTTTAATAATAACATTAATATACTGATTATTGATAATTTTTTATTTAGATTTTTTTAAAGATTAAGGGGCAAAGATCATAGAAACATTAATAGTTACAAATTTGTGTTAAGATTTGATTTTATTTATTTATGATTTTTGTTTAGGTTTATGGAGTTAAAGTTATTTTTTAGGGATTAACTTTATCTAAATTTATAATTTGTTATAAAAGACTAATTTTATTTGTATTAATATTTTATAACAATTTTATTTTGAATTTATACTTTTAAGATTAAAATATATTTATATATCTTTTTAAACATGTAAATAAAATCATTTGTAAAATTATTTCCCTATAGTATTTTCTAATTTTTATTTCTAATTCGTGTAAATACAAATTTTAACTTGTCAAGTAATTTTTTTTTCTAGTTATTTTTTTTCCTGTCAAAATGTTTACGGAGAGAAACTACTTCAAATACTCTCTACTCATATTTTTGGTTCATATACATAAGTAAATTTAGTTTTTATTTATATATTTAAAATTTATTTTTTAGTTTTTGCATATTATTTTTAGTCTCCTTTCAATTTTATAAATTTAGATCATAGAGATTTAAAATATATTTATAATTACTAAAAAAAATTATAAAGATAAAAAATTAAAAATATATTCATAAGAACTAAAAAGATATTGAAATGATGTATGTAGAAACTAAATGAATATTTTTAACTTATAGAGAAAAAAAAACTAAAACATCAATAGCAGAGTTAGTATTAAGTTTAAACATGGATGGTAACTTATGTTATGAAGAATATTGCAGCCATTGACAGGCTATGGTGTGTCTAAAGTGGTGGAATCTGGACATCCAGATTATAAGAAAGGTGATTTAGTTTGGGGAATCACTAAATGGGAAGAGTATAGCTTTATCTCCTCATCTCAAATATGCTTCAAAATTGAGCACACTGATGTCCCACTTTCCTACTACACTGGATTTCTAGGTATGTACATTCAGCACCTCATTTCAGTATGATCTGCATGCATAGCATGAAGTTTATATGTGATAATTACTCCTTTCTTTGGATTTATGTGCTTAATGTTCAGTAGGCTTGTTTCAGTGAGCTTTTACAATGATCTAGCACTAAGCTTATTTCAGTGTTAAATGAGTTTTTAATTAAACCGTTTACACAAAAGCATTAAAGTTGGAGGAGGCTATCCATCTACTTTTTCCTACAATGCTTTTGCTTACATTTTCTTTATTCAATGAAGGTTATATGTTGGAATTAATTAATCCTTTAATTATTCCTTCTGTATATCTGTTACAGCCTGATCTCTGTGAAACATTTTCCTTTCATATTTTTTTACCTCAGAAGTGGTACACTTCTAAATAATGGTTTTGTCGTGTAACCATGTCAGATACTTATTCATTTGCATGCACATTCTGTTTCACCTGAATGAATCTTAGCAAGTTTGGATGCAAGTTTATGATATTGCAAGGATTTATATAACTTTGTTGTGCCTTATGACCCATGTTACGTTCTTCTCTGAATGATTCACAACAAGTTTGCATGCAAGCTTATGGATGTTCTTGCATGGTTTTCTATAATTTTGATGTACCTTTTGACCCATAGGATTTTATTTCCTGATCACAGGTATGTCAGGAATGACTGCTTATGCTGGTTTCTTTGAAGTAGGTTCTCCCAAAAAAGGAGATAATGTTTTTGTTTCAGCTGCCTCAGGTGCTGTTGGTCAACTTGTTGGCCAATTTGCCAAGTTGAGTGGTTGTTATGTTGTTGGAAGTGCTGGAAGCAAAGAGAAGGTATTTGTGCAATTATTGTTATTGTTAGATGTTCCTAAATAAATTATTATTGGAGTCAACATTTAGGATATTCATTATATCGTTTAGCAGATAATTATTTTGAAATAGCCTAATTACAACAACAACAGAAGCCTTTTCTTTCAATAGTAAATCCTTTGGCTCCTTGAGGCATATTGCATTTTTTTATTTTTCTATATTGTTGGAGAAATTAAAGTACACGAAGTTTGTTTCAGTCAGGATATTATTATTTATGCTTAGTATTATACTTTTCACTCTGAAAGTATATTTTATATTTAAAAAGGTGTTTTGTTTTCTTAACTCCCTTCCCTTCCCATTTCATCAATGAAAGAAGTTCATGTAGAGAATTGTTTTAGAAAGCTTTGATGGTGAAACTTTTTTAATAGGAAACATTGTTGTAGAGAAGTATGATTAACAAGGCTAGAAATTCATGCACTAAAATGAATGTCTTGCAACTAGGTGGATCAATTGAAGAATAAATTAGGATTTGATGAAGCCTTTAACTATAAGGAGGAGCCAGACTTCAATGCAGCTTTGAAAAGGTTAGTATGTAACAATGTTCTAATAGAGAAATGTGAGTTTATCTTGTTTGTCCATAAAAAAAATGTTACTTTCCTGAGTAGTGATAGTGGATATGAATTTCCATATCAGGTACTTTCCTGAAGGCATTGACATTTACTTTGAGAATGTTGGGGGCAAGACACTTGATGCAGTACTCCCAAATATGAGACTCCATGGGCGAATACCTGTTTGTGGAATGATCTCCCAGTACAATCTTACTCAACCAGAAGGTGTAACAAATTTGGCACATCTCATATTTAAGAGGGTTAAAATGGAAGGTTTTCTTGTAAATGATTTCTACCATTCATATTCTAAATTCTTGGAGTTTGTCTTGCCTAAGATCAGAGAAGGGAAAGTTGTGTATGTGGAAGACATTGTTGAGGGTCTTGAGAATGGCCCTGCAGCGTTGGTTGGCCTCTTTAGTGGTCGCAATGTCGGCAAACAAGTAGTGGTTGTTGCTCGTGAGTAAAATTCTATAAATACATTCTTATTTTGTAAGTTTACTTCTGAATTTTCAATTTTCTGTTGGATATTGAACCTTGTTTTTATGGTCTATACAATCAACTTCCACTTTGTTTAGAGTAATTATTGTATGAGGTTAATTTTCTTTTGAAACTATTGGCAAAAGGACACCATTGTAGCATCTAAACTTTAGTTCTGAATTTTCGATTCAAGAATGTTCCTTTCACAACTGTTGGGTTGGGAGGTGCAATGTGTTCCATGCAATCACCATCCAATTGGACAGCTAAAACAATAAAAATACACTACTTAAGTCTTAAAAATATATATGCAAAAAAACTAGCTCAAAGATTCCAAGGAGTTGATATGGATATTGTGCTGCCTTACCCCATCTTTGTAAGTCTCCACATTTTTGATTACTACGCAATGTCTTTTGTAATTTTCAGCCACTAAGTACGATGTAACACTATCACTGTCAATCTACTTAAAAATGTCAAAATCTTAGTTCTGTTTTGGTGATGATGAATCTTCTACTGTGTAAATATTTTTCCTCCCCCATTTAACGTTGCTTCTTAAATTGTCATGAGAATTGAAGGGAATTCAGCAAAATTGCTCACACATCTATAATTTTCAATTATAACTTTTCTTCTGAGCTTTTCATTGACAGTGGCAACAGCAGTTTCCATTTGAAAGGGAAAATAATCCCAACCTAAATTCAATCACAAGATCATATCAACATTCTAGAAAAGATTAGTTACATGACTTTGGGTCCATATACAAAATGACAAGGAAATTAAGAAAGATGTAAAATCATTCAGGGTTTAAAGTTTGGGTTTTAGAAAAAATTAGATTCTAAAATCCTTAAAAATATCTCACCCCACACTAAAATATTAAATTATTAAAGCGCCACCCTTTTTTTATACCTATGAAATAGGTTTTAGTAATGATAATATTTGTGTTTACCGCGAGCAGAGAAGAGCAGAACACTAAGCGAGTAGAGAAGAGCACAATACTACGCGAGCATATCAGAACAGCGAGCGGTTCGTGGAGGGAGGGTGTTGTCACCGGAGTCACGTGTTGGTGATACGGAAGATGGAGGTGAATGAGCATGGCGGCAGTGCTGATTCTAAATGTGAAGTAGCTATCACAAATGCTGCATCAACTGTTTTCATAACAGCACATCAACTGTTTGATGAAATGTTGCATTCAATTGAACTTAAATTGTACCTCTACTTCAACTGTGTCTATAGCATGCATGGGACTGGCCCTTTTAACTTATTTGTCATCCTTTAGAATTTGAATAAATGCTTAGAAACCACAAATCTTTTGACTGTTTGTGTTGTGTATGTTGTAGATCAAAGTTGAACTACCTATCCTTCTGTACAACGTTTGAACTCCATGCTGGAGCTGATATTGAAGTTGAAGGAAGCTCAATACAACGTTTAGTTTGAACTGCATTCGTCAGAAGCTTAGACATACCAACAACCAACAAGAGGTATTGTGTATGGTACTATAGATTAATCAAAATATTTGATTTTATAATTTAAGATGTACAGATCATTAAATCACCCATCGTATTGGAGAAAACCTGTCGTTAAAACAGTGTCCTGCACTTGGTAAGCATTTGTTATCGTGTAGTAATTTGGTCTTATTTATAGTCTATCAATTTTTTGATCTTATTTATAGTCAATATAAGATCTCTAACCCTTATAGTTCTAAGTTGATGTGTGCTCTATACAATTTTCGATAAATAACTTTACTTTTTTTTCCTGCTGAAATTTGCCCTGCATAAGATTATAAGATAGTTTGAAAGTAAAGCTAAGTGAATTGAGTACCTAATGTAACAAGTAATCACTGAAACTTTTTACTAGTTTAATCTTTTTCTTCTTCATAGTTCAGGGAAATGGAATTGTAAAAAGTGCCTAATGATACTAATTTCGTAGATTAGAAAGTCATTGGTTTTTGTATTTTTAACATAGGGAAATAAAAGGTAAATTTTACAGTCTTGATTAATTTACTTCCTCTTCGTTGTATGTGCGTGTGAAATTTTATCTGCATCCGTAGGTGCAAGAAAGTTAGTTTTCTTGCAAAATGGGCAAATGATAACACTCTTTGTTGTATAATTGTACTTGTGCACCTTTATACTTTTTCTGTTACATAGGCTAAATGCAGGAAAGTTAACTGGTGCAAAATGATTACAGGGTTAATGTAGTTTCAATATTCGTGAGTAGAAAGAGGAATTCAAATCCATTTTGGGGGTCAGTTAAGGTAGTTTTTCCAATCATTGAAGAAAGTAATGGACAACCATTTTCATATAAAACATCCCGTCTTTCATTTTCTTTATTGAACTCAAACCCCTGATATAACCACCTCCACATTACACCTTTAATCCTTGGATCCTTCAGTTTTTACCTTTGTTTGAAAGCTGTACTCTCCAACCAAAACCAACCATCCTATTCTGCAAGACCCTTTAAATTTGTGGGTGTTTGTCTTGTAAAATAATGATGTGGGAATGGTAGTGTCTGTTTGTTTTAAATTCCAAACCAAGCTTACACCATTCCAATATATGAAACCCCATTTATAGCATAATTTCCAGAGTAATTTTTTTTTCAACATGGACTATTAGAGGTTTAAATATGAAATTAAACACGCCTGAAGTCATCTACAACTTTTGAATCAAGACCTACTATCTACCAAATTATGTTACATGTGAATGACTCTATGGTACCATGTTATCTTGAAATTAATTGAGTAATTACACCAGTATGTTGCTGCTATTAGTAATTTATCCTGAATTAAGATTTTATTCAGACATGAAGGATGCATCTGTCTTCTAACCATAACAATTATTTCATATTAATAAACAATTTGATTCCTTTCATTACATTAAAAAGAAAATAGACAAAGGAATCATGAATAAAAGAGATAAAGATAAAGAAAAGTATATTTATTCACTTAAAATGTGTTAACATATCCTTCCTTTTGTTATATTTGGTGTTGCTTAGTTTTTATTAAACTGATTTTCATGCTTGGTTTTCCATCCTCTATTAGACAATTGAAAATGCCGGTTATGAAGCGATATGTTCTGAGATTGTTCATATCATTAAAGTATATCACTGCAAACGTGGTAGACAGAAGCAACGGACGAATTGTAGCAACATCATCCACTGCAGAACACACCATTAAAGAGTCACTTGAGTGTGGCAGGTCCTGCAATGCTAAAGCAGCTACCGTTGTCGGGGAGGTATTGGCCAGGCGGCTCAAAGTTGAGGGCCTCAATGAAGGAGAAGGAAGAGGTATTCACGCAAACATAGGTAAAGAAGTAGGGAAGAAAGGATTCAAGAACCAAACCAAGGTTTGGGCTGTTATGAATGCTCTTAAGAACAATGGAGTCAAACTCATCCTCGATGATGAAAACGATGACAAATTCTTGGCCTGATTCATAATAGAAATATGGTGAATCTTCTGCTAATAACTTATATGCAATAAAAAATACATGGAAGTATTATTCAATATGAAACACAGACACTGATGATATGGATACGAACACTGATATGAACACGGATACACGGAGATATTTAATCTCTAAAATGTAAGACACAAAAATACGAATTTATATATTATATAGTTATAAAGTATATAAATTAATAATTATTATTATATAATGAGTATCCGTGTCTCGTTGCTCATATTTCACTATTATTTCTTATAAGCATTTTTGTCAGAATCTAAATGAAAATCTTCAATTTAGTTATTGAAAAATGTTAGCAGTATACTTTTAGCCAGACTCTTATTTATGGCTAAAATTTATTGAAAATCACAAAATTGTGTTGCTCTTACTTTATTTATTGAGTTTTATCCAAGATTTTGTGATTTTTTTTTATAGATTTTAAACGAAAGTAAGATTATGTTACAAGAACTCTTATTTACTTCGTTTTAATTCATTTGTGATAGTAAATCTTCTTTTGTTTACAATATTAAAATTCACATTGTGACTCTTTTTATAACTAAATTTGAATATTAAAATATTTTAATATAACCTAACTAATAACGTAGAATGAAATAAAAGTGTGTGTGTTGTAATATTTTTTTAAATGTTGAAATTCTTTTCCTACAGTTAAATGCTACAAACTAAATAAAAATAATTTTAAATAAAATACCTAACCTTTGTAATTTGATTAAAACTAAAGTGAGTTACAATAGATAAACAATTATTTGGATGTGAAACCTTTTAACTTTGAGATTTAAAGACAACAATTTGACTTTTTTTTTCAAAATTCAATAATAATAATGATAATGATTTATTAGAATTTCATGTAAAACTCGTCACGGCTATTTACAATCAGATTTTTCTTTTTTACTTGAATATTAAAAAATAAAGTTAATAGAGAATTAATAATTTAAATTTAATATGTCTCTTAATGACATATTTAAAGTTCTAGCTACTAATAATTCTTATTTCAATAATAAGTCTTATTATAATAATAGTAGCTAATTTAATCTTAAAATAATAAATCCATATTAAAATTTAAATTTATTAACTTTTAAATCATTTAAAATGGGATAAATATTTTAAAAAATAAAAGCAATACGTTTAATTGAGTATATTCAATATCTTTGTTCTCGAATTCAACGTATTTTCTTTTAATAACTTTGATTTTTTATTTATATTTTTCTAATAAATATTAATGACGACTTCATTGATTGCTTTTTTTTTAAAGAAAATAGTCCCACGAAGATCATGTAAACTTACATATTTACTTATTTAAATTAGCTATTCATATTTTTATAATTATTGTTTCTCGATTTATATTTTTAAAGTGTTATTTAAATTAGATAACATTCATGTGTTTATAAAATACTCATTTTGTGGTATAATCTACTTAACAATTGGTGGATCCAAAGTAAATAAATAATCTGATTCATTAATATCAGCCAAAATCTTTCTATAAGAAAATTGATGTGATTGTTAATTACTATCATTGTGGCTTTTCAAGATCTTAATCTCATTATTGTTATTGTCTCTTTCAAAGTTAATCTCTTTTACTATTTTTCATTTAAAACTAGTCATAAAAAGAGTTAGGTTTCATATTTATTTGGCTAAAAATGAAATACCATTTATATAAATAAGGTTGTGTTTGGGTATTGGAAAAACATGGTAATTCTCATAACCAACCAAATAATGTATCTTCTGCATGTTCGTGGAACATTTTAATTTTAATGAAAAAGGATAATTTACTCTTTTCAAATGGTAAAGTTCACAATCTATTTTGTTTAGGGTTTATTAAAATACTTTTCAAATTCTATAATTTAAAATATAAAATTATATTATTTCACAATTCAAAATATAATTTTAAGAACTCTATAACTTAAAATATAAAATTTTATTTTAAATTGTAGAATTTAAAAAGTATTTTCTGATTCGACAATATTTTTTAAATCCTACACTGAATTATAAAATTCAAAAAGTATTTTTATCTAAAAATATCTTTTAAACTCTATAATTTGATCAAATTGTAAAATTTAAAAGATATTTAACAATTTTTTCTGAACAAATATTTTTCAAAACTCTTGATCAAATTGTAAAATTTAAAAGATATTTAACAATTTTTTCTGAACAAATATTTTTCAAAACTCTACAATTAGATATACAAAATTATATTCTCAATTCTCTAAAGTTTAAAATATATTTTGCTTATTCTTAAATACTTTTTAAACTCTAAAATTTATAATATAATTTTGTATTTAGAATATAAAGTTTGAAAAATATTTTTTGGATAGATATTTTTTTGAAATGAAAACTTATATTATGAGTTGTAAAGTTTTAAAAATATTTAAGAATCTATAAAAATATCTTTTATACTTTACAATTTAAAATATCAAATTATATTCTCAATTACAAAATTTTGAAGGTCTATATTATTTATATAAAAAAAAAACCAAATCAACACTTTTTAGTGAATTTTGGAATTTTTTTTGGAATTAAAAAAATTATGAAGTTGTTACATCTCCACCTTCTTTTGTATACCATTAAAAATTGAGTGGACTCCTTTTTTTGCACTTCATGTTATTTTAATGAACAACGATCCCAAATCTTCTACTTTTACGCAACATGTAGGACATTCAATAAATTTCTTTCTTTTTGTTGTGATTTTTTTTTTCTTTTTCAAATGAGATTTCCAACTTCAAACTTACGAGTAAAAAAAGTTAAAATTAAAAACTTTAGTACTTGCAGTTAATAGTATTTTTTATTTATTTTGGTCTATATATATAAAAAAAAATTCTATATTTTAGTCTTTGGCTGGAAGAAATAGAATGATAAAAGAAAAAAAAACTAAAGAAAGAGAGAAAAATAGTAAGTAATAAAGATACCAACAAATTTTTGTTTAAAAAAAACCAATTTTTTCAATATTTTGTAATAAAATAAGAAAGACAGAGATAGTGACCAGCAACAACCATTCTCTGTATAAGCAACAAAGTCATGACCAAACTCAGTGAGATGAAAACCAAAGCTTGTCCTGTTTTCATGGTGGTGGTTGAAGAAAAGCTGAGTCAAAGAAGATGAAGCAGAAGAAATTGCAGAAACTAACTGATCAGTTATTGAATTGATGAGTTTGTTTAAATTCATCAATTTTGTGAATTGCATTGGTTGATGAATGGTGAATTCCATGGAGGGGGAATCAAGAAAGTGGGTGGTTCTTGTAGCATTGATATGGGTGCAGGCACTGACAGGCACAAACTTTGACTTCTCATCATACTCTTCAGACCTAAAATCTGTGCTTGACATAACTCAGCTGCAGCTGAACTACCTCTCTGTGGCCTCAGACATGGGAAAGGCCTTTGGGTGGTGCTCAGGTCTCTCACTCATCCATTTCCCTTTCTGGGTGGTTCTGTTCATGGCTGCTTTCATGGGACTCTTTGCCTATGGCTTCCAATGGCTTCTCATTCATAGCTTCATCACCTTGCCTTATTCTGTGGTCAGTTTTCTTCACACAACACTCTAATTCTTTGGATTTCATTTTCATACACTAATTTTAAGAAAAAAAATTCAAACTTTCATGAATTTGGGAAAAAAGTGGGTGGATTGATTATTCTTGGTATGGTGAATCAAGATATTGGTTGAAAAGGTTAAATAGTAAAGGTTAACAAAGGTTGCCATTTTTCTTCATTCTAAATCTTGATGGAATATCTTTTACCTATTTTTGTGTAAGTATTGTAATTTTATTTTATTTTGGAGAAGTTTTTTCATAAATGCTTTAGTAAAAAAGAAAAAAAAATGCCCTTTTTCAGCTTAGTAGATTGCTGGTGGAGTTGTTCTTATAGTTACAAATTGGATAGGATTATTAAGACTGGTATTTTTTTTAATATATTTTTTTGTCTGTATTTACTAATTAAGAATATAATTTGTAATCACATATTTAAACAACCAACTTATTTGTCAATTATAATCAATCATACTTGTCTCTAACTTTTACTTTTGTATTCAAGCTAATTCCTCTTTAGAGTAAGTGGGGTTATCTTATCTAAATCATGAAGCATTCTTGTGAAAGTTCTTTCCACCATTTTGTTGGGTTAGTTCACCGACCCTTTCCTATCAGTGGGGGTAGGGTATGAAGATTTAAGTATAAGTTAAGTCAAAATCATAATAAAGATGATCCAATGAAAAAAATATGTAAAATGAAATTTTCCCCTAGTGTATTATTTATATGGTATATTTCAATCTAATTTATAAACCTTATATACCTGTCTTTTATAAAGCAAATGATACATAATTAGTTGATAATCACTTAATTATTTATCAAAATACAATTATATGACTCATGTTACTATTATTTTATAACAGTTGTATATATAGAAAACAAGTTGTTAAAACATTATTTCCCTATTTTATATAATCTATTGCAATTTTTCTGTTTTTTTATTAGATTATATATGAATTCTCTATTTCCACCTTCCACTCCTCTTCCTACCTTCCAAAACCATGCATCCTTATTTTCTAAGCTTTGGTTAAGTTTGTTGCAAATATCTCACTTCTACTGTGAAAGTGGCCCCCCAAACAGCATCTTTTGGATCACCCTTTAACAACACAAGTTCAAATTTTCACAACTATGAACCAAAGATGAAACCAAAGCACCCCATAAAACAGAAAAGGTCTCACTTAGCCTTGCTTGTTTAGTACTTTTTAGATAGTTCTAAGTTTTCCAAAATATGTATGTCCCTGAGCACATTTGGAAGTGTTTGTATTTTGAGCTCATTTTTGTTTCTTAAGAGTTTGTCTTTTAGGAATTTAAATAGTAAGAGTTTCTCTTTTTGGAATTTAAGTAGAGCACTTCCAGGAAATTGAATAAGGTAATTAAAAAACATTTATCTGTTGTTTATATCTTTCTTTCACTTTTAAAATACTTATTTCAGAAACAATTTTCCTCAAACTGGGCTTGAAGAAAAAGACATTGTCGTGCTTGAAAGAAAAGAATTAATTTACTGTATAAAACCGCACACTCACACATTCACATTCTACTGACCTGTCATGCTTAGCATATCAAACCATTTGTAAAAGAAATTGGCACAAATCAAATGATAATTATATTTCTACAAACTATTCCAATGTGATTGCTACTAACAGAAAAACATTTGTGCACATTTAACAGGTTTTTTTTCTCTGCCTGATTGCTGGCTGCAGCATCTGCTGGTTCAACACCATCTGCTATGTCCTATGCATCAGACATTTTCCTACAAACCGTTCACTTGCATTATCCTTGAGTGTTAGTTTCAATGGTGTGAGTGCAGCTTTGTACACTCTCATTGCCAATGCAATAAACTCAAATGATGACACTCTCTACCTATTACTCAATGCCGTAGTTCCTGTGCTAATATCTGTTATAGTACTCATCCCAATTCTCCATCAACCACAGCTTCAACCACATTCTGTTGACACCATTCAGCATGATTCGTCAATTTTCCTCTGCCTCAACATCCTTGCCCTTATCACAGGCCTCTACCTCCTCTTCCTATATTCCTTCTCTTACACAGCTGCCATTGCCCGTGTAATCCTTGTAGGTGCCATTTTTCTCCTTGTGCTGCTTAATTTTGTTCCTTCCTTTGTGTATTCTATAGAATCTTCTTGCTTTACTCTCCCCACAAGCTTTTCCTTCTACTACTCAAGATTCACTCGCTTTGACCCAAATGACAATGAGCTTTACCAAGAGCTCATTAGCATCAAGGACAGTGCAATGAATAAAAGTGCACAAAGCACAAGAGAGAAGAAATGTTGTGTACTGAATGTGTTGGAGAGGGAGCAGCTTACAGTGTTAGGGGAAGAGCATTCAATTAAGTTGCTAGTGCATAGATGGGACTTCTGGCTGTACTACATAGCATATTTCTGTGGTGGAACAATTGGTTTGGCTTACAGCAACAACTTGGGGCAAATTTCCCAATCACTAGGATACTATTCTCAGACTTCTTCTCTTGTCACACTCTACTCTACATGTTCCTTCTTTGGTCGCCTTCTTGCAGCCACACCTGACTTCTTAAGCAGGTACTTGTAATGCTCTTTGTAGGTAATGGCTAAATTAGCTAGAATTTTGATAGAATTCGACTAGATTCATGGAGGGGTTGTTGCATGACATAATGTGGTCCAAACAAGAGTTAATAAGCATGCCACTAAATAGTTGTTGGGAGAACTCTCCCCTTAAATGGATTCATCTGATTCAACTCAGATTACACTAAGGATCTAAAGAAGAATAACAAAGCATGCCACTTATTCTGCCACAAGTTCTAGCAAAATATTGTATTTAGGATCACTTTGATTCCCTTCTCACATTTTGGTATTAAAAAATCTTTCAAAACAATTCAACACTACTTGGCAATTAATTCAGAATCCAAATCTATCAAGTTTGAAAGCTTTTTCTAAAATAAGTGTTTTAAAAAGGTTTAAAACAATAACTAGTGGTTTATGCTTTGCACCACTCTCCATCAGTTGTCTGAGCAACCTTGTGTAGTTTTACGTTTTGAAAACTAAAATCAGTTTCTAAAAAAGGAGAAATCAGACATATCTGTTCCATTTACAAAATTATTAATCATGTCACTCATTGTTTGGTTTGAGAAAACATTTTCTACTTTTACCATTTCCCTCTTCAAAAATTTGCACAGGAAACCGTGAAAAGAACCTCAAATTGTTCTATGCTTTCATTTTCTTGTTTTGTTTGGTCCTGCATAAATGTTTTCTCCTACCAAACTACTAATTTTGCAAAAGAAAATTCTATGTACTTGGTATTTTTCCATTTACAAAGTTATTAATGAGCTAATTTTATGACAATGCAGGAGAATACACTTTGCAAGAACTGGATGGTTTGCAGCAGCCTTGGTGCCAACACCAATTGCATTCATTTTGCTGGCCATATCTGGCAGTGGAGCAGCATTGCAGGTAGGCACTGCCTTGATAGGGCTGAGTTCAGGCTTTGTATTTTCTGCAGCAGTGTCTATTACCTCAGAGCTATTTGGTCCAAACAGTGTTGGAGTGAACCACAACATCCTCATCACCAACATTCCTTTAGGTTCATGTCTCTATGGCCTTCTTGCAGCCTTGGTTTATGATTCCAACGCAATGAACTCAAGGCCTGCAATTTGGCTTCAAGAAATGTCCATGTGCATGGGGAGGAAGTGCTACCTTCAAACCTTCATATGCTGGAGTTGCATTTCAATGGTGGGGTTGGTTTCAAGTTTCTTGTTCTTCTTAAGGACTAAACAAGCTTATGACGATTTTGAAAGGAACAGTAACAGAAACAATATATCTGCAGAATGAAGAACATCGTATCATTATCTTAAAAGTGTTGATCAATCATAACTACACCAAAAACAACATTCACTGGTGATAAAACCAAATCTTAGTATGTATATGTCAAATGCAAACCTTTTCGAAACGAAAATATTGTTTCAAGACTAATTATACATTAGCAAAAAACATTTTTTATTTTTATCTGTTTTAGATATATGATTTGTATCATTTTTTTTGGTTTCATTTTACTTAGTAAGTTTTAAAAGAACATCACTGAATCGTTTGCTTTTCAGTGCTGAAACTTTTCTTATTATTGTTCAAAACGGCTCTTGGAAGCTCTTATGTCTTCCTACAAATATATAAAATTTAATTAATAAATTTTTAATATTAATGTTAAACTTTCTTAGAAATTTTATTATTAATTGTTACTTTTATAATTTATTATTATATCAATGCTATCATATAACCTATAAACTAATATAACACTCTATCTAATCCTAATCTAATCCTAACATGTACTTGTTCATAAGAAAAGGTAGGAAGCAATAACTATAAGAAGGTACTTGTAATTAGCATCCAAATTCACCATAATGATTCATAATAAATCCAATCAAAATGTTTCACCTATACTTGATTTTGTGGAACTTTAATCCAACACTAATACTTAACTTTTAATAAGTTGAGTTGGATGTTGAGTCATTGTTTAGTCATTTTATACATTGAATAGGTGAGAGGTTTTCGATGTTGCTCTATGATAAAGAAAAAGAGGAAGAGGGAAGTGAAGGGAAGAACGAAGTGGAAGGGCCAAAGGTATTAAGGCAAGGGGAGGGCTCACATTCATAATCAATACAATCACTTTCATTCTCAAAACTATTTGGGAACTTAAACCATTTTTTAGCTTGGATATCTATTTTATTATGACTTTAACTACCATTTATCCATATGTACCACAAGTCGACCACTAATGAAAGTAAACAATGAATATCATAGAAAAAACACCTTAAAATTGACCAATTTCCTACCAAGGTATGTAAAACAATAATTGAAGACATTCAAAGCTCAATGAATATTAGTTTGGAAGTCAAAAGGCCATTTAACCAATATCTCGACATAGTTAACCACAATCCTCATTTTGTTTTAAGCAAACCTTTTACCAACCTTATTAAATGATGCAATCAATAAAACTATTGTCTCAAGCCACCTAGCAATCACAAACAATTATCAATAATAATTCACTTCATAAGTATATCCATGGCTTATATTCATAAACACTTATTCTCAAACCTAAGTAGGAAAATAACCACATTGCAGAGTGATTTTAACCACCACTTCCATATATATTGCAAGTCTATCACCGATAAATGTAAACAATGGATACCATAAAGGAACACCTTAAACTCCACAAATTGTTTGCCAAAGTCACGTAAATCAGTGATGAGAGATATTCGAAGCTCAACAAATATCACTTTGTAAATCAAGAGGTCATTTAACCAATACTACAACATAATTAACCACACTTCACAACTGTTTTAACCGAATGTTTTACTAGTCATGTTCAATGATGCAATCAATATAAATTTTGTCTAAACTAAACTCATAATGATAAATAATTGTCAATAATCATTCACTTCATAAGCATTGATCCATGGCTTATACAAACCTAATTGGGAATTTAAAAAATTGGTTAGAGTCTACCACCACGTTTAAGGATGACATTAACAGTTATTTATCCATATATAGTGCAAGACCTTCACCGTTGAAATTAAGCAATAAACACCAAAAGGGATCACCTTAAACTCCACCAATTACATGTCCAAGCCATGTAAAAATAGACTGAAGACATTAAGAGGTCAATGAATTCGACCTTGGAAGTTTAGGGTTTTGTGAAATGGTAATTTAACCAATTCTCCAACAAGTTATTTCATATTTGTCTTAACCGAATCAACTATCTTTAATGATGCAATCAATCACAATTCATTTTCAACAAGATGTCAATCAAAACAATTGTCACTAAATACGGACTTCATAACAATTTCTCGAGACTTTATGTTCTTCCTTAAGATCACTTATGTCCATCAAACCTAACAAAAACTTTTAACCAAATTATGAGATTGGGTAATCACATTTCATCATCCGTTTAAATAGTATTTATTCAGATATACTAAAAGCCATGATCATTAATGTTAATGGACTTCATAAAGAATACATTAAACTCCACCTACTTTAATGATGCAATCAATCACAATTCATTTTCAACAAGATGTCAATCAAAACAATTGTCACTAAATACGGACTTCATAACAATTTCTCGAGACTTTATGTTCTTCCTTAAGATCACTTATGTCCATCAAACCTAACAAAAACTTTTAACTAAATTGTGAGATTGGGTAATCACATTTCATCATCCGTTTAAATAGTATTTATTCAGATATACTAAAAGCCATGATCATTAATGTTAATGGACTTCATAAAGAATACATTAAACTCCACCTAAGTATTTGCCCAATCCATCTAAAGGAAAGTGAAGGGATTATCTCCTATACACTTCACTCTCTCCTCCCATACTTTATTCTCAATTTCTAATGTCAAATTTTTTTATGGTGATCTCACTTTAACTTTGTTATTCATTTCCCAACCTTTGCACTCTTTCTTTCAAAATCCTTCCTTGCAGTTTAAATTATAAAAATAAAATTATAGTTGATTTAATTAATGTAATAAAATTAGTATATATATATATATTTAAAAATAATCTGATATAAAAATAATTTTTAAAACATAAATTAGAGTTAAAATAAATTTAAATTAAAATAAAAATTATTATCAAATCTTAATGAGTAAAAAAAGTATATTTAAAAGTAATAATATATTAAAATAAATTACTTTATAAAATATAAAAATTTAATTAATCAATTTTATTTTATTTATTATTTTAATAATTTTATTATATTTTTTTACATTAGATAAAAAATACTTCTATATTTAATATATAATATTAATATATTAATAAAATATTAATAATAGAATTATTATAAAAATTACTGTATATAAATATAAATAATAATAATTTATTATTATTATTTAAGTAAATAATTGATTATGTATAATTTTTTTGGTAAATCTTTCTTGATGTAAAGTCTATCAACTTTTGCCTTTTTAACTATAAAATCTCCTTTTCATGTTTCAGTTTACATGAAAGGCTTCAACTTTTCTTATAATTAATAATTAATTTCAAATAGATAAATAAATAAAAAAGTTGATGCAACTCACAAATATTTTTTTTTATATTTCAATTGAATATAAATTTAATTCGAATAAATGCCGCCTGTGCAGGTGCAAGTGCAGGGTCCAAACATATTAAAAGGCTTGGTTTGGGTTTTCCTTTCTTCTTTGGGAGTGTTGTTGTTGTTGTCTGAGTCTGTGTGAGTGGTACAATCACAGTGCAACGGAACCAATGCATATAACATTGAAACCATAAAACCCTAACGATTCACGAAGTGAGAGTTTGTGTTGCGAATTGTGATAAATTGATTGAATCGGTGAAATGGAGGTGGAGTTGGAGCCTCGCGTGAAGGCGCTTCCGTTCAAGGTGAAAGCCACGTCGCGTGAATCGCCGTCGCAGAAAGCGCTCCACGTCCTCGACACCGACCTCCGCACTCACTGGTCCACCGCCACCAACACCAAGGAGTGGATTCTTCTAGAACTCGATGTCAGTCCCTCTCTCTCTTTCTTCAATGCGGCTCAACATTTTCTTCAATTTTCATTCTCATGCGTCTTATTGTAGCTGTAATAATAATGATTTTCCTCTGACTTATTTGGTTTTGTAATGCTGTAATCTCTTCGTATACGCTGTATGATTGTTTCCTTCCTTTGGTTTTGGAACTCTAGGTCTGCTTCTGATTATGAGCTTTATAAATGAGTAAAGCTTGAACATAGGTTTTGCACTTTCGATTATAACGGTGTATGATTGTTTCATTGGGTTGGTTTCTGGACTCTACGGCTGCTTCTAGACAGAGAACTTAATTTGTCTGCTTAGTTGGATTTTGAAATCTAGGGCTGGTTCAAGGTGAAGGACTTTATTTATTTAATTTGATTCATAAAAGAGCGAAGGTAGAACTTAGTTTTTGCACTTTTAATGTGTTTCAGTACTTGACTGCTTGAGCAGGGAGTAATATCTGTTAAGATTAATTGATTATTCGGAATCATGTTTCTGGGTTTATTTATTTACTATGTCTCAACTCTTGAGTTAGGTTTTAAATTGCATTTGCAGTTTTGTTGTGTTCTGTGGCACTGGGAAATTGCGGAAAAATGTGGCAAAATGCTACCATAATTGTGGTTGTGTAGACCTAAAAAACCTTGATGTGGTGGCTGAAATCACAGTGATGGACTGTTTTTTAAAAACTTGTTCTTTTGCAATAACTATTGAAGGAATTTTGGCTGGTATCACAGATTAGTGATATTGAAATGGCTTAAATAAGTTTCATGTCTCCAATATATGATAGATTTTTAGTTAATATTTATTTTTTTCAAATTTGGTACCTAATAAATTATAAAAGTTTGGTTTTAGTCCTTAGAAGAAATATTTATCTGTATTTCGTCCCTCTAATATTATGCCGATTGATCTTTGAAATATTTCTGTATTTGTCTTTTGATCCCTCAATTAACAATCAATATGTTTTCCATTAAATGATTATGTATCCTGTCAGCACGCATAACAAAAGGTACTTAATGTTATCATTCCTCAGTGTTCTAGTTTGTGTGACATGTTTTTCAGCTTAACGGATACATGAGCAGTAAAATTGAAGCAGGTAATAAGAAACTTGAACCAACACGTTTAATTTATTAGGTAACCCAATTTGAAAAAAATATTGGGTACTCAATAAAAATTTAGATGCCTAAAACTTATTTAAGCCTGCTGAAATTTGAAAATGAAAAGAAAGAGTTTGTTGTGTTGTGAGACTGTGGATAGGATTGAGGTAGCAAATGGTTTGTTTGTATGCCCTGTAACTGCTTTTGTTGTGTTGCACAAAATTCAGTTTGGAAGCAGTTGGACATTTGCTATTGCATTTGTGATGTTTTGTTTCTCCTTGTGTAACTACATGGTAGTTATGTTTGTTTGTTGCAGGAGCCTTGCCTGTTGTCGCATATACGGATTTATAACAAGTCTGTACTTGAGTGGGAAATTGCGGTTGGCTTACGTTACAAGGTTAGTGACTGAAAATTGTCAATCAATGATCATTAACAATTCTTATTCTTTTTCTCTGTGTTTTTTTATTACTTTATAAAGCCCATATGTCCAATGTCAAATCTTTTGGGGAGACAGTCAATAGTTTATAAAGGGAAAGTATATGGTATACCTCATGGTTGGCCACATTCTTTTAGGTCTAATTAGTGTTGAATAAGTACTGATATATAACCTGACAACCAAACATATTAGTAGGTATTACAAAAGATTGGCACCGTAGGCACCAACAAATATAATTTCGGTCGAGTTTAAGCTTTTGTTGAATCAACTGGTATGGACCTTTTGACATTACATCTTTCAAAAGCATAATTGTGGTCTGGACTGGAAATTATGGGAAATTAATTGACTTTAGTGTTTATTTTTGGGTTGAACTTTGGTATTTCAATAAGATGGGAATTTAAGAAGTCTCATTGTCTTTTATTTGAGGTTTTCTGAAGACTTGTCCTGTTGTTTTACTGACATAGTAATCGTCAACATGATGCATGCTTCTTGAAATTTTTCTTGACAAGATCATTCTTGAATTATGATGAAGTTAAGCTGTGCTGATTAAATGAAATTGTTAAATTAATTGATTCGGAACAATAATGTTGGCTAGCATTCAGTCCAACAACTTGTCTGTAAGGAGGATGGAGGTATAATTTCATGTGGATGCCACTTTATTTTCAACTGAATGCTGAATTGTTTTTGTTCAGCCTTTTAATAAAAAAAGGCATTTATAATGTTAAACTGTGCTCCTTCAATTCCTTGTTTTGACAATGTTGCTGTGTTATTCATCTGCAATTAGACATGGTTTACTTTGGGTTTTAATTATGCATATTACAAGATGAGTAACACTGTGGCCCATGCTTTTTTGATACCTTTCATATTGGCTTCCCAGCCAGAGACATTTCAGAAAGTTCGCCCACGTTGTGAAGCACCTAGACGTGACATGGTCTACCCTACCAATTACACTCCATGCCGATATGTGAGGATATCGTGTTTGCGTGGAAATCCCATTGCCATTTTCTTTGTTCAGGTATTTTACAATAGCTTTACCATTTCTGTTTCGATCATTTGTTACTAGAATCTAGAGTTAAATCCTATACATTTGTTAGATATTTTCTTTATTTTCTTTAGGCCATTTTGTTTATTAGGTAGTTAGATGCGTACTTATAACAATATATAAAAGGATTAACCTCTGTTGATGTACACACTTTTTAGATATCTTTCAAACATTCTACGACAGCCAAAACATTCTAATATTTTCCATTATTAGATATTGATTTTGTATTCTCTTCTTCATTATAAATACGAATACTCTTCTGTGTACCCAACACGGAATTCATTATATTCCTACTTGGTTTCTCATCTCATCATGGTACATGGTACCAGAGCAGTACCATCCTCCATGACCTGTTTATTCACTAATCTTTTTGACAGAAAAAAGTAGAACAATTAAAAAGTAATTGTCCATGAAATTTGTTCACTAAATCTATTTCATCTTGGTTTGTGTAACAAGACTCTCACATATTGGTGTTCCCTATGCATTCAATATATTCTCTCTCCTCTGTATCCCTCCCATTCAAACCCTCTTCTTCTTTCTTCTCTCACATGGATAAACTTTTTCATTCTCATTTTCCACAATTCCTTCTTTATCCATGGAATTTCATTAATGTCTTAAATTGTAGGCTGCAACATTTGTAAACTGTGGCGAATTTATATAATTTAGAGCAATAAAATAGGACATCATTACAGGAATGGGGACACACAAGCACTATCATGCCAATGCGGACACACAAGCACTATCATGCCTGTTGTGTTTTTGCTATTTATAACTTAAGAACCTGAATGTTAGATGCTCGATTTTTTTGATTTTGTACTTTTAAATTTCTTAATTTTTCTGTATTTTGTTGGGGAAAAGGAGGAAAATATGCAAGGCACAAAGCCAACACCTAAAGAATATAAACTGAAAAGAAAACTATTTTAAAGCTAATGTATGCAAAGCTGCACTTAAAACCCTCCCAAAGATTTTTCGTTGACACCTACCTAATATTCCATGAGCATTTTCTTGAAAATCTCTTCTAAACTATCCTGTCCCTCCCACAATAGCAACATTGTATACCAAAGGCTTTTTGTAAAACACATCTTAACAGATTTTTCACTTTTTTCTCCGTCACAGTCACACTCTTCTACATTGATTTGTATTTAAGAACTTATGTTTCTTTGTTGGTTTTTTTTATCTTCTTCTGTATCCTCCATGTGTACTCTTGTCTCTTCCTCTTTTTTAACACAATTTACTTTTTATGAAAAAAAAGGTTCATTTTGTTGCCAACTTAGCTTGATTTTGTCATCTGTGTCTTGCAGCTAATAGGAGTTTCTGTGGCTGGTCTTGAGGCTGAATTTCAACCTGTTGCTAATTATTTGCTACCTCATATTTTATCTCACAAACAGGATCCTCATGATATTCATCTCCAGGTGGATTACCTTGCTGCCATTAGCATGATTGTTATGTAGTTTATTTATTCTATTATCATTCTTTCCTCTCTGATGTTTCATAGTTTACAGTTGTTGCAAGATGTGACAAGTCGGTTGCTTGTATTTCTTCCACAATTAGAGGTAGACCCAAGCATTTTTACTTTCATGACTTTATTCATGTTTCCCCCTTTTTTTCTCTTTGGTTTGTCCATATTTTTGTTTAGGTCATTCAGCATTGTATGTAAAACTGCAGACAGACCTTTCCAGCTTTCCAGATAATCCTGAATCTAACCTACGATTTCTTGCCATGCTTGCTGGTCCTCTTTATCCTATTCTTCATGTGGTAAATGAAAGGTTTGTTTGCTTTTTATATCTTCTCCACTGGACAATTATTTTTCTCTAATTGGAAATTTTGATCTCTAAAGGTTTTGCAATAAGAAAAAGCATAATTCAAACAAAGATTTTCAGTAAAATAAACTGATGGATTGTTATTTGTTAGATATTTCAAATGGTATTCCTTCATATTGTAGTGATACTTAAATTATGTATTCTGCTTCATTACACTGTAAATTTTACGTGTTTTCATCTTGAAAACTAAGCCATTTGATTTTGGGCAGCAAACTGCCAAAAGATCTAAAGATTATGTAGCAGATATGCAAAGATCAAGGTGGATAAGAAACACAATAGAAAATTTCAGGTTTAAATGAATGTGTTTGGGTTGAAGTTGGATTGGAGTAGCATTAGTTGAGGGGAATGCAAAGACTAGCTTTTTAGTGGTTTGGTCGCACAAGAAACATCCCATAAAGGCCAGTAAGGGGATAAAAAAAAGATAGTTTGACACTTCAAGTCAAATGGACAGAGCTGGGACACCTAAAGTTTTGGAGGAAACCTTTGAAAGAGGCTATAGTCGTAATGGTTTTATTGATAATATCTTTTTCGATAGAATTCAATGTTGTTAATTGATCCTTGTAGCCTACTATACAAATAGGGTTTGTGTTGTTCTTGTGTGCTTATTTTTGAAACTAATTCATGTGGTTCTTGGTTGAAAAATGGTATGAGTTCCATTGCTCAACGTAAACCAAGTGTATGTATAAGTTACCTGAATTTCTTTATTACATTTTTTTTTGTGTTTGTGCATGAATGATCTATTTTGTTATTCATACTTTATCTAGCACAATTATTTGGTTAATTACAGGACAACTTCAAAACCTCCTGGCAATATCACTGAGCTTGATGTCTCTAAAAGCAGTCAACTGTCACCAATACTAACAGTTTCCTCTAACTTTGAGGTACATTCCCGAGGGTTTATTATTTGTACTACATCATTGTTTTCCTTTTTTGATTTTTCACACAATAAGTTTGACGGTTTCCATCGTAAAAAATGAGAGAATGATCAACTTCCTAGCTCCAGTAACCCTAGAAATAACTTCCTTTTAGGTCTCCAAAGGTCCATATAACCTTCAAAGTCATTTTCCTTTAGGTCTTTAGAGGTGCTAAAGCACTGTCATGGGGCTCTGTTTATGTTATATCTGATACTGGAATCTTGTATAATTAACCATCAGCACACATCAAGCTTACGTATCCTAAATTGTCCAGTTAAAGTCAATGTTTCCGTGCTTAATTTCATTTAGTTTGACATTTAGTGATTTCTTACAAAATATTTCTGCAGGGGGAAGTAATTTTTAAATATGATATTTTCTTGCCATTTTAATTTCTGAAATCCAATCCATATTCTGTCTCTTTTACTTGCTTTATATTTTTTATTAAGTGATGGTCATTCCACATGTATGATCCCTCCATCCATTAACCTTATTTCTTTTTTCCTGCAGCCAAGGAGATCACGAAGTGCATCACCTTTAATTTTATCTCCATACCGCTCCATAGTTTTTAGGCCAGATGCAATTTTTGTGCTTCTGAGAAAGGCATATAAGTATTCTGAATTGGGCTCTGTTTGTAGAATGGTATTTACCTCTCACCCATTTAGTTGTTTATCTATATATATACTGTTAATAAAGTCTGCTTAACATCATCTATAGTACTCTCGCCTGATACATTCTTCTTCTTTTATGTATAAGAATAAGAATATTATCATGTCTACATTTCCTTTTATCTTTCTCATATATACATGTGTGTGTGTGTTTCTCTATCTCTGTGTGTGTGATAAAAATGTTATAAAAATAAATATTATTATAACTTATATACAGCCAAAAATATTATTAAAATTGTATGAAAACATTTTATTATCTCCAAATAATATTTTATTACAGTTATATTGTCATTATTTATCTTAAGTAATACTGTGATTATTTATTCATAATCAATATAATTTTTATTTTTGCATCTTATTAAACTTTAAAGTACATATTAGGAATCATTCTATTTATATGGGTAGATAAAAATAATTTCTTTATAACTTATGTATTAATTTTTTTTTTTTGTAATTATCATAATAAAAAATGATGTGAAATAAGTCTATAAATTAAATTTTAAGAAACAGAATAATTACTTTTTAGTTTTAAAATATTTTTTATGCTTTAAATTTTTAGAAGAAAAATATTGATATTATATTAATATTTAGGAGACTAAATAAATAATTTAATATTTAAAAGTGAATTACTGAAGTTTCTTATTAAAATATATAATCTATATTCTATATTGTAATAAAATGTGTGCAATCTGTACTACATTTTTCTCGCATTCTTCCCGTTTCTTTTTTTTTTATTTAATTTTTAATGTTATAATATTCTATTTTATGTTTTATCATCAAAATATTTTATTATGATACTACAACACCAAAAGAATAGGAATAATACTAATATAATATTATATTATCCTATTTTTGATGTAAAATAATATCAATTTTTATTATTACCTACATAAAATATTTTATTATATTATTTTCTTTCTTATTGTAAACATAATTTTTTATACCTTGAACTAAATTATGAATTGATTCATCCAAATATTGACTTAAAGATTAATTTGATTTATTAATTATTTTGAGATATTAAATAAATCTCTGAATTATTTCGTTTCTTAATTTTTATAACTTATATGATATGTTTCAACTCTTTGAATAATAAAAAATTGATATTAAATAAATGTCTTCGAATCTAAGTTATAATATTTAATTTTTAATACATAATATCATGATTAATATCAATCTAATTACCATAATAATTAAAAAATTTCACATAATTCATATTATTAAAACAAATTACATTAACCTAATTAATATTATAATAAGTAAAATTGAAACAATTAATGTAAAAATAAGTTTACTATGCTGCATAGATACATGATCTAGTTCAGATGCCCTTTTACTTTTGACCAAAAATCTATGTTTTTATTTTCGTATCTGTGTTCAATCCATTGTCGCTAATGTGTTCTTCTTGCATACACTTACCTTTATTTCAGGCATCTAAAATTATGTACAAGTTCATAAATCCTGACACTGATCATGATGTATCAAACCCTCAAGACGAAGTAACTTCTCTTTTGGAAGATAAATTAAATTTGGAACTGTCTAGTCCTTTCACTTTAGTTGATTACTCAAACCTGTTTGGAGACGAATTCCGGATGCCAGATGAGCAATGGGATTGCAGCTATCTTAACGTATTAGATATGGGGGTAGTGGAAGAAGGGATCTTACATGTCCTTTATTCTTGTGCATCACAGGTTTTTTCAATAAAATGCTATATAATTTCTTGGTGTTGATTATATTGTCATAATTTGCACTAGTTTGTGTACATTGTTTAACACTGCAGTTTACAGCCTGTTCTTTGCAGCAAGTTGGCAGAGAGATCTTCAGACTTTTGGACTGCACTGCCACTTATACAAGCTCTGCTTCCAGGTTAAGTGTTTCTAATAAATTGTGCTTGGGTTTGGTAACAGATTCACAGCATAATGAAGCCTATACTGAAAATTTTGAAATGGTAATCATGCCATGACCTTTTTCCCCTATTTGAGGGAAGCAAATTCGAGTTTGACTTAATTGCACTTTTAGTTCCTATATTTGAGCCTATATGCAGTTTTGGTTTAAGTCCCTCACCTCATTTTTTGCAATATTTAGCAGAAATGTCACAAGGTTTCTTTAATTTCTTTAATATTTTTAATCTGCCAAAAGTTTGTTTAGATTGTTGTAGGAAAAATATATATACATTATCTAATTAAAAATAAAAAGTAATATCTTATTTTAGTGTTCTGTAAAGGATTGATACAGGCTAAGGTGTCAACCTAGTTGGGATTGTAGTCTTGTATAGTGTGATGCGCATCACCTACTAAAATGCCTTTTCCTTTTTTGTTACATTTCTGTGAATTATTTGCTACCTGGATATTGCATGGTTCTTTGGATCTTCTTTTGGTTTCGTTTTACTGTCATAACATTAAGGAGGAGGAAGTTCTCTGCCCTGTTTCTTTTGCAACGAATGATATTAGGCCTGCTTTCCCTAATACACTGCCCCAATTTGTTCTAGTCGTAGCATGCCCATGTCCTCTACATCTACTTCAGCTTTCAACCTGCACTGGTGTCACTGTCAATGTCTAGCTGTGTCAAATCTTCGACTATGTTCTGGCCATGTCAATATCAAGCTGTTATTAGAGAGTTCATTGGTCCTTGTCTGATTTGATCCATAGTTATCAATCATGCCCAATAGTATCACAATCTCGGTGGATCAGGTGCTTTTCAGAAGAGGTGTTGATTCTTCATGTGTCTTGTCATTTTCCTACTTATCTGGTTGTAGAGCACCTTGCAACGTCTTCCTTTTTCTTCACTTTTGTCAACCTCTGCTCTGCTTGTGTTTTACAACTTTCGGCAAGGCAAAATGGTTGAGTGAGAAGGTGGTAACTGATTTTTCTGAGGAGGTTTCCTAACAGATTTGCAAATTGCAGAGGAATGGGATAGCTTTGTTCCATTGATAATTTCCCTTTTTCTTTGTTGCTTTATTTATACTTTTTTTGTAATGGAGTATCTCATATCCCTCAAATTTTTTATAAATTCTTCTTTTAATGAATTTATTCCTTTATTAAAACAATTATAAAAAAAGAATGGCTAGCATAGAGTAATGTCATGGTAATTCAGAAAACTGGTAAAATGTGGATGGGGGAGTGGGAAGCCCTAGAATATTGTTTGTCTATCGAAAAACTGGTATATATTCCTTCTAAACCATAAATTACATTCCCAGTTTTATAATTCTATGATATGTCAGTATCAATTTCTGTTGTTTCACATTTTGGTTTGAAAGGTATCATTTAAGAGACAGATTATTATCCTTCATCTAGTTCTTAGTATTGTTGTTCAGGACCATAAACTTCCAGTTGTTTTACATTTTGACATAAAAGATCACATTGTTTAAGATTGTATTAAAAAAAGTTTGTCATAGTTGTTACAATTGCTTAGAATTGCTTTGTTCAATGTTTGGCTTCCGCTTCTGTTTTTGTAGCTCTGCGCCCATGGGTGAGCAATTCTTTTGATGTTGTCGATGATACATTTTCTCAATGGAAACAACCTATTGTTCAACAGGCTTTATCTCAGGTTATATTCCTAAGGCATTTATAGACCCAGCTGGCAAGATGTTTAAATTGAGTACATTGTGGTGTCTTAAAGTTTTCTTCTCTTGATTATGTGTATTATATGTGCAGATTGTTGCTACTGCAACGTCAGCCACGTATCGTTCGCTTGTTCATGCTTGTGCTGGTTATCTGTCATCCTACTCACCATCTCATGTTAGTCAAACAACTATTTCTTACTTGCTTGAATCTTGTTTTTCTCATGCCATAGTAAGTGTCATTCTGCTTGATCTTTGAGCCGTATAAATGTATTTATCTTTTTCAACTATTTGCTTTTTATTCTCTTTTATTTTGATGTAGAAACAGTTTACTGTAGGTTGGATTAAGTTTCGTATTGATAAAAGAAAAAAACTCCCCAAGATGAATTACAACAAAGAACAAAACCTAAAAAGAAAAAGTAAACATAGCAAAGCAAAGATGGACAATCCCTTTAATGTAATCAGGTTCTGTTTTAATGAATGCTTTCAGAAGCACCAAACCAGCATTTGCCAAAGTGTCCAAGATATATATTTCACTGCAAGACAGCAGCTGGACACTCTTAGGAATGGAAGAGATTGAAATACTCAATACAGTCGTCCATGTATGTAAACAGTACTCTTCCTTGCTTGATCTCTGCCTTCGGTTTTTGACAGATTTTATTGTGTCAAATGAGAGAAGACTCTTGTGAGAAGAAAAGAGTAGTGGTTGGAGAAAAAAATAAAATTTCAAAGAGCTTAAAAAGAAGAGATGTTGATGGTAAGGAAGAGAAACATATCAATAATTTTAGGAGGTGAACTTTAAGTCCAACTCAAATTCACAAAATCGGCTTATAAGAGGTTGTATGCACATATACTATAATCTGACTATATCTTTAGTCGATATGTGATCTCCAACAAATAACCATTCTTAGAAAGTTTTGTTTTTTTTTTTGGCCTAATTCAACCTCCAAAAATTGGTTTGCAAGATGAGTTTTGAATATACTTGTATATTGTAATTTGGTGATATTTTTAGTTGATATGAGATCTCCAACACATCTCATTATGCCAAGGATTGTCATCTTAAAAAGTGTGAATTAGGGTTAATTTAATCTCACAAAACTGACTTGCAAGGTGAGATTTACACCACTTATATATATACTATAATTTGACCATATCTGATATGAGTTGAATTAGGAGACACACTCATTGCATTGTTAGTTTCGCTTGTATTAAGATTTTGGATTAACAAAATATGGTGATGACTTAGTGAGGATTGTCACTGGACACGAACTTAACCAAGTGGTTAAGTGTGAAAGTTCTCTTCAAGTAGCAAAGGAAAAAGACTCACACAATGAAAGGAATGCAAGCGGAAATAAAGAACTCAATAGAAGCTAGAATAAGAGAATGGTGAAAACATAAGAAATAGATTTAGAGAAGAAGAAAGAAGAACTTAGACGCTTGAAGACTTCCATGGAGGTGGAGGAGTTCACGCCACTTGGAGGAGAAGAATTCCAAGATAAGTGAGGAGGAGAGTCGCCACTTGAAGCATCTAGCCAAGATAAGACTCAGAGGAATTTAGGCACTTAGAAAATGACTCATGTAGAGTTTCTTTACTCAAAATAATGTGTGAAATACAAGATAGGGTGGCCACCTGTTTATAGTATAGGTTTCGTGAGATTAAGAAAGGGAGGGAGATTTGAAATTCAAATTAAACCTACTTAACTCCTTAAATGGCACCACTAATTGTGGATCTAGAAGGGGTCACACTTTACGCACTTAAGCATGTGCTTAATGTGGGAAGTGTGACCACATGTGCACCTCTAGCTAGGGTTTCTAGAAGCCTACGCTAGGTTATTCTTCTTGGGCCAATGTGAGCCCAATATATTACATTAAATCCTGTCTTACAAAAAGACTAACAGAAAGAACAATTGATTTTCTGGTCCATGCTCAGGTGCTCTTCCCTTGATGATCCTCTAAGGAATAATGGGTCCTAACTCCTGAGTCATTGGCTGTGGGATGTGCTTGGCCACGCCCCTAGTCCTATGTCATGCTCTTGGTCATCCTCCTAAAAGGTTAGGCTGGCTAAGTAGGTGTTCTGTCAATCAGGGTTTCATCAATATCTCTAGTTTATGTGTAGCAACCATGATGCACAAGCAATTGGAAGGTCACACTCATGTTAAAGAGAAACTACAAAGCACGTCTTGGGCAACCTCAAGAATGCCTATCGGATATGAAGAAAAAGGACTAGATTAATTAAAAAGGACAAATTCTTGAATAGATGACTAGAAATTTAGGATAAGAAAATTTTCAGTATTGCAACTGTGTGTAATTTTTTTCTAGTATAAATTAAAAAAAAAATGAAAGTGCTTGCACATCCATGGTGATATCAACAAATTTAAAATGTAGATGAACCAACGTCTCAAAATTTCAGGTTCTATTGAAATAATTTGCTTTTCTGTGTCATCAACTGATTGGACCTTTTCTTTCATGTAGGCTAGGGCTGCATGTGTATTGATTGATCTGTGTTCTGGTGTGCTAGCGCCATGGATGACTCAGGTGATTGCAAAGGTACGATTGAACCTTGTTATTTGTAACCTGTGATATTTTCAGCTATATTTTTGTCATCATCCATTATTGTGATCCAATATTGTATTTTATCTTCATCATAATTGTCATACATAGCATATTATTAGGATAACAATATTCTCAAATCTCCATAGTAATTAGGAAAAATATCTTCAGAATCTTCCTATTCATTTCAACATATTATTTTTTCCTTAGTTTAAAGGTTTTGATTATTACAATTAGAGAGGATGATATTGTAATTGGTGTGATTGTTATGAATAAAATAATTCTTTATTTTCATACATAGTTCAAGTATTACTATTATTATAATACAAAAAACTGCTGTTGAAGTTTGGTCTGTCCTTGTTGTGTTTAAACTGCATGCTCTGGTCCTTGCTCACAATCAGCATATCTGTTCTTACATTAATTGCTCATATTAAATACATTGTTCAGCCATTTTGTTTAATGTGAGTTTTATTGATTATTGAACTAAATTTTGCTAACCAGATTAAATGGTGTGGCAAGAAGTTAAAATGTCAATTTTTTTATAGGTTTTTTTTTTTTTTTTTCCATCATCTATGGGCGTCTTTTTTACTCAGGTTGATCTTGCATTGGAGCTTTTGGAGGATCTTTTGGGCATAATCCAGGTACAACTGTTCTTTTGGGCTTAATGTATTTCACGATCACTGATAATTGTTTCTGCTCAGCTTATTAGAAACGATGTTTTCTGATAATAAGCAACGAGAATCGTCTTTTTGCACACATATCTCTTGCATTGTATATTCATATGTCTTTCGCACATGAGCTTTTGAACTGTACATATTTTGAATGATTTTAGATTAGAAAATGTTAGAAAGTTTGTTCAATACTCCATCATTCTCTGGTTTCTTGTTATTCTGTTCACAAAACTTCTTGTTATGGTTTCAAATTAAGAAACTGTCATGTCTTTCAGGATGCTCACAATTCACTTGTTCGTGCTCGTGCTGCCTTGAAATATATTGTGCTAGCTTTGTCGGGGCATATGGATGACATACTAGGAAAATATAAGGTACTTAACTTGCTCCAGAAGAGAATAAGAATTATTATCTTTTCCTCCCCTTTGTTATCTTATTGATATTTTGCTATATATATGTAGTTTCAATGCCAAATTAATGTGGTATATATATGAAGAAGCATGTTCTACATATAAAAGATATAATTGTCTGATTAAAAAATGACAACAAAAGTGGTTACAAAAGGGTGTTTCTCCTTTATATAATGGTATGGATTTGTTAAAGGATAAAATTGTGTAATTAAAGAATGACACAAAACATATTTAAAATAAGGTGTACTTGATAGAAAGGGGAATAATGAGAGGGTGTGGAAATTTTATTATAGATGAAAATTTAAAAGTTAGTTAGCTGTTAATAGCTGTTGCAGAAGGGGGCTGATACTTTCTTTTAGGAACTCTATATTTTCTTTTCTTATGTGGTAGATGAGGAAGGAGGGTTGTTGTTTTGTAACAGGGAATGCCCTGTGTGAAAGGAAGTATTTTCCTTTGTAAAACTTGGATTGGAAGTTTTCTGGTAAGTAGTACAGTTTTAAGGGACTGCCCTACAATTTCTTTTCTGTGTTTTACCTTCTTTGTGAAGGTTTTTTACAAATTTGGTCTGACATGCCAGATCTTTGAGTGACATAATGGAAAGTAGAGTGAGTGCTTCGAGAAATGGGTCAGCAGACAGAGGCAGGTTGCAAACTTGAGAACAAACATAACTCCGGTAAAAGAAAGCATGCTAGAAGACATTAGAGAAATACAGGAACTGCTCAGGAAATAAAGAAAATTGCAGACTTTAGATCATACATGACTCTGGTAAAAGAAAGCATACCAAATATGAGAAATAAAGGAACTACTTCTTGAAATCAAGAAAGGAAAGAAATTATCTTATGAAGGAGAAAATTCAATCGATGGGGACGAGAAAAGAGAAGAGAAGGACAATGACAATAATAGATTAATAAAGATGAGGAAGAACCACTTTGCCCTTGGGTTAAAAGGGTGGAGTTGCCCATGTTTGAATGGAATTGACCCAAAAGGTTACATTGCAAGGGCGGAAAATGTTTTTGAAGTTTGGAACATCAAAGGGTTAGCAAAGTTACGCCCAACCTTTATTAGCATGGAAGGAAATGCAGGCTATTGGTTCAAATTCTGACAACAAAATTCCAAGAACAGTTCCTGGGAAGATTTTGCAACACTATTAAGGATATTTGGAGGCAACAGGACAAGCACACTATTTGAGAGTTTGGCAGCATTAACATTGTTTGGGAGTGTGGAAGATTTCATCCAACAATTCAAAATATTTCTTTGCAAGGCTACAACAGGATATACAAAATCAAGTTTGGCCACATGACCAAAAGAACTTAATTCAAGCTATGGAAGTTGCCCATGATGTGTAGGAGGCTATGAAGGATACACAACATAGCAACAATCCGTCATTTCAAGAACCTACTTCAGGTTTTTGTTATCAAGGTGGTAGAAGAATTGTACCAAGAACGTACCATCAAGGAAGTACACCTAATGCATACTCATCCAATGGGTTTGGGAGAACATGGGAGGGTTGTGAGAAATCTTTCTTTAGGACAACAATGGCCAAATCTAGTACAGAAAAACATGTTGATGATTATGCTAAACAAATTTCAATAGGTTATACAAAGGTTGAGAAAGTTTTTCAGAATCACTTGCTTGTTTGACAAAGGGAGCAACCAAAATTGGATGGAAGAACACACAGATCAAATTTCAACAGTGTCCACTTCTGAACATAATTTACTATCCTGCATCAAAAGTCGATTCATCCAATGGGAAAAACCTGATGCTTGTGGTTTATAATCCTTTGGGATGGAAAAGAGTAGATATCATAAGGATTCATGTTGTTAATGAAAATGTTGGTGTTCGATATTCTTGTGGTTAAAAAGTCCAATACCAGTTGGTGCCAATACTTGATGTTTTTCTTGGTTTAAGAAATCATCATACTATGGCTTACATGGGAGTGTCTTCAATTGTGAAACCCAAATACTGGTTTGCTTTTCCATCAGTTGCTCCCCCACTTTGTTTTAGCACTTACCATGAATCTTATGCATAAGTGAACCAACGGGTAGAGATGCAACTTACAAATCAAAGAATGGGAGTTATATAATTACAGTGGGTCTAGAAAACTTAAATTAACTTATTTTGTGAAGGCAGAGCCAAATCGGCCAAGTTCCAGGTTGAGCCGAGTCGGCCCGGGCCTAGGTTGAACTGAGTCGGCCTGGGCCCATGTTGAGCTGAGTCGTCCTGAGCCCAGGTCGAGCCGAGTTGGCCTCGGCCAATTCGGCCTAAGCCCATATCAAGTTGAGTCGAATCAGGCCCATGTTGAGTCAAGCCGGCCAAGGCCCTTGTCAAGCCAAGTCGACCAGGGCTCAGAGGCACGAGTCCAGGTCAAGCCTAGTTGGTTCGGGCTTAGGTCAAGCTGAGTCAATCTAGGTTGATTAGGGTAGGTTCAGCTCATGCTCAGTCGAGCCAAGTGGGCCCAAGCCCATGTCAAGCTAAGTGGGTCTGGGATCATGTCGAGTGAGTGGGCCCATGCCCATGTCAAGCTGAGTGGTCCCGGGGCCATGCTGAGCTAAGTGGTCCCGGGGCCATGCTGAGCTAAGTGGGTCCGGGCTCATGTTGAGCTGAGTGAGCCTGGTACAAGGTTGAGTTGGCTCAGTTCCAGGTCGAGCTAAGTCAGGTATAGCCAAGTTCGCACGAGTCGAGTCGGCCCGGGCCCATATCGAGTCGAGTCGACCCGGGTTTAGGTTGAGTTGGCTTGGGACTAGGTGAAGCCAAGTTAGCCCATGTCTAGATAGAGATGGATTTAATCTAATTGACAAAGTGGATTTAATCTAGATTTAATCTATTTTAAATGGATTTTAAAAAATTCAAATAAATTTGATCTAGTTAAAATGGATATGGATTTTAAATCCAATCCATTTTATTGGATTTTGAAAAATCCAATCCATGACCATCCCAACCTTTATATAATGGTATTGCTAACTCAAAATGTCTTTGATGTCTTAACCAAGCTACCATAGAGTGTGAATTTTGTACGGAGTTAGTTTGGTCCAGCCAGCTATATGTGACATGGGCAGTAACTGTTTTTGTTTGTTGTAGGGCAAACAGTTTGTTCAGTGAGCCAGCTGGTTTGTGATTGCTGGCTGTAACTGTTTCTCTTCCTTGTAGATCAAGCTACCTGTACCTAAATAATATTTGTTGTAACAGAATTCTAAATGGAACGAGAAATCAATTTTTCTTGGTTCAATTCTCAATCCTCTCAGTTCCCTGTAAACTCCAACAGAGAGTTGTATGGAGTATAAACATCTCGTTGGTAAATAAGTCTTTCCTTTTATAATTTCATTATCTTTACATTATGTCCTCATTGATTTGCTGGCAATGAATGATTTAGCTCTTTATCTGTTGAAGATGTTGCCTTTCATTTTTCCTAACAAAACGGAAGAGCCAACTAATGTTAAAACTATTTAATGTCTTTTCCAGGAAGTTAAACACAAAATCCTCTTTCTTGTGGAGATGCTGGAACCTTTTCTTGATCCTGCCATTGCTGTATCAAAAAGCAAAATAGCATTTGGAGATTTAGCTTCTTCATTTCCAGAAAAGCAGGAACGTAATTGTACAATTGCTCTAAATATCATCCGTACTGCTGTACGAAAGCCAGCTGTTCTGCCTTCTTTGGAATCAGAATGGAGGCATGGATTTGTGGCTCCTAGGTATGGCGTCACTGTCTATCTTTCCTGTATTGTATTGTAGAAAATACAGCTGATTTTTTGGGTTGAAAATTTTACCTTAAATTTCTTTTTAAACTTTCCTATGTGTGTGTGTATCAGCTAGATAGAGAACTTATCATAATTTAGATAAAAATCTTCAATGCCCAAATAAAATGCATTTGGATCTCTTTGCGACTATTATAGTTCATTTTTAATAATGACTGAAACTATCATTACAAGTTTCTTGTCCATTCCATGAATGTACCAAGTTTAACAATAAAAAATTGTTAGAAACTAAGCAGATTTCTTTTTGTTTTACACATTTACTTTTTATCTGCAGCGTTCTTCTATCAATATTAGAACCACACATGTTTTTGCCACCCGATGTTGACCTTTGCAAGTCGGTTTTACGACCAACTGATCATGAAACTGCATCTATTTCACCTCTTTCCTCTGGCATCAATGGTGGAGGTACTTTTTCTAAGTCAAATGGTCATGAGGACTCTGATGGAAAAACAGATGTTTCAGAAACAGCAAGTAAATCTGATTCTGCTGAAGATCGTAGTCTACTTTTTTCCCCACCAGAACTGCAGAGTATGACATTGACAAATTTCTCCAATGTTCCTAAGCAAAATAGTTATGTTTCTAACATTGGGGATAATGGCCTGGAATCAAAAAACGGGGCTGAGAAACAATCCACCCATCATTTTCTTACTAATATCTTGGATGCTGGCCTTGGTTTTGAATACTTCAACCTGCAGGCAGATTATTTCCAACTTCTGAACCATCATGATTGTGAACTTCGGGCTTCTGAGTTTAGACGCTTGGCTTTAGATTTGCATTCTCAGAGTGATGTCACTATTGAAAGCCATGATGCTGCGATTGATGCTCTGTTGTTAGCCGCAGAATGTCATGTAAATCCTTATTTTATTTTGTCCATTGGACCCTCTTCAAAACTTACTGACTTTTTGAACATTAATGAAGGTAAAACTGTGCAGCCTCGGGATAAAGTTAAAGTGAAAAGAACTTCTGGAAAGAATAAACCTAATTTAGAAACTATTGCACGTATAGAGAGAAAAAGAGATAAACTTGTTTTTCAGATACTGCTTGAGGCTGCTGAATTGGACAGGAAATATAACTTAAGAGTATCTGGTGGAGAAATTGGTCCTTATTCTGCTGAAGGTTTTGATGAACAGGTTATAAAACTGTCTCCCCTTGATGTGCAGTATGCTGATGCTCTAACCTTGGTTCGTCAAAACCAAGCCCTGCTATGTAATTTTTTGATCCAACGGTTGCAGGGAGACCAAATGTCAATGCATGAAATTCTCCTGCAGAGTCTTGTGTACTTTTTGCACACTGGCACCAAATTATATTGTCCTCCAGAACATGTGATTGATATCATTATAAAATATGCTGAAGACTTGAACAGGTTGCTGGCATCTTTTCATCACCAGCTGAAGGAAAGTAGCTTGTATTTGACACAGGAAAGAATGCAAGGGGTAGAGCGACGTTGGTTACTGCTACAGAGATTGGTAATCGCTGCAAGTGGTGGAGGTGAAGAGCAAAATTTTGGAACTAATGTACAAAACAATCACTTGTGTGGAAATTTAATTCCTTCTTCAGCATGGATGCAGAGAATTTCTCATTTTTCTGGTTCTTTATACCCTTTGGTTAGATTTCTTGGTTGGATGGCAATATCTCGGAATGCAAAACAGTATATGAAAGACCACATTTTCCTTGCATTTGATCTGTCTCAGCTGACATATTTACTCTCCATTTTTGCTGATGACCTAGCTGTTGTTGATGATGTTGTCAGTAAAAAGTATGAAGAGGTAAAAATTGAAGATTCACGGCTTGAAAACAGTTCTTCTGCTAAAAGAGAGTTTGAACGAGGTAATCAATGTGATGAGGACCGATCTTTTTGTGCAATATATCCAGAGATCTGGAAGTTCTTTCCGAATATGAAAAGGCAATTTAAATCTTTTGGAGAAGCCATTTTAGAAGCTGTTGGTTTGCAGTTGAGATCTGTTTCTTCCACTCTGGTACCTGATGTTTTGTGTTGGTTTTCGGAGTTGTGTTTGTGGCCATTTTCTTTTGTTTCTTCAATCGGAAGTGATCATTTAAAAGGTTATAATGCAAAGAATGCCAGAGCAATAATCCTTTATATACTTGAAGCTATTATAGTTGAACACATGGAAGCTATGGTTCCTGAGGCTCCCAAACTAGTTCAAGTGCTTGTATCACTCTCAAGTTCCACATACTGTGATGTGTCATTTCTTGATTCAGTTTTGTGTTTGGTGAAGCCTATCATTTCTTATTCTTTGTCCAGGATTTCTAATGATGAAATGTTATTGGATGGTGATTCTTGCCAAAATTTTGAGGAGTTGTGCTTCAGCACACTTCTCATGAAAATAAAACAAAAGAGTGAGGTCGGGCATGGTTCTGAAGATAGAGGATATAATACAGCGCTGGCTATTTTTATTTTGGCTTCAATCTTTCCTGATTTATCTATCCGATATAGGAGGGAGTTTTTGCAGTCTTTATTAAATCTGGCAAACTTTGCTGCTTTTGCCCCAACAACTTCTTTCTTTGATTATATCAGTGCATTTCAATGTGTTATTGATAATTGCAAATTACTATTAGTGAATAAATTAAAAGAATTTGGTGTGATTCCCCTTCAGCTACCCCCTTATCCTAATGCAAATGGTGATGGACTTTCTGAAGATAACTTAAAACAAAATTCATGGTTTCTTAGTGATGTCTGTCTCATTGTGTGTGAGAATGATGTTCAGAATGTAGAGAGTAACAACTCTATTGCTGATGTTGGTCATTGTGATTTACCTTCTGATTATTTGGAAGGATTTTCTAAGGACATAGAGAGTCTCATTTCGGAGCTTAATCCAGCTATTGAGCGCTGTTGGAATCTTCATAATCAAATAAGTAGAAAGTTATCAATAGCATCAGCTGAATGCTTTGTCTTTTCAAAATGTTTGACATCAGTTTCTCAAAAGTTTCTTAAAGCTGAAGATGATCAAAATTCTTCAACTAAATCATCTGACATGTTCACACTTCATTGGAGAATAGGTCTTCAAGGCCTTTGTGAATTGGCTGTTATGCTTCAAGAAAGCAGTTGCTGGGAAGTTTCTTGCTTGATGCTTGATTGTTTACTTGGAGTACCATATAACTTTTGCCTGGATGGTGTGGTAGGCATGATATGTTCCACAATAAAAAATGTTTCTTGCAGTGCGCCAAAAATCTCTTGGCGTTTGCAGAGTGATAAGTGGCTAACTTCTTTAATTGCTAGAGGGATCTATAACAGTCAAGAAAGTGAAGTTCCTCTTATAGACCTGTTTTGTACACTGCTGGTCCATGCCGAACCTGAGCAACGTATTATAGCAATTAAGCATTTAGGATTACTTCTTGGGCAGTGTATGAATGGAGAAAGAGCTGTGATGAATTCAAAAATTTGCTCTGACTTCATTCCAAATAAGTTAGTTGTATCTATTCCTGATTATGTTTTATCTCGTCTGGTTTCTAGTACTTGGGATGAAGTTGTTGTACTGGCCTCATCTGATTTGTCATTACATTTAAGGGTTCATGCAATGGCACTTCTTTCAAATTACATTCCATTTGCTGAGCGCCATCACTTGCAATCTTTTCTTGTGGCAGCTGATGGCATATGTTGTTTGTGTAATGCACAGCCATCCCAAGATGGTCCTATCCTGCAACTTTCATTAGCACTTATTGCTTATGCCTGCTTGTACTCACCAGCTGAAGATATTTCTTTGATTCCTCAAAATTTGTGGGAAAATATTGAAACTTTGGGGTCTACAAAACAAGGTATTGATCATTATCCTTGCTATCTGTATGAAATGGGCTTACTAGAATTTTGGATTATGTTATACATCTTCTAACTTTTCTAGATGGCAAGCTCGGAGACCTTGAAAAGAGGACATGTCAAGTCCTGTGTAGATTGAGGGATGAAGGAGATGAAGCCAAAGAGGTATCTTCTATAATGAAACTAGTTATTCATGCCAGTTTAAACAAAAATCATTAAATCCTTTTCCTGTCCAAAGCATAATTGTGTCTTGTTTTATCTTATCCCATAATGAATTCTTAAATTATGCTTCTTTGCAAGGCCCTGAAAGAAGTACTTTCTTCAAATTCTTCAAAGCAGTATGACCCAGACTTTGCTAATACACGTGAATCTATTATCCAGGTAATAATGTAATATACTTAAAACAACATAGCATCTTTTCAATTTTCGGGAAAGTCCAAATTTTGTTGCTGCTGATAATGGTTTGGCACTTAATATTTAGTCCTACCCCAGTTTGTGGACATCAAGTGAATAAACCACAATTACTTTTCTTTGAGTTGATTTTGATGTGTAAGATAGCATATGTAACACGTGTTAAATATGTAAATAGCTATTACTAGAAATTAGGGATGCAATTACCTCTATTTAGGGATTTGATTTATTTATATGCATTTATGATTGCCTCTTTTGTACCCTGATATACGATAAAAAGACTTTTTGCACAATGAACATGTCAGAGATCCCACTTTGTTTAGAGATATAGTGAAATTATAGAATATAAGTGGGTGCAAACCTTATCTTACTAGTTAATTTTGTGAGGATAACTTATGTTTAAACTTCACTTTCTAAGGCCTATAACATGCATGACTTTCAGACATTTTCCTCTTAAAATAAAGATTTGGCTGCATGTATTGGTTATGCTTTTAAAATTCAACTAAACAGATATGAACCTTTGGTAAACTTGGAAGCACAATTAAATTTGCACTGCTGTTGTGTATAGAAGTTTTGATTCATGCAAAAGTCTCGTGAACATGTAGTGAAAAAATTATATTTTTTCAATAAGGAAACAAAGTATTGCAATCTATTTATACTAAATCTATGTGAATTGGTCATGCATTTATACTATTTTTCAGCTGTTATGCATTCTGGTTTGTCATAGTAGCCAAATTTTCTACGACTGTTTTATGTCATTTTCTAAATATATTTAGTTTGCAACAGGTACTTGGCAACTTAACAGCAGTGCACTCATACTTTGATTTATTCTCACGGAAAATCGAGCAAGATGATATGGTATGTGTGATCATTAACTAAATGCATTTGTTATCTATATGATTAGTTACATATCATTGAGTATTTTCTAGGAGCTTGAGGAGGCTGAGTTGGAGCTAGACATTATACAGAAGGAGCATGCATTACCAGGAAGAATGGAAGATTCCAAAGAATGGAATCAGATTCCAGCGCTACCCTGTAAGTACATTTTGGTCTAGTACACACTGATTCTTATAACCAAGTGACTCAGAAGTTTTCGTACACTTGGTTTTTGTTGTCTTGTTGTAACTTCTTCATTGTTATAGTCACTGAAAATCCTCCACCCTGCTGCTTCAAATTTGATTTATAAATTTGAACTTTACAGCCAACAAAAAGGATGTGTCAAGGCTTCAGCAAATCAGAGAGTGCATCCGTTCCCTGTAAGTGGTTGTAGTTTTCTCTTTGAACTGTTAGTAAACATCCACTTGGAAAATAATGCTAATTGTAGAAACCCTGTAGATAATAAAACCTGATTTACTCACTTTGACTTTTATATTTGAAATGTTTTCTCTTCCATGGCTTGATTTGGAGAGTTTGCATGCTTTTAAGTATGAGCTATTCTGTAAATCTTCCTGTTGAAGTGTTTTCTTCTTGATGATTTGATTCAGTGGGTTTGCACTTTAAGTATGAACCATTTTATGATCAGTTCTAATCATTGGTAGCTCAGTATGGGTTTACTGCTGGTTTTGGTGTGTGTTAAATGTTACCTTTTCTTTCACTCTTTCACCTTTTTTGAAATTTTAACCATTTATGCTGTCGAGGAATGTGGCAAAGTGTTTGTAACTTGTGCTTATTATGTTATCAGAGAAAAGTCCAAGATTAAGGAAGATATCGTAGCCCGTAGGCAGAAGAAACTACTTATGAGACATGCCCGTCAAAAACATTTGGAAGAAGCGGTTCTACGGGAAGCAGACCTTCTGCAAGAACTTGATAGGTTTTAGCTCTTATTGAGTATCTTGGTGTTTGATATATATTGTTTTGATATTTTTACTGTAAGCTGAGGGTTTTATAACTATTCAATAGGGAAAGAACAGTTGAAATGGAAAAGGAGCTGGAAAGACAAAGATTGCTAGAAATAGAGCGTGCTAAAACAAAGGAATTGCGTCACAATCTTGATATGGAGAAGGAGAGGCAAACACAGGTAATCCCACACAGGAGTTGTTATTGTGAATTATGTTGTTAACTTATAATATACTGATACTGATTTTATACAATTATTTAAACTACGAAGTTATTTCAAGTATTAGTGTAGTATTACCATTTGCTAGTACTAACCCAGCAAATTAAGACTTCTAAACTTAATATTCTAGAGAGACTATTGAAGCTGGCATGTAGTTTCAAACATAACTGAGCCAAGGACCATTTAGTAAACATATGTCCTAATCAGTCATTAGAATTTTAGTGCCGCTACAATTTGTCTGGGCTCAACCATAGAATCACCAGTTCGGTTGCTGAAAATCTTAATGTGCTCAGTCCTTCCTTGTAATAATTTCAAGATATATGTAGAGTTGCTTGATTATTCCTGATCCCCATTTACAGTGAGACCCACATTACATTAACCCAATTATAAAGTGGAAATCCCTAGCATTTCTCTTCTCCTTATGGTTACTTCCAAGCAAATATCACTACAAAATAGAATGATCAAACTTCATTTAGTGTTGCTAGGCATTAGAAGCTGACTAGGATTATTTCACTCCTAAAAGCTGGCTCAAGGGATGCGAACTGTCCAAGTCTTGTCTAGTAAGAAGTATTATAGCCATATTCCTGACCAAAACGGGATATCTTAGCACAGCTCTCACGCTCAAGATTGAACATTAGCCATCCCTCAACATTAGGAACAAGTTGGGCCTCACTACTAAAGTTAACTCAAGGGAGGAGGATTGTCCAAGTCTTATGAGAAGCATTCTAGGTTGTGGACATCTTAATACTACATTTGACTGACTGTTAGTAGGAATAAGTCAGTTAGTCTGTACAGTTGTCCAGTTTGTAGTAGAAATAAGTCAGTTAGTCTGTACAGCTGTCCAGCTATACGTTTGTACAACTGTCACTGTTGAAGCTGTTAGCTATTGCTAACAAAACAATAGCTAAATGGTGCTTAGTAGTAGTTACATTAGTGAAACGGTGCTAAGCGGTAGTAGTACACAGGTGCCTAGCGGTGCAGAGTCTACAAATACTTGTTGTACTCCTATTATCTTTTGCACTATGATCTAATAAAATTTCATCAATTCAGTTTCTCTAAGACTGACAATGCTGAGGACGAAAAACAAAGCTTAGGGACACCAACCTTAAGCTATATAGAGATTAATTGAGTTTGCTGGCAAAAGCAGACCCCTCCTAGGCAGTAAATCTAGGTAGTTGCTCTACATAAATTCCCTCTCAGATTACCATGGGATGAATTCTTGATTCCAAATTAATGAAGACACCAGTGTTAAATAGTGTCCATATATATAACAATATGTACTGTTGTATGATACGTTTGTTAAATCTCTCATAGAGGAACAGTATTTCTTATAGCAATCCTTAAGGATCCTGCTACTAGTGGGTTGTTGAATTCCATTCTGCTAGTCTTTTTCAGTTCTAGCTCTAGGAGGCTGTTCTATGATTATATATGTATATGCATATTTCTTTGTTCCCTTAAAGTAGCAGAAGTAAACATTGTGCATCATGAGTTGAGTAGGCTTAATAGTTGTATATTTTTCTGCGCAGGGCTTTTTGAAATAATTTTACGTGTATGTTTATATGCAGAGAGAACTCCAGCGCGAAATAGAGCAAGCAGAATCAGGACTTCGACCTTCTCGGCGTGATTTTTCATCCTCCACTCACAGTAGGTAAGCTGTTAAATCAGTTCCGCATATCCTGTGTTCTGTGGAACTTCATCCTTGTGATCAATGTTCTGGTTTTAAATTAGTTTCTTTCTCTACTCTGTTGAAAAGAACAGATGGATTTTTGTGCTTTTCCATGGTTTTGTATTTGCTTAATGGAGTTTTTGTGGGTTTCTCGTTCTGTAGTAACCCTGGGAATAGATTTCATGGAAGAGAAAATTGAGGATCTGGGGTAAAGGGAGTAAGAGCTGGTAGTGGAAGCATACAGCCTGAAATACCTTCCTCTTGTTCACCAACTATAGTTCTTTCTGGATACAGTACAGTTTCCGGCCAGCTGTTTACAATCTTATGGTCATATTTTCAACAGGATTATAGTGGCTGCACATATGAAGAAAATATGGATGGAAGCAAGGTTTCCATGGGTATCAACAGTTTTGTACTGATGATCAGGCTAGTGGATTTGGATCTCAAAGAATGGTTGAAGGGGAACCAAGTTGAGGAAACATGGAGAATATAGGAAGCTGGCAGCAAGGATCAAACTTTTGAGCACTTGGCCATAAAGCATAAGCTAAAGATTAATTTATATCTCTTAATTGTTTGTTATAAAACCCTTCTTGAGCCTTCAACTAATAGCTCAAACTTTTGAAAGAGTTGTTGTCATGGTTTTAATCAATGTCAAAGTGGTCAAAGAATTAAATTCTTGTTGCCCTCTTTTATCATAAAAGTTGAAATTTAGCTCAAAATGAGCTCATACTAGAATGTCTTGTTGACTTTTTGAGTTAGTTGGTTCATGACATTAATTATAAATACCTTGGATATTTTTAAGATTGTTAGAGATCCATTTGAGATATGGTCAAATTATAATATATAATTGATTGCAAACCTTACCTTATAAACTGGTTTTGTGAGGTTAAGTTAGGTTTAAATTCCATTTTCCAAAATGGTGTTAGAGTCTATCCTAATGAAGTTTGTTAGGTCTATCATGTTACCCTATGTTGTCACCCCCTATCAGGTTGCTTTCAGACCACCCATAAATATCAATTCCTACTCTTGAAATCTTTAGTTTTTAGTGTTGGAGATCTCACATCAACTAGTGATATTGTCTAATTATAATATATAAGTGAGTGCAAATGTCACCTTACAAACTGGTTTTGTGAAGTTGAATTAGGCTTAAAAATCCACTTTCTTAGAAAATTCATTTAAGTTCTACTTGTGAGGTGATAAGATTCAAAATTTGAATGGGAAAGAGAATATTTAAGTGTTGACAGTGAGAAAAATAGATACAAGAGATGCTGAAACCGAAATGATCATCTAAAATATTCTAAGATGAGATGATAGATATTTCTCATTTTTCTGTCATTCCCCCTTAGGTTGAAGCTCACTAAGCTTTAAACTTGTTACAATAGATAATTCATTTCCCAAATAAATAGAAACATAAAAGTTGAGCTCCACTGAAAGCAATCTATAAAGGCAACTCGAGGATGTTGGATAAGTTGGAGAAAATTGTTAGAAAGATAGTTGGCAAGCAATGAGGTACGACCTTCTCTAAACTACATTTAGAAGCTTCAAACCAATATTATTAGAGACAAAATATTTTAACTTGAAACTAAGTTTAACAATGTCTGGGATAGAGGTAAGGCTGGTGCATATAGGGTGAAAATGAGACCAGATTAGTGCATTTGGGACACAAATAGGAGCAATGCATCTAGGACAAAGACGAGGCAGTCCATTTGGGAGAATTGGTACGCTAGAAAATTGGAGTGGCCAATTTTTTGGAGTGGTGGTGAGCATATGATGTGTTAATGGAGAAGTTGACTTCACTGCACCTGCAAGAGATTTCCCCAAAAAAATTAGCTACGAAATTTGGACTGGCAACCAGATTAGGACATATAAAAATGGAGGAAGTCATGCTAGAAAAAGTAGACACAATGAAAGAGGGGACTAGTTGGAGTTCTATTTTTTTGGGGGAAACTCATTGGTAGAATAGTGACAAAATAGGTCACGAAAGATGATGCCGTATAAGAGGGAGAGAAACAGATGCAAGAGATGTGATCATGTGATCATGTTGGTCACTTGTCTACCATCATGCCATTAGTGGAGGGTGACTTCTAGCTGTATTTTGGGCCTTTTGGCACAGTCATGGCGGTCTTCCTGTCTCTTTTTTGGTTGTGTTGTTATAAGTTTTGTTTGTCTTTTGAAGAATATTGTCGTCAGCTCTGGTTATTTTTCCTTCCTAATGAAATATTATTTATTTTCAAGGGGGGAGAGGGAAAATTATTTGTAGAAGTGGCTTGTAATTTTGATGTGGCCTAACATGTGACCTGACCTGAAAAGCCCATGCCATGGTCCAAAAATCATTTTGAAAAAGTTCGAGTCCTCTTCTGTTTGTTGTGTTTTATTAAAATGCACGAGTCATTGTTTGTTTGGAGGTTTCCATTATAAATTATTTCATGTGGTTTTGTGGGTTTCTCGTCTTGTTGCAGTCGACCCAGGGATAGATTCCGCGAAAGAGAAAATGGAAGATCTGGTAATGAAGGGAGCACTAGAGTTGGTAGTGGAAGCTTACAGCCTGAAATTCCTTCCACCAGCTCATCAATTGTACCCTCACCGACTATAGTTCTTTCAGGATCTCGGACATTCACAGGACAACTTCCTACTATTTTACAGTCACGTGACCGACAGGATGACACCGGTAGCATGTACGAAGAGAATGTTGACGGAAGCAAGGACTCAGGGGACACCAGCAGCATTGGAGATCCAGAATTAGTATCAGCATTTGAAGGCCCGTCTAGTGGATATGGTTCTCAGAGGCACAGTTCAAGAGGAAGCAAGTCAAGGCAAGTTGGAGAACGCAGGGACAGAGACAGCAGACGTGAAGGGAAATGGGAAAGGAAACATTCTTAACTACTGATCATGGAGTTGTGCATTAGATTAGGTCTCTGTGTGTATATAATATAACAATATATATATATATATATATATATATATATATATATATATATATATATATATATATATATATACATGCACAAAACCAAACCTTTGGCATGGACATTTGTACAACATTAATTTGGATAATTCTGTGCAGAACTCGTTGGTTCTGCTACATGCTAAACCAGTGTTGTAGATTAGTATGTATAGCTGAACTAGACGTTGGTCCATATTTTGGGCAACTGTACCACTTTCTGTACAACTAGATTATTCACATGCCTATATGCAAGATTAAATCTTTTCCCCTCTAACCCACTGTAATCAATTCAAATTTCATTCTGTCACTGTAAATTTACCTTTCGTCTATTGTAATAGATTCCTAGAATTTAACATTTTAACCATTCTAACTGTTTTCATTCCCAGATGTTGGAGTGTAATGAGCTCTTACATTTGCGTCCAGAAGATAACAATGGAGGAAACTAAGTTCGGCAATTGCATTGTACTACCATAATCGTTTCCTTCAGCTCGGCCACGATTTCCACAGCCAACTTCTCCTGCATTGTCTTGGCTAACTGTGACCTGCACCCGATCCATTTTTAAATTTTCAAAATTGTTTTTCGTTTCAGAATTGATAATCTAGAATATATTCTGGAAAAGTAAATCTGGAATAGATTTTTTTTTTCCAGAAATGAAAAAAATCAAAATCTCATTAGAAAGTACATTCTGAAAAAGAAAAATGTAGAAAATAAAATTTGAAAATGTATGCCAAAAAATGAGTCTGGAAAAGAGATTTCAGAATGTATTATGATCAAAACTCTTTTACTTAAGGTATTTTTATCATGGAGAGAAATGAGTTGACATCAACTTATAAAACTACTTGTTCTAAAATGAAGTTTCGAAAACCGTTCATAGTAATGTATAATTGACAAAAAAGAGAAAGAAACAAATTTGAGGAACTGTAGTTTACTATTTGAGTAAGCTTATATTTGGATTGGGTATGAAAAACAAAAGAAATGAAGAGGAAGAAAATGGAAATGTGTGGAAAATAAAATTCTTTGAATTAGATAAAAGTGGTAGAAAGTAAAATGGTACGAATTAGTTAAAAGATTCTAAACATGAGCCAGAAGTGAGATAAATTTGTTTGTTGATCATTAAAAGAAATTATTTTATTTGTTATATAATAAATAAAATGTAAATATTTATGATATAGTTTATAGAAGATAAGTGAATATACATAAATATAATCAATTATGTATAAGTTTTCACGTAAATGTTTTCAATTTTAGTTTCTTTCCGCATTCTCTTCCTCTTCGTCAGCAAATACAATACAACCATAGTCTTAAAAATAATTGAAAGTTTATAAATTATATGAAGCTCTGAAAACATATGAAAAGTATGTTTTTCTAAATGTGATATAGGATTTTTTTTTTCCAATAGTAAAACCCAATTTGGATTTTTAACTAACTTTTAACGAAATGTGGATCTCACATTTTTATAGTTTTACTTAAAATTATTTGTTATGTAAACTGAGATAATTATTCACATAAAATTTAACTGTAAACTAAAACAACTTAAAAAAATCAATTACATTATAAGATTAAATTATTTTTACTTATAATTAAAAGTTAATTTGAAAATAAAAATTTCACATTTGATAAATTAATATACGGGCATTAAAAATATCCTACAAACTATGATCATCATCAATTACGCCATTTACAGTATTTCACATGTCCAAATTTGCTATATTTCCATCTAAAATTTTATATATATACATATAAATAAATTGTACTAGCAATCTATTTGAATTTGTTATGTGCAACGTTATAAGTTGAGTCAATTATTGGAAAAGAACACTATAATGTTCTATTATGAATGTTTGTGGATAAATTGTTAACCTTTAAATTATTGTTGAAGGTTTTGCCTGAAACTTTTGTTAATCAGATTTATTCTCTCTGCTTAGTAAATTTTTTTAAATGTTTTCTTCTTCCATTATATGTTTGTCTAGAAAAAAATTAGTCCTACACCCAATTATTCATCTTGAAAATAAGTTTATTTAATGTCGTGATTTAGAAGCTTTTGTTGTGTGCTAGATTTCATGTATGTTTTATATATAAATAAATATATTAAGCACAAAGTTAGGATCTTACTCTTTGATGTATTTCCTAAAATCGCAATTTTAACAATTTTGATTAAAAAAAATTAAATACAAAATTTATAAATAATCAAATACAGGTTATCAGAAAATGATATTCTAAACACAATTTTTTCATCATAATCAACCCTAAATTTAAATCATATAATATAATTCTTCACATAACTATTTCAAATATAGATTTACATAGAATTGAAGAGAAACATGTTCCAACGCATTACAAAATCAGCAACTTGTTATCATGGATTCAAGTTACTCTTTAGTGACAATTTGTTTATTTATCTTAGATATTCAAATTTATAATACCATCACTACTAAAAAAATCACAATTTTAAAGACAAAAATAATTATTTAGTATTTAAAATTATTTTTAAATTTATAAATTAATTTAAATTAATATCTAATTAACTAATTGGTATCTAATTATTTATCAAAATTTTAAATTATTAGTATTAAAATTAATTTTTAAATTTATAAACTATTTTTTAAAATAGTATATAATTTAGTTAATATAGTAATTAATTATTTTTTCTTTAAAATTAATTTCTATTCATTTAATTATTTTTTTAGTGAATATGCATTTCTATCACCTTGAACCAAAATCACAATGAAGCAAAGAAAGATACATGAAATTTGAAAAGAACAGCTATAAAAGATAGAACCCTTATCAGAATGAGGGGAATTCTAGAAAAGTTCATTAACTTGACATTGTTTTGTGCACCTTAATTGTACAAGGCAGCATTGTGTCATGTAGCCGAACACATCACAATGCTAATAATATGTTGAAGAATTCACAGGAGGGCAATGCATGGCACTAACTTAAGCTGTACATTTTTCTAAGCATTGCAGAAAAACAAAGGCAGAACATTCACATTTTATGATGGTTCTTACAGATACATTTCCCTTGTTCTTCACATGGAATGCCAGAAACCTCTCCTCACCTTCCTCCTGAAAGGTTTACATGCCAGGATACTGAGGTCCACAGCTGCTGCAAGTGCCATGAAGATGGCAGCATCCTCCACGCATGTCACGTGTCGCATTGCCAGTTGGACTAATGGTTTGCTTTGCTTCCCTTCACCTTGAATCCTGCAACTCATCACAAAACCTCCAACCAATGGACTCAGAGCACCAAAGTCTCCACTGCTTTGTGGACTTGGTATTGGACTTGCAGCTGTAGTTGCAGTTCTCAGATGTTTCTCAGTGTCTATGAAAAACTCTCCACCCTTTTCAGCATTTATGTGTATTTCAGACATAAGAAGTTCACCTCCCTCTTGAGCTTCAGATAGAAGATGGAACTTGCAGCAAACAGTGTCTCTGATGCCGCGCTCGCGCCATGCTTCAAGCTTTCCCCATGGATGCCAGCTCTCAGATCGACCTGTGTCAGGACGAACAATCAACCAAGACCCTGGGTTGGATCTGGCAACCCAATCACAACCTGAAGATGGAACAAAGGGAGTTGTTATGAAGGCTGCCGCAACAGCCGAGCCAGAGAGATCATGTATCGTCACCTTCCACCCCTTTCTTTCTCTCCTCTCTGTCTCTAAGTTAGAAATCTCGGCAGTAGAGCCCGACCAGTATGCACTCAACGGGTCAATCTGGGAAACCCTGTCATTCCATAACTATCAAAAGTTTTATTAACAACAAATGTTTAGACGACGGTTGCACGTCTTAAGATATCAGGTCCAACTGACAGAAACAATAAAGAAAACTCACTACCAATTTTCTACTTCAAATACTGATTTGAGGCAGTGATTTAGTTCATTGGACCAACAACTCGGGATTCAAGTTTTTATGAAGATGAGGCTTATATAATTTAAGCTTTCATTTGAGAAGAAGACTAGTTAACTACATCAGTCCACACATATATTTGGTAAAAGTGTTTATGCAAAGAAAAGTATAAGTAACAGATTTGATTCTTTAGAGGACAAAGTAACACAAATCTCAGTCATTGACGAAGAAATCAATGGTTGATATTTTAACTCATCCATGATCTTGCATGATTGAAGAAAAACTTTGTAAAGTTGTGATATAGATTTCAATTTTAAAACTCCAATGCATGCTATTTGAGAACAACAAAATCATGACTTCTAAAGATTTCTCAGAAGGGTCAACATGATTGAAAGTAAAATAGATTGCAAATTTCGTATCACCTGTCCTTACTAAACTTGCAACTGAAGATTGGCTGCTTGATAGATCCTTGCAGTTGAACTATCTGAGGACTCAATGTTGTGATATCTTCAAACTGGAATACATATCTAGGATCAGGGTCTAGTTTCACTTTTAAATGTAGCTCAGCACCCGGCTTTCCATTCTCCTGTTTGTTCTTGCCAATACCTATCCAACCATTAAAAAGAATCAACGGTTTTCCTTCACCCCACTCCGGGCCGACATGCATTTTAAAGATCCCTATTTGCTGCCTTTTGATGCCAACTCCACAATGGGATGCCTTCCTCCCTGAAAACACAGCAATCTCCAAACAACCATGAGTGTTGGAGAAGCATCCAGGAGCTAACAATGCTTTTAAATCAGATTCCTCAAGGTAAAAGCTAGAGGCAATGTTCTGAGTGTCGGGTGTAACTTCTACAGAGGATATCACAGGGACTGAAGACGTTTGAACAGGAAAACCTCGAAGCCGAATCTCACAAACACAAGGTAATGAGAGTGTTTGAATTCCAGATTTTCCAGTGTTCAGTTCAATTCCAGTGCATCGCAACCCCAGACAACCTATTGACAACCTGATGAAGGCCTGAGGATCCATGTTTGTTACAATTGCCGCCCCATTATTGCTTTTAAAGCACTATTTCACAAAATTCAGATACCTGGGAAACTGAGACAGAAGCATGGATTAGGTAGTAAAGACAAAACTAAGCATGCATTTGTTTGATTAGTATTAAAAAAATTAGAGTACATTACAAATTTATGTCCTTATAACAAGCCATACCCGAGAAAAAAAGAAATATAGCACAATGAAGCAAATATGATGGATATGTAAAGATTTAATGAGTTGTCCAACTTCCACATTACTATATGTTGATATCAAAAGGAAGACACTCTACTTGGATCTAGAGATTTCATTTAGTGGTAGCCAAGGTGCTAAGAGAAGAGAACATACATATGAATAAAACCTGTTTTTAAGTTCATTAACTTCTTCGTAGTTTGCATTCAAATAAAGCTCTATAAGAAAACAAGAACCTTTTTTTATTGAACTTACAAATTGAAGTCATAAAAAATGGAGTTAACCATACAAGATATGATTAAAGTTTTCGAAAATGCGTTCGATTAATGCCAAATGTAAACCAGCATGTACAAATCAAGTAGTTAAATTTTCAGAATAAAGTCAACAAACGCCTTATACAGTGATTATAATAATATGTAGCAATTAAAAAAAGAATAGCATCCATGTCTTACAGGTATAACAAAAAGAATTACAACAAAACCTATCTACAAAGAGTACCCATATTGTTTTATGTCAAAATGAACTGTTGCATTAGTGAACTAAAGTGGAAAAGGGCATCAACATATATTGCTAAAACATTTCTTCATTATATCAAAGACAAACCAAATAACAGATTGCAGGACTATTACACAACATAGATGTCAATATCAATCACTCCACAAATATGTTGACAAGCCAATAAATGAAAAACTTATCATGAGTATCTGACTATTTCTCCAAGTGAATACCTTTCAGAAACTATACTTCAACTTAACCTTTTCATCTTTAAGTACAACCCTTACTTGTATTAGCAATGCTTGATTTGAAATTTCTACTCGTGATGAAGGTGCCCATGCTTACTTTTCTGGTTATTCACTTAATCATTTTTTTCCTACAAAAGAAGGAGGCCATCTTTTTCTTAAAAAATTACATTTAACAGTTTCATTGCCTTAGAAGTATACAAACCTCAAGAATACAATTTTTTTTTCAGTCAAGCCACTAAAACAAACTCTATTAAAAGCATTCACTGTCTGGTTTGAAATTTAATTTAATTACAGAAAACAATGGTGACAAGATTGAAATTCTTAACTTGCATAGGTGAATAAGGCTGGAGGCTGTATACCATACACAAAAAATTGAAGTGCACAGAACTTAATAGTGTTAAAAAGGAAAAGATAGGAGAGTTCAGCAGCACAAAAGAGAAGATCCAAATGCCATCAAGGACTAAAGGCATCGAATGGCAGCAAAATTTTAGTGTGCTCTTCAATACATAGCTCATTACATTAGAGTCTTCAGGAGGGGAAACAAATCCAAAGTTTTCAAAGAAGATATTTTGGTTTCGTGCCAAAAGTGCCATGGAAAATGATACTATTTCAAAACATTTATTCAAATGACAGTTAAAGTGATTGCTATGAAAGCAACAAAAGTGGTATTCATCAACTTTGCATTTCGATTCTTAAAACAGCATAAAATTACTGTCCAAGTATACCATTCTCTAACAAATGAAGGTTCATTTCTTAGCAAAAGAAGATGGAATATAAGTTGGCTTTTCAAGGGGGCTAAATTCTGATCATACACCAAGCAATATCTTTAGGTCACCCATCAGATAAATTTTCATTTTTTCTTTCACTTTAAGCAAAGATATAGATCAAACCAAATTATGAGTAAGACAAATTAGGTAGAAGAAAGAAATTAACAGAATCAAGTAACTGATCAAGTTAGCTCAAACTCATTTGGAAGTTAAGAGCCAACCCTCATCTTTGACCAAAGTCCCAATCACATGTTAGTATGCCAATCTTTTTGAGTAGCAGAACAAAATCACAAAAATCAATTAGACCTACCAAGTCCTATCTATCTATTATGAGTAATCTCTCTCTTCAACCTAAGATAGCTTGCATTTCCAGGAACCAAAAGCACTTTCCAATTAAGAGACTTCTTGCACGTTCACTTACAGTGGAGTCAGAAGTTAGCAGCTTAAGTATGTAACCAACCTCGACAAACTCAAGCACCCCATAGATCAAGAAATTGAGCTGACAGAACTGAATAAACCAATCACCACAAACTCAAGCACATGAGAAATTTTTGCAATGAACTTAAAACTGTAACAGAAGCAGTCAATTTTGATGATGTGAAAACCTCTCGACAACACCGTCATCCAAGTCCAAATTTGCAATACACAAAAGCAACTGGTGGAGCTTAAGAAAAAGAAACATAAGAGAACAAAAAGTCAAAGTCATTACACAGATAAAAAACCAACTTGAGCTCACCTAGTTCACACATAATGCACCAAACTCCCTCAACCTTTCACACAAAGGACTGAACCTTAAAAAACACACTGGCTCAGCTTTACATGCATAACAAGAAATTCCAGAAGGCAAAAAAAGTAAAGTAAAATAAAATAAAACAAACCAAAAAAAATAACCCAGAAAGAAAAAAAGGTTTTTTAACATGACACACACAAAACCCTGCTGAAAAATCTCACCTTTTGCACCCTCCAAATCCCAAAACTTTAAAAGGGTCGTTCCTAAGAGAAGGGTGTTGGACAAAGAAATGAAGAAAAGATGGAAAAGGGGGAGGAAGGCATAAACTATGAAGCAGAAGATAATTGTGCACAGATCACGAGGGTAATCTCCCAAAAATCAATGAAATGTTTGCACAATCTCTCCATTTTCTGTGGCATGCTTTTGTGTTTTTGGTAGAGAGAGAGAGAGTGGAGAAAAAGAAGAGAAAGATTGAATATAATAATATAATTATTAGTTTAATAATTCATAAATTATGATCTCTACACCATTTCTCACGAAACAGACGGAGAAAGTAAAGGAATCAGATTTGTTTTTTCTTTCTTTTTGTGACATTCCAATGTACATGATTAAGGAATTTTGATAAAAGAATTTAAGGTTTAGTTCTATCTTTTAAAAACACTCCAATGTCTAATTTTAGTCTTAATATAATTTTTATTTAAAATTAGTGTCTTTTAAAATCATTTCTTATTTTATGTGTGTCATAAACTCTCAAGAATTTAAATATTTTATACAGAAAAATTGATAGAATAATTTCATTGTAATGATTACAAATAAATTAAACCCAAGTAAACCAATTATTAGAGAACTCAAAAAATACAACTGAGTCATATTATTTTTAAATTTTAAACATATTTTTAATAAAAGTAGGATGAAAACATGATTACTTAAAATGAGGTGTAGAATTAATCACACATAATGTGTTTGCAAACACTTTTTTTTTTTAATTAAAAGCTTTATTTATGAATTACAAACATTTTCTCACAATTTCTCAACTCCTTTTTTTTTTTCTACTCTACAAAAGATAATAAATAACTTCCCAAAAAAACAAAAAACATCTTATACCTAAAACTTTAATCAGTTATTTAATGCTTCTTGAATTATAGCCGGTCTTCATTAATTAATTAATAAAGTTAAGAAAATTTTCTTGCCAAACCAATATTATAGTATTTTAGACTTAAAAATTATAAACATAACAACTGTATTTGGAATAAGAAAAAAAAACTTTGAATATATTAAAAATGTTCAACAACCAGAAGCTTGTATATGAAGTATGAACAGGAATAACTGGGAACTTGGATTTTGTGAAAGAGTCTGACACTATAGTTGGAAGATTGAGTCATAAATAATAAATATAAAACATTATCTTATATAACTGTATACAACAAGTTGTTCCTACTATACTAAAACATGTTTCAACAAATTCATCTGTATAAAAATAAATTGGAAAAAAAAATCAAAGCTAATTTTAAAAGATATGGATATAAGTTATCTATCAGATATATATAATTTCTAAAATGTAGGATATTGTAACATAAATTTATATATTATATAATTATAAATTATATAAATTGATAAATATTTTTTGAATTAGACATTTCATCAATATGTATTTTACAAGTGTGAACGCATTATTTAAAAACAGTGTCCAAGTCCCATAGAATATAAGATTAAAAAAAGAAAAAATTTAATATTATTTTTTTTTATTTTTAGTTATTTTTGTTTGTATATTTTTTATTTTTAATTGTTTTTCTTTATATATATATATATATATTAGATATTTGTAATTATACAAATATTTAATTTTTATTAATTTTTTATTTTATATTTTTTTTTAACTCTAGAATGTATATATTCATACCATCTGGTGCTGATATGATATGATCATAAATTAATTTGAATTTGTTGTTTTATGTTATTCATTTTTATTTTATAGTTTATAAATAAATTGAATAAAGTAGTCGTGAATACAGCTGTAATGAACAGAGAGTGTAAGAAATGAAGTTAGGAATCGCTATCAGATGCATGTGCCTTACTTCATCTCTATAATCATCTTTTTCTCTATCTTTATTTTAATTATCTCTACCAATTATTTATTTTATTTTATTTTATTTATCACAGCTAATAATGTCATTTTTTAATACATATTGAAATTGTTTTAGATGAATATTTGTGGTTTGTATGAAATTAATATAAAAAATATATTGTTTTTAGTATTTTGGAGATTTTATAATGATGAAAGTAAACTTTTAAAATTCAAATGTAACGTCTCGTTTGACTTTGCTTACACTGAAATGATGGCTAGTTTTAATAAATTTATCTTTGAGGATAAAATAATTTTTTATTCTTCTAAAATTATCAAATACTCGATTTTAGTTTTTAAAAATGTTATTTAAACCACTTCTTTTGTCAAAAATATACAATGGAAAAAATTAAAACTAAACTTCAATACAAAATATGACTCAATAAATACCCCATGATATACAAGAAATTCATTAGAAAGCATATTTTCAAACAAAATAAATAGAAAAGGGATACGTTTTAAAATATGATTAAAAAATAATTTTAAAAATTAACAAAAATATACACTAAAATATTATTACATAGAGATTAATTAATTACTCTATTGATTAAATTATATAATATTTTGTAAACTAATTCTATTTAATAATTTTTTATTTATGGTTATGACTCGTTTCCAAATTAATTTTATTATTAAAATTTTATTAAATAAAAATTAATTTTAGAAAAAATAATTGTTAGATTAACTGAATTAAATACTAATTAAGAGACAAAAAAATATTAGTATCTAATTATTTTCTATTATTTACCAACTTTAAAATATAAATAATTAATAATTAATTTAACTAAAGATTTTTACTTCTCATTTCTCTAATAAGGATGATCTTCTTTCTTTTATTAAGATTGATGGTAGTCCTTTTGTGAAATTGATTAAGCTTGTTGTGATAGCTTTTTCTATTTGGATGATATGGCGTATGAGGAATTTTGCTAGATTTCAGGAAAAGATTGAGGTTTCTAGGGCTATTTCGGTAATTAAAGATTTAACTTGTCTAGTGGAAAATTCTTCTAAAGCTTCAATGAAGAATGATATGTTGGATTTCAACGTGATTAAATTTTTTGGTATTAATACTCGTAGTGGTAAAGTTCTTCGTTCTCTTCCTGTTAGATGGGAGTTTCCTTCACCAGGCTGTGTTAAAATTAATACTGATGGGGCTGCTAGGGGGTATCCTGGTCTTGCTACTTGTGGAGGTATTTTCCGAGGGAGTATGGGGGAATTTATTGGTGTTTTTTCTGCGTTTCTTGATGTTCAAACTGCTATTGTTGCTGAGTTTTATGGTGTTATACATGTTATGGAGGAAGCTCAAAAGATGGGGCTTACTAATGTCTGGCTGGAATGTGATTCTTCTTTTGTTTGTGCTACATTTTCTGATAGGACTAATATTCCGTGGTTGATTCGTAATCGATGGAATACTTGTCTTAATTACTGTGGGAAAATCAGGTTTAGGATTACTCATATCTTTCGTGAAAGAAATGTGTGTGCTGATAAGTTGACTAATTTAGGATTTATTCATAGAGAATCATTTCATTAGTATAATAGACTTCCATCTAGTCTGTTATTAGAATTCTTTATGAATAGGTATGGTCTGCCTATGTATCGTTTTTGTTAAGATATGGGTTTTGGTCTAGTCCCCCATATCTTTGTATTTTCTTTCTTTTTTCATTTTTTTTAATAATATTTTTTTCATGTAATGGCAGATGATTGTTGTTACTTGAGGTGTCAGCCTAGCTGAGATGTCAGGTTGCATAATGATGCCTAACATGAAAGCTTATATACAAAAAAAAAATTTAACTAAAGATTTTAATTATTAATTATTTATATTATAAAATTAGTTATTAATTAAATACCAATTTAAAAATTATTTATCAGTGTTATAAATTAATTTAGATATCAATTTTTTTAAAATAATATAATTTTATTAATATAATAACTAATTTTTTTTTCAATTTGTGTTGGATGACTTTCTCTTGTGATTTTCATTAAAATATGTTAAAACTAACAACAATGGATTGGAGTTATATAGTTTCTCATTTTTAGTTTAATTTTTAAAATATAACACTATCATAAAATAATGGTATTTTTTTATTTTTTGAATTAAGTATCTCACAAAATGTCTTTATATAAAAAAGGTGAAAATCCAATTTTCTAAATTAAAGTTATTTTTTACCAAAAAAAGTAGTATTACTTTTACTAAAGTGTTTAACGTGATTACAAAAATAAAATTTTAATAAAATTAACAGTCTACTCCTGTATTTCCAAAAAAAAAAAATTCATGCAAAGTTTTTAGAAATACTTTTGAAATTGTTTACTTTTAATGTTGCATGAGAAGATGTTGCAGTGCAGCAACAATGACTTTGATTTGTAGCACAATAATATCCTCTGACATTTTTCAAAGCAACCCAATTATTTTTCCAGCACGATTTTATTTCTGCCATAAATAAACAATATTAAGATAAAGAAGCAAATTATTTATCTCTTAACACAAAAAGTAATTTCTGAAAATAACTTGTGTAAATAAAGTTAATTTTCCATGTTTAATAGTTAATCAATAAAAATCTTCAAGTGGTTTCTTCTTTGTTCTTCACTCTTTGAAAATTTGTGTACAATTTGACTACCAATAAAATATGGTTTTGGTAGGTATAAACTTGAATTAGAGAGAGTTTGGTTTTGACTTCGACCATTGAAAAAATCTTTTGAAATCTAAATTGCAAGTTGTTTGCATGAATTTTAATTTAAAAATCATACTTTAACAATGCAGGGAGTGGTATACAATATCTAATGTGTGACAGTTTAAAATATATATATATATATATATATATATATATAATAAAGATAAATTTTTGTAATTAAATTATGTGAAAAATTATTAAAATAATAATATTGAAAGTTGTGGGAAAGGTATAATTTTCAATGTATCATGGTACTTTTAATTTTCCACAAAGAATCTTGTGTTGTTTTGATTTTCTTTTATCAAAATAAATACATATTCAATTAACACGAATCGTGTTATTACAATATTTAGATATTTTTTTATTTAAAAATAAAATAAAAATTAATTATTAGTAATATTTTTATTTGGGTACGTTCAATAATTTTATACTATTTAAGAGTTAAAATTAATGACAGCTTAAAAATATCTCATTTTTTTAATTCACCGAAACGTTATTTAAAAACAAAATCGTAACGGAACTTCAAAATTAACAATACCTTATATATTGATATAAGTACTTCAAATCGAAACAACTCTTAACCACATAGAATTAACTAATTGGGTTAGTTTTAAGTTAAAACATTTTTTAAGAGAAAATAATCTTAGTTCCATTATTTAAGCAATTTTTCTAAAATTAAATGTTATGTACAATTCATGTAACAAATCACAATAATTATATATGTACCATTGTGCCATAAAAAATTGAAAAAAGATAATATTTTAGGTAAGAAAGCTGTGTTTCAATTCATCACATGGCTTTAACACAAACATGGTCCAAAGAAGCAACCAGCATAACATTATATGTGTAATTGATGGACCAAACAAAAATTTGTTATGTATAATTGTGTCATTAAATTTTGAAAGAAAAAACAAAACTTTTTAGGTAAGGAACCAATGTCTTTAACACAAATACCATTGGGTCAAGAAAGGCAATTTTGCTTTCTCTACTGTATTTTATTTTCATAATTTCTTTTCATACATCTCATTGTAATAGAATAATAAAAATATTTTTTTTTCTTTTTTTACAACACCCTTAAGAAAGTATTAAAGACTTTTAAATTGCATGCTTTAGAAATATTATAAAAGATATATTTCAAAACTTATAATTCATAATTGAATTTTTAATTATTTTAAATTACTCACTACAAAAATATTTATTATTACATAATAACATTTCTATAATAGTTAAAAATACATCCGATAATGTTTGTTCCATAAACATAAAATTAAAACCTTCCAAAATATTTTATCTTTCGAATGCTTTTTAGAAAGTTAAAATATTTTTTTCACTTAAAAAAATTATTAAATAAAAACTAATTTTAGAAAAAAAAATAATTAATCATTATATTAACTAAGTTAAATACTATTTTATAGACTAAAAAATTATTAATATCTAAAATAATTTTATTAATAATAAAAAAAATTATAAATTAATATTTAAATTAATATTTAATTAGTTATCAATTTTTTAAGTATCAATTTTTAAAATATAAAATAGTTGGTAACTAAAAACTTATAATTAATTAGATATTAATTTATAAATTAGTTTATAAATTTTTATTCATAATATAAAGTACTTTAAATAATAATAATTTTTTAATTTATAAAATAATATATAATTTAATTAATATAATAAATTAATTATATTTTATCATTAAAATTAATTTAGAAGATGTTTTATTTTTTTTAAATACGTGAACAAATAATTTAATATTTTATAAATAATTAAACATGTGAAGAAAATAAAAGCTAATCAAATTTTCCCAGAAATTTAAAGAGAACTCAAGATTAGTTGTGAAAATTAAACAAAACATGACCATCATTATTTATCAAAATTAAATTAACAACAAATTTTACATTGATTTGTCAATAATATAAACTATGTTAGGTTGTTAATCAATTGGATAAGTTTTATTAACATAAATGCTCTTCAAAATTATTTTTAGCATAAATATTATTTTTATTAATTTCTTTAATTGATAAATTTCTTTAAGTTTTACAACATAACTATTCTTTAACACAATACAAGTTATAAAATAAAACTCATTAAGTTAGAATCACTCCCAATATATACAACAAATAAGACTTTCTACAATAGACAAAGAGAGTTTATATTATTGAGACTGTTCTGGTTACTGAGTTTTATGGGATTATACATACTATGGAGGAAACTCAAAAGTTGGGGCTTACTAATGTCTAGTTAAAATGTGATTCTGTTTTGGTTTGTGCTGTGTTTACTGTTAGGACAAATGTTCCTTAGATGCTTCGGAATCAATGGAATACTTGTCTTAATTACTGTGGGAGAATCAGGTTTATAGTTACTCATATTTTCCGTGAAGGGAATGCGTGTGCTGATAAGTTGACTAATTTATGATTTATTCATAGAGAATCTTTTCATTGGTATAATAGGCTTCTATCTAGTTTATTCTTAAAATTTTTTATGAATAGGTATAGTTTACCTATGTATCATTTTTGTTAGCATATGGGTTTTGGTCTAGTCCCCCCATATTTTTGTATATTTTTTTAATAATACTTTTTTCATGTGATGACAAATGATTGTTGTTGCTTGAGGTATCAGTTTAGCTGAAATGTCAGGTTGCATAGTGATGCCTAATATGAAAGCTTTTATTTAAAAAAACAAAGAGAGGTTTAAAGAAAAAACAACTTGTTACTTTTAGGGTTGTTTCTGTTTGGGCTGAGAATGTATCTTTCTCTTGTTGTATGTGGTTCCTGTTAATGTTGAGGTTCCGATATTCAGTCGAGAGTGTCGGACAAATGCCTGCAAAAGATCTTTCGACGGTCACATCAGTTTTCGATCTTAGGTAGTTTAGTGTAATTAATGCTCAATAAATACGTACCTTGACACGATGTGGGTCAACCTATTAAAGGGATGAGTTAGACCTTCTTATTCCTAGACTTGTATTAGCACATTTTTTCTAGTTAATACTTTGACACCCTACATAATTTTGTCTCTAACCTTCCTCTTTTAATCTTGTGTGTTAATTGAAACCCGGATGATACAATGGTCATGTTCCATTTTCTCTTGCTTTATCTTTTAATCTTCTTGTTCTTTCTTCAATTACTTATATATGTGATGCACTTAGACAAATTAATCGTTTTGATTATGGTGTTGGATTCTTCTTCCTCTTAGAGTCATCATTTGACGAAGATGAATGTTTTAATGCATTTAATATTTTTTTACTCAAAACAATAAAAATGTCATTCATAAAATAAATTATACTATTTATCTTCTTTGGAGAATACATTATCTTCCTTTCTCACTTAAGAAAGATTATAGCAAATACAATAATTGGTACTTAGTGGGAGGGTGTGCCTTTTAGAAAACCTTTGTTAAATGAGGATTTGAACTTGAGTGTGGAGAATTGTGACATACTTTTTTAGAGACATTCGTATAAAAGGAATCAATAGATGCAATGCATTGACTTATCCTTAAATCAATGATAAATTAAGTTTATATAAAATTGTATTGATGCACATTCACATATGATAGTTCTGGTAAGCTTTGGAACTCATCATATACATGTTTTTTTCTCAAGATAAATTATGAAACTTATATGAATCTAAATGAAATCAATGAGAAAAAAACTGAGATTGGAGATTGGTATATTTTAACACAAACTAATAATTTTTTACACTAATCAAAATTAAGGATTTAACAAAAAAAAAAATCCAAAATAAATAAAAATCAATTTTGAATTCCACCCTCAACAATTTTGGTTCCATTTTTTTCCAGAAGGTTTTTAAAACATATAATCCAATAGTCTTTTAATACATCTCATATTATTTTTTTAGAAAATATACAGATTTTAAAGTCAATTTTGTCACTCACTCTAGGGAAAGGTGTGAGAAGCAATTATGGGAGTGCAAGAACTAATTGCAAAATTAAAATTAAAGCCCAAACTACCTTTGAAGCCTACTTTATTTGGTACTTTAGACACCATACACCATAAAGGAATTTACGAATATGGGTTTTCATTCAAAATTACGAATTTTGGTAAATTCTCAGTAGGTTGACGACTTTATCATGAAGAAACTGTAATCATCATACTAAATAGTCACTTAAGTTACGACTTATATATTTTTTAATTTTTACTTTTGTGCTTTTTGATTATTTATATTCTAAACTAATTATAAATATATACACTACAATTATTCATGAATTCATAAAAAATTTCTGATTTTTATTTTTTAATCATATATTTTTTTTAAATGATGTCTATTTATTATTTTAAGATGTGGCTGGTTTTCTTTACCAAGGTGTTTTACTTGCTAAATTGAGTTTTGTACATGAAATTTAAAAGAGCAAGACAAAATTGGAAATAATAATGTAAATATTTCAAATTAAGTATAAACTTTTATTTAATACACACAAGTAAGTTTTTTTTTTTTTTTTTAATGAAATGATACATTCAAATTATTCATTAGAGAGTTGTGAAGAACATATCAAAATACAGGAAAAGAGTTAAATTTTATTTTAAAACTCTTTTTGATATGCACACCTATTGTTTAATGATGTTCAATTTTAATAACATTCTTAAATTAATACAATTTTAACAAAATAAGAGTATAACGAAAATACTTTCAAATTTGTATACTGGTTTGTCTGATAGAGCAAACTATGTCAAGTTCTTAATCAATTGATTGAGTTTCATTATACAAACTAACATTACAAGATACAAGTGAGTATTATTTTGTGTTCTTATGGAAATGAATTCAAAGAGTGCAACTTGTGCGAGGACTGAGTGTTCCTCAGGGAACGAGCTTTTAGTTGATATCCGATGAGAAGAAAAGATCCACCTGCAAAATACTCTTAACGTAGTAGCACAAAGATGATGATAAGTTTTTAACAAAGAGCTAAGAGCAAGAGTATAAAATAAAGTTTAGTATGTCTCTTTACTGAGAGAGTCATCACCTATTTATAGGTTTGGTTAGACTCAGACTATTAAAAAAAACAATAAATAGTTATCATGAGATGTAAATGAATTTTGAGCGGTTATTGGTCTGAATGTATCCGACTGTAATTGGGGGTATGTACATTTTGAAATGTAGTATCTCTTGAATAACCCGTCGAGTATTGTTTTGGAATATAATTGGTATTGACTAATCCATTGATAATCTTTAAACACTTAACCACTCTTATAGTTAAATACCTGGTATTGTTTTGAAATGCAATCACTCTTTACTAATCCACCAATACCAAATATATTTGATGAAGATGAAAAAATATTAAAGTAAGACGAAAACATGATTTCATCAAACAATTTTTGTATTTCATAATCCATTTTTCAAAAGTTATTCCATCATTGCCTTTCCATAATGGATTTTCTCACATGCACCCTAAATTCTATTATGGAAAACAAATTTCAGAATTAAAAACAAACCACAAACTCACCTTTATTTCTTTATTGACAAAAGCAACTACTAAACATGGAAGAAGCACTCGACAACAACTAAAGAACCTAACAAGCACCAACCAGAGTCACACCTCTCACAAAAACACTCAAAATGATAAAAAATACGCACAAAAGAAGAACTAAATCCCTAAATCTATTTAAGAAACATATGAAGACATTTTCGTTATTTCTCATCACTAGTACAGTGCAGGTCACAAAACTATATAGTGCAAGAAGCACAAGCCTTTTTATATTGGTCTAAAATAGGCCCTATAAATTTTACATAGGTTCAATAAGTTAAAATATAAAATAGCGTTTCTTCCTACACCCTATCAAAACTCTTGTTGCACACATCAATTTCCAAAAAGACTATTTTACTAGTTTTCAAAATGACTTCAAAATTATCTTTTATAAAAGTTTTCCTAACATCTTTTTCAAGAATTCATGAAATATATTCGAGGAAACTGAAAACAAAAGGACTTTCCAAAAACCATTTTCCAGAAAAAGAATTTATAGAATAAACTTTATGAAACATTTAATACATTCTAGAATTTGTTTTTCGAAATAATTTACCAAGTGTATAAAATATATATTTTTTTGGAAAGTTTGATTCTAAAAATATTATTTTAGTTAATAAAACAATATTTTTTCTACATCTCTCTTTCTTTTGAGACAATTCTCTTTGAGTGAATCTGGAAACATATGGATTCGATGATAGTGGAGTAACCTCTTTTACTTCACTCACTCGATTAATATAAAAAATTATTTTATTAATTATTATAATTTATAAATATTAATTTAAAAATAAAATTATAAGTACATAGTTTAGTTAATAACTTAGTTCTGCTAAATAATTACTGTAGATATTTTTATATTAATTAAATAGCAATAGTCTTTTAATTTTAAATTTCTACTGTAAAAGAACATAGACGAAACCAAACACAAGATTTATAAAAGACCTAAGAAAAAAAAGATATTTCTTTTTCAAAATATTATAGTTTCTAAAGACTTCATTCCTGCAAATGCAACCATACACGGCTTAACAGTAACACAACATAAGCCATATCTGCGAACGACAACACTGTACGAGAAAGAATGAACGAGGAGTAGGAATTTGTGACTGCAGTGCCTTCCAAAGAACCATCCAATTCTCAAAATTTTCTTCTCTTCAGATAAAAAAGTTGATTTTTTTAACAAATCTGTTCTTGGTGTTGTTGTGGGAATTTGAAAGCAAACCCAAGATGAACCTTTTACTCCCTCAACACCACCACCTTTCATTCTCCCAATGCCCCTTTTTCCACAACCCCATTAAAACCCTCCAATTTCTTCCCAATCCTTCCACACGTGTGAGCACCGTAATCCGCATGGGTGGGGGTCCTCGCACGTACCCGGGTGGCGTGTCGAAGTGGGTGTGGAAGCGGATGCAGGCGAAGAAGGCGAAGCAGCTGCTGAAGGCGCGGCTGAGCCGGGAGCGGCAGATATACGAGATGCGGAAGCGGGCGGAGCTGAAGGCAGCGGTGTCGGAGCTGGAGCGGCCGTGGGAGGTGGTGGAGAAAGCGGTGGCGGCGCCCAATCTTTTCTCTGTAGGAGCTGACGAGCAGGTGAAGGTTCTTGCCGACAGGTTTCAGAGGCCTGGTGGGTTTGATATGTGGAGTGAGAGGGATGGGCCTGTGTTGTTTGAGACCCCTGATGAGTTGCCATCTGCTAGGTTTTTCCCCAAAGGGGTGGTGCACAGTGTGAAGCCTTATAGAAGGGTTGATGGGTACGGGCTGGTGAAGGGGGGATATGATGTGGATGGAGGGGGCGTTGATGGGAAAGGGGTTTTAGTAAAGGGGAATGATTTTGATGATAAGTTGAGTGAGAAGGGAAATGGGGGAAAGGAGATTGAGTTTGGTGGAAAGTTGAGTGAAAAGGGGAATGGGGGGAAGAAATTTGAATTTGGTGTAGGTTTGAGTGAAATGCGAAACGGAAGGAAAGGAGTTGTGTATGGTGGGGATTTGAGAGGAAATGGGGATGGAAAAGGGGTTTTGTTGGAGGATGTTGATGGGTTTGAATTGGAAGGTGATGATGGAGAATTTTCATCTTTTGATGTGAATTATGGGAGAAATGGAGTGGAGGGTGAGGGTGATGTTGGCTTGAGAAGGAATGGGAATAGGAATAGGAGGAGGTTTTCGTCTGATAATGTTGGTAGAAATGGAGTGCGGTCTCATGGGAGGAATGGAGTGGAGGGTGATGATGGTAGATCAAGAAGGAATGGGAATGGGAGGAGGTTTTTGTCTGACGATGTTGGTAGCGGTGGAGTGCGGTCTTCTCAAGTGAGTTATGGGAGGAATGGAGTGGAGGGTGATGGTAGATTCAGAAGAAATGGAAATGGAAGGAGGGTTTTGTCTGATAATGTTGGTAGGTCTGACAATGGAGGGCGATCTTCTCCTTTGAATTATCAGAGGAATGCAAATGGAAGGTTTGATGGTGGAGAACATTCTCCTCCCTCTTCGAATTTTGGGAGGAATGAAACAAGTTTTGATGGCAGGTCGAGGAGTAGGGGGAGTGCAAGGAGGGTTTTCTCCAAGAATGTTGATGGGTCTAATGAGTCGTACTCAGGGGGAGTTGGTTCTGTCAGGAAACAGAGAGGGGGCAATTCCATTAGAGGCAAAAGTCGAGGAAAGTTTGCTAACAGGACTTTAGATTATGCTTCACCAAGAGGTAGAGGTGCAGATTCTGAAGTTTATGATATGGGTTTGCAACAAGATGGGAGTTATGGGTTCCAGCAGAAGCATGAGCAACCTGACTCTACTAGTTGGTAGAGCCATGGATTCTTAGTCTAATCATTCTAGGGGATCAACAAGTTTTGCTACGGGCAAAAGGTTTACACAAGAAAGATTACTGATGATTTGTCTAAAAGGGTGCATGTCATGTCATTTTGGAAGTCCTTTCCTAGTGAGATTAGTTCTATGTCTGATCTGCATGTGGGGTAAATCAAAATTGGACCAGGCTAGGACTAGTCAAATGTCATCGTTTGAAAGTATATTTTGTATATATATTTCATTTGAATATCAAAAGATAACATTGAATTTCTAGTCAAAGTCTTTTTACTTATTCTCGATTTATTTGTTAGCAGATGCATTTATACGTACTCTTCTTGTTGCAATTAACTGAAGCTCATAGAAATTATATTTTGTACATCACAAATGTAGGATGCACTTTTGGGGTGATCTCTCTCATTCTTGCTGTGTTTTAAATCATACCGTTTTTAATTTTGAAGAAGTAACTGACAACAATAGCAAAGTTATGCATCATCTAAATAAATTTTGTTCTGGATGGATGAAGAGGTTTGTGGACTACATTTAACTTGAGAAATTAGTGTGGTATTTGTGTGCTAGAATCTAGTCAAGCCAAATTGATGAACAGGGGCTAGAATCAATGAGTAGTTCCAGTATAACTGTTTGTAGGACTTAAATGTTTGGAATGTTTAATGTTAGAGTTGACATATAGAATTAACTGGTAATTAGGGAAAAAAATCAAGGATTCAGAACTAGATGAAAAGAAAGAATGTGAGTTTTATTGTGGTGAACATGATCCAAGAGAAAGAGAATGTTTACAACTCAGGCACTTTAAGAGTGTCCAGAAAATCTCCAAGTCTACAAACCCCCTCCCAACTCTGACTAAACTCCAATTTATTATACTGTTCACAACTGAATTAGTTATAATAACTTGGTGAGTTAGTTACAACTCTCTATCTACCCACATCAAGTCATCAAATGTACCAATATCCTTGTCTCTCTTTTGTCTTTGCCCATATGCCTTCTTAATATGATTGATATACAATGATCATTTGGTCATCCCATGAAACAGAAATCATATGTTTAGAGGAATTTCACAGGAGCTTGATCTGACACTCATGTCTTGTTAATGCCACCCTTTAACCTTTGAATGTGCATACTATGAAGGTATCTGCTGTTTATTTTTATGTTGTTAATTTTGCTTTCAGAGCTCAGTGTCATTTACTTTTGCATTAGGGGCACTATCTTATTATCCAGCATAGATAATACTCAGCCTCTGCATACCCTGAATGCTCTTTTATTCTGAAGCTGTTTCTGTTCTCAGTAAATGAGAGGATACTGTCCTGGTGGTGGTGGATATGCAGGTGGAGGATACTCAGCAACAAGAAAGATAAAAGAGTCTCAAGTTATTGCTCATGCTGATTATATGATTCTTGACTATTAACTCCCTGTGTTTTTTCCTTCCATAAAAGATGCTTTATTACAACAAAGTAGCTGCACATACAAGTCACAGAATAATAATAATAATAATAATCTTTCTCATGACTCTATAGTTTCATGGAGACCCTCTTTCAGTAGACTTCAATGGAAACAAGTTATCACATGTAAGTCCAATGCTACACTTAAATTCCACTAGCAACTGATGAACGTTTTCAGTGTTTATCTATCAATTTTACTGAACTGCTACCTTAACTTTTAGCTGTTGATGAAGGGAAAAAAATAGTAGAAAGTCAATCAAAGTAATAAAGGATGATGAATTTGTTCAAAGTTGTCATAAATAAAGTAGTGATAAGCAAGTTACTTTACAATAAGTAGTTGTCGTATCAAAGTATGGCTTGAATATAAAGGGTGTATCAAAGTATGGCTTGAATATAAAGGGTGTTTCTTCCTGCACCCAAACAAATTTCTCCTTTCACCCCTTTTAAAAATGACTTTTAGATAACCTTTTTCAGAATGTTTCTGGAACATACTGTCCAGAATTCATAAAATATATTTTTGGAAAATGTCTTTTCTGGAACAAAATTTTTGGAATAAACTTTTCAAAACATATTATATACATTCTGGAATGTGTTTTTCTTAACATATTACGTTTTGGAGTGTGTTTTCTGGAATAAATATTTCAGAGTATGTTTTGGAAAGAGTTTTTCAGAATGATGACGATTTAGTTTAGATGAGACATTTTAGTCATTTAACCTAATTGATGGGGTGCATGGGGATGCAAGAAGAATAGTTTTCATTTTTTCCGGTGGTTCCTATTTCTATGAGAACACATGTATTTAGTTTTAATTACAGAGGAAGTGGCATAACAAAATTATGTAATGTGTAAATGATCCGTTTGCACTGTTAACACTTTCATAAAGAAAAACCAACGATAAAGGCTATAATATTTATGATATTCTTAAGTAAGCATTGCTAATTTGTTAAGATTTAATGTTTAACTAATTGAAAATGTCTAGCAATACCAGCTTAGGCTAAATCATTTTCATCTTGTTACTGGTTTGATGGAAAAGACCTGTTAAAAGGTCCACAATAAAAAATTTAGGTGGAAGAGTGAATAGTGTGAGCTATAAATAACAAGGATGTGAATTAATCCAGCTACCTTGTTCCTTGGGATATCTGTGTGAACAGGAAATGTAAAGTAAGGATTATTTGTAAATTTGGAGGTTGTGGAATGTTCCCTATTCCCTATTTGAACCATCTTCAAATTTTGTTGGTAGTTTTAAAATAAAATTATAAGTGACTTTCTTATTTCTACAGCACTCATAATTTGCCATTAAGTTGTGTGAGATGTTTAATAAAATTCTTTTCTTTTAATTCTGAGATTCCTTAATTCAAAACTAGTAGGACATTTCATAATTTGTTTATTTTTTAATAGAAGATGTTTAAATCCAACAAATAGCTGCACATTGATGCCACACAGTAGTAATTTCTAGTTATCTGTCAAATTTACTGAACTGCTAGATAAAGGACCAAATACTAAGAAATCCAGGAGGATGAATTTCTTTCATGCACAGAATAAACATGCAATATGTTGTTGCATACATTATTCACTCCACCACTCAATTCATGACCTTACTCAGCATTGCATATTTGATACAATCTTCACTTCATCACTTCCACCTTTTCCAACCATGCTTAAACTTGCCAAATCCAAACCTTCCATGTTTGCCAAATTTCCCATGCTTGAACTTTCCATGACCGAAGTAACCACCATGTCCATAACGATGATGTCCATGAGTCAAATGGTGAACACCATAAACAGCTGCTGCGGCAGCAGCACCCCCTGCCAACAATCCTCCCATACCAGCTCCACGCCCTGCATATCAGAAAGTTAGCACTGCACATCTTACAAACAACAACAATAAAAACATTGTCTCACCATATAGGTAAAACTAATTAATTGATCAATACATTCTACTTGAAAACACAGTTAGGTGAAATTATCTTCATCTATTTGGGGTCAATTATTGAGAACTTTATAGTGTTAAAACAAAAGTTAATATGTTCTCTAAGTTCTAAAATTGGTCACCTGTGAAAACAAGTATACATTCAAAACAAGGAGTACAAGTACACCAATTTTGACAAGTTTTTACTGGTTTTGTGAATAAACAGTGAACAACAATTAAAATATGTCCAAACAGGAAATTATGAAAGTCAAAGCCCAGTTTTATATATTGCTGAGTATCAATATTCTTCAAGTATGTTGGTCTTTTGCTGAACAATTTTATGAACATGAGATCTCCAATATTTTATCAGTCTCTTAGTGAAGTAGGAATAAGATACTATTTTGTAAAACATTGTTATACCATGTTATCCAAGATTGGCTCCTGAATACTTTTTACAACCCTTCTGATAATGACTTGACTTCCCTCATCTTCTAAGAAAGCTTGTATATATTGAAATTCATATATATTTGTGATAGTTTTTTGTTCTTTGAAGTGTATGCATATGGATTTTTGTGATATTGTTTTGTTAGCATCACTAATCTGTTAAGTTGTAATGCTAGCTGTCTTACCTAGGTATGTCAGTAATGGGCTAGCTTAACTGATTAAACCATTCTTATTTTGTAACTGATTTGGAAAAAATACCTGTTTTACCTGGGAAGAACACACAATATAATAACAACAAATGGATACCACTATATTTTCCTTTCATAATTTACTACTTGAACAAATTTCTCAACAATCTAGTAGTGTGTTTGTATTAGCTGCATGTTTATTTTGATCATATTTTGGACCAAACAAGTCATTATAGCTTCACATATTTTTAGACTGTTTGATGCAGATTTTATGATAGATGCAGTTTTTGTACTCCAATTCTAGCATGTTCTTACTAGACATTTTGAATTAGTTTCACAATAAAATAATGTCTTTTTTTCCTCAAAATATTTAACTGAGTTTATAATCCCACAAATTGAACTTTTCTGCTGATTTGTTTTATTTGTACAACCGTTCTATGCCAGTTCAAGTCGAAATCATTTGGATCGAAAATGATTTTGACATCTGTGTTTCGTTCGGTATTGTATTTTAATAACCCAGAATACACTTTCTTAACTTCTGTAACACATCTCAAGTCCCACACTGCGATATTCAGAAAGGTACAATAGAGTACGAGCTATAAAATAAATGTTTATGGCATGAGCTGTTATACTTACCTGGACGGGGTCAATGGGTGATCATTAAGGCCCATAGCCTGGAGTAGTGACTTTCATTGCACATAGAGAGGGTGTTGCTCAAAGGTCTGTCCAAGTGACAAGGCTTACGTCAAAATTTGTGGTAGAGGGACTTGCGTCCGCGCAGCCTCTACTTATTCTAGTCTGAGATATTTTTTCTATGTTAATGTAATGGCTTAGTTTTATTTAGTTCCTACTTATTCTAGTTTGAGATTGTTCTTCTATGTTAGTTGAATTTTGATGTGAACAGATTCGTTTTCCTATTATATTGAGTTGAGACTGATTTCTTTGACTTCCATATCTTTTGGTTCAACAATATTTTGTTTCATAATTCAATACTAAAACATCTTACTAGATCTTATAATTCAGAATAAAATCATGTCTTTTTTCTGGAATATTTAACTGAGTCTATTATCCCACAAATTAAACTTAACTTTTCTGCTGATTTCTTTTATACGAACAATCATTCTATGGCAGTTTAAGACAAATTGAACTTTTCTGTTGATTTCATTTATATGAACAATCATTCAAAGGCAGTTCAAGTCAAAATCATTTGAACTTTGATGAAATTTGTGTTTCCTTTGTACTTCGTTTTCTCAAATAAAAAAGACAGTTCTTACTAAAAGAACTTGCAGTCCTATGGTTATCAGTACAAGAAAAGTATGAGTCCCACATCGAAATAACTAATGGAGTAATAAAGAGTATGAGCTATAAAATACATGCTTGTGGCATTGAGGAACATACTTACCTGGACGGGGTCAATGGGTGATCATGAAGGCCTATGGCCTAGAACAGTGACCTTTATTGCACTTAGAAGGGGTGTTGTTCTAAGGTCTGTCCAAGTGACAGAGCCTACGTCGTAATTTGTGTTAGAGGGGACTTGCGTTCGCGCAGCCCCCATTATTCCTAGTTTAAAATTGTGTACTTGTCTTATGCTGTTGTAATTTTCTCCCTATAGTTTGAAAGTCTGTCCTTCACTTCCTTCCAGTACACCACTGTTCTTTTGTTTATATCTTTTGTTAGGTTTATTCTCTACTATACTCAGTTTGAAAGTCAATTTCGCTCATCCTACCTTACCATAGCTCTTTTATTTACTAGTTGACGTGTATTGTTTGGTTTCTTACCCTGAATTTACCTCCCAAATTAGTTTGTTATTAACCTGAGTTTGATGTAAATTTTAATAATGAAAGAAGTACATTCTAACAGATTTATGATTAAAGGATAATTATTAAAGTTAATTTTGAGTAATACAACTGAGTATGGAGAAGAGTTAACATTTTCCAGACTTTAAATATATAATATAAATACAATTGTTGAAGTGTGTATGGAGAAGAGTTGAGATTTTCCAGACTTTAAACATATAATCTAAATACTATAGTTGAAGTGTACCTGCAGAATATGGAGGCACAGCATGTGGATAACCATGTGCAGCAGGGTAAGCTGGTGGATAGTACCCTGAATGAGGATAAGCGTTAGGTGGATACCCTCCAGGAGGTGGATATGCTCCAGGTAGTGGTGGATATGCAGGTGGATATTCTGAAGGGTAGTGACCAGAAGGAGGATACCCTCCTGGTGGTGGTGGATATGCTGGGGAAGGGTAGGCTGTTGGGGGATACCCTCCTGGAGGAGGATAGCCTGGCGCTGGGTATACATTTGGAGGGTAGGGAGGTGCAGTTGGAGGGTAGGGAGCTGCAGTTGGATGCCCTAGATATGGAAATATACCTCTCTCACTTGACTCATCATCATCATCTTTTCTATTGCTCATGTTGATTCAACCTATAACCAAAAGAGTCTCAATTTATTGCTCATGCGGATCAATGAAAAATAGTCTTACATTTACATCCAATCACAAATCAGTTATAATTTCAAGAAACAAGCTCACAAATAAGATACTAAAAAAGAGTTTAGACCAATCTTTCCAAGGATGGAATGAAGTTATTCCTTAATCTTCACCTACATCCATAATTCAATTTTATGGAAAAAAAGATTTTTGTTACATCAAGCTGATTTGCAGTGTCCTTGCAGAACCAAAAATATTCAGGATAAGTTCATAGTTATCTTAAACAGGAGCAAGAAGATTATAGAACAAAATCAATAACATAACTTTATTCTCTTTTGAAGCAAGTCCAACGAATATATCAATATCTAGCGAAACCCTGAATGAACAATAAAGAACTAGGTTCATCACAACATTCAGAATCTATGAAAGTTTGATCAAACCCATGTTTCTTTCATCATGATCATTTCAAAGGATAAAGGAGAAATCTGAGAAGAAAAAAAAAGAAAAAAGGAACACAAGCACTAAAATTGGCACAATCCAATAGCCATGAAGAACCCTGTTGATCATGTTGTACAACAGGTAGCAAAATTTATCAAAGAAAAGAAGAATCATGACATGTTAATCAAACAAAACTGAAAACAGAATCCATTTCCATACAGAATATTAGGCAGCAACAATAGAAAAAAAGAATATCATTGTTGCTTCATGCTTACTCAAACGGAAATTGTGAGTGCTTTCTCTGAAATCTTCTAAAGTTGATGAAAGAAGATAATTATCTCCAAAAGAATAAGAATAAATAAATTGAAACTTTACCTGCTCTTCTACCTATCATTCTCTTAATATATGAGGAGCACAGGTATCTTTACGCGTTTACGTTTTATTTGAAAACTGTTACAGAACAATTTCTAGGTAGGAGAGCATGAAATGGTTTAATGATTCTTTTTATATCAAATTAAATCAATTAAAATATTTTTAAATTGTGTGTATACTAAATTTATTATCTCTAAAATAGTTGTTTAACAATTAAATTAATTTTGTATAATATTTTTTGAATTTAATTATAAAATTTATAAATATATATTTACACCATTTGTTGCTCATGAATAAAATAACGTAAAACTACAAACTGTTGTTTTGTCTTGAATGTTCGTAGAATTCTGCTGTCCTTTACTTTTCATGCGTCAATGTTGGGGTAATGTTAGGTATGCAGTTACATTAATTTTAGTAATTGCCAATAAATTTTTATAGTTTCAAAATTAAAAGAATAAGGGATAAATGGATAAATTACTTGCAGATAATCAAGCTCATTTTACTGTAATCTTTATTTTATTTTAATTATTTTTTAAGATACTAATATATTGTTGGTTTGAGTAAAACAAAAAAATAAATTATTTAAATAAGATTTCTAAAGAATACTCTTCTCTCATAAGTTCATAACATATGTATGGAAAAAAAAGGTTATATTATCCATTACACTGAATTTTAGTTAAAAATAGTATTGTGGTTAAAATATTCCTTAATGAACCTCACCTAAACTATGCCTACCATTTTACCTAATCAACCATAGCTTATAAGTTGCATGGACAACTACTTGTATATTGTTTATTGTATTTGAAACTAACATACAGTTTTTTTTTCCTGTTTGAGGCCTTTGAATCAGAAAATCACATGAAATCTTGAATAATCCAAGTTGAGTCATTCTATGTAAGGGAATAAGTTTGTGTCTATTCTTTCCAGAAAATTACTTTTCCACTGTAGTAGTACTTGATCATATAAAAATACACTACAAATACATAAATACACAAACCATAAAGCTTAACCAATTAGGTATGATATGTGCAATATGAGAACTTCATAGGAGATAGCACACACCTTAATACTTCTCTGGTCAAAACACAATTTCACCAGAAAGTGAGAGAGATATCTAGCTAAAAAGAGACTATTGGTAAGCATTCTATTTAACTATGGTTGAACATGTAAAAGAACTTGAACCTAGCAGGCACAAAAAAAGTCCAAGCATCTTGTTAAGATTTGAGGTGTCATGTGCAGTGTGTCATATGAGTGTTCCATTCCATTTATGTCTGACATGGACAAGGTTCTCCTTTTGCTTCATTGTAGGAGAGCAAATCAACAAAGTAGTTAATCTTGAGAACTCATCATTCATATCTGTTTCTGGTACAATCTTCTAAAGATTTTTGCACCTTCAAGTTCTGCATGAATCTCTCTCTCAGTCCTTATTCCCATGGGGTTGCTTAACAACCACCCTTCACTGTCACACAACATAGAAGCTGGGTTGGAAACATCTATGTGTTTCAGTGCTTCAACTTCATCAAACTGATTTCTCATGTCAAGTGCCACTTGAAGCACATCAGACTGTACAAATACCTGTAATAACACAATAACAAAAACGAGAATTTCAGTCAAAAGCTCAACAATAACTGTTTATATTAGTAAAAGAAATATTCAGAACCAAAAATATGAAAATCTAACAACAAAAGGAAATAAAGAACCTCAACATTTCTGCAAGTCTCCTAATTTTACACTAGATGATCAAATTAAAAACGATACATGCATAGTCTTTATGCAAATGACCTTCCAAAAACTGTAAATGTGTATACACATTGAGTCAGAAATAGAGTATATGATTGTTTTAGAATACAAATTGATTCCTCAATCTTTTATGACAGTGACTATCCAGGAACAGCATAAAAGCACAAGAGGAGAGGGAAAGGGATCAAGGAGAAATTGGCAAAGAGATTTGCAGTAGATGTAGAAAATACCATTCCATGCATTATTACCCCATTAAGGTAAAACACTATTTGCAAAATCTCAAGCATGTTGCTGATAATTGTCTTCAAACTGGAAGATTAAAAGTATTATATATCACAAGTCAACATATCTATCTCAACAATTAAATAAATGCTCATAGCATGGTCCATCTTCAGTCTTTATTTATGGAGCAAGCTCTTGTACAACCGATGTAAAAAAACGTCTAAGTTGTAGAAATTAAAATAAGAGTATAGTATAAGAAGCAAATCTCACAGAAGATCATTTACCAAAACTCTAGATGAACACGCATGAGATTTGCAATCACGCAGATATATACCTGTCCCCCTGGCATTAAATTGTCCACTATAGCACCAACCAAAGGCTTCTGGAGAACTCTTCTTTTATGATGTCTTTTCTTGAAATGTGGGTCTGGACACTGCGTGTGTAGGGTGAAATCATTTAACCAAAAACGAAAGACATTTTGATGAAAAACCCTTAAGTAATAACAATGTAGCCAACAAGCCCTTAGCTCAGTTGTACCCTTTTCTTGCCTTGCAGTTCTACATAGGACATAACTCACCAGAATTGAGACTAAGACTACGGGCCCAGGATATGATTCTACCAACTGCTTGAAAGAAATTGTGGCGTTTGCAAACAAGAAATGTCTGGCATTTGAGTGTAACACCAGTCATTACTCCAACATTTGAAAAAAATTAATATATATATATATATATATATATATATGTATTTTAGACATCTATACAGAGTTTTAGGATAGTACATGTTATTGAGAGCCAGATCCTTTGCCCATGTCTCAGCACGCTTGACAATCTGCACAAGGAAGTATTACATTTTCAGACAAGATATCCTCTATAATATTCAAAGCCTAATGTGCCAGAACAGATAAGAAATAAAAACTGATTGAAAGAAGCAATTATATAGGGCATTTGAAAACGAAAAGTGACAGAAAGAAAATGATTCCATACCCTTTCTCGGATTTCCAGTCCCAAAAAATTTCTCTCTTTAGGAGTTCTTTTAGCCAACCACATTAGAAACCTGCCACTGCCTGACAATATTTACAAATTACAACATCAGATATGCTGGAATAGGTGTACTTAAGTTAGTGAAATGATTCATTGATCCTAGTCCTAGAGATACTTCTTAATGGAGTTTTGATGTCAAGGGTAAAAATTAATGAAAATGATTGTTATATCAAAATATCAACAAGATATTTTGATTAAACAAATCAAAAGTCAACTGCAACCTCAGTATTATATCATGTAAGAAACTAGTTCAATCATTATTAACTTCCAGATACATGATCTGTACCAGTCCATAACAGACACACAAAATGCAACAAATAAACTTATCATTGAAATTCAGGTTACCACATCCAATGTCCACCATGAGTGGCAACATTGGGTCTGCAAAGACCTGGTTCCAGTCTGGTACTTCTGCAGGAACCTATAAAGGAAAAGAACCACATTAGTGGAAAGCAAAAGACTACCTCAATGCATGATGAATGATTCATTGAACCAATATCCTAACTCCATGCCACAGAAGCTGTTTATGTCTTGTTTCTGTATCTGCCTCTGGTTCTCCACAACAATGCATCACAAGTTTAATTTTGATAGGTATCGATGCATGGATTTTTATATTGTTAGCTGATTACAAATCCTTGTAAATATGACTTTTAAAGTAATTATTAAAGATGTCAACAATCTTATCATACATGAGTAAAAGACCTTTATATTGTCAGCATTCTAATTAAATTCTCAATTCCTATACCTCTTTGTATAATAACTCGAATAAACATGGCGAACAATGAATAAATTGACAGCAAATGTTGTGACAAAAATTACATTTTAACTGAGACATACTTTTTTGAACATGCTCTATATCAGTTGGACTTTAATGGAAAACATGAAACTTTGTGAGTCTCATTTCTTATTTAACAAGTCTCCCTCCTAATTTTATAATTTCCAATGAAATTCAACCCACAACAGAATATGTGCGTTGAAGATTGTGTCACTTGCACTCCTATTTATCTATATATGTAATATCATAGATTCATACACAACTTCTTACGAAAATAATAAAACTAACATGAACATAGCTAAAATAATTGACTGGGAGATTGAACTTATAAAGTAACACATTACAGAGAAAGAAGAGCTTAGAGGATTAACATGTTGTCTGATCCTGAGGTGACCCAGATCCTGAAATTCGATACACAACATAACATGGTTAAGTAAATAAATAAAAATCCGCAAATCCAAAAGTAAAAAAACTAACACACACAAACAAACTCACTAACTCATGAATATACTAGTTCCTCTTGTATTATGTTATGCATCATATAGATTAATAATTTTTAAACCATCATTATAGTCCCTAAAAGTGTCTGATACTGTCACCTTAGTTCCTGAAACTAATAAAATTGGAAACAAGTCCTAAAAGGTACAATTCGTCAATCTGATTGGCCTAAAATTCAATACATTAAACGATAACATATAATTAGGAACAAAAATATCAGCAAGCGATTAAGTTCAGGGACTGAAATGAAAGACTGCAAATTTCAGCAACTTATTTAAATTTTCTTACTGTTAAGAGCTAAGGATGTTTTAACTGCACTTTTATTCTCTCTTTTCACTTTTGGATTACAAATATACCAATTTGTTTCTTGTTTTCATTCAAATGTTCCAACGTGAAGAAAAAAATTCATGGGTGATTGAGAGAGGGAAAATTACACTAAACCATTAAGTGGATGTATCAAAATAACAGTGTCTCCAAAAAAAATGTATACAAAAAGGGTTACCAAGTTGTAAGAGAGATTGAGGTCTGCATATTCCAATGCCACCATTTCTGAGCTTCGTTGATGTGCCTTTTGGAGTGTGGATTGAGCTGAAGAGGACACGTGGCAGTTGGAGGAGAAAGAGAGAGAAGAAGAAGGAGGAGTAGCGAGAAAGGGTGAGAGACGTAACATTACTCGCGAAGAACTCTGTAATTGCAACAACAAACGAGAACAAGAACAAGAAGAATAAGCCATTTAACGTTGTTGTTGGTGTTGGTGTATATTCTACTTTCACTTCTTCTCTTTTGTTTACCCGTTTTCCATTTTAATTAGTTTTTTTTTTCTTTTTTTAATAACCCCAAATTTATCCCTAAAATTGACTAGTTACTAATTTCTTAATAAATTTTTCATATAGACAAGTGTTTGAAAAATTCATATAAGTTTTGTAGGCTATTTGATACAAAGATATAAACTTTCTTCTATTTACATCAAGAATTAGATGCAAATTGATGAATTACATAATTTAAAAAAAAAAGTTATTCTTTTTTTCATATCTATCATTTTGGAGACAACTTTTTACTTTACCCAACTCCTTAATATAAAATAATATTTTATCAATTATTATAATTTATAAATATTAATTTAAAAATAAAATTAGGAATACATTGTTTAATTAAGAACTTAGTTTTTTACACAATTATTATCTTCAAAAAAATAGTATAAATAATATTTTTTTCTTAGTTGCTCTGTTATTTGCTTTTACAAAGAATCATTAAACTCTTCAATTATTTAGTTAAACAAGTAATAATAAAAGTGAAAATAGCTTGAGGGAAGGGTGGAGAAGACCAGAGTTGGTTTGGTGCTGGAAAGAGCAAGACAGAGAAGGCATGGCGGTTAGGCAAAGAGCAGCATCTGCACTTCCAACCCTTTTACGCACTCTTCGCAAAGAACCGTTAAAGCCTCACAGCCATGTCAATGCCTTACCCTCTCTTAGACGTGCTTTCTCGTTGTACGATCAGATCAATCTCATTGATCAAGTCCCCGAGGACCAGCTCCGATTTCAAGGGTTGGTACCAACCCATCTTCCCCTTTTGGTTTTTGTTCATGTAAAGTTTTAAATTTTAGGTTTTCTTTATATGGGATTTGAGGAAGAGAGTTGAATGTAAAATGGGTTTTCTGCAATTGTCTCAAATAACATGGTGACAGGATGTATGATTTGATGCAGGGAGTGAACTTGGTTATAACTATTTTGCTCTTTTTTTTTTTTAATTCTTGAAGTAGGGTGTTTTAAAGAGTTTTTTTTTTTTTTTTTTTTTTTTTTTTTTTTTTTTTTTAAGTATAGGGTCCGAGGAAGAGTACTGAATGTGAAATCTTGAATTGTCTCAAGTAACTGGACTTAGGGACTTAACTTGTTTGTAATTTCTGTTCATTTTTGTTTCATTCTGGTATGGGGTGTATGAAATTTTGAATTTTTATTATGGGGTTTGAGAAAATAGGTGAAAGGGAAATGGGTTTTCTAGAATTTTCTCAAACAACATTGTGACATGATATGTAATTTGATGCATGGACTTAGCTTGTTTGCAATTTCTCTGTTCCTTTCTGCCTTTCTGTGTTTTTCTTCTCATTCTGAAAGTAGGGTCTTCTAAATTTTCATTTTTTCAGTATTGGGTTCACGTAATAGACTTAATTGTGAAATGGGCTTGTAGCATATGATTTCTGCAGGGACTTAACATGGCTGTAAATTATTATTTTTTGTTTCCAATTTGTTTAGGTATAATGATACGGGGTTTACTGTAAATGGGGTTGAGTATGAAGGAAGCTTGCTTTGTGTTGGAAATTTGCTCATGTCTTGGAAACCTAAGAAGTTTTCAGAGATCACCGCTGATAGGTTTGTTTGTTCTATGCTCCTTTGTTTCTTCTTCCTATTCTTTGCTAGCAGCATTTTTCTTCAAATAAGCATTTATGAAGTAAGCTATTGTATTTGATATATTTTGTATGTTAGTGTTTGTCCTGAAATTGATCCTTTATACCTAAAGTTGAAACTGTGCTGCCTTAGTGATCCTAGTCCAAGGTTTCAAATTTACCTTTGAAGTTTGAAGAAAAATAGAAGAAAAAAATTTAACTTACATTAACCCATAAGAATCTTTCTGAATATATGTGTACAACCTTAACAGAAGCAGAAAATAATGAAGCTACAAAGTATATATAAACCCAAAATCTACCTGTCTAATGGTGTTTTTTTTATCAGTTTTGAACCCTGTAACGGACATTCCACTAAAAGCTAGAAATTGTTGCCTCTCACGAAATGGTGCTTTGAAATGGTTGCAACATGAATGAAACGTGTATACAAACATGCTATAAGAACTTAGGTAACGACCACTGTCTTACTGTAACAAAGTCGATGTAGTATGTTAGGCAGATGACTACCAGAAGAAGCCTTAAACCTTGCTGTGCTACACCAGTGCACTGGAAGCATCATATTGAGAGCTTCACCCAGAACACCACTCTTAATCAAATGGAAGAATTGTGAAATACTTCCGTGGACAAAGGAATAAGCAAATCACTTGTAATTATCAGCAAAAAAATAGCCGCAAGTGTGGAACAGACATAAATGAAACTGAAAACAACTTTTAGATCTGAACTTGAGAACTATGCAAACACCAATGGAAAAATTAGGATTTGCATATACAACTGCCAAAATCAGGAATGAATGAAGAACTTGGAAGGCAAACACCTGTGTCAAAAATCCATTCAACACCAAGTGACATGGCATTTCAAGCTCTCTCATGTTTTGGCATGTGAACAGCTGGGAAGTAAACAGATAGTAGTTTGCGCATGGGCAACGGACATTCCAAATTCTCTGTGGTTCTTTATTTTCTCTATTTTGTGTTTACTTGCTTTTCTCTCAAATTCCTTTTCTACAAAAGATATATGTAGGACCCATTGTTTTCTTTAATGTTTTGGTTAATACTTTTAAATTGTATTACTTGGTTTCCTTTGTGGAGGGAGGGTACTTATGATGTGTTTATTATTCTTCTTTAATCTTTATTTTGTATATCCTCAGAATTGAGCATACGAGAAATGGATGATACCATCTGGTAATTGGCAATTTAATTCTTCCTCCAATTTAGAGGGTGTGTGCACCGTAGTGTAATAGTTATGAAACATGCAGAGAAGCAACAAGAAGTAAATGCATTATAACATTCTGGTTTCATCTGTTTGTTTAGAGGAAAATGCTTTATGTTATCTTGCTCTAATATCTCATTTACTTTTATCTCGTCTCTTCTTGCAGCTTGTCGCTCTTCCAAGTTATTCGTCCTATTCCAGGTTGGATTTTTTAGTTTTGACATTCTTTTGGTTTTGCTCAACATTCTGTTTCCCCCAAAATTTGGTGAAGTTCTACTTTTCCTTTTATATTTGCCAGAGATTTTGATTCTTGGCTGTGGAAGGGACATTCAACATGTAGATCCTGAACTGAGACAGTTTATTCGATCTACTGGCATGAAGTTAGAAGCTGTAGACTCGGTATCTATATGATTGATTTAGTTTGAGAGTTTTGCTTGACTTCATTGCTGGTTTGGTACTCATTATTATGTTTTATTAAGTAATCTAAGTAAACTAGCACATAGATCCTTATAGGTGGTAGGTATAGAGGGGGACATGAGAACTATTAAACTTGTTTCTAAGATTTAGAAAGAATTGGACTTAAGAGTCTATTTGAATAGACCTAGAAGTTTATTTAGAGGAGGTATATGAAAGAACGTCTACAAATTTAGTTGATGCATAAGCTAATTTTAACATACTGAAAAACTCATTTCAATTTTTTTTCTTATCTATTATCTCTTTTAGAAGTTTTTATAGAGTTTGACCAAACAGTTCCCAAGTACAAAATGGTTAATCCAACAATTCATAATTCAAGCATGATGGTACAAAAGATTAGTGAAAAGTTTCATTTTGATCTACTATTTTAAAACTAATTTACATTATCATTCGACCATATGTTGTCATATGATTGAAAGAATTTGGTAAATACTTCCAATGTGAAACAAAGTTTACAATAACCAATGTATCAAAATTAAGTCCTGGGAAATATATACTGGCAAGGTTAACCTTTTAAAATCTTTTAGAATTTTCATTTTATTTGATCTATGTATTGTGATAGATAATTTGCTATTATGTATAATTATCGAATAATGGATTTGATATATGGTATTGATACCTTAAGACTTACCTATGCTATTATTCTCATACAGACAATTCGAAATGGTGTAATGCAAGAAAGAAGCCAACCAAAATTACTAGTTTAAACTTTGAATTTTGAATGTTACATGATTTTTTTATTATTTTTCATCAGATTTTAGTTCTGATGCATTATTATCAGTGTAAAAACTTTTTACACTTTCAACTTACAGAGGTTACTCTAGTTATGACAACTATTTTACCATACTCTGGGTTTATTCTAATTAATTCTTTTGACTATTTACATAGAGAAATGCAGCATCAACTTACAACATACTGAATGAAGAAGGTCGAATTGTGGCTGCTGCACTTCTTCCACATGGAGTTTCTTCATGAAGCCTAGACCTGTTCACATCCATGCCATTAAGGATCTTAACCCAAATCTTTGAGACATGCTTTGATTTTCCGTTTAGAAAGTTTTGACATAGCAATAGCACAATGTGAATCAAACTCAAGTTAGTCCTTTGATGTCTGCTGAGGCTTTCAAATGTAATAAGGAGAATTAAGATGTATAGACGCAGCAAATCCCTGCAAAGTTGGACTCTGCTAGTTACTGGTTGTTTGGCTTGAATGCTATCTCACTTTCTCAAAAATTGAAAGGAAAATGGCTTGAATGAAATCCTAATTTGTACTGTTCCAATCAACTCTTTATGGTTTGTTTGGATGAGAGATAAAAGAAAATGGAGAAGAACAAAACACCAACAGTAGTGTTTTATGCCAGATCAAGGCTAAAAAAATCTATAACAGGTAAAAAAATATCATCATGTGTGTTTGATCAAGGTCAGACTTGTTGAGTTGGATTTAACAAAGTCTAGCCTATTTCCATTCTCACAATTTATTGATAGAAAAGTTAAACTGGAGTGAACTTTACTGATCAACCTACTTAATCTACCAAAAGACATTAAATTTTAATTTTCATTTTGCAAGATTTGAAGGTAAATATTTATCAAAGTAGATACTTTAGAAGTATAATAGAAGAACAAAGAAAAGTTGTTTTTATATTGGTTTACTCAATTTAAGATATGATCACTTTTGTTTTTCAAATAACTTCTAAATGGTTAAACTATAATCATTCTTTATTATAATAAGTATTTTTCACTGGCATTCTTAACTTATACAATACCATTTTTACAACCTCCTTAATCTTCCTTTAAAATTAATAAGATAAAGTATTTTTTAATATTAAGTTGCTTTCAATTTTCATAGATAACTTTTAATATGTCACTTGTATATTTACAAAATAGAGGTATTTGATAAAAGTTACAAGAAAATTCCTCTTAGAGAGGACACACAAATACACATTCCTCAAGAAATAACTTCACTCTGAGAAAGATATTAGTTTGGTAAATAATGAAGTTTATACTCTATTAATATTTTGAGATTGTACTATTTACTGTTCTGAATGCTTTAATATTGTTGCTATTTATTTAGTGAAATTGTATTTTGGTGTCTCTAGATCGTGTACCTTACTTTCCCTATTATTAAGTTGAGAATATTTTTTCTTAATAATTAACCTTCAATTTCTGGTATATTCCCTTAATTTGTAATGGATAATGTCTTAGTCCTATTGCTTGGTTCAACAATTTTCCTTTCATAATTCAGTACTTCAACAATTCAAACATTTCTTACTAGACAGTTTGAATTAGTTTCACAATAAAATAATGTCTTTTTTTCTCAATATTTAACTGAGTTTATTATCCCACAAACTGAACTTTTCTGATGATTTCTTTAATATGAACAACCATTCTATTCTATGACAGTTAAGTAAAAAACATTTGGATTAAAAAATGATTTTGATGACATTTGTGTTTTCTTTATTATTGTACCTTGTTTTCTCAAATAAAAAAGACAGTTCTTCCCAAGTACTTGCAGTCGTATGGTTAGCAGTATAAAGAAGAAGTCTGAAGTCCCACATCGAGATAACTAACGGAGTTGTAAAGAGTATGAGCTATAAAATAAATGTTTGTGGCATGGAGAAACATACTTACCTGGACGGGGTCAATGGGTGATCATGAAGGCCTATGGTCTAGAATAGTGACCTTTATTGCACTTGGAAGGGGTGCTGTTCTAAGCTCTATCCAAGTGATAGAGCCTACGTCGTAATTTGTGTTAGAGGGGGTTTGCGTTCGCGCAGCCCCTACAATGCTAGTCTTAAACGATTGTTCTGTTCTTATGAGAAAGTAAAGCGATTGCTCTTCTCTCTTAAACGATTGTTCTGTTCTTATGAGAAAGTAAAGCGATTGCTCTTCTCTTATGAGAAAGTAACTAGATACTCTTCCACAAATTTAAAAAATCTACATAGTTTAGAAATTTAAAATCTTAGTCGATAGATTTAAGGGAAAATTAGTACTATAATAAATTAACAATTTTGAGAAGGATATCGTGAGTGTTCTCTCAATAAGTAATCAGATTTAAACTACTCGGTTCTTTACACGGATTTGTATGAGTTCTTTTTTTTTCTTCGCACCTTTACTTTTCAGTTCCTAAATCACCAATAACACTTCTATATTATTTTCAGTTCTGAACCATTTTTAGTTGCTAATATTAATATTCTGTGATTGCACTATTTTCTGTTCTGAACGACTTTAACATTGTTGATATTTATTTAGTACAATTGTATTTTGGTGTGTTGAGATTGTGTAACTTACTTTCTCTTACTAAATAATGAGACTATTTTTCCTTAATAATTAATCTTCAATTTCTGTTATATTCCTTTAACTTTTAACGGATATGTCTTAGTTCATTGTTTGGTCCAACAATTTTCGTCATAATTCAATACTTCAACAATTTAAACATCTTACTGAATTAGTTTCACAACGAAATAATGTCTCTTTTTCCTCAATATTTAACTGAGTTTATTACCCAAAATTGAACATTCCTGCTGATTTCTTTTATATAAACAACCATTGTATGGCAGTTCAAGTAAAAATCATTTGGATTAAATGATGACTCTGATAACATGTGTTTTTTTCATTTGTACTTTGTTTTCTCAAATAAAAAGACAGTTCCTCCCCAAGGAATTTGCAGTCACAGACACTGAAGTCCCACATTGAGTTAACTAATAGAATTGTAAATAGTATGATCTATAAAATAAATGCTTGTGGCACTTTATTACATACTTACCTGGATGGGGTCTATGGTCGATCATTAAGATCCATGGCCTAGAACAATGGCTTTCATTGCACTCTGAAGGGTGCTGTTTTAAGGTCTATCCAAACGATAGAGCCTACATTATAATTTGTTACAAAAGGGGCTTGCGTTCGCGCAGTTCCTATTTTATTCAGTTACATGGTTTTCTTTTTATTCTCTATTTTATTCAGTTACATGGTTTTCTTTTTATTCTCTATTTCCTGCTTCTTATTTAAATACGAAGTTAATTAATTTTAATAGAAATTTTGTCCGCCTATTTTATTTTTGCAGAAGCACTCTTTGCTGTGGAGTTTTTCTCATGTAGTCTTGTATAATGATAGATATTTTTTAAAGTTTGGGTACTTATTGATTCACTTACTTTTATTATGTCAATATTAATTACTACGGTTAGTCGTTCTTATTTATAGTGATAATTATATGTCCCATGATCAAGGATATTTGAGATTTTTTGTTTATATGACTCTTTTTAATATTTCAATGTTGGGATTAGTTACTAGTTCCAATTTGATACAAATTTATTTTTTTTGGAATTAATAGGAATGTGTTCTTATTTATTAATAGGCTTTTGGTTATGTTGTATTAGATTTATGTTTTCTGCTATTCATTAAACTCCAGTTTTAAGCTCTACTCTTTTTTTGGTTCATTACATATTCTTCTGCTAAGTTAGTTTGTTTGAGTTACTTTCGGTTCCTTACAAAGTTCTTTCCCTCCCAAATTAGTTTGTTCTTGTTAATCTGAGTGTGATCTGGTTTGTAGATATTTAAAATATCTTTTTACAGTAAATTCAAATATAATTGAAGAAGTAAATTCTAACAAATTTATGAATAGAGGATAATTGTAAAAGTTAATTATGAGTATGAGTATGTGTATGGGAAGGTAAGAGTTAAGATTTTTCAGACTTTAAACATAATCTCCATAGTATTGTTGAAGTGTACCTGCAGGATATGGAAGCATAGCATGTGGATAACCATGTGCATCAGGTGAGCTGGTTGATAGTACACTGTTTGAGGATAAGCATTAGGTGAATACCCTCCAGGAGGTGGAAATATACATCTCTCACTTGACTCATCATCATCATCTTTTCCACTGATCATGTTGATTCAACCTAAAACCAAAAAAAATCTCATTTTATTGCCAATGCTTATCAATGAAAAACAGTCTTACATCTACATCCAATCACAATTCAGTTCAAGAAACAAGTTCACAAATAAGATACTAAAAAACAGTTTACACCAATCTTTACAAGGATGGAATGAAGTCATTCCTTAATCTTCACCTAGACCCATAATTCAATCAAGATTAGTGTTACATCAACAGTGATTTGTAGTGTTCTTGCAGAACCAAAAATGATTCAGGATAAGCTCATACTTATAGGAGCAAGGAGAAGATTATAATCTTGTTAACTGTAATGATCAGACTTGTTGACTTGGGTTTAACAAACTCTCACTATTTACTGATAGGCAAGTTAAAATTGAGTGAACTTTACAGATCAACCTACTTAATCTACCAAAAGACATTATTTTTTTTTTGCAATTATTTATAAAATAGAAAGCAACTGGGAGAAGGTGTAACAGACTAAACTTATACACTTTAAAGACTTTTGATACAATGGTTTTTGCAAGCAAGACTTGAAGGTAAATATTTATGAATGTAGATAGTTTAGAATAATAATAGAAGAACAATTCTTTTCAAATAACTTCTAAATGGTTACACTGTAAGCCATCTTTATTATAATAAGTATTTTTCACTGTCATTCTTAACTTATACAATACCATTTCTACTACCTCCCTAGTCTTCCTTTGCAATTACCAAGATAAAGTTTTTGCTAATATTAAGTTGATTTCCATTTTTATGGGTATTTTTTTAATATGTCACTCATATATTTACAAAAGAAAGATATTTGATAAAAGTTCCAAGTGTTTGAGAGGATACACATTCCTTATAAAAATATAACTTCACTTTGAGAAAGATATTAGAAGTGTTTCTTTCAAGTTTAATAAATGATCAAACTTATCCTGACTAAAACTCATCCTGTCAGGTTACGATTTTTCCAATGATGAATTTGTCCCACGTTGAGAATGAATGTGCTTTAAAAACAATATATAGCAGAAAATATATCAAATATTGTCATCATGTTGTGTAATATTGTTTTAGGTTAAGATGTGCTGCTTTGATTTTTTGGCAATTGCTTTATGCACTACTATATTAGTGCACCCAATAATAGGAGAAAAGACGAAAATTTCCTTAAAAAATGGAGTATATATAAAATTATATTCTGAATCTTCTTTTCTAGAACTTGAAGTTAATATTGTACATAATAGCTAATAAATACTTAACAACTAATTGATTATATCTAAATTTGGATTAATTTATCAATTAAGGATGTTGCTATTTTCTGTATGCTTTAAGACATTTCTAGTATCTTTTGAACAATTAATGTTAATAAAATTATTTATTTATATTTTTACTATCTGTAATAAAAAAATATTTATTTTATCTATAAACTCTATTAATTTTGTATATCTCATATAAAAAAAAAAGAAAAAAAGGAAAAAAATATTTTATTAATCAAAATTATTACATCCTTACATTGAGTATTATATTTATATAGTTATAAAAAAATAACAGAGCAGTTGTAACTTATGATTATAATTGATAGAGTATTTGATAAAACAATTACTGAAAAAATAATTATAATTGAAAATATAAAATATTATATGAAATTATATTTATCATCTAAGAAACTTGTTTTAACTATATTATCTTATTTTGTGTTCAAGAGAAATTGCAAAAGCATATATTGATTCTACTTTTTTTAAATAATTCTTCAAAAATAAAATAATTAGTGTCATTTTGTAATTAACATGTAAAGAACATATATTATAAAATGCGGTAAAAAAAAAGAAATGGAAAAAAGGAAAATATAAAGATACCCACACAATCCGAATAGATCAACGTGTTGAAAGATTTCCAAACGCCATGTCCACTCTGCACCTTCACTTCGCTCCCACTCCTTCACCTTCCTTCGCTCCGATCACTTCTTCTCGCTTCTTCCGAACCTCTCGCATCTCGCTTCGAAACGCCGTCGTAAGTGAAACTCCTTCCGATTTTCTCCTTTTCTTCGCTCTATTTATTCAACTGTTTAACGGAACGCGCGTTTCTTCAGTGCTGCAAGGCGATAGAAGCAGTGCAGTTGGAGAACGGGAGGCCGAGCGCCAGAGACTTCGCCGCCAGAGGAAACGCGATTCCGAGCTACGTCGAGGCGCCGAACGCGCGGATTCGGGATTTGGTTAACCGGCACGATACGCGTCTGAGGATATTCTCCGGCACCGCCAATCCCGCGCTTTCTCAGGTCACGCTTTTTCTTGAACGATTCGTTTTGTTTTTGGACATCTGGAGTAGGAAAACTAGAGTTCGAATATGATGGAAGGATGTGTTTAGATGTAGGAAATGAAATGATGAAGAGAAATTACAGTTCATGTCATTGGAAGTCTGGAATGTAGGAGAAGTTAGTGTCGATTAGGTATTTTAAGTGTTGATAAGCGATCATAATCAAGCTTTGTTTAGATAACTTTTTCACGAACACTTATATTTTTTCCTAAGTTGATACCTCAACTTTTAGATAAGTTAGAAGAGAGAATTTTTGTAAAAGTTAAAATACAGAAGTTATTTTAAGATTTAGGAGAAACTCAATTCATTTTGTCTCTATTTTCTCTCTTATAAGTGTTTTTGGAGAAGTTTATTCAAATAGAGTCTAGGAGTAATTAGGATTAGAGTTTTAATTTGGTAGTCCATGTGATAAAAGTTTGCAATAAAGAGAATAGGTTACTGTGGTGTCACGCCAAAGATCATAGCTTGTTTGGGAAGTGAATAAAATCAATTGGTTAGGAGTAAGCATGTGTTTGTTTAGTAGTTGACTTGGCAATAAAACAATGACCATGATTTGTCTGCTTGATTTTCTAACACGTGGAAATATATTACTTTCATGAACTGTGTTCTGAACTCAATACCAATGGAACATAAGGAGATTAGTAAATAATAACCTGATTTAATCCCGTGCCTGCCAAATTGGGCAATAAAAAGAGGTATTGCATATTTAATACACAATTGTGTCTCGAACAAAATTCCCTGTGAAGGAGAATATCTGCAGTGAACCACAAAAATAGGTATTGGATGACTGAGATGGAGATAGAAATAGAATTGATACTGGTCGATAATACTTGAATAAATAAGATGGAGGAAAAAAGTGTATTCAACCTACACTGTTGTGCTTTTCATTGATGTATATATAGGAGTTACAAAATAAGGCAATGCACTTACCTTAAACACTAACCATAAAGCTGGGTATGTACAAAAGAAATAATAATAAGATAACATTATATTTTAACAATAGATAGGTTTCTTTTCGTTCCATCTTATGTTAGACTATTAAACGGTTCCTGCCAATGTCATTTCGTTATCCTTTGTTTCATCCATTTTTGTCAATCTAAAGTTAGCTGAAGTTTTTTTACACTATCATTGAGTCATGTACTTGCATCTCAATAAAATAATGTCTTTTTTGCGTAATTGCTGTAGTACTCAAATTTTTACATTGACACTGTATTAAAATGAAAAAAATAACTTAGTTGTGTATGGAATTTTGTGCACAAACTAATTCATAAATTTGTTTTAATATTGTAAGAATAAACTACTCTGTAATTCTGATTATCATGCTATTTCGCTGATGTATTTAAGTAGGAAATTGCATGCTACCTGGGTCTGGAGCTTGGAAAAATTAAGATAAAGCGCTTTGCTGATGGCGAGATATACGTTCAGCTCCAAGAGAGTGTGAGGGGGTGTGATGTGTTTCTTGTGCAGCCCACATGTCCTCCTGCAAATGAGAATCTTATGGAGCTTCTCATAATGATTGACGCTTGCAGGAGAGCTTCAGCCAAAAATATTACTGCTGTCATTCCATATTTTGGATATGCCAGAGCTGATAGAAAGGTCTGTTTATCAGCTTACATATGCAGAAATAATTATTGTTTGTGATGAAATTTGTCCTTCTCATCCACCATAGTCTCCCCCTGGCATGTCTTGAAGTTGTGCTTTTTGTTACTTACACAAATTCTGTTACTTACATATGCTTTTTGTTACTTACACCAGAATATGTCAGTTTTCCAAAGACGTATGGTACACATAGAGTAGATCATATTAAATATTCTGTAAAAGTGAATTATTGCATAAGGCTCATATCTGAAGCTGCTTAACCTTTGAATACGACCCACATTCTATTAGTTATTGCAATTTGTGACAATTCTAATATTGATAACTACTTCATTCCTTTGCATTGGTTTCTTTTTCTCAATTGGGAATAAGCCCAAAGAAGATTACATTTCTTATACTGATAAATTTTCTGTCAATCATCATTCACCAACTCTGCCAAAAGCCTAAACTGTTACATGAAATAAATTTTTGGTATAGATTATTTTGGTGTAAATAATTTCTTTGTTTTTTTAAAGCGTTTGTTGAAAAGAGAAAACCGAGAAGGCATATTATGAATTCCGTGTGTTTAGACCACTACGAAGTTATTCAATTTATATGGGAGGGAACATAAGTGTAGAATGTTATAATTATATAATTAAGGTGTTGATCCAATATAATAAAAAATATCTAGATTATATATGTATTCTTAGGAACATTTTTATGTATTCTTATATCATATCTTTGTTGTTTGAAGATATCAAATCTCCTCAATTTATTGTATTGATTCCTTTTTCTCATGTGTTGTCTTACTCAAAAAACACGGTTTCAACTCCAACGTTTCTTTCCTAGATTTTAACAGAATTTCCGGTTACCTTTTTTTCTGGCGAATAACGGAAAAATATAGAATCAATCTAATTAATCATATAAATTGATTCTAATATCATCAGTTACTATATTTATATCTATAGGATTCCTTCTACAAGATTCTAACAGTCCCTCTCAAGCTGGAGTGTATGTGCACCAAGCTTGTAACATATGTAGTTAATTGGAGGACCTTGTATATATTTTCTCGAACATGACTTTCTCTTTGACAAAGTGACTGAGAGTCATGTCATATGAGTATACGTATGAAACATGCTTATAATATGAATATATTAGTCATTTTGGTGTACATGTGCATCTTAGTTTGGTTGAAATGATGTTACCTGGTTTTACTTGTATAGTGCTATAGAAAAGTTGTCACAATGGAGGTTCACCATTCACTGAAAATGTCAAACTTTCAAATTCAATTTGAGTATAAGATGCTCTTCATCTACTGTTTCAGACTCAAGGGCGTGAATCAATTGCTGCAAAGCTTGTAGCAAATTTAATTACAGAAGCGGGTGCAAATCGTGTACTTGCCTGTGATCTCCATTCTGGACAATCAATGGGCTATTTTGATATTCCAGTTGATCATGTGTATGGACAGGTAACGAGCTATTATGTCATTACCATATAATGACTTGGAAGAATATTTTTTTTTTGATCTATTAAACTCAAACAAACATTCTTTGGATATTGGGTATATTTGTATAGTCAGTTCAATATTTGTTTTATCAATGCATCTCAATTCTGGGCTCAAATGATACCCTTCTGGTGACATGCCAATTTTATTGTTTATAAAATTATATGATAATTTAAGTTTGTCATAAAGAAACTTTAAGTCTTGTTTTTTTTTTAGATGTATAGATAGAAATCTTCTAATTTTTTGTTCTCCGTTCAATCACACATGGCTCTGATGACTTGCATACTTTGTTATCTTGTTAATAAACCTTTGAGCTACCCCCAGTATCTTTCTTTTGGGTTATTTGCGGTTGTTCTACATAAATTTTGGTATGGAGACCCTTTCATGCAATTTTATTGTATCATGTGTTGTGCTGGAGCAGGTTAGATTTAAAGACATTTTTATCCTAATGGCAATATCTAATTGTAATGATGTTTGTGATTAGTGGCAATAGTAAGAAGTATTTTGCCTATGCTAGTGTTCAGTTTGTCCATGAAATGAATGTTTAACTTCAAAATGTACGTTGAAGTCTATGCTTGGATGGTTAGAAGGTGGGCTTGTTAATGGTTGGGTTTTAAATTGATGTTCTTGGAGGATTTCTAGTAGTGCAGTATTAGACTATTCTAGGAAAAAATATAAAGAATTCGATTTGGTTCCTGTTGTTTTCTGTAAAAATAGTTGGAGATATAATGATATGTTCACTTTCTATTGGATTTTATTAATCATGGATTAACCTGTAGTTCTTAACTTGAAACTGTTAATGTAATTGGGTCATTGGTTAATAGTGTGTTCTTTCATGCCACTGCCAGCCTGTCATACTTGATTACCTTGCCAGCAAAACTATTTGTTCAGACGATTTGGTAGTTGTCTCGCCAGATGTTGGTGGTGTTGCCAGAGCACGTGCTTTTGCCAAAAAGTTATCTGATGCTCCCTTAGCTATTGTTGATAAAAGGCGTCATGGGCATAATGTTGCAGAGGTATGATTCTTCGTAATTTGAGTTTAGATATCTTGACTAAAAGGATTCAGATTCAATGACTCAAAATCAGGCTCTTGGTAGCTAATATACAGAATTAATTAATTTAAATTTAGTTATGTTACACAAAAAATTTAGAATTTTTAGCATGAAATAAGACTCTTGGTTGTTTTCCACTTGTAAATTTTTGGGGCAGTTCAATCCAGTCCGAACTTGTGGTAGGTAAGACCCAAACCAGTTACCAGACAAGTTTGAGTTTTAAAAAATGCTTTAGACCTCTGAGGGGTGGCCATTGACCAATATTATTCCTTACAATTGATGATAAATCATAGTTTATAAACTATAGTTCTAAACTAAAATACCTTCTAGGATTTTTGTTGTGATTGGGTGAATCTCATCTTGCAGGTGATGAATTTGATAGGTGATGTAAGGGGAAAGGTAGCAGTTATGGTAGATGACATGATTGATACTGCTGGTAAGTCAATAAAACTCTCTACGTGCTAGTGCAAATAATGATAGTTTGTCTCTGATCCTTATAATCACATTTGGGTTTTTCATTTTCATTCTCACCTTGTCGTCGCTCACTGTCGCCCATTCTATATGAACTTATTTATTTCAATACTGTGGAATTGGTGTCATGAATATTTATCTTTTTTATTAAATTTTTATATGAAATAGACTCTTATCAGTCTACAAGTCAAGTTTACATACCTCCCACAAGTCTATGTAGATTCTTGAGTCTGATAACCTTGCCTATACCTATACCCATACCTAGTCAATGTGATTCCCCATAAAAATCAGGACGGTTTGAACAATAATTGTGGGGATGGGTTCAAATTTGTGCTAACTCTCTTCTAAAATGACATTATCAGGGTTGGATTTAAAACAAGAGAATCAGAATTCAGCTGTATTTGATGCTGTGACATCCTTTTTCTTTGTCATTCTGTGACATTGGCATCAATGTTTCTATCTTCACATTTAATTAGAATATAACATGATATATTTTCTAGGTCTTTTCCTTGTCCAAAGTTTTGAGTGTAATAGGCTTTTGCTTTAGTGGGCATGTTAAACATAAAAAGTTATTACTGGCTCTGTATCTAGCAGCTTAAACTTCAAAGAGTTAGTTCCTTGGTAGCGTACATACCAGTCTATTCCTTTGTGGTAATTATTTTTAGCTGAAATTTATTGTGTCACAAGGGATAGCTTACACTTCTAAGTGTTTTGTTTGTTTATGTATTCTTTTTATTTAGCATGGTATGACTTGTTTGTCTTACCAATTGTTGTCTTGTAGGGACTATTGCCAAAGGTGCAGCTCTGTTGCATCAAGAAGGGGCTAGGGAAGTCTATGCATGTACCACGCATGCTGTTTTCAGGTATAATGTATGCTATATAAATCGGTTATTTTTACTTATGGTTTGTTGCAAAACATTTCTTTGATGACATTTTGTGATGAATCTGCAACAAGGGCCAATTATCAACTGATTGTTCTCCTTGAAGTTTTGATTGAGTTCTTTGTTTCATTATTTTGGCATATACAGGGGTAAAGAAACTAGTCGCAAGCTGTTTTAAACATCCCCTACACACAAAAAACCTACATACTAATAGAAATGGGATTAGAATTATAGAAAAAGAAGTTTCTATTAACACAAGAATACAAATTATTCAAGGACTTTCGAGAGGCATGGACTCTCCCACAACAATCTGAGTTTCCCCTTATCACAGGATAAAATCCCCCAGTCAATCCCTTTTCTTATGAGGCAACATTCCTTACTTTTCCAATTATTCCAGGCCCAACTTACTAACTCTAACTTGTTTTGTTTCTGTTGCTGTTGCGCCTTATGCAATTTGTATTGTGCATTTCCTTTGAATTTGAAAGCCAAGAAGTATTACACCTTTGATTTCTCCTTTGATGATTAACTGATCTAAGTGGCCTAGAGGGTATTGTTTGGGTGGAGGGAACAACCTCATTCAGCTTTCTCTTGTCCAACGTGGCCTAGATTTTATCACAAAAAAAAAAAAATGGATGAACGAAACAAGGATTATTTCTTCTCCTGAGGAAGTTGCATTACTCATTCAACCTTCCTAATGATTTTTCTTTATATTCTGTCTCTGTACGCACCTTTTCTTTTCCTTTAGCATAAGTGGGTGCCTGGGTAGATTTGAAAGCTATAAAAGCCCTTTTGCCTCTTATGTGGTGTGGTGGGAGCCTCAGTTTTCCTGTGGATAGAAAATTATTTGTATTTATAGAGATAGAAAAGATTTCCGACGTTTGTTCTCCTCTTTTCCTGTGACATGTCATTAATGGATATATGAAGTATGTATTGCAGTGACGGTTAATAGCACAAATGTACAATTATATCTCTTCATGTAAGGCTATTTTTTCTCATGACTTATGCATCGTTCTTGTCTTTGCAGTCCTCCTGCTATAGAGAGGTTATCAAGCGGTTTGTTTCAAGAAGTTATCATAACTAACACAATTCCAGTGGCTGAACAGAACTATTTCCCCCAATTAACTGTCTTGTCGGTTGCAAACCTTCTGGGCGAGACTGTATGGCGAGTTCATGATGATTGCTCAGTGAGTAGCATATTTCTGTAAAATAAGTTTAGTTGGTTATTTCTTATTCGTGATATAGAGAAAACGAGACCACCCTCAGTACTCATGCACATGCATCCTTGCGTACATATATTTTTTCAAATAAATTAATAAAAAATTAATTGTTTTATAGCATTGGCTCTTCCTGTTCATCACTAGATTGTATTCATAATCGCATGTCTGGTGGTTAGATTTCATTTCTAATAATAGATTAATATGTTAGCCTTTTCACTTTTGTCAAACAAATTTTCTGTTAAGCTTCCAAGTTTTACTTTAGTATGGGATAGAGTGGTGCCAAAGGTAGAGATTTATGTTGCAAGTTTTTCCTTTTTCTTTTTTTATCTTCCTTGTCAGGGTGGAATTGAACCTTATTCAAGTTTGGGCATTGATTGAACAATTTGTATCATTGGTGTGCACGTTCCAGCTTATGACACTGTGGTAACAAGCGGCAGAATTGTAAAGTCCTATTATAGTGAAAGCTTTATGTTTAAGGATACCCTTATAGAGAGTTGTTTCTGGAGTTTTTTGTACGTACAAAATACATGATAGGTATTGGAAATCTACTCTGGAAGTCGCATGGCGTCTTTCTTTTTCGTTTACTACAGATTTTTTAGTAAAAATGGTGAATTTTACCCCATCGTTGGTATTGAATTGTGTGGCTATGTGTATTCATAGATTCAAAGAAAACCAGCTCAAGCATATGATAATATATGTGTGTGTATATATATAAAGAGAGAGAGAGAGAGATTCCATGATTTTAAGTTTTAACATTAGTTACCGTCGATTATTTTTTTTAGCCTTATTTAATTGATTTTTTTAAATGCAAAAGAATTAAAGTGATCCTGATTATTCAAAGGGAAAAATTCTGTGGACTCCTTGTTCTATCGCTTTCTGTCAAACTGCGGACATGTTGGTTGCACACAGTTGTTTGTCGGAACTGTGGGACTCCACAGTGATCGTTGTTTTAATTTTTTTTCTCTGAAGGGAAGTGGGCATCTGTCACAACCAGAATGCAACCTTTATACGTTGTTCAGTAAAATGTAAATGTTAACTGTCAATTGTTAGATATAATTGTCCGTTCAAATGTTTCGTTGACTTCTCATATTTGGATCAAGTTTGTTTTTTCTTGCATAGCTATATAGCTAACATCGTATTACTCAACATGTCACATATATTCATGGACTAGGGGGAAATATACACGTTTTGTTTGAATGCAAACTTTTTTTTTCTAAAAAAGAATAATTAACTAAGACAAAGGATTCATCGTGACGAGACTAATGGGGTCAGTGTTCATTACGCAATGGGATGTCCTAATTGAAATTTTGTGTTTTGTTTTTTGTTTGTGAAATTTATATTAGAAGTAATTGAAATTGTCTCTGATTTTGTAGAAACCCAACTCGTTCAAATTTTTTAAACGGGTAGATGATGTAGAGGAGGACGTAGAAGAGGAATGTGGCGATGAGACTAAGCAAGAACTAGAAGTGACAAGAAAAGAAGTTTGCAACATGCAGAAGAAACTAATTCCTGAGAGAAGAACGGCTTTGATTTTGCATTGTGTTGTAGGACTGTGTTGGGCAATAATATTTCTGTGTGGTGTGTGCATGTTGAACAAAGTACGGAATTCCATAATGCAGTAGATTTTGTATTTGGGGAATTCGAGAATTGGGCAACCACATTATGTTTTTGCCAAAAAAGTTTTTTTTTAAGTTAAACGTAGTTTTAGACTCTATTTAAAAATCAGTGAATTTGGATCTTTAACTATAAGAAATAAGTGAATTTCTTCCCTACTCATTCTCTTTATAGGTGACATGTACTGATTTGTGTTTTCTTCCCTACAATTTTTTACTATTTTAAGCCCCAAAACTTGATTATCATTTACTTGCAGCTTTAGACTGCCGTAGTATTCACACCAAAAGCTGGCAATTTTTTCCTTCCTTGTTTATAAACAAGCACAAAATTTGAAGTAAAATACCCCGATTAATATTCCACAATTGAAGTTTTGTTTGAGTTTGCCTCTTAGTATGTCTCAATTACGTATAATGATGTGGGTATGTAAAGGTACCTTAGATTTTCACCACTAAAATGTATTGCATTAAGGGTCACTTGAGACACAAAAACTTGCAATTTGACAAACATTCAAAAACCAATAATGCATTATTTTAAAACCTTCATTCTATCTCTCTTATCATAAACCCAATAATGTTAATAAGCTTACTCTTCTCATTGAAGTGGTATATACAAATCTCATTCTTTAAAACTCAAAAGCTTTGGAATATTGTCATTATGATGTTGAGTTCTGTTCTTGTCGGTTGACTTGGGTGAAAAGCTCTGCTTCTAACTTATCTCTTCTGGATAATGATCTGTGTCTTCTTGCTGAACTGGAAGGTGGCTTCGTTGAGATTATGTTGAGTTGAGACAGAGGGACTCTACTTGTTGATCACACTCCAATGATCAAGTCAGTGAGAGCTTACATAAGTTTCAGTCTAGTATTCAGAAACAACTTACCTTCACGTGGGGTCTCAAGTCCCTTTTATAACTATTCTGATAAACTCACAGCATAACCGAAAATATTTAATTACAATAGAAAAACCACTTGTCACGACACACTTATCTTCAGGTGCTAACCACAACCTAACATTTTGTTTCATGTGTGCACCATTATTTTCGGGTGCTCTTCTTTTATTCTCAACAACTATTAATTATTATACAACTAACTTGCAACATATTCACTTAACAAACTTATACGTAACTAACATGCAAATTATATTCTTTTATTTTGTATATATATAATTGACAACCACACATTAATATACAACAAAACTTATTATTTTAATTATTTTCCGTTGGACTTATCAAGAAAATTGGGCCAAACTTATGACTCATCCTTTAGGCCCAAAAGTCGAACTGACCATATCCATATTCCCAGACCAAGGTCCCGAATACTTGAGCACTCCTGCTTGGTACAAGTTTATTTGCTTTTGATCATAGACTAGATTTGTAATGTGTTTTCTCACCATAAGTAGAACAACTTCATTGTTAAGCCTTTCATTGATTATTTTAACGTGTGCATTGCTACATCCAACTTTAGTATCACGAATGTTGTGAGTGACCTCGTCAAGCTCAATTTTTCACTATCACGCTATGATTAACATTAACACCTTGTAAGACATTTCCATCCTAAAGATTTAGTTTCTATTTGTTTGGATGGTGATGAATGAGAAAAGTTTATGTTTCAACGATAATGATAATTTTAAATTTTTTGTGCTCATGTTATTTTTACATAATTTTGATTAGATTATTGTTTGATCTATGATGGTTTTCATAAAAAGAAAAATAAGAAATTAGATAAAAAAAAAAAAAGAGATTATGTTGTGGTAGTTAAAAGCCATCAAAATTTTTTAAGTTTAAACATTATATATTTTGTGACAATTTATAACTACTTAAAACTATATTTTAAATCTCAATGGGATTTCAACAACACTAACACAGCTAAATCCTTATATTTTGTAAAATTTGAGACCAAATTCATCAACTTAAGAATAGGAACTAACACCTAAATTGTTTAAAATTATAAGGAACCAAAACACATTTTTCGTATATTTTTGTATTAGTGGTAACGGTGTTTTAGTCGTGTATATTGTCGTGTTGAAAGAACTTTGTAATTTTTGTAAGGTTTATTGTGCATTGAATGTTAAAGTGACAACTATACACGTTATCTTTGTGCATTAAGTAATATTTTTCATACATTTCAATTGTTGAACGGATTATGGCCTGCCTTTTTAAGGCGATGTTATTTAAACTTGAATCAAACATACTAAGTGAACACATATTTTGTTCAATAACTTACTATTACAAGTCAAACAGAGAATTAATAAATATAGTGAAAAATTTTGTAAAATAATTTTAGTTTCTATTCCAATTTCCACCCCAAATATATTTACTATTTTTGCATTGCAACTCTCTTAGGGGTCCACTTATCAACGATTTAAGCAAGTTGATCAGCAAAAGGCTAAAATTCTATACTTTCTATACACAAGTATATATTATAGAGGTCTAATACTGTTGAATCTTAATCCAACATTGTTGATAGATATGAATAAGTTTCCATTTTGATGATTAACATATAAACTAAGTGTTATATAGTAATACTTTTTCATCAAACGTTTAAGTTTGATTCTAACACTAATTTCTCTCTACAATGTTGAATGACTAATTACTCCCATTTATATATTCAGATTGATTTAGGGTGTCTTAACACATTTGTCTTTTAAACAAAACAAATCAACCCAAATTCCAAACCCAGTGATAAAATTTTAATTCCATTGTACAATATGCCCAATATAAAGTGCACTTTCTGAGCATTTTACTGTTCACAATGAACCTACACATCTTAAACATCCCAATTTGGCATCTCATGATTCTTTCTGTATATGTAGATGCTCTTTCTCTTCTCTCCCAGTTTGCTCTTTCATGCTCAAAATGGTGCCTGTGCTTCACCATTATATATATATATATATTCCATGAAGGGCCATTAGAAGGTTTCCCTTTTTTGCTGTGGATAAGTACCACAACAGTGCTATGATATCTCACAGGGGGCTAGGAACCCCTTTATATGTATACCTCTTGCTGGTTTTATCCTCTCCAATATCTTAATTAATATCCATAAAGTCCTATAACTGTTCCCTGCTTTGGACATGTTGTGTTGCCAAGCCGTTGAAGCTATGTGATCTTCCAGAATACTCCTTTATAAGTTTAAAGAAGAAGGAATCTTCTCTCTCAAGTAACCTTGATGGTTCGTCATACTCAGCAATTCTCCCTGTAACATATGATTGATGTATTAAGCAACAAATTTCTAGTTCCATTATCAAGTTTGCATTTTATTATTTAGTGCACTATTTGTCAACTAGAGTGGTTACACAAACTTCTCTATAAGCATTTCTAAGAAAAATAAGAAGGAAAAAAAATGAACTAAAACCAACTTATGTACTAATTTACTTATGCATAAGTTAATTTTAGCTTATGTATCTTTTCTTATTTTTCTTTCACAAAAGTGCTTATGGAAAAATTTGTTCAAGCAAGGCCAAATGTCATAAGTGCACATGTAGACAGACAGATAGATACACATACCATCACTGAGCACCAGAACCAAATCGCTATCAATAACTGTGTGGATTCTATGAGCTATTGTGACCACAGTTCTATCTTTGAACTCTTGACTTATGATGTTCTGTAACACTCCATCAGTTGCAGAATCCACTGAGGCTGTTGCTTCATCTAGTACTAGTATGCTGCTTCTTTTCAGCAGGGCTCTTCCAAGGCAAAATAATTGCCTTTGGCCCACACTCCAGTTATCACCATTTTCAACCACTGAGAAAAAGCACTCATGTCAGTTTTGAAACTATTAGTAGTAGTACCACAGGCATGATCAAACAATGAAATTTCAAAGATAAAGAGTTCAACCAGGGGAATCTAACTTCTCTTCCTTGGCCCTCACTAGGTGGCCCAGTTGACATTTGTCTAGAGCCTGAAAAGGAAAAAAGTCACTGGTAAATGATGATAGTGTTTATGAAAAATTTAAAACTTCATTTTGGCCTTATGTGAAAAAGAATCTATATTTTTTAGCATCTGCCACACATCTTTTAGCTTGAGAAGCACCAGCAGTACACTCTCTCTAACACTTTATTATTGATCAAACTTTATTCAAAACTACAAAATTGTAATTTGCTGATTAAATTGGTCATCCAAACTGCTGTTTTTTTGGTTATTGATTGTAATTAGTAGTACAGCAGGAGTCTCATTCGGTTTGATAATCAATATATGCCTTATGGCAGGATTACAATTTTTTTAATGAGGCAAGTTTAATTGGTAATTTGTGTTCTTATACTATGAATTCTAACATGTTTTAGTTTTGTATTCTTAAGTATTTTAACATTAATATCAATCCTAGTGTTGGCCAAAAAATCATTCTTTTATTGTGCAACAGTCTTAGGATGTTTTTCTATTTTCCTTGGAATTTATTCATCCATTCATGCTGAAATCATGGGAGCTGTTTATCCAGTTGATTTGGCTTTCGATAGAGGTTGACATAGTTTGTGGGTGTGATTTTACGTGGGTTGTTCAAGTATTTCAGAATGATCAGATTGTTCTTGGAATCTATGGTCTAAGTGGCATAATATGAAGATGCATGTTTCTCATAGGGAAAGGAATCATTGTGCTGAAAAACTTGTTTATTGTGGTATCAGGTAGCTTTGTAATCAGTGGTGGGATAATATTTAAGATTTTTTTAGATACAATTTCTTTAAGAATAACTTTTCTTTTTACCTTATTATAGGTTTGTTTCTTGAGTGAGTTTTTGTCTAATTTCCTACTCGTTTGTAATTTTTTTTTCTTTATTTTTATGCTGTTTGGATATGCTACAAATAATAGATGTAACATAGGGTGCAAACTTAGCAAGGATCATAGGTTAAATTGTGATGCTTTTGCATACTCTACTTATAAAAAAAAAGTACAAAATTGTGACTAAAAAAAGTGAGGCCTACATAAATCTGTGATTTCCAATAAATTTCAGTCAATAATAAGAAATGTGCCTGAGAGAGTGATCTAAAATTTTCTCTTTTACTTGGGCAAATCATGAGACTGATTTGTAAATATTTAATAATGTAGGATTAAAATGTAGTATTTTTTAGAATTGGGTCTAAAAAAAAAAAATAATATCAAGTGTAGGGACCCAATTTTTACTTTAACCCAATCTTTTATACCTTGAAAGAGATAATTTTTTCATTTAAAATTGTATTGTATGCAATCAGTGAATATTTTATATGGTTAGTTACTATTTGATAAGTTGATATTTTAAACTTTGTTGCTCATAATGATAGACACTTTGGCATCCATTGATGTTATAGATAAAACTGTTTGATGAAATTATTTACCTCCCACACTTGAATGTCAGAGTATTGCTGAAGAGGGTCCAGGTTTCCTCTAACAGTGCCTTCAAACAATGCAGGGTCTTGTGGGATAATGCTAAGCCTTGACCTTAAGTCATGGAGACCAATCTTACATATATCCACATTGTCAATTATAATGCTTCCTTCTCTTGGTTCAACAATCCTGAAAATGGCTTGTATGAGGGTTGATTTTCCACTCCCAGTACGCCCAACAACACCAACTTTCTTCCTCCCAGGAAATGTGCAAGTGATGTTTTTCAACACAGATGGTAGATGCTCAGCATAACGTATCTGTCACATTTTATTGCATAGCAGAATATAAGTATGTAAGAATTTAAGGAGATAAATGAAAACTGTAGTTGCAAGAAATATTTTGAGGAAACAGTCCATGAATCTATAGGCCTTTTGCAAAATTATTCAATCACAAATTGTCAATGTCAGGTATTGGAAGTTTCTTGATATTAAGATGTGAACTTTAAGTCTAACTCAACCTTATAAAACTGTAAGTCTAACTCAATCTTATAAACCAGTTTATAATGTTTTTTACACCCACTTATGTACTATGAAATGTCCTTAACCGTAGTTAATGTGGATCTTCAACGGTTGACATTTACATTAATTATCTTAATACTTATATCTATAATGCTTTATGATTGATTGATATTGTAAAACTTTTTACACTGAAAATACATAAAACTTAAACTCATGTTAGTGTATGCATATATGTTCTGTACATATAATAATATGATATTTGGTAGGTTGATAGTGTAAAACTTTTTACAAATACAGTGAATAGAAATCAAACTCTAATGTTATTATATGCATGTATGCTTATACATTTAATAACATATTCTTCATATGTGTCAAACATGTCCTAAATGGTTGCTATCTAACCTGTAAATTCTTGAAACATATTGTTCCAGTTTCTGGCCAATTGCTTGGGGGCCTGCTGTCTTCAATCACAAGAGGTGCTTCACTTGTTATATTTGTGTACTGAAGAATCCTTTCAACTGATATCATCTTGTTTTCTGCATTGCATATGTTCCATATGACTGAAGCTTGCAGCACATTCAGATTGATCCCATATGTTACTGCTAGTCCAGCAATACCTGTTACAAAAGCAATGCAGAAAATTGTAATGCTTAATATATTAAAGGTGCATTATCTGATGATTACTTTGTATGTTTCAATGAAACATGGATGCTTGTGTTGTGATTGATGATGAAAAGTTTCCAAATAAAAAAAAACTTAGGACTTACTTGGGTTGATTATATCTTCAGGGAGGGTCACTAGCATGACCAGTGAGAAGGCAAAAACAAAATTTGATAGTAAATTCAATCTGAAAGAAAGCCATTCCATTGCAGACACATTATGAAACCATGGCCTTGAGAAGCCATCCACAAGGATAAGATTGGTGTATATGAAACGGCCTTCTTGATCAAAAGCTCGTATTGATGCTGCTCCTGCCAAAGATTCTGAAAAATGGTGGAGAATTGGAGTGATCTGTATCTGTGCTAAGCGAGCCAGTTCTCTAGCTGTAGGGGTATAATATCTCTGAAATAAAAATCATTCAACTTCTCTTAGGATTAGACAGAGAGAAAGAGAGACGAACTTCATAGTCATTTTCTGTCTATTAGTTTGAGATGACTACTATTACTTCCTTATTCTGTTTAAAATGTTTGATTTAAAATTAAAATATATATTTCACATAGTTTGAAACATCCAATTCCAATAACTTTGTTACATCATTGGCTGATATGAGTTTCATTGTTTACATGATAAACTTGAGAAATCATATCATATCTTGTGTAGAATTTGAAACTAGCAAGTGTCTCACTTTTTCTTTGTGCTGTCATAGATAGATCAAGAAGGAAAAAGAATCACATACTTGATACCATATGCAGACTGCAGTTACTGGAATGAAGATGACAAATACTTGCCATGCCACCTGACACATCACGGCAATAGTTCCTAGAATCTGTATTATTGAGAAAGCACACCATCCTACTTTGTTTGCCATTTCCAAGTCTAGAACACTTTGATCTGTGGAAGCCTGAAATAAAAGTTTTCAAGTGTTGGTATCATTGAGAAAAGAACACTTCAAGGAATATCCACAGAGACATCCAACTGTTTAAAGTATAAAACAGTACACAGTAGATGGCCAACAATGAACTTGTATTACTTTTTTATCACTCTAATGCAAAACATTAGTCCATTCCATTGTATTAAGAAATACTATTGTTGTAGTAAAGATAACCACAAATATAATTGTTATGAATGCTTACCCTATTCAAGATTCTTCCAGCTGGGGTAGAATCAAAAAATGCCATGGGGGCGCGGAACACACTGTGCAACATCTTTGTGAAAAGTGACTGTGCTGTCCAAAGTCCAGCATTTAAAACCATCATGGCTCGCAGCAGAACACAGAATGAACCAGCAACTGAGAGTGCCATATAGATAAGTAATATGAAATTCATGTCAAATATAGGCTTGGCATCACTACTTGTGGGGCAAACCCAAGCCATCCAATAGTTACTGGCAATCTGAAGTATTTGGAATGAAGATTGTGCCAAGAGAATGAGAGGGACAAACATTCCTCCTTTGACAGTGGTCAAATAAGTCCAGTAAACTTCTTTTGATATGCTTCCTGTTTCTCTTTCCTCTTCTTGCACCAACTTTCCATCATTTCCTTTGTCCTCTGGAGGATTATCTTGCACTTTGTCATGCTGTGTGTTCTCTAGTTGAAGACTTGACCTGGAGTTGAAGTTGGATCCCCCTTCTTCAGCTATTGAATTGAAACTTGTTCTACTTGAGTTTTCAGCAACAACAATTGACTCTAGAGCTTTGCTGTGAGCACCAACTAAAACTTCAAATCCTATATTTTGCTTTAGAAGATCATCAAATTTTCCAGCCTGTGTTATCCTTCCATTTTGCATCACCTATATTTCATTTAGGTCGGTTGTTATTAAGTAAGCCTCATTGACAATATGCTACTATAAGATGTAAACCTAACCTTATAAACTAGTTTTGTAAGGTTGAATTAAATTTAAATTAGTTTGTAAGATGAAGTTTACACCCAAAGAACTAGACATCTTGTGGGATGACAAGATGGTTTCATCAAACACTTAGCTTTCTTAAACAAGATGAGTAGTTGATCAGATTTTAATGTCTTTTACTAGCATAATTTAATTTGGTCTTCAGTGATTAGAAGAAATAAATAAACAAACTTTTACACTGCATTTACCAGAATCAGATCTGCTGCTGGAAGAAACTCAACTTGATGTGTAACAAAAATGATAGTTTTCTCTTTGAGAATCCCCATAAGGCACTCCTGCAGAAAACATGTTGAACAAATAGTAAAGCAATTGTTTCTTAAACCTGTAATCTCACCATGAAGTGTTTGCATATTTTTGAAGTCTAAACAAAATGTAACTAACCTTAAAGAGGTGGGTACCAGTATGAGCATCAACAGCACTGAAAGGGTCATCAAAAAGGTATATGTCAGCATCCTGGTAAACTGCTCTAGCAATCTGTATCCTTTGCTTCTGTCCCCCACTCATGTTAATCCCCCTCTCTCCAATCTCTGTCATGTCACCACATGAGAATAGCTCAAAGTCCTTTTTCAATGCACATGCCTCAACAGTTTTCTCATACTTATCACCATTGTACTCTTTTCCAAAGGTGATGTTGTCCCTTATGTTTCCAGTCAATATCCATGCTGATTGTGGAACATAAGCTTTTGTTCCACTGATCCTAACTGTTCCAGACTTTTTATATATTTCTCCCAAAATGCTTGATAGCAGACTAGACTTTCCTGAACCTACAGATCCACAAACTGCCACCTTCATTCCCCTCTTAACTTTCAATTCTATTTCATCAATGGTTGGAGTTGTTGAATCAGGATCCCAGCTGAATCTCCCTTTTTCAATAACTACGTCAAATTCTGTTTTCTCCTTTGCAACATTTTCAATGACATCATGCTGGATTTCTTCCTCACGGAGGAAGGAAGCGATCCTATCAACAGAAACTTTTCCTTGAGCAATGACATTGAGCAAATCAGGTAGGCTGAATATAGGATCCTGCAGCATTCGGAAAGTGGCAAATGCAGACAAGACCCTTCCTGCTGTCAGTTCAATCCCCATGAACATGCATGCCCAGAAAGTTATCACAGAAATGAATGTAGGTGATCCCCAAAAGATAAAGGCAGAAAATGCTGCTTGCCTCAAGGACTTTGTTAGCCAACTGTACTCTACATTCCTGAGTGCTTCTATCCTTTGAGAAAATTGACTGTCCCATGCTTGAAGCTTCAAAGTCCTCATGTTTCTGAGGACTTCTGAAGTGGCTTTCATCCTGCTGTCCTTGGCATCCATGATCTTGGCTTGGTATCTTTTCTGTATCTTTGTTAAAGGTATGTTCAAAGTCATCACTCCCAATGTAGCAGCTAGTGCAGCCAGTGAACCTAGTCCTAGATTTGTATGCAGAATGAACACTGCTAAAGAAATTTGTATTGGCAGCATCCATATTACATTTACATACCAAACAAAATCTGTGATTCTCTGCACATCTACACTCATGTAGTTCATTATCTCACCACCTGTGTGAGTCTGGCGCGATCTACTCGACAGATGTAAGCCCTTCTGATATATATGTGATATCAAAGCTGCTCTGAGACGAAGGCCTAATTGCCTGGCTCCAAAAATCCATTGCCTCTGAGCTATGGTCTCAACCATTTTGGCACAGAGAAAAGCCAGTGCCAGAAGGTATCCACTCTTCAAGCCACGCGTTTCCTTCTCTCCCAAGAAATCCACAAAGTCTGTTATCAAGTAAGGACCAACATACGATGCTGAAGCATTTACCACTGCAAACAATGCATTCAGTGCTGCTTTCTTCCTAGCAAACAAGTAGATTGCCTTGTAGATAGAGGGGTTTGCAGTGCCATCTTTCTCTTTGACTTGCCTAAGGCTCTCGTCAAAGGAGCAGGTTAGAAACTCAGCAGAGTCTTTGATGTCAACATCAGGAATGTCATTCTGTTCAAGGGGTTTCTTGTACCCTACTGCAAACAAGGGGTTGAGCCAAGAGAAATTAATGAGTTGGAGAAGCGTGGCTTTTCCATATGGAGATTCCTTTAGACACTCTGAATGTTTCTCAGTTTTCTCTCCAAGAAGTGGTTCGGCTGCACCATTTGTGGCAAGTATCACAGTGCCTGTCTTCCCTCTTGTGGAAATAACCAAAAGGCATGTTGAAGCAAGCAAACCAAGGAAATCTGCATATTCTCTTCTACTCATCTGACCATTGTTGGTGACACTGGAATGGACATGAAGGCCTGTGCTTATAACACACACAATGAAACTGCAAACCCACCAAGCCCTCAGAATCCAAGGGAAATGTGTGCTTGATTTTGATATCTTGCATATTGCTATAACACTAGTTGCCCATGATAACACTTGAACTATCTCTGATGTGAAGGCCTGAAGTTTTGAGGTACATTGAGTCTCATGATTGAGCATCAGTAGCAGCAGTGATGCATGAACACCCAGCAACAATGTGTTGCAGACAATGCTGACTTTGTAAGAAAAACCATATTTGATTGCTGTTGGATGCATCAATTTTGTGGCACCATCTGGGTCCTTGCTGATCAGGTTCACATATTTTCTTAGGATTTGGACTAACAAGATCACAAAGAACCCAAGTTCCACAGGTAAAATCACATGCTCCACCAAGCATGGTGATTCTAATGGCTGCCATGAAGTCCAAAACTGACTTTTTAGCTCTGTCAAAGACAAACAACCATAGATGTCAGTTTCATTGTTGTTCCAACAAAAGTTGACGTTAAAAGTAATAAGGTTGTCTCATAGTTCAAGTGTTATACTTCCAAATTAGCCATTTCATTTCATTCATCAACAATATCAATTTAGTTCTTAAACATGTAAGATACTGTTAATTTAATACTTGAAATATTGAAAGTGTAAAAGATCCATCAATTATGTCTTCTTAAAGTTTTCTAGGACCAATTTATTATTAAAATATAATTTTTAAAGAGTAATTTAACAGTAAATGACAAAGACAATTCTGTCATTATTAAATTATACTGTTCAAGGTTGAATCAATAATCAATAATTTGTACACATCCACATACCAATTCATTTTTTACTTTTTTTTTAAAGACTAAACTAATAGTATCTCATACATTTAACAATTAAATTAATAATTCATCTATAATTCTATATAAAAGAAATTTTTTTACACATTTTATTTTTTAATATATCTTTTATCTATTTTTTATTTTTCTTTCAAATAATTGTCAAAGTTATTCTCTTTCCCTCCTCACAAAGATCTATTATTTTTCAGAACTTTCAAATTCTCTATTCCATCATTTCATTTGTTATTTCTTGATGACTTCAAATTTTTTTAAAAATAAAAATGCATTAGAAATCTATTAAACTTACAATTACATATAAAATTATAAAAATTATTTTAACAGTTAAATGTTAACTCAACAAAATAACATAATATGATAAAAATGTTTCACTAGTCCTGAGATAACTACGTAAGTTGTTTTTATAATTGAAAACAAAAAACAGAATAAAATTATTTATATATAATTTATAAATCAGTAGTTTGAATAATTCATTTAAATAATTTATAATATTAGTATCTATCTTACTCTAGTTAGGAGTGTGATTTTTATTATTAGTTTAAGTAGTTTGTGTAAAATTGAAAGCGATGTACGAAACAACTCAGAAATGATTGCGAAAAACCTTCGTACGGTTCCTAAAAATTAATGAATTAATGAATATTTGTCGTATATTCATTAGTCAACAACGTTAAATTTTAATATTCGCATTTAAACAAAGTAATAAGACAGCTTTGGAGTCACTGGACCGCACCGCACAGTTGTCACTGTAGCTGCCGCAAACAAAATTGTTTATTCCAAATCATGAATTGTTGTTTAGTCATTTCGTCTCAATATTTGTGCCAAGTTCTTACTTCTAAACATTTTATTCAATTTTTTTCATTATGATAATATTTTTAATTTCGTTTCGTTATGTCTAATTTGAATATGTATTAGTTTTGAAATGGTATTGACACAAAAATAAAGATGTTAAAATTTGAATATAAAAATGTTCAAGACTAAAATTTAAGTGTGATGGGTAAAAAAAGAGAAAAAAATAAATAAGATAGGTTAAAAAAAAAAACTTAGAACAGAAAGGAAATAAAAGATAAATAAAACGGAAATTAAAGTAAAAAATCGGATCAATTCAATTTTTTTCAATTTTCTTATTTTTATTTCTGTAATACTATTCATTACAAGAAAAATTTATTAAATAAAAATAATTAATTAATATATTAACTAAGTTAAATATTATTTTATAAACTAAAAAATTATTAATATTTAAAGTAGTTTTTATTATTAATAAAAGTTTATAAATAAGTTTTAAATTAATATTTAATATTATCTATTAAAATTTTAGCTATAAATTATTATATAAAAATTAATTTAAAATTTAAAACAATTAATAATTAAAAATTTGATAATTTAATATTAAATAATAATTTCGATTTATAAACTTTTATTAATAATAAAAATTATTTTAAATAGATAATTATATAATTATAAAATAATATCTAATTTAATCAATTTAATAATTAATTATTTTTTATTTTTAAAATTACTTTTATTTAATAATTAATTCTATTTTTACTTACTCTTTTTAAACAAACAAAATTTTTATGTTATAAATTCTTTGAGTTATAAGACAAAAGAAAATAGTATATATATAAAGATTAAATTATTCTTTTTGATAAATTGAAAATGTTAGTGTTTTCAATCAAAAGTTATTTATCTAAGACAGATTTTCTAAAACATTAAACTTTATTTAAAAAAATTAGTTTCTTCCAATATTAAAGATTTCACATCATAATATATAAATACGTAAACTTCATCTTACAAATTAAATTTATAAAATTAAATTAAATTTAAAGTTTATTTATTAAAAAATATATTAGAATCTTACTTGACATAATGAAAATCTGAAGTTATTATTTAAAAAATTGTAGTGTTGAGGTTTTGTTGTATTCCCACGTGAAGGAAAAATGGAAAGTTATTTTTGGAAAAAGGGTGGGGCATGTGGAATATTTTATATTAATGAAAAATGATGCAAAGAATGTGAGCACATAGAACAATGAATCCACCCACATAACAAACTACAAGACAAAGTGGTTTTCGACAGCTAAAAAGGTCATGTCATGTGGTACTTGTCATTTCATTCTCACACCCATCACTTTCTACTACCAAACCACTTTCTCCTTCAATTACCTCTAATATTTTATTATACAACTCTTACACTTCCCTTTTGGTTAGGTAACAAAACTATTAATTTAACATATTATTCTTCAAAAGTTGTTTTAATCATAATTAATTAAACCTACTACTTTTTTAACTTTTTTTTATAAAAAATCTAATTACTTAAAAACTTTATATTTTAGTTAAAAAACGGACATTTCAAGTAATAACAATTATCTGTCATCATATAAAAATGTATAAAAAATTTTATGTTAAAATATGATAGATTGATATTTCAAATAATAATAAATTATGTAAAAAAGTAAAAAATATGGAAGAGTAGATCAAATGTATAAAAAATTTTATATTAAAATATGATAGATTGATATTTCAAATAATAACAAATTATGTAAAAAAATAAAAAATATGGAAGAGTAGATCAAATCTACTAATTTATAAGCTTGATAGAGTGATAGCTTCACATTCTCACTATATGTACTTACTTAAGTGTGTTAGATAATTATAGGAATTGTATGTGTTCTATTTTAATGATTAAATATGCCCTTTCATATCTTTTAAAGATGATATTGATAAATAATTTCAAGGATTGATACTCAAAGAGAGTTTAAATATATGTGTATTTATATATATTTGATATAAAATGAAAGAAAAGAAAACATGGTGTATGAAATTATTAAAAGAAAAGTGGAGAAGAGAAACCAAAATAATGATTGGGATGTCTTTTTTTATGAAAAAAAAAAAAAGAGAAAACGGGTATGAAAATTTAAGCTGTTAAATTCTGTCATGAATAATTAAAATCAAAAGTAACAAGTTATGTGAAGTTTTAAAATGATTATATGATATTTTAAAAGTTGTATAGCTTTAAATCTTGATCACTATGCATTATTATTAATAATGTGAATTTAATTCTTTCACCTTTCTATTAGAATAACTTATATGAATAATTAGTGACATGTTACAAATATTCTATAATATTTTTGTTACTTTTGATTGGATTTGAAAAATGTTGAGTCTATGCTTTTATACAATTTGAATCCTATTCATAACCTATATAGGAATGACATTATGAATAGTATATCAACATGTGAAATGACCTTGTTTCTATGTGATTTTATTTGAGAAATATCACTCAACAAAATTTAAATGTTAATAAAATAACAGTAAAATAACATTGTGACATGTTAGTGTAGTTGAAATGTGGAGTTTCATAATAATAAGAGTTTTTTTAATTTTTTTGTAATATTTTTATCATAATATATAATCTTAAATGAATTTGAAAATAAGGTACATTTATAACATAATATTATATATATATATATATATATATATATATATATATATTATGTAAAACTGAGATGCAAACTTTCTTATAAAGAGATAAACCACTTTTGTAAAAGGGTTGATAAAAGGTATCTCCAAATAAACAAACTATATATTATGAAAGACAATTAGAAACTGTTTTTCCTCTTTTTTATCAAATCTTAAAATCTCAAGTAACTGAAAAGGAAAATTCCTTCAAAACATGGGATAGAACAAGAGGGGGTCATCAAGGCAGTGAAGAACAGAAGGACAAATAGAATAAAACATGAAGTAAAATGCTCACACAACAACTCTTATCCTCCAATACTCTTAATTAATTAACATTAATGGTAAACCAGATTAATCTTCAGTTGTGTGAACAGAAAGTTTTATAATAAATCAGAAGAAAATGTTTAAACTCTACTGATCTTATTTGGCACTGTAAATAAGATCGGTTTCAGTTCTACAGATGAGAAATTTCTTAACCCAACAAGAGAAAATTTCAATGTTATACATATACACACTTCTGCTCTTTATTTAGTGTTGTTAGAGATAGTGGAGTCTGAAAATTTCATGACAGAAAAAATTTCAACTTTCTTTTATGTACTTCATGTTAAAAGGTGCATAAAACTTGTACAGAATGGTTAGAAGTAACTTACCAGTGGCACCAAATATGTTGTAGAAGGTCTCCAAAAGCATGCTTGCTTCTGAACTTGAAGCTCAAATTGTGCTTTTAGTTCTGCAGAAAAGAGTTATATCAGCACTATTTGGCTTTGAATTCAACATCTTATGCTATGATTATAGTCACAATAACTACAGCAATATATACACACACATGTAATGAGTTTTGAGCTTCTGAGAGCAGAGAAAACAAGCATGAGAAAAGGGAAGAGAGAGTGTCACATAGAGAACGTGAGAGAGAGAGAAGGTTGGAGGAGATTTAAAAGAGTTGCAATAGAAAAAAAGACTGTGTTAAGAAAGTATATTTTTGTTTAATTTTATGATCAATTTTCGCGGTGAGAAAGAAATTTGGACTGCTAGATGTGACGTGTGAGTCTGCAAATCTGATTTTGACATGTTATGTTGGATGAATGGTTGTGGTCTCAGCATATTCAGATTTGGATAACAAAAGCTACCAATTACAAAAGAAAAAAAACCACAACATTTCTGATGGATGGACCCATAAGTGTTGATCAAGCAAATTCAGGTGAAGAGAATACCAAGAGAGTTACATAGTTCAATTAATGCACTTCATTCATATGTCTCATCAGTGGGTCAATATTTTCCACATTACACATCCTTCAGAAAAAAAGTGAACAACTTAGGGATACTATTCATACAAATATTTATAATTTCTAACATATAGAGTCATTAAGGTTTTGAGATTTGATATATTAATACAAATATTTATAATTTTCAATATATATTTTTAAATAAAGGCATGAAAGTTTTGAGGTTTGGTGAAAGATGATTAATTAGTTTAATAGTTAGAAATTTAGATGTTGGTGATTTTTGGACTAATTTTTGTTCCATTCCAAAAGGAAATGCAAGAGAGGTTTTTGGTGAGGAATGAGAATTACAATATTCCTTGCCTTTTCATCTTTTTTATATACATAATTTTAAGCACTTTTATATATGGGTTGGAATATTATGAATACTTTTATATTTATTTATTTATTTTGATAAAAAATAGACTTAGAATTGATCTTCAACTGGGTCTAACACATGAAAGATTTTTTATGGAATTGAATTTTGTGGACAGATGGTTTGGTATTGATATTGTTTATTAACTATGAAAGTTAATAAATTTCTGAGAAAAATTCAAAAGGGTCATCAGATGCACTAGATTTTTACTTTTAAGTCTAGGAACACATATACAAAACCCTAATTACAATTACAAAAAAGACCTTTAATTACTATATAATCTAATCCAATTTGGTGCAACAAAAAGTGAGATTAAACATGAAAGAAAAATATAAATGTTCATCTCATTTTGGGGTAAAAGAAGAGATGAATCCCATATTTTGAGTTATCTGGGTGTAAAATATTTGAGAATTATGCAAGTTTTCAGATACAACATGTGGGTATAGAAATATATGCACATGGTATTCAACTAGAAATTCTTAACCCTAGTGCAACAACAAGAAGAACAAAAAGTTCTTGCTCATAATTGGTTGAAAACCTAAAATTTCTTCAATCATGTGTGAAATTGCTCATGTAAGTACAATTAATTGGATGCATGGTACGAATGTTCCACACGTTTATGAACAGAGAATTGTGAAGGAAATCAATGATTTTAGCATACCTAGATGTCAACATCTGGAGAACAATGTTGGAGTTTGTGGTTGGAAGAATGATTGATAAAAGGGTGTTTGAGATTGGATTGAAGATGAAAATGGTGTGAGAGGTTCTGAATTAATCCCTCAAAACACAACCAAAAAACCAAACTAGAATATCATTTGATTCATGTTTTTTTCTCACCATGTGGGTAAGATGTTTATAATGGAGATTTTAGTATACACTGTAAATACAGAAAAAAGAAGAGCAATTGAATTTGGATCACAATTTACCTTCAAAGAAAATATAAGAAAAAAATTATATTTAAATATATACTAAATTTGAAATTATTTGTTTTGGCATCAATAATAAATTATATTGAAATGAGAATGAATTTCTGAGAAGATGAGTGTGAATTGATTTTAGCATTATATAAGATGAACTAGTTGGCATTGATTGTGATAGGCATTTTTGGATCATGATTCCTTGGAATTACGTATCAATTCCTATTTGTTTGTAAAAAATATTAGTGTAAATATTCAAATAAATTTTCTCACAATCATGTAGTAATATTTTATTTTTATTAAATAATTTTAAATCGTTATCATAATGAATGATTCAATCAAATCGTTATCATATTGAATTATGATATTTTCTTTAATATTTATTTTGTTTTAACTTGGAAAAGTTAGGTTTTCACCTCCCATGACTTTTTGTGTGTGGAAATTTGATTATCTAGGAATTTTATTTTTAAAAGATAAACATGAATAACACACTTTTCTAACACAAGTATTGAGAAACTAAAAAATTTCTTTCTACCAACCATTCCCTTAGTTAAACGTATAAGTATACTAGTCAAATGTCACTAATACCAAAAACAAAATTTTTATTACTAAAAAATTATTAAATAAAAATCAATCTTAAAAATAAAAAAGAATTAATTTTTATATTAAATAAATTAAATATTAATTTATAAATTAAAAAATTATTAATATCTAAAATAATTTCTAAATTAATTTATAAATTAATATTTAATTAATTAATTTATATCTACTTAATTATCAAGTTTTTAATTATCAATTTAAAAAATAATTTATAAATTTTATTAATAATATAAACTATTTTAGAAATATTAATAATTTTGTAATATCTAATTTAATCAATATAATGATTAATTATTTTTTATCTTTAAAATTAGTTTTTATTTAATAATTTTCTTGTAGTCTTTAATAGGTTAATTTTTTTTTTATATGTATTGACCTTAGGTTTTCGCTTTTGCTTAATTGTATTCTTTATAGGAACGTGGTTATTTATTTTTGAAGATAAGTTTGATTTGGTTTCTTATCTTTTTGTATTTTTTTGTCCCTTTTATGTAACTTTCCATATAATGGCATATAATGGTTGAACATTTGAATTGAGATTCAATGTTCTTAATGATCTCAACGTGTGAACCATTTAAAATTGTTTCAATAAAAAAGTAAATAAAAAAAAACATATCTCCATTCAACTAAAGAATAAAATTTCCCTAATAAAAAAATGACACTTTATGAAAAGATTGTATTTCCTTTATATAAAAAAAATGACACGTTATAAAAAATATTGTATTTCCTTTATATAAAGAAGATATAATCATCATAATATAAGCTATTATTATTATAATTATATTAATAATAATAATAATAATGTATATGGGGACAATTATTGGAAGCAGCACATTCCATATTATTTAACTTATCGGATCCTAATTAAAAAATTTGCATCCGAATAACTCCAAATTCTTGAGTTTAGATTGGATTCTAAATAATTTATCGTATAATACGTAACTAAAAGTGGAAGGTTATTTGTATTTTTGCTCCTTTTATTGTAAAATATGAACAATTTTATTTTTCATATACTAAATTGTTCAATTTTAGTTTACAAATTTTAAAATAAAAAATTTGTTTCCCACAATCATTTGTTCTAGTTTATATATATTTGAAAACTGAGCAATTCTAATGTTATTGTTAACATACCATTTAAATTTTAATAATGTTTTATAATGTAAGAATATGACAGGTATAATACAGTCCTCATTTATATATTTAGGTTTTAATTTATTTATAACATTATTTTTAAAATTAAATATTTAATACTTTTTATGATTATTTAAAATATTATGTAATTTTTTCACAAAAATATTTTTTTTAAAAATAAACAATTTTTTTAACTTCTTTGGTTTAATTATTTAAAGAAATGTTTGTTTGTTTTACTAATCATCTACAAATTTTTTACTTATTTCATTCAATTAAATTAATTTTTTTTAACTTATTTTTGTCATTCTTTCTTTCTTTTTCCACTATCTTCTCCATAAATAATATTGTGATATATCAATAGATGTTGCTTTCCTTTTAAATATGGATTTTCAATCAAAATAAAATAATAAAATTTCAATTATACCCAAAAAAATTTAACAAATACCAAGGTCCTATTAAAATATACATGTTTTTTAACTGAAACTTTTTGTTTAATAAAAGTTAATACAAAGATTTATATCAGATAATAAAATATTATTTTAACTTTTTTACTAAAAATGATAAATGAATAAATTGTTAAGATAATTTCACCACTGATCATGTTAGTATTGTTATAATTTAAAAATATTTTTTCGTTAATCAACTATTAGGTAAAAGTTAAAACAGCATAATAAAAATTTTATAATTGAAAAAATATTTTTTCCTTAATTAAATATTATTAAAAGCTAAAAAAATCATTAATAATTAAGAAAACATTTTTTCCTTGTGTAACTATTATGTAAAAGTTAAGGGAAGTTTCCTTACACCCCTACGTTTTTCTTCTTGCACCATCACAATTTTTAAAATTTTGAAACTACTCTTCACCTTTTATTTGAAAAAATGGGTATATGTATTTTTTGAATTACAGATTTGTGAATCTAGAACGTATTTTTTGCATTACAATTCTGAAATCTAGAAACATACTACGGATCCACAAATCTGAAAGATTATCAGACTTACTAATCCAGAAGATTTACGGATGCACCAATCTAGGAATTTTGCTGATTCAATATTCCAGAAAACAAAAAACAAAGTACGGATTCTCTGTTCCATAAACTTAGCGGACTACACTGTTTGGAATCACAACATATGTACTGCGAAAACAAAAATCCATAATAAAAACGGAATTATAGATCTGAAAACCGAAAAAAAAATTACTTGCTTTCTTCTCCGAACAGAGAACCACCAAAAGAAACCATCGAACCACCATCAAATCGTCAGAGATACCATTGATCACCACCAAGAGAAACGCCTTCCTGTGCCAAGAGATAGAGTATCGCCACCGTTGAGAGAGCAATGCAATTTGTCTTTGTGGAGTCTATGTGCAAAGGAAGAAGAAAGAGTAGAGTGTGGGTGTTGTGTGCATTTTAGGTTTTTTCTATAAAATATTAAGGATAGGTTTGTTTTTGCATAACATTGTGGGGGGTGCAGGAAGAAAAACTTAGGGGTGTAGAAAGAAACTGCCAAAGTTAAAACAGCATAAAAGAAATAGACCATTGTTTCCTGCACCCAACATTTTTGAACCTGCACCCAACACAGTTTAAAAAATTCTAAAAATACTCTTTATTCTGGAAATGAAAATTTGAAATTAAAAATAATGCATTACAGAAAAGTAGATCCGGAAGCAATTATTGTATTCCAGATATAAAAATCCGGAAACAAAAATCAAAGTTCTATTCCAGATAAAAAAAATCCAAAAATTGAAAAATGTGTTCCGGAAAAGGGGTCCAGAAAGTATTTTGTATGTACCCCTTTTTTAAGGGTATTTTCGTCTTTTCCCATGGAATTGGGTGCAGTGATATGGTGCAGTAAGCAATGCAGGCCCAATAAGGGAACACAAAGCTCCACACACCTATCGGCCAATAGTACACTAAAAATCTAATGTAATCTATGTTATTTTCACCTTCCTTTTTTCTAAGTTCATGCTCTATTTTTTTTTTAATTTCTAAAATGACAATAGCATCCTTAGTTATATAAAACCCTTTTTAACATGCCCTTTCCCACATTTCTAACTTTCTTTCTTCTTTTCCCCTTCACATGACATTTAATATTTGAGATCTCAATATCCATTGCAACTGAGTTTCATGAATTTCAGAGTAAATTTTTTTTAGATAAAAAATGAATGAAATTCAAGTAAAATAATACCTAAATAGATAGGTATTAGTGTAATTTATTTTTTCTTTTTTATTTATTGATAAATGTAACAAAAACATGTTTTTGTAAGCACATTTTTCAATTGTGAATTTAAAAACTAACAACTCAAAAATTCGAATTATGGTTTTCTTTGACGTTGTTTGTTATATTTGTATTTAGTAGTATAAGATATAAGAAAATTATTAACTTTAGAGATAAAAATAAATAATTATTATATTGATTAAATTATATATTAAAAAATTATTGATATTTAAAATAATTTTTATTAATTAATAAAAATTGATAAAGTAATTAACTACGAGAATTTCAGGTACTATAATTATTTACTTTAGATTTTAAATTAATTTTTAATAGTTATTAGCTAAAATTTTAGAAAATAATGTTAGATACCAATTTAAAAATTATTTTATAAATTTTTATTAATAATAAAAATTATTTTAAATCATTTATAAAATAATATTTATTTTAATCAATATAATAATTAATTATTTTTTATTTTTAAAATTAATTTTTATTTAATGATTTTTTTTATAGATGATTACATTATAAATCTTTGGACTACACATTTGTCAAATGAAGAGAATATGCCTACTGGTTAAGGAAATTCAATAAAATATTTGATATGAACCCACATTATCAAATATCATAATCACCTAAATTTTACAAATGAGTCAAATTTATAAAAAAAAATTATTCACTGTAAAGTTGTGTTATTTTAACAAATTTCAATATTGGATTTGTTAACTTCCATAATAATCTTGTAGTTTCTTTTTCATGAATTTACTTTTAAATCTATTAACTTCATAATATATTAAGTTCTAAATCCGAAAATTTACCAAAATCTTAGTTATAAACTTTAGAAGGAAAAAACAAAATAGATATAAAGTTGAAAAACTAAATTTTACAACATTAATTTTCAATAAATAATCTTGTGTCTAGCCCATTCTAAAAGTTTGATTATTTAAATAATTTTGATTATAAATTTAATATAAAACCATTGACTAATTTCAATAATATATTTACATTCTACATTAATATGGATTTTTTTACACAAATAATTTATATTAATCAATACTATTTTCTGATTTAATTGAATTAATATATTCATTTTAAATAAATCAGTTTTTCCACTGATTGAAAGTTAATATTTGATTCAATAAATTAACTTAAATTCTGACTTTACTTTTTCTTGTTTGATTTTTTTCATTTATAATTTTATTTTAATTTTTTATCAAATAATAATAATCCCCAGGACAGGTCGTAATAAGAAAGCTTGATGAAACAAAAAAAAATAAAAATCATTCAAATGCCCAATTTCAAATATTAAAAAAATTAAGTTAAATCATTTTTTTCTCTCACGTAGTTTATAGTATTCATTATGCCACTAACATCAGGGTGTTAGAATTAATGGCTAAAACAAAAGGGGTGAATTGTTTAATGAAAGATTTTCACAAACAGTGACTAAGAATAAAGTTCTTTAATGAATCACAGAAAGAAAGAACAGAGAAGTCAAGAGAACAAAGCTTTTAAAACAGTTAAAAGAAAAACAATTGGTTGTTATTTCGATATAACCGAGATAAAAACAAGTATTAAGCAGTTTGAAAAGCAAGAATATCAACCGGTTGAAAATACGAAATAACCGGTTGTTTATATCAGTAATTTATAAAAACAAAGATAAAGCTTAAAGAGTGTAAGGATAGAGAGATTCACACACAATGTTTATACTGGTTCACTCAACCCTGAGCTACATCCAGTCCCCAGAACAACACTTGGGTATTTCATTATGTAATACACAATAGATTACAATCAAACACTCACCAAAGAAGTGATCTTGAACTCTTCAAGAACACACACTTCCTTTGGCAAAAACACGACACATATCAGAACACCCTATGACTCTGTGCAATACCAATTCTTTACAGAAATACAAATCAAAGAAAGAAAGGAATAGAATACACCTGATACAAATCAGCCCTATTCCACCCTTAGAAGGAATCCAAAGCCTTAAGCAATATTGGAAACTTGAAAATCTTTTTCAATCTTTTGGTAATCTGATCTCTTAATCTTCAAAGATGTAAACACAGGATATATAGCCTCAAAAATAGCCGTTAAAGACTTTTAATCGAAGGCCAAAACAGTTTTAAATGTGGGAAAACAGTTTTACCAAACTTAACAAATTTTATTAAGAATTTTAAAAAAACAGTCAGTTGATTTTTCGAAATAACCGGTTAAAATGGTTTGACAACAAAGGCAAAAACAAAACTTTCCAAAACATTTTAAAATCCACTAAGTGTCAAACAACCTGTTATTTCGAAATTCCAACTTGTTGAAATTTCTACAGCTTTTTAGAAAACTCATCTTTTCAAAAGGTTAAAGATTCAAATAACCTTGGATCAATTCTATCAATGGATTACAAATTCAAACTGCCAAAACACACCAGAAACCCATCATCAAAGTCTTCAAGCAATCCACATAGATTTGGAGACATAAAAGCATCTTGTTCAACACATGGTTACATAAAATTTTTAATTTTAGTTTTGAATTAATTTGAAGTGAATAAAATAAAATAGAATTTTAATTACTAGACATTTATATTTGAGTCCAATTCCCAATCATGAAAATATAGTATTTACCTCAAGAAAAATTTGGAACAAAAATTTCTAAAAATAATAATAATAAAGAGTATAAATAATTTTAAAATATAATAAGAAAGTTCATATAATAAATATTATTTGAGAAGTGATATAAATTAGTTTTTTTTCTTAACCTAACCAATCTTAGGAACTTAATAGAAGTACACTGGTAAACTACCATATCTAAATGAAAATTTAATTCTCACATATTTATAAAAAGGGAACCATGTAACACTATAAAAAATAAATTTAATAAAAACTAATTTAAAAATAAAAATAATTATTCATTGCTATGACTAAATTAAATATTAATTTAGAAAACTAAAAAATTATTGATATATAAAATAATTTTTATTATTAATAAAATAATTTTAAATTTGTTAAAGTTTCATTCAGTATTACAACAATGCAAGGTATATATTTATATGAACGCACTTTTATTATTATTATTATTATTATTATTATTATTATTATTATTATTATTATTATTATTATTATTATTATTATTATTATTATTATTATTATTATTATTATTATTATTATTATTATTATTACATCACGCGACCCCTATCTAATAAATTTGCACTTAGATATGTACGAAAGTGTTTGCATGGAATTACGTAAGTAAGGTATCAATCATTTTTTGACGTAGTAGTTTTGATTGGCCCACTCTAATGCGCATGTCAAGGCTCTGTTTAATTCATTCAAGTAACTTTTAATTCATTAAAACCAATTATCAAAATTTTCTTATTTTTCAAATCACGGGTCATATTCTTGCCCTAACATGAGACTACCTTTAACTTAGTCAACAAAACTAATATTTTTTTGTCTTTTATGTCAAATTTTTTATCAATAAAAAATAAATTAAATAAATAATACTTTAGAAATTTTTAAATTTGTATAAAAGAATAGGAGAATCAAGATACACTACTAGAAAATCATTAAATAAAAGTCAATTTTAGAGACAAAAAATAATTAATTGTTATATCGACTATATTAGATACTATTTTAGAGACTACAAAAATTATTGGTATCTAAATTAGTTTTTATTATTGATAAATAATTTGTAAATTTGTATTTAATTAGTTATCAATGTTTAGCTACCAAGGTTCTAAGTTGGTTGTTAAAACCTTGATAGTTAGTTAGATACCAATTTAGAAATTATTTATTAATAATTTAAATATCAATAATTGTTTTAATCTCTATAATAATATCTAATTGAATCAATATAACAACTAATTACTTTTTATATCTAAAATTAATTTATATTTAATGATTTTCTTGATACTTTACCACACCATTAACATATACATGATCTTTTATTTGTTCGTGATCCATATCTTCCTCCTTTTCGGATTCTCATATACACCAAAAAACAAAAGTTACTGCATTTCTTAAAAAAAAAAATCATGTACACGAATCACCCAAACTTAGAGAGAAGAGTCAAATTTCTCCCAAGTAAGACATTCTGTATGATTATATGAAAACATATACGATAAATTACACCCAATCAAAGATATGGAACAACAAACTTATATTACAAGAAAATCATTAAATAAAAACTAATTTTAGAGATAAAAAATTATTAGTCACTACATTAACTAAGTTAGATATATACTATTTTAGAGACTAAAAACATTATTGGTATCTATTATTAATAAGTTTTATAAATTAGTTTCTAAATTGGTATTTAATTAGCTAATTGGTATCTAATAAGATACCAATATTTTAAAAACTAGTTTATAAATTGAGAAATTATTTTACATACCAATAATTTTTTACTTTACAAAATAATATATAATTTAATCGTAACTAATTATTTATAGATATAAAAAAATAAATAATAATATATCTGATTTAAAATAGAATAAGAATAGTCCGGTTCACCCATTCACTTAAAAAAATAATGTTCAAAATATTCAAAAGAAGAACGTTTACCCTAAAAGTATTAATAACATCATGATTAATTTTTTTTAAAAATTATACTAATTTTTGGAACATTTTACTTTACGAAGGCAAAATATCTATTTTAAGACTTCATCAAAATATTTAGTGAAATGGATGCATATGTATTAAAATAATAATTAAATTACTAATCTGAAAAAAATTAATTTCATTCATCTATGTTTAATTGTAGAAAGGCCTTTTTCTAAAATTTGATAGATTTTTTTATAAAATTAATACAATAATCAATTCAATTTCGCATTCATAATGGGGGAATTCGCTTCAACCAACCTAATAAATTTGGAGAAAGTAAAATGTCCATCCACCATAACTATAAAGAGCAAGACAAAGAAAATTCAACAGGTAAAAGATGCTATAAACATTATCACGAGAAATGGGAGAGATAAAAGAAATTGTAAAATAAAAGATAGATTCAACTTAAAGTAATTTCACAGCATTAATTTATTAATAGAATTTGTTACATAAAGATTTTTCTGAGAATTTTTTACACAAAAAAATTTAAAAATTGAGTTTTTACTGTATTTTCCTCTTAAATTTATAAAATCACAAAATATATTCACAGAATCCTAAAAAAAAAAAAAAAAAACTAATAGTGATTATCTTAAATAAGATTGTTAATAGGGTCAATTTGGAAAGGCGTAGGGTTGTGGTAGAAAGTCTTTCGTGTAGTTTTTGCAGGGTGGAAGAGAAGTCTTGTTGTCACCTGTTTTTCTAGTGCAGAATAACTTGTTTAGAGTCAGTGTTTTGCTTGGCTTGGCATGACGTCCGTAGTACAAAATGATTCACTCTGTCATTTTTTGCAATTTTCATTGAGTAGTGCATCTGATTCTGTGAATGAAGTTTGGGGGTAATTTGGATTACTGTAATAAGTGAGATTTGAAAATACATAAATAACATTGTTTTTAAAGGTGGCGTGATTGGTGTTTTAGCATTGTTCACTCTTGTTCAGTTAAAGGTTGGGTCTTGGGTTACGTCCAAGGCACTGTCAGCTCTATTTTCTCTTATTCTGACTAGTGTCTTAATCCTTTGGTTTGTATAAGGATGGTTAAATGATGTATAAGGTTGTTGGTTTAGTTTCTTAGTTGGCTCTTGGACATTTGCAGGTATTTTGTTAAGATGTCGGTAGGAGGTTATAGCAGTATTAGGGGGAGACCATATGTTTTCTTTTTTGATTTGTATAAGGGTTTGACTACTCCTAAAATAGTTTACATTTATTTATTCTTTTTTACTAATAAATGTTAAATATTTGATCTCATTTTATTTGACCCTCCACCTTTAGCTATTTAAATTAGTATTTATTCTAATTTATATTTTATTTAAATTTATTCATTTTGATTTGTTTTAAAGTTTAAATTTCGAAGAACTCATCACATGGAATAACATGTCCATGTTTTTTTTTCTTTACATGAGAAGCAATATGAGCTTTTTAAGAAATTCACATGACACTAAAAATTGTTGCTAACATGGATTTTGATGGTGACATGACAAAACAAATTCATTTTGATAATATTTTTATACAACTCAATTTTAGTAATTTGTATATGAACTTTCCCTAAATTGATCAATCTATCCAAAAATTACCACTTAAACACATGTTTTATTTCACAATGAATTATTGTTTTTTAATAAGTAATTTATGTTAGTTTTGTAAATTCTATGATATTACATGAATTTAAATACTTTACATAAAGTTATTTGTTTTTAATTTTATGTTCCATAAGTGGCATTTATCCCAATTAACCTTCATATTTATAATCCATGTGCACCTCCAACCAAATATTGTAACATGAAAAAGAAAAAAAAAAAAACTTTTAGGGTTGTGAAACCTATTTTATAGAATGGACAACTCGTAGGTTAATTGAATCAAATTAGTTTGGGACAGAAATTGACCAACAAAATTGCTTGATCCAACGTGCATGATTAATGAATTAATTGGACGAACCAACCAGTTTTTAAAAAAATAGAAAATAAATAAAATGAAATCTGTAAAATAAGGATTCATCGTATCACATTTTAATACGAATTTTATGAGTGTTTAGGAGGTAATTTTATCTATTTGGTTTATTTTATGATTTTTATATCGAGACTGAGTTGAATCGTCCAAGATGGATTGAAAAGACTTTAAAGAAATTAAATTGAATTCTCTAAAAAATAATTATCAAAATCTTGAGAAATATAAAATGAAGATTCATGTACTGAAGATTCTCTAAAGTTCAAGCTAGTAAGAACTAGAGAAAAGTTTTAAAAGTATTAGAGTATGAATAAAGAATGAGATAATTAAGTGAGTACTTTCTCTAAGATTAAGTTTATATTTATAAGCTTTTGGGCCTTCTTAAAATATCCAGAGGTATTTGAGACATTTGGTTATTAAGTGTTTTTCATTCAGTCGATTACAACGAAATTCGTTACCCATATCTGAGTTACTCACACTCTAAATGTATTATGCAAAGTATCTTGGAGGTGGGTAGTGTATCTCACAAATATTGTAGGGTCGGGTAGTACACAAACCCCTAAGCTTGGAATCCACAAAGGAGGTGCAGGTGGACCAATTTGGTGGATGAACGAGTTTTAGTATCCACTTTAAGTAGCTATTTTTGAGGATGTATTTTCATAACCATCTTAAATGTCGAGTTTTGTGACCTTATCAAGGGTTAAGGGTTTACTCAGTTGAGGTATACTTAGGTAGTGTATATATATTTATATACCCTATGATAGATGTCACTAGTAGGGTTGTTCCCCATACAAATTTATGAGGGATTTTCACCTTTAATAATGGATTACTTCCTTTTACAAGGTTTTACATCACAAAGACAACTATTGTTTCATCTTTTCATGACACATTGTCCTAGGATACAACATTTGTGTCTATTGTTTTGCCTGAAATACAAAACATTTGAAATGCTTTAGTCATTTTATATTTAAATGCTATACCATCTACATTGTTCCAACCTCTTATTACTTTTTAGCTTTTGTGAGATAATTTTCCTTCTCTATTCATCACCATTTTTGTTTAGGTTTGTGTTGAACTTTCTATTTAGGTATGTTTATTATGACTTCCTCTTCTTCATTTTTTAATTCTTCCAAAGGAAATATTCCTTTAGTTAGTAGAGAGGTTGTTGCTAGAGGAAATGAATAGTCTTTGAGTCATACTAATTCTTTTTCTCCGGAGGGAGACACTGAGGAAGAAATTGTTTCTCTTCCATCTTCCCGTTTGGTGGTTCCTACTCTGTTGTCGATTAGAATGGTTGTAGCCGGTTCTTCGAGGGTGGATAACGACTGTACCCATTGATGAAAGAGCAAGTATGTTAGGTGTTTGTTTTTATGTATTTGGATTGAGTTGCAAGCAAGAAAAGATGTTGTTTTTTTATTTTGTTTATCCTCTGATTCATGAAAAAAGCCATGTGGGATAGATTGAGTTTACTTTCTTGTTCTTCATGTAGTGTTTTCTCGTTGTGACTTTTACAAGGTTCTTTCAGAAAGCATGAAGAATCATAATTGATTATTAATATTAATTAAATTTAAAAATAATAATAATATTAAAACTTAATTTATAAAATAGTAATAAAATTATAAATAATAATATTAATTAAAATAAAATTTTTAAATCATAATAATAAATATAAATATAAATACAATGATTAAATAAATTTATTAAATAATAATAATAATTTAATTTTAATTTTAATTTTAATTTCAACAAATATTTAATAAAATTAATAATAAGAAGAAGAAAATTATAATATAATAAAAATAAATATATAATATTAATATTATTAGTTATAAAAAATAAATACAAAAATATTTTTTAATTAAATTTTTATGATTAGAAATATTAAAATATTATTTATTTTTATCTACTAATTTTTTATGTTTCAGTAATTTTACATAATTCATATTTTTTCCGAAGTTAGCTCTTACACATTATCAAAAATAATGTCTTAATTACAATAATTAAAATATATCAAATAAAAGTTATTCAATCATATCACAAAATTTTAATTAATTGAAATCAACACAAAATACTCCATATTTTATTATTTAAATATTTTTAAAAACAAGGTTTTAGCTACTCATTACTTTATATTCTAAATTAGTCCCTATTAGTCTTTTAGAGACTAATATATAATCTAAAATATTAGTCACTAAAACTTAGGTAGCTAATTTAGATACAAATTTAGAAACCATTTTATAAATTTTTATTAATAATAGAAACCACTTTATATATGAATAATTTTTTAGTCTCTAAATTAATATCTAATTTAGTTAATATAATTATTTTTTGTCTCTAAATTTGGTTACTATTTAGTAATTTTCTTGTACTGAATAAACTCTCACTAGGATATTAAAGAAGTGGACTTTAAACTTATCTAAATCTTATAAAATCGACTTATAAGATGAGGTTTACACCCACTTATATACTATGAAAAATTCTTATCTCTAGTTGATGTGAGATCTTCAACACACCTCATTATGTCCAGACCTTCCAACTCATGCGTGAGACTATATATTTCCGATAGTGGGTGACATGATAAGTCTAACAAATCTCGCTAGGATAAGCTCTAAATGATTTTGATATCATGTTAAGAAGTGAACTTAAAGTCTAACTCAATTTTATAAAATCGGCTTATAAGATGAGATTTGTACTCACTTATATATACTATTAAATGTTATTATCTTTAGATTATATGAGATCTCCAACAAAATAAAATAGAGAATTGCTAATTGTATGGATTGGTAATCTTAATTGTCATTGCTTTTGCGATTTCTTCCTCACCCTTGAGCATTTCCAATGAAACTTCCCTTTGGCCATGCCTGTCCTTCCTTTGCTACCTAAAACTCTATAACATTCATATCAATCTTTCTATTCTCAATCCAAATTTTATCTAAATATTTTCTCACTTTCCTTGCATTTCCTACACCAGAAAATCTCACAACCAACCAAATATTTGTCCTATCTAATTTAGTTTCCTTGAGGTAAAAATATCCTATATCTCTCCCATCTCTAGTACATTTTCCACATGTTATATTCCCTATAATTAACTGGAAAGTGAGTGAGAAGAAGAACAATGTATTGCTCCATTTCCCCCTACTCCCCTTTCTCTATCAATGTTATACATTAAAAAAATATTTTAAGAAATTGATCTTAAAATACAATCCAAATAAAATTATATATATCAATGCAAAGAAAATTAGTTTTCCTAAAATGAATTCAAATAACTTACACCAAAAAATATAAACTTAAATAAAATTAATCTAGTTAAAAACAATTTTAATTTCATAAGGCTAAATAAAAAAAACACAATCTCTACAATAAATATAAAAAAAGAGAAAGATTATGCTCAAAAAGTATACATTGCTAAATAAAGTTTTCACAATATACCCTAAAAAATAATGAAAAAATAGGCTTTCTTATCACCAACACTTATATATATATATATATATATATATATATATATATATATATATTGCTGGTTCTCTCATTTAATTGAATTAATGTTTAATTTTATTTATAATTATTGAGAAGTTTTCCTACACTATAACTATAGCAAGAGAATATTTTTGATTGCATGAGACGTGTTACAATATCTTTCTTTGTCAGCAAAGTGATATGAATAAGCATCTTCACACAACACTAAAAAACAAAAAGCATTAAAAATGAAAACTGTGCATTTCATCCATTAGGGTTTGGATTTCTAGGTTGCTTTTTCAGCTGTAAAACATTATATAACAATTTGTACTTTGTAATTAAAATATAATAAACATAGCATTAAGAAAAACTGTTTTGTGATTGCATATTTAAAGCAGTGAATCGTACTTCTCTGAATTCTCTCAGAAATTATAAAAAAAAAAAAACAGATCATCGACAGTGATGAATAATCTACACGAAACAGAGACATGATTCCATTTGTGACTTTTCTGACCTAGCCATAAAAGTATAATGAAAACCAACACAACAATAGACATCGAAATAAATGACTTTTAATTACGCCCTCCAACCCACACCAAAAGTTTGGTGAGTCCAATAAATGAAAACAAACGAAAAGTAAATTTATTCTTCTAGTAATTGTAGCAATAAAAGTGGTCACATTCATTTTAGTATATAGAGAGGAATCCCAATACATAAAAAAAAATAATTTAAAAAATAGACTCCTAACAAGTAACAACTTACTATATTTTCGATTCAAAAGGCAAATACCTAACTTCACATTAATTAAAAAAAAAACTGAGTCAAATTTGTTTTACTTTCTTAATTTTATATATAAAAATTAGATTTTTAAACTATCCCCTAATATCATATTTATTAGAAATAATATTCGTATTTAAAATAACCCTAAGGGTATCTTTGGAATTACGAAATTAAACAAAGTTAACTTAGGTGGAAACTCTTTTTAATTTTAAATGATTGAATTTTGCATTTTTTTTATATTTAAGTGAAAAAAATAAGACAAACTATATATAAAATTTATTGAAATGCCACCTTTGTCACGTAATCGTGGTACTTAATGTTTACACGAATTAAGAATAACAATAATATGATACATTTTTTAAATGAGTTTATTTAAATAGTCTATTTTTTCAACAAACATGATAGTTTGATTTTTTATTTTAATTTTTTTTATCAGCAAATAATAATGAAATTAAATGGGTTCACTTTAGGGATAAACCAACTTTTGTATAAAAAACCTTTAAAGATAACAAAACAAAAGTATACCTATCAGGAGTTCTAGACATCAAACCTTATCTTCTAAAAAACCTCTCATACACGTCAAGGGGTTCAAACACCAATCATAATAAAAAAACGAGACTTTGCATTAATCCAAGACCAAATTTTTACTTGCATAATTATAAATACTTCTTACACATCAGTCTTTTTTTTTATGATAGTTTGATTGTGATGAAGAAAATAACAAATTAGGAATAAAAATATTGATGTTTCATTGAAAATTGATAACAACAATTATTTTTCTTAAAAGAGGAAATAAATGAATTAACTGAAACCATTTAAGAGATGCTTGAATGAAGTCTTTTTTTTTTCAAATATAATTAAGAGTATAAAATTATAAAAAAAAAACACCAACTGATCAAATTATTTATAATTTCACCTAAACAAAATTAACACCCAAGAATAAAATTTATTAAAAAGAAAATTTTTATTTTAATATTCTTTAATACCAATGTATCTACCTGGTATCAATGAAGCTGACATCTGAATACGGTTATGTATGAAAATAGAAAAAAAAAAAAAAAACTATTTTGAAAAAAACTGGGAAAATGGTGAGAGGTTTTTCATTTGAAAACGTAACATTAATTGGTTCTGCTTTCCCTGTGATGGGAAGTTGTAGCTTCGATTTTCTTTGGTAATTAATGCATCAATTGTTCCAAAGGGAAAGTGAGTTAGGTCTATAAATAAAGTCACTCACAATGCTTCAAAGCATAGAAACACTTGTGTGTGATTCTAACAAACAACACTTTTGTTCAAACAACATAGATTTTGTTCTTGGAACAAATCATGGCTTCAAGACCTGGAATTCTCACAGATTGGCCATGGAAACCTCTCGGAAGCTTTAAGGTTTGACACATTATTCCCCATTGTGTTGTTACTTTCAACCTCTACATAGTTCTATAAACAACACACACTACTTTTCATTAACATGTTACATTAATCTGTCAGTATCATTGTTGGTTTGAACTGGTTTTTTATTAGTCATCTAGTCTCTTCTCTTAAGAGGTTTTCAGAGATATTCCAAACTACGTACAAGTATCAAGAAACCCTCGTTCCTATAAAAAATCTATTTTTGTGTATATAAGTTGGAATATCTTTCAAAATGTTTCATTCAAATTTATTCATTCATTTCTGGTAAAAAAATTGTGTATGTCTGTGTCATTGTTTTTATTCATTGTTTCTATAAAGAATAATACATGCATGAAATGGTTTTGGTTTGGTTTCACGTACCCTAATTAGAATGGTTACTATTATTTTTGAGGAAAACCAAGAAAACCCAGCCAATGTTTAACTTAGAATGTGTATACAGTTTATTTTTTATCAGTAATAATTTGTTTTCTTATCACTTAAGAATAAATATATTAATGTGTTAAAGTTGAATATAATTGTACTTTTATAGAGACAAACTCGTTGAAGATTTAGATTTAGGTGGTTGAACTCTTTAATATAAACTAAGTACAAAATATGAACTTCAAAACATTACATGTATTTTGTAAAGGTAATCATTGTTGGATTCCTTAACTGGGAGATAACTTGTCTCTCAATGTACTTTTTGTGCAGAGATACTCTCTTTTTTTCATGGGAATTCATTCATTATATTTTAATCATTGATTTCTTCAAAAATTGTTTTTCTCTTCTAAGATTTAGGTTTTTTATTAATAAAAATAAATAAATAAAAATTATTTAATGGGTAATCCAATCTTTATACATATCAATTGTGTTAATCAAAAGAAATATCCAATAATCTCTAACTGTACACCCAAATGAGATATTTAATAATTTTTTCGAAACTCGTCAATACAAAATCAACAAAAATATCTAAATAAAGATTTAAATATGGTTTATGAAAATTTTTATGAACATTGTTAATATATGTATATAAAGTTCAAATTAAATTTTAGAAATTTAATGGAAAATGACTTTCACAAATTAGTTCATGTAAATTGATTTTATTGAATGGAGAAATTATTATTTTTTTCTTACAAAGTGAAAATCTGGATGTTTCTGAGTTTGGTTTTATGTTCTCCTAACTTTTTCTTTTACCTCATTTTTCTTATATTTAATCATATTCAAAAATTATAATTAGTAATGAGTATAATCTTTTTATTTTATTTATTTTTTGATGAGAAAAAAAAATAATATCAATCTATTTAGTTACTATTGTGTCACTTTAGCATGCAAAGTTTTTGCTAAAAAAGGAAAGGGATTTAGCATATACCCTTCATTAAGGTGCATTAGTTATCTTGGCACCTCCAATTATTAACAATCAACATCACAACTTCAATACCAATAAAAATAAGGATATAACACATTGTAGAGATACTTCAATCCCATACACTAAAATTATGATGCCAGTATAACCTTTCAAAAAAGCATTACAAAGAATCATTGTAGAGATACTTCAACCATGTACATCGAGATTACCTGATAAAGTAAAAAAATTATCTGAATTTTATATTAGAGTTTAAACATATCTAAAATCTAAAATGTTCTGTTTTATTTATTTAACTTTTTTGCATTATTTTGTAGTATGTGGTGCTAGCTCCATGGGTGGTTCACAACACCTATTCAATGTTGGTGAAGGATAAGAAGGAAAGGGATATGAGCAGTTTTCTGATATTACCACTTTTGCTTTGGCGTATGGTTCATAATCAGATATGGATCACTCTCTCTCGTTATAGAACAGCCAAAGGAAATGGTAGAATTGTTGATAAAGGACTTGAATTTGATCAAGTTGATAGAGAAAGAGAATGGTTAGTTTCATTCTTCACACCCTTATCCCTATATTTTTGTGCATGCTAAGTGCATTATTCATCCATGACTTTTACAATTTAATTGCTTATGCTTGATAAAAAAAATAGATGGATTTTGTATTTTTTTTACTTGTATAATATTCTTATTTTGAGTGCTAACTTTATTAAATTTATATTCTTTATCGATAAAAAATAAAAAATATAATTAAAGTATTTCAGCATTCTTATTATATTATTATTTTGTAAATAAATGAAATTATTTAAAATTATATCATGGAGTTCATTTTGTATGAGGTTGGAATACTCCTATAATATTTTTAATTTATTTATTATTTTTTCGATTTAAAAAAACTATTTACAAATGAATTTAATAACAGCAGCAATCTATTTCATCCCAGCAACAGATATATAGCTTGCTTTTTTAACCTAGGTCTAAATATTAAAGTCCTACTTCCTATTTTATACCAAACTCTTAATTTCAACATTCATAATTTTCCAACTTCTGAATTCAGCATGGTCCTTCATTCTTAATTCATATTTTAGATGTGATGGATGACTCATATAGTTTTTTTTAATAAAAAAAAATCAATAAATTAAAAATACTAAAATTGTTTTCAACCCATATAAAAAAAATAAATTTAGGGTTTATGATTTAAGATTTTTTTTGGTATGCTACAAGGATTTTCCTTTTTATTATGCTGTGCAGGTATGTATGTATTAGTAAGATAAATAGGAAAAGTATGTAGATATTTGTATAAGGGTTGAGACATCTCTAAAATATATTTTAAATTTATTTATTATTTGTTGATAAAAAAAAATAACAATTTAAACCTATAGTGATATGTTTGGAATAATCTGCAGATAAATGATATATAGCATAATAATGGTTATGTTTGGAAGCAAGGTGGTTCATCTTTTAGTGTTAAAATGTCTTAGTTTTATTGGATGAGGGTAACATATTTAAGTTATTTTCCCTCTTATGCCTTCATGCTTTGGCACATAATATGTAATATTATTATTTTAATATTTGTTAGACATATATTGATTATTTTCAATAATACATTACTTGTTCATGTACTTAATCAAACAAAAAATAATGTTAACTATTTTAAAAATAAATAAATAAATAATATCCATTACATATTTTTAAAATACTTTTGATTAGTATATTTCAAACAAGTTTGAGTTTATTAAACCATACCTTTCAACAAAGAAATAGTCAAACATAAATTACTTTGAGTAATCTCATTTTCTTTTATCAAATTTAAGTTTCCGACACATTATTTTTTATTTAGATTCATAAAGTTTAATCCGAATAGTTGAAAGCAAGGATATTATTCATGACAAATTTTACCTTTTGAAAACAACATAGGAATTTTGTTACTAAAGAGTACGAGAGATTCTCATAATAGTAAATTAAAAACCAAATCAAAGGTCTTAAAAGAGACCATATATATGGTGTCTTTCCAAAAAAATCAGCAAAGTTTACCTATTTTGTTAATAATACTATTGTAAATGGATTGGAACATCCAGTACTAAAATATCATTAAATAGAAGCTAATTTTAGACAAAAAAAAATAATTAGTTGTTATAATGACTAAATTATAGACCATTTTAGAAACTAAAAAGAATTTGGTTTCTAAACTGGTTTATATTATTATTAAATAGTTTCTAAATTGATATCTAATTAGTTATCAATGTTTAATTATTAATTATTTGGATTCTAAATTTTGTAGTAAAAATCTTGATAGCTAATTAAAGATCAATTTAAAAATTATTTAATAATAATAGAAATTAATTTAGAAACTAAAATTTTTTTTAGTTTCTAAAATGGTCTCTAATTTAATCATATAACAACTAATTATTTTTATCTCTAAAATTGATTTCTATTTAATAATTTTTTTTAGTGATCTAAATATTACAATTAATATAAATTTTTTGCTAATAAGACATGACTAAAATCCCAACACTTTCACTAGGAAGTTAGAAAGAAAGAGAATAGAATGTATCTTTCGAAAGGAGAGAAAGAAAGGATGTGGAGACTATACATGTAAAAGTCGGGGATAATTTTGGATTATTTTTGGTTTTATTTAATTTTAATGTTAAAATATTTTAATAGAAGTATAATGTATATAAACTTTTATATGTTTGTCTATAGATTTGGGTACTTCATATACCCATTTATTTATATATTCTTTTTCTGATTAAAAAAAAATTGTTATATGTAAACTCAATGTACATGTATTTATTATAGATATTTTCTTTCATATATACACATATTATTTCAATCCAATTAATATATATAATTTCTGGATTTTTTTAATGAGAGGGTGTTATTTTTATTGAAATAAAGGAAAGGGGACAATTTTTTATTTTAAATTTTAAATTTAAAATAAATATACTTATGGATAATAAATGTTAAAGCACCACATTTATGCTAGTCTATATAATTTATTTCTATAATTTAAAAATAGTATTGAATGAGATAAATCATTTATTTATAATGTAAACTTTATCCTTTTCTTCCTAAAACATAATTCTCAAATATATCATTTAAAGAATAACCTAATTTTTTCACAGTTCTCTTCTTTCACAATCATCACTCATACCAGTACCTCTTTGTATCTTTCACTTTCTTCTTTTCTATTCATGACACGTGTCACGCTTTTCATTGATTTTTTCAATTGGGTCAAAAGATATTTTTCTTAGGAAACACGTGTCCAGCACACATAAAAGTATTAGAAAATACGTGCTCAAATAATGAGAGAGGAAACAAAAATAATTATGATAATAAATATATGTTAGAAACGACGTTTATAGTCATTTATATTATTATAAAAAATTATTAAATAAAAAATTAATTTTAGAAATTAAAATAATTAATTGTTACATTAATTAAATTAAAAATTATTTTATAAATTAAAAAATTATTATATTTAAAATAATTTATATTATTAATAAAAATTTAGAAAATAATTTTCAAATTATTTAATCATTAATTCCTAAAACTTTAAATATTAACTACATTATATTTTAAATTATTTTTTTAAAATTTTAATTTAAAATCTAAAATATTAATAACTAAAATTTTAATAATTAATTTAGACATAACTTTGCAAATTATTTTATAAATTATTATTAATAATAAAAATTATTTTAAATATCAATAATTTTTGTGATTAAAATAGTATCTAATTTAATCAATAAACTAATTAAATATTTTTATTGTTAAATTTAACTATTATATAATAATTTTCTTTATAATACAAATTTCCAATAAATTATTAATAATATTTTGCATTTTGATATAACTTATTATATACAAGGTTAATTTAAGATATCGATGTGATTGTTTATTTTAACCTTGTTTCAGGGATGATCAAATACTGTTCAATGGGTTACTATACTACTTGGCCTGCTACACATTACCTGGTGCATCTCATCTTCCATTGTGGAGAACTGAAGGAGTGGTTATGGCAATGCTGCTTCATGCAGGACCTGTGGAGTTTCTGTATTATTGGTTACACAGAGCACTTCACCATCATTTTCTCTACTCCAGATACCATTCTCACCACCATTCTTCCATTGTCACAGAACCTATTACTTGTGAGTCATTCATCTCATTAATTTCTCTGCTTACAAAATTCAATGCTGCTCAACCACCATGTCTAGCTTGCATTCAGCAATTTATTGCCACATGTCAGTGATGTCTGTGTTGTCACTGAACACACACTGCATATTGTTCATATCCTGTTGGGAAGAAGGACCACAACCAAATGTTTCAATGGAAAAAAGTGTTCAAATAGTTATAGGTTCACTTTATAGTTTGACATTTATGTATAAAGTAACTCACCCACATAAAAACTTTAGTAGGTCATGTTAACTGGTCCATGTTAAAGGAACTTAAGAATGAATCTTTTTATTAGAAATTATGTACAAAATATATTATTAAAATAATCATATTTTTTACATATTTTAAGAAAAAAAATCCACTTTTCTTAAAACGCTGACTAGCCTTAATGATAGTAATTAGGTCTTAAGATTTTTTATCGACGAATAAAATAAATATAAAAAATATAAAAATATTTAAGATATTCCAACTTTTATATTTAGAAAAAGAATTGTACATAAAATTAATCAATTAAAAGTAGTTTATTACCCTGCTTCATCTTTCTATCCAAAATTTACTTGTGTATGAGAAAAGATAATATTTATTTATTTTTTTACTTTGTACTAGAGTTGAATCATCCTTAATGATTGATTTAATTTAATTGTTTCTTATTAATTAAAAAAAAAACTCAAAATTTGCTTTCCAGATATTTAAAAATCTGATATGACTTAATCTAAGAGAGCTCAAAATCAACAACTACACCAGATTGAAAAATACATCAATTTATGAAATCAATAGATATAACAAAACATCAACTTGAACAAGTTCTGATCAAGTTTTGGTTACACAAATGTCAAATCAATGGTCAACAATTGGGCATAGTTTCATCTCCATAAGATGTGTTATTAATTAAAATTCAGTAGTGGTTGCATCTTGAGTCTTGCATATGAATCACAAAAAAAGTCAACAAACCAAACCATGTGGTTTTTGAATACAAGAACATTGTGAATATCATTATCTAAGATTGGACATGCTTTTGTTTTACATGACTTATGATTGATTTTGTTTTAAATGACTTTTGTTTTCTCTTAATGAGGCATAGTCTATGTTGTTGTTAAAGCTACATGGGCAGCTGTAATATTTAATGATTTTATAGTGAATATGGTTGTTATGAGGCAGCAAATAAATTTGATGAGTTAATTGATTCTTTGTCTAACTCCATATTCTCTTGATGCAGCTGTGATTCATCCATTTGCTGAACACATATCATATTTTCTTCTGTTTTCAATACCCATGTTAACCCTAGTATTCACAAACACAGCTTCTGTGGGGGCCATGGTAGTGTATGTCACTTACATTGATTTCATGAATAATATGGGTCACTCCAACTTTGAGGTCGTTCCAAAGTGGCTATTTGCCATCTTTCCTCCTCTCAAATATCTCATCTACACCTCATCGTAAGTATTTTTTTCAATGTTATTTATATTTTTTTATGAACAATAAAAAATAAAATAAATAAAATTATAATAGATTACTCCTATTATTAAAAATTCATTAAAAAAATTAATATTAGAGATTAAAAATAATTAATTATTATTTTAATTAAATTAATATTATTTTAAATACTAAATTTTTTTATATCTAAAATAATTTCTATTATTAATATTAAAAAAATGCAGTTAAATGGTACTTATTCATTTTCATTACCTTTAATTGATCCATATTTATTTATTTTTTCTTGTTGATAATTTTTTTTTTATGTATATACATTATAAAAGAAGAGGAAAAAGAGAAGAAGTGTTTAGTAATTTTTTTATCAGCAATAAACAATAATTTAAATATGAATCACTTTAAGGGTGGTACAACCTTTATACAGAACTGGACAAATCTCACAAAACTAACTCTAATATTATTCGATAAAATACATCACTTAATCAACCTCATATAAACCAAATGATGACTGTTTAGTAATGGTATCAAACAAATTAGAGTGTGCATATTATTTTTATTTAATATGAATAATTATGTATATAAAAATAGTAAAGAATATGTTTTTATATTTAACATTTATATAAAATATAATCCATATTTTTATTCTTTCGTGTGAATGAATTTGGACCTTAAACTTCAAACAACAGGTAGATTTAGCCTCTTTTATTTTCTTAAACAATATGAATATTTAAAAAAGAAAACTAAGGTTTTTGTTAATTGTGTTTTCATTTTTATTATTCTCAGCCCTTTTTTTTTGTTATTAACTGAAGTTTATTAAATTTATGAAAACGTATATGACATTGATCAGTTATATTTAAAGCAAGACTTACATGAACTTGTAAAATCACAGTTATATATAGTTTTGTAAATCATAAGAGTGTATTAGAGAACAAATACATAACATACTACTAGCATTTCTCTTATGGAGAACAATTACTAACAAAGAAATGAGTTTTGTGATATTTGTGCAGGTTTCATTCATTGCACCATACCCAGTTCAGAACAAACTACTCCTTGTTTATGCCATTTTATGACTACATCTATGGCACCACAGATAAGGCTTCTGATACATTGCAGGAATCAGCATTAAAACGAGAAGAAGAAACCCCAGATGTTGTGCACCTTACACATCTCACAACCCCTCAATCGATCTATCATCTCAGGCTTGGATTTGCTTACTTGGCTTCTAAGCCTTACACATCAAAATGGTACCTGAGTTTGATGTGGCCTTTCACAGCTTGGTCCATGATCCTCACATGGATCTATGGTACAACATTCATTGTGGAGGCAAATCGTTTTGACAAACTCAAGCTGCAAACTTGGGCAATTCCCAAGTACAGTCTCCAAGTAAGTTTTCTATATTTTCATTCTCTATATTTGCTAGGTTGATTTCACAGCATTAGTTATTGAAAATTGTTTATTAGCTTTTTTTTATTATTATGGTTGTTGTTCCCCTGTCATATTAATTGACTTCATAGACATTATTTGCTGTGTTGACAGCCTACAAAGTTGGTCCATGCAGTTAAAGAAGAAAAAAAAGTTTATTTACTAATGAAATATTTGAAGAATGTTCTAATCTTTACAAAAATAAATAAGAATACTCAACCAGTGAGTAACTTAATTACATGACAGGAACTCAACATACTGTTAGTATGGTATGGCATAGTGGGTTAGGTTGGTTAGTTTAATTGTAAGCATAGTAGGTCAGCAATCGTCTTGGTAATTATTTCTGAATTTTATATATAGATTGAGATATCTTTAAAATATATTTTTTTAATTTATTGAATTTTTTACTGATAAAAAAAAACTGTTAGTGTACTATAATTACTAAATCAACCTAGTAGCTGTTCCTTTTGCAGATTAAATATACAAGTACAAAAAATATCTATTAGATTCTCTAAGTAACGGTAGAACTTGTAAAAACAAAAAAATACAAAAAATACTGCATATTTTCCAGCATTATAGAAAACCAGAATTCAACAGATTATGCAGCAAACTTCAGATTTTTCAGCATACAATGGTTGATACGGCATAAATAAGATTCTCCATAATTAATTCAAAGTTGCTCATAGAAAAATGTTCATAAAACCTAGAACAATATTTTGTCTACTTATAATTTGTAATAGTTGAAGTTTCAAATATTTTATTTTGTATCATATGTAAGGATCAAGGGTTTCACTGAAGCTTTTAGTATTATTGCATGTGATAATTTCATTAGAATGTGATAATTTGTCTATTACTGATCTTTCAATGCATGCTCAAAATAAAATTCATATAATTTTTTGCAGTACTTCTTGCAATCACAAAAATTGGCCATTAACACAATGATAGAAAAAGCAATACTGGATGCAGACAGAAAAGGAATAAAAGTGTTGAGCTTAGGGCTAAGAAATCAAGGAGAGGAGCTTAACATCTATGGAGGATTATATGTTAGTAGACATCCAAAGTTGAAAGTTAAGATTGTAGATGGAAGCAGTCTTGTAATTGCTGTTGTTCTTAACACCATTCCCAAAGGAACAACTCAAGTGTTGCTTAGGGGAAAACTCACTAAGGTTGCTTATGGCCTTGCCTTCTCATTGTGTCAACAAAATGTTCAGGTCAGTTTTTCTTTAAATGGGTCAAAAATGCTTTTGTTTCTTCTAAAATATTTTAAATTCAATTTTTGTCTATCTTTTATTCTTTTAAATCTGAAAAGCACAACTTTTTATCCTCCAAGTATATACTATACATTTAAATCAATTTTTATCCTTTTTTCTCTTTTCGAACAAATAAAAATAAAAATATTAAAGTCTTTCTATTTTGTTATCGTTTTAGAGTTAGTTTATATTATTTAAATCTTTGATTCATTAATGTCTCTTTTTTTTTCTTTATTTAGTTTTAATCCTAATTGATAAGGATAAAATTGACTTTCTTTTAAATATTCAATTATTTTAATATAATTATTAAACAAACAAAATTAGAATCACTATGGTTAGAAAAAAAATAATAAATTAAGAATATTTAAGTTACTCCAATTCATATAAAAAAATAAAATTAATGATTCAATTCGAATGATATGACCTTGTTCCATAATGATACAGGTGAAACTGAAAGTTATTGAAACACAATTTTCCTTCCTCTTATAAAATGTTGTCTAACTGATTTGAAGAAAAAAGTTATTTATTTTAAATTAGAAAAATAAAAAAAAATTCTTAAAATATAACAGAAAAAGAACTTCAAATTTTTTTATAAAGACTAAAATATATATTTTTTATCTTTATTTTAGAAGTATTTTCTTATTAGATATCCATCTAAAATGGCATGTACTTTAACTCTTCTATTATTTTCAGGTTGGTACATTGCATGAGGAAGATTATGTGAGGCTCAAAAAGTCATTCAAGAGCTCTGAAACTAATTTGACCTTTTCCAAAAGTAGCACACAGACGGTAAGATTCCATGACAGAATTTTCTTTTAGCTTCACTTTTACTCTATATTTTGCTTCATTTTAATCTGGAATTTATTTATTTTTTTTTAAAAAGAAGGGAAAAAACCTTTTTTTTTTCTTCCATTCAACAAGAGAGGAAAAAAAGAGATAAAAGTAAAAAGGAAAAAAGGTTTAAAATTATATTAAATTCTATTAAAACAAATTGAACAATATATGGGTGGAAATTATCTTCATCTGCTTCCTCAGTTATGAAGAGTTGAAAATGATCGATATGAGTTCCTCACGAATGTTTCCTTTTCTTTTTTTTTTTTATCTTTCCTTGTTTTATGCTATTTCAAATCATGAAAAAAAAAACTTATAACATTTGGTATAATAAATGTTTAATATTTTTAGAAAATGATACGAGAATAATAATTTGTTTCCTTTGGTAGAAATGAAATTAAAAGTATTTCTCAGACATTTTTTTTGGGACTGATAATTTATTTATATATGAAAGTTAAAAAAAAAAAAAAAAAAACCACCATAGGAAGTACACTATTAAAATATCAAAAGATGAGTGTAATGTACAAAATCAGCTTACACAAAAATTACATAAAACATATTTCTTAATTTTTGACCCCATTTTGTTAATAATTACAAACAAAAAGTTCCCTTTTTTTTCATCTTCATTTTTGCTTTTGATAGGTTTGGTTAGTAGGAGATGAACTGAGTGAAGAAGAACAACTAAAGGCACCCAAAGGAACATTATTTATCCCATACACACAATTTCCACCAAAGAAATATCGCAAGGATTGCTTCTACCATTCCACACCAGCAATGTTAGCTCCTCCTTCTGTTGAAAATATCCATTCTTGTGAGGTTAGTTTTAATGATCTTGTTTTTTCAATTGATTTATTTTTATCACAAGAAAAGCATTAGAGACAAAAATAATTAGTAATTATATTCACTAAATTAGATATTATTTTAGAAATTATAAAATTATTGGTATCTAAAATTATTTCTATTATTAACAAAAATTTATAAAATAATTTTTAAATTAGTATCTAAATCAGCTATCTAGGTTTTAGCTATTAATATTTTAGATTTTAAATTAGTCTCTAAAACATTATTAGAGACTAATTTAAAATATAAAGTAGCTAGTAACTAAAACTTTGGTAGCTGATGGTTAAATACCAATTTAAAAACTATTTTATAAACTTTTATTAATAATAGAAATTACTTTAGATACTAATAATTTTTTAATCTTTAAAATAATATCTAATTTAGTTAATATAGTAACTAATTATTTTTTGTTTCTAAATTTGATTTTTATTTAATAATTTTCTTATAATGTATAACTTTATGAAGATAGATTGAATTAAAATTTGTTAACATCTTAAATTATTATGAAACTTCATATATCATATTTTAATTGTAGGATTGGTTGCCAAGAAGGGTAATGAGTGCATGGCGAATAGCTGGGATAGTACACTCTCTTGAAGGATGGAATGAACATGAGTGTGGCCACACAATGAATGACATTGACAAAGTTTGGGATTCAACTCTTCAACATGGATTCAAACCTCTTCCTATACAAGTCAAAGAGTTAGCTTAATATTAATAAAGACCAAGAGAAATATTAATCAATGTATTTTGCTCCTATGTTATAGTTCTTTGGTGGGTGATAATCCTATCTATGAATATCCCTATGTTAAATAAGGATGTTAAGTGTTACACTTTGGACAAGCAAATTATAAGTGTAACACATTATATATCATAAATATTATATACTTTGCATACAAAAACAAAAGAGGTTTTACCCTATATTACTAAGGAAATGTCCATGAAAAGCACATAAATCTCCAAACATTTAATTCAAAGAGAAGAAAAAAAAAACAACTCATATTCTTTTCTTAATTTCAACTCATGTAATAACTTAAATAATTTATATCTAATAAGAGATTCAACTATAATAAATAAATTAAAAACACGTTTCTTATCTTAAAGTTTTCTTTTATTAGGATACATTCCAAAGAATTCAAGTAATTAATTAATAGTCTTTTTTGGCTATATTTTTAATATAACCTTTTTTTTTACAATTTTTTTTATCAGCAAAGAATAAATAAAATAAAAAAGAAACATTTTAAGAGTGTCTCAACCCTTATACAGAAAATGGTCAGGTCAACCTGCTCAACACCATCAGACTCTATATAACAACAAACCAAACCTCAAAGATACATAAAAAGATATTCAACAATCCTAATAAAATCCTATCAATATCCTTATACCCAATCTTCATTCAAAAGAGGGCAAAACACAATACAAAAAAAAGAAAAACCCTTAGTAACAACCAAAAATCCACAATAACACAACTCCAAATTATAAGATAATCAGATACCCTCACCCAACAATAGGTCACAAAGAATTCTACTCAACAAAATAGTACACTTTCTTCAACTTATAATCTTTACCTGCCTACTAACATGATAGGGAGCCACATTCTCTTTTCATAACCACACCAACCATAAACAAGAACCTGCACACAAAAAATCCGATAGTCCTAGACAAAAAGTTAAAACAGTTTGCAAAACATCATTTTTTCAAATACTTCATTCAACATAGGAGATCCAAGCACCAATCCGAATAAGAGAAGTTCGTCCATCTTTCCTTGGCCGTAACCCAAGACTAAGATTTCCTTTGAGCCACTATAAAAACCTCCAAAAGATCTACTTTTTTACAATACGTTTCACTTAACAAAGTTAGTGAAATATTCTCCCAACTAGTTAGTGTGTAAAGTTTTGTCAAATTTTCTCTATGCATTCCCAGCACATTTGTTAGAATATAAATGTATCAACTATAATATTTAGTTTAATGCCTTTATCTAGTATAACACACTTATATCCTGAGTAGTTAAGCATTATCATTTGGATCAGAAACTATGAAGTACTTTTCAGTCAAATCTAAGTTCCGAGACCATGGCGAACAAGCATTACTAATAAAATGATAATACCAATCATCAATTAAGAAAAAAATATTATGTTTAAATATTACCTTAATACATAAGAGTTCGAACATATTACGCCAAATCTCAAAGACACATGCTGGCTGTTACAAGCAGTGAGAGCAAGAAAAAAATATCTAAGATGTTTCTCCTTGACGGCTGCCTCCTCTAGGATTTCTAACACCTTCTAATCTCCCAATTGGATTACAATTCACTCCATGGTGTTTTCCTCTCAATCCTGCCTGTCTAGGATTGTGCCTCAAGCCTCCTATTTAACCTAATCAGCTCAAGCTAAGTGACTTCTTGTTTGGGTGTTGTTAGGCTCACCTGGGTGAGTTGCACACAAAAAAAAAGCCCAACATCACTGGTGTAATCTCGCCTGGACAAGATCCTTTGGGGCCTCTGGTTTAGGCGAGTTTGGGCAAGCTTTGGTGAGTGCTGGTACATTCCAACTTTCCCTTTTTAACTTTGTATATTCTCCTTTTGCCCAATCATCTCCATTTTTTCCTAGAATCATGAAATTAACACAAATTTGAAAATAAATCGTTCATATTCAAATTAAAATCACAAAATATGTAAAAAGGTATAAATTCATAAATTATGAGTTATTTTATGTTTATTTTATCAATTAATATCCATAAGTGTTTGTATTTTAATATGCAAATTATTGAAATTTGGCACTTATCACATACCATTTAAACATTGATTTCCATTGCGCCCGAATCCCACATCATGTTCTCCATTGATCATACTAGTTGTGCTAGTATTCGCTAGTGTGGAAACTAGACCACTTTGATGTCTCTGTGGGAAATCCTGATTGGGGAACATCTGGACTCATGCTTTAAGTTGTGCATATCTGGACTCATGCTTTGAGTTGTGCATGAGTGAAAATTTTTTGAACATCTACTTTTACATTTCTAAAAATAATATTATTTTTATGAAACCAAATACTCTAAATTATCCTTATCCACATACATTTTCACAGTGTATAACACTTAATATTTAACCCTAATATCAAAATTGACATAAATGAATGTTTAGACTATTATAGTATAGAAAGGAGACTTCTACACAAAAATCACACATTTTTCATATATATGTGCAAGTGAAGAACAAGTCTATAACAATTTCATCACCCACTTAACACACGTGAAACATATACACTTTCCTCATGGCCAGCTGTAATATTAATGATTTTATAGTGAAAATATGCTTGTTATGAGCTAGCAAATCAATTTCATCACTTGATTGATTCTTTGTCTAACTCTATACTCTCTTGATGCAGCTGTCATTCATCCATTTGCTGTACACGTGTCATATTTTCTTCTCTTTTCAATACCCATCTTAACCTTAGTATTCACAAACACAGCTTCTGTGGGGGGCCAAGGTAGTGTATGTCCTTTGCATGGACTTCATGTACTATATAACATGGGGTCACTCCAACTTTGAGGTGCTTATTCTTTCATAATGAGTTTGGACCTTAAACTTTAAACAGCATGGAGATTTAGTGTCTTTTATTTTCTTAAACAGTATGAATATGTAATGAAAAAAACTAAATTCATTTGTTTAAAGTTTAAGAACTAAACTTAGTGATATAAAAGTATGAACCTTGATAACATTTTACTGAAAATATAAAAATAAAAATTAAAAACATATTTTTCTTTTTTAACTAGATAGGTTTTTATTAATAAATGTGCAAAAAATTTAAGAGAAAGTTAAATGCGCAATAAATCTTATTTTATCTCGTTTTCATACTATTATATTTTCCACCTAAATGATAACTAATACTTATTGTTAAATTTCAAGATCATGTACTAATAACAAATCAATTGTGTTTTCATTCATATTATTTTCAACATATTTTATTATTAACTGAAGTTTATTAAATTTGTGAAAACGTGTATATGACATTGATCAACTATATTAAAAACAAGACTTACATCAACTTGTAAATCATAGTTATAGTTTTCTAAATTATGAGTGTATCAGAGAACAAATACATAGCATATTACTAGCATTTCTCTCATGGAGAACCAATTAGTAACAAAGAAATGAGTTTTATGATATTTTTGCAGGTTTCATTCATTGCACCATACCCAGTTCATACTCCTTGTTTACGCCATTTGATGACTACATCTATGACACCACAGATAATAAGGCTTCTGATACATTGAAGGAATCAGCATTAAAACGAGAAGAAGAAACCCCGTGCACCTTACACATCTCACCACCCCTCAATCGATCTATAATCTCAGGCTTGGATTTTCTTACTTGGCTTCTAAGCCTTACACATCAAAATGGTACCTCTGTTTGATGTGACCTATGATAGCTTGGTCCATGATCCTCACATGGATCTATGCTACAACATTCATTATTCATTGTGGAGGGAAATCGTTTTGATACACTCAAGCTGCAAACTTGGAAATTCCAAAGTACAGTCTCCAATTAAGTTTTCTATATTTCCATTCTCTATATCTATTTTCTGTATTTGCTTCCTCGATCTCATAGACATTAATTGAAAACTATTTATTTGCTTTTTTTTTATTATGGTTTATGATGGAAGACGTCTCTCTTCTTTTAGTAGTTATCTTTTTTATTTCATGTTTAAATGGATGATGAAAGAGTTTTGAGAAGTGGAAACATTCTAAAAATTCAATAAGAATTTCAATAGATGGAAGTGAAGTTAGAAATTTTTTAGAGTGAAAAGTGAAGTTAACTCACTTGGAAAGAGTTAAATGTTAAGTTTTGAAAGAGACTACCTTAAAGAGAATTTAGAAACAAGTAGAATAACAAAAAATTGACAGTATTTCATTATTAATTCCAAATAAAAAAAACAAGAGATGTCAACTCCTATTTATAGGATACTTGGAGGAGTAAAATAAGAAATTTAACCTAAAAAAAATACATTGACAATGTGACAAGTAGCATTATATGTTTTATGCTCATATAAGGTGGATTATTCAAACAGATTGTGATTAGACATAGAGAAAGGTTCGTCAAGTGTCTTTGGTGAGGAACGAAAGTTTCAAGAGAATGGCACATACGACGTTTTTCTTCACAAATTTTCCACTTGAGTTCAATGAAAAGGATCTTTCGAAAAATTTTCAGAGATGGGGAAGAGTATTAGATGTTTTTATTTCCAGAAAGCTAAATACTAAAAAACAACGCTTTGGGTTTGTAAGGTTCCAACGGGTGAGGGACGTGAGTGCACTGGAAAGAAAGTTGGACTCAATTTGGATTGGAAATTGTAGGTTAACAAACCGAAATACAATACGCGTGAGTCTTCAAAGAAAGATTGGAATATTAAGCAGAGGCCTACTATCACTTGGAAAGTATGGAGTCAGAAGGTTCAACAACGCTCTTTTGCACAGGTGGTAAAGAGTGGGTGTGTGAGTAACTTTCAGAAGGATCCGGATGAAAACATGCCTCTTTTTAGGGTCAAGGTGGAGTCCTTAAAGTGGTTGGAGAGCTGCTTTGTAGGGAGATTTTTTTAGGCTTCTAACATCCAGTAAAGGAGAGCTTCTTTTTTGGAGGGTTTTATTTCATGAGGTTAAGATACCTTGGGGAGAAATATGTACTTTTGTCAAGCGAAGTTGAGAGTACTCTTGAAAAGTTAATTGAAGAAAACAAAGAGTGGTTGGAAGGAATTTTTGATTCAATTGTTCCCTGGAATGACTCTTTTGTGGGGGCTGAAAAATTTGTTTGAGTTAGTTGTAGAGGTATCTCACTGGTGTTATAGAGCAGCCAATGTTTTGAACTTATTGGGCCTCTAGTCGGTTCATTGTTTAATATCTCTTGGCCTACTTGCGTTAATGAGCTGGTATGTATTAGTGTAACACATGATATATTATAAATTATAAATTTATATACTTAGTAACAAAGCCAATCAAAAAATAAAAATATACTTAGGAACAAAAGAGGTTTTACCCTACATTAATAAAGAAATATCATTTTTTTAAATACATATTTTAAAACTAAATAGTGGCTTGAAATTAAAAAAAAAAAATCCATAAATATCCAAACATAGAATTCAAAAAAGACAAGAAAAAACATATATATATATATATATATATATATATTTTATTTTATTTTTTTTTTAATTTCAACCCATATGTAATAACTAAGATAATTTATATCTAATAAGAGATTTCTTATTGATACAACTATAAAAAAAACTACCATGTGTTTCTTATCCTTAAAGTTTGTTTTTTTCTTTTATTAGGTTACATTTAAAGAATTCAAGCAATTAATTGAGAGTCCTCAAAGCTTTTGGTCAATTTTTAGGGCTACATTTTTAATATAACCTTCTTTTAGAATATGTTTCACTTAGCAAAGTGAAACCTTATCCCAATTAGTGAAATATTCTCCCAACTAGCTAGTGTACACTCACTTAAGAAAATGAAGACCCTAATTAATATACCCTAGTTAAGTTTATTCTTTGTCAAAAAAAAATTCACAATATAGGTTTTCAATGTTCTTGGAAACCTTCCACCTCAACTTTATATGTGTAGATGGTAGAAGTTGAGAGTTCCACCTACTTAGCATGTTCAATGAATGCAAGGGACAAAGATGAAGTGTGTTTAGCTGTGGTTCACATAGTTATACAATGCATCACGTATGCTCAATAACAAGTTGAAAGGTGGCCCAAACACTCAAGAATTTACATTCATGAGTTTCAAGCACAGTTGATGGGGACATGTTATATTCATTTCATCTTTGTTTTTTTTTTTTCTAGACTACAAAATATTTACTATTTTTAAAGTTTGTTATGATGTTAATTTTTTTTATCAAATCAATATCTGATTCTCATCTATATTTTAAATAATTTATATATCAATCATAAAAGAAAAAAATGGACAAAAAAAAATATTTACTATTGATTATAAATAAATAAAAAAGTGTAACTATTTTATGAAAATGAGAAAAGTTAGTTTATAAATGAAAACCAAGAATCTTGTTCCCCAGGTAGAGTCACAATTCAATGTATTTGTTTATTAATTATTTCAGTTATTTACATATAAACTTAATTAATTCATTTAATTAGGAAAAGGTTAAATTTTATTTTATTTCTCGTAAAGAAGTGAGTTTGTATTTTAGTCTTTCTAAAAATTTGTCAAGTGATTATTTAATTTATTTACTTATAAATTTAATTAATTCATTTAATTATCCAAAATGTTAAACTTTACTTCAATTCTCGTAAAATACGTGATTTTTTTTTAGTATTTTTTTTATAAATTAAATAAAATCATTGTCTTTTGTGCTTATAAGCTAAGAACATTTTAATAGTAATCCTTATAAAATAATATTTATTTTCATTATTTTAAAGTGTAAAATCATTGTGCCTAGGCAGATAAGTTTATAAAAACTTCATCGAAACAAAGTTTAGGAAACTTCCTAATGTCATTTATGATAACTAATACCTTGTTAACGAAAATTATAAAAAAAAATAAAATTCTAAAGTTATGTATAACACTTTACAACTAAATTAATAACACGAATACTATAATGAAACAGTATCCACCTGTTATTAGTTTGGCACCAATTGAAACATGCCTTGTATTTTTTGATTCTTTCAATTTCAATGTTGAATTCCCAACTAATAACAACATTCTACAACCAATCAAAGTGGCTTTTCACATAAAATTATTAAATAAAAATTAATTTTAAAAATAAAAAATAATTAATTATTATATTAATAAAATTATATACTATTTTAAATATTAAAAAAATTATTAATATCTAAATTAGTTTTTATTGTTGATAAATAATTTCTAAATTGATTTCTAATTAGATATCAAAGTTTTAGATACTAACTTTAAAATTTAAATAATTAGTAACTAAAACTTAGGTAGTTAATTAGAAACCAATTTATAAATTATTTATTAATAATAGAAACTAATTTAGATATCAATAATTTTTTACTCTCTAAAATAATATTTAATTTAGTCACTATAGAAACTAATAATTTTTCTCTCTAAAATTGATTTTTATTTAATCATTTTTAGTAGTGTTCATTGTTATTAGTATTTTGTTTTAATTATATAATTTATATAAATGTATATGGATATACTCATTGAATAATATTTTTATCGATTAAAAAACCTATTTATTAATATATTTTTAATTAAAAATTAATATTATCATTCGAGTGCAAATAACAAACAAAGTTTTTAAAAAATCAGTTTTTATAGCCTTTTTCTTATAAAATATTATTTTTTTTATCAGAAAAAAAAATTAAAGCATTGAAATGATGCTTTAACCCTAAAATAAAATATGATAAGCTATATGTGATATTGTCCATAATATTCTGAAAACAATATGGTATTTGAGACACCTACACACACAGCAGTTAATAGCATTTATATTCCCTTTTAAATCCATAACCCTCACCTCCATTATCCTCACTCTTTACTTAATGTTTTCTTTCTCCCCACAAAAGGAGAAGGTGGAATATTAATGATATAGTTTTTTTTATATTTATTTTCAATCAACAAAAAGATATTAGTAAGTGGCAACAAAATGAGCTTTTGAAGAACCATATAGGAAATATAAGAACATGGGAAATAGAAGAAAAAAAGTTGAAACGAAACCAGAAAATAAAGCTATTAAGAGAGAAAATTAATAATTTATTGAGTTAAGATGTGTGTTATTTACATAAAAGTATAATACATATATATATATATATATAATATTAATAAATTGAATAAAGAAAGAAACAAAATAATTTATCATATAATATTTATAATATTTTATTTTATTTTATTTTAATAAAAATTAAGTGGAAGAAAAAAAACTTATTGAACTTGATATAAAATGAGAGTACACACGAATAATTTTAGAAATTTCTAAGATATACATCAAATTAATGGGATGTTATTCTTCATGGAAATACATTACCAAATAGTAGACTGAGAGATCAATATTTGAACTATTCTTCATTGAAATACATTAGCAAATATGTAGGGTTGCAAGGTTTTGTATAAGGATTTTTTTATAAAGATTAAAATATGTTGAAATATCTCATTATTTTTTTGTTAAAAAAAGTATGTAATAATATAATATTTAAATAATTAGTTGTTTCATTTGTATTAAATCGACATAAATTTTTTGGTTTTGAAAAAATAAATGAAAACTTTCAGTTTAAATTGGTTACCTATATTTTGGATCAATTTTCTTTTCTTTCTTTAATCAATTTATGTGCTATCATAAATAGTGTTATAAAATCAATTTGAAATATTTAACATCGTATCTTGTAATAACTTTTCCTCATAAAATATAAATAAATATTTAGTAAAGATTATTTAGAGATGAAACATTATATTCATCATTTACTAAGTATTTAAATTTGTATTACCAAATCATTTACTAATTAAAAAAATCAATTACCTATTTAGTCACTAATAGTGATTATAATTTTTTATTATTAAATTAAGTTGTTATATATCTCTTTTTTTAGTCGTTTTTTCTTCCATTTATCTCCATTGATATTGTATTTTATCATTATTACTTTCTTAAAAAGTTCTAATCCTTAAAGACTCGTATCTTTTTCTACATAGACACCTTTAACCCTAATTACTACCATTACCTCCTTGATAAGAGAAGATTTGTTTTTGATCTTGCATTCCTAATCCATACCATAATCCTTAAATTGTTAGGAATCTACGCATCCATTATAAGAAACATTCAAATTGTAAGGAAGGGAGACATGAAAAAAAATAGAGTCGAGGGTCATATAAGGAAGTAACAACTGCGAAAGAAGAGTGAAAAGTGGCAGTGTAGATAAGGAAACCACAATATCAATCCTATGCTCATGCAATGAACAAGGATACAAAGAAAAAAATTGCTAATGGAGGGTAGGAAGGTATCAAATTCAATGTAGATGAGGTCTAAATGGAGTGGTTGAGGGGGAGTTTTATATAAAGGCTACATAGCCTAGATCACTTGAACTCAATCAATGACAATATCATCCTAGATGGTATGAACATTCTTATGGCGATTATTTCTTTTTGTATGATTTCTTCTTGTATGATGTTCAAGAAGGTTGTAAGTTTTCTTGTATCAGTTGTACAGGACTTCTTGTAATTGAATAACTTAAGAAGATATTTGAACATTTTAGTTTAGGTTGTTTAAATTAAACTAAATGTAGATTCTTGTTGAATCAAACTAGTATAAAAATTTATGTGCATCTTGCTTTTTATCTTGACTATATTATCTTTATTTTTATTGTTTCATTGTGTTCTGATTTAAAAAAATGACATCAAACCAGAGCATTCAAGTTGAGTGTATTGTTCATACTAAGATATGTATTTTATAAGCTCTAATTAGTTGTTTGTTATCTTCTGAGTCTTAATTTAATATTATCTAATTTTTAAAGTTTATTCTTCCTCTACTGATTTCACGTACCACAAGTAGATATCACTTTATTCTTGGTTAAGATTTTGGATAGTTTTATTGAATCTCTCTATTAATCATTAATAGATCATATAACCGACTTTAGATAAGTTATATTTCCAATTATTAGGAGATCAAGCCAACTATCGGTACTAAGTCCCCCAGCCTCAAGCTGAGTAGACGAGACGAATAGGTTTATACACTGAAAAACCAAAAAATAAATTACGGTGTAATTTATGCCTAATCGGTTTAAGGTCCTATTTTCCCTTACTATTTTGCCCTAATTTAAATTACCTTACAAGTTTATTGTTCGACAAATGCCTAAGTTAAAAAAATGAACTTGTGTTTATTATACAATGTTAAATTATAAGCAAATGTCATGCTGATAGAGTTAGGTCAGCACTTGCCCGATATCAGCCCAGCTGGGGGCGAGGTTGATCAAGAATATTCAACCAGCAGAGATGGGGCAGGTTGGTCAGAAATATTCAACTAGTCGAGTTGGAGGCGAGGCTGATCAACAATATTCAACTAGTGAGGTTGGGGGTGAGACTAATCAACAATATTCAACCAGATGAGCTAGGGGCGAGGTTGATCAACAATATTCAACCAATCGAGCTGGGGGCGAAGCTAGTCAACAATATTTAACTAGCAGAGCTGGGGGCAGGCTGATTAGAAATATTCAACTAGTCAGGGTGGGGGTAAGGCTAATTAAAAATATTCAACTAGTCGAGTTGAGAGCGAGGCTGATCAGCAATATTCAACTAGCGAAGTTGGGAGCGAGATTAATCAACAATATTCAACCAGTCAAACTTAGAGCGAGACTGATCAACATTATTTAACCAATCAAACTGGAACGAGATTCACTTTGTCAGCATTTTATAACCTAAAAAGATATTAGTAACACAAAAAATTGTTGTAGAAAAGATTGTTTTCTCAAATTAAACATAATAAACCAAAATTATCTTTCTCTACTCGTTTATATTTTTAAAGTTTACATCTTGAATTATGATATTATTATTTTGAATTACTATTACATAATTTATTGTCTAATGCAAAAAAACAAAAAAATTATCTCCAAAACAAAAGTAATAATTATTTCTCATATTTTTAAATGTTGTAAGAAATAACAAAAGTAGATTGAAAAAAAAAATTATAGAGAAAAAATAATTATATAAAATTATTGTTGAAAATTTTACATATATATATTCTTCAAAAAGTTTTTCTATGTAAATATTTGAGTTATATAATTTTGTTTTACAAAAATTGTATGTTTTGTTTAGAAGAGACCAATGAAGAGTATGAATCCCACCATGTGATGTTGTTCTATCTGTTTCAGAATAAATCACAACCACCATCTTCAAATCTCGAAGAACAATAACTTTTGAACAGAAAGAGTAAATAAAATGTACGAAAGCTGAACAGAAAGAAGTGAAGGATATTAAAATTCTGCGCACTGTCTTTGTCAGTATCATAGCTTCTCAACAAAACAAAGTCACAACACACTCCTTCACTCTTTCGGAATTCATTGTACTTTTTTCTCAGTGGATAGTGGTTTTAATTATGGTATTTTTAACTCATTCCTCTTTTAAAAAAAACTATTATATTAGATATTCACAATTTTATATTTTCCAATTCAATTTAATTGTTGTTAATTAGGGTAACTTGAGTGTTATTTTACCTCGTTTTGGTTTTGATTTTTTTCATGAAATAAAATGATTTAATTAAATATTAAGAAGTATTTTTAATTAAGTTTTTATTAAAAAAATATTTTATTTTATTGTAAAAGGTTTTTTAATTGATACCTATTGTTAATTGCTAATTAAGAGTCAACTTGTATTGTTTGATTTTTTCGCCTTAAATAAAATACCACCAACTTAAATAATAAAAAACTAAATTTTAAAATCTTCATTATTTTTATAAAATGATACTATTTTATTTTATAACTTAAATATTAAAACAAAAATCAAATCAACCATTTTTTTTAAATGAATCAGTAATAGCAAAGATAACTAAAATTTTGGTTAAAAATACTTAAATTCTTCATAAACTTAAAACTTAATAAAATATATAATAATTAAACTGATTTTTTTTCTTTTTTATAAAAAATAATTTATAGCCCCACCAAACTTTTGCTCCCCAAAAAGTGTATGTTGATTCATTTTTAATTTAATTTGTGATGAGTCATGTAAGTAAAGTAAACTCATTTTGAATCACTATATATAAATCATTGATAATTATTAGTTTTAATTTAACAAATAATGTATTTAGGGTTTAGGATTTTTGATATTTTAAAAAAAAAATGTTTTGCAAAAATATATGTGTAAACAACTTGCTAATTACTTTAAATGTTTCAAATTATTTTATTTAATTTTTTACTGATAAAAAAAAAGCAGTTAATTAATATCTTTAAAATTAAAATTGCGTTAAACACTTAGTTTGTCAAATGATCAGAATAATTGAACTATAATTTTGAAATGGTGCAACAATCAATACATATATAACCTACATTAATAATTGAATTGATGAAAAAATAAATAAAACATCTTAATTAATTACCAAAATATCTTTTTTGGCAGAATAATTATTTTCTGCCTCCTTAAGGTTATTTGAAATATAATTATTGAGAATTAACTTTGTGTCCCCATTTACTCCACTGCAAGAAGTAGTTAGAAAATTAATTTTCTTGTCTGCATAATTTATTTCTTCTGCTCTTCAATGTTCACCCTACAAAATCGGACTTTTAGATAAACATAAAGACAAATTTTAAATGCATTTTCCTAAGCACTTCTTAATTATGAGTTTTATGTCCTTAATTTGTATAATAAAATATTTTAATAAAAATAATGTAGAATATCACACTAGAACTTTTCATATTTTTATGATGTTTTTCTTTCTATAAATATTTTGTAAAGATTTATCAAATTCATAAAAAAAAATGTAAAAGAAGATACAGTAAAAAATGAAAATTTTTAATAGGTTCAAAAGTAAACCCTAATTCTTATTTTGAGTAACAAAATAAATCATTCTTAAAACATTAAATTTTATCTTAAATAAATAGTTTAATTACACTCCTAATAGTTCATATATCATAATCAAGAAACTTTAATATTTTATATTTTTTTAGTTGTGTCACATGTTTCCTTAAACCCACTCACAAAAGATTAATCCTACTTGTAATTATTATTCATTCAGCGAGTTATTATATATTATAAAAATTGAACATAAATTATTAAATTAAAGTTGAACATTTTATGAATTAAAAACTAAAGTAAAACATTTCATATATAATTCTAAGTATTCTAATCTTCTAAGTTTGAAACATGTTTACATTAATTTTAATTGTGTGATTTTATAGTCACCAAATACATCACATCATTAATAGATAGAGACTCAAATAACGTGATGAAATTAAAAAACACAATTTACACTTTATAAATCAAAATGATAGAATTAAAATATGAAAAACTAATAAAGTTAGACATTTATTATTTCTTATCAAAGCAAAAATTATCTTAACTTGTTATCTATCTACCCTACACGTTCGCAATCAAAGCTCTTCATCACTAGACCTCACACTTTTTCTCTTTTTTCCCTCTATAAATATGAACACCTTCCAAGAATACCATAAACACAAATTTTTGGTGCTTCTTCGTTTTCTTACCCTAATCCATTTTGAAAATGGCATCAAAACCTGGCATACTCACCCATTGGCCATGGGAGCCTCTCGGGAGTTTCAAGGTTTCATACTTATTTTCTTCTCATATTTCATCCTTTGTTTCTCATGCATTGTTTTCTATGAACTTTTTTTTTTTTCATCAGAAAAAAATGTATATTAAAAGTAATTAGTTTGTTGAAATGATGGTGATGACAGTGGGTGATTCTGACACCATGGGTTGTTCATAGCACTTACTCCTTTCTAGTGAATGATCCAAAGGATAGAGAACTTGCCTACTTCCTCATCTTCCCCTACATGTTGGTGAGGATGCTGCATGACCAAATTTGGATCACACTTTCTCGCCATAGAAATGCCAAAGGCAAAAACAGAATCGTTGACAAGGGCATTGAGTTTGAACAAGTTGATCGAGAAAGCCATTGGTTAGTTCTTTAACATCTCATAGAATCTCATTCAAAAAGCTTCTCCATGAACACTTATACCAGTCAAAAACACTAAATAAACCAGTTTTTCTCTACCATGTTTCAGAAAATGGTTGTTCATCATAGTTTCAATAATAAACCTCAAGGTTATGTATTTTTGTATTCGTAAGAATTAAAGACTGGTATATATATAACAAATTTTCTTAAACATTGTTCAACAATTGAACTACATTGCTAAATTGGAATGATCTATATGCAATGGAGCTGTTAATTTTCTCTTGGTATTTAACTTTCTCTTCATCTTCTGATATAAATATGAAATTTTTGCAGGGATGACCAGATCTTGTTCAATGCGATCTTGTTTTATACAGGTCATATGTTAATTCCAGAAGCTTCTAAGATGCCCTTCTGGAGAATGGATGGTGTGATTATCACTACTATTTTACATGCAGGACCTGTGGAGTTTCTGTATTATTGGTTACACAGAGCACTTCACCATCATTTTCTCTATTCCAGATACCATTCTCACCACCACTCTTCCATTGTCACAGAACCCATTACATGTAGGTTTTCCATTTTCTTTTTGTGGTAATACTTCCCTTTTTATATACATGTTAAAAACATAAAAGTTTGCTTCAAAAATAATCAAGCATTTACTGCATAAAGTACAAAAAAATCAATATTTTCACTTAAATACAAAATGTTTTTTACATCATGCTGATCAGAAAACTGTCTGACACAGTAGCCATTGTTATTCAGTAAATTTTATCTATTTCTCATTAAATGAAAGCTCAACCTTCTTTTTCTTAAGAAGAATTTACATCAAAAAAACTATTTCATACTCAAAATCCATGTTGATGGGTGTGTTATTGTCCTTCTCCAACCCATTATTGAAATGGTTTTGATTTTGAGACACATGCACCACATAAATTATTTAAAAAGCAAATTCTGTTGTATTCAACAACGCATGTGACTTTAATTATTGAGAGGTATAGTTAACACCTAAAAAGAACTTTTTCTCTGTAACTAATGAAAAAATTATTAAATAAAAAATAACTTTAAAAATAAAATAATTAATTTATTAAATTAGATACTATTTTAAAGATTAAAAAAATAAATTAATTTTTATTATTGACAAATAGTTTATGAATTGATATCTAATTAATTATCAAAGTTTTTGATACCAACCCTAAAATCTAAATAGTTAGAAGCTAAAAGCTAAATTTCAACAATAGAAACTATTTATCAATAATATAAACTAATTTTAATTCCAATAATTTTTTAGTTTTTAAAATAGTATTCAATGTAGTTAATATAATAATTAATTTTTTTTTAAATTAATTTCTATTTAACAATTGTTTTTGAATTGTCTTTGAATTGAGGGACAATGATATCTTGACATCAATAATTATTTATTTTAAAAAATAATTGTAAAATGAATATATTTTAGTATTAGACTGTGAAATAAAGTTTATTTTTAATTGGGTTGTTGATGAATTTGGCAGCTGTGATCCATCCATTTGCAGAACACATAGCATACTTTTTGTTATTTTCCATTCCATTGTACACAACTGTGGTGACAAGAACAGCTTCTATAGTATCCTATGCTGGTTATGTTGCATACATTGACTTCATGAACAACTTGGGTCACTGCAATTTCGAGTGCATTCCAAAGCCCATTTTCTCAACCTTTCCCTTCCTAAAGTATCTCATGTACACTCCAACGTAAGTTTCTACCCTCTCATTTTAATTATTTTTTTCTTTTTCTATTAAAAGTTCTTATAAAAAACGTACTATGAAACTCGACACATCAGTTAGACTGACACTTTAAATATCAACAATCATCTGTCACCATATTTAATTGTCTTTTTCATTTTCTACTTTCCTTTTTTAGATTTTAATATGATTTTAACTGTAATTATGTCAATAAAATATTTTAACTATATTGTGATTATAAACCATCACTACTAGAAAATCATTAAATATAAACCAATTTTAGAAATAAAAATTATTAGCTTCTATAATGACTAAATTAGATATTATTTTAGAAATTAAAAAATTAGTGGTATCTAAATTAGTTTCTATTATTAATAAATAGTTTCTAAATTGGTATCTAATTAGATACCTAAGTTTTATCTACCAATTATTTGGATTCTAAAGTTTATATATAAAACTTTGGTATTTATTAGATACCAATTTAGAAATTATTGATCAATAATAGAAACTAATTTAGATATCAATAATTTTTTTAGTCTCTAAAATAGTATCTAATTTTGTCATTAATTTTATTACACATTATTAAACTCCTACCATTAATAGAAGATTAAAAAAATAATTAAAAATATAGTGTAGTAATAGTGAAGATTTTGATTTGTATATGCTAAAGAAAAAGTCTATTGTTTCCTTAATTCCTTCAATATATTTAATTAGAAAGGTTGCATTGGATCTCATTTTCTAGCATACTTTCCTAGAAGTTCTAACCTATATACTAAAGTCAATTATCAGTTTAAATATCAGCATCTTAAATTGAAGGTGATCTAAGATTTACAAGATCTGCAAAAGAAAAATCACATTCACTATTGAACTTTCATTTAATTTATTTTTTTATGTTACTTTTCAATGAATATTTTAAAACATTAGGGATAATAATATAATTTTTTAACATAATTATCAATGAAATCTTTTAATTCAACTACTGTTTTTAAATATTTTAAAACATGGTTTTTAACTTTTCAAGGTTTAAAATAACATTAATTATATTTTTACTTTTTGCTTAATATCTTTACTTAATTTGCATACATGTATTTATTATAATAAGAAATAAAATAAAATCTCAAATAACAATTTTAACCTTTTTCCATACATAAAAAATAATCAAGAGAATATTAGTTAAAATAAATATTTTCAAAATTTATTATATGAACCATATCCTTCATTCACACTCGACAGCTCAATAAAACTAAATGTAGGTGTGTATTGCTTTTAATTTTGCATCAATAATGGCGGTGTAAAAAAAATCCATTAAACAAAATTAAATGTATTTTTTATTTAATTTGCAAACTTAGTGAAAAAAAAAAGGTTAAATAAACAATTGTAAGGTATAAAATTTCGTTACCAACGTAATGAAGATAGGAAAATGCTATTATTATATCATATATTATTTTCATGAAAGCTTATTAAATGTATTAATTATTTAATTTATAAATATTACAAAAAATTATTAAATAAAAATTAATTTTAGAGATCAAAATAATTAAATATTATTTTACTAAATTAAAAGTTATTTTATAAATTAAAAAAAGAAATATATTAATATTTAAATTAATATATTTTATTAATAAAAAATTATAAAATAATTTCTAAATTAATATTTAACCTTTACATTTACATTGCATTTAATAATTAACATCTTCACTCCCCCAACGAACACTGCCAAAATTGTTGCTTTGTGATGCCTCCATTATTATCATTAAATTTTTTATGTATTGATGCTTCAATAATTATCATTACACTTTACCACAATCATTCACTCATATCACTATTATAATTTTAATTATTCCCACAAACAATATATATATATATATAAACATAAAAAGTAAGGATTATAATTATAGATTATTATATAAAATCAACCTGTTACTTAAGATCACTGTTGATTGATTTAACACTACACTCTCTTTTACTGATTTTTTGTGTTTCTTCAAAAGTCAAAGCATCATAATTTTGATGTTGTTCATAATAAAAGTACTAATTAAAGCTATAGATATCATATAGTGACCCAAGTTATGTATAACTAGGTAGCATTCCACATCATGTGTCTTCAATGCATTGGTCACCCAATAATGAATAATAACTAATTGATTTGCCATTTGATAATTGTACTAAGCATATGAAAAATCAATTCTAAGTAAGTTGAAATAATTTATTGCTACCCTTCTACACTATTACAAAACATTGACATCCAAAGATTGTTGATACACGTGGAACATTCTCAAACGTTTGTTTTACCTAAATGCAAATAAATAAAAAAACTAAGATTGAATATTACAAAAAAATTATTAAATAAAATTAATTAATTATTATATTTATTAAATTATATATTCTTTTAAAAATTAAAAAATTATTATTATTTAAATTAATTTTTATTATTAATAAATAGTTTTTAAATTGGTATCTTTAGATACCAATATAAAAATTATTTATTAATAATAAAAATTAATTTAAAAATATCAATAATTTTTAGATTTTAAAATAATATTTAATTTAATAAATATAACAACTAATTATTTTTGTTTTTAAATTATTTTTTTTTTAAATAATTGAGTTTGATATGTTAGACGTGTATCCTTGGAGTTGGTTTCGATGTTTAAAAGTGGTTATTAGTTCATAGCTTTAATTATGTATTATGTACAAGGATTGCATTAATTAGTTAAGCTAATTTGAACACAATTATTTATGGTTTGTTCATTTATCTTAGTTTCGTATATTGATTGAGTTACAACAATTTCAGATAATTAATTCATTAATTAATGTCTCACTCGTATCTTGAAGACACCTGTAATTGATGAAGTGTAGATTCAAAACAATATTAATTATATATCCTATTGAGTTTTTATAGTTGTTGATCTTTCTTTTTATAGAAAATGGTGTGATAGGTGAGGATTTCATACTTTTCCTTTTAATATAGAGATTGTGATAATAAATAATATAGGTGAAATGAAGTACGTGTGGCTTTGTGATACATTAAAAGAACATTTTTTTCTACTAATTATAAATCATTCATTTGAATATGAATACTAATATATAAATAATTCAATTTAAATAAATAATACATTATTATTCACTCTTTAAACTCTCGTATTATTTTTATCTTTACTATTATTACCACTATTGATATTATTTAAATTATTACAACCACTAATATTATAATTTTTTACCATCCAAAGATCAAATACAAGTGATTTAGCACACAGATCATACACCAAAAAGCCTAGGTCTCCTACATAAAAAAACAAAAAAAACTTATATATGTTTATTTGTGTAAACAGAAAAATTAAAATGTATTATTCTTGATATAGAATACGAAAATGGTAATTATAAAAAAAAATTATTTCTTTATATTTATTTATTTTTCTTGCTGATAAAAAAAATTATTGTCACAAAAATCATGTATACCAGCGTATAATAAAGTATTTTATCGATAAAAAATCATAATTATTACATTTTTTACTATATTATCAGTACTTTTCACTGAAGTAATTTTATGCATAAAATTTTATTATATAGTATTACAATTTTAGTTTTATCATCATGTCTTCTTATAATCATGTCAATTCTTATCTTATTTTAATGATAAAAAAACCCTAACACATAATATACTTTAATTTTAAGATTTTCACTGAGAAGTTAAATATCAATAACTAAATATTTTAGTTATATAATAATCCATGATTGAATGATAAAAGTAAAATATTTTTATATTGTCAAGACATCTTAATGAAGTTATTTCAGAAACATAACCATATGCATTTTCTTTGAAACTGATGTTAACAAATGAAGAAGAAGAAGAGAGAACGAACTAAAATTTGTTTTTGTGACAGGTTTCACTCATTGCATCATACCCAGTTTAGGACCAATTACTCACTCTTCATGCCCATTTATGATTACATTTATGGTACCATGGACAAGACAACAAACACCACATATGAAACATCATTGAAGAGAGAAGAAACATCACCTGATGTGGTTCATCTGACACATCTCACAACCCCAGAATCCATTTATCATCTAAGGTTGGGATTTGCTTCCTTAGCCTCCAAACCTCAATCTTCAACATGGTACCTTTATTTGATGTGGCCCTTCACTCTTTGGTCTGTTCTTGTCACTTGGTTTTATGGTCAAACATTTGTCATGGAGAGGAATGCTTTCAAAATGCTCAATTTGCAGTCATGGGTTATACCTAGATTCCATGTACAAGTAAGTTTGCTGTTACATTATATATTGTTCATCCAAGGACCAAAAATGTTTCATATATGAATAATGTTTGGTTTTCTCCTTACACTTTTCACAGTACCTTTTCAAATGGCAAAGTGAAACTCTAAACAAACTTATAGAAGAAGCAATACTTGAAGCAGAGTTAAGCAAAGCAAAGGTTTTAAGTCTAGGTCTTTCAAACCAGGCAAGTAACTTTAATTTCTTTTAATATTTGCAATGTATTCTTTCTTTCTGTCAAATGTCAACTACAATCACTATTCACACCATTACATATATATAAAAACTATAAGGTCCATTATCAATAAACAATTATTAATTTCATTCATTAATTTTTTTTTCTACCAAATGGAGACCCCTATAATTGTACAATCTAAAAAATTATTTTTTCATAAAGCAAAAAGATAAAGTGAAAATTTTCATACTTATGACTGAGTAAAAGGAAAATTATGAGGGTGCAAAAAGAATCCCAAACCCAAAATGACAAAGAACAAATTTGAATTTGTTAATGACACAATCCAAAAATGAACTATGTATGTTCATTTAAAAATAATATGATTTAATTTTTTTTCTATGCTCATATTAATATATGCTTAATCTATGTGTCATAGAAACATAGACTCTTAGTTACTTTCTTTTGTTGTTTTTGAATTCTTAATATAAGATTAGAATACTCTGAAATGTCTTTTTTTTTTTATTTGTTACTGATAAAAAAATATGCATAATCAATAATTGTGTTCAATGGTTGCAGGGAGATTCCCTTAATAAATATGGTGAACTTTACATTAGAAGATTTCCTGAGCTTAAGATAAAGATTGTGGATGGCAGTAGCTTAGTTGTGGCCATTGTTCTTAACAGTATTCCTAAAGAAGCAAGTCAAGTGCTTCTTTGTGGTAAACCTAATAAGGTTTCATATGCCATTGCTGGTGCTTTATGTGAAAGGGGTACAAAGGTATGTTTTGTTTTATTTAAGGAGGTTTCAACAAAATACTTATAATTAAGCATGTTTTTCTTCACTGAAAATATTTTGATTATAACTATTAGAGCTTGCTAATTAAGTCAATTGTTCTCATTATCCTAAACTTATTTATTAATGCCCCATAAAACTTTTTTTTATTCACTTATTGACTGACTTATAACATTTCAATAGACTTGTGGAAGTTTTCAAAATGTGAAAAGTTTTAGACTAACCCAAATTTAGACAAAAAAGCAAAAGCAATATTTTTATTTATACAAATTAATTCTACATATTTTTTCAGTAAATTTAAATATATATTTTTCGTTTAGAATTTTAATTGCAATTTAAACTTAATTTAAAAACATTGATGCAATATAAGAAATTTCACTAGCAAAGTGCATAAATCTTTATCACAATTCCACGAATTAATATATTCAATATATATATATATATATATATATATATATATATATATAATTTTTCTATACAAGTCTCCTTGCATAAAGTGGAATCATATTTTTCAGGTCACAACAATGTCTAAAGACGAATATGATAATCTTCAATTAAGACTCTCCAATGAGTCCAAAAAGAACTTGGTTTTCCCAGGATCCTATACTGCAAAGGTAAATCCCTCTACCCATATTTATTAATACACATTTTTTTTTCTATTTTTGATAATCTCAATTCAAGTAATTTGAATCCAAACAAAAGAAGAAGAAGAAGAAAAGAGAGAAGATAATCATGGGGTTTCATTTGAATCTGCAGATTTGGCTAGTAGGAGAGCAATGTAATGAAGCAGAACAAAAGAAAGCACCAAAAGAATCATTGTTCATTCCTATTTCCCAATTCCCTCCAAAGAAACTTCGTAAAGACTGCTACTACCAAACCACACCAGCCATGATAGCTCCACCTTCATTAGTCAATGTGGACTCTTGTGAGGTAATCAAGAAGAAGATGATTTTTTTTGTCCGAAAGAAAAAATTATTAAGAAATAAACTTTAAGTCAAACTCAATCTCATAAAATCAACTTATAAGGTAAGGTATACGTTATAAACCGGTTCAATTTTATAAGATTGAGTTAGAATTAGAGTTTATTTATTAAAATAAACATTTTAAATAAAAACTATTAATGTCATTGAGTTCTAATTAAAAAAATTAAACTTAACATATTCATCTAGTAATCATCATTATCACTAACACATAACTCTGGTTGTCACATTTGTGTAGTCATTATCATTTCTCAATAACTCAAAAATTATTATTATTATATTACCATTAATATTATAACTATTATTAGTAGTAGGATTGTTGTCACTAAAGATTGTTGTTATAAGTATGATCGATAACAATGACATTTATGTAACAATTGATGCTAACAAATGAAATCAACAACAATCATGAAAGTAACCATTATGGTGATGGCAACCACTTAATACTAATCACTTTCATATCTTACTATAATGAGTTTCTCATTGGAATAATTTTCTATTTGTGTATGCAATTTGGTGCCAAAATGAATTTCATTGATGAATTTTAATGTACAACAGAATTGGCTGCCAAGGAGAGTGATGAGTGCATCGCGTGTGGCCGGAATAGTGCATGCCCTAGAAGGTTGGAATGTTCATGAATGTGGAAATTTCACGTTTAGCGTTGAGAAAATATGGCAAGCAAGTCTTCACCATGGCTTTAGGCCATTCAAAATTAACCCTCTTTCTTCAATTCTTAATTAATTAGCATAAAATAAGATTCTAAATTAATGTTGCTTGTGTGTCTATACATCTATATCACTAATTAATCAACTAGCTTATGGTGTTTCCAAGGTACAATATATGAATACTATAAACTATTTGTATTATTGTAGTTTGTGATATGTAAGAGAAAGTATGTTTACATAATTCATATCTTTGTTGCAAAAATCTCATAGCTATCCATTGGATGCAATATTAGTATCACAAAAGTACTCTTTTGCTTAAACATAATACCATCCCTCAAAAGTCTCAAAAGTATGTAAGTTAATTTAGAAAATGTAGTTATTTGTTTTATAAAATACAGAAAATATTAAATAAACTTTATTAACATTCTTATTTGTGTATGATTAATTAATTTTTTTTATATTTAAGTTCGTATTAAATTGATAGAAAGACTATTTTAAATAACATTTCAAATAATAAAAACAAGAACCTTAAAGATAAAAAAAATCAAAACATAATGATTAAAGGTGTCTTTTAGTCAATTTCTAAATTATAATTAAATTTTATACTTATAAATCTAGTATGTAATTTAAATTCAATTTACCATCCATAATTTTTATACTATTATGACTTTTAATACATCTTTAATGGTGAAAATTATATAATTATGAGAAATGATTTAATTACAGTTTATTTTAATTTTGATATATTTTTACGGAAAGTACAAGTTATTTCACTTTAATGTAAACTGAGATATAAATTTTAAAAATTTCTTTAAATAAATTTTATTATTTTTTATTTAATGCTTCACAAACTTATTGAGGTAAATAAATTAAAACTATTACTAAAAACATTAAGGGATAATTTCTTACTATTTTATTTTCGATTTTCATTTTCTATATTTTACTTTATAATTAAAATGCCCCTCTTTCCTTATTCTTTAATTTGCTTCTTGCTTTAAAAAAATTGTAAAAAAAAATATTGAAAACGACTTTTATTTTTATTTTCTATTTCTTCAAATTTTAAAAAAAAACAGATAAAAAATAAGATAACATTTCGATAATCAAAAATTGAAAACAGAAATAAAAAACCAAGTAAATGCTCCACATCTTGCTACAAATTCTGACAGCTATTTCTTCAATGCAAGAACAGTTCATTATAGTCAGTGCTAAAACTCACAGCAGCAAAACTCAAATTCTCATGCTACTTTAAAGTTTCAATCATAGTTCCAAACCCTGTTAATATTTGCAAATGGAAAAAGGAAAAACCAAAAATAAAATAAAAACATTAAAAATCAAAAAGTAATTATATTTTTAACATGTCATATATATTTTACAATATTTACATTTTTAATTATCATTAAATAAATAAACAAGTATAAATATATCAAAATAATAAATAAAATTGATTAATATTAATAAAATTATCTTAACTTTTTTTTTCTTTCACTTAATCCAAACATTTTTTCCCATCTAGTATTATTTGTTTTCATTTTATACTTTAAAGCACAAGTGATTTGTCTTCTATTTTCTCCACCTGTTCATTTTAACATGCAATGCAAGTTGAGAAAACTCATTTTATAAGAAAAGTGCACCGCTTGTAACAAATCTAAATCATTTTCTATCTGGTATAAGATAACCCTCTAGGGTTAATAGATGAAGATTATTGAGTAGTATTGATGACATTAACATCACAAAAAGAAAAACAAATACGAAAGATATAAAAATAAGTGCACAAAGCAAACTTAACATTGTTCATCCAAGAGGTCCAAGAGATTGAAACCATCAAATCTAAGTACCCTTCTATCTCTAATTAATGATTTAGTTACCACAACAAAACAATGATTCATACAATCTAATAAAACCCTTTTTAAGTTATAAAAAAGTAAAACAAAATCAATTAGCCGCATAAACTATGGGACATAAATCACCTGGCACCAAAGGCAAATATGAAAAACATGAAATGAGAAGAAATACTATACTAAAAAGACCTCTGCCACATTTCAGTTAAACCAATGACGACAAATTGCTCGAATTCTGGTATGCTACAAATGATCATTCTCACATTTCACTCGCTGTTATTTTGTGAAAATTTTGTACATTAAGAATTGAAGCTTGAGGCGTATTATAAAAAAGGCTACAATGGTCGGTTACCATATTTCAGCTTCAGCTTAATTTAACTGCAGAAAACAGATCAATATCAAAAACAGTTCTGAGTATATATCAAGCATAATGGCAATCAAGTGATAACCAAATTAAAAAAAAAAAAAAGAAAAAAAGAGCATATATGGTGGTTTTTAATGGATTGGAGAATAGAAACTCAAGTATTGAACAATAGTATGAAAGCTGGTCATAGAAACTGCAGGATTTTAGGTACAGAGAGGGAAGAAAAGGAAAGAATGGAGACTAAATATCAAGAGATTGATGTTGACTTGATTCTATGTAATGTATTTACAAAGTATTTATGGGTGTGTAAAATTTAGCATATTAACCTATGTTTACACTAATCATAATCCCCTATTTAATTCGGGAAACTGATCGTGATGTAAGAAAATATGTTAACCAATCTTAAGAGATAATGTAAAATAGGAAAACCAAATAATAATCTAAGCTACTCTTATGTATTGATATGATATTTTCATATGCAAACAGATTAACATAAACAGTTAATGGAGCTAGTTCAAGGTATATCAGAGATTCATATCACCTTCAATTGTGTACCCACATAGGATCCAAAGAGAAAAGTTTCTCGCTTCTTGTGCCAGAAGCAGGAGCTCTTGGTGGGGGAGCATGTACAGTAATTGGGAGAACCCATTCCGTTTTCTCCCTTGTCTCAATCAAAAGAGGATGATCATACCTGTGGTTCAAAAAAGCATTTATATTTAAATAACCAATGCCACTAACAATTCCATGAAACCTATTTTCTTCATTTGAAGCTGGAATCACGGTTTGTAATACAACAATAGATTATGCCTACATGTGAGGTCTACTACATGGATCAATATGATGTGATTGAATTTGGTTAAAATACAAATGTTTAGAGATATCACATAAATTATGGTTAGTGAAGTGTAGAATAAATATCAATGAAACTAAAGGTTGATCTTTGGCCGTGTTAATATATGGTTCAAATATCAAAAATAAAGATTAAGAATAACATGGTACATCCACATCAAGAATAAACTGACAACAATAGGTGGGCTATGAATTGAAAAATAGGTAGGGTGTAGCCAAAGATGGCAGTGTGTGGACTGTAGAATGAATTGCTCTCGTGTAAGATCAACCAAAAAACCAGGTGGAGTGAAGGTTGGAACTCATACTTTTTCCAATCTACACGCTTTGGAGTTGTGAAAAATTCAAAGCGGAGAACCCACTGCACAGAAACATGTTGAGTTGAGAAGGACATTGGGCCATCCATGGGGATAGAAAAAAGAAAGCTGGTCTGCACCAAATCTGCTACAACCTCATGATGATCACTCTGAACCTAAAAGTACAGTTGAGAACCACGATTATCAGAAGCCAATAATATATTAAAATACATGTATGCTCATCAATTTTCTCTAGTTAGATAATGATCCATTCCTTTTCTTGAGTATTGTAGACAGACACTATCCAAGCAAGTCTTTCAAAAAGTCAATCAGAGATTGGCCCTTGAATAATCATGCATATGGTTAATCAAAAGGCACCACCTAATCAAATTCTACATCATTCCTTCTGAATAACACATTGTAGTAATCAGTGACAAAGGGCTTTTAATGATTACATCTAATGGTGCATAGCATAGCGTGGCTATATTGAAACACTGCACTTCATATATAAAACTGTATATGACTAAATATGGAAATGCTTCAAGTGTAATTTGCGCCCACAAAGTCCTATAAAACTTAGAAAAACGACACCAGCTACTATAGTAGCAAAGCCATATGGTAGCAAAAGCTAGGAAGTCAAGTGGCAAGAGGAACAAAACACGTACATAGGCGCAGCATATATGAATTTTGAGATGAATGAATAGACGACATACAAGAACAATATAACAAGGAAAAGACGTACTAGGGAAAAAGTAAAAACCGCATCTATCAAAGAGAAGGAGATACAAAAATCACAAGGTGGTTGAGTCAATACAGGTTTAGACCAATGGAGGCTCTACTTAGAAATGAATAAAATCAAAAGATAGCCATATGAAAAGAGGTAGATTGGAGCTAAAGAAAACTTTAGGAAAACCATTAACAAATACCTTAATATAAATAGATTTAGTGGATAGTTTTTATTCAACCAATCATTATTAAACAGAAGCTTCAGTATTAAGAGCTAAAGTAATAGCAAATACCTTTGTGATTGTAGGAGAATTCCTTCTAGAAGGATGGACAAATCGCCGATTAATAGTTTCTGAAGTTTCAAGTGTTATTAATATCTGAAAATAATAATTATGATGATAAATTCAGATCCAGTGAAACAACCACAAAAATGTATCTGTTAACTATTAGTTTAATCTCAACAGACGACAAGGGCAGTCACCTCAAGGCACCTCCTAGCTCCTTCTTCATGCAAGAAAATGAGAGTGCCACCTATCTGTGACAAGAAAGTTGTTGGTAAATAGAATTCCTATATGCACCATGTACAAACTCTACTTCATAATACTTACCACATCACTGAAGTAATAAGTTGAGTCGGAATTTTTAGGATAAAACTTAAGCAAAACTTGATCATCAAGTCGGATATTATAAGACCTTCCTCTAATAAAGCCTTCTGCTGCAGAAAATGCCTGCAAAATATTAGCTTACATGGAATGGGAATTATTTTTTTTTTTATTTTGAAGTGCAATACAATATTCAATGTGTCCAAAGCCCATAAAATCATTTAAGAAGAGTAGAAAATGCATCAATTCATATGATAAAGATTCTACAGCACCAGCTTCAGCTGAAGAGGATGCTCCCACATCTTCTGCAGAAAAAGTCTTTTGCAGCTTCTGTTGCTCATTTGGGGACACAACGGCAAATAACTTTTGGCTTGACAAGACATCTGTTTTATAAATGAATCAGCATTGCAAGTACTTGACTTTAAAGCAAAAGTAAAAGATGACTCGTATCATTCAGAAACTAATAAACCAATACAGATTTATACGGTTTCAGAATGAGCAGTTTCACACATAAAGACATTCTGCTATAGTTTAATTTTCTCACCGGCACCAGAATCAGATAATACTTCAGCAACAGACAGCCGAGGAAGTGCCATATTTGAAGATAAACTTGTTCGGAAACCTTCTACAGTAGAAGCATCCCTGGACAATGATCTTGCAGAAGATGATCGCAGTGATAATGAACTTCCAAAGCCTCTGTGTAGGCTCTCTTTCATGGGGTTATAAGAAGAAACAGATGAGATATCATCTCTTGAGCTGTCATAGCCCTCCTCGACTACATCATAAATATCATTTGCTCTAACCTGTAAAGAAATTATTCCATTTTATCTACAGTACAAGAAAAAGAGCAGCATGAAATAAGTGAAATGCCAAAAGTTAGCTTTATGTGCAACCAGAAATGGGATACAAAATTCCCCAAAAAGAATTTGAAACAAAGTTTTATACAGTTTTATTAGTAACCAGCTGATAAGCACTTAGGGAACCCACCCCTTAAGAGCTAGTTGTTGAAGAGAACCAAACATTTAAATACTCCATTGAAAATCCCACACCACTTGATATGAGACTTAGGAACCCCATAATACCCAAGTCTCTATCATAGCACCACCACCACCAAGAGTCGACATTTGGATCACACTACAACACTTCACTTGGTAACACTTCACTCAATTTCCCCAATAATCATAACCACCCTCCCCCAGTCGAAACTCTTCATAGGCCTTCTCAAGACACCAACAGCTAGATCTGATACAAATTGGGAAGTTAGTGGTTAAGGACTTGAGAGAGGAGAACCAAACATTTAAATATTCTATTGAGCATCTCAAAAGCATCTGATGGTACCCGAATCTCCATCCGCCCCCATATTCATATCAATGTAGATGGTGTGCTTCATAGGATTCTAACCTAGCTATGAGTAAGAGATTGTTGAAAGGATTAGTGACAAAATAGGTCATGGAGGATGGTATCGCTATTGTATCATGTTGAGAAGAGAGAAATCGAGAAGGAATATAATGAATTTTGTGCGTTGGGTAAAGTGTTCTTGCTTATAATGAAGAAGAGATACAAAATAAGGAACAAAATCAATATCTAATTTTGGAAATTTTTTGGTAAGATATTTCCCTATGAAATCATATTATATTTGTTTAATTAATGTAATCAAATCATATTAACATACCAACTCGTAACTCTAACACTCCCCATCAAGTTGTGGAACATATTTATCATGAGACAAGCTTGTTACAAGACCCCCTTGAAAGACTTAGTAAGCACGTTAATTAGTTGTTTGCCAAAGCTAAGAAAGTAAATAATGACAACTAGCAGATATTTTCCAGACATTGTCAAAGTGACAATCAATCTTCAATATGTTTAGTCCTTTCAAATCATATCTTTAACACTCTTCCTGAAGTTTGAACATATCTATCATGAGTCAAGCTTTTTAAATTTAGTTAGAAGGCACTGAAGTAAACAATACTCGTCAAAAAAACATTGGCGGCAAACAGCATTCATCAGAAAAACATCGGCGATAAACAATATTAGCCAAAAAAAGTCTACAGTAAGCATTATCAATGGAAAAAATACTAGTAGTAAATGGTACATGCCAAAAAAACATCAACGGTAAACAATATACAGCCAAATGAACCTATCAGCGATAAACAATATTCACTAGATAAATGTTGGCAGGAAACAGCACTCGCCAAAATGTCATTGCCGATGAACTATGATAAGGACAATGAACAATGTGTTCAGCATGAACAGTGACAGGCAGGGAGAAAAACAAAAACTGAAAAATGTACACAATTTCTAAAATATTTGCTCCTATAAGCATTGGGCCCCACAGGGAATAACTTGATGACTCCAGCTATCTTCACTAGCGTCAACAAGTTGAGCCCGTTATTAAATTGTATCGACTTCAGCAATTCATTGTTAATCCTACTATGCCTCTACAATATCTCCCCAGATCATGATTTTGATCTGTGAATCCTGCATATGAAGTTTGGGAAGTTCAAGATGGGATTTAGTTATTCTGCCTTCTGATAAAAAATTCATGGCAATAAATGGGTTTATCGCATAAGAGAATGCAGATGGGTCACTCAATAAATAAAAATCCCATCTTATGGCTAAGGGGTTTCATCAAGCTCCTAGATTTGAATTTGATGACACATTATCTGCAAACATCAGTCCCACTATTTTTATTCTAGTGTATGTGGATGATATCACTTTCTCTCTCAAACAACTTGGCCACTTGGACTATTTCTTGGGCATTGAAATCAAGCAATTACCCAACAAATCTCTTCTCATGACTCAAAGCAAGTACATTCATGATCTTCTTCACAAAACCAACTTGGTTGAAGCTCATTTTTTCTTCTCCTATCGCTTCTTCCGGCAAATTGTCTAAAACAGGTGGGGATTCATTTTCAAATCCTACACTCCACAAATCTGTAGTTTGTGTTCTGCAGTATGCTACTCTTACCAGACCTGAATTAGCTTTGCAGTTAACAAAGTTTGCCAATTCATGGCAACTCCTCTTTATACTCACTGGGTGGAAATCGAGAGAATTCTACGGTACCTTACTCTCATGGTCTTATGAAACATGTGGATGTCAGCAAACCTCTTTCTGTCGCTGCTCCATGTGATGCTGATTGGACCTCTGACATTGATGACCGTAGATCCACCTCTGGTTCTGTCAGGTCCCACAAACAGCAAGTTATAGTCAGGTCTAGCATGGAGTGCACTAAACACATGGAAGTTAATGTCTTTTATCTTCATGACAAAGTTCTCTCCAAACAACTTCAGATCTATCATATTCCAGCCTTAGACCAATGGACAGATTTGCCGACAAAGCCTCTTTCTCCAACCAGATTTGTTTTGGTCAGAGACAAACTCAATGTGAGAGACATTTCTCATGCACCTCCACCTTGAGTTTGAGGGGGGCTATTAGGACATATTAGAATAAAAGAATATAAAAGATATTATTTTCTCTCTCTGTATATTTCTGTAACATTGTTCCCTCTTCAGTTTGTTATTTCCAGCTGTCCCTTTCGGTGAATCTATTTTGGGTTTTTTGGTCTTTTTGCTTTCAAGGGTAGCAACTATAAATGCTCCCATTGTATTCAGCTTTATACATAATAGAAATAATAAAATATCACATCAGTTTTTCTTTTCTCCAAGAATAGTTAAAAACAAATAAAGGCATTCTTAAAATAATAGATGGTAAACAAATATAGGCTAAAACACAGATAAGTTTAGTTTACCCAATTAAAAAATATCACCAATAGCATACCCAATCAGCATCTCCATCCATCTCTTTCCAAAATATATCCAGTTGTACAGTAGTTAAGGGAACAATATCTGAAAACGTATAAACACATGGATATATTACTTGTAATTTCCACAAAACTTATGACTAAAACTTTTTGAAGCTACATGAAATAAAAATGCATAGTTGCAAAAAAACAAGAAACTTAATAGTGATATATGCAGTCAACTTTCATAAACAAGTAAATTCTACCAATAATATCTGCTTCTACCAAAGTTTGTTTACCAGACTTGTCATCCCTTTTGTGTTGCAAATTGAAGGGTTGAATTTGAAAAATGCAAATAATGCCATGTTGCCAAGGACTCAGACCAAAGAGAAAGACATCTTGATACAAAACATGCTTATAACTTCAATGGTCTCACACATGATAGCTAGCTTTTTAGGTCATCATGTAAACATGACATAATACTTGGCAACAATTACAGAAGCTAAAGCTAAAAAGCAGAAAACAAAGGCCTATCAGGAAAATTAAATCTGACCATATAGCATAAAGTTCTACGTCAGCATTCAAAATTTAATAGAAAAGGTAATTTTTCAAACAGATAGCAATTTTACTTTGTACGAAAGAACATCTTCACATACTCCTTTATAAAATTAATTAATATTGTATACAAACAGAAAATGTAGGCCTCTATAGATTAAGTTAGAAACTATTACAACAGGGTTACAACAGGCCTAAAAGAGACAGAAAGTTAACAACCAAACTAACCATCATCCATTGGAAAGCCACTACTCTTTTGGTTTATCCATATTTGTAACGGAACACGAACTTCCTGTACAAATCAAAGTTAACATACTTGAAAATCTAAAAATACTCAAACCAATACATGTAAAAGGTTGGAATAAAAATCTCCAAAAATAGACATATCCACAACCAGTAAAGCGGGATAAAAGAAAGTGGGATGTATAAGAGCTCAAAACTAAAGAATTATCTAAAATTAAAGACACAGCCATGATTACTAATCAAAAGTGATACGTAAACACAATCATCATCAAAAAGGAAGATGGCGTAGTAAAGGGAAAAAACAGTGTATGTTCACTAGCACTCATCCTGGAAAATAACTACACAAATTAAAAGGGAAAAAAATATGAAACACAAGGAATAGCCCTAGCAAATACTTTAATACAAAAGTAGGATCCAACAACTCTATGAAAGCTCTCTTAAACCATTGATTCATCCCCTAAAACAATCGTTCCTGCTCTTTACCTCTTACCAGCCTTCTTATTCCTAGTAAAATAGAAACGATCAATAAGCACGTTCATATTCTCTGGACAATCATTTCATTCCACTTACATGCATGTGCCTTGAGATGGCATATTACTGCCTTGGAATTCCTTAAAAAGATGGGAAACCATGCATGTTAAGCTGGAAGTTTTAGCTACCCTTTCTTTAATTATTAGCTCCTAATATAACACAAAAGAGTGTTTAAATTAAAAAGGCATAGCACAATTTTCGAACACGACAAACAAAAACAAAGATATATTATGTTAGGAGTCCCACATTAAGTAGAATGAACTACATGATGCGGTACTTAAACCTAGAGGCTCTCTCCCCTTATGGACTAATCTTTTGGGTTGGGTTCTCCTTTTGTATTTAAGTCCTAGCAATTGGTACTTTTACTGAGAGTTGGGTCACAAAAAGGCTACCTATAGGCTGGATTAGAGTACAGATTGAATACTAATAGGTCATTAAAGCCACCAAAGAGAAAAGGGCAACCATCAGTTTACCGTCGATGGAGTAAAGCCTGTAATAGATGTCAATCCTTAAAGAGGAGTGGGCAATATTAGGAGTCTCACATTGAGTAGGATGAAATATTTGAACCTTGAGGTTCTCCCACCTAATAAACTAGTCTTTTGGTTTGAACACTCCTCGTGTTGAAGTCCAAACATACTACCATTATAGCTTGCCATAAATAATAACACAAATCATACAAGATTATGGTTTTAGGTGAAGGCACAAGAACGGTCTTTTATGTTATATCTCTAACAGTCCCCTTCACCGCTCATGCAACAGCCCTGTGGGCTTGGAGCACAGATAACACAGAGGTCTGCCAACCTCATGCTATAATTCAACATTTTGTTAGAACAGGAACAAAATCAAGTGAAGAATTATTACATGATATAACTATTTTTAGGACTTATTTTTAAGAAGCTACTTCTTTTAGCTTTTGAGAAAAGTACTAAAACAGTTTTTATTGAGAGCTTTTTTTCAAAAAGCTTACATAATTATTATAAGTCCTTAAACATGTTTTTAAGCACTTCAAAGAGAAAGAAAAGGAAAGTTTAAACAAACAGGCTCTTGGTCACATGGTCTCTAATACTGTCATGAACCAACTTTTCCAGAAGCTTTACTTGCTAGGTAAAAGCTCATGACTTTCTTCCGTTTCACATCTCCAAAAACTGAGCATGAAAGTAACACGAAATAAACACTTTTCAGTATAAAGCACAGCAAGTCATTGCAAAACCAACCATATCAGTAACATCATTTTTGGACTCCGCATGAGATTGCCCATTTTCAAATATTATCCACCCTCCAGTTATGGCACTTTTAACATAGTACAAATAGCGGATGTTTGAACCCTTGTAAGATGGTGGAATAATGCTAGGCAGCTTCGTTCGCACCACATCTGCAATGAACACCCCACATAATCAACCTTAAATCAAAATATACAACAAATCAGTACTAAAGCATGCAACATTCAAATTAGTAATCATCAAGCATGTATGCTGGATACCAGAAAAAAAATTATTTGTTGTTTTGTTTCCTTTTAGAGAATAAATTAGAATGAACATTTTAATCCCTGCAAAAATTGAGGGTTTATTGTTTAAGTCTATAATTAGTAGTTCTGGATCAAATTGCCCATTCGTCCAATTTTAACTCATTTTGCCATCACTTTCCACGTTGCATCAATGCCTAACATCTTTACATAACTCTTTCTTTGATGGTTTCATTACAGGATATAGGTTCTCCTTTGTTCCCACTTTCTCTTTTCCTACCAATTATTAGAAGATCCTAATAATATGAGCAAGACCTCTCCCAAATAAGATTGAGATAATTTCATTGATGAAATTTGTCCCAAAATAACCCAAGACCAAAGAGACCCGCCTATTGTCTTTTTATTTTATCAGGTCATAAAATCATACTCACGTATACCAAGTCCTAACTTCAACAAATCTACAGTGCACTTCATTTTGGTAAAATTAAAACTTTAAAATTCTAGTAGATAATTGTGAAACAAAGCAAATATAAAAAAACTTATAACTGTGTCAGCCCTCAAAACCAAAAGTCATAACTCCAGCAAACAAATAACTTAAAGAAAGCCTATGGCTGAACTAGCACAGCAATCAACACATTTTTAAGGCATGAAAGTTTTGTGGGAAAATAGCATCAGACACTGTTCTATATTTTAACCCAATAAAACCAACTTCTCAGTTGAACAAAGGCAGAGGAGAGTAATTTTGAACAAGTCTATAATAAGTTATCACAAATTTTGGTCTAATTATAATAATAAAAATTAAAGGATAAACCAACCTACTAGAGGCTATCTCTAACAAAAAATGAAGCAAGATACTTCAGTGTTGTATTATTACATGCCCCCATGAAAATGTATATGGAGCAGTTTTACAATCTCTAAAATGCCCAATGGGGAATATCCGTTTAAGTACACTCAATAAAATAAAAATATTAAGAATTTGAGTATCAAAATTCCACATGCATAACCAGACTATGAAGAAAACATATAAGAAGTAACAAAAATGAAGAGTCGATAAAAAAATCAGAATCCTTTAATGTAGAACTTATCATACACGATTTGGTAGCGCCGGCATTAATAATGTGGTTTGCAACTAGGAGTGGTGTTGAGAACTCCAGAAAAACATGCTCACCTGAAACAATAATAATAATAATTATAATAATATTAATATTAATAACATCAATGTTATTATATAACTGTTATAGCATCATGGCATTACAACATGGCATTTTCCAATTCCTACACCAAGGGCATCTTGTGAAGGGAGGCCCTTTGTGGCGGAGCCATAAGCCAAACGGTGTCTTATACTGCAGAATTTCCACCATATTCCGCCATCCACCATTGATAACCTTCATACTACTACTAATAAGAGGGTAAAAAATGTTATTGGTCTCCCCATATATCTCGAAATTCGATTTTAATTCCCATAAAAAATTAATAGGTGTTTTAATCTCTACACATTTTGGTCTTCTCTAGAAGTGCTAGCAATATACTCCACTATCAGTTAAAGTTTATTGAAAACTATGAAACCAAGAGTGACGGAGACTAGTTAAGTAATCAGTGAGGAGACCCACAAAAAAATTGTAATTTTTACTAAATTTTAGTCAATGATACAGATTATGATCAAAAGAGTGTGTTATGTGTTGCTAGCATTTATTTATCTTAAAAGAAAACCACGTCACTTCAGGTAAGGACTAAAAAAAGTATAAAATTTGTATAGACCTGAATTTTAAGATATTTTGGCAGAACAAAACTTATTTTACCATCATAATAACAATGATGATACAGTAGAAACTATAAATTTTCATTTGGGTGTTAACAAAATAAACAAAACAGCAACTAAAAGAACTACAACTCCAATTTGGCTGTTGTTATTGTACCAACGAACCTCTCCTCTGTTTCGAGCCAGGAAAAGGCTTCTGCGTGGCGAACCACTGAGTGTCCAGTTTCTCGATGCCCCTGATCTCAAAACCGAGTCTTTCCATCAGAAACGAGCACCCTTTAGAGGGATTGGAGATCTGGATGGTCACAACGACAGGATCACCGGGCCTGTAAACCTGCCTATCGGTTTCGAGCTTCAGTGTGGGGGAGACAACGGGAGCGAGTTCCTCACCCTTCGATGTAGAACTGGCGTTGTCCACCGCGTGGGAATCTCCGCCTCCGAAAATTGAGAACCTCCCAGAAAACATTGCTGTTTTTTGGGTCCAAGGTGTTTGGTTTTTTGCCTGTGATAGCGATTCGGGTGAGAGAAAGAGCAATGGGTTTTTTCCAAGGATGGGAAAGAGAATTGAAAGGGAAAATTGGGGTTGTGAGAGAGAATTCGTAGGAATGGGGATGAAGGATATCGCCGGCGATGATCAGAGCAGTGTGTTGAGGTTCTCACACGGGATCTGACCTGAGTCACATGGAAATCCACTGTCCACTATTAGCTGAATATTCAATGTCTAATAAATTCAAAATTAAAAACAAAATAAGGATGAGTGATTTTGCATTTTTTTTATTATTACACCCTCGCCATCACCCATATGTGTTTTGCATATTATATTTATATCATCTTATTTTATTTTAATAAATTCAAATTTAATATTTATGTTAATTCCAAGTTTAGATATATCAAGTCAAATAATATATTATTACTTATTTTATATGATTTTACTTATCGTAGTTATAATAATATATAATCTATATCAATATATATTTCATTCTCTCTGTAATAGATTCTATTTATCACAATATATAATATGAATACATATTTTTGTTTAGTGCTATCGATACATTAGAAAATAAATATATGTATATAGTTACGTTGGATAAGTGTGGTAGTTTATTTATTTTATTTTCTTTTTTATTATCATAGTTGAGAGTGAGTAGTTTTGTGTCGTAATTTAAAAGCATAACTAAAGTTTAAAAAATAAAAAAATATTTATGTATTTCTCTCATTTTATTTAATTTGATATATTTTATTTTATGTTTAAGAGTAGGGATGATAATGTTGAATCCGTGACCTTATAAAAAAAATGTGAGGTGAATTAGCTTTTTTAACTCGTTGTCTTACAAAACTTGTAATCAGTGCAGGTCAAGTATGGGGTGGAGTGGGACGGGATAGCCCGCATAATCTGCATACCTTAAAATTTCATTTCATTCCCTAAAAATAATAGGTTAACTAACCCTAAATGTCATTCCTTCTACTACGTACAGTTCCTAACCTTCGTAGCCAAGATAGTTGCTATATAGGTTATTGGGAAAGCTAGTCAAAATAATCCAATTGTTCAGCATTGGGGTTCTTTTTATGATTAATGAAATTTCATTAAGATAAATTTGTATCTATGATTTTTTTCAAAATATTTTCCTTATGCATTAGCTCGCATTTCTTATGCAGGGCGGGCCAACCCGACCCACATTTTGCGAGCCAAATGTAGAATAGGTCAACCGCATTGTCATCCTTATTTAAGAACTTCAATCTTATTTTAGAGTGAGTTACTTGGTTGACATCATTCTTTAATTTAATATATTATTTTAAGTTTGAAAGATAACTACATTATTATAAACCAAAGTAGAATTCAATATCTATAAGCATATATCAAGGTAGAGTGGCGCAAAAGTTCCTTCCCCCGCAAATAGCAAGAACTTTCTTTTTCGTTGCCAAGGCACACAATATGTCATTGGTCCAAACAAAATTGTATTGGAAATTTGAACATGATGACTATAATCTTTTGATAAGGTCAAAGTTTGACCTTTCCAACATTCACAAGTAGCCTAAAATTGAGTGCATGGTAAAGATTATCCATCACATTATATTCAGTCTCAACCAAGGTTGTCTTTAAATGTTGGACCATTTTGTAGATAACAGGATCCATGTTTCATGTTTTCCATATATTGGTGTTAGTAATTTTAGATATATCAAGGTTAATCTCCTAAAGCTCCACACATTAATGGAGTTGTGTTGAATTTGAAGAGGGAGGTTGAAGGAGTACGCCAATGAGAGTTATTTAACCAAGTTGGAGCGAACACAAAGTTGCAAATGTCATTTAGGTTGAAGCTTTATTAACATGGCCTCATTCCTTGAGGTAGAAGTTCCTTTTGGAGTAGGAGTAGATAAATACTTCATTGCTTATAGGCTCTGTCCTAAGCCATTAAGTGTAACGTCCAAAAATTTGTAATATTTTCATATACAATAATAAATTATCTAACAATAAGGTCTTTATAAGATTGTCTTGTCTAATGAGGGATCTAATAGCATGTTAGATGCTTAGACAGTCTAATACATCCTACAGCTTTACAAACCACTATTAGAATAAATAAATATTTGTGGCAAAGAGAGGTGAAATTGAGAGATCTGACGTGTCAAGTGGCAGTGTGTCCTAAGGTTGTAACCCCCACATCATCGCTGATGGCTTTTCCTCCACTGTTGTGGCTCCTGCTCCAGCGACCAAGGCAGGGTCTCCTCCAATTACGGTGCCAGTGAGCTCCCAATCGGCTCCAGTTCCGATGAGCTCTCCCCTGCACCTGTGTCTACAGCTGCTCCTGTGGTGGCACCCATCATCCTTATGGCTCCGACTCTTGCATCTTATCTATCTGTGAAATGGCAGCATAGCGAGCTAGACCCTAGGCAACTTCCTTCACTACCAAAGCAGAGGGACCATTAGGGATGCTTACAACTGTACGTCTATAATGTAAAAAGATTCAATACAAGTTCAAATTTGGTGAGATATAAAAGATACATTGATGTTTGTGGGAAACCAGCATTGGTGGATAGGCACTCATCATTTGGAAAAACGGGCACCTTGCTGGTAGTATGCAGTTGAGCGAGACGCAAGACCATCCAGACCTTGGCACCATGACTTATCGTTGGAACTAGCCAGGGGCACTAGACCTTAGTTTACAGTTCACGAAACCACCTTATATATTAACATTCATACACACACACTACCACCAAAGCTCACGTTCCATCGTTAAAACAGAGAAAGATTTTACTAGGTGTAGGGTACAAAATTGGGAACAACTATTTCGAATTAAACTACATGTTGAAAAGGAGTTCAACGCTTCTCTTCCCACCATTGGATTCTTTGTTTGTTTTTATTTATTTACTTAGAGTGATGTAATTTACTATTAAAAAATGTTATTTTTTAACCTAAGTTTCCGAGGATGAATTTTTAAAAGTTGAAAATAATTCCTCCATGTCTATGAAAGAAATATTTTAATTAGTTAAAAACTTTTTAAGATAATTGGTTGGAGATGTTATAATTTTCTTATTTTTGGAAACTACAATTGGTTTAAGATGTGAGGTTACAAGGAACGCCATGGATTATTATTAATAATATTATTAAGATTTTAATTTAATTGTGATGATATATTAATTTTATTTTTTTATATGCAGTTTAAATGTTAAAATTATATAAATTTATATTTTATTGTACTTTTTGACATCTTTCTATGATGATATTTTATTCTTTTTTGTAGAAAGAATAGTAACGATAGATTTTATAACATATTCTTTTAAATATATTTTCTTTGGTCTAAAATAATTTTAGTTTTTGCAATTTTTTTTTTTGAAGAAGGACGTCTACGATCTTCCTTCCATTAAGTGTGGATTGGTATAGAGTTACTTCGAAGAGAATGACACCAGAGATGTATTGTCCAAGAACAGGTGTTGTGACAAGTAGTGTACGATATGTCTGGTGGTTAGCTTCAGTATTCTCTAACCCAATTGATGTCAAACGCTTCCCGCAAGTTGCATTTGACTCATCCATCGCCAAAATACCAAGCCCAGGTAAGGCCAAAATACCAACAAGGTGTCCATTTTGCCAAATGGTGAGTGTCTGTCCACCACCAACACTTGCTTCCCACAAACATCAATGTATCTTTTACATCTCACCAAACTTGAACTTGTATTGAATCTTTTATATTATAGACGTATAGTTGTGAGCATCCCCAATGGCCCCTTTGCTTTAGCAGTGAAGGAAGCTACCTGGGGTCTAGCTCGCTACGCTGCCATTTCACAGATAGATAAGATGTCGGAGCCGAAGCCACAAGGGTGATGGGCACCACCACGGGAACAACTGCAAGCACAAACACAGGGGGAGAGCTCATAGGAACTAGAGCCGGTGGGGAGCTCACTAGCGTCACAGTCAAAGGAGACATTGTCGGAGGCTTGGTCGCTGGAGCAAGAGCCACAACAGTGGGAGGAGATGCCGACGACGACGATGCAGGGGTTACGACCTTAGGGGGGCCGTCACTTGACACGTCAGATCTCTCAATCTCCTCTCTCTGCCACATAAGCAGCATTTGACGTCGTAAAGTGCGACTTAACAAAAAGGACCAATTTGTGTACATTTTAAGAAACATAGGGACTAGATTGAATATTGACCATAAATGTAGGAATGAGTAAGGTAATTATACCTAATAATAATAATACAAGCTTCTTGGTGAACTCTCTACTCAACTCTGCCTTCTTCTTTGTAAGAGCTTCTTTATATAGACATACTACTACAATGCTTAGGACAATTAGATTTACACTATTGCTGAGACAAGTTTACATTATTGTTCAAATTCTACATTATTGTTATCTTGAAAAATCTTTTGTTTATTGTCTCGTTCCCTATTGTCAGATGCTTCAATTACTATTTTTTTTAATTCTTTTTTTCTCTTTCTTGATGGCAGACAATGTCTTGGCACAATACGATTAATGAAATCTTCAATAATACATGTCTTCATTGCAGAGATAAGGATTGAACTTTGATGACTCATCATCAGTACTAACTTTGTTTGAACCTTTTGAAGAAGTAGCTTTTTTAAGAGCTATTTCAAACTCTTTTAAGGTTGTTGAATGTTAAAACTGTCATTAATTATTGTTTCTCTACTAAGAATATGATATGATATATATCCTTCTAACAGAATATGATATTATAAATAAAATAATAATATATTTAAAACCCTTAAAAAAGATATCAAATTGTGTTTTGAAAAAGATAAACGTGTATATTGTAGAAATTTATTAATGAAAACTAAAATTAATGGGAAAAAATGAAGTAAAAAGAAAAAAAAACTTGAATTTTAATGTAAGAAAATTATTAAATAAAAATTAATTTTAAAGAAAATTTAAAATTAATTATTATATTAACTAAATTAATATTATTTTACAAATTAAAAAATTATTACAATATAAAATAGTTTATATTATTAATAAATAATTTATATTATTATATTAATTTGAAAATTATTAATTAATAATATAAATAATTTTATATACCTATAATTTTTTTAATTTTTAAAATAATATCTAATTTAATTAATATAATAATTAATTATTTTTTATTTAATAATTTTTTTATAAGTATAATATTTTAAACTAGTTATTTATCTCAATAAATTATCCAATATACAGAAATATAAAAAAGTATACAGATGTAATATTAAAATAATTTAAAACATTACAATATATCTTAAAAGTATAAAAATATAGTATGAAATTTAAGAATCTAACTTTTACATAAAGAGGCTAAATATAAGTTTACTAGGGTCAATGACTTATTTATGTATATTCAATAAATATGATACAATGTAATATTTTAACAATACAAGGTATAATAATATGTTTAAAATATTTAAGATCTAAGTGTGTCTTGAAACATAAAAGTGATGTGAAGTTTCAACAAACTAGGTGATGGTCTCATGTTTTTGCACACATTTTAATAAAATAATTAAATGGAGAAAAACTATGAAGTGTAAGGAAAAAGTTTTAATACAATGTCAAGAGTCAACATGTGACTATGATAGTACGATTTTAATATTTCAAATTAGTTATTTATTTTTTTAAACACATATCATATAAAAAATGTCATTTCTCCCATAAATATGATATGACATTTTTTTTAATAATGCACAATGTAATAGTGAGTTTAAATCTATGAAAAAGAACCAAGTGTATTTTTAAAAAAAGATAAATATGTGGTGTAAAATTTCAGCATAATATTTTTAATAATGCATAGAGTAATAGTGGTTTTCATCTTTAGGCATTTTTTTTAATAAAATTTGAAATAGAGACTAACCCATAGGAAAAAAATGAACAAAGTTTAGAGAAGTATTAACACATAACTATAAAGAAAGAAAAAAAATTAAGACAAAAAAGTATTTAATAAAGAACCTTTGTCACCTTCTAGAAAAAATCAGAGTTATCAATAAAATATTCTTATACATCAAAACATAATTTTCTATAATTTAAATTTAATTATTATGCATTCTTACTTTGATAACTTTTACCTTATTAATTAATAAAATTAATGATTATTATATTAATCTATCACATATAACTAGTGTGTACCTGTGCACTACAAGGGACATAATAATGTATATATGTTAAGGTTTATAGAAATAATGTTTAAGTAGAATCTTTTTGCTTGAACTATTCCTTTAGTATTAAAACTATAATTAGTATAATTTTTTTTACATAAAACAATACTTACTAATTCCAACAGAAAAGATGTTCACTATATAAGTGTTATAAGATATTTTATATTATGAAATATAAAAAAATTAAATAATATAAAAAACAAATAAGCTATATGGTTTAAATTATATCTATATTATTCAAATTATAGTAAATTTAAAAATATCTTATAGAAATATACTCTATTTCTTCTCTATATTAATCTTTATATAGAGCAATATTATGAATTTTTGTTATATGATTATCTGAAATAAAATAATATAGGAATAATATTTTGTTTTGAGAGATATTAAACTAAATATAATATAATAACACCAATATTAGAAGATATATACCCATAAGATACTATAATTCTCTTTAGCTTTTATTAATTATCATTCCAAAGTATAAAAAAAGTAGAAAAATTTTCCTTTCAAGATTGACTTAAGAAAATAACAATTTTAAATAATTCACATTTTTTTTATAGCTAAGAGGAAAAAAAGATATATATGTTGATAAACTTTATTTAAATAATAAAACTAAAATCACTTATTTTACTTTTAATCATCCAACTATTATGCATTAATATATGAGTTAGAATCCTTTTGCACAATATGTTTCTACCAAATCTCAATGCTAATTTTGTTGAATTAAAATGGATTATTATGATCCCTTTTTATAATGTTTGTTAAAAAATATTAATTATATATATATATATATTTTAATATTTAAATAAATAAGAATTTATCACCGTAAATTAAAATTTCTCTACCATGAAAGTTTTTATATAAAAAAAAATTAAAATTGAAATTTGATATAAGTATTTAGATTTATATGATCCTAACTATTTTTTTTATATATAGTGATAGTAATATGTGATTTTTTGATACTAAAATTATTAAAATTTAATTTTCTACTAAATCAATTAGAATTTTTTAATAATACAAGTGAATCAAGGTTTTTGTAAGGAGGAAAAATAATATTTATTTTTGAGAAGGAGAGTGCATGGTTGTTAACACAAGAATCTGTCACCCTCCTTCTTTACTGGGAAATCATGATGGTAGCCGTTACAATCACGCAAACACACCTTTCCTATTTTGCCCCTACTGACTATTAAAAACGACCTTCTTCCTCCTTCGTCAGTTTCACTTCTCTCTTTTTCTTTCTAAAAAAAAGAATAAAAAAAAAATTCACCTCCGTTTCGGTTCTCTTCGTTCTCCCAACTCTATAAATATCATACAACCATCGCAACTCCCCTCGTGAATTCTTCTGTTTATCGTTCTCTCTTTCTGTTTCTCATTCTCCCTCGTGAAAGGTACGACCTAACTCGAATCTCGTTTTGAATTTTCTATTTGCCTCCTTACCTTTGGTTATCTCGAGATCTATTTGAATCTCGCCGAGATCTGTCCGCGCGATCTCCGATCTGCGCCTTTTCTCACTGCTGTAATTTCTCGAGTCTCTCGACTCGCTCGCGCATTGTTCGATTCCATTAGCGAATCCGAGCGTTTTGTTGAAATGGAACGAAAATTCATCTGAATTGTGATCGATTCGGCGTCTCGTGATCTTATTTTCAGTTTTCTGATGCTCATTTTGTTGTTGATGTAATGGCTAGGCTAGTTGTTTAGTTAGTTTCTGAGATGCGGTTTTGGCTTGTTTTAGTTAGATCTAAATTTTGATGCCGGTTACGCTGCATGAAATTGAGTGATAGGCTTAACGTAAATTTGAAGGAGATTATTGATCTGTTGAGTGTGAATTTAGTTTAACAGATAAATTATCATATGTAAATGCATTATAAGATCAATTCACTCTTAAATGTTTTTATTCAAGCAGAAGTATCCTATAATTTTATGGATCAGATATGTTTTTAAAGTTTTCTATCAACTATCGAGTATGATTCAGACATAATACAAAATTATTAAACTATACTAAATTATAATTATATGTTAACTGTTTTATGTATATTGTATATTATTCTAAAATCATTCTATTTCTAACGGTTTTCTTAATTGTTGAACAAGTTACAACGAAGTACACACCAGGAAAAAGTTTATTTTTACATGAGATTAGCAAATTAAATGATGTCAATTATTCTTTTTAAACAGTGCTTGAATTAGTAGTTTTTGCTAGGATTTGAGGCCTTTATGCTTTGGCATTAGTAAAATCACTTGTTATATGGAAGTTTAGCTAATTAATTATTATGTTATTCTGGAATATGTTAATGACTTATGATACTAAATGGATACCAGTATTGTAAGATACGTGTTTTTTTTTTTTTTTGTGACTTAGAACACTTCTATTTGACTCATTTGTACTTGACATTTTTTTATAGATAAACACATCTAGGTGCTACTAATGGGAAGTGTTGAAGCTGCAAAAAAGGTATTCATGGAGATTCACTTCTAGAATTTGTTTTGTATTTTATCTTGTTATTTTGTAAATCATATTAAAGTACATCTGTGAAGGTTTGAATATTGAAAATGTTTTGTCCTTGATTGTGAAATGTTGGTAATATATCCAGCAAAACATTGTTTTATTTTTGTTCTATAAAACCAATATAAGCTTTAAGCTTAGTTTTATAGCCTTTTGTTCTGTTGCAGAGTTTTTTTAATGAAGTGTATATTTAGACTATTTTTAATCATTCATTGTAGGATGCAAATGGAGGCCTCCTAGAGAAAAATCCTACAGTTGTTTTTGTGTTAGGTAAGCTGTTATCGATTTCATTCAAGTTAAGCATCTCCATAGTATATTCCCTCTAAAAGAACTTTTCAATCAAATTCTGGTGCATGGACTTTGTTTCAAATTGTTGAAGATGACCCTTGCTTAGTAATTTCATTTTATATATCTTCCCTGTGTTCCACTCATTAGTAAGAGTTTGGTCTTTTGAAAAGATAATGTTGTGAATTTCATGTTATATATTTTCCCTGTCTTCCACTAATTAGTATGAGTTTGGTCTTTTGAAAAGATAATGTTGTGAATATCTACTGAAAAGGTTTTTTTAATCCCTTGAAATTCTTTTCTTTGTTGCTTTAGTTTACTTGCACGAGTTATAATGCAAATCCTGAATCTGCAGGTTTAATTGTTTTTTAGTTTCTCAGCTGAAATCTGTATACCATTTAGACAAGAAATTAGACCAATGACATTATTATTTTTTTGTTAAGGAAAATTTGAAAGAAATAGCATACAAATACTTGTAAACTATAGTGAATACATTGATTCTGAGTATTTATAAATTAATTGCAATCACTAATTTAAGGGCTTATGTTGTTGTTATGTTCTGTTTCCTTTTTAAGAGTGAATTTATTTATCATTTATGTCTAATGTGTTCATTGGAATTTACTGTGAATTTTTTTCTGACTTCTAACTTGGTTATTGATCTGATTATGGTATAGGTGGCCCAGGCAGTGGAAAGGGTACGCAATGTGCAAATATTGTTGAAAATTTTCGGTTTACTCACCTCAGTGCTGGGGATCTTCTGCGAGCAGAAATCAAATCTGGTTCTGAGAATGGGTGGGTACACGTTATATTCTTTATGTTAATATATATATATATATATATATATATATATATTGTTGGGCTTAAATGGTCTATATCATTTACCATTAACTTCTCGTTCATTTCATTTGTTTTGGCAGTACAATGATTCAGAATATGATTAAAGAAGGGAAAATTGTTCCCTCTGAGGTAACAATTAAGCTCTTACAAAAAGCAATGCAGGAAAATGGCAATGACAAATTTCTTATTGATGGTTTTCCCCGCAATGAGGAAAACCGTGCAGCATTTGAGAAAGTGGTAATTGAGATACTAAAATTAGAAAAAACAAAAAATTTAACTATTCCGAAATCGATAATGGTGTACTAACTTTGATTTCCAAAATGCATTATGGCTTTGCAGACAGGAATAGAGCCAGCTTTTGTCCTATATTTTGATTGCCCTGAGGAAGAGATGGAGAGGCGACTTCTTAGTAGGAACCAGGTTGAGGTTTATTTTTGTTTTGTTTTAATTATTTGTATTTCCTTGTGCTAGTCATTACTGAAGACCATTTCTTAATTATAAAGGGTCGAGAAGATGACAATATTGAAACGATAAGGAAGCGGTTTAAGGTTTTCTTGGAGTCTAGTCTTCCCGTGATTAATTATTATGATGCAAAGGGAAAAGTTCGCAAGGTAATTTATAGTTGTGCTTCTACCATAGTTTCATAAAGTTTCTTGGTTTCTTTGGTAGGGAGGGACATCACACAAATTTTATCACACAAATTTTTCTTTCGTAGATTGATGCTGCAAGACCTGTTGAAGAGGTATTTGAGACAGTCAAAGGAATCTTTGGTCCCAAGAATGAGAAGGTAAATCACTATGTTCATCTTATGTCAAGACTTTATATGTATAAGTTCCGTTTTGTATCAAAGACAAAATTTGGGAATCATTGTCTTCCTTAATGTATGTGTCTCTTGATATTATAGTATGTTGTATACTATAATTTCGCTACTGATAGACTCCTGTATATTGCAAATGTTGTAAAACTATAAATATTTAAATAATACTTTGATTGCCCTTTTTTTTCTTTATCAATTTTATTTGTTTTAGTATAAATTAATGATAGGGTTGATATATATTTTTCCGAATAAATAAAGATATAGACAACATGAATTAAAATATTATCTAAAGATGTGTGCCATTCAAATAGACGTATTACCATAATTCTCAATTGGACACAAATATGAATTCGGTAAGCTGTGCTTGCTGGGCCTTCATGAAAACTTTTAAGAACCAGTTGCTGGCTCTCACATATGCTTTTAATATAAATACAAGACAAAAAAAAATTATTAACTATCTAGAACATTCTTTAATGGCGAACTACTATTGTATGTTTAAGAAACATGAAGCCTTAATCATCAAACATTCTTAAACCCTCAAGGGAGATAAACTTTTCTGATTAGACTACTCTTTGAATCAACTATTGTAACAATTATATGAAGCCTAGTCTCTGCACATTTGAGTATCGAGAATAGCAAAGTTGCGACCGTTAGATGCTTCTAGTAGATGTTAACTTTCCTACCAGACTACTTGCTGGTTTCATAAAGAAAGGATACTTGAGAAGAAAAGCTTTTGAAACTTAAATTGCAACCTAAATTAAGACAAGTACAAATAAAAATGTACATTGCACGTAATCCTTCTATTTTTCACTTGTTAGACGAGTGAGAACTTCCTGAGAAGTTTAAAGAGTAACTCTAAATTATAAATGATCAACTTTTCACCAGAGACAAATGATTATTATTTTTTCATGAAAAGTGACATGCTATTTGAACTGCAATATTTTCTAGGAGTTGATGTTCATCTGTGTTATTTGCAGGCTGAATGAGCATGTTAACCTTGAGTCCATGGTGGAAATTTGGAGGTAAATGTTTCATCATAAATGATATATAAGCATATATTTTTTTTATTGATGCATTGTACTGTACCATATTTGTCTTCATGATCACGAATCTAACGTGTGGAAGTAATCAAATTCACTCAGTAGATTGAAGTTTAGAAGTTTTTTTTATTTTTTTTTATTTTTTATGTTTAGCATTTTAAAATTGATTGGATGTTAGTATCATCCTTCCAAGTGGTAGCGAATCAATTCTTGTTGGATTTGCTTTTCGGATACACGATCAACCATCTTTTGTAATGCTTTTAAATATTCTTCATGTCGTGTGGTTAGTGATGAAAAGTCAAGAATATTCTCATTGGAATCATCCAAGTTGTAGCCTGTAATTTTGGCATATTATTGGATGGATAATGTTTGCGCTTGTTTGGTTTTTCTTTTATTACCTCTCTTTCCATTCCTATTAAACTTAGAATTTTTTACTTAAAAAATCTTTAAATTCATACTCGATAACAACAACCTTTTGTGGAAGTGATGATGTTGCAGAAACTTTTTTCAATTAACGCATCTTCGCAAAATCAATGGTTTAAGATCTTTAAGAGTAACAAAAAGGATCTGTGTTTGATATTTTATTCGTTTCATATGTTGAATAATATAGTTTTTCCATATTTGCATCCTTTATTCCCCAATCAATAGCGTATGGATATATCATTTATCATTATTACATGTAAATAGGAAGCTGATTTATTGTCCATCTTGTTATTTTCCAGGTCATATCAGTATTGGTTGCTTGATCTGTTGTCTCACATTTTGTTATTACTTAAAATAGAAAATTGTAGTTTATACCTGAGGGTTTTACCTCTGTTATTCTATTGTTATAATAGCTTGTTGTCATTCATTGAATTTGCAATAAAGAATTGTATGGGATTATTTCTGCTAATAGAATGTGTACTGTTTATATATACTTTTTTATCACTGGGAAATAGAACACACTAAAATTACATCCTCACACATGAAACCTCAAGAGCATCAGCTAATAGACCTGCATGCATGCAGAGAATCTTTAGTCAATAACTTAAAGTGGCTATAAAATTCTCTTAAAGAATTTAATATTTCAAGTGAATTTTTTTTCTTTAAAAGGAAAATTTTGATCTACTTACAGTTTATGATGATTTAAGACTATTACTACCAACTTTTAATTTTAATTGAAATCTAAATTTTCGAATTCTTCTAACAAAATCTTCTACGAAAATCGAACTACATTTCTTCACCAAAAAAACTTGAGGTTTTCGAGGGCAATTACTTTTAAGGATAATTTATTTTTGTAGAGAATTTAAATATTCTTTATATATAGAAATTAAAATTTAAGAAATGTGTAAATATCTTAATCTTTTAAAAATTTGTAATATACTCTTTTTTTTTTTTTTTTAAAAAGGGTCATTTATTTAGTTTTGTATATCTATGTTTCTCATCCCTCGTCTTATATTAAAATTATAATTTTAAATATTTATCAACTTTTTATATAAAATGTAACTTTAAATTTCTAAATATGTCATTAGTCTCTATATTAAAAAATCTATCAAAAGTTGGGAGAGTGCTTCTTCCTGCACCTTTATAGCTTCTGCTACACTCGGTAAAAGATTATTTACAAATATCTTTCAGATTATACAATAAAAAAATATTAAAGAAAAAATATTTTAAAAAAATATTTAAAGAAGTGCATTTTAATTATAGAATCTGAAATATATTTTTGAATTTGAAAACACTCTAATTTGTATTTTTTTTAAAAAAAAAAAAACTTACTTTGGATTGTAGAATTTGGTAAGCATTTTTAATACCTTCTTAATTTTATAATCTTGGAATTTTTTTAAATTATCCATTTTGAAATGAAAAAGAATAAAATATATTTTTAGTTTTATAAGAATAATGAGGTGCCACAAAAATTATGGAGCAGTCAGGGTGGGATTAGGAAATGTTAAAATAAATATGTAAATTAAAATTCTAAATAACGAGATAAAATTGGAATAGAATAGTAAAGAGCATTTAAATTTTAAACTCTCCTTTTTAATACTTGACCCCTTCCACCTTTTACGAGGACAAGGGTGGGGTGAATTTTATTTTGAATTATAATGGACTTAATTATTTTAATTTACTGAAAATTTAATTAAAAATAAAATTTATTTAATACAAATTCATTTCATCCATTAACATTTTTGATGTATCAAAAAAAATTAAAATGTATTTTTGAAATTAACATTGTAAATCAAATTTAAACATTAATTATTTTTAAAACTATAAATTTAAAAAATATTATTTGGATTAGTTTTGATTTGTAAGTATTAATGTGAGATATATTAAAATTTGAAAAATAATTCATAGATCATTAATCATCCACAAAATTAAATATAAGTATTTGATTTTTTAATAAAGTTTTTTGAGATGGATGGGATAGATGATAAATGAATAGATTGTTATTCTTATAAAAAAAAGGTAAGAATTTTAATTTTTTATTTAAATAAAATAAAATAAAAAATCTCTTATTCACTCCAAAGTAAATATAATTTGAATTGATGCTCATTAATACTTGTTGTTTTACAAAACTTTTATGTATCAATGAATGGAGAAGATTTATGATTAATAAGTATTAATTATACAAAAAATTATAACATCATCTTTAACTTTAAATTATAGTTTTTTATTTTCTTATTGGATGCTTAACTTTTTTTTTAGTTTTTTAACTTATATTTGAATTTTAAATAAAAAAAATATTGAAAAGTAATGATTATATTTTGATAAATGATTTTAGAAAGATCAAAATAATTTAATTAAATGGATTTTAATTTTAATGTCTAATTTTCATGAAAAAATTTTAGAGTTCATTATTTAAAACTTTGAAGATAATGTTGGGTGAGATATTTTCTTTTAGTACATCTCTTTTACCTTACATATAGACAAATGTAATAAATACCCTCGGATGAAAACTTCTAAAAAATAATAAATGTGACGGTGGGGTTAAGGGGGCCGAGGCTACCTACTCCCTTGTAACTTCCGGCAACTAGGTTAGGCTCCATTATTAATGAAAAACTGAGAAAAAGATAGAGAAGGTTAAAAGACACTCCTCACGTTAAATACGAAGCGAAAAATGCGGACATCGTGAAGGTTACCTTTTTCACGAAGTTGTAATTCGGGACCAGACTCTGAAATTTTCAAAACATTGCTTGTTGACAATTTGAACCAATTTTTTTGGTAGACATCTTTCATGGAAAGTAAACATAACGTGAATAGAACTTTGTGTGACAATTCATCTTTTGTTTGTTTATATTGTTTCTTACCTAATTATCTGCTCTAGACAATGCTATGTCATTTTAATAGGCCTTTCTATTGGTATTGAATGATACGCGGCTGCTTCTGCATCTCCATAGGTGTTTTCCTGACACTTTTATAACTAAGGTGAAAAGATTATTTTATCTCTAAAAAATATATTTTATATTTTAGAATTTAGAATTTAGAATTTATTTTATTTATATCTCTCAAATTGTAGAATTTGTTTTAATTCTACCATCCAAAATTCTTTAAAAAAATAAATTCCGAATTACAAAATTTAGAAAATATTTTTAGTTTCAGAAATACCTTTCAAATTTTATAATTCACAAATACTTTTTGGATCTCATAATCTATAATATTTTTTAAAAAAAAATTCATGATATAATTTAAAGTTTTTTGAGATCACCCATTCCAAAATAAAACACATCAATAGAATAAAGGGTATTTTTGGTATTTTAAGAAGTATCGGGTGCCACAAGAAATTATAGAGGTGCAGGAAGAAACAAGCTGAAGGACAATATAAATAGGCAAATTCAAATCGAAAACTAAACCCAGATCCGGTATGCCCAACCGGATTGTACAATTTGATCTATAAATTTAAATCACAAACTAGATTGTACAATCCGATTGGCCATACCGGATCCAGGTTTAGCTTCCGACTTGTACAATCTGTTATGTAATTTAAATTAAGCTTGAATCTGGTATAATATTGGTCATTCAGAAAACTCAATGACAGGTGAAAAAGGGTAGTTTTCTTCGTGGGTTCCATGCTTGTCTAAACATGATTCAAAGTTGAAAGTTTAGGTTTGAATTGTAAGTATAATAATCAGAATTCCAATTTCTTAAGAATATGAACTCTTTCAAAAAGCTGCTAGAGTCAGAATGTAATGTTATATTAATGATTCATTATCACATTTAATTTTCAATTTGTTCTATGGTTTGTTTCCTTTGGAGAGTGATATGCATGATAATGTTTTACAACTTTTAGTGAGTCTGGTAAGCTCATATAAATATGATAAAGTTGTTGTAAATTTGGAGGTAGCCAAGTCAGAGGCATCAAAACTACATGAAGCCATCAATAACAAAATTATATTGGATCTAGGCTTAATATAAATTACATACTAGATTGTACAAATCGGATGCTTAATCCAGATCCGGTATGGCAAACCAAATTGTACAATTCGGTTTGTAAATTTAAATCCAGTTGGCCATACCAGATCCAGGTTTAGCTTTAAGCTTGCACAATCTGGTATGTACATTACACAATGGAGGTGTTATGGATTGTGCAATCCGGTATACTTGAACAAAATAAAAACAACTAATAAAGGTAGGGATGAAATTTCAAAATTATATGAAGGTGCAAGAAGAACCAATGGAGGTGCAAGGAGAATTTGCCTATAGTTAGGAGCTATCTAGTCTCAATTTGTCAAAGTATAGTTGGATTTGTGGGGTCAAATATGAAACAATTGAATTATGTATTCCTATTTGCATTGTAAGGACATCTTTACCTCGTCTAAAGAGCTTTGTTGCGCTTCTCCATCATGCATGGAGACTTTGGTCAAATACTTAGTGTGTATAATTACCTATATCTTCATCCAAGTGAAAATCCAATTATTGCTCTTGTATCTCCTCTTCTTGATTCAACCAACTATCATTCATGGAGTCATTCAATGTTAACAACTCTCAGTGCAAAAAACAAATTTGAATTCGTCAATGGAACTACACAACAACCATTAATTTGAAATTTGATGTATAATGCTTGACTCTGGTGTATGGAATGATCTCTCGTTACTCTTAGGAAGATCTTTTACGTATTTTCTAATTTGTAGTTTGAAGCTTCTTCAATGAAATAAGGTGATCTCTCAATTACTAATTTCTTCACTAATCATAGTTAATATAATTGTTGCTCTTTGCACCCTTGATCTTCCTTCTAGTGTAGCTCATTCTATATATTCTATAGTTGTCCATATACTTATGGAATTTTCACCTAGGCATCCTTCTCATCAATATTTACAAATCATGAAAGACATTTATTCTTGCTTGTATAGTGATCATATATTTGCTTGTAATACATGTCATCATGCTAAACAAATAAGTTTATTTCTTTTTAGCAATTCTCATGCTACTTCCCCTTTTGAACTTTTACATCTGGATATATTGAAACCTGGTTCTACAACTTTATGTGTGATCATAGATATTTTTTAACCATTATTTATGATCACACATTATACCTAGATTGTTCTTATGATTTCAAAAGCTAAAACATGTTCTCACATAGTTCATTTTGTTACTTAAGTAGAAAACCAATTTGATGCATTTGTGAAAATCATGCAAACTGATAATGGATTAGAATTTTTCATGCATGATTATTTTTTTTCCAAAGAAATCATTCATCAGACAATGTGCATTGAAATCCCTCAAAAAAATTAGTCCATCAATTTCTTTTCAATGTCACTTGAGCATTATTTTTTCAGTTTCATCTTTCATTAAATTTTTGGTGTTTTGCACTACAACATGCACTATACCTTATTAATTGCATCCCAACACCTTTTTTACATAATACATCACCTTTTAAAATACTTCAAGACTATGCTTGTGATATTTCTATTTTACATGTGTTTTACTATTTATGTTATGCAAGCACTATCATAGCACAATGCAAGAAACTAGTTCCTTGAGTTCACCCTTCTATCTTTTTTGGTTCAAACCACACACGAAAGGTTTTCCTTTATAATTTGCATTCACATAAACTCATTGTTTCACACAATGTCATTTTCTATGAGGATAATTTTCCTTGCATTCATGATACTTCTCTAATGACTTCAGTATCACCTTTTTTACCCATTCCTACTTCTTTCTTACTTTTGTTCATACATATCCCATCCTTTTTTCAACCCTCAAGTTTCTCAATCACCTGCTCTCAGAAGTTCCACTCATTCTCGTCAACCTCCCACTTACCTTAAAGATTACCACAATGCATTTACATTATCTGGGACCACTTCTGCATATATTCGTTATTCTCTTCAACATTTTCTTTCTTACAATTGTATCTCTCCTTCTTTTCATCATTATATATTGTCTCTTTCTTCTACGTCTAAACCAAGTCATATATTGAAACTTCTAATTCTGATTGTTGGCTTAAGGCTACGGAGGCTGAAATTAATGCTCTAGAAGTTAATAACTTTTAGATTCTCACTTATTTACCTTCATAAAGTTGCAATAAAATGTTGTTGGATTTTCAAAATCAAACATAATGTTGATGCTACCATAAAATGTTATAAAGTCCAATTGGTTGCTAAGGGATATACATAGATGGAAGGTCTTGACTTTCTTGACACTTTTTCTTCTATAGCAAAGCTAACAACAATTTATTTTCTTCTAACTCCCACAACCATCCATAAATGGAATCTCAAACAACTTGATGTTAATAATGCTTTCTTGGATGAAGATCTCCATCAGAAAGTTTATATGCACCATTTTCCTAGCTTGTATGTTTCCAAACCTGGTGAAATATGTCGGTTGCAAAGCTCCATTTATAGACTTAAACAAGCTAGTTGCTAAAGATATGCACAACTGTATTCATTTTTATTATCCAATGGTTACCATCATTCTACATCAAATCATTTCTTCTTTCTCAAATTTTCTGCCTCTCACACTATGACTCTCCTTATTTATGTTGATGACGTTTTCTTAGTTGGTGATGATATTGATGAGATCAATCATATTACTTCTTGTATTGCTCTATTCTAAAATCAAAGATCTTATCAATTTGAAATTTTTTCTTGGCCTTAAGGTTGCTCGCACTACAATAAGGATTCATTTATGTCAAAGAAATAATATTTTAGATCTATTTTCTGATAATGGTATGCTTGCTTCCCGTCCTATTTCAACTCCAATGGCTACAACATTTATCTTCACTTTGCTTTGAGTACTGCCCTTTTTGATCAAGTTGTACATCGAGATTGATTGGTAAACTTATATTCTTAACTAATACTCATTATGATATCACCTATGTTGCTTAACATTTGAGACAGTTTGTTTCCTGCCCAACTTCGGGTCATCATGAAACAACTTTTTGTGTTCTTTTCTATTTGAAAAGTACACCTAGATCTAGCAATTTTCTTGTTGCAGATAACATTCTCAAACTTAAAGCATTTAGTGACTCCAATTGGGCCAATTACATTGATTGTCGTTGTTCTATTATTGGTTTTTCAATTTATTTTGGTTCTTCTTATTTTTTAGTGTTCTAAAAAATAATCCACTGTTTTTAGGAACTCTTCGAAGACAGAATATTGTGCATTAGTTTCTACCATCAGTGAGATTCAATGGATGATGTTTCTTTTTGAATATTTTTGTATTATTTTATTCGTCCAACTTTGGTATACTATGATAATCAATTTGCATTACAGATTGCTTCCAATCAGGTTTTTCATAAAAGAACTAAACATATTAAAATCGATTGACACATTGTTCGAGACAAAATAAATACTAGTCTGATCAAGCTTCTCTCCATCTCTTTTTCATTATAACTTGTTGAAGTATATAAAAAAGATTTATCTTGCATTGTATTTCAAATTATATATTCCAAGCTATGAATGCTTAATATACATTTCCAAGGGGACTCTTAATCATAATATGTTTTTGTTAGTATAATTGTAAATTTGTTATGATTTCTATTAGAATACTTTCAGTTGCACTTCTATTTCTCTTTCTCCCATCCTGCATATATATTCTTTCTTTCATACATAATATTCACAACACCTTTGTTGATTGTTTCTAGTTTTTCTTCCTCTCCCGATTGTTATTCTTTGTTATAACCTAACGTTATCGGGTCGCATTATGACATCACCATGTCCCTACTTCTCATTTAGATGCACCATCATCTTATATCAAGTCTGACAGTTTTGCTTGCAACTAGGAAAAAACACATGATCTTATATCAAGTTTGACAGTTTTGTTTGCAATTAGGAAAAAACACATAATCACTTAAGATATTGCTTCACCTTTTTTAATCAATCCTATTGCTTTTAGATTTTGTTTGGATGAAGGTAGGTGTGAAAAGGGGAGGAAATGAGGACAATGTGAGTAGAAATTGAGATTATTTGAGTGTAAGGAAAGTGAATGGATTTAAGTAAAAAATAATATGAAAATTTATAATAGATTGGATTGATATGGAAAAAAAAAACGTAAAATGTTAAATATAATGAAGATGACTAATATATCCTTGAGATATTTCTTTTATAATATGTATAAATTGTATTTGAATGGTGAATATTTAAACTTTATAATGAATTAAAAAAATATTTTGAACATGGAAAGAAATTTAATATTTTTTATTTATTTTAACATAATTATAATGTTCATTTGAAAATATGTCATGTATAAATATATTGACTTATATATTTGTTTTTTTAAATATATTGTTAAGTATAGATGAAAAAATTTGTAAAATTAATTTTTAAAAAAATGGATTATTATTCATTCAAAAGTTGTTTCTATTTTGAGGTAAATCAATTAAAAAAATTTCTCATTAGATACCCATGCTTACAAATTGATTTACATTTTTCATGTTTAAGTGCTCCATCAAATTGAAATTTTTAGGATTACATCTTATATAATCATTATCATTGCTACCGTAATCGATTACACAAGGAGACATAATTAGTTATGTCCTCCTACACAATCAATTATGCGTTCATTCCAAAACACTTCATCATTCCCCAATAACATACAAATCCAACCTTTTAAATCACAAATCAAATCACTAAACTCCCCAATTGATTATCCAGTCTTCTTCAACCTCTGCACCATGTACCACTACTTATACTTTTCATGCACAAGATCAAGGTGTAAAAGGAAAACTCCTCAACCCCACCTTCCAATTCGCCTTTTTTCCTCACCTGAGAGAGGACACACATTCCCCTCCTCCTCGTCTTTCTTTCAATACAATTTCATATAAATTTACTATTTTAAATATGAATAATGGATTACGTTTTTCGTTCACAAATTATTTCAAGAAGACATCACTTGATCCAAACACAAAGTTATAGGAATCTAAACGATGTTACCGATGGGAGTGGTTTAGAAAAAACCTACTAAGGTGTACAAATAAAAGGAAATGAGTGCAAATAAAGGGTCCCATCTCAAATGAACCCCTAATCAAACGTCTGCATGAGAAGCCGTAGGATCTAATTGCCATTCATAATAAAAAAAATATTCAAATTAAAAAAAATGTAATTTTAACTTTTAATAAAAGAATATAGTACGTGGTCTCTCCTCATGTACAACCTCCTGGGACAAGAAACAACAATTAGCTCCATCACTATCCTATGATCACGAAAGAAATATAAAATGGCTTATTTTGTTTTTAATGTCAATGAATATACAAAGCCAGAAGAAAAAAATAATATAGACTTTAAAAATAAAAATGATATCTTGGTCTAGTCAGCCTATAGCCAATACCTATATATATATATATATATATATATATATGTAGAAGGCACTGAAAAGGTCCAATGGCAACCGAGTTCATCGAGCCCAGGAAACCGAATCAATTTCATCCCTTGCCGCTTTATATAGTTCAAGCCTTTTGGCACATTGTTGCCTTCTCTCCATCAAGGCAGGGTCTTCATCTAACAACTGGGATAGCTGTTTAGCCTGCACCAACATTAATAGCAGACCAAACCTTGTGAATATATTTGAAATAAAAATGACAACAGAACTTATAGTTTTGTCGTATAAAAATTAAAATTTATAATGGAAACAAGAGATCAAATGAATAGTGTAACAAATTAAAAATTACGCAGAATCATCACTTGGATATCACTTTGGAAGTATATCTGAAGCAAACCAAAATTCTTCCATGATTGTATAATATTCGTTATCAGAAAAAGAGAGAAATTAAAGTTAAAGCGGAGTATTACCTCTTTCTTCCCTATTAGTGTGTAGAAATGGTTTAGCAATGATAGTTTTGCTTCTTTGACTTGACAAAAAACCACAGCCTTTGGAATAGTGTTCCTGAGAGTGTCTGACACCATACCAATATAGGAAGATACATTTGATCCAATCCTCCTGTAATGCCCTTCTCCGTATCGATCCTCATTTGGGGTAGCTGGATTAGCTGGATTTCCGGCTTTCTCCATTTCTTGAGGAAGTCTCCGGAAGAACTCCACAGTGAGATACGACGCTTCCATGTCGACAAGTCGAATAGCTGTCTTCTTACTCTCTTCACGGAACCTCTCTAAAGCTTCACTTGTAGCAGCAGCTAGTTCGGCTTGAAGAGTTGGGAAACGTCTCAGCTCCTATTCAATCACAAATTCATAGTTTATTTTTAGGAACCTTAAGAACAAAGATACTATAAAATAAAGGACATAACGTAGACACAGTTCCTTAAATGCTTTTGATGTACATCAATAGTGAAGTTTTACCTACTGTAGATCTGTGTCTAAAGTTATGTCCTGAAATAAATCCCCAAAATTTACCTTAGTTTCAGCTATTGCTTTCCTCACAAGTTCTTTCAAGACAAAGTGAACCTACATTGAAATCAAAGAAATCCCGCTTTAAGTTCTGTGTAAGCTTTAATTAAAAAAGAAGAAGAAAGAGTACAACCAGGTATACTTACTGCATCAACTGAAGCTTCAGCTGGGCCTCTAAAGTAGCTGAGAGCTCCCTCGATCAGGCGCCGGTAACCTAGCTCTGGGGCAATTAAGTGAGGTTGGTAACCATCTGCCTCTGATACCACTTTCCTTACATTTTGAAGAGATAGATGACGGTCAAATGGAAGCTTCCTTAATGCAGCAGGAAGCTGATTGTCAAAGACATTATAGATTTTATCTCCACCCGCTCGCCTATGACATAAAACAAAAGGGTTATGTAACCAAAGATACCCCTTAACTTGTAGATCAGAAAGAAAGATTATTCATGACTATCATTCCAAATTGCTATACCATATTCAGGTGGTACATTAAATCAGTATACAGTGCTTTTTGTCTAAAAAAGAACAAGAACCAAAAACAAAACTAGATTTTAAGTAGGATTTAGCTAGCTGAAAACAAAAAGAGAATTACTTAGATATCAAATCTAACTTGTCTTAGTTTGGATTTTTCCCATAAGAGAGACCAATTTCCTTTATTCCAGTGTTTAGATTGTTTTTCTTTTTCTTACATGTTTTTGGTTTGTTCCCCCATGTTCTGTATTCTTTTCTTTTCTCTTTTATGTTATATTTATGTCATGGATGATTGGTGAATTTTGAGGTGTTGGTCCCTTGAGGATGATTGAAAATAGTCGAGTTTCAATAACAAGATGCCATCCACCCAAAAGTAAAATCAAATAAACTAGTATTATATAGAGTAAAATTGAACATCATAGAAAATATTTACCCTCCGAAAAAAATTCAAACAAGATAGTCTAATAGAGTAAAAGTGAATATCATAGCATATATTTACCCTCCGTCTAAATGCTCCTTGAATATCTTATCAAATGCGCGGCATAGTTCTAGGATGGTGTATAGTTGAGCCTGTATGAGAAAGAATAGTTAAAATATTCTTCTGCAGGATATTATAGAAAGAGTACGTACTTTCAGAAAATAATCACAAATGTAAACCACTCACTCCAGCATCAACAGCAATTGGTCTCCCAATTTGATTCATCTCTGACTCAAGTTCTTCAATTGTTTTGTTTATCAAAGATGTTATACTGGGTATCCGTGCCCTAATTACGGACTCCAAATTCTACAACATAGTTAACATGATTAAAGTAACAATTTTTTAATTAAAGAAGGGAAAGAACAACTTTCTGAAATACAAACCTGTGAGAGAAGTTTTGCAAGGTATACGGAACCCATTTTATTGGCTAAGTGTCCATAGTCGGGACTGGTTTCAAAATACTCACTCTCCTTACGTCTAGCAACAATCATATCAACGTTTTTATTGATATCTGCTTGGGATCGATTTACTACACCAACCCAGGGATGTTGCAGACGGTAAGATCTTCCTTCAAGGACCTTAAGGGGAAAAAATGGGCAAGGCAAACTAATTATATGGTTATATAGGGCACTGTTAAAACTTTTAGAAATTTAATTGTATACAGCATAAACAGCAGGACAGGGAACATGCTATAAGGAGAAAGAAAGATTACATCCAACGCATTAGTTCCTTTGTCCATTAAATCAAGCTTTGTCAACACTCCAAATGTCCTCTCACCTGGATTATTTACAATCAAGGATTTCAGTGACAAATAATGACTCGAGCAAAGGTACTAAACAAGTCATCATTCCACAGAAAATTTATATACCTGAGGGATCCACCTCCTTTGAAAGCTTAATAGCATCAGAAGTTGCTATGTCTTGGTTGGCTGGAGATATTGCCAGTATAATACAATTAGGCTGTCAAAGAATCAAGTATAGCACCAGTTAAAGTCAATATGTATCTTACCACCATCACCACTTGTTGACTAATGTATAAATAAACATTTCAACAAGGTAATAAAATTTATAAAACGGTAATCAACTGCCCATATCACCATAGAAACAGAGAAAGGATATTGGTTTGGAGATGGACAGTTTAGGTCTCCAGTCTCAGAGGTAACAGTACAAAAGAAAATAGTGCACTAAATGAAATAATAATGCATCATCCAATCAAGGTTATTCAATAGGAAGAGTGAGAAGAAATTAAGCAAAAATAGAAAACTTCTTTTACCTTCTCAACATAAGACCGAACCATATTTTCAATGTCTTCAACAATAGTCTGAGGCTGTCCCTCTGAAAATAACAATTGCAAATCAGTATAAACTAAAAACAAGTATCACATTATCCAAAGAAAAATACAGTGACAAATTGAATGCAAGTCATACCTACAGCAACTTTAGTCAATCCAGGCAAATCAATCAAAGTTAGGTTGACAACTGCTCACACAAACGAAGAGATTGAATTAGGAAACACACTTAACTGAAAAACTAGTCTCGAGTTATGCCACATAATTATACATAAAAGTAATACTAGTGAAGTGAACTCACCCGAGTAAAAAATGATTGAGTATAAACTAAATATAAAATTCAAAAAATGACTAGTGCTTAACATCAAATCTATAGACAGAGTGATGAGCAAAGGTCATGAGTAAATTATTGTGAAGTAGCCGTAACTACCAGGATAGCAAGTGAAAGTGTAGCTAAGACTGGTGAATCAGATGGCCTGGTCCAGCACAGTGGACTAAAATTATTTTCAATTGTTTTTAAAAACAAGTTGACCCATGAGACTGTCCCGAGTGAGGATAGATTAAGCCCATTAAGCCATGCACTAAACGGTCGGGACAACATTGCTCCACTTCAATTTAGATCACTATTTTTCCAGTCTAACCAAACCTGTATTATGAGCTATTCGGATTGCCCAATTGGTCAGACCAATTTTGCCAGCAGCCCTTACTAAAAGGTGTTTCAATCCTGCTTTAACTAATTGGAAGCAAGGCTGGGGAAGTAGATTTCAGCAAATCAGCAAACTTTGTAGGTACAGGTGGAACAAAAGAAAAAGGAGGGCAAATTCATTTTACAATTTATCGGCCTTAATAGTTGGAAATTGGAACCACAAAATAATGGGGGTAAAGAAGCACCTCTAGACCTCGGTAAATTCATGCAGTCTAGTCTTCGGTAAATCCACTTCTTTAGGCTATTCTTTGTTCTTATAATAATAGCTTAAGGACAGGAAATGGTTCATCATGCGATTTTTTTATGCCATCCCCTAATAGCCAGATTTATAGCATTTGGCAAAGTCTCTATATTTTACCTGTATTATATGCATAGGAAGGCTTCTGATATGCTAACACTTCTCACTTTACTTAACTCTGCCTATCTTCAAATGTATACAGGACAGTTTAGACCTTGGATTCCTCTGGTTCTTACAGTTGTAGATGCTTCTTCCATATCCGTAATGATATGTTTGATGGCAAGTAAAATGGGAATAATAGTAATTCAAGGGTTTATAGATTTAGAAGGATAATAAACGTTCTTCCTCCCTCCCTCCGGCGTTCTTTCATTTTGAACAATGAGATTGTTGAATTCCTTATGGTATTCAGCCAATGATTATTTTGAGGGAGCTTACTTCACAAAAAGGCAAACAGATTATAGGAATCTGTTATATTGATTAACACACTATTTGGGCTATTACAATTTGTTTTCTTTCAAAATGGTATGAGAATACTATTCCCGCAGTTTTGTATTCATTTTTCTATTTCAATAAAAAATCCTTTAATTCAAAAATTGATTACAAAAAACATGAGTTTACAGCAAACCATCCATCTAGTAGTAAGTAGTTAGAGGCAATAAAAATAAAAGCGCACCGTGTGGAGAGTAAATGCTGAGATGAATTGGAACAGGAGATATTTGCTTTGTCCTCCCCGTTACTCTATCAGTTTCATTCTGAATCTCCTGGCGAACAACGGCTGCAAAAAGAAATTCAAATTTGAAAATTAAAACTAAAAAAAGGAATGAAAATATTAGTTAAATTATCAGCAGTACACAAATAATTGCACCAGTGAGCTAACTGTGAAGCAGTACAATGATGGCATGATAGCAGTGCACGATAAATTGCAAGCGAACTATTAGTTCAAGGATAATGACAAAAAAAAATCGATAGAAAGAATAAATGCCACAGTTAACTAACGCTGGTGAGGAGTCTAACAACGAAACCTAAAATATACCAGAAGTATAGGGGACAGGCACGCAAAAACATTTGAAACACAACGGAATCAGAGAAAATAAAACCACAAAACGGAAACAAGCATTAAAATTGTCCTACATGCAAAACAGAAACAGGGGAAACAAAAAAGACCCTCCTATCCTATTTCTATAATTAGCAAATAATTTATTCATTACAGCACAAGTCTCAACTTAACTTTTGAAAAGCATCAACTAGTAAACCATTAAATACATAACAGTAACATGAAATACAACAAGCAGCAAACAAAATCAGTTACTGAATCACATTACCATAATCAGTGATCTTTTGCCCTGGCATGTGAAGAAACTCTGCATACTCCTTCGCTTTGCCATCAACCTTGTGAAGCTGCAACACTAATGGACGCCTCGTCACAATCCCTGCAATTCAAACACAAGCTCCAATTAAAATTCAATTAGTAAATTAATTAGCTAAATTAACTAAGATTTTTTCAGACAAACTTTTCAATAAGCTCAAACGAGAGTTTTTAAAAAAATTAAAATGATGAAACTAGTTTAATTCATTTTATGTTTATTATTTTCCTCTTGTCAAGTTTATTTAAACTACGCCTAAATAAATAACACACTCCACAAAATAGAGAAAGGAACAGAGAGAGGGCGAGCGAACCTGATCCTCTTGGAAGAAAGTCACGTCCAACGATGCTTTCCAGAACCGAAGACTTACCCGAACTCTATTCATTTTCAATAAATAAAAAAATTTAATTAATTTTATTTTTGAATGGTTCTTATTCTAGGACCGAACAAAGATTTGTATTAAAAGATTATGTAGATTCATTGCAAAAGTGAAACTCAAATTTTGGTCATAAAACAACGCCTAAGAAATTGTATCTATGTTTTCTCTTTTTATTTTGGATGGTTGTACTTCTACTCCTACGATAGAGCAGAACATGCTGAGGTTTTGAACAAAAATTTAAGATACAAGTGTTTTGTGTTTGCTCTCCAATTGAAGTTTTACTTCGCATAACATATATCTGTAATAAAGGATTGTACGTATTGATTATGGAGGTAAAACTCTAATTTTGACTCGGAACGACACAAAACAACACCAAAGAAATTGTATCTGTGCTTTCTCTTCTTATTTTTGGATTGTTTTACTTCTACTCCTTTGAAACAACAGAACATGTTCAAGTTTTGGACAAAACTATACTATTCTTCACAGGTGTTATTTGGCTATTCTCCTATTGGAGTTTCACTAAACCTAACAAAGGTTCGTATTGAAACATCACAGGACTGATTATCAAGACGAAACTCTGATTTAAACTCCAGAACAACATTAACAGCTCCAAAAACTCGGAAGTTTTCTCTACTTATTGTTGGATCGTTCACCTTCTACTGCATACACAGAGCATGTTGACGTATTGGAAAAAAACTTCGATATGTTATTTCCTTGTAACTGTATTGTTTGAGTTATTCTCCAATTCAATATAAAGGTTTGTATTCAAGGTTTATAAAAATTTGATTAGCGAGGCGAAACTTTAATTTGACTGGAGAACAACACAGACAAACAGCACCTACGAAATTCTACTGAGTTTGTTTTCTCCTTTTATTTTTAGATGATTTCTACTTCTACGAACAAAGCGTGTTCATGTTTAGTGATTGTGAAGGTGATGACCTGGCCGCCGACGACGGCTACGGAAGGAAGAGCTTCCCATAGAGACGACAAGGCGTTGCTATCGGCGTCGCCGCCGTAGTCGCCGAGCACGGTGCAGGCCTGCTGGATTCTGTTCACCAAACCGATCAAACTCTCCATGCTCGTCATCTCGTGAAGAAGAAGATGATGAAGGTGTTGAGGAAGCACAGAGGATTGAAACCCTAGACTTTAGCTGAGAGTGAAAGAAGAAGTTCTAGAGAGAGAGAAACTTCAAGGACAAGTTAGTTACAGACAGAGAAGAATGGAAGACGGTGAAGGAGGGAAAAGCGACGAAATAATGTGGAAGGAGTCCACCGTTACAAGTTCTTGTTTTCAAGTTTGAACCAATGATTTATTTATTATTTATTATTTCAAGCTATACTTATTAATAGTAAACTAATTTTAATATACTATTATCATCAATTAATATAAAAGAAGTTACATAAAAAAACGGTGTAATTTTATTACTATTTAAAGAATAGAATTAATTTATAAAAAAAATGTGTTTTACGTCCGTGTAATATTTTAAATATATTTTTTAAGAAATTTAATATCATTTTCATTCCTCTAAAATTTAAAATGTTCTTTTAAATTTTGTCGTAAATGACGATTTTAATACAAACTTTTTTAGTTATGAATAGCTTTAAGTTAAAATTGTTTTAAGTACGTTTTTCATCTACATAATAACTATTTTTTTCATATTTAAATATTAGAGAAAAGAAAGTTGTACAAAACATGTTGGTTATATATTTAAAATTTTACAAGGATGATGCCCATTATTTATTTTCTTTATAAAATAAGAAAATATATTTCCTAAACTGTAATTAATCAAGTATGTAGATTCACAAAATTTAAATTGCAGGAATAAATTTTGTAAAACATTCCCATAAAAAAATGGATAGATTTAAATTCAAAAAAATTAAGAAAGATTTAATTATGAAAAAAAATGGATAGAATGATCCATTAAATGATGAGAAATAATAGATAATTGGTATTCATAAATCAATGAAATATATTTTACAAGGATAAAAAAATAAAATTTACTCATTTTATAACTAAATCGTTACTGACACAAAAATATAAAGACATTTTTTACAGTGTTTAAAACTAAACAAATTTATTTATAGATATTAACAACATATTTAAATCTAAATTATTACAATAGGGAAACTTCAGATGACACTAGTGCATATTACGTCAAACGACCATATTTTCAATAGTTTTTAATTAAATACTTCATTCTCAAAATTTACCATTAAATCCAAGGTTATTATTTCATATTTACAAAACAAAATTACACAAAACTTAAAACTATTTGATAGTATTAAGGATCGACATTAGCTAGAAATAAAAAAATATATATATAAATAGTGTAAATTTTATTATTTTATAAATTAATTTTATAAGATTAAATTATTTTAATTTACTTTATATGATATCGAGTTTTCTAAAATATTTATTATATTAAAATTTTATTTGTCAATATGATATCGTGTTATCTAAAATATTTATTATATCAAAATTTTATTTGTCTTATTAAATTATCTGTTATGAGTTAGTTATGTACTTATGTGGCCCTTATATTTTTCTTGTTTATTACTTTTGTCAGCTAGGGTTTGTTTTGTTTTGTTTTAGAGAAAAGTGGGAGCAACAATTGTTTGAACGTTGAAATTCAAAGTTAAGAGTCATTTCTGATTATTCCTGACTGAGGTAATATTGGCCCTGTGTGATGGCCCGCATGCGTTTCGAGAACAATTGAGGCGGCGTCTATATTCAACCACTTTCCTTGTTTCTTTATTGGGGATGAATGCGTGTTTCGTTGTTGACATTCTAAGAGTTTTTTTAATCATTTAAAAATATATGGGTATTCCTTTCTGTATTCTTACATTTTTCTTCCTGCACCCTATATTCTTTGAAATATCAAAATTATCTTTAATAATTTTGGATGATTTCAAAATCAGGATTCCGTAAGAAAAGGTGTTTTTAGAATAGGTGTTCTGTAAACAAAATATATTTCCAGAATAGAAAATTCAAAAGACAAAAAATCTGAAATTTTTTTGGGAATAATTTTTTTTAATTTCTGAAATAATAAATTTATAATTCATAAAATGTGTTACGAAAAATATGTTCTAAAAATATTTTAAAATAATTCGAAAATCATTTTTAAAAGGGGTAAAATCATCTTTTCTAAGCCATTTGTTAGGCTGCTGGGAGAAACACCCAAAAATATATTATTATTATTACTTTATCTATATAATAATTAGATATATAGGATTGAATTCCTGGTAATACAAGTTTATATATTTAATAAACAACAATGTTTAACTACTCAAAGTCTTCATTAATCATTATTTTCTATAATAAATCATGCAATTCCATTGATTAAGATCCTTTTTCTTTTCTCTTAGTATTGGTCAAGAGGAAATGTTGTAGGAAGGGATTATTGAGTCTATCACTAGTTTTTTTTATTCTCCTGTAATCTTGGTGAAGATGAAGAATGGAACATGAATTTTCTGTATGGATTATCGAGCCTTGAACATTATTATAAATGAGAGGTTTCTTTGGTCTCACGGGATATTATAAGAATATTTATAAAGGGTTATGCAACTATTATTACTCATTTAACCAATTTATTAAACAAGAAAAGACTTTTGTTTGGATGATATGCAACATCATTTGCAAAACTCAAAGTTAGTATTAGTGAGGATCGAATTCCTAGTCTTTCCATGGTATGGGTTGGGAAATAAGATTATTTCTAAGATATTGGTGGATAGGCTTGCACTTGTGGTTGTTAGAATCATTTTCCCTAATCAATATGGGTTTGTGCAGGGTAGACAGATTCAGGATTGCATTGGTATTGCTTCTGAAGCTATTAACATGCTTTCTAAAAAGGTTAAAGGAGGTAATGTGGCTTACAAAGTTAATATTCATAAAACTTTTGATACTCTAAGTTGGAAGTTCTTATTACTAGTTTTGACACGCTTTGGTTTTCACCCCTCGTTTGTCGGTTGGATTAGTACCATTCTCTATTCAGTTATGCTATTTATCAGAATAAATGGCAGTTTGGTGGGTTTTTTTCTTTGCAGTAGAGGTGTTAGACAAGGTGATCCTTTGTCTCCTTTACTTTTCTATCTTGCAGAGGAAGTTCTTAGTAGAGGTATCTCTAAGCTTGTGAATGATAAGAAAATTTTACATATGGCTAGTCCGCAAGGTTATCTCACTCCCTCTCATATTTTATATGCCGATGACATATTTGTTTTTTGTAGAGGGGATATTAAGTCTCTTAGAAATTTGAGTATTTTTCTTAAAAAATACGGTGATTTTTCTGGTCAATATGTTAATAACTCTAAAAGTAGTTTTTTCACCATGGATAATTCTGCAAGATTTGTCACCAAAATTCAACGTATTCTTTCCTGTAGTCATGGTTGTTTGCCATTCAATTATTTAGGAGTGTCTATCTTTGTTGGTGCTCCAAAGTGTCGATTTCTTCAACCTTTGGCTGATAAAGTCAAATTGAAGCTAGCATCTTGGAAAGGTAAATCTCTTAGCATGATGGGTCGGATTCAATTGGTCAATACGGTGATTATTGGATTTCTAGCTTATAGCTTTAATATGTATAAATGGCCTATTTCACTTCTTAAGCAAGTTGAGCAGTGGTGTTGAAATTTTATTTGGACTGGTGATATTCTGAAAAAAGGCATCGCTACCGTTAATTGGGCGACGATTTGTTCCCCTCTTGAGAATGGAGGTTTGAAGATTATTAACCTTCATCATGAAAATTATGCGTATCTCCTTAAGTTTGCTTGGAACTTTGCTTATAGCAACAAACCTTGGTCTTTGCTCTTGAAAGCCAGGGTTCTTAAATCAAAATACGAGTTTAAAATGGTTTATAGATCCTCATCTCTTTAGCCTGGAATTAAGCAGTTTTATTCTACTATACTTGATTATACTTCTTGGACTGTTGGTATAGGTTCTTTTATTAATTTCTGGAATGATAAATGGTGTTCTACTACTTCTTTAACAAATATTGCAGGGTTATCAGATGGTGCTAGCATTCCAGATACAGTCTCTCAGTTTTAGACAGGTTGTGATTGGAATATTCCTTTATCTTTACAGCAGATGCCTCATTTTTTTAATCATATCATGGTTAGGAGGAGCAAGATATTCCTAATTAGACTCTAGATGAATCGGGTCGTTTCACTCTTAAATCGGCTAGGACTTTTTTCTTGGAACCAGGAGTTCCCAGTGGTTGGGGTAAATTCATGTGGTCTTCATCTATTCCGCCTTCCAAAACTCTAGTACTCTGGAAGGTTTTTCATGGGTGGCTTCCTACAGATTTACATATTCAGAATAAAGGTCTGCATGTATGTTCTATGTGTAAGCTTTGTGAAAAGCACGAGGAATCTATTCAACATTTATTTTTTGAATGTTCTAATGCGGTGTATATTTGGAGTTGGGTTCGGCAGATTTTTGTTATTTCTCATTTCTCTAATAAGGATGATCTTCTTTCTTTTATTAAGAGTGATGGTAGTCCTTTGGTGAAATTGATTAAGCTTGTTGTGATAACTTTTTCTATTTGGATGATATGGCATATGAGGAATTTTGCTAGATTTCAGGAAAAGATTGAGGTTTCTACAGCTATTTCGGTAATTAAAGATTTAACTTGTCTAGTGGGAAATTCTTCTAAAGCTTCAATGAAGAATGATATGTTGGATTTCAACGTGATTAAATTTTTTGGTATTAATACTTGTAGTGGTAAAGTTCTTCGTCCTCTTCCTGTTAGATGGGAGTTTCCTTCACCAGGCTGGATTAAAATTAATACTGATGGGGCTGCTAGGGGGTATCCTGGTCTTACTACTTGTGGAGGTATTTTTTGTGGGAGTATGAGAGAATTTATTGGTGCTTTTTCTGCGTTTCTTGATGTTCAAACAGCTATTGTTGCTTAGTTTTATGGTGTTATACATGCTATGGGGGAAGCTCAAAAGATGGGGCTTACTAATGTCTGGCTTGAATGTGATTCTTCTTTGGTTTGTGCTGCGTTTACTGCTAGGACTAATGTTCCGTGGTTGATTCGTAATCGATGGAATACTTGTCTTAATTACTATGGGAAAATCAGGTTTAGGGTTACTCATATCTTTCGTGAAGGGAATGCGTGTGCTGATAAGTTGACTAATTTAGGATTTATTCATAGAGAATCATTTCTTTGGTATAATAGGTTTCCATCTAGTCTATTATTAGAATTCTTTATGAATAGGTATGGTCTACCTATGTATTGTTTTTGTTAACATGTGTTTTGGTCTAGTTCCCCATATTTTTGTATTTTCTTTCTTTTGTCATTTTTTTTAATAATACTTTTTTCATGTTACTTCAAGTGTTTCCCATTCCAGATAAGATTAAGGAAGATCTAACAATGAATTTTATAACAAGACTTTAATCATTAAGTAAATATATAGTCATACTTGTGATAATTGATAGTTTATTTAAGTATGCTCATTTTCCTCCCTTAAAGACATATTACTCAAGTAAGGTTGTGGCAAAGACCTTCATCAAGTTAGTGATGAAATTGTATGGGTTTCCTAAAACTATTGTTTCTGGCAAAGACAAACTCTTCACAAATCCATTTTGGCAACATCTATTTAGATTGAGCGACACCTCTTTAAACATGTCTACTACATACCATCTTTAATCTAATGGGCAGTTGGAAGTCGTGAACAAATGCCTTGAAATGTATTTAAGATGTTTTACTCATGACACTCTTAAGAATTGGGTTAAATTGTTATCATTGGCAAAATATTAGTATAATATAACCTAAAATACTAGTATTGGCATGACACCATTCAAAACTATGTGTGGTCAAGATCCTCCCACACTAGTGATATATGTCTTTGTGCAATATACGACCCAATTTCAATTAAGTACCAGCTACTGCAAAAAAATTATATCATCGGTTGGTTAAAGGTGAATCTCCAAAAGACTCAACAATATATGAAAAAGTATGCAGATAAGAAAATAAGGTTTGAAGAATGGAAGGTTGGCAGCATGGTCCAAGTGAAGCTCCAACCTTATATACAACATTCCATTACTTTGAGGAGAACGAGAAACTAAGTTTAAGATATTTTGGTCCATTTCCAATTATAGAGAACCCAATCACATATAAGTTGTTGCTTCCATTTAATGCAAAAATACACCTAATCTTTCATGTAAACCAGTTGAAATATTGTAGAGGTGATCTTGTTCAACCATATGTTCTACTACTAATTACCCTTGATGAATTCTTTCTTGTTATACAACATATTGTTGTTTTGAAATTTAGAATTGTTATTAAGGGTTCTCAACAAGTTCAACGACATTTGGTTAAGTGGGAAGACATGAATGAGTCTCAATGAACATGAGATGACCATTTTACTTTGCAAAAGGTTTTATTAAGCAATCCCATTTGAACATAATAAAGTATGACACAAGTTTTTTATCAATAAATAAAAATACATGAAAATAACAAATGTAGTGTGCTATGTGTTGTTAAAATTGGTATGATATTTTGTTTATTTATCTGATATTTACAACTACATATATCTTTGTAAGTAGAAATATTCACATCACATGTAAGTTATATAAAAAAAATGCAAATTTAAATTTTTTATGAACATGGATATTTTTATCTTCAAAAAGTATAAAAGTTTCTTGTTCAAACTCTCCTCCTTATAAATAAGGAGAAACTTGGATAAGATGAAAGACAAGTTCGACATGGATATAAAGTGTCCATAAAAGAACAACACCGAGGAAAAAAAAACAACATTGAGCGAAAATGCAAACACTATGATTCCTGTTGAACTCATATAATATACTTTTTTTCCTTAATTTTTTTTCCTAAGGAAGGTTTTTTCTAGGTTTTAATGAGGCTTATTCATTTGAAATAAAAGTTTCTTTCTACACATAATTGTTTAGAATGATACTTATTGTAAGTTGTTAGTCGATATCAAATTATGATTGACACTTTTACTTATATCAATCTTCAAAATTCTTATAAAAGACCAAAGAGCCTAACAACACTCATGAAGATCAAACGATCATCAAATTAATAGTGCTTGATCAAGAATCAAATGATCATCGAGATATTTTGCAAACTTGAACCAAACGGTCAAGTAGAAAACCTGATACCAAATGATATTGTATCATTGAGCTTAAGAACAAATGTTTATGGCCAAAAAGGGATAGCATGACTCGTCTCATTCAAGTTAAAAATTACAAGAGAGGTGCACTCCTATTTATAGGAAACTTGGATGGCTAAAATAAGAATTTCAACTTAAAAACTCTCCATTGGCAAGGTGACAAGTGACGTCACATGTTCCATGCTCATGATCTCTCAAATGAGAGGTTGACAAATGTCTTCCTCTCATTTGAGAGAATCCTTTCAAATGAGAGATTGACAAATACTACCTATTAATTGGTGTAGATCCTCTCCACTCAGGAAGAGTCATGTGAACGTTCATGTTCTCATGCCATTCCCATGCTTCCCAAGTTAAGTGGTGTCACTATTTTCTAACCTAGAGGATCTATTACTATATGCACCAACTCTTTTATTAGCCTAAATACAAGGCCCAAAATTAAATCAATGCCGAATATATGACCTAAATAAAATGTATTAATCTACTTTAAATATTTATTTATTTTAAACTAAAGTCTAACCCAAAAATAATGATAAGTTGTCCCTGCTGAAGCTAGCTAAGTTTTAGTTTTCTTTGTAGTCTCTAACCAAGGATCTAATATTTTTTTTATAGTATGAAGGTGTTCTCCGACACTCTCCTTGTCACGTAAAAAAAAAATTAATATTGTTTACTATCAAAAATTTATTTCAATCATTTTCATATACAAATACCTCAATAATATAAAATTTAAACCATAAATAAAAATAAATTTTATATTATAATACAATAACGAAAAACATATTCAACTCTAATAAAAAAACACACTATCAATTTAATTTTACAATTTAAAAAATTCTCAATTTAATTACAAATTTGATTAAAAATAGTTAATATAATGATACAATAAAAACATTCTCCTCCATTTAATTTCCACTTATATTCCATGATTTCTTTTCATCATCAATCATGTCGAACATTTAATTTTTTTACTAAATTAAAGTGTAATATAACTTGAACGTATTTAAACTAAAATCATGTTAAAATACACTATTATGATAACCAAAATTCAATCAAACATGATATTAATATTAGTTAAAATCTAATTCTATTGAAATCATGTCAATCTTAATATAACTTCAATTTAAATACACAAATACGACTTCTTTATAATAAATATATCTATCACATTTTTTTTATAATTTTATCAATCAATAACTATCCTTCGATACTTTAGGTAAAAAATATTCCAACACTTTCTCATGGGGTAATCTCAGTCCCCTGTTCTCCAGACTTATGATCATAGCACCATCAACCATCTCCAAGGGAAGAAGTGCGAGAATAACGCGTCGGTCTCTTGTAAAGCACTCTCGACGCTACCACGCGTACACCTCACCGTGCTCTTCGAACGTGCCGCGCGCTTGTCGCTGCCTCTACGAGGTCTACCTCACTGTGTAGCATGAGCTTCATGAGTCACCATTATCAATATTGAAAGCTCATAATTAAAGTGACCGCACGGTGTAATATTTATGGTCATGCAAATGTTGATTACTTTTAAATAAAATTGATATAAAATTAAAATATTAAAAATAATGAAACTAAATTAGAAAAAAATAGACAGATAAAAAGGGTATTTAAGAAAAAAAAAAAAAAAACTAAGTCCCCACAGCCAACCTCCCCAATTCAATTTTGAGAAAGCGCCATTGGTCGTTTGGTCAAATCTCGCAACTAATTCAATTCAGCATATATATATATATATATATATATATATATATATGTATGTATATATATAAGTGTGTGTGCGAGAGTCACTGAATTCATAGCACTATTCATTAGATCTCGTTATTGCAGAGCGAAATGGCGATGTTGTTGAAGCACGTGAGGGCATCGTCGTCGCTGCTGAAGCAGCACGTGACCCGCGCGCACCTGCTGTCGCGGCCGTTCACCACGACCGAGGGCCACCGTCCCTCCATCGTCCACAAACGCAGCCTCGACATCCTCCACGATCCTTGGTTCAATAAAGTATTTTCTCTCTTTTTTGATTTTCTAAGTTTTTGTGTTTTTTTGGAAAAATCGATCAGATTGTGATGATTTCGATTGTCTAAGCTATTTTGAATTGAAAATGAGCTAGTTCGCACACAAAACTCTTTTGTTTTTAAAATTTAATAGGTGGTGGATAGTTTTGCAATTTGTTTAGGCATTGTTTGGGTGGATATCTTGAGCAAATGGTAATTTGAAGGTCTAGATATTTTCGTAAGCTTCAGATTGACTCTATTTAAATAAACTTATTCATGAACAATTACACATGAAAGAAAATAAGGAGGCAAAATGAATCGCGTTTGTGAAGTTTTTATAAGTTACAACCATCTTATATACTTAACTTTTATGGAAGTGCTCTGGTTTATTTTGTCAAAAAGCCGAAGTATATAATTTAGTTTTAGTTTATAGGAGAAGTTTAATTCATTTTTGTTTTTCTATAAGTGCTTATGAAGAAGTATTAATACTGGGGTCATAGATAATGAAAATAAGCTTAAAACAGCTTACATGAGTTTTAGATATTGTTTATAAGTTCACCAAACTAGCATAAAATGCTTTGCAAATGTCTATTATTATAGAGAAGTTCAAATAAGGAGAAAATAAATATAGCCTAATGAGATCCTAGTCATGATAATCTAATTGAGGCTTCGGCATTGCTAAGTTAATCCAAACACCATTTTTCTTTTTCTAAATTTAAGAGGTGGTGACTAATTTTTCAATTTTATTTAGGCATTTGTGCTGAATAACTTAAAACAAGTGACAGTTTGAAGTTAAGCTTCAATTTATGGATCATCAAAATAAACTTAAAATGGCTCATATAGTTTCAGAAATTGTTTATAAGTTAAGACTCCTTTGGATAATTTTTTCTATAAACACTCATAGGAGATGAAATAAAATAAAAAGAATTGTTTCTCTTACGAATTTAGAATAATATATGCACTTAAGCTTTCAGAGAAGTTAAATGAAATATCTTCAATAAAGGTTCATTTAAGTTCATTAGTTGATTTTAGCTCATGGGTGAAACTCAATTGATCTTACTTGATTATTTGCTCTTTTAAGTGCGTATGAGAAAATGCTCTGCAAATGCTTATTATCACATGAGTCCAAAGAGGGTGAAAATAAGTGTTGCCACCCTTTAGTCTTGGTAGTTTAGTTAAGGCTTCAACGATTCTATTTTGCTTTTATGTATGCAGCGTCTTACTTTCATAAATACTGTTTGCTTATTTTGTGTTACTTTTATCTTAATTTGAAGTTTTCAAATTGTTTAATTGACACTTTCGTAAGCTGCTGTTGCTTAGATAAAGTTTGAAGTAATTTTATTAATTTTTCTTAGTTTGTTTTGTAATTTTGTTTATACGAAATGGACTTTTTGTGTGCATAGTTTGAGGCATTGTGCAAGTTCCTGGTCATGGGTCTTTTCTGGTGGGTTCTCTCCTTTGTATGTTCTCCGATAAATCGGTAGGTTATTTAATGTAAACAAGTTCAACTTGGGGTTACAGTTGTGGTTGGGTTACGAGTACCAAATTTGCAGGAGTTGAAGATGAAAGTGGTTGATTGCATTTTGTGAAAAAATGTGTAGGCAGTAAGCAATAATTATGGAATTATTTTTCTTGATCTCAAAAAGAAACAATACATTGTTATTTAAAGGAAAAACAAAATCCCAATAAAAGGAAATGAATCTCCTGAAATAAAGGAAATAAATCTCCAGACATAAAGACTAACTCTAGAGCAAATCTACCAAATAAACTCCTAATCCCAATCCCTTAATTTTAGAGATTTCTTACAAAAAAACTTTATTTATTGTATAGTAAACATGCAATATTACACCCATATTTCAACATCCCTTCTCAAGCTGAGGAATAAAAGTCCTCCATTCCTTGCTTGGTTATGAGATTATGGAAGTCTGAGGTTTTAAGTCCTTTAATCAGCACATCAGCCCTCTATTGCTTGGATGGAATGTATGACATGCATACTAAACCTTCTTTTAATTTTTCCTTAATGAAGTGTCTATCTATTTCTATGTTTTGTTCTGTCATGCTGAATGGGATTATGTGCAATGTCTATTGCTGACTTATTATCACAGTAGCTTCACGGGTCCTTCCAAATTAATCTTCAAGTCATCTAAGATAAGTTTTAGCCATAATAACTCACGTAGCCCTTGTGCTGTGGACCCAAATTTTGATTCAGCTGATGATCTTGCCATCACATTCTATTTTTTGCTTCTCCAAGTCACTATGTTCCCACCTAGGAAAGCACAATATCTAGGTTTTTTTTATCAGCATACAATATCTAGTTGTTGATCTTCTATCCACAAGAGTAATCTACATCAGTGTAGGCTTCAAGAGTTAGTCTTCCTTTTCTTTGAACAGTATTCCCTTTCCAGGGCTTCCCTTTAAGTAATGTAGAATTCTATAAACAACTTGAAGATGACATTCCTTTGGTTCATGCATAACTAACTAATGACACTCACTGAATGAGCAATGTCTGGTCGTGTGTGAGCCTAATATTTTAATTTTCCAACAGTCTATGATACATCCTTTTGTATATTGCTGATTCCTCTCAAACCTTACATAACTTGTGATTGTGATCTATTGGAGTTGACACTGGTCTGTACCCAATTTTCCCATTTTCTGCCAGCAATCAGTTTATATTTTTTCTGAGATATGAAAATTGTCTGGTTAGAATTGGCTACTTCAATCCCTAAAAAATACTTTAATCTTCCCATCTCTTTTGCTGTGTTTGGATTGAGGAGGAGATTTGTGGGGAGGGGAGGGGAGAGAGTGGATTTGTGAGATATGTGAGGTTGTTTGGATTGAGAGATGATAGAGTAGATTTGTGAGGATGATTTATTGAAATTTGTGAGTGATGTTAAAAAATATTTGGGAGGAAATTTAGAAATTATTTTAAAGATGTAAAATGTAAGTTTACAAATTTATCCTTGTTTGTTAAAAAATATTTGAATAATGAATTATGATATATTTTTTTGTGTAGGTTTGAATTAATTAAATTTTTCTAATATATAATATCCATAATTACTTGTATTTTTTAATAAAAAATTAAAAAATATAATAGATAATAATTTTGTGTTAAATTGAAATAAATTTATTAAATATATTAAAAATTATAAAAATAATATTTATTATTATATATATTTGTTATTTTATACAACTATATATGTGTTGTTGATATTATAATTTGACTTTATTATTTTCATTATTTATAATTATATGTTTTTATTAATAGTATAATTAAATATTTTTGAAATTGTTAAATAAATTTATGTAATATTTAATTTTGTATATTGTATATTATAGTAAAATGCATGCACAAGAGTATTTGGGTAAAATGCAATAATCCTACATAAAATCAGCACAAATATCTTTATTTGTGTGAAGATTGAAAAAACACTCACACCCTCTCCCCCATCCTCTCCCCCACCCTCAAAACCACTAAAACAAACACAAGAAGCATCCTCTCCCTCCTCCCTCCTCATACCTGGAAACAAACACCACATTAGTTCAAATTCCTGGACTAGTCTATGTTTCAATTCTTCCTTCTCTTTTTCGTCATTTCTAGTCACTATAATATCATCAACATATGCTAGAGTACTGTTAACCCATCTTTCCCTGAATGTTTAGTAAAGAAAGTGTGATCTCCTTGACTTTGGTTGTACACAAATCCCTTCATAGCTTTAGTGGATCTTCCAAACCAAGCTCTAGGGGACTATTTCAATCCATAACAAGCCTTTCACAGTCTGCACACTTTATTTTTTTTGTATACCTCAAACCCATATCGAATATTCGTGTAGATTTCTTCTTCTATGTCTCCATGGGGAAAGACATTTGTAACATCATATAGTGGGCAGTTAAGGACCAATCCTTACAGTATTCATCTTATCAACAGGTGCAAAAGTCTCCTAGTAGTCTATTCCATAAGCTTGAGTGTATCCCTTGGGATCAACCTTGCTTTGTATGTTTCAATTGACCGATCAGCCTTATATTTTACTGTGAATATCCATTTGCAATCAACAACATTATTTTCTTTGGGTTTGTCAACAATTTCCCAATGCATCCATCTCCACTTTCATGGCATTTCTCCATTCTTTCTTTGTCAAAGCTTCAATAACAATGTTAGGGACAACAACAAAATTCAAACTAACAATGAACCTGTTATGGTTAGTTGATAATTTATCCTGAGAAACATAATCCGATAAAGGATATAGGTTGTTTTGTGTAGTTTCTAGTACTTTTTCTTATGGCTATTAGCAGGTGAAGGTCATTTGGAGAGTTGAGAGTGTTCTCATTATCTAGTTCAACTTTGTTTGTATTTTCATGTTCAGAACTTGGATTGGATTCATGGAACTGCCACATGTATGGAATGCTCTTCCTTCTTGTATAGACATGGCTGAATCTTGGAAAATTGTTGGTACTAACTCCTTGTGCTGAATGTCTAACTGTTCCATATTTTCTCATTGTAGTTCAGTGACATTAATGATATTATCAGTTTCAGTTTCTAATTCTGCCCTAGAGTTAATTTGCTCACCTGTAGGTTGATCTTTGGATGGTTCAATTGGAGCATATGACAAAACTAAGAGTTCAAGATGGTCATCACAATCTCCTGAAAGAACTTCTTTAGAGCCAAAATTGGAGAAAAAAGATTTTTTTCAGTGAAGGTGACATCAATGGAGTTATAAATTTTTTTAGATGAAAGACTGTAGCACTTTTAACCTTTTTGAGTTACTTAATAACCAAGAAAGACACATCATCTAACAACCCGGGGATCAAGTTTGTCTCTATTTTGGTTGGATATGTACAAAAGTTGTGCACCCAAATATTCTAGGAATGAGGCCATTTGAGATCTTAAAGTTAGGGAATTTTTTTTAGGGTTTCAAGAGGAATTTTGTTCTCTGGTATATGTGACAGAAGTCTATTTATCATATATGCAGCAGTGAGGACAACTTCTTCCCAATTTTTTTTTTGGAACTTTCCCTTGAAAGAGAGGTGCTCAGGTGGTGTTAAGCAAGTGCCTATTTTTCCTCTGCCACTCCATTATGTTGGGGAATATAGACGCATGAAGTGTCTATTTCTTTCCTTAACAAGTCTAATCCTCCTCCCCTAGTCCTGCTCCTGTAAAACAGACAAAGACGGGGAAAACATTGCAAAGCAATTGAGGTCATATTTAAGAATAACTTTGGAAGATAAATAGATATCTCCATATCCTGCAAGTGCAACTATAGCTAAAGTGACATTGGCAACTAATTTTCCTAGTGCATGGAGATGGGGTTGAAGAATGGAAGAGTTGAGGTGAGTATGTCATATGATCCGTAGATCCTGAATCCACAATCCAAGAGTTAGCACTATATGAGACACTCATACAACAAACATTACCTGGGGAGAGCAAGAGAGTACAATTCAGAGGGTTTCTCAAGTGTTCCCAAAAGGTCTTTCTGTCTTTTTTATCTCCACAATATTGAATCCTTCCTCAATTGATTTTGGATCATACATCATAGAGATATAACTCAGCAACTGGCTGTCTAATGGGTGATTTTAGAAAGAGAAAACAGCAATAAAGGCTGTTACCATGAAACTGCAGCAATTAAGGCTGCACCCTCTTGAAGATAAAATGGCAAGGAAGGTTGTAAGTGGTAAAATAGAGACCGGGGCTTCTCGAAAAACCTAGAGCTCTGATACCATGTGAAAAAATGTGTAGGCAGAAAGCAATAATTGTGAAATTTCTTTTCTTGATCTTAGAAAGAAAGAATACATTGGTATTTATAGGAAAAACGAAATCCTGATAAAAGGAAATAAATCTCCAGACATGAAGACTCTAAATCTGTAGCAAATCTACCAAATGAACTCCTAATCCCAACCCTTAATTTTAGGGATTTCTTCAAACCAATCTATATTTATTATCCAATCAATCTATATTTATTGTAGTAAATGTGCAATATTTACACCCATATTTCAACACATTTGAAGCTAGGCACATCCCATTTCTTATAATTTGTTCCAAGTTATTCTTTAGAGGATACAATCCATAGATGAATTATACTTGTCTTCTGCTTGGTTACTTGAGGCTAGAAAGTGCCCATGAATTATGTGGAAAATTTCATGCATTCTTATATTCTGTCTAGTCTATTGTTACATGTTGGATTAATAAATTTAAGCTTTTGCTATTGAGTTTTTGCATCACCTTTTCTTCCTTTGGTGGATATTTTTTAGTTTCCTATAAACTTGTATATATTATAGTATTATATTAACTTTGATATTTTAAAATTAGGGAACAGCTTTTTCCATGACAGAACGAGATCGTCTTGATCTACGGGGACTGCTTCCTCCGAATGTCATGTCTCCTGACCTACAGATTGAACGCTTCAGTATGTTTTTTTTCCCTAGTCTCAGGCCAATGTTGAACATACCAAATCAGTGTTGTGCTTGGTAGTAATTTTGTTTTTGCATAATGGTGAGAGTGGTGTTAATGATTGAGATCCATCCTTAATTTTTTCATTAAATGGGAATTAGGTAGCTCAGGTCATTCAAATCAAGGCTTCTGCCGTGGTTCATTTATCTCTTTGGTTCATGGTACCTTTTATAATAAATAAAATGAATTTTTAAAAATAATCTGACTTTTGTCCGTGCAATAGTAACACTTTGTCCAGTGATATCTTCTGTTTAAGGTGGTTTAACAGTTTTAAAAAAGTAAAGGCATTTGTTTTTCTATGTTCAGTGTCTTAAATGTGGTGTGTTGGTTGTCTACTCTCTTCGCAGGGAGTTGAGTTTGAAGATCAACTAGTGTTCAGTTTCAATAGTTTGCAAGAGAAAGGGAGCATGACATGTGTTCCGCTTTATATGTATGGATTTGAATGTTGTATGGGGAAGGTTTTAGACATTTCGTTAGTCATACCTTTAAGATAGGTTCATTTTGCTTTTTAGTGATATTCGGGTTGATGATACCTTTTTAATAGTTTACTCCTGATATTCAGAGGGATTTACAAATTGGTTTTGAATTTTCTGATCTTGTGTTTTTGGTTGCTATATTATCCAATAATCTTCTCTTTTAGAGTTAAGTACACACAACTCTGAGATTTAATGAAACTACATAAACCCTCTTTTTTTTTGAAGTTACCTTGACCACCCTTGTAAATAAAATCAAGAGTGGTTAATGTTTTCAAAAAAATTAATTATTCGAGAAGTTTACAAATTTCTAGGAATGCACAGAGATTAGTTTGTTACATACGTTATGGTAATTTTTTTTCTCTTTTATTTTGTTCCCATGGCGGCCCTCAATTCCTCTTTTGATAATTTTGGTTACGGATATATAAAGAGATTGGATAGCTTTGTATTTTTGCACACTGGTTTACTTTTTTGTTCTATTTTAAAACTTTAGTATGTGAAATGGTTGAGAATGAGATGATGCTGTGTTACTGCTTTGGTTGGACTGTGTGAAACAGTTCAAGGAGAACTCCTTTAATTGCTTTATTTTTGTTTTTCTTTAATTTCATTTTAAATATTTTATTGTGATAGTTCCTTGAGTTTCTGCAATAAGCGCTCTAGAGGCTGTTGCTGAATGTACTGCATATATTTGCCCATTTACACTGAAACTTTTTAGCATCTATCTGAAATATAGATGGCAGGCAAATCTTGCTTACTCTCCAGTTGATGTTTTGGTGATGAGAATTAAGGATTCTGATTCTTTTTTTTCTTATATTTTTTCTTTTATCAAAAATAGAGTATGCAAAAGCATCACCATATAACACATACTGGAGAAAAAGAATACTTAGGTATGTGAAGGGAAGAGATATGATTCAAATTGTATTTTGTACACCAGTATGAGAGGGTGCACAAAGAGCTCTACCACCTTGGAATAATGATTACAATATCTCCTATAGGACCCTACAATATCTTAATTGCCATAATTACAACGATTAATAATATCTCCTTGTATATCAACAATATCTTTTCATAACTCAACACTCCCCCTCTAGCTGGTGAATGGATGGATATCTATCATTTTGAGCTTGCATGTGGGATCATGAAACCACTCTCTGTGAAGCCTCTATGTAAAAAAATACGCTAGCTGAAGTCTTGATGGGATGTAGGAAGCACTGAAAAGACTATTATCCATTTTTTTGATGAAGTGTTGGTTTATTTGTATGTTCTTTATCATATCATGTTGAACTAGGTTGTGAGAAATACTAATAGCTAATTTATTATCGCAATAGAGGGGTCATAGGTTGTTCACACTTTACTTTAAAATCACTCAAAATTATTTGCAACCATAACAATTCACACCCCCTCTCCCCTCGTGCCATAGGTTGAAATTAAGCCTTTTACATTGGACCCCAAGTCAACAAGTTCCCTCCCAAGAACATGCAATATCTAGAGGTAGACCTCCTATTAGTGACAAATCTTGCATAGTTTGCATCAATATACATCTCCATCTTTAATTTTCCATATTTCTTGGACAACAATTCCCTTCTTGGACTTGTCTTCAAATATTGAAGGATTCTCTATTCATAGCATGTAAGTGTCGCTCTCTTGAATCATTGCGAACTACTTGACCATAGTCACAACATAAGCTATGTTTGCCCTGGTGTGGACTAAGTAAATGAGCTTCTCTACTAGCCTCTGATATTGACCCTTATTCACTACAACTATCTTCATCACTCCCAATTATATGGTTTTGACTACACTAACATTGTTTAACCCTAGAATTAGAAATAACATTTCACAAAATTATAAGACTAAAAAGAAGAATTTTTCTAATTGGAGGACTAAAGGAAATAATGACCCTGATTTGGAGGACTAAAAACATATTTAAGCCTTTAATCAATTTTTAAAAACTGTCACTCAATTAAATTCTTTTAGCAAATGTTGAGTAGAGCAATGTTGGCCTCCTCCTCGACATCATTAATGTTATCTAACCCTAATACTGAAAGTAACCTTTTGCAGAATAGAAGGACCAAAAGATGAAATTTTTTAATTGGAGGACCAAAAAAGTAGTGCCCGCAATTTGATGGACTGAAAATATATTTAAGCTTTTGTTACCAAATTCTTCTCGTTTAGTTTCTTTTACATGGTGTCTATAACCAATTTTTCAACGTCTCTTCCTAAATCCTAGGGTTCTCAGGTTCTCTTTGCAATGTATTCACATTTGTCCATGACTTTCACATCCTAGTCCTATGCAAACTCTGTTTCTGAGAAGCTTGATGGTTCAAATTATCTTCATTGGAGGCAACATGTTGAACCAATGATCAAGTCACATAAGTTACAATTATTTGTTGGGAATTTGATGGTTATGCCATGTTATCTTACTGAAGAGGATTGCACACTTGATCATCTTAATCTTGAGTATGAAGTGTGGGAAGTTCAAGGTCAAACTTGTTTGGCTTCAGTCTACTCTCGAAAGTCTGTTTTTTCTTGTGTTCTTAGATTGAATCACTCCTATGTGATCTAGGAGAAGATTCATGAATACTTTGGCCTTCAATTGAAATCTCGCACGCATAATCTACGTTTTGTGATGTGTGCAGTTTGTCTTGAGAGTATCTTCTCAAGATCAAGAGTTTTGTTGAACTTGTCAACATTGGAGTCCTAATATGTCATGAATAATATGCGCTAGTTGTTCGATTATTGAAGGCAAGAAACACACACTCTCTTCCACTGAAATTTAAGCTCTTTTTTTGGTCATGAAACACAATCTTGTTTGACACATCAAAGAGTTGTTAGCTAAAAGTTAGAGTTGATAGCTACTACACCTAACTTTGGTCAGTGTTCTTAATTCTTACTTTTGTTTAATCCCCAATCTTGCACCACCTCACAATTCCACAAGTTGTACCTTTTGTCACACATGAACCTTCGTACACGCCGCCTGTCACTTCTGGTCCATCCACTTAAGAGTTTGCTTCTGTCCCTGTTCCAGCTCCAGTTGTCAGCACCTATCCTATGAAGACTTGGTCTAAATCTGGTATTCATTAGTCCGAAATTCATCCTTCCTTGTTCCTTATTCATTCAGAACCTAAAATAGTTAAGAAAGAACTTGAGGATTTGCTGGATTGCAACAATAAAATGATGCACTTTTGAAGCAAATTACATGGGATTTAGTTTCTTTACTTCCTCACAAACAAACTATTAGTTGCAAATGGGATTTTAGGGTCAAGGAAAATGCTGATGGCTCTATTAATAAATAGAAAGCAAGGTTGTTGGCTAAGGGGTTTCATCAAGTGCACGATGTTGATTTCCATGAAAAGTTTTCTCTAGTGGTAAAGTTCATTACCATCATTATTCTTACTCTTCTATCTCATGGGTGGAAATTATTTCAGCTGAATGTTAAAAATGCTTTTGTGAATGGTCTATTGGAAGAAACAATTTATATGATAACCACGTAGGTTTGAAGTTGGGGATAGATATCTTGTTTGTAAGTTGAACAAGGCATTGCATAGCTTAAAACAAGCCCAAGACAATGGTTTGACAGTAATTTGCCCTTCAGTTTGGTTTTTTGGACAATAAATGTGATTAATCACTCTTTATTTATAGACATCAATCTCATGTTGTCTATTTTATGGTATATGTTAATGATATCATAATTACTGGAAGCTCTATTACTTTAATTTAGCAACTTACAGCTAAACTCCATGCATTTTTTCCCCTCAAACAATTGGGTCATCTAGATTACTTTCTTGGTATTGAAATCAAATATTTGCTGGACCATTCTATTGTTAAGACTCAAAGTAAATACATTTAGGACTTTCTTCACAAAACACATATGGCAGAAGCTCATTCCATTTCTTCCCCTATAGTTTATAACTGCAAATTATCTAAATTTGGGGCTGATCTCTTGTCAGGTCCTACTTTATATTGATCAGTGGTAGGTGTTCAGCAATATGCCACTCTCACTAGGTCAGAAATCAGCTTTTTTGTCAACATAGTGTGTCAATTTATAGCCAAACAACTGGAATCTGATTGGGCTGTGGTTAAATGAATTCTAATATGGACTACATCTTTGGTCTGCATCTCTTGCTTTGTCTATGTCACTTGAAGGCTTTTGTTATGCTGATTGAGCATCTGATGTTGGTGACATACATTCTACTTCAAGAGGAGCTATCTATCTCGGTCCCAATCCACTTTTTTCAGCTTGTTTTGTTTTTCTTATAGGCTAGATCAATGTGAAGTTTTTTTCTTCTGAAAAATCCCCCCCTTGAGTTTGAGAGGTGTATGTAAATTAGTTAGAGCTGTTATTGCTAACAGCTCTCTTATTAATTAAACAAAGCTGTTAGTTGGCTAGCAACGATCTCCTCTGATGGAGCTTAGCTATAAATACTCTTGAACCTATCTTATTTTACATACAATTTAGTTTTGTTACCAAATTCTTCTCATTCAGTTTCTCTTACAAGAAAAAAACCAGATTAATATGTGAAGAAGAACTCAACCAAGACTGTAATTATTTATTATTACATTTTTTATTAGTATCCTACAATTTAACCAGTGCTAACATTCTTGTGTTAAACAGTGGTTGATCTGAAGAGGCTTGAAGTTCAAGCAAGAGATGGACCTTCTGATCCTAATGCGTTGGCCAAGTGGCGGATACTTAATCGCTTGCATGACAGGAATGAGACTATGTACTATAAGGTATATGTATATCCATTTTTTTTCTATTGCACCCCTTTGATAACCAACAATTTTATTCCGAAACATTTGATGACAATTTAGGTGTCAATCAGTCACAGACTCAGACCTTAATGAGGTAGGTGACCCTCTAATTAACAGAATGTACAACTACGTAGATGATTAAGACAAAATATAAGTGCAACTTCCATGTAAGGTTTTTTACTATGGCATTTCTATTTCATTTTTGGAGTTCAGTGGCAAGTAAACTTTGATTCAACCTGCATCCCTTATGAACATTATGACCCTCTAATTAACAGAATGTACAACTACGTAGATGATTAAGACAGAATATAAGTGCAACTTCCATGTAAGGTTTTTTACTATGGCATTTCTATTTCATTTTTGGAGTTCAGTGGCAAGTAAACTTTGATTCAACCTGCATCCCTTATGAACATTATGAGCTTTTTTGGGAGCTTTGGGTCAGGGTCTTCTATTTGCAGGGTAGTCTGTAATTGCAGTTCCTTAAAATTTATAGAAGTTTGTGTAGCATTAGCATTAATAACTACTTATAATTAAAAGATAGGATAAACTAAAACCATTTTCCATAAGAAGTTATTTGATGGTGTAGTTGTCCTAATTCCTACAAAACAGATCGTTACCTATGGGATTCATGCCATGTTCAAGTTGGTCCTAGGACCTCGTCCAGCTTGAGCGAAAGGTCTTGGGTGAGGGTGGGTGGAGGGTTTTTTCTTTCTTGAACAGTAATTGGAGGGACCCCTGGGTTCACTGTGTTCTTGCATTTTTTTTCTCTTTTCTTTGTAGTATGCATGCTGTATAATATTTTTATGCTCTGATTCTATAATTTTCTTTTGTATGAATGAAATGTTATCATCAAGCTGAAAATGTAATATAAAATAAACTTGTGTGTGTTTTCATGTGTGGAAGGGAAGGGGTTTCTTTCTTGGATAGTACAGATGGATTGGAGAGATATTCCTAGTTTTAGCTATCTCCTATTTGTTCATGTGTCTTTTACCTAAAACTTTATTCTCAAATTCTTTGTTGTTTTTCTCTATGAATTAAATATTATTTTGTCAGAGAAAAGGAAAGTGAGCCATTCTGACATTACAATGTAAGTGAAATCTTTTTGGAGAGCAAATATAAAACCAGTAAAATAAGTAATTTTAATGTGGCTTAGATAAACTGACACTACCATGTATGTGAAGAGACGTTTCCCATTATATTAAAAGATTGCTAGGCATGAAATGTGTTTTGCTTCTAGCTATGAACAAAGTTCTCAGATCCAATGTTTGCATTTAAAATATGTTCTTTTCTGGTAGAGATGGTATGGTCTGGTTGTTTGTGATCTTAGCAGTGCAGCAGAGGTGGCTACTTGTAGATACTTCAATGCCCAAGTTATGTACCACCAACAAAGTATGTAAGCGAATGGAAAGAATTTACCTGGTGAAACAGTGCACTAGTGTATATATGAGTTTGGTAGGTTGGTGGTTCTCCTTTGCCAGTCATTTGTCTGTTGTTAGGAGTGCCATATTGAGAACTGTTGGTGAGTAGTTCACGTTATGTCCAGTGTTGATGCGACATGAAGCCCATGCCTATGCCCGAAGTGAACTTGAGGGGTTAGAGAATTTGTGGATGTAATGTGTAGCCAAATGTCAGTCAGTTCCATGCTAGGATGCCAATGTCAAGGTCGGTAGTAGCCGGATTGTAGATTGGGACCGGCTAGTCAGACTTAGGTCATGTTCTGGAACTGAATATTGTTGTACAGATATCAATTAATGAATTTTTATATATATAAAGAAAATTGAAATTTGTAGACATTAGGACAACATTTGTGTCAAAACTAGTACTTTTGTTGGATTTCACATAACTTAAGATGAGTAAGAATTTTATACCGTATCATACTTTTTATTTGTGTCCACAATGTGTGTATTCAAGTGATGCCTTGGAAAATTAAACTTACCCTATCTCTCTCCCCTCCCCCCAAATAATTATGTAATCTTCAGTGACATTTCTTGTATTGTCAGGTTTTGATTGCCAAAATAGAGGAATATGCACCAATAGTGTACACTCCAACAGTGGGCCTTGTATGTCAGAACTATAGTGGACTATTTAGAAGACCGAGAGGAATGTATTTCAGTGCTGAGGATCGTGGCGAAATGATGTCTATGGTGTATAACTGGCCGGCTGAGCAGGTTGTTAACTATCTATAATTTCTGTATAAATTTTTAGATAGTACTTTTGTATGTTTATCCTAAATGTCATTGCTTCACCAGTTTGAATTAATGGATTTTAAATGTTCATACTTTTTTTACAGCTGAGCATAATTCTCTTTTGACAATTGGTCTGGAATCATTGTTCCCCGACTTTTTATTTCATGTGTAGATTTAGCAGACATTGATTAATATATTTTAAATGCATGTACTTTTTTTAATGCTCAAATTGTTTGTTCTTTGAAAATTAAGCTGGAATTGTGCTTGCTGTTTGGTTAGTTCTAGAATGAAGTTTCTTTTTGTACTTTTACCTTCTACATGCATGTAACTGTTAGAAACTAAGAATTGAAATGAGAAAAAAATTGAAAGATTTTATCAAGTAAGATGAAAAGAGCAACAAATAGGAGAGAATCTCTCCTCCATGGATTTCCCCTTCACAAAGGATCTTGTCCTTTCACAAAGAGCTGATGCTCAATTTATGATAACCACAAATCTCAATCTCTCATATCCTTCTTCCCCTATTTATAATCTGACCAACCAACCCCTCTAACTAACTAGCTCTTCAATATTCTAACTATTTTAATTAACTCCTCCCTCTCCTATAAAAGAAAAGGAATTTGAGAGAACTTGGATATCACTTTAGATTCATATTCAAATTTATGGAGATGTGTATTTTGCAATAGAAGCACAAAGAGAGAGGGGAACTAATTGAGTACCAATCTAGCTTTAAGGAGATCAACTCTAACCAACTTTACAAATTGACTCAACTTTACAATTGTCTTCTTCCTAGATGAAAGGGGAGCTAATTCCATGTGCTATCCAGGATGATTAAGTGCTTCACTCATTATTTTAAGGAATAGTATTAGAAGACACATAACAAATAAATGAAAAATATGATTGAGACACTTGAGAAAATATTTAACTGAATGAGGGAAGATGTCCTAGACAAGAAAATCGTCTTAGCAATCCTCATTCTTCACTCTAGTTTCTGTGTTTCTCCCTTTTTATCCATGCATAAACTTTTCCTCTATCATAATCTTTGTTTCTCTTGCTAATTCTACTTCATCATTTTTGGTTTGTTCCCCACAAGAAAGGGTGTGTTTCTTTATTACGAAACTTTCTTTTCTTCTGCTTCCTTCAGTGTTTTCCTTTTTTAATTTTCTGTCTCCATTCACTGAGTTTTCCCCTCCATTTGAAAATGTGTTTCCTTGAATTAAAGTAATTCTTTGATTTGCCTAATGTGTAGCAAATTCTCCTTTATGAAAACCTTGGTTTCAAATCTGTTAGTATCTAATGTTCGTTTATCTGTTTTTCCAAAGCGCCCTGTTTACTCTCCTTTGTACGCCTAGAAATCTGGTCCGTTTCATACACCACTCATGTATCAATCAAATACAATAGCTGCCACAAGACATAACTACCCATGGTTGTGTCTATTAAACAATATTTTGATATTGAATAAACTGAATACATAGCATCACTGTCACAAGGGCATAAGTTCCTTGCAGTTTCACCCAACTCCTTGAATAACCCTTTCAAATGGTAGGTTTCTGATTATGATCCAAAGGATCAGTTTCTAGAGTTTCCATTTGTTGTGGCAGTATTGCTGTATTAAATATTTAAAGAGAGAATTATTGAGAGAATTTGTATTAATGGTTTGGCTAGGCTTAAATATTGTTAAATAATATATTGAAGTATAACTGTTGGTTCCTGTTTCATTTGCTGGTGCTGATTGTGTGAATTCAATATATAACTGATATATGGAACAATTTATTTTTTAATAATATTTGAATGACTAAAATCGTTGCCAACACTTGAATTTTTTTGAAAATGTGACACTTTCACCTTTTGTTGGAGTTGTTTCCAATTTATGACCTAGGTACCTGTTTAATATATTGATATAGACTAATTAAGTGTCATTTGATTTTCTTTTCAGGTTGATATGATTGTAGTTACTGATGGGAGCAGAATCCTGGGACTTGGGGATCTTGGAGTTCAAGGTATTGGCATTGCCATTGGGAAGCTTGATCTATATGTTGCTGCTGCTGGGATAAATCCTCAAAGGGTACATTGTTGTTCAATGTTTCATTATTTACTTTCTCATGTTTTTGACAACTTTGATATCTCGAAGTTGTTGGTTAGGAAATATCCAATTTGGTAAATGCTGTGAACAGTTATACTAAAACAACTGTATTGGGTCATAATAACTTTTCATCCTCAAATTCTTTTCTTTTTTGGCTATGCCTTATGTCAGAAAAACTGTTTCAAATATTATTCATAGAGTAACCATTGCTGTTAAATAGAATACAAAGACATAACAACTGAAATTCATAATTTTGTCATGGATGTAATCTATCTCTACAATGCAGGATTGATGCTGTTCATTAAATATAAAATATGCTGTCAGCCTATAATCCTCCTAATTATGGAATGTAATTAAATCTCCTAATTATGTAATTAAAATTGTACTAGAAAATATTAACTACAACTTAAATCATGGGATTGTGACACTCCCTCTTAAGTTGGTGAGTGGATGTCATCCATTCCCAACTTGCCAACAATAGACTGAAATGTGGCACCACTCAGTCCTTTTGTCAGTACATCTGCAATTTGATGTCTAGAGGATACAAATGGTGTACATATTGTGCCATTATCCAATTTCTCCTTTATGAAGCGTTTTTCTACTTCAACATGCTTAGTTTTATCATGTTGCACCGGATTATGTGCAATATTTGTTGTTGACTTGTTATATCACAATACAGTCTGATAGGTTTCTTGCAATCAATCTTGAGGTTTTCTAAAATTACCTTTAAGCATAGTATTTCACAAATCCCCTAGGCTATGACTCTAAACTCTGCTTCTGCACTTGATCTCGTTACAACATTTTGTTTCTTGCTCCTCCAAGTGACTAAATTTCCTCCAAGAAAAGTGCAATGTCCAGAAATACCCATGGCACCCAAGTGCAATCGTTAATAAATATGACAAACCAATGAGCTCAAGATAGGTTAGGAGTACCAGAGGGTGCCCACAAATCACTATGTATTATTGCAAAGGGAACAACCATTCTTTTATTACTAGAGGGAAAGTCAACACGCTAGTGCTTTGCAAATTCACAAGTTTCACAATGAAACCATTTTATGTCAACTTTTTCAAATAAATTAGGAAGCATAATTTTTGGATACTCAATAATGGATGACGTAAATGAAGGTGGTATAACTAAACATTTTTTTTATTGCAAATAGTGATTTTTGACAGCAAAAACAAAGAAATTTGACTTAGTACTACGCATCCTGTTAGCATCCTGTAGAGGGTAGAGTTCATTGTCTTCCTAAGCAAGTCCAATCATCTTCCATGTTCCTTGATCCTAAAATAGGCAGGCTGTAGGATTAAAATACACCAAACAGTGTAAATCAATTGTAAGCTTGTGAAGAAAAATCAAACTGGCAAAAAACTTGGGCACATGAAAAAATCCTTCAGAATTAGATTCTGATTTATCATAATATCTCTTTTTCCTACAATTGTAATGAAAGTTCCATCTGCAAGTGCAATTTTTGTTGCTTGGACAAGGTCTGATGATTGAGTCATGTGGTTTGTAGCTCCATAATCAACTACTCAAACACCTTTATAGGAATTTTGAGGCATTTTGTGCATAGGAGTAAGGAATACTACCTGCAATAGCTAAGGAGCAATTGCCTGAGTCCCAGGTTTTGATAATGTGTCCAACAACCCCTATAATTTCATAATCTCCTCTGCGTTGAACTCTATGGTGAGTTGTGAAGAATTGCCTTCTAGTGGCCCTAGTTGTGCTATATGGATTTTAGTATGTCCTCCACCTTGATTTCCTTTAGTTCCAATTCTGGTTTGGATTTGGAGGCTTCCTATGAAGTTTCAAACACTTGTTTTGAGTGTGTCGCAACTTCTTACAATAGGTACATTGAAGGGAAGCTTTATTATCTCCTTTAGTTATATCTATTCCTCCTACTTCCTTAATAGATGAAGTGATCTACCCTTGTCCAACTTTCTTCCCCTTGTTTTGTACAAGCAAAAGTTGATGGGGGTTCTAACATTACTCCTCTACGGGTTTCTTTTTCCCAATACATAGCTATCGTCTCATTGAGTGAGGATAGGTCCGTGTCTAGCACTTGAATTCTAACAAGGTCAAACTCATTGTTTAATCTTGTTAGGCTTGTCGTTTTCCTTGTAATGCTTGAGTAGGTCAACATCTTCATTATATTTTGCTTCAAATTGCTCAAAATGGTCTAACTCTTGCCACAAATTTTGTAGTGCATGGGCATACTCATTGACCGAGTAATTCCCTTTTTTTGTATTAGAGATTGCCATCTTAATCTCATAGATTTGGGCAACATTGTCAACTTTGGAATAATTTGCTTTATTGCTATCCCATACCTTGTTAGTTGTCTCATAAACATGTAAGCATCACTTACCTTGGTGTCATGACATTCCACAACCATGATAGTACAACTACATCTGCCTTGTCCCATGTTGCAAATTTGGGATCCAAAGACTCAGGGTTGTCCGTGAGATGATCTAATTTGCCCTTTCCTTTTAAAAAAGTATGGATGAAAGGAGACCATTTTAGGTAATATTTCCCATTAAGCCTAAGGCTTGGTTGAATATTCTGCAGTTGAACATTACCCAAATTGTCTAATTGGTTAAGGGTTCTTTGAGTTTAGATATTTTTAAAGTTTGAAGTATGCCAATGCAAGCCTAGAATACCATGGAATAAAGAAAGGGTTGTCGTGTTGCAGGCTGTGCAAGTGAATACATTGGAAATAAGAAAGGGTTGTGGTTTTGTGGCAATGCAGGCTGTGCAAGAGATTACTCAGGCTTCCAAGGATTTTAGAGCTTTGATACCATGTCAGAATTTTTTTTCTAATATTATTCATAAAGAAGCAATTGCTCTGAAATAGAATACAAAGACTTAATAACTTAGAGTCCTAATTTATGATGGATATTGTCTATCTCTACAATTTAGGATCAATGATCTTGCACAATAAATATGACATACTGTCAGTGTACTAATCCTCTTAATTATGTAATGTAGTTAAATATGCTAATTATGTAATTAAAAGTGTGCAAGGAAACATTAATTGTGGCATAAATCATGGGATTTTGACACCTTATCCTACCCAACCTGATAATTTATTTGTTGTATATTAAAGAAATTTCTAAATTATGAAAAAATTCCCTTCATTCTAGTAAATGGTTTTTCTATTGGAGTGCCATTATTTTGTGCTTGATTGAACATTAAATTTGCCATGGCTTCTGGTAGCATGACAATAATGTTGAAATTGTTTTGTTCTTTCCTGGATGGCTTGCCTTTTAATAACTGTGTTTGTATTCATCTTGGGAACAATACTATGTATTACACCATTTTTCTACATAGTGATAGTACATGATTGAACAATTTTGAGAAACGTTTTCTTTTTCTTGCAATAGGTACTTCCTGTGATGATTGATGTTGGTACTAACAATGAGAAGTTACTGGAAGACCCCTTATGTAAGTGTTAGTTCTATATGCATTCAATGAAAGTATTGTATGGGACATGTATAGAAGTCACATCATTGCATTAAAATATTGTCCAGTGATGAAAATTGAGATCCAATTTAGTTAAGAAAGGACCAAGTAATAAATTTGAGTTAATTAATTATTTGATTTAGGAGTATATATGTGATAGAAAAGAACTGATTCTATATTAGAAAGGGGTAGATCTAGAACCATCAAGTTTGCTTGTTGTTGCAGTTCTAAATCTACCCCTGTTTGGTTCTTTCACCTCATTTTGTGTCTCTTTGTTGAAAGAGCAATGTTTACGACACCATTCACGTTATTGTTTTCTCCTTTTACTTTTGGTATTTTTCTTAACAACAAATAAAATGGTCTATTAGAAGTTTAAAATGGGAATGGGTTAAAAATATATCCAACCTTGTCTCTATATCTAACTTAAAAAATTGGGTATTAGTATTACCCATTCCCGTACCCGATCAATGCGAGTATTCCCTGTCAAAGTTGGGATGAGTTCGAATAATACCTGTGGGTGCGAGTTTATTTACCACCCCAATGCTCAACTCTAAATGAAGGATCTAGGAAAATTAAATTATTTCTTTGGGATCGAAGTTGCTTACTTGAGGAAAGACATCTTTATTTCCCAAAGAAAGTGTGGTCTTGATCTTCTCAAAGAAACAAGTAAGATTGATTGCAAAACCACTAATGTTTTATAAAGCATAACCATATAATTGGGAGTGATGAAGGTAGTTCTACGGTTATTAAAGACCAATATCAGAGACTTGTGGGAAACTCATTTACGTGGCCTGCACCATACCTAACATAGGTTATGTTGTGAGTGTAGTTAGTTAGTTCATGCTTGATCCAAGAGAGTGACATTTACAGGTTGTGAACAAAATAATTCAATATTTGAAGACAAGTTCAAAAGGAATGAAAAATTAAATATGGAGGTGTATATCAATGTAGATTATGTAGGGTCTGTTTCAAATAGAAGGACCACCTCAAGATATTGTATGTTCTTAGGTGAAAACTTAGTGAATTAAAGAAGTAAAAACAAAATGTAGTTGTAAAGTCTGAGTTATGGCACATGGGGTGTGTGAATTATGGTTGAAAACTATTTTGATTGATTTTGAAATGAAATGTGAAGAGCCTAACTCTATTGTCATAATAAATAAGCTATTAGCATTGCTCACAATCCAATTCAACATGACAAGACCAAACGCATAAAATAGATTGACACTTCATTAAAAAAAAACTAGATAGTGGCTTTATCACCTCTTCTTTTGTCTCATGAACTTCAATTTGCATATCTATTTACAAAGGGTGTTCCTATGTAACGATTTCATGATCTAACATGCAAGCTGAGAATGAAAAGTGTTGAGTTAGGGGAAAATATTTTGTTGTGTTATAAGGTTTTGTAGTCATTACAAGTGTGGTACTATAAGATACTAAAGATCTTTGTAATCATTACTTTACTGGTAGTTTTCTATATAAATATACATATTTTTATATAATATATATCCTTATGACAATAGAGATATTTTCATCTCATATAGCTAAGTAGTACTGTGATTCAACCATTTGGTAGAACTTGGAGCGAGGTTGACCACTTTGCCTTCTAGCGTCACTCACCTACTGGTTGTGTTAATCTGGTTGATTATGTTAGTGACATTGTGATCATGAGTTGTGATCATCTCAATATCGGATAAGTGAAGCAACATCTTTTGAAACATTTTAAAGCAAAGAATCTTGGCAAACAAACTAATCTATTTTGGGGATAGAGTAGCATAATCCCAAAAATGTGATCATCATATCGCAATGGAATTATGTGATGGATATTCTAAAAGTAACCGGCGTATTAAATTCCAAGACACTTGACACCTTAATGGATCTTAATGTTAAACACTTGCCAAATCAAGGAAGCCTCTTCTAGATTTTGAAAGGTACAAATGATTGGTAGGGAAGTTGATCTACGTACTATCTCATTTACAATAAGTGTCCTTAGTCAGTTCCTCAACTCGTCATATAAGAAACATTGGGATGAAATGATTGGCATTGTTCGATACATCAAAGGAGCTCTGAGAGAGGGTCTTCTATATGAAGACAAAGGATGCACTTGAGTTGTGTGGTATTTTGAAGATAACCTTCTTTTTAAAAAGCAAGAAACAAATTGTTGTTATCAGGTCTAATGTAGAAGAAAAAGATGGAGTTGTTGTTGTGGCTAGTCAAGACCTTATATGGCTTAAACAATTGCTTCAGGAGCTAAAGTTTGGGGTGGTTATATAGTTATATGTGATAATTAGGTCATCGTGCATATTGCTTGAGATCCAGTGTTTCCTAAAAGGGCTAAGCCTATTGAAGTTGAGTATTACTTGGTCAAAGAGAAAGTTATGTCTGGTGAAATATCTACTAGCTTTATCAATATCAACTAGCAAATATATTTTTTAGATAGTGTTTTTGTAACTGCACATAAATGCACATAAGTGTACGTGATATTTTATTCTTCTGTTTCAATTGTTGAATTAATATTTCTTAGTAACTGCTCATAAAAGCTTTTAAGAGTCAGCTATTATAAATGTAAATGTTAGCAAAGATAATGAACATCTTGCTCTGTTTTATTCTCTCAACACCAACAATTAGTATTAGAGCTATCTTCTTGAGGGATCTGTGAGGTTAGTAGAGTGCATCATTGCAAGGAGAGTCCAATTTTTCAGCAATGACACCACCAGTCTTTGATAGAGAGAATTATTAGATGTGGGTCGTTCATTTGGAGACCTACCTAGAAGCATTGGATCTATGGGAAGCTGTAGAAGAGGACTATGAAATTTAGTCGCTTCCAGAAAACCCTACTGTGGCACAAATAAAATCACAGAAGGAAAAGAAGATGAAGAGATCAAAGGCAAAAGCATGCCTATTTGCAGTTGTATATCCTATGGTATTCACAAGGATAATGTCCTTGAAGTCAGCAAAAGCAATCTAGGATTACCTCAAGGCAGAATATGCAGGTGATGAGAGAATTCGTAGAATGCAAGTGATGAATCTAATCAGAGAGTTTGAATTGTAGAGAATGAAGGAGTTAGAATCCGTAAACGAGTACTCTGACAAACTTCTAAGCATTGCCAACAAAGTGAGGTTGCTTGGATCTGTGTTAAATGATTCAAGAATTGTGGAAAAACTGCTTGTAACAGTTCCAGAGAGGTTTGAAGCCACCATAACAAACCTGGAGAACACAAAGGACCAATCAAAGATTTCTGTTGGAGAGCTCTTAAATGCTTTACAAGCATAAGAACAAAGAAGAGCCATGAGACAAGATGGAGCAGTAAAGGAGTCTTAACAGCCAAGCATCAAGGTTACAATAGGTATAAAAAGAAGAACTGGAAGAACAAACCATCAAATGAAGAGAATTCATTTAGCAATCACCAAAATAAAGGAGAAGGCTTAAAGAAAACCTATCCACCTTGCAAACACTGTGGAAAGAAAGGCCATCCACCATTCAAATGTTGGAGATGACCTAACGCCAAATGTTCCTAATGCAACCAACTTGGGCATGAAACAGTCATTTGTAGAAACCAAAGTCAGCAACAAGATGTAGATGCTCAAATTACAAATGAGGAGATGGATGAACTTTTCGTTGCAACTGGTTTCTCCGGCAATATTTTAAGTGCATCTTGGCTAATTGATAGTGGATGCACAAATCACATGATCTATGACAAAGAACTTTTCAAGGAGTTGAAGCCTTCAAAAATTTCAAAGGTCAAGATAGGTCATGGGGGTCACATTCCAGTTAAAGGAATAGGAACCATTGTTGTAGCAACACATTCAGGTACTTAAACTATTACTGATGTGTTATATGTACCTAACATAGACCAAAATTTATTGAGTGTCGGTCAGTTGCTACCGGACAAGATTTATTCAAGGTGTTTTTTGAAGATAACCACTGTTTGACCAAGGATGCTACCAGATAAGATTTGTTCAAGGTAAAAATGAGAGGCAAAAGTTTCTCATTAGATCTATTTCAAGAGGAGCAGACAGTATTTTCAGCAAATAAAAATACTGCTGAGTTATGGCACAAGAAGCTTGGTCAAGGCTTCTAAAGATGCAAAAATCTGAAATGAAAGATCATCCACCAATTAAAGACACTCGATTACTCTCTGACATGTATCAGAGATGTAACATTGTAGTATGTGAACATACAAATGACACAGAAGTTATCAATGACCCAAAGTGGAAAAAGGAAATGGAGGAGTTGTATATGATTGAGAAGAACAAAACTTGGGAGCTTGTTGACAACCTCGAGATAGAAAGGTACATCCAATGGATGTCAAGTCAGCATTCCTAAATGGATTTCTTGAAGAGGAAGTTTATGTTGAGCAACCTAAAGGTTTTATTGTGGAAGGAAAAGAAAACAAAGTTTATAGGTTGTCTAAAGCTCTTTATGGCTTAAAAGAGGCTCCAAGAGTATGATATAGCCGAATAGATAATTATCTTCTCAGTTTAGTCTTTGACAAAAGTCTTTTAGAATCTGCACTTGATGTCAAATCCATAGGTGTTGAATGGAGATTAAGCAAAGCGAGTATGAAAAAAAAAAGTTGCAGATTTGTTTACCAAGCCACTTCCAGTTAGCAAGTTTGAATTCTCAAGACAGAAGATGGGGTTTGCAGTTCAAAAATCAAGGAGAAGTGTAGGATATTGTGTTTTTGTAACTGCACATAAGTGCACGTGTTTTTTATAAATGTAATTGTTAGCATAGATAATGAACATCTTGCTCTGCTTTATTCATCAACACCAACAATATTCACCAAGTCACTATGGTTCATGGATTAACTACATATGTAACTAAGTGTTGTGTACATGACTTATATGCTCCAACTTGAGGGAGTGTTAGAATTTTGTAGATATATTAAAATCCTATAGATGTAGTAACGGATGATATTAGGGTATGTTGATGATATTAAGATCAATTAGATTGATTCTATACTTATGTTGTTAGCCTAAAATAAGATAACTGAATATGAACACAAAATTCATCACATGCCTTCTTGGTTTTTTCTTCTCAACACCTACATTCAGCCATTGAACAAGGCTTATTTTTCAGCAGACAGGATGTGGGAACTTAGATCCTAGTTTAGAAAAAATCCATTAATGGATTGGAGCCAATTAATTTATGTATGATAGAAAATAAGTGATTCTATATGAGCAATGCTATATTAGAACAAATCTGTATTGGAATCTGCACGATGACCGTTATGCCTAGTGAGTAACTGCTGACAGTTAGTACATAGGTGATAGTATGTTGTGTAATTAGTAAGTGTGCAGTTATTTTTAAATTGGGAATACAAGCTGTATGAGACTTTTGTCTCGTGTATTGCTGTATTGTGCGTGATTTCAGTGCTGAATATTATATTTTATTAGTTTATGTTCTATCACCATCACTTTTTCTTCATCAAATCAAGGTTTAGAAATCCTATGAATGGTTATATACCTCAACCTTCTCCCCATGTAAGATCCCTTTCAGTGTGTAATGTGAATAGACTCATTACCTGTGCTCAAATTCTTCATTTAGAAGAATGCGGGCAGTAATGGCTAAGGGTTGAGCTTCCAACCACATGGTGAAAGAGGTTCTAAAAACAGGCCAGGGACCAAATTTCCAGAATTCCTTGGCACCATTAATGGTTTGATGTCTCTAAGAACTGTTGTTGTGTAACTCAGTGGACCAAAAGAACATTATGTTATGGCATATGCCTACTATTGTTTCATCTATATATATACATATAACATCAGCTCTCATCTTAAACTTTCTAAATGAACTGAGTTGACTCTACGAAACATGATTGGTATTTTCTTTTATAAGATTTGGGATTGCAGCAACATCGACTTGATGGTGATGACTATCTGGCTGTTGTTGATGAATTTATGGAGGCTGTCTTTACTCGCTGGCCAAATGTGATTGTGCAGGTATTTACATTAAAGTTTAAAATAAAAAGAGCAGCATGATTTACTTTTGCATTTTATTCACAGAGCTAATTTTTTTACAAGGCTATTAACATTTTGTGCCAGCACAGTTTGAAGATTTCCAAAGCAAATGGGCATTTAAGTTATTACAGAGGTACAGAAGTACCTACAGAATGTTCAATGATGATGTGCAGGTAGAATTTCTTTTATATTGGATCATATAACATCAGTTCTTTTTAACAGAAGGCTATTAGTGCTCTTAGCAGAATATTGTTAATTCTTAATTGTACTTGGGAATTTTGTATATGATGTTCCTGAATCACTTTTCACTTTTAATAAATATGACTATATAAGTATTTCATTAGTCATTAATGCATTAAAATTTATGAAAACCATTGATAATATTATCCAAAAAAAAAAAAAAAAAAGTAAAGAGTCAGCTGCTGTTGATCATATTAGATGTATATCTACCAGTACGTTAAGGCTCAACATAAGTTTTTATTTGTTTAACCTAGTCTTACGTGCATACAAGGGACATACAAAAGAATATCCCTAGCTGCATGCCTTTTGGGGATAAATTTTTGATTGAGGAATAAAGGACATCTAGTAAACTTTAAACTTGAGCTTTGGAGTCGGACTTTGGAAACAAAGGTTTTTTTGCATATAACTTGGAAGTAAAAATGGGAGTAAATGTCATATCATAGGTTTCTAAGTTTAAATATTTGGGAATAGAGCTACAAAATTATGGATAAATTAATAAGGATGTCACACAAAGGATGCAAGCATAATGGCTAAAATACAAGAGGCATTGAGGGTTATCTATGATTGCAATAGGTCATGCCATAAGTTTCTAGAGTTTAAATATTTGAGGATTGATACCACAAAATGATGGAAAACCTATTGAGGATGTCCCAGGAATATAAGCATGATGACTAAAATAGAGGAAGGCATCAATGGTTATTTGTGATTGGAAAATTACCTAACAAGCTTAAAGGCAAGTTTTATTGTATTGCTATTTATCTTATTATACTCTATGATAGTGAATTTGGGCTTTTTAAGGAAGAAGAGACAAAAGGTGAGAGCAGCAAAATTGAGAATGCTAAGATGAATGTGTGGTCACACAAGAAATAATAGGATTCAAAATGTGTGTACATGGAGGTATTGATGTAATCACGATTGAAGCAAAGATCACAAAAACTTTGTTAAGGTGGTTTTTAGATACATACAAAAGTCATTGGAATGGAAGCTCTAGTGGGAGAGTAGATGTTCAAGGATGTTTTTAACAAGAATAATCTCGTGATGAATTATCTTCGAAGATTTGATCTTTAACCAAGTCAAATGACCCTGTGTGATCCATGTTACCAACATCACCTAGTGAGATAATTCTTTTGTTGTTGTAGATGTATAGGTACTAGTGGATATTATATATATATAGATATATATATATATGGAAAAATAAAATGAACGAAATGATAAATAGAACTTTCATTTGATCATATACTCTAACTCCAAGTTTTCAGTAAAACAATATAAGATGTGCTAGGTAAGCAAAAATGTCCCTAGGTGGCACAATATTTACATTAACAAAGTAGCAATTATTTTATTTGTACTTAACTCTGGTTTAAGAATGATGAGAAAACCAGAGAGAGCCTCAATAAGTTAATAGGCCATTTATTACTTGAGTCTTAGAACCTTTGTTTTGGGATCCACTTCCTGGACAGGAAAGGGTGATCCATCTATTAACTTTACCCTAGTTCACGGCAAAGAGTCTGAGGGATAGACCCCTTTGTTTTACACCTAGAAGATATCAAAAGAATCATCTACAAACCAAACAATTTAGTAACAAAACTTGGTGTTTTACGTGCTGGCTTGTATTTTAGATATAGGCTTGCTGCTCCTTGTTTTGGAAAACAAAAATTCTTATGATCCATTTGATTGTCGATGAATTGTACCATAATTTGAAATATTTGTAGACAATGGTCCTTCAGTATATTTTAAAGCACTATGATGATGTGATATGTAACATGGAGCACTCTCCCTGAAAAGATAATTGTTAAAGGGGAAGAACCAAACTTAAGTGCCCTACCAAGTATCATACCTCAACGGTTTGCATAGCCAAAAATACTATTTTTTATTCATTTAGATCTGTTGACTTTGTATACCAACTTTATGTGGGGCTTAGACACCTCATACTATCAACTCCCTATCATGATTGTTTCACTTTCTTAATGCTGCAAATTTCTCCATGCAGGGAACAGCCGGTGTTGCAATTGCTGGACTTCTAGGTGCTGTAAGGGCACAAGGAAGACCGATGATTGACTTCCCAAAGCAGAAGATTGTTGTTGCTGGTGCTGGAAGGTTAGTTATTCTTGTGAAAGGATGACCAGACATTTATGATTTAATCTAATAGTTTTCTGCTCACCAAATTATTCAGATATATATTCAAATGTGAAACCTATGCTAGAATATCTCAAAAAATCTCATAATGGATTGATATATTCTGTTACTTGAAAATTGTGGAAACATTTCTGATTATACAAATCATATGTGCCAAACTTGTTACTGATAGAGTGGCTTTGAGAACTTTGAAGAGATCATAACAACAGCCAGATCTTTTCCCTCTAGTTGTTATCAACTAGATGAATTAAATAATGTCATAATCTTCTGTTGTAAACCAGGGATTTAAGGATCTCAAAGAGACCATGAACGGATATTTGCAAGGTGACAATTAGATTTAGCAAACAAAATTATTGGAGTATAGTTTTACTCTGTATATTTTTCTCTCTAGTTCTGTTAGGTTATTGTTTTTACTTACAAGCTATCTATCACCTCTAAAATTGATGATTTGATGTAGGTGACTTGTATTTCTTTAAGATGTATGGTTTCATAGGAACTAAAATTATGTGGACGACAACTCTTTTATGATAATATTAGGTGTTTGGCTTCTCCTTGGTATTAAAGTACTTTTCTTTTTATACAAGTTTCTCCAACAGATATGTTGAAGATCCGAGTAGCCTTTATTTAGTGATATTTTTTGTTTCTTATTGAAGGGGGATGTCTTATTTTCCTAACTCTTTCTCTGGTGGACAAGATATCCTTTACAATGAAAAACTAAAAGTGAACAAGAAAAAATCGGGAATAGAAGGTGGGGTGAGGCTTCTCAGTTGGTGCTTAAAAGAAAAACTGTCAAAACAGTCTAGCACTTATATCGAAAATTTATATCTATTTGAGTAATAGAAAATCTACACAAATATATTTGCAAATCCTTTATTTCAAATTGATTTCTGTAATATAGTCAAGAAGCAAACTTTAAATCAACGAAAGTAAGTGCAAATTTAAACAATGATAAAGTTTTGGGATGGAATTACACTAAACCTAACTCTCATGTATCTTTCAATCATTTACATTTATTGGAGATCTCATATCGACTAATTGGTCAAATTATAGTATATTAAGTAGATGCATACCTCACCTTACAAGTCGATTTGTAGAGTTGAGTTAAGCCTAAATCCACTTTTTAAGAATAATAATAAGTTATCATCCATTTATGAGCACTAACCATTAATCCTTCAATAGGTAGATTCTAAGTTCTATAACCAAACATCAATCTCTGAAGTATATAATATAGGATCTTGGTTTGAGATTGTCAAAAGTAAAACAACTAATTAGTTCAATCCTATTTCTAGCAATCAAAGTCATTAGGATCATATCAATATATAAAAATACTTTCCACTTAAATTCCGTATCTAAAAGAATTTGTGATTTTAGATATGTGACGGTTAACATAGGTTTTCCTTGTAGGTTTTAGGAACCAAAAAATCTAGATTTACTCAAATCGGAGTCAAATGAGACATCACTGGCTCTTAAAATGGGCTCAAGAGATCCCAATGACCCTATCTATGGTGGCAGTGAGTGGGCTTTCCTGGAAAGACACATGAGCTACATGCATTGATATTGGTGGTTGCATGTGACGGTGTGTGGCAACTTTGTTGATGATGCACCTACTAGTGTTGGGATTGCCAAAGTGGGGCACACCTCTTTGTCCCACCACTAACTTCAATGACGATGGTGGTTTTTATTGAGGTAGCAGAAATAGGACTCCCAAAATTGAAGTTTTGATACCAACTTGAACTATTTAAGGAAATAAATAATTGTTTTATTGATAACAATCATACCAATTACATTCTTATCATTTGACTTCATAATGAAATCCTTTTAAAATAATGAAATAGTAATATGCTGAAGTGAAATAGGTAAATTCTGAATATATTTTTTCGTAATTACTATGGGGATATGGAAAATATTTTTTTCCTAATAATTTTCTATTTACTACACATAATTTAAAAATATAAAAAAATTAAACTATTTATTTAAAACGTTAATAATTATGGAATAACAAAGCTTAAACTTAGAAAAAGTAGTTGAAATTCCTTATAAAGTAAATTATGCATTAAACATCCTATCATTCATGTTCCTCTTCAAAGAAAAAGGAATATGCCTAATGCTAGACCTGTGATATGATTCTAAATAGAACTAATAGTAAAATTGGGAATTTAGGATTATGGAAAGGAATTAATTAATGTCAAAGCTGTGTTGTATTTTTTAGGAAGTTTTATATTTTATCCTTATTATATTTTTATTTTGTATCACAGCTGCATCTTACTATTAATATTAGGATTATGTATTTAGAAACAATCCCACAATCATAGGGATTTGTTTCCCTAGAATTAGTTGTCCATATTTCCTAAAATAACTAGCAAGCTCATGTATATATAGGTCTAATGACCTCATAATTTAATATAAGAAAATATTATTCCTTCTAAATCTGATATGGTATCAGAGCTCCTGATCTTTAGGAGTCTCTGACCGTGCCTGAAAACCCTAAGTTGCAGCCGTCATTGCTGCACAACATTAAGCCTTGCTGCAGCCTTCATTGCTGCACAACCTTGGCCTTATCACAGCCTTCATCGCTGTGCAACCTTCACCGCGGTTACTGTTCACCGCGGTTACTGTTCACCACGCCACTGTTCACCGCGGTTACTGTTCACCACGCCACTGTTCATCACGGTTACTGTTCACCACTGCTACTGTTCATCACTGTGATGGCTGAGAACGCTGAGAGTGTGAATCCTATTATGGAAACTGGGGACAGATCCCAAACTACTGGAGAATTGCAGAATGTTCATTCTGCTTATAGATTAACTGGAAAAAATTATCTCAAATGGTCTCAACTCATTAGGACCATCTTGAAAGGAAAAGGAAAGGTCAGTCACCTAACTGATATTGCCCCTGATGAAAAGGATGCCAAGTTCAAATCATGGGATGAAGAAGACTCCATGATCATGGCATGGCTGTGGAATTCAATGGTCCCAGAAATCAGTGATACCTGCATGTTCCTTAGATCAGCAAAGGAAATTTGGGAGGCAGTAGAACAAACCTATTCGAAGGCCAAGGATGCTGCTCAAATATATGATGTAAAAGTGAAAACTGTGGCTGCCAAGCAGGGAAACAAATCTGTTACAGAATATGCCAATCAACTCAAGTCCCTATGGATGGAATTGGATCACTACCGAGTTATAAAAGCAAAATGTTCAGAAGACTCAGTAATTCTTAAGGAGTATATTGAACAAGATAGAGTCTATGATTTCTTGGTAGGTCTGAATCCTGAATATGATCAGGTTCGAATCCAAATCTTGGGAAAAGAGAAAGTCCCAGGGCTTAATGAAGTGGTAGCTATTATTCGGAGTGAAGAAAGCAGGAGAGGACTGATGTTGGAGACCCCAACTACTGAAAGCTCAGCAATGAAAGCTGAAGGAGGAACAGCCATGATAACTAACCAGAAGAAAAACGGGTTTTCCAATATAGAAAAAAAACAGGAGGAAGTCTGGTGTACCTACTGCAACAAGCCGCGCCACACAAGGGAAAAGTGCTGGAAATTACATGGAAAACCCCCAAGCAGAGAATGGGGCCAGAAAGGAGGCCCTCCAAAAAGGGAAGGACAAAGACAAGCACACATTGTTAATGGACAAGGAGAAGAATCTATCCAGCTGAATCATGAAGAGATAGAAAGGGTAAGGTCCTTCCTTAGTAAATTGGAGAAGCCCTCAGGTATGTGCTCCTTAACATATTCTGGTAAGTTTCCATTTTCTTTTGGACTTACTGTTTCAGATACACCCTTTACCCATTTCTGGATACTAGATTCAGGTGCTACTGACCATATGACCCCTCTACCTAAATACTTCTCCACATATACCCCGTGTCCTAGCAATAAGAAAATTTCCACAGCAGATGGAACATGTATAACTGCCGCAGGTCAAGGAGAAGTCCAAATAAGCCCATCTATAACATTAAAACATGTCCTTCATGTCCCTAAATTGTCCACCAATCTGATTTCTGTACAGAAACTCACAAAAGATCTCTCTTGTAACGTCGTTTTTCATAACAACTATTGTGTATTTCAGGACAAGAACTCAGGGAGGACGATTGGACATGCTAGAGAATGGAATGGCCTATACTACATGAAGGATCCTAATCTTGGTATCAATAGTCACTCTTTCATATCTGAATCCACCATGACCAGTAAAGAGAAAGCTCAACTATATCATTATCGGCTAGGACACCCTTCATTTCAAGTTGTAAAAGTGATCTTCCCTTCCTTGTTTAAGAATTTAAATGTGGAGAGTCTCCATTGTGAGGTGTGTGAGCTTGCGAAACACAAGCGTGTACCTTTTCCCATTAGTAATAAAATGAGTCCTTTTCCTTTTTTCCTTATCCATACTGATGTCTGGGGTCCTGCTAATATTCCTAATATCTCAGGTGCTAAGTGGTTTTTAACCTTCATAGATGATTGTACACGGGTGACTTGGGTTTTCCTATTGAAACATAAATCTGAGGTTAGCTCCATTTTTGTTCAGTTTGTGTCTATGATTAAAAATCAATTTGGAGTTAATATCAAGAGAATTAGGTCTGATAATGCCAAGGACTACTTTAACCTGGTGCTAAACTCTTTTTGCCAAAAGGAAGGGATAATTCATGAGTCTTCATGTGTTAACACACCCCAACAGAATGGGATTGCAGAAAGGAAAAATGGGCACTTATTAGACCAAACTAGGGCTCTACTTTTTCAAAACCATGTCCCTAAGAAATTTTGGGGGGAAGCCCTTCTTACTGCCACCTACCTAATCAATAGGTTACCCTCTAAAATCTTAGCATCAAAAAGCCCCATGGAAGTCCTATCCTCCTTCTACCCACACCTAAACCCTACAAATAAACTCCAACCTAGAATATTTGGGTGTGTATCCTTTGTGCATGTTCATAGTAATGAAAGGGGAAAATTGGACCCTAGGGCTGTCAAATGTGTATTCTTAGGGTACTCAACCACACAAAAAGGATACAAGTGTTTTCACCCCCCATCAAAGAGATTCTTTGTGTCAAGGGATGTCACATTCAACGAACAAGAGAGCTACTTCCAGCCTCATCTTCAGGGGGAGAATGTAAGAGAGGAAGATGAGCCTCTCATGCTTCCAAATATGGCATTTGGACCTGAAATTGGGACAAATAGCATTGCTGTCCCTGAAACTGAGACAAGAACAAAACAAGCACCTGAACCAGCAGCAAGACCTGAATCAGCTCCTGAACAAGCACCTGAATCAGCCCCTGAACAAGCAGCTGAATCTGCACCTAATGGTGGTGGGAAGTTCGGAAAAAATCTGGTATATTCAAGAAGAGGAAAGGTCATTCCAGAATCTATCCATGTCCAAGAATCCAACCTACCATCTTTACATGAGGTAATAGTTTCTAATCCTAGAAATTCCAATAATTCTAATGAGTTTATTGTGGAAAATTCAGAAGCACAGGTGGATCAAAACCTGGATCTTCCTATTGCCCTTAGAAAGGGAACCAGAACCTGCACCCAACAGCCACTTTACCCTTTATCAAATTTCCTATCCTTTGAAAAATTCTCTCCTACCCATAAAACCTTTCTCACAAACTTAAACTCTACACCCACACCTTCCTCTGTATCTGAAGCATTATCTGACAGGAAATGGAAACAAGCCATGGATGTGGAAATGGAGGCACTAAACAAGAACAGGACCTGGGAGCTTGTCACCTTACCAACTGGAAAAAAACCAGTAGGGTGTAAGTGGGTATATGCTGTAAAGTATCGGGCTGATGGGACCATTGAGCGTTACAAGGCAAGGTTAGTAGCCAAAGGATTCACTCAAACCTATGGAGTGGATTACTTGGAGACATTTGCTCCGGTTGCTAAGATGAACACGGTCAGAGTAATATTGTCATTAGCAGCAAATCATGATTGGGATATGCAGCAGTTCGATGTGAAGAATGCATTCCTACATGGAGACCTTGAAGAAGAAATATACATGGAGTTGCCCCCTGGCTATGATGGACAGGTTGCTGCTGGAACCGTTTGTAAGCTAAAAAAGGCTCTATATGGGCTGAAACAATCCCCAAGAGCATGGTTTGGAAGATTCACCAAAGTTTTGACAAGTTTGGGCTACAAACAGAGCCAAGGAGATCACACTTTATTTATCAAACATTCAGTTTCAGGAGGAGTAACAATATTATTGGTGTATGTAGATGATATTATAATAACTGGAGATGACAAAGAGGAGCAGCAAACGTTAAGTCAACGTCTTGCCACGGAATTTGAAATTAAGACATTAGGGAGACTTAAATATTTTTTGGGAATTGAAGTGGCTCATTCCAAGAAAGGAATCTTCATATCTCAACAAAAATATATTACTGACTTGCTTAGAGAAACAGGAAAGACAGCCTGCAAACCAGCAAGTACTCCAGTTGATCCAAATATAAAGTTGGGAAGTGCGGAGGAGGATAATGCCGTGGACAAGGAAATGTACCAGAGACTCGTGGGCAGGCTTATTTACTTATCTCACACTAGGCCAGACATTGCTTTTGCTGTGAGTCTAGTCAGCCAATTTATGCACCAACCAAAGGAGGCACATTTGCAAGCTGCCCTTAGAATTGTGCAGTATTTAAAAGGGACTCTAGGAAGAGGGATTTTGTTCAAACGAAACAAAAGTGTTCGTCTTGAAGCATACACGGATGCAGATTATGCAGAGTCAGTTGTGGATAGGAGATCAACTACTGGATACTGCACCTTCCTTGGTGGAAATCTAGTGACTTGGAAGAGTAAAAAACAAAGTGTAGTAGCTAGATCAAGTGCTGAAGCAGAATTTCGAGCAATGGCCCAAGGAATATGTGAACTTCTATGGCTGAAGATTATATTGGAAGACTTGAAGATAAGGTGGGATGAACCTATGAGGTTATATTGTGACAATAAATCTGCAATTAGCATAGCCCACAACCCAGTACAGCATGATAGAACTAAACATATCGAAGTGGACAGACATTTTATCAAGGAAAAGTTAGACAGTGGCTTGATTTGCACCCCATATGTGTCCACTCAGAGTCAACTTGCAGACATACTCACCAAAGGACTGAACTGCAGTAACTTTGAAAGAATTATATCCAAGCTGGGAATGGAGAACATCTATTCACCAGCTTGAGGGGGAGTGTCAAAGCTGTGTTGTATTTTTTAGGAAGTTTTATATTTTATCCTTATTATATTTTTATTTTGTATCACAGCTGCATCTTACTATTAATATTAGGATTATGTATTTAGAAACAATCCCACAATCATAGGGATTTGTTTCCCTAGAATTAGTTGTCCATATTTCCTAAAATAACTAGCAAGCTCATGTATATATAGGTCTAATGACCTCATAATTTAATATAAGAAAATATTATTCCTTCTAAATCTGATAATTAAAAATAAAAACAATGAAAACCTGGATAGAGGAAGGTGCTACAAACAAAGTTTGATAAGCCTAAGGGTGATTGTCACAAAAATTGGTGGATTCTTGATAAGATCGCAAGATGCAGGGAAAAACCCTAGCAGAGAAAAACCCTAGCAAAGAAATATTTTCTCTTAAATTTGCCAAAATATTCACCCCTCATTCTGATTTCCAAAAGTGTATAAATACAAATTTAGTTATAGGTCTTGGGTTCAAATCTTAACTCCAAACAAAAATAATAATATTATTTTATTTTAATATTCCAAGCATGTTGTGCATGAAATCAACATAGTCTTTTTAAACTGTAGGCAATTTAACAATTGGACCTCCAAAAGATTAGCCACCTTGTGTTGTAATGTCTCTTGAGCCTTTCTAAGCCTTCCTCTTGTCATGGGTCCACCTAAGTCTGGAATGTCTTGGTTAAGTTCCTGCTCACCATGTCCTTGGGTTTGGATGTCCTCATCATTCCCTCCCTCTTGAGAAAGATCTTGGATGTCCGCATTAACCTGTATTGGCTGGGCTTTGGATGAAGAATTTCCATTTAATGATGAGACTCTTTCCTCTTATTAGCCTAGCTTCCTTGAGTTAACTTTCCTCTATATCAAGTATCTAGTGGGTATAACTGAATCCACTTTGTACAACCTTCAACTGGTTGGAGTGGTCTTTTCTATATATTGTGGTTAATGGTGATTGCAATCACATATTGGCTGAATGTGACACATAATGTCCACTTGAAGTAGAGGCTCTCCCCTATGAAAGGGTTGGATTTTAGATTGCACTATCCTCCAAACCACCCAAACACTTTCCCAAAATTTCCAGTGAGAAGTATGACAAGGATAAGAAAGAGACACCCCTTGGAAAACCTCGTGTACTCATGAGTATTGGTAGTGCTGACTTGGTTAGCATCCGGCCTTTGGGTGAAGGTTTAAATCATACTACTATTGAGTTTATTTCGTTTGTTATTAATCTTATATGGTAGATGTCTGTACATTTGCTTATATGGTAGATTTAATTGGAAACTGCCATTGGTTTCCTTTAGAGGACCTTTGTTTTAATGAAAGCTTTGAGTGAAATGGTTGTTTCAATAGAATTTATATGTTGAATCCATTATAAGTACTCGAGTTAGGAGAAAAATATTTTGTTGACTTACAAGAAGATATGGTAATCATTACAAGTGTGGTGTTGTAAGATACTAGAGATCTTTTGTAATCATTATTTTAAAGTTAGGGTTCTCTATATATATGCTAATGTACTGTTTCAAATTATTTAATTCAATAAAGATCTTTTCTCTCATATAGCTAAATCCTTTTCAAGTAGGACATTCATATTCAAGGCTGTTGTTGCTAATTTGGTTATATTTGTACTACTGCAGTGCTGGAATTGGGGTTCTTAATGCAGCCAGAAAAACAATGGCAAGAATGTTGGGTAATAATGAAGTAGCTTTTGAGAGTGCAAAAAGTCAGTTTTGGGTTGTTGATGCAAAGGTACTATATATCATGACATTGATGTCCTTATTAGATGCAGTTTAGTCTTTCTTAGTAATTAAATTTTATTTTTCATGGAAAGCATAACTTATGCATTTCAAATTGTATTGCATTCATATGTATTTCTGGGGGTTGAGTTTCATAGCAGCAGTTATGAAAAGCATTGACAGAAGCGATAAAAAGTGTTTTTAAGAGTTTTGGATCCACACAAAATGTCAAAGCCATATATAAAATTTCCTTCAATGATATCACAAATATGGAAAGATAGATTTGAACTCAAATAGAAAAAACATTTAATTATTTTTAACTTTATTAATTTTTTAGATGAATCTATATTGTTTAATTCTTTTTAATTGTAGGAGATCTCACATCGACAACATTTCATAATGTATATGTAGGTGCAAACCTTACCTTAATAAACTGGTTTTATAAAAAGGTTGAGATAAAGTTAAAATTCACTTCTTAATATGGTATTAGAGCATGAATGAGAGATGGAGAATCGATAATTGTACCCACATGTGTAGAGTAGGTGATAGAGACCAATGGAGACACTATCCGGAAGTTGATCTTCTATCAAATGGAAATCCTACCTAATTAGCATCTGAATAACAGACGACTTTAGTATGGTTATTGGGACCACATAAGAAACCTTTTCCAGGAGAGCCTTTAATGTAATATGAGAACATTTTCTATGGTATCAGGACCATTTAAAGTCTATCATAGAGAGAGTTTGTTGGGCTTATTAGGCCATCTCCTATCAAGATTTCCAATACACCGCTACTATGAGGGGTGTGTTGGAGATCCCACATCGACTAGAGATAAGAACATTTTATAATATATAAGTGACTGCAAACGTTACCTTAATGACCCGTTTTTATAAGATTGAGTTAAATGGTTTGAGAATTTGAGCCATATACTATGCAATGTTGGAGACTAGTGAACAACCTAGAACATAATTCGTAACCCTTTCTTAACATCATAATTTATAAATCATCATATCATGCGTAAATGGATGAGTTAGTAAGTTGCCTGAATAGGTAGGGAACTTTTCTTTTGACTCTGCATCACTATTAGTTTATCAATTTGAGAGAAACTCAAACGAGAGATAATTTTCTAACAAACTGAATTGTGTAGATTTCATTAACTTGTAAAAGAGGAAGGATATAAGTGTATTTTTATCTAATCTCCAACAGAGAAGATAGTTCTGAAGTTTGAAAGAGAATAAATTCTTTCTTATTATTTCTCATTACATTACATACATTGGATATATATACATAGATGAGTTGGGTATTTTTGTAAATAAACAGCGCCTACTCTAATAAACAGAATCCCTTAGATTGTGGGATTGTTATGCTAGAAATGAAAACAAGTTATAGCAAAGTATGCAAAATTAAAACTAATAAGAATAAAATTTGAAACTTCCTAAAATATCTCAACATTCCCACTCATGTTGGTGAATAAGTATTCAACATTCCTAGCTTGGATATAAGTCTCTCAAAGTTGTTGTTCAGCCCCTAATTAGTATAGATGGGCAAATTAGGCCTAATGGCAACAAAGAAGCCATACCTAAAAAAAACAAACTTCGATCAGGAGGACAAGGGCAATTCCAAAACGAGGACGACAATGCGATCTCAACTTTTGTAATCGTCGCTGAAAAGGATTCAGATGGGTAGCCACTCTCAGCAGAAAGCGGTGGTGGTGACATGGTGTGGTGGTCGCCTAGCCGGGACGATCTGAACAAAGACGTTGCATGTCCAAACGGCGGGGACGATGGCAGTGGAAAAAAAAATCACCGATGAACAGTGGTTCATCAGGAAGTCAGGGATTTTACCCTAGTTTTAGATACTATGTGAAAATAAAGTAAACAGAGGTACATGACTAATCCGTTTGTGTATAATGAACATATTATGCTATGTATTTATAAATAAGAAACATAAAAAGTATGGGCTTAACTCGTTACATCTAAGAAACACCAATAAATACAAGACTAAAACTAATAAGAATATAATTTGAAACTTCCTTAAATATCTCAACCATAGTTATTGACAGTAACTAACGAATTTTTTAATTAATACAAGACAAAGATGCATGTACATACAATATTTACACATGCAAAATATAACTAAGTGCATACTTTAATAATAAAAAAAGTAGATGATCTATCAATGATTTGTAATTGTTATTGGTAATGGACTCTATAATTTATGCATCTGTTGTACCGTTTCAAATCATTGTTGAATTTGATCTTCAGCCATCAAAGTTAGCTTCTCTTCTTTCTCTTTCTAGTGGTGCACAAAACCTGAACAAAAAAGTTGTTGATTGAATGAATTTCTTGTTTTAATGCTTTTGTTGATTTGTCATATAGATGGCCTTCGAACCTGCTTTTGTAGTCAATTATGCTGCTTGATAACTATTTTGTGTTGTAAAGGCAATCTAATGTGATTCTCAATGTATGAATCTTATTCTACATTTTTACTACAATGAAAAGGTTTTGATTGTTTTAATGCATTGTCCTTGTTTCAGAGTTCAATTTTTTGCATGTTCATTATTCACTATTTTATTTCAACTTGAATATCACCAAATATCATCCACTAACCCTTTTTATCAACAGTTTCAATATTTGTTATGGCTTTATTTTATTTATAATATAATGACTTGGTTTTGTAAGTTGTAATGACGGTCAAACTCATTGCATGAAGGTGAATTCTATGCTACCCTAATGATTGTATCCGAATATTTTGATCATTTGATATTCAATTTTCTTATTGTTTTTCGCAAATATAGGGATTAATATCTGAAGGACGTGAAAATATTGATCCAGATGCCCTTCCTTTTGCAAGAAATTTGAAGGAAATGGATCGCCAAGGACTGAGAGAAGGAGCAAGCCTTGTGGAAGTGGTTTGTGAGAATATTGCATTAGAGGCTAATATGAATAATGAAAGCCATGATACGAAATAAATCAAAATTTAAGAAAAAAATCATTAAGCTATTTCTGTAGTTATTATCATCTGATTTTCTGGGACATATTCTTAGCATTTGAATATAAACTTAATGAATTGTCACAACTAATGAGCCACTTCATTTATGATGCCTATAATCCTAAACTCAACTCCTAATATAAGTTTCTCTGGCTTCTCTGTGATATATTTACAGAAAATTGAACACACATCACAAACACACGTTAGTTTATAGTTGTGAAGTTTTTCTTTCTGGAATAAAGGACACAGATGAATTTAAAAAATATTATGAGATTATGTTTGAAATAGACACAAAGCATAATATGTAGAAAATTTAATGTAACAAAGCTTTCCAATCTCTCACTTTATCTATTAGGGTCTCCTAGTTTAATATTTTATAGTCCACTATAGTTCCAAATTTTCCTGCTTTTAGATGACTAACTACTGGACTTGTTGCTTACATTCTTACTTACTGAACTTTGGTAACAGGTCAAGCAAGTGAAGCCCGATGTCCTCCTAGGATTATCAGCTGTTGGAGGATTGTTCTCAAATGAGGTATACAATCTGAAGTTTTGATTTCATTATTCATTGCATGCTTATTTCATTAAGATTGTTGAATTAATATGGCATCTATCTATACTTTAACTATTAAGAAAAAAGACACTTTGTCCTTGAAGATATACTTCAAGATTTGCTTTCCCATTTAGTTTCAACAAAATTCCCTTGCCTTGAGTCCCTTTCAGATATTCCACAATTCTTAGTGCAGCCCATAAGTGAATCTCGTTTTATTGGTGCATGACCTGGCTGACTAGACTCATTGCAAATGCAACATCAGGTCTAGTGTGAGACAAATATATGAGTCTGCCAACTAATCTCTAGTACATTTCCTTGTCAATAGCAATATCTTCTACATTTCCCAGCTTCAGATTTGGATCAATTGGTGTACTTGTAGGCTTACATGTTATCTTACCAATTTCCTTCAGCAAATCAGTAATGTATTTCTATTGGGATATAAAAATACTCTGTTTAGAATAGGCTACTTCAATCCTCAAAAAATACTTCAATTTTCCCAAGGTCTTGATTTCAAACTCCTTGGCTAGACGTTAGCTTAATAGTTGTTGCTCCTCTTCATCTTCACTTGTCAAAATAATATCATCCAGATACACCAGTAACAATGTTACTGCCCTCGACTCAATGTGTTTAATGAACAGTGTATGATCTCCTTGGCTTTGTTTGAAGCCCAAACCTATCATAACTTTAGTAAACCTTCCAAACCATGCTTGTGGTGATTGTTTTAGTCCATATAATATCTTTTTCAGTTTGCAAATAGATTTGCAGCAGTTTTCCCATTTTATCTAGGGGGCAATTCAATGTAAATCTCCTCTTCAAGTTCCCCATGAAGGAAGACATTTTTTATATCAAATTGTTGCAAGTTCCAACCATATCTAGCCACTAGAGATAATATCACCCTGACTGTATTAATTTTTGCAATTGGAGCAAATGCTTCCAAGTAATCCACTACATAAGTTTGAGTGAATCCCTTGGCTATTAACCTTGCCTTGTACCTTTCAGTGGATCTGCCAACCTTGTATTCTATAGTATATACCCATTTGCATTCTACTAGTTTTTTTCCATTTGGAAGAGTAACCAATTTTCAATTACATGGTCTGTTTCCATTTTTTGTCACTCAATGCCTTAGAAGTGGAGGTAGGTATTATGGTAATGTTTAGGCTTATAAGGAAGGCTTCATCAATAGGTGAGAAATGTTTAAAGGATAAATAATTGGGTAAATGGTATTGTGGTTTGGTGGTGCATTTTCTAGTATCTTTCCTAAGGGCAATTGGAATGTCTAGGTCCTCATAGGTTGGAGTCAAATTGGATTCAGGTTCCTTCTCTGTTGAGAAATCAGAGATTGATTCACTAGAGATTACATCATTAGGAAAAACAGTTACCTCATGTAATGTTGGATTGGATTCATGAACATGAGCAGAGATTCTGGAATGGTCTTTGTCTTGTATAAACAAGATTTTTCCCAAATCTTACATGATCCTCATCTTGAGTGGATTTAGTGGGTTGAACTTCTTTCTCATAATCTGTTTCTTTTTCAGTCCCTATTTCTGGTCCAAGTCTAAAATCAAGAGACAACAGAGGAGAATCATCTTCCTTTATTATAGTCTCCCCTTGAAGATGATCTATGTGAAACTAACTTTGTAGCTCAAAAAAAGTGACATCTCTAAACAGAATTTTTTGGATGGTAGGTGATAACATTCATGGTTATCAAACTCGCGAGTCAACTCGTTGACTCGTCCGAGTTTACGTGTCCACATACCCTTACCGAGTTAACTCGGTAGTAAACTCGATTTTGGAGTAAACTCGGCAGACTCGGTATGAACTTAGTGAACTCGTTCAAACTCGCGAGTCAGCTCCGAGTTGGCGAGTTCAACTGGGTTTTCGTTTTAACCCAAAACGGTGTGCTTTTAGGGTTTGTGTTTCGTTTCACATTCGTTTTGGTGGTGCTGTGTCTTCTCTGGAGTGCGGAAGTTATACGTCTTCTCTGAACAAGTGCGGCGGTGGTGGCGATCGAGCAGAGCAGGTCGTGCGGTGGTGGAGATCGAGCGGAGCAGGTCGTGCGATGGTGGCGATCGAGCGGAGCAGGTCACGCGGTGGTGGCGATTCTCCAGAGGAGGTCGCATGGTGGTGGTGGTGGTTCGTGCGGTTGCAGTGGTCGTGGGTGGCAGGTCGACGGTAGTGCTGGAATTAAGCTGGTGATGGAATTAGGGTTTCTGTGGTGTGATTTAGGGAATTAGGGGTTTTTTTATTGGACTGCATATTGAGTTTTTTTATTGGGCTGTACTAAATTAGGTTTTTTTATTTTATTAAGGTGCAGATTTTTTATGTTTGCAGTGCTTTCTTTTTTTAATTGGAAAAACTTGATACAAATATTTTTAAAATATTTTTTTTCATGTGAAAGTAAACTCTTACGAGTTTACGAGTCGAGTCTACTGACCTCTCACGAGTCTACGTAGACTCGCGAGTTTGATAACCTTGATAACATTTATATCCCTTTTGTCTGGATGAGTATCCTACAAAGACACATTTTAAGGCTCTAAAGTCAAATTTTCCTCTAGCACCAGTATGGACATGGACAAACGATACAGATTCTGCAGATATTATTTTCCTGACTACAGAGATATTGGGAATATTTTTATCCTACTAATATGTTATTTACAACATTTATTTTCTATCCTCCCATGTTTGTATATAAAAATGAAAGAAATTTGAAAGGGGAAGTTCTATCCCCCACTCAGAGAGAATCATGATATGTTTACTGTTCTATGCTGCTTCCATCAATCTGTTGGCCAATGTTGTTTGGTTCCTTTTATTGAGCTTTTAAAATCTTCAATCCTTTCATAGTAGCACTGTTAAACTTGTGCTCACCCACTACGATACCTGCTCACTGTTTGCTGCCGAGAGATAAAATCACTTGTTATTTTATTCAAACAGAGACTTGGCTTTAAATAGCCTTTACAAATGAAAAGAGATGTTATAACTAACCGAAAAATCAGGACCTGAATAATAGGTCTCTTTATTAACTAAAGAGAGAAAAAGTAGCAGCTATTAAAACTAATTTTCCTAAAGGATAGGTAGGTCCATCAAGAATAAGTCCATCAATCCCTCCTTTAAGTTGAATACTGTAAGTAAATCAGCTTACTTTTATTGCAGACATTAGTCCCAGCATCTCTCGTAGTTTGATAAATTGTTCTTTCTTCAATGGTTTTGTCATAATATCTGCAATTTGATTATGGGTATTACAGTACTTCAACTTCACAGTTCCTTCATTCACCAAGTCCCTCAAAAAATGAAACTTCACATCTATGTGTTTACTCTTGCCATGGAACACAGAGTGCTTTGACAACTGTATTGTTGAACTGTTATCACAATACATTATGCTGCCTTCTTCTCCTTTATGTCCGAGTTTTTCGAGTAACCTCGTAAGCCAAATGTATTGACATGCGCAAGAAGCCGCGGCAATATACTCGGCTTCAATGGTAGATAATGTAACCACAGACTGCTTCTTTGATGCCCAAGAAACTGCACCTCCTGCAAGAAGAAATACAGAACCAGAGGTACTTTTCCTGTCATTAAGATCTCCTGCAAAGTCGTTGTCCGTGTATGCCACCAATTCTGTAATGCTTTCTCCATTGTAAAGAATTCCCATTTCAATTGTGCCATTGATGTATCTTAATATCCTTTTTGCTGCACACCAATGTTCTTCAGTTGGAGATGACATATATCTACTAATCAAACTCACTCCAAACATAATGTCTAGTCTTGTTGCTGTCAAGTACATCAAGCTTCCAACAACTTGCTTAAACATGGTTGAGTCAATCTTGGTTCCCTTCTCATCCTTGGAAAGCCTTGTACCTGGCACAATAGGATTTCCAACTGGTTTGCTATCAGACATGCCAAACCTTGCTAGTACTTCCTTCGCATATTTTCTTTGACACATAAATATTCCCTTCGAATTCTGTATAATTTCCATGCCAAGAAAATAGCTCATCTTTCCCAAATCAGACATGTCAAATTCATGCATCATTGACATCTTAAATTCCTCACAAATACTTTTGTTATTCCCAGTATAAATCAAATCATCAACGTAAAGACTGACAATTAGGATTTTACCTCCCTCCTTTTCTTTTGTAAAGAGCGTATGTTCAGAAGCACACCTTTCAAAACACTCTCGAACGAAGTAGGATTCTATGCGACTGTATCATGCTCGCGGAGCCTGTTTCAGTCCGTATAGAGCTTTATTTAGCTTATATACCTTTTCTTCTTCTCCCTTCTTCTCAAAGCCAGTAGGTTGTTGTACATACACCTCTTCCTTAAGTTCTCCTTGAAGGAATGCACTCTTGACATCTAACTGGTATACTTCCCACCTGTTTTGAGCTGCAGTTGCTAGAATAAGTCTTATTGTATCAAGACGAGCCACCGGAGCAAACACTTCTGTGTAGTCAACCCCATACTGTTGCGCATATCCTTTGGCCACAAACCTAGCTTTGTGCTTCTCTACGTTACCATGCTCATTAAGTTTGGTTTTAAAAACCCATTTAACTCCAATAGCTTTGGCTCCGCTCAGCAAGATTGTGAGTCTCCACGTGCCATTTTTCTCTATTGAATCAATCTCTTTAGCCATCGCATCTCTCCATTTTTTTTCTTTCACAGCTTCATTGTGTGTGACTGGATCTTCTTCTGTTATCATCATCATTGCCTCTTCTTCCTCCTCTGAAAGTCCTTCTCCGGTTGTGTATTCTGACATCCATGCAGGAGCTCTTCGACGTCTTCCTTTAGGTGAGTTTGGTTCGCTTCCACCTGATGAGGTTGTGGAGGAATTTCCTCCTGTTTGCGAGATTGTGTTACTTGTATTGTTAGAATCAGAGTCTTCTTCTAAATCTAACTCTTTGTTAGCATCTGAATTTTTATCTTCCCAGTCCAGTACATTTGATTGCACTTCTCCTTTGCTTTGTTCCCACTTCCAACATGCATTTTCTTCAAATTTTACATCTCTGCTGATTGTTATTTTCTTGGTAATAGGATCAAAGAGTTTGTATGCTTTGGACTTCTTGCTCACACCAAGAAAAATGTGTGCTTTACTTTTGTCATCTAGCTTTATTCTTTTCTGATCTGGAACATGTAGATGAGCAAGACATCCAAATACTCGGAAGTGATCCACTCTTGGTTTGCAGCCAGTCCATGCTTCTTGTGGAGTCATGTTTTCAAGAGCTGTTGTTGGACATCTATTGAGAATGTGAATCGACCAATTTGCTGCTTCAGCCCAGAATTCCTTTGGTATTTGTTTATCAGACAACATGGAGCGCACCATATTCATGATCGTCCGGTTCTTCCGCTCAGCAACACCATTTTGTTGGGGAGTGTATGCTGCCGTTAGTTGTCGAGTGATCCCATGAGTGCTGCAAAAGTCTGTAAACTCCTTTGAGTTATACTCGCCTCCTCTATCCGTTCTCAAACACTTGATGCTTGTTTCAGCCTCCTTTTCAGCCCATGTTTTGAATTCTTTAAAAAACTCCAATGCTTCTGATTTCTGATTCAAGAAATATATCCAAGTTTTACGTGTAAAGTCATCAATAAAACTTAAAATATACCTATTATTGCTGTTGGAAATTGGGCTAATAGGACCACAAATGTCTGAGTGAACAAGCTGCAATTTGTGTGTTGCTCTCCAGAGATTTCTTTTAGGAATGGGATCTCGGTGCTGCTTCCCGACGAGACAATGTGTGCACAGCTTCTGTGGAGTTTTCACAGTAGGCAGCCCTTCAACCATTCCTTGATATGCAAGAGTTCTGAGTCCCTTGTAGTTGAGATGTCCAAACCGTGAATGCCATAGTCGTGATTCATCATCAGCTTCAGCTTCAATTTGCATACATTTAGGTAGATTTGACACCATCTTCGCCAAGAGATAGAACATTCTATTTCCACTCATCTGAATGCATGATTAGTCCTCTACTAGGATGAAACACCTTGCAGGTGCCATTCTTGATCAATACAGTGAGCCCCTTTTCTTGTAACTGCCCAATACTTAACAAATTATTCTTTAGTTCAGGAATATAATAAACATTGGTAATTACCTGAACGATGTCATTTACACATAACCGCACACTTCCTATTCCCATTACTGCAATACGACTGTCATTTCCCAATTTCACTGTTTGCTTGAAGTCCTCATTCAATTCTGTAAACCACTCCTTATTTCCACTCATGTGGTTGCTACATCCAGAGTCCAAGAACCATATTTCTTCTCTTGTTGCTTTCTTTTCTTCAACGTATGCCATGAGTAACAACTCATCTTCATGCTCTAATTCAGCAAAGTTGGCACTTCTTTCCCAGTCTGGACATTCGTACTGGAAGTGTCCCTTTTTGTGACACTTGAAGCACTCTATTGCGGCTTTGTAAGCTGATGATGACCTCCCTCGACCCCGTCCTCGATATCCTCCAAATGTGTTTCTGCCTCTTCCTCTTCCGCTTCTCTCCTCTTGAGTCACTTTAAGCACCTGCTCTTCTTCATTGATCCTTCTTCGGAACTTTTGTTCATGAACAATGAGTGAACTTTGAAGTTCATCAACTGAGAGGCAGTTTATGTCATTTGATTCCTCTATTGAGACAACTATGTAATTGAATCTCTCGGTGAGAGTCTGCAGAATTTTCTCCACAATTTGAGTGTCTTGCATTGTCTCTCCATTGTTGCGCATGTTATTTGCCACCGTCATGACTCTAGAGAAATATTCAATAATAGTTTCTCCTTCTTTCATTTCCAGGATTTCAATTTCTCTTCTGAGAGCTTGCAATTGGGCTCTTTGTACCCTCTTACTTCCTTGATATTTCCTTTTCATTGATTCCCAAAGTTGTGCAGATGTGTCTTTCTGCAGAATTGTCTTCAGGATGCTCTTATCTATGGCTGCGAATAGATAATTTTTGACTTTCAGATCTTTTAATTTCAAATCTGCTCTTGCCTTCTTTTCCGCATCATTCTCCACTTCATCTGCGCCCAACTCGACGTATCCTGGATTAATGAGATGCCACCACTCCTTGGAACGAAGTAAATTCTCCATCAGCATACTCCAGTGATCGTAATCACCATCAAACTTAGGAATACTCAACAAATTTTGTCCTTCATTCGACATTTTTTCTCACTCCCTGGATCAGGCCTCTTGGTGAGGCTCTGATACCAATTGTTAAACTTGTGCTCACACACTACGATACCTGCTCACTGTTTGCTGCTGAGAGATAAAATCACTTGTTATTTTATTCAAACAGAGACTTGGCTTTAAATAGCCTTTACAAATGAAAAGAGATGTTATAACTAACCGAAAAATCAGGACCTGAATAATAGGTCTCTTTATTAACTAAAGAGAGAAAAAGTAGCAGCTATTAAAACTAATTTTCCTAAAGGATAGGTAGGTCCATCAAGAATAAGTCCATCAAGCACAACCACTTGCATTCTTTGTATAAATTGAACGAAAATTCAAGTGAAAAATTGCCTGTCATTTCATGCTTTTGTAGACATAAATGTTTATGTTTTATTTCTTTCTGCAACATACTAATGACAGACATCCTGTCCTTCAGGTATTAGAAGCCCTCAAGGGTTCAACATCAACAAGACCAGCCATATTTGCCATGTCAAATCCTACAAAGAATGGTATGTATTCTTTTTCTTGATCGATATGTGCCGTGGAAGTGAAAAACATGGATTTATAATAGTGTGTATGCCACTTCCCTCATTTTTTTTGACAGCTGAATGCACCCCTGAAGAAGCATTCTCCATTTTGGGTGACAACATTATTTTTGCAAGTGGAAGTCCATTCAGTAATGTGGATCTTGGTATAAGTTTGCAAATCCCCTACAGAATCTTTTTATATTAAATGTTTATAATCTAGTGATGGTGACATGAAAAGTGATAATAAAACTATTTGATTGTTGCTTGCTGGGAACTTAAGAACCAAGATGATTGTCTATAAACTCATTTCATATAGGCAGACTAGGATTCCTAGTGTTATTAGAACAGTATCCTTTCTTTTCTGTTTGAAGAGTAGGGAAACAAATTCCTTATAATAGGTACACCTTCAAATTGTTTGTTAATGTTTATTCTGTAAGGAATTGTTTTCATTTTAAAGTAAATGTATATTTAGTTCGTTTAATTATTCATTTTTTCTATAGTTGCAAAAACGTTTGCTTTTAATCTCTATACTTAAAAACATCTCCTTTTAGTCCCCACACATAACATGTTTAATCCCTTTTGGTCCCTTAGCACATGATTTTAATCCCTTAGTCCCTACGATTGGAATTCAAAAGGGTATGTGTTAGGAGTAAAAAGGGAAAACAATTTAATATCATAGGCAATTCTGATTCTCATTTTCATTTATCTCCGGACTGAATGCTATTTTTCTCTTAAACAATTGGGAGATTTAGACTACATTCTTGGTATAGAAGTCGAGAGAAATTTTTTTGAACTATTATCCTCTACCAAATTAAGTATACTTGTGATTTGTTGCAAAAAGTTTATATGTATAATGCTAAAAGAGTTTCTAATCCTCTGCAAGACACTCTCAAATTGTCCAAATATGGTTCTGATTACTTTGATGTTCCTACTGTGTACATATCCGTTGTCCTAGCTCTTCACTGTGTTACTATCACACGCCCTGAAATTGGATATGCAGTGAACAAGGTGTGTCAGTTCGTGGCTCAAGCTTTAGCCTCCCACTGGGTTGCTATAAAAAGAATTCCGAGATATTAGGGACTCTGGATCTTGGTCATCTTTTCCAATCCACCATTGCCATTTCTCCTCTTACCTTGCAAGCTTACCCAGATGCTGGCTGGGCTTCTGACTTGAATGATAGAAGATCTACTCTAGGTGCTTGTTTATTTTTGGATCCCATCCTCATTGTCAGGGTGGATTAAAAAGCAAGCTCTTGTTGCCAAATCAACAGCTGAAGCAAAATATTAAAGCCTAGCATTTGCAACTTCTGAAGTTCTTTGGGTTCAGTCTCTTCTTTCTGAACTCCAGATTCATATTCCTACTCTGGTAATTTACTGTGATAATCAAAGCACAATTGCCTTAAGTCATAATCCAGTGCTGCATCAAGAACAAAACATATGAAGCTAGATATCTTTTTTGTCAGAAAAGAGTGCTGCAGCTGAAATTGCTGATATTCTTACCAAGTAATTATATAACTCTCAATTTGCTTCTTTACGAGACCAACTCAAGGTTGAGTTCGCACGAGCTTGTGGGGAGTAACAGAGTACCTGAATAAAACCTCTGTTTTTGTGAAACTGATTGACATTTGCCACATTAGCAAAGTGTTTATTTTCTGTTGAGTTTAGTCCCACATCGATAAAGCTTGCTTTACAGGCTTCATTGTTGTATTATATAAATTGTATCTGTCACCTTCAGAGATCTTAAAAGCAATACCAGAATCAGCATCTTTCAGATTTCTATTGTCTTTTGTTTTTCTTTAGGTCTGATAACACATTAAAAGAATAATTGATTTAGTTATATCGGTTATCTCCTACCATAACTCTGAAACAAAATTCTTTCGATGTTTCCTCTTCTCTTCCATGGATATCATTTCATCATCTATGTCTCTCTCAAACCAAGTATACTAAAGAAATTTTGCATCGTGCTATGTCTCTCTCAAACCAAGCATACTAAAGAAATTTTGCATCGTCGTGCTATGTCTCTCTCAAACCAAGCATACTAAAGAAATTTTGCATCGTGCAAACATGCATGAAGCTAAAGCTAAACCCACTCTTATGATCACATCTCTCCGTATCTAATCTTTATATTGTAGGTTTTAGTGGTTGGAGATCAGATCTAGATGATCACACATAATCTTTATATTGTAGGTTTTAGTGGTTGGAGATCAGATCTAGATGATCACAATTGTGTCAGTTATTTCATGTAGCAGCACAGATGCAGAATATTGCAGTGTCACTGCTACTCCTGTGGATATCTTCTTTGCTTCAAGAGCTGCCTTTAGTCACTATCGTTCCAACTATCTATTTTGATCTTGATCTTCGTCTCATTGACGATTTCAAGCAGACATATTAACCAAACCTATCTCTACCACTTCCTTCAATAGATTTAGACATAAACTTAAGTTGTCAATCAATCCCACTAGACGATTTCAAGTAGCAGACATATTAACCAAACCTATCTCTACCACTTCCTTCAATAGATTTAGACATAAACTTAAGGTGTCAATCAATCCCACTAGCAGACATATTAACCAAACCTATCTCTACCACTTCCTTCAATAGATTTAGACATAAACTTAAGGTGTCAATCAATCCCACTAGACGATTTCAAGTTGCAGACACATTAACCAAACCTATCTCTACCACTTCCTTCAATACATTTAGACATAAACTTAAGGTTTCAATCAATCCCACCTTCAGTATAAGGGGTGATGATAACACATCAAAAGAATAACTAATTTAGTTATATCAGTTACTCTGGTTTACTCCTATATATGTTTGTTACTCTGGTTTTCTCCTATATATGTTTGTTACTCTCTCTTGTAACGATGGTTTTTCTGGTACATTTTTCAGTAATAGAAACTCCTTTCCTTTTCTTGCTTCTGTCTTTCTTACAAGGTCTAAGTTTTATTCACTAGTTATGACGTATTGGATGAGCCAATTCTTTAAATACTACGGGTTGATTAAGGTAGAAAATGGGGAAGGGATGCCTCTGCTTTTTATACATACACTTGTAAATAAGAGAGAATTTTTCCTTATGGAAATTAGATGAGCCAATTATTTAAATACTTAATGACAGGTGATTAAGGTAGAAAATTGGGAAAGAAAACTTATGCCTCTACTTATACCAGAATTTTTCCTTGTGACAAATATCCTTAGCAGCTGTTTATTTGCATGAGTGGGATTAACAAAGGGAAACACAGGAAATCCAGATGTTTTATTTTGTATCTGCAAACTAAATACAGAAAGTTTTATGTAGTATACAATCCTCATTTCACATATATACAGTAATCTTGATACAGATTGACAATCACTAAACTTATTAAGCATTAAGCTAACCAAAGCTGGAAAGAATTTCGTTTCTTTTTCTAACTTTTCATTACTCTTCAAATTTTGAATAAGTTTGTTTCTTTGGGTATAAATCAAGCCTTGTACTTTATTTAAACTTATTAAAATTGATATTTGTTCTACAATGTGCATAAAGTATATAAATGTATTTTACATTGGTAAAGCACTAGTTGGTACCAAAAAAAATTCTTTTGTTATCCTTTTTCTCATGGTCTCAGAAAGGCAATTTCTTGTAATCATGCAGGAAATGGTCATATTGGCCACTGCAACCAGGGAAACAACATGTACCTCTTTCCAGGGTTAGTTTACACTTAACAGTTTCCTGTGATATTTTATAATATACAGTTAATGTTCTTTTAAATATATTCTTTTGTTCCAGCATTGGTCTCGGAACTCTGCTATCAGGTGCTAGGATAATCTCTGATGGCATGCTACAGGCTGCGTCTGAGCGGTATGTTTTACTTGATTTATTAATTTCTGAAAATACTTCTGTTATTAATTACTTCAAATCCAAAATAGGCTTTAAGCTGGAAAAGTGTCAAACAAATTTTGTTTCTCCACAAACTGAATGGGGTCATCAAACTGTGCTGATGTAGTTAAATGTGGTGAATGGGAGTGTACAATAAATATAGATTTAGTTGTAAGAAATCCCTAAAATCAAGGGATTGAGGTTAGGAGTTTATTTGGTAGATTTTCTACTCATTTAAAGTCTTTATTTCAGGAGATTTATTTCTTTTAATTAGGATCATGCCTTCTTTAAATACCCGTGTAGTGTTTCTGTTTTGGAATCAGGGAAAATAATTCCACAATTATTTCTACTGCCTACACGATTTCTCACACCATGTCATGAATCGTCACTTATTAAAGTTTAAGATGTTGAGTGAAGACACGTTACTGACATGAATGTTTTTATTTACAACAAACCTGCATGTAAGAGTTCTTTGGGCTTTAAGCGTGGACAATATATGTCCCACGTAACCTTGCCTTGTAATTTATCTTGTATATATTTGGAAGAACAAGGGGTCATCAAGGGTCTACCTCTAGACCGTGTGGTTTTAGAGTTTAGGCACGTGAATGGTTTATATATTTCTAACACCATCTTTGGAATAGAGAAACCTTCCATTCGGATGAATCGCATTGGAAGTTGAAAGCACCCTCTAAGGATAAGTTCTGTTTTTATACGACAGTGTATTAATATTGTTGAAAGGACTAATGAAGACCACGGAGGATGGTACCGAGTTGAAGAAAGAATATAATGAATTCTGTGTTATATTCACACGAGTATTCTTATTTATAATGAAGAAAAGATGCAGTAAGGACAAACAAATTCGATATCTAATAATGAGACACATTTGGAAAGATATTTTTTCTCCCTATCTAATGTAATCAAATCCATATCATATCTCCTATTTAATGTAATCAAATCTTATTTCTAATATAATCATATCATATCTATAACAAATACCAATGACGTGTTGGATGTTTGTATTCTACTTAAGGTCATTTCTCTTTGTATGTATGTTATCAGTGGAAGTGCTAGCTTTGAGTTAGTTCCTCATTTCTTCTTACATTGTTGTTTGTTCTGTTGTTTCTTTATGAAATTCTTTGTTCGGAAATATATTGGACAACGTAGCCATGTTTTATGTGTAGCATTACTGATGGTGGTAGAAGTAAATAATTTTTTGTTACAAAGCACAATTTGTGCTACCCTTAAAATACATTTGGTGGAACATAATTCTTGCATCTTTGAAAAGATTTCTTTGGACGAGTAGCTACTTTGAATAATATACTGGAGTTGGCTTTTATTTAGTGTAAAACACAGGATCTTAGGGGGGTTTACAGGGTTTTCACTCCTTTTCAGTTACCATGTGACATTGGGTAGCTTTGATTCATTGAAGGTGTCCTTTGTTCTCTGTTTTTTGTTTTTTTTTTTCATAATTTAAGTAGGACCTTTTGTTCTCCTTGCTCATATGTCAGTGTCTCCCCTTTGTATAAATGAGTTTATTATTTTTTAAAATATAAAAGCACCACATATAAAGATGAAGCAATTGATAAAGAAGATGCATACGCATATTATGTCTTTTGAGGCCCGGCCAGATCGATTATTTTTTCAAGCTTGAGTGTTAAAGTTAGAAATAATGATTTAGGCATCCTAACATTTTTCATGTCATTCGTATTATTCGTGCATGAGCTTATTCATCCCTAAATGTTGAGGTATTTCCTTGATTTTGACTCTTTTTTTGCCCTGCCTAATATCATTGGAAACTGAAGTCTGGCTACATATATGAGTGAAGAGGAGGTCCTCAAAGGGGTTATTTTCCCTTCAACATCCAGGTATAAATGAGCATTTTCTTTGCTGTTTGTAAACTATAAGAGATAGTTCGAAAGGAGCAGCATCTTTCTCAAAAAAAAATACATATTTTTGTAGAATCCGAGATATTACAGAGAAGGTAGCCGCAGCTGTTATAAAAGAAGCGTTGGAGGAGGACTTAGCTGAAGGATATCATGGAATGGATGCTAGGGAGCTAAAGAAACTTAGCGAGGTAAGTTTTGTTTGCTTGGAATATTCAACATTTTCTTAGTAACTGTAGGAGGACATACCATTGTAATCTATGCTATAATGTGGTTGGAATTAACTTTTCATGAGAACACACTTTGCCAGGGTACAGAACTTTAACCGTGGTCAGATTAGGTTTACTTGTTACGAAAATAAACCAGTAACTATCTTGTCTAACTGTCACTCTGATTTACCACTACCTAGTAACAAAAAATGGGAAAATGTGACTTACCTCCTGATAAAACAAATGGGACCTTTGCTAGTGTATGTGAGATTGATTTGTCTGCATTAAGGATCTTGAAGTTCCGTAGGTTCTGATCTGAATTTTAGTTGACTACTTTTTACCATTTATTTCTTTGGCGGTAATCATAGCTGCTAATGCTTCAAAGTTCCCTTATCATAATCTGAATTGAGCTGAAAGCTTTGCATGCCTACACAAATCATATTGTAAGAGTAGTTTATTCTCATCCAACATCAAATGCAAGTATTTATATATCAAAACTTCAAAGTTATGGATTATTTTTTTATGGGAATTGCAGGATGAAATCGCAGAATATGTGAAGAATAACATGTGGAATCCAGAGTACCCTACATTAGTTTACAAGAAAGAATGAGTAACCTGCATTGTTTCGATGACTACAATTTCACTCGCGATGCATCTTTGCTTTAATCAGGTTAGCAGAATCCTGCTTGGGGTGTAATCAACCATGCAGGATTATTTTATCTAAATTCTAAAACATTCTCGCATTACTTTTTCTGAAAGTCTAGCAAACTTATATTGTTTTTGTATATGATACTTCTTCAGAATAAAAATGAAAAACCAGGTTTAATTTTAATCTACTTTTATTTCTGTCGTGTTATACTTCTGCATAACTTGTTTGGGCTTATAACTAAACTTATGGAGTGACTGTTTGCTAACTTGAAGTGATTTGCATTTAGAAACCCCTATTTCAAATGTAAATTTATAGTAAAATGTAGTGTTAATTTTTTATTTAACACTAAAGTTGTATTTTATTTCCACATTTACTCAGAGAAACACTAACAGCACATTTTTTTTATACACTCTACTATTGATTGAAATTTATTAATTATTAAAAACTATAAAATCAAAAGAAAGAGTCGTCAAATAAGAAGTGTTGTTAATATATTAACATGGTTTCACATTTAAGCACAACCAAATATGATTCTTTTACTAAAGAGGTACAGTTTCACTTATTAATTACTAAAATGGGTAAAATTTTAAAAAATTATCAAAATGGGTAAATTGTATTAAGTAGCATGACTTTATTATGAAAAGTTGTATAAATGTAATATGGTCATAGTGTATTTGAACTATAGTGTATTTGAACTTAAGTCGTGTCAAAATGATATGATTTTAGTGTAATCAAATCTCACCTGAAGTCTACCTATCATCTTGATAAGACTTATATATTTTAAGACTTATTTATTTTGGTAAATTTTTAAACTTTTATCCATTTTTATAATTATTTTGTGAAATTGCAAAATTAATTGGAAAAATCTCACCAAATATTGGGAAGCGTATATAATGCAGAAAGAAACAGAGAGCATGGTGTATGATAGTTACGTGTTTATAGAGGGTACAACAGTGCATTGATGTCTAATAATTCACGTGTTTTGGTTGTACAATTTAGTGAAGACACGTGAATTCCGAATTTGGTTCTACAATATGTGGAAGAGATGTGATTTCTGAAATTTGCTGATTCTATTACGATAGAGGAGGACGTCAACGATGTTCTACACTTTAAGCATGGCCAAGCACAACGACTCCTCCTCTTGTCACGTCAATGTCATTATGTCACAACTCTTTTCTAGAATTATGCATAATAGATCATTTTATCATCTTTTTTAGTCTTTTCTAATACTTTTATATCCATCTTTATTATAAAAGAAAGCCAATTACTTCCTACCTTATTAAATAAATTTGAACTTGCATCCAATTTTCATATGAAAAAAATGCCCTTGGATAAAAAAGGGTACGGATAAAAAAAATCTGTACTATCTTTTTCAGAATGTTTTTGAATTTTCTTTGTTGGGGTTTATTTTTTGAATTCTGAAATTATTTTTCTAGAGTGAAATTTCGGTTTTTGAATTCTATTTTAGATTTTAATTTCTTGAATACAATAATCTATTTCAAATTTGTTTTTTTAAATGTACTTTTTCAATTTCGGATTTCCATTTTAGAAATTAAAAAATATGTAGGATGCTATTTCAAAAAGGTCGAGTGTAGAAAGAATTGCCTAAAAAGGAAAATCATCTTTTGGTCTTAGTTTTGGAGCTGTGTTATGAGTAATTTATATTTGGTCTTAGTTTTGAAACTGTGTTAAACCGAAGTTGGCACTAAAACATGTTAAAATCGAATGCAAGTGAGAAAACCACAGAATATAAAATGATATAGAACAAAAGAAACATACTCATTTATTCGAACGGGAAATTTTAAATTTTGAAAAGAAAAATGAAATTTGAATTGTTTTAGCTAGGGCTTTTTAAATATTTTATTCGAATAAATCAATTTTAAAATCTTAGTTTAGAGAGTGTGATTTAGTTTCTACCTTAAGCAAAAGAAATTAATATATATTTAAAATGGATTTAAATTCTTTTTCTTTTTTTTAACATTTTGAAATTCAATACTTTTAAGTAATCAAAATACTTTCATCAATTTGTAGAATTTAAATTTATCATTAAAATCTCGATGTAAATAATATATTTTAGCACAAAATATTTAAATTTCTTGATAAAATTCTTTGTTTTTAATTACTATAGGATGTTGAAAATATAAAAGCTAGTAATTATAGTTCGATACAAAGACAAGATTTTTTTATGACAGGTTAATTATATTTAAAATTCACTTCTTAATGTGATAGAGGATAATATGAATGAAATAATGACTTTATTAATTCCTATAACACTTAAAAATTTGTAATTTAATTATAATAAAACATACAAAATATATATTTAATATCATCTTAGTCTTATATTTAATATATATTTATATTACTTACTTAAATATATACAAAATAAAATTAAAAATAAAATATTATATGAAAAGCTCTTAGAAACTCTCTTTAACATATATTCCTATAGAATTGCTTAATCTTGTGTTAAAACATAGTCATTGTTATTATGAAACTTGGGCTTAGATAATAACATCTCTTACAATACCTAGTTAGTCCAGTTATTTTTTCTGACCTATATTTATCTAGAAACTTTTTATAGTACATTAATTTCTTATACATATTTTTGAATATTGATAATTCTTTATCCCAACTTGATGTTGAAAATCTTTATCGAATCTCACCATACAAAACCTTTGTTTATATGGTTCTATGTATCAATAGAACTTAGAATCTCATATAATCTCTTAACTTTATACTCACACTGTACATCAACAATTCAATAGTACATCTCCCTTTACTACCTATCTAACATATCATATTCATTTAATAATACCAGTATTTTCATTACTAAAATCATCATCATTCATTGTTTATTATCTCATACATATTTAATTTCATGTAAATATTTATCAATCACACTATGATTTTGTACCTTTAATTCTTAAATTAATTGATATCATAAATAAAAAATGGAGTAACTAAGTCTTTAACTGAAATTAGTCAATCATGAATACCTTAATATGAAACAATGAACTTTTAAGAGAGAATAGGGAATGACTCTTGAGTTGAGATTACATCGGTTGAACAGAAACTCGTAAAGCTTGCGCGACAAAACTTTCGAGAAATACGACATATCATTTGAGTGTTATCTAAACGCTTAAGTGATGTGTATATGAAGGAGAGAGAACTAGGTCAATCTCTTGTTCACTTAAACTAGGAGTTTCACGCTTCAGCAATAACTCATATTGTTTAAGTTACAAGGTTAGTGCTTGAGCAATATGCTTCCAATTAAGAGAGAATCAACATTGACTCTCTCTCATTCGAATTGGCTCTTGAGTGGTGAAACTTAGTATACATGGTACAACCTTCTAGAACTCCATCAAATATCATCTCTTTATTGCTTGGGTGACCTTACGTCACTTGAGCGATAAGAATTTCAAAAGAGAGAATTGTTTTAACATCTCTTGCTCAAATCTTAAGTGATAAACTTTATCAATTTAGTGACTAGGTGAATGCTTAAGCAATAATGTTTTATATCATGAGTAAATGTTATCAATTAAGCATCATTCAATCGACCCAATGTAGAATCAACAAAAACAATAGACCCACACAACAAATTTCAACTTCAATTCAACTAATTGTATCCATTCTAACCATTTTCATACATCACAATCAATAGGTTTATGCTATCCAATTCATCATTTTATCTTCAAATTAACATATGTTTATATAATACCTAAATCAAACCAAAATCATATAACAAATGAGTTTGAATTCGTAAAATTCACTCATTTCAAACCAATTTCTAATTTACATAAAATATTTCAAAAAACATTTTAAGAATATGAGTTAGCTAACATTACCTAGTAGTTACTTATTTCTTAAGAAACAATAACTTCAATATGGGAGAAATAATAGAAAATGCCAAACAAAACATCTATAAACCTAAGGTTATACTACTTAATCAACCAAAAAATTGATAATGTTTTATACCATATAAGATAACATCCTTCTTAGTTTATTGAACTCTTGAAATTCTTAAACATTCGCATATAAATAAAGAAGAGAAAATATGGAAATGACTTATTATAAAAGAGAAACTTACTCAATTAAATAATGAGAAATAGCTTAAAAAAACTACAGATAATGTATAAAATGTTTAGAAAATATTAGAAAGACAATGAATTTATAATTAATTATTAAATATTTAATGTTGGAGATTTCACATTAACTATAGATAAGGCCAAATTATATATAAATGAATATAAACATCATCTTATAAGTCAAATTTGTAAAGTTGAAGAAGACCTAAATTTCACTTTCTTAATATGGTATCAAAGTTTATCCTTGCAAGATTTCTTGGATTTATTATGTTATCCGTTATCGTATCGTTAGCGGATCATCCAAAAATAGTCTCATGTTTGAGATGTCTAGTCCTATAAGCTAGAGGAGTGTGTTAGAGATCTCACACCAACAAAAAATAAAAACAAATTACAGTATATAGATGGATAGAAACTTCACATCACAAGCCAATTTTGTAAAGTTAGATTAGGTTACACTTCCAAAAATTAATTTATATATAAACCTAGAAATTTTCCCATATTTCTTCAATTTTGTTTTATTTTATACATTAAATAATCTTAGCATGTATAAAAAAATTCTTTTTGTTTTCTCTTTCCTATAATAAGTTCTTGGCAAAGCTCGTACAAACATAACATCAACTGCCAAATGTGCAAACATAACAAAAATAAATAAAACTAAAGCAGATTATAAAATATGAGACATTTTTATAAGGAAAGTTGGTCCATGTAAAATGTTTTTCTGTACTGAAAAATAAGGACATTAAAATTTGTACACTCCACTGATATCCTTTTCTTGTCCCTTTCTAAAATATCTTCTATGACTCTTGATTTTTTTTGGTTATCATAATTGTTAATGCTCATTGTTCTCCTTTCTTTATACCAAAATATTTCCAACTTGGAAGCAAAGTTTACATTTGAGTTGAAACTTTATGATGACATGATTGTGTGCACTAAGCCAAAGCCAACCACCAACATCTACCACTAACCTAAGGAACCCCAACGTGGGGCAAAGGAAATCTTATGATTACAAATATAGCATAGAGTGGCTTGTTGACTCTTTTAGAGTTTTAACCTATTTTACTTTTAATTAAAAGTTAAGAGTATGCTTGGGATGTTTAACACTTTTTTTAGTTTTGAATCTAATTTTTTACACAAAATGAACTCAATAAAAAATAAATTGAAAAGAATTTTTAATTTAATTTTGAAATACTTGACATTCATTTTCAAAAGAAATAAAAAAAAATGTATGATTTTGTTTTTGTTTAAAAACACATATTCTTGTTATTTTAGTAATGATCATTCTAATTATCGAAAATATTAATTATTAAAATCAATAATATGATTTGTTAAAGCTAAAATAATAATTTTTAAAAAATAAAAATTGGCTGTAATTTTTAAAATTGTTAAAACTTACAAGTAAAAATCACCCCATGCACTATTTTACATTGTAATTCACGAACTGAATACTATTTGTCCGTCTAATTGATCTTTATTTAGTATTCTTCATATAACCAGGTGCATGTTTAAATGCACTGCTTTATTAGACTCACTAACCAAATTAAAATTTAAAAATAAGTAAATCATAATTTATTTATTTATTTGCAATTTTGATTACATTTTTTAGTTTAAGGAGAAATGCTTTCTCCATTGTAGCTTCATCTCCACTTTGTTTAGTCATTTTCAAAATGTCTCAAACTATTTTCTCTTCCTAGTTGGTTGATCTCCCATAGGTGGACAATATAATTCTCCATTTCACACAAAAGGGGTGTAAGCCATAATGATGCCTATGGATTCATAACTTCTCTTTAGGAGACCCAATAGTTGAGAGTTAACATATGATTGCAACCTAATATGAATCACACTTCATTTTAATTGGAGTTGTGGCACTTGATTGTGATGAACTTTTGGATTTTAGTGGTCAAAAACACCTTTAGATGTTTTTCTCATATGTTCATTTCATCGAGAGGGGGCAACAAATATGCATAGACTCCAACCATCAAGTTAATATGAGTTTATTCATATTTGAAAAGGTTGGTTATGTTACCTATGATATAAGTTTCTTTCATACTTATGAGTTATAGTAGTTGAGTTGTATATTTGGAGTGAATCTATGTGGTCTATTGGTTAATTACAAATCTTCCATGATCATGAAGAGAAGAGAGGTGGGGTTTGGAAAAAATATATGGGATGCAAAATAATTAAGATTAAATTTCAATAAGTGAAATGTAATAAGTTTGATAATAAATGTTTTTAGAAGTGATTTTAATATTAACTTTTAGTTACTTTTTTCGTATTTAATTTTTTTTTCTTTTTTACCAAGTATGGCAAATGTGGGCTATGTGATATTAATTTTTTTTTGTAAAATTATACACTTAGAGTATAGGATGAATAAGAGAATAAGAAATAATATATTAAAATAATTCATTTGTATCTTTTTATTAAATGGGAATTTTTATTTATATATAATCTATTAGAATAAAATATAACTATATATTATAGATATTATATAATCAATTATTTTGATTCTATACTGTGGAAAAAAATATTCCTCTAGAATAAAATAGACAATTTGAATTGAAAAATAAAGTTCGAGGTCACATTCTATAGATGCTAATGTTTTATTTGAACTATTGAGTTTTGTTCAAGTCTCTTTACGTAAGAAAATTATGTAAAGTCTATAAAAATTAATAAGAGCAAACTATTTTGGATTAGCAAACCTAAAATACTTAATATTTGTTCCAAACTGAATTTTAACCATTTGAAATGTTTTATAATATTAGCATCTTCATATTTTTGTGGGAGCAGAAATATCCAAGCAAAACGACTACAAATAGCCATATAAGAAAAAATGTTTACTTCATATGTAGGCTTATCATAAGGTTCCTAAATATCACAATGTAATATATCAAATAATGATCGAGACACCTTACTCAATAAAGTGAAGGATAATCTTCTAAACCTAGCAAGAGGATAAATTTAACAATTGGAAGTAGAAAAATTATGTTGAATATCAAAAGGAATGTCATAACTCAAAATGTCAAAGGATTTTATCAGAAACATGTCAAAATCTAGAATGTCAAACACAAGCATCCTTATAAAAATTGGTATTCTAAAAAGCAATATTTGTATTAGTATCAAAGGAAACACAATTACAACTATTATGTGAAAGAACTTAAGGAAACAACATGTATAATTCTTCAATAAAATTACCACCAACAATCTTCTTAGAATAAAACACCTCCTAGATAAAAAAAAATTATTTAAAAAAATGTGATTAACAAATTACTATGGCCAATAAAGCACTGACAAACATCAAATTAAAATTTAATTGATTTGAGGTACATACAAAAAATATTATAAAGCACCAAAGTAGAAGAAAGTTGAACGTTAGTAGTTATTGATTGGCTAATACAAGAATTTTATCAGTAACGTAATATAAGATCGAAGACATGAAAAGGAATGAGCAATATGAGTAGTAGCACCAAAATAAATTATTCATCTACCTTTAAACAAAGAACTCATAAAAATAGTAGAAAAAACTAAATTATTAAAAAAAACTACTAACATATAGAGTAGATATAACCATACCACTAGAAGCAGTCGGCCATAATACACAAGTTTTCATCCATGACATTCATGGAAAAAAACACAAAAAATATTAGGATGAATGCAGAAGAATCACTTCTGATATGATATTAAGAGAGAAGAAAATAAAATAATTCATTAAATCAAGATATATAATTTATATAATAATGAATATACTAACAAACAAAATAACTAATTGTATAATCCCTAATTATATTTTATTTTAATATAATATAACTTAAATTATACAACTCAACTTACAATTCACTCAAAATTATACATGTCTGTTATTTTTTAATCTGTCTTCCATATTAAGAAAAACTTTGTAGGACAAAGAGAGAATAAAAAAAAATACTTCGTTCTTCAACACATTATCATCCATCACACTAAAAACTTTGGTTAGGAAAATCAGTGAAAAACAAACCAAAAACAAAAAGAAAAAAAATGCAAAACTTATTTATTTTTCTCCATCATACAAGTCATCTTCTCCAATATCATAGGTCATGAATCTTAATCTTCTATGTTAATCCCTCAAAAAACTTTTTTAGCAATAACTTTTTTAAAATATTTGTTAATTTTTTACTTGAATGAACTTGCATATATCATTATCTTTTGAAGAGATAATGAGTGAAAAATAATTTTAGAAAAATACATTTTATTCTATCTCCTTTAAATTTTATTTTTTAATTATTAAATATTTTGTATAAATAATACTTTGTTGAGTTTATAAGAAAATTGATGGTGAAAGAATTATTATTATGATAATTACTTTTAAAAAAGATGTCTGACAACCATACCCATAATGATGATGTCAAGAGTCATGGAAATACAAGTTTAAAAGTGAAAAAAAAAATTGAAAAATCTAATATATATAAAAAGTGTTATTATACTAGCCATGAAAGTCCATTTCACGCATAAAAACCTTAAATTGAAATACTAATATATGTAATTATGTTTGAAATAATAATAATACAAAATACTTTAGTTCAATAACTAAATTTCCAAAATTACAAATCTATATATATTTTTAATAACTTAAATTCATTAGTAATTTAAGAATATAAATATTCTTGTGAGTGTCGCTCTATATAAAAATGTTGTAATAAACATTTATATATGGGTTCAGTACTTATACTTACATACTCTGAGAATGGTATATTTATATATATATATATATATATATATATATATATATATATATATTCATGGGATCAGAAAAACATAAATGAATAAAAAAATCACATAAGAAATTCATAATAATACTAATAATAATAATAATAATAATAATAATTAAAAGAGTTAGAGGGTTGTCCCTTCAAAGTTGTGCATGTGATGAGATATAGGTAAAAGGTTTTGTCATTGGCTCTTTATTAAGAGGATGTGACTTATGGGATAACACTCTTTTCTAAAGTATAGAACCTTCCATTTCTTATCTTCTTATTCATAAAGTAAAGAGAAATCAATTTTATGAAATAAAATAAATAAGTAAATTATTATAACTCAAAACTATTTTTCCTTCTCTCAATTAAAATACAAGGCTAATATATAATTTGTTTTTATTATAAAAAAATCGAAATTCGATACAAAAAGTTTCTAACCATTTATATGATTTATCTAACCAATTTACTTAAATAATTCAACATAGAACATAAGTTAATCTGAATCATATTAAATTAATAATACATAAGCACTCAATATGACTCATCTTATGGTGAGTCATAAGTTTTATAAGTGGATTCAATCAACTTCAGATTGATTGATGGGACAAGCTAACTCACTAAATATTAAAAAATTGTATATAATAATTAATTTTAAACTAGAGATAATAATTTTTAATATTTATTAACTGATATAAATTTAAAAAGTTTTTCTATATTACATAAATCGATGTAAATATATTTTATATATAGATATTATGATTAAGATTGAATTAAATTTAGAGTGTATTTTTAATATAATTTAAATATAAATTATTAATTCAATAAAAGCAATTAAAAATTTAAGAAAAGGTTTTATAATTTATATTTTCAAAAGAATATAAAATAAGTCAAATCATTAACAATTCAGTTAAACTTGTCTAATTTACTAATTAATTAAACTGATTCGATTTAACTTATACTAAGTATAATTTCTATTGTTCAGTTAGATTGATTCACAAATTTTAACCTATTTTGATACTTCCAAATAAAACTGATAAAAGTCTAAAGCTGAAAAAAAAAAATTATATATACAAATTTTAAGTCAAAAAAGATATAAACGAATATTTATAGTTTTTTCTATGAAATTAAAATAATTTTATAAATTAATTATTAAAATAAATAAAATTTTAAAACATTATCAAAATAAATAAATTATTTTATTCTAATACGATTTTAGTTTAAATACGTTGAAGTCACTCAATTTAACAACTTCTTTACAGTAATAAAATTATATCAAGTTAGTCCAATTTATCTATTTAAATAATTTTTAAAAAATTTATTTATTTCAATAATTAATTTATAAAATTACCCTATTTTATTAAAAAGATAAACCTTGTGCTATCTTATGTGATAATAACACAGCTTCGAAAGAAAAATTACACAAAGTTTTCATTATATTTTCTTTTCACATGTTTTCTCACACAAACTCCCTCTAATTATAACAAACATATATTAAAAGTATATTAGAGAAATGATTATGGGAGATTAAGGTGCCAATGCCACATCTCCACATTTGGTTTTTAAATTAGTATTAGTTATCTAAAGCTCATCGTTTTTAATCTTTTTATTGTTTAAACCTTTTTATACAAGTAAAATAATAAGAATAAGAATAAAAATTAATATTATCTTATCTCCACTGTCCAAAATTTCAAAGTCAATCACTGTTTCTTTCCATTTCCCCATAAATCTAGTAACTTCATAGAAATATTCAACATTTTGACATTATATTTTTTTTTTCGAGTGTGTGGATTCCATGGAAAAGTTGCTTATTTATTTGAAAAATATTCCAATCATCAGAAATATATAAAAAAAAATTAAAAAATTTAAAAAAGAAGAAGAAATATTCAAATTCATTTCTGGGACTTTGTCATTGTCTGCTGGCGTATGCCCAGGAACTGCTTATCATCATGAAGTTTTTCAATACCTATATAATAAAAGAGAAACAAAATATATATTTTTTTCCATAAAAGAAAATAATTTTACATTTTTATTCAATCATATTGACCTTTTATAATAATTATTTTAAAAGTTATAAAACATATTTCTCTCTTAATTCGGATAAAAATATATAAACATTAAACTTGTGATGAATTATTTATCTCTAAATGTTTTTTTTTTCTTTTTCTTCCGTAATTAAGTTGTATTGCTAGTATCATGCTTGCGAGACTTAACATATAAATATTTAGATAATTTTTTCACTAAAACGAAATATTGGAAGGAGAAAAAAACAAAACAAAATCCTTTTATAAATTAAAACAAATTTTTATATTTTAATTTGAAAAGTGGGACAGCAAAATTTTTATAAAATTGAGTGCATAACTTAATTTTAACTTTGTTGTTACAAACATGTATTAAAAAACTATTCGAAAATAAGATCATAAAAAGAAATTGTTTTTGCTTTGTTACATCAATGGCATAACTCAGTGGAAAGAAAAATGAATTAGTTGACATCTTCAACAAACTACAATTATTTGAAGATGTAAGAAAAGAAGAATGAAGAGCATGGCATGGGCAATGGAATATAATTATTATAGGTAAAAGAAATGAAGATAATTTTTGGTTTGGGAAGCAAGCTTTTAACATCGCTTTAATGGAGAGGAAGTTTGAGACGTACACCATTCATTTTCTACCAAAGAAAGTTGTCCATAGTTTCTACACAAATTGAAATTGAAATATTCATTGTAAATTACTACACCACAACCAATTAGGTTGCTAAAATTATAATACAAGTTTCCCATCACAATATGCTTCACTATCTTCTCTTTTTTTTCTTATTTATTTACACAAAGTGTCATTTCATATTAAACCCTAAACTTATAAGAGTTTCTGAATGAGTTATTTTTCATCTATAACATGACACATAATCACTTTTAATAATCATATATATCATGTATATTGAAAAGTAATTGAGACACCATTTAGTCGAGATATTATATTAACTATTAAGACTTATAAATATCACTCAAGATTAATACTTTCATTTATAATTTACTTATATTTTCTTATATTTTTATTGATCTCGGTATCCAAAAATACTTTCACTTAACTTTTACCATTAAACCTCAACAATCTCTTAAAGAAAAACTGAACTTTGAATCTATATTATTCACCTTAAACCACTCAATCTCAAACTCAATAATATATATATATATATATTATATATAAAATTAATGAAATGAGCTTAAGAATCTCTTTTTACTTAATATAAAAAAAAGGAGGTGTAGACCTTCCAAAACAAAAAATTGTATTAAAAATAATAATTACATAATAAATTTTATGCTATTAAAATATTTATGAATAGTCAATTATATAAAAAATAGAATTATTATGTTATAAATATTTTAATAATATTTATTTATTAAAGTAAAAAAAATAATGTAAGTAATTATGTTTTGGACATAATAGATTAAGACGTATTAATTAGTATTTATGTTTTTAATAAAATAATAATATTTAGTAATTGAAATATATTAAAATAAAGATATCAATAAAAAAATTATTTATTTCATTTTTTCTTTTGCAAGTAGTTTTTTTTTTTTATTTCTCGCTTTTAGTCCTTTTTCATCTTTTTTTACTTTCTCGCTTCTTACAAAGGTTTTTTTTTTTTTTTCTGATACGAACTTGTAAGAAAATTGACATAACACTCGACAAATTTACCACATACACGGTAGGTTGTATAATTAATGCAAGGCGTATTTTCTTTAATATTATTAGTATTTTAACACGTGGCATATGTGATAAATATTTGATTTTGTAAACATATAAATTATTATTATAATAATACTTTTAATATATAATTAATATAAATTTATTTTTAATTTTTAATATTTTAAAAAAATTGAAATTTTGCTTTTTGAGGCAGAGATAAAATAAATGAAGATAAAAACAAAAGTAGTTGAAATGTTTCCAGAAGAAAAAAACAATACCAGTTGCAACAACTGTGTGTAATACGTGTAAGAAAAGAGGGAAAAATATTAAAAATATATAATCGAATATCTATTGTTTTTACTCATATATTTCTAACAGACCAACAATAATTTATATATTCAAGACTTTTTTTTAAGATTATAATTGTGATAGAACATCAACCTTTAAAAAAAGTAGATTATATATTAATTACGATGATTGACTTTATCGATTTTATCTCTCAAACTTAAGATCGAAATAAATATATTTTAATTTATAAGAAATTAGAAATAATAAATTTGGAAATGTTTGTTCTTCCTTTTGAATTTAGTTGTATTGTAAATGCGAAGGTTGGTGTCGGTTAACAAACAAAATAAAGAGTGTCTGCGATATTAAAACAAAAGTTCTTACACATAATAAATAAATGCCTTCATTTGCATTAACTGCACAGTAAAAACTTACCCTCTTTCTGAAAAGTAAAAATGCTAATTCAATTCCTTAACATGTTTCCACATTACACCTCCAACTGCAACTATTTACACCAAATAAAGTAACACCAATATAACTAAGTGTTCGGAAAAACAACCTAAAATCTTAAGTTGGAGAACCAAACTTTAATTTTTACACATTTTTTTTTTCATTTTTACACATCCGTTTCTTCTAAATTTCAATATTTAATTTAGTGAGTTATAACTCACCAACCAATTAGGTACCTCAATTTAGTATTTCCTTTCACCAAAAGTTAAAATTAGTTTTACTTTGCAAAAAAATTGTTATATAACACTTTTAAATTTTTACTTCTATAAATTAATTTTATCTTATATTCTTATTTTTCTCTCCTAAAAAATTTAACCATTAGAGACATTCATGCTACCCACCAATATATAAAAAGGAAAAAGTAATAAATCACTCTCATATTTTAAGGATAATGATTAAATTATATTACTTTTTCCCTTTAATTTAAATAAAAAAAAAGTATATGCTCCAGTTTCTTTAATTATGCAAACTAAACCAATTTAGAGTAAAAAACTTCTTATTGGTAATTAATAACTATCACTAGCAATTAATATTGAGTACTAAGATTCCATAAAACAAAATTAAAGTTCAAAATTTATATGCTTGTTTGCAATTTTTATCTACATGTTTTGCTTTATTGTACAAAGCTGTAAAGCTTATATGTGTTGAGTGAAAAGAAGGTAAAATAAATATCTTGTGAACACTTATTCTCATTATTACAAGGTAAAGTTTGAAGCATAATAATTTCAATATAGAGAAGCATAAAGTGTCACTATAATATTTCTGGTTCTATACTTCTTTTCATTGAAAATCTAATTCATTTCATACTCCAATAATATTATAGTGCAAAGTGTTTTGATTTAATTTCTAATAATATTACATTTTATAAAATTATGAAATAAATTAACATTTATATTTTTTAAGCATCGTAACAACACTAATATCTTAGAAAAAAAAGAAGACTGAGTACATGTTTTAATTTGTTTAAAAATTCAATTTTTTAAATGAGTCAATTTAAAGACGACTAGGTCTAACAAATTAACGTCACCGTGAAGGTTCAAACACAGCGTAAGTTATTGAAGTTCACGTCCAACCAAAACACACTCTGTAAAAAGAAAAAAGAAAAATGTAAATAATTTGTTTAATTATACGCTATTATAATAAAATTTTATCATGAATACAATTTTGGAATAAACGTTTAAAAATTAATAAATTTATTATAACAAGAATTTTCTGATCAAACACATACTTTGTCTGAATGTAATTATAACAAAAAAATGATAATTAAATAAAATAAAAGTTTAACAAATTGCGGTTCTCCGCAAAACACCGGTCATGTATGAATCAGGGAATAGACTTGGTAATTAAACAACTATTAAATAAATAAGCGATTTTTTAAATCACATTTATTTATTTATTTATTTATAAAGTAATAACAAGTTATATTAAAAAACTTGAATATAAAAATTCTACTAGGAAATAAATAAATAATCAAAAGCCAATAATTTCTTATCTTATCGAAAACCAAGAAACCCCGGAAGACAAAACATTACATCAATTAATCATTATAATTATCTTATCTTAAATATCTAATCAAAAGTCAACACCTTTCCAATTACTTCTCTCTCTGCATTTTATATTTTTTAATCAAACCCATTAAAAACTTCCCAATCCATGTTCTCCACCACAAGTTAAATTAAACTAATCTCACAAAGCAATTATGATTATTAAAAATAAAACCCATTTAGTCCTCACTCATATCATTCTCATCTCTTTCTAAATATTATATCTTTTGTATTGTATTATAATAAAAAGAAAGATTTGTTAGAATTTGAATGAAAAATGAAGGTTATTTTTTTCCATGAAGAAAGAGGAATTAGGAATGGGTTATTTGAAATTTAGTAATTTGATGAGTTAATTAACCACCAAAGAGAAAATTAATGGATAATAATAAGACAGAAAGGCAATGGGTGTTGTGATGAAGCAAAGCCTTCTCTTATTATCCAAGTTGTTAACAAAGCTGGTCCTCCATCTTTTTCCATCATGCCAAGTAACTTTCTTTGACCCTCTCTTTCTCTCTCTCTCTCTCTGTATTTTCCTTTTTCTCTTATCATTACCATTTCCCCATTTTCTATTATCTTCAAACACACACTAAGCAAACCCTTTCTCTCTCTCTTTCTCTCTATTTGTTTGTTTATTTGAGTTTGCAAGAAGAAGACAAAGCTTTTTCCTTTAAATTCTTCGTTCAGATCCTTCGCTTATTCTTTTCTCTCCTAACTCGCAACAACACAATTGCTAGCACAGATATAAAACGAGAAACGGTGTCGTATTTGGAATAAAACGCGACAATGAGGTGTAAGAAACACTTACCTGACCTCACCAGCACCATCGGCGTTTGCGCTTCGTGTCTCCGGGAACGTCTCCACCCTCTATTTGCAGCCCAGGCCCAGGCCCAGGCCCAGGCCCAATCTGGAGAAAACGCATCTCCCCACCGAGAACGAAAGCACAAGCCGGAGGAGAAACCTGAGGCGCTCAATTTCCCGCGCTCGGCCTCTCCCTACGTCGCGCGCCGGAAATCCGACTGCGACGGCCACCGAGAGAGCTTGTTTTACGGCACGCCGCAGGCTAAATCCGCCGCGTACGACGGCTGCGCTGCGCCGGAGAAGCGGAGGCACGGCGGCGGAAGGTTCTGGATCCTCTCGCATATCTTCCGCGCCAGATCGCACAAGACGGAGGCTGCGCGTCGGGAACCGTGCGAGGAGCGGTCGTCGCCGTCGTGGTTCACGATGATGCTCCCCGCGCGCCACCACAAAGGCGCCCATACAGACAGACGAGGATTGCGGCGCCCGGATCGAGGACTGTCGCCGTCGACGGCGGTGGATTTCTCCGGGGACGCGGCGCATGAGCGTTCCGATTCCGGGAATTCGACTGAGGTTTCGCCTCAGAGACAGAATACGACACCGGCGACGGCACACCGGCGGTCTCGGCTCAGTGGCGGCGGCGGAGCGAAGGGACTGTCGACGAGCATGGCGTTCTGTCTGAGCCCGTTGGTTCGGGCGAATCCGAACCAGCCTTGGACCAATAATAATAATAATAATAATAAAGGTTTGGGCCAGGAAATAGGTGCGGGTGGGCCCCACCATATATCCTCTGCGGCGACGTTTTGCGCGAACCGATCGCGGAAGCTCGCTGATTTCGGCAGGGGCGCTCACAACCGTTGATTTTGCGGACCGTGGTACGGGCTTGTCTTTTTGTCCGTTTCCGTTTGTAGATTCTTTTTTATTCTATTTTTCTTCCGACAAAAACCATAGTCAATTCTCTTCTCTCTCATTTCTTTCTCTCTTTGTACACTCACACCTCATTTTGCAATTTACAAAAACTAAACAAAAAAATTACTTTTTTAAACTATGAGTTTCTAGTGACCCTTTTCTTAAAAAAGTTCCTTTCTTTGTAGGGAGTGTTTAGAAAAATCAAGTTTATTTTTCAATTTTTTTTATTATAGTTAAATTTGTTGATTAGTTTGTTAGTTAGTGTTAGTTTAATATTGGTAGCACTTCAGTTGATGTAGCAATTAATTTTAATTTCATTGTTGTGATTACTCACATTTAACATCTTAATTCAATTGCCATGTTATGTACTCCCCCAATTTAAATATTATTTTGATTTTTTATTTAAAATGAAAAAGTACCTATCATTTTCCTTTTGAGATCTTTTTTTCATTTTAAAATAATGTTATTATGTATGATTGGACTTTAAAGTTAAATATAAAAACTTGTAAAATATTATGTTTAGTTTTTAATGTAATTAAATTACAAGAAATATAAAGGTATACATATCATTAGACTAAGAAAGAATCGAATCTTCTATTTTAGAAAATCACATAACCATCATCATTTATGTACTCTAAAACAACACACAACCATATTGATTCTCTACCTCAACCATATAATCAATACAAATTTCTTTCTAATTTTTTCAAAAATATTTAAATAATCCTTTTTTGTAAACCAATTTATAATTTTTTAAATAAATTTAGTTTATGAAAAAAATTACAAAGACGTTTTAATTATGCTCGTCTTATGACTATATAGTAAAAAATATAGTTAATCTCAATTAAATAATAAATTGTGTCAACCAAACCTATTTTTATGAATTTTTATAACCTACCCTCAAACTTATTTTTATAGCTATACCCATTAATCACCTATTTGCTAAGGAAGAAAAAGCATTCCAAATTGAATAGTTTTGTTGCATGAAACATTTGGCATTTTGATGGCATTGAATTGGAGATAGGTGAAGAGAGATGAACAATGCATAATAGGGTTGAGACTTGGAAAGTGCTTAATTAATATTTAGCCCTTACTTCTGTGTTCATTACTACTCTCAACTTTTAGCTCACATTTTGGTGTGTAGACTATGGTGTGCTACACATAATGTTGGCCAAACTTAAAACAAAGAAGAGAGAAATTAATGAAGAGAACTTTTTCTTTATAAAATTGCTCAAATAATTAGGTTTTCAATTTAAAGTAGTGAGTAATTTACCCACATTATGTTGTACCAATTTAAGCTCTTAGGTACATGCATTTATGTATAAATAGTGTTCAATATTGATTAAGTGAATGGAGTTTTTTTTGCATGAGTGAGTCCAATGTGTCTTGAGGCATCATCTTTCTCCAAGTTAAAGGGTTGCACACTCTGAACCCTTAAAGGCTAAGGTTGTGTTTGGATTAAAACTATTAAAATACTCTCACCAATTTAATGTATGTTTCTGAATTCCAATGAATAAAATAAAATAAAAATTTATTTTGAAAGTCATGGTATTTTTTAGCGCTCTCAACATGCATTAATTTTTTTTTTTTTTGAGTTTTTGTATAAATACTTTTAGAAAAGAAAAATAAGAAAAAAATGAATAAAATTCTTCATATATTAAAATTAACTTACGTACAAGTTAAAAATAAATAAAATTAAAAAATCTATATGAGAGAATTTATACAAATTAAATTCTAGAAAATTAATTTTAATTTTTCTCTTACTTTTTTTTTTCTAAAATTGTTTATGAAGAAATTGCGATACATCGTTTCTATATCTTTCTATATCTTGTAATGGGTTATTAGCTTTTGGGCCTTTCTAAATTTTTGAGAAATTTGGGCCTTCAGAAATTGCCCTCCAAGTTACGGACTTTTGGTTCTGAAAATAGGCAAATTCTTCCTGCACCTTAACAATTATGACCTGCGCCTAATCTACTTTCAAATTTCTAAATTTACCTTTTATTCCAGATTTGAAAATCCAAAATTCAAAAATACCTTCTGAAAAAGCAAATACATAATAGATTATTGTTTTCCATAAATGAAATTTCATAATAGAATTCGAAAATCAAATTTTCGTTTTGAAAAAGCAAATCCAAAATGCAAAAAACACATTCTGAAAATATTCCAGAAAAACAAAATCTGAAAGTGCATTTCAAAAAAAGATTTCTGAAATTCAAAAAAGTATTTCGGAAATCTAAAATCCAGAAACGTGTTTCAGAAAAGAGGTTCAGAAAGTATTTTGATCCGCACCCCCTCTTTTATTTAAGAGTGTTTTTTGTCATTTCCCATGTAAATGTAAATGGTGTTCAGGTTCAATTTGATTAGGAAGTGATGGATTGTTCTTCATGACCATTTGTTCTTCTTGAAATATGAGGTAAAAAGGTGGTGAAAGCTATGGATGATATGGGTCAAGGATGACTCATATAGAGAGCTATGGGTTCCTAGTAGGTGCATGAAAGGTGTGGAGAGTGATAGGTTAGGCCAAATCACTTGGAGGAAGGTGAAGATGAAGATCAAAGTGTCTAACCTAAAGAGACTAGACAAAGAGTAGAAGCTAGCATAATTTTGACAGCATTTACTCATATAAATTGATCTTAAAAAAACATGAGCCAAAACATCCTATTTATAGGAGATGGTGCCTTGAAGAGTAAGGAGCAATGGTAGGATGGGGAATACATAAAAGAGGGGGCTGCTAGGGTGTTGACTAAAGGTCAATGCAGCCCCTTAGCATGCTTCTAGAAGGTAGGGCTACATTCCTACCCTAAAAGGCGTAGGTACAAGCTAAATTGTTAAATACACCTCCCTATTGTGCTAAATGAACCCTACTCTACTAAATTGTTAAATACACCCCCGATTGTGCTAAAGGAACCCTACTCTACTGAAATTATAAATAAACTAAAATTAATTTATGCTCAGCTCCTATGGCTTGGGCTTTACTCCTTGTAGTCCTCTGAAGGGTCTTTGAATATGTAGAGAAAAGTTTCTCTGCCATCAGTAGCAGAGTCCCACTCTTTTTGAATCCTCTTTGCCATGGACCTAGTTGTTGGGCCTGAGCTTAGGCATCTTCCATCATCCCCTCCCTCTTGAAGAGGATTTGTCCTCAAATCACATGCTTCTGCCTCTTCATTTTCTCTACCTGCAAAGGGTGTTAGATCCATAACATTGAAGGTAGTATGTACTCCATATTCCTCAGGCAGGTCAATTTGATATGCATTATTATTGATTCTTTTGAGAACTTGGAAAGGACCATCACCCCGGGGACTAAGTTTAGACTTCCTCTGATTAGGGAATCTATCTTTTCTAAGGTGAAGCCAAACCCAGTCTCCCTCCTCAAAAATCATCTCTCTCTTCCCCTTATTGCTATGTTTCATGTATTTCTCTGTTTGTTGTTGTATTTGGTTCTTAATCCTCTCATGCATTTTCTTTACAAATTCAGCCTTCGTTACTCCTTCCTTATGCACAAAATTTTGTGGATTAGGTAGAGGTAACAAATCCAAAGGAGTAAGAGGATTGAACCCATACACAGCCTCAAAAGGAGAAATATTAGTAGTTTTATGAACTACCCTATTATATGCAAACTCAATATGAGGAAGGTACTCATCCCAAGATTTGTGGTTTCATTTCATGATTGAGCTAAGCATAGTGGAAAGAGATCTATTTACAACTTCAGTTTGTCCATCCGTTTGAGGATGACAAGAAGTTGAGAAGTTCAACTTAGTTCCTAGCTTTTCCTAGAGAGTTCTCCAGAAATGGCCAACAAATTTAGGATCTCTATCCGACACTATGGTCTTAGGTAAACCATGTAGTCTTACCACTTCTCTAAAGAAGAGCTTAGAGATGTTGCTAGCATCATCCACTTTATGGCAAGGTATAAAATGAGCCATCTTACTAAACCTATCCACTACCACAAAAATGGAATCAAAACCTCTTTGTGTCCTAGGAAGTCCTAATATGAAATCCATGCTTATATCTTCCCAAGGAGCACTTGCAAAAGGTAAAGGAGTGTAGAGTCCACGAGGCATTGTCTTAGACTTAGCTTTTAAACATGAAATGCATCTATGACAATGTCTTTGGACATCTTTCCTCATGTGTGGCCAAAAGAATTTTCCTTTCAAAAGCTCAAGAGTTTTATCAACTCCAAAATGGCCCATGAGTCCTCCTTCATGTGATTCTTTTACAAGGATTTTTCTATGTGTTCCTTGGGGTATGCAAAGTTTTCCTTCTTTAAATAAGTACCCCTCAGAAACATAAAAACCTCCTTGTGCTCTATGTTGGCACTCAGCAAAAGTGGGTGCAAAATCTTGATCTTCTTTATAAAGTTCAGGTATGTTTTCAAATCCAAGAATTTGGGCTCCAAGTTTAGAAAAGAGGATATGTCTCCTTGAGAGAGCATCAACCACAATGTTTATACTGCCCTTCTTGTATTTGATAACATATGGAAATTGCTCAAGAAATTCCATCCACTTTGCATGTCTTTTGTTCAACTTGTGTTGACCCCTTAGATATTTCAAAGACTCATGATCACTATGTATGACAAATTCTTTTGAAATTAGATAGTGTTCCCAAGTCTGTAGGGCCCTCATAAGTACATAAAGCTCTTTGTCATAGGTGGGGTAGTTGAGGGTGGCACCGTGAAGTTTTTCACTAAAATATGCAATTAGGTGCCCATCTTGCAACAACACAGCACCTATTCCTACTCCTGATGCATCACACTCTAGCTCAATTTTTTTTGAAAAGTTTGGCAAAGCTAGAATGGGTGCATTAGTGAGTTGAGCTTTCAACCTTTGAAAGGCTTGCTCATGCTTCTCTGTCCAACAAAATGGAGTGTCTTTCTTTACTAACTCATTGAGTGGTGAAGCTAGACTTGAGAAGTTAGGAAGAAATCTTCTATAAAAACTTGCTAGACCATGAAAGCTCCTAACATCTCCTACATTTTGCAGGGTTGGCCACTCTTGGATGGCTTTGATTTTCTCGGGGTCAACATGTACCCCATTTTTGTTTACTATAAAACCTAAAAACACTACACTATCTACACAAAAAGTGCATTTATCTATATTGGCAAACAAACTATTTTTCCTAAGCACTAAAAGAACCTCCCTAAGGTGACTTAGGTGGGACTCTAGGCTTTGACTATATACTAAGATATCATCAAAATAGACTACTACATACTTACCTATGCAATCCCTAAAGACATGATTCATAAGCCTCATGAAAGTGCTAGGTGCATTAGTGAGTCCAAAAGGCATCACTAACCACTTATATAGTCCACATTTGGTCTTAAAAGCAGTTTTCCACTCACCACCTTCTTTAATTCTAATTTGGTGATATCCACTTTTAAGGTCAATCTTGGAAAATATGGTAGACCCATGCAATTCATCAAGCATATCATCAAGTCTAGGAATTGGATGCCTGTATTTGATGGTGATATTGTTGATGGCCTTACAATCACAACACATTCTCCACTTGCCATCTTTCTTTGGAACCAACAAAACAGGTACAACACAAGGACTTAGGCTTTTTTGAACCCAGCCTTTCTCCAACAAATCCTGAACCTGTGACTCTATCTCCTTAGTCTCTTCCGGATTAGTTCTGTAAGCTGGTCTATTTGGTAGGCTAGCTCCTGGAACTAAATCTATTTGGTGTTCTATACCCCTAACAGGTGGAAGTCCAATAGGTTCTTCCTCAGGGAATACATCACCAAATTCTTTTAAAAGTTTTTGGACTTGAAGAGGTAGTTCATAAACTTCAGAAAGTGTGGCAGTGCATGCAAGTGTTCCTTTACACAGAAGGAGGCCTGGAGGTTGTTCAGATAGAAGCATCTTTTCAATTTTATTTTCAAATTTTTCTTCTTTCTGAATAACCTTGTGGGAAGGAACACTCTTCTCCCAAGCCTCAACACCTTTCCTAAGGATTTTCTCTTGTTTTCCTTTTTTTCTTTTTTTCTTTTTCTCATTTTTTTTTTTCATTTGTACTTGGTCCTTTACCACTTGTGAAGGTGTTAAAGGATAGAGTACAAACTTTTTTTCCCTATGGGTAAAAGTTATCTCGTTGGTAAGACCATTATGGATGGTTTTCTTGTCAAATTGCCATGGTCTTCCCAATAAGATGTGGCAGGCTTCCATGGGTACTACATCACATAAAATCTCATCTTTATAGTTCCCCACAGAAAGACTGATTTTTACCAACTTATCTACAGTTAATTCCCCATCTTCATTTATCCACTAAAGTTTGTAAGGTTTTGGATGAGGTATTAATTGTAGATTAAGCTTTTCAACCATCCTAGTGCTACAACAATTGCAGCAAGAGCCACTATCCACAATGAGAGAACAAATGTTTTCTGAAACTTTGCATCTTGTATGAAAGATGTTCTCTCTCTGTGTTTCATGGTTCACACTAGGTTGATTGTTGAGGGTTCTTCTGATCATCATTAATTCTCCCTCACAAGGATATGTCCCCTCACTACTTTCCTTCTCTTCTTCCCCACTAGACTCTTCATCTTGGCTGCTATACTCATCCCTCCCTCTTAAGATCATGGTTCTCCTATTTGGGCACTGGGATGCTATATGGCCTCTACCAAGACACTTGAAGCACTAGATGTCTCTACTGCGGGGTTGTGAGGTAGACACATCTTTTCCTACACTCTTGGGAGTTTCTTTGGATTTATCCTTTGAAAAACTATCCTCCCTTTCTCTTCTATACTCTCTCTTGGGATAAGAGTTAGAGTAAGAACTCTCCTTGCGACTTGATCCCTTTCTCAAATTTTGTTGTTCAACTTTTATACAAAGTTGGATCAAGTCATTCAAGTCCCTATAGGGCAAAAGTTCTACTTTATCCCTTATCTCAAGATTGAGACCACTCAAGAACCTAGCTATGGTGGTGGTGGCTTATTCCCTAATAGAGGCTCTCATCATGTAGAGCTCCATCTTTTGCCTATACTCCTCTACACTCATGTTTTTCTGTTGGAGTCTTTGGAGCTTGTCCATTAACTCCCTATCGTATTATGAAGGAATATGGCGGCGTCTCAGGGCTCCCTTAAGGTCATTCCAATATTCTATGGGAGGGTCCCTATGGAGGCGCCTATCTCTCTCTGGGGCTGTCCACCAATACATAGCGTTTCCTTGAAAGCTTAAAGTGGCTAAGGGTACTTTCCTCTCCTCACTAACATGATGGCAAGCAAAAAGTTGTTCTACTTTCATTTCCCAATCTAGGTATGTTTCAACATTTTCCTTTCCATAAAAATGAGGTAAGTCTACCCTAGTCTCTTTTGGGTGACTTTCTCTCCTAGTTCTTCTAGGTGGAGGTTGATAATAATCATTTACTCTCAGACTCCCCTCAACATGTGAGTCACTTGACCTAGAACTAGATGCATGTGATTTTTTTAATTTTCGAATGTATTCATCTTTTTCTCTAACAATCCTCAACTCCTCTTCCAAAAGTGCAAGATGGGCATCTCTTTCTTTTTTATCTTCTAAAAGTTGAGCCTCATGTTGCAATTGTCGTAGTGATAGTGATTGAAAATCTCTAGCCAATTGTTTCAAAAGAGATTTTGTGGATTTTCTATCACTTTCACTATGACTTTAAGAATGAGTAGACATGTTTAGGGTTTGTGATAAAAGTAATTTTCAAAAAGAAAGATAAGTGGAGTGAAGTAGGTAATTTCCCAGGAAAGGGAGGTGAATCTCTTAAGTACCAAGCCTTTCCTTAGCCAGATACTATCCCACAACACTTTCACAAACCTTTCTCTAAGCAATTTACTTAGAGCACAATCAAAGATAAAAACAAAATTTTTATGCAAGAAAAACTATATAAAGCAATAAAACACAAATGAAAATTGCTATCTAGAAAGCTTTTAAAACTAGTCGAATCCTAAGGTGAGGCTTCTTGGCACTTTGGAACCTTGAAGACACACTCACCGTCTAAGACGTATTAATCCACTAATTAATCAATGTCCTTGCAAATTACAACTCAAAGAAATTAGGTCAACAAATTTTGATGCACAAAAATTTAAAGTCCTATTCTATGCACTCCTTCACTTATAGCTCCTTTGTGTATATTTGTGTATTTTTCAATGAGGTTGCTGATGTCCCTTGCTTTGTCTCCTTAGGTTATTCAACCTTAAATCTTTAATCCAACTCCTCTTTAGTGATATGGTTTTCACCAAAACAAAATTTTAGCTCCACACTCACCAAAGCACTTTTTAGGTCAAATCCACCAAAGAGAGGTCAAGCAAATTTTAAAGCAACAAAACTCAAATTTAAAATCAAGAACTACTGCAAATGGAGTTGATATTTGACAAGACTTGAAAGAGTATTCAATAAAATTTGACAAGCAAAAAATTAAGGCACACAAGAAAAGGTAGCACACAAAGTGGAATCCTAGTGAATGGAACAAGAATAGATGAATAAAACCAAAACAGCACTACAAAAATTTTTTTGTGTGTAAATTTTTCACAACTTTCCAATTTTATGTTGGACAGAATACTTCAAATTTGAGCTTGAAATTTTAACCACAGAAACTTCAATGTTTTAGCTCAAAATAGGCATTGGAATTTCACCAAAACAGTGAGCCAAATAATTGTAATAACTTTTCCGAAATCACTGCCGCGTCAACATTTTTTCAGAGTCAGGATTTTTGCACTCTGTTCGTTTTTCATTTATCATTTTTTTTGTATTTTGAATTTTGATGTGCTTCTTTTTAAAAACATTTCTTAACACATCAAACTACTCAAATCCAAAATTTCAGAAATTTTCACCAACAAATGTAATTTCTGGGAACGATTCCAGCCAGCACAGTAGTAGTGAAAACAAAGAAATCCTAACTTGGAATTAGAAAAGGGTAAAGAAACTTCAAAAGCACAATGGAAATGATTGGAAACAAACTTGTATGGAACTAACACACAAGCATGAACTCAAATATGAAAATATAAAAGGCACCAAAGCTTCAAAAACATAAATATAAACTGCACTCAAAACAAAATCAAGCAACCAAATCAACAATAAAAGGCACCACTTGGAATTTATGACATTGTAGGATGAACATGACTTTGACAAAACTTGTATGGATTCAAAAAATCAAAATGACTCAACTACAAACACTTTGCACCAATTAAAAACATCAATAAGACTCAAATAAAATAAAAACAGAACAGCCAACACAAAAGGAACCTAAAACAGTTTGAAAATGGAAGTTCAAGATCAAGTTGAACCAAAAATACCAAATAGAAATTTAAAAACAGCAACACCAACTTAAAATGAAATTAAAAACAACAAGACATTTAAGGATATGATGAACAACATGGAATAAAGAAGAAGACTCAAAAAATAAAATGAAGAGAACACTTATCTCTTGAAGAACCAAAGCTTTAGATACCAAATGATGGATTGTTCTTCATGACCATTTGTTCTTCTTGAAATATGAGGTAAAAAGGTGGTGGAAGCTATGGATGATATGGGTCAAGGATGGCTCATATAGAGCTATGGGTTCCTTGTAGGTGCATGAAAGGTGTGGAGAGTGATAGGTTAGGCCAAATCACTTGGAGGAAGGTGAAGATGAAGATCAAAGTGTCTAACCTAGAGAGACTAGACAAAGAGTAGAAGCTAGCATAATTTTGGCAGCATTTACTCATATAAATTGATCTTAAAAAAACATGAGCCAAAGCATCCTATTTATAGGAGATGGTGCCTTGGAGAGTAAGGAGCAATGGTAGGATGGGGAATACATAAAAGAGGGGGCTGCTAGGGTGTTGACTAAAGGTCAATGCAGCCCCTTAGCATGCTTCTAGAAGGTAGGGCTACATTCCTACCCTAAAAGGCGTAGGTACAAGCTAAATTGTTAAATACACCTCCCTATTGTGCTAAATGAACCCTACTCTACTAAATTGTTAAATACACCCCCGATTGTGCTAAATGAACCCTACTCTATTGAAATTATAAATAAACTAAAATTAATTTATGCTAAGCTCCTATGGCTTGGGCTTTACTCCTTTTAGTCCTCTGAAGGGTCTTTGAATATGTAGAGAAAAGTTTCTCTGCCATCAGTAGCAGAGTCCCACTCTTCTTGAATCCTCTTTGCCATGGACCTAGTTGTTGGGCCTGAGCTTAGGCCTCTTCCATCAGGAAGTAATTGCCCCAAAAGTATTATATTATGAATTTTTTTTTCTACACCCTCATAAATTTTAAAATTACCACTTTGTCCTTCTTATATTACATGGTAATGAATATTTTTCAAGTACCAATCAGGTGCATTTGTATTCTTCCTTCTTTTGGAGAGTTGTTTGAGTATTATTGTTTTTGGTTTTGGTTTCAAACATATTAGAGCTTTTGAATTGGAGTTTCTTTTATTACGTAATTTATAACTTTTTTAATTACACAATTCAGAAGTCGTATAAATTGTGTAATCTATAAAGGAAAATTAATTTCTTCTAAATTATCGCACAATCCATAATAATAATTTCGCTTTAAAATTTGTGTTAAAGACTATATAATTCAAAATACAATTTTAAAATTCTAAACAAAGTAAGAACAACAATAAAACAATTCAATAAAAAAAAGACAAAGATAAGAAATATAAGAATATAACATAACATCAGACACAAATTAAAGATATTTTATATAGTTGGATCAAGTTTTTCAAACACATACATAATAGTTTCCAAAACTAGCTTTCTATAATAAACTTTATGAAACATATGAAATATATTCTCAAAAAAGATTTTTAGAACAATATTTTTTGAACATATATAATAGTTTCTGGAATGAGCTTATTTTTCAGAATGAGCTCCCTCTTATTCTTCTTCCTCTCAAAAAGTGAAATGAAGAACACAAATGTAATGACGATGATGACAACAGTAGTGACGGCAACATGGCAACATGGTGCAGTGAGGAAGGATATTTTTGTCTTTTTTTTTTATTATGGTGGAGTTAGTAATAATGGGAGTGCAGAAAAAAGCCTATTTATAACACTATAAAGCCCAAATTTTATTAACACATCTATAGACTAAGACCTTTCAGGAATGCAATCTCCCAACACATCACACGGATACCACTTATTGCAAGTGTACCGCGTTAAAAGTAATAATTTGTCCCTAAGAACGGATATCAAATCCACAAGGAACAATTGAATTATCAAGTATAAGATTCATTACATAGAAAACAATAAGTAAAAGTTTGTAGGATGTTTGTTGTGTATGATTGTAAGAATTGTAAATAAAGCAAAATAAAGAGTAGTTGATTCAATTGAGAAAATTGGAATTGAGGTTCATCCTTCTCATTCTTTTGTATTTGGAAAAACATAATAATATTCTATCTTTGATTGATATTGATGCCCATATAAAATTCATTCATATCGATTTATGACATATAAAATTGTTAAGATAGTCTCCTAAATATCAATACCTTGCATATTTATAAAAACTCCTTATCCTTATGAACAAATGTTGATAACAATTAACATTTCAAATCTCTTCCTAGCATTCAAACATGTTAAGCATTATCATTTAGGTCAGATACTTAGAAATACTTTTCAATCAAATCTAAGGATCAAAATCATGATAAAATAAGCATTAATAATAAAATGACAATATCAATCATCAATTAAGAACATGATATTGTATATTTAAATATCACCTCAATACATAAGAGTTTGAACAAATTACTCCTAATCCCAAAGGGTAAAATTAACCACTCATGTTGGCCATTACAAGCATGAAAAACAAGAAAAGAAGATCTCAATGACGTCTAGAGTTATGCCTCATACCTTTTATTTAACTTAATTGGGCTTGAACTAAATGACATATTTATTCATAATATATTTATATGTTTCATCTCTCCTTAAATTCCTGAAAATAACACAAAATTGGGAATAAATAATTCTTATTCATCTCATAATCCAAAAATATGTAAAAAAGTTAAAATTCCTAAATTAGAGGTTGAATTATATTTATTTTATCAATTAAAGTTCATAAGTATCTATCTTTTTGTGTGAAATATTATTGAATTATGACAATTATTAGGTAGTTTTAGACTCCTAGCAAGGAGAAATTTAAGAATTATTGGATAATTATACACTTGTATTTTGAGGTAAGTGATGTGAGAGATCAAGTAAAGATAGAGGTTGGTATCCATAATATATTGTTTATGTGTGAGGCTCAGAAGAGTTAAAGGTTGATGTCCATAATCTACTAAAAATGTTAATGAGATGTATGGTACCTAGTTAGGTACAATTGCATTTAGTGTGATGAGCTATACTAGAACAAATTCAATAAAATTCAAAGTTCCACCGGTAGGCATGGTCATGTAGACTTAGAAATTAAGTGGTGAGGAACCGATAAAAATAGTGCTAGAAACATGCTTTGAGGCTACAATAAGATAGATTGGATTGAGATTGTGTTGATGGTATATGCAACTAAATTGAGACCTTCAAATCAAAATGTGCAAATAAATTTAAGTCAATTTGAATTATATAACTAGTGTGGTATTATAATAATAATAATAATAATAATAATAATAATAATAATAATAATAATGATAATAATAATAATAAAGTTTAACAATTAAAAAGTAATTTTAATCTTTAAATCAATTTTAATTAAAAAAACACAATTATTTTTGCATAAAATCAGTAAAATAAAAAAACGTACAAAGTATATTTTAAAATTTGAAAACCGATTTTGGATCATATAACTGCACTTGGGTGCTGAAATATTCTTCAACTCCCATTTCCAAGTTCTCCATACCATTCCCTTTTCTTATTCATTCACAACTCAATCTTTTTTTTAAAAGCTTTCATATTACGCAATTAACTCAACTCAATTTTTTTTTAAAATGTAATTTCTTAAAAAAAATAACTTTAAAATGTAAAGGTGAAGACTAACTCAAGATAAATGAGACAACCACTTGAATTCTTAAAAAAATTAAGATAAGAATTAAAATTAAATTATCAAAACATAAGGGTCTTACAAATTCTCAAAGAATAATTTCTATTCAATAAAAAAAATTCTTATAGTGATGTATAGCCAAATAATTGCTAACATTCTAATGAAACTTTTAGAGAGAAATTCAAAATTCAAATTCAAATCAAAAGATAGATAGAAAATTCTTTCTTTGTTATGCTTTTTTATAATCCTTCTCAAATAATTTTGTCATTTTTTATTCATGCACTCATCATGCATGTTAATGCATTTAATCCATTAACAATACATAATCGATTAATGTATTATAATTCATGTTTTGAGACTTAAAACAAAGTTAAGGTAAATTAGTATAAATTTGTACTTGGTAATTTTCTTTTTATAAGTGTAAATTTTATATTCTTGTGTATAATGCATAGGATAGAATGTATTTTACCATATAGATTTTTAAAAATAGTAAAATAATTCATTTCAAAATTACTGGATTAATTTTAACTAAATGTAGAGATTCACAAATAATCAAACCAATGTAAATTTTTCTTGTGTTTAATTATTCCATCATTTATCTCTCTTGGCAATTAAAAACTATCCAGATTGCATCTTAAATTTGTTGTCAAATGATTCAAGAATTTTTTAAAAAAAAGTAATAATATTACAAGAATTTTTTAAACCAATTCAGGCCTTGATTATTTTTCAGTCTCTTTATTCTTATTCTTACATGAGTAACATTTTTTTTTTTAAAATAGCATTAGTACATGAAATTTGGTAACATGAAGGGGATAAAATATAAAAGTTTGGAAACTCAGGAAGTAATTAGTAACTAATTTTATTAATTAACATAAAAATTACTCCATCAACTTCTTTTTTAAGTGTACTTTAAAGTTGTTTTCGTGAAATCAATATATCTAATCAATCTTATTGATCTTAATAAAGTAGTTATAATATTTTATATTTTACTTTTCTTCATTTCTACATTACAATAAATATTGATATGCAAATTAATTCAGAATTAGGTGAAAAATAAGACTATATCTGATAACAAAATAATTAATATTATTTTGAAATTTGAAAATGACAGATAAATAAAAAAATATCCTGCTAAAGACAGAAGTAGTGAATTTTGTTTACATTAAATTTTATTAGATATTTTTATGTGAATGTTGGCCATTAAATTTTATTAGAAATGCTTATACTTAAAATAATAAGAAAATGAGTAAAACTCTTTCCAATAATTCTTTATTATTATTATTATCTAAAATTTATTAAAAAATTATAAATTTATTGCAGTTTTTATTATTAATAAAAAATTGTAAAATAGTTTCTTAATCTGTATCTAATTTACTTACCAAGATTTAAATTATTTTATATTCTAAATTAGTCTCTATTAATTTTTTAGACACTAATTTAATCTAGTAATTCAAATATTGGTAGTTAATTGTTAAATACTAATATAAAAACTAATTTATAATTTTTTATTAATAATATAAACTACTTTAAATATTAATATTTTTTTTATTTATAAAATCATCTCTAATTTAATTAATATAGAAATTAATTATTTTAGTTTTTAAATTTAGTTTTTATTTAATGATTTCTGGTTCTTAACAAATTTTCATATATAATAATGTATATTACAAAATGTATTACTGACTCTTAAAATAGTTAAGTCATATGAGATTTGCAAAATGTCATAACTTTACAAAAGATGCATGTCATTTACAAGTGAATAATATTCAAATGAAATGAACATGCATGCATTTGTTTCAAAAGGTTATGTAGGAAAATGAAAAATGGGTAATGATAAAAGATGGATCAACTTTGCATGTTTTTGTTTAAAAAGGTGAAGTCAGAAAATGAAAAATATCCATGCCAAATTTATAATGCAAACATGTAATGTAACTTGTCCATACTCCATTCTATGATACCTCTTTTCAGTACTGTCACCAAATTAAAACTTTTCTCAGTGTCTGTCCACTATATAATTATAGGGTTGTTATTAATTTTAATGGAAGAAGAAACTTCATAAAAATTTCAGTCAATATATATATATATATATATATATATATATATATATATATATATATATATATATATATATATAATTACTGATAAAATCGATTAATATTTCACATCAATACGATTAAAATGCTTTTTTTAGATTTTTTTTTTCTTTTTAAGGCAAAGGAAAACTCAAACTAATCACCACATTAGAAAGAGTTTAAGAAAGTTTTAATTATTATTAATGAAGTGATTTTTTCGCATTTATTTCTATAGTTTTTCTATACACTTTCTGATTTTAAGAATAAGTAAGAGTAAGAAAGATAGAACTATTTGTGCTTCATGTGGAATAATACCAACAATTGATGAATCTTGATAAGTATCCAACACTAAATGTCACATAGTTAACTACTTAATGGTATAACTATGTCTACTATAAACACTAATCCTTTTTTAATAGTTTTTTGTTATTATCTCTATTATTCATTTGTTTAAAGATAGTTGGATCATTGATTCATGTGTCACTATTCATGTAAGTTATATGACATAAAATTATAAGATGATGGTTGTTCTCACTTATGTGTTGTAAATTAGTCTTATCACAAATCAATATGACATTTTCAATAGTCATCTAAACATCAAGAAATGCAGAGAAAACACCAATAAATTCCTCCATACTTCTATGGAAAATACCTCCACAAGTAGCAAGACCAGGATACCCTAGCAATATGGAATACTTGTCTTATTTACTGTGGGAAAATCAGGTTTAGAGTTACTCATATTTTTCGTGAAGGGAATGCATGTGCTGATAAGTTGGCTAATTTATGATTTATTCATATAGAATTTTTTCATTAGTATAATAGGCTTCCATCTAATCTATTCTTAGAATTCTTTATGAATAGGTATAGTCTACTTATGTATCGTTTTTGTTAACATATGGGTTTTGGTCTAGTCCTTCCATATTTTTGTATTTTCTTTCTTTTTTCATTTTTTAATAATACTTTTTTCATGTAATGGCAGATGATTGTTGTTACTTGAGGTGTCAGCCTAACTGAGATGTCAAGTTGCATAGTGATGTCTACCATGAAAGCTTTTATAAAAATAAATAAATAAATAAATAAATATGACATTTTCAACATTAATCCGTTGTAACGAGACATATATATCTCGAGTATAAAACTAGATATTTGTGAAGGATCTCTTAGCAGAACTAACATAATAGACTTAACAATCATTGTTTAAATAGATTCTTGTACCGTATTAAAGAGAAAAAAAAAAAACTCAATGAATCAAATATATTATTTACAGAAAAATTAAAAGTATATATAATAGCAAACATCCAATATTAATAGAAAAAAAACAGAAAAACTAATTATATATAATATCTATCATATTAGAAATTAAATAACTAATTATAAATATATTATCTAACTATATTTTATTCTAATAATTATATATATTTTCCCCACTTTTTTTTTCTTTCATCTTACTTTTATTTTCTTTTAACTTTTCTATTGCAGTCATCAATCACTTTCACCATTCATTTTTTTATCTCTCCCATTTCAAAAAACTTGGGTGAATAAACTTGAGATTAAACTTATTTTCCATGTGAATGTGTCCAAAACTGTTTAATGGAGTTAGGTTTCAAAAAAAAAAACTTATTTTTCTTTATTGTCCCTTTCTTGTTTTTTTAGGTGTTTACAGCAGTTTGTTATTTTTTTTATAGAAGTATAAAGGTTGAGTCATTCTTAAAGTGATTTTTATTAATTTATTAATAGTCATATAATTTTTCCTATATTACATATATATAATGTAATATTTAAATAAAAAAGAAGAATGTTATTTATTCATAATCTTCTCTTTCTTTATATTGATATTACATATATAATACTTATAATACTAGGAGAACATTTTCTATATTCTCTTTACTTTCTTGTTATACTTTTTACACAATTTTTTACAGTTTTACAACTACCCTATATCTATTTGTAAGTATGCAATTTTTTTTATTTTTTTTTGAATTATTGAACGAAGAGATTTTTACTCTCTTCTTTTATCTCTTCTCACATAAGAGATAAGATTGTATATATGTTTTTTGTTTTTTATTTTTTTAATATTAATTAAATAATAATATGCATAAAATATTTTAGAAATAATAAAATATTTAAATTATTTAATAATAATGTAAAATTATAAATTTGAATCTTACACCATGCATATTAGGACATAGTTTTTACTAGAATAAAAGCTTTTAACTTTTCCTTAGGGTTTTTTTCCCAAAGCATTCAAACCAAATCTGCCAAATAACTTCTCACAACTAGCCTTTGTCCTTGGTTATATATTTTTTTATTGACAATAAAAAATAAAAATGAAATTTTTGGGTGTTTCAATCCTTAAAAAAAAAAAATACTAATTAAACTCAAATCCAAAAGTTAAGCTACATATAAAATATTTATATTACCTGCTTTTATATTTGAGTGTTCATGCCTATTATTTCATCTATAAATAATACACCAAAAATCACTTATCAATCTGTCAAAAAATAAAAACAATCTCTTTAATAAAAGATCCCAACAAATTAGAAACAGATGCATTTCAACATTGTGATATTTCATTTGTTCCACAGTCACAATTTTTTATTGGTTTATAGTCTTTTCTGCTGTAAAGATTTAACAACAATATCTGCATCATACATCCAACTGTAGAAGAAAACCAGCTTCACAGAACCTGCAAAAACATCCTAGAAAAAGAGAATCACAGCTTTCCCAATCTGAAAAAAATTGAAATCTAGACTTGGATGCATAATATGATTAGCTTAAAGATTAAATAGATATGATAAGGCTTAAACACTAATTGGAATAAGAAAAGATAAGCTTTGAAAATTTTGCAGTGCTTGCTCATCTGTGGTAGCTTTCTCAGCCCAAGTTGAACACAACCTCTTTTTCCATTTCTTGCAAAATCTTCCAAATTGTTTACCACAGCAAATATTTTGATGTGACTTACAACAGTGAACCGTACTAGTGTATCAAATAATCCCAGGCATAGATCCCAGTTCAATATACCAGTGTTATAGCAGTATTTTTTAGGAGAAAAAGCTTCAATCTGTATAAATATACCTTGTTTTGTCACTCTTTTCTAAGCCAAACAGAAAGGGTTTTCTCTCATACTTGAATTTCAAATATCCAATGATATATGTGATCACGATTCATCACTGTATTTTATCATAGTTTCAAAACACACTACAAAATTCATGTATTTTTATGTGCAATTTAACAAAACCCTAAGATATTTAATGATACACACATACATATATATATATATATATATATATATATATATATATATATATATATATATGTGTATGTATGTATGTATAAAGAAAATAAATAGTTAAGAAAATATATATTTTTGTATAAATAAATGGTTAAATTGAAACAATAATGTACAGATCCATCTCTCTTTTTGATATTCATAATATATGTAAAATAAAATAAAATAATTAATATTTATCTGTGAATAATTGAATTGATTAAGTTGAAACAGCTATACATATACACTAATCGATCTATCAGTTTGATAGATTCAAACTAAAAAAAAAAAAAACAAAAGTATGAAGAGAGAAACAAGGTATCTCATGAAGAGTGAAACCCTACAAAACAATACATATAATTTTTCAAAATTGTTGATAAACAAGAACCATTAGACTGTGAATTGTACGACACACTAGTACGGATCACAGTTGCACATCACATGAACTTGGAGTGGAGAAAGAGGTAGAGAAAGGAGAGGAAGAAGCCATAGCCAAGTTGTGTCTTAGAAAACAAAAGGGTGGTTGAAATGGTGTGAGAGGGAAGAGAAGGGTAGGTTGAGAATGTTGAAGGTCTGAAGAGGCTTATATAATAACAAGGGCTTGGGATTTGAAGCAAGTCTCTTCTTCCCTTTCATTTTCTTCATTAAACATTTTATATTTTGTATAATCATGCATCTTTTTCATCTCACGTCTTCACTCTAAAATATAGGTTCTAGTATTTATGATTCTATATTTCTTAGAGATAATGCAAATTCTCTAATTTAGACGATTTTTTTTTTCTAATTCTTTCACCCGATCTTTAATATGGTTAAATAAACTTTTTTTACAATAATTTTAAATTTGCACTAGTACAAAGTTAAACAATTATTTCACACCTTTTAAGTACTTTTTAAGTTGATTAGCTAAAAAATTTACGAAAAGACATGTGGTGACAAATTTGTAAATTTGTTTGACTTTTATGCATTAGTTGTGGGGGATTTAAAAAGAGTATCTTTTATGTTAGATGACATATTAACCTATGTTGGTTTCGGTTTCTTCCATATCTAAAATAAAATTTTCTTTTAACTTAGAGTTCACCCATTCCAGCTGTCACTTTTCTCCTCTGTGTGTGCAGTTTTGTTGCCTTTGAATAAGTAGAAATATGAAAATATTAATTTCTTTTTTTCTTTTCATAGTAATGTTATCATTGTAAAAGATTGAAAAACAATACAAATAGAATGGAGAAACAAAGTTAGATATGCAGAAAAATAATAATAATAATGCAGAAGAAAATGCAGAAAAAGTATGTATATAAAGAAGAAAACTGATAACCAAATTCAAATTGAATTTCTTGGCAATGACACCAAATTTGATAATGTCATTTTAGTAGTCAAATTAAAATGATTTTAATAAAGACTATTTAACACCAACGAGATGATAGTATATATGGGGTCGAATGGTCATAAGCCATCTCACAACGAATTCAATAGGAAATCCAGTCAATCAGTGTTCAAAACTTATCTACAAACAATAAATGTTAGAAATAATAGTAATGATAGAAGGGGGTTTAGACTATTATGCAGAAAATTAAAATAGATGATTGTAAAACAATAAAGAAAGTAGGTTGAGTATCAAGTTCATTTAGCAATGAATTTGTCATTAATTATTTTAAGATTTTCACTTTATGAATTCTTACAGAGAGTTGAACTTAACCAAACAATTATCAATCAAATTCAATACAATCTTATCAACAAAACAAACGTCTACTAACGTATTCAATATCTTACTCGTCTCCAAGTGTCTACTCCTAAGATGTTTATCTTTTACTTCTTAAACAAAGCAAACAAGAGATTGATTAAAGAAATCCAATTAAAGAAAAGAATTTAATTCTCAACAAGTGTTCAAAAATAATTCCTTAACAAAAACCAAAATTCAAAAAGATTAGATCATTTAACACAAATTGCTACAGAGAATTTAGTAAAACTTTATTGAACATAAACCATAGAATTCATTGTGAAATCACAAGAGAATAAACATAGAGGAGTTTGGCCTTTCCATGTAGAGGTAAAACTAAAAGATTACAAAGAAGAAAACTAAAAAAATGTTAATACTCTATTCTTTTAATACCATTGTGAGGTTCAAAATCTTTTATAGGTTTTTCTACTCCAATCATCTCATAAATATATCCAGTCTCAGATATTGTTTGTGATCCGGTTGGTCATCGGTAGTCGATGACCTCAGCAGCAGATGACCACGTGGGCCAGTCACAGAGTGACGCGTGGCATGAGATAGCAGATGAACCAGGGTGGAGATCGTTCAAGAACGACTATCAGTGGTCAGTTACCGAGTGACCACCACCAGCAGATCAGTTCCTACATGAGCGCCTGGAAGCAGAGCGTGAGAAGTGATGAAGCACCGATCAGTCATCGGTGCATGCCGAGCGATCAGTTGTCAGGGGTTCCTTGCCAACGCGTGTTAAACTGGGACCCAGGCTCCCAGCGAGAACGTTACCCAAGGACCACGCCTGATTCCATAAGCAGAGCACGACAACGTAAAGAAGCGCCATCGGTCATCGGTCAGGGTGACACATCGATTACCGGCCAGGATGAGACATCGGCCATCGGTCAGGATGAGAGACACCTCGGTCATCGGTATGTGTCGAGGTGACATCGGCCGCGGCGATGTGAACAACGCGACCAGTGATCAGTAAAGCGCCCAGAGGCAGGGAGTGGCCTTAGTCGCGAGACGACCATGCATGAAGATGGGAAGACGCAGTTAGGTGCAGAATCCTGCTGGGACAAGAACCCATCAAGGTTAGAGTCTCCCAGTGAGGTTGCATGCATGCCACGTGGACCGTGAAGGTGTTCCCAGAGATTAGGTAGGGCAGATGGGCACAAAAATTGAGGGGTACAGAGGTACCCACGCGACCTCCCCTGTCAGACTTTGCACTCAAGTGAGGAAGGCCTGCACGCAAGGTAGCCCTAGGGGGTGGATAACGGCGGTGCAGAGTAATCAAGTGGCCCTAGAGGTAGCCAGTAGGGGGCGACGCGGGATTATATGAAGAAGAAGAACGCTGAACCAGGTACGTAATTTTTGCCACACAATACACAACACGAACCAAGAACACTCAGTTTTCGAATCAAAGAGGACTGAGGGCACACACGAGTCTCACACAAAGAGATCCGAGAGAGAGTTTTGGTGTTCCCGTTGCCTGACTTGAGCGTCGGAGCTACAACGGCCGCTAGAGGCGCCGTCTGTGTGTTTTGCAGGCATCATTTGGAGTTCCGGCGAAGGTTCCTGGAGCCTCCCTTGCAGAACGCGCAGCAGTTAGAAGGCTAGACGAAGGAGTGACGAGGCACTTTCCCCATGCTCGAGTCCGCGGCGGGATCATTTGGCGCCCACCGTGGGGCCCGTGTGAATTTTGTTCTCATCCACATCGCAGTTCTTGAAGTTTGTTCATCGAAGGTTCGGAGAAGATGAGTAGAAGAACCAGACAAACAGCACCTGCGCCATCTGCTGAAGAAGGAGCTGTTTCCATGGCGCAGGTCATGAAGATGATGCGCGCGCTGCAAGATAATGTCGCGGCGTCGAGAGTTGAGCAAGAGAAGATGCATGCAGAGCTGACTGCATCGCATAGCAGAAATGAAGAGCTGAACCGCGTGAACGAGGAGTTGCGTAGGGAATTGCAGGCGCAGAATGAGCGCGTATTCGAAGATAGGACGTCGATGCCGCCGTCGCCCCCTAGAGCATTTCCTATGCCTTTCTCCCCCGAGATTATGAACACGGTGGTGCCTCCCAACCTGGTGGGAGTGAAGGCGTCGTTCATGGGGGTGGAAGACCCAGAAGCACATTTGACAGCCTTCCACACTCAGATGATGCTGTCTGGAGGTTCAGACGCTGTGTACTGCAAAATGTTTATGAGCACGCTGAGCGGAGTAGCTATGGAGTGGTTCGTGAGCCTGCCGGAGGGCCACATCACCTCTTTCCATCAGTTTTCAAAGCTGTTCACGGAGCAGTACATCGTCAACAGAGCGCCACCGGTGGTGTCTTACGATCTGTTGGACGTGCACCAGTACCAGGGGGAGTCGCTGAAGGACTTCCTCAACCGTTTCGCTGCGCAGGTGGTGAGATTGCCCAGCAAGGACGAGAACATGTTAGTGCATGCTTTCAAGAAAGACATGTTGCCTGGTCCTTTCAGTGAATCCCTCATCAGGAGCCACCCCGCCACCTTCGCTGAGATACGACGACGCGCGGTGGTGCACATTGTGGCAGAGGCAGAGGTCTCTGAGAAGAGAGACAGCACTGCGCCGACGAAGCCGCGTGGAGGTCAGGGGAAGCAGTAGCAGCAGGTGCGGGTGTATGAGGCCGAGGAAGGGAGGAAGGCGCAGGGAAGACCTCGTCCCTATGCACCCAGGAAGGACCAGCCCAGGGGGCGTGCAAGGGAGAACAACACACCCCCTAGGTATGATTTCGTGATAGAGTTGGAAGAGCTGATCGCCATCCCTACCGTGGCTGCAAGACTCCGAGTACCAGAGAAAACTGACAAGGTACTTGGAGGGAGGAAGGACGAGTGGTGTGAGTTCCATCAGGCTTATGGACACACGCTCCGCACCTGCCTGGTGTTGGGGCATCAACTTTCTGAGTTGGTGAAAACAGGATTCCTGACCGATTACCTGCGGGAGTCACAAGGTGATCGCGCTTCGGGGTCTCAGACAGGCGATCAGCAACACGAGATCCCTGTGCATGGGGACGTGAGGTGATGGAGGATGCAACGCTGGGGGGGCTCCCAAGCAGCTCAGGAGGAAGCTCCTCGTGAATCAGGCGTCGCCAGGGCGGTCATCGCCTATGAAAGGAAGGGGTCCATACAGAGTGGTTGAGGTGTTGGAGAATGGAGCTTATCGGCTGGAGACTCTGGATGGAACAGCTATCCCCATGATGTGGAACGCTACACGCTTAAGTTTCTAATTCAGTTAAGTTGTAAAGTATATGAGTTCTCGCACTGTATACACCCTCAGTATATCTACTGCGAACAGTTGAGTAGATCAGGGGGCACTTTTTTAACAAGGCCACCCAATAAAAGGAGATTTCAGTACATAAAGTGTGCGAGTGTTCCCAGTTTAAAGTTCTACTTGCCCCAGGTGCAAGTACAGGTGATCGGTGGTCAGTTTCCGAGTGGCCACACCCCACAGATCAGCCCCTAGATAAGCGCTTGGAAGCAGAGCGCGATCAGTCATCGGTGCACTCAGAGCGCGATCAAACATCGGTGCACTCAGAGTGTGATCAAACATCGGTGCACTCAGAGCGCGATCAAACATTGGTGCACCCAAAGCACGATCAGTCATCGGTGCACTCAGAGCACGATCAGTCATCGGTGCACTCAGAGCACGATCAGTCATCGGTGCACTCAGAGCAGAGCACTCATCGGTGCATGGTTATCGGGGTCTTGCTAACACGTGTTAAGCTGTGACTCAGGTCCCCAGCGAGAGCGTTACGCAAGCACCTCGCACGATTCCAAACCCGAAGAAGAGCTGCTTACCAGAGAACGTGCAGTGAGACCATGCAGGCAGGGATGCGCCTGGTGAGTGCGCTTAGACAGCCACCCCTGGTGCTCCCCTAGGAGCATGCACCCACTGAGAGAAGAAAGTCCTCACCCTCGACTTTGACAGCGAGGTGTAGGCAGAGAAAGTCCTCTTCCTCTGCTTTTTACAGCAAGGTTGAGGCGAGAGAAAGTCCTCACCCTTGACTTTGTACAGCGAGGTGCAGGCGAGAGAAAGTTCTCTCCCTCGACTTTGTACAGCGAGGCATGGGCCAGAGAAGAAAGTCCTCACCCTCGACTTTATACAGTGAGGTGCAGGCAAGAGAAAGTCCTCTCTCTCGACTTTGTACAGCGAGGCATGGGCCAGAGAAGAGAGTCCTCACCCTCGACTTTGTACAGCGAGGTGCAGGCGAGAGAAAGTCCTCTCCCTCGACTTTGTACAGCGAGGCATGGGCCAGAGAAGAAAGTCCTCACCCTCGACTTTGTGCAGGCCGAGAAAGTCCTCTTCCTCTGCTTCTTACAGCAAGGTTGAGGCAAGAGAACCAAGTCCTTCTCCTCTGCTTCATACAGCAAGGTTAAGGCAACAGAGAAAGTCCTCTTCCTCTGCTTTTTACAGCAAGGCTGAGGCGAGATAAAAAGTCCTCACCTCGACTTTGTACAGCGAGGCTGAGGCGAGAGGAGAAAGACCTCACCTCGACTTCTTATAGCGAGGCTAAGGCAAGAGGGGTCATCGAAAAGCATTTTCCTTCCCCAAAACACAGGCGTCATCTTTGGCGTTCGGGCCCTCTATGCACCTAGCGCTGGAGTGACACAGAAGTAATGCGAAACCTGAAGCGCGATGACTGATCGGTGGTGCGCTAACATGCTAGTCGGTGGTACAGCTCTGAGTATGAAAGCTTCCCCAAACAAGCTCTTGGGCGATCAGTCGAAGCATTTAGACACCATCAGGTCAGTCATCCAACATGAATTTATGCATAAAAGGTTTATACACACGTTTGTAGCAGAAAGAGAAATTACACAAAAGGAGAAGTCGCAAGGGAAGAAGCTGAAGGAGCAGGAATGAGCCTGCCATTAGGCACTGAATGGTGGAGGCTAGGATGGGTAGAGTCCAAGTCTGGCAGGACGCAGTAAACCTACTGCAAGCCCATGGAACTCATCTATCAGAGCCTCGGCACCAGCAGCCATGGTCTCAGGTACATCGGCTTCGAGCTCCTTCTTCTCTTTGGCAAGGAAGACCACTTAGTCTCTTCGCTGAGAACAAGTTCACAGCTCGAGACTGGGGGGCTTGTGATCCGGTCGGTCATTAGTAGTCGATGACGTCAGCAGCAGATGACCACGTGGGCCAGTCACAGAGTGACGCGTGGCATGAGATAGCAGATGAACTAGGGTGGAGATCGTTCAAGAACGGCGATCAGTGGTCAGTTACCGAGTGACCACCACCAGCAGATCAGTTCCTACATGAGCGCCTGGAAGCAGAGCGTGAGAAGTGATGAAGCACCGATCAGTCATCGGTGCATGCAGAGCGATCAGTCGTCGGGGGTTCCTTGCCAACGCGTGTTAAACTGGGACCCAGGCTTCCAGCGAGAACGTTACCCAAGGACCACGCCTGATTCCATAAGCAGAGCACGACAACGTAAAGAAGCGCCATCGGTCATCGGTCAGGGTGACACATCGATTACCGGCCAGGATGAGACATCGGCCATCGGTCAGGATGAGAGACACCTCAGTCATCGGTATGTGTCGAGGTGACATCGGCCGCGGCGATGTGAACAACCAGTGATCAGTAAAGCGCCCAGAGGCAGGGAGTGGCCTTAGTCGCGAGACGACCATGCATGAAGATGGGAAGACGCAGTTAGGTGCAGAATCCTGCTGGGACAAGAACCCATCAAGGTTAAAGTCTCCCAGTGAGGTTGCATGCATGCCACGTGGACCGTGAAGGTGTTCCCAGAGATTAGGTAGGGCAGATGGGCACAGAAATTGAGGGGTACAGAGGTACCCACACGGCCTCCCCTGTCAGACTTTGCACTCAAGTGAGAAAGGCCTGCACGCAAGGTAGCCCTGGGGGGTGGATAACGGCGGTGCAGAGTAATCAAGTGGCCCTAGAGGTAGCTAGTAGGGGGCAACGCGGGATTATATGAGGAAGAAGAACGCTGAACCAGGTACACAATTTTTGCCACACAATACACAACACGAACCAAGAACACTCAGTTTTCGAATCAAAGAGGACTGAGGGCACACACAAGTCTCACACAAAGAGATCCGAGAGAGAGTTTTGGTGTTCCCGTTGCCTGACTTGAGCGTCGGAGCTACAACGGCCGCTAGAGGCGCCGTCTGTGTGTTTTGCAGGCATCATTTGGAGTTCCGGCGAAGGTTCCTGGAGCCTCCCTTGTAGAACGCGCAGCAGTTAGAAGGCTAGACGAAGGAGTGACGAGGCACTTTCCCCACGCTCGAGTCCGTGGCGGGATCTGTTTGCAATTTGCTTAGTTTCCAACTTTCTAGAAAATTCAAATTTTGTTTCCAATTTTGTTGCGATTCTGTTTCTTTGTAATTTTGTAGATGATTTGATTCTATTTTTTTTTTTGAGATATTGTACATTTTATTCTCTAATACTTTAATTCAAATATTGTTTCATATTTTGATTAAGAGAAGCAACTTAGACTTGTGATTCGGCCCACTCATAGTGGTTGATGCTTTCTTTAAATCGTTTAGTCAGATGCTTCTTTCAGATTTTCTACTGCTAGACATATTAGACTGTCTACTGTGACTAAAACTCAATATTGGTATAAATAACAGTTAAGGCCCAAATAAACCCAGTTAGATTAATCCTATTTAAAATAGTGGATTTATACATGATCACAATCCAAAAAATCTATAATTAAAGCTATTAAGTATGAATAAAATTATGTTCATCAAACAGAGTCTTTATGGTTAATTCTCATATTAGTCTGACACTATGTACAACTTCTTCTTAATTTGTCTTTAGGATACTGAGTTGTATTTGTTTGAGTATTTAATTACTTAGACTGACAAGTCTCCGTACCATACAGTATATCACATAAAATAAATTGTTTTGAAAAAATTATTTTAATAAGATGAAAATAACTTGTAGCTATATTTATACGTTTTATTTAAATGTTTACACCATTATTTATCTCGTGAAATTAATTTAAATGAGACATAAATAAGGTCTTACAAGTAAAATATTTAAGTATAGCGGAGTTTATCTTCTAAATTATATACAATATATGTTAAATTACACTCGTTTTAAGTATTAGTATCTTTAAATCTGTCAATGGTAAAAATCTAAATAATTGATAGTTAAAACCTTGATAGCTAATTAAATACTAATTTAAAAACTATTTAAAAATAATATAAATTAATTTTTAAAAAAAATTAGTCTTTAAAACAGTCTCTAATTTAGTCAATATAGCAACTAATTATTTTTTATATCTAAAATAGGTTTTTATTTAATGATTTTCTTGTAGTGTTTGAACCACGAATAACACAAATTATACTTAAACATTGTCACAAAGATGTATGAATCCTCAACCACATCTCCAATGCACAACGTAAATTGGTAGAGTGGCACTAAAATGTTATATCCTTAATCACATCCCCAATTAATCCTATATTTTTTCACTCAACGTCTTCTTCGCATGTCCCACCAAAAGCTAAAATCTGACCTATCGAAAATATTACTAGTAAAAATTAATCTTATTGATCTTATTTTTTTTTTTTATATAAGAGTAGTTAATGCACATACTAATTCAAGCTTAATGTCCAAATCTCTTTAAATTTTTCACCATCTGATATCTTAATCTATATGATCAAACTATTAATCAAGCTTATGATATCTCTTTTCCTTTATTAGTCTCATGCTTAACACCTCGTTCTTTGGAGCCTGATATTATCTCATGCATCCCTCACCACACACTTATAAAAGGGCAATACGAATATTAATTTTACATACGAATATAAATCTGTATGTAAATTCAGCATTACATACAAATATTATTTATGAATTTTTATCCGCCAATAAATTCAACATTACATACAAATATTATCTATAAAATTTTATCCGCCAATAAATTCAGCATTACATATGGATTATGATTGTAGGTAATGCACCTAGTCATTACATACGAATTATTTTGTAGATAATATTACATGAGAAAAAAAATTCATATGTAAATTTATGTATATTATTATTATTATCATTATTATCATTATTATTATTATTATTACTTTTATTATCAATATTAATATTATTTATAATTAATAAAAAATATTATTAACATTAATATTATTAATAATAATAACATTATATTTTTAATATTATTTTTTATTATTAATAATACATATTAATATATCAATAATTATAATAATATTAATAATAATAATATTAAAATTTTACACATAAATTTTTTTCCGAATATAATATTATATACGAAAGTTTTTTCTTATGTAAATTTTTAATATTATCATTATCATTATTAATTATATTATTATTTTATTAATATTATTGATATTATTAACGTTCTTAACACTCTTAATACTAATATTGTTAATATTATTAATAATATGATTGTTATTATAAATATTAATACTATTATTTAGTATTATTTATTATTAATAAAATTAACCTTATCAGGCGGTTTTTACGTAAAATCAACCTTATCAAGAGATATTTATGTAAGACTGACCTTACATGTGACATCAATGTACGGTCGACCTTATGAAGCAACATTTACGTAAGACTGATCTTGTCATACAACATCTATGTAATTATCATCCTTATCAGGTGATATCTGCGTAAGATCGATCTTGTCATGCATCATCTACGTAAGACTGACTTTGTTAGGCGACATCTACTTAAAATCGACCTTGTTAAGAGACATCTACATAAGATCAATCTTATCAGGCGACATCTATGTAAGATCGACCTTATTGGGCAAGTGCTGACCTAACTTTTCCAGCATAACATTTGCTAAAAATTTAACGTTGTGTAACAAACACAATCATTTTTTAACTTAGGAAATCATCAAAAAATAAACTTGTGAGGTAATTTAAATCATGGCAAAAGGATAAGGGATAACAAGGCCTTAAATCGATTAGCACAACTTATGTTATAGTGAAAATAGGTGATTTAATATTTTTATGCATGACCATAAATCGATTAGGCACAACTTACATCGTAATTTATTTTTGAATTTTTCAACTGTGATAAATTCGCCTAGCCTACTTGGCTTGAGACTAGGAGGTTATGTACAGATAGTTAGCACGATCTTCTATTAAAAGTGAATGTAATTTATCTAAAGAGACCGTTATAAATTCTATTAATTTCATTAACAGAAAAATTTAGTAAAACTATCCTCAATATTAGCGAAAATTAAGAGGATATATACTTGTGTTACTTGAAATCGATCGAGGAAATTAAACTTTAAAAATTAGATAATACTAATTAAAATTAAGATGATAACAAACAACTAACTATAACTTATAAAATACATCTCTCACTATAAACAAAAAATACTTGAATTCACTAGTTCAAAATCACTACATTTATTTTAACCAGAAGAATCTCAAATATATATTACATCTATTTTCAAACTTGACCTGTTCTAATCAATTTCATGAGAGACTAAACTACCTCAGCCTAAATAATGTATTTACTTCTGTCTTCGATAAATTAAATCAGATATGTGCATTAAATTTTTAAAAATAAATTTATAAAATTTTCAAATAATTATATAATCATGAAAGAACTTTCAATATTACATATAGTGTGTGAGGAATAATAATATTCAAGTAAGACCAACTTGTATGGCTGTGTCTTAAGAAGGTGATATCAAAATGAAAAATATGAATGCCAAATTATTGATGCAAGCATGTAATGTAATTGGTGCATATACTACATTTACAGCACCTTTTCAGTAAAGTGGCAAAACTAACCTTTCCCAATATAACCATTATAACTGTTGTGGGTCATCACTATTTTTATCTCTAACCACAAGTAATGGTCCATACTCTTTATTACGCATTAGCAAAAACACAGGGAAGTTATTGCGTCTACTAATTAATACTTTCACCAAACCAAGGGTTACCAAACATTACTATTCCACCAACAACATTCAAAAACAAAACACAATAACAAAAATAAACAAACTATTATGAATGAAGATTCGTTGTAGAGAAAACACATACATTTTTTCTTTAAGTTAACTCTATTATTTTGATAATTTTAATTCATTGTTTACTACAAATTTTATTTTATTAATTATTTAAAATATTTTTTATTTTTATCTAAATATTCGAGTTTTTTTTTTTTTTTATAAAAGCTTTCATGTTAGACATCACTATGCAACTTGACATCTCAGCTAGGCTGACACCTCAAGTAACAACAATCATTTGTCATCACATGAAAAAGTATTATTAAAAGAAGAAAAAAATAAAGAAAATACAAAAATATGGAGGGACTAAATCAAAATTCATATGTTAATAAAAACGATACATAGGTAGACTATACCTATTCATAAAGAATTCTAAGAACATACTAGATGGAAGCCTATTATACCAATGAAATGATTCTCTATGAATAAATCCTAAATTATCCAACTTATCACCACACTCATTCCCTTCATGAAAAATATGAGAAACCATAAACATGATTTTTTCATAGTAATTAAGAGAAGTATTCCATCGATTACGAAGTATCCAAGGAACAGTTGTCCTAACAGTAAATGCAGCACAAACCAAGGCAGAATCACATTCTAGCCAGACATTAGTAAGTCCCATCTTTTGAGCTTCTTCTAAAGCATATATAACTCCATAAAATTCAGCAGCCAGAGCAGTCTTAATGTCAAGAAATGCAAAGAAGACTTCAATAAACTCCCCCATACTCCCACGGAAAATACCTCCATAAGTGGCAAAACCTGGATATCCCCTAGCAGCCTCATCCATGTTAATTTTAACCCAGCTTGGTGAAGGAAACTCCCATCTAACAGGAAAAGGACGAAGAACTTTACCAGTACACATATTAATACCATCTTTAATAACTGAAATAGCCCTAGAAACCTCAATCTTATCTTGAAAATGAGCATAATTTCTCATACACCATAACATCCAAATAAAAAAGGTTATCACAATAAGCTTAATCAATTTAACCAAAGGATTACCATCACACTTAATAAAAAAAAGAAGATCATCCTTCTTAGAGAAATGAGAAGTAGAAAAAATATGTCGAACTCAACTCCAAATATACAAAGCATTAGGGTATTCAAAAAATAAATGTTGAATAGATTCCTCATTCTTTTCACAAAGTGTACACATAGAACAAATATGCAAACCTTTACTTTAAATATGTCGATCTATAGGAAGCCACCCATGAAAATTTTTTCAAAGGACAAGGGTATTAATGAATCTATATAGTTATTATTTTTTATCTTCTTTGTTTCTTCAAAAAATACGTTTATAATTGAGAGGCAAACTTCACAAATTCTTCTCTATAAATGTTTTGAAACATAAAATATTTTTATAAAAAAAATAATTTTTAAAACATATATTTTTATTATAATTTTATAGTAATATTTTAACAAATTTAGAAAACATGTGTTATCTTTGTTTTTTCATGTGTAAACATATCACCTTATCTTCATAATAGAGTATATGGATAATGGGTAAGCGTTATTTTGACATTCTTTGTTCAAATCGACATAATTCATGCGCATTCTTCGTTTGTTTTTTAACTTTTTCACCATGATTACATTTGCAAGTTATATTGTATATTGAACTTCTCAAATGAAACTGACTTCAAGTAACTTCTCAGTTTCTGCAATGGCTACACCTCTTTTCTCTTCTCCTAACTTCCTCGTATCAACCTAGTGTCCCCATAGATTGATAGTTTGTGTGTGATGACGTTGGGACTTACCCTAGAATATCAATTGCAATCTAAACGAATAGATTGACAATTATGTACAAGAATGTGTCTTCTTCTCTACCTAGTTGGTCTAGAACTCATGTGTAAGTAACTTATCAGGCTTCTAGGGTCTCAGTTGAGATGGGAGAGATACTTATAAAAGGTTCTCCGATGGCAAGTCAATATTTGGTAGTTAGAATAATAAATGTTGTGAGGAAATGTATCTTTTACAAGGTGACATTCACCTATTTATAAAAGTGAGGGAGAGCATTACCTAAATCGTCATGATTTTTGGGTTACTCTTGTTTTAGTATGACATTTTGTTCTGATTTCTGTCACTAATTTGCACTAATTTAGAAATCAAAAATTAAATTGGTTGCTAAATAAAAATCTATCACTAAAACTTAGAGACCAATTTGACTTTAGTCGTTAAATTAATGCAAATTAGCGATCAAATTTAATTTTCGTCACTAATTTGCATTGATTTAGCAACTAAAATAAAATTGGTCGCTAAATACAAATCTATCACTAGAAATTAGCAACCTAATTGATTTCAGCCGCTAAATCACTATAAATCAAGGACTGAATTTGGTTTTAGTCCTTAATTTGCATTGATTTAACAACAAAAATAAAATTGGTTGCTAAATACAAATTTAACGACCAAATTTGTGTTTGGTCGCTAATTTGCAATGATTTAGCAACCAAGATCAAATTGATCGTTAAATACAAATTTATCACTATAAATTAGAGATTTATTTAAAGACTGAATTATAATTATTTTACTATTTTGATTATAATTATTATAATAAACATCACAATAATTATATATACCTATATATAAAGAGAATTTTCCATTATAACTGTTTTTGGTATACACAAATTTGTTTTTATTTTATCCTTAAGAATATTTTATTTTATTATTATTTTTTGTTATTTTTTTATTTTGTAATTCACTAGTTAACAAAGCATTTTTTTAGTTTTAAAATTTTATTTTATTTATTGTCACTTAACGGTTGTGGGATGTGGACCATTTTATTTGGAGAGAGTGGAGAAATTGGTACGCTGTTGTTTTAGACTTATTGTTTTCAATTGCTATTATACAGTTATGGATTTCCTATTTTATCTTTATTAATATTTTATTTTATTAATTTATTTTTGGTTATTTTGTCATTTTGTAATTTCAGCAGTTAACAAAGAAGTTTTTTAGTTTTAAAATTTTATTTTATTTATTATCATTTAACGATTACTAGATGTGGACCACATTATTTGAAGAGAGTGGAGAATTTGGTACGCTGTTGTTTTATACTCAATTTTTTCAATTACTATTATACAGTTATGAATTTATGAAATTTGTGATTGACTTTACGTTAATTGTTTTTAATCTAATTGATTATGGCATAGTACTTTTTATTACTTTTTTAATTTTCAATTTGATTCAAATTAATCACGAAACAGTTTGATTTTGAGTTTTGGATATTTTAAACTATTTTTTTTCTCTATTTTTAAAATTAAAGATATTTAAAAATTTACATATATAATTACTATGTTAATATATAGTAGATGCACTTAGATAACTTATATGTCTTCTCATTTCTCATGTATATTTATATTTATTAAAATGTACTATAAATTTATATTGTTAATATAAGTCTATAAATAATAATATTGTTTATTCAAACTTTAATATTAAATATATATATATATATATATATAAATAAATGATAAAAATAAAAAATGCGGATATATTATTATATGAGTTCGAATCCCTATAACACATTCTTAAGTTTAATATGATTACGTTAAGTTATTTGCAATTAGTAACTAATATTTTTTAGAACAATGTACACTACATATGTAGTATTACATAGTGTGAGGGATAATAATATTAAGAAGGTTATATCATAAATGAGAAATATGAATTAATGTGAAATGATTGATGCAAGCAGGTGTAAAATGTGTCCATATACTGCATTGTATAACACCTTTTCAGTAAAAAAAAACCTATAACCTTTCCCATTATAACCTTTATTATATATAACTGCTGTGGGTCATCACTATTTTTTATCTCTAACCACAAGTAATGGCCCATGCTCTTTATTATTCATTAGCAAAAACACAGTGAAGTTATTACCTCTACTAATTAATACTTTCACCAAACCTAGGGTTACCAAACATTACTATTCCACCAACAACATTCAAAAACAAAACACATTAATATGATTCAAGATGCTTTTTTCTTTAAGTTAATAATAACTATATTATTTTTTATAATTTCAATTCACTCTGTATTATAAATTTTATTTTATTAATTCTTGAAAATATCTTTTATTTTCATATAAGTACTCTACCATTTGCGCTTGTTATAAATGAATCTACATTTTTTTATAATGTCAGATAAAATAAACATTTGATAAATTATTATGAGAAAAAGTAGAGTAAAACCAAACGAAATATGAGTTTTACATCTATTTTTAAAAAATTCCAAATAAATGTTAGAAGAGAGACTCTTATGCCAAACTCATTTCTGCTAATAAATAAAATCTGAGTTATATATGTCCTTTTTAAAATAGAACCATACATTTTTTTCAAAATTATTTTAACTTAGTGTCAATGCACATAGACTTAGATAGTAATTTTTTTGTCATATTAATGGAAAATAATATATCATACAAAATAATATGTATAAACTCAAAACCCTCTAAATACATTAGTCGAACTTTCTACTTCACTTTTTTTCAACTTAGCGTCATCACAAGATTTTGTAATTTAAGCAAATGTCAAGATAAGGCTGAGTTTCACGATTTTAAATGCATCTAACATGGCTATCAAATCAAATTCTGCAATAATCTCAATTAATCTATAAAATTAGCATGTTATCTTTATATATTTATATAGGTTGTCGTTTGATCCTAAAAATTTCATGTTTAGCAAGATATTTCATAATTGTATTTTAACTAAAACTGGTTTCCAATTTTTTTTTTTCTTTTTTATCTATTTCTTACAAGGCAATTAGGTATTACTTATGGACTGAGGTTTGTGTGTAATTCCCTATTTCAGTTACCCACGAACTTAACTATGTCAATATTATTTATGGATTTTGTTTTGTGTATAATTTGTGGGTAATACTTTAGCTATCAATTTTAGAATCTAAATAATTAGATACCAATTTAAAAATTATTTATTAATAATAAAAATTAATTTAGATATCAATAATTTTTTTAATCTCTAAAATAATATCTAATTTAATCAATATAACAATTAATTATTTTTTATATTTAAAAATTTTTATTCAATGATTTTCTAAGTGATATAGTACTATAACTCAAATTACCTTGAAAGTAATATAAGAAAAGTAGAGCTTGAAGTAGAGAAAGAAGTAAGAAATTTCAAAGAATTTTTTAATATTAATCCATGCCATCAAATACCCCACAATTACGTTAAACTCACAAAACTCTTTTTCCTAATAATCTTAACCATGCATACATATATCTCCCATAAAAAAATGAAATTTGAAGAAAGAAGAAAGATGATTACTGAAAGCAAAACTCAAAATTTACTACAAGAAAATCATTGATTAAAAACTAATTTTAGATACCAAGAATTATTAGTTATTATAGTGACCAAATTAGAGATCATTTTGAATACTAAAAAATTTTTTTGTTTCTAAATTAATTTTTATTATTTGTTAAATGGTTTTTAAATTAGTATCTAATTAACTACCAAGATTTTTGCTACCAAAATTTAGAATCTAAATAATTGGTAGTTAAAACCTTGGTAGCTAATTAGATACCAATTTAGAAACTATTTAATGGAAACTAATTTAGAAACCAAAAATTTTTTAGTCTCCAAAATAGTCTCTAATTTGGTCACTATAACAACTAATTACTTTTTGTCTCTAAAATTAGTTTCTATTTAATGATTTTCTTGTAGTGATTGATACTCTCTATTCTCCTTTAGCTTAGCACTAAATGAGAGATCACAAAGGAGGGGAATAGAGTTTCAATCTTTGTGTTGAGGAGAAAAAGGAGAATTGAAAGAAAATGAAAGAAGAAGAATGAAGGTAAAGTGTGTAGGTTATAAAAGAAAGAGATATTCTCAAAGTATTATTTTCACAATATCACAATATTACTAAGTGCACCCCACATTTTGTTGAATCTATTTATAATATAGCTCATAACCAAAGTCTAAACTATTTTTCTATACGCAATACTCAAAAATTATGTTCTCACCTCTCTATCCTAAACATAATCATCATCCTCAATGGAAATCTAAAACAAACCCACATTCAAACTTTCAATGCATATTTAAGTGTTAAACACAAACAAAATTTATTGATATGTGAAACCCTCAAACATAATATGAAAATGGAGAACAATTCAATTTCAAGGAAGAAGAATGTACAACAAGGTAGAACAAAGTATCAAGAATCATACACAAAATAATTTAATGTGGTTTTACTGAAAACTCAATTTACATCCACAAATAAAATTTCACTATGAATAGTATATGATATGAGATTACAATACTAAGTTTCTTTCAAGTTTCATAGTGAACTCTCAACTCTCATGTTAAAAAATAACTGTGAAGTTGAAGTTCCTATATATAAGACAAAATTGTCTTACAACTTCCAACTAAGGACGTTTCTCATAAGAACCAACATGTATAGTGATCCAATTACAATAAATATGAGGTGCCAATAATTATTGGGAAGTTTTCAAAGAGAGCCAGCAAATCCAAGAAATTAATCTTCAGGTTCTTCATAGACGAAGACTAACTCATTAAACGATTTTAATACTCATCAAAAAATGATGAACCACTAGACGATCTGAGACTAATAGACGATGACGAACTGATAGACGATTTCAAACCGCTAGACAATCTAACACCTCTAAACAATCTAGAAAATTTGAACTTAGATTTTATCTTAACCAAAAAATATTCACATTAAGTAAATAAAAAATTTAAACATAAATTCAATTTAACACCACTTTTCAAATCATTTCACACACTTATATGAATACATAAAAGCAAGTCATTATAAGTATCAATGACTTCATCCAAAGCACTTTTCTAAGGAAAAATATTTAGTTTAAAAGTAACATACGAATATTATTTTCCTTTTTATCATATCTTGGTTTGAAAATAATGTTACAAAGCTTTAAGTTTGTGTTTGGTGGATGAAAAAAACATAAAAGATAGATTTTTTCAGTAAAGTTTTTCAATAAAAATGTAATAATTGGAAATTTTATAAGAAAATTGTGTGTAAGAAGATGGTAAGGACAAAGAAATGTTTTTATTCTCTTGTGTGTGTTTACATCACTCAATTTATAGCAAATATATACAAGTGTATGGAGATCTTCTCTCTCCAAATTACAAGCTAATTAGGTAGGGATCCACTAATCATGGGATTCTATCATTATTCAATTAATTGCATGTAATTGCGTATAATATCGCACAATATCGTACAATAATTATATACAATAATTGTGTATAATTTGATAATTATTATTTTCTTAATACTCCCCCTCAAGTTGGTAGGTGAAGATCATGAACCCCCAACTTGTGTCGTAGCGTCAAAAACTGTTTCTTACCCAGTGCCTTTGTAAAAATATCTGCGAGCTGATATTGTGTCGGTACATATGAAGGAATGATTATCCCGGCTTGTAATTTTTCTCGCACAATGTGACAGTCTATCTCAATGTGTTTTGTACGTTCATGAAATACTGGGTTTGCTGCTATAGTAATGCCGCTTGATTATCACAGAAAATTTGAGCTAGCAAGTTACATGGCACCTTTAAATCCTGCAACAGATATCGCAACCAAACTATCTCCAAACAAGTATTGGTCATCACACGATACTCTGCTTTCGCAGATGATCTTGATACGTTTGTCTGTTTTTTTTTTATTTCCATGAGATAATAGAGGAACCAAGAAAAATGCAATAGCCAGATACTGATTTCCGAGTTATCTGAAAACCTCCCCAGTCTGAGTCGCAATAAGCAGTCAATGTCAAATTGTTCTCAGATGGCAATAACAATCCTTGTCCCGGTGATTCTTTGATGTACTTTATAACTCGAATTGCAGCATCCCAATGAGGTTTCCATAGAGCCTGTATATATTGACTTAGGGTCCGAACTGAAAATGCTATGTCAGGCCGAGTAACTATGAGGTATATCAATCATCCCACAAGTCGCCTGTATTTGACTGGATCCTTTAATAACTCTCCATCGTCTGGTGTGAGTTTTAGGTATTGCTCTATTGGAAATTTGTCTGGACGAGCACCTATGAGTCCTGTATCCTGCAAAATATCAAGTGCATATTTTCTTTGTGACATGTAAATACCAGTTTTGGAACGGGAAAATTCAATCCCTAGAAAATATTTTAAGTCTCCAAGATCTTTAATGCGAAATTGTTGTAATAGACAGTCTTTAACATGCTGAATTTCTGTCAAATCATTTCCTGTCAAAAGAATATCACCAACATAAATCAAAAGGGCAGTAAATGATGAGTTATTCTGTCTTGTGAATAGAGAGTAGTCTGTCTTGGACTATTGAAATCCTACAGATTTAATCACATGAGAAAATTTTGAAAATCATGTTCGGGATGCCTGTTTGAGACCATAAAGGGATTTATTGAGTCGACATACAATGTTCTCCCCCTGTCGATGATGCCCGGGTGGCAAGTCCATGTAAATAATTTCATGCAATGTGCCATGTAAGAAGGCATTTTGCACATCTAGCTGGTGAGTAAACCAATTTCTGGCTGCTGCAATAGTGAGGAGAAACCTCAAAGAAGTTGTTAATTTTGCTGTTGGTGAAAAAGTTTCAGAATAGTCGACACATTCAATCTGAGTGTACCCCTTTGCGATAAGGCGGGCCTTATATCTGTCAACGTTGCCATCTGATTTGTACTTTATTTTATAGACCCATTTGCATCCGATGGGTTTCTGCCCAACGGGTAACAGTGTCAAGGTCCACGTTTGATTTAGCTGCAAGGCAGAAAGCTCTTCGTCCATTGCTTTTTGCCAATTTGGATCAAGGATAGCTTGAGCATAAGTGTGAGGTTCTTTGGTGGTTGTGATGTTAGCAAGATATGCACTATGTGTAGAAGAAAATCATGAATTAAAAAGAAAATGATGCATAGGATACCTGGTTCCATTCGGCCGGTCTTGGGCAATGGTCGAATAATTGGCTTGGGATCCCGTTACGTTGTCTTGAAGCTAGGAAGATGGGATTGATGTGCGACTAGATCGCCGAACAGGAAGGTCAGTTGGAGAAGGTTCGGTAATGGGTATTAGACTTCTTGGCATGGGAGAAGAAGGTTGGTCTACTAGAGGTTCAGGTGCATTATGACGAGTAGGAGAAGAAGGTTGGTTTGGTGGAGGTTTAGGTGCATTGTGACGAGTAGGAGAAGAAGGTTGGTTTGATGGAGGTTCAGGTGCATCGTGACAAGTAGGAGAAGAAGGTTGGTTGAGTGAATGTTGGACAGGAGTGGGTAAGTCAATGTCAATAGTAGGCAAAATACCTTGTAATGGATGTGAGGATTGCGTCTGGGACTATTGGCAGAATGGGAAAACACTTTCATGGAAGATGACATCCTGACTTGTAAAAAAAGTGCCTGTATCTACATCAAATAATTTGTATGCTTTTTGATTGAGAGGATAACCAATGAAGATGCATTGTCGAGTGCGTGGATCAAATTTTTGCTTAGGTGAAACAACAGTTGCATAACAGAGACAACCAAAAAGTTTTTAAGTGAGAAAGTGAGGGTGGACGATTATATAGCATCTCAAAAGGTGATTTATTTTTTAGTAAAGGTGTTGGCAAACGATTAATGATATATGTGGCGGTTAAAACGCATTCCCCCCAAAACTCTAATGGTAAATGGAACTGAAATAGGAGGGCTCGTGCTGTGTTTATAATGTGTCTATGTTTGCGTTCTACTACTCCATTTTGTTGAGGAGTGTAGACACAAATGCGTTGACATTCAATACCTTTTTTGAGAAAAAAATTATGCATAGAAATAAATTCCAATCCTTTGTCAACGTGGATGGTTTTTATAGATGCCTGAAATTGATTTTGTGCAAAAGTAATGAATGATTCTAAGAGATGTTGGGTTTCAGACTTGTGATTCATAAGAAATAACCAAGTACATCTAGTATAGTCATCGACTATAGTGAGAAAAAAATGTTTTCCAATATGAGTTGGGGTTTTATGAGGACCCCAAATGTCACAATGCAATAGATTAAATGGAGAATGAGATTTTATTGTGCTTAAAGGAAAGGGTAGCCTTGTCTGTTTAGCTTTGGGACAAATACTACAATTATTATGAATGGGAATGAGATTTTTACTGATAGGTAGTAAGGAAGATGCAAGTTGTAGATATGCCGGAGAAGGATGTCCGAGGCGCTTGTGCCATAAATCAGGGTCGGTCGAAATTTGAGATGCGTGGGCTTGGTTTGGAAGAGGGGACATGTAGTATAAGCCTGCGTGTTGTTTACCTAAGCCAATCATCCTCCCCGTAGCCAAGTCGTGCAAAACGCAACCATGTGGAGTAAAAACGACACAACAATTTAGTGAACTGGTTATCTTACTAACGGACATGAGATTTAAATTAAAAGAAGGAACGCAAAGCACATCTTTGAGAGTGATAATGTCATTGAATTTAATTGTGCCCGTAGATGAGATGGGCACAGTTGAGCCTGTGGGCAAATTAACATTTGGAATAAATGATGATGAATTGTGTGTGAAAAATTGTGAATCAGATGCAATGTGATCGGTTGCTCCGCTATCCAAAATCCATGGTTTTGTAGAAGCAGAATTAATAGACGAGTTATGGGCAAGCAAACCTGCAGAGCTAACAAACGTGTCACTTTTACCGTTATTGTTGAGTGAGTAAATAGCCTTTGCCAATTGCTGAATTTGCTCAGTAGTGAAGCCTTGTACGAGGTTTCTATCGGACTTATTGGTGCCTTCTTTGCAAGACATGATTTCTTATTTAGTGGATAAAAATGGAGAGGCTGTCAGAGCACCAAGATCGGTGCTCTGATACCATATAAGAAAATTGTATGTAAGAAGAAGATAAGGAGAAAGAAATGTTTTTATTCTCTTGTGTGTGTTTACATCACTCAATGTATAGCAAATATATACAAGTGTATGGAGACCTTCTCTCTCCAAATTACAAGCTAATTAGGTAGGGATTCACTAATCATAGGATTTGCGTATAATATCGCACAATATCATATAATAATTATATATAATAATTATGTATAATTTGATAATTATTATTTTCTTAATAAATTTGATGAATAATTTACATAAGGAACATTGTGAAATACAAATTTTCTTTTTTAAATTTTTTTCTTTTAGAAAAAGGAAAACTCAATAAACATAATAACTATAGATTTTTTTGGATATCCATCCTTAGTTAATAGATAAGGGTACAAGTACGGGCTCAATAAAATAAAATAAGGGTACAATTATATAATTATATATATATATATATATATAATATCAATTTATTATATATATACATATGAAATTCAATAATATTGGACAGAATCATTTTTTCCTCCTTATATTGAGGTGAAAATTGGCTCTTGCTAATAATAATCGGTTGACGTGAAGAATAACTCTAACTTATGATTGGAGGTGTTGTGCAACAATGAACAGATAGATAGGTCAAATAATAATAAAATAAAAAAGCGTGAGACCCGAGAATTTTGTAATATTTTTTTAATGAGTTCTTTGGGTAAATTGGTCCAACTATGAGACTTAATTAGAGAAATGTATAATTAAGTTAATTTGAGTAAAATTGAATATAAATAAGATATTAGTGTAAGTTTTGTCGTTAAAGTGGTGATAAAAATAAATAAATATTTCGGACAAAAATAGGAAATAATTCAGATTAATAACATAATAGTAAAGAGAAAATGCATTTTATGTTATTATTATCTATTAATATACATTATTATATACAGTCAAAAGTTTAGCTCCCATAGTAATTATTTAAAATTATATATAAAACTTCTAACTAGTTGCAAATATAAAACCAACTTTTACACTTCCAATACACTAATATGTTAGTAAACTGTTTATTTTAAATTCAGTATTTGCAACAGTTAAAAACTTTAATTTTAAAACCCTTTTTTAGTTTTTCTAATATATATTTATAAATGCAAAGGGGTACAATTATTTTTACTTCAATCACATTGCATAATACATATATATATAAAGATTTTGTGAAACAAACCCAAAAATACAGTGCAAAGGGGTGGTTTAAGCTTAAACATAACCTTTTTGTAATTATTTCAAAAGTTTAATATTGTATATATTGTCTCTATAAAAAAAAGATAAAAAAACCATTAAAAATGCTTTAAAAAATAAAAATAAAATAGAAAAATAATTGCAATGTGATTGAAGGATAAAAACTTTATACTATTATTATGCAACTAAGTAGAATACTTCCTCTTCCAAGCAAATTCACATAATTTAAAAAATAGCAAAATTACAAACAAACATTCACTCTTTTTTTTTTCTTTCATATCATCTCAACTTTATTTTCCTTTTCACTCTTTCCCCTTCTATTGCAGCCTCACCAATCACTTTCACTGTTCATCTTTTCATATCTCATTTTTCCAACCAAAAATGGGGTGAAGAAACTTCAGCTTGATAAGTTACTTTCCATATGAATGTGTGTTGCAAAATCGAGTCCATGTTTCAACAAAAACAGACACCATTTCTGCCATGCACATGAAGAAACATCATTTTACTAACTAGAATCAGCTTTTAACTTTTCCAAAGGGTTTTTTTTGTTCCCCCAAAAGCATATAAACACCCAAATAAGTTCCTAAAACCAACCTTTGTGATCTGTATATGTGGTAGCTATACCTTCTCACCACCTTGTTGTACACAACCACTCTTTTCTTTTCCTGCAAAATCTTGCATATGTTTCTCTGCATTTGATGCTAGCTCTGCACTATTTTTTGACGTGACATACAACAGTGACCCGTGCTAGTGTATCAAATAATCCCAGACACAAATCCCAGTTCAAGGACATAAACATATAACCTAGTTTTTTGAGGCCAAAAAGCCTTAATCTTTGTAAACACACCAGTTTTCTTACTCTTTGCAAAAAAGGGTTTTGTCATGTATCAATTTTTATCCAGTTTCAACTCCAATGATATCTTACATCATCACTCATCACAATATATTTTAGCACAAAATATTCACCTAATTTATTTTAAATAAAGATTGTTTTACACTCTAATACTAAAATATAATATTTTACAACATTTTTTAAAATAAAATATTACATTACAATAAAATAATAATTCTTTTCAAGTGGATGAAACTGATATAAGTATCATTATCCATCTACATTCTAAATGCAAATCATTCTATCAGTGCCAAAGCTCTAAACACATTCAAATTCGAAATAATTAACTAAACTAAAACAACCATATACCAATTAACTTAATTACTAGCTTTAGAATATAAATATATATATATATATAAGAAAATAAAAGGTTAAAATGTATATACTTTTCTATAGAAAACTAATTAAGTTGAACCAATCATATACTATAGATCTATCCATGTGAAGACATTAAAAACTTCCATATATATAAATAAATGAATGGTTAATATATGTATATATTTTTTTATATATGATTTATTCAACAGAAACCACCATATTGTAAAATCGATCTATTGAAGGTTATAAAATGCTTGTATGTAAAAAAAAGTAAATGGTTAAGAAGCATATATATTTTCCTATAGATAGATTCAAACCCAGAAAATAAACAGAACTATTGAGAGAGAGAAAGGAACCATATGAATAGGGAAAGTGGGGTCTAAAAATCACTCTTATTTTTTTTTTCAAAAATTGTAGATAAAACTAGAATCAATGGATTGTGAATTGTATGATACACTAGCATGGATCACAGTTGCACTTCACATGAACTTGGAATGTAAGAGAAGAGATAAAAGCCATAGCCAAGGTTAAAGGGTGGTCGAAGAAATGGTGTGGGAGAGAAGAGAAGAAGGGTAGGTTTAGAATGAGGAAAGGTGGTGGTTTCATGAATGCTTTGGGAGCCTTATATCATCATAGCAAAGGGCTTCGGATTTGGTGCACCGACAAAGGGACAAATCGAAATTGATTATTGACTCGTGGAGAGTTCTTAATTTCTACTCGTTAAACATGCAATTCGTACGTCCACCGTTGGATTTTAGACCTCGACACGTGTCGCGCATTGGAGGCCATTACGCAGGGCATTGGCAAGCGCCAGAGCCATCGAATGCGGGGTGCCCGTGCTCGATCTCACACAAGTATTTTATTCCTCATCGTTTGTCTTTTCCTCTCTCTATAAATAATGTTTTCGTACACTCTTTAATGCTTCTAATTGGGTAGAGAAAATATTTTTACATGTTGAAATTGATAATTCTTATTCCAACCCAAAATTGATAATTCTTCTTCGGTGAGATTCCACGTTTTTTAACGACGAGTTTTCAGTTAATCTTCGATGTGAGTTTTTAAAATACTTTTTAGTATTTTTTATTTAAAACTTGTATAGGTGTACTTGTTGGAAAGTTTTTCTATATAGGAAAAACAACAAGTCAACAAGTAAAAATGCCAAAGTATGTAAAATGATTTTTTTCAAAATTACAAGAATATTTAAAAAATACTAATAATAGAAAATTATAATAACAATCAAAAATCAAAAGAGAAACCAATATCTTTAAGATGGAAAAATTATATCTGTGATAAGTAAAAATTCTCATATATAAGTTATTGAATCAAACTTCACTAAAATCAAATATGAATATAAAAGAGACTGATTAAATGAATGCACAAACACGTTCTTAAAACTAGTCAATATATCAAAACAATGATATTTTCAAAATTTGAAGAAAAAAGAAAGAGAAACCTAAAGTAGAACAAGAGTGAGAAACTAATTTCTCCAACCACATACATCGATGATCCCAATGGCCAAATGAAGAACAATCTATTGTAAACTTACTCTCAAATTGAGAATTGTAATTTTATTGAAATTGTTCGATAAATATGAAAACCAGTTTCTCTCTCTCTCAAAGGCTGTAAAAATTAACATTAACACTTGATTAAGAAATCTCTTTCCACTTGAGTTAAATAAGACTAAATGGACTTCACAAATTTGGACTTTTTAGATACATAGTTAGAAGCACAAACTAAGAGACACTAAGGTTGTTTAACACAAATGAGCCAAATTCTTAAGAATAAATATTTGTGGATTTTTCTCTCGTATAATTTATGATATTTTCCTTGACTCTAACTGTGAGTTCTTTAACAGAACATGTTTACCCTATTTGAATTGGTCACCAAGACAAATTGATTCTAATGCCACTGCTAGAGAGTTTTTCTAGAAGAAAGACTACGGAGATTTAAAATCAATGAGACATGTAGAAACCATGTAAGAGATCATAACATACCTCCAACCCTAAAACATTAAGACTGAGTGTATGTGAATCTTTTTTCTTATATGTTACTTATGTTTCGTTACTCATTTTTACTCAATGTGTAACTTTCAACACATATTTAAATATTTTTTAGTATTAATATATAACATTATCAAAATAAATATGCAATAAAATATTTAATATTAATTTAAATAGAAGTTAATATTGAGAAAAAAATTGTTTAACTTTTAAATATAAAAAATAGATTATGTATTTTTGAGTTCTATATCTAAAGATTAAGTTAATTAGGTTTTGTATGAGTGAATTTGAACAATTAATAAGTAAAATTAAATTAGATTTTTAAACTTTATATTCCAAAAAAGTATATGGATTTGGTCTTACTCCATGAGTTTAGTATTCTAGGTACATCAAAATTATTGTAGGTTGAGTTATACTTTGCCAACAAAGGTTATGGTGCATAAGAATTCACACCAACCTATTAATCAACATGTCCCTCCAACTATATGAATGAAGTAGTAGTATAAAAAAAAAGGAAGTGTAAATGAATAAAAGTCCTTCTTTCTCCTTATATAATAAGAAATATATATATATATATATATATATATATATCTTAGGAAAAATAATGTAAAAGCTTATAAATTATATATATATATATATAAACTATTTTATCTCATATCTTAACTGTTAAAAAATTATAGAAAATAATTACTTCTTAAAATATAATTAAATAAATAATCACCTCTGTACTCTCTAAAAGTATTATTTCCCAATCATTCTAGTTTTATTAATAGTATTAAACTTTGAAGTTTTGTTTTCTTTTATACAAAAAGTAAGTTTATACATTTTTTTTAGCAAAAATTTAATACTCTGATTTTTTTTATTAAGTGTTTAAATTAGGAAGGCATTAAGTTATAACTGATATGACAAAAACTTGATCACATGAGGATATCGTTTGTGAGATGATAAAAACACCATTTTGACTAACCAAAATGTCAAGATGATATTTGAATATGAGACAATAAATGCAATTAAAGATCAAGCTGATACATTTATGAAGAATACTTCTAAAGCTTGAAGTTTGTATTATAGGAAATGTCTTCAACTTCTATCCCAAGAATATTCATGCCAAATAAACAACGTCTAAAATATCTTGGGAGTAGAGAGATAAAGATACCATGTTTGTCAACTTTCCTAACACAAACTATTTTCAACTTTGGCTAAGTTATTTGTTCGGTACAAGGTGCACTTTTAACCATTATTTGGTATAAAAGGTTTTGCTACCGAGAAAGATAAGTAATGCCAGTTATAAGAAAGATTATGTAAAAAAGAAAGAAGTTAACTATGCATGTCATGCATTTAATGCTTCTCAATCTAAAAGCTAATCAGGTGACAACAACAGGATAAGAAAAAGAAAATAAAAAGAGTTTAAAGCTACTCAATGGCCAAAAAATATAATGCAACATTTACTCTTTACAAGCATATAAGAAGTCATGTTTCGAAAAGAAGTATATAGAAGTGAGTCATAATTTACAAGTTCTGAAACTTTATGAAAATATTTTGTGCCCTAAACCTTTGTAATAACACAATGTGTGTTCATTCATGCATACTAGTAGAGAAAACTTAAATCTTGTATACGTGAAATTAAATTAAAGACCAAGCTGACATATTTATGAAGAATATTCCTAAAGCTTGAACTCAGGAGTGGCTTGTGAGTTGAGTCAAGAAATATCTTGTGAGTTGAGCCAGAAGTGGTTGATGTCAAGAATACTCAATATTAGTCAGAATTGACTTTATCGAATAACACTCATTTATACTTCACAATGATAGTCTGTCTAGTGGAACTTGACTGATTGGTCAAGAATTGATGGTAGCCTATTGAGACCGATGAACCAATATAAAAATACAATGTAAACACTCTCTTTCATCTTCCAATTAAATTGCATATTATATGTCTAACTAACTTAAAGAGATAAAATTATTAAAAGATGGTATTTGTGAAAAACAAAGAACTTTTATAAACATAATTTAACTCCCCTCCTGATCTTTATTTTCCCACACATTTTTAAAACAACTTCTACCTAGTAAAGATAACATATCAATTTTTTGAATTAAAATTATTATAAAAAATTAATTCTATCTTTAGTTTTTAACCATTACTGTGAAAATAAAAGCTAAAAAATCTCGTTAAATACATAATATAACACAATATATTATAACATAATTATATTTTAGTCTATGTGAAACTTTTAACATATGTCAAGATTAAATCTTTTGAATATAAAATTAAATATTTATAATTGGTTCCACGATAATTTTATGCCAAATGACATAACTGACTTAGTCTTGTTAAGATAATCTTTTATTTCATCTTATATCGTAAATTTAGGTCTAATTTAACTTCAAATTTAAATTATTATAAAAAAAATTAATTTTGGTTAAAACATATACGTTTTTAATTATAAATTATGATAAAATAAATTAATACTATCTTCAACTTTTAACTCTAACTCTGAAAAATAAAGTTAGAAAAATTGTTTTATATATATAAAATTCAGCACGAACAAATTATCGAGGTGCATTACGTGCATTATTTTATGCCCACGCGAGGAAGGAATATATTATTTTTTCAAACGCTTTGTACTTTTATATTTTAATCATTTATATATTGATTTCACAGCAATAATATTGTTAATTAAATTGGCTTTTCTTATGTCAATGTTATTGGGAAAGTGGAAAGAGGTTAAAGTTTGTTTAACACTATGCAAAATTACTAAATAAGTATAGCTAAATTGATAATAGTGCATGTTATTTATTTGTTTATTTTCAATTATTATTAGATAAAGTTGAGAAATAATAATTTTATTACTAAAAAATATTAAGTAAAAACCAATTTTATAACAAAAAATTATTAGTCATTATATTGAATAAATTAAATATTATTTTAGAGACTAAAAAATTATTGGTATCTAAAGTAGTTTCTAAATTTATGAACTAATTTTTAAATTCGTATTTAATTAACTAATTGGTATCTAATTAGCTACTAAGATCTTAGCTCCCAATTTTAGAATATATAATAATTGATAACTAAAACCTTGTTAGCTAATTAGATACCAATTTAAAAAATATTTTATAAGAAACTACTTTAATCTCTAAAATAGTATCTTAACTAACTTTAATTTGGCAAGGCGCGGGATTCTGGTCGAGAACACCTTCTGTTGTTTGTGAGGCTTAAAAGAGGAATCTTCTAATCATTTGTTTTTTGAATGTAGAATTACCTGGTTAGTTTGGAGTCAGTGTTACTAGTGGTTAGGGATGTTGGCGGTAGCTCCTTTGAATTCCTTTTCTCATTTCTTATCGTTTAATATTTGTAATGCATTTGATTCCGTCAACTTGGTTTTGGGGAGTGTGTGGATTTCTGTGGTAAGGAAGATTTGGAGTCATAGGAATAAGGTCATATTCAAGGGTGGAGTGGTGGATAATTCAGAAGTGTTCTCTTTGGCTCAATTGAAGGTTTGGTCTTGAGTTACTTCTAAGGTACCCTCTGCTTGCTTTTCTTTCTCAGATTGGTGTTTAGCTCCCTTGGTTTGTATGAATTCGATTTGAGAAGTTTTCTTGTGGTTTAGGTTGGTAGGTGGTTCTTATTTTGTTGGTGGGTTCTATGGTAGGGTTGATTGCATGTTCTCCTTGTGTTTGTGTAGGTTTAATCTCTTGTAGTGGTTGTTGTTTAGGTGGTGCATTGTGCATTTTCTTTTGTTAAAAGTTGGGTCTTCCTTCTCTTTCTAAGGAGGGGTTTTCTAGGTGTGTGGTGTGTTGTTTTCCTATTAGTTTGTATAAGGGTTGGACCACCCTTGAAGTAGTTCTATTTATTCATTTATTATTGTTGATAAAATAAAATAATCTTAAATAGTATCTAATTTAGTCCATATAATAATTAATTAATTTTGATTTTTAAAATTAATTTCTATTTGATAATTTTCTTAAAATTTTTATTTAACGATTTTCTTAAAGCATGTTTATAGGTTTTATCAAGTCATTCTTTAAAGTATATGAGCTTGTTTGACCGTTCTTTCACCTTATCTTCTTATAAAAATTATGACAACTCACAATTTTTCTTCAAGTATATTGACGGCAGAGAGAGTTGTTAGTGACATGACTATAAAAGGTGTTAGAATTAGGGATGAAAAAAAAATCTTATAGTATATATATGTAAGTAATGAATAGTAAATTAATTTTTTTAGTAAATATTTATGGATAATAAATATATGTTTAATTACTTAATTTATTGAAGGATTGAATATGAATATCATGATATTGAGTATCCTATCTGATGATACCCGTTACTCGATAATTATTAATAATAAATTTTATTTGAATTTTTTTTTTAATCAAGTGATCAAAATAAAGTTATTGTAATAAAAATATTAATTATTGCAGAATGATATAGAATTTTATTTTGTATATTTATAATTTTATCTAGATCTATGAAATTGAAATTATTATTTTTTAAATTATATTTTGGTGTAAGTTATTTAAATTTATGTTTTAGAAAATCAAATTTATTTCTATTAATATTTTAGTATTACCTTAAATAATTTTTATTTAAATTTATATTTTAAAATAGATTTATTTAAAATAAACAAATAAAAATTTTGTGGATAATCATAAACAATGACGAGTATAAAAAAATTAGTAAGTATTTTCTTATTATAAATATTAGACAAATAACGAAACGGATAATGAGATAATTTTTTTGAGAGACGAAGGAGTAAACACTACCGTCCCGTTCCGTTGTGATTCTTAGTTAGAATTTAATATTTTCAATTTCCAAATATACCTCTTTTTTTCTTAGAAAACAAACCCTATATTCCATTATTTGATTAATATAAATTATATGAAAATAAATAAATTGTATCATACCAAGTGTCACTTAATTAAAAGTGTTAACAGGTAAATTTTAAATCATATTCAATTTCGATGGTAATAATAATAATAATAATAATAAATAATGTGATAAACTTAACCAATCTTCCTATCATAGATATTATTTTTTAAATTTATGTTTAATTCAATTTCATGAAATGAATTTTCAAAATGGAATTTAAAACAAAGACAAATATTTGAAACAAGAGACTAAACAAATTTTATTTTTACATATACGTAAATCAAAGACGAACTAGTCTGTGTCTATCAATTATCGATATAATTTGTTTCTGAAATTATCTTTAAAAAGTTATAATTTTTTGAAAAAAAAATAGTATATCTCGATCTCTTTGCATACTTTCATTCAAAAACAGATATACAAAAATTACTATATAAATTTAAGTATACCTAAATCAGAAGAGATGAAAATAGTTATACCTAATTAATATATAATGTAATATAATATACAATATAATATGATATAATATAATATAATACAGTATAATATAATATAGTGTAATATAATATAATATAACATAACATAAAAAAGTATAAAATAAAATAATTTTAAATTTTTTGTCCTAACTTTGTATATTTTTGTAATTTTCCCTCTATTGTCTTTATCTCCCTCTCTTTTCTTGCGAAAAGTTTTAACCTAAAACCCCAGAAGTTTTATTCGTGTGTACATAGTGCAGAATCAATCTCTGCTGCATAAAACGTGGACATAATGTGCATATAGAGAATCAATTACTGCCTCAAAGCAGGTTCAAAGAATGGTTAATATTTGAAACAAAATCAACTTTTTCATTTTCCCTTTATCTATAACTTTGGAATGGTAGTAACAGATTTGAAATATTAATTATTTTATATCATCTGTGTTTTTTCTAATGATAAGAAAATTTTTATAAATATACGAATAATCAATATTTATGAGACAATCTTAATAATTTTATATTTAAGAAATCCATATGAATGATTTTTATATATGCATCAATGTCATTCAAGATAGAATGTTATATATTTTTATTCATTAAAAATACAGACAAAAGAACGATACTCCAATTCCAATTTTCTCAATTGAATCATCTAAATCATTTACTTGTTTTTAATTAATTTTTTTACATAAATTTACTATACCAACAACCTTTTAAACAAACTTTGACACATCTTTTTATACTTAGTGAATATTATAATTCAAATTTTAGAACTGTTTCTTGTAGGTTCGATATCCGTCCTTTAAAAACAATTTATTATTTCTGACTTGGTACACTTGCTGAATTAAAGAGTCATCAAGGTTTTGGTGTTGTTATCAGTAACATCTCTAATTTTTACCCATATATAATAAAATAAAAGTAAAACAAGCTCTATCTACTTAACATATGAATATATATAACTATCTCATAATTGTATCTAAAACAATATCCCTCTTCATAGGGATTTTAATATATACATCAAAAGTTTTTAAAACAAACAAAGCATTCAAATTAAAACTATCACATCCTCTAGCTGCTCACTTAGGAGCTCTATTACCTGCAATCTCATCTGCTCCCATGCACAACACGATCATCACAGATAAAGAAACAAACACAAACAAATAACAGGGTAAGCTAGCTATAACAAAATTTTCTATATAATTTCAATTTCAAATTGATACACAAAATTCATAAATTCTCATACAATTTCTCAAACATTTCACATAACCGTCAAGTGTCTATCAACAATTTCCATATTCATCTTTCTCATGTCAGCCTTCTACTGACTCACAAGACATAGACACTTGACTCTACTTCCGGAAGACTCGTACATTGACTCAGACTCAAAGATCTGCACCTATCATACTATCTCACTGTGAAATCCACACAGCTATGCACATAAATAATCTCAATATCATCTCTCTCCTAGTATGACAGGGTTAATTCATATAACAGGTCAAGTTAGTTATCCTTCAAACAACTTACCTATTCATATGAACCTCCTTCGACTCTCACCACCTGAATAACTTCATCTATATGATTCCATTATCTCAGGAGAGTCAGGATATCTCATTCTAGACAAATCCCTAGTCAATGCACCTCCTAACAATCTTAACATAGTATTTTCTTTCCTGAAAATACTATACCTTGATTAAAATTCACATTCTGACTCTCACAATATCCAAATCATACCAAAGTTTAGAATTTCTAAATCACACAACCATTCATTCACTAATCATATAAATATTTTAAATCTTTCTAAACAATTTAATTATATCTAAAAATTCACTTAAACACATAACTAAGTTCCAAATATATGCTTTCAAAATCAAATCATCATCTAAAATCAAACAACCACTTCTCATCAAACATCTCATTTAAGTAATTCAACAAAATATTCAAAAACAATTCAACTAATTTATAATCACAAACACTTTCAACAAATTATTCACCTTAAAATCAATATAAAATATTCAAAATCAACCATTCCAGTCAATATATTACTTTATTTTTTTAAAAGAGACAATCCTGCAAGCAAAAATTGGAACTGGTGACCACATCACCCCACATCCAGATCTTCTAACCTAAGGCTCTATTTTAAAAATAAAACTAGCTTCCCTTACCTGGGTTTGAGCAGATGCTCACTAAGAGCTCCAACCCACCAAAAGTTTAAGGATAACCTAACCTGCAACACAAAGTCTTGATCACAAATCTAACTGTATCACTAGGACCTTGATTTAACAGAGACTAATTTTGAAGATAAAAACCTCACATGCAAACTTAAACTAAAAGACAACCCTAACCAAGTCAAAACTAACTCAAAGGAAAATGAGCCAAGAATGAACTTACTCTATCTAAGATTTTGATCGGACAATCTCCTAGAGTTCATTGCCAGGAGTCCAATGGTAGACTCCGATCGTCAAACTGATAAGCGAGGAGATCAGAATTTAAGAGAGAAGGAAAAGAAAAAGGAAAAAGAGAACAAAAATGAACTTACTCTATTAAAGATTCTGATCAGAAAGTCTTGTAAATCTCGTTGCCAAGAGTCTATTGGTGGACTCCAATAGTTAAACAGATGAGCAAGGAGGTTAAAATCTTACAGAAAAGGGAGAGGAAAGAAAAAAGAAACTTCTAGAGAGATGGTGGTTCTTTTAAAATGAAACCTGAATAATTAAATTTCTATTTATATAGTTTTTTCACTTTAATAATAAAATATTTAGGTGACATTTTAATTGTACAATTTCTACTCTAAGACTATTTTTTTCTCGATCCTTACATTATCAGGAACAGTTTTAATTTCAGAATAAAAATTCCTAAATATTGTTAAATGTTTTTATTTGTTTAGTGTTTTTTTTTAATTTCTGGTTTGTTTAAAATTTAGTAATTTTTTTATTATTTTAATTACTAGTTACTCCTTGTGCTAATTCTTGAGCTAATCCTTGAGTGAGTTGTCTTATATGATATTAAGAGGACAAGTTTCTAAAGATCAATTGCAATTTGAATTAGAAATTGAAAAGACAACTTCGAAGAACAGGGTTAAAAAAGAAAAGAAAAGGACGGAAAAATCTGAGAAGAATCCTCAACCACTTCAACCTTTACATTGAAAAAATTTCAGGAAGAAAGCAACATGGCTGAAGAACAACCACCACAGTCTAGAAGAACACTTGGAGATTAAGCTATGCAGCAGGAGCCAAGGCATTTTTCTAAAATATTTGCTACCACCAAGGCCTTGGAGATGAAACCTGCATTCCTTAGTATGATCAGTACCTATCAATTTATAGTAATAGACCATGAGGATCCATATACACATTTGCCTACATTTTATGAGTTGATGGTAACAATGGGCTTTCAATCAAATGATATTGAATATGTTTATTTGCGTTTGTTTCCTTTTTCATTGGTAGAAAAAGCTGAGGAATAACTCAAATCTCATCCAAATCAGAGTCTCACCTGTTGGAAAGATGTAGAGGAGAAATTTTTACAATTTTTTTTTTCACTATCCCACTACATCAAAGCAAAGTCTGATATTTTTATGTTCAGAGAAGGACCACATGAAGTCTTCTCAGAGTTAGACTCAACCAATAAGATGTGTTTTTTGCAGAAGTGATAATCCTAATAGTCACTATTCTTATCAAAATAATTCATCAATTATCTTTTTATAAAAATAATTGCTACCAAATTTAGAACCTAAATAATTAATAGTTAAAATCTTAGTAGCTAATTAGATATCAATTTAGAAGCTATTTATCAATAATAGAAACTAATTTAGAAATCAATAATTTTTTTAGTCTCTAGAATAGTATCTAATTTAGTAAATATAACAACTAATTATTTTTAGTCTCTAAAATTAGTTTCTATTTAATTGATTAATTATAAATTTTTTTACTTTTTAACTACCTTAATTAATTATGGAGACTCATTAATTATAGAAGTTTATACTTTTTTTATAAAAATAATAATAAATTAAATATTTTTTAAAATATATTTATTTTATTAAACTTTTAATGAAAAATAAATTTATTTATTTATTTATTTGTCTTTCCTTATGTTTTGTCTCTACTAAGCATTTGCTTAGTTGTACAACTTTTTTTTATAACTATTGGTCTTGTAATAATAACTAGGTTGATCATGTTTATATAACCCTTTTTGTTGACATTAATTTTCTTACATTTATTTATTGGTTTCAGTTTGTTTGTAGTTTTTTTTTTTTTTTCATTTTATTTCTAACCAATCTTTGTAAATTACATATAAGATGTATTAATTATTATCATCCTCGTCACATGCAGGGAACTATATCTTGGACATGATAGACATGATAATCCTTCCACAAGCTGACATAAATTATTAGTCTAGTTGGTTTGGTTTCTATTATTTTTTAAAAAATCGGATTGATTATTGATTTTGGTAAGAGGTTTAATTATTAAATTATTGAAAGTGATTGAAAATTTAATGATTACTAGTATTATTTTATTTTAAAAAAATCACATCCAAGTATGTAAAAAAAAAACAAAAATAAAAGAAGAAAAAAGAAGTACAATGAATCTACCAGAAAATCAAGAGAGAGAAAATTTAAAAAAAAGATAATAGAAAAAAAAGTAAGACTTGAATTTTATTTAAAAATAAAATTTAAATAAAAAATACAAAGTTAATAATTGAAGGATACACGTTAATTTTTTACTTCAATTATAAATTTTTTTCTTTAAATTTTTTTGTTAAACTCTTTAAATTTAGAGAAGAATTTCAATATTAATTGTTATACAATCATATTATATTCTCAAGAAGGTAATAAGACAAGGAAAATGATAGAATGATCAAAATTGAGTTTTGAATAAGTGAATATTTTTTAGTAGAAATTATGTTTGTTTCTTCTTTTCTTTGAGTAGTTTGTTAAGGGAAGATGTTGTTGTTGGTGTAAGATTTGATGTCTAGATAGCTTATTTAGAGTTTTGTGAATATGGTAGTGTCAAGAAAAATTTACACTATCTTTTTATAAGAGAAGTTAATATTTACATCTATTGAATTGAAAACTCTGTGTGTGGGGTGATTTGGATAAATTTGAGTTATGTGGGATGTCATTTCATTCTTGTTTTCTTCATAAGTTTGACTTTTGGTGCTCTAGAGTTGATATTTTATACCTATAACCAGTGGCTAAATGTTTAAATGGTGTTTAAGTGTAATAATTACATTCACTGCTCACCAGCTATCAAGTAACAGTGTAAATGTTTAAGTTTTGGAGAGAATAACTCAATTGAGAGCTTATAGCTTAAGTGAAAAAATCAAGACAATTTTCTCCTTTGGAAGTGTTGGGTTACAATGTTACATGAGTTTTAGAATATTGTAAATCATGCAACTATGTCAAGACGCCTAAGCGAGGGGTGGTCGCTCAAGGAAGGGTTGATGACTCAAGAAAGGGTTGATCACTCAAGTGCTGGTGAAATCATGAATTTCATGTTCCTAGAACTTGTTTTAACTAATTTGATAAACATGTTGCTCAGGAAAGGTACACTCAAGCATGAGAGTGAGGTAAAGACATAACCTAATTTTGATATTGGAGGTATCTCACTCAAGCAATAGTGAGGATACTTAAATGTGAAAGTCTTTCCCACTTATGACAAGTTAGGTTGCTCAAATGGGAGGAGTTTGTTTAAGTCAAATGTAAAATTATATGCAAGTTAAGATGTATATGGGTGAGAATGATGATGAATCATGTGCGCAACTAAGATATATATTGATGAGAATGATAATTAATGATGTGTACAACATTTAATAACCATGTTTTAGCTACCAATCTTATCATCTAAATTAGTTAGTAGTTAAAACTTTGGTAACTAATTAGATATCAATTTAGAAACTAGTTTATAAATTTTATTAATTATAAAAATTACTTTAGATACCAATAATTTTTTTAATTTTTAAAATAATATCTAATTTAGTTAATAAAAAAGATGAATGTTATTATAAGAAATGTTTTGATTAAATATGGCTATAAATGAAAGAAAAAGAAAAAATTAAACTCCATAAAATATGGCTAAAACTAAACCTAATGATGGTATACAGAATTGCATTACTTTTGATCCAACCAAAGGGAAGACAATTATTGTTGTTGAACATGTGAACACAATCTGCCACTATGCAATTAAAAAAAAGTCAAAGGTTAGGTTGGTATCTTATTCCCAAGCATGGAACACTTTGCATGTTAAAACAACTTTAAATGGAATGAAGGAGTTTCCTATAGGTTATTTGTGTTGAATATAAGATTTCAATATTTTTTTTTCTAATTCAATTAATAATTAAATTTTACTTATCTCTCGGTTGAACTAAATTAGTCTAATATGAAATTTTGAAACACTCATGTTTATAAGAAATATTTTTCTAAATGTGGTGATCTTGGATTTATAAAGGTGGGTGGTGCTAAAATACATTTTCATTTATTTACCATTTTAGTAAAAAAAAAAGTATGACTTTTATTTCACTTCTTTTATCTTTTAAACTTGGGTATTTTAGGGTTAAAATACCTTTTTTTATATAATGATAATTTTAAATTATCAAAATCAAATTTCTTGACTACAAACTTAGAAAGATTGAAAATTGTTGTATTAACAACTAAATAAACGAGGATTGAAAAAAAATTAAGTAATAGTATTTGAGAATATAAATAACGACAAAATGTAAAAATGCTTGATATAAGATAAGCTGAAAAAGAGAGAATATATTGAGAGAGATATTTTCTTCTTCGAAAAGTAATTAACTAGTTAAGTTTAATATATACAAAATTAATGAACAAATTAATAAAGTGTAAAATTACATATTTTTATTTAAAAACTAAAATTTCGTATATAAGTTTGAAGGGTCTTTTAATGGGGCCAAGATCTTCACTCTTGCTCCCGTTAGTTATGCTTCAAGTAAAATGTTTTTATTCATTTGAACATCAAAATATTTGCATGTAAACTTCATTATACATAGAATCATTTTACATTTAGAAAAAGAAAAAAGAAAGTCTTGGATTCAAGCTAAAGAGACAACATGAGATCACCATTGCTTGAACTCAAAGCCAAACCATGAACTCCAATAATCGTTATCATTATTCTTTACACATTAATTCGTCTTTCATGAGAAGCAAACACAAGAGAAACATATCCAATTTTAGGGCTCAAGACAATCTCATAGCAAAACAACTTATAATGTATAGTAATGATGTTTTTAATCTAATATTTTAATTCATTATATTTTAAAATGTATAACATTTTTTAAGGGTGGTGATAATGTTGTGTCTTGCTTTTGGACTGGTAAGGTTTTATGTCAAAGTTATCTTTTATATAAGAATTGGATCACTTTTAAAAGGGTACATATTTATTAACTTTTTTTTATTGATAAAAAAAATTATGCTAGATAATTCTAAATCAATGGTTGGGAATCATACATAACTCTTGCTACAATTTTTAGTTATAAATAAATTTTTATTTATTTTGGCTACTTCAGTACAAGCTCTATTTATTTGCTATTTAGACAATAATAGATACGGTTTGTTCAACTTAGCTAAGGATTTGTTAATTATAACTTGTAAGATTTTATTTTTTTTTGCTGATTTTTTTAGTGTCCATTTTTATATTTATTTATTTTTTCTATTGCTAACTAATAAAAAATATAATGTTACATATATAATTTCTGAAACATAAATGTGTGTTTTTTTATAAAATTTAAGGGAGTAAAATATTTTTTTACAAAGTCAAATTTACTCCAATTCCAAACACCATGAACCCAAATAATTAACATTACAGAAAAATAAGAATGGACCTTTTTCCTTATATATCCGTGTTGATGAGCATGTTAACAATGGAAAGTGCTATAGCAGAAAGCTGAAAGGTATCTTTGTTTCTTTTTGTGAGTGGAGAAATGGCACCATTGTTCTTCTGCTTGAATCCATCTTCACATGTGGTGGAGGCATCAATGATTGAGCTTAGCTTCACATTGCAATCTGAATAGCGTTTGGCCTTGTAATCTCTAATGGCTTCTCTGAAAGTGGAAATGGTGTCTGAATATACTTCAAGGCAATCGTCTAAGCATTCTTTGATAAATGGGTCTAAGCTTTTGTTTTTCTCCAAAAGATCATTGATGTGAGCATTAGTATCCGTCACGTTGTGCCTTGTTATCTTGATGGAGATTAGACCTAGTTCTTGGAGGTTTTTGGCATGTTGGCTCCTATGGTTGGATTGAAAAGATGCTACACAAAATTTGTAGCTGATGTTGGGGTCGGTTTTTGAGCAATTCTTGCATGTTTGTTGGATGAGACGGTTGGCAAAACCTAGAGAATGGAGAGAACAAAAGAGGGTTGTGATGAGAGTGAACAAAAGGGAAGAAGATGAAGGGTTCATTGTTCTTTGTTTGGAGAGTTTTTGGACTTGGCTATGGTTAATTAGGGTTAAAATGTTGCATGCATGGTGATTTATAGATGAGAAAAATGATGAATGTGTAGTGGTTGGGAAAATGTTCTTTCTTGGTTTGTATGTATGGCGGAGAAAGAATGCTTGCATGGGAATAAATTTAAGTTTTGTCGTCTAAACAAGAAGGAATTAGAAGCTAAGTTAATTTGGTATGATTAAAGATTGAGTAATTATGGCCAAAAAAGCAAAGAACTTGAAGGGTTTTTGACTTTTTTATTACGTGAAGATTTTGAAAATTCTATCACAAAATATTGAAGTGATCGAGAGAGGGAAATTAGCAGAATATTTATCATTTTGGTGTAATTTATAAGAAATTAGCATAATGCGCAAATTATAAAAAAAAATTACAAAATTTAGTAAATTGGGTTTAGAAAGCACAACCCCTACATACATGATTTCAACTTTTTTTTATATTTTATACAAGTTGTGTTTGGTATACATTATTTCATTTCATATAACTTTTTTTTTTTTTACTGAAATCATGATTTTAGAATAAAAAAACAAAAGGCGTGTTTGATAATATAAGTAGTGTGTACAAAACATTATTTTAATAAAAATTATATAAAATAAAATAAGGTATTCAAATACGACTTTTTTATATTGTCAAGAATGTTGGAGATCCCACATCGACTAGAGATGAGGACATTTCATTATATATAAGTGGATGCAAACCTCACCTTATAAGCAGGTTTTATGAGGTTGAGTTAGGCTTAAATAGTCGATGTGTGATCTCCAACACACCTCCCTCACGCTGAGGCTACCAACTCGTGCATGGAGATATATGTTATGGGTAGTCCGATAACGGTCCGATAGTGGACTTTAAGCCTAACTCAACCTCATAAAACCGACTTATAAGGTGAGATTTGCACCCACTTATATACAATTAAATGTCTTTATCTCTAATCGATGTCAGTAAATTTTCTATGAAGAGATTTGTAATTCAAGATTGTATAATTGGTTTGATATTCTTTATATCACTCTTTCCAGTATAATATTTTTCTATGTTAGTTAAAAAAAGTGATAATATAATTATTAATTTTTTTAATTATAATAATATATTTATGATTGTGTATTTAAATGTATAGTTTTCATTTTACAAAATAAGTTTTAGATTTATGGTATTTTGATAGATAAATCGCGTAGACTAAGGTATTAGATGTGAGAAACTAGAAAAGAAGTCCTACACAATGTGACATGCAGAGACACACAATATTTGATATTTGGACTTATCTTAATTATATTAAAGTGGACTATATGTTAGTCTCTTGTAGGAACATACTTAATGAATTTTTGAAAGATGGTAGATCTATATGTAATTACTATGAGTAGTAGTAAGTATGAATGAAATAAAAACTATTGTTAATGATGGTATTGAAATGTAGTTGGATTGTAGTGATTTGTATTAAGTATTATATTATTATGATTGGTGGAAAAATATTGAATTATATATATGAATGATTCATCTAATTAATTTTTTTTTACTTATATTTTCTTATATTAAAATTTTATTTTCATTGATCTGCATTACACAAGCAATTATATTTTCAGGTGCAAAAAGAATTTTAGAAAAAGAGTAGAGAAAACAAAAAGTAACATTAAAAATATTCCTAATAAACTTTTTAATAGTATAATCTTGTACTATTTGTTGGAAAAAAACTAGAGGTAACTTATTATTGGAATGAACTACAATAAAAAGTAGATATCTCTTTATTTTATTTTTATAATTTTACTAATCTTAACTATCTTTCACAACCTAGCTGAAAAAAATCTTTTTAAAAATCTGTTTTAACCTGGAAAAAACCCTAAAAGTTAAACTCTATTCAATGCATCTTCTAAAATTAACATTTTTTTTATTCAATTCTTCTTCTAAAATTAACATTTTTTTATAGGTATTATATCCCTGTGCATCACATTATGTGTATAATTATTTTAAGAATCATATATATTTATTTCATAATAAAAGTATATAATTTCTAAAAAACTCCATACAAGGAAAATCATATATTTTCTAAAATCAAAAAATGATATTCATATTGTTTAAAATATTAGATATTAGACTAGAAAATCAATTATATAATGATATAAATTAGACTAATAATGTAAAGTATTTCACAATTTTGTTCCTTTACAAATTATCACATATGTCAAGTATAATGAAATCCTAAAACATATATAAAAGATGTTTTTAATTGATTAATTGTATAAAATCTTCTATACTAGAAATATTAATTTCGACTAAACTTAAAATCATAATTCTACTTAGTTATTGAAATTTGAGTTTAATGGACACATGATATCATAAAACATTACTTTCATCTTATTAATGAATAAAAATCATTCTCAATATAATTTTAAAATTAATTATCATAAAATTTAATAATATATTATATATTAAATTTTATAATTTTTTATAATTACAATATTATTAAAAAATATTTACCTCTATTAAAGTCTTTCTTTTCAGTAAAGGTTTTCATTCAACTTAATGGTACATAATTATGATGATCTATCGTGTATTCTTTCTTATTCATGTTTCAATTTCTTTTTGTCATATAATGCCATTAATAAAGATTTACTTACTAGAATAATTTTATTATATCATGAATACACAGAAGAGAAGAAAGATACATTCCCAATCCACAGTAACAATTATAAATATAAATATTATTTTATTATGTGAGTCATAAAAAAATAGAAGTAGTCTTTAAATATATAGAAATTATAAAAAACACATTATATTGATGAGAAAAACTTAAAAGTAAAATAAAAATAAAAATTATAAGACTTTACAATTTGAACTTCATTTGAAAAAGGGGAAAAAAAAATGAAAAGAAAGTGGATAAGTAGTAGTAAGGTTAAACCCCCAAGACAAAAACCCTTTCTTCTTCTTCTTCACCTCAAACCCAACACAACAACCTAAGCACTCACTCACAATCGTCAATGGCGAGGCTTAAGACGGGCATTGATTCAGCATTCTGGGACCACAACGTTGCCTCGCCACAGTGCCACGACGGATGGGCCAAGTCCGTTCCCGGAGACCCTTTTCCGGTGGAAGCCTCCATCGCCAGCAGACTGCTCCGCCCCCAGCAATTCTCCTTCCTCCAAAACGGGTTCCCTCTTCCCATCGTTGCTCCCTCACTGTGTCCCACTTCCCCCAAGGATTTGGGCTCCCTCGCTCTGCAGACCCTTCTCCTCAAACTCTCCTCTTCTCGCTGGTACCTAACTTTTTTCACTCTCACACTGCTTGCTTTCGCTACCCTTTTGTTCTGTTTTATCATTGTGACTGTTTTTGTGATTTGGTTGATGTTGATGGCAAATGGGGTCTCCAGCATTTGAGAATTGGGAATTCTGATATTTGTTTTGTTTTCAAGCAAAGAGATTTTTTTTTCAATTAGGAAAATGCTAGCAACTCACCCTTTTAACTAACACTTTCTTTTTTAAGATACTTCTTTCTTACTACTGTTTGAAAGGAAATGTTTGGATGAGCTTTTCTCGTTAATAGTTTTAATACAGAAAAATTAGAAAAAATAAATAAATTAGCTTACCTTCCTAAATAAGTTTGTAGAAACTGTTTTATTTAATTTCTCCACATGTTTATTTTTACTTTCACTAATTTTAGCGTATGAAACTCTATTTCTTATTTTTCTTCTTATTTGTTTCTTTATTAGAAGGGTTTATGAAAATGTTTTTATGGATAAACCCTTTTTGGATTACAACTTTTATAATGCAATTTTGTAGTTTTTAATAAATTTAAATGGATAGTAGAGTGCGTTAGAGAGCGAGATACTAATTCTTTTTTTTTTTTTTGTTATTGGGAAGAATTTTTTTTAGCTTAGAAGACATTCTTTTTTTGAGGCCAAAGACTTTGGAGCTAACCCTGCTGAGTTTGCTAGGACTTTAGTCAGTTACAAAGCTCTGTGTCTGAGTATTTAAGCTGGAATAATCCTCGGGCAACTTAATTTTTTTGAACAGTTTTTGTTTTGAAGTAAAAGATTCTTTGTAATGTTGGGTGTTTTTATTGTGTTGTTCTAAAGGAAGGAGTTTTTTTCAACTTAGAAGAAGAAACGTTTGAAATTTAGGAAATAATACATGGTCACCTACGTGCAAGGTTTTGAATTGTGGCTTGATATTGTGGAGAACTATGAACAAATGTGGCTGATGTGACCACAATTATGGTCAATGATACTCCAAAAACCTTGATGTATGCTCAAAATTGTTGATGTGGACCGTTGTTTAAAACCTTGGCTATGTAGAGATGGGAGAAAAAAAGGTATAGGTATGATAGGTAATATGATGTCATAAGAAGAGAGGTTGAGAGAAATAAGCAGCCTCCATTAGGTATATACAATACAATGTACAAGTGTCCATTTATCATTGCTCAAAATATTATAATAATCATGTACAATGTTTTTGTTATTTTGTTGATTGTTAGCTTGTATTTGATTTGGTTGAATGTGGTGGCGGATGTGGTCTCTAGAGTTGGGAAGTCTCACATTACTTTTTGGGTGTGGCTTATATATCTGTTGGGTCATTTTGCTTAATGCCTATTGTTTGAAGTTGAAATTTGATATGGTATTAGAGCTTATAGCTCATCTTGGTAAATCCTTTATTCAAAAAATAGTTTACTTGTTTTCGTAGACATTTGTGGAGGGGATTGTTGGGAAGTCTCACATTGTCTTCCTTAATTCTTGAGGTGCAAGTTGTTGGGAGCCTCTCTTAGATCCCTGAAAAGTACAGAAAATTAGTTGGAAAATTGAACTATCTAACTGTTACACTTGATATGAAAAATTTTGAGTCTTTGATTTTATGCCTACTCTTGTTTTTCATAGAGTAGTGAGCGTCATGACATGAGAGCCAATGACGATAAAAACCTTAGCCATAGTTCTTAGTTAGTAGAAATATGATCAGAGGCAAAAAGGACAGCCAAAACTATCTGCAGACAGTTTGTTTATATTATGAACTGATTATACTTTTATATGTAACATTTAAAATTTCAACTTTTCAGTAACAGCTCAATTATGATCAATACAGGTGGCTTACAATGACTGGGCAGTTTCGTCCCAGGAAGCTGTTTGCTGATGTTAAAAATGAAATTTCTAATGCTGAAGATTTTGATCTCTCCACAGTCAAGGATGTTGCAAAGCGTTTCGTTGACAAGTCACTTTTTTCGTTGGGGTTAACGTCACAGTTTGCTTTTCCTCCTTCAACATCCGTATTGTTTGGTATAGAGGGTCATGGCGAGAAAGAAAAATTGCGCCGCAAAGTGATGGTTTATCACAAGGCATGGATTTAACCCCTTGTTATAATTTTTTAATTTTCTGCTGTGAAAACATTTTCATGTTTGAATCAAGATTGAGATTACATTCAGTCAAACTGAACAATTTTAATGGACATCACTCATTCACATATTTATATAAGCATATTCCTCATTTCACTGTTGCTCTGTTATCGTGTGCCATGTTTTTCTTTTGTCTATAATGAAATATCTGAAAGACAAGATCCCTTGCAGCTTCCTGATCATGATCTTACATTGGAAGCAGCATGGCCTCAATTGTTTCTTGATCACAAAGGAAAATATTGGGATGTCCCTGAGTCTTTATCTGTTGATTTGTCATCCCTTTTGTCTCAATATGGATTGCGCTACCACGTTGGGATACATAAAAACGGAGGTAATCCCCAGCAAGTGAATGAAACGGATGGTAAGCCACCATTGTCTCTGCTGCCAGGGTTATGTGTGAAGGCTGCCATTAGTTATGAGAAGATGAAATACTTCTGGAGAGATAAGGGTGCCGTGGAACAAGGAAATGAAGAGGTGGTTCCATATGATGTGAGTCTTAATGAACCTCACTCGGCAGTGTTTGCAGTGATTGGTAATTTCTCTAGACTGTTTGAGATGTTATTGTGCTATGTGTTTTTACATGTTTCTTCCTAATTGCCTAAGCATACAACTTCTTTTTCATTTTGTTGAAATTACATGGCTTATGTAGAAGAAGGAATACTGGCAGTACAGTGAAGTTACATTATAAGTGTGTTATGATGTGCTGCAAAATGCAAAGCAATGAAAAATATAATGAAATGCAAAAGTTACTCCTCAGAGATCATTTTAAAATCCTCTAAAAATGCAATCAAGATTTCTGAGATATTTTCTGACAAATTTTGTACGAGCAGAATTCAAAGATGTTGATAACGAGAGCTTTGCTTGCTTAAGTTACAGATTCTGTTCGAATATACAGTTTTCATATAAGGATATGAATGCATTCAAGGAATTGTTTTCCTTTTGAACATTTTTTGCGATTTATGGATGAGGATGATAGCTGTGTAGATTTATGCATGAATTGTTTTGTTATTGGTTCATAAACATTGTAGGTAGCACCTTTGCTTCCTGGATTTGGAATGGAAGGAGCTTTTCTAGCAGTAATTCAACTGAAGATTTAGAGGTGTCAACAAGCAAGAGATCTCGACATAATGCTGATTTGTTTGGCTCAGTTGGCTACTCCTTTCAGCATGGAAAATTCACAAAAAAATATGGGAACTTAACCAGAGTTGAGGCTCATCTGAATATTTCTTCAGCTTCAGCATTTGCAAAGAAGATTCTGAATGGTTCCAGAGCTAATGTTGGCGAACAACCATCAGCTTCACCCAGGCTAAATTTAACCTTTCAACAACAGGTGAATTTTTTCTCTTTTTAAGAAAAACCATCTTCCTGTGTATATTAATTAATAGTTTGGATGTCTTTGAATCAAGAACAAGTTTAAACTGCAGAGTGTGTTAATTTAAGGTCTGGAAAAATTTCTCATTGAACATTTTTATGAGAGAAAAAAGGAAGAAAAATCAAATTAACTTTTTTTATAAGATAAAATTAATGTATGCCTAAACTAATTTATAAAAGCTCATCTATATAATTTTTAAAATTTTTATTTTTAACTTGTGCATGACCTAATTTTAGCTCATGATAAAACTTATTTTTCAGTTTTTCTCTCCTTATTTTTCCTAGAAATGTTTGTGGAAAGTTCCACCAAACATACCCTTGGTAGGAAGAGTATTACAATAACTCAACTTTATATATCAATGTCATTTTCTATAACTCCATTTTGTTACTCTTATGTCACTAAAAATCTATATTAAATTTTAAACTTGTTGAAAAATGAAATTAAATTAGTGTTTTCGGTTTCTCATCTTAAGATTGTAATAGCTTTGTCAATGACTAATATCCACTAGAAAACCTTTGTATGCTCTTGTTTGGATTAAAAAGAAAGGAAGAGAGTGGAAAGGGAAGTTGTTTGGATTGGAAGGAAAACAGTGGAAAAAGTGAAAAGAAATAAGTAAAAAATTTGCAGTTGATTTAATTAATGTGACAGAACAAAAAATTAAATTAACTGGGTAATATAATGATTTACCAAAATACTTAGTTAAAATTTAATAAGAATGAATGAGTATGAATTAAATTATGAAGTAATTATTTTATAGAATTGAAAATAATATTTAAAAATTCAAATTTAATTTATTTAATGGAAATCATCTACAAGTTTTCAACATACCAATTTCAAAAAGAAAATTAAAGTATAATAAAAATATTTGTAAACGAGAAATGGGGACTAGAATATTTTTAGAAATAAAAAACATAAACTTGAATTTTGATAGGAATTGTTAAGAGTTGCAGAATGTGGAAGTTTGGAATTATAATGCCCATAAAGAGTGTGAAGAACATTTTCATGGTGGAATAATTTTGTTGTTATTGCTTTGGTCTATATATTAGAAAGTATTTTAGGATTTTTAATATTGGATCTGTCGAATATAATTTTCCAATGCGAGTCAAATTGTTACATGTGCAATCATTATATATATATATATATATATAAGAAGTAGTTGAATGGTTTTAACCAACAAGATGAATAAAACACTGCAAATAGTGTTTTCTTCATTCAATTAACCAAATTTTCAAATCAGATTCAAAATCTTCAAAATCCAATCTGAAATCAAACATATTTACTCTCATTTTGTGAAATTTTTAAATGTAAAAAGTCAAATTAAAATTGCTCAGTTCATCTCTTTGCATCTACAATCAAAAGCAATGGCAAAACAGTAGGAAGCATTTTTTCAGTTGACATTTCTACAAGAATCAACAAACACAAACACCCATAATCCTATAGTAAACAAGTAGAAACAAAGAGAACATTAATGAGATCACCCCTTATTACTCGAACAAATTACTTGTTGGTACATCTTGGCTATGTTATTATGCAACCATCATGTTCTAGATCAGCAGCATACTGTAGCTAATAACCCTTTAACTGTGATAAAGATTTATATAGGAAAATAAGATAAAATTTGTTTGATTGTCCACTTGTAGGTTGCAGGGCCAGTTGTTTTCCGAGCAGATTCGCGAATTTCACTGGAGTCTTTCGCCAGGGAAAGTGGTTTTCCAGTAGAGGATTTCATTTGCAGCCTGAGTTACTCCTTGAAGTCTTTTCAGTCTGGAAAGATTGTTGCTTGGTATTCTCCAAAAAGGAAAGAGGGAATGGTTGAGTTGCAAATGTAAGTTTTAGCAGAGTGCAACCCTCACCTTTCTGTAGCTTTCATTCATGCATACAAAGATACACCTTCCAATCCAAGAAGCCCAACATGGTTGCTTTGAAAGGTGCATTTGTGTAACATTTTGATTTTGATTACATGTTGCATGCATCCTATGATCTGCTGAAACTCGGCATCATTGATTTTGTAATGCCAAAAGGTTTATTTAGTTGCTTTGTCTTTTTATTCATTTTTTGCATAACTTGCTGGCAAAGCCAAGTGCTTTTGGTATCATCACTACCTTCAGGAAAGGCTCATTTCCGGGGTAATGGGATCAGAGGTAGATAACAAAAGGGCAATTTCTTCCTCCACCTCCATAAATTTTTTAATTTCAAAATTACCCTTAAGCAAAAGATTTAGGATTTTTTTTCATTTTTTATTTGTATAATTTGTAGGCCTTACTAGCTCTAAAATTTGAAATACAATTTGTTTTTCAAATTCTAAAGTTTAGAAGGTGTTTTTTGAGTCGAAAATATATTTTAAATTCTATAATTTGAAACACAATTTTGTAATTTTAGAATTTATAAGATATTTTTTGGATTTAAAAATGCATCTGAATTATAGAATTTAGAATACAATAATACAATTTTATATTTTTTTATGTTTGAAAATGCATTATTCCACATTTTAGAGTTTGGAAAATACATTTTAAAGTCTAAAATTTGGAATATAAAATACAATTTTATATTATGAATACTGAATTCTAGAGTTTGAAATGAATGAATACCAAAAAAAAAATAGGAGAAGTGAGGAGTCAATAGAAAAGATGGAAAAAGAATAAAATTGTCCTTTCATGTGTTCGAGGTGCAGGAAGAAATCACGAAGGTAGAGGAAGTAATTGCCTAACATAAGTACTGTTAACTCTATAAGTTCAGATATTTTTGAAACTGACTCAAAATAGACAGAAGAAAACAATATAAAAGCAGTAAGAAAACTGGTACGAACTGATGCTTTAAAAAAAGTTGAAATATTTTAAACACAAATAAAATACATTTGGCTAAGTTTATAAAGTGGTATAAGTTATGTTATCAATTATAATTAATAAAATAGAAAAATTTAATTGAGAAAAAAATATAGAACATTGTAATAAAATGAAAGGAAACTACTATATAATATGAAAACATAATTATAACACATCATAAACAACAAAAAAATGTATGACTTTAGATTGGTTTGGATTCAACATGTGTAAATCTGGTATCTTAATTGATGTCATCATATTTATAGTGTTAAAATTTGAACAAGCTGATGAACCGAAGCAAACTAGAGAATTCTGTTTGAATTGGTTTGGATAAGATCGATCCAAGACTGTTTCTTCCCTATCACTTCTTCAGCCACCTCCATAATTTTTGAAATTTTCAAAATTACCCTTCATTTTTTTACACTACGAATTACGTAATTCAGAAGTAAAAAATTACAAGTTTCAAATTACGTAGTTATATAACAATTCACAATACTGAATTACTTGGAAGTCAAAAATTACAACTTTCAAATTACATAATCCAGAAGTTATATAACAATTCACAATACTGAATTACTTGAAAGTCAAAAATTATCATTATGGATTATATAATCTAGAAGTTAAAAATTTCAACTTAACTTTTGTTTTCCAAATTATATAATCCGATATTGTGAATTGTTAAATAAGTTTTAAATTTATGTAATCCAAAAGTTATAATTTTTTATTTTTAAATTACGTAATCCATAGAGTAAAATATCCATAGTGTAAAATATGAAAGATAATTTTGGAAATTTAAAAAGTTATGAAGGTGGCTGAAGAAGTGAGCAGAAAGAAGCAAGTCTTGATCCAAATATGTATTCACCCTACTACAATGGGCGTTTTCTTTCGGCACCTCCATAGTTTATTCATGCACCTTCATAATTCTTTTAATTCTAAAATTACACTTGACAAAAAGTGTTAAATATTTTTTTAATTTTTGAATGAGATAATTTATAGATATTTTAAATTGAATAATTCATTACCGCTGGTTTTGCCGTCATGTCAATGTCGTTCACTCCCTCCCGATTCACACCTTCAAGTTCAGTCGTTGGTGTTGGAGAGAAGTTAGAGGACATTTAAAATGATGCACCAAGTTGGCGGATAAATAAAAAAATTAAAATTAAGTTTTTATAAAAGCAATTTAAATTAAAATCAGGATTATTATGATTCAAATTAAAATTAAAAATTTTATAAAAGCAAGCCACGATACGAAATCATTTAAATATTCGTGCTATTCATGATACAATTCAGACAATACTTACTACCATGGTTGCATCCACTCGCAAAATATGACAGAATATGATGCTCATCTTCATGGACAAACAGAATTTTTTTCATTAAATTCCCTTGCTTATAAACTACAAAACTAGTGCAATGCATAAAAAACAAAATAAGGTAAAAAAAAAAACATGTTTTGTTACTTGTGAAACTATCTTCATGTTAATTTCATGATATTCAAGACTTACTCCAACATAAATCATATTCTATAGTTTCCATGTGAGTGTAAGTGAGTTTACTGAAGACAGATTTCATGTATTGAATCGGCAAAACGAAATTCAAAATAATGTATCAAAATAAAAAGTATGTCTTTGTTTTCAAAGGACAGTGATGATCCAAATTTGAGAGATCTTTTAAAAAGAAAAAAAACCAAGAATGAAATATTAGTAAAAAGAAATAATGAACACAAGAATATTTTATCCTAAATATTATGATTAGAGTTTTGATTCAGAAACTACCTAAGTTATTATAACATAAAAGGAATATAAAATTTCAACACCAATGAATAGAAATGGTTTATTCTAACAAAAATACATTTGTCAAAGATATTATAAAAAATAGTGCACCCTTTTTATTTCATGCAGTGGCCAAACCCTACTCAACCACAGCCAACAAGTCACTTGCTTTACAGAAGCAGTGCTTCGCATCAGTCCCCAAATCAACCTGATAAATTATGATGACAAAAGCATTTAATTAGTAATGGCATTAAAATGATTAATGCTGTCAATTGTAATGAGGTAGGTTGTGTCACATTTGTTTCTGTTCTAGTGAACAAAAACATAATCACATGGCCAATTATGCAGTATTTGAAAAGCAAGATTCAATTCATCAATGAAATCACTACTATCTCAAGAAACACCAATTTATATCTGGAAACAACAGTACAAGAGATCAATAACAAAATAGTAAACACAACGTGAGCATACAATCTATACCAAGGAAAATTGTGTAAAATGGTGCTGTAAAAAGAAGTTAGGATATTAGTGTCCAATATAAAAAAAATGAGTTTCAATTTGTCACACAGACCAAATACAATAGCATCATATATATTGGAAAAATCACCCTGCAAAAACATTTTCATGAGAGATGGAACTTAGTCAAAACAAGTATGAGAGACATGCCGAAGACAAACAACAGCACAAAACGGTTTGCCATAGCATTTGTTCAATTCTTGGCTACCCAATGTTGAAAAGCATGCAGGTCAGAAGTATTTTCTCCTTATGTTTTGCTGATATAAATATTTCTTTAGCCAGTGATTAATTCACTCAAAACATCTTTTTAACAGTTAATATTACAACTTAGAATACAATTAGATAGATAAACACTAAATACAAGTATAAAGCAAAAATTTTGAAGTCCCTTACCTCATATGCGCTCATGTCAGTGAATAGTACCTGTAAAAGGCAAATTAGAGTTTACATTTAGAACAAAACTTGGAGTTGGGATCTTTAATGCTGTATGAGGAGATGATATTCATAATGAGAATATTTTTTAGAGTAAATTCTGATGATATTTTTTAGAGTAAATTCTAATGATACCCCCTAAGATTTTCTCAAATTATACTTACACCCTACGTTTTTCACCATTACAATAACTTCTCTTATCAGGGGATGTAATTGTAGTATTTTTAAGACTTAAGAGGATGCATGTGCAATGTAAACAGAGATGACAACGTAATGTTTTTGGAACAAAGAAAAGGTTTGTGCAGAATTTTAAAAAAAAAAAAAAAACTGGAGTCTCAATGTAATTTGAGAAAACCTTTGGGGATGATGTCTGTATAATTTACTCTATTTTTTATTATTCTTTTGTCTTTTGCCCATTTCTATTTCACCTCCTTTGCAGTAATTAAACCTGTACCTTTGTTCCAGCCTTTAGTTCTCCAGCCTCAGCACCAACATTTAGAATCTGAAATAAATATGAAAGACAACGACCACATATTATATCCAAAACAAAACTACACATGAGAACATTTACACAACCAACATACTGAAAGTATCTATGTCTTCTTACTTCTCCCACGAGATATCTCTCAAATTTCACAGCTGACCTGGGAAGCAAAACTCCCCCAGCTGTTTTCTACACCCAAAAAACATATTCAGAAATCAGATATGCAACATGGAAAAAGTACTGTGTAAGTATACTTTAATATTTGTCAGCTGCAGAATAGCTTATTCTAATCTAACCATATAAAAAACTTTAGCAAACCAGTATCCTTAAATTAGTTCATAATACAACAGACAAAGCCACCAACTAGTTATATAATAATGCATAAAGGATTATTTTGACCATAACTTTACCTGTCATCCTACCAATTGGGTAAAAACAATGATAAAACTACATCAGTTCCTGGAAATATACAGTCAATAGATAACTAGAGTCTCATCAATGGCATCAAATATACTGGGGCTGGGGAAGTGTTCTCAGTCTCACCATCAGCAAAGCATTCTTACAAAACTTAAAGCATAGCTAGAGAAAAAAAATATAATGTCAGTGGTCAGTGTCACAGGATATTAGAGAAAGCATCCTTTGATACCTACCAATGGCGGAAGAAACACTGTCAACAAATAGTGGCCAACCAGAAATACAATCAATTATAACAAATAGATTGCCATGATAATGCTGTGTCTATGTGTGTGACTAATACAACAGAACCTTAAATAGGACTGGTTGTTATCTGGTGAAACCTTAAATACCTTAAAAATTCAAAATGTACTAAAAAACACTAGGAAAAAGTTCCTGAACTTAAAGTTCAAGATCAGAACTAATACTTCTTAGAAGCTTTGTGGTGTATCATTCTACATAAACGACACCTATAGAATAACCCCTCCATCAAATTAAGTACATGCATTGCATCATAAAACTACATTTACATATCTTAAATAGGCTTTAGAACATATTCTATACCTTCTACTTACATAATTCCTCAATATCATGCATTTGAATAAAGACTGCCACTTATAATGGTGCCTTTAGATAGCAATTACATATCATGCACACAGCATCATTGGGTCTCACTGTAGGGGGATTTCTCAAAATCACAACAAACTGCAAATTGCCCAGATAGAGAACCCGCAAACGAGTCCAACATTCAGATAAGAACCACAATAATTAGGAACATGCTAGCAATTCCAAAATTTAAGGCACCAAATGGGAGAACAACCAATAGTTGGAATCTGATCTACTATAAGATAAAGAATAAAGAACACCCCATGTAAAAACATTTGGTTTAATAGATAAGAGTGTAGCATACATCCGATAGCTCTTCCAAACGAATAAGAACTCTATCAGCCTGAGGCACAACCTGCATCCCAAAATCATGATTTAGAATCCAAAAGTTGAACTGTTAGAAATTTAAAATACGGGAAACGAAAAGGGAATTTAGTGGGATGGTGTAGGCTACAAAAATAAAACCAATTCCAAAACCCCTCTTAAACAAAAGGAAAGAACCTTAGTAGGTTCCCATGTTTTTGCAATTGCATTGATCTTCAGAGAGCTCCTCTTCGAAACTGCAAGAGACCCAGATGAGAAAAGGTTAAGAATTTGAGTAAGATGTTGAATTTGATGGACAAAAATGAAGGACACATACATGAGGGTCTCTTGTTAGAGAAAGAAATGGCATTGGTTTTGTGTAGGAAGGGAGTTGGTAGGGTGAGAAACGTTGATGCCATGGATAAGAGATAAGAGACCACACAGCAGTTCGAAACAGCAAAGAATGGATTAAGGAAATAAAGTTAAACCCTCTTAGGTTTATCTATATAGTTGCTAAAGACCAACAAAAAGACCAAGTGGGTGCCCCAAAAATGTGTAGAAAGGTTGAGAAAGTACTAGAATTTGTTATGAGGCAACCTTTTACATAGAAGAATTCAGATTTTGAATGAATTTTTTAAATTTAAAAAAAAATTGCATTTTATGTTGAGATTGGTACAACAGAAATATAAGAAAGTAAGAAAGAATTATTTTTTGGTTAAAAAGAAAATCAAATTTATTTATAATTAAATAATTAATTGTGTATTGTAAATGAAGTATAAAATATTAATATTATTCTTTTATTTAATTTTTTGAATATTTTTAAATAATTTTTTTAACTATCACTAAAAATGCTTGCACACTAGATGTATTTATTTATTTATAATAATTAACGGAAACATAGTTGTAATACATACATATTTTTTATATAATATTATTATATTATAGGTTTATATTAATTATATTTTTTAATTAACATATGATAAATTTATAAATGTTATTATAAACATAAATTGCAACATATATTTCTATATATGAATATATTGTAAGAAAGAAAACACAAATTTATAATGTCATAATTATGGAACAGATTATTCTTTAAGTGGCATACTAAACAAAGAAGTAAATTTTTTTAATAAGTATATTTATTAAATTATAACAAAAATAATTTATACTATTTAAATAGAAAACATAATCTACCTTTCAAGATCCTTATTAATTATGCAGAAAACATTTCATCGATAATTTATTGAATTTTAAAAAATTACATAAAAAGAAACTAATGTAGTGTATTTATGTCAGATTAATAGTATATAATAAGAACCTTCGATAGACAATTTTTTTTTGCAAAAGGATTCTTATTAAAGTCATTATAATGGATATGTAATTCTCTTATCCTTTCTCCTAATAATTGAAAAATAACAAGCTAAAATATAAGTAAATTTGAATAATTAAAAGAATATACAAAATGCATATTATATTATATATATTATATATATATATATATATATATATATATATATTACTTGTTTATCTTTTGAGAGGGAGATTCTCATTTTATCAAATTTGAAAGTTGAGTTATATTTTATGTTAATGTAGAGCCCCACCCATTTTGACTAAATTCACAAACGATGAACATAAAATGAAGAATGTGATCCATATGAATAAAAAATATTCTTATCATCATCATTATATAAAATCATTATACCTTGTTGTTAATTGTCTTAATTAATGCAAGTAAATCGTCATCGTTCCAAGTGTTCCATTATTTTACAAATTCAATCTTCCTTTACTTTTGTAATATGCAATTAATGTCCGGTAACAGAATGTCTTACAAGTTCCTCCAGGTCTATCCACAAAAAATACTTGAATTTGCTTGTGAATCACAACTAAAATGGTATTGAAAGCAATCAACGGATCATTATTCAATCTCTGAACATTGTTAGCATCTTCATTAGGTATCTGTATTGATAACTCTTCTTGTATAATTCTTGGTACTAAAGTATTTTCAAATGCATCCAATGCTAAATGCATCCAATGCTAATGTTGACAAATTAAAATCCTTGATTGTTTTACCATGTTGAATAAGAATGCCATTTAAATCCCTCAACAAAATATTAGTGAAGTTAGTGCCCACATAAGTGGTTGTTGAAGTATAATATTCTGCCATAGAGATATAAAACTCAATCTAGAGGCTTCGAACATCACTTGGTTAACAAAAAAATTAATATGGTCGCAAAAAATTCCTTAAAGCATAAGACATTTGTAAACTTCATGCTTTAACTAAGTATTATTAAATACTATTATCGCTTTCTAAAAATCCCCATTTCTCAACTATTTTTTTAAATATGGGACAATATGTTTCATTTGGTGATAATAGTTATTTCCAATTGGTTGGTCCTCTTATATAGGAAAACAAAATACGCAAGAAGAACTTATCTCTTTTTGAAGGAGATACAAATAAATTCAACGAATAATTTTCTTCCTTGACCTTCTTAGGTACCTTTTTTTTTCTATTATGCCAACACTCAATTTGGAATTTCTCTAAATAACTTATAGATTATGGATCTCTATATAATTTAGGGTAAATAATTGTGTGACCGTGGTTTTGGAGCTATTTTCATCATTTAATGCATTACTAATGTTTTAATGCCTATAGAAGCACACCTGATGGTGATTTGGTAAATGAATTTGTAATCCTTCAACACATAGATTCATTTGATAGACCATAAATCTGAATATTTTTCATAAAGCCTTTGGAGCACACATCCATCTAGCATCAATATATTGTTGGACTTCATCCATAATTGATCCTCTATGAACCTCCATTGTTACTCGATTTAGACCTTTAACACATACTTATACAAATATTTAACACTTTTGATGCAGCTGCACACCTGCAAATTTATATGACAGTCATATTTTAACAGCAACCAAGGGTTATAAGGAACCTCCCATTTGTTGTCAATAGTCACATTTTTATTTATATATATTGGTTCATTTAAATGTCTTGTGTATTGTGGATATGAATCATTACCTTGGTGTGTTTCTTTCAAAAACTCTTTAGGATTTTTTTTTTTTTTGCATTGATTGTGGTTCATACATGGTGATCTAGGATTAAGAGTTCCATAAGGCCCATGTATCATGTGTTTCAGTACAACTTCATCTAATTGTGGTTCTTCTTCAATTTGTGGTATTTCTGCCCTTATATTGCTATAATAATCTTCTAGATCGCATAATTTATCATTATTTTCTAGGATAAGCAGCATATGTACATGGGGTAATACACATTTTTGAAATTCAATCACATACATGTAACTTTTTAAAATTTTTCAAGGACTCCTTTATTAATCACATCTTCCTTCAATCGCTCAAATTTTGCTTGAAAGAGTCTTGTGAGCAAGTCATGACAATCTTGTGGAGTTTGTAAAGTTTGAAGTTGTGATGAATTTTCACTCCAAGAAGGATTACATGACATTGTAAGAAAAATATCAGGTTTATCATCGTGAGCAACAATTTTCATAACATCTTCATAACGTTGTGTCAAGTATCAATGACTACCAATAAATGACGATGGTAATATTTGTACTCTGCCCAACATTTTCTTAAATAAAAATATATGAGAACGTAATAGATTTTGTATATTACATACATTATGTACTTGTGTAATTTTGTCCTTCATGCAAAACATCTTGCAAACCTTGATAAACCTCAGCAAAAATATTATTTTGATGATTTCGAATCCATCGTAACCTCCCTGCTTCAATGTTAACATAGTTGTCTACAACATATTGTTGTAAAATTCGTTTCGCTTGTAATATTGTAGATTGATCATTGGGACGAATCTACATTGAAGTAATCTTGTATATATATTAATTTTATATAAAATAGTACTAATGAGTAATTGTTGAAAATGATATACATATATATATATATATATATATTGTTGGATGTTATCTAAGCATGTAGTTGTAATATTCTTGGCATGAGATATTTTGGTCATTATAATTTTTCATGTTGAGGTGTCAACCTTATGTTCCAAAAAGAAATAATAATGGATATTGTAAAATGTCATAATATCACATAGTTTCCTGAATGTCCATTAAGTTCTCATCATGACTTACAACTTTAATGTCTCGTCCACATGCCATTAATTTTATGTCCCTGGTAACAATAATTGTTGTTACTGGAGATGCAGACGAAATATTGTATTGTCGCTAATTGGAAGGAAGTTTTTTAATGAGTAAAGAACCTTCATGAATATTTGGTTCTTGAGCAAGTTGTCTAAGTGCATGCTGATGAGCATATATTTATTCACACTCAATAGCTTTAATAATAGGTTATTGGACTATAATAATAAATAAATCCATTATTTTAATTAATATTCATATAATTTAGTTTATTTGGGCCTTAACTATTATTTTTGTTAATTTTGTGTTTTTAGAGTAAATGGTATGAAGGAAGTGTCTACCTTTGTGAATGAGCCAAATATGCAAAAGTCCAAGTTGTTTCTTTGAATCAAAACAAAAAACAAATTCTGAAGAGAAGAGGGAGAAAATAAAATTTACATTATCTCAGAAACAAATTGGAAACAAATCTTCTGCAAAATAAAATAATTTTGGAAAGTTGAAAACTAAGAAACTGTTAACAAAATCTAAACCATAATATTTTTTCAAGTCCCTTGGAGCAGAAAAACCTATAAAAAGACACAAGTTTCAAGGAGAAAGGGGAAGTTTCATAGGATTTTCTTAGTTTCTTTTCTTCTTTGTAATTCATTTGTTTTATCTCCGAATGAAAGACTAAACCTTTTTGGTTGATTTATTTATTCCCCATTGAGTTTTGAGGCTTTGGTCAATAAAATTTTTTATTTTTAATTCTCTGTAGCAATTGTTTTAATATTCCAATCTCCTAGAAAACTAGTTTTTGTGAGAGGTTGTACTTAAACGCATGATTGAAAGTCTTCCTTATCTTAAACTTTGGTTTTTTAGTTAGTTCGCATTGTTCTAAATAATTTATTAGGCGCATGATTCAATAAAGAGGAGATAAGCATTTTCATGGAGTATACGTATGGAACAAAGTGGGTACTGATTAAACCAGTAGACGCATGCTTTATTGGTGAGTTTCAATTGAAAAAGATTAGCGCATGTTCAATCTGGTTTAACTCTGTTGGAGGATTGAGAAAAGATTAATCTTTAGAGAACCTGTGAATAATTCAATAGTGGAAGAAATTGAGATCAACCGCCTTTTATTTGTTGTTTTAATCTCTTTTATATTTTTTGCGTAACTATCTCAACTCCCTTTTTATCTTTATTGTTATTGCTAACTTTTCTTGCTTGCAGATAGATTTTAAACACTGATTTACTGATTTTATTCTTGGATTCGTTGGGAGACGACTTGGGGTCATCTGACCACTTCTATACTATTATCTCTCTAGCATTAGATATGTCTACGTTAGAATCATCTTAATTTGACAGCAAAACGACAACTATCACATGCACAAAAGGATTGTATCAATTTAGCATTTGTTTCAATTTATGAAGAATGGTTTGATAAAGTTGAGGGGTTTCCAACATCCTATTTTGTAATTCATATGCAGTCATAAATGTAAAATTGAAAAAGATGTGGCCTAGACCCTTCATTTAGAAAAATTTCCCCTATCTTGTGATATTATTGCACCTTGAGCACGAAAACTATATATATCACGACTAATTACAACTATATTTTCATCCATGTGAACACCATGTGAAGTGAATCAAAAGACATGATTGTAACTTATGATATGTTGTCTAAAATGTCTACTATTTAATTTGAGAATAATATGGCCAAGTTGGCACAGTTGTACATCAAAGGGATTGTGAGATTTCATGGAGTGCCTTCAAATATTGTTTATGATAGAGATCTCATATTTACTTCATAGTTTTGGTAGATTCTACAAGATTTTTTTGGGACCTAGATTGATAATGAACTCTGCATATCATCCTCAAACAAATGGGCAGTCAGAGAGAACAATTCAGTCCTTAGAAGATTTGTTGAGGACATGTGTATTGGATCATCTGGGAAGTCGGAATGAGATGTTGCCTTTGGTGGAGTTTGTATAGGAGGAAGTGCAAAACTCTTTTATTTTGGTATTAGAATGGTGAGACAGTATTGGTTGGGCTAGAATTAATTCAATAAATCACTGAGAAGGTGGAACAGATACAAAAAAAATTAAAAAAATAAATAAAATGGAAATTTCTCATTATAGGCAGAAATCATCTGCAAATCAGAGGAAGAAACCTTTGGAGTTTACGATTGGAGACCATGTGTTTCTGAGAATATCACTTACCAAGAGTGTAAGGATGAGCTATCAAGAAGAAGTTATTCCTGAAGTTGGTTGGACCCTATCAGATCCTAAACCTGCATAATGTCTTTCATGTGTCTCAACTAAGCAAAGTATATCCAAGAATCTAGTCACGCATTAGAAATGCATAACGTACAAATCAAGGATAACATGTCTTTTAAAGTAAAAACAGTTTAGATTGAATACCATTAGTATGGTGAAGGTAGTGTGGGTTGATATATTTGGTGATTCATCTAGAGAAATAGAAAGAAACCATGAGAGAAACCTATCCCTGTCCCTTTTCTCCCAAGTCAATTTTCGAGGACGAAAATTTTTCTTGTTAAGAAGAATGTAAGGACCAAGAAAAATAGTGTTAGAGTAGAAATGGTACAATTAAAATGATACCTGAATATTTTATTATTAAAATGAAAAGGTTATATAAATAGAAATTCAGTTATTTAGGTTTCATTTTAAAAGAACCATCATCTCTCTAAAAACTCCATTTTCCTTTCCTCTGCCTTCTCTCTAAGATTGTAACCTCCTTGCTCATCTGTTTAACGATCGGAGTTCACCATTAGAATCCTGGCAGCGAGATCTACAAGACTGCCCGGTCAGAATCTTTGATAGAGTAAGTTCATTTTTGTTCCCTTTTTCCTTTCCTTTCCCTTCTCTCTAAGATTCTGACCTACTCGGTTATCAGTTTGACGATCAGATTCTCCCATTGGACTCCTGATAGTGAACACTACGAGATTGCCCAATCAAAATCTTAGATAGAGTAAGTTCATTCTTGTCTCCTTTTCCCTTGAGTTAGTTTTGATTTGGTTAGGTTTGCTATTAGTTAATCATGCATGTGATGTTTGTATCTTTAGAAGTAGTCTCTGTTAGCTCAGGATCCTAGTGGTATAGTTAGATTTATGATCTAGACTCTGTGTTGCAGGTTAGACTATTCTTAAGCTTTTGGTGGGAATGGAGTTTTTAGTAAGCATCTGCTCAAGTCCAGGTAAGGGAAGCTAGTTTTATTTTAAAATAGAACCCTAGGTTAGAAGATCTGGATGTGGGGTGACGTGGTCACCAATTTCAATTTTTTTGCTTACAGGATTATCTCTTTTGAAAAGTAAAGTAATATATTGATTGGAATGGCTGATTTTGAATCTTTTATATTGATTTTAAGGTGAATAATTTGTTGAAAGTGTTTGTGATTGAGAAGTGAAAGTGTTTGAATGATGATATAAATGAGTTGAACTGTTCTTGAATATTTTTTTGGATTACTTAAATGAGATGTTTGATGAGAAGTAGTTGATGGATTTTAGATGATGAATGATTTAGAGAACATATATTTGGAACTTAGTCATGTGTTTAAGTGAATTTTGAGATATGTTTGGATTGCTTAGAAAAGGTTTAAAATATGATATGATTGAATTATGCATTGATGTGTTATATGATATATGGAATGATGTGAAAGTGTGATCAAAGCATAGTATTTTCAGGAAAGAAAATACCGTGTTAAGATTGTTTAGGATGTGCATTGACTAGGGATTCGTCTAGAAGGAGATATCCTGACTCTCCTGAGATAATGGAATCATATAGATGAAGTTATTCAGGTGGTGAGAGTCGAAGGAGGTTCATATGAATGGATAAGTTGTTTGAAAGATAACTAACTTGACTTGTTATATGAATTAACCCTGTCATACTAGGAAAGAGATGATATTGAGATTATTTATGCGCATAGCTGTGTGGATTTCACAGTGATATAGTATGACAGGTGCAGATCTCTGAGTCTAAGTCAACGCGAGTCTTCCAGAAGTAGAGTCAAGTTTCTATGTGTTGTGAGTCAGTAGAAATCTAACAGGAGTAATGTGGATGATGAACGTGATAGACATTTGATGAAATTGTGAAAATGTGTGAATATTGATGATTTATGTTGATATAAAGTTTCATATTTGAAGTTTTAAAAATAGCTAGCTTACCCTATGTTTTGTTTTGTGTTTGTTTTCTTTAATCTGTGATGATCGTGTTAATTTACACGGGAGCAGACGAGGTTGCAGGTGACAGGGCTCCTTAGTGAGCAACCAGAGGAACAAATGTTTTATTTTTGAACGTTTTATTTGTAGAATTTTGTGTATATATTAAATCCCTATAAAGAGGGATATCTTTTTTAGATACAAATATGAGAAAGTAGCATATGTTTATATGTTAATTAGATATTGTATGTATAATATATTAGCAAATATGGGTAAAAATAGGGATGTTACAGTTTAACTCTATTGGAGGATTGAGAAAGGATTAATCTTTAGAGAACCTGTGAATAATTCAATGGTGGAAGAAATTGAGGATCAACCGCCTTTTGTTTGCTGTTTTAATCTCTTTTATATTTTTTGCGTAACTATCTCAACTCCCTTTTTATCTTTATTGTTATTGCTAACTTTTCTTGCTTGCAGATAGATTCTAAACATTGATTTACTGATTTTACTATTGGATTCGTTGGAAGACGACTTGGGGTCATTTGACCACTTCTATATTATTATCTCTCTAGCATTATACATGTCTACGTTAGAATCATCTTAATTTGACATCAAAATGACAACTATCACATGCACAAAAGGATTGTATCAAATTTTCGAGCATTGTTATGCATTTTTTGAAATCTATGTTGCATTTCTATATTTTTAATAATTTGAAATTAAAATAAATAAAGTATTTTGTAATTTATAGAATTACATGTTGGAAGAGAAGTAAAAGTATTTTCCTGAACTACCATAACTTAAATATTGTGATAAAACTATATTAATTATGTTCAATGTCAATGACATTTCTATTACTTGGTCTTGTTTCATTGTCATTCGATACTTGAAATCTTTGTGCTGCAAAATTATAATAAGTCATGTTATATAAATGAAAAATATATAAAATTAAAATATTTTTGGAAGTTTACATCTTATATTTTATAAGATTAATTAATGATATATATAATATATATTAATTAAATGTTTTGGGGTGAACTTCTCAATGCACAACAACAATAAGACATTGGAGAGACATTCTTAACATGAGATAGGAATGAGACAACATGGATGACAACTAGGTATAGCTTTAAGGCGGTGCATGGGTTAACAACAATCACAAAATAAGACACATTATGGGACGAATGACGGGATGCAAGGGTGAGAAGGCTGGTGAAACTAAGTGGTGGGTGCGCGACGCGGACAACTCAACGTGGGATATGGGTGATAGAGGTAGATAGAAGCAACAATAGACTCGAGAACAGACACAACAACAACATAAATAAAATAATAATAATAATGAAAAAAAATTAGTACAAATGTAAACCCTAGATTTTAAAGAAAAATGTAAACTTTGTATATCAATTATACCTCTAAATAACTTAAAATATCACTTTTTACATTGAGCATAATGCTAATTGACATAAATATGAACTTTTTCTACATTGATTCATAATATAATAAGCATAAATAATTTGCCTTTATTTATCAAAATGTGAACACCTATTTTTATTTTTTTTCAACTAACTTGAAAGTATAACATAAATGAGTCTACTTCAAAATACATTTTATTTCAAAACTCTTCAAACTCTCCTATTAGGGGAAGGTGAAGAATGTGAGTAAACTTAAATGGAGAAAGTTACTTGTTGTCTCAATTCACGATACCATTGTCAAGTCTCACGTCAGGTGAAGTTATGGAGGCATACACTGTGATGGTGATGAGTGACACTCATTGGGGTAGGGTTTCTTTTTTAAAATAATGGTGTAGGAGATTTTCGTCTTTCAATGGGAGCAATAGGGTGCAGAAAGCAAAGACCATATATTTCACTGTGTTATCCAAATTATCCATTTCTAATCACACCTCTCTCCTTTATTTATTAGTCCAAATAGCATTTTCTAGAATATATTGAGAATTTTAAAATAATATTTTTTGTCTATTAGATAAGCTTTTGTACTGTATGAAGAAGATCATGTAAAATCGTACATGAAAACTATAAAGAATTTGGTGACCAGTTAGATGAATTTGGTGGTGACACATTGTAGATGGGGTGAGTAGTTGAGAAGAATTAATTGGTGTCAATGAAAAAAAAAAGAGAAAATATAAAACTAATTTAAATAAACAACTGAATTAAAAGATTTTGTTTGAATAATTTTTATTGTATTAATATTAAAAAATTAAATTTATAAAATAAACTAACGATATTAATAACAATATATATTTTCTAAAATTATTAAAATTTAAAAAAAATTGTAATAAAAATTTTAATCTTCACCTATCACTATAAAAAAATTATTAAACAAAAACTAATTTTAAAGACAAAATATAATTATATTGATTAAATTAGATATTATTTTTAGAAAAAAAAAATTATTAATATCTAAAATAGTTTCTATTATTACTAAAATTTATAAATTAATTTTTAGATTTGGTACCTAATTAGATACCACTTTAAAAAACTAGTTTATAAGTTTTATTAATAATAAAAATTATTTTAAATATAAAAAAATTTAGTATCTAATTTAATGAATATCGTAACTAATTATTTTTTTTTCTAAATTTAATTTTTATTTAATAATTTTTTTCAACTTAACAAGAGAAAAAATTTCACAATTTACAAGTTATAGTGACATTTTTTAAACAAAGGCTGTTTTATTTAGGTTTTGCATGAGTTTCCATGGCTGTAAACACATGTCCATATACAAAACAATGATAAATAAGAAATAAAAAAATTGAGAAAGAGAAGTTTAAAGTGAATGAGTTGGGTGATGAAAGCAGAAATGGATCCAAAATAGGTGTAAAAAGTATGAAGTATGATAACTTTTGAGTTGCTTGTGCATTCCAACCAAAGCTAAGAATATAAACTAAACACCACAGAGAAGATAGTATTGGATTCTCCTTTTACGTCCTAAGTCAAACTTGTGTTAGGTTTTCATGCTACCTATGCACTTACTCTTCATTTTTCTTCCTTCAAAGCTTAGTTTCAAATTTTTATTTAACCCTACAAAATCCTGTGTATATTGCCATTATTTCTCTTTTTCATATTTTAGTTTGATAGTATTATTAGACATATGAATCTCTAATAAATATATACTACAAAAAAAATTATTAAATAAAAATTAATTTTAGAGACTATTTTAGAAAATTTTTTGATTTCTAAATTAATTTTTATTGTTGTTAAATAATTTCTAAATTGTTATCTAATTAGCTACCAAGATTTTAACTACCAATTATTTAGATTATTAAATAAAATTAATTTTAAAGATAAAAAATACTTAGTTATTATATTGATTAAATTATATAGTATTTTATAGATTAACAAATTATCGTTATATGAAGTAGTTTCTATTATTAATAAAAGTTTACAAATTAGTACCTAATTAGCTAACAATGTTTTAGTTACCTATTTTAAATTCTAGAGTTGGTAGCTAAAACATATGTAGGTAATTAAACACCAATTAAATTTTTTTTATTAACAATAGACACTACTAGATACTAATAATTTTTTAGTCTATAAAATAGTATCTAATTTATTAAATATAGTAATTAATTATTTTTTGTCTCTAAAATTAATTTATATTTAATGATTTTTTAGTAGTGTAAAGTAGAATAAAGGGTATTGTTTGATGTAGAAAAAATTAGTTTTTTCTTATGGGTTATCTAATTAGATAGATGATTATGTAAATGTAAAAAGTCTTTAACACATACCCACAAAGTTTTATTAAAAAATTTTAACATAATAAAAGATAAAAAAAAATGTGTAGGTTTTTTTTTTTTGCTATACCAAACATTTGCTAAAGTTAAAATGTATAAAATTTAGATGAAAACAAGTTCTTATAAACATAAAATAAAATGATATAAAGATATATGTAAGTACATAGTTCAAGTGTTTGCATAAACTTAAGCAAAAATAAGAAAGAAAAAGGTAGATAGATCTCATATTACTTGTGAGATTGATCAAAGAGAAACCAAACTTAATCTGTTTTATTTTCTGATTACCAGAATGATACACATTGTTTAATGAGACTTTGCTTCATTAATCTAATAGATGTTGGTGATTTTGGATCTTAATTTTATGGGTATTATTGATTTAATTTCAACCAAAAAGAAGAGTTGGTGAGTGAGAGTAAGAGAAAGCAAATCTTGGTTACCACTTTCATTGATCAGATTCAGAGTTCAACTTTTTAAAACTTAATTGTTTTGCATTTGGGATAGAAGCTACGTTTGCCGTTTCTTCAAGCAATCACAGATTCCTAGACAATCCAAAAAGAAAGAAAAAGAACACAACTAAATCTAATAAACAAAAAATTAATTAATTAATAATAATCTTTGATATATCCACTTGGGAAAATGAAAAGACAAGAAGGTTTTCTTGTTAATGATGATGATGTTCTTTGAAGTAGTGTTAAGCAATAAATGAAATTAGATATGATAAATAAACCACAACACACAAAATATCTTTGTATTGCATATATTTACTTATATTTTCAATTTTTTTAAAATAATTTTTTTTTCTTATGATTCACTAAATAAAATTATTAAATAAAAATTAATTTTAAAAAATTTAATAACTAATTAGAAACTAATTTATAAATTTTATTAATAATAAAAACTACTTCAGATATTAATACATTTTTTAATTTTTAAAATAATATTTAATTTATTTGATATATTAATTAATTATTTTTAATCTCATAATTAATTTTTATTTAATAATTTTTTATTATTATTTATATATATAATTAAAATACAACTTAAAAATTAACATACCATTTTAAATAAGATTTTTAATTTGAGCCTTTTCAATGAGAGAGAAACATAATTTAAAATATGAGACTTTCACTTGGATAAATGTCATGAGTGAAAAAAAAAATAATAATAATTTTATATATCAATGCAATAGGAATTTGAATATTTTTAGAGATAGTGTTGTTGGTCATGTATATAACTAGTTGATTTAAACAATGTATTTTGTAGAAGTAAAAGATCTGAAAATTTTATTGGTATTTATAAAATATTAAGAATATCATTTTTTGGAATTTATGATTAGGTTAAAACATGTTGAAAATGGAGGATACTATTTTTTTTTTATATTTTTTTGTAAATTGGTAGTTAGATATCTCAAATGTTATATTTTATTTAATTTATTTTTTATCAATAAAAAATACATTTATATCGATAAAAAAAAAATGAAGAAATTAAAAGAAATCATATATAATTTTAGTTAACTAATCATCAAACCTAGTAAATCATTTTTTTTTCTTCATATCCTTATTGAAGATCTTGTTTCAACGTATCCTTAATTTTTGTTTCTTTACATTCACCTTTTCTTCATCCATGGATTGAATTCAACAAATTTGAACCATTTAAGTAGAAGCAATCACATATTTGTAAGCCAAAGAACTATTTTATTATTTGTATAGAAAGGTAAAATAGTATACCATTTTCATGAGAAATAAAAAACAGCTGAGGAATCATGTGCTGCATATGATATCACAGAGAGGTGTCTATAATGATGAAGATGTTATATATGTGATCATTAATAACTTGTTTCCTTTTATTTATCAACATTAAAATACGTAGCTCAAGGGCTTTAAAACTCAGCAGAAAGTAGGACCTTTTTCCATTAAAATGGTTGGTAATCTACAATAAATGACCCATCACTGATTCTCACTCACCCACATCACACCACCATTCTAGCTTTCATCTTCTTCATTTGGGTCCTCCAAAACCATCTTCTTTCATTCTTCTCTCTTTCAAACCCTAACCTTTTTACTCACATCACCATAATTAGGTAATAGTAATAAAGACCACTGAATCATTCTTCCAACAAAACTCTCCACAGATAAGACATGTATGAGGCACATTCCTACCAAAATCCACAGCACAGAACAGCACTTTATCTGAACAAAATAACCTTACATATCAGATTTTTCATTCCCTTTTTGACACTATGCACAAAATTAGGGTTTTTTTTCATCAACAAGATCCACCCATTTTACTCATAATGAAAATCTGAATTGCTATTTTTATAAAAAAATTCAGTATATGTAAAGAGATCAAATTCAGTATCACCTGAATCAACGGATTGTTAAAAAAAAAAAAGAGGGTGATTTTACTCACTAGTTTCTCTAGAACATTAGTTCCAAAGTAAAAAAAAAAATTAATACATTAGAATATTACAGGTGAATTAATTTTTATGCATATAATAAAAAAATAATCTACTAATTTTTTTCAATCAGGACAATAATTAATATATAAAAATATAGTGAAACTAAAAGAAGCCCAAAGATATTCATGTAAATATTTATTTAGTTTTTATATTTTGCTGTAATGGTAAAACCAACAATTCTACAATCCCTTTTGGAATAAATATTATATTATAATAAAATAATAATTTTTTTTCCAAATAGATAGAATTGATGTAATCATTACCCTATTTATTTATATATACCCTTTTCGCTTTCTTATTTAATAAAGATTCTTTCACACCCGAAATATATTTCATTTTAAAACCACTTATAATAGTATAATAATATTTTAAATTAAAAAATAAAATAAATATAATTAAAATATTAATTTATTTAATTGTTAAATAAATATTTTATAACTTATCACTACTCATTTCTTTATTTAGTGTTACTATTCCTTTTTTAAGGATGAGAGAAATATAATATATCTTCGTTTTATATTACAATTATCTTTTCTTTTTTTTTTTTCACTGGTTACTGAAAATCAAATTGTCAAAAAAAGTAATTCCTCCTAGACTATTAATTGGCTTTTAATTAAATTAAACTTTTTGAAACAATGCATGCATATTTGACTTTTCATTGTTTTAAATGTTTTTTGAACAATTAGAAAGACATTATAAACTGATATTTAAAGAAGAAAATCATTAAAATTTATTACACTTAATTATATTACTAATTAATCTCTACCCAGTTCTGAATGGAAAATACAAAAATTAACCACTTTGATGAATATTGTTGCCATTTATCTCAAAATGGTATGATCACATCAGGTATACCCAAAAAACAAATACAAATTAGCTACATTGATTCATGATGAAAATCATTTGCAACTTTTCATCTCATAGTTAATATGATCATCATATATAGTGAATATATATGTTTCTAAAACAACTGAATGATGAAAATTTTATGTCCAAATCATGCTATCTACAGAGATTCATGTGTGTGTATATAGTTACATTAACTTTATTGCAATGCCCAAAACAAATGAAAGAGGGGAATATTGAAATGGAAGGGAAATGAGCAAGGAATATTTGGAATGATTTTAAGAAAAAATTAATCAAAATAATTAAAAATATAGTATCTCCTAACTGTTCATCTTATTTACGAATCATACCCCTGAAAGCCAACGAAACATTTCGCTGATTTCTTCGCCAATTCGGTTCCCTTCCAAGTCGTATTCCGCAGCATCCACTGGAACCACGTCGCTTCGCCGACTGCTCCCGCCACCGCTGAAGAACCTTCCAGAGCTTCGAAAAGACGCCGTTCGCGACGAGATGGAAGCGGAAAACCTATCCATGTAGTCCTTAAGCCAGCTCCTAACGCCGGCAACCTCGCCGGCCAGACTCGCCTCGTTATGATTCGCCGGATTCTGAGCCTCCGCTGCCGGAAACTCCTTCGCATCGTCCTCGCTTCTCCGGCGAGCGTGGCTGAACGCAACCTCCGAGTCGTCGTCCACCAAATACTCGAACGAACCAATGGAATAGGACCGGGAGCGTGAATCGCTGCGAGCGGCGGGGGCGCCTTCGGCGCCACGGCGGCTGATATTGCCTAACTCGAGGCGGAAGCTGTCGCTACTGCCGGCGGCTGAGGACGGCGGGCGGAGGATTTTCGCGAGGTCGGATTCCGCGGCGGCGATGGGAGAGCGGCAGAGCGGACACGAGAGGTTGGACTGGAGCCAGGTGTCGATGCACTCGGCGTGGAAGGCGTGGCAGCAGAGAGGGAGGAGGCGGAGGAGGTCGTGGTTGTGGAACTTAGAGAGGCAGACCGCGCAGTCAGCGGCAGCGGAGGCGGAGCGGCGCGTGACGGAGGAGAACGTGAACAGCGGCAGCGTGTCGATGACAGAGGCGGTAGCGGCCGACGAGGAGTGCACAATCTCCGGCGAGATGCGGCGGCTGGAGGAGAATATCGGCGTGGCAGAGGCGGATGCGGAGGGCGCGGCGGAGGAGGAGGAGAAGCGGCGGAGGCAGCGGCGGTTGAGGTGGCGGAGGAGGAAGCAAAGCGCGAGAGAAACAATAACGGTGACGGCGAGGACCGTGACGATAATGAGAATACTCGGACTGAGGCTCTGTAACGGAGACGAACGGTGCGGTGACGGAGGCGTTAGGGAACTCGAAGCGACAGTTGGGAACGCGCTGTCCGTGTCTGATCCGACGACGTTTAGCGTTAACGGTGGCGGAGAAGCCATTCGGTTAGTTCGGTTTAGTGTTAAGAAGAGCGATGGAAAGAGAGTGTGTGTTTGCGCAGTGCATGAAAATGGTTGTGTTAATTGTCGCTGTTGTGTATTGGTGAGTGTTTGATGAAAACAGGTCACGTGAGCGACACGTGAGGCAGAGGGTTAAGGAATTGAATGTTGAAGAGTGAATGTGAATGAAATTGGATGAGAAGAGTAAATGCGTTGAGGGTTTTAGGCCAACAAGACTTTTTATTCCTTTTCTCAAACAACTTTTACTCAAATTACACACCCTTAATTAATTAATTAATTAATTAAATGCTCTTTTGTGTAATTAGAAATTAAGTGTGATGGGCATTATTATTAAGAGAGTTACACTAAACACCAACCTTAATTAAGGCTTAATTATCTTAGTTTAGTGGGCACCCTTAATTAATCAAGAAGGGAAGAATTTTGTTTTTAGAATGGAAAGTCAAAAGGAATGAGAAAAAGGTTAAGTGCAAGATGATCCCAATCATTATATATGTTTCCTATAACAGATAAGTACTTTACAAAAAATGCATACTTCATAACTTGGTGCATCAAGTATCCTCTTTCAATCCACATAAATTAATAACCTAGTTTTATATATGATTAAAGAGAATGGTCCAAGTGTTAAGAAACGTGCAAACCCAAGAAACAAGGCAACAAATACATTCCATAATACTTATATAATGCACCCATTACTTCTCATCATCTTTAATTGAAGAATATAATATATAATATATGTGTATATAACTTTTGTTCTCCATTATTCTTAATCAATCTTCAACTTTATAAACCCATTGGAAACTACCCTAATCTTGATTTATAAGTGTTGTGAAAACTTTTAGATTTATAAGTATTAAATCATTCTTGTGTTCTTCTTAATGAAACATAAAATATAAACTGAGTTGATAATAATACCTTGAATGGAAACAGCTTTGAGATGTGAGTGTTGCAAGCATTCGAATTAGGTTTTTGCTTGATATGATTATAGAAAGTTTAATTTGATGAGTGTTGTATGTAATATTATAGTATTGACGTTGTCTTGTGGTGTACATCATGAGCGCGTGCATCATTACTTGATTAAAATCCGCAAATCTCGCATGCTCTACATAAACAATAATAGATTAATTCTCTTTCAAACAACATTTTTGTTCCCACTAACATGCTTCCAAGATTTTAATTTTGCAGAGAGACACACATCATTATTTTAATGCAATGCTTCTTCATTCAATGTCATGGCTGAATCAGGATGTGGGAACATTATAATGAATCACTTATACAATGGACCACTCTTATTACAATGATGTTGTAATAAGTAAAAATAGGGATAGTAAAGTAGGTTGGGTTCAATAAGTGACTCATCCATCAACATGTTATCATTTAAGTGATATAGATTAACCTTTTAAATACGTCAATCCCTATTGATCAAGTTCGCCAAACTTGTCAACCCATTAATCCACAACAGGGTAGGATAAGTAAACCTAATAACTCGTTCGTCTTTATTTATTGGATAGGGATGTTATACTTATGAAACTTTATTTACATTAATTTCTTTATATATCATTTGATTCATTGAAGTATTGTTGATATTTATTTTATTTTGTTAGACACTAAACTTGTTTGATTAGACATGTCAGCCCGATCTGATTCACTGACTCGTTTTTAACGGATTACTAGCAGATCAAACCAAAATGAGTTACACCAACTCGTTTTGTCATCTTAAATAAAAACAACTAGTAAGAAAGAAAATTTTGTAATAAGAATACACCCAAAGAGATAGATATTAAAAAAAAAGATAAATTATTGTATCACTAATAACTTCATCTAAAGAAATGTTTCAATTATTAATTTTTTATATTGATTGGAGAACTATCATATATCTAGAAGATATAAAAAGTGAAAACTTTTTGTGACAGTTATTTCTATAATTAACATAGTAACACTTTCTAAACAGAATGTCTCTACTCTTTATGAGAGTTTCATTATCCCCTCTTTATGAGAGTTTCCTTATCCACACTATGTTTTTGTTAAGACACTTAAGATCCTTCATCATGAAGTGTCAATGTGTCACATTCTTACCTTTCTTTCTCCAATGAGTCAAGTTCTTCAATCTACTTAATCACCACACTTTCATTATTGGAAATACTCAATCTCCTTCAATTCCTCCTTCCACAAATAGAAGCAACTTATCATTATCTTCAACAATTTCAAAAATGAAAGCAAGTTCATGAAAAAATTGGTGGCACCAACCGATTCAAAAGAGAGAGAGAAAAAAAACATCGGACCAAAATGTTATTACTGATTTGTTGATTGTCCAAGAACTACAACCTATTGATCATACATTCTCCAAATTTGAGATAATATGGAAATATAAGGAAAATATATATGAAACCTGAAAAAAAGAAAAAAACACCCCAAAGAAAATTGAAAGACAGGTTGCATCAATGAAATCATATGAGGAGGGACATTGAACATGTTAGAAAAAAAATAGTAGTGTTGATAGGTTATAATGAAAAGAAAAATATTTTTTTATTAAAATTGAATAATTTTGATATTACATTATACTATATCATAATTATCTTTTTTATCGGCCCACCATATCATTATGTAGTTGTCAAATTAATATTTTTTTTTATAAAAATAGGATTTTGGAGAGTAGAACTTGAAAAGAAGCAAGAAATAAAAGACCATATATGAGAAAGCTAGAAAAAAGAGACAACATTCTTGTTTAATTTGAATAAGGAAATTATATATATATATATATATATATATATATTATTTTTTAATTTAAAGAAGCTTTGTATGTCAATTATAATTTAAACCCAAAAAAATAATTAATATAATCATAAGTATAGTAATTTTATTTTAATTCAAATTATAATTAACATAGACGGTGACAATAATTTTAAAATTATGAAATTTTCACTGATATTTATTAGAAAAATCATTAAAAAAAATTGTCTACGAAAGCAAATTTTGAATTTGAAAATTGATTACACGTGAGGAAGAAATTAACATATTTAACATTCTTTAGAAAGATGAATACTTCAAATTAATTAAACTAAGTTTCTCTCATTTTAAAATATTTATTTAACCCTAAAATGATAAAAAAAATGAATATGTGAAAGATTTATTTATTTATTTAATATGTATTTTTTCTGAAATAATTAAAAATAAACAAGTCAAAGATTTATTTATTTAGCATGTGTGCATTTCCTTTTGATAAAAACTATTTTTTTATTACCATTATTATAATAAAAAGAGGATTTTATATTAATACAAAATATTTGAATATTGAATATTTTAATTTTTTATTTAAATTAAAATCTTAAAATTTTTTTAGTTGTTATTTTCATACGTTCTAAAATATTAGATTCACAGAGTGTACACACAAGTTAATCTAATTTTATTTATTTATTTATTTCTATTATTAATTTTAATATTTTTATAAATAATTCTTAAATTCTATAATTTGCATATACAATGTAACGTCTAATTAACTTCTTTATAATTATGTAAGAATTTTCATTTTATGATCATATTATTATGGTTGTATTTTTTTTTTTTATCGATTGATCAAGACATTTAATTTTAACCAATATTTTTATAATTATGAAAAATATAAAACTTTGGTTTGGTAAACAAGTTGAAACAACCCTAATGTGTTTTGTGGATAATATTTTTTCTTGCAGAAAAAAAAATAATAATGAAAATGACCGTTTATGAGTACTATTTTAGTTCTAGGTTCTATAAATGCCTTCATTAAAGCAAACGGTGTTCTAATTTTGATACTGATGAGACCATATAAAATAATAATAATAATAAATTAATGTAGGCAAAGTAATAAGTGCTTATGCAGTTTACGACAGTATGCATAAATAATGCTACTCACAAATTATTCCAGTCAGAGGTTATGAACAAAAGCTAGTATTTAATAAATTATAGAGATATATATGTTTGTCATATACTTTCACCTCGTTAGTTCAAATATTAGATGTATTAAGGATTTGTAATAAAATAACTATTAGAATTAATTATTGTGAGTATTTTTTTATATGTCAAACGAATCTTTAGTGTGAAGTAAAATATTAAAATATTTTATATAATATTATGAATATTATAATATTATAATATAATCACGTTAAATATTTATTTATTATATTAAAAGAATATTGAAGAATTATAAAATTTTAACTAAAAACAAAAATTAAATTCATTTGTACATGAAAAAAAATTTATTTAATTTTAATAATATATATTAAAATAAGGTGAATTTTAAATATAATTAAAGAATAGCACATAAAATAATACTCAGAGCTTAAAGTATTGTATCCGTTTTGATTTATCAGTGAACAACAAAATTTTATTCCCAACTTTAAGAAAAACAGATTTGGAATATGATGTGAAAGAAAAAGTTTTGAATTGGGGAAGAGTATAATGAGAAATCCCACAAGTCTAACCTCTTTTTACTATGCATATATTACTAGTACATAATATTTTATATTCTTAATGAGAGGTTGGAGTTCAGAGAATGATTGCAGACATTCCTTTGGAATGTCAGCAGACGCTCCCTCATTCCTTCTAAAAGCAGAGACTTCATTCTCCCTTCGTTACTCTTTCTCTCGTCTTCATGATCTCCAGTCTTGGTGAGTGTAGTGTTTGACATTTGGTGTTTTAGCACACTATTATGACGTACTTGATTCTTAGAATCTGTATCTATTTATATGATTATGATGAGTCTTTTTTTATTGGGTCAGATTACGGGGTGGGTCGCACTTAAAAACGTATTACCTAACTCTTGATCACTGGTTATCTTCGTTAATCCTGCTTAAGCGTAACCTCGATCATGGTCTTGATCGATATTCGACCGGGTCTCACAATATGGACTTAGTCATCCAAACTTGTGATCACGATCGTATAGATCGTACCGGTACATTTTATATAAAATATACACACATTACTTGTAAATATATGTTTCATAACAATAGAATATTAAACTTTTGTGTGCATTTTATTTATATATATATATATATATATATATATATATATATATATATATATATATATATATTCTCATCTCTTAGTAATTTTTGTTATTACTTCTTCCAATCTTGTCTTTTATATATTATAATCATAATAATTCAAAATATATAATTTAATTTAATATTTTAATCGTGATAATATATATTACATTTCAATTAAAATATTAATAATACATTTCAATAAAATAATCTTTAGTATTAATAAAATTTGATAAATTAATATTAATAAGTAAAATTCGAAGCTAATTAATTAATATTTGTCGTGTGTATGAAATTCTAAAATGATAGAAGATAATTATTCAATATCGGATTTTGAATGTCAACTTTAAGTAATTCATCATTAACTTTTAAATTGAATTTTAATTAAAGCAATTTAACGACAACTTGAATAATGTTAAATTAAATAAATTTTAAAATAAAATTACATTAATGTTGACTAAGTTCATGATAAATAAAATATATTTTAATATTAATTTAATTTATATTTGTTTGACCGATGCTAATGTCAGTAATTTAAAATAAAATTCGTATAAGACTTTCATCTTCAACAAAATAAAATAAAAATAAAAAATAAAAAAATGTAATTAATAAAAATGTGGATGAAGGAGATGTCTTCAAAGGGAGGAGATGTATGTGAATGAAGGAGATGAGTGAGAGAAAATTTATGAGTGCGGATGAAAGATATGAGTGCGAATGAATTTATATAAAAAATGAAAGAGAAAAATTGTGAATAATGAGATTTATCATTAAATCTAGGTCATTGGACTAAAAATAATATATGATTTTGTTTCATTACCACAAAAACATACAAATAAATAACATATAAATTAGTGTCGGCTTAGTCAACACTTAAATAATATTAAAAAATATTATATTAGCATTAGCATATTCAACACTAACTTAAATAATAAGGTAAATTTAAAATTAGTTTCTACTTACTTGGCGCCAAGCTTATTCTTTTTTAAGATTTATTTTAATTAATGTCGGCTAATACTAATATAAATATTTTTACTTATTAAAAAAATAAAAATAGTTAGCATTGCATCAGAGTTGGCTAAGTCGACTTTATTAACATTCAATATTAAGTAGACTATATTAGTGTCGACTAAGTCGATACTAATCTAACATTAACACAAATATTTATTTATTAGAAAAAAGGTAAAAATAGTTAACGCCAGTTTAGAATTGACTAAGTTGAAAAGAACTTAAATAATATAAAAATAATTTTATGTTTTTTTAACTTTAAAAAAAAATAACATTTGGCGTCGCATTAGAGTTGACTTAGTTAATTTGATGTTTTCTTCAAGTGGCATCTTGCAGATACATTGTTACACTATCAACAAGATGAAGATATTTCTTAACAACACCAAATACAATATCAACTAAAACATTGTCAAGAAATGTTGAAATCCTTACTCACATCCTCAATGTATATTGTAACATGTTACACGATGCTGTCTTCCAAAGTACTTACACATATTAAGCATGTCTACTTAAGACTAACATCTACCATCCAAATAGTGTAATTTACCTACCTATTTATCCAAGCTTGATTCATAAACGTTCTTCAATTTCTCACTACTTGGTGCTTTAATCTTTGTGATTAGATCATCATGAAGTCAAACTATATCTTTTACTTAATGTGCTAACATGCTTAATATCTTGTCACACATACCAATACCACTCTTGAGTATCATTACAAACATACAACCATTAAGATTCACACATCAACACAAGATCACAAAACTAGAAGGAGCCACCACACAAGACACAAATCACACAAATATTTTATATATATATATATATATGTATAGATAATCAATTATATCACCTTTATCACGTTCATTATATACATCTCATGCATTAATAATATATTTCAACATATATAAGTAATTACGTAATTCATATATCAACATCACAGTCAATAGTCCTTGAACGAGTTCTTCTCACTTGAGCAACCATACTTTCCTTAACCAGGAAGAGTCTTTACACTACTTCGAACAAGATACTTTCAAAGAACAAAATTAAGTTTTGTCACTTTCCTACTTAAGCACTAAACTCCATGCTTTAGCGCTCATTGCTTGAGTGTTATCACAACACTTGAACGATACATATATGTTGGATTTCTCCCAACAAGTTTTAGAGTTTCAACTTTCACTCCACTAGTGTTTCAATGACCATGTTACTACTTGAGTCTCCTAACGTATCTACATGATTCTCCTAGATTTTGGAACCCATGTATACCACCACTAACTTTGCTTAAGTGACCATCATGTCATTTGAGGGAAATCCTTCTAAAGGAGGAATTGCCTCGACCTCTCTCGGTCAAGCTATAACTCTCGCTTGGGGTATCCTTTATTGTTTGAGCATTCACGCAATTACTTAAATGAAATTGAGTATCCATTGAGAAGTGAGACACTATTTGAGTGAAATTAAGCCTGATAAAAAACCCATTTTCATAAAACAAAGGACACCACACAAAATTAACACCCAAAATTTATTAAAATAAGAAATCATTTAAATCACCAGTTTGACTAAAAATCAACTTAAAAATAGATTACCACTACCATACATACTTCATTACATATCTAATATACTCATTAAAAAAATGCAAACATTATTAACTCCTCTTATTTAAATGTAGTGTGCCTACTAACTTAAGCTTCTTATGACACTTCCAAAACAACAAAACAATCCAATAAAATTTCTAAGTAAGTTTTCAAAGATCAAACATTATATCAATAATATTCTCTCTTAACTAATCACCTAAAGAGAAGAAGAAAGAGAGTATTTTTAAGGGGAGAATGATTCACTTGCCCAAACCTAAGTCAAATTCTTCTCTAAACTTAAAATATTCACAAAAATCTAAGTCATAAAGAAATAAATTTTAAATGAAAAAAATAATAATAATTGATCCTGCCGCTGGCTCGAACGTGGAGGATATGCTTCGTCACTCCTTCGTCTAGCCTTTTGCAACTGCGTGCTCTGCAAGAACGCTCCAAGAATCCTCTCTGGAACTCCAAACGATGCCTGCAAAGCAACACAGACGGCGCCTCTAGCGGCCGTTGTAGCTCCGACGCTCAAGTCAGGCAACAGGAACACCAAAAATCTCTTAGTGAAATCTCTAGTTTGAAATCACGTATTGCATACCTTTGCTGAGTGTTCCTCTGCCCGTTATGTAGTCTTAACGTTTATTGGCTACCTCTAGGGCTCACTCGATTACTCCTGCGCTGCCATCACCCACTCTGAGGGCAATCTTGCGTGCAGGCTTCCTTTACTTGAGTGCAAAATCTGACAGGGAAGGCCACGCGGGTACCTCTGTATACCCTCAATTTTTGTGCCCACCTGCCCTACCTAATCACTGGCGCCAATTGCTCTGGGAATGCCTTCACAGTCCGCGTGCCATGCAGGCAACCTCACTGGGAAACTCTAATCTTGATGGGTTCTCTACCCCTCAAGGCTCTGTACGTAGCTGTGCTTACCCCGCCTCATGCATGGACGTTTCGTGACTAAGGCCTCTCCCTGGCTTTGGGCACTTTACTGATCACTGGTCCCTTCGGGAAATCAATCTCAACTGTTCTGGTCACGTTGTTCAATTCACCCTGGCCGATGTCACCTCGTCACACCCTGTCGACCGATGTGTCCCTCATCCTGACCGATGACCGATGTGTCTCTCATCGCCCTGTTGTGTGACGGGGACACATTGCCTCACTCTGGTGATCGACCCTACTGAGGGCTCATCGACCCACTGCTCCACGTCTGTGGTATCACCCCCACATAGCCCTGGCCCACACTGTAGGACCCAGCTGACGTGGCTCGGTGACGTCATCAATTCTCCATGTCCTATTGGGCCCACCAGACCGACCTCTCTTGTGCCGACCTCTCAGCTCTTGGCCAATGTCTGGCCACTACAACACTCACCAGGCGCTGCATCCTGAATGCATGGTCTCACTGCACAATGCCATGCACGTAATGGGTTAAGAGAGTCACTGATGACTGACCTGCTTACTAGCTCTCTTATGCCATCCTCATGCACGACCCTACTAGCGAGCAACTCTTCTTCTTCTGGTTTGGAATCATGCGAGGTGCATGCGTAACGCTCTCGCTGGGAGCCTGGGTCCCAGCTTAACTGCGTGTTACCAAGAACCCCGATGAATGATCTGTGCTTCTTGCGTAACGCTCTCGCTGGGAGCCTGGGTCCCAGCTTAACTGCGTGTTAACAAGAAACCCCGATGACGGATCAGTGCTTCTTTACTTCTCGCGCTCTCCTTCCAGGCTCTCATCTAGGCACTGATTTGCTGGTGGTGGTCACTTAGCAACTGACCACCGATCACCGTTCTGAGTGATCTCCTCCCTGATTCACCTGCTATCTTATTCCTCGTGTCACCCTGTGAGTGGTCCACGTGGTCATCTGCTGCTGACGTCATCGACTACGGATGACCGACCGGATCAATAATAAACATCCATCTTTTATTTATAAACCTTTTTATTATTTATCTATTTAAAATTTATATTCAAACAATATTACTTACCTAACAAATTATTAAAGTCACATATTTATGAGAGATGCAAATTGAATTCAACTTGAAAGAGACAACTTATGTGTTATTTTTATTATTATATTTAGAATTCTAAACATGGATTATTTTTTCATTTAGAAGTGTAATTTTTTTTCAAAAAAAATAAGGTGAAAATAATAATTTTAAAATAATGATATATATTTAAAACATTACAAGAAATATTGATATTAGTCTCTAAAAAAATCCACACAAAGACTAAAACGTACACTAAACTCACTCTAATTATCATTTAGTATCTTTCTTTTAGTCTTTGTGTGAGTTTTTTTGGGAAGACTAATATCAATATTTCTTATAGTAAAAGCAATATAGTGAAATTTTTAAAACAAAACATAAACATACTTTTAAAAATTTATAATTTCCTTATTTAGAACCAGTAGTGTTACTTAATAGAAGAGTTACACTTTTTTTTAAAACTAGTTTTACTTTTATTAAAGTAGCTTTGAAACTCATAAATGTATTTTACCCTAAAACTATAACACACACAAATTGAATTATACACTATTACTACAAGAAAATTCCTTTCTATCATTCTTTTTAAAATTAATTTTTATATTTAATAATTATTTTAATGATATTTGATTTTTTTCTATCATAGTTTTTTTTATTAAATTTGAGATTAATCATATCTGCGATTATGATTATAATCCTATAAAGTTTTACCACAGTAAATATTAAACACAAATTTTCATCTTAACCGAAATGTATAATAATGTGGGAAACTTGATTTTGCTTTCACAATCGAGCTTTTCATTTTTTCAATTGATCCAAACAAGGTATATCGATGTGCATTGGATACTCATCACATTTTTGAATAAGATATGTACTAACTTATCATTCATTTATTATACACAAGTGGTTGTTGGGTAGATTACATCGAAAATTTATATTGAATTTTATAAAAAATTATTATAATATGTGACTTTTTTTTTAATTTTTTACAGATATTTTATACACGTAGTTATATATCAGACACAGAAACATTTTATAATTGAAGTATTTTCTAGTGTAATATTTATCAATCGATCTATAAGATCAATATTCAATCTTTTACTATAAAAAATTATTAAATAAAAATTAATTTTAAAAATAAAAAACAATTAATTATTATATTAATTAAATTAGATATTATTTTATAAGTTAAAAACTTATTGATATCTAAAGTAATTTCTATTATCAATAAAATTTTATAAATTAATTTTTAATTTGATGTTTAATTAGTTACCAAAACTTTAATTACCAAATGTACTGACCAGTCCTCGGACGTCAGCTGGGTCCCACAGCATGGGCCAAAGCCACGTGGAATGGATCCCATAGGGGGTATTGAACAGAGAAGGGTGATGACTCATCGGGTGATCAGTCATCGGTGTGTTCCCTTAGAGAAGGGTGATCAGTCATCGGTGTGTTTCCTTAGAGAAGGGTGATCAGTCATCGGTGTGTTCCCTTAGAGAAGGGTGATCAGTCATCGGTGTGTCCCCTCAGAGTAGGGTGATCAGTCATCGGTGTGTCTCCTGAGAGAAGGGTGATTAGTCATCAGCATGTTCCCACAGAGAAGGGTGATTAGTCATCAGCGTGACGATCACCAGGAAGGGCTGATGTCTCCTCGTCACTCCGCAGGGTGATCAGTCCTCAGCAACAGAGTGTGACGAGGTGACATCGGTCTTGGGTGATTTGAACAGCGTAGACAGAACAACTAAGATTGGTTTCCAGAGTGGGCCAATGGCCAGTTAAATACCCAGAGTTAGGGAGAGGCCTGGATCACGAAGTGCCCACGCGGGTAGCAGGGAGAGCACAGTTAGGTGCAGAGTCCTGAGGGGTCGAGTACTCATCAGAACTAGGGTTTCCCAGTGAAGCTACATGCATGGCACGTGAACAGTGAAGACACTCCCAGAACAGGTGGCCCCAGAGATTAGGTGCACAAGGAGGCATCTAAATGGTCACCCTGTTAAAGTTTGCACTCTAGAGAAGGAAACCTTATGTGCTAGATTACCCTAAGATTGGGTGATAGCGGCGCAGGGGTATTCCAGTAAACCCTAAATATGGCTAGCAGCGCAGTAAACCCTAATTAGGGCTAGCGGCGGAGTAAACCCTAGACTATATAAGGGACAGTAAAATACTTCACAAACGTACGCAGTTTCTAGACCTAAACACAAAGAGAAACTCAATACACTTGGTGTTCCTTGCCTTACACTGACTTGAGCGTCGGAGTGCAAACGGCCTTTAGAGCGCCCCCTTTCTCTTTTGCAGGTGCAGATTGCTTCGAAAGAACCAAGCACATATCAACGTGAGGAAGGAGGCGTGTGAGTGTCGTGAGTCAACCGACAGGCGGGTCAACCGGCAAGAACATTTGGCGCCCACCGTGGGGCCGGAGTAAAACAAGGTCCCATACACGAGAGAGAGAGTAAGAACCACAGAGGATGAGGAATACAAGACACGGGTCCGTCCCACCAAACGGAGGCGACAACGTTACCATGCAACAGCTTATGGAAACGATGCGCGCCCTCCAGGAGACGGTGGCAGAATCTCGAGCGCATCAGGCGCATATGCAGGAAGACCTGGCCGCCTCACAGGCCAGGAATGAAGAGTTGCACCGAGCGAATGAGGAGCTACGCTTGAATTTGCAACACATACAACAAGCTGGAGATCGTGGGAAAGATGATCGAGCCCCACCAGTGCCCCCAAGGGCCTTTCCCATGCCTTTCTCCCAGGCGATTATGAATACGGTGGTCCCAGCCACCTTTGTAGGGCCTAAGACCGTGTTCACCGGGAAAGAGGATTCTGAAACGCATCTCACTACTTTCCATACGCAGATGATGTTGTCGGGAGGGTCTGACGCAGTGCACTGTAAGCTCTTTATGGCCACACTGACAGGAACTGCGCTAGAATGGTTCGTGAGTTTGCCTGAAGGACATATCACGTCTTTCGCGCAATTCTCCGCGCTGTTCAGGGAGCAATATCTTGTCAACAGGGCCCCTCCACTAGTGTCTTACGATTTTTTCGATGTAAGGCAACATCAGAGGGAGTTCCTTAAAGATTACCTCAATAGGTTTGGGGCGATGGTGGTAAGGTTGCACACCAAGTATGAAGACATGGTGGTGCACGACTTTAGGAAGGGCGTATTGCCAGGGCCTTTCAGCGAATCTCTGATACGCAGCCGCCCCAAGACTTTCGGCAACATAAAACGACGTGCTGTGGCCCACATTGTCGCCGAGGGAGAGCTCAGCGAGAAGAGAGAAAGCGCAGTCTCGTTAAGGCCCCGAGCGCTTAGTCGGCCTCAACCGCTGCGGGTGCACGAGGCAACCACAAAGAAGAAAGCTCAAGGGAAACAGAAGCCCTACGAGCCCCGAAAACCACAACCTAAGGCGCGAGGCAAGGATGACATACCCCCTAGCCATGAATTTGTGGTGGAGTTGAAGGAACTGATTGCCATTCCTAATGTGGCAGAAAGGTTGAAGATGCCCCCAAAGAGTGACAAGAGGTTGGGGCCCAACAAAAACGCATGGTGCGAATTTCATTAGGCTTTTGGTCACCCCGTTCGAAATTGCCTGGCCTTGGCCCACCAATTGGACGAGTTGGTAAAGAGTGGGTTCTTGAATGACTACCTAAAGGAGGCATCAGAAGGTGAGACGGTCGATGTACCAAGGACAGACCAGGGGCATGAAGTGCCCATACATGGTGAGATCCACACTATATCAGGTGGGTTCTCAGGAGGGGAGTGCACTTTTTCGCAACGTAAGAAGTATGCACGTTCAGTGATGGCAGTGGAGACCTGCGAGGAAGATCACTTTCTGGATATCGACCTCGTCTTCACAAAGGCTGATCGCCGAGATGTTGTCCCCCATGATAACGATCCGGTGGTCATTTCAGTGGTCACTGTCGCACGTAAGGTGCACCGGATATTGGTCGATCAGGGAAGCTCAGCCGATGTGATGTTCTGATCGACTTTCAACAAGCTACAATTGTCTCCCGATCAGCTGCGACCCTACGTCGGCTGTTTGTATGGGTTCGCAGGAGACCAAGTAGAAGTGCGGGGATACATAGAGTTGAGGACCACGTTCACTGATGGAGTAGCATCCCGCACAGAGAACATCAGGTACCTTATGGTGAACGCTCCCTCTGCCTACAACATACTTCTGGGCAGACCGGCCCTGAACCGGCTAGGGGCTGTGGTGTCCACAAGGCACATGAAGATGAAGTTGCCATCTATGGAGGGGATGGGGGTAACCATCAAGTCAGATCAAAAAGAGGCTAAAGGGTGTTATGAAAATAGCCTCAAGACAAAGAGGGGAGTGTGCATGGTGACCACCTCACCACCGGGAGGAGGTGTCAATGAAGCAGATATGCCCCGAGGTGACGTCGGGGTCACCCGAGCAGAGATCGTCCGGGCGAGGCGGCCCGAACCGACAGAGGAGGTCGTGGAGAAGGAGATCGGGGGGAAGATTTTAAAGCTGGGTAAATTCCTGTCTCAGGAGACCCAAGACCAGGTGGCGGGAGTTATAGGAAGGCATCTGGACGCTTTCGCTTGGTCCCCCTCAAACATGCCAAGCATTGACCCTAATTTTCTATGTCATCGCCTGGCACTGAATCCCCAAGTCAGACCAGTCCGCCAAAGGAGAAGGAAGTTCAATGATGAACGAAGGCAGGTAATCAGGGAGGAAACACAGAAGTTGCTGAAAGCAGGCCACATACGGGAAAGACAATACCCTGAGTGGCTTGCGAATGTCGTACTGGTAAAAAAGGGCAATGGGAAGTGGAGGATGTATGTGGACTTCACAGATCTTAACAAGGCCTGTCCAAAAGATTCCTACCCTCTGCCCAACATAGATGCGCTAGTAGACAGTGCCTCGGGCTGCAAGTTACTCAGCTTCTTGGACGCTTTCTCCGGGTACAATCAGATCAAGATGCACCCGATGGATGAGAACAAGACTGCGTTCATGACAGAGCTGTCTTGTTACTGCTACACAGTCATGCCGTTTGGGCTGAAGAACGCGGGTGCCACATATCAGAGGCTGATGGACAAGGTCCTCACCCCCATGCTGGGACGCAATGTGCAGGCCTATGTAGATGACATGGTGGTGACGTCCCAGGCACGAGATCAGCATGTTGACGACTTGGAGGAGCTTTTTAATACAATAGCGAAGTACAGGCTAATAACTTGGTGGGAGTCCATCAGATCACCCAGTCAGATGGTGAGAAGAGGAGTCACCGCTCGTTGACTCAAGAAACTTTGAAGAAACCACGAGTCAACGCGTGCATGCTAATGGAGGTGGAGGCGTCACAGATCTGCCTGCCACAGAATGGTGAGACATGGATGACACCCTATAAGCGTTACATAGCAGATGGAATGCTCCCAGTAGAGCCGACGGAGGCAAAGAAGATAAAGAAAAACTCGTCCAAGTACACGCTCATTGAAGGCGAGTTGTACAGACATGGGTTTACCCACCCCATCTTGGTCTGCGTGCATGGCGAGCAGTGTGTAAGAATAATGGCAGAGATCCATGAAGGTATCTGTGGTAATCATATCGGAGGTCGAGCTCTGGCCTCTAAGGCCATTCGAGCAGGGTACTACTGGCCGACGATGAGGGAAGATTGCACTAGGTATGCACAGCAGTGCAAGCAATGCCAGTTGCATGCTGATTGGCCTAAGGCGCCACCAGAAGAGCTCAGGTCGATATACAGCCCTTGGCCGTTTCACACATGGGGAATCGACATCTTGGGGCCTTTCCCTTTGGCGATACGACAAATGAAGTACCTCGTGGTCGCCATAGAATATTTCACGAAGTGGATTGAGGCTGAGCCAGTAGCACAGATTACAGCACAAAAGATCCAACGCTTCGTGTGGAAGAACATAGTCTGCCGCTTCGGCGTACCCAAACGCTTAGTGTCTGACAATGGCACGCAATTTGCAAGTCAACAATTGGGGAAGCTATGTACAGAGTTGGGGATCAAGCAGGTGTTTGCATCAGTCGAGCACCCACAGACCAACGGGCAGGTCGAGTCTGCCAACCGAGTCCTCCTCAGAGGACTGAAGAGAAGGCTGGAGAAAGCAAAGGGAAGGTGGGATGAGGAGGTTCCCAGAATAGTATGGGCTTACCATACTACTCCCCAGTCCACTACTAAGGAGACTCCCTTTAGTTTGGTGTATGGTTCGGATGCCATGATCCCTGTGGAGATCCAGGAGAGCTCGCCACGTTTCCAGAACTTTGTGGCTGAGGAATCCAATGAAGAGAGGAAGGTGAATCTTGACCTTTTGGATGAAGCCAGGGAAGAAGCTGGAATCAAAGCTGAGGCGCTAAAGAGAATAGTTGAGCTCAAACACAGTTCTAAGCTGAGAGCTCGGCAGTTCCAGGCGGCAGACCTCGTCATGCGAAAGGCGTCTCCATACCAGATAGAGAACAAGCTATCCCCTAAGTGGACTGGTCCTTTTAGAGTGACAGAGGCCCTAGGGAATGGAGCATATAGGCTTGAGACTTTAGAAGGAGGTCCGATTCCTAGAACATGGAATGCGACCCACTTGAAGTATTATTTCAGTTAAAGCCATGTAATCTTGTACACTACACAATACAGGGGACACTCTTTTTTCCCTTCTAAGGGTTTTTAATGAGGTCACCCAATAAAATTCAGTTAAAGATATATGCTTTTAATGTGTTTGTACAATGTTGTTAGAACCTGTCACTTGGGGTTAGAGGTCTCGTAAGTGGAGAGGTAGGTTCGTAGAGAACACCTCCACTTCGAGTGAGAACGTCCAATGTGAAAGAAGGGTTCGCCCAGAGAAATCCTCCTCGCCTGTGAGCGATGTGAGGTCAGTTAGAACCTGTCACTTGGAGTTAGAGGTCTCGAAAGTGGAGAGGTAGGTTCGTAGAGAACACCTCCACTTCGAGTGAGAACTTCCAATGTGAAAGAAGGGTTCGCCTAGAGAAATCCTCCTCGCCTGTGAGCGATGTGAGGTCAGTTAGAACCTGTCACTTGGAGTTAGAGGTCTCGTAAGTGGAGAGGTAGGTTCGTAGAGAACACCTCCACTTCGAGTGAGAACTTCCAATGTGAAAGAAGGGTTCGCCTGGTTAAATCTCGTCGTCCATGGGCGATGAGAGGTCAGTCAGAACCTATTAGTTGGGGTTAGAGGTCTCGTGAGTGGAAAGGGGAGTTCATAAGGAACACCTTCCCCCTCCGAGTGAGAACTCCCAGATTAAAATAAAGGTTCACTAATGAAATTAGCAGGAAAAACGTGCTACTTGAGGTTCATTTTTGCAGGTGCATTATTTGTGATTGTGAGCCCACCAAATATAAAGCACGACAAACAGATGAACAAGAAGCGAAAATTCAAAGGCAAGCAAAGTGTTGCATAAAACAAAGCTTTTATATTATAAGGGAGGGTGATTACAAGATGTTCAGCTACTAAATGCAATCATTCAGAAGACCTATCTGGGCACTATTTGCCCGTCAACCACCTGCATAGTTGCGGAGTATGGTGAGAGGTCAATCTCAGGAAGCACGCAGGCAACCTGAGCAAGGGCATCACCAAAGCCTTCCCCGTAGGCGTCGGCGGCGTCATTAATGAGCTCAGTTTCGGTCTTCTTCAGCAATTCAATTTGTTGGGCAAGTTCCTCCTCAATCTTGCCTAGCTGAACTTCTCGGTCGGTAGCCCTCTCCTCCAGCTTGGTCATTTTGGCTTGAGCCCCCTCCGCTTGCTCTTCCAGTTCGATGATCTTGTTGCGGAGGGGGAGTATCTTAGCTTTAAGCTGGAGGGCCTCCTACCCCTTGGAGAAAAGAAGCTTTTTGGTCTCCTTCTCAGATTGACGGAGACTACCCAGTTCTTGATTAAGGGCAGTTTCACGCTTGGATGCTTGGCGGAGTTGGAGATCCCTTTGCTCCAGCTCTTTCTCCAGTTGGGCGGTCTTCTCAAGCAGCTCCGCCTCAACGTTGCCCTTGACTAGCAAGGAGTTGGAAGCGGCCAGGAACTCCCCGAGACCGTGGCTGAGAAGGTTCTCGAGGGAACTTCTGTCCATGGCCTCCAAGGCAGCTCGGCCAGGCATCTGCGCAAGTGACCTTTGGAGCAGAGAAGGCAGTTCTGGGGCAGAAGGCATTTGACCAGAAGGAGGAGCACTCTCCCCACCCCCCTCAAGAGTTAAGATTGGCTCAGGAGGGGAGGAGGTACTGGGAGGGTGCTCCCTAAAGGATGAAGGGTGCCCTTCTGTGGCCGAAGAGACCTCCACGGCTGTCCCCACCCTTTTCCTTTTGAAGACAAGGCCGGAACAGGTGTCCTCGTCATCAGAAACCTCCACAGGGGCTGCCCTCTTAGACTTTTCAGCAATGGGTTCCAAGGCAGCACCCGCGGGTGATGAAGGACTTGCAGGAACTGAACCGCTAGCATTGCGGCGATTCAGCACATCCGCCAGCCTTTTCTTCTTGTCAGCGCTGAGTACTATGCCTGCAGTGAACAATAAGAAAGTATGAGAAAGACAAGGCATTAAGTATGTGAACAGTTAAGTGCAAGATGAAGTTGGTGTACCAATGTACACACTGAGAGTCTCAGCGTCATATTCATGCCTAATCAGCTGGGTGGAGTCAAACACCACGCCCCAGCTGGAAATGGTCTGGCAGAGTTCTTGGTCAGGGACAGTCAACTCCTCGAGCCTGCGTGGCTTCTTGAACTTCAACTCCCCCACCCAGTATAATGGAAACCCATCGAGCATGGTGGGGTCGTAGGAGTTGTAGCATACTCGAAAGAACCTTCCCTTGAAGTTCTTGTATGACTGCGAGAAGAGAGTTAGAAGGACTCTCCCTGCCACTCCATTCAGGCTCACCCAAAGCCTCTTGCCGGGGCTCTTCGCCTCGAAGAAGTAAAGAAAGACGTCAACAGAGAGGGTGAACCCTAGGTTATTGCAAAGGATGGAGAACGCCCTGATAAAGGCCCAACTGTTGGGGTGCAGTTGAGCAGGCGCCACATTTAATTCTGTGAACAAAGCCCTCTCGAACCCGGTGAAAGGAAGGCGGACTTTGACTCGTTTGAAGATGGTGGCGTAGAAGAAGAAGAACGGTTCCCCATCGTTGCAGCGATCATCGGCGCACACGGGCTCGTTTGCTGTACCGGGTCGCATAGAGATGTACGCGTCAGTTTCCCTGCCAAAGACGCGTCCTTTGATCTCATTCTCATCATCCCTGTGCTTGCGAAGATCCTCGCAGGATGTGAGTTTGGAGGTCTCGGCAAGGAGATCCTCAGAAGCCCATGGGTAGAGGGCCTTGTAATTGACCGCTACGGTTGGAGGAGGGTTGGAGGTAGTTTTGGTTCTGGCCATCTCGAATCTAAACAAATGAGAGGCAGGAAAAGAAAAGAGGCTTAGAAGAAAACAATGGTGGACGAAGACTCGAAGGTAGAACGAACCCAGGAAAGAAGAACAAAAATCCTAGAATGCACAAACCACAAACAGGCCCAGAACAATTGCAACATGCTATATGGATGATCGAGATTATGTTATGAAGGAGGAGAAGACATAAAAATCATACCTTTGGTTGAGCGAAAGCGGAGAAGTGTGAAAAGCCTGGTGTGAAGAAGAGAGCGTGCGCTGGAAGATAGAGTCTACAGAGGTGAGAATGCAAAGTGATGAAACAGTGAAGTGGCGCGGGGTTTTGAAGAGGTTTAACGTAGCCCTAGGGAGCGCAAACGTTATGAATCTCAAACCGTTGGTGCAGCCACGTGTTAGCGGATGAAAGGGGGTTGGTGAAGTGTCCTTTCAGCGCGCTGTTCATGTACTTATGCGCAGAGCCACGTAGGTCACCCGAGTCAATGACTTAGTCTCTTCGCTGAAGCAAGGTAACAGCTCGAGACTAGGGGGGCTTGTGTACCGATCAGTCCTCGCCCATGACTGAGTCTCTTCGCTGAAACAAGTTAACAACTTGAGACTGGGGGGCTTGTGTACTGACCAGTCCTCGGACGTCAGCTGGGTCCCACAGCATGGGCCAAAGCCACGTGGAATGGACCCCATAGGGGGTATTGAACAGAGAAGGGTGATGACTCATCGGGTGATCAGTCATCGGTGTGTTCCCTTAGAGAAGGGTGATCAGTCATCGGTGTGTTCCCTTAGAGAAGGGTGATCAGTCATCAGTGTGTCCCCTCATAGTAGGGTGATCAGTCATCGGTGTGTCTCCTGAGAGAAGGGTGATTAGTCATCAGCATGTTCCCACAGAGAAGGGTGATTAGTCATCAGCGTGACGATCACCAGGAAGGGCTGATGTCTCCTCGTCACTCCGCAGGGTGATCAGTCCTCGGCAACAGAGTGTGACGAGGTGACATCGATCCTGGGTGATTTGAACAGCGTAGACAGAACAGCTAAGATTGGTTCCCAGAGTGGGCCAATGGCCAGTTAAATACCCAGAGTTAGGGAGAGGCCTGGATCACGAAGTGCCCACGCGGGTAGCAGGGAGAGCACAGTTAGGTGCAGAGTCCTGAGGGGTCGAGTACTCATCAGAACTAGGGTTTCCCAGTGAAGCTACATGCATGGCACGTGAACAGTGAAGGCACTCCCAGAACAGGTGGCCCCAGAGATTAGGTGCACAAGGAGGCATCCAGGTGGTCACCCTGTTAAAGTTTGCACTCCAGAGAAGGAAACCTTATGTGCTAGATTACTCTAAGATTGGGTGATAACGGCGCAGGGGTATTCCAGTAAACCCTAAATATGGCTAGCAGCGCAGTAAACCCTAATTAAGGCTAGCGGCGCAGTAAACCCTAGACTATATAAGGGACAGTAAAATACTTCACAAACGTACGCAGTTTCTAGACCTAAACATAGAGAAACTCAATACACTTGGTGTTCCTTGCCTTACACTGACTTGAGCGTCGGAGTGCAAACGGCCTCTAAGGCGCCCCCTTTCTCTTTTGCAGGTGCAGATTGCTTCGAAAGAACCAAGCACATATCAACGTGAGGAAGGAGGCGTGTGAGTGTCGTGAGTCAACCGACAGGCGGGTCAACCGGCAAGAACACCAAATATTTTAAATTAGAAAATTAATAGTTATCAAAGTTTTAAAAAATTTTATCAGAATTTTCTACATTCACTATACTACAAATTTACTTAGAAAGTAATTTTTAGATAAATCACCAGTAAGATTAATAGAATTTTTTTTATAATTCCTGTTTTTATTTTCGTTCCAGTTTCTTACTTCTCATATATCCTCATATAAGTATAATTTTTTGTAAATTTTTTCTGTTTTTCATTATGAATCTCATCATTTTTTTCAAGAATTTTCTCTTAAAATAAACGGTTTAGAAGGATATTATAAATGTAGTAAGGCACATTTTTTTCACTCCATACCAAATCATAATTTAGAAAGAATGATTAAAGTGTTTTTTTCATAACACCTTCGTAATCAATATAAAATTATATTTACATTAAGTAATTCAAGATATTTATGTATTCAGATACTTTAGAATATTTTGAATTACCCAATTTAAAACTATATTCTTATTACTTAATTCAGAATATAAATTTAAATTGTATAATCAAAAAATATTTTAGATTTTTAATAATTTTAGAAAAATAATTCTAAATTATTTAATTCGTAAAATACTACTACTTAAAAGTTACAACTATAGGTTTCTAGAAACGATAAATTTATAATGGATTTTTTTATAAAATTTGCAAAGAATTTTTTTTTTCCGAATAGTATTTGAGTAAATACACTATAACTATATGTTATTTGAAGAAACTATGAAAGTAGTAGTACTTGTAATAGTTTAGCAATTTGGGCTTCATGTAGTGGGCTTGGGCCTAGGTAAACATATGTTGGTGACCTAGCAATTGGCCTTTGCATTCTGCACTCTCATAAAATTGAAATTTCCAATTTTACCTCAAAAAAGAAATTATCATTGGGCATTTACTGTATTTTGTTTCTAATGTGTTTTTGTTGGAGTATTTGGATAGTGAAGATTGTGTGTGGTGTTTGGTGGCGGTGGTTGCTGGTGTTTGGTTCCTGTTGGTAGTGGTTAGTTGCGGTGGTTGGTCGTGTTATGTGGTGGTTGGTCGGTAGTGGTTAGTTGCGGTGGTTGGTCGTGTTATGTGGTGGTTGGTCGTGTAATTTTAGTATGATTTCACTGAGTGTTTCATTTTTATTTTTGTAATTTTATTTTTGAAAGACCTTTTGGATTATACATTTCTGAACATTAAACATTAAAATTATGTATTTTGGAATCAACAATCAAGAATACAAAATATCTGTTATGTAATACATATTTTGTATTTTGGAAGGTAAATTTGTATTTTAGAATGTACAATCCAGAATATAAATATATTTCAGATTATACATTCTAGAAGACATATTTGTATTTTCTATAGTACATTCTTAAATACATATTTATATTATGGATTCTATAATTAGAAATTAAAAATTTATGAATTTTGTGAACATTTTTTTTCATTTTCTATAATACATTTTTGGATTGTATAATCTAGAATACACTTTTGAATTGTGTAATCCAGAAAAAAAAAAATATTATGAATTGTATATTCTATAATATATTTTTGAATTGTACAATCTAAAATATATATTTTAATTTTGGATTATAAAATTCATAATAAATTTTTGAATAATGTAATTATGAATGTTTATGATCCATAAACAATTTGAGCATTTTTTTTCACGTTATAAAGGTAGTATGAATGTGTAGGAAGAAGGTACAGAGGTATTAAAAGAAATTATGAACCCCACGAGAGTTCTTGCATTTGGAAGTTTCATAGGAACCCAAAACTTTGGAATATAACTGCATAATTTGGAGTAGTTAAGCCTTCAAGGTCGACCTTGTTTTTATAGTCTTTTTGCCATTGAGTTAGGATTTGTTTTCACAATTTAAAATCACTTAATTAAATATAAAATAAGTTACATAAGTTATTTTTAAATATAAATATCTTTTACAACTATTCATATTTGGTGTTGTTGATACATTGTGTAAGTGAAACAACAATAATATATAATGACAACACTACTCAAGTTGGTATTAAGAATTGGACTTTAAAATAAGATTTTTTTATAAGATTTTTATCCACTTATTTACTATAAAATAATCGAGGATTTCACATAGTATTTTTGATCGAAAAATCGATCTGATTTTTTTCATACTTTTCGCTTAATAATGAAATGGGTCAAATTCTACATGACCAAACCTTGTGGGAGTTAAGGAATGATGAAAGAAAAAAAAAAAAGTAAATAAAAATACAGTAGAAAAATCCTGTTTCCGAACGAAAAAATTCAAACTTGATTGAAAAGGATCTTCCTTATTATTGAAGAATGGGGCAAAAAGATTGATCGCGAAAGATTTATTGTTCTTATTAAAAGATTGTGATTGGATTCACATATGTTTAGTAAAAAAAAAGAAAAAATCTTCTTCTTTTAGAATAATAAAAAGGAAAGTGGTAGGTTAAATGCTTAAGAAAGATATGAATATCTCTATAATGTATTCAGAAGTTGTGTAAACTAATGCATGCAACAACCTTAAAAAATTTGTTGTGTGAAAAACTTCTATGAAATCATGAATCATAAAACCCCCAAGTTAAACACATGAGACACAGTAAACAAAGTATAGGAAACCGAACAAAACAAAGAAAACTAATTCAAAAACCAATTTAAGAATAGTCATGTGAAGATCCAGTATTACTGCAAACTGATCACAAAAGTGTAAACAGCAAAATGGACACACAACACATGAAAAAGATGTTAAAAAGTGCAACACTACTTCTCTGTCCCCCACTGCATGGAGTACTGCTCCCACTATAACACCCCTTTTTTTGCTGGATTCCTGCACCACGATTTTCAAGCACAAACGTGGAGTTTTTCTGTCCATTGCTGAACAAAACACACCAAAAGAAAGGACCTTTATGGAGTCCAACAAGGCCAACTCCCACCTCAGTGTGTGATTTGTTCTTCAAAAGAGACACAGAGTTCTTATCTTTAATGAGAACTTCAGAGAATGCTAATGATGGCTCAAGATACTCTCTTTGACAACCAACAATGTGTCCAGTTATGGTGCCAAAAGTAGGTAGCTCTACGCCACAGTTGGGAGCAAACACTTCTGTGAAATCATCTTCAGGAGGTTTGCAGTTTACAGCATTGTTATCAGTGCAGTTCCCTTTGCATAATTCAACATATTGTAAGGCCATGCACCCTAAACCAGGGCTGTCATTCAAGTGAGGAAGCTTTTGATCTGTTCGATTCTTGTTTATAATGTCAACTATGTCACTAGCAGGGTTTCCTGAGAGAGAAAACATCAAGCTGGTTTTAGAAATGATATCTATTGGATCTGCATGCACATACGTATACATGAAAGGTTATGTTTATCATGTTTCTGTTCAATTGACTCAATCATAAGATAGATTCTTCATATATGATGACAGTATGGTTCAGATTTGCATCAAATAAAGAACATATTACAACACCTGATTTTGTTAGTGTTGGGTTCGAACAACAATAACAAGAAAAACACAAGAACAAAAACGAAAAGAAAGTAACTGTATTGTACTGGAAGGTTCTATACACAAAGTTCGTTCACAAAATTCAGCTCATGTAGCATACACATAGAGTTCTCTATATATAGAACTAAGAAAATGGAGTAACAGAAAACTGCTAACAATACAAACTTGGGAGTCATCTTGTGGGTGTGATCTTTTGAGAATACTAGCTTTTCTATGAAACAAGTTCACAAACACCAACATACTAGAACAAAAATCAAAAGATTCATATTATATTCAGGCTGCATTAGAAGTCTAAATTTAACATTACCAAAAGATCCCTACAAATCAACGAAAGTAATGCAGAATGTTTGGTTTGGCCATTCAGAAAGCATGCCTTTAATCTTTGCCGTTATTTATAAGACATAAAATTGACAAAAAGTTTCCCCAAAACCTGTACTATATTCACATTTTCGACTAAATTTATTGTACTTGAACACAATATGCTCTTCTAAAAACCAATATATTTGACTAAATTTCAATTTATAATGCTCAGATTAATGCAGATTTTTCCAACCAATGTATAAATCCTCTGATTATTAAGTTGATAAAATCCAAACAGAACTCCAAAATATTTTAATGTTTGACTGTGATTCCTGTGAAGACAAGCCATAAATAAATACCATGAAACAAACTTTTTCTAAAATTAATGAAGTATTCTCAGAAAGAACATCTGAAACAGAGGTGAAAGGCACAGAAATAGGCTGCACTTTGTAGCAGATCAAGGGAAAATAACTTTTGGAAACCAAATTGCCATCAAATGTAAAATAATACTGTTTTTAGTGGCTTATTGGGAAAGAACATTGATTAGCACTCAAGGGTTTCAATTTCACCAATGACAACCTTATTCTAGCAATCAGTTTAAATGTAAAAAGTAACTTTTTATAATAGAACTTTTTATGATCTATGTAGCAGATCTCACTCAGTGGGATAAGACTTTGTTGTTCTGCAATCTATAATATCACCAATCATAATGAGTGTAGCATATCAAGGAAACCAACAGTAATCTATAAGTTCAGCAATCTAGTGTTGAATGAATCAGTAGTTAGGGCTAGACTAAATACATGAACTCAACTCCTATAAAACAAAACTGATCTCTGAAAATGATTCAACAAAACTGAACAGTAAAATTGTTTAAATAAATTGAACTACACCAGTTGAACCAAATTGAACTATTTCAAATTGTTTGAACAATATTAATTGTTTGTTACATAATCAATAAACATCTTATCTTAAAACATATTTTCTAATTTCATAAGTTATAGTTCAGTTTAGTTTAAGGAATTTTATAAATGACCAAACTAGAGCTTATAGAGATTCAAGCACTCCTCAGCTCATAAACTAGTTTTGGGATTGAGCCCCAATCCAAATTCAAAATACAAGCCAATCAAATATGGGGCAACTTCAACTTTCCAAAACATTATCTGACTCCATAACTTTCCCAATGCAAGCTATCTAGTGTCATGCTTTTAAATTACAAACAAATAGGGAAGGTAGTGAACAATGAACATTTGGAGATGCAAATAGTTAAAACTACATTAAAAACAATAGTGAAAACACTCATGAATACGCCAATGCTGAATACTCGAAGTTCAACAGCATAAATTCTAAACCTTCTACACACTACTATCAGCTCCCACACTAAATCCCCTTTTTTCCCACTAATTTCAAAATTGTAGTACAAATCCTTAATAAAATTTCAGACAAATGAAACCTCTGATTGAAGGAATGTGCCAGCAATCAGAGATCCAGAACAAGATGGAAACTTTCAAAGCCCAAAGACAAAAACAACACTTATATTAAGGAGAGTTTCTGGAATACCCACTACACCAACCATCTCAACAGTACAAGTAATGAACACACCAGACACAATAAAAGAACAACCTTGTAGAATGACAAAAAATATGTTACTTACTAGTCATGCCTACATTGTCTTCATAACAAATAACAGACACAATGCTCATCAACACACCAAAATGCCAAAACAAACAAAAAATACACTGGAAGAAAGAAAAAGAATACAACTTTGCTCACCATAGATGTGGTGCGAGAGAACAAGAGCTGGCAAAAGAAGACAGCAAGAAAAACAACAAAAGAAATGCAACACACAACAACTGGGGTTGTTCATCATATGCAATGCCGAGATGAACCAAAAAAATGGATTTTGCTTTGGCAGTAGTGTGAAACAAAGTGAGTGGAGAAAAGGGTAATCAAGTTGAGGGAAAGAGAAAAAAAGTTGATGAATTGGCCTAAATGAAGAAGATAGGGAAGTAAAGGGTAGTGATGGGGTTGCACTCTGCAATATCAAAAGGACTCAAAGTGGGTCCCATGTAGCCGTTATCTCCTCTGTCATTGAATGTTTTTTTCCTAAAATTGCTACCCATTTTCAAAATGGGACCCATGATTCATAGATAATCGTGATTATGGAGACAAAGATGGTTTAGTGATTTTTTAATTTTGTTTCATCTTATTTACAAGAATCACATTACTATCTCTCCAAAACATTAGTAAACTTTTTAATGGTTTCTTTTCATATATTCTTCATTATTAGCTGAATTTAGTGAGAATTATAGTAACAAATTTCTTGTTATTTCTTCTTCAAGACATTATCTTAATATAACACATAATGTCTTAAAACATTAGTAGTCTAAAAATGTTAGAAATTTCATTATATTTATTCTTTTTAGATCATTTTAAGTTTTATGTTTTCATATAACCTTAAATATCATTTTAATATATTTATCAATTTGAAATTTTACTCTTTCCAATAGAAATAGATACCTTTATCTAATAAGACTTATTATTGTATAAATCCTAAATCTTAAATACTAAATTTTAAATTATAAACCTTAAATTTTAAAACTTTCAAGGTCTTTTTTTTCATTTTATTTTTTGTTGAGAAAAAAAATCACCCCTTTTCCATTTAAGTTCACATTTGAACATAAAAATTAATATATATTTTTCATATATTATCAAAATATTTATTTCTCTCTTAACTTTCACAAATGAATAGAATAAATTTTTGTCTGAAATATAATAAGTGAATCATTCATCATAATACACAACTATCAACAATGCCATTTTATTAAACATAAAAATTAACATTTTTTTTTTATCGATAATAATAATAATATATTACAAAATATGGCACAAGGGTATCAAAACCTTATTACACCTAAAATAATGCATTAACATCAAACAATTATGTTATATTTAAATTTAACTAATCCAAATAATAGATAGCATAATAAAAAAATGGCTTATCCTACACAAAATATATCAAAATTAGTATTTTAATTATCTTTTTAATCAAATATTACCTTGAGATACCTTAATCTTTTGTATATTGATTATCATGTAGTCTGATGTAATGTTTAGTATTAATAATGTGTAAACATAGAACTTTTACATGTATTTTTATAGATAAATTAATAATCGAATTTTAAATTAAAATGAAGTTTTAGATACTTGGTTTGTGTTATTAGGTGAAGAAAACAAAATCTTAGCAATGAAAACCAATGTCAGTAAATAAAAAATAAAAGTTATATTCTATTTAAGTATCGTTTTTATTAATATATGATTTTTTAAAATTCTTTTATATATTAATAATATTTATTTAAGGTGTTAGTCTGAGATGTTAAGTTATAAAATAGAAAGTTATTATTTAAGGTGTTAGTCTGAGATGTTAAGTTATAAAATAAAAATTTATAATATAAATGTTGTAGATTTAGATAATGTTTTTTTTTCTTTTCTTTTACCTTCATTAGATAATTAGAGTATAGATAGCCTTTCTAAACACTATCCACGGGCAAAAACAAGCTTTATTCTTTTTCATTTTTTTCTTATTTTAAAGTTAATTTTTATGTTATTTTAAATGAAATTAATTATTAATTAAAATATTTTGTATATCTCTCATTAATTGGCTAATATAGTCCTAATAAGAAAATCATGTTTGGCCCTCCATAAAAAAAATTCTCTTTTATTATATAATGTTTATTGATATTTATTTAAATATTGACTTATTAAAATGACACGTTAACTGTTGCATGAAACTAAAACATATAATTTTTTTCTTCTGGTTTGAACGGTTTTTTTACATTTTATTTTATACTAACTAAGCTAAAATCTAAAGTATTTTTTATTTAGAGATTTTTACTATTTCATAATTTCCTATAATGACTTTCAATAAAAACCGAATCTAATTATAATTAATTAAAACAAATATATTAGTTATAATCAATTATAAAAATATTCAATTATATATAATCGGTTATTGAAATAATTTAGTTTTCACTATTGCCATAACTTTGATTTCACTATCTACAGTAATGCTCTGAATAATTAAATAAAGTTGTTTTTTGTGTGTGAAAGTTAGTAATAGAAAGATAATAAGTCATGGAATGTAAAATATTATCTCAAATACTATTTCAAATAGTGGCTAGAAATATCTTATAACTAGTAAAAACATTAAAATAAATTACTAAATAGGTCCATAAATTAGTTGAAAATTTTAGTTGGTTGAGTACTTTAGCCACTAAATAATAGTGCAGAAAAATTTGTCAAGTCAACATAGTTTCAGATATCAGCGAGTTAGAGAAAAGTTAAACAAAAACTAACAATAATTTATGATAATTTTTTAAAAATCTTAATGATTCTATTAAAAAAATTTACATAATCAAAAGAACTAAGTAAGAATTCTACTGATTTAGGACTGTCTCAACTCCATAGTATAATCATTAAGATTGCAATCATGCATAAGGTTAGGTTGTGGCCTTCTGTATACATATAAATTACCTGCATACCTAGCTTTGTCATAAAGTCATGTTTATTTATGCTAACCTTTGTTTCTCATACATTTCCTAGTTCAAATCTTGTAAGGGGTAAGAGCACTGGTACCATCAAGTCCTTTTGCAACAAAGTAGGCTTCATACTCAGCAAAGGTAGTTTCCCTATATTTGGGAGGATTCTCTTCAGATAATAGTTCCTTTATAGGTCCAAAAGGCTTTAAGGATGCCTCAGCACTTGGACTGAAAAAGCATGCAACAGATATTCTTGGACCAACATGATTTGAAAGCACTCTGTGTTCAGCACTCTTCAATCTATCATTTGTTATAAGCTATAATTCAAACACACAAAATAATTAGCAACCTGGTTACAACTTGCATCCAATAATAAGGCTCATTCAAATAACAACACAGAAACAATCAAGTCTTGTCTCAACTAGGAGGGAACAAGAACATGGATCAAATGAGTGGTTCTTCTGACTCTATCATTCAATTATAACAACAAAATGACAAATTGAGGGTTTCCTCCCTCAACGATAACAAGAAACAGTAGCTTTCCTCCCACCGAAAGGTGAAATCTTGCTATCGTTGTTTAGAAGTTTAGATCATTGAGGGATATTAGGAAGTGGACATTAAGTTTAACTCAATCTTACAAAACTGATTTATAAGATGAGGTTTGCACCCACTTATATACTATTAAATGTTTTTATCTCTAGTCGATGTGTGATCTCCAGCAAAAAATATAAGTTATGCAGAAGTATTCAATTTACTCATACAACAAGGAACATTAGGAAAGACAAACTGTACAGATATTAACAAGAGGACATCTCAAACTACAGAAGACACCGAACTTACAAAAGTCCTGACTTGTTAACCACTTATCACGATCATGTGTAGGGACAAAAGCATGTGTACATCTTGGTCTGCTAAAAACTATCTGGTTGCAAACTGTAAAACATTACTATCCTGATTACATGTTAATCCATGTTTACACTGATAATGATACTATAAAATGACTAAGCAAATATTAAAAACGATATGAGTTCATCCTCAAAGTCTAGATAAGCAAAAGCATACTAAAGATAATACAATATTAAGCATTTACTATTTTTCATTTATTCTTCAACTAACTTGAGCATTGAAATATCTTCAGAAACACACATGTGTTGGTGGTTCAAATTAATTGAAAAGAGGACTACTACTTGGTCATTGAAGAAAAGAAAGACACGATCTTGTGAAGATCATTTAGACCTTTCTAAGAACACAGACAATTAAACAAGATGGAAGATGGGGTAGCAATACCATTTCTAGTGGTATGGTTTGTTCTGAGAAGAAACTCTAAATAGCATATTATCTGATACACTCTTTCTGAAACAATTTGACATACTCTTATGAATATATTCTTTAACATTAGTTGAAATTCATATAAGTGTCAGTTGTTTGGTAGAATTGTTTCTTCTATGTGGTAACATCGGATTATAATAATACATTGTGCAGGACATATTTTTATTACTTCATAAGTGTTGTGCCTTGATCATTTGTTTTAAGTTAACCTTTATCTTTTCCTAACTTCCCTTAGAAAATGAAGCCTTACATGCAAGTAGTATCCAGGATAGGTAAAAGTTGCTGGAAATATTGGAAAAAAGGAGGATAACAGAAAACTTGCCTGCAAAAAATCTCCAATATTAACCACCAAAGCACCAGGTACAGGGTTTATATCAATCCACTTCTCATTGTATCTTACTTGGAGGCCACCAATATGGTCCTGGAGAAGGATTGTGAAGAAATCATTGTCAGAATGCGTGGTGTTTCCCATAGTCAAATCTGGTTCAGGACATGCAGGATAATAATGGCAAAGGCCAAATACTCTCTCAGCACATCCCATATCTTTGAGATGATTTGGACTCAGACCCAAAGCTTCTGAAAAGAATTCAAGCAGTAAAATCCCTAGCTTCATTATGTATTTACTGTAATCCAGCAGTATGTCTCTGCAAAGAACATGCAATCAATCAGAGGGGTGGAATTTCAGTTTTGGACCTTACAATAGTTTAATTTTTCAGACTTCATCTTTTAACTTTCATCTTGTATTATGCAGAAATGAAAGCAAGCAAGTCACAAATTAACACTACCTTTGATTTCATTTTTTTTTCTTTTCAGATAAAGCAACATATACTAGAATATTGGAATGCAAGTGATGAAGGGATGGATAAGAAGGATAACATACAACAAGGAGTGACTACAAGAACTATGGTTAGAGCTGAAGAGAAGCATAGGATCAGCTAGTCATGAAGAATTACACTGTTCTTTCGTTTTATTCATCATATAACATGTGCTCTTGCTTGCATTTCATATGGGATGAAACCTATTTTGTAACCCTTTGAAGATCAAAACCCTTCAAACCCTTTTTATGTGTTTCATCAACAAGGGATATTCTGCCCTCTACATCAAGATGCAGGCCTAGTTTTACAAAAGAAAGATAAGAGACATTACAGGATTTTGGCCACCACTCATATTAAGACATCATGTTATTTCAAGTCTTGCCATTATCCACATCTAACTTTGATCAATTCCACCACCTCTGTTTGATTCACTTGATAAGCATTGAAAGAAGTTTGGTTCTTGTGTGTCCATATAGATTATAGTAATATGCAAAAGCAGATATGTTTCCAGCTACTATTTTGTTCCTTTCTTACTGCAGATTCAAGATTTGACCAGAAATGCTTCTTTGCATTGCATATCAGATCAGAACTGTACTTTTCCCAACCAACCAAATATAACAACATTGCCAAATTTGATAAGAGACATACCAAATAAAAAAAGGTGTTCAGTTGTTTCCAATTCACATTCATAAAGACCACCATAGTTTAACACCTTGAAACATAATTCCTCTTCTTCTTAGATTTCTTTTTCAGGTATTTCATCAAGTTTTACCTTCCAATTTATGATCAACAGATATACAAAAAATATAAGCCTCCAAATTTGTGTACTTTAACTACAATGAAACCCCTTTTTTTTTTTTTTCAATGAACATGTAATTGATACACATACATACCTGCATACTACAGGAATTTCTTCTGGTTTGGGGGCATCAGGATACAACAAACACTTGAAAGTATCCCTCCAATTGAGTGAAGGCCGTGAGCTATATAGATCAAAATTGCTGTTATAGAAAAAGGGTTTTGTTCTATCTCGTGAATAGAACTCCTTTTTGTGTTCAGTATCAAGCTCATGAAACCTTTTGACCCCATTTTTCATCTCCTCAAGAACACTCACAGGGATGTCATGATTGATCACCTGAAAGAACCCCCATGTTTGAGATGCTTTCTTGACTATGTCAACCAGCCCTTGGCGTTTACTTGCATCCTTGTCAATATCTGCAAGGTCTATGACTGGAATAACATGGCATGTGTCGGTTAACTTTGAGACCTTCTTCTCAGATTTCTCAGGTGGATGATGGAATATGCTAGGAACCTTCTTAGAACCTGCATCAACAATCCCTTTTACACCAGCTTTTGTTTCATCAAATGCTTTTCGTTCACTGAGAACATAATCAAAGTCAAACTCAGTTGTTGTTGTTCCCATTTTCCTTTTGTTTTGCAGTGTGCATTTGGAACTAGGAGAGTAGTGGATGATGAGCCAGGGAAGAATTAAGCAATGCTATGAAAGATACTAAGGCTTAAAGATGTGCTTGAAAGGGAGTCAAGGATAATGGCTCCAAACTCACAATCATCTCACACTTGGATATTAAAAAAATGAATGTGTAAACTTGTGATGTATTTTTGGTTATTATGTCGATAGCATTTAGTTTGTACTTTTCTTTATATTTTTGTTTATTTGTCTCTATCTTCTTGTTTTAATAACATCAAACTCTTATTTTATATTTTCTAATTTTTTCCTTTATACCTTTCTCATATTAGGATGTGTCAATTAAAATTAGAAGACTACTTTTTTATGTTTACTTGTGGTATCTCTCAAATTTTACCAATTAATATCTTTTATATTTATTTTCTAGTGCTACCTAAAAATTTATCATTAATTTATCACATTTTTTTTAGAGAAATATTATATATTAATATGTTAATTTTTGTTAATAGAAACTTTGGAAATAGATTAAATATACAATAATAAAGGGTTGAATTGTATATTTATTTTTTTGGAATTTTCTTGAAGTGTCCTCTAATTAAATGATAGTTTTATATAATAGATATTTGTCAAGTTTTTCCAAAAGTTAGTATGCAAATCTCTCTTTTTAAGATTAGTCACCTTACTTGTCGGACAATCCGAGTACTTAAACGTACTACTCTAGCCTGTCTAATCTAAAAAGACAAATATTAACTTGGTCCAAACAGTAGCAGGCCTAATGATTTATTGAGAAGTCGGCCCAAATGGCTAGCAAAATATATTAAAACAACTGAATAACTACCGAATCAGTTAAACACAGATATTTACTCTAATTTTGATGAAAATAAACAATAAGAGATAATGCTTTGCCAACACCCTTAAAATAAAGAGGATGTATTAACAGAATATCTTTACGGTTGTTACCTCCTAAAGGGAGGATCTACGAGCACTATAAAAGGACCTTAAGACCTTGAACAAAGGGAGGTATCATTCCATACAATACTCGCTATACTCATAATTATATGCTCTCACTAACTTGATTGTCGGAGTCTTGTCAACAAGTGGACCTCCCCTCACTGTGGATTTCTCAAAGCAGCAACAATGGAAAAGAAAAGTTGGCCCAGAATCAACTACCAAGTTGGTCCAGGGTAACTATGTCGGTTCCGAGTTAGGTTGTCTTACCATGTGCCTACTCGGGTAACTACGTCTATTCCGAGTTAGGTCATCTTACCATGTGCCTACTCGGGTAACTATGTCTGTTCCGAGTTAATTCGTTTCATAGGGCACCTACTCAGGTAACTATGTTTGTTCCGAGTTAGGTCGTCTTACGCGGTAACTGTGTGTAAATTTCCAAAACAAATTTATTTCAAGGCGACCTCATTAAAAAAAAAAACCCCTTTAAGGGAAAAATAGTGTCGCCAAAGGAAACAAGAAAATTTTAAAATGTCTAAAAACACACTATAAATAAATTTCTTAACTGAAAATAGAACCTGAGGCTTGTTGCTTTCCACATTCGTGGGATGACTCTATCGCCTAGTATAAAAGTTTGGTGTTGTACTACTTATAAAAGTTTTGTGTTGTACTACCTTTTATTGTCAAGCTACAGTAGGACATAATCATTTGTTATTCTCAACACATGAGTTATGGCAAACTTGTCAAAGTGTTTGACCTTTGTTGTATGTATCTCCCTTTCTTTTCTTTTTTTTTTTTTGCCAGAGTTAAAATCGAAATATACGCTATGAATAATAATGTTTACTGGAACAATGATTGTAGACCGAACTAATACACCAAGTAAGTTCCCAAGAAAGAGAGGTGGATCACCAATAGACGTGCTTAAATATCAAGTCTTTCTTTGCCAGAACTTTACTAGACATGTACTTTTACACTACTACGCTCTATATCCAGTACAAATAATTTCTCTCATATGAGAGGTCATGATAATGATGATGATGAAGCGACATCTCAGTTTCTATTGGAACAACGATTGTAGATCATGAACTAGTACACCAGGTAAGTTCCTAAGAAAGAGAGATGGGTCACCAATGAACGCGCTTAAATGCCAAGTTTCCTTGCTAGAACTTTCCTAGACATGTACTTTTACACTATTACGCTCTATATCCAGTAACAAGAATAATTTCTCTCATATGAGAGATCATGATAATGATGATGATAATAATAATATCACAATAGATTTAAATGATAATAAACATTTGGATTGGACCTTGGTGGCGGACTTTGGACTCACTTTTCTTTAATTGTGCTTTGGGATGCTAATAATTCACAGTGAGGGAACTCCACCATTCCTTAGGGCTCAAGCCCCTTTTATAACATTCGTAGACCTCCCTTCAAGAGTTTAATAAACATAAAATATTCTGTTAATATATCCTCAATTCTATAGGTACATGCAATATTATCTCTAACTATTTATTTTCATTGAAATTTATAGTAATATTTGTGTTTAACTAATTCAGTTATTCTTTCTATTATTTTTACTTTAATTATCTTTTCAATATGGGTTCTCAACTGTTTGGACTGACCTCATGACACATCATTGGACTTACCATTTATCCTGAACCGAACTAGGTATCCCCAAATTGACTTAACCAACTAAGATAACATACTTAAGTGCTCGGATCGGACCCCAAACACGTTCAACCAGTACAATATATAATCAAACTATGTATTCATTGAATTTATAATAAAAAGTTGAATTAAGTCTAAATTAACTAACAGATAAAGTAATCCTTAAACTATAAATTAGTAATTTATTCAATCCTTAAATTTGTAATAATAAAAACAAACTGATCCTTAATTATAAATTTTTTAATTAAACTTAAAAATTTTAATTCGCTAACCAAATATAATCACGCATTTAAAATAAAAAATGTAAATAAATAGACGTTTTATAATTAGGGTCTAATTATATTCCTTTATCTTACATTTACAAGAACTATTTTGTCATTTTATTAATTTCAATTATCAGTTTGAGATGCTCTTCTAATTGAACTGTCAAGAGCATATTTAGAAGAATTAAGTTATGTATAAATTAATTTATAGAATTACTTTCATAAGTATAAATTGAAATTAAGTAATGTATAAATAAAATAAAATTTTTTGAACTACACGACGCTGCATTGCAACGTGCTAATGGGTCTGAAAGATTTGTGAAAAAGGAAAAAGGCGAAACGCGATTTTGGCGAAGAATCTGAGAACGCGAGGCTTTGATTCGCGAGATGTATCAGTGGCGGAAGTTCGAATTCTTCGAGGAAAAGTACGGCGCCAAGTGCTCCGTTCCCGAGGGCGACGACGGAGACGACGTCGTCCGGGAGAAGAAGATCGAGTGCTGCTCCAGCGGTAGGGGCAAAGTCGTTACCGGCTTCGACGACGGCGTCGTTTGCTTCTTCGATCGCGGCTTAAAGTTCAATTACGCTTTCCAACCTCACTCCTCTAGCGTTCTCTTTCTTCAGCAACTCAAGGTAAGAGATAAATTGTTGTTGCGATTTTCTACAATTGTTCCGTTTTTTTAATTGCGTGTGAGGATGTTATTGAAATTTCTTAGAATTTTAATTGTGAAGATCGGTGAGAGAATCCGCGAGTTTACTGAAGTGAATTTTTCTTTTTTATTGCGTTTTTGAGAGTTGAGGAAGGTATTTTGCTGTTTAAATGTTTTGTTCGGGGAAGTAGCAGTTCAATTACGCTTTTGATTCTTGAATTGGAGTTCAGTTATGGTTTTAATGGCTGGAATTAAGTAGCAGTAGTTCAACCTCACTCTTCTTCCGTTGTCTTTCCTCAGAAGCACCTTGTAAGGTGGGATCATTGATGGAATTTTCTAGAATCCTGCTTTCAGTTGTGTCTGATTGCTGGCTGTTTCGGTGGAGGAATTTTCTAGAATCCTATTTTTAGTTGTGAAGATTGGTGATAAGAGTTACCGGGCTTAGCAGCAAGGTTTTAAATTGCGGTTGTGATCGTGGTTTTGTCGTGATCCCTGTTGATGTAGGAGATTGTGGATAAATGTGGCCGCATGCAATTGCGGTTGCCGATGACTCCGAAAACCTTTACGCAGCAAAACTGCAGTTGTGTGGTGATTCCAAAAATTCTGATGCTGCGGTTGTTACCATTTTTTACAACATTGCTTAGTAGTACAGTTTTTTTTTTTTATGTGATTGAGGATTGGACATTGCTGAAGGGCTCTTGTGGTTTAAGAGCATGTTTGGATATTCGTTTGTAATAATGCGAACTGACATTCTCACATTCCAAATCATGAATGTAGAAGCAAAAATTTCTGTCATTTGTGTTGAACTTAGGTTTGGTTAGTTTAATTTCAACTGATAAGATAACCAAACGCATGTTTTATTGAGTTGTCTAGGGTTGTGCTTTGATTCTTGAACTGAAGTTAAAAGAGGTGTGTTTTGTGTGTTGATTAACCAGCAACGCAATTTTCTGGTAACGATTGGGGGGGATGAGCAGCTTACTCCCCAGCAATCAGCTTTGTGCCTAAAGGTTTTTGACCTTGACAAGATGCAGCCGGAGAGTTCGAGCACGACGAGTCCTGATTGTGTTGGGATATTGCGAATATTCACTAATCAATTTCCTGAGGCAAAGGTAACGAATGAATGGCATGCTTGTTACTATTCATTTTGTGATTAATGATTGTAAAACTGGTAAGTATAGTAATGTAGTTTTATTGTGAGTCCCACATTTTGATGGCTTGGAATCACGGTGTATTGCAGATTACATCTTTTTTGGTTTTGGAAGAAGTGCCACCTATATTGCTCATAGCTATTGGTTTGGACAATGGTTCTATTTACTGCATAAAAGGAGACATTGCAAGGGAGCGAATCACACGATTCAGGCTTCAAGTTGAAAACAACCAACCGGACAAAACTCTTTCTGCTGTCACTGGACTTGGGTTTAAGGTGGATGGTCAATCTCTACAGTTATTTGCAGTGACTCCAAGTTCAGTGAGCTTGTTTTCATTGCATAATCAACCGCCGAGAAGGCAAACCCTTGATCAGATTGGATGTGGTGTAAACAGTGTTGCTATGAGTGAACGCTCTGTATGATGTCTTTGTTCATTGTTCTCAAATATATTTTATAATTTTCATAATTGTATTCTTACTAAATGCTGCATGTCTCTATTTGTTAATATGATTAGGAGTTGATAATTGGTCGACCAGAGGCAGTATATTTTTATGAAATTGATGGGCGTGGTCCTTGTTGGGCTTTTGAGGGAGAGAAGAAATTGCTTGGATGGTTTCGGGGATACCTTTTGTGTGTTATTGCAGATCAAAGAACAGGAAAGCATACTTTCAACATATATGACCTGAAGAATCGATTAATAGCCCACAGTGCATTGGTTAAAGAAGTTTCTCATATGCTTTATGAATGGGGTAACATCATACTCATAATGAATGACAAATCAGCTTTATGTATTGGAGAAAAGGATATGGAAAGCAAGTTGGACATGTTATTCAAGAAAAACCTATATACTGTTGCAATAAATCTTGTACAGACTCAACAAGCAGATGCTGCGGCTACTGCTGAAGTTCTAAGGAAATATGGGGATCATCTATATAGCAAGCAAGACTATGATGAAGCAATGGCCCAGTACATACTTACTATTGGTCACCTTGAACCTTCTTATGTTATACAGAAGTTTTTGGATGCTCAAAGAATCTACAACCTCACAAATTACTTAGAGAAGCTACATGAGAAGGGTCTTGCTTCTAAAGATCACACAACACTTCTATTAAACTGTTACACCAAATTGAAAGATGTTGAAAAGTTAAATTTATTTATTAAAAGTGATGACAGCATTGGGGAACTTAAATTTGACGTGGAAACAGCAATCAGGGTTTGCCGTGCTGCCAATTACCATGAGCATGCAATGTATGTTGCAAAGAAGGCAGGGAGGCATGAATGGTACTTGAAGATCTTGCTTGAAGATCTGGGTAGCTATGAAGAAGCCTTGGAATATATTTCAAGCCTTGAATCAAGTCAGGCAGGGATGACAATAAAGGAGTATGGGAAGATTCTGATTGAGCATAAGCCAGTGGAGACTATTCAGATTCTCATTAGGCTTTGCACAGAAGATGGTGACAGAGGACGCTCAAATGGAGTGTATATGTCTATGTTGCCGTCTCCTGTTGATTTTCTTAGCATTTTCATTCATCATCCTCAGTCCCTTATGGATTTTCTAGAAAAATATACGAATAAGGTTAATGACTCACCTGCTCAAGTTGAGATTCATAATACCCTCTTGGAGTTGTATATATCCAATGAATTGAACTTTCCTTCAATGTCGCAAGTTAATGATGGTGGAAATTACCTTAATGGAGTATCAACAAAAACTATGAGTGCGCAGTCTAATGGAAGCACTGCTGATCAAAAAAGTTCTGCTCATGGAAAGGACCTTCTCGAAAGGCATAAAAAGGGTTTACACTTGCTTAAGAGTGCATGGCCTCCAGAAACAGAACATCCACTATATGATGTTGATTTAGCAATTATACTATGTGAAATGAATGCATTCAAAGATGGGCTTTTGTATATATATGAAAAGATGAAACTCTATAAAGAAGTAATTGCATGCTACATGCAGGCACATGATCATGAGGGGTTAATTGCATGCTGCAAACGGCTGGGGGATTCAGTTAAAGGAGGGGACCCATCTCTTTGGGCCGATGTACTTAAATATTTTGGTGAGCTTGGAGAAGACTGTTCCAAAGAAGTAAAAGAAGTTCTGACTTATATTGAGAGGGATGACATTTTGCCCCCTATAATTGTGCTTCAAACTCTTTCCCGAAATCCATGCCTCACACTTTCTGTGATCAAAGATTACATTGCTCGAAAGCTTGAGCGGGAATCAAAGATGATAGAGGAGGACCGACAAGCTATTGATAAATATCAGGTTGGGTATTGGTTTTATTTATTTGTTTTTAGGATATAAGTTTGTGTCTTAATTATTTGATGGTTTATAAGTTGTGTCCATCATTTGTGTCCATTGTACATACTCTTGTAAATTGCCATTCCTTTTGTTTTCTAATGGTATAAACAATTTAAACAAAAGTAAGATGCATTCTGGAAAATAGATACTTGCAGATAATGGTTTTTAAATCTAAGCAGTTTAAAATTTAACAAAATAGAAAACACAGGAAGCTAAGTGTTTTTTTCCTTCTCTTTTCCACTAAAAAAATTTAGTCGGAAACATATATGTAACATATCTATGATTTCATTCCTTATCCTGATTGAAGTTTAGTGGGAGCAATACTTTGTGCTCCATAAAAATGCACTAAAATTAATATCAGTAAAAGTAATGTACAGAGAGGCTTTTTAGAAATGGCACGAAGTTCAAAATTATATGGATAGTATCATAATACCACAAAATTTATCAGTGCATCTTTTTCAAAATTGTGTCTTCACTTTTTCTTCCTTGTCTATTATATTCTTAAATTTCTATTCAACCCCTTCCTAAATAAATATTAACAGGAGATGGAGATATTTTAATTTATCAAGGAATATTTCTCAGATGCTCCCTTTTACATAAAATTTCCTTTGCTCATGAGTCTGGTGATGTTCTTTGTTGATTGTTATTCTTTAAGTAGTAAGGAAGGATTTACATAGGAGTATTTCTGTGCAGGAAGACACACTGTCAATGAGAAAAGAGATTCAAGATCTTAGGACAAATGCTAGAATTTTTCAGCTTAGCAAGTGCACTGCATGCACCTTCACCCTTGATCTCCCTGCTGTGCACTTCATGTGCATGCACTCATTCCACCTACGCTGCCTTGGCGATAATGAAAAAGAATGCCCTGAGTGTGCTCCTGAATACAGGTCTGTCTTGGAAATGAAAAGAAATTTAGAGCAAAATTCTAAGGATCAGGACAGATTTTTCCACCAGGTGAAAAGCTCTAAAGATGGGTTTTCTGTCATTGCCGAATATTTTGGTAAAGGGATCATCAGCAAAATAAGTAATGGATCCACTTCTGGACCCAGATCCGGAACTGCATCATCCACTAGTGGTTTCTAAGGCTCGAGATTTCTTCCACTTGCTTTTCAGCACGTCTTCATTTAACATCAAGCACTTTGGGCTCTGGATTTTGGATGAAATTTGGTTATTTTTTGGGTTTCAGATGTCTTAATTGCTCGTGTTTTCTGGAGTCTAAGGTTCATATTTTCCATTATGTGCTGAATGTTGTAAATTTTAACCAGGAGTGATTCATCACTGAATGGTCATGCGCTTTTGCCATCATAGTATTGAACTTTTTGGGAGGATTTGAAGCACAGTTTCGTTTCAGCTTTTACTTGGTGGAAATACAACCCGCATATTTAAGGCAATGTGAGATTTACTAGGTATGAATTCAGGTGATACTTTTCTTTTTCTTGTTTTTCAGTGTAAAATTATGCCGGAATATAGTCATGGAAATGAGATCTTTATTTTGATTGTTTTAATTTTTGTGAAGGGCATAGTAACAATATGAATTGTCTGCTTTAGCCTACTGCCATTGATTTTCTTAGATTTGATATTGTATTTGTATTATCTGTTCTATTAAAATTCCATTTATTTTGTAATTAGTGTGATTTATATTATTACTGATTAGAGGGGTATGAATGTTAATTTTAGAATTAGATGGATGTGAGTCTCATGTATTATAATCTTAAGAGTCATAAATATAATTTTTTAAAATTAATTATGTGTAATTTAATTTATAGAAATTCTTTTAAATTAGTCTCTTTACAAGATGATTTTTAATTCATCCATAAATCAACCATTGTTAACACGTAACTTAATTCCACAAATCATTTAATATTATTATACTTTTATTAAATTCTAAATTAACAATTACTTTTTCAACAGTAATTGTTTAGGGCACGTCAATTGCAAACCTATCATCAATATGTTTCGTCTTCTTCCAATGTTCAACAATTTGAAGAATCATCTTTTCCTTATAAGAAACATAGTTCATAATTACTAAAAACAAAACATATACTTAATTATATTAATTATTAATAAAATTCAAATAAAATTAACTAATAAAATTAATATTATTATATCAAGATTATAATTTTTTATTTTACTAAAAATAAAATATCATCAGTACTTACCTCAACCAATTATTTTCCTAATTTTCAATTATTCAAAACTTTCTTCGCCGTTCTTCTGTGTCTACCGATCCAAACAAGACATTCACTAAAAATAAGACAAAATACTTAGATATAAATATATTGTCAAAGCCACCTTACCTTTGTCTCTCACTTTGGCGTGTTATATAAATAATTTAAATATTTTTTTGTCTTTAATAATATGACTCTTTTGGTTTCAAATTTTCATAAATTTTTTACTCATTCTACTCTTTATATTTAATAAGATTGATATAATTTTATTTTATTTTCGTTAAGAATTAAATATAAACAATTTTCATGAATGCCAAAATTAAAAACTACTTTTATACCAAAACTTATGATATCAGAAAAATTATCATATAAGTAAAAATTATGTTAAAATGTTATTAGTTTGTGTACAGGGTTTGAATATCCAGGCATCACACAAGGTATTATCATTAATTAATACATATTAATAATTAAATAATATGATACCTATTGGTAGCTGCTACCGATCGAATCACCTATGATATCTTGATGAGTTAATATACCTTAAAAATTAAATTATACGAGAGTTAATTATGACATACATACTTTAATATAGGTTCAACAATAAATAATATATTAATATATTATAAATAGATACAACAATTCAGATAAATATAAATTATTATTATTATAATAATTATTACACTCAAATATTGAATATTTATTTAAATTTTAAAGTACTTTTTACAAGTATATTCAAGATAGGAGAAGTTTAAAACTTAGAACCAAAGAAATAAAATAATGAAACACAACTAAAAGAAAAAATCAATTGTTCAACTCAACCCATCTTACAAGAACAATTTGGTTTATATTACATTTTTTTTTTAAATAAAAGTTATCATGTTATCACTTAATTTCTTAAACATTTTTAATTTGATTTTTTTTCTTATACCATATTCTTAATTTTTTTTATGTATAACATATTTTTAATTCGATTATTACAGTATATATAACACCATATAAAAACTAATTTAAGAAGTTTTTATGTGGGAAGACTAAATTAAAAATGTGTCACATTTATCTAAGAAGTTAAAAGTATATGAAAGTTACTTTTAACTCCTAATAAAAGTCCCACGTATCCATACTCTTGAAACTTCAAAAGCACGTGGTCTGTTCTTGTCGTTGCACCTCATAGTCACATGTGTAGTTTCATACCATCCCTACAAGTGAATCAAATTTAATTTTAAATATTATTATCCTAATATAATATTCTAAGTGTAAATTTTATTATAATAATATTATAATATAAATATATTGAATATCTACATCACTTTCTATAAAAGAAATTCCAATAAAGTTGTTAGACACTATTCAATACTCCACAACTAAAGTGAAAATATCATTCTTTTATAAAGTTCACCATTTCCAATTAGTGACACCATACCTCCTTGGTTTTCAAAGCATGTGCTTGATAAACTTTGTGGAACTTTTATTATTAGTTGATATATATATATATATATATATATATATATATATATATATATTTATTTCTTTATGTGATTTAAGATAAAATTATTAGATGAAATTTAATTTTAAAAATAAATATATTATTGAATTAAATATTATTTTAAAATTTTAAAAAATATTAATATATAAAATAATTTTATTATTAATAAAATATATAAACTAATTTTTATATTGAATCTAATTAGTTATTATAGTTAAAATTTAAATTAATCAATAATTAAAACTCTAATTAGATACTAATCTAAAAATTAGTTTATAAATTTTATTAATAATATATTTCTTTTAAAATATTAATAATTTTTTAATATTTAGTTAATATAATAATTAATTATTTTTATATTTAAAATTAATTTTTATTTAATAATTTTTTTATAATGAAATAAATAGAAATCTCTAGTAAATATCATTATATTTTTCTTTGGAAATAATTAAAATATCAAGTTGTTATTCCACCTAATTAATTTGTAATTTACAATGAATTAGAGAATATTAAACAACATCTATCTTCCTGGTTAGTCTATGAGGAATAAGAAAAAATTGTTTTTTTATGCCATGAAACGTGACTCATTTTTTCTTCTTTTTGTTAATTTTTTTTAGTGCTTGTAGTTGTAGTTAAACTTATTAAGATTTATAGGAACTTTTCTTGTGCAAAGGATCTAATATAAAGCCAAAAGCAAGGGTTCAGTTCCACTAAGTTCTATCTGATAAGTTGTGTACTTGGTCACAGATATCATCCATGGAGAAAATGGTTCACATAGCAGTAGTTCCTGGTCCTGGTTTTAGCCATTTGGTCCCAATTCTTCAATTCTCCAAGAGGCTTGTTCAGCTTCATCCAAACTTTCATGTCACATGCCTAATTCCCACACTTGGTTCTCCCCCAAGTGCCTCAAAATCCATCCTTGAAACTCTTCCACCAAACATCAAATCCATTTTTCTTCAACCTGTCAAACCAGAGGACCTACCACAAAGGGTTGCCATAGAAACTCAGATTCAGTTCACAGTCACTCTCTCTCTCCCATCTATACACCAGGCCTTGAAGACCTTGACTTCAAAGACCCCCTTTGTGGCCTTGGTGGCTGATTCTTTTGCCTTTGAAGCATTAGATTTTGCTAAGGAGTTCAACTTGTTGTCCTATATTTACTTCCCTTCATCTGCAACAACACTTTCTTGGTACTTGTATGTGCTCAAATTGGACAAGGAAACATCATGCGAGTACAGAGACTTGCCAGAGCCTGTTAAAATACCAGGCTGTGTTCCAATTCATGGCAGGGATCTCAATAACCAAGCTCAGGACCGGTCAAGTCAAGTTTACAAACTCTTCCTCCAACGAGTTCAGCGGTTCTGTTTTTTTGATGGGATTTTCATTAATAGCTTCTTTGAAATGGAAGCAAGTCCTATAAGAGCATTGAAAGAGGAGGGAAGAGGGTACCCTTTAGTGTATCCTGTTGGACCAATTGTTCAAACTGGTGATGATGCAAACGGGTTGGAGTGTTTAACATGGTTGGACAAACAAGAAGTTGGTTCAGTTTTGTATGTTTCTTTTGGGAGTGGTGGAACACTCTCACAAGAACAAGTAAATGAGCTAGCTTATGGTTTGGAATTGAGTAATCACAAGTTCTTGTGGGTTGTGAGAGAACCGAGTAGTTTAGCCTTTGATGCATATCTTAGTGCAAAAAGAGATGTTGATCCTTTGCATTTCTTGCCAGGTGGGTTTTTGGAGAGAACCAAAGAGCAAGGTTTGGTTATTCCTTCATGGGCACCCCAGATTCAAGTCCTTGGTCACAGTTCAGTTGGAGGGTTTTTGACTCACTGTGGTTGGAATTCAATCCTTGAGAGTGTGGTGCATGGTGTGCCACTCATCACATGGCCACTGTTTGCAGAGCAGAGAATGAATGCCGTTGTGCTGAGTGAGGGTCTCAAAGTGGGAGTTAGGCCAAGAGTTGGCGAAAATGGGTTGGTGGAAAAGGTGGAAATTGTGGAGGTGATAAAGTGTTTGATGGAAGGGGAAGAAGGTGGGAAAATGCACAAAAGAATGGAGGAATTAAAAGAAGCTGCTAATAGTGCACTAAAGGAAGATGGGTCTTCTACAAAGACCCTTTCAGAGTTGGTATTAAAATGGGAAAATTTGGTTTAGGAAAACTAGTTTTATGCAATGCTTTTGTAGGGATCTCTGCTTTTTTACCCTTTTTGTTTTTTTCTGATTCTGCTTTCCAATAAGTGATAATCATTGTGTGTCATGCTTTCCAATAAGTGATAATCATTGTGTGTCATGCTATGTAAACACAGACACGAAGATACGTATAATCTATAAAATGCAGGATACGGGGACACGGATTTATATATTTATATAATTATGAATTATATAAATTGACAATAAAGATTTATGTGTACAAGGATTTATATATTTATATAATTATGAATTATATAAATTGACAATAAAGATTTATGTGTACAAATATGTTTTAGATTTTTTTTGAAACAGAAAGATGTTTTTCATGATTAGTTCAAAAGGATTTGTTTCTTATTTTTATCCTCATAATAAAAATTTATACAATAAATTCGAGCTTTTAAAAATTTATTGTATTTCTCTTTTTTAAAATTGTATTAGAACCATATTAGAATTGTCAGAAATCCAATAAATATTTTTTAAATTGGACACTTCACCGATACGTGTCCTACGAGTGTTTTACAAGTGTCGTGTCCGACACGTGTATCCGACACGGACACGTCATTTAAGAGGAGTGTCCGAGCTTTATAGGTGCCATGATAGCAAATGATATTACATGTAAAATTCTGATGTCGAATTAGATTATTTGCACTAATAATGTGCTATTGTAGCATGCTCCTGTGAAATTTTATTATACTGTTGATTTGAGTTAGTCTTGTCTTCAATATATGAACCCTTTACTTGATTTGCTTACTAATGTATTTAAGGTACCATAGGGGACTAATGATGGTCACAATATTATTGAATTTGGTTACCAGTGATTCTGCAGATTGCAGTTTATGCAGGGACAAATTTTATGGTTTTGCAGTGTCCTGAATTACAGTGTTTCTGGCTGTTTAAGATAGCCTAATCTATGAAAGAAATACAAAATAACTTACATTAGTTATTCCTAATCATAAAAGTTAAGCATGTTATTCAAGAAAAACCTATATGCTTTAGCAATTAATCTTGTACAGACTCAACAAGCAGATGCTGCTGTTAGTGCTGAAGAGCTAAGGAAACATGGGATCATCCATATAGCAAGCAAGACTCTAATGAAGCAATAATGTGTTTGGAGTTAAATTCATTCATTAAACATTTTAAAAGTGCAAAGTTACTTTTTCAATCTTTTTCTTTTTCTTTACATTTTTAGAGCTTTGTCCTTTTCTTCTTGCATAGAAGAAATTGTTAGCTACAATGAAAGTTTTATGGTTGAACATTAACTTTTGTAGTTGTTCTAAGGTTTCCTAAGGTTTATTATTCTTAGTTTTGTATTCTCTTCCATTTAATCTCTATTGTTCTAAGCTGCACTAGTACACTTTTTACAAGGAAACCTCAATCTTTGTAGGATGAGCAGTGGCACTAGGAGCTCTCATCTTAGGATGTGAGAAAGTATTCTGGGTAGTTTTGATGAATCTAATGATTGTTCAAGTTCTTCTAGGAGATTGTCTTCAGCACCTAGTACACGAATCCAAAAACAATGAAAGTAAGACTGCTTGAAAATCACAATAATAATTACTTTTACGTTTTTGTAGGATAACAGATGATTGTTATTTGAGATGTCAGTATCAGTATACTAAGACAAGTTACATAATATATCAAACATAAAAATTTTATAAATAAAAATAAATAATACAAAAAGTAAGATAGATATATGAAAAGATTGTTATTTGAGATGTCAATATCAATATCAGTATATTAAGATAAGTTACGTAATATATCAAATCGTAATAAATAAATAACACAAAATTGTTAAAAATGTAAAATATTATAATGTAAAATAAGATTATTGAAAAGGTAAATATGAACTACATAACTAGACTTGTATCATTTCTTTTGAAATCCTTATAAATTCACAAGACTAACGTCCTTAGCTAGGAAAAAAAGAGAAAAAAATTTATTATCTAAGCTAATAAAAATTATTATAATAATTAATTAATGTATTAACCTTTGTAGCACGGACACTAACACACATATATGTATAATCTCAAAAATGTAGGATACGAATCTATATATTATATAACTATTAATTATATAAATTGACAATGAAGATTTATGTGAAAAAGTATGTTTTAGTTTTTTTTTTTAGCAAAAAGATGTTTCTCATGACTGGTTCAAAAGGATTTGTTCCTTATTTTTATAATCATAATAAAAATTTATACAATAAATTTGAATTTTTAGAAAATTAATATATTTTTCTTTTTTAAAATTATGTTAGATTCGTATTAGAATTGTCAGAAATTCAACAAATATTTTAAATTGGACACATTATGTGTCTTACAAGTGTCAGTGTTCGATATATATTCGACACGGACACACCATTTAAAAGGAATGTTTGAGTCTCATATTTATTAATTGCATTATTAGTGTTGTTTCATAGGTAAGGATTTTTTTTTTCTTTCTAGTTATGTGCGATTATTCTCAAATTTTCTGCTGTGACTTGGCCACGTTTCTCTCTTAAAATAATGTGTTCAAGTTTAAAAAGATTTTTCTTTATTGTGGGTGGTTGTAGAATTTGTGATATATGTGAGGGTGTGAAGAAAGAGACGTAATATAAGTGTATGTAGGAAAGAGTGGGTTTTCTATATGGAGGAGATAGATGATCTAAAATAAAGGTGGTTACATAATATTTATTATTAATAAATTATATTTAATGAAAATAAAGATTTTTTATTTTAAATTTTAGACATTTTCTCTTTTTAAATATATTTAAAATAAAAGAAATTAAAATATTTTATTTAACATTTTTTAGAGTTTTGTTAAAATAAAGCAGTAATTTTTTATTATAAAAAGATATTTTTTCTATTTTTTCAATTTAATCTAACTTTTTTTCTATGGTAAGATATTGACTTTTTGCAACAACTTTCACAAATACATTGAACATAATAATACACTTTAAAAGAAAGGTGTTTTAACATACACTCTATCTATTATTAGCATTATATCATTTTTCATGTGTTTGAACTTCAAACGTTATCATGATAACTTCATTTATGTGTTTTACCCAATCATTAGAAAGTTTTATTCAATATTAACTACTATGCTCTTCCCTTCGACATGTAACTACACAATCTCCTTTTGTATTTAAATTGTCCTTTACAATCTCCTTTTGTATTTAAATTGTCCTTTACAATCTCCTTTTGTATTTAAATTCTCCTTTGTTTTGACTCTTGACTAATGTGGTAATGTGAGATTATTAAGCACATCGAAACAAATCCTAGAATCGAGGTTTAAGGGGAATGATGGTTTGTGTTTGAAACCACATTTCCATTCTCTCCAGTCGGACGAAGGAAACAATAGTTCATCTTTAAAATCACTTTTCCATTCCTAAAGACGACGCCAATGTTCTAACCTTAAATTCATCGAGATAACATCATTATGGTCAATCATATCGCATTCGAGGTATTATGGTCGATGTGGAATGTCCAACACATTCTAATCTTTGGAACCACTTTTCCATTCCTAAAGACGACGTCCATGTTCTGACCTTAAATTCGTCGAGACAACATCATTATCGTCAATCATATTGCATTCGAGGTATTATGGTCGATGTAGAATCTTCAACACATTCTAAACAAATGTTGTGTGTCAACATCCAATCTAGTCCGGATAAATAAAAAGTTGCTTCTAAAAATTTTGTTAAAAATATGTGTTCAATTGATTTAGAAAAAAAATAAAAAAAAAATGGAATTTTTAATAAAAAAGTACAAATCGTAAATGTAGAAAATTTTAATAATAATAAAGCTTAAAAATAAAAATAATAACAAAAAATTTTAAATTAAAAAAATAATAATAATAAATTGAATCTTTAAAATTATTTTTAAAAAAAATATTACAAATCTAAAAACTAGCATTATTTTCGTTTTGATTAAAATTTCAAACGTTTAAAAATATATTATAGTATTCATTTTCTTTTTTAAAAAAAAGTGAAAACAACCCATTTTTCCTTAAACCTAAAAAAAGGGGGAAAAAAAACAAAAATCAAAACAAAATCAAAACAATTTTCTCTCACAACTTCTCTTCCCTTCTCACATTTACCCAGTTCTTTCCCAAACTCACTCTTTCTCCTTCCTACAACTAAAAAAATCCTGACAGCAATAAAAAACACATCTGCAACCACAAAAAACAACCAAAGAACAAGACAAAAAGCTAGGTATGTCCCAGCACAGGGTTAGAACCAGCACCCAGCAGTAGCACCATCCAACAGAGAACAACATTTCTATGGAAACAGAATATGGCAGCAGAGAACAAAAAAACCTGTGCAGAACCAACAAATCAACAAGGAACAAAACAGCAGTACCACAATACCAGATGTTACACAGCAGACACCAAGCATTGCACAAATTCATGACACCATTCAGAATAATAAGAGAAATTTATCTTAATATACTTATAACTGATCCGAGCCCAGATCTTAAATTGTGTCACTGTAAAAATCTCAAGAGGATCAACCACTGATCTGTTAAAAAAGATGTTGTTCTATGTTTCCATATAATGGCCATCCAGATGCACTTTCAAATCCTATTCCACTTGCAGTTCAGAGTCAGAATATCATGCTGGTTAAAATGCAAGAATCAAGGGGTGAGTCTCTTGTGACATCAAGTCCCCCCCAAGAACTTCTACCCTTAAGTGTGGACTGAAACGTGCTTTATCTATAGTATAGAGATTTAACAATCAAAATCTTGTTTGGGGTTTGAAAGATGGTAACATTTTTCACGTGCAGATCTTAGTCAGGTTCCCAAGAAAAATCTGCAAACCCACAAACTATATCATACAGAGGTACAATAAATCAACAGAATTATTGGTGTCATTACAAAGCAAAATTAAACAGAAACAGTGACAAAGCAAAGATCCTACAAGCATTCAGCAAAACTTGTTTTCGCTTGCCAAGCTTTTCCACTTGAATGCTAACTGAGAAAGGGTTTTTGTAGAAGATCCATGTTCTTTGAGAGTGTTAGCAGCAGCTTCTTTTAATGCCTTCATTCTCTTGCGCATTTCCCCTCCTTCCTTCCCTTCCATTACACACTTTATCATCTCAACAACTTCTACCCTTTCCACCAACCCTTTTTCACGCTCTCTTGGCCTCACTCCCACTTTCAGACCCTCACTCACCACAACAGCATTCATCCTTTGCTCCGCAAACAGTGGCCATGTGATCAGTGGCACACCATGCACCACACTCTCTAGGGTTGAATTCCACCCACAGTGAGACAAAAACCCACCAACTGAACCATGTCCAAGGATTTCAATCTGGGGTGCCCATGAAGGAACAACCATACCTCGCTCTCTGGTCCTCTTCAAGAACCCTCTTGGCAAGAACTCTAAGGGGTCTACATGCTTTTCTTCACCAAGATAAGCAGAATTGACCACATCATTCGGAGCTCTCACAACCCACAAGAACTTGTGGTTACTCAATTCCAAACCATATGCAAGCTCATTCATTTGCTCTTGTGAGAGCGTTCCACCACTCCCAAAAGAAACATACAAAACCGAACCATCTTGCTGCTTGTCCAACCATGTCAGACACTCCAACCCAGTTGTACAAGCCGCTCCATTTTGAACAATTGGTCCAACAGGATGCACAGGAGGGTACCCCCTACCCTCCTCTTCCAATGCTCTTATAGGCCCTATTTCCAATTCCAAGAAGCTATTTACAAAGATTCCATCAACAAGAGGGAATCGTTTAACACGTTGTAGAAAGAGTTTGTAAGGGAGACCTGTCCGATCGTGTGCTAGGGAAGATAGATCCCGACCATGAAAGGGAAGACAACCTGGTACCTGGATAGGATGCGGCAGATCTTTGTACTCACATGATGTTTCCTCATCCAACTTGGGCATGTAGAAGTAGGTGGAGAGTGTTGTGACTGAGCAAGGGAAGTAAATGTAGCACAAGATGTTGAGCTCTCGAGCGAAATCTAGGGCTTCAAGGGCAAAACCATCAATGACCATGGCCACGAGGGGCGTCTTGGAATTTATGGACTTTAGAGTGTTATGAATAGATGGCATAGAGCGATTCATTGCGAGATGAATTTGGAGTAATAGAGGAGTTCCTTGTGGTTGGTCGTTGAGGTTGACTGGTGGAAGCAAGATGGGGTTGATGTTTGGAGGAAGAGTTTGAAGGATGGCTTTGGAGGCAGTTGGGAGGGAGCCAAGTGAGGGAACAATGCAGGTGACATGAAAATGTGGATGGAGATGAACAAGTTGTTTGGAGAAATGAAGAATGGGAACTAAATGGGAGAAGCCTAGACCAGGAATAACTGCAATGTGTGTTGTTTTCTCCATGGAAATCTTGGGTCTACTTTAGCTTTTGAGAACAACTATTATATAGAACTCAGCCACCAATACTTGAATTTTCAACTATATTAATTAAGCAAATAGTATTCTACAGTATTGAAGGAGTGCAGTCAATAAAAAAATTTCTCTAGTAGGATTCCTGTCATAATCAATCTTAAAGAGAACTGGTTACATGACCCATATAAAAGCAATATCTTTTCCATTAGTTATAAATTAATGTACAAAGATTTTTATTACATTAGTTAATACAATAATCTCATTCAGGTTAAAGTAATAACTCATAGAAGTTAACAAATAATCTTGTACATCAAAAAATACTTGTCAATATATTCGCAGACTAATGCAGAACCAGTGCATTACCATTGTGGTTCTGAGCTTATGTCTTTTCACCCATTTTAAAATGAAACTATCTCAATATTGGAGCATCTGACGCATTAATAATACATGGCACTTGAGATTGTTGAATCCCACTCAAAATTGGAGATGATGGGCTCATGAATCCGTACAACATCCTTGAGGTCACAAGCACAAAATGCACGTGGACTTTTATCCATAAAGTAATCAAACAAAATGATACACCACATTGCTGAAGATATATATCATGATATGACATAATAAAAGATACACTTACCAAAAAAGTATAGAACACTTTATTTGACATTTTCATAAAGTTTGTTGGCAGCAAAGTAAATACAGAAGTTCTTATCCATATTGAACTGTAGATGACACAATAGTGAGAAGATCATGTGTAAATTGGTTGAAAGATTATAAAAGAATATGGTATTACTACGAGAAATAATAGAATAGAATAGAAATCAATTTTAGAAATTAAAAATAATTAGTTATTATATTAGTTAGATTAGAGATTATTTTAGAAATTAAAATAATTTTTAGTTTTTATATTAATTTCTAAATTGACATCTAATTAATTATCAAGATTTTTACTACCAAATTTAAAATATAAGTATTTTTTAATTTTTTTTGTTACCAATATTCTAAATTTGGTAACAAAAACATAGGTAGTTAATTAAATACCAATTTAGAAACTATTTAACAATAATATAAACTAATTTAGAAACTAAATTTTTTTTAGTCTCTAAAATAATTTTTAATTTAGTCAATATAGCAACTAATTATCTTTTATTTATAAAATTGGTTTTTATTTAGTAATTTTCTTGTACAAACATAAAAAGGTAGAAGAGAGAAATCATGAACGAAGAGAAGAGATATGAATAGCATGAATTTTGGTTTGTTTCTTAATTAGTGAATGAGTTGAAAGTGTTGAAGATGATAACATCTGTAATGTTTGGGCATTTACTTAGAATTTGAGTATTTCAAATTTTGGCTTATATTGAACTTTGAAGGTAATAAGTGACATCATATTGGCAATTACAAAAGGGCAATGTTTAACAAATACATATAAAAAAGGACAATGCATTCAAAATTGGAGCTTGTCTTATCTTATCTGAGGATATTTATTCCAAAATATTACAACTAAAATTGTTCCAATATCCTGGATATTACAATCTAATACAATCATAAAAGACAATCATTCATGGTTTCAAAAATAAAAATAAAATATGGTTCCAAATCCAATTGTATAATAGCCATTAACGATAAGGATGTAACTAGTAACTATTGGTAGAATTGGATAGAAACATCTTTGAAATGGATCTATTTAGTTTTATTTTATTTTTTTATAAAAAAATGGTAGAATCTTGGAGTTAGTACAAACTCTAATGTTTCTATTGGCAAGAAATAACATATATCTTTAATTCCATATATCTTTCATTCGAGAATTTATATATAATTTAAGTGACACAATCAAAATTTTTTTTATTATTTTATTAACTGATTTATGTATAAGATTTTGTTCAATTCTTGGTTGGCAACTTATTATTGATTATGTTTATAAAGATTTTGGATTTGTACAAAAATATCAAATTATATCCGATCTTCCGCTTTTCTATGACTAATTTATAAAAAAAAATTAATATAATTTATATGTTATTATTTTGTCTTTGTCAGGGGAGAGTTCTCCTATGATGGCACAAACACTTGCATTGGCTTTGCAAAATCACTTTTCATCCCTTGATGGTTTGGAAATTATAGATGAGGTAGGTGGTCATAATACTGGTAAGCCAATTGTTCTGACTTCAACTATTTCTAAATTTTGGATGGATCACATGAGAAGGAGGAGACAGGTAGTGATACTGGGGAGGATATTCTTTGCATCACTAGAAAATCAGGGAGACCACCTAAAGGGGCTTATAAATCTAAAAAAAATAAAATGCTAAGGCAGTTCCATCCAAAAAGTCGTAATGAAGGTTTCTTTTTTTGAAATTTAATTTACTTAAATTACATAAACATCTCCTTGTTTTTATTGCTAAACTCATGATGTCGTACACTGATGTTTTAGATGTTTTCAAATTTGTTAATCTGCATTTGGTTGCTACTGCTCCTATCGTTAAAAAAGCTGCTAAGCTTTGGTGTTTGTCGGTCCTAAAGCTTGTACAAAATTTATTGGTTAATGCTCAATTTATTTTTTATTTTTTTAAAAGCTTTCATCTTAGGCATCACTATGCAACTTAACATCTCAGCTAGGCTGACACCTCAAGTAACAACAATAATCTTTCATCTCATGAAAAAAGTGTCATTAAAAGAAAAAATAAAGCAGAAAGAAAATACAAATAAATATGGGAGGACTAGACCAAAACCCATATATTAACAAAAATGATACATAGGTAGACTATACCTATTAATAAAGAACTCTAAGAACATATTAGATGGAAGCCTATTATACCAATGAAATGATTCTCTATGAATAAATCTGAAGTCAGCTAGCTTATTCGCACATGCATTCCCTTCACAAAAAATAAATAACACTAAACCTGATTTTTCCACAGTAATTAAGATAAGTGTTCCACCGATTAGAAAGCATTCACAAAACATTAGTCATAACAGTAAATGTAACTTAAACCAAGGCATAATTGCATTCAAGCCATACATTAGTAAGATCAATCTTTTGAGTTTCCTCCATAGTATATATAACTCCATAAAACCCAGAAACTAAAGTCATCTGAACGTCAAGAAACACAGAGAAACCACCAATAAACTCTCTCATACTTTTACAGAAAATACCTCCACAAGTAGTCAGATCAGGATAACTCCTAGCAGCACCATCAATGTTAACTTTAACCCAACCTGTTGAAGGGAACTCCCATCTAATAGGAAGAGGACGAAGAACTTACCATTATAAGTATTAATATCAAAAAACTTAATCACTTTGAAATCAAACGTATCATTTCACATATAATTTTTAAATGAATTACTCACTAGATAAGTGAGATCTTTAATGACCAAAATGGTTGGAATGACGATAAGATAACACTCTATTTCATTTTATTTTCTATATTAACATTATAATTTTATTTATTATTATTATTTTATTGTTACATAATATTTTATTAGAAAAATCAGTTGTTAAATAGATTGTATTTAATGAAAGGTAGGTGGTGTCAAAGAAAACGTCTGACAATGGTTGCCATAACTTATTGTTGAAAATAATAATGTTGATTTGATGTTACACATAATAATTTAAAATAAAATATTATATTGTAATAAAATAATAATTTATTTAAATTTTAAATAAATATAATTAATCTTAAAATATCATTACTCATTAAAAATTAAAATATTCCTTTTTAATATTATTTATTAATTAAGAAGAACATATTAAATTTAACTTAATTTTATAAATAAAGTGAAATTTGTATTTATCGTAAAGTATCTTTATTTTTTTCACATAATAATTTTCAATACATATTTTTTATATTATAAGTTAATTTTATAAAATCAATTTATAAAATATTTTTTTTTATTCAATTATATATTATAAAATATCTTATTTTTAGTTAAGGGTGAGATGTCCAATTTTCCTTGTCAAAAGAAAAATTTATTTTTCCAGAGTTCAAAAACAACAACTGTGTAATGCTGCAAACCTATCAGTGCTACTTTAAGAAACACATACCAATGGAGCTTAGAGAGTCGCAGAATTCTATATAATAGTTGTTCTTTTTCATCCCTTTTTCATCCCCAAAAGCTACAAAGTAAACCCAAGATTTCCATGGAGAAAACAACACACATTGCAGTTATTCCTGGTCTAGGCTTCTCCCATTTAGTTCCCATTCTTCATTTCTCCAAACAACTTGTTCATCTCCATCCACATTTTCATGTCACCTGCATTGTTCCCTCACTTGGCTCCCTCCCAACTGCCTCCAAAGCCATCCTTCAAACTCTTCCTCCAAACATCAACCCCATCTTGCTTCCACCAGTCAACCTCAACGACCAACCACAAGGAACTCCTCTATTACTCCAAATTCATCTCGCAATGAATCGCTCTATGCCATCTATTCATAACACTCTAAAGTCCATAAATTCCAAGACGCCCCTCGTGGCCATGGTCATTGATGGTTTTGCCCTTGAAGCCCTAGATTTCGCTCGAGAGCTCAACATCTTGTGCTACATTTACTTCCCTTGCTCAGTCACAACACTCTCCACCTACTTCTACATGCCCAAGTTGGATGAGGAAACATCATGTGAGTACAAAGATCTGCCGCATCCTATCCAGGTACCAGGTTGTCTTCCCTTTCATGGTCGGGATCTATTTTCCCTAGCAGACGATCGGACTGGTCTCTTTTACAAACTCTTTCTGCAACGAGTTAAACGTTTCCCTCTTGTTGATGGAATCTTTGTTAATAGCTTCTTGGAAATGGAAACAGGTCCTATAAGAGCATTGGAAGAGGAGGGTAGGGGATACCCTCCTGTGCATCCTGTTGGACCAATTGTCCAAACTGGAGCAGCTTGTACAACTGGGTTGGAGTGTCTGACATGGTTGGACAAGCAGCAAGATGGTTCGGTTTTGTATGTTTCTTTTGGAAGTGGTGGAACGCTCTCGCAAGAGCAAATGAATGAGCTGGCATATGGTTTGGAATTGAGTAACCACAAGTTCTTGTGGGTTGTGAGAGCACCCAATGATGTGGTCAATGCTGCTTATCTTGGTGAAGAAAAGCATGTAGAGCCCTTAGAGTTCTTGCCAAGTGGGTTCTTGGAGAGGACCAAAGAGCGAGGTATGATGGTTCCATCATGGGCACCTCAGATTGAAATCCTTGGACATGGTTCAGTTGGTGGGTTTTTGAGTCACTGTGGGTGGAATTCAACCCTAGAGAGTGTGGTGCATGGTGTGCCACTGATCACATGGCCACTGTTTGCGGAGCAAAGGATGAATGCAGTTGTGGTGAGTGAGGGTCTGAAAGTGGGAGTGAGGCCAAGAGAGAGTGAAAAAGGGTTGGTGGAAAGGGCAGAAGTCGTTGAGATGATAAAGTGTGTAATGGAAGGGAAAGAAGGAGGGGAAATGCGGAAGAGAATGAAGGCATTAAAAGAAGCTGCTGCTAACGCTCTCAATGAACATGGATCTTCTACAAAAGCCCTTTCTCAGTTAGCATTCAAGTGGAACACTTTGGCAAGCGAAAACAAGTTTTGCTGAATGCTTGTAGGATCTTTTCTTTGTCACTGTTTCTGTTTAATTTTGCTTTGTAATGACACCAATAATTCTGCTGATTACCTTTGTATGATGTAGTTTGTGGGGTTCGCAGCTTTATTTTTCTAGGAAACATAACTAAGATCTTAGCATTGAACTTAATGATAGTTTTATTTAAATCACTAAAATAATATAGCCATTTTTGAGTTGAGGAAATACATTACTCATCAACTCAGGTGTTATAAATAATAATTATAATATATTAAATTAAGTAATTTAAATAAAATATAAATTAAGATATGAAATATAAAAATAGTAAAATGAATTGTAGAGTTGGAGTGAAAAATTTGGAAATGACTTTATCTGATGACGTTAGAGTACTGAGAAGAGATGGTAATTATATAAGACACGCTAAAGGTAAAAGTGTTTGAATAGTGAAGGTGTTGCGGGATCAAAGAAAATGGGTGGAAAAAGATGAGGGAAGTTTATGAAGATATTACATTTTATTATAAGATTTACAAGAAAACTAAAAAATAAAATATTAAGTATTTTAAATTTAAATAAAAGCATTGAAAAATGGGGATACTATTAAATATATTAATTGTTGGCTTATTACAATTTAAAATAGAATAAAAATCATGTGATTAATGTGAGTTGATATCGGTCAAAAAAGATGTTAAGAGGCAAAAATTGATGTTTAAACGTCGACTATCTAAAAGACACTAAAATCTTGGAAGAAAAATGTGTTTGCGTGAGTTTAGTCTATGCTTGGTTGAAGAAAAACTTTCTAATTACGTGGACTAAGTCGACGAAAAAAAAACTCAATTGTATCGACTAGATTGATGTAAAAGGTCTATTTTTAAAAAATAAAAAAGTTTACATTGGTTAGACTGACACATAAATAAATGCATAGGAAAAAAAATTCTTCCATAGACCTAACCCACACAAAATGGGAAGTTAAAAAATATTTAAAAATTAATCAAATGTTTGAGTGGGCTTGAGTGACACATAAATAAAAAAAACATTTTTTTACAGGATAATCTTCATCCTGTATAACAAATTTCATTCAAATTCAAATTCCATTCTAAATTCATTCACTCAAACCAATAATACTATTTCATTCTAAAATCATTTGTTAGTCAAACTAGCAATTTTATTTCAGTCTCAAATTCTCAATTTGATTCCTAAATTCATTCAAATATCAATTTTAAATCAAAACTTAATTCAAATAAAACATAGAATTGTAATTGCAAATTAAAATTAAACCAAAAGCTATTTAATAAGTTCATGTTAGTTTCAATAAGCTACTAATACCACTTCCAACATAAATTTTAAAATCCAACAACAAAACAAAAATACCAAATAAATCTATTAAACTCACAATCGACCAAGTTCAAATCTGGAATTCAACTCCACCAAGTTACACACTTGAGTTCAATCTTTCAATCCTGAAACTCAATCCCAACAAATGCATTCAATATTTGGGTTAAATGAAAACAATGAAACAAAATGGATCAACTAAGCACGAGCTGCAAGAAGAAGCAAAATCATTTACATCTTGGTGTGCACCTTTTAGGACGAGATGGAAGGAAGAGTAAGTTTGATTTGGGGAAGAACCCCACTAGAGCTAACAATCACCGGACATAATGATGGGAGGAGAAGGAGGGAGAGGAGTCAAGACCATCACTGAGGAGAAGAGAAGTTGTCACAAACGCGAAGGAAGAAGACCCGAGACGAGAAGGAGGAGCCCTGTTTGAGACGATCGCGATGGATGATGCAGGTTTCGACGGACCAAGAGTAGGAGACTTGTGGAGACACTAGAGGATGGCAGAGCACACAGAGGAGAACATCAACGCTCTAGGGTTGGGAATTTGGAAATTTGGAGGAAATAAAATGCATAAGGACTAATGGCGAGGGCGAGATATAATATTAATTTTGTGTTAGTCAACTCGATGCTAATATCAAATTAATTTTGCATCGACACACTAATATCAAATTAATTTTTTGTCGACTAAGTCGACACAAATATAATATCAATTTTGTTCAAAAATTTAGGTTCGTCAAATTTTAAGAATTAAAAAATGTTAGGAGTTTGGAAATGGAGTTGAATGGTATCATAATTGAGAAGGTGGAGTTGAAGGCTAATGTTCTTATATTTTATAAGGTTGGTGTAAGTAAGGAAATGAATGTCTAAGGGGTTAAATATAAGAATCGTGCATAAGCAAATGGGGCATTAAACAACTTTGTTTTGCAAGGTAATGAGTTGTTTGGTTCGATCAAGTTGACTCACAACTTGAGGTGTAAATTAATGTTGATGGTGGAAGGAGAATGAGGTGAATGATTAAGAAATATAAGAGGAGATGGTCTTGTGACATGTGAAAGAGAAGAGCGTAGTAGTTAGTGTTGAATAGAACTTGCAAGTATCAAACTAATAGGTGAGACAATTAAGTTATTTTATCATATTCAATAGATAGGGTGTGAAGTTCAAACACATGGGAAATGATGTGATGCTAATAGATAAGGTGTACGAGGATGAGGTACAAGAACTTTCTTTGTTTAGACCATGGTAAAGTTCAAACACAATTGGTTTAGTCAATCGAAAAATAAAACTCAATTGATCTTAAGAAGAGACTCTCATGCACCACATTACCTTTGAGTCTATGGAGAAAAGATTATTTTGAAAAGCTTTTGAGTGTGTTTGTCACCTTTGTATTCTTACAGATTGACATTAAAGACTTACAGTGTATTATTGTGGTCAAGATTTTGTGAAAGTTGTTACACCAAAGTCAATATCTTACTGTCGCAACCGGTCATGACGACGAACAACGAACCAAAAAGAAAATTTTATAAATAAAAATAAAGAAAGGGAGTCATCACCATAGTTTATTGTGAAAAACTATGGAAAAATCGAAAAAATATGGTCTCCAAATCATATTTAGGGTTTGAGAGTCGATTACATGTAGGGAATGTATTAGCACAACTACAACGCCCGTCCGAAAATGGTACCTTTAATTAAATATGTAAATGAGTGTGGCTAAAATTATTTTCATTCATAACAAAAAAAAAAACAAGGTTTACATAGTTCTAAAAGCAAACTATTTGAAAATATTTGTGCCAGTGTGAGCTGAGCTTTTGAAAAAGGGAAACTAGGATTTTGAAAATGTGAACCCAACAAGGATGAACAGAAAATTAGGGATCGCATAGTTCTGGAGGTTAAACTAATTGAAAATGTTAGTGCCAATTCAACCTGAGCTTTTATGAAAAAATGAACCCGATAATGATGGACATTGCTCCTATGTATTTTTGTTCATAACAAAAAATTATGGTTTATATAATTCTAAAGGTAAACTATTTGAAAAGGTTTGTGCTCGTACACTACAAAAAATCGTATATATAGTGACGGTTTTAATGTGATGGTTATTAATAACTGTCATAATTGTTCGTATAATACAAAATTTTAATAACCTCCATAATTATCCTTTAAAAAGTGTCATTTTAAACTGTCACAATTTTCCTTCGAAATATACACTCTTCCGCATTTTTCATCCCTTCATACCACTCCTCTTTCCCAAATTTTTTTTCCAAAAACCTAACTCTTTGAAAACCGAATTTGACTCATAGAACCTTCTTCACTCACACAACCTCTCACTCTCCCCATACTCTATTCACTCTCCAGAAACCCTTCACTAACCCTCAAACTCTTCCTTGCACTCTTCACTTTGCTCGAAACCCTTACACTAACCACACATTTCACCCTCACCGAAAACACTTCACCCTCACTCTCATCGCACACTTCAACCCTTGCAAAACATCACTCTCACAAAACCTCACTCTTGTGAAACCTTCATTATCCAAAATCTTCACTATCGCCATCTCATTCTCGCGCTCTCTCACTCCACCCTCACTCTCCGCAAAACCTAACACTCTGCCATTTATTCTGTCCATAATCATCGCGAAACCCTCACTCTTCACACGTTGCTGTTTGTTTTGTCCACAATCTTTGCTAACTTGAAGGACGCCTCCTCACAACGATTTCAATCATCATCATCGCAACAACCACCAGCTTGCACGGTATGAGTTCAAGATAACCTTCTCTTTGAAATCTATTGTTTGATTGCCATTATAATTGTGAACACATATTTGTTTAATGTGTAAAATTGAGGTGTATGGACATTCTGTGGAGAAGAAGTGCCTTCTGATATATTTAAATTGGATGTGTTAAAATCTAACAAATATTTTATATCATTTTTATAGCTTAAAATATTTTTGAGTATCTTAGAATAGAAGATTTCTTATTATTTATTATTTTTTATATGTTATGATTTGTTTTCCTTATTTAATTAGGGTCTATGTAATTGTAGGCACATAGTATAATGTAAATAGGAAAATTATCTCCTATATATATTGGATTAAGTCTATAAGAACAGAGAACACAGTTTCAACATCCCTTCTATCTGTTTTTTGTCTTTTTCTACAGGTTGCAAACATAATACTATCATTCTCAGAATATAGAGCTGATAAAAAAAACTCAAAATATAGACCGTAAATATACCATTGTTCACTATGTTAGGGAAAATGAAACTGGATCGAAATGATGGTAATGAAGATTCTGATGGACTAATAAATGAACTTTTCCTATGTCTACTACAATGTTTTATAGATAGCATGGTTTACCTTAAATACATAGGGATGACAATGCAGGGCAGGCTATGTGGGCTGGTCTTTGGCCCGCTACCAAAAAGTGCGGGGCAGGCTTACTAATCTAACCCGTTGACCCATTTTGGCCCGCCCCGCATAACTCATAGCCCACGCGGGCCCACAGCGAGACGGGACGGGGCAGGTTGGCTCGTTGACCCACGTACATTAAAAAAGAATTATTTAATTTTGTCCATTCACTCATTATTGCAATGTGACCTTTATTTTATTTTATTTTTAAAAAATTGAATTTAATGTACTTAAAAAAATGAATGTTTTATTTTAATCATTTAAAGGAGTTAGTATTAAGAGTGACAGTGGATTTAGTTTTAAGTAAAGTTTTATATTTAAAATTTGTTAATAAAAAATAATATAAAGAAGAGATTTTAATAGGATAGTTAAAATTAGTCATCTTCATTAAAATATTTTGTAGCAAAACTTTGATAAGATACTCTTATACATTTATATACATATATAGAAAAAAATAGATGCAAAGCAAAACTTTATTTATTTTTAATAAAGCATTTTAACAATCCTTATACTTAAATTTATATTTTTATCTTAATTAAACGAATTGAAACACGGATAAATTTTTAAATTTTCAATAGTAGGAATAAGCTCTTTTTTATAATTAATAAAATTTTAATTTTTGAAAAAAAAAAATTTATGCAGACTGGCCCGCGGGTTAGTTCTTATGCAAGATAGGTCTATCAAAGGCGGGTCAGCCCGCATTCTTACCCCTACAAATATATATCTACATGATTAGCTTTAATTTTTAAGATAATCACAATAAATGTATATAATTTTTCCGCATTTTATTAATAATTAACTATCTGAGCTATGCTAGGATATGCTTGGAAGTTGGAATATCATAACAAGTGATCTTGGCGAGAATCTTACAAAATCAATTTCAGTTCATCATCATGAGCATGGAAACTATTTTACTGCCACTCTGAAAGCCAAAAAGTTGAGCTCATCCCCAGAGTTAGATCTGTTGGGAAAAACGCACGCGGAAGCTACACACACAATCACGAATCAACTGCAGAAAATCAAGAACAACACAAGAATTTAACGTGGTTCGGTCGCCAACTGCAACCTACATCCACACGGGCAACTATTAGGTTTATTTCTATTCTGTTGCACCCAAATTACAAGTACAATGATCTCTTTAAATAGAGATAAATAGAGATAATAAAGGGGACACAATGATTAAGCCCAATCACTAAAACATAGTGTCTACTCAGCCCAACCCAATTGATCCTGGCTTCATACCCAACAATCTCCCACTTGAAGTCACGGAACAATGTTCACCTGCGCTTCAACTGTGTATATGTACTTCTGTAATCTATCACCGGAACTCAATGTTCCACCACTAGTTGCCACCAGCCTTCTTGATCATCTTGAAGGCTTCACAGAAACTCCCTTGAGTTTCAATACGTTCGTCATGGCTGAAACTGCCACCGACCCGTCCTCTGTTCCTACCGGCTCCCACTTACACGAACTGCCAGATCCTAGAACATCTTGAGAACAAACACTCTCCATACTCAGCAAGAAATTTTCTGGAGATGTTTCAACAGCTGGAATACTGGTTCTTCTAACCCACTGTCTTCTGGGCACCTTAGCTGAAGCTGTAAGGACCTGAGATTTATTGAAATGAATGAGTATGTTTAAGTAAATTCTATGTATGTTTTATCTAAGTTAAAAAGGAAGGAAAGTGTAGTCTAGGAAAAACGATAAGAGTTTCTTGTTTATACATCATCGCCGGTCGCCTAGACCACACGTCATCGCCTGGGCGCGAGGCATGCAGGCGTCACCAGAGAAGAGAGACATCGGTCGCTCGCGCGAGAGGTCATCAGCGGGTTGTCATCGCGCGATAGCTCATCAGCGGGTTGTCATCGCGCGATAGCTCATCAGCGGGTTGTCATCGCGCGATAGCTCATCAGCGGGTTGTCATCGCGCGATAGCTCATCAGCGGGTTGTCATCGCGCGATAGCTCATCAGCGGGTGTCATCGCGCGATAGCTCATCCGCGGGTTGTCATCGCGCGATAGCTCATCGGTTGTTAGCCTTCGCGCGAGAGGTCATCGGTTGTTAGCCTTCGCGCCTGTGGTCATCGGTGAAAAGGTCATCGCGCTACGTTAAGTTATACACAGAGAACGTGGGACCCAGACTCCCAGCAAGAGACGTTCTGCACGCGCGCCACGTAGACAAAAGGTGGTTCAGAATAGTGACCTCATAGCGTAGCCTGCGCAGAGGCACGCTCAGTAGTACTGTGCAGGGAAGCGTACACGCAAACTTCCCTGCAGAGTGGGTGGTGGCAGCTGCTTTTGGAGGGATAAAAGGGGTTTAAGTTGCAGAAATCCACACCTGAGAGAAAGAAAGCATTGTTGTACTCGAAGAGAGAAAGAGTGAGTTTCCTCCTCCGCGTTGCGATTTCAGCATCTCCACACAAGAGTACGACGAGAAGGAACACCATTGGAGCACTTGAGCAGTTCTCTGCAAGATCTTCAAAACAGAGCCAAGGCATTCTTCAAGCTTCGTTGGATTTCGAAGCTCCTGGTGTTTGCGCAAGTCCAGGTAAGGGAAGCTAGACCTCTTTTCCATACGAGCCATAGTTTAACTATCTTCTGAAGTGAGGGCGACGTGGTCGCCATTTTCGTTTTCATCTGCGTAAAATGCTCTGTTTGTGTGCTTGGGCGACGAGGTCGCCGGTTTTATATACAGTTTTCGAAATACCTTGTTTTTGAACCAGGTCGCCGGTTTTGGCGCTGTTTTGCGAACTCCTTGTGTTTGATGTTGTTTTGAGAACTGCTTGAGATTTACATGAGATATTCGAAAATATGAATCCTTTGAAATGGCTATTGCTGTGATTGAAATCATTTCTTTGAGTATGGTATGATGTGTTGAATGTTGTGAATGTGGGGTCGAGGCATAGTATTTTCAGGAAAGGAAATACCGTGTAAGACCATGTTAGATGTGCATTGATCGGTGATTATGAACGAGATATCCTGACTCTGCTGATAATGGAATCACATAGAGGAAGTTACTCAGTTGGGAGAGTCGAAGGAGGTTCACCTGTATGGGTGGGTTGTTTGAAAGAGAACATACCGACCTGTATTGCGTGGATTTACCTTGTCATACTGTATGGTGATGTGTTGAGATTCATCATATGCCTGTGAATGTGTGAGATTTCACGGCGACCCTGTGGATGTGCGAGATTCCACAGTGGGCAGTGTGACAGGTGCACATCTCCGAGTCTAATCAATGCATGAGTCAATCCGGAAGTAGTGTCAAGTGTCTTGTGGGGTGAGTCAGTGGAAAGTCTGACATGTGAAATGGTGAAATGAGAAACTGGAATACTGATAGACACTTGATGCTGTGGTGTGAAATGGAATGACTATGGGAAATGTTTGTGAATTTGTGAATTTGGGCGATTAGTTGAATGCTATGAGTAGCTCTACGTTTACTTGGATATTTTGGAAACTTGGTTTACTTGGGTTTTTTCATATGCATGATTTAAACTCCTTTCATATTATCTAGCTTACCCTTTTATCTGTCATTTTGGTTGCCTTCTCAAAACTGTGATGATCGTGTAATTGTTACGCGGGAGCAGAAGACCTTCCAGGAAGAAGAGCTCCCTAAAGGGGTGGTCGCCGAGGGCAGAGATCGCCCATTTCCACCTCTCGGTGGTGATCGCCGGATTTTGCCCTACTATCAGATCGCCTGTTTTGAGGTCGCCTGTTATGAGATCGCCGATTTTATGTCTGGCTAGCAAGTCGCCCATTTTTGGGGACTTCTGGTGATCGCCGTTTTGAAGTTGGAGATCGCCGTTTTCTTTTGAGACCGCCTGTCTTACTGCATTTCTTTTATTTTCGTAAAATCTTGCAAACATTTGATTTGGTTATGTATTAAACTCCCTAAGAGGAGCAACTTCATTTCAAATATATATATTATCATGTTATTTCTCTTCAATATTATTTGGTTACATTTAATTTCATTATACCTGTATGTATGTATTACTTTGGCGGGATGTTACATTAATGGTATCAGAGCAGTTCGTCCTTAGGATGACCTGAGGGCTGTGGATCCATTGTGTTTCTTCTGCTCATAAAAGTTATTTGAGTTTTTAAATAACAACTATAGTGAAAGGTTTTCAAACGTTTTGCATTGAAAAGTTTGTGTGTGCTTCTGTGCTTTAGTGAACGTATGCTTTAGCTGAAAATCTTAGTATTAAGGGTGAGAAGATCTTGATGAAGTAATGAGGGTGCACACTCATAACTGGATCGAGATGATTCTCAATCTTAATTCCAAAGATTTGATGTTTAGTATACATTGAACGCTGGTGTGATCTAGTTTAGCTTATTGAGTGTTTTTGCAATTGACTGAAAATGGTTGTTTGATCTGATGGTGATGATATCAGTAGCTGTTCTAATACCTTGCTTGAGATTCTAAGTATTACGAGTATGTTGATAAACTCAAATTCTTTATGATTTTGAGATGCTGACCTTTGTAAGGTCTAGCTGTTACCCCCCTTGAATGAATTGATTCTTATCGATTTCATTCTTATAGTTGTAGGGATTATAGAAGCCTATAGATTCAGAATTCAGAGCGAAGAAGATGGCACGTAGACCTGCTACCCCACCCCAACCTTCCTCAGAAATGAGTCAAATCGCCAAGGCCATTGAGATGATGGCGACTGCCATTCAGCAGCAGAACGCCGCAATGGCCCAGAACCATCAAGCCACAATGCAGCACTGGGAAACTGCCCGATCTGCTGAGACAAACTCCCACGTTGGTCAGCCCCAGGAACAGATGGGATTAGCTGAGTTCATGAGGCACAACCCACCTAAGTTCAGTGGGAACGCTACCCCTGACCAGGCAGATCAGTGGGTCAGGGAGTTGGAGAAAATCTTTAGGGCGACCTCCTGCCCTGAAGAGAAGAAGCTGCTGTTCGCCACTTATCTGCTATCAGGAGAAGCAGAGTTCTGGTGGATGGGAGCTCAGCAAATGATGGAGGCACGGGAGGATGTTCTGGATTGGGAGAGCTTCAGGGTGAAGTTCTTAGAGAAGTACTTCCCAGACAGCGCCAAGTTTGCAAGAGAGGCTGAGTTCCTGAAGTTGGAGCAGGGGGACATGACTATAAACGCATATGCTGCCCGTTTCGAGTACCTCGCCCGGTTTTATACCCAGGCGACCTCCGAGGCCTGGAGGTGTAGGAAGTTCGAGGAAGGACTGAAGCATGGGCTGAAGAAGACCATAGCACCGATGTGCATCAGGGAGTTCCACGCCTTAGTGGAGAAGGCAAAGATGGTGGAGACCCTGGAAAAGGGTGAGTCTAGGGTGATCAGGTCACACCCAGGAGGTCCTTCCAGTGGGAGAGCTAAGGCACAGCACCCACAAAGCAAGCCATATGCTAGGCCTTCACCACATCGGGTGGGAACAGCTTCATCCCGGTTCCAACAGCAACAACCTGGGAAACTTAAATGTTTCCATTGCGGTGGACCCCATACAGCCAGCGTGTGCCCCAAGAGGGATCCAGAGAGGAGATGTTTTGTCTGCCAAAAGACGGGGCATTTTGCTAGAGAATGCCCTAACCAGAATAGGGCGACCCAGCCCAGTGGCTCTCAGCAGACGAGGAACGAGGGCAGCAGACCTCAGGCAGCAGGGAGGGTGTTCGCCATGTCTGGAGCAGAGGCAACTCAGTCAGGTAACCTCATCCAAGGTGTTTGTTTTATTGCTGGTAGAGGTGTAAGGGCTTTGTTTGATTCTGGAGCGACACACTCCTTTGTGTCAAGCCTGTGTGTAGCTGAGTTGGGTCTCCTAGTGAAGGAGTTACCTTTTGAGCTGTTGGTCTCTACACCTGCGTCAGGACAGGTGTCGACCTCTACAGTGTGCCCTGAATGTCCAGTGATTGTAGAAGGACGTAGATTCAAGGTGAACTTGATCTGCCTACCTCTTCAGGACCTGGATGTCATCCTAGGAATGGATTGGTTAACTGCCAATCACGTCCTCATAGACTGTGGTAGGCAGAAGGTAGCGTTTCCAGACCCCCATGAAGCGGATGTGTTAACAGTTCAACAAGGGCGATCAGCATTGGAAGAAGGGGCGAGGTGCTTCGTGGTGCTCGTCCGGTTGGAAGTGGAGAATAAAGGGGACGTAAACGAGATCCAAGTGGTGAGAGACTTCACCGATGTGTTCCCAGAGGAGGTGCCTGGATTACCCCCTAAGAGAGAAGTGGAATTCTCTATTGACTTGGTACCTGGAGCTGGACCAGTGTCAATGGCACCTTACAGGATGGCACCAGCCGAGTTGGAGGAGTTAAAGAAGCAATTGGAAGAGTTGCTGGAGAAGCAGTTCATCAGACCCAGCGTATCTCCATGGGGAGCTCCAGTGCTCCTAGTCAAGAAGAAGGATGGAGGGTCTCGGTTGTGCATAGACTACAGGCAATTGAACAAATTGACCATCAAGAACAAGTACCCCCTACCTCGGATTGATGATTTGATGGACCAAATTCATGGGGCCTCGGTGTTCTCCAAGATTGACCTGAGATCGGGGTATCACCAAATCTTGGTAAAAGCTGAAGATGTTCAGAAGACAGCTTTTAGGTCTAGATATGGGCACTACGAGTATGTAGTGATGCCATTTGGAGTCACCAATGCTCCAGCTCTATTCATGGACTATATGAATAGGATCTTTCGCCCTTTCTTGGATAAGTTTGTGGTGGTCTTCATAGATGACATCCTCATTTATTCAAAGACCGAGGAAGAGCATGAGGAACACCTAAGGGCAGTATTGGAAATACTGAGGGAGAAGCAGCTCTATGCCAAGTTCTCCAAGTGTGAGTTCTGGCTAAGGGAAGTCAACTTCTTAGGACACGTGATATCTGCCCAAGGGATCTCGGTAGATCCAGCCAAGGTAGAGGCAGTGCTACAATGGGAACGTCCTAAGACAGTGACTGAGATAAGGAGCTTTGTGGGGTTGGCGGGCTACTATCGGAGGTTTATTGAGGATTTTTCCAAGGTAGTGGCTCCTTTGACACAGCTGACTCGCAAGGACCAACCCTTTGCTTGGACCGACCGATGTGAGCAGAGCTTCAGGGAGCTAAAGGAGAGGTTGACCAGTGCTCCAGTGCTGGTGATCCCCGAGATAGGAAGACCTTTTGACGTCTTCTGTGATGCCTCACATCAAGGCTTGGGATGCGTCTTGATGCAAGAGAAGAGGGTGGTTGCATATGCTTCAAGGCAACTCAAGGTGCATGAGAGAAACTACCCTACTCATGATTTGGAGTTGGCAGCGGTAGTGTTTGCCTTGAAGATCTGGAGGCATTATGTATATGGAGCTCGGTTCCAGGTGTTCAGTGACCACAAGAGCTTGAAGTACCTGTTCGATCAGAGGGAGCTAAACATGAGACAAAGAAGGTGGATGGAATTCCTAAAGGACTACGACTTTCAACTCATGTATCACCCAGGGAAGGCCAATGTAGTGGCAGATGCCTTGAGTAGGAAGTCTATACAAGTCGCCACCATGATGATGGAAGAGCAGAAGCTGATCGAGCAGTTCAGGGACTTAAACCTGGGAGTAGAGTTCCACGTGAATCACATTAGTTGTAGTAAGCTGACTATAACTAATGACTTCCTTGTGATGTTGAAGGACAAACAATTGGAGGACCCTAGCCTGAAGCGCACTATGGAGTCACTAGGGACAGATCAGGCGAGAGGCTTTGAGATGGGCGAGGATGGGATCTTGAGGTTTGATGGCAGGATCTGCATACCTACAAATGACGAGTTGAAGGAGATGATCCTAGAGGAAGGCCATAAGAGTCGCCTTAACCTCCACCCAGGCATGAACAAGATGTACCATGACTTGAAGGAGTCATTTTGGTGGTCAGGCATGAAGAGGGACGTCGCCCAGTACGTGGCAACCTGCTTAACGTGTCAAAAGGCGAAGGTGGAACACCAAAGACCTGGCGGGCTGTTGCAGCAACTGGATATCCCTGAGTGGAAATGGGACAGCATCGCCATGGATTTTGTCACCCATTTACCCAGATCAGTAAAGGGTCATGATGCAATCTGGGTCATCATTGATAGACTGACGAAGAGTGCCCACTTCCTCCCAGTAAATATGAAGATGCCCATGGCCAAGTTGGCACAGCTGTACATCAAGGAGGTTGTGAGGTTGCATGGAGTGCCTTCCAGCATCATTTCAGATAGGGATCCCAGGTTCACTTCACGGTTTTGGCAGACCTTGCAAGAGTGTTTGGGAACCAAGTTGAGGATGAGCTCTGCATATCATCCCCAAACAGATGGTCAGTCAGAGAGGACAATCCAATCTTTGGAAGATCTGCTGAGGGCATGCGTTTTAGATCAATTGGGAGGTTGGACGGAGGTGTTGCCACTAGTGGAGTTCACCTATAACAATAGCTACCACGCCAGCATTGGGATGGCGCCATATGAAGCCCTGTATGGGAGGAAATGCAGAACTCCATTATGTTGGTACCAGGAGGGCGAGGCAGTCTTGGTTGGACCAGAGTTGATTCAGCAGACGACCGAGAAGGTGAAGCTGATACAAAGCAGGATGAAAGCCTCTCAGAGTAGGCAGAAGTCCTATGCAGATCAGAGGAGGAAGCCTTTGGAGTTTGCTGCTGGAGATCACGTGTTCATGAAAGTGACACCAACCAAGGGTGTAGGGCGGGCGATCAGGCCAAAGAAGTTGTCCCCCAAATTCGTGGGACCATATCAGATCTTGAGAAGGATTGGCCCTGTGGCGTATGAAATCGCCCTACCTCCCCATCTGGCAAATCTGCACAATGTGTTTCACGTGTCACAGCTGAGGAAGTACATGGCAGACCCTAGTCATGTGCTGGATGTAGACGACGTGCAGATTAGGGATGACTTGTCCTTTGAAGCCAAACCAGTTAGGATTGACGATCGGCAGTGTAAACAGCTCAGGGGCAAGACCATCAACATGGTGAAAGTGGTGTGGGATGAGAAATCGGGGGATTCTACTTGGGAATTAGAAGAACCCATGAGGGAGGCTTATCCATACCTCTTTTCCTTGTAATCCAATTTTCGAGGACGAAAATTTTTGTTGTTGGGGAGAATGTAAGGACCTGAGATTTATTGAAATGAATGAGTATGTTTAAGTAAATTCTATGTATGTTTTATCTAAGTTAAAAAGGAAGGAAAGTGTAGTCTAGGAAAAACGATAAGAGTTTCTTGTTTATACATCATCGCCGGTCGCCTAGACCACACGTCATCGCCTGGGCGCGAGGCATGCAGGCGTCACCAGAGAAGAGAGACATCGGTCGCTCGCGCGAGAGGTCATCAGCGGGTTGTCATCGCGCGATAGCTCATCAGCGGGTTGTCATCGCGCGATAGCTCATCAGCGGGTTGTCATCGCGCGATAGCTCATCAGCGGGTTGTCATCGCGCGATAGCTCATCAGCGGGTTGTCATCGCGCGATAGCTCATCAGCGGGTGTCATCGCGCGATAGCTCATCCGCGGGTTGTCATCGCGCGATAGCTCATCGGTTGTTAGCCTTCGCGCGAGAGGTCATCGGTTGTTAGCCTTCGCGCCTGTGGTCATCGGTGAAAAGGTCATCGCGCTACGTTAAGTTATACACAGAGAACGTGGGACCCAGACTCCCAGCAAGAGACGTTCTGCACGCGCGCCACGTAGACAAAAGGTGGTTCAGAATAGTGACCTCATAGCGTAGCCTGCGCAGAGGCACGCTCAGTAGTACTGTGCAGGGAAGCGTACACGCAAACTTCCCTGCAGAGTGGGTGGTGGCAGCTGCTTTTGGAGGGATAAAAGGGGTTTAAGTTGCAGAAATCCACACCTGAGAGAAAGAAAGCATTGTTGTACTCGAAGAGAGAAAGAGTGAGTTTCCTCCTCCGCGTTGCGATTTCAGCATCTCCACACAAGAGTACGACGAGAAGGAACACCATTGGAGCACTTGAGCAGTTCTCTGCAAGATCTTCAAAACAGAGCCAAGGCATTCTTCAAGCTTCGTTGGATTTCGAAGCTCCTGGTGTTTGCGCAAGTCCAGGTAAGGGAAGCTAGACCTCTTTTCCATACGAGCCATAGTTTAACTATCTTCTGAAGTGAGGGCGACGTGGTCGCCATTTTCGTTTTCATCTGCGTAAAATGCTCTGTTTGTGTGCTTGGGCGACGAGGTCGCCGGTTTTATATACAGTTTTCGAAATACCTTGTTTTTGAACCAGGTCGCCGGTTTTGGCGCTGTTTTGCGAACTCCTTGTGTTTGATGTTGTTTTGAGAACTGCTTGAGATTTACATGAGATATTCGAAAATATGAATCCTTTGAAATGGCTATTGCTGTGATTGAAATCATTTCTTTGAGTATGGTATGATGTGTTGAATGTTGTGAATGTGGGGTCGAGGCATAGTATTTTCAGGAAAGGAAATACCGTGTAAGACCATGTTAGATGTGCATTGATCGGTGATTATGAACGAGATATCCTGACTCTGCTGATAATGGAATCACATAGAGGAAGTTACTCAGTTGGGAGAGTCGAAGGAGGTTCACCTGTATGGGTGGGTTGTTTGAAAGAGAACATACCGACCTGTATTGCGTGGATTTACCTTGTCATACTGTATGGTGATGTGTTGAGATTCATCATATGCCTGTGAATGTGTGAGATTTCACGGCGACCCTGTGGATGTGCGAGATTCCACAGTGGGCAGTGTGACAGGTGCACATCTCCGAGTCTAATCAATGCATGAGTCAATCCGGAAGTAGTGTCAAGTGTCTTGTGGGGTGAGTCAGTGGAAAGTCTGACATGTGAAATGGTGAAATGAGAAACTGGAATACTGATAGACACTTGATGCTGTGGTGTGAAATGGAATGACTATGGGAAATGTTTGTGAATTTGTGAATTTGGGCGATTAGTTGAATGCTATGAGTAGCTCTACGTTTACTTGGATATTTTGGAAACTTGGTTTACTTGGGTTTTTTCATATGCATGATTTAAACTCCTTTCATATTATCTAGCTTACCCTTTTATCTGTCATTTTGGTTGCCTTCTCAAAACTGTGATGATCGTGTAATTGTTACGCGGGAGCAGAAGACCTTCCAGGAAGAAGAGCTCCCTAAAGGGGTGGTCGCCGAGGGCAGAGATCGCCCATTTCCACCTCTCGGTGGTGATCGCCGGATTTTGCCCTACTATCAGATCGCCTGTTTTGAGGTCGCCTGTTATGAGATCGCCGATTTTATGTCTGGCTAGCAAGTCGCCCATTTTTGGGGACTTCTGGTGATCGCCGTTTTGAAGTTGGAGATCGCCGTTTTCTTTTGAGACCGCCTGTCTTACTGCATTTCTTTTATTTTCGTAAAATCTTGCAAACATTTGATTTGGTTATGTATTAAACTCCCTAAGAGGAGCAACTTCATTTCAAATATATATATTATCATGTTATTTCTCTTCAATATTATTTGGTTACATTTAATTTCATTATACCTGTATGTATGTATTACTTTGGCGGGATGTTACAGAAGCACTACCCGTGCTCCCACTGCCACAAGTACCTCTGACTAGTCTACCTGAACCTCTCCATGCTCGTTCATCCTGAATCTGACCTGTGGCTCTAGATTTCTTCCTTGCAAAGACAACCCTCTTCTGCCCATGAGATTCTGTGAACCGGACTTTGTTTATCTTCTGAATTGGGACGGTCCCTCCCTCAGACGGTAATTCGACCATATACAATGAACCTCTCTTTCTTCCGCGAGCCATGACAAGATTTCCCTTGACAACCTTCCACTGCCCATTTCCGAACTTCACATTATGTCCCTGTTCGTCCAACTGCTTAACAGAAATCAAACTTTTCGTCAAGCTTGGAACAACTCTGACATCCTTCAAAGTCTAGAAACCGACTGGCGTCTTCAACACTATGTCACCCATGCCCGTAACATCAAGAGTTCTATTGTCTGCTAGTCTTACCTTTCCAAAGTCTCCAATAATCAGATTCTGCAATGCTTCACTGCTGTGGGTAGCATGAAATGAAGAACCAGAATCCATGACCCAGGAATCCACACTGCTATCCGCGCAACAGACTAAGAGGTCCTCGTCCGCGGAGTATTCTGCAATGTTGACTTGCTTTTCGTTTGGGCATTGATTCCTGAAATGCCCCAACTCCTTGCAGTTCCAACATGTTACCTTCGAGCAATCTCGAGTCTTTGACTGACTCCTTCTGTTCTTGCTCCCACTACCTCTGCTATTTTTTCTACCTCTGATGACATTTAGCGAGTCACCCAAAGATTCCCCGGAACTCCTTCTTCTGACATCTTCGCCAAGAACGAGATCACGAATCTTCTCAAAAGTGAATCCATCAGGCCCTGCTGAACTGGTAACCGCTGTAACCGTTCCAGACCAACTGTCAGGCAAAGACGATAGCAGTAGTAAAGCTTGAACTTCATCATCGAACTTAATGCCTACTGGCGTAAGTCTGGCTAAGATCGAATTCATATTGTTAATATGCTCAGTAACTCGACTGTCTTCCTTCATCCTTGTGTTCACCAGTTCTCTAATCAGAAATACCTTGTTAGCAGCAGATGGCTTCTCGTACATATTGGACAAAGCTTCCATGATCCCTTTCGCTGTATTCACCTTCAGAATATTGTACGCAACATTCTTGGTCAACGAGAGTCGAATAACGGACATAGCTTTCCGATCCAAACCTGTCCACTGTGCTTCAGTCATCTTTTCGCGCTTCTCACCAAAAACCACGTCCAAATCTTTTTGAACTAGCAAATCCTCGATTTGCATTTTCCACCAACTGAAATCCGTACCATCGAATTTTTCAATTCGGAACCTTCCGTCTTCTGCCATCTCACTGCACCTCCGTGCCGTCTCACTCACCACAAGCACCTGCACCTATTCACCGTAAAAACGCGACCCGCCGCCGCCCCTGCGAAACCCTAGCTTTGGGATGCCGCTGCCGCCCCTGCAAAACCCTAGTTTTGGGACACCGCTGCAGCCTCTGCAAAACCCTAGCTTTGGGACACCGTTACAGCCCCTGCAAAACCCTAGCTTTGGGACACCGTTACAGCCCCTGCAAAACCCTAGCTTTGGGATGCCACTGCAGCCTCTGCAAAACCCTAGCTTTGGGACGCCGCTGCAGCCTTTGCAAAACCCTAGCTTTGGGACGCCGCTGCCGCCTCTGCGAAACGCTAGTTTTGGGATGCTGTTGCCGCCTCTGCGAAACCCTAGCCGGAATTTTCACGTCTCATCGAATAATTTCTGCTGATCGGATCTCTAGTATGTAAATGAACCAAAGCTCTTGATACCACTGTTGGGAAAAACGCACGCGGAAGCTACACACAATCACGAATCAACTGCAGAAAATCAAGAACAACACAAGAATTTAACGTGGTTCGGTCGCCAACTGCAACCTACATCCACACGGGCAACTATTAGGTTTATTTCTATTCTGTTGCACCCAAATTACAAGTATAATGATCTCTTTAAATAGAGATAAATAGAGATAATAAAGGGGACACAATGATTAAGCTCAATCACTAAAACATAGTGTCTACTCAGCCCAACCCAATTGATCCTGGCTTCATACCCAACAAGATCATGCAATTTTCTTTTGGTTGATGCCTCATAAAGTTACCGTTTGGATATATTGGCATGTAAGCTTCTTTTTCATACTTTACTCTTGTTGTGTTCTTATATGATTAGTATTCAGAGCAAATGTTGTCAGGCTACGATTCTTTTTTTTTTTTCTTTCTCGCAAGCAATTTAAGAAGTTCAAACTTGAAATTAGTAAAATGTGATTGGAACTGAAATTTACTGAGAGCGGCTCATTTTCACTTCTAGGTTCTAGTCAGATCATTGCTCAATATTATTAGCTAATTCATCTTGGCCAAGAGGTGAGCTCCTATAGCTAAAACAAAGTGAATTAAAAACTGACTTGAAAAACCAAAGAGACTAGTAACTTTAAAAATGGATGGTTGGTGTTTCATTCTTTATTTTCTTGGAATGAATGTCATTTACAGATAATGGATATCAATGAGTTGAGAAAAACAGTGGAGCAAGTGGAACTAGTGGATGCTCGTCCTCATAATATGGTTTCTCCGCACTTCAACTTTTTCTATCAGTACAAGAAAATCATTAAATAGAAACTAATTTTAGAGATAAAAAATATTTAGTTGCTATAATAATCAAATTAGAAATCATTTTGAAGACTAAATTTTTTTTTGATTTCTAAATTAGTTTCTATTATTGTTAAATAGTTTCTAAATTAGTATCTAATTAGCTACTAATGTTTTAACTACCAATTATTTATATTCTAAATTTGGTAGCAAAAACCTTGAGTCTATGGAGTAAAGACTATTTTGAAAAGCTTTTGAGTGTGTTTGTCACCTTTGTATTCTTACATATTGACATTAAAGACTTACAATATATTATTGTGGTCAAGATTTTTGTGAAAGTTGTTACACCAAAGTCAATATCTTACTGTCGCAACCGGTCACAACAGCGAACAACAAACCAAAAACAAAACTTTATAAATAAAATCAGAGAAAGGGAGTCGTTACCATAGTTTATTGCAAAAAATTATGTAAAATTCGAAAAAGATTATCTCCAAATCATATTTGAGGTTTGAGAGTCGGTTATATGTAGGAAATGTATTAGCACAACTACAACACTTGTCAAAAAACTGTACCTTTAATTAAATATGTGAATAAGTGTAACTTTTTTGAAATGTTTATTTTCCTCGAAAACAAAAACAAAACGTATGAAGAAAATATTTTTGAATCTTTTATTTGGTGTCTGATGAGGATAAACCTTGTTCTTACATATTTTCATTCATAACAAAAAAACAAGGTTTACGTAGTTCTAAAGGTAAACTATTTGAAAATGTTTGTGCTAGTGCAAGCAGGGCTTTTGAAAAAGCGAAATCAGGATTTTGAAAATGTGAACCCAAATGAACTTTGCTCTTACATTGTTTTTTTATCGGCAAAAAGAATAAATAAATAATTATGAACCACTTAAGAGGTGATCTAACTCGTATACATATCAACTGCACTACTCAAAAGAAGACCCAATAACCTTTCTAAAACCAGCCAACTCAAAACCAACGAAAGCACCTTATCATAACAAACCACGAAACCTTTATACACAACCAAAAACTAACAGAGACTTTAAATCAACAACAAACACGTCAACGAATCAAAACACCAATCAGAAAAGAAAAAAAAACAGAAGCAAAATAAGAAGTAATCCAAGACCAAGCCTTTAATTGAACCAAAGAAAAAATTTCAGAATGATCAATCGCTCCGCCCTTAACAATGTGATTATTCCTGTGTCTCCAAATCTTACGTATTTTTGTTCATAACAGAAAATTAAGGATCACATAGTTCTAGAGATTATACTAACTGAAAATGTTAGTGCCAGTGCAAGCTAAGTTTTTTTGAAAAAATGAACCCGACAATGATGGACATTACTCCTACGTATTTTTGTTCGTAACAAAAAATTAGAGTTTATATAATTCTAAAGGGAAACTATTTGAAAAGGTTTGTGCTGGTACGAAATGAGCTTTTGAAAAAGTGAACTTATGGACATTATTCCTACATATTTAAGTTCATAAAAAAAAATCAAAGTTTATATAGTTTTAAAGATAAACTATTTGAAAAGATTTATGGTTATACCATGTTGGCTTTTAAAAAGTAAACCTATAATTTTGAAAAAGTAAATCCAACAATGATGGATTTTCTCTTACATTCATAACAAAAAAATCAAAAATCACATAGTTGTAGAAATTAAACTATTCGAAAATGTTTATGCATATGCAAGTTGAATTTTTTGAAAAGATAAAATCGAAATTTAAAAAAATAACTTCACATAAACACTTATTTATAAATATTTATGTTGAAAATAAATAAATAAATCAAAATCACTTGAGGTTAAACTATTTTAAAATATTTATAATAATACGAGCTCGACTTTTTTTTTAAAAATTCAAAATTTTAAAAAAGTGAACTCGAAAATTATAAACACAATTTCTATGTATTTTTGTAAATAACAGAAAATTAATGATTACATAATTCTCCAGATAAAAATATTGTACGTTTGTTAATATTTTTTAACTTTTAAAATTTTTATATTTCTTTAAAATAAATAATGCGTACGATCATTAAACACCCAAATAAATTAATATTATTATTATTATTATTTTTATTAAATACTAGATAATGTGTTCAGTCACGTACATTTGTTTATTTTTAAGAAAGTACAACACGAATATCCATGGTGTAAAAGAAACAAATAAAGATGACCACACAGGATACATTTTAATTGCCAATTTTCTTGCACACTTACATTCTCCTATTTAAAGAAATTGTGGGTCACATATTCATTCACAAACAAAAAACCAAACAACAAAACCATGCATCCTCTCTCTTTCTAAAATAGAAGTAGATGTAATTAGGATAATGATATTATAACTCCAATTTTTTATACATGTTACAACATTCAATATTATTATAATATTATTACTTTAATATTTTTTTATATTATTTAATTATAAATTTATTTTTTATTATATATATTTATTTCTAAATTCTTCATATAAAAAATTATATACAATTCCTAAAACTATATTTTTTCTTTCCTTTTTTGAACAGTAGTGTCAGAAGATATTTTTAAACAAAACTATCATTTTAAGTTGAATGTAACATTTTTCACGTGCAGATCTTAGTTATGTTTCCTAGAAAAATAAAGGTGCGAACCCTACAAACTATATCATACAAAGGTATAATAAATCAGCAGAATTATTGGTGTCATTACAAAGCAAAATTAAACAGAAACAGTGACAAAGAAAAGATCCTACAAGCATTCAGCAAAACTTGTTTTCGCTTGCCAAAGTGTTCCACTTGAATGCTAAGTGAGAAAGGGCTTTTGTAGAAGATCCATGTTCATTGAGAGCGTTAGCAGCAGCTTCTTTTAATGCCTTCTCGTCTCGGGTCAAACAGGGCTCCTCCTTCTCGTCTCGGGTCTTCTTCCTTCGCATTTGTGACAACTTCTCTTCTCCTCAGTGATGGTCTTGACTCCTCTCCCTCCTTCTCCTCCCATCATTATGTCCGGTGATTGTTAGCTCTAGTGGGGTTCTTCCCCAAATCAAACTTACTCTTCCTTCCATCTCGTCCTAAAAGGTGCACACCAAGATGTAAATGATTTTGCTTCTTCTTGCAGCTCGTGCTTAGTTGATCCATTTTGTTTCATTGTTTTCATTTAACCCAAATATTGAATGCATTTGTTGGGATTGAGTTTCAGGATTGAAAGATTGAACTCAAGTGTGTAACTTGGTGGAGTTGAATTCCAGATTTGAACTTGGTCGATTGTGAGTTTAATAGATTTATTTGGTATTTTTGTTTTGTTGTTGGATTTTAAAATTTATGTTGGAAGTGGTATTAGTAGCTTATTGAAACTAACATGAACTTATTAAATAGCTTTTGGTTTAATTTTAATTTGCAATTACAATTCTATGTTTTATTTGAATTAAGTTTTGATTTAAAATTGATATTTGAATGAATTTAGGAATCAAATTGAGAATTTGAGACTGAAATAAAATTGCTAGTTTGACTAACAAATGATTTTAGAATGAAATAGTATTATTGGTTTGAGTGAATGAATTTAGAATGGAATTTGAATTTGAATGAAATTTGTTATACAGGATGAAGATTATCCTGTAAAAAAATGTTTTTTTTATTTATGTGTCACTCAAGCCCACTCAAACATTTGATTAATTTTTAAATATTTTTTAACTTCCCATTTTGTGTGGGTTAGGTCTATGGAAGAATTTTTTTTCCTATGCATTTATTTATGTGTCAGTCTAACCAATGTAAACTTTTTTATTTTTTAAAAATAGACCTTTTACATCAATCTAGTCGATACAATTGAGTTTTTTTTTCGTCGACTTAGTCCACGTAATTAGAAAGTTTTTCTTCAACCAAGCATAGACTAAACTCACGCAAACACATTTTTCTTCCAAGATTTTAGTGTCTTTTAGATAGTCGACGTTTAAACATCAATTTTTGCCTCTTAACATCTTTTTTGACCGATATCAACTCACATTAATCACATGATTTTTATTCTATTTTAAATTGTAATAAGCCAACAATTAATATATTTAATAGTATCCCCATTTTTCAATGCTTTTATTTAAATTTAAAATACTTAATATTTTATTTTTTAGTTTTCTTGTAAATCTTATAATAAAATGTAATATCTTCATAAACTTCCCTCATCTTTTTCCACCCATTTTCTTTGATCCCGCAACACCTTCACTATTCAAACACTTTTACCTTTAGCGTGTCTTATATAATTACCATCTCTTCTCAGTACTCTAACGTCATCAGATAAAGTCATTTCCAAATTTTTCACTCCAACTCTACAATTCATTTTACTATTTTTATATTTCATATCTTAATTTATATTTTATTTAAATTACTTAATTTAATATATTATAATTATTATTTATAACACCTGAGTTGATGAGTAATGTATTTCCTCAACTCAAAAATGGCTATATTATTTTAGTGATTTAAATAAAACTATCATTAAGTTCAATGCTAAGATCTTAGTTATGTTTCCTAGAAAAATAAAGCTGCGAACCCCACAAACTACATCATACAAAGGTAATCAGCAGAATTATTGGTGTCATTACAAAGCAAAATTAAACAGAAACAGTGACAAAGAAAAGATCCTACAAGCATTCAGCAAAACTTGTTTTCGCTTGCCAAAGTGTTCCACTTGAATGCTAACTGAGAAAGGGCTTTTGTAGAAGATCCATGTTCATTGAGAGCGTTAGCAGCAGCTTCTTTTAATGCCTTCATTCTCTTCCGCATTTCCCCTCCTTCTTTCCCTTCCATTACACACTTTATCATCTCAACGACTTCTGCCCTTTCCACCAACCCTTTTTCACTCTCTCTTGGCCTCACTCCCACTTTCAGACCCTCACTCACCACAACTGCATTCATCCTTTGCTCCGCAAACAGTGGCCATGTGATCAGTGGCACACCATGCACCACACTCTCTAGGGTTGAATTCCACCCACAGTGACTCAAAAACCCACCAACTGAACCATGTCCAAGGATTTCAATCTGAGGTGCCCATGATGGAACCATCATACCTCGCTCTTTGGTCCTCTCCAAGAACCCACTTGGCAAGAACTCTAAGGGCTCTACATGCTTTTCTTCACCAAGATAAGCAGCATTGACCACATCATTGGGTGCTCTCACAACCCACAAGAACTTGTGGTTACTCAATTCCAAACCATATGCCAGCTCATTCATTTGCTCTTGCGAGAGCGTTCCACCACTTCCAAAAGAAACATACAAAACCGAACCATCTTGCTGCTTGTCCAACCATGTCAGACACTCCAACCCAGTTGTACAAGCTGCTCCAGTTTGGACAATTGGTCCAACAGGATGCACAGGAGGGTATCCCCTACCCTCCTCTTCCAATGCTCTTATAGGACCTGTTTCCATTTCCAAGAAGCTATTAACAAAGATTCCATCAACAAGAGGGAAACGTTTAACTCGTTGCAGAAAGAGTTTGTAAAAGAGACCAGTCCGATCGTCTGCTAGGGAAAATAGATCCCGACCATGAAAGGGAAGACAACCTGGTACCTGGATAGGATGCGGCAGATCTTTGTACTCACATGATGTTTCCTCATCCAACTTGGGCATGTAGAAGTAGGTGGAGAGTGTTGTGACTGAGCAAGGGAAGTAAATGTAGCACAAGATGTTGAGCTCTCGAGCGAAATCTAGGGCTTCAAGGGCAAAACCATCAATGACCATGGCCACGAGGGGCGTCTTGGAATTTATGGACTTTAGAGTGTTATGAATAGATGGCATAGAGCGATTCATTGCGAGATGAATTTGGAGTAATAGAGGAGTTCCTTGTGGTTGGTCGTTGAGGTTGACTGGTGGAAGCAAGATGGGGTTGATGTTTGGAGGAAGAGTTTGAAGGATGGCTTTGGAGGCAGTTGGGAGGGAGCCAAGTGAGGGAACAATGCAGGTGACATGAAAATGTGGATGGAGATGAACAAGTTGTTTGGAGAAATGAAGAATGGGAACTAAATGGGAGAAGCCTAGACCAGGAATAACTGCAATGTGTGTTGTTTTCTCCATGGAAATCTTGGGTTTACTTTGTAGCTTTTGGGGATGAAAAAGGGATGAAAAAGAACAACTATTATATAGAATTCTGCGACTCTCTAAGCTCCATTGGTATGTGTTTCTTAAAGTAGCACTGATAGGTTTGCAGCATTACACAGTTGTTGTTTTTGAACTCTGGAAAAATAAATTTTTCTTTTGACAAGGAAAATTGGACATCTCACCCTTAACTAAAAATAAGATATTTTATAATATATAATTGAATAAAAAAAAATATTTTATAAATTGATTTTATAAAATTAACTTATAATATAAAAAATATGTATTGAAAATTATTATGTGAAAAAAATAAAGATACTTTACGATAAATACAAATTTCACTTTATTTATAAAATTAAGTTAAATTTAATATGTTCTTCTTAATTAATAAATAATATTAAAAAGGAATATTTTAATTTTTAATGAGTAATGATATTTTAAGATTAATTATATTTATTTAAAATTTAAATAAATTATTATTTTATTACAATATAATATTTTATTTTAAATTATTATGTGTAACATCAAATCAACATTATTATTTTCAACAATAAGTTATGGCAACCATTGTCAGACGTTTTCTTTGACACCACCTACCTTTCATTAAATACAATCTATTTAACAACTGATTTTTCTAATAAAATATTATGTAACAATAAAATAATAATAATAAATAAAATTATAATGTTAATATAGAAAATAAAATGAAATAGAGTGTTATCTTATCGTCATTCCAACCATTTTGGTCATTAAAGATCTCACTTATCTAGTGAGTAATTCATTTAAAAATTATATGTGAAATGATACGTTTGATTTCAAAGTGATTAAGTTTTTTGATATTAATACTTATAATGGTAAGTTCTTCGTCCTCTTCCTATTAGATGGGAGTTCCCTTCAACAGGTTGGGTTAAAGTTAACATTGATGGTGCTGCTAGGAGTTATCCTGATCTGACTACTTGTGGAGGTATTTTCTGTAAAAGTATGAGAGAGTTTATTGGTGGTTTCTCTGTGTTTCTTGACGTTCAGATGACTTTAGTTTCTGGGTTTTATGGAGTTATATATACTATGGAGGAAACTCAAAAGATTGATCTTACTAATGTATGGCTTGAATGCAATTATGCCTTGGTTTAAGTTACATTTACTGTTATGACTAATGTTTTGTGAATGCTTTCTAATCGGTGGAACACTTATCTTAATTACTGTGGAAAAATCAGGTTTAGTGTTATTTATTTTTTGTGAAGGGAATGCATGTGCGAATAAGCTAGCTGACTTCAGATTTATTCATAGAGAATCATTTCATTGGTATAATAGGCTTCCATCTAATATGTTCTTAGAGTTCTTTATTAATAGGTATAGTCTACCTATGTATCATTTTTGTTAATATATGGGTTTTGGTCTAGTCCTCCCATATTTATTTGTATTTTCTTTCTGCTTTATTTTTTCTTTTAATGACACTTTTTTCATGAGATGAAAGATTATTGTTGTTACTTGAGGTGTCAGCCTAGCTGAGATGTTAAGTTGCATAGTGATGCCTAAGATGAAAGCTTTTAAAAAAATAAAAAATAAATTGAGCATTAACCAATAAATTTTGTACAAGCTTTAGGACCGACAAACACCAAAGCTTAGCAGCTTTTTTAACGATAGGAGCAGTAGCAACCAAATGCAGATTAACAAATTTGAAAACATCTAAAACATCAGTGTACGACATCATGAGTTTAGCAATAAAAACAAGGAGATGTTTATGTAATTTAAGTAAATTAAATTTCAAAAAAAGAAACCTTCATTACGACTTTTTGGATGGAACTGCCTTAGCATTTTATTTTTTTTAGATTTATAAGCCCCTTTAGGTGGTCTCCCTGATTTTCTAGTGATGCAAAGAATATCCTCCCCAGTATCACTACCTGTCTCCTCCTTCTCATGTGATCCATCCAAAATTTAGAAATAGTTGAAGTCAGAACAATTGGCTTACCAGTATTATGACCACCTACCTCATCTATAATTTCCAAACCATCAAGGGATGAAAAGTGATTTTGCAAAGCCAATGCAAGTGTTTGTGCCATCATAGGAGAACTCTCCCCTGACAAAGACAAAATAATAACACTATCTGAACATACCAACACATGATTAGCATCAATAAAAACTGTAACTACCTGTGAATATGCCAGTGACAAAATTTAATTAAATACCAATTTAATAATTATTCAATACATTAATTAATTATTTTTTATTTTTAAATTTTAATTTAATTTAATAATTTTACTATAATGATTGTTTCTAAATTATTATTGATAAAATATGTAAATATTGCTATTATTCGAAAGTGTTAATTTTTAGTTTAAATTATCCAAATATAATAAACCAAACTTACCTCTGCCAAATTAAGGATAAATTAATAAATTGATTCTTTTATATAACTAAGAAATAATTATTACAAATTTTAATTACAAAAGTTTGATAAATAATTTTGTATTTGATGAAAACTATATTAAATTCTTAACTTCTAGATTCCATGTTATTATCAAACACATGCATGACATTCACCGGATCCAGACAAGTTGTCAAACGTGTCAAAATTGTACATGATGGAGACATAACGAATCTATTATAAGATTCGATGCTACCAACAATCGTGACAAAAATAATCAACACACTCTAAATTTTATAAGGCGATTCCTTTTACGCCCTGCTTTTAGGGTTAGACAAAAAAAGAGTGAAGAATTTGTAGAGATGATATATATATATATATATATAACAGTGAATGATCTTTGAGGTGTATTTTTGTTAATGTAATGATTAATAATTAATTATGTTCTCAGAAATAATTAATCATGTTTGTTCCATAAAAAAATGTGTTTAAACTCCTTTTAATTTGGTGAAGTCTAAGAAGTATGTGTTTTTTTTACCTCTCAATTTGTGATTTCATTAAATGTTTAAGAATAAATAAAATTGCAAGAATATATTTATCATTATTTGTAAAAAAAAAAAATAAGTATGACATGAAATAATTTGTTGTAAAATGACTCAAATGTGAATGCGTATCAATGTATTTACCTTTAAAATTTTATAAGTAACTTGTAACATTTCTTATTATTATGTATTTGACTGTTACAAATATAATTAAAAAAATGCTTTGAACCACTATAGTCTAATAAAATCTTTCATAAAAAAATTATAATTTTTTTTTCTCCAATTCATTATAAATATATTATATGCATTTAAATATAAGCATACATATTTTATTTAATTATTTAAAAATTAACTTTAACAAAATAAATTTAAGAAATTTTTAATAAATAATTAAATTAAATATTTAATTTTTTCTTTTACTTACATCAATCACATCATCTACAAAGTTTTCATTCATTTTTCCTACATCAGCACCATGGAGAACTAAAAAAAATGACACAAGTAGTACCCGCTATCATCTTCCAATATATTTTCTCTTTTATCATAACAATTTTTTATTTTTCCATATTAATTAAATTAATCAGAAAAATAAATATTATATTAAAATTTAAAAAATGATAAATAAAAATGAAAAGTTTTTTTTTTAAACAAAAATTTGAAGGAGTAATACTTAATCCAATATAAAAACATATTTAACTGTGGTGATAATTCCTTTTAAAATAAACTAACATGGTAATTAAAGTAATAAATGCATTACAGTACAATACAATTTTCATATTTATTTTAAAGGAAAATAAAATTATTTCAGTCATCAATCTTTTGTACATATAAGTATAGAAATAACATTTCAGGGAATATTGGATTGGGATAACAATGAAGACAAAATAAATATGCTTAGGCTTCCTTTTTATTATTATTCAAGGTCTTATTTTATATTTTAAATAAATTATTTAATATTAATTTAAATTGTTAAATGATTAATTTTGTTATGATATATTATTTAATATTATTTTTATTAGTAAGACTACCGCAATCTTAAAAAAGATATACATAAAATGTTATTTTAATTTGCTTGAGTGTAATTTCATGATTTATTTAAAAAAAAACCATGAAATCATTTTTATATTATTTTAACCTCTACCAAACACCATACAAATTTATATAGAGAACGATTGTAAAGTCTTCCTTCGGTCGGTTGGTTATTCACTCTTTCCTTTTCTCGATCTGATACCTTTCTCCTTTAGTCCTTGCTTCCAGTCGTTCGGTCTCAGATGGTACCTGCAAAAGGCACTTCGATGCTTATGTCAGCAAAGTGTTCGGCGCTCGATTGTCGGAACAGTAATGACGTACTTGGTTCTTAGGGTTTGTGTTATTTATATTACCGTGGTGGGCTTTCCTTAGTGGGACGGATTAGGGGTTTGGACTATGCTTAGGGTTGTGCTAAGTGACCCTTAATTAGTGGTTAACTTTGCTGACCATACGTAACTGACGATGCGTCAACCGGTTAACACGGGATGTTCGGTCTTCCAATGATGACTGCGATGTTAGGAGGCTAGTGGTCAGAAGAGGATATTGGTCGTCCACCTCGGGCAACATAGGATCGTTCGGCGACCGCCGGTACACTTGCCCCCCAGGCTCGAAGATGCTCATTATGAAGAGTCTTGAGGACCGTGTGCCGACTGTTGGGTTGATCTACCGTGGTGCTTGGGCTCCTCGATGACGTGACGTGGCCGGCAGCGTTGTAGGTATAACGTGACCTGCATTGATGAAGGATTTTTCCCGCCAAAAGTTTAGGACCGTTGGATTGAGCAGATCCAACGGTTGAAATGGTTGTGACGGTTCGCCTCCTGGGACCTTTGGCGACTATAAATAGTGGCTCCAGCGATGTCGAGTCACTAAGCTACTATTTCGAGTATAGCTCCGAGACCCGAACATCTCTCGTCCTTCTGCCTAGCTGTCTTTCGTCTTTTGCAAGGTTAGTCATGTCTTCCCTGTCTCGTTCGACATCTTCTTCTTCGACCGTTCCTTCTCCCCGCGCCATGAACTCTTCCTCTTCGTCTTCTTCCAATTCTTCCTCTTCCTCAACTTAGCCTATTCCGGTTGCCGTCGTCAGAACGACACCGATGGAGGAGGAGAGCATAAGGGGGGGATGACCCGGGTCGTGCTATCGACCGTTCAGATCCCCCGAACAGGTCGGCTCCCCCTCGGAGCTTGACTGGGTGGACCCCAAGTTGACACAAATCATCCTTGCCTTTCGAGATGCAGAATCTATGGCCAAGTTTTTGGACAAGTATCCAATTTTGAAGGTAGGTTCTCGACTTGACCTTTTCTCGGTGCATTACTGCCTTGCATCTGAGGTTGTAAGCATGTGTCGGTCACCTACCAAACCCCCTTTCTTCTACATGTATTCCTGCTTCTTTTCGGATCTTCACGTTTCTTTGCCCTTTTACGAGTTTACGATGGGCGTTCTTCGAGCGCTCAACGTTGTTCCATCCCAGCTTCACCTAAACACCTTGGCGTCCATACAAGCCTTCCGCGTCATATGTGACGTCCTCCGCTTGCGCCCCTAATTGTTCTCGTTCGGGAGAGATAGGGACTTAGAGAACAATTGTAAAGTCTCCCTTCGATTGGTCGATTATTCACTCCTTCCTTCTCTCGGTCTCAGATGGTACCTGCAAAAGGCACTCCGATGCTTATGTCAGCAAAGTGTTTGACGTTCGGTTGTCGAAATAGCGTAGATAATGACGTACCTGGTTCTTGGGGTTTGTGCTATTTATATTACCTTGGTGGGCTTTCCTTAGTAGGCCGGATTAAGGGTTTTGGTCGTGCTTAGGGTTATGCTAAGTAACCTTTAATTAGTGGTTAACTTTGTTGACCATACGTAACTGACAATGCGTCGGTCAGTCAACACGGGAAGTTCGTTCTTCAAATGATAACCGCAATGTTAGGAGGCTAGTGGTCAGAAGAGGATTTCAGTCGTCCACCTCAAATAACATAGGACCGTTCAGCGACCGCGGGTATATATAGTATTAAAGTTATTATATGATTTAAATTTAATAAATAAATCTATGATTAATATTTTTTTTTAAAAAATATTACGGTGTTAAGATAATGATTATTTTTTTATCAGCAGTGTTAAGATAATGATAAAAATTGATATTTATGTATCCATCATTTGGTATACATTTAGATCAATTTATATTTTTAATTTAAATAAGTTTTAAAATGTGAAATCACATCCATCTTCTTGTTTGATATTTTTTTTTTTAAAAAAACTTTTAGATCGACACTTTAATATATCATTCTTAATTTTTTTAAAGAATAAAAATATCCTAAGAAACCTATAAAATATAGATAATATCCAACTTTTTTAAAATTCAAATCCAATCATTGCTTCTAAATTATTAATAACAAAATATGTAACTATATTGCTATTATTCGAAAATGTTTTATTTAAACTATCCAAATCTAATAATCCAAACTTACCTCTGCCAAATTAAGGATAAATTCATAAAATTATTCTTTGATATACTAAGAACGAAATATTACAAATTTTAATTATAAAACTTTGATAAATAATTTTGTAATATATGAAAATTATATTAAATTCATAACTTCTAGAATGAATTTGTTCATGATTCTATCTTATTGACAAACACATGTCAATAAAATAAAATAAAATAAAATAAATTTTAAAAATAAAAATAATTACTTACTATATTGACTAAATTAGATATTATTTTAAAAATTAAAAAATTACTAATATTTAAACTAATTTTTATTATTAATAAATAAATTTTAAATTAATATATAATTAGACATCAAAATTTTAACTATTTTAACTATGAATTGAATAAAAAGGTACATCAAGATATTTCAATCCATAAACATAATAGTCTACTTAATCAAAAACTCTTTTACAATATACCAAAAACTAACATCTTTAAAAAGGATATATAACATTATATATTAATTTAAAATATAAAATAATTAATAGTTAAAATTTTATAACTAATCTCACATATCAATTTAAAAAATACTTTATAAAAGTTTACTAATAATATAAATTACTTTAAATATTAATAATTTTTTAATTTATAAAATAGTATTTAATTTAATTTATAAAATTTTATTAATAATATAAATTATTTTAGGTATTAATAATTTTTTAATTTATAAATAATATATAATTTAATTGATATTTTAATTAATTATTTTTTATTTTAAAAATTAATTATTATTTAATATTTTACTGTGATTTCACAAGATTGCGCGTGGTAGGGATATTGAAATAACGCGACGGTAGATGATGTTTCTAATAATGGAGACAAAATAATAACACAAAGTCTCATCAATGTTTAAATTTATAAAAAATAAAATTACATTAAAGCATGCTGATTAAGACCTAAAATTTAGAAAAATTATTTACTTAATGTTAATATGTTATAAGAGCACTTTAAGGTTAAGATATTAATTAATTAAACCTTAAGATCACAAGTTGTAACAATAGTCCACTGAGTTCTGTATAAACTCTTCTTCCTCATAGAACAAAACCAGAATAAAGAGTTGAAGATCTTCTCTTAAGATTTGCATGCATGGCGAAAACAACTCACATTGTGGTTATTCCCAGTGCAGGGTTCAGCCATTTCGTTCCCATTATCCACTTCTCAAAGACACTGGTTCAGCTTCACCCACATATTCACATCTCCTGCATCATTCCCATGCTAGGTTCTCTCCCAGCTGCTGCAAAACCCATTCTCCAAACCCTTCCACCAAACATCTCCACAATTTTTCTTCCACCAGTGAACCTCCATGACCTTCGTCAAGGGCTTCCCGCAGTGCTCCAAATTCAGCTCGCCATGAGACACTCCATGCCCTCCATCCACCACACTCTCCAGTCCATCACTTCCAACACCCCCCACGTGGCCATGGTGGTTGATTCTTTCGCCGCCGTAGCACTTGATCTTGCACACGAGTTCAACTTGTTGTCCTATGTTTACTTCCCTATATCAGCCACCACACTCAGCATGCACTTGAATCTTCCAAGGTTGGACAAGGAAACAACTTGTGAGTACCGAGACCTGCCTCACCCTATCAAATTACCTGGTTGTGTGCCCTTTCATGGCAGTGATATCTATGCTCAAGCCCAAGATCGAAGGAGTGAACTCTACAAAATGTCACTCAAACGCTACACACGGTGCCGTGATGTTGATGGGATTTTCATCAACAGTTTCTTGGCATTGGAAAAGGGTCCTTTAACAGCATTGAAAGAGGAGAGAAGAGGGTACCCTCGTGTGTACCCTCTTGGACCACTTGTGCAAACTGGTGATGATGATGATGCAAAAGGGTTGGAGCATTGTATAACATGGTTGGACACACAGAAAGTTGGTTCGGTTTTGTACGTTTCTTTTGGGAGTGGTGGAACACTCTCACAGGAGCAGATGAATGAGCTGGCTTATGGTTTGGAATTCAGTAATCACAAGTTCTTGTGGGTTGTGAGGGCACCCAATAACACAAAAGCCGATGCTGCGTACCTTGGTGGACAAAACTACGTTGATCCTTTGCAGTTCTTGCCATGTGGGTTTTTGGAGAGAACCAAGGAGCAAGGTTTGATTGTTCCTTCATGGGCACCCCAGGTTCAGATCCTTAGCCACAGTGCAGTTGGTGGGTTTTTGACTCACTGTGGCTGGAATTCGACCCTTGAGCGTGTGGTGCATGGTGTGCCACTCATCACATGGCCACTGTATGCAGAGCAGAGAATGAATTCGGTTGTGCTGAGTGAGGGTCTCAAAGTGGGAGTGAGGCCAAGAGTTGGTGAAAAGGGGTTGGTGGAAAGGGTGGAAATTGTTCAGGTGATAAAGTGTTTGATGGAAGGGAAAGAAGGAAGGGAAATGCGGAAGAGAATGAAGGAGTTGAAAGAAGAGGCTACTGATGCTCTCAAAGAAGATGGATCTTCTACCAATACCCTTTCAGACCTAGCAGAAATGTGGAAAAAAATGGCATGGTAAAACCTTTGTTGAATAATTTGCTTTATTAATTAAAAAAGTGTGCAGATTCTCACCACCAGTGTTGGATTAGAATTTGTCGGTACAACGAGATCATCATCATTAAACCAGCTTAATATATTATGATATTGGTCTTGAGTTGGTCTTGCCTTCAGCATTGTTAACCACTTTTACCTCAAATTGAAAGTTACCAGTTTATATGTGATTTATTTTTGTAATCTGGTATCAACACTTAATGAGGTTACAGACCATTTCAGTTTCTGTTGGGAATTAATGTTCTGATTTTGATTGTTAAGATTTGATGATTTTCATTAATGTGATGCAGCTTCTGCTGCTGTGTTTGTGTTTCTTGTTAAACTGATAGATCTTGCTCATTAGACATAAATGCATGGACCCAAACATTCATCCACACCACAGATATTCGTTTTCATACAGATTACACGGTTGTTTACTTTTCAGTACCTTTCTATAGAGGCCAAATTTAAAATAGTTCAATTTTGTATTCTTATTACTTCACCGTTATTAAAAAATTTCATACAAATTCAAATTTCTTTTGACAATAATAGAACATACACTCCTTTTTCCTAAACATGTATTAAATATCTCTTGACTTTACAGACAAAGAAAATGTCGTTTCCTAAGAACCTTGCTGGCCCCATCGGCCAGATTACCTTTGTCACTGGTTGTTAAGAAATCAAGTATAGGAATCTTGGTTATGGAGTTTGTCTATTCTTACCTACATATATCTGACTCCTCTTCTCTAAATAGATTTCCTTTTACAAGGTATATGTTGAAAAGTGTTATGAACAACTCTTGCATATAACCCCCACGTAGTGGGCTCTCTAGCAAAAGGTAGTGGGTGATGCGGGACCAAAGAGCAATTTCAGAAATAATTTATAAATTGAATTTTAGGGTATAGAGTGCTGTGGAGCGGTATTTTTTAGGCATTTGGAGTGCGTTTTCGCAGGACATTTGGAGTGCGTCTTGGCAGGACATTTGGAGGGTGATCCGTTCATTCACAAGTTGGTTACGTTTTGAGGCTTCCTCTTTTTGGTTTTTGCAGTGTGGGTTGCAAATTTAGGGTTCTATTTTGTGTATATTTGTTGATTGGGGTTATATTATGGTTTCGTTTTTGGGTTTTGATGTAAGGGATTTTTTTAGGATTCTATTTTGGTATTTGATGTTAGGGGTAAATTTAGGGTTCCATTTTGTGTTTTGGGTTTTGATGTTAGGGGTTCTTTTAGACGTCAATGTACAAAGTGACAATATTGGGTGACCCTAGTTACAATAAACGATAAGCCTCATTGAAGTTCTTGCATACGCAATGAAGTTATTTTTTAAAATTTAAATTTATTGTTGATTTTTTGTATGTGTGTAACTTGACCATCTCTTCAGAAATCTTGAGAAGTTTGCTATAATGAATAGTCCCCCTATAGAAATAGTCAAAGAAAAATTTCCTATATAGCCAAACGAGTTAGTATTGAAATGAAAAGTTTTTCTTATTTTGATGCATATGAATATGTAATTATTTTGATGTGTTTTCATTTATGCAGTTATGATTGTGGGTTGTTGGTTTTGAAATATATTGAGCTTTTGGGATGGTTTGGTTGACTATGATGGGAAGATGATGCCTGAATACACCAACATACGTATTTGTTTCATTGACTATTAAACTAAAGGTTTTCATTTTCACAATATTTTCAAGAGGAACTTAACGAAATGGTTTGCAATTGGGTGCTAGAAGCACATAATGCATAATGAGAAAGTGTGTTGACAGAATTCAACTTTCGTGGTGGTTCAGTGGGATTTGAAATTTGATGTTCTGCAATCATCTAGTTATTTGTTACATGTCTTAGAGGACCAATTTGTTAGATGTAGTTTTGTAATGAAATGTATATTCACTTGTTGAATGGTTTTTTATAAATGTTGTATGAAGTACGTATTTGATGCATAAATGTTGAAACACATGTTGAAGGTGTTATAAAGGTTGTGATTTGAAGTTGTTGTCCAACGATGACATGAATTGGGTTGGCAAACTTTGTGTGTCGTCAATGCTAAATTGAAATTAATCCTGGTGTAACAATAAGAATAAGTGGTTTCATATAGTAAATGTAACTGGTAACATGTGACCAATTTCATGAACACTAAATTTGTTTGTTAATTTTTTTCTTCCATGCTTAGTTCATGTAAGATCAAGTGATGAGCTTTGAATGAATAAGTAATGACTTGAGATGAAGGTTATGTAATAAAATTGTATATATTCTAAAGCAATTTGTCGGGGTTGTTTTGAAAAGCATGGTAATTTGTGAATGCATATGTGGTGATTTGTGAATAAGTTTATGCATACCGAGTAGTTTTTGATAATTTAACCCACACTTAAGTGCTTGAAAAGGGCAATTCATGAGCATGATGTGACAGTTAGTGGTGACCTTATAGGGAATAAGTGGTGACCTCTAAAGATAAATGTGGTGACCTATGACAACGTTTATGCATAGTGAGTAGTTTTTGATAATTTGACCCACAGTCAAGTGGTTGTAAAGGACAGTGTATGAGCATGATATGTGTGTGAACTGAGTGAAGAAGAGGCCACCAATATGCATGTAAAGATGTGCAATTACAGTGTCTGTGGACTTGGGTCATGTGACATTAATGGTGACCTGGTAGGGAATAAGTGGTGACCTCTGAAGGCAAATGTGGTGACCTGTGACGAAGTTTATGCATAGTGAGTAGTTTTTGATAATTTGACCCACAATGAAGTGCTTGGAAAAGGCAGTGAATGAGCATGAGCATAATGTGTGTGTGGAAAGAGTGAAGAGGAGGGCACCGATATGCATGAAGATAGGTCCTCACCTCAATAGAATTTACCAAGACCCATTTATGACAAAGTTAAGGTTTTAGAATCAGAAACTGCAGTAGATACACAGGTCGTTACACAAACTAAGGTTTTAGAATCACAAATTGTAGTAGATTCATAGGTAGTTACGACTCCTATTAATGCTAATCATTGTGCTGGTATCTTCTGATATTGTTGTTGTTCCGTCTCCGCCAAGGGAGAGTTCTCCTATGACACGACACAATTGCTTGCATTGGCTCTACAAAATCATTTTTCATATGGTTTGAAAATTGCAGATGAGGCAGGTGGTCCTAATACTGGTAAGCCAATTGTTCCGACTCCAATTGTCTCTAAACAAAGTTAGTGGATCCATCACTACGAGAAAATCATTAACTAGAAATCAATTTAAAAAAAAAAATATTAGTTTCTATATTGATTAAATTAGATACTATTTTAGAGATTAAAAAAATTATTGATTTTTAAATTAATTTCTATTATTGATAAATAGTTTTTAAATTGGTATTTAATTATCTACCTAAGTTTTAGCTACCAATTATTTAAATTGTAAAGTTAGTATCTAAAACCTTGCTATCTAATTAGATACTAATTTAAAAATCATTTATCAATAATTTAGATATTAATAATTTTTTCAGTCTCTAAAATAGTATCTAATTTTATTAATATAACAACTAATTATTTTTATTTAATAATTTTCTTGATCCAAGTTGCCTTAAGCTTTGGCTCCTTTTGATGGCATAATGCAATTAGCCCCATATCTAAATTATTGGCACTAGGGTTTGCATCCCTATGTCACCACTTTTGTATACATTATCACACTCCATCCAACGGTGGAAACTGAGGTCGCATGAATAACGAGTTGGTTTCTTGTCTCCATTGATGAACCTTTTTGAGTGTACCTTAAAAGACTGATCTTGGACATGGTTGGGCAAAACATCTCACTTCTTTCACTTTTCTTTCAATGGAAGAAGATTCATGGGAGAGTTGGATTTCTTCCTTGGTAATCACAAACCAATAAAAAAACACTTTCTTTTCTTGTATCAATGTGATCATCATTACATCTTAGTTTTAACTTTTTCTCTATTATCTTTATTCTCTTTAACTCTTCTATTTGGTGTTTTCCCACTTTTTTTCTGTGTTAGGAAATGGGTGAGGACAATTTCATTGGTCATTCTCACATCAAATCACTTGATGAAGATAAGTTCTTCAATGGGATTGTACTTGAGCCACTAAATTTCTCATTTCACAACTCTTCTACTAATAATGATAATAATAGTAAGAAAGTTTTTTCCATGGGAAGTAGTTGCTTGTCCTATGAAGATGCAGGCTTTGATGAGAAGCATGGGAAAATGCTGGAGAGTAATAGCTCAAGTTCCATCATTTCTCAAGATGTTGTTGCTAACAATAATGCTTCTTCTTCTTCTTCAGCACCATCCCCATCTTCTTCCTTCATTTTGTCCTTTGAAAACTCAACCATGAAACCTTCTTCTCTCCTTCATAGACCTAATGATGATGATGATCATGGTCATGGTGATTGCCATAGGTATTTTGGTGGGGATGCCCTATGTTCTTCAGTTTTGAGCTCAGAAAGTGAGCATGTCATTACCAAACCAAAGGCCAAACAAGGTGACAACAAGAAGTATAGAAGCTCATCTGAGATTCAAGATCACATCATGACTGAGAGAAAAAGAAGACAGGAACTCACTGAAAGGTTCATAGCACTTTCTGCCACCATACCTGGATTGAAGAAGGTTAGTTCTACTCAATTCAATCATCATCATGTTCATAAATTTTAGTCTTTGTTGTTTCTTTACAAGTTTTCTCACTTTTCAAGCCTTCAATGTGACTGAATCCACATTCAATTCAGTATCTATAAAATTAGTTTTCAACAAAAAGTTAATTCTGATTAAAATTCCCACATAATTAACTGATTGTATGGTAGTGTTCCTTGATTTGAACACTTTGTATTAGCATGAAGGCAATGATCAGATAGCAGAATAAGCAAAAACTGATTCCTTGTCTGATATTACTGAAATTTTACTCCCTTTTACATGAACTGCTGCATAATGCAGTTCATAGAGAATATTTTCATTTCATATGCCAAAACATAAGATTATTAAATTTTCTATAGTGAACAACTATATGTTAAAAAGAGTATTAATGACATTTTCTTAAAGAAGGTTTATAATGTTGATATGTGAAAAAGACAATAAATTGTGTATAAAGACTATATTCTGAAGTACATGTAAGTGATAAAAGTGCATGTATAGGTCCATTCCATGGTTCCACAGGCACAGTTTTGAACTTTCAAATCAAAAAGTGCATAAATGGTAGAAAGAGAAGTTTTACAAAAGAAAAAAAGCTTTGTTTGCAGTGAAAAGCATGGTCACTGTGGCAGAAAAACAAAGCTGTTTTTCTTAGTTTTACAGTACTTTTTCAGACCATAGCTTCCTGCTAGCTTTGCTGCACTTTTTCACCCTTTTCAGCAAATCTTTCTGCATCTCTGATAAATTTTTAGCACCTTAATTCTAAGAATTTAATCACTCATATCTCATCTTTTCAAAAATTAAATTTTACCATTTTCATTGTTAATCAAATCTCCTAATTATCATTTTTTATCAACAAATAATAAAATGAACAAATAAAAATATTTAAAATCTTGGTATAAAAAAGTAAGGTGTGTCAGCATCTCATGCTCTATGTATTATTTATTTTCACATATTATGAATGTACTATAATACACTTTAACATAAATACCAAATACTTATTCTTTCTCCATTCCAAAGTTGTAATAATATATATAAAATAGATTCTTATATACAAATTAAAAAAAATGGATAAATCGAAGTTAGTTAAAAATATTTATATTTATTTAATTATTTTTTTAAGATAAGTGATGTGTATTAGTTTTTTTAATTATATTATGCGTAGGGCTATTCTCGAAAAGAATACTCTAAAAAATTTTAAAAAACTATTATTTTAAAATAAAAGACAATTAAATGAAATCATATAAAAAAAACACTACTATTTAATTTTTTCATCCATCACCATTGATAATAGTTTGAAGTTGAATGTTGAAATGATTATGAAAGTCAAGGAAATATATATATATATATATATATATATATATATATATATATATTACAAGATAAAAATTAATTTTAAGATAAAAAATAGTTAATTACTATATTAATTAAAGTAGATATTATTTTAGAAACTAAAAAAGTTATTGGTATTTAAAATAATTTTTATTATTAATAAATTTTATAAACTAGTTTTTAAATTGATATTTAATTAGTTATATGTTTTAATTATTAATTAATTTTTTTAAAGATTAATTTCTATTTAATATATATATATATATATATATATATATATGTATATGGATTATTTTCTCTCGTATCTCATCACACTAGTTATATTTCTACCACATTCATTGGCTAATTACACATCTTTAAAAAATTTCCAACATGTTATCATTTTCTTTTCCAACTTATTCTACATAATTTTCTGTACATTTTTATTCTTCTAATTATTGTCTAAATCTAAAGTAAAAATGTGTTTGGATTGGACGTTATTTCACAAAATTAGTTCAAATCAAAGTAAAACATATATCAATGAAGGATGAAAAGAGTTATGCTTTGTTTGCTATAGGGTTTAGTGGAGAGTGAGAATGAAAAGAAAAAGCATGAATGTAATTGAAATTCTTTGATAAAAAAAATAAAAAAGAGATTGAGTATATTTAGTATTTTTTATCTTTATTTTATTTTTATTTTTTTTCAAAATCAAGTCTTAGTAAAATCCTAATTTTGATTTGATCAATGTTTTTTTTTTTAAAGAGATTATATGATTATATTTATATCTCAACCCTTTTATGTTCTATTTGTATTCACTTATTTATTAGATTCGATATGAAAATGTGAGATTTTATTTGAGTTTGTTTCTAGATATTTACAGTGATTTAGATGTGAAAAAAACCGTAAACAACTTTATATGTCTTATAATATCTTTGATAATTATATACTCTTTATGTAAAATTTAAATTTATTATACTACCAAGTTTGCATATATAACACATACTTTACATAATTTTACTTATAAATATGAATTTATAGACAGACAAGGCTTATATACTTAGGGAAGCAATGATATACATGAAACAACTTGAAGAGAGAGTGATTGAGCTAGAAAATCAGAACAAGAGGAAGAACACAGATTCAAGAATATTGATCAAGAAATATTCCCAAGTGTGTTCAAGAGAAGAAGAAACCAAGTCTCACATATCAACTCCTCCACTACCTCAGGTTGAAGCAAGAGTGTTGGAAAAAGAGGTTCTCATTGGAATTCACTGCCACAAACAAAAGGACATTGTGCTCAAAATCATGGCTTTGCTCCAAAATCACCATCTCTCTCTTGCTAGCAGCAGTGTGTTGCCCTTTGGAACCTCCACTCTCAAAGTTACAATCATTGCCCAGGTGCTTGCAGATCTCATTTTCCAGACATTATAATATAGCAATCAACATTTTTTATCAAGAAAAACATTAGTTTTGAGAATATCTATTCTCCATGCACATATAATAATTTTACATGCTGAATTAATTTACTTTAGCTTTGTTGCAGATGGAAGAAAAATACTGCATGACAGTGAATAATCTTGTAAAAAGTCTGAGGCAAGCTCTCTTGAAAATCACATGACATTAATGTTCCTAAGAGTGCCAATATAATCTGCAACTGTTATGGAGAGTGAGGTTTGCAGAAATTTAGTTTTGGCTTCTTAAATAAGAGAAAATTATGAGAATTTGTTCATGATGATGTATTAAGGTGTGGACAACACTTGTTAAGGAAAATTAATATTATTTTTTGTATATGGATTTAGATTGAGAGATAATGAAAAATGGTTAGAAAATTGCATTCTATTTAGTTAATGTCTAAATATATAATATACAACAAAAATTTTATACTCTAATAAAATAAGTGCAACAACAAAATCGAGATTAATATTATGTTTATCTTTTTATACTAATCTTTGGTATTTTTACATGACAACAAGTTGTAAAAATAAGAACGCACTATTGTTTTAATATTTTATAATGAATTTGTTAATTAATTAGGAACGTGTGCATCACAATAATAAGAGACGTTATTTTTACATTATATGTTATGTTATTTTAATGAATTAAAATTTAATATTTATATTAATTTTAATTTTATATATTTATTTTTGTAAACTATATGTATTATGGGTTTAATGTAAAATTTAAATGAAGATGATGTCAAGAAATAATAGAGTAAAAGAAGAGCTATAATAGTGTGTATCATTATTTTCTTAATGAATGAGTAATTTATTTTTATTACGTTATGTTATTGGTGCATATGTATTTAAATAACTATAAGGCTTACAATATTGTAATTTTAAAATATAATAAAAAACAAAATTAAATATGAAAGATAGAAATATTTCATTATCTATATGGTTGTTAGTTTTTATAATTTATTTTATATCAATTACAATTCTAACAATTTTTCAAGTGGTTAAGTCCCATAAATATACACTATCATCATAAACTACTTGTAATCTTATTTAAATTAAGTAAAATGATTCTAAGTTATAATATTTTTTATTAAATAACTCATGAATATCTAAAATTTAAATTTCACACAATTGGCTACATATATATATATATATATATTTAATACATTATGGTGAAAACATGCTCGAATTTTATTTTGTAAGTTAAAAGATTCTCATTATTTTCAAAATAAGTATTTGAGACCCTTCAGGATAAATTTTACTACATATAAGTTAAAATTCAATTTTTGATTTCAAGACCACCATGATCTTCCAAAACTGCAATGTAACATGAAACCAGTGTGAGTTGGGAACACAGACTTACCATGCTACTATTTTTGTACACAAAAAAAAAATGAAAATTCCACTAGAAAGTAAATAAATAAATAAAATAAAAGGAAAATTGAAAGGTTAGAAGAACAATGTTTGTGTTCACTCAAACCATTCTCTCTTATTCCTTCTTCTTTTTCTCATGATCAAGACCAAATGGCAGAGAAAATTTGAGCTCTTACTCAACATTTGTACCTTTTTCTCTACTCTAAAATCTGTAAGTTCTCACAGTATGTGTGTGTGTATATATATATATATATATAATTCTTTTTCACAGTGATTTGTCTGAACTTGAAAGGTATGAATGAAGGGAATAGTAGGTGGGGAAATAGTATGCCATGAGTATTTCTTTGTGTGTGAGAAAGAATAGAGGCTGTTTGGCAAATCCATGTGCCATGCTTGAGGAGAAGAATGTGGAAAGTAAAAGGTGGTATTTTGGGTGGTTGAGTTTATTTTGATTTTACATTTGATGACTTTGTGGATTATGAGTAGTTTTATTTTAGTCTTTGGTTTTGGGGAATAAAAAAAAAGGGGATTCCTTGGCTAAGTAGTGGTTACTTCACATTTGCTTATATATATATAGAAAGGGGATGTAACAGACTCTGGTTTCATTTTGTAATCCTTTGTGCATTTCTTTGTTACCTTAATATTTTGATGTTGGTTTAGGTCCCCATGTTAACTTGTATTTTTACTGGGCTAGAACTAAAGTGGTACTGCACCTTGATGATTTTCTGCTGGGGTCCTTCACAGGTTTAGTTTTTGGTAATATTAATGATAATATGATTGAAAAAAAGTAAGGTTGTGTGCATCTGTATTGTCTTAAGACAGAAAACCCTTTGACTGCTGATGAAAAAAAAGGGAAAAATGAACATGGGTGGAAAGTAACCTGACTTGGAGACAATGGGACATTGAAAAAGTTTTACCTGGGACATGTCACAATGATGCAGGACAATATACAAGTGGAGTTATAAGTTTAGTGTTTGTTTTTCTTTTTGCCTGATTCTCTTCTTTCCAGCATTCCAGTTTTCTAAAATCATGTCAAATACAATTGTACACTTTTATAATGACATGTCAACAACACTTATAAATTGAATATGTGTTAGTTTTGTGTGTTCTTAGTTTACTGTTTGTATGCGATATTTTCAATATGCCAATCTACGTTGTGCCCTTGGAAAGTGATGGAATACTAAAACTTATATGTTTACTATTGCCCACTTTTTCTAACATAGCTTTGGACATCTAATGGCATCATCGGATGAAGAGGGTGAAATTATCCCAGATCTTGTTAATAGTTATTGGTTTGAAAATGCAAAGGAGGATTTTGTGTCACTTTCTAGTTTGACATTGTTGTTTAGCATTAGTGAGATCGAATGTGACTTGGGAGAAAAAGTATTTTTGCGTGGCACCACTGATGATGGCCTGCAGAAAATTTACAAACAGATCATAGGATGGAGATTTGAACTTCCCTATGAGCAGCCTGAGATTTCGGTGCTTTCAAAGGACAAAAATTGGATAACACTCCAAAGACCAAGGAAGTGTTTTGAAAGTATATTTAGGACAATCTTGGTCACTATATATTGTTTACATTTTCTGAGATGGAATCCAGAGGAATCTCGAATATCTATTTGGGGCAAAATGAAGAAGGCCTTTAGGTGTGAATTTTCTTTTGTCCTTTGTACATTTCTGATCTGTCATATTCCATTCAATTCGTTAATGCTATGTCTGTTTTGCAGCACATTTGATATCATACCATCCGAGAATGATATTCTATGTCATCTGAGTTTGATCAGAGAAGCTGTTAAAAGGGACAACGATTTAACAAAATCAAAGGTACAAAGTCCTGCATTATTTTTTTAAGAATTGGAATACATTGTAAGGAATACATTTATTCCATATGCATGCACTAGATGTCTGTATAAACTATGCACTTGATAGAAATAACTGACATCTATCCCTCTATATTTCTATAATTCATAGTCATTTGTATTTGTGCCACTTAATTGATATTTTATGTTTTATTGTTTGAAAATGTAATTAGTACGCTATTTGTCATTTCTGGTAGCAAACTACATTTTTAAGAACATCTAATAGATTCATAGCAATTTTGATGATACCTACAAAAATTTAAAATCCCTCCCATAAAATGACAGAGGATGAGAAACACTGTAGTTGAGTAGCACTTTAATTTTGGGTTTCCATTTGCCTTTGTGTTGAGTGATTACCCTTTTTCTTAAAAGGCATAAGAAAAGGTTGTTTTAGTTCTAGTGCTGCCAGGTTCACTCCTTTGATTTTGTACAATCCCAGGTTTGTTTGTAAGCTTGAATTCACATGAATATGAATGATTTATCATCTAATTCCTTTATCTTCTAATTCACTTGAATTCACATTAGTCTATCTTTAGCTTGCACCATGTATCTTTGAATTCCTTTGTACATGATATTTATCACAAATATTTATTTAATGGACAGTACCTGCACGATTTAATGGAAAAGGGATGTTCACATGAAGGCTTCCATGAGTACAATGTAAAATTTGACCTTTTTTTTCTTCATTTTATCTGTATTTGATCTTTGAAGTTCTTTCCTGTTCAATGTTAAGTTGGTTAATTAGCAGGATGTTCTTCCTACAAGGAAACCAAAATTTATTGTGAACTCAAAGGATGAGGAGAAAGTCCAATCTGATTGCAAACTCAATACAGATAGAGAGCAAAATATTGGATATGATACCGTTTGTTCAATATGTGATAATGGTGGAGAAATACTTCCGTATGTCTTTATCATATAACCATAAAATAGACTTACTTATAATCAATAAACCTTTTTAAACTTTTACTTACATATTATGTTTTTTCTGTTTTAATGATCAGTTGTGAAGGAAGTTGTTTGAGATCCTTCCATGCAACCAAAGAAGCTGGTATAGATGCATTTTGTGAATCCCTTGGCTACACCAGTGCTCAAGTTAAGGTAACTACAGTGTTTCTCATCCACTGTTACTATGTTTGAACAGTAAGGGAAAGAAGAAAAAAGTATTATTTTTTTAATGAAAAAATAAGGAGGAAAGGTGTTGGAGATCCACATCAACTAAAAATTAGGACATTCATAATATATAAGTAGGTGCAAACCTCACTTTATAAACCAGTTTTATAAGGTTGAGTTATGCTTAAAGTACACTTTTTAATATGGTATTAGAGTCGAGTCTGTCGGGCGTTATTGGACCACCCATAAATATATAGTTCCACACACGAGTTAGTAGCCTCGACGTGAGGTCACTCTTCTGTAGGAATAATTTGGGACTTAATTGAGTATAAATAAATTGTTCTATGGAAATAATTACCAAACTAATGAGAATGAGTTTATTAGCATATTCAATTCAAACAATGTGATAATGAATATCTTTCTTTTTCCTGCCTTTTCCTCACATTTCATTTCCCTCCCATCTCCTTCCCTTTTCATAATAAACTCCTTAACTCAATGTCAACATTATTTTTGAATAAAACTCCAACTGTTGTTTGACAGAACCAAATCATAATTTTGCAGGCCTTTCCAAACTTTTACTGTCAAAATTGTAAATACAAGCAGCACCAGTGCTTTGCATGTGGCAAATTGGGTTCATCTGATGTATCATCTACAGCAGAGGTATAATTCAGATGCATTTTAGCTTTTGTATACATTGTATCCTTTCTTTCTCTACCTCAGGTAACATTTCATTTGAATAACATCCAGTGATGCATGACATTAGTTTTTCTTTCCATAGGTTGTCTTTTCTTTGATTAGTTAGTGTCCAGAAGATATTCATCTTTATTTTGTGAAGGAGTAGTAAAGTATGATATTGAAAGTTTTTAGAACATTTGTTTGACTGGTTTTCAGGCCTTCAATATTGGAACAATGGGATGTATATTCTCTTCATATTCCTCTGTGGTTGAATGATTAGTTTCCCACTTGCTCATATGGAGTGATGATCTCCTTGAATTAATAATCACTATTAAAAGTGACTCAGAAACTGCTTAATCTGACCTCCTTGGTTCAAATGTTGTCTTAGTGTATCTCTTTCTCTCTTTAGTCTATTAGAACCAACAATCAGGGAGAGAATGCAATTGGGTTCTTGGTACCTCTGCATATTTATATCAAATGGAGCCAAATATCAATATTTTTCATAACATTTTGGACCTACCCATTGGTGTCCTATGAACTTCTTACAAACACCTACGCATTTAATTCTTATTTCCCTTACATCTTGAACTTACACCATCACACTACTAGAACTTGTTCATATTATTTAAGTTTATTTTCTTCTTTTGTAGTCTGGAGTGCAATTTTGTTTCAAATGCTGAAACTGATTTACTTGATTTTTGGTTTATAAAATTTGTAAAGTGCACAAAAACTATCATTGTTTGTTTCTTCTTAGGTATTTCCTTGTGTAACTGCAAGTTGTGGTCACTACTACCATCCTGACTGTGTAGCAAGGCTTCTCTTCCCTGGCACTGACTCTGAACAAGAGGAAATGAGAAAGAAAGTTGCCTTTGGCAAAGCATTTGTCTGTCCTCTTCATACATGTTCTTTATGCAAAAAGGGTGAAATTAAAAATGTCCATCATTTGCAGTTAGCAATATGTAGACGCTGTCCTAAAGCTTACCACAGAAAATGTTTACCCAAGTAGGTTTGTTTTTTTCACGTCTTTTCCTTTTAACTAATTATTTATGGTTACAGGTATTCATGTCAACAGTGTTATTGTATTTATGTTTTATTTGTTGAACTTGAAATGAAAACACGCTATATGCTATTATTTTTTGTTTGTGCATGCTCATGCCTGCATCTACATGTATCATTGTTTCTATTGCTTTCTTCAGGGAAATTTCCTTCACACTTGATTATGATAAGGGCATTGAGCAGAGGGCTTGGGATGGTTTACTTGACCATCGAATTTTGATATATTGCATGTAAGTTGTTAGTGTTTAAATGATTGGATATTAAAAAAAGTGTTTGGATTATAGATGTGTACTTATTCTATATAATAGGAACTTGGAATTAGAAGTAGAAATAAGGAAAACCAACCTCCTTGCTAGCCCAGCACAAGTAAGTCTCTATTCAGATTGATTTCACAAAGAAAATTCAGGAAGATAAAAAATAACCAGGGAAAATCTGCAGGCACACAGAATACCCCACCCCTCCTAAAATCTCTTCAGCTAGCTATAATCTTTGCCTACACCAACCAGATCCATCACACCCCTTTCATGCTTACTCTATATTCCCTTCTTTTTCTTCACTCGTCACTTAGACAATGTTGTCACAGACCTTTACAGTGCATATTTCTCTCCTGTCAGTTAGTCACACTATTCTCAATGTTGTACTCATATGAGGCCTAAAACTTGTTTTCAACCCATTCTTGCTTAGGGATCATGAGATAGATAGCAAACTTTGGACTCCTGCAAGAGACCATCTGCTATTTCCTGATATGAAAGTCAAAAGGAAGGTATTCAATTACAAATTATTTGACAAAGGAAAAGATACTATAAATTTGGGTAAAAGTTTTGAAGATCTTCCTCCTAAGGAAACATTGGTACCAAACTGGGTTGCAGAGCAAAGTGTTAGCATTCAAGATGGGGATGTTGCCAAAGATTTGGAGAAAATATGTTGTAAGAAAGATATACGTTTCTCCAGTGCATCAGTCAAGTTTGATAGGGATAGAAAATATTTGAAGGTAAAAAATATGCCTGTGTTGAATCATTCCTTACCAAGTCCTGCAAAAAGATTACCTTTGAAAGTTGCTAACTTGTGTAATTCAAGATTACATGAAGCTAAATCTCTGCAGAAAAAAATGGTCAGTGGAAGAATTGACAAAACTGGCTTTGGGAAGCCTCTAGTAAAAAAAATCCGAACATCGCTTGACTTTGATAATGCTGAAATGAAAAACAGGTACTTTATGTGCATTGTCATTTGTTTGTGTTTTTTCTTGGATTAATTAAGGAAAAAAGGTTGATTTTTAAGTTCAGGTGCTTACATTTATTCGTCACTGTCTATGCAGTATCTTGTCTTTAATGAAAGAATCCATGTCTACGTTTAATGAGCAAGAATTCATTAAGAACCATCAAGCCTTCTCTACAACATCAGGTTTAACCGAAACTGAATTTCATAAGAACCTTACTGAATTGAAAGTAGAAGGTTCAATTAAGGTTTGTCTTATTTTTCCCTCTTGAATGTAGTATTCAGTATTGTTGTTAAATAGAATCTGAGCATGTTAAGTTCAAGTGGCCTATTACTAATTATTGTTCTAGTTAAAGGATCTCTGGATTTCTTGCAGGCTATTCAAGCAGCTTTGCAGAGGTTAGAAGAAGGATGTAGTATTGAAGAAGCAAAAGCTATTTGTGATCCAGGGGTCCTCCATCAGCTTTTCATTTGGCAGGTTGAAATTCCTTTCCAACATTCTTGTTAAAGATGTTAAATGAAAGCATTCATATGTCTTCGTCTAATCGTCTAATTTTTCATCATGAACCAATGATCCTGACAAATTTACATTACATCTCTGACATGCCTTCTCAAATATGCTTTTATATTATTTTATACTTCAAATATATGTAACATTGAAAGTATAAATTTAATTAATGCTAGCTCAACCACATTTCAAACTGTGGTTGAACCAATGGATCATGAAAGAGTCTTTCACCACTTCAATTAGTGTGATTTGTTGGATCATGCACACATTCAGAGTACATGGACTCTCTTATCTCTCCTCTTTGCCATTTCCCTAAATCAACAATATTCGTGACATTTTCTCTGCACTTGCAACTGATGCAAATACTATTTGGTGGAAAGCAATAAGAGTTCACTTATACCTGTATTGATTTGTGTTGTGTTTTTATAAAAACTTTTGCTATCATGTAAAAACTTATCCATATCTGAATGACTGTTATTTGAAGGAAACATAAAATATATTAAGTCAATTTTCTGATTATTAATTCACGTGCAGAAGCAGCTCAAGGTCTATCTTGCACCTTTTCTCCATGGCATGCGATATACTTCCTTTGGTCGCCATTTCACTAAGATAGACAAACTGAAGGAGGTAAATACATTATATTAGATTGTTTTGAAGTATAAGTTTCTGAAAAGGAGAACATTTATGGCATTTGCTTGGCTCTTTTGCTTTAGTTGTGAAGGACAATTGGTTATTAATTATTATACTTGTGTGTGTATATGTGGGCTTGTGTGTGTGTACATTATTTCATCCCATTTCTTCTCTTATGTTGGATTTTTTTATTGGTTTTCAACATTTACACTAACTGATTTATAAGGGTTACAGATTAGCCAATACTATTATATAGTTATTGTATAATGTTGGAAATCTCACAACATCGATTAAAAATATGACCAAATTATAGTATGTAAAACCCCACCTTACAAGTCAGTTTTGTGAAATTAAGTTTGGTTTAAATTTTACTTTCTAAAGTATAAGAATGATATTGCTTGTCTTTTTTAAAACAACTCTTGAGAGCTTCATTGTATCTAAATAACAAGTCACTATATTATGCCTAAATTCTGAACTAGGCTGATTTAGTGTCAGGGATAACTAATTGTAAGTAATGATTTTGTGAATTAAAATGCTACAAACAACTTAAGTGATGAACTTTCCTGTGTTTTACTTTCCAGTGTTCTGATTAGTAAAGCTGATGTCAGAACTCCCTAATGCAGGTTGTTAATAGGCTTCATTGGTATGTTCAGAATGGAGACACGGTATGTGGTTCAGTGTTACATTCATTTTTTTTTTGTTAGTTTGTTATTGATATTAATTAATTAGAGTATAGGTCATAATCTTTGAATACCTTTTTGAATGTGTTCATATTGGAGTTCACAACCTGTAATTCTCTGCCAATTCAAATGGGGGCTTAGGATTTTTAGTTATTCCAGTGTGTTTACTAGTAAATCCTTTATTTTCTAGCTTGTTCATTTTATTTGGAATGTGGCAGTAAGATTAGTACAGATGATTTATTGCAGATTTATGCATCTTCCACTGCTCTTTCTCGTAATATGAATGCTCTATTTAGTTGAAATTCAAAAATACTAAGTTCTTAATTTTTGGATGGTGATGAAGAAACTTTACATGGTCCCCTATTTAAGGGGATTCATTGGTGAGGATTTGATGTGTCCTACTATGAGGGTTTGTTATAAACATTTGAAAAAAAACAGGGAGGTGACATTTTGTTGGCAATAAGTACTGCAGAATACATGAATACATGATAGACTCCTATATGTTGTTGCATACTATTACTGATGCAATAGTTGTTGATCATTATGTTATCTATGTCTTTAGAATAAATCATTGGAATCAAAATTTTCTAGCATTCAATTTTTATGGAACTTCTCAAGCTGATAAAATTTGAGAGATGAGAAATTCTTTTAATCTTCATTCATGAATGATGCAATTTCTACTGGATTTAGACTTTGTGTTGACTTACTTGCTCCATCCATACTTATGTGGTATCCTTGCCAGGTTTTGGACTTCTGTTGTGGTTCTAATGACTTCAGTTGTCTAATGAAATCAAAGCTTGAACAGATGGGGAAGTCATGTTCATTCAAGAACTATGATTTATTCCAACCTAAGGTAAGTCTATATGTTGCTCAAATGAAGGCATGCATGGCATAGTTTATGCTTCAGTTTTTGTTTGCAACGTACTATTGGTTTGTTTCTTCCATTTCCCTGTTGCAAATTTGCCTTTTATTGCTAATGGAGTCCTGCTGCATGTAGAATGATTTCAACTTTGAAAAGAGAGATTGGATGAGTGTCAATACAGAAGAATTACCACACGGTTCTAAACTTGTAAGAATCCAAAGCTTTTACTTCATAAATTTATATAGACAAATGAATACTTCCATGTTTAATATCTTCATTAAGATATTTTTCCTTTCACTGCTGATATTTTACTAGATCATAGGGCTGAATCCTCCTTTTGGGGTGAAGGGTTGTCTTGCTAACAAATTTATAAACAAGGCATTGACTTTCAATCCAAAACTTCTTATACTAATTGTACCAAAAGTGACTAGACGGTTAGTGTTTGTTTCATTTTATGCCCTTCATTTTTTCATATAAATCAGAACAAAACTCATCTCTCTACTATGTTCCTAGACTTGACCAAAAGAAAGGTGGATATGATTTAATTTGGGAGAATGATGAAATGTTTTCAGGAAAGGTGAGTTAGCAAAAGTTCAGTGATTTCATTCAACCTCAACTTTGTTTAACCAAAAACAAGGGACATATAGATTAGCTTAGCTTATCTTTTTGCATTTTGTTCATTCTTCCAGTCATTTTATCTACCTGGTTCTGTTGATGTACGTGACAAGCAATTAGAAGACTGGAACTTGAAGCCACCACCTTTGTACCTTTGGAGTCACCCTGATTGGACCACTAAGCACAGAAAAATTGCTCAAAAACATTGCCACATCAATGAAAAATATGATGCGCATGTGAAGAATTATCTTATGGAGGAGAATCATGACTGTTACCAGGACTACACTGGCTTGCATGCACCTGGTGATGTTTTGAGCATATTTGATGATATTCCATGTGATAATGATGATGGTGCAGATGAGGAAGTTGCAACTAGCAATGCTCTGGGAGAGGTGAAGGGAACAGTGTTTTCTGATTATGGAGGAGAAATGGAAATGGAGAATAGGTTACCATTTGATGAAGCTGAGGAAATGTGTATTAATATGGAGTTATCAACTCCCTAGAAATTTTGTAATGGCTACACAGATACAGAATGAAGAATCAAAGCTTTTGGAAAGTTTTTTTTAAAGATGATTCTCTATAATAAATTTTAAATTGCTTTGAAAAGTTCATTTAGCAAAGAGAAGTCTTATAATTAGGTGTTTCAAAATAAATAATTAAAATACTTATAAGTTAATTTATGACATTCTAAATACTGCGGGTCACAATTTATAAGGTGCTGGAAGAATTTGCCAACAGAAAGTTAAGAGCAATTTCTCCCTACACCATATTATTTTTTATATGCACTCAACATAAGTTTTTAAATCTAATTTTGCCATTGTCAGATATTTATGTATGGATGCTAATATTCAGAAGTTACATATTTCACTGATGTTGGCATCCCGAAGTATCAACATATTTGTCATTAATTGAAAAAAAAAATAAAATATGTCACTGATTTTTGGATTTCAACATCCGAAATCATCCATAACCTTTAAACTTATGGATTTTCAGATCCAAAAGGTCTATGGATATTCATATCCCGAGATAAAAAATTAACTATAATCTTCCGGACATAAGCATCCGTAACAATTCTGGATATGCATGTTCGGAATAGAAAAACACTTTTGGATATAGATATTCGAAAAATACACAATTTGCAAAAACTTACTGCACTGCACTGCGTATTAGTTCTCAAAATCATAGCTCTTCTCTTCCATAAACGACAACTTTTCTCCTCCCCTCCGTGTGCCTTAGGAACTCAATGGTATTTGTTGGTTGTCACCATGCCTCAGGTACGTGAGGTTGGTGAGTAAGGGTTGCTGTAGGAGAATGCATTGTTGTAGTGGAAACCTAGGTTTTATTTCATTAAGGATATAATAGACATTTTACATTGTTCGTTAAGGAAATACAGGATAATTCACAGAATAGTGTTGGGTGTAGGTGAAAAATGGGTTGTTTCTTCCTGCACCTCCATACCTTCTTCTCTCACCTCCAAAAATTTTTAAATTTCCAAAAATACCCCTATGTAATATTCTGGAGTAGAGTTTAGGGTTTAGAGTTTGATTACATAATCCAGAAGTCATTTTTCAAATCTGTAATTAGCTTTTGGATTACATAATCCGGAAGCATTTTTTCAGATGCTTGATTACTTTCTGAATTACATAATCTGGAAGCTACTCTATGGGGGTAGTCTAAGAAGGATAAAAATGTATTTTAATATTGTGTATGGAGGTGGAAGAAGAAGATATGGAGGTGCAGGAAGAAATAGTCTGAAAAATGATATGGTGCAGGGAGAATCTGCCCAGTTAAGGAAGTGCAATTTGGGTTCTTTGGGCTGTGCTAAAGCCCAATGTTTCAGTAAACCCAAAACTCTAAGGCGCAATACTTGCTCCAAAGTCCAAACACAGGTTAACCCATTTCTCTCTTCAAATTTCACCCTTCTCACTCTCTCTCTCTCTACACTCTCCTTCACTCTTTCTCTCTCTCTCCGACCTAGCGAGACCGAGCGATCCGACTCTAATATCGCCATGCTCCGCCGTGCTACCTCCTCCCTCCTCTCCGGAGTCTCTCGCCGACGTCTCTCCACCGACGTACCGGCAACGCCCGTTGCCGATTCGAGCTTCGCGGAGGCGTGGAAGAAAGTGAGCCCGAATCTGGAGCCTCCGAAGACGCCGCTCTCGTTCATGAAGGCGCGGCCGCCGACTCCCTCGGCCCTCCCTTCCAAACTCACCGTCAACTTCGTCCTCCCCTACGCTTCCCAATTGTCCGCAAAAGAGGTCACAAATTTTCTTATTCTTTGAATCTCTCGAAGCTTCTGTTTTGTTTTGTGGTTTTCTGCGTTTCGCACGTGCTGATCTGGGGATGTAGGTCTAGGATTAATGAGGTTTGTCGTTACGTTGTTTGATGGAAATGGAAAATTTTCAATCTATTCTGTTTATTTAGGGTGTGTTTGGGACAAATGTGAAAATTAGATGTTGTGTTTCAATAATAGATTATTGTTGTAATCGATTACGACCAGAATCGTTTCTTATAAAGTTTGTTATAGATTATTTTAAAATAATTATTTTTGCTTAGATGCAACAAGTAGATCATCTTTAGTGTCAGGAAAAAAGTAGCTGTGTTAGCTGACGAGGAAAAAAATCTGAAAATAGTCATAAATTACAAATTTTCAGATTCATAAAAACAATTCATTTTTTAGGTAATTCGTTTTTTACTAAATGTCTGTTGATGTCTCGTGTCTATCTTATTTTATAAATGACTTATTTTTCAATGCAACAACTGAAATTGATGGGAAAGTACTTTCCCAAAACGCGCTTATAGTTGTTTCAGATCATCATAATTTTCGGAAATTTCATTGAATCACTTTTGGTTAGATTTTGTGTGTGCGACTATTTAGTTTACCTTTTCTTGGTATCTTGTTTTATTTAGTTGGATACTCGCGTTTTTTAAATCAATGTTTCCTCCATTGCTCATGCATTACATTGTATACTCTAACTGTGGTAAAATGTTTGCACAGATTCCTGTTTATTCCGCTTATGCGTGTGTGTAAGTATCTGTGACTCTGTATCTATGTATGCATGCTGAATGACTGAAGAAAACAAGATTTGTGTCTTGGCACTTTTAGCTTTTGACATGGTGAGTTAGGTGTGAATTGGTAAAATGTAGGAAAACTTGGTGATTAGACTTGGTCATCCCTACCATCGATTGACTTTGGGTAATCGATCTCTATTACACTAACGTGCTACAAGAATCAATAGTGAGAAATCCAAACATAATTGATTTCGGGGAACATAATCAGGCTTCCAATTCAATGAGATACTGATGTCTAATAATTTTATTATAGTATAGATTACATCCTCCGGTCTTTAATACAAGGTATGCATTCTAAGCAGTCTACATTCCAAAGCACTCCAGTATTTTCAAATGTAAATTTTGAGGTGTCTGATTAAACTGGGTGTGTGTGACTCTTCTAATTAAATTTATGTAAGCTGTTAAATTCAGTAGTTCACATAGCTGCATGAGATAGTGTTATTAGTTTGTGGTATATGTGATTGCATTTAGTTGACATGAAAAGTGTGCCTGCAATATCATTGGCCGTCCGGAAAGAAAAAAGGATCAAATAAACAGAGAAAACACATTTTTTGTTGTTAGCTGTAATTTTCCAATCTCGTCCACCAAGGGCATGTTTGCTGGTTTCGGATCAGATTATAGGTTGATTAATATGCCATTCTCAATTTCTTATCCTTATTGTAATTGTCATCATGAAGATGCTGCAGATCAATTTTGTGGAGACTTTCTCCTAAACCTGAGGTGATGAGTTGATTTTAACCCATGGGAGAAGCTGAACTTTTTTTGTAACTTATCTTCTGTTTGAAATATTTGCAAAGGTTATTGACCCATTTCGTTATAGTAAGAATTTTTTCTTGTTCTTTTATGTTTCACATTCTCTGGTTTGATCCAATCCAAGTTTTGCATAATAATAGTAAGAGAAAATTCTTTAACTGATGTTCCTTGAAAAATGACACAATTTTGTGCAACAGGTTGACATGGTGATTGTACCAGCAACAACTGGGGAGATGGGTGTTCTGCCAGGACATGTAGCAACAATTGCTGAGTTGAAACCTGGTGTCCTCTCTGTTCATGAAGGGAACGATGTGACAAAATATTTTGTCAGCAGTGGCTTTGCATTCATCCACGCAAACTCTGTTGCTGACATAATAGCTGTTGAGGCCGTGCCCATAGATCGAATTGATGCAAATCTAGTTCAGAAGGGCCTTCAAGATTTCACCCAGAAGCTCAACTCAGCCTCAACTGACTTGGAGAAAGCTGAGGCTCAGATTGGGGTGGACGTCCATAGCGCTCTCAACTCTGCTCTTTCAGCCTGATAAGTACTGTAGTGTTGAGTCATTTCCTTTTGTATTTGTTTTTCCCCCCCAACTGCGTGGCGTTGATTTGTCACCGTGTAATCAAAGTTGCCAAAGAACATTTTCACCATGAATTTCTGTGTTCAAAGTGATTTCATAAAATAATATTTCAACAGCTTCCTTCTAGCTCAAGGATGTTGGGCAAGACCTTCAAATTAGAAACTAAAGCTTCTTTTTTTTTTTTTTGGATTATATTATTATAGGCAGTATATTATATATTCTTAGTCATCTAATGCAACTCCATAATAGCTTCACTCATGTCTTTCTATAAAGCTTCATTGTGCTGCTACACATGCAAGAAATTTACACCAGTATAGCGATTGTTATGGATTAAAATTGAGAGCTGCACGAGAGAAGTTGAAGCATTTTGAGTTAGATTGAGATTTTCAGTCTGATAGTGTATATTGATCCAGTTCTGTTCTTGAAAGGAGTACATGAAGACCCTTACATTTTCAATATTACATAAATCAAAACCAAAATTGAGAAAACATATAGCACTACATCATATTTTTCCTTATTTTTACAAGTAAATGAAGATCTTCAATACTATAATACTTGAAAGAAAAAATAGTATTAAAATCTTTCCACCCCAAGTTATTAAAAAAATCAAATTAACATGATGTATTAATTTTTAATGTGTCTTCAAATTAATGTAGACCATCTCCATTGCAGAATCATAATATGATATTTTAATTTGCTTTCTGTGAGTCTTATTAAACAAGAGAAATGTCCTTATTATTGCAAATCACAGAAACTCATTTACATTTCTTAAGAGAAATGGTTATTAAGGAGAAAATAATAATAATAATAATAATAATAATAATAATAAAGTTTTAATTTTTAAATCTGAACTCTTCAATGCTTATACATTCTAGAACTGAAATAATTAAGATTACATTAGTAAAAAATTATTTGCTGAAATAATGAAGATTACATTAGTAAAAAATTATTTGCTGAAATAATGAAGATTACATTAGTAAAAAATTATTTGTTTAAGAGGAAATTAAAATAAAATGTTATAAAAGTAGGGATGACAGTGTAGGCTGGTCCGCAGTCTGTGCAGGGTGGGATGGGCTGGCTTGCTGACCCACAATAAAAAGAGTTAAGTTTGTGTATTGGCAACTTGGCAGTGGCAGAGTGTTGAACTTCATTGTAGTGGTGTTTATGTTTAATGTTTTTGAATTAGTTATTTTTAATGCTTTTGAAATTGAAAAATATTAATATTTGATTTTTATCTTAATTGAATAATTGATGTTTGACTATGCTTGAAATGGAAGAAAAAAATATTGATGTTTGATAGTAACAAGTATAGATAGATTCAATTTTTCAGTAGCAAAAAAGTAAAAAATATTTTCATTGAATTTTTAAAAAAAAATAAAAATGCGGACTGGTCCACAAATCTGCAAGCTAATCCTTATGTGGAGCGAGTAGAGAATTCAATCCGCATTCACTACATGTGATGGGTCAAGTACGAGACGAACCAACTCACGTTACAATCCCTATATAAAAGGGACAAGAAAATTTTAAAATATAATTTTTTAATAAGGAAAGGAGAAGTATTACACTTCATAAATGAATTAAAGGGTTAAACTTCATAGTTGAAGAATTAAAATATCATTTGAACCGTTTGTTTTAATTAATCATCGTATAGCATATATGTGGTATTACATATTCTTGTAAATTAAAATTTTGACCACATATCTTTTAGATAAAAATTAAAACTCTAATATTATCATATTAAAATTAATTTAAAGATATATTTATATGATAATCATATAAAATAGTTAACTTGCACATTAAAGGACTACACAATTGGAGAATACAATCAAGTTGAAGCAACAATAATTAGCTATGATAATGGAACAAAAATTCGACGACATTTCAACATGTACGAGTCAGGTTTACCCCAGTATGCTGAAGATTTTGATGACCATTGTACTTGAAGTTCACCCACATTATAAGTTTAATTATTTCATATTTCTTTTTATGTATGAAGTGTTCTATTTATTCTAATCGTTTTCATTATTTTTCATAGATACTCTTAATATTGTCTATGATCATTATGTCAAATTAGGACATTTTTTTTTGTCTTAATCATGTAGTTGTTTTATCTTTAATTTTAAAATATTTTTTGGTCCTACTTTGAGTTATCAAACATTCTTTATTTCAACTTTTGACTTATTTTTCTTAAGCAATCTTACTTTATGAATTGCTCATGGCATGTGTATGGTATATTTTACTTTACTATTACTGGATTACCACCTCTTTAAAATGTTTTATTTTGAATTAAAATTATAAACTAAATTGATTGGTTAATGTTATAATTGAATTTGAAATTACAAATTGAATTGAGTTTGAATATGGAATTACAATTGAAACTGATGTTAGATTTATATTTTGAATTAGAATTGACATTGAGTTTGGAATGATGTTGGGTTTTATAGTTAATATAGAAAGATTTCAAATTTAAAAACTTATTGAAAATGTTTCTAAATTAAATTAAATTTTTTTCATCATTCTAAGCATTGGTTTAATCGAAACTACCCTTTTCTTTTCTTCTAGCGTCAACCTAACCTATTCAAAATTTGTTTTTTTTTTTTTCAATTTTTTTTATTACATAGGTTAGACTACCACAAACCTTTTAATTAAAGCTTTATTTATTTTAAGTGTCTAGATTATCTATTTTTTACATTTCATTTATTTAGGATCGGCATGACCAATCCTATCATTATATTATTAAATATTGATTGTTCAATTTGCGTCTGTTAAATCGATGTTACTAACGTCCCTTCCATAGACCAATAAAATATTCAATAACTTCCAACATGAAGTGAGAACTTTTTGCTGATACAAGACAGACACTAATCATGCTTTTGTATCAAGTTTTTTCTGTCCACACTAAAATTATTCTTGTAATGAGTATAATGAGTACAATTTTATAAAAACTAAATTTATGTCTTTTTCTTAGTTTTGAAAGTAAAGATAAAAATTTTCAAAATTTAAAAGTTAGTTTCGCTCTATTTAAAAAAAAAAATTACATTTAAAAATGAACCAAAATAAAAGATTTACTTGATTTTTATATATTTTAAATTTTTTATATAATTTTTATTAGATTGAGAATCATTCATATCACAATTTCTTTGGAACAAATTCTCCACTATAACTATTTTTGGTTGACACAAATTTGTTTCTATTTCATCCTTATTAATATTTTATTTTATTAATTTATTTTGGTTAATTTGTCATTTTGTAATTTCAATCGTTAACAAAGCAGTTTTTTAGTTTTAAAATTTATTTTTATTTTATTTATTTTATAGTTACTTGTATTTAAAATTGAAAAAAAAGTTGATATTAAATTTGAAATATTGTTTGAGAGAAATGCACTACATTTATTATTTAAGAAGAATGAGTTGAGTCAAGTTGAACTTTGAATTGAATCTTGGTTTGATAAACAGTTACTTTAACTCCTTGGAACGGACAAAAAGGCACACTACAAAAGAAAACTTTGAGAGAAGTGTGAGATAAAGAGACTCAAAAAAAGAACAAAAAGAGAAAGAAGTTGAGGAGAGAAAAGAAACATAAAAAAAGGAATGTAAACCACAAAAAACTCAGTTTGATTTCTTATTCTTGTCAATCTAAAGGTATTTCTTATTGAACCAATGTCATTATTATTTATTTTGTTCTAATCAATCAATGCAGGTTGTATAAATTGTTTCTCATTTTAATTTTTTCTACTCTACTTTTCATTTTCGTACAATAAATGGAAGTAGAAGAGGAAGAAGATAGAGAAACAAAATATCTCAAGTCGTTACTTGAATACAAAAACTCACAAGCATTCAGATTTTTGCACAGGTACATAGTTTCGATACTTCATGTTTTCCCGCAATTGTCAAATGCACTACATGGATGTTGTTACGACCTTCTTTTTCATTCAAGAACGCAGGTAGCAGGTCACAAAAGAAAATATTGAAAGAAGTGTGAGAAAATGATACTAAAATGGAAAAAACAAACAAAAAGAAAAAGAAATATCAAAAGAATGAATGTAAACCACGATGAAAGAGATTAGAAAATAAATATTTTCTTAGAGTTTCTTTTTGGAATTTTTCATCTTATTCTTCTTCTTTTTTTAGTTTTATATTAGTAACAAATTAAAATTATATTCATATTATAAATTTGAATTTGTTTAATATGTTCTTAATGTAACTTGATTATTAAAATTGTATGTTAAAACTCATAACTAATGAGAGGATTTTTTTATTTTTTTTTAATGATATTTGATATTTAAAGAATATGAATACACATATAATAATATACTTATAATAATAATAAATAAATAAAAATGGATACACAAACGCAATAGCATCTTTATTTCCTCTAATAATAATAAAAATTATTATAAAAGAAGAATTTAAATCACTTTCCTAATTTATTATAAGATCTAAAATAAGCTTAACTTCAAAGATTAAAAAAAATAGGAAAGTAAATTAAATATGTATTTTCTTGTTTTCAAAATTTTGCAGTTTTTAATGAAATGTTCTAATCAGTTTTTTTTTTCCCACTAATAATATGACTAGAAAATGGAACTACCTTCATTTGTAACAGTTTGCGTGTTACGTTTCCTTTTAGGCAACTTCTTCCTGCACCTCTACATTCTTCTTCCTGCACCCCTACATTATCGGAAAAGACGATTTTGCCCTCTTTAAAAAATGACTTCCGAATTGTTCTTTCCGAAATATTTCCAGAACATCATTTCTAAAACATGTTTTAATGTATTATGGATTCATCGATCCGGAAAGTGTTTTGCAAAAGCTAATCCAGAATGATTTTTTGTTTTCGAGATTTTCTATTCCGAAAATATTTTTTTGCTTACGGAACCATTAATCAGGAAACAATCAAAACTGTGTAAAGGACAATTTTGATATTTTTTAAGAATGTAGGGATGCAGGAAGAAGAATGTAGAGGTGCAGGAAGAAGTTGCCTTCCTTTTAACCTTAAATGGGTCAAACAAATAATACTAAATGGGCCCAACGGACGAGCCCAAATGATGCAAGTGAGAACTCGTGTGATGACTTTTGCTTCCTGCACTCAATGAATTTGAAATTGCACCCAATAAATTTATGAAATTTCAGCATTATCCTTGCTTGTTTTATTTTAAAGGAGGAGGCTATCTGCGATGGTATTGGGTGTTAAATGTTGAGCTGTTGCCCTAATTTGTGAAAATAAACCCTTTTTCAGGGTGATACCTTCACTATCACAATCATGCTTAAGTTGTCTCCATATGTCACCATTGTTCTAAAGCTTTCATCTAGATTACATTACATATATGAATTAAAGGATTAAACTTCATTATTAATGAATTAAAATAATTATTTGAACCATTTTTTTAATTAATCATCATATGTCATACAAGTGATATTGCATTTTCTTGTAAATTAAAATTTTGACCACGTATATTTTAGTTTAAAATTAAAACTATATTATTATCATATTATAATTAATTTAACGATAAATTTATATGATAGTCATATTAAAATAATAACGTTGATTATATTAATAATAACAATACTAATATAATAACAATGACATACATTCAATTCTCAAGTATCAACTTCTTATGTTCATCAAATAAATATAGTAACAAGTTTCAATATTGGAAAGATGTTGTTGGAGAAAAGAATAGAGGTGGAGTTTATGACACTACGGACTTGGCTACTAACACCTAAACCCTAAATCTCAGTGACCAGTTTAACTGAGAATGAATGACTTTGTTAACAAGTTTAACAAGCAAATGAAAAGGTTGATGTAACAATTGAAAGAGTTAACTTAGCACATCAAAGGACTGAACAATTGGAGGACACAATTAAGTTGATGTAACAACAATTAGCTATGATGATGGAAGAATAACTTGGTGACAATTCAACATGTACAAGTCAGGTCCACCTCCGCTATGTTGAAGAATTTGATGACTAGTCCCTTACTTGAAGTTCACCCAAAATGTAAGTTTAATTATTTCATTTCTTTTCAAGTATTAAGTGTTGTATTTATTTTAATCATTTCCATTGTTTTTTACAACTACTTTCAATTGTCTCTTCACTCCGATCATTGTGTCAAATGATACACTTTTTTTTCTTAATCTTGTAGTTGGTTTTATCTTTAATTTCCAAACATCCTTTGGTCCTACTTGGAGTTATCAAACATTCTTCATTCATATTTTTTATCTATTTTTCGTAGACAATCTTACTTTTTGAATTGTTCATGGCATGTTTATGGTACATTTTACTTCACTATTGCTTGATTACCACATCTTTAAAATGTTTTGTTTAGAACTAAAATTATAAACTAAACAATTGATTGATTGGTGTTATAATTGAATTTGGAATTACAATTCATACTAGATTTGGATATGGAATTGTAATTGAAATTGATTTTTGATTTGGATTTTGAATTAGAATTGACATTGAGTTTGTAATGATAATGAGTTTTGAACTATAATTGATATAGGCATGTTTCAAATTTAAAAGCGGATTGAAAATGATTTTAAACTAAACTACTTTTTGTTTTCATTACCTTTAGTATTAGCTTAATTGACGCTACCAATTCTTTTTTACCAATTAGCGTTGGCTTGAACCTCTCAAAATCTACATTTGTTTGTTAATTTTGTATACCTTTAACTAGATCGACACAAACTTTTTAATTAAAATATTTTATTTACTTAAAGTGAATGCTTTTACAACATTAAGATTATATTTTTTTTAATATTTAGTTTATTTAGTGTTGGTCTAACCAACCTTATTATTATATTATTAAATATTGGTAATTTAATTTGTATTTTTTACGTTGACACTACTAGCATCCCTCTATAGACCAATGCAAGATTCAATAACATTCAGACATGAAATGTGGGCTTTTTAGCCGATGCAAGGTGAACACTAATCACGCTTTAGTGTCAACTTTTTTTTTATTTGTGTCTTTTTTTATCAACCTACAACCATTTATTCTTATAGTGAGTATAATGAACACAAATTTTTAAAAACTAAATTTATGTTTTTTTCTTAGTTTTGAAAGTAAAGATAAAGCATTTCAAAATTTTAAATTAATTTATCTCTATTTAAAAAAATTATTTTAAAATGAACCAAAACAAATAAAACCACTTGATTTCTTCATATTTTAGATTTTTTTAAATTTTTTTTATTAGAATGAAAACCATTCATATCACAACTTCTTTGGAACAAATTTTTCATATCTCTCACTCTCTTCAAACTCTAAAACATCATTCTCTCTCTTATTTTATCTTTCCCAAACATATAAAGAAATTCACTTTGGAAAATTTTGTCATGTTCCTACAAAAATGTATCACGTCAAAGTTTTTATGGTCATTCATCTTCACCATCGTTGTTTTTGTTGTTGGAGGATATTTCCTCCTCAAATTGATGTCTCATAAAAACAATGACAAACACGACATTTTTCACAATCCTGATATGTTTTTTGTGAAAAATGTCACTTTCACTTCCTTCACCTACACCAACACCACTAATACCCTCCATTACAACCTCACCCTACAACTCAGTATACCTAGCAAATTCACTACCCTCGACTACATCAACGCCGTTGTCTCCTACAACAACATCACATTTGCCTCTCAACCCGATGAAACTCTTATTGAGGGTTTCACCGGATTGAGCATACATTTCAATGGTGAGCGCATTCTTGCACTAACTGCGAATCAACATTCAGAGTTGGACAATGACAACAAGTCAGGACTTTACAACATTAGTATCAAGTTTTGGCCATCAAAGATTAGCACTCCTACAAAGGTTCTTTGTGACTTACAAATTCCCATGAATAAGAGTATTTTGTGTGATTGGATTAAAGATTAAAGAAAAATATTTTGTATATTGAGTGTTACTTGATCAATAATTCAAAAAGAGAGAGAAACCTGAAAGAAGGTGAAATTTTAACTTTTAGATGAAAAAATTTGTTTTGATTCTTTTTTATGTTGTAGTATTTGTTTGTTATATTTGTTTTAGGGTTTGAGAATTCTTATTGAGATCTTATGGATGTAAATTACTCTTGGCATGGAAAGAAAATGTAGAATTTTAAATCTTTTCCATAAAAGAATTATAAATCACGTTACTAATTTCGTATCTCTTTTTCATGAGTTGTGGCTGCAAATGTTAATTAACAATTTAACACATACCAAACTGTAATTAACTTCACAGATCTGTTTTTCCTCAAAATAATGGTTGGTTTTTTACTGGGTCACTATTTTATAGGCTGATTTTTATATTAACCAATTTTAGGGTTGAATTGAACTAGATGACACTGAATTTCCAATTGAATCTCAAGTAAAAACATAATCAAAAGAAATTAATCAGCTTAAAATTATTAGTTCTCTTATGTTAGTGATTAATAATAAGAAAAAATATTACAGAAGAGTTTAAATCACTTTCCTAATTTATTATAAGATCTAAACAAACCTTTTCAGTTACTCCAAAGATGAAAAAAAATAAAAAAAATAAATAGGAAAGTGAATTAATACCTCTTTTCTCTTTTCTTGTTTTCAAATTTTTCAATTTTTTTTTATAGTTGAGCAGGGTGATTATTAATTGGAACGATTATTTTTTATGCAAAAAAGAATAACCTATTTAGGAAATATTTCTAAAAAAATTCATATTTATTATTTTTTTTATTATAAAAACTGTCATAACTTCCTTAACACTATTCAAAATCAGAATACTAGTTAAACTTTTTAATTATTGGAATAGTGAAAGTGTTACTACTAAAAAAATCATTAAATAGAAATAAATTTTAGAGACAAAAACTATTAATTTCTATATTGATAAAATTAAATATTATTTTAAAAATTAAAAAAATTATTGATATCTAAATTAATTTATATTATTGATAAATAATTTTTAAATTGGTATCTAATTATCTACTTAAATTTTAGCTACCAATTATTTAGATTCTAAAGTTAATATCTACAACTTTGGTATCTAATTAGATACCAATTTAGAAATTATTTATCAATAATAAAAATTAATTTAGATACCAATAAATCTTTTAGTCTCTAAAATAGTATTTAATTTTGTCAATATAGCAATTAATTATTTTTTATTCTAAATTTGATTTCTATTTAATGATTTTCTTATATTGTCTATACACATTTAAAAATAATAATTATCAAATAGATTCTCTATAAAATTATTAAAAAAATAATTTTATTTTAAAAATTAAAATATGTATTTGAAATTATTATTGTAAAAAAACTATTTATATGATATCAAACAACTACACTATAACCGACTATATATTTAATATTTATATTATTACATATATAATTTTATTTAATTTTTTTTATATAAATTTGTTGTGAACACAGAATTTTTATGAATGCATATTACTTTTTTTTTTCTGTTTTACTTCCCATAAATTATGGATTGAATTAATTTTTTTTATTAATAAAAAAATTTTAGATTAATATCTAGTTAGCTAAGGTTTTGTTTAAAATCTAAATAACTGATAGTTAAAACTTTCTTGTAATTAATTAGATAACAACTTAGAAACTATTTATCAATAATAAAAATTAATTTATAAATCAATAATTTTTTTAGTCTCATATCTAATTTAGTCAATAGTAATTAATTATTTTTAGTCTCTAAAATTAAATTGGTTTCTGTTTAATGAATTTTTTTTAAATAATTCAGAATAAAACTTATTTTTCACCTTTTTCTTTAGTTTATTAACATATATATAGTAACATGTTAATTAAATAGGCTTTGATATCATACAACATATATATAACATATATTAAGAAGTTATCATTCAATAAAAAATCTTAATAAGCATTCAATAAGAAACCCTAATCACACTGAAACCTTCCCTTTCATACCTTACTTACTTTCCAAAACCTGAGAATCATTTATGAAAGATAAATGCAGTAACACATTGTGTAAAAAAAACAAGAGAAATAATGATTCATTTGCATTGCATTGCATGCTAATTTACATCAAAAAAATCCCAAAACTTCTAAATAAGAACCTTCAAAAATCCATGAAATCAACCAAGGAAATAAAATTACAATATGAAAAAGAAGCAAAATGAAGTGTTGCAATCACCATTTTTCTGCACATTGTTCTTAACAATCTGTGGTCCAACCACATGGAACCCTAGATTCATGAGGAACTTGTATATCACATAGAACCACCGTCTTTGCAGGCCCGATCCTCTTTCCAGGCTTCATCATCTTCGATGGCCATATTCGAACAGTGACGTTGTAAAGCCCTGCGATGTGGTTCTTGTCTAACCTAGAAATCTGATCTTCAGTGAAATGCACCACATTCTCACCATTGAAGTGCATTCTCAACCCGGTGAAACCTTGAACCAAAGCTTCGTCAGGTTTGGAAGCGAATCTATGATCTAGGTACGATGCGGTGGCGTTGACGTAATCAAGGGAGACGTGGTTGTTGGGGACTCTTACAAGGAGAAGGAGGTTGTAGGTGAAGGTGGTGGTGGTGGTGTTGTAGGTGAAGCTGAGCACGGTGGATTTGGTGACGGAGAAGTTGTAATCATCGTCTGATTCTTTATTTTGTAGAGATATGTGTTCAAGAAGGAAACAAAGTAAGATAAAAGAAACTATTGTGAGGATAAATGCCCACAGGTACTTTGAACATCCCATGGTGGAAGGAGAAGAAGAAGAAGAAGAGAGTGAAAGGTTTGGATTAGGGTTTGGTGTAAGATTTAGATTGGATGAAATTAGGGTTTAGAAAGGTAATTGTTGATGAGAAGTTATTAGAGCTTGTAAATTTGAAAAAAAAATATATATTTTTTTAGTAAAGAATAAAAAAAAAATAGGGGTATTTCAACCCTTACATAAAAATTGGTTAAAGATAAAAATTCATTAAAAATTAATCTACTCAACACCTAATCAACCAAAATTCTTTTAAATTCTATAAATCATCAAACCAAACAACAAAAACACATAAAAAAAAATAAAGGAAAAGCCACAAAAACACACTAAATCAAGATCAGGTTTCTTTAGTAAAAAAAATGATATAGGAGAAATAAAAATAAAGATAAAATATTTAAATCTAGATGAAACATTCATGCCAGAAAAGTGAATTTTTGTTTTTCAAAAGTTAATTTTAGATAGAATTAAATTTATTTTTATATTTGTTAAAAAAGTATACTTTATTTCTCGTTAGTTGTTACGAGGACAAATAAAAATTGAGGAATTATTGTTATTGTTATTGTTATTAGTATTTATATTTATATTTATATTTATTAGGAAAAAAAATAGTACCAAGAGAACTTGTTATTTGCAATTAAATTTAGGTTGACAAAATGTCTTGTTATGGTTTGAGAATAATATATTTAGTTAAAGGTCTTTTTTAATTATAAAAGTATATTAAATTTAATTTTAATATATTGAAAGAGTTATATTAGTATTAATTATATTAGGCCTTATAAATAATATATTTAATTTTTTTATTATATTTAGTACATATCTTTTCATTCAATTGATATAATTTAGCAATGAGAATAAAAAAATATGATTAAAAATGAAAATTAAGTCAACCCAAACCGCTTTATATATTGATGATGATTTGGACCAATGAGATTTTAATTTAAGTTAAATAAATAGAATAGTAAATTTTAAAAAAATTAAAATAATTGGACCATATTATTATCTTTTCACTTAAAATAGATCTAACTAACCCTATTAATTAGGATCCTATCAACATATATTTACCTGATCATAGTAATACGTTAGATATTCATATCATGTTATTTATTTTAATTTATATTTTATCTTAATAATATAAAGCTAACAAATTTCCAAAATTTAAATCAATTTTTTCATCTGAAAGTTTAAATTCTTTTTCACTTATATATTATAATTTTGTTGCAAATCATTAACTGCATTAAATATAAAAATATAATTAATCAAACAAATTAAGATAGAACTATTAGCTTAATATATATTTATAAAACCATCTACCTATGAAATAAAATAATCCTCATAGTCGTGAGGCAAAATGACCCTCATAAAAATTAAATTAATTATTTCATTGAAAAAGAATACCAAATTCAAAAAAAAAAAAAAACCAAAAGTTTAAAAAAATTATATTTATTAATTCTTTGTCTAAAATAATTCTATCATAAGCTCAAAATTTATTAAGGATTGGGAAAGAACAAATACATACAGTGACTCTTTTTTTTTTTTTAATTGCAATGAAACAAGATTTGAATTTGTGAAATTTTAGAAAAGGAAGGTAGATAGTTTTTTTCTTCTTCTATATATTCCTACAATTTATATTATTACTATAGTATAATATAGACAAATGTGTGTCCACTTCTTTTTAAAATAATAAAATAATATTTGTAATTGAAAAACTAATTGTTATAATAATTATCAAAACGAAAAATTGTTATTATAATTTATATTCAAATTATAAAAAAAATGGTTTTAAAAACGAATTTTTATTGGCGGTTACAGTTATAAGCACTTATAATTTTTTATGAATCTTTCGTAGTGAAGCGTTATTTCATCACACTAGTGCAAAATGATGAAAGGAAGACTCCTTTCCAAGTGCGGTTTCGCGTTAAAACGCATTTGTTAAAAACACGGTGGCATTTTTGAAATTAGTTTGTTTTACAAATGCGGTTATTGGTTAAAACCGCATTTGTAAATGAAAGCTTTTCATTTACAAATGCGGTTGTGTGTATAACCGCATTTGTAAATGAAAAGCTTTTCATTTACAAATGCGGTCATACACATAACCGCATCTGTAAATGAAAAGCTTTTCATTTACAAATGCGGTCATACACACAACCGCATCTGTAAATGAAAAAACGCTAAGACCCTTGCCGTGTTCCATTTCTTCTTCTTGTCCTCTCCTTCTCCACCCTTTGTCCATCAGTGCTCTCTCCACACTTACCCTTTCCCTTCACCACCGCGTCTTACTTGAGCCATCTCTTCCGCGCCTCTCGCTCCATCTCCACCACCGTAAACCTCCGCCAAGTCCTCTGGCCGGCAACACCTTGGGGACTTGGTTGCACCCACAACTATAGAAGGTTATTTTTTTTAGGGTTTACGGTTTTAAATTTTTTAATTAATTTTATAATAAATATTGATATTTGGATTTGGATGTATGTTTAAAACTTGATTGTAGTGTGTTTATGTGTTTAGTGTGTGTATGTTTAGGATTTAATGTGAAAAATTTGTAGGAAAACTTCAAACGACCATAACTTTTGATGGAGAAGTCGGATGGAGACGCATAAAAAATGAAAGTTGCTCGAAATGAGGTAACGAACGCCATGGCCAATTCCCAAAGGGGGATTGGCCTCACCAAAATTTCAAAATTCCACCATTTACTATCACTTTTTTATTTTTTAGTATTATTTAGGTCTTTTTTAGGATATTTTGAGGTTTTAGTTCTTATATTTACACTTGTTAGAAATTTCTAAAATTTTGCATAACATTTTCTACCATAAATTAGAGATTTATCAACCTATTTTGAAATGTAGTTCTTCACGGGTGAGGAACCATGAGTTCGGAAGCCATGACATATGTGAGACAATCTTCGTCCGCATATTTCCTAAACTTTTATAACTATCTGAATCTGATTATCTGTCTGGTTGGCTGGGTATAATGAAACTGCACAAATGTTCTAAAAAAACCGCATTTGTTCTACGTTTCTGCACCAGTGTCAATAAAATTGAATGTATTTTATAAGGATATATCAAAAAAGTAAAAATTATTGTAAAAAAGTTTTTAAAAAAATAATTCACATTATTAATTACTAGTGGGTCGCATTTTTTATTTTTATTATTATTAAATTCATATTTTTTTCAAAAAAAAAAATTTATATTTCTTTAAAAAAAAATCCAATAATAAGAAGAGATAACAACTTAGATAAAAAAAAACTATAATTTTTAAGATAAATAAAGATATGGAAAAAAGAAAATTGTTTCACTTTAACTGTTTCACGTTTAATACTCCACATTTAAATTTAAAATTAATAACTGTTATAATAATATTAAAAATAAAATAAAATAAAAAATAATTTTTAATTAATTATTTAATAAATATTTATAAAAATAAAAAATAATTGAAATATTTAAAATAAAACAATAAAATATTAATAAAAATCAAATCAAATCAAATTTGTGTATACAAATTTGTAACGGGAATTTCTTTTTATATATATAAGTATAGATTATAGATTGATATTACTGGTATTTAGTTTAATTTTTTTTGGACTTGCTTGCAGTCTTAGTCTTGTTTCTTCTTTCTTTAAGGAATGATGAAGTCTTAGTTTCGACTGTTTCTTCCTACACCTCCATACCTTCTTCTCTCACCTTCATAAATTTCTGTATTTCCAAAAATGTCCTTCTTTAATATTCCGGATTACATAATCTGGAAGTCATTTTTCAAATTTGCAACTAGCTTCTGGATTACATAATCCGGAAGTCATTTTTCAAATTTGCAATTAGCTTCCGGATTACTTAATCCGGAAGCCTTTTTTTAGATGCATGATTACTTTCTGGATTACATAATTCGGAAGTCTTTTTTAGCTTCCAGATTATGTAATCCGGAAGTCTTTTTTCAAATGCGGATTACATAATCCAGAAGCTATTCTATCGGGGTGACACAAAAAGGGTAAAAATGTATTTTCAGGTTGTGTATGGGGGTGGCAGAAGAAGATATGGAGGTGCAGGAAGAAACAGTCCTTAGTTTCATTAATTGGGCTTGTCCTAAGGCCCATTTATATTATGTGTTTGATCCATTTAGGGCTAAAAGGAAACGTCACACGCAAATTGTTACAAATGAAGGTAGTTTCATTTTCTAGTCATATTATAGTGAAAAAACACTGATTAAAAATTTCTTCAAAAATTGGAATATTTTGCAAACAGGAAAAGATGAATTTAAATCACTTTTTTTTTTTTATATTTGGAGTAAGTGAAGCTTTCCTAATATAATAAACGAGGAAAGTGATTTAAATTCTTCTTTTGTAATAATTTTTCTTACTATTTGGTCACTACTAATAATTGGAGTAATTTCTTTTAATTATGTTTTTACTTGAGATTCAATTGGAAATTTAGTGTCACCTATTCCAATTCAACCCTAAAATTGGCTAATATAAATATCAGCATCCAGTCAAAAACCAACATTTATTTTGAAGGAAAACATGATCTTTGTAGCTAATTACCATTTGGAATGTTTTAATTGTTAATTAACATTTGATTTTTTTTATGAAAAAGTTTGGGTGGTGATTTGAGAGGTGATATTTGTAAGGACCTAAAGAATAACTTTAAAGTAGAAGTGATATATTTTAAATGACACCTAAATATTTTATTATTAAATTAAAAAGAGTATATAAATAGAAAATTCATTTTAAAAGAACCACCATCTTTCTAAATTTTTCTTTATTTTTTTCCTCTATCTTCTCTCTAAGTTTTTTGAACATCTCTCTCATCATAATGATGATCGTAGTCTGTCATTGGGTTCTTGACAACGAATACTACAACACTGTTCGATCAAAGTTTTAAATAGAGTAAGTTCACTTTTGCTCTTTTTCCTTTGAGTCAGTTTTGATCTGGTTAGGTTTGCATTTAATATAGATACTTGCATGTGACTCTTTTAGCTTCAGGATTAGTCTCTGTTAGCATAGAGTCCTAATGATGTAGTTAGATTTTTTATTAGGACTCAGTGGTGCAGGTTAAGTTATCCTTGAGCTTTTGGTAGGTTTAGAACTCTTAGAAAGCACCTACTCAAAATCAGGTAAGGGAAGCTAGTTTAAATTTCCAATAGAACCCTAGGCTAGAAGATATGGATGTGGAGGTGACATGGTCACCGGTCTCAAATTTTCTTGTAGGATTTCTTGTTTTTGAGTAAATTAGAATTTGATTGAAATTATAAATATGGTAGATGTTGTAGAATGTATATGGGTTTTAATTTGAATGAGTTAATGAATGTATTTGAATAGTTTGTTCAATCACTTAAAATGTAATGTTTGATGAGAATTAGTTGTTTGATTTTAGATGATGTTGGTTTAGAGAGCATATATATGTATAGATTTTTCTGCATATCTCGCTCAAGCAAGAATATAATGAAAAATAGAGTGTTCTCGAGTTAGTTTTCGTACAAGCGAGAAGAAATCTCGCTCAAGCAAGACCTATAATGAAATTCTAGGTGCTCTCGGGTTCCATCTCGCTCAAGCAAGAGAATTTTGGCTTAGACAAGACCCATTCTCGCTTAAGCAAGATGATTTTCGCTCAAGCCAGTCTTATATATAAAAAAAAAAAAAACTGAAATTTTTGTCCTTGCTTTTAAAAGGTTGGTTTATGTCTATTTTGTAGTTTTCACATATAACTTATGTAAAATTTTATTTTATGTATATTTAATTGAAAAATCCTTTAATTAGATATTTATGTGATTATTGGACGAATTTTTTTGTGTTTTGAAATTCTAATTTTTTGGTATGATTTAATTGTGTGATTTTGGATATTGTGAGATATGAAATATGAATCTTAATCAAGACATAGTATTTTCAAGAAAGAAAATAACGTGTTAAGATTATTTAGGATGTGCATTGATTAGGAATTTGACTAGAAAGAGATATCCTTTACTCTCTTGATATATTTGAGTCATATAGATGAAGATTATTAGATGTTAACAATTGAAGGAGGTTCATATGATTTTGTTTGCAGTGTGAAATATAATATGATCTTTCAGGTCATATGAATTAACCTTGTCATACGAGGTAATATGATATTGAGATTATTTATGCGCATAATTGTGTAGATACACAGTGAGATAGTATGACAAATGCAGATCTCTGAGTCTAAGTTAATGCAATCTTCCGAAAGTACAGTCAAGTGTTTGATTATGTTGGTCAGTAGAAATCTGATATGAGTAATGTGAATGATGAATTATGATAGACTTGATGATTTGAGAAATTGTATAAGACTTGATGACTTATGTTTGTTAAATTGAAATTGAAATTATATAAAAAAAATTTATAACTAGCTTACCCTATTATTTATTGTGTTTTTGTTTTTTTTATATGTGATAATCATATATTTACACGAGAGCAGATAAGATTGGGGATAATAGAGCTCCTTAATACATGCAGGATGAAATAACTTTAATTTGAATGTTTTGTTTTTTTTAAAACTTTTATGTATATATTAAAATCCCTATAAAAATGATATATTTTGAAATATAATATAATTATATATATATATATATATATATATATATGTTAATTAGATATTAAATGTATATTATTTTTTTAAATATGGATAAAAATTAGGATGATAAATTTTTGGTCCAAAATTAAACCAAAGTGCAATGCAAATACTCCTAGTTTAGTTCATACGTTTGGAGTGTTGGCATAAGAGGATTTTACAATTAATATTTTCTTGATAAATTTTCAATAACATTTATATTTTTTAATCTTTTAACTTTTTTTTGGGTATAACCTATATATCTACACTGAATTTTCAAGGACAACGAAATATTTCATCTCAAGTTTATTGGATTGAATTAATTATGTATTATTACTTTTATCTTGTATAATATTTCTATATGTTTTTTTATATTTTTATATTACACCTTAAAATTAATATTAATATACTTAAGAAATATTTTATTAAAAAAACTTGATTTTGTTATTTGATTTTTTTAATATAGTATTCATCCATCTTAGTTATCTTAGTTATATTGAACTGATAAATTATTTGTGATGAATTTATGAATATAGCACACACAAAAACTAATACTAAAAAGTGATGTTTTTTAATTTTTGGTCACATTTTTTATTTGAATAAAATGAGACAAAATATAGCACAGTAGTTTTAATCCATTTATAAAATAACAAAATTGTATAAAAAAAATAATGTGCAACTATATTTTGTAGGGCCCTTATAAATAATCTTATTTCTTGGGCATGATCCCTATATATCGGACCTGAGATTTACCTACAATTAAGTTTTTCAATAATTGTTATCGATAATAAATAAATATTATGCAAAATAAGATAGTGACAAAAAGAGCATTGAAACTAGGTTAATTAATTATTTGGTCTATCTAGATGATTAAATTTTATGGTATTCCCTTTATACTTAAAATTATCTATTTTAATTATCATACGTAATATTTTAATCACTATGAATTTAGATAGTTGTATATAAAGATATTATAAATAATATATATAAAGACTAAAAATATTAAAATGACATGTTTACAAATTAAAATGAATTGAATTTTAAGTATATAAATAAAGATACAAAATTTGCTATCTAAACTAAATCAGTAATTAAAATAAAAATAATATATATATATATATATATATATATATTAAACAACTTCAAAAAAATATTACTTTATATGCATATCTAATGCTTTTCCTATTTTCTTTTTCATAAAAAATCCTACAAAAGAATCATCTTAATTTCTGTTTTGATAAGTATGAGAGATAATATCATCATGGTCAATCATCATATTTAAGGTTTTGTTTGTTTTGAAAGTTATATATTGCAATACAGTTTTGTTATTAAAACACGTCTTGAATTAAAGGAAAAGAAAGTTGATTTTAATTCTTAAATAAATTTTCATTTTCTTTGATTTTTTTTTTCCATTCATCTCTTTTCCTTTCTAGCCCCAAACCTAATATACAATAGTACTTATTTTTCTTAAAAGAACAAAATATATATTCCTTCTATTTCAAAACGACTAATGTTTTAATATTTTTTTAAAAAAAAACTTGATATTTCTTTAATTTTTATCAAAATATTAAAACTTTTAGCATAAAATTTACAATATTTATTTCTTAATAGGGTTTTACTTTAAAGAAGGTTAAGCATTGATGGCAATTTGCAAGGATTGTGTTGGTGTAGGTTGGGATGCGAAGAAGAGAGAGCGCACGTGCAACGGGTAGCAGGGTAGTGGCTGACCGTGATGTACGGGCAGCTGTTGTGGGTCTGCACGACAAGGACAGGTGAATAGAAGCGCCAGCAAGACCATGAGTCAGGTGGGCCCCACTTCGATGGTCCTTGTCGCCTTCTCTTTCTCTGTGGGTCCCTTGCCCCGTCAGCTCCATGTTTGCTTTTCTTAACCTTTTTCCTCTCCTCTTTATCTTCATTTTTCTTTATTTCTCAACATTATTATTCTAAATTAACCAGAAAGACAACATTTTTCTTGTATCTTCTTCTCAATGGATACATTTTGCATTATTTGAATGATAACAATGGTCTTTTTTAATCGTATTTTTATCATATTTTAATAGTAATTTTATAAGGTTTTTCTTTTTTTTAGTTTTTATTATATTCATATTTATACATATATCATACGACATTAAGACTTTATCAATCAATATCATTGATTGAGTATCATTCGAGTGATGTAATTAACATAATTTTTTATAGATGTAACAAATATCTTTTAACACAAGATAATTAATGTAATTGTAATATGAAATGTTACTTTAATTTTAAGATTAATTCGATAACATGTCATAATTTAAACCAAAAGTTTATTACGATTTTATAAATGTGCACAATAATTAAGATGAAGATACGCATCGAATAATATTTATTAATTTTATATATTTTATACTAAATTGTAATTTAGATATTGGAGTACCTTTTGTAGGTACTCCATCCTTATTAACCGAAGATCTTACGACATTACTTACTAAGATCAACAAAAACAAAATGAGACAGAGAAAACACCACCGAGATCTTTCTGACATTTACAAAAACAAATACCTAATAAATATAAGGATTCCTCTCAAATTAAAATAAAATTGAGACACTATAATTTTTTAACATTTTTTACAATTTTGACTCTAATATAAATTTTTTATAAAATTCAACATTTAATTAATATTTTATTTAACTTTTAATAAAAATATAATTTTTTAAGATAAAAGGAATCATTCTAGTTTTATGATTCATGGTGCTACTTAAAATTCTGAAACATAAATTTTATGTTATCGATATATTCTCCATCTTACAATATTTAAATGTTGAACTTACATTCTATGTATGATCTCTAATTAAAGAGTCTTATAATACCTAGATTTACAATGATCTCTGATCAAAAGGTTCTTTAATACCATAAATAACACTTTTCTAAAGTACAATTTATTTTTATTAGGGTATCAATACTCTTAGCAATTAATAAGTACTTAAATGCTGGTTCCACTAATTGAAATGTTTAAAAGCTTTAATATTTTTCTTAAATAAATTATGCAATTTATATTTTAAGACATAAATATTATATTACTTTTTTTATTTTTATTAAGTTTTTATAAAACTTTTATATTAAAATCATTATATAATTATATAACAACTGCTGACATTTCAAATCAAACAATTATTCATTACATAAAAAATATTATTATATTATTTAGAAATGAATTATTTTGTTTTTTGGAAAATTGATAAATCCCCACTATAAAATTTCTCTTACACTATTTTATGATTATTCTAGAATTGTGGGAAGTGACGTGCTGTGTAAAGAAACAGCCATAAGTGGCAGATGGGGCCATGCACAGCATAGATATCATGAGTTTGTTTGATTTTGATGCAATGGGAGTGACACAATTACCTTTATGCCCTTTCTCTTACATGATTTTCATAACTTTTTCAAAAGCAAAAATGTGTCATTGCATTATGAAATCAAATTCCATGCACATTTTCAAAAGCTCTCAAACTTTATTGCCTTTCTTTTTCAAATTCAATGTAAATCCAAAGTAATCACAAATTCCAACATAAACATAGATTCTTGGCAACATTAGTTAATAAGACCTAATTATTGGTTAATTCATTGGTTCTAAGAATTTAACAAAACTTGTTCATTAATTTTTATTGTATATAAATAAAATTTGTGTTTATTTTTTTTTAAGAAAATGCATATACTGATAAATTGGCTAATTGCTAATTTAGAATTTATTCATAGAGAATCATTTTATTGGTATAATAGGTTTTTATCTAGTATGTTCTTAAAATGCTTTATGAATTGTATAGTCTACATATGAGTTTTGATCTAGTCCTCTCATATTTTTTTATTTTTTTAATAATATTCTTTTCATACGATGACAGATGATTATTGTTACTTGAAGTGTCAGTCTAATTGAGATGTCAAGTTATATAATGATATCTAACAAAAAAAATTTTATAAAAAAAAATAAAAAAAAATTGTGTTACTTTTTTATAAATAAATTATTGAGTGTAATTTTCATATAACACAGGTTTTTTTTCGATTTTTTCAAATAGTATAATTTTATTTAATATTTCCTTAAATAAATAAAATAAAGTTATTTTAAATTGAGCAAGTCATATATGTAAATTACGAGTTTAGTGAAGTTTGATCTAACTAAGTCAATTTGAAATTGTACATGGCAAACACATCTTGTCTAATTTTAAAATAATTTTTTTATTCAAAAAAAGTATCAAATAAATTATATTTTCAAGAAAAAACTTATAAAATCACATACAAAATAGTAATTCTTTTAATTTATAATGTTAAATTGTGTAATTTAAATCATATAAACAATTAAAAAGTGAGTTAACCTATTTATATTTAAAATTTAAAAAATGGTAAGAAGGTATATTAAAATACAATGAATAATAATGAAAACAAATAAGATATAATAAAGTGAGTAAAATACCTAATGTTTCTTATATTAGTCCAACTACTTTACAAGCTAATCATATTTGCTAATATGTAGTTTATTGATTTTAAATAAAGAGATTTATATTATTTATATAATAGTTGATTAAGATTTTTTATAATCCTCTTGCAAAAGCATGTGTGAAATCTAGAGTGTAGACCTCACATGCAAGTGCAAAAGAAAGATTCTGATTTGATTAGGGTTTAATTAGGGTTAAGAGACAGAAAATAGGGCAATTCATGATCCTCATTGTGTTTTTAATTGCTTCAAATTTCATCATTTCCCAAGTGCCATGTTCTGTTCATCCCAGAAAGTGAAGAAGCAGCAAAATGGTTATAAAAATGGAGAAAAAAAAGATGAACAGAAGAGTGAAAGGATTCTCTTGGAGAAGGAAGAGTCCAAGTGAAGAGAACCTTGTGGAGACATTGTTTGATTATTTATTTGTTTATTTTTTGGTGTTTTTGGCATTAGTCCAGACACATTCAATTAGAGAGTGAAAAAGGTAACCCATTTGGGAGTGTAGTACAAATACTCATGAGGGCAAGGACCAAATATTAAAAAGGTTATTTAAAGTGGAAAAGGTCTTTTTGGGAAAAGGTGTTTGTGTGGTGCCACAACTGGTCCCAAAGTTTCATTAAAACCAACCATTACTTTTTATTGGAGACTATGCAACTTTGCATACAATGTTATGAATTCAAGTCGAAATTAAAATTCTCATGCTCAGATTTTTTTTTATGTTAAAATTTTGGGATAAAATTATATATATATATATATATATATATAAATATTCATAATTTATAAATTTAAAAAAAATTTAATATTTTTTTATTAAGAAATAAACTTAAGTTTAACTTAATTTTATAAAATAAAGTTTATATTTATTTTTAGTTGATATAGGATCTACAACATGATCTGCGACAGATTTTTTCATATCGAGATTCTCCAAACTATATATAGGGTTGTATATGATAGCGATAGCGAATGATTTGATAAATTTAACAAATTTTTATTAAAATAGATTATTAAAAGATAAATTTAAAGTCAAATTTAATTTTATAAAATCAATTTTAAATTGATATTTGTATTTATTTATATATTATAAAATTTCTTTAATTTTTAATTAATGTGATATTTTGAATATTTTAATTTTAAAAAAATATCATTCTTAGTTTATTTAGTTTATTTGAACAAGTATAAAACAGATTAAGAATGGTATTTTATTTTCATATAAAAGTTTATTTATGATTTTTTCACTTTTGGCTCTTTAAAAGATCTAAGGCAATGATATATTATTATGAATTGAAGTACAAGAGAAAATCTTACATGAAAAAAAAAATGAATAATATATAAAAAAAATTATTTTTTTAAATTTTTATATTAAAGATGATGTATATCTTAATTTTTCATATAAGTTTATTCATTATTTATTGGGATTAATTTCTAGGGTATTTTCTCTTAAAAAATCCAACTCTAGTGTTAAAGTTATTCATTTGTTTTAGTATGAGTAAATGATATGAATTTATTAAAGACAATGTCTTAATCTTTTGTTTAAATTTGTTTATAGTTCATTAGTATAAATTCTTTTAAATGTTTTCTCACATAGTCCAAAACAATATATTATGACTCAAATCTGTTTATGATTTATTGGTTTTAGATTTTCTCAATGTTTTTCTTGAATATTTAAAAGAAAAATTTTGAAACAAAAAAAGAGAGTATGATTGTTATTCTAATTAGACTATCATTTGGTCTACAATAAAATATCATAAATACTATAATTTATTTAATTTCTTAATCTTATTTAACATGTATATATGTTCATATAAACAAAGAAAATTCAAAATTTTAATTACACACAAGAAATAAAACTATTCTGGTGCACCACCAATTGGCACTTGAGGGTCCCCACCAATCAATTTCTCCATCTAACACATCACATGATTCATTTTATTATATTCATTCATCAAAATTGTGTTTCTGGCAACTAATCACTTCTACAATTATTTATGTTTTTTTCTTTTTATGTCATTGTTCCTGTTTATCATTGATTATTATTTAAGTTATAATTTTTATACTTGTTAAAATGGATAAATAGTACACAAAATGTTAAAATAACAAACTATTTTATAAAGGTAAAAAGGGTAAATCTTAATTAAAAACATTCTATACGTGTTTAAATGAATATTTTAAAAAAAATTATGGAAGAAAAGTTATACTTTTTATGATAATAATATGATTAAAGCAATAATTTTTTTTAAAAAAAATAACATTTAAAAAAAAGAGTATTAATTTAGCAGTTGACTAGGAACTTGAAAAGATTTGAAGAAGGTAGAAATATTTTTGTCATAAGAAAAAAGAAAATAGGTTCATAGGGTAAAATATGAACATAGTATTAATATAATATTAAAGGGTGATGATTGGTGGAGAGTAGGAGTATAGTATGGAATGTGCACTACCTTATATAAACCAATTCAAGTGAACCTTTCATTATATAATAGCCATTTTTCTTTGGTTCCATTCCCTGCATTTTCTAGCTCTTTCTTCTTCTCTCAACTCTCATCTATGGCTACCTTTCCCTCTCCTCCTTCACCTTCTTCTTCTTCTATTCCTTCTCCAAGATCTAGCATGTTTTACTATGCTAGAAGTGAAGACCACTATGAGGAGCCTCACTTCCTCCAAGCTTGTTTTCTTTGCAGAAAACCCCTAGGCCAAAACCGTGACATCTTCATGTACAGGTTAGGTCAATTTTTCATTCAATCCACACCACTTTCATCTGTTTAAGCCAACCCCAGATGCTGATTCTTGTTGATTCCTTCAACTTAATTGGAAATTTTTAATATTTACACTGAATTTTGCATGTGGGGTATGAGGAGAAGAGCTGTATTCTAGACCTGAGTTTTCAGATCTAGAATAAAGTACATGCAATATTTCTTTGGCTGGATTAATTCAGACTTGTTGATTTCTTTTTGGCTGATTTAATTTACTAAATATGCCAAAAGATTTGGTTTTTTCTTATAAGTTGGATGGTTTAAATAAAGTGTATTCCTTGTTCTTGTTGTTCATGTAGTTGTTTTGTACTAGATTAATTGAAATCTTGTGATTTAGATTTGTGATGAATGTTTTGTTGTTATGCAGAGGGAACACACCATTTTGTAGCAAAGAGTGCAGGCAGGAGCAAATAGAGATTGATGAGGCAAATGAGAAAAGTTGGAAGGTTTCTTCCAAAAGGGGTGTGAGACAATCAGAGAACAATCAAAATTCCACACCCAATAAGGCTGTAAGAACTGGCACAGTGGCAGTGGCCTAATCAAGGAACTATCCATGAAATGATGATGATTATGTTTGATGAATATATGAGTGGGGAAAAAGGGTCAATTTTTTTGAAGTGAAAAAGATGGAATGAAGAATTCCAAAGGAAGATGAAGTGCAATCAATAATCCATGAAGATTCTGATGAACCAGGATGAATCTTCTCTCTGCCTATGTAAAGAAAAAAAAAAGTTGGGGTTTTCCATTGGGAGATCAGAAAAAAAGAAATACCCAACCAAGAATTTTGGCTCCTTTTGTTTCTTTTTTTTTTTTTTTTTTTGGTAATATTGATTTCACCCTTTTATTTTCACTATTTTTTTCTCTCTATATGCTTTGAGTGTTCTATGAGAAAAAGAAAAAAAACCTCATGGATGTATTGATAAGATGGTGTTCTGTTTTCCTAAAATTTGAGGCAATGGAGAAATAGTATCAAAGATTCTTCATCCAAGATCTAGATGAGTAAACTTTGCTACATTCTTCCAAGAACTTGTGTCCATCCATGGCAAATTTTAGTAACTCATTGAAACTCAAATCTCAATCCAACCAACAAGTTTTTATTTTATTGGATCTAAACAACCAAAGATTATTTGTCCATATAAAAAAGAGCTTGGATCCTTAAAATGGGCAACCTTTGATTAAATATGGAAATTCTTGCTAATGAAAAAAAAAATGTTAATAGGAAGTTAATTAGTCAAATTTGGCATCTTTACTCTCTCATTTGAGAAGTTCTTTCATAGATAACAATATGAATAATTTTTTGAAGTTGAATTTGATTTAATTTGACATGATAAGTGATTTAGTTTAGGGTTACAAACAATTTGGATGAAATTAGTAACTCGAACCAAATTAATGAATCAAGAATCAAAATAAGGTTAAAATTTTAATAAAATTTAAGTTGTAAAGCTTCATACAAGAGTTTCATTTGAATTTCACTTTAGTATATTACCAAAACAATTTTTTGTTTAATTAATATTATAAATTATTTTGACTTACTTTTATAGTTAATAATTATAATTATGTTTACGTGTGCATGTATTTATTTATTTACTTATTTATTTCATACAAAAATAATATGAAACATAAGTTGAAATTAATTAAATAAATTTAATAATATAAATATATTATTTAATATATGTTGTTGAGAATTTGCAAAATAAATGTCTTATAGTTTTGTAAATTTAAAATAAAACTATGTGAAAGATAAAGAAGTGTGGGGAGAAGATGAATAACACCAAATTTTTACAAGAAAAACTTTTTTTTATTGTAAATAAGAAAAAAATTACGGAATCTAGTTAAAGATTCTCACTAGTGGAATATAATTATAAAATTTGTTTTCTTTTTCTTTTCAAAAAGATCACTAATGACTTCACGAATGCAACTGTTCATGAAATAATGAATATTAATTTATCAATGTCTAAATGCTTACATCGCTTTAGTGATAGTTGTTGGAAAAGGTGACTCGAGAAAGAATGATTAATAGAGTTTGAACTCAAACTATAAATTTAAAGATAATAAAAATAGTGTTTAACAAAATAAGGGTAAGAGAAAAAGTAAAACGATTAATAGTGGTTTATCCTATTATTTGGATTACATTAAGCAAATTATTTAAGAATTTTTATTAATTGAAATATTTGGTTACAACAAGTTTTAACGTCTTTATAAAAATAATGAATTTTAACACCTTTTCGAGAATGAGTTTTCACATTTTTTTAAGATCAACAAGTTTTAACATTTTTCTTAAAATAAATATTCTAACATGTTCATTTACAACGAGTTTTAACACCTTTTTAAGAACAAGTATTTTGATCTCTCCAAGTAAAACAAGTTTCAACACCTTTTCGAAACAAGTATTCTGATCTCTCCAAGTATAACGAGTTTTCATATCTCTCCAGGAACAAGTTTTCACACCTCTCCAAGGACCAACAAGTTTTAACATCTCTCTAAAAATAAATATTTTAACCTATTCAGGTACAACAAGTTTTATGGTGTTTTATCAATTAGGAAGGAATCCTTAAAAAAAACTCATCTTTAGTGGTTTAATTTATTATGGATTATTATATAAACACTTAAAAAATATATTTTAAAATTTTTTAGTTGCCACAATTGTATCACTTTAAATGAATCTTAACAATCTCCAATTTTGTCTCATTGAATGTTTTCATGTCTAAGAATATCTTATATCAATATAATTTAAATATATTAAATGGTGGCAATTTGACTATCCTAGTTAATTACACACTTAAGAATCTTTAATAAAATCTCTTACTAGCCTCAATTTTAATAATATATTTCTCACACTAATCAAATATCTTGAGGTAGACTTTATTTCATTAACATCTCAAAATATTATTTGAATACCTAATGAAAATTAAATTTCAATTTCCGAAACAAACTCTTTTTCATATATCCATTTACAACCATGTGTTCTTATCTTAGGTTCTAGAGAGATTTTCTCATAAGAAGTGTTTATTGTACAAAATATATTTTCTTTTTCAATATAAGAAATGTTTGGTATTGTAAAAATTATCATAGTATATTATAAGGCTACCCACATATAAATAAGGCACATTGTTCATTTTTTTTCTTTAGATATTGGGACTTTCTTAATTTTAAAAAGATGTTAGACTATGGAATATATATATATATATATATATATATATATATATATATATATATATATTTATTTATTTATCATTGTGCATATTAAATATTCGAACCATATATTTTCTTGAGATCTCTACAATATTCTATTAATCCTAGAATATTCTTCGCTATAGCCAAAATTTTCATGGCAATTTTTATTTCGATGGCTTCTTGAATATAAATATTTGGCCTGTCTTTTTCCATCATCAACATCTTATTCATATGCAACAAAAATATTATATATTAACCATTTTATTAAAAAAATAATTTTAAAAATAAAAATAATTAATTATTATATTAACTAAACTAAATAATAATTAAAAAAAAATATTAAAATTTAAAATAATTTTTACTATTAATAATATATTTTAAAATTAATATTTAATTAATTAAGAAGGTTTTAGCTACCCGTTATTAATTATAACACACTGTAGTTAAAGCTTTAATAATTAATTAAACATCAATTTAAAAATTATTTATTAATAATATAAATTGCTTTATATCAATAATTTTTCAATTTTTAAAATAGTATCTAATTTAATTAATATATTAAATAATTATTATAGATCTTAAAAATTAATTCTGTTTAATGATTAATTCAATATTATATAAACCATATAAAATCAACTTTCATATTATTATATTATTAGTAAAAGCTATATATAATTTGTGTAGAGAAGTAAATCATCAAAAAAATTAATAAAATATTTTCACTAATATGATATGAACTTAAACTTTGGTGTAACATATGAGAAGTGTGAAAAAATTGAATGAAAAATGAAAAAAGCTGGGCAAAGAAGTCAATGATTCTAACTAAACTCACAAGATGGAGGAGGAGGAGGAACACAGTTGAAAAAGTGGTGGTGTTGATTTGGTTGACCCAATTTTTTTTTTATTTTTTCTTTAGAATAGTTGACCAAAATTTAATTTATTAGTAGGGAAGAAAAGGAAAAATGTGAAGGTAATTTTAATTTTTTATATATATATTTTTAATTATTGGTGTGAATTATTAATTGAAGCTGATGAATCTGCTTACCTAATAAATATCATAGTCAATGAGATCTAATAAGTCAGTCACAGAAACCTACCAAACATTAAATTCATTTTAACTTCTCATCTGTTCATATGATAGAGACAACATGAGCAGTGTCAAAAAGTCTACAAGAACAAAATTTTCAATTTTATACAAAAATGAACAATGATTTTTGGGAAGATGTTGTCAATTTTTTCAAGAAATTGACCCTTGATTTGATTTTGAAAATTGATTATGTGTTTGATCAGTTAAATTGTAGTGGGTTTGATTTTCTAGTTCAATTATTGTTCTATTGATTTAATTCTTAATTTGGAATATAATCAAATTATAAAAATTTGGATAGTTGAATAATGATTCTAACAAGTTGATAGATTGATAAAGAATTTGAATTTTTTTAAGTACTTTTTTTTTTAATTTACAAAAGAAAAGTGATTGGAAAGTGATATTTTTATTACTATTAACAAAGTTTATTAATGTCATGATAGAGCTACAGAAAAGGACAGTTACTCAATCATGAATTTAATTAATACTATAAAAAAATAATAAATCTATTGGACTTGGTCAGATGGAATGGTCCTTACATTTTGCACCCTCATATCTTGAAGTGCACCCTAAAAAAATTTAAATTTTCAATTTTATCCTTCTAAAATTTGTATTTTAATTATACAATACAATTCTATACTTTATAATATACAAAATTTTATATTATTTTAAATTTATTTTTATCCAGAAATAATTTTGGAATGTATTAATATATTTTAGAATATAAAATTTGGAATGTATTTTTTTTTATCTAAAAGTATATTTTAAAATGTACATTTCAGGTTATGTATTTTAGAATACAATCTAAAATAGAGATATGTATTTAGGAATATATAATTCAAAGCAGAAAATATATATTCTGGATTTACATTTCAAAAGACATATCTTCTAATTGTATTTACATTAATAATTTTTCTCTTCATTACTTTTATTATATTTATAAGTCAAATTTTCTAATTGAACTACATGTATAATTTCATTTTTTGTCTGATGATTTTAGAGCTTTAAAATTGTAATTAATTTTTGTTACTTTATGATAAATTATGCATATAATTTTTAAGTGTTTAATTATTTAACCTAACTTTTCATTTAATGTATAATTTCATTGATTTGAAAGTGTACTCATTTTTTACATCCATACAAAAGTTGAGGTACATTTGAAAAGAAGTCAATCCATCATCATGTAAATTACTTTCCTTAAAAACACCACAATCACAAAACTTTCTTAATCTTACATCTCTTAATAACATAATTACTTACATTTTTTTTCTTAATTTATAATTTAGTTTAGCATCTATTTGTAATATTTCCAAATGTATAAAATTAAATCCTTCCACAATTTTAATTTGGGTCTCATAATAACTACCTATTAAATTATACACATGACATAAAATTTAAAACTCTAGATTATAAGAATAAAAAGACATTTATCTATAAAGAGATTTGTTAGATTTTTAATAGTATAAGTGCAACTCTTTTCGCCTTAACATTATTTTCACATAAGAGTGTAACAATTCAAACGTCACAATTAATTTAATATTTATTACAAAGATCACTGAGTTTAAAAGTTTACCAACATCCTAAGAGTTTTTACTTTTCCATTTAATACACTACAAGAAAATCATTAAATAAAAATCAGTCTATAATACTATTTTATAAACTAAACAAATGATCAATATCTAAATTAATTTATATTATTAATAAATAACTTCTAAATTGACAATTAATTAACTACCAAGGTTTTAGTTACCAAAGTTTTAACTAAAGATTATAACTACCAATTTAGAAACTATTTATCAATAATATAAATTAATTTAAATATTAATAATTTTTTTAGTCTCTAACATAGAATATAATCTAATCAATATAATAACTAAATATCTTTGATCTCTAAAATTGATTTATTTAATGATTTTTTAATAATGATAATCTAGTATAGAATGACACATTTTATATTTGAACTTTTAAGTTGCAATCTCAAATCCTAAGCCACTTATATGCTTCATTTTGGGAAAAAAGGTTGATAACATATCACATAAAGATTGGCTTGAGAGCATGTAAATACATATGAGAATTTCTCCCATAATGAACCTTGTTTTTCTCCCCTACAATGAGGCAAAATGAAGTTTTTCTAGAGATGAAACTATGAGGACACATTGGCTCTTTGAAGGATCATGAATCTTTTTCTACTAACACTCTCCACACGTTCACCAAGTTTTGCAAGATGTTCCATCCTCCTCTTCCACAACTCTGAAGAGCCTAACTGATTTCCCTTCACTTCAGCTGCATCATTTTCTGATATCTCAACACTTCTGTCATCTGCAGGCTGCTCTTCATCAGAGTCTTCCATTATCTGCTTCAGTCTCTCCACCACTTGACTCATCGTTGGCCGATCTTTCGCACTCTTTCGCAGGCAATGATCCGCGAGTTTTGCCAGTTTTCTTGCTCCATTCATGCAATACTCTCCTTGAAGCCTCTGATCAATTATTGTGTCAAACTTCTTGCTATCAGAAGGGTACTGCTTCACCCACTCCAGCAGTTTCTTCTCTGGTTTAGGCCTGTTTCTTTCCATTGAACGCCTGCCAGTAAGCATTTCATATAGCACCACCCCAAAGCTCCACACATCACTCTTGGCTGTGAGATGACCTGTCTCAATGTAATCTGGAGCAGCATAACCATATGTCCCCATCACCTAACATGAAAAAAAAAAAGTTCATAATCTTGATGATCATGCATTTAAAGCTCCATGACTTTTTGCTTATCTTTTATAAGTCATGTTAAACTCCATAACTTTAACATTGATTATGAACAAGAAGATATTGGTATGACATTGATCAAGGAAGAATGACAGAAAAGCCTCTAAAGTAGTTTAGACACATGCAAAGAAGTTTAGACACATTGGCTGCATCAGTTAGAAAGGTCATCATAAGAGAAAATCTAGAGGGATCTTGGGGTGAATAATCAAGTTCAATGAAGTCATGCAATCTATGCAGGTAGGATAAAACTTTTGTTGTTGAATATTTGGTAAGTCATGTTTACAAATACTACAAATTAAGTTTAGAATCTATGCAGAAGAATGCATGCAATGTGCTAATTCAGCTGGATATGGCATGATACTTACAGCTGTTGAAACATGAGTATCACCAGCTACTGGCCCCTCCCTAGCAAGTCCAAAATCAGAAAGCTTTGGCTTAAAGTCTTTATCCAGTAATACATTTGAAGATTTAAAATCTCGAAATATCACCTAGAGAATCAGCATACAAATTGTTAAAAGCAAAGGATGAAAAGTTCAGGAGATATAAATACAAATTAAAAGCTATCTAACACTGAGAAAAACAATTCAGTGATAAATGAAATGGTAACTAATAGTGTGAAATCCAAGTTTATGATATTACTCCTTTGAGTTGCCACTGTTAATTTATGGTCTAAAGTTAAGTATTATATATTTATGGTCTGTGCAATTTACAGCCTATAGTAGAGAGTGTGTTAAAAAGAGTATGTTAAAGATGTTACTAACTTTTCTCATTCCTAAGTTCTTAAGGGGTTGGAGATTTCATGTATATTCAACATATGTTCACAATTCCTGTGTTTTATACAGTTGCACTTGCACATCATCATCTAAAGCACATAAGTTTTAGATTTTTTTTTTCATATAAAGTAAGTTAAAATAAGATACTATGATTGTTGCAAGAGCCTAAATATCAAAGGAAAATGTGGTTTCCAAAATCAAACTGTGCAAAGCAGGAATGAACCCAAGTTCAGAGGTTTTCATTATCAGATTAAACTATTTTGTCATGGGCACCCTGTTTCACTTTTAAAATAGGATGTATAAACTAAGATAAGAAAAGGTGGATGTCAAAATTTGTGGCAATGAATAGCCAAAAAAGAGAGAGATGATAACTTTTGAGTGACACAGTTAACAGATAGTAAGCATCACTTCCTCCAGAGAAATTTTCTAGAAAACTATCAAATTTTATTTTGCAATGAATGATCATACATCTCTAAGGAGAAGGAGGAATAATCTAGAATCATATTTCTTAAACTCAAACCTGAATTTCTAATTCTTCATGCAGATAAGTTAACCCTTGAGCTGCTCCAAGTGCTATTTCAAGTCTAGTTTTCCAAGGAAGAGGATCACGTGCTTTATTGAAAAGATGATATTCTAAGCTTCTGTTCGGCATGTATTCATACACGAGTAGTCTCTGCATGCCTCGTTCATCGTCCAAAGCACAGTATCCAATAAGCTTGACGAGATTTGGGTGTTCCACAATACCAAGAAACTGAACTTCAGTCAACCATTCCTTATGACCCTACATGAAAGAAGCAAAATAGTCAAAGGAATATCCTCATATCACCATGTTCAATCTTTAAATGTAGAAAGAAAATAAAGAACATTGGAGCTTCTCTATGCCAGTAATCACTAACAAATTTCAGCATGCATAAATGACAAAATCTTGTCTATTACATAATTAGTACGTTGGGGTAAAAGATCCACCAATATAATCCCTCTGCACTTTCAAGTAGGAATGATATATGGTTTCTTGATTAAGAAGTATCATAAACAATCTATACCAGATATGCAGAAATCCATTTATGGAGTTGCATTGCAGTACAATGTCTGTATATGTAAATCATACCTTAACATACTCAACATTCAATTCAATCCAATAAATTTTTTAGTAGAAAATATGGCTATAAATATATCAGGAAAAGTATCTTATTAATACTTTTAAGAGAAGATTTTGTGTTCGAAATAGACTGAAGAAATCCCATTAATTAGCAGTAAATATACAACTCCTATAAGTGAGAGATCTTTGCCCCTAAGTAAGAGATCTAAGCTCAAACACACTATATGTACCGGACACAGACACACGTATACACGACACGGACACCAGACACAACATGGACACAGACACTAGCCACCGGACACAACATGGACACAAACACTAAACACTGGAAATTGGAACCATCGGACTCTAATTGCTTTGAACCATAAATATAAGAGTTTATATGCGGAATTCTCTGACCTAGTACATCCCAAGGAAATTGTTGAGTCTCATACCTGTAATGCATTCTTGTTAAGCCTTTTGATGGCAACTACAATAGGATTCCCATTCCCATCAGCAGGCTGGATTGAACCTTTAAACACACTTCCAAAACCACCTTCTCCTATCTGAAAAAGCCTGTTGAAATCACTTGTTGCATGCTTGAGCTCTGAGATGGAGAAGACCCTCAAATTGTGACCCTTCTCCTCATACAGTTCTGGTATACCGCGGGGTGAGGCAGATGAGCATGAAGACTTGGTGACCCTTTCAGCTCCTGAAAACTCCAGTTTCTCTTTCTTTTTCAGTTCAGGTGCTGACCTTTGCTTACTGTTTCTGGATCTGTCTTTGAAATAGTAAAAGCACTTCATTGCATAACCAATCAGCTATGACTATTTCTTATGCACAATCTCTGTCAACCTGTTATCAGTTCAACAATTCACAACAAAATTATTGTCAGGAATAATAAACCCCCCTTGACACCATTGCCATCTACAAAGAAGAAAACAAAGTAGTGAATAGCAAAAGCACTTCACAGCATAAACAATTAGCTATGATTCTTATGCACAGTCTCTCATTAACCTGCTATCAATTCAACAAATCACAACAAAGATTATTGTCAGGAATCCCCTTGACACCATTACCATCTAAAAAGAAGAAAAACACAACAAAGTAGTGAATAGCAAAAGCACTTCATAGCCTAAACAATGAGATATGATTCTCATGCAGTCTCTCATTAACCTGTTATCAATTCAACAAACCACAAAAAAAATTATCATCAACATTAAATCCCCATGATACCATTACCACCTGGAAAGAAGAAAAACATAACCATAGTGAATAGTAAAAGCACTTAATAGCATAAACATTCAGCCATGATTCTTAAGCAAGGTCTCTGATCAACTTGCTATCAATTCAACAAATCACCAAAATCAATGATTGTCAAGAATAAATCCCCATTACAACCTATAAAGTAGAAAAACAAAACCATGTAGTCAATAGTGATACCCCAGATGCCTCTGAAAACCAGAATTGCAAAAATTTTCAAAATTTAAGCAACCCAACAAGAGAGCAAAAAGATGAATCAACAGAGAAAAACAATTGTCACAGCAACATACAACTTGGCAGGTATACAGCACATGCAAAATGAACCAGAATCTGCTAAGTCACACAAACATGATTCAGAAGGAAAAAAACAAGTGAACAAAACAAAGAGCAAAATGGTTTGCATAATTCAATTGGAATCCTCACAGGGAAGAACACAGAAGGGCGTGTCTTGGTTCCTGTACACGTTCGAGAAGCTTGAAGTTTTGTAAAATAAGGAAGAAAAGGTTCACATCCACATGAGTTAGTACTTTTCTTTGGCTTCTCTCACACGGATATCAATGAACAAGAAAGAAACAATAAAGAAACTCTGCTGAAAGTTGTCTTTTTTCATTCATTGGTTGACCAGTGGCTAGCCAGCTTGCTCAAGTTTCTGTTTTGAACTTTGCAACACATTGACCAAACTATCTTCATTTTCTCTATCATTTTCAAAACAATCATATGTCAGATAAATAAACCGATTTATATTTTTCTACTGTCGTATTTAAGAAAAATATTTTTATTTATTTTTTACTTTTTCAAATTTAAGATTTTTTCCATAAATATTTATTTGAAGTAAACAATGGGAGTAATAGATTTCCTTCTGAAAAATAGTTTAATACATGTCTATTATTTTTAATGTAAAAACATTCTTAACTCTTTTCATGCATGTTATGAGTATAACAAATTTTCAATTAAAAGAGAAATATAAAAAAACTGAAAAAGATTAAAATTTAAGAAAATAATCTTTTATTTATTTATATCTTATCATTAGTTTATATATTATATAAAATAAAATAAACATTTATTAAAATCAATAAAATTGATTTCATTTCTTAATTTTTTAAGGAAACTTCATGAACACTTATAAAGAAACAAACAATATTAATATTTTCTCGTGGTTATATTCGAGCTATGAATGCTTGTGCCAACTCATTAATTAATGTATTTAAATTAGGAGATAGAGTATTAATTAATGTATTTAATTCTTAATAAAACTTTTTCTCTCTCATCTTTAACTATTTTTTTCTCTCACAATTACACCTTTTTGTCTTTTTCAAATAAATATTTTCTCTCTCTCATCATTAACTCTGTTTCTCATGTACCTCTTTAATCATATTTCAATAAAAAATAAATAATCATACATTACTACTAAAAAATTATAAAATAAAAATTAATTTTAAAAATTAAAAATAATTAATTACTATATTAATTAAATTAAATGTTATTTTAAAAATTAAAAAAAATATTAATTTTTAAATTATTTTTTATTATTGATAAATTATTTTTAAATTAATATTTAATTAGTTATCAAGGTTTTAATAATCAATTATTTAGATTTTAAATTTGATAACAAAAATCTTAATAGCTAATTAGATAAAAATTTAGAAATTATTTATTAATAATATAAACTAATTTAAAAATCAATACTATTTTTAGTCTCTAAAATAGTATCTAATTTAGTTAATATACTAATTAATTATTTTTTGTCTCTAAAATTGGTTTCTATTTAATAATTTTCTTGTACACATCAATTTCATCATTTTTTATTAAAAAAATATTATTATTTTTAAATAAAAACTTTCATGTTAAGCATTATCACTATGCAACCTGACATCTCAGCTAGGTTGACACCTTAAGCAACAACAATCATCTGTCATCATATAAAAAAAATAATTAAAAAAAATTACAAAAATAGGGGGAACTAGACCAAAATCCATGTTAACAAAAACTATACATAGGTAGACTATACCTATTCATAAAAAATTTTAAAAATAGACTAGATGGAAGCCTATTATACTAATGAAAAGATTCTCTATGAATAAATTTTAAAATAGTCAACTTATCAGCACACGCATTCCCTTCACAGAAAATATGAGTAATCTTAAATCTGATTTTCCCACAATAATTAAGATAAGTATTTCATCGTTTCCGAAACATCCAAAAAATATTTGTCCTAACAGTAACAAAAATAACACTATTTATTATAATATAATATTTTATTTTTAAAAAATTATTGAATAAAACGTTTATCATCCGAATAAATATATAATTTGATTTATTGACTTAATTGCTAGACAATCAATATCACCTAGAATATTTAAGATCTTTTCTTAATATATATATATATATATATATATATATATATATATATATATAAATATATATATATATATATATAATATATATATATATATATATATATATATAAATAAATAAATAAATAAATAAAGTTCTCTCCAATTTATTTCAATTACCTGTATGAAACTAAAATATTAATTATAAAAATTAAAAAAATTGATTTTTCTAAATCAAAATCTTTAAGAAAGACTATTAATTAAAGACTACCCATATAATATACACAAAATTTCTTTCTAATGAAAATAAGAAATGAGAGTAACAAGATTAATAGAGTTGTTAAAATAAGTTAATTTGATCCACCCGAAAGACTAGAAAACTTGTGGATATGAACCATATTTTAAATGGGCAAAAAAAACTTGGTTCAACTCTCAATAGACCAACGAGTCATTTTAATTTTACAATGGTAGTATTTACAAGAATTAAAATGAATTAGTTTTAATTATATGATTAAAGGTATAATTTATAACGACCAAGTAATTAAATCTTAAACTCTTTTTATATACCCAAGTTACTTTTGTTCCTACCAAAAATAGACTCGAAAAGTGCAATTCGGTGATGACTGTGTGTTTCTCGAGGAATGATTTCAGTTGGTCTCCGATAAGAGAGGGAGGTCTACCTGTAAAAAACTCTCCGATGCTTAAGTCAGTAGTGACACAAAGATGATAAGTTCTTAGCTTTGTAAGAATTAAGAGTATGAGATAGTACATATTGTACTTCCTAGAGAGTGAATATTTATAGATTAATCAGATGGTATCATCTGGGTGAACCGTTATGAGTCTTTTAGATTAGTCACATAACTATTATTTATTATTTCATAAATAGTCGTTCATCATTTAAGGTTTATTGATTATATCGTTTTACTCATGATAGTCATTGATGACAATAAAGATTTGGTTAAGGGATGCATACAATCACCCAAGCTCTCTGACATTTCCGATCTTATGGTTGGTACGTACACTTTTGTTTTGTTTTTTTTAAAACTATATACACAAATATTTTCTCTATTTTTTTTATATTTTTTGCATTAATTAACACCAGATGATTATTAATATTTACTAAATTACATTTTTTTTTCTCTTTATTCAAATCCATAAATTTAGTTTTTTTTTTTCAATGGGGCAATTTTAGACATTCAATAAAATTTTTTATTTAAACATAAACAAAAATTTTGACATTTTTTTCTCCACTGACATGTCTAACTTTGTTGTTAACTATCCAAGAAAAAAAAATCCAAAATACATGAAAACAACAATTGATCAATATCAATTTGTGTGTGTGTGTTTTTCTGTTCTTTGGCCAACAATTTATGTAACTTATTATCCAAGAATTGGATAACTTCCAGAGTGTCAAGAACAGGTCTTATTTGCTGCTAAAAATTTAAGGACACGTTTGGTAAGTGATTTTTTTAAGTTTTTGGAAAATCATTGACAACATTAAATTCCAATGTTTGGTATAAATGTTTTTAGAACTATTTCCATGGGTCTAACATTCTCAATAATCAATTTTTAATTAAATTTCTATTTAAAAGCTCATAAAAATTTTATAATTATATTTTTCATTTTCAAAAACATCTTATACATTTCAGATTATTTATGATATTTTTAAGAAACATGATACATAGTTTCCAGAAAATTTGATTATTGAAAAATAAAAAGATTCCATGTAGCTCATTAAAGAAATGTGATTAGGGTTTATCACGGACACTGGTTTGACTAGCTGATATTTGCAAGTTTTAAGCAGATGTAGACATCACTCACATAATTCTATAATTATTTGTTTGATTTTACAAATTCTTTATATTATTTTTTTTATCATAGGTTAAATAATATATGATATACGTTTTTGAATTGTCAGAGTCTTGCATATATTGTAATTAAATAATTTGATTTGGACAAACGAAGGCTGCTATAAAAAAATAATTCTAAGGATTAGGGTCATCATGTTGACTTTTGAGTAGAAAATTTTTGTTATTTTTTTCATTAAGCATGGTACTGCGACTTAGATTAATTTAAATCCAGGTAAGTGAAATTTATGGTTTTCACACCTACAAGAATTTTGTAAATTTGCTGCAAATTATATATATAATATTTAGAATAAAATAGTTATCAATAATAATTTACATAAGGAGCACTAAACCATTTACAAATAAATAAAGAAGGAGAGAATAGAGAGAAATAAAGAAACAGAACGAGAAAACTATTATTGATACATAACTGAGAAACAACATTGAGAAATCTTACATAACACAACATAAAATAACTAGTTTTAATGATTTTTCTATTATGCTATCATCATTCCTTAAATTGATGATGGATTTATCAATCTTTACTTCTAAATAATTTAAAAGAAGATCTAAATAAATGTTTAATGTGAATATAAGCAACTTGAAATCGTAATGGGAGATGAACAAGTTTCTATTATATTTTATCATAAACAAACTAAAGATCTAACTCAATATGTTTAGACAGTATGTTTAGATAGTGAATGTAATATTCAATTAGCAACTAGTAAAACAATGTTAAGGTTGTCAAAATAAACAATAGGAATATTGACCAAGACATGTAGTTCATGCAGAAGATAAATAATTTGTCATTTTAATATTGCGAAAAATAACATGTTTATGTGATTTTCATGAAACAACATTCTTAATAAGATATATACAAAATTTTGCAGTAGATTTATTATCATCTAGGTTTGATCCACACTCAACATTTATAAATCCAATTATAAAAGAACAAGTAGACAATTGAAAAAGTTTATTGACAACAAAGGTCAATTTTAGACGAGTGATCAAGACATACTCTAGAGCTCCAACAATTGATTTGTATAGAGAAGGATCTTGGAAAGCAAAATATCCATCTTGAGTTAGACGTAAAGAAGTGATCATAATAGAAGGTTGAGCTTTAGCTTCAAACATGTTGGCCTTATGAGGGAGCCATCTGATATATTTTGACTACGACAAGTGAAGTGTGGCATCCTTGTTCCAAGTAAATTCCATACCAAGAAAATAATGTAAGTTTCACAGCAAAACGTGAGTGAAAAGTAGATATAAGAGAATCCACATATATTAGAGTATAAAACACATGAGTGGGAGAAAAATTTACAAACAAAGAAGAATCACTACATGTAGCATGAAAATCTAAATCAAGAAAAGTGTTAATTAGCTTGTGAAACCATGATCGAGGGACTTGCTTAAGATCATAAATAAGCCTGTTTAACTTGCACACTTGTTGAAGATTGGAGGAGGTAAATATTGGAGGTTGTTGCATATATACAGTTTTTTGTAAATCTCCATTGAGGAATGTATTATTGACATCAATTTGATGTATATTGGCCAATTGCAGGACACGACATAGGAAAGAACAATTCGTATAGAAACAGGTTTAACAACATAACTAAAAGTTTATGTGTAATCAAGACTAGGAGTTTGATAGTGAGCCTTGTACCTTTGATAATGGATAAACTAATTATTTTTTATCTCAAAAATAGGTTTCTATTTAATAATTTTCTTGTATTGAGTTTTCAACAATTTTTTTTTTTGAATTGGTGAAAAATAGTGCCAATATGAGATTTTAAATGCAGCAAATAATCCAAATAAACCGCCAGTAAACATATAAAAGGTAACATAATATCTAGATCATTAATTGGCCCCGACACAAATATCACATACCAATTTTAGATTATTCTTATGCAATATATTAGCAAAAAGTTGAATTTGGTGGAAATTATATAACAAAATGTAATTTTTTCCTTCAGAATTGCTCAATTTATAATTTTTCTATATTCTTCAATCTGAAAAGGCAAGATGGATGTTTATGTGGGGTTCCAAAAATATTATTCTAAAGAACTTGTTATGGAGAGCATCTCATATATTCTAGAAAGTTTGGTCATTAAAACTTGTTTCGGAAATGAAAAATTTGTTTTAAAAACTTGTTTCATAATATTTCTGACATAAATAATCTGGAATAGCATTAAAATATAGCATGAAGGTTAAAATGATCATTTTAAAGCTAAGGGGGGTGTAGGAAGCAAAATTCTGAGGAAATTAACATGGGTTGATATCTTAACCCAAAAGAACAAAGAGTGGCCCAAATGTATTTAACACCGTAAACTTGATAAGTAACTCAGCTACCAATCACTCAATCAAATACCTGCAAAATTATTTTAATTTATAATGATAATGTCAATTGAGTCACGTATAGTTTATAAATCAGTGTATTTTTCACAATCCTAATAGTTTCTATGAATAAAATAGGTTTAGCCCTATCTTGATGACTAAAATTGATGTCTTTAGAATGAATAGCTATTTATAGAAAATATTTTTTATAATTAATTTTTTCAAAATAAGTCATAAAATAAAAAATTATTAACATGTATTTTATACATTTAAATTGATTTCAATATTTAAATAAATTTGTGTAATAAGCATATATGCTTGAAACTAACATTTAGAAAATATGTTGCATTCTAATTGATGAATGAGTAAATAGCATATGCCTTGATAATACAAAGGAGTTTCCATCGACATTATGCTAAGTTTTTTAACTTTTAGAATAAATGCCTAATACACATCAATAAGTGATTGTCATTGTACTAACAAAAAATTAACTCTCATTAATCATGGTTGCTAGTTATATAGAATTTCAATAAATCCTCATTTAAATTTTTCACTAGGTCATCTATTGCCATGCCCAAATGTTGCACCTGCACAATATATTACAATACTTTATAAACATTTATATGAAAAAATATAAAAAAAATGGCTTCAATTTTTTAATAAATTAATTGATGTAAGAGCTAATTTATAGATAACTTAAGTGAAAAAAAAAATAAAATTATTAAATAAAAACTAATTTTAGAGAGAAAAAATAATTAGTTACTATATTGATTGAATTATATATTATTTTATAGATTAAAAAATTATTGGTATATAAACTATTTCTATTATTAATAAAAAATTATAAACTAATTTCTAAATTGATATCTAATTAGTTAACTGATATCTAATTTGTGTTTATAAAATTAATTTTTATTTAATGATTTTCTTATAATAAATGAAATGTATACTAAAATTAACTTATATATAAGATAATTTTATAAAAACACTTATAATTTCTCTATTCTTTTAATTTTGGCAGAAACTAATATTAGTTTGAATAGAAAATCATTTTTTTATATTTTTTTAGAAGTATATATATACCTTATTATTAACTTCTTCAAAATTTAATTTTCAATTCATGCATAAGTTAACTTTAGTTTATGAAAAAATATTTTTTTTAAACATAATATTTGTGGAGAATTTTCCCCTAAACAAACCCTATTTGATGATATTTTTCTTTTTGCATGGATAATATTAGATGGTACCTTAGCAATGATAGAAATGTTTAGGGCAGAAGTCCCAAATGGCAGAACACTGCTACAAACTATGGAGAGATTGTGAGATGCAAGCATGGACAATAACTTTGTAAGAATGTGCTCTCGTTTCTCACAAGTAACTCTGATTATTACATCTTTACCTGAAACACTTGCATCAACTTTGGGAAAAGAAAGTCTATCTAAACCATTGTTAGAGTTCTCTGAAATGTTAACATTGGATTTGTTGTTTCTGCAACACTTTACAGATTCTGTCTTACTGTGTTCTTCCTGCAAATCTTTTACACGATTCTGCAGATACTTCACATAATCGATAGTTTTGCCTATGATAGATAACTTGTCCAACTGCATAAAGAAATATTTTATTTTTGAACTACCATTTCTTTTATCAGCAAAGAATAGAGAAAGTCATGATAAGGTGTACCACTTTTCTGACATTGACACAGTTTTTCGTAGCTGTAATGTTTTGAAAAATATTCACATTTTAGTAAAAAAAGAAAAAAATTATCCCAGTTTAATAAAAATTCTGTTTTCTTTTGTCATGTCAAACTAAAAGATGGAACACTTGCATACCAACATAATGAAGAACACTCAACCAACAAAGGAGATTAAGAAATACAAACTCCATTGTAATATTACAGTGTAAAAGTTATGAATTTATTATGTAGTTGGTGAGGTGCTCATTAGCTGCTATTGTGAATTAAAATTAAATAGGTAAGGTAGAAACTGAAATATAAACTTTTGTAGGAATAAGTCTTCTTATGACTTAACTAATTAATATAAATATAAAAGAATACTTAACATGCTTCAACTCATATAAACTAAAACTTAACTTGTAACATAGTGTTACTTTCTATTTATAATTAAGGATGATAAATACTTACCAACCACCCACAAAGCACCAATATATATACACTAATTAATACTTAAAATTTAGTACTAACTCATTTTTTGATCTGCATCGAAGATGAGTATGAAATAGAAAACATAACTAAACCTATAACTTGAAGAAAAATAGAAAGGGTAGGAATTGAAGTGACCTTTTTCAAATCAGGAACCATGGCTGAAAGTTCTACAAGCATGGTGCTGATTTTCTCCCTCCTCTTCCTCTCAGCCATTATGTGTTCTTCCCACTGAGAAGAGCTTCTGCCCTTCTCAGGCTTTTCATGGAATGATTTATCAGGAACATTTGACACCACAGTGGAGTCCTCAAAAGAGAGATTGCAGGATGAAAATACTTGGTTCTTCTCCCAATTAGAATTCGCATGTTGTTTGTTCCTTTTCAAACATGAACCATTGTTGTTGCTGCTGCCGCTGCTAGCAAAATCTGAATCATGAGGCACTGAACTCACCACCTTCATCAATTCTTCCTCAAGAGAGTTCATGTCGTGTTCATTGAACAAATGCAACTCATCATCCATTTCCTGCAAAATGGATAGAACCATTTTCATAAGAACCAAAATAATATAATATATGATCTACATGCTTGAATGATTCTAGTGTAATGAATGGTGTATATATTACCAAATCAGAAAACCATGTTTCCCATGTTTCATCCATGTTTATGCCAATTATAGTTTGATTTTGCTTCAACTATGCCTCCACTTTGTACCACCAACCATAAATAGAAAGCAAGTGGCCACCAAAAAAAATCCAAATATGTGCAAAAATAGAATGGTCCTGCAATAATAATTAAAAATTTGATTCCAAAGACATGTACTAGACGTCAAAAAAAGATTTGGATTACATCAATAAAATATTATATTTTAAGTTTTAAAAAGTTAAAATAAAAATAGAAATAATTAAAATGAAAATTTTATATATTAAAAGAAAAAAATTTTTAAAAATGAAAAATAATTTAGTATTATATACTACTAAAAATTTATTAAATAAAAACTAATTTTAGAGAGAAAATATTATTAGTTTGACTAAACTAGATACTATTTTAGAAACTAAAAAAATTATTGATATCTAAATTAATTTTTATTATTGATAAATAGTTTCTAAATTGATATCTAATTAACTACCTAATTTTAGCTATAAATTATTTAGATTCTAAAGTTTAGATACCAATTTAAAAATTATTTATCAATAATATAAACTAATTTAGATATTAATAAATTATTTTTTAATTTTTTAATTAATATTATATTTGTATTAAAGTGTTTATGGTTAATATTTTTATTCTTATAAAATCTAATTACTATAAGTGAAATATTAATAAGAGTATATTAAAAATATTAATTAAGCATGAAATTTTTAACCTATTTAACAATAATAAATATTTGAAGATATAAAAAAGTAAGTATTTTATTGAAACTAATTTACAATATAAAATAATTAGTAACAAAAATCTAGGTAATTAATGTTAGATACCAATTTACAAACTACTTTATAAATTCGTAGTAATAGTAGAAATTATTTTTTATATTAATATTTTTTTAGTTTATAAAATAATTTTAATTTAATCAATATATTATTAATTATTTTGATATTTAAAATTAATTTTTATTTAATAATTTTTTTTAATATATTTATAGTTTTGTAGATTTATGAGGTTTCCCATTAAAGAAAATTAGTGCTTGTATTTGTCTCAAATGATGTAACTGTTAAGTATGGGAAAGTATGTTGATTATTGGAATTTAACTAGCAGTTTGGGAGTGATATAACATAGTATAAGGGTAATTATATGTTAAGAAGAAAGTTGGAAGAAACTTTATAAAAATTGGTTCTTTAATTTGTAATTTTTTTTTTCTAAAATTTAAATATTAAGATAACTCTAAATCCTAAATTTTAAACTCCAAATTCTAAATTTTAAACTTAATATTATTTAAATAAAACAATATATAATGATTACACCATAACTGAATCATTCAAGTGATGTTTATAGAGTATGTAATAATTATACCATATAATACTAAAATATTATTAAATAAAAATTAATTTTAAAGATAAAAATAATTAATTACTATATTAATTAAATTAAATATTATTTTAAATACTATATAAATTATTATTGATATCTAAAATAGTTTCTATTATTAATAAATAATTTTTAAATTATTATTTAATTAGTTATCAAAATTTTAGGTATCAATTCTAAAGTTGGTTTTTAAAATTTTGGTAACTAATGAAATATCCATTTAGAAACTATTTATTACTAATAAAAATTATTTTAAATATTAATAACTATTTTTATTTTTAAAATAATATTTTAAAATTTGAGCATCCTCACATTATTAGAAAATCATTAAATAAAAACTAATTTTAGAGACAAAAAAATATTAATTTTTATAGCGACTAAATTAGATACTCTTTTACAGACTAAAAAAATTATTGACATATAAATAATTTCTATTATTGATAAATGGTTTCTAAATAAGTATTTAATTTGTTACTTAAGTTTTAGCTACCAATTATTTACATTTTAAAGTGGGTATCTAAACCTTAATCTCTAATTAGATATCAATTAAAAAATTATTTATCAATAATAAAAACTAATTTAGATATCAATAATTTTTTCTCTAAAATAATATCTAATTTTATCAATATAATAAATAATTATTTTTTATCTTTAAAATTAATTTTGTGATTTTTTTAAATATAAAATTAATATTAGGATTATATTTTGATGTATTTTGTGAAGTGTAAAATTAAGATGCATAGTGGTGGAAAAGGACAATAGTGAGATGTGAGAAATTCGAAGTATGTGATGATAGGTCCAAGTCATATGAAAATGACTTTTCCTTTTTTTTCATATAATTATTGTACAATGAAAGCACGTGACCAGTTTATTCATCCAACACCTGCAAAAGTGTCCAAAAAAGATTTCAGATTCTTCCAGAAAAAGTTCATTAGCTACACAGCTTTTTTCATATTAAAAATTAAAATGTATTATTTTTAGCATTTTATAATAAAAGGAGACTTAAATTTTCACTATAAAAACTGAGTTTTTCTGAAAAATTGCAAAAATTATAATGGTTAATAATTTAAGAACCATAAACTGATTATTGGAACTAGTTGGTGATGATTGTAGGAAGTGATTTTATTAAGTTGAATTCAATTTAATAAAACTAATGTAATAAGATGAAGTTTAAATCTACTTATATAAATATAAATATGGTAAAGTTTTAGAAAATAATTTTAGAGTGAAAGTTGTATAATTAAAATAATTTTGATATATTTTATTATTAAAGTAAAAAATATATATAAATAAAAAAAATTTGTTTATGTTTTATTTTAATATAACTATTATCTCTTTAAAAGAAAATTCTTCGACATTTTTTTAGAGATCATCTTTAGATTTTTAACAATAATAGAAATTAATTTTGGTGACAAAAAATCTTGGTAGTTAATTAAATATTAATTTAAAAATTATTTAATAATAGTATAAATTAATTTAGAAATTAAAAAATTTTTAATCTTTAAAATAGTCTCTAATTTAGTCAATATAATAATTAATTATTTTTTGTCTTTAAAATTAATTTTTATTTAATAATTCTCTTATAGTAAGACTTTTTAATAAGAATTTCTCTAATGAGTTTTCTTTTGTCAAAATAAAAAATAAGGAAAAAAGAACAATAAAGTACATAAGTTTAAACATTTTTTTATTGTTCATAGAAACGTGAAACACTACACTTTTTTAGATTAATTTTTTTATCTAAAAATTATCAAACCCCTCTTAGTGGACTATTTTCTTTTTTAATCATGTTTTTTTATTTACTAGAATATGAAATTTTATTTAAGATTTTCACTCGAACCAAGGAAAATTTGCTCCAAGTTTGAATATTATGTATTTAAAGTAATATATGTAAAAGATGTATAAAATTATAATTTGATTAAACTAAAATATATTAGTAATGAAAATGACAATGGTGTTTCTTAATTAATTAATTGTGTAAAAAAATTAAATTAATTATCAAGGTAGACAATGGTTTTTTTTATTTAATTAATTGTATAAAAAAATAAATTAATTATCAGGGTTTCAAAATTGAACTCATAAAATAAATTTACTTACCAAACACTTTTATTTTACTTAAACAAAATCATGATTACAACAATAAAACGTGGTGGTTCACCATTATGTTTATATGTTTATTCTATGGTATCAAGGAAGGTTCATAAGTATCACTAGAGTTTCAGGTTTGGGTTTATAATTTTGTTTGAGTTGAAGTTTATGCCTTTTTTTTTGAAACAAGCCGATTTATTCAAACTTTGTTTTAGCTTTGTTTTGTACTTTTGTAAGTGTCAGTTAGATTTTGGTGGGAATTTGGGTAAAACTTGGTTGTTTGTCTTTTTTTTTTTTCTTTTCTTCCTTATGTGGTTCCAAGCGCAATGTAGAGGTGAATTTATTGAAGCATTCTAAATAATAATGTATTTTGGAGAAAACATGCATATACAATATCAAAACTATCAATACAAATATAGTAAAATAAACAAAATATCATCTCATTTTCCACAGAAATGAATGATCATGAAGATGGTCAAAAACATAACTATCATGCACAGCAACACTAATTCTTTTTTTAAGAATGAATGATAAAAATGGAAATGGCACATTCAATTGTATCGTGTTGAAATTGTTAATGATAATGCATTTTTTAACTCGATTCATGATGGTGCTGATTATTAATATTGCAGGTTACAGCACTTGGACAAATCATCATTCAACTTTTTCACTAGGTCCTCCACTGCCATGGTGAATTTAGGGTTCATCTGCAACATGGGACAATATCATAGTCCATGCACAACAATATATTATTATTTTAATGTTCCATGTGATAATCATGCAAAAGGGTGATATAGTTAATCTTACAAACAAAATAGCAATTCATCCTATAGTATAGTAACATGTAAGTGTTGGAAAAGAAGAGACCAAGTGATTGTAATTATTCTTGGAAAATAATTATCTTCTGACAACTGATCATTGATTTTCACACCAGACAATTGAAATTGTTTATCTCATCTGTGGAATGAGTTATCATTTTTCAAAGTGTGAGAATAAAATACTAGTTCATTCAACTTTTATAATGCACTTTTTGCTTCTTGACATGCTTGTTCATAAATTCTCTAGTTAATGGTTAAGCAATGAAATTGATCTGTTCATAACATGTGATTATAAGAAAAGTGTGTATATACCTCAGCAATGGTGGTAATGGCTAGAGCAGAATTCCCAAAAGGCAAAACATTGCTGCTAAGTATGGAGAGATTATGTGCTTGAAGCTTGGCCATTACATCTCGTACAATGTTCTTTTGCATCTCACACGTTACTCTGATTAGTACATCTTTTCCTGCTACTCTTGCTTCAACTTTTGAACATTTTTTGGTAGCTTTCTCACCATCATAAACATGAGAGCTCCATGAAAGGTCATAAGCAACCATGTTGGTTTTGCTTAATTTCAAGCACCCTACTGATTCTATCTTCCTCTTCTGCTTCTCTTTCTCCAAATCTTTCACACGCTGCTGAAGACACTTCACGTACTCTACAGCATTGCTAAGAACAGAAACCTTGTCCATCTACACACATGTTCAAAAGTTTCTCACATCAGTTCAGTAATAGATCTAAAAATAAACAATGGGGGAAAAATGGATGATTTGTAGTGTTGCTGCTGCTTAAAAATCAGAGGGTATTATGACTTGTCTTTGAATGAAGATCAGGAAAATAATTTGAGTAATAGTGACTATATATATATATATACATGGTACCAAGAAGCAAGGAAAAAACATATGATCTAACCTTTTTCAAGCCAGGAATAAGGGCAGCAAGAGCAATGAACATTCTGGTGATATTCTCTCTCCTTTTTCTCTCAGTTATTATGTGATCTAATGTCTGAGGAGAGGTTCTTTCCCTCTTCAGGGGTTTTCTGATGTTGTGTGGCTTTTCTTCTTGTGTCTGCTTTGATTGTTCACCAAGATGTTGGCATGTTTTCTTGACAGAAGTGGAATCCTCAAATGACAGAACACAAGTCTGAGGTTTATGTGGAGAAGCATGTTGTGTGAGACTTGTCATGTCAAAGCCAGTGTTGTCTTCCAAAGATAAAAAATTGCTTAGAAGGGTAGCTGTGCTTTCTTTCCATGAGACTTCTTCAGGATCCACTGAACTATCATCCCCCTTAAGTTCTTCTCCAACAGAGTTCATGTCAAAACCACTGAAAATAGGCCAGTCATTGTTTTCCTGCAAACACAACAAAAAATAACAGTTTTCAGAGGAACAAGGTTATGTGTATGGTTATATACCATATTCCATGTTACAAACCAAAATTGGAATCAATTTTTGCCATGACTCATCATCCATTTTGTCCATTGATATGTGCAAATAGACTGTAGTGTAGTTTATATATATGGTTATGGAATTTGGGAAAGATGAGACAAACTTAGCTATGTGGGACTTCTTTTCAATGCCATTATTGTGAATGGATTTATAGTAAAATATTGGTACTCAGATAGAAAATATGTGGCTAAGGCTAAATCCACGATCCCGTCAAGTTTATGTAACAAGTGGCATTGCAATTTTTAGATGCTCCAATTCTTTATACAAATATCATAATTTTAAACTTATACATTGTTATGTATTCAAAAAAGTTTGTGATCAATAAAAAAATAAATTATATTAAATATTTGAACTAGATTTTAGCTTTATTTCACATTTTGAAAATTGATGCATTTTACTTGCTTTTCAATAAAAAAAATAATTAAATAACAATCAAATTAAAAATAAAAAATAATTAATCACTATATTTACTAAATTAGATATTATTTTAAAAATTAAAAAATATCTAAAATGATTTTTATTATTAATAAAAAAATTATAAAATAAATTTTAAATTAGTTATTAAAATTTTAAATTATTAATCATTTTGATTTTAAATTAATTTCTAAAAAATTAATTTAAAATATAAAATAGTAAGTAATTAAAATATTGATAATTAATTATTAAATACTGATTAAAAAAATATTTTATAATTTTTTATTAATAATAAAAAATTATATTAAATACTAATAATTTTTTTATTTATAAAATAATATCTAATTAATAAATATAATGATTAATTATTTTTAATTTCTAAATTTAGTTTCTATTTAATATTTTTTTCTTTACATTCTGACGTGTCTTTAGATTCTGATCTCTCTAAACATGCATGTCTTTCATGTAACATGGCTCCACCTATTGTTTTTTCATTCCAAAATCACTTTAAACAGCTTTTATTTGACACGTTATAGTGTTATTCTTGTGCTTCCTTGGATCGGACTTTCTTCCTGCACCTCCGTATCTTCTTCTGCCACCTCCATACATAACATAAAAATACATTTTTATTTTTCTTGTGCTACTACCATAGAGTAGCTTCCGGATAATGTAATCCGAAAATGTATTTTAAAAAAAACTTCTAGATTACATAATCTGGAAGCTAAAAAAGACTTCCAGATTATGTAATCCAAAAAGTAATCATGTATCTGAAAAAAAGTTTCCGGATTACATAATCCGGAAGCTAATTATAAATTTAAAAAATGACTTCTGGATTACGCAATCTGGAATAATACTGAGGGGCATTTTTAGAAATACAAAAATCTATGGAGGTGGGAGAAGAAGGCATGAAGGTGCAGGAAGAAACAGTCCTTGGATCATATGTCCCATCACCATCTTCAAAACACCCTAAAAAAAAATCTTTATGAATCTCTATTTTTATATATATTATTATTATAAGAAAATCATTAAATAAAAATTAATTTTAAAAATAAAAAATAATTAATTACTATATTGATTAAATTAGAGATTATTTTAAAAATTACAATTTTTTTTATTTTTAAATTAATTTATATTATTATTAAATATTTTTTAAATAGATATCTAATTAGCTACCAATGTTTTAATTATCAATTATTTAAATTATAAATTTGTTAACAATAACTTTGGTAGCTAATTAGATACCAATTTAAAAACTATGTAACAATAATATAAACTAATTTAAAAAATAGTTTCTAATTTAGTCAATATAGTAATTAATTATTTTTAGTCTCTAAAATTGATTTCTCTTTAATAATTTTCTTGTAATGATACGAGACAACATCACCATTTTTCTTCACAAAGCATAACATCAATGTTTGGCACTTTTCTTTTATCCATTTCCTTGCTTCGCATCTTCCAAATCATATTAGGTGGAAAGAAGCTATCTTTGCATTTTTTTATACTTGTGTTATTTTCAACCATGCTTTTTTCTACTCGTCCCATTTCAATCCAAATACATAAGGTTGCATATTTACTTATAAGAACGAAATAGAATAAAAAATAGTCAAATTATCTATGAAGAAATTAGTAGATGTTAATATGTCACCTTTTGCTTCTTTTATATGGGAATAGAGTTCACTAGATTAGGGGTTTATTTTGTTTTGTCAAAAAAGGGGGAAAAGTACAATAAAGTATATTAGTTTAAACATTTTTTTGTTGTTCTTTAGAAGTGTGAAATACTACAATTTTTTAGATGATTATTTTTATCAACAATCAAACCCCTTTTAGTGGAATGTTTTCTTTTTAATCATGTTTTTTTATTTACTTGAATATGAAATTGTATTTAAGATATACAAACTTAATTTCACTCCAACCAAGGAAAATTTGCTTCAGATTTGAATATTATATATTTAAAGTAATATATGTAAAAGTTGTTTAAAATTATAATTTGATTAAACTAAAATATATTATTAATGAAAATAACAACTGTGTTTCTTAATTAATTAATTGTGTACAAAAATTTAAATTAATTATTCGGCTCTCAAAATTGAACTCATAAAAGAAATTTACTTACCAAACATTTTCATTTTACTCAAACAAAATCATGACTACAACAATAAATTGTGAATTAAATGAAATAGATTATATACGAATTTCAATTCGAAAATGATATCTGATTATAAAGTTGTAATTGATAGATTTAAGTTGAAAATTTGTAATAGATGTAGTTGGAAAATTATTATTTATTATTTTAATAATATTATATTTATTATTTATTTTTGTACTTGTATAGGTTTACATATAGTATATTATACTAGGTTGAATAATTTCTTCTCATCTCTTAGTTTGTTCATCCTTCGTCTCCTTTCTTGTAATCGCTCTTTAGTACTCCAAATCCACAAAAGATTTTCCGACGATAAAGTAAGTTTTATATATTACAGCGGATGATATATTGATAAAAGCGCACATTACTCTTGTATAGCAATGCCTATTTATAGTGCTAATAGTAGATATTTCGTTTATGGGTCGTATCTTTGCTAAAACAACATTACCTGACTTATCGCATATTTATCGAATTTATAACATATTACTTTATTTATCGCGCATTTCTTTATTTTATATTGATGTAATCAATTTATCCAGTCAATCGGCTCCTGATACCGAGTGACGTGGCTCAATCGATTTTGATCGGTACACTTGCTCCCAGGTTTGAGGGAGAGCCTTCCAGAAGAGACTAGATGTGACTGTTTGGTGTCTCGAGGTAGGAAGTGACAGTTTTGAGCATTAATGGCATGCAGTGTGAGAGGTGATTAGACGTACGTCATTCAAACCATCGTTCAAGTTTTATCCTAAATTTTATCTGAGAGATCTAACATTCAAACTGATCGCATCATTTCCAACCATTTGAACTCATTGAATTAAAGCGAATCCAACGATTAAGAACAGTTCTTCTCTTCGTCATATGAAATCTATAAATAGCAATTTATTTCGAACTTTTCTACATTTCGTTTACTCACTTTGACTCCGAACACTAAGTGATATCCCAAGTGTTGAGTTGTGACTAGGTGTTTTCCGCTTTCGTCCGAAGGTTAGTCATGTCTTCCTCTGAGTCCGTACCTATTCCTTCTTGTTCTACATCATCAAAAAGAACCCATACCAACCCTAGTGAGGTTAGGGGGGATGTTGTAGGTTCCAATCGAGCGATCGACCTTGCTAGCTGACCGCCTCGTTATCTTGGGTATGAGTGGGTTAACCTTCGTGTGACCGAGTAGATTACCCATTTATGGGGTTCATTCGTTGTAGATGGGTCCATCTCTAGGGTTTCAATGTTAAAACCCGACTCCCCTCAAGATGTGATTCCAGTCGAGTTGTAGTCCTTTTGAGCGTGTTTGTCACAGTTAGGAAAACGGTCCCCAAGACTTCTTTTATGTTTATACTTGTCTTTTCACATATTTACATATTACACCCCCTTTTGATGAGTTTATCATGGAGGTCCTTAGGATTCTCAACGTAGTGTCGACCCAACTTCATCCTAATTCTTGAGCGGCTCTTCAAGCCTTTAAGCTTATTTGTGACTTATTCTGGTTGAGGTCGTCCCCACAATATTTTCTTTTTTATTATAATTCACGTCCAACTCATCCTGTAGGTTGACTTTCATTGTCAAGTCGTCCGAGTAGCATTCTTTTTGGTCACTTCACTTCATCATATAAAAACTTTAAGTGTATATATTTTAAAATCTTTGAAGACCCGAACGATAAACCTTATTTTTATGATTGTGATGGTAAGTCCAAGTTTTCCTTCCATTGGACTCGTTCTCCCACCCATTACAAATTTTGGTCGAGGTCTTCCATGACTTAACAAGATAAAGAAATTTTTCAAGTGTTCGATCAACTTTGGAATAGACTACCTACTTGGAGGATTCTTGATGTGTACTTGTCACCCCATCGTTGGATGAATTTTTTTGGTATGTAGAATATAAACTACTTCTTTATTTTCCTAAGTTTGTTGGTCGTGCTTAATTTGATGTTTATTTGTAGCTATAATGGCTCAAACTGATCCTGAGGCAGTTAACATGATGAAGTAACTCCGTCGGCAGGAGATCGGTCGACAAAAAGGCTCTTTGAAGCTAGTTGGTGGGAGTTCATCCACCCTATCATAGATTTGATGTCTCCATCGAGTGTCGAGGAGCGACCGAGGAAGCATAAGAAAAGGGGGAGACCCGAACGGTCTCCTTGCCGATCTTCCCCTTAGTCCTCACCGTGTGTAGGCTCAAGGTCATCATCCTTATTAGGGGAGCATTTCCAGATTACTTGGGTTGTGCAGGTTTCACTTACCCCTACTAAAGAAGAGGGCATTGTCTCGGTGTCGGTCAAGGACATGGTATCGGTCATTGTTGAGAAGATGAGCCGATCTTTAATGATATCCCGAGCGATCGGGACTGAAGTACAAAAGAACTCTATTGTCGCTACTGAGAAGCTAAAGGTAGAGCAAACTGATAAGTGTCATAATTCAGTAATATTTCATACATAAAGATAGACACTTAAGTCCTTTAATTGATAAAAGAATTATAATTCAACCTCTAATTTAGGAATTTTAATCATTTTACATATTTTTAGATTATGAGATGAATAAGAATGATTTATTTCTAAGTTTGTGTTATTTTCAGGAATTTAAAGGAGAGATGAAGCATATAAATATATTATGAATAAAGATGTTATTGAGCCCAAGCTTAATTAGGTTAAATAGAAGACTTTAGGCATAACCCTAGACATCATTGGAATCATTAGAAGGACCAAAGGAAGGAAATCCTAAAGGAGACCGTCGTCAAGGAACTGGATCTTCTTTTCTTGTTGTCCATGCTTGTAATAGCCACCGAGTGACTAATTCTTTTCTTTGGGATTGAGAGTAATTTGTTCAAACTTTTATGTATTGAGATAATATTTATCTATAATATTCAATTCTTGATTGATGATTGGTATTATCATTTTATTCTCAAAGCTTGAAACTATTCATGAATTTGATCGGTAGATCTGACTAAAATCTACTTCTAGGCATCTAATCTAAATGATAATGCTTAAAATATTTGAATGCTTGGAATAGATTTGAAATGTTAATTGCAATTAACATCTGTTTGTGACGATAAGGAGTTTTTATAAATATGCGAGGAATCAATATAAATGAATTTTATATGCACATCAATATCAATAAAAAATAGAATATTACATGTTTTTCAAAATACAAAAGAGTGAGAAAGATAAACCACAATCCCAATTTTCCCAATTGAATCAACAACATTTTACTTTTCTTTATTTACATTCTTACAATCTCATACATAACAAACTTCCAAAAAACTTTATTATATAATTTTCTTTCTAGTGAAATTATACTTGAGAATTTCAATTGTTTCTTGTGGGTTTGATATCCATCTTTAGGGATAAATTTATTAATTCTGACACTTATCGTAAAATAGTCATCAAGTTTTTGACGTCATTGTCGGAAAATAATTTTGTTTGAAATTTGAAAGTATAATTTGTTAAGTATTTTGAATTTTTTTTAAAGTTTTTATTTATCTAAATGTAAATATTTTTAAAAGTTTTTGTTTTTTAATTATTTTTTTTATTTTGGTCAGTGGAATTATTTTATTTATTTTTTTTAGTGTATTTATTTTATTTAATTTTGTTTAGTATATTTATTTTATTTAGCTTTTGTTTAGTGTATTTATTTTATTTAGTTTGTTTCTATTTTTATTTATTCTTTTTATTTTATTTAGTTTTTATTTTTATTTATTCATTTTTATTTTGTTTTGTTTTGTTTAGTAAGATCTTGTGTATTTTATTTAGTTTTTTAGTGTATTTATTTTATTTAGCTTTTGTTTTGTATATTTATTTTATTTAGCTTTTGTTTTGTATATTTATTTTATTTAGCTTTTGTTTTTTGTTTTGTTTTGTTTTATTTTTTATTTTATTTTATTTTGTCTTCTTTCCTTCCTTATGTAGATCCAAACACAATGTAAAGGTGAATTTATTGAAGCATGTTAATTAAATTATAAAGTATTTTGGAGAAAGCATGCATATACAATACCAAAAGTATCAAAACAAATATAGTAAAATAAACAAAATATCATATCATTTTCCATAGAAATGAATAATCATGAAGATGGCCAAAAACATAACTATCATGCATAGCAACACGATTTCTTTTTTTAAGGAGCTTTTAATGAATGATAAAATTGTAAAAGGCACATTCAATAGTAACGTGTTGAGATGTTGATGATAATGCATTTTTTAACTCAATTCATCATGGTGCTCATTATTAACATTATAAAAAAAATTAAATAAAAACTAATTTTAGAAACAAAATAATTAATTATTATTTGAGTAAATTAGATATTATTTTATAATTTTAAAAAATTATTGATATCTAAAAAATTTTTTATTATTAATAAAAATTTATAAAATAATTTTTAAATTAGTATCTAACTATTAACTATCAAGGTTTTAGCTATTTATTACTTTATATTCTAAATTAGTCTCTATTAGTCTTTTAAAGACTAATTTATAATTAAAATATTAATAATTAAAATTAAAGTAGCTAATTTAGATATCAATTTAAAATCATTTTATAAATTTTTATTAATAATAAAAATCTTTTTAGATATAAATATTTTTTTAATCTCTAAATTAGTATTTAATTTAGTTAATATAGTAATTGAGTATTTTTTATTTATACATTTAGTTAGTATTTAATGATTTTTTTAGTATAATATCTTGGACAAATCATCATTCAACGTTTTCACTAGGTCGTCCACTGCCATGGTGAATTTAGGGTTCATCTCTCAACCTGGAACAATATCATGGTCCATGCACAACAATATATTATTATTTTAATGTTCCATGTGATAAGCATGCAAGGGTGATATAGTCATTCTTACAAACAAAATAGCAATTCATCCTATAACATGTAAGTGTTGGAAAATAAGAGACCAAGTGATTGTAATTATTCTTAGAAAATAATTAATATAATGATTTAATTGCCCTTTTGGTTTATATTATAATTATATATATATATATATATATATGTGTGTGTGTGTGTGTGTTTTTTTTTTTTTTTACTATGATACTTTTGAAAAAAAATTGTGTAGTATGTCTTTACATTTTTTAATTTTGCAGTTTTGTAATCCTCCATTCATTTTTTGCGACATGAATTTTTTTGTGTGTGTAAATATTTGGAGGTTTATATGATAATGAAATTAGTGATGAAATTCAATAGTTTAGAAATAAGAAATTCAATATAAACTTGAAGAATTTTGAAAACTTTTAAGAAGTGAGATTATACTTAAGGATTGAAATTTTGAGTTTTTTTTTAGTGATGAGTTGCGAAGAAGATGATTTAATTGTAAAAATTTAGATTACAAAATAAAATTAGAGGGCTATTTTCCTCAAATTTTAGAAACCAACTTTAAAATTTTAGAAACCAACTTTAAAATCTAAATATAAATTATTTATCAATAATAGAAAGTAATTTAGATATCAATAATTTTTAAAATTTGTAAAATAGTATTTAATTTAGTCAATAAAACATTTTGGTAATATTCTCTCTTCTTTTTCTCTCAGTTATTATCTGAGGAGAGATTATTTCCCTCTTCAAGGGTTTTCTGTTGTATGACTTTTCTTCTTGCATATGCTTTGATTGTTCACCAAGATGTTGCAAGATGTTGCATGTTTTCTTGCCAAAAGTTGGCACGAAAGTAGAATCTTCAAATGACATAACACAAGTATGTGGTTCATGTGGAGAAGCATGTTGTGTGAAGGGTATTTGTGCTTTCAGATAGAAAATATGTGGCTTATGCTAAATCAACAATCCTTTCACTTTTATGTGACAAGTGGCATTGTAATTTTTGGATGCTCAAATTCTTTTATAAAATAATACATATGATAATTTTATATTTGATTTTCAGACAAATATCTAAAATAATACATTGTTTGTATTATGACAAAAAGCTTAAGATCAATTAAACAAGAGTGAATTAAATATGCTACCATTTGAACTAGACTAAATGCATCAATTTGGGCTTCATAATTCCACATTTTGAATTAAGGTATTGAATCCCACAACACTAGTTGGAACTGGTGTATCCTTACTTGCTAATACTTCAAAGTTATATATACTTATTACAAACTTTAAAAGAGTTATAGGTTAGACACACAAATTATTTAGATGGTAGTTGGTAGCTAAAACTTGGGTAGCAAATTAGATACCAATTTAGAAACTATTTATCAATAATAGAAACTAATTTAGATATCAATAAGTTTTTTAATCTCTAAAATAGTATCTAATTTAGTCAATATAACAAGTAATTATTTTTGTTCTTCAAAATTAGTTTCTATTTAATGATTTTCTAGTAGTGGTAGTGCTACTACATCTATGTTATGTGGTGGTTGTGCGAAATCAACAAAAACCTACTTAACAAATCTGCACTATAATTATGGATTTAATTAATGCAACACTTGTGCCCTTTTGGTTATGGTGCTGATACAATTGTTGCAAGGGCTGCATGCAGGAATACATATAACAGTAGTATTACTTCTTACTATGATATTGATGTATTGTTCTGGTTGAAAGATAGGATAATTTGGTAGGTGTATAGTAATATTCCAACTGTGCTTGAAACATTCAACATCTATATTGGAAGGAAGAATACTTGGGAGGGGTGAATTAGAATCCAGTTTTTTTTTAAACAAGTTGGAAATTTTTTTAAATACCCCAACTTATTTATATTATTCTTTATCGATAAAAAAATTTACATTAATTTAAAAAAATCATAGTTTTAGAAAGAAATTTTATATATTGTTTAATATAATAACTATGGAATAACATCAAAACAAGAAAATATGCATATGGTAAAAGGTACATTTATCCATTGCAAGCTTTGAGGATTACATGCAAAAACATGCAAGCTGTAATTAATTAACATACAAATGATAATCCTTTGGAAAATATTCTAAGAGCAATATGAACAACAACGCATTAACATTATGAATTATAAAATGCCTTTTCAAAATAATAGATTATTATTAGAGTAATTAAAATAATTTCAAGTCTAAAAAATCTATAAGACATGTTAGGTTAGGTAAAAAGTTGTATCTTAAACTGAATATAATTATTTTTAATCGAAGTTGTTTGGTTGGCAGTCTAAATAAGTTTAGATTAAATTTTGAATGGTGAATTGTTATTCATTATCTATATTACATGTTACAAAAATAACATTATTATAATTAATTTGATATATGAAATTGTATTAACTTATTTTTAAAATAATGAATTAAAAACATTTCTCATGAGGAACAAATTCAATTTATCAACACGAAATACCACAAATAACACATGAAATGAAAATTGAAAATTTGTAATTCATTGTTTCATATGAATAAAAAAAATTTATTTTATAAATTTTTAAACTATGAAAATGAAATTTCAAAATTACCCATTTCCATCTAACTCAATAACGTTCATCTTAGTATTTTTTTTTCATCATTCATGAATTCTCTTTGTCAATTCCAAGCGAAATATCAATTACATCTAAAGATAAGTATAATCAATATTAATTTAAAATATGTTCTTAAATCTTATAGTAATAATTAAGCAAGGATAATTTTCTAATTAACTAAAAATATGATTAAAATTATCAGTAACCAATCCTGCAAAAGGATGTTCATATGATGTTGAATGTGGTAAAGGTTGAACTTTTGAATGAAACAAAACATTAATTTCATAATTATGATGAGCAGGTTTATAATATCCTTGAATTGAACATATCCTAACATCACTAAAAAATATATAAAATTTTCATTTATTTAGCATATCTTCATTATTATAGAAAATATTTTTAACAACAATTAAAAATGGTCATTAAAGCGGTTCTAAAACTGTCATTAATCTAGATGTCGTTGTAAGACACTTTTTTGACAATGGGTGAGCTTTTCGTTGTTTAAAATAATTTTAATGATGGCAAGTTATTACATATTAACGATGTTTTGAGAAAATTCGTTGTCATTTGAGAAAAATAAAAAATAAGACTTTTAGCAATGATTGAAACAAGAAATTGTCATTGTTTGTCACACTTTTAACAATAGTTCCTTGTTCCATTCGCCATTAAATGTTTTATTTTTTTTTTAAACATTGACAAATTTTCTCGTAACATCGTTAATATGATCTTACAACTATAGATTGACCAAAATACATCGTTATGAGATTTTTTTTAGTTTAGCCAAAATATTACCATTTTCGCATGTTACATATATATAGAAAACCCTCAAACATTGTCAATGCGACATATTTGTGAATTATACTATTTTGAATACATTTATTGAATCCAGAAATACAAAATGTACCTAATTGTACAAAAAAAATTTGTCCATAAAACATCCTAAATGTACACAAAATTTGAACAACAAAAAATTTAATAAAAATAAAATTTCAATCTAAACTATCATAACCTAAGGTGTTATATATGTTCACAAAATATTTTGACCATGTCATTAGGGCATACTCTATTTATTTTGAGTGTAATGGTTCAGTAAAAAAAAAATGTGTATGTGGTGACGATTTTAATATGGCGATTATTAAAAACTACCACAATTATCTGTATAATACGACAGGTTAATAAACGCCATATTTTCCCTTCAAAATATGTCATTTAGAACCGTCATTTTATGAAGTAGACCACTCTCTTGCCATTTTGTTCCTTCCATCTCATTATAACTTTATTTTTTTTCCTAGAAAATATTTTAGTTCCCACAAAATTTGTAGTCAAAGTTACATTCCCACGCTCATTTTCCAAACTTTCTTTCATTGCCTCTCTTTGCCTAAACCTTTCCTTTGTTTGAACCCTTTCTTTGTCTGAATTCCCTCTTTGACCTTATTTCTTTCTTTGAACCCCACATTCCAAGTGTTTGAGCATTTTTTTTTTAACCCTAGCCCTCACCGTCCATGAAATCGAGTTTTTGCACCCTCGCTAGAATCAAGTTTTTGTCTCCCTCACTAGAATCGAGTTTTCATCACTGCAAATTGTCACTATCAGCAGGACTGCAAATTCTCAACTTCATTGTCAGTTGTCCAAACATTGAGAGGTAATCGTTCATTTTTTTTATTTCTTTCATCATCCATACACAACGTTGTACATAATGTTTGATTTACACAAATTTGAGATACTGTGAATGATGTATGTGCCTGTAAGTTTCAAAATTGAGATATTGAATCATATATTGTTCATTTTGAGTAAGTTTCAAAATTCTTGTAAGTTTTTGGTCATGCAGAGTAACAGTTGCCATTAATGTTCTTGAGTTGATGTTCAAATGATCTTTTAATGAAATATGATAATTGTGTGCATTTTGGCCTTGATTACTTATTTATTGAAAGGTATTATATTGAGGGCTCTAATTTTTGTAAGTGATGTCAGGTTCATCATGTTTGTTGGATGGAAAAATGTGTTAATCTTGAAGCTTAAACTTAGGAGTAGTTTGATCATTGTTCATTAAATTGTTAAAAATATACTATACTTGTAGGTGCTGAGACCCTACATGGATTGTATCTTGTTGGAATTATTTTTACTCTTGATAGGTTTTTTTCAGAGGTAAGTTCATTTCATATGTCATTAATTTTGATGACTACATTTGTTTTAAAACTATTGATGTGTTGACCAAATTAGTTTGTCCATATGTTAGACCCCTATTACGTTGGTCAATTTTAAATTTGATTAATAGGTTTTTTTTTGTAAATTGACAGTGATTCCCCTTTTTTTGAAAGGGTGACATTTTATTTTTGGTCCAATTCTTGAACATTTGTAGACTACTGTGCTTTGATTATCTAAACTAATAACATAAAAAATATTATTAGTTTAGATAATCAAAATATAATAGTCTACCATGTTCAAGAATTGGGTCCAAAATAGAATGTCACCCTTCCAAAAAAGGGGAAATGCTTTTTACATCCCATAAGTTTCTCCCACACCCTGTGAAAATCTTTAAAAGACCAAATTGTCCCTAAATCTGACGTAATCATCTTCCCAAAATTTTCCTTTCTCTTATTATTTTCTCTTATTCCCTACATTCTCTTTCTCCATTCTTATGGTTGTCACCCATTGTTGCTTGTTGCTGCCATCGCCACCCCAATTATTGACATCACCATCATTGTTGTCGTAATGAATTGGGTTGTTATTTTTGTAGTGAAAGATGTGAGATTTACTTTGATCGTTTAATGTTCGTGAGTTATGCTCATGCTTTAGACTGGTTGACCTGGAAAGTGTTTCTAGATTTTGCAATAAAACATTCTTAGTTTATTGTATTTTATGGATTGTACAATCTAAAACTTTTTTTAATGCAACAAAAAACTTACATATTTTGAATTGTGCAATCTATAAGTCAAAATTGTTTTTTTATCAGCAATAAAAAATAAAATAAATAGAACCACTTCAGGGGTGGTTCAACCCTTATACAAACTACAAAATAAAAGCACATATCATCTAACACTCCTCACCAATAGAGGAAAAAGAACCAGCTCCTAACAATATAAATCAAAATTGTATTTTAGATAACACAATTCATTAGTCCTTCTTAATAACAAATTAGTGTTCTAAATTGTGTAATTTGAATTACTTTTCCAAGTTTTGAGATAACCTAATTCAAAACCATTCAATTCTTAATTATGAAATACATATTGAGGACTTCTATATTACATAATAATTTTAAAAAAAATTCAAATTAAATAATTCAAAAATAACTCTAAACCGAAAACTTAGGACTTCTTTAAAAAAAAAAAAATGTAAAACTCAAACAACTATCCATCTTCAAGATTAATGATCTTCACTTCAACTTAAATGGTATACTAAAATCTTCCTCTTTAACACCTTACCTTCCTGAATTCCAGAGAGCAAAAACCAGGATTGTGTGTGCCTAAAACAATCTTCACTATCATTTAACAGAAAAAAAATAAAGTGAATATTTTGAAGAATAAAATTTCTTTGACATTCTAATAATAAAAAAGGTAGAAACCAAACACACTTTTGCCAGCTTGGTTTGTGATTCCTAAAGTGTAAATAGCAAAAGCCCAATTTCAATTTTATTAAAATTGTAACACTAAGCCCATTTTTGCTTTTGTATAAAATAAATAAAACCCTCTTTCTTCTTCACTTTCTAGGGTTAGTTTCTGCCTCAACCCAGACGTAGCCATGGGAAGAAGTAAGCTCTCATAACCTAACCTTTCCCTTTCGTAATTTTTTTTCGTTCACTTTGCTGAATAAAATTTTGGATTTTTTTCCTAAGAAAATGGGATATGGTTCTTATATGTTATGTTAGCTTGTGGATTCTGCAAATTGAATGCAAATCAAAGTTTTTCTTATTAGAATTAACCATAAGGTGTTTGTGAATTCATTTGATTGGAACATTAGTTTTTTGTTCTGTCTCAAAATGTGTCTCATGTTTTGTTTTGTATGCGTGTATTTGTTTTTGTATTGTACTTGTAAAACTAGATGTTGTAATCATGAATGGTTATTATGGTGTTTTGTTCAGGACCAGCGAGGTGTTATCGTCAAATTAAGAACAAGCCCTACCCGAAATCGCGGTTTTGCCGTGGTGTTCCTGATCCTAAGATCAGGATTTATGATGTTGGCATGAAGAAGAAAGGTGTTGATGAATTTCCTTTCTGTGTGCATTTGGTTAGTTGGGAGAAGGAGAATGTTTCAAGTGAGGCCCTGGAGGCTGCTAGGATTGCTTGTAACAAGTACATGGCAAAATTTGCTGGGAAGGATGCATTCCACTTGAGGGTTAGGGTGCATCCCTTCCATGTTCTTAGGATCAACAAGATGCTTTCGTGTGCTGGAGCCGATCGGCTTCAAACCGGCATGAGAGGTGCCTTTGGAAAGCCACAGGGTACTTGTGCTAGAGTGGCTATTGGTCAGGTCCTGCTCTCTGTCCGCTGCAAGGACAGCAACAGCCATCATGCGCAAGAGGCCCTCCGCCGGGCTAAATTCAAGTTCCCCGGCCGCCAAAAGATTATAGTTAGCAGGAAGTGGTATGTATCTGGAGTGATGGCTGCTAACTTATTCACAGTTTTTGAATTTGAATTGTGAAAAGTATTGTTATCAGAATCTTCTGATTCACAATTGGATCAAATTTGGCTACCTGCTAATTCGTATCATAATATGAATCTTAAATGAATTTGTATTGTGCAGTGCATGAAAGAATCTGTGTTTTGAATACAATTCACGTGATTCATATATTTCTATTAAATTGCCATGATAACAAAATTAAGACACGTTAGCTTAAATTTTGAAATGAAAAGGAATTGAAAGAACACTGGTGAATGCATTGTTTGATTATTCCACTACTTTATTTGTTACTCATTCATTTAATGCATGTACTCTGTTTGTCTATTTAATCACATTGTTTTAACTCTCTTAAGATAGGGGTTTTACAAACTCAGACATAACCGATAGTTTTGTATGACTTCTGCTTAAATTGTGTTTTTGTCTATTTCTAGTTTACATTGAACATTATATATAATCTATATGGATATGTCTGAAGTAAATTTTTTATTATCAACAATTCAAAATTTGAGTATCAATTTGGTAACCTTGATGTAAGTAGTTTATATATATATATATATATATATATATATATATATATTATAGATAGATTTGCACTGTTTCTTTTGTGTATGACTTTAACTCTAGGTTTGAAATTCTTGCTTAGGGGGTTCACCAAGTTTAACCGCACTGACTATTTGAAGTTCAAGTCAGAGAACAGGATTATGGCTGATGGTGTTAATGCCAAGGTAATGTGAAGTTGCTTGATAATGGAATATGATGTGATTGACACTGTATAGGAAGTAGATTTTATCATGCTGAGAATGTTTTTACTTGTTCTCTTGTATCTTAGGGAATGCATTGAATTGTGTTTCTGAATGAAATTTTCTTTGTGTCTTAAATTAGTTTTTATTAGTGCTTGTAATTGTCCTTCTGAATCACATGTTCTGTTTTGTGATTTTGCAGCTTCTTGGGTGCCATGGACCACTGGCTAATCGCCAACCAGGAAGAGCCTTTTTGTCCAGTGCTACTGCCTAGACTGTTTGTTACTCAGAAATATTAGTCTTTGAGAATCATATTTGTTTTGCAATAGTGAATTTTGTTTGTGTTTGTGTTTTCTGCACATTATTTAGACCAACTTGAGTTCATTTTTGTTTTGCTGGAACCACTTTAAATGGATACTATTAATATTATATTTTGTTACGGTCCATGTTCTATTCCTTCTCTTTAGGATTTCATATTTGGTTGTTGGTCACCAAATATTGGATCACATGCTTAGTACGGTTTTATTATCAAGAGATAGTACTCCCTCAATATAATATTTCTTATTCTTGTGATCATGACCTTGTCATTATGTTATAGTTTACATGTGATGGTGGATATTTGCCCTCAAATCTGATCATTTCTCGTAGAAAAACTAAACTCTATTTGTTTGGTGTTTATTTTCTATTTCCTTTTTCAGTGCTATTAATGACATTTTCTTTAGTTGTTTTTCCCTGTGGAGAGTGTTTGTGATTTTTGTTTCTCCTCTAAATATGAGAATTTGAGTAATACCAAAGAGTTAGGTTTTTTTTAACAATTTGACCAATATCAAAAGGTTGGATAGGTTTTCAATTGTACTTTCTTAAGCTATAAATTTTTAACTGATAGGGTTATATACTGAATATGAAAAGGTACCATGTTTAATCAAAAGTTATCATCAACCGTTGCAAATGAACTTTTTCAATGATAATTTGCTCCTTGGATCCAGATTTTCTGCAATCAGTTTAAATTTATTCTATTTGATGAATAGACTCATCAACTCTTTGCATGTGAATGTTGGTGTCACCTAACACTAGAGTGCTTGATTAACATCTATTCATTTTAGAAGTTTATTTCATAAAGTTGTCGATGAATGAGGTAAGAATTTTTATGATATTAATGGTAATAATAAGGTTTTGGTGTATATTATAAATATAGTTAGTACAGACATATTTCAGGCTCATCATCTTTAAGTTTGACAACTCTTCTTGTTCGAGAGTCAAAATGATTTGTCTTCTTCAATATCTTTTGACAAAAAAAAATTGTAATAAAAAATTCAACTTTTGAAACGTCATCATCTCTTATAATGGAGTCAAGTAGTCCCGACCACCTTGTTCATGGTGGTGGTGAGTGGGACACATCTTTTGATCCACCACTAACCTTAACGATAATGATGAACTCTGATAATGATAGTGATTAACAAGAGAGTGGTTAACAAGAGATATTAAGAATATTTTTATCTAATTTACAGCATCAATGAAGTTTAAAATCATTCATGAATAACTGTTTTAGGAAAAAGAAAACATTAAAAAATAAATAAACTCTTAAAGTAAAAATTAGTTTGTTTATAAGTTTATGTTGTTCATGGACTAGTATCACTAGTGACTTAAGATTTCATTTGAGACTAAAATGGTTTAGTTGGAAAATAAGTAAAACATGAATTTTTGTCAAGAATTGAATTCAAACTGGGTTTGAAGTACCTTTAATATTTCAACACATTAACTTCTTGTGTCCAACTTTGCAGGAAAAAATAGTTATCTATCATTGTCTTCCCATATAAGTAATCTTCTATATTCAATTTGAACATATCTAAATATCCCTAATCCAAGTTACCATCTTTAGGAATAAATATGTGGTTTGAGATTGGTAACAAAAAAAGAACCAATGAAGAAAAATAAATAACACCCAGAACTTTTAATATAAAATATCCATCAGCATGAAAAGGAAAAATTACAGCTTCATTTCAAATATCATGAATCCCCATTTGGCTTTTCTGGTATGTTTCATCATTCTTATAGGAAAATGATTTCTTCTATGAAAACTAAATTGTATTTTCTTATCAAAAAATGGGAGATTAAATTAATGATCTGAACATCAAAGGGATTAAAACTATATATATTCACTATATTTTTTTACTCTTATATGAAAAAACATGTTATGCAATGATACTTCATCTAATATAAACAATCATATTTTGTAAGTTTGTCAACTTCTGTTATGATTACTTAATGTTTTTTACTGGTTTACTATGTATTATTCATTGCATTTCAACTCTCATTTTCTTAATGCATGATTGTACTGTGTAGTTGAAATTATACTTGGTGGAAGCAGGTTAAGTAAACTAAACTGCTAGTTGTGGGTGGTTTAGTTGGAGATTTTCCATGGTTGGTTGGTGTGATTCTATTCTGATATATTAGGTAAGTGTGTACTGAGGTTGGCCTAAGTTCACTGATCAAAGGAGTTGGCCTAAATTCAACCAAATTCTTCGATACTTGTACTTTTTTCTCTCTTTTGTTGAGTTCAGAGGAAATTTATTGTAATTAATTAAATACAACCTTTGTAAGCAACTACAACCTTTGTAAGCAACTAGGTTTAAACAAAATATTATCTACTTTTTTATATTATTGTTTAGATTTTTCGTCGAATTCTATGTTGAAAATCTAACAGTGTTATAGATTATAACTCGAAAAAATAGATGGAGAAATAATTTTTTATTGAAATGTGGGTACATATACTAAGATAGAAAATTTTTGAAAGATTGTAAAAATGATATTTTTAACTAGTTGTCGAAATAATATTTTTTATTTTTTTTATATCCCAAAATAATTAGTCTCTACATTTTCAAGTTTTATTAGTGTTAAATGTATTATTATGTATTAAATAAGAATATTTAATCCAATCATTTTAGTATTTTAGATTTTATTAATTATTTCTTAATTTATATGCTTAGCCTTAACTCAAACATATCTAAAAATATGAAAATGTGGTAATTTTTTTATTTCACTGTATTAATTTAATTGTAAAAGAGAAATGTTATTCATGCAAACCCTCGTGACATATTTTGTATGCAAAGAAATAAAAATTCACGTAACATTATAAGAAAATTATTAAATAAAAATTAATTTTAAAGATAAAAAATAATTAGTTGTTATATTGATTAAATTAGAGATATTTAAAAAAAATTAATTTTTAAATTAGTTTATATTATTATTAAATAATTTTTAAACTAATATCTAATTAACTATCAAGATTTTTCTATCAAATTTGAAAAATTAAAATTTTGGTAGCCAATTAGATATCAATTTAAAAATTATTTAACAATAATAAAAATTATTTTAAAAATTAAAAATTTCTAAAATAATTTTTAATTTAGTCAATATAACAATTAATTATTTTTTATTTTTAAAATTAATTTTTATTTAATGATTTTTTTAATGAGATGACACGATGAACAAAACATAAAAGAATGAGTAACGCACACATTGCAGAAAATTCAAATATAAAAAACATTACTCTTTATAAAATGATAATGCATGTCATATTCATATGGATACACAAAACCATGTACGAAGTTTTTGGATAATTTTAAACAAACTCAGTGACATTATTGAGTTTCGTGTATTTTCAAAATTTTCAACTTCATGCATATTGTCACAATGATTTATTTTAATATTTTACTCAAAAAAAAAAAATAATGGTTAAAACTAAACTATGAGCAACCTAGAACCTTTATCTTTTTATCATGCATATATATAAAAAAGTCAAATGAAAGTGATCTCTTTCAATAAGTTTCCTTATGTACAATTAAGAATTAAACTATTATCAACATAATCATATATAAAAGAGATATTTATTTATCAACACTACCAAAAATCATTAAATAAAAATGGAGAGATAAAAATAATTAATTAATATTGACTAAATATAATATTATTTTACCAATTAAAAAAATTTAAAATAATTTATATTTATTAATAAGTAATTTATAAATCGATATATAATTAGTTATCCAGGTTTTACTTATCAACTATTTTAGATTTTAAAATTGATAATTAAATTTAATTAAATATTAATTTAAAAACTAGCTTATAAATTTTATAATAGAATATTTTAGATACTAATAATTTTTTAGTCTTTAAAACAATATCTAATTTAATCAATATAATAGTAAATTATTTTTATCTCTAAAATTGATTTATATTTAATTTTTTTTTTAGTGTTATTATATTATTAATGTTTTTATTTTGATATCAAAATAATGAACCTTGTTATATATATATAATTTTATTTTTTTTCATTGGATAAAAGCATAGTTATGTGTTAGGAGTTGATTGAGACATCATTTGGCATGTAGCCAAAATTGTTGGTTTTTCTGATTTTTTTTCTATGGTTTTATTAACTTTTAATTTTACCAAGAAAAATGTCTTTCTTCTTTGTTAAGAGAAGCAAACGATATGATCTAGAATACTAAATTTTAATGATTAAATTTAAGAAAAGATTATTAACAATTAAGTTAGTGTCTTATATTTTCCTTCATTAAGTTATGCATATATTTACTTTCAAACGTACATGTGATCACATCATATTTTTGTTTTTCTTAGTAAACCAAAACAACATTGAAAAAAAGTACTTAAATTAATTTGTTCAAAATTCTTAAAAAACAATTATTTCCTTAATTTAAAACAGAAACAAACGTACGAAGCTTAGTTTTTCCCAACATTTACGCAAACAAGTTCAATACTTTTTCAATGAAAAACTAAATGTGAAAACAGATATGTCAACAACCTCGAGTTTTTAACTAAAAAATAATCCACGTTAATTATACTATAAAAAAAATCAAAGTACGATATTATTTTTTATTATTTAATTATTGGTGTATTTTTTTTTATTTAATTTGGGAAGAAAAAAGCTTCTGTTCCTGTTTTTTTGTGAGTAACTGACAGTGACTTCCGTTGACATAAAGCCAAAACTGTGTTAGTTTTTTCTGTTGGTTCATCATTTTCATTTGAAGTTTTCTTTCTCCTTTTTATCAACTTTTACTTTTTCACATGAATGTCTTTGCATGTTAAAAACCTTTTACATCTCTCACAGATTAATCCTTCCCTATGAAGTTATGAAGTTTGGATAAAGAAACTCTTCTCATATCAACTAAAGATTATGACATTTCATAATTTATAAGTTGATACAAATCTCACTTTATAGACTGATTTTATAAAATTGAGATACACTTAATGTTCACTTCTTAATATGGTATTAGAGTCATTTAGAGTCTATCTTAACGAATGTTTATTGGTTTTATCAAGTCACCCGCTACCAGACCGTTATCAAATCATCTACAATATATAGTCTCATTTGAGTTGGTAGACTCAGCGTGATACGGATACGTCTCTTAAATGGTATCTCTATAAGCGTGATACAGATACGTCTTTTAAATGGTATCTCTATATCAGACATTGAGATGCGTATGCACATTTGTGATAAGTGTTCAATTCAAAATATATTTTTAGATTTCCGAGAAGCATCTTTCTGTAACAAAGTAAAAGTTTGACCATACTTGTTCGAAAACCAGTTCAATTCAGTTTGATCTACCTATATGATTCTTTAAGAACTTAAATTTTAATTTTTAAACGTTAAGAGAGAGACTAAAACTTAATATGATGTGTAAGATGAATAATGTATGAAGAGGATAGTGTTAATAGAAAAAAATAATGATTTTGGAGACGTCATATCAGAGGTGGTGGTAGGTTCCAATTTGGCAAATGGTTGCACTCAATTCAACCGTGCAAACTTAACGCGTTGAATAATTCCATTAACAATGGCATTGCCATCATCATCAAATACCCAAACTTCAACATCTTTTTCCAAGCAGCATTAGCACTAATGCCATTCATTGCAATCTCCATGTCCTAGTTAATTGCTTGTGCTTTCAATATCCATTTTCACACAACACAACACAAACTATGCAGCTCACGCACCTGTGCCTTATCATGCCCTCGGAGTATGATAAACTAGAGCCACTTCATGCAACCCCACCAAAACAAAAAGGGACACAGAAAAAGGTTAAGGCCAAAAAAGACTACCAAGGGGGATGTGGAGGCCATGTTGTTGCTACCCTTCAAGGTTCCTTGACAAGGTTGTGTGACACAAAGTGGTGGAGTTGTCACTGGAATCTGTGCCAACATGGTGCAAGAGAAACCAAGCAGATCAAGGCCTCATCATGTGTGTTTCATGACATGGAGGGTGTGCAACTCTCTTCCAAGATTGGAAGGGACAGCAACAATCCAAGGATTTTCAGCTATGCTGAACTGTATATAGGGTCAAGGGGCTTCTCTGAGGAGGAGGTTCTAGGCAGTGGAGGGTTTGGCAAAGTGTACAAAGCTGTTATGCCTAGCGATGGAACAGTGGTGGCTGTGAAGTGTTGCTTGGCAGGGAAAGGTGGCCAGTTTGAGAAGACTTTTGCAGCAGAACTAGCGGCAGTGGCACACCTTCGCCACAAAAACCTTGTTCCCTTGAGGGGTTGGTGTGTTTTTGAGGATCAACTTTACCTTGTGTATGACTACATGCCTAATCTCAGCCTTGACAGGGTGCTGTTTCGCAAGAACTCGAAGGAGGAGGCACTTGGGTGGGTGAGGCGTGGGAAAATTGTGAAGGGTTTGGCATGTGCATTGCATTATCTGCATGAGCAGTTGGAGACTCAAATCATTCACAGGGATGTGAAGACCAGCAATGTGATGCTTGATTCCCACTACAATGCTAGGTTGGGGGACTTTGGCTTGGCAAGGTGGCTTGAGCATGAGCTTGAGTATGAGTATGAGACTAGGAAAGCGTCAACAACTTCAAGCAAGTTTGAGCATTTCAGGTTGAGTGAGACCACAAGGATTGGTGGCACAATTGGGTACTTGCCTCCTGAGAGCTTCCAGAGAAGGAGTATTGCTACCTCAAAATCTGATGTTTTCAGCTTTGGGATCGTTGTGTTGGAGGTGGTGTGTGGAAGGAGGGCCATTGATCTCACATACCCGGATGAGAAAATCATCTTGCTTGATTGGGTCAGAAGGCTTAGTGATGAAGGGAGGCTCATTGATGCTGGGGACACAAGGCTGATATACGGTTCCTACAAGGCTTTTGAGATGGAGCATTTGATTCACATAGGCCTCTTGTGCACACTCCATGACCCTCAGTTGAGACCAAGCATGAAGTGGATTGTTGAAGCACTTTCTGACATGTCAAACAAGTTGCCATTGCCAACACTCCCTTCATTTCACTCCCATCCTATGTACATCTCTTTGTCCTCCTCATCTGAGACTAGTCCAAGCACCTCAAAAGGCACTTCCTCAGGCACAGCAACAGAAAGTTCAAGCAATCTTACTAGTTCCATTTCCAAATATGTCACAGCCACAGGAGATACCATATATGTAACTGCTGAAGCTGAACAGAGAAACGATAGAACTAACTCTGCTAAGAGTAGCAAGAGAACCATGCATCAACAGCCATCATTTTCTGTGGTTCAAACACCTAGGGAGATACCATTCAAGGAGATTGTTTCAGCCACAGATAACTTTTCAGAGTCCAAAAGGGTAGCCGAGTTAGACTTTGGAACTGCTTACCATGGCATCCTAGATGGCCACAACCATGTCATGGTGAAACGCCTTGGCTTGAAGACATGTCCTGCACTGCGCCAAAGATTTTCCAATGAGCTAAGAAACCTGGCAAAACTTCGCCACAGGAATTTGGTGCAGCTTAGAGGGTGGTGCACTGAGCAAGGAGAGATGCTTGTGGTGTATGATTACTCAGCTAGAAGATTTCTCAGTCACCAACTTAACCATCATAACAATGGTACTAAAAATGGTCATTCTGTTCTCAAATGGCATCATAGGTATAACATAGCAAAATCACTTGCATCTGCACTTCTCTATCTGCACGAGGAATGGGATGAACAAGTCATTCACAGGAACATAACCTCTTCAGCAGTGACTCTTGAACCTGACATGACCCCAAGACTAGGTAGTTTTGCTCTGGCTGAGTTCCTGTCAAGGAATGAGCATGGCCATCATGTGATCACCACCAGGAACAAGTCTGTTTGTGGGATTTACGGCTACATGTCACCAGAATATGTGGAATCCGGAGAGGCAACAGTGGCTGCTGATGTTTATAGTTTTGGTGTGGTGGTGCTTGAGATTGTGAGCGGACTTAAGGCTGTAGATTTTAGGCAACCTGAGGTGCTTTTGGTGAAGAAGGTTCATGAATTTGAAATGAGAAAAAGATCACTTGAGGAACTAGCAGATATACGACTAAATGGAGAGTACAATTACAAGGAGCTAATGAGATTGGTAAGGTTAGGAGTTGCATGCACCCGTTCTGACCCAAAACTAAGACCAAGCACAACACAGATAGTGAGCATCCTTGATGGAAATGAGAAATTAATCATGGAGGAGAGCATGGAGAGCAGGGAAGATTGGAGAGAAAGAAACTCTTGTTCTTTGTCACTGGTTAAGAGAATCCAAGCTCTGGGAATACAATGAAAAGTTGCACAAGAAAAATGAAGGAACAAAATGGACGATGATGGTTTGTAACATAGAAAGCTAGTTTGTAACATAGAGTTGTTTTTAACATTGTATCTTCGTGCTTTGCATACTTTTCATCGGGATGGTCATGGATCTAGATGGATTTCATAACACAATCAACTTATTGTTCAATGATGATTTGTAACTTTTTTTGCTAAACTTTCTAAAGTTATGATACTCTCAAGAATCACACATCACTTAGAAGTCGAGGTTAAGAACAATTTAAATATACCTTCCTTTTTTAACACCTTTTAAAGACAAAACAAAACCGTGACGGAGTTTCGAGTTTCAAAGCAGATAATACCTTGGATGCAGTGATTGATCCTAGTAATATGTTATTTCTAATGGACCTGAGATCAAAAATATTGGTGTTATTTGTGTGAATGGAAAAGTGATTCCAAAGACGAATCTTTGTTCCCTTAACCTCGACAAGAGATTTGTTCCGGTACGTCCAATAACTCTATATTTCTATAATGTTTAGGAGTGGAATTTAAAGAGAGTTCAATGACTATTTTTTATATTTAGCTATCTCTTTATTGTATATAACAGCCAGAGAAATTAATGTATTAACATATATTTCTGCTGAAGCAGGACTTATTCTATACTTTTTCAGTTTCAAGAACATATTGTATAGATTTTTGCCATAATAACAATTTCAACAGAATGAAGGAAAAGATTCTGACTTATTCTATATATTGAACGTAATGTAATATCAAACACTCTTCTATGCAGACTGCAACTCTTCTTGTGTGAAGTACATATCTTTATCCAAATCAGTCCCAATTCTTTTGATGAAACTGAAATGGGATGAAAGTGGCCTTATTCTTGAGCCAATCAATTTGGTCTATACAAATTAGATGAAATTGTTTACCAATTTACAACTTACGAAGAAACTTTTCAGCAAATCTACACTTTGGACAGTGACAATACTGCAGCATAAAGAAATTTGTTAATCCTGATTACTCTAACAAAGCCAGTTGCACAGTGACAATGATGAGAAAGAAAAAATTCTCTTCATGTTCATCCAATGTAATGACTATGGTCACATCATAAATGGTGATTTTAAGTTGTAAAATTTTGTCTTGCTTTCCTCTTTATTTTCTTTGGCAATTGCTTACTGTCCTCAATGATTTTATTCCTGCAACCAACATAATATATTCCAAAATATCAAATCCGAAATACATTTTTACCTATAACTCCACTTCTGTTTAAAAACTAAAGGGTATATTTTGATAATTTCATTTCATGTAAATGATAGGGTCATGTTCAGATTTGATCATTTCATGTTAATGTCAATGTCATGATAGAGTCATGTTCAAATACATTGAGTGCAGGAATAAATTGCCTATTTTCTTTCACCACAGTTGTGATATAAGTAAGCTTGGTCCAATTTGTTTCATTTGATAAAAGACACACCACATAATTCTTTGGTCCAAAATCCTTTAATTATTTGATCAGAAACCTATTTGCAAATATGAAAAGTTATCTAGGAACTAAATTGCACTTATTAAAAATATTCAGAAACAAAATTGCAAATAAAAAAAATTAAGTAAAAACCAATTAACATATAAAGTATTGAGAAACTAGTTTCAATTTAAGAAACATTAGGAATTAATATAAAATTAAAAATAAAAATAAAAACACTCATTTTTTTATAAGAGTGATATTAGATGGGTTTCACACCTTCAAACAATTTCTATATTTTTGTATTATTATTTCAATTATTCATTCTTATAATTATATCTAAATACATAGTGTTATATTTAGTAGAAATACACCTACTTCTTAAATAAGAGTGATGAAACACAAATTTTATATAATATAAAGAAATTATTTTAAATATAAGATTAGAAAGAAAATAGAATAAATATGATTTAATAAAAAAAGAGAAAAAAAAGGGAATGTGAGTAAAAGGTGTCAGAAAATCCGGAAGTGATTGGAATTGTGTGTGTTTATGTGTTCTTTTGACCCTTCCCTCACTCCTCACTGTAAGGTAATTTTCTTTTCTCTTTCTTCTTTTTTATTTTTATTTTTTATTTTTTATTTTTTTTTCTCTTTTTTTGATACCAAACATAATCGCATGCGCACTACACTCTTTCTCACTCTGTTTTCTCAATCATTTTGGATGAAAATTGAAGAAGGGAGATTCAGTTTTCTCTGCATTTTTTTCTTTTCTTGTTGAAGAAACTGCATTGTTGTGTGAGGCATTCAAAAGGGTTGGAATATATGTCCTTCAATCAATCAAAGGTGGAAAAGAGCGACGTCGTTTACAGAAGAAACGGACGATCCTCCGGCTTTAACCAGCAAAGAGGTTCCTACAGCAAGGCTGGTGGCAATGGCGGTGGAATCAATCCATTATCCACTGCCCGAAGGTGAGTTAAGCTTTGCCATGCCCATGTTGCATGTTGCATGTTTGTGTTTTGTGATTAAATTTTGTTGCATGTTGTGTTTTGTGATTAAATTTTGAATCATGGTGTTGTAGATTGAAGATGATTCTTTTGAATTTGGATATGTTTTAGAGTGTGAAGTGTATGTGTAATGCAATGATGGATTAAAAAAGAATGGAGGCTTCACATTATGATTAATTTTGAAAGATGTAGATTGAGATTTTATTTATGGAATTGAGATGCATGTTTAGAGTGTGAAGTGTGATGATATGATTGAGTGTTGACATTGTGATTTTGATAGAAACAAGTAGCAAATTATAATTTATATTTAGTCATTGTTTCTGGATTAGTTTTGAAGGATGTAGATTCAGATTTTTTTCTTTTTGATTAATTTTGAAAGATGCAGATTGAGATTTTATTTATGGAATAGAGATGCATTTTTAGAGTGTAGAATGTGATGATATGGTTGAGTGTTGACATTGTGATTTTGATAGAAACAAGTAACAAATTATAATTTGTATTTAGTTATTGTTTGTGGATTAGTTTTGAAGGATGTAGATTCAGATTTTTGTTTGTTTGATTTGGATGCGTTTTAAATTGTGAAGAGTAGTTTTGTAATTGTTGAAAATAATTTAGTGTCGACATTGTGATTGTGATATAATATGCAACAAATTATAATAATAATAATTGTAATTGATTGTTGTTTGTAAAATAGTATTGAAGGTGTTGATTGAGACTTAATTTGTTGATTTTGTGGAATTTTGTTTTTTAGTGTTTAAAATGTATAAAAAGAATTAAGCGTTAATATGTAACAAATTAATAACATGTTTGTAGAAGGGTGATGAAGGGTGTAGATTGGGATTTTCTTAATTTGGATACATTTTTTTTAGTGTAAGGTATGATCTTATGATTGACGAAAATAATTAGCTGCTGTGATTGTGATAAAATATTTAACAAACTGTAATAAATCATTGTTTTCGTAATATATAGTGTTGAAGGGTGTAGATTAGGTTTTTAGTTTTTTGCAGTGAAATTTGGATGCAGTTTTGATGTGTAGTTATGATGGATGAAAAAAATAATTAAATATTGATATTATGAAGGTTATGATTTACTATTATTGATTTTCGGTGAAATTTGGATGTGATTTAAAATTTAAAGTGAATGAAAAAAAAAATCAAATTTTGGTATTATGATTTTTGTGAAAATTAAGAAAGAATACTATTGAATTGTATTTTGTAGAATAGTGTTGATGGATGTAGATTAGGATTTTATTTTGTTGACTTTGTAGAATTTTGTTATAAACATATACTCAAAGTACGTATAACATTTATACAATAGTGTTGAAAAGTGTAGTTTAGGATTCTTTTGTGGAATTTAGATGTATTTTTGTGTTTCAAATGTAGTGTTATAATGAATGGAAAAGTTAAATGTACGTTGTATGTGTAAATATTAATTATAAAGTTGTGAAAACCTTTTATTTTCTCTTTTTTGTGACATGTGTGATGATTTGTTGTTACTCGTTAAATTATTTGTTCCCCAGCATTATGAGTTGTGTATTTTTTTTTCTTCTTTATTGGTTTATTGATTATGCATGTTGATTGTTATAGTTTTAACAAGAAGTCTAATAATGCACAAGGTGGACAATCTAGGCTAAATCCTTCCCAGGGAAATTCAACAGAGTCAAATAAGGCATCTGCTGGCTGGATCATTAGTAATGGTACCCATTTACAGTCCCAATTACATGGTAAGATTTAGGAGTAATATTTATTTATTTCTGGAAAAGATGTAATTCTTGTCTTCATTGATTTTTAGTGTTTGGTTATGTTGTTCCGTAGAATTTTACTGAAGAAGGATTTGTGAAACATCCTTCTCTCTTTTTTTAACAGAAGAATCTTCTGATAGGTGATCAAGTGTTTTATAAATATTGCTTTCTTTTTTTTTTACGTTATTCATTCATTTATGTGGCACGATAGGTGGATCAGATGGGCCAATTACAAAGTCATCTGAATCATCAGCTGGACATAAGAGCACTGGAATTGTTCCAAAAGCTGCAACTGCTGCATTGCCCCCTTTGATTTCTGATCCAGTCCTTCCAACAAGCCCTGCCAAGGGTATGTTAGTCTTGTATGTTTTTGTTGTGTACATTAGATGTCCACTAACAACTCTTATTTTGCAAAATAATTTCTCTTATTAGCAGTTATGTTGTGAGACTTGTGTAATATCAACACTTATGTTTGAACCAGGAGATGACGAGTCTAAGGCATTCCCTTTTCAATTTGGATCCATCATTCCTGGCTTTATTAATGGGATGGAAGTAAGTTTCTTGTATATTAATTGATTAATTTATGGTGCGTTACACATTTTGTGGAATTTTTGGGTGAGTAGAGTAATGATCATGTTATTGTTCTTTTGTACAGATCCCTGCTCGTACAACATCAGCTCCTCCTAATTTTGATAAGCAGGAGCCTGATCAAGTATGCATTTTATTTTTTTCACCTCTTTTCCTTAATTTTTGTACTATCATTCAAAGAGTTACTACCCGCTCCCTTTCAAAAGTAAAGAGCATTTCTTTTAGATTCTATCTTGCAAAGATTATCTGATTTATATTTTATTCATGAAATAAGGTCCTTATTCTTTTTATATGTCTAATTGTAGTTAACATTACTAGAGATATTAGTATCAACAATTGAAGTTGAACTTGTTCTATGTCTTTCCATACTAAGGATGTTTATGTTTGAGGCATGATTCCTTAACTCTCAGGCTCTTGACGACTCTTACAAATCTGTGTCTTCGGTGCCAATTCCTCCTGTTCCAAAGCAGCAGAAACCGCACGGGAAAGAGGCTGGTGTCAATGAGCAATCTAATGTTGAGGAGATTAAGGCAAACAAGGATTCTCAGGTGTCAATTTTAACCTCAGTAAATCAGATATCAAAACCCTTTGTTGCTCCTGTAACTGGGATTTCAATGTCAACTTCATATCACCAATCACAGGCTCCTTTACAGTTTGGAGGTGCTAGTCCACAGATTCAATCTCAGGGCATGACAACAACGTCCCTCCAAATGCCTTTACCGATGCCTTTACCAATTGGTAATGCTACACAAGTGCAACAACCAGTTTTTATTCCAGGTCTTCAGCCTCATCCAATGCATCCTCGAGGGATCATGCATCAAGGCCAAAACATTAGTTTTTCTCCTCAAATGGGTAATCAATTAGGCAACATGGGCATTGGCATAGGTCGTCAATATCCACAAACGCAAGGAGGAAAATTTGCTACTCCTCGAAAAACGACCCATGTAAAGATAACTCATCCTGAGACACATGAAGAGTTAAGACTTCATAAAAGGATGGATGCATATTCAAATGGTGGGTCATCCGGTGCTAGGTCACATACTAACATACCTTCTCAATCCCAACCTGTTAAATCTTTTCCAACCACTCATCCTATGAACTATTTTTCATCTAACTCGTATAATACCAATTCTCCCTATTATCCACCAAATTCTCTCCCATTAACAAGTACCCCTATGACTCCTAATTCTCAGCCACCAACATTTAATTTTCCTCTGTATCATGGACCCCAAGGTGTGAGTTTTATGAATTCATCGTCACAAGTTTCCTCTCCTACTAATAAAACTAGTACTCCTGCTGGGATTACATCTATGACCATTAAGCCTAATGGTACAACTACTATAGTGGACTTATCATCGTCCAATTCCTGTATTGCTGATGTTCAAAATGGAGAACCCCCAAGTTCAACAGTATCCTGTGATGTTAGCTCCTCTGTGCAACAAAAAGGGTCAGAAACCTCGTCAGAAGTTTCTCCACAACAGTCTAAGTTTTCTAGAGATTTTGTCACAGTTGTGTCTAATAATGAAGGTGGACAGGAATCTCTCAGTATCTCCAACTCTTTGAAAGATAAGAAACCAGGGAAGAAAGATCAATTATCACAAAATCAGGTATATGAGCGAATTATTATTCATTCATACACACAAACGCACACTTGACTGTAATGGATGTACTTTTTAGTATTATGTGATTTTGGTGTGCTTGAATATAATGTGTACACTATGTCTTTTTCAACAGGTTTCTGTACGGTCTCCCACAATGGACACTATGCCTTCTAGTGTTGTTGATCATGATATATCTGATATTGGAGTACCCGATGCTATAGGAACTAAAAAAAATCATTCTGCAACAATTATTAATGAAGATCTTCCAAGATCTAATACAATTTCTACTGCTGTTGAAGTGGAGACCGATGGGTCTGTAGAAGCTCCTGCTTATGTTTCATTGGAAGGAAATGCTGCACAAACTATTGACAAAGTTCACAATCAGATGCCTGATGAGACATATGAATTAGTTAAAGGTAAAAAAAAAAAAAAAAACTAAAGCATTATGATAAAAGTGATGTGTCATCTCCTAAAGTATACAAATAATATTAGCTTTTACGGAACGAAAATTAAATTAACAAAAAAAGATCTTGCAAATTTGGCACTGGGATAAATTTGACCTTGAGAATTGTACACAGTAGATGAATTTGCAAATTGTAATAAACAATATGATAGAATCAGTGATAATTTAGGCACATTGGCCACTACTACATTGAGTTATTTATTCTAGAGATGTCTCTTTTATTAGAAATGGTAGTGTAGTTACAGATTGTTTTGATTCAGGAAATTTTGGCTCATCAGATCTGGAGTCTACTGATCTTCCAAAAACAACACTAAAGCATGTTAAGAATGATTTAGAGAATGTTGATGGTGAGTCAGGTACCAAGGATAGACCAATTATAGAACCAAATAAGGTGAAAAATACATCTAAAGGGAAGAAGAAGAGAAAAGAGATACTTCAGAAAGCAGATGCTGCTGGGTCAACTTCTGATCTTTATAATGCATACAAGGGACCCGGGGAAAAGAAAGAAGATGTCTTAAGTTCTGAGAGCAAGGAAAGTGCTACTACTTCTCTAAGTTTGAAGCAATTTGATGTTGGTCAGTCAGATATTAAAGCCAGTGAGAAATGTGATCATAATAAAGTTGAACTTGATGATTGGGAGGATGTTGCCGACATGTCTACCCCTAAACTAGAGGTTCATGACATATCTCAAAAAGCAGGTGATGGACATGGAAGTACAACCAAAAAATATTCACGTGATTTCCTTCTGAAATTTGTAGAGCAGTTCATTGATCTTCCTGAAGATTTTGAAATCACTGCAGACATTGGAGCTTTGATGAACGCCAATATTGGCGGCTCTCATATTTTTGAGCGTGATTCACATCCTAGTCCCGGAAGAGTTGTAGATAGACAAGGTGGGATGTCTCGGATGGATCGTCGTGGCGATGTGGTTGTGGAGGATGATAGATGGAACAAAGTTTCTGGTTCTTTTCGTGGACGTGGTCCGGAAGGTGTTGGTGGTAATTCAGGATTTCGATTTGGTCATGGAGGCAATTTTGGTGTTTTAAGGAACCCTCGTGCACAAACACCGCTACAATATGGTGGAGGGATCCTTTCTGGGCCAATGCAATCTGGGGGAATTCAGGGTGGAAGAAATAGCCCTAACAGGGAGAGATGGCAGCGATCTGCTAACTTCCAGCAGAGGGGTTTAATTCCTTCTCCCACCCAAACTCCTTTACAAATAATGCACAAAGCTGAGAATAAGTATGAAGTGGGTAAAGTGACAGATGTGGAAGAGGTAAAACAGAGGCAGTTGAAAGCTATCTTGAACAAACTAACACCGCAAAATTTTGACAAACTCTTTGAAAAGGTGAAAGAAGTTAATATTGACAATGCAATCACCCTCATTGGTGTCATCTCACAAATTTTTGAGAAAGCTCTTATGGAACCTACCTTTTGTGAAATGTATGCCAACTTTTGTTTACATTTGGCTTCTGAGTTGCCTGATTTTAGTGAGGACAATGAAAAAATAACTTTTAAAAGGTTATTATTAAACAAGTGCCAAGAGGAATTTGAGAGGGGTGAAAGAGAAGAAGAAGAAGCAAATAAGGCTGATGAGGGTGAGGTTAAGCAGTCTACTGAGGAAAGGGAAGATAGAAGAGTTAAGGCAAGAAGACGCATGTTGGGAAACATTAGATTGATTGGAGAACTATATAAGAAGAAAATGTTGACAGAGAGGATAATGCATGAGTGTATCAAGAAGTTACTGGGTCAATATGAGGATCCAGATGAAGAAAACATTGAAGCTTTATGCAAGCTAATGAGTACTATTGGGGAGATGATTGACCATCCAAAAGCCAAGGAACATATGGATGCATATTTTGAAAGGATGAAATTATTATCAATCAACATGAATTTATCTTCTAGGGTGAGGTTCATGTTGAAGGATTCCATTGATTTGAGAAAGAATAAATGGCAACAAAGGAGGAAAGTAGAAGGTCCCAAAAAGATTGAGGAGGTACATAGGGATGCTGCTCAGGAAAGGCAATCCCAAGCTGGTAGGTCAAGTCGTGGTCCTGCTAACAATCAATCGACAAGAAGGACTCCCATTGATTTTAGTCCAAGAGTATCATCTATCTTGTCATCTTCTAATTCTCAAATGGGTGGATTATGCGGTCTTCCACCTCAATCTCGTGGGTATGGTGGCTCTCAGGATGCTCAATTTGAGGAACAACAATCTTATGAAGCCAAGACATTGTCAGTTCCTTTGCCTCAAAGATCTTCAGGAGATGATTCTTCTATAACCTTGGTACCTCAAGGTGGTCTTGCTAGGGGAATGTCTATGAGAGGATCAACCACAATTTCCAATTTGCCAATATCTGAAGTGGTTCCTGTACCTAGAGACTCTCATAGAATGACTACAGGTCTTAATGGTCAGAGTAATTCATCAGAGCGCACACAATATAACTCAAGGGAGGATATTGGGTCAAGACATGGTACTAACAAGTCTTTAGGTCCATCTACCCATGATCAATCAATTGCTCCAGAGCATAATGTAAACCACGGTAACAGAAACTTGAGGAGTGTTTCACCTGCTCCTCAATTGCAAGGGTCAATAATCTCTCAAAATGCTTATTCAGATAACACTTTGTCGGAAGAAAAACTGAGGGACATGTCCTTGTCAGCCATAAGAGAATACTACAGGTATTTTTTTTTTTTTTCACTTTTTCTCTACTGTACTTTTTTCCTACTAGTCACATTTTCTGCGGCCAGTTATACTAGTTACAACTTACTACATGCACATATAATCTTTTAAGTAAAACCATTTTATATTAGAAATGTTCAATTTTTCTTGGTAGGAATTTTTTTGGTATTTTTGCTTGAATGTGTCTTTTTTTTCAAATAAATTATTTTTCTGGAGACAAGATTTTTTGTTCACAATATGTTTTATTTTAAATCAAACTCATATTCCCTTTTGATGTGTGTGTGACTTTCAAATCATAACATAAAATTTATCTTGAAAAACTTTTAAATTCCTTTATTATTGAAAAAAAATGTGAAGACACTGATATTTAAATATTGATGTTAGATCTGTTAGTTTCTGTTAGTAAACAAGGAAACATGTATAAATATGGAAGTGATATGCATATAAATGTTGCTTATATTGATTGGTATGTGCATCAACCATGATACATTACAATACATAAATATCATCATGTTTAAAAAATGAAGGTATGGTTGTAGGCACGCATTAAGAAAAAAGAGGATATGACAAAAATACAAATGCAATGGTATCATACGAATATCATTATAGGTTATAGATATACTGCTAGTTTTGGAGCATAGTTGTCAATTGCATGTGAAAGTGTCACAATCGTGGTGTGGCAAAGAGGTACTTGTCGCTCTTGTATGTGTGTGTGTATAATTTACTCATAATAGCAATCATCCTATCATACGGATTTATCTTGAGGGGTCTTTTGTGTAGTATGTTGTTTGATCTTTTTCTTCTACACCTATATTCCAAACTACGGAGGCTATCTCAACAGTTGGTTCAATCCTTATAATGAATAATTCAAGATTTTTGGTTTGTTATAATAGTTGTTCGAACTCACTATGATAAGATGTTAAAAGGATGGATAAGATGCAATCTCTGGGTATTTAAGTGAAACAAAATTGCATGTTTGTGTGTATTATTACAACTTAGATGTTCAGTTGATAGTGTTTAGGTTTCTAATAGTCTTTAGATGCTCTAGTTTTTTGTGAAAGGCATTTTGTCTACATTCAGATGGAGTCATCTTTGAGTTTATCATAAAAGTGTATATAAATGTGAATAAGCAAGCAAGTGTCTAAGGGTGGAAAAGAGAGCTTTCAACCGGACATCACTGGGCTGGGGTGGGTTGACTTTCTTATGAAAGTGGGTTTGGAAATATAACTTGCCCCATTCTAGAGGAAGGATGATGGGTTTACTAACTTACAAATTATTTTGCATACATATAGACATTATCTCGTAATGGTACCAAATTTTATTTTTTTTTCTATCCATTGGTGGATTGAACATTCAAGACTTAAATTAAATTACTTCTGAACAATATCATTGGAGCAGTTGGAGTGGTGTTGAAATATTGTCCTATATTTTTGTTGGATTTAGAAAGGAGATTATGTGAAGTTTCTTTTGCTGCTACATCAAATTCAGGAATCTGTTTTTTGTTACAACTTCATCATTATGAATTTTTATGCTATGTGTATTGGATCCCATTAGCCAAATTAAATTTACATATATGTTTTATTTTTTTTTCTTTTTTTGAATTTATACTGGTGAATTTAATTCCCACTGTTCTCGTCATTTAATCATCTTACTAAAATTTATGCAATTTTCAGTGCTAGAGATGAGAATGAACTTGCTTTGTGTATCAAAGATTTGAACTCCCCAAGCTTCTATCCTTCTATGGTTTCTCTCTGGGTCACAGATTCATTTGAGAGAAAGGACACAGAAAGAGATCTTTTGGCCAAACTACTTATCAACCTTGTGAAATCTCAACATCACACGTTGAGTCAAGTCCAACTCATCAAAGGGTAAGATTGATTTAACCATAGTAGGGAAAATTCATTTATTGTGAACACAACTATCAAGTGATTCCTTTGTATGTTGGCTAGGTTTGAATCTGTTCTCTCTACATTGGAGGATGTCGTTAATGATGCCCCTAGAGCACCAGAGTTTCTTGGCCGAATTTTTGCTCAAGTCATAATAGAGAGAGTAGCTACTTTGAATGAGATTGCACAATTAATACATGATGGTGGAGAAGAGCCAGGTAGTCTCTTAGAAATTGGACTTGCAGGTGATGTTCTTGGAAGCACGTTGGAGGTAATTCAAAATGAAAAGGGAGACATGGTTCTGAATGAGATCCTTTCAAAAAGCTCTAATTTCCAATTGAAAACTTTCCAACCACCTGATGCTAAACTATCAAGGAAGTTGGAAAAATTTATTTAGATAGCAGTGATGCTCATTGAATGTCTTTTTTTGTAGATGGCAAAATTCTTTGACTAGAGTTTTTATATGGGATTCTTTGTTCTTTTATTCTCTTTCCATCATCTTTACTGCAATTGTAAGAGGTTCATTTAAGCATAAGTAATTCTAGGTATAGTTTTTATGTTTTTGGATGAGGACCTTTACAAACACTTTACATATTTCTTTATATATATAAAAGGTTCAATGAGCATCAAGAATATTTTTTTCACATCATTCATGGTTGTATTTCATTAATGTTTTAGATATTGAAAAGCTTTATAATTTTACTTGGTAATTATATTAGTTATGATCCAGAAAGTTTATCTGGAGTTAGCCCCCAAACCAAATTGTCACAACCCAACTCATCATTTGATCATCATACTTCTTAAAATGTTAAACTTATTCTGCTTTTTATTGATATTTTTTTCATTTCAAAAATATCTTCTGGATTCTATAATATGTAATATATTTATGTAATTTTTTAAAAAAAAAATGTTATAGATATTTCACAAAATGGAGTTTTTAGTGTGACTAGTTTTTTCTTAAAATCATATGAATTAATGTTGTGCTATCAACAACACTCCAATGGTAGTAGCTTTTCCTCTTCTGTTTTAATCTCTTTTTCTTCTCAAATTCATCACAAAATAAATTTATTTTCCATTTTTGACATGAGCATGCTTATTTCTATTCATCTATAACAATTAAAATTAATAATGAGATGAATGAGTGTAAATTGTTTTTTGGTATACACATTTTTTTACTTATTTTACCCTTCCGGTTCTTATATTTATTGGCTGACCTTCTAATTTTCATGGTCTACCCAAAACTATCCATAATGAGCAATAAATATTAAAAGTATTTTTATTGTAAAATTATAACAATTAATAAAAGGTAAATTGTTTTTATAATTGTTTTTTACATATTTTATTACAATTGTACTTTTATTGTAATAATAGTTATTTCAAAATCTTTAATTGTATCCACTATTTTTTATTGTTATAAAAATCCTATGACCAGTAAAAAAGAAAATAAATACAATTAGAAAAATTGCTCAAAAACATTTGCGAGCATTCAATCTTGATGTTCTAGAAAAAGTACAAATAATATGATTTTATTCATTTAATTTTCTTTGTCTTATATAAAAGAAATAAATTTTTAAATTATTCTCTTTTTTCTAAAGATGGGGTTCAAGTTTGGAAAGAAGGGGATATTTTAAAACAATAGGGTTGAATTAATTAAAATATTTATATTTAAATCTATAAATATAAACATTTTTAACATTTGAGTACAGAGTAGTTATGGGTTAATTAAAGTCATGAATAACTTTGGCAAAAACAAGTAGATACAAAAATTAGTGTTGCCTTGAAGATCTAACACTAGCAATAAATTAATCTATAGAGTAAATAAAATTATATATCACATTGCCCTTTTGCATATGGTAGTTTGCATATCACATCACCTTCTGAAAATAAATGAATTAAGGATATGAATGTAAGATAAGTGTATTAATATATTACACAAAAAATATTAGTACATAATGGAATCATATAAAGGACAAGATGCACTATTTCTTATAAAATAGCCCTTTCATAATGAGGTATGAATTTATTTTTCCACGGATTTTTTAAAATAAAAATATTAGAAATCACAATAAAAAAACATCAAAATCATAAATTAAAAATTAAAAAAAAAAGTTATAATTTAATCATATCTTTTTATGGTGTGACATATCAAGTTAAGATAATCAAAATAAGGATGAAATGAACTATAATTTTTTGTCACAATTCAACAAAAAGATTATTACTACTCAAAAGTAAAATCCAAACATATTTGTGAGAAAAATATGTTTAAGACTTTATGAAATTGAGAAACATTATTAAAAAAATTAACCATTCTTGGAAAAAGAATAATAGATGGATAGTAGATATAAAGTAGATGAAACTAAGGAAAGACAAGGAAAAACTTTTGAAGATGTTGAAAAGGGAGAGGTACCTTTTGATGATCTTTCTCTTATTTCTTCCCTTTTTCTTGGTTTGTGTTAATGGTAAGCACTTTGTGCTGGTGCATGGAGCTCTTCATGGTGCATGGTGTTGGTATAAGGTGGCTGATCAGCTGAAATCAGAGGGTCACAATGTCACAACTCTAGACATGGCTGCATGTGGTGTCAATCCAAAACAGATTGAAGAAGTTGATTCAGTTTCAGAGTACCATAAGCCTTTGATCACATTCTTGGCCTCTCTTCCTCCTCAGGAAAAGGTGATTCTTGTTGGTCACAGTCTTGGAGGGCTATCAGTATCCATTGCCATGGAAAAGTACCCTCAAAAAATCTCTGTTGCAGTTTTCATCACTGCATCTGTTGTCTCTCAAAACCTCACCTACCCTGCTTATCTTCAAGAGGTATTCTTCTCAGTACTCACACCAATTATCTCAAGTTTTTTTATCACTTCATGCTCATCCAAAATCATGCTGCATAATCTTTTAAGTATGTGTGTTTTTTTATGAACATGAAACTTTTTAATTGAATTAGTACAGACAAAATTAATTAAGATTTTTTTTACCCTTTCACATATAAATATATATGGATAACCAATCGGGTTTGATGTTACGGGCCAGTCTGCCGTCATTTAGGTGGGTGAGTTTATTTTTTGAATTTGTCAATTCGTATTGTTCTGTCTCACTTAACCCGTCAATCCAACGAGATTTTTTGCACTTTTAAAAAATGATCTCATGTTTTTTGAATAAAAATTGATGGTAGTCAATATTTTATATAAAATTTTATTTACATTAATTTCTTTATATATTATTTGATTTATTGAAGTATTGTTGATATTTAATTTATTTTTTTTGTTAAGTATTAAACCTTCTTTCATTAAAATATTAAAATTTGATTACTTTTATTATTTTTTTATATTTTTATTATTCAAAAAGTAATATTAATTATTATAACCAAGTAAGCAAATAGATCTATAACAAAAAAAAGAAAAAAAGTTAGAAGAAATTGAAAAGTGACAGGTCAGCCCGACTTATGACAAAGTGCGTTACTATTTTCAGTCCGTACATCCTTAATAGGTTTGCCCGCTCCGTCCCGCTTTTGATTAACTTATGGTAAATCGGGACAAAACAGACTAGTTGGCCAGTTCTGCCATCCATCCATATAAATGCATTGAAAAACTTTGTTAAATTGTTATTTATTGTATAAATTCTTGTGAATTATATATATATATATATATATATATATATATATATATATATATTCTAATCTATAAAAGAAATTAATATTATGAAACCATTCAATTTGGGGAATTTATGTGTCACTTATGTAGGTAACTAGAAGATTGGGCCATGTTTTGGAGGAACAATACTTCCTATTGGATGGAAACAAAGCACCAATCCTCTCACCAATTGGAGTTGAATTTTTGAGATCTAGATTGTACCAACTATCAACAACTGTGGTAAACATGTTCAATTCAATCTTTCTTTGACAGAGAATCATTCAAGCAATTGAAAAAGTAATGAATGATATGAACACAATTGATTAGTTATTTTGATTTTATAGGCATATATGTGCATGATTTGATTTTGATAAACTTTATCTCTTGTACATACAATGTAGTGTCCCTTTGGAGTAAAAGTGTTATTTACACATTATGCAGGATTTAACACTTGCTATATCTTTGGTGAGACCTTTACCTCCCTTTATGAGTGATGTAAAATTATTGACAGAAGAAACTGCAGTTAGCAAGAACAGGAATGGAAGGGTTTCTAAAGTCTTCATCATTGCTGGAAAAGATAATTTGATGACAGAGGACTTTCAAAGGTGGATAATTGAGAACACTGGTCCTTTTGCTGATGTGAAAAAGATAAAGAATTCGGATCATATGGCCATGTTTTCCAAACCAAAAGAGCTTAGTTTGAAACTGTTAAAGATTGCTTACAAATTTTAATTTCAATATGATAATGTAATGTGCATCATAAATTAAACAAATGTCTACAAAATATTAAATAAATAAAGACATGTTTATGGGACCATTATCATCAAAATAAGTATCAATCATAACTTTTAGTCATTATTATATATGCTTTGTTTATAGAGGAAGAGTATGTTTGGTTGACATTTTCAACAAAGCAATTTTGGAAAAAAAACAACACTAAAGAATGAAAATGATTTCTTAAAATTCAACTTTTGAGATAAAGAAGAAGTTTGTGTAGGTTTGTTGGAGAAACCGATCAAATTGGCTTTAATGACACGAATAATTAGCATTATAAGAAAATTATTAACAATAAAAATTAATTTTCGAAATAAAAAAATAATGAATTACTGCATTAAATAAATTAAATATTATTTTTAAAATTAAAAAAATTATCATTCTTTAAAGTAATCTTTATTATTTATTAATAATTTTTAAATTTATATCTAATTAGTCACCAATAATTTTAAAAAGTTGATTGAAGTCAATAAATATATTACTCAAAGTTTTGGTTTAAAATATGATGACTAATTTTTAAATACTTGGGACTTTTTCAAATACACTAACATCCAAACCTCATATCCGTGATAAACAAAGAAGTTTTTATGATTCGAGCTACCATGCTATAGCTTAGAAAATTTAATGCAAAAAATACTTCCATCAGCAATTGAAAAACTAATAATGGATATATAAACAGTTGACTAGTTATTTATATTTATTGTGATATGGATTTGATTTAATTTTGTAACACCTTATGTTTAGTGATAACAATGTAACATTCCCAAATATTAGAAATGTGTTTTATTTAATATTGAAGTCAAATCCAAATATGTACTATGAGTCTTGGTTTCTATCCGGTGATAATTTTATCTCCCCTTTAAAGAGATGTTAAACTATTAAATAGAGTAAAATAGAATAATGATATTGAAAATTTTTAACACAGGAAAACCTCCTTAATTTGATAAGTAAAAACTCAAGGGACCTAGTTCAGAAAATGTTTTCACTATGAAAATAGGATAACAATATTTGTTTCTCTCCATCTATAAAGATAACACTTAATCTCACCTAACAATAATGAAATACAATTTATCTTCAACCTCTCACTAGGATTTATAGTCTTACTCTATGACGAATATCTATTCTCTCATTTACACTCTATGTTACCCTTTTCACTTGTTTGCTCTTCTCTTCCTCACAAATTCCCTTTACATATAGAAGGAGAGAAAGACTTCTTCATAAAGAGATAATGGATAATTAATGTGTATCACATTTTCAAGATACCTTAAAAATATTAAACTTCATAGTCTTCAAGAGAAATATAATTTCAAGACTTTGAAATGAACATCATTAAAATGAACATCATTGAATTTATTCAATGGATCAATTACCAAGATTCATTGGTCATGATGTCACATTAATTAAGGAGGAATTTCCATCCCTTACAAATATTGATCTTTCAATGTTAATGTGTGGTGTATCATCATAAAATAAAAACATGTTCTTAGGGACCATGTACCATAAAAATAATTACCAAATTTTTTAATCATTATCTATTTATGTTTAGTTTTAGTTCATGGCTGATGTAAAAGAGTTGAGATTGTTAAGCATTTTTTTGTTGCACTAATCAATTACTTTTTAGCATTCATGGAAAGTCAAATTCGTTTAATAATTTAACAAGATTGGATTGAGAAGGATTCCATTGCAGAAAATGACAACAATACAAATGCAATGAATGTTACTATCTTCTCCATAAACAACTAGGATGATGTCTGCAAGATAAATAGTTTATATTTTTGAAGTGGAAAATTGAATGCATCCAACATATTTGGATCATTTTCAGTTCATAATTAATGCTAAAAGTCATTTAATAAATTTTAACCATTTATTACTCAAGTTGAAATAAAATTCTATCTCTAAAGCTTCATATTTTCTCAAGAAGAAGCTTTTTCCAAAGAGTGTTAGCTATTGTATATACCTTTAAGATATATTTAGATTTGTTTACAGCAGTTTCTGCATAAGAGAAAAAAAAAAGTAAAAAAAGGTAAAATATATCAATTTTCTTTATTCCGTATTTAGGTTGTGTTCCTGTTTTTACTGAATTTTGGTTTGCTCTTCCATGTTTTGTATTCCTTTTTTATGTTATGTTTCCTATGATGAAAATGATTAGTGGATTGGACTGCGGTTTCAACCTAAATGAGATGTTAAAATTTATTTTTTACTAATTACTATAAGTTTACAAAAACAGGTTAGAAAAGAACATTTCCTGCATTTTTCATTATTCATCTGCTACAGAAATGATGTTTTGTGATCATATTCACCATATTTTCTAAGCACAAAAGCAAAAGAGGACCTCAAAGAACAAAGGGAAATGTTACATTGTTGCTCAAATTCTTGTCATCTGAAGAACAACTCCATGGCCAGGTTCTATAACCAAATGAAAGGCGGGTGAATGCAAGTAACTTGGTGAGAGAGAGAAGTGAAACTTCATCAGAATCAGAGACAAAATCACCTTCAGCTCTGTCATGGCTAAGTGCTGTCCAACACACACACGTGCCCCTATTCCAAATGGCATATAAGCCTGTGGAACCTTGCATGCTCCAAGCACCCCATTTGCAAATCTTTCTGGATTGAACTTGTGAGCATCAGGACCCCAGAGATCAGGGTCATGCTGCAGCACTGAGACTGGAATCTGAATGTTCATTCCTTTTGGAATTAGGAACCCTTTTAGATTGACATCTTGGAGAGCTGCTCTAACAACAAATGTTGCTGGTGGATACAACCTCAAAGTCTCTTGAATCACCATGGTTAACTGCATTGTAACATTATTATGGAAGGCCTCAAGTTTATGAGTGAGAATGCTCATGAAACTTGCAAATGCTTCACTACAATTATACTAAAACTTGAGACACAAATAAATGTTGTATTGAAAAATCAGATTATTTCAGCAATCGATATGAGCAAAATCAACTTTATTTAGATACTAAGTTTGTAGAAAAGTGGTTTTAAGACAATTAGCTTCGTTTAGACCCATCACAGAATCAGCTCTTACCTAAGAAAAAACAGCTTATGCCCTTAAGAAAGCTTAGTTTATGGTTTTAAGAAAGCTTATTTTAAAAACGGCTGAAATCAAAACATGCTCTTATCTTAGCTTTTCGGAAGGTACTACTGCCCATTTTATGCCAACAAAACCTTGAACAAGAAATTTTTACATAAAATCCTTTGGACAACATGCATGTGGGTCTGCTTGAACAAGAATTTTTTATCAAAAATATGAAATGAGTGTCTTCATAAGCTAAAATTAGTTTATGCAAAACAAGAATTTCAAAAAGATATGAGAGAACTTCTACAAATTAGTTTATGCACAAGGAGATTAGGATGCATTTGAAATGGGAAAAAGGTACAATGAAATTTCTCCAGCTACAAATAAATGATATGGCCTTCATGCATTGTGTCCTATCTAAATCTCTGAAGCAAAATTTCAAAGATCAAGAAAATTAAACCAAGGGGAGATGAATGTACAATTCAATGTGTTTCATGGAAACATTTATCTTTAGCACATAGTGTGTATAACATACTGTTTTCAAGCTTCTAAGCATGTCTGCATCTGGAGCACCTTTACCACAAACTTCAAGCACCTCAGCTCGGACACGGTCTTGCCAATCTTGATGCACAGCTAACAGCATTAAGCACCATGATGCTGTGATGGCAGTAGTCTCATGTCCAGCAAAGAATATATTTTTGCAGTTATCTATCATAAACCTGTCACATGAGATGGAATCTGATATGAGTTCATCACCATCCTCAGAGTTCTTTGCACCCTTAAGTATCATTTGTAAAAGATCCTGCTCATGAGTTTCCACCAGGCGTTGTTTTATGAGCTTTGATATCTTTGAGTCTATCTCTTTCTCCAATCTCCACATTTGTCTGTTGCTTTTGTTTGGCAAGTATCTAGAACAGATTATGGCACCACTTTTCACATTAGCAGCATCACTAACAAGAACATAACATACAAATGTGCAAAGACTCTTGGCAAAAGGAAAACATGCACACTATATATCTCTTATTATTAATGAGAATAAAAGTCTTTTTAGTTGGCATGCTTACCGAAAGCCTGGAATTCCAACATGAAGCTTGGACAAGAGAATTTGAAGATCTCTAAGCTTTGAGAATATTTCTTTTCCTTCAATGTAATTGCTTCCAAAACAAGCTCTGGCAATTATGTCAGCTGACAAACTTCGAAGATCTTCGTCAATTTTAATCTCTGATACTGCTCCCTCACTTTCAAGTCTACCCTCCCAAGACCTTAGTGTTGTATATGTTGAGTCCACCATCAGACTAACCATTGCCTTCAATATGATTTGCAAAAAAAGTGAATCATGAGATTGGTAATGTAACACGGTATAGCTGACATTTAGTTTTCTATGTCAAAGTGCTTCAACATACTCAGTGAGTTAACCTTTAATTACTCATTTGATCCATATGCCTACACAATCTTTATGTTTTATTCCTAACACCAAGAAACTACTTTTTTTTGTTGAAGATCAGGTGCAAACCTCACTTTACAAGCCAATTAATTTTGTAAGGTTATTTTAGTTCTTACACATACTCTTTTTAACTTGTAACAATCTCTATTCTTCACCTTTTAATCAATTTTAGTCCCTCCAGTTTTAGACAGCAAGGACTAAAATAGATTAAAAAGTTCGATTAGGAACTAAAAACGAGTAATTTTTAAGTGTAGGGACACTTTTAAGGACCATGAATAAGGTAAACTTCATAGGAAGTTGACACTTTTAAGGACCAATTTGCATAGACATGCACTTCCAAGGATCAAAGCAACATAAAGTTGTCACTCTCAGGGATCAAGTTTTACATTAACTCCCCATTTCTTTCTTCTCTGTGGCCAATGCAGCATTCCATTTCTCTTAAGCAGGGTAGGGTGGGGTAGAATACACTTACCTTCACCTTATCAAGGTATAGTTCAGGGGCAATTATCTTCCTTTGATGAGACCAAGTTGGCCCACTTGATGTCACTATGCCTTTGCCCAAGAGTGGCCCCAAATCTTTGGACAGATAAGTAGGCTTCCCTAGACTCAAAGAGGTGTGCATGATGACCTCCTTCACCATCCCTATATCTGACACCATTAGCCACTGTATAGACCCAGAAGAAAACAAGTATATGGGACCTGCATATATGAAATCAAAATTTGGACATAAAAATTATGGCAATAGAATCATATCAATCTGTTAATTCTAGGAGACTAAACCTTTCATTTAGTATTATGGCAACCCTTTTCAGCACTTCCTGAAAAAATGACTTTTTTTGGGTTTTCTGTTTTTCTATGGTGTCTTAAAAGATTTTAATATGCCTTTGATTATTTCAAGTGAAAACTTGTCATTTGAAGACACCATTGAACCCATTCTAATAAACAAAATTGCAACTTCGGTAAAAATCTCGACCTTTTACATGAGAATTGTGAACATGATTCTTTCAGCCCTGTAGCCAACAGGGCCTTCTGAACAAGTGAAAATATTCCAGAATTTGGCATCTGAGCAGTGAAATGCTTTTTTATGGAATCTGAAAAGGTTTCTCTTCCAGAACATGTCCATCAACTTTATCAGATCAATAACAGAAAGTGTTCACTATAGACTCAAACTCAACCCAATGTTAAGCCTCAGCCTATATAGAATAATCAATAAAGTCAAAAAATATGAAAGAGCCCAAAATGTCAAGCATGCAAACACAAGAAAACTAGTAAAAATAAATTTAACTCATCGAAAAAAAAAACATCAATTGCAAAGAACAGTGACTGTTGTTGATTCATTGATCCAAACAAAAAAGAAGGAAACTGCATGTTTATGAGACTGGCCAAAGTAACTTACTGACCATATTGGTTGATCCACTTTTGAATATGAGGGAAGATAGTGAAAGGCCACTTGTGAGAAAGAGAAGCCTCTTCATCTTCCTCTTTAACTTGAGTGGCTGGTTCTGACTGAACTTGAAGCAAAATGTTCTTCATTTCTGGGATGTTGCCAAAGTAGAAGTGAGGGGTAGGCCCTTTAATCCCCTGCCTCTTAACCTTTTCTCTCATTGATCTTGGCCTCAACACCAAAAGATTGAAGACATGAATCAACAACACCAAAACTACTCCCAACAAAATTTCCACTGTGTTCATCATCATCAAAATCCTTTGCTTTTGCATGCCATCACAAAACAACAAAATCATCTATATATTAAGAACTTAGCTGTAATCCACTTTCACCTCACAGTTAAATATATTATTATTTTATTTTAAAATTTTGTTTATATTAATTTTTATTAAAAAAAACATGATATTTTATTATTAAAAAGAATTGTAAAATAAAAATAGTGTCAAATAAATTTTTTTTATATATTACTCCTAGAAAAATATAATTAGTTTAATCAATTGTAATCTATATTTATTTATTAATAATTAGTAAAAAAATAAAATAAAAGTTATAACATTTTGTTTCCAAAATTTATGGACAACTGAAAAGTAAAACCAATATCCATTATAATTAAATTATAGTGTTAACTTATCTAGAAAAAACTTATATAAGAATATAACAAGAAAAAACAATATTCTTTTCTTTTAGATATCCTCTTAATATGTTGTATCATGTTTAATAAAATATTTTATTGCTATTATTGTTATAAAACTTCATTTTTCATCAAAAGATAGTGTTGACACCATTTATGATACTGTATTTCAGTTTTACTTTTAATTTTCTACCACTTTTTGCTAAAAAAATTAATAAAAACGTTTTCAATTTTCAAGATAAAACTATGTGTAGAATTTGAACAGTTATGTGTGGAAATGGTCTTTCTTTATTTATTTTATTGGAAAATCTCTCATACACTCGTCATAGGTTCATGAAATTAAAATATAAGTTTTTATAATATTTTTTCATTGGAGTATATTTACACGCATAATAAATAAGATTGAGAGTCTTAAAATAAGACTTGAGTTCATAAAAATAAAAATTATTTTTTATCTTAAAAATACGTATTTCTCCTAAACAATAAATAAAATAATAATGAAAGTCTAAATTTAGGTTTTCTTCATATGTGATTTTCTTGAAGTAATCAGCGATATAGTCAATTTCATTAATATTTAAAAATTTCATGGTGGATAATGAATGACAACAAGGGATGTTAATGATTATCCATTTTCTACAATTACATTCCCTAATGTCTAAGTTCATGATAATTGTCGTTTTGCAATCAAATTAAAATTATATTCAACATAAATTGTCTAACACTAAAAAGATGGTAGTATAATTATGGTCATATCATATCAAGTTATCTTCCAACAAATCCAATAGCAAATCAAGTTAAATCAATATTCAAAACATATATGTAATCAAAAGGGTTGTAAGTATCAGAAAATAAAATGGGGGTTAAGATTGTTGTCCAAAAAGTAAATCTAGTTAAATCAGTATTCAAAACATATATGTAATCAAAAGGGTTTGAAATAACAAAGAAAATAAAACGGAGTTGAGATTGTTGTCCAGAAAAATGGAGTATAAATAATAAAGTAGGAAAATGAAGCATATTGACTCTCAAGATTTTTCAATAATGAATTTTTCATCGGTTGATAAATATATCATTCATTCAATAATCTAAATCAAAATGGAATTGACCAAACATGTGTCAGCCAAAGTCGATCAAATTTAATCAATGAAACAAGTGCCCATTAATTTATTCAGTACATTACTCGTCTATATGGGTCTAATTTTAAGGTTTTTAATATTTTGTCTCTTGAATCATGCGTCCAAGAGATTGTTCAAAAAACTAAACAAGAGTCTAGTTAAAGACAAAATTGAATTATCAACATGCATTCAAAAATAATTCCCAAAACAACAACTAAAAAAAAAAGACCAGACATTCAGCACAATAAGATATTGAAGAACGAAATTTTAATTGGTTAAAACCTCTAAACTCATTGTGAAATTACAAGAGAAACAATCCAAAAGAGTTTAATGTTTCATACAAAGGTAAATGAAAGAATTACAACGAAGAAATTAAAGAAAACTAAGAAGATCTACAATCCTCTACTTTTTTTACCACTCTATGTCAAATTTTAAAGCTTGATGATTTCTCCTTAAAGTTTATTATATCTTTTTATTGGTTTTTCTGTTTCAATAACCTCAAAAAATATTTGAGTTTAAATTGTGTTCGCATTTTTCCAATTTCTAACTTTCCATAATTCTCAAATTTGTTTTCAATTTTATCATGAATTTTGTTTCTTCGTATTTTAGAGAAAATTTGTTTCCAATTTTGTTATTGAGATATTGTAAATTTTATTTTCTAATTCTTTTTCTTATATTTCATTTTCCAGTGAGAATCAACTTTGATCTCCGTGTGATTCAGCCCATTTGCAGTGGTATACACTTCATTCAAATTGTCTAGTCAGACCATCTATTCAGAGAAATATTAGACTATCTACTGTAACTAAAACACAATATTAGCATAAATAACAATTAAAGTTAAAATAAACTCAATTAGATGTATCTCAATTAAAATAGTGCATTTATTTATTACTACAGTCCAAAAATTTATGATTAAAGTTTTAAAGTGTGAATATTATGATCATCAGTTAACAACAAATTTGTCCTCAATCATTTGACAACCCTCTATCATTTTCATTTATGTAATTAGTGGGGTTATCGTCATTAACCAAAGATTGCAAATCCTCTTCATAATATTGTTCGTAATCTTCCACAAGTGTTTCTCATGCCCTTGAACTTCTTTTCCTCTTTCTCTTGTAAGTACTTCTTACCCCCTCTTCATCACATATCACATAAACTTCCATATTACGTTTACATAACTCTTCATTTAATTCATTTTTCATTTTCTACATCACATTCAATATGCACATCTATAAGTTTTTTAGGTGCTAAAGTATCCTCATCTACATCATAATTTTATTCTTAATTAGGATCCCCTAACCAAGAAGAATCTTCAAAAACATTGTTACCCTCCTCCACATCCTTGAAACTCGCATCACTTACATCACCTACGGTAGGGTCATTAGTCTCCACATCCCTATGCCCCTCTTCATCTTCCATGTTCCTAATCTCAACCCCATTCCCATTATCAACCTCATTCCCAAACTCATCATCATTATTCTGCACATTCTGTACATGCCCATTACTCTGGTCAAACCCATATTCCAAAAGATTTCCTACTACCTCAAGTTTAAAAACCATGTGTATCACAAACAATTGTACTTTCGCCTTGCAATATTCACCATATTAATTGCATTGTTATCATTAAACAATATGTGCAACCTATCTTCCAACACAAACCCACCAATAAAATATCACAACTCCTTGACTATAACATGCTTCCATTTCCTTAAGAATGCCTAATATCTCAAAATATTTTCATCTATCCGGGTCACATGACCATGTACGTGTCTAACCAACATATTTTTATCTCTCAATATTTACAAACTCTTCCCATTGTTGACCACGACATAAAAAAACTCCTCGTACATGACAACCATGTCAAATATAGATATGCACACATAAAACCATAAATATTACAAACTAATCCAACAATACATACATTGACAAGGAACTTGTGGACATGGATAACAAACATTGCATATGATATGATACGAAACCCTGATCAACTTATAAAGTGCACTAAAATTTAAAAAAAAACTACACAATTAAATATTTAAAACCATCAAAATCTCATCAAGACAATATTTTAATCCCACAATTAAACCCTAAACCAGACACATCAACAACAATGAAAGAATCACCACGAAATGACAGTAACCTTATAAAGTGAATGTCAAACCAACTAATTAGATGAATAAAGAACAACAAAGCCACAATCATCAATCCCTAACCACCACTACGCAATGTAAAAATTGTGTTTTCAAATCTCATAAACATTAAACCAACAAAAAACCTTATTTTCGAAAATTACTTTTGTTTTCAATTTTCACAACACAATATATTTTTCACTTTAGTAAAAAACTACAAAAGTCATTAAATCTTAAGTTGAAAATATTACACATGTGTCATGTCTTGTTTTATCATTACTTATCACAACAATGTTACTAAACAAAACTATACATTGACTCGTTTTAACTAAAATAAAAATTAAATTAAAAAAAAACAATATTAAATAAAATCAATAAATATTGAAAAAAAAAATCTATTAAACCTTAGTTATGTATGGTTTCTTTCTTCTTTTATACTTCCACCTACAATCTTAATAGTATGGTGCAAAGAAGAAGATATTCATACTTTACCTTGTACCTCTTACTATCCAAATTAAATTTTCCCATTAAAAAAACAAGTGTTCAACATTCTTCTACATATATTAATTCCTAAAAATGGAGACAAAATTATAAGGGTTGAAATTAAGCCAACCACACTTCCAAAAGGAAAAATCTATTCCTTCTTTTCAATTATAAATAATTTGTTTTTAAGGTTTTTTAAGGATAACTTTAAATCCTTGTTTGCTTTTTTTTTATTAATTCTTCCACTTACTAAATAAAATAATCTTAAATTTTGTTTACATTTAATATTTTAAAAAATAAATAAGAGAATATAAACATAAAAAAAGTACTATGGTATTGAAATGGATAATAGTGTTAGAATTAGTAAGTAATATTAGAAGGAAAAAAAGAAGATAAAAAAACACCATCTTCTTTCTTCTTCTCTCTTCTTTCTTTGAACAGAAACAAAAAGATCAACAGAAAAAGAAAGAGTGGAAGTGAAAGAAGAAGAAAAATAATAAGAAAGTTAAGTTTTCCCTCATGTAATGCATCAAAAGAAATCCGAACTTCAGATCGGAAAAGAAAGCACCGGTGTCTCTTCCGATTTCAACCCTCTCCGCCACCATCCCAACCACCACCACCACCACCATCACCACCCTATCCCCAACCTCAACCTCCAAACCCTAACCTCAACCGCGCCCTATAAAAGGCCATCCCTCTCCAAATCCCCAACCCTCCACAGATTTCCAAAACCGCGCCGTGCCACCCCTCCCTCCGTCACCACCGCCACTTGGCTATCCTCCGTCGTCTCCCTCCGGCGACGGCTACGCCTCTTTCTCTTCCTCTCCCTCCCATTCTTCTACTTCCTCGTCTCCCACCCTACAAACTCCTTCCTCCTTGATTTCCTCTCCGCGCTCTTCTTCTCGCTCAGCCTCGCGCTGCCGCGGATTCTCCGTCCGTTTCTTCCTCAAGCGCGAGGCCCGGCCCCGGCCCGGCCAGCCCGAGTTTCAATTCTGCGTGGTTGCGTACCCGAACGGCGACGTTTACGAGGGGGAGTTCAGGCGAGGAAAGTGTTGTGGGAGTGGAGTTTACTACTACAGCATGAGTGGGAGGTATGAGGGGGATTGGGTGGAGGGGAAGTACGATGGGTTTGGGGTGGAGACGTGGGCGAGGGGGAGTAGGTACCGGGGGCAGTACCGCCAGGGGCTCCGTCATGGGTTCGGAGTGTACCGGTTTTACACCGGCGATGTTTATGCCGGAGAGTGGGCCAGTGGGCACAGCCATGGCTGTGGGGTTCACACGTGCGAGGATGGGAGCAGGTACGTGGGGGAGTTCAAGTGGGGCGTTAAGCATGGCCTTGGACAGTACCATTTTAGGTATGAAAAAATGGTTGGTCGGGTGGCGTGGGGGAAGGGAAGTGTGTGTGATTGTTTGTTTTGATTGAAGTGTTTTATTGAAGTGACGTGTTTTATGGTTTATGATTGGGTGTTTTTATTCTGAAGTTACGAGTTAGTGAAATTGGGTATGAGGTTGGTTTAATTTATGAGCAATTTTGGACCAGGAATCAATATTTCATCATGGAACTGATTGTGTGAATGTTTTACTTGAGATCGCGTTAACTGGTGTTTTGATGTGATCGTGTGGATTGGGTATTGTGAATTAGGACACTTGTGTGATTTAATGGTCTGTAGGAGTTGATTGATGTGTGTTGACTTGAATTCTTGGAAGTTGATTTTGGTTTTGTGCTTTGTCTTTGATTCCTTAGGTTTGTGGATTATGGGAGTTTCTTACTTCTGGACAATGGTTTGGTGGCCGTGTGTATGTTTGGTTTTGCTTTGTTGTTTAGCTGAGATGATGTTTGGGCTTTGACAAATGGGAATGGTGTTATGCCGGCGTTTGTTGATGTAAAATTATCGCATGCTTGTTTTGTTTTGGTTTTATTTGTTGTGTGTGAAGCTTTTGTGAGTTACTTTGGCAGGAAGTGCGCGTGTGAATGTTTTTATGATTTGGTTTTGTGATTTGCCTTTTGTTCTCAGTTTATGACAAACTCTTCCTTCTGGAATGACGTTTGCTACTCAGCTGTCCATGTGTGTGTAGAACTTGCTCTATTGTTGACTTGTTGTTTAGCTATTGATGTTTACTGTTTGACAATTGAGAATGGTGTGATGGCAGCTTTTATTGAATGTGTACTAATTGCATGCCTCTTTTGTTTTGATTTGTAATGTGTATGTCTAAAGCTCTTGAGTTACTTTGGCATGATATTGGGCTTGATTTGGTAATATACTGTCGTCAATTTTGTAGGCATGTCGCAATTTCTTCAGACTGTAACCTTTTGCTGCTTTTGGGGGTTGTCTTAGGTTTTATTTTATAAAAATGAAAGTTGGAATACCATTAATATATTTTTACTGTTGAAAGCATTTCCATAGAGGATAAAGATATACAATTTGCTTCAGACATTGTTTCTGTTTGTCAAAAATACCTCGTAGGCATTTGAAATTTACTTGGCTCAGGTCTTGTGTGTACCTATTGGTAGCAATTGTGGAACAATGTGTCATGCAGTTATTGCAAAGCAATTGCTTTAAGATCTTTTAGGATGTTAGTTTTTAGTGTATCTTTTTTCTGGAATAAACTAAGTTGTAAATAGACCTATAGTACCAATAACATACTATGCTAATAATGATAGTTTGTTTCACCTGCATTGGCATTTGGCTGCCAATTGACTAGCTGTGTAGAAGTAGATAAGAGGGAGTTAAATATTGAAATCAAAGATAAAATGCAGTAAGCATGAAGTTGGTCAAATTTCTTTGAATAGATGGCCTGAGACTGATACTATGGTTCAAAAGCACCGGTATCCACTTCCACCTGCACCTGGTCTCAAGGGGAAAGGAAGAAGAAAGGAAGAGGGAGCTGAAAAGGAAACACCACTTCTTTGTGAAAGTAAAACTATACCACTATATCATAGAAAGCCACATTCATTTGTGGTGTCTGACTACTAATCTGATATAAAGCATCAGTCTGAAAATCCTTCCCTCTTATTCTACTACATTGTTAGTTTTTAAGCAGTAAATATCTAGTGAAGTAATAACTTAGTAAGTGTAATTTTGTGGGGGAGATGAATCATAAAGTACGTAAAACAAGCATGCTTTTTACTCTTAAAGAGACCCATCGAAGCAATCATTTATATATTCTTGGATGAGAAACCCCAAATGGATTAGAAGGGTAATTGTAGAATTATCAATTTCAGTAATGAAATAGGATTGATGGATATCACTTGTGATAACTCTTGTATTTGTTATCTTCCATGATTGAGTAAAATAGTAGACATTTTCCATAGGAAGTAAAAGGAAAAGGAGGCAACATAAAGCTTTTTATGATATTGTTTGGGTTCATTTTCATTATCTTAGTGAATAATCTCTTATGTCCTTCTATAGAAGAAAGACCAATTCAAGGGGAGAGTGGAAAGCCATTTTGAGGGAATACATTATTTCCTTATTATTTTATATTCCTTTTTTATTCATTTGAATGAAAGATCATGTAATTGTCTATAAAGTATACAACAAGTATAAAATCTAAAATACAGAAGAATTTAAAGTGTAAACATTATTTGTATGTATTCATGTTCTTAGGACTTATCTTTGTTATTGCTACTTTCAGTTTACAAGAGAAAGAGGTATCTGCTCCCAAGGATAGAATCAATTTCAAAGGTGCTTTATACCTCTTGAACTTCAAAACAATAGGGTATTCCATTATAATTACATGGCACATGTTTTGAAGAACACAATCTCAATTTCCTTTGCAAGAAGCTAATTCCACAACTTGGCCTTGTGATCTTCATGTCGCTTAGCAATGATTCCAACCATTTGGATGTCATGTAGTTTAACTTTGCAAGCTGCTACAAGTGTGGTGTCTTTTTTTCTTCTCTCCCTCTCCCTATTTCCACTGAAGGAAACTGGTCAGTAAAAAACAAAAAGACTATTTGTTCTCTGATCAGTGCACTTTGTAGCCACTTTGTTGAGCATCCACAATCTACATTGCTACCTTTTGTTTTTAGTTTTAAAATGGACTGTAGTTTCAAGTATCAGGGGGTAGGATCTTGGGCATGCACTTAATGAAATTTGGTACTCAATCCTGGGATGCATGAAAGCATTCTTCTGATTTTTCCTTGAATGTGGATTCCTCTCTTCTAAGGATCTTTGTTGTTATCATTGAATTGAATTAGATGGGACTTTGTTCCGTTTCTTTTTCTTTGCTCACCAGTAATAGTATTTTATTTTTGTTGTAACTAATTATTTCTGTTATCAGAAATGGGGATACATATGCTGGTGAATATTTTGCGGATAAGGTGCATGGATATGGAGTGTATAGTTTTGCAAATGGCCATTGTTATGAAGGATCCTGGCATGAAGGCAAAAGGCAAGGTATTGGAATGTATATATTTAGAAATGGAGAAACCCAGTCTGGTCATTGGCAAAATGGAGTCATTGACATCCCCAGCACACAGAGTGCTACCTTTCCTGTTTCTCCTGTTGGTGTGTATCATTCCAGAGTACTAAATGTAGTGCAGGTACACTCTACATTTGTGACTTAGTTTACCTTATTTTATTGTTTAATGTTCTTTCTTCTTTTATCATTAAAAGAAAAAAGACGTTGGCCTAGAATGATCAGTCTGGATGATTCCATTTTGGTCATTGGTGCTTTGCTACTTTATGACGATGGCAAATAATGTATCAGTATTCTCTGAATACATTACATTATCCTCTCTTGAGAGATGCTTAAACTACACTCCCTTCCTTTGGACATGTTAATAATTGTCAATATAAAAAACCTCTTAAACAATTGTGAACAATTATAAATGCACCTCCCAATAATATTTTATCTTTTTCTATGGCAGTTATTATCACTAGCAATTAGCTTTGAAAATCTATTATCAAATTTAATATTTTAGAAAGTAGAATGGAATTTTATATAGTGACATTATTGGCTTTGAAGTTTCATCTAAAAATTTTATTTTATTTTCTAGGGTCATCAAATTGATAGTGTCAATCATGTCGAGAATCACAGTGAAAGAAAAACCTCTAAAATGTTCTTTTACATTAAAATAGATTCAAATGTAGCTTCTATTAATCTTTCAAAGCTGGGGAGTGTATATTTTAAAGTAAGAGGGGAGAGAGTATAATTTAAGCATCTCTCGAAAGACAAAAATTTACTCTTATATTTTTTACGTGAAATGTGATACACTTTAGTTATGTGTTTATTATTTTTTTATGATCTAAGTTATTGGAAATTCTGATTGTTATCCTTGTCATTATGCTTTCTTGTAATATTTTATTACTGAATCTACAAATTTGTTGTAATGGTTTCCTTTGGATGTGTTTCTGTCTCCAAGATTGGTTTCTTATCTGAATATGACTTAGTTCTTTTTTAACTGAAATTCCAATAAAAAATGTAGCATTACACATTACAGGAAAACTTAGCCAGAATTTTCGCAGATTTCAGCTAGATTCTGGAGTTGTTGAGTAAGATAATATGGTAAAAGTCCCCCATTTATCCAATAATTAATAAGGTGTTACTCATTCTGTTTAAAATTCTAGCTGTCTACAATTTTTCCATGTGAACTAAGCTGAGAGAACATTTTCTTTTATATGTATCAAATTAGCTCATTTGAATAGAAGGAAAGAAGAGACAAAATTAACTGCAAACATTTAGTTTGAATCATGAGTGTGAAGATTAGTTCAATAAAATCTTGATGAAAGGTACTAGCCTGTCTGATGTTGTAGATCATTTGATAGTTCAAGAACTTAAAATTATACAGGACTGACTATCTTAATCAAATCATTTGTCTTTTTCATGCATCTGTCTTTAGAGCACCAGAGGGTATTAGACCGTCTACCCCACATCAGTTATAACTTCCTTGTTTTTATCATAGTTTGAGTGGTTTGATGTTTCGAGCTCATCAGTGAAGCACTGTACACATGTCTTCTCCAACTGTTTTCGGATGTTTTACGGAAGTTAGTTCTTACAATTACTTTGTATAAATAGGACCTTGAACTAATATAACCAACCTAGAGTTGAGTTCACTATGAGAGAAAGAATTTTTTATCATGAATGTAGATTGAAGTTAGTTAACACTTCAATTGAACCACTTTAAGTTTATTTGTGTGATTCTTCGTTTACTCTTTCCATTTAATCGTCTAACTGTTATTGTGGGTTCTTCGTTATTGACTATTACTCTTTTGTGTGGTAGATGGTCCGGTGGATTTGTGAGCTATTTCCCTACAATGGCTTTCATTATTAATAATGTGTTTGTTTGTGAACAAACAGGAAGCAAGAAGAGCAGCTAAGAAGGCCTATGATGTGGCCAAGGTAGATGAAAGGGTGAATAGAGCAGTAGCAGCCGCTAACAGAGCAGCCAATGCAGCAAGAGTAGCTTCTGTCAAGGCTGTGCAAAATCAAATGCATCGTAATGTTAACAGCAAGAGCATCCCAATACCATTTGTGTGAGGCTAACAGCTGCAACTTTTGTTACAGTAGAGATACACAAGATTGTTGGAAGAGGTCGAAATTTTAAACTGAACCATTAACACCACCATCAGGCTGAGAGCAAGCAGATTTATTATCCTCTGCCATAAGTCTTAGTATAGGGGGTGAAAGGGTGGCGGCTTCCACCTGGTAAAAAGCTACATATTCATTTTTTTTCCTTTGCCTACATCTTGTAAATTTATGTAGATGTAAGTGCTGGTGTGCGGGTCAAACCTCAACCCAGCTACCGTTGTAAGATCACTTGGTAGAATAAGGAGAGAAATATCCTGATATCTTTGCTTTATCTGACTTTGGACTACGATATGTTTTTTGTTAGCTTTGTAACTATAGTTCTCCATTGGTTAGATAAGGCATTGTCTTTTTGTAATTTAAATCGAAAAGATGAGTGTTACAACTATATTTTGTATCAATAATTCTGCATGGTGTAAAGGTTGAAAGCATGATTGGCTTAAAAGAGTTTTGGGTGTGGTGTCTCGCTTTTTCTACTCCAATGTCTGCAGCTTTGATGATAACTGTAAACAATGCTCTTTATTGATTGGGTTGCATCTTTATTCAGTGGGACTGGGAGAGCATGTGAGAAAAGCTGACTAGTAACTACTCTGAACTGATTAGATCTGTGAAATTGATTTCTGTACTTTCCAATGCCTGCTGTCCATTTGGTTTGAGGTTGATAGATAGAATTGAATTGGAAAAAGTTGACAAAGAAATTCTATTAGATCTAGTTATATTTAAGTAATTGGAAAGTGTTTAGAATTTATTTTCTATCAGTAGAAGAAAAGGACCTGAAAATAGATTTTGGATATCAGGCAATAGCAATAATGAGTTGCTTTTTGCCAAACTACTAAAAACATGGATTCAAAAATTGTCTGTTTAGCCTTGTATGGATATTGTATCATTTCAAATACTTTGTTATTACATTTTTCTCTCTTTCCTTTTAAGGTATCAAATAACGTATATACCAATCTTCATTGCTGTTGTTGATAATTGAATAGGTGGCAATGTCTGAGAGATCCCCATCATCATCATCATCTTCTCTTGTCACCTTCACGCCGTCTCATCATGCCGTTCATACCATCAACTCTCCCCATTAATGTATGTTGCCATATTTTAACTTTTTTAGCTTCATCTTAATTTTACAATTAGATCACTTTTGTCTACATTTGTTTGAATGTTGTAAAAGCTATTTTGAATAAAATTGAGTTTAAATTATGAACGTCATTAAGGCAAGTTTTTAAACTTTAAAGTAGTATGTTATTGGTACCTATGATCTTGAATCAATATATATAGCCTGTCTTTTATATTCTTTATCATTTTCTTTCTTTACATTGTTTTTTCTTTTTTTAAAAAAGATTATGAAAAATTGGTTCAGTATATAAAAAAAGAATATTATATTTTCTCAAACTTAAAATATTATAGTCAAAAGAGTAAAGTGTAGAAATAGAAGGAAGACAATAATAATTAAACCCAATTTATAATTTAATTTTTTTGGTTAGGAAAAGTATACAGCTAATAGAATGAGTGTGAAGAGGGAAGAAAGAAAACTTGTTAATATTAGCGGAACATAAGCTATTTTTACTGTGATCTGCGTTTTTATTTATTTTATGAAACTAAAATAATTAAATCTATTATTTATTATATTAAAAATATATTTAATAAAAAATTAATTTTTGAGTTAGATATTCTAAACATTTAGAACTTAATTGTACCTGTAAGTAGTTACTTTTGAAATTTTAGAGGGACTTTGTTCTGATCATTTAATAGTTTAATTATATTTCAATTTTTTTTATTTTTTATATTGGTACTTTCATTGTGTTTGAATTTTATCTGTGTTCAATTTTATTATTATTATATATTCTTGATTAATTTTAAATTTAGTTCACATTAAAAAAGAATTAGATCATGTTATTTATTGAGAATATTTTTACTAGTAATTTTGAAGATTTCAAAAACTACATTGACAAAACATAACAATTAAGATACAAAATGATAATTTCTTCCAGAAAAATAAGAAAATAATAACTCTAGTTATTTTCATTCTTATAACTTACAATAGTTTAAAAAAATTAAAGAAAATAATATCCCTATTAATAAAAAAACAAGCAAACTTTAAACTGTTGTATAAACTAAAATTGATTTTATGTTTTCAGAAATAACAAATTTAATTGCAAATATAACATATTTAGCTTTGAATAGTCAATTATCGATTACATGCTACTAGTATTTTATTTTAGGGATAAACTAAAATATACAATAAAACAAACACACAAGATAAAAACATATCAAAGGACTAAAATCCCATATTTTCAGAGGTTAGAAAACGGGTTTTATCAGTTTAAAAATATATCTAAAAACAAAAATAATACAAAGGGTCACGGAACATATTACACAACAAAAACAAACTTATCGAATGGCATGTTCCTCCAGCACAGAACTTACCCCTCAACTGCTTCCTCAAGCAGGAGGTAAACCTCAAAAACAATTAGAAAAAGTTCCTTCCCTGCTCGATATCCTAAATCAAGGAAATTAGCAGTTTGAACTTAGAAAAAAGTTATGACAATTTGCACAGCATTCAAATAGTCCCCATTTCAAAAATGAAGATGTTATTTCAGTATAAACAAGTTTTATCAAATTATAAATCCTTTCTATAATTTGAAATTCAATAAAATCTCACTAAATCCTGTTTGAAAGAGTTAAAGGGTCTAATGGTTAGACTCCTCTGAAAACACAATGGTAGTTCAGGAGAACATGTCAGAATAGACATAACTTACATATAAGCAGACAAAATACAGGTTAGAAAATACGAAATATAATGGCATAATGAGTGCATTGTATATTAAATAGCATAACAAAAAGCAAAAACTGCAAAAAACTAAATAGCATTCTTGAGTGATAAATAGCACGTTACTGATATTCATAACAAAGACCAGTCAAAATTGTAATCTCGATAAAATAAAGTATAACAATTTAACATAAGCAGCAAAATTTATGCATTAAAAACAAATGAAGAGTGTAAACTGCGTTTAACTCTCAGTCTGCTCCCTCAGCCTTCGAATGGTGCTTCGGACAGTCACAGCACTGGCAGTACTGTCATAAAGAAAATGAAAACAAAACATAACTTTAACTACCATACAAAAATAAATAATTACAAGTAGAAGAAAGTAGAAGACAACTCTTACTTCAATGTGTAAGCACCTCCAGCCTTAACTTTTCCACAGTCTTTGCATCCCCAGATGCCCACAGCCTTCCTCTTAACAGCATACTAAAAAACAAACATGCATCAGGTCATAGTCAATAATATTGATTATCATGACCTATCATGTACGGGTTTAATCAAATGGCATATGGAAGAAGGCCAAATTCTGCTATATAAGCACACAAATTGCAGCCCAAAGCACACACATCGCATGACTCTCTTCACAAATTGCAATTAACAGTTCACAAAATCTTCTTAATGACACTTATATATAACAATGATAATGTACACTAACCCCGTACCAACAAAACTTAATTCGAAGAGGTTTTGCTCTTAAAGATTACACTGAATTAGGGCGATGGGCTTGGATTATACTTCAAATAATCACAATCTAGATCAATATTTTGTACTCATTAAAAACGTATAATTTTTTCAAACAGCTAATATTATCTATTAATAAATAAAAAAAGTAAACTCACTGAATATAATTTACATAACACGATATTATACATTGCAAAATACAATACTGTTCAACTCTATGCTTCTTTAATTCCACAATCTAGCTAACCATTGCGTTACAATCTAACATGTTCACCAGGCCTTATCAAGTACATTGTATTAGTCAGGTTTGGATAAAATCTAATAAATGTAAATACCAAAAATTTTGGGTTAGTACTAACAAAAAACAATATCATCATTCAAACACCCCAAATCAATGGAAAACACAAAATACATTAATAAAATGATGATTAAAGAACATACCTTTCCACAGAACTCACAGAAGAATTTACTGTGCTGACTAACTTCCATCTTCTTAATTTGCTTCCTTAAACTAGCACCATATCGGGTGCCTGAAATTTGAGAACACAACCATAAATCATCCCCTTTGGTATATACATAATATACCTCAAGTGAACTTGTCTATAACAAATTCACTTTATAATAACTTCATCGCCACATGCCGAATAAACCTTAAACCCTAAAGTAAACACTGACAACATTCAGCAACGATCGAAACCAAACACCTACCGTATTTTCCAACAATACCGGCCTTCTTGGTTCGCTTGGTCTGTTCCAATGCACAAAAACATGAATCAAGTTAAAATCTGGGATTAGAACAAAACTTAGGGTTTCAAAAACGCAATACCAAATAACAGAGAGAGAAAGAAAGTACCATTTTTCAGATGCTGTGAAAAGAGAAGAGAGAAGAAGTTGCAAGGTTGAAGTGAGAGGCGATTCTGAAAAATTAGGGTTTGAGGATAATATCAACACGTTTTAGGGTTGCCATAATGGGCCTATTCCTATTCGACCCATATTTTAAGCCCAGTCCAGTTCAGCTTCTCCAAACCACGAAAGATTAAAATGTTATTTTTGCCTTTTAATAATAAATAAATAAATGAGATTCTTCCAAATTATATTTATATTAAATAATTATTTTAATGTATAAAATATACTAAGACTAAAAAAATTACAATGAATAAATATATTCAAATTGATCAATTATATTTTTCATTTATATTAAACAGTTTAAATGGTTATATACCACCATTTATAATGAAAATTGGTAATTTATATTAAAAAATATTGAAATTTAATTTAGAATTCGAGATTAATAATTACAAGTTAAAAAATGTACACAATCAATTACATAAAGTATGTAACGAAATGATAATTTTACATTATTGGAAATTCATTTTGGTAATCATAAGTGTATAAAATATACATAAAAATGAGAAAAGAAATAATGGGAAATAAAGTAGGAGACATAAAGTGTTGAGTTGTATCTAATATAGGAATACTAGCAAAAAACACATCAAATTTCGATTTTATGTGTCTACATATTAAAAAATTATAATTAAAAAATATAAAAATATTGTAAAAAAAAGTGAAAATTAATTGGTTATTTTTTAAGTTAAGTGGTTATGTTGTTCTTTTTAACTAGATATTGAAAAAAATATCTATTTTATCACATAATAAAAAATTTAATTTAATAAAATGTAAACTTGGCTTATTGAAAAAGGCATTTACAGAATGTTGTATCCCTCGTGATATACATAATATTAACAAAAATGGAAGTCTATATCAACAAATTAAAACCAGGACTCACATGATTTGATGGGTTATAACTAGATATAAGATTATATTCAATATTTGACCACAACTTTATAACGTCAATATTGGATTCAATTCATGTAATTAAATTATCTAAATTAAGTGAATCTAATCCTTATTATACTAGCTTGCATTTTCAATTGATTTTTTTTTTTATGATTAATTGAATTTTACTTTTTATAGATGAAATGGATTGATGTGAATTGTAGAAGATGTATGAAAATAAGATATATATATGTGTAATTGATTTGATAAATCTTAAATAAGGTCGATATGCATTATATGTGAATGATATGAGTTGTGTGTGATTGATGAAAGCTTTTGTGAACTTGATATCATATATTTGGAGTAATGTATGAGATGTTGTGTATCAGTACATTAAGTATGAAAAATCTACAAGTAGAGATCATTTGACTTCACTGATGATCTAAATCACGTAGACTAAAACATTAGTTGGTGAGAAGCTGACGAGGGAGTTCATAGACACAGTGATCGCTTGTAGTCACATGGTATGAATGCTTGAACTTATCATGATCTGATAGAGTGGATTAGATGTTAGTCTTTGGCAAGGTCATACTTAATGAGTCTTTCAGAATAAGATCCATCTACCATCATGATGATTAAAATGAAATTGAAAGTACTAGGGATTTAAAGGAAATAAAGGTACTGTGAAGCTAATAGATATCTGAGCCTTCCGAAAAGATGATAGATCCATATGTCATTACTATGATTGGTCGAAAATAAAAAAATACCGAGGTTTAAAATAAAATCAAGGTACTATCAGACAAGTGGATCTATGTCGAGTCAGTATGATTGATATTGTGGATTAAAATGAAATCCAATGAGTGTGATTGAAACAGATCCATGTGTGATGTATTTTAATGATGTGATAGATATTGAAATTTTGTATGACTCTATTTGAAAGAATTCTTATGAACAACTAATATGGTTGATTCTTTTTGGAAAGTATTAAATATGTTATGAAAATTTTCTTTTCACTAGCATACCCTTGTTTTTCCTATTGTGTTAGGGAATGCAATGATTGCATTACGTACACGAGCAAATACGGATATAGCTGCAAGAACATTTAGGGGACCTTAGGACTTTATTTGAGAGCTTGTACATAAATATTTGTACTTATGAGTCTTATACATGTATTAGGAACATTTTGAAAAACTGTGAGTTTTATCTATAGAACTTGTTTTGTAATAGTATATATATATATATATATATATATATATATATATATATATATGTATATATATTAAGGGTGTTACACCTTTAATACATTTCTTATAGCTAAATGGAATAAAAAATTCACTATGAATGTCAAGGAAAAATGGAGGTACATGCTACAATTCAAGTATGGAGATTGACGAAGACAAAATTACCCTAGGAGAGATGAAGGTGATTCAAGATGGCAACTAGACATAAAAAAATGTCTAAAGTAGTTGAAACTACTGGTTGATTTAAAGAAGTTGTGGAATGGAATATTGGAGATGGAAATAGTCTACTTTTTTAACAAGATCAGTGGTTGGGTGGGGAAGCTTTGGAGAATAGATTTAATATACTATTCTTATTATATACTCACAAAAAGAGTAAGCCTTAAGACTTAGGTGAGTGACATAATTAGGGATTGATAATGAGGTTGGAATGGATAATAAATCATATTCACTGGGAACAAAAGCAAACAAAGTTGTTGCAACAAAAATTAAACCATAAGAAGTTGAAACAAGTTGGGGAAGATAATTGGACTTGGTTCGCAAAGTCAAATGGGGTATTCTTAGTCAAATAAGCATACATGTTAAAGCAACATTGTTTGTATGGGAGAATAAAATGGATTCTTCGTGTAACTTTGGGATACAAAGACAAAACCAAAAACAATGTTGCTTGTATGGAAAATTGGCAATGGAAGAATTTTAATAAGGGATAACTTAGTAAAATGAGGTGTCCAAGTGGGATGTAAAAATTATGTCTAGTGTGGACAATACGAGGAGACAACTAGACATATTTTCTTTGCATATAGTGTGATAGTCAAGGTGTGGGATAAGTGTTGTAGATGTGTAGAGATCGAGTTTTGTCTTCCAAATACACTTAGGGGAACACTTCATGTAATTATCACAGTTATTGTTAGAAAATATGGCTTTAAACTAGAGGGGGGGTGAATTGTTTAAAGGGGTTTTCGCAATCTTTTCCTAGCTAGAATGAATTTATTTCAGAAACCAATTGATTCAGCAATTCAGTTAGCCAAAACAACAAGCAAAACTGTAACACTAGAAAAACAATCGGTTGTTTATACTAGCAAACAATAAACAAACTGAATTTTAAGAGTTAAGGATAGAAAGATTGTACACAGTTGTTTATATTGGTTCACTCCAATCCAAAGCTACATCCAGTCTTCTCAGAAACCCTGAGGAAATCCACTAAGTAATCACACCTTGATCACTTACATAACAACCAAGAGAATGACCTTGAAAACCTCAAGAAACACACTCTCCTTGGCCAACACTAAGATTGCTGATCTTGAACACCTCAAGAACACACAACCAATCTCAGCAAAAACACACAAACGAATTGTTTCAGCAGTTTACAAAGATTACACTTGTTACAGATGAATATCTGAAATCAATACAAGTAGAATCCTATCCCAGCACCTTGATCAATCACAAAACTCTTAAGCAATCTCAGCACTTTGAAAAACTCTCTTAGAAAAACTTTGTCAAAAGATTCTTAATTCTTAAATCAATTTTTCTGAATTTATACAAAGATATAGTTTGTTATCAAATCTTAACAAACTCTTAATTGTTTTAAAAAGATTGATCAAAGCATTTAATGACTGGAGCGTATTCAGTTAAAGCATTTAAAGCTCAGTAAAAAAAAACAATTTATCTGTTATTGTTTCAAAACAAACAATCGATTGTTTCCTCGAATCAATCGGTTGTTTTGTTACTTAATAGATTTCACCATTCAAAAACAGTTTTCAAACTTTCTCAAAACACCTAAGTGTAAACAATCGGTTGTTTCGACAAAACAATCGGTTGTTTCAACTTAGCTTGAAAAACATTTTGCTTTGTTAAAGATTGAGATGCTAATTGCTTTGAGATTTGATCTAAGGGTGGATTACAACATTAAACTACCCCAGAACAAAGCTTTAAACCAGCACAGCAGCATCAAGCAAAGCAGAGGCTTCAACATCCTTAAAAGGATTTGGATTCTTCAAAACATTGAACATCACTTGGTTCAACAGTTATAACTTGAGCAAAGAGATAATAAGATTTGGAAGATGATGTGGGTGATTGTCATGTGTGGAATCTAAATCCAAAGAAATGGAGTAATCTTATATAATAAGGTAGTGGTATTAATGCATGTGAAATGTGAATGGTTCGATTTACATTAAACTAATCAACCATCACAAAAATTTGTATCAAGTTGGTCTAATATACTTTTTAAATAGATTTATAACTTTACTTATAGATATAATAATGGTATATATAAATAAATAAAAATTACACTACATGAATGAGTTTTAAAATATTTTTACTTTTTAAATGTAATTATTATTTTATAAAATGGGTTGTCCTATAAGGTTATTTGTTTGTCTAGCCTGGCCTAATTAAGTCATGGGCTATGGATTGAGAAAAAAGACTCAATTTAATTTAAATCACAACTTTTGTTGTTTGACATAACCTATATTTCCAATATTTTGGTGGACTAACTCAACTATGGAGTGTGTTTTGATTGTTATAAATTGTAATAGTAAATAATTTCATGCAATATATGATGTTCAAAAGTGAGTTGTTTTAATACTGTTGCCTCTCTTAAATAACTAGAAATTGAAATAATTTATTTTAAAAAATGTATGCAAGTGTTTTTCATCATTGATTCCCAATTCGGGATACACTTTTTCCCTATGTATGTTTTTCCTTAGTATGAAACTCTCAACAACAAAATCATCTATTTGAGACCACATGAATACGGATTTTGAGTCACCAAACAATTTATTCCCTGAACATTTTTGGAATATGATAATATATTAAAAATTTCATACAATCACTTAATGAATACTATATATCTTCATTGTGCAATATAGACATTAAGGGATCATTGTCGTCGTTTCACTACACAACAACAGTTATATAGGGATTGTCATCAATATGGACTTTACATATGACAATAAGTTTAATAGGAACATGTGATCGTATCGATAAGTTAAATGTATAAGTATTTTAACATAGTGATACGCACCATCCAACATGAGTTTAATTCCCAGTGAAACAATTGTTTAGAAGATGATTATTATACCAATTATTTCTTATCAGAAGTTAGGTAGACCAAGTCATAATATAAGAGTTTGATTCGTAGTAGGATAATTATTAAAGAAACTATCAAAAGACATAAATAAAATTGATCAAATCACAATTGAATCATGGCACTTAAATTATTACACTCTTACAAAATATATTGTCAAAATTAATAGTTATAATTTTTGATATAATGATAAATATTCGATCCAACACTTCTTAATGATAAAAGCATCTTTTATCCACCAATGAGATAATAACCCTTAAAAATAATCCCTTCCAAATATGCACTTTGATTACATGGTTTAAATATAGAGAAATATTCAAATAAATGTTTTTAACAAATTCATTTTAGTGTAAGCTTTTTAACCGTGTAAGCTTCAGACATATAATTAATAGTTTTTTTATACTACCAGATTTAAATTTTACTTATATAATTTACAACAATATGTAAAAAGAATTCCTTTTAGCTGTAAACATTTTATTTTTTAATTGTATTCTTTATAATATCGAAACATAAAAATTTTAATAATTATTTCTTTTAAATTGAAAATTGAAACTTTAAAAAATTTAGAGAAATTTGAATAATATTTATGCTAGATAAATACAAAGTAGTAAACAAAAATAAATTAAGAAAAAATGTTGGAGGCTTGTAACGTGTGGGTTTAGGTGATGATATTTTCAAACCTAAAAAATAAAATGAAAGAAATTTATTTAATAACTCAAAATAATAATATTTGTTTTATTTTTAATTTGAAATTTTACTATATATTATTACATTATTAAAGTTAGTTGTGAAATAGATGTAAATTTTTAAGTATTATTTTCCTATGAATTATCGTAGCCCTTACCATACCCTAATTTTTCGTTCTTCAAATCGCGCGCGCTTCTCACTTCTACTCTCCTCCTCCGACTACCTCGCCGGAAATTCCCGCGGCGGCGTTCCATTTCGCCGCAGCTTCTCTCTCTACTGAACCCTAGAGAGAGAAAATTCGTAAACCTTAAAATCAAAAACCCTAATTCACCTGTCGAGTTTTAGCCAGTCACAGCCATGTATGGCGGTGGTGAGTATCCAAATCTATTCTCATTATTCTCGTTCTCGTTCTCCTTCTCCTTCTGAGGAGTGAACTCAATTTTCTTCGTTTGGCTGACTCCACAGATGAAGTATCAGCTATAGTATTTGACTTGGGTTCACACACATGTAAAGCTGGTTACGCCGGTGAGGATGCTCCCAAGGCCGTATTTCCGTCTGTAAGTGTTTTCGCTCCTCTTTTTACTTTTCTGAAATTTCGGGGATTTGTTGTGTGTTTACTGTTTGTCTGACATTGTTTAACCATTTATCGTTTCTATAGGTAGGGTGAAATTGTTTCCATTTTGTTTTGTTTTGTTGACAGAGTATTGAATTTTGTTATGCTTTGAGTTAATAATAAAGTGGACACTGGCATTCTTGTGTGGTGATAGGCTACTGCTGCTTGATGTGCAATTGGGTGCATTTATAATTTCTAGTTGATTGGAAGGTATCTGGAAAATTGATGGGTAGTTTGATTGTTGATAATGAATTGGTGGCTATCTTGCTGTGTGTAAATTTAGGTTGTTGGAGCAATTGATCAAATGGATGTTGATGAAGGAGATGATGATGCCGAGAAGAACTCTGTCTCAGTTGGTGAATCAAAGAATAATCTTAGAAATGCTGATTCTGACAAGGCCAAGGGAAAGAGGAAATTGTTTGTAGGATCACAGTCCTTGGGGTACCGTAGAGACCATATGGAGGTAACCCTTTTGTAATGGCTTTCTTGATTTGATTAGGATTAGTAATTTATTTTGAATAATGAATAGTTGCATTTATTTTATATTTTTGTGTTGGCAGGTGCTGTCTCCATTTAAGGATGGAATTGTAGCTGATTGGGATATTGTTGATAGCATATGGGATCATGCCTTCAGGTCAATACTGATTTTCTGAACTGTCTGTGATATGTATTGTAGGATTGTTGTTTTCCTTTCTGCATTTGATTATTTTATGGCAGATATGGTTGGAATTTGATAAAGTTTATGTGATTCCTTTTTTGATTATTTGATGATTCCTCTCAAAAGCAATTGTCCAAAGAATAGTTGATCTGTTACCTATATCTAAAGCACATAAATACACGAGAAATCTCGGTATTAATGGTGGCTAATAAATGTTTGATAGCATTGAAGGTTCTGTTCCAAACATTGATGGTCCATACCATAAATATTTATCATACTTTTACTTTATACTGGCTGTACAAGGCCTCACTCAGCCCTTCTCTTTCATGTACGGATTGACAACACTACATGAACATGGGGATAGTTAGCAAACATCAAGTTGTTAGGTTAAACTTGGGGTCACATCATACCGCAAGTTGCACATGTTAGGTATTTTGGATCTGACTTAGAAAATAATGGGAGAAATTGAAGGGAAGAAGTACATATGAATCAAACTGATGAAGTAAACACAAATTATTTAAGGGCACATTCAAACTAAAAGAGGAAATTCTATCAAATGGCCATATGATGATCAATGATGCTTTGTATGGTAGTGAATGCTGGACAACAAATTGCAAATGAGAATTGATAAGTATACTAGAGATGATAATGTTGAGATGGATGAGTGAATAAGCAAAGAAAGGAAAGATATAACCAAGAACAAAAATACATGGGAAAAGAGTTGGAGTAGCACTGTTTTGGAGAAGAGAAGATAACAAAAAAACTCACATAATCGTGATTTGGCCTTGTAAGAAGGTCAACAAAGGCTCAAACAAGAAAACTTGATCAAATTGAAGTTAGTGCAATGAAAAGGGTAGAGAATCCATTAAAAAACCTTACACTAAAATGAATTTGTTGAAAACGTTGATTTGAATATCTCTCTATATTGTTTGAACCATGTAACCAAAGTGCATGCTTGGATGGGATTATTTTTAAGGATCATTATCTGATTGATAGATAAAAGTTGCTTTTATCACCAAGTGTTGGATCAAACACTTACCATTATACAAAAACTATAGCTAATAGTTAAGACACAACTCTTTCTATTAAGAGCATAGTAGTTTAAGTGTCATGATTCAATTGTGATTTGACCCATTTGACCTTTGTCACGGGATAATTTATGCACCTTGTAACAATTTCCTTCGGTAATTGGCCCGCTACGAATCAAAATCTTCTATTGTGACTTAGGCTTCCTAACTTCTGCTATGAGACAATTGGTGCAATAATCTTCTCCTAAACAATTGCCCCACTAGGAATTAAACTCATGTTGGATCAAGTGTTTATCACTATGCCAAAAGCTACGACTAATAGTCAGGGTGTAACTCTTTCTACTTAAGAGTGTAATAGGCCAAACACTAGGATTCGATTATAACTTAGTTCACCTTCCTTCTGGCACGGAACAATTGATGAACCTTGCAACACTAAGATATTATATTCTTTTTGTTAGTTCTTTTCCTAGTCTTGTTTTGACAATTTTTTATTTTTATTATTACATATTTCATATACCATAGGAATTATTTTATTTGTCACTGGCTGCACATTCTTTTTCTGGTATAGAGTGCCTATTGATCGGCCATGCTTTCTGTTTTTGGTAGGGAGTGCCTATTGATTGATCCTAAAGAGCATCCTATGCTCCTTGCAGAGCCTTCTTCAAACTCTCAACAGCAGAGAGAAAGGTATTCTTATTATGATTTATTGTCAAGAATTATGAGCTCATATTAAAGTGTCAGTACGTATGATTTGGATTTTATTATTGCAGGACAGCAGAGCTTATGTTTGAGAAGTACAAGGCACCTGCATTATTTTTGGCGAAGAATGCTGTTAGTGCTTCACCGACCTATACTTCATAAAATAATATTTGTTGTGGAGTGAGAACAAAAAAGGTACTGAAAGTTTATTCCTTGTGTTCACATACAGGTTCTGACTTCCTTTGCATCAGGGCGTGCTACGTCATTAGTTGTTGATGGGTAAGAGATCATGAGGTTACTCAATGGTAGTTTTGTTCTTAATCTGCTGTAGTATAGTATCATTGTGAACAATGGTGTTTTCCTTCATTTCCGTATAACAATTGCTTACCTTTCAAAATATTATATATGGAAGGCCTAATTATATTTGTCCTTGTCTTGTTTAACTAGACCTTACATGGCTTACTTTTACCACGTTTAGTAAGATAAAAATAGGAATTTGGAATTATAGAACAAATAATGGAGATCAAGATATCTCTCTGTTGTGCTGAAATCAAAGAAAGAAAATGATGGGGAATTCTGCAGATGCACAGAATATTTCACTCCTCTCTCAAATTCTTGCTACCTTTCTCATTTTTTTGCTAGTTCTCCCAGATTCTTTCCTCTCTTTATTCTTCCAACCTACTCTTTTTTTCAAACTCAATGCCATGTAATCAGTATCAGTGTGGGTTGTTGCAACCGTTTACAGTTGAAATTCTTCTTCAGCCTGTGTTCTCTTATGCTTGCTTGAAGCAGTAGTCATATACTTTCACTTTAGTATCAAGATAAAGAAAGTTTCATTCATGTACTTGAAATCACTGAATCAAAAGAGTCGACAATGACATAAGAAATTATACTTTTTTATTTCAGTTCTGGAATAGGAAGTTTACGATTATTGCAGTTAACTGTATGAAATAAATACCAAGAGGGTTTTGCTTATTCTAAAACATTGTTAAATAAATAAGTAACCTGCCACCTTATGTTGAGAAATAACAATTCGAAAGCTTCTCTGTTATGTATGTTAACATGCCTAAAGATTGTTATTTTCCTGCTCAACCATTTTAGAGTAGTCATTTGGGTTTGGTGACAAGCAATGAGACTTTGCCAATATTTCTTTAAAAAAAGTGGAATGGGTTAGCACCATATTGGAGACATCATAGGAGGCTGATAATGATGAAAGTTGAATCTCCTACTATTCGAGTCAAAGCAATGCATTTTGTGGACTAAATTGAAAAACTTTAAGCATATTAGATTGATAATTCAATTGAGAAAATTGAAAAGGGGAGGGAGAGAAAGAACAACTTTTAAAGCTTAATAATTCTATATTTATTATTACTTCTAATATGTTACACTAACATGCCAGAAACATAACATTTTCTTCATTATTCCATTGTTTTCAGTGGTGGAGGGTCAACTACAATTGCACCAGTACACGATGGTTATGTTCTTCAGAAGGTATTCCTTACTATTGAATCCAATAAAATTGACATTGAAATTTCAATATTTAGTTTATCCAATTTATTAAATTTGACTTTGATGTTGTTAGAAGAACCTGCGTTGACCCAATTTACCGTATGCATCACTCTGTAGAAAGTTTTTTTAAGGCTTAAAGGATGAAGTGGGTATTTGAAAAGGATCTCCTAACTCAACATGGGTTATAGATAAATTTGAACTGATGTGATTATATGATTAACAGTGGGAAATATATACATCAAATGTATGAAAGGAAATCTTGAAAAAAAACTGAAGCTCTTTTATATTGGCCATAATCTCTATATTATTAGTCATTAGATTGTGTTTTACGAAACTGTAAGTATCAAAATTGTAAGAGAGAAAGACTATGGATATGCGAGGTACTATTGCTTGCCTAGGTAGTTTACAAACTAATATTTTTTCATGTATCTTCTGCATAATGTCTGCCTTTATGTGTATGCCACATACACACACATGTCAAATTAAAAATATAAGGTTTTATTATACTCAACATTTATATTTGAGATTTGGCAAATACTATGGGTCTTTTTGTCTGCTCATATCTCTACCTTGTTAACAACATAAGGCTGTGGCAACCTCTCCAATTGGAGGAGAATTTCTTACAGATTGCTTGATGAAAAGCTTGGAAAGCAAGGGTATTACGGTGGGTGACAAAAATTACTTATTATATTTGTCAGTGATCATATAAAATAAAGATGCTCTGACTTTATCTGCCTGAGATTTTCCCCTTTTTTGCCACAGATGAAACCACGTTATTCCTTTAGGAGAAAGGAAATACGCCCTGGAGAGTTTCAGGTATAATGTGTTTTCATCCTGATGACTTCTTAGTAACATTTTTTTTTATTCAATTTGCTTGCAATCATTAAAGTGTGAGGCATCCAGGTTTTTTTTTTCCTGTTGTTTTCTTTAAAATTTGAACTTGGGTATGCTTGTGCCTCAAGGGCTTCTGGATGGTTGTAATATGGTTTTTCTTGTCTCTTTTAATTGAGTGTTCTTCTTGAGCTGTTTTCAGTTATAGATGTAATTTGATGAAACTTGTAAGTGCCAGTATACTGCTGGTAGTGACCTGAACTGAATAATTTGGACATTATACAAAATGTTTGCACAAGTTAGCAAATTGATTTTAAACTTTAGGTATAAAAGAGGGAACAGTGTTAGCATTTTAGGTATATAATTAAGGATCAGAACAACGAAGAAAGAATGAGTTGTAGTTATCTTACATCGTTTATTTCAGTTACATTATAACCTTGCATCTGTTGTTATTTCAATTAATATTTAAAAGTACTTATAGAACTTTTTTGGGGCAAATGATAGTGAGCAAAATTGCCTTTTTTTTTTTTTTACTTTATTAGCACCAAAAATTTGGTTTTTTGCACATACCTTTTTATATGATTTCAACTCCAATTGTATGCATAAATCATTATGATTTCTCATTGTTTTTTTTCTGAACCTTGCAGACGGTAGATATTGATTTTCCAAATACAACTGAAAGCTACAAACTCTATTCACAGGTCTGTGAATGGCGTGTAATATCTCATAACTTTCTGCATTTTCTTTATCTGATGTCTGTTCTCTTATGGCAGAGGGTGATTGCTAGTGATATCAAGGAATGTGTGTGCCGTGCACCGGATACTCCTTATGATGGTTTGTTTACCTCTTGTTGTGTGTCACCTTGTATAATGTTTTGAATATTATTGGAACTGTGCTCTTGTTTGAATAGGATTGTTCCTGGGTTTTATTGTTCTTTAATGGCTTGTGGAAAAGGTTCCTAGTTTTTATTGTGGCATTCTTTTATTTCCTTTGCCCTCCTTTCTCCGTGTACACCTCTTAGATATCTTTTTATGTGATGGTTGTGATGTAATTTGTTCAACTTGATCTATGAGCTTTCACTTAGGCCATATATGATATTTTTCCAATCATCTGGTTTAGTGATAAACTTGTTGTACCAGTTCAGTCAGTCCTTTATAGCTCTAGAAGATGCTTTTACCTCGGTTCCAATAGAATTGCAGATTTCTGTACATTAAAACTATATTTTTCCCTTTATTTGACAGAGAGTGCATATTCAAACATCCCAATGACCTCATATGAGCTTCCTGATGGCCAGTAAGTCAGTGTTATTCTTGATAATTGAAACATGGATGAGGATGGAATGAATTTTGTTTTATCTTCAAAATATCTTCTTTCATTTAATGTGCTACTATTTGTACTTCATAGCCTAATTGCTGCTTCTGGTTTCTAGTGTAACTTTTTGTCTATTGTTGTTTATGATGTGTTTATTTTTATCATGCAGGACACTTGAGATTGGAGCTGACAGATTTAAGATTCCAGATGTTCTTTTCAATCCGTCACTGGTTCAGGTACGTGGCTTGCATGCATAGATGTGATTAGTTTGTCTTGTTCATTTAATATAAATCATTTATGATATTTCATGTTCTTAGAAATATGCCAAGGATTTCTTGCAAGGTTAAACCCTTAATGTACTAAGGACTTTAAGTACCTAGAGGCGAGGTGCCAAAAGACACGTCCCACTGAAGATTGTTGTTAAGAATTGAATGAAAGACATCTTTATCCAATTGTTAATTTAAATGTATGGTGACACTAATGAGTAATAGGATTCTTGTTCAATAACTTGCAATGTCACAAGTTTTCTGTATATAAAAAAAATTTAAATAACTCAGTTTATAGCTTCAATCTGCAAAATAAACATAAAAGTAAATAATGATTCAAGCCGTATTAATTTTGAAAAAGAAATAATTCAAAGACATGATGTCTATACACTATATGTGAAAATCTTTTCCTTTTGGATGTGTACTGTAAAAAAGTTTTAAAATTTTTTAACGCAGATTTCTCCCTCTCTTCCCCTTGTGCCACGATGAAATCATCTTCTGGCTGGTGGTCATTTATTTTTGACGTTCTGTCTGGTCCATTTTTTGTTGTGCTTCTATTTTGTTCTGCAGTTCTTTAACATATTTCTGTTCTTCCCTTCTGTTTACTAATTTTCATATTGTGTCAATGGTGTATAGTCAATTCCTGGCATGGAGAGCTTTGCTGAAATTGCTCCTTCAGTTCGTGGGCTTCCTCAAATGGTAATTTATTAAAAATCGTATTTGTTTGAAGTACCTGACTTGCTTTTGCTGATTGTTTTACCATTTTGTAGGTCATTGAAAGCATTAACAAGTGTGATGTAGACATTCGAAGAGAGTTGTTTAGTAGTATACTGGTAAAGTTGATTTTCATTTTATTTCTTTTCTTTTCACATACTCAAGTAGTTCTTATATAGTTTGCCAAGTTCACTTTTGGTGTAAAAAGAGATACAGGGGCATCCTTTTTTTTATGGAAAATTTTTGGAGTTATTTTGAGATTGGGTTGCAGTTGTTTGGGTGGATGGAAGTGTTGCTCAAGTTGTTGTTTCAGGATATTACACGCATCATAACTTGTGCTTTTATCTTGATTGGAATTTTATTTGAGTTGTATTTTTAGTGAAATGACCTTTTACGCAGAGCTTAACTGACAATTATTTGCTGAAACCATGATGTACATATTTATTATGTATAGTGTATGATCACTTGATAGTTTTTTGAAGCATTTCGTATCAATATCTTACCTGGTAAATTAAAATTGATTTAGTTTATCACATGCAGCTTGCTGGTGGTACAGCTTCAATGCAACAACTAAAGGAACGGCTTGAGAAAGACTTGCTAGAGGTATATATTTCAACAAATGAGCCCTTGTCTATTTTATTCAGAGTGCACGGCTTTATAGGAGGGGCTTGTAAATCTGTCTATAAATTCTATAATTTATTGGCTGAAGCTTTTTTGTCTTCACCTTTTTTGTAGATTATAATTAAGTACATTTGATTTCTCTATAGAAGGCTTGTGGAGTGTTTTTACTTCTAGTTTAAAAAAAAATCAACTTCTTGTTACTTCCAAATATAATATTGAAGGAAAATCTGCACTTTTGGTTTCCTTTGGGGTCTTTCTTCAGCGGAACTTTCATATGCAAGGCATTGGAGAGATTCTATGTGCTAATATATATATATATATATATTTTTTTTCTTTGCTTTCTTTTGGGATGAAATTTTGGGTGACCTTTTAAGTTAATTTTTTTTAATGAAATCTGTGAAAAACCAAGAATTGAAAAGAGACATGAAAGATTGTTATTGAATAGGATGAAAGAACAAGAAATAGGAGACTATCCTGTTCCTCCTAGGGTTTCATTTTTCCCTTTGCAAAGGATTTCTCCTTTCATGCGAAGCTAATGGTCATCTACAAATGAACATATGTATACCTGTCTTCTATCCTTCTCCCCCTGTTTATACATGACTAACACCTCATCAACTAACGAACTCATTAATATTCGAACTATCTTAACAGAATGATGTTAACGACAAAGAAAATCTATATCATTGTAAAGTGCAATAGTAGTCTGTAAGATTGTGGTCAAAGTGGATTATAAACCTTTAGCTAAAGCTTCTGCAGGCTGGCAGTTCTGACAAGGGGAGATTAATTGAAAACATTTATTATAATTTCTTAGAAGTTATATTTGAGTTTATAATATTATAAAAATCAACACATTGGATCTATTCAAATTAATTCACCAGATGGCATGTGATCGCCATTGTTTTTCAAGAAGCTGGAACGATTAATTGTAGTAAGAATTGACTACAATTTCATTTCCATTGCAGGAGTCCCCTCAAGCTGCCAGAGTAAAAGTGTTGGCCAGTGGGAATGCTACTGAAAGAAGGTTTAGGTGTGTTATCTATCTTGTGTAAATGCACTTATTAATTATGCCATTATCATTTTGCTGTTTTACTTCTCTTTCCTGGTTATTTCCTGCAAAGGACAAATCTGGTTTATTACAAGTTCTCCATGGTTATCAGTATATGAAGTGACTAGGTTTTTATTCATCTGGGAAGCAATGTTTTCATTATTCCATTTATTACAGATTTGAAGGCTTTATTTCTATACTTTGGTGGTGGAGTTCAATTTTTACATAAGCAGCCTGTTTTATATTTTGTTTTGTTCTTTAACACTGAAAATAAACCATTTCAGCGATTGAATTTCCTAACCTATTTTATAACTTATTTTTCTTTAACACTCAGTATAAAGAATTCGCAGGAACATTTATTTGTCAGTATGTCTATTATTCACTTTTAAAATTTTAAAATTGGTTCACAATTCAATTTCTAACTAGTTTAATAAGATCCTTCAGATGATTTAGGCCTTTCTAAGTGAAATAAGAAACTCAAGAAGCTTGTCTAATTGATTTGATTTCTTTCTGTTGTATGAATTTATAACTCTTAAAACTCTGATTTGACTGCCCATGTCTGTTTTTTGGTGTCTTTGATATGGGTTATTGAGCTTGGAATTTCTGTGAGCTACAACTTTAACTTTTTCATTCTGAAACCTCCACTCGGGCTGAAGCAAGAGAATGCATCATAGATGTCAAATGGATTGGAGATCCTTTGAGACAAAATATGTGCCATGCCAGCCTGTTTTTTTTCCGGGGGGGGGGGGGTTGGAGTTTTCGTATTGCTTGAACACAATTTTTCTATTGACAAATCTTAAATTGATTGATCAGTGGGATCTTTCTTTCCTCCGTCGTGTAGTTTTCTTTTATTGTTAGTTTTGGAAAACCAACTTAATTTTTGCCCGTCCCTTTTATTGTTATGCTTCCATATCTCTCCAAAATAGGGGGTGGGGGACTCAGATTAACATTTTGTGTTAGTAATTGTTGATGCATTGTACATATACTTTGTCTTCTAACTCAATGAATGAATGACTTTTATATGCAGTGTTTGGATAGGGGGTAGTATATTGGCATCTCTTGGCTCCTTCCAGCAAATGTGGTTCTCCAAATCCGAGTAATTATCCCCTATTCACCAAATTGTGATCATACTAGTTCTTTATTCACATTGCCTTTCTTGTTTTCCGTATTCTATCATAAGAAAAGCAAATTCGCCAAATTAGGCTTCTATTATTGAAAACTGAATCGTTTTAATGCATTTCTGGCAGGTATGAAGAGCATGGAGCTTCATATATCCAAAGGAAGTGTCCATGAGTTGCTGTTGTACAAGTTTATTTCACTGCCTTTTGTTATGTTGGTGACTTGAGGAAGTGCTGTGAACGCTGAAGTAGTGCTTGTCTACTAATGGATTTTTCTTTTCTATTTGATGACCATTCCCATTAGATCCCATTCTTAACTAAATTATTGGCTTCAATTGAATCACGGATCTCCTATAATTAATCTGTAATGATGTAAAGTTTGCCTAGGTCTGTAACAATGCCCCATTTATCAAATTAGATTTATTTTCTGTGTACCTCTTTTCTCTTTTTCTCTTTGGTAAATGCGAATACTTTGTCTGGACTTAAACTTGTGAAATTATGATCCTAAAACCATCTTTATACTTTCATCCTTCAACATAAGTTTATAACTTATTGCTTGTGACAGTTTCCATCTTCGTCGTACGAAAGTACTTTGGTTTTGTAGAATGTTTCTTCTTTGGATCGATTTAGTATTATGATCCGATTCTGTTGCGTGTTTTTTTTTTTCTGCTTTAAATATCAAATCTTAGTGAAGGTTATTACCATGAATTGTTTGACATTTGATTTTTCTTAACAAAGTACCAAAGTTTGATTTTAGATTTGAACATGAAGTTGTGATGGAAGGTATTGCTTTGCTTCAAACTTAGGGGTGTATGCAGTCCTATGTTCATGTGAATTTACAAAATTAACTAAGGAGTTTTCAAAAATTCCAAAGTCACCAAAGACCATCCTTTTTTTTTTCTACATTTTCACAGACACTGTTGAGAGCAAACATTGAAAATGACAAATCGGAGTACATGCAATTTTGTTATTGGAAAGGATAGTCTGTAACTATTTTGGAATAATTTTTTAGAACATATTTTATAAATTTTGGATTTACTATTTTGAAAGTTAAAAATGTGTTATGGAAAAGATATTTAGGAATGATTTTGTTTTTAAATGAATTTTCTATTCTGTTTTGTTTACTAAACACATCCTATTCTGAACTACTCAAAATTGTCACATGTAATTTTGATATTTTAAAAAATATAAGGTGTGGGAAGAAACACCCCAAACGAATGTAGGTCATTTTGGAAAAGGAGTGGATTTAGATTGCTTGAGATTTGTCATTTTCTCTATTTCTTTTGGAAATCTTACTTCTCCCACATTTTTCTACAATCTTAGCTTTAGTTTGGATAATCATCGTTCCTGTCTCCTGACTTTTCCATACAAGTTGTTGATAAACAATATTTATTGTAAGTTTTCCATGAGTTAAGAGTTTAGAAAATTATATGACCTCTATAAAAGTGTGTCAACAACACTTTTTAAACAGGAATGTTATAAAACATGTCTTCAATATGTGTATGTCACAATTTTTTTTTTCTAATCTAGACACATCTTCAACATGACTTAAGGATGAATAATGTGAGTTAGTACCTATTGTTTGGATAAACTTTTCCTAGATGCTGTTATTATAAAAAGTTAAATTGAAAAACTTTTATCTCAAATATTGCACATATGCAATAGTATTAGTAAATAGTGTTGAAACATCATTTGATCAATATATTTAGATTATAATTAGGTATTTCTTTCTGCATTATATCATTTTGCAACCTACACTATCACAGAGGCAAAATGACAGAAAGATCCTCCTGTTTTTTAAAAATTCTTTTGAAAACCTAAGTTTGTAAGTCAAATTTTCTCTTTCGAAATTTATATTCTGGAATTCATATTTTGGATTTCATTTTCTGGTATACGTTTTCCATTTCAACATCACTTATGAATTCTTATTTTCAGAAAATAAAATATACACAAATACTTCTGGCTTACTTATTCCATAAGGTCTTTTCAGAACCAGATTTCGATTTCCAAAATCAAGCTTCACTCTATTAGTTCTGCATTTGATTTATCATAAGGTCATTTCGGAATTGATTTTCCATAAGCATATTTCAGAATTGGTTTTCAAAAATTGATATTCTATACATATTTCAAAATTGATTTTTCATAAGCATATATATATATATATTTTAGTTTTTTAACTCAATCATGTAATCCAACCTTTCAATCACAACCACGACCTCCAATGCACATATATTAAACATGTTTATTAACTTTTTCATGTTTAAAGTAATTCCTAATTAGCTGAAAATATAAAACTATGTATTATAATATTAAATTAAAAATTTATCACTCATTAAATTAGGAATAAATTTCATAGATATGACAAATTATAAAAAAAAGTTGAATTTTACCACAACGCTAAGGATCAGTTGCACATATGATGTGTGCTCAAACAAACAAACAAAATTAGGTGAGGGAGGTAAATCACATCTATATTTAAATGCTACATAGATACATAAACACAAATTCAATATACGTTAATATTTTCACACGTTAATTATTCCTCAAGTGAAATTCTACAATTACTTAATTTTTTTCTGTGTTTACACATGACAAATTAAATTAATAAAAATTTAAAAAAAGGGTGACATTTTTTTTTCATATAAAAATTATCATTATAAAAAAAATCATTAAATAAAAATTAATTTTAGAAATGAAAATAATTAGTTATTATATTGACTAAACTATAGATTATTTTATAAATTACAAAATTATTAATATCTAAAGTAATTTTTATTATTAATAAATATTTATAAATTAATTTTTAAATTGATATATAATCATTAACTACCAAGATTACTATTAGCTACTTTATATTCTATATTAGTCTCTATTAATCATTCAGAGACTATTTTAAAATATAAAATATTATTAATTAAAATTTTAATAACTAATTTAAAAATCAATAAATTTTTATTAATAATAAAAATGAATTTAAATATTAATAATTTTTTTAATATCTAAAATAATATATAATATTTAATCATAATAATTAATTATTTTTATCTCTAAAATTAATTTTTATTTAATTAACCATAATCAATTTCTCAAAATAACTTGAAAAAGATTGAATGTCTTACCATAAGATGATAATGAAAAATGTTCTCAAAATTAGGACCAACAAAGAATCTTCTTATTATGATCACAGAAATAACATTTTCAAACTAGGAATCAACCTAACTAATGCAAACAATACTCTTTTTTTTTTTTTTTTCTTTTATCAGCAAACAAAACTCTTTTTTTTTTCTCTGATCATTCTCCAACATTCATCGCTCAACAAAAACAATAATATATGACTCTTCTCCCACCAAAGCTAACCTCTATATATATATATAGACACACACACACACGTTAAGAACTCTACACAAAGCCATATAATATACAGATAGAGAGAATAATGGATAATCCTAAACAAACTCTTGGGAGTTTCGCAGTTGTTCTATCTTTGCTTCTTTCTGGAGTTATTTTGCTGTTCCATTGGTCCTCCTCCTTCTCCAATGAGTTAGCCCTAATCCAGAATGAACCAATATGCAAGCCATCAAACTTTGTAAGTTCAGATCACATCCATATTCTTCTTCTTTTTTATGAAAAAAAAGCAAAAATAAACCAACAAGTTATAGATTTAACTGAAATGAGTGATGCTGCATTTCTGTGATTGTTGCATAGAATTTTGGTCCAACATATATGTATATATAGTCATCAATGTTGAAAATCTCAAGATAATCTGTATCTTACATGTCTGATTTATGAGACTGAGTTGGATTCAAATCTAAATTCAGATTCATATATACATGCATTTAATTTTGCATCTATGAGGTTGATTTTGCTTTAATTCTGTGGAAACATTTTGCACTGTAGAGCACCTCAAGCACTGAAGAATGTGGAGATGCCCTTGAATGTGCTCTAGCCAAAGCTTCAATGGGAAAGAAAACAGTGATAATTGCTGTAGTGAATAGGGCTTATGTTGAGCAAGATGTGGAGAGTGACACCACCATGCTTGATATATTTCTCACCAGTTTTTGGCTTGGAGAGGGAACAAGATCTCTCATTCATCACATTCTCTTAGTAGCTGTTGATCAAGTTGCCTATGATCGCTGCAAGTTTCTGAAGCTGAACTGCTTCAGATTGGAAACAGATGGTGTTGATTTTGAAGCTGAGAAGGTTTACATGTCTCAAGATTTCATCAAGATGATGTGGAGAAGAACTCAGTTCCTCTTAGAAGTTCTCAAACGTGGCTACACCTTCGTTTTCACTGTATGTATAATTCATTCCATTTTCTTATTGCTTGTTTGTTTTTGTTGTTGGAAATCGTATATCAAATGACTAAAAATAAGATTAATTTATAATTTATAAAATGTAACTAAGGGTAATTTTTAACTTACAAATTAATTTTATAAATTTGAATTAAACTTAAACTTCTTTCTTAATATGATCTTTTAATAAAAATTGTTAAGTTTATGATAGTATTTGGTCATTTAATTATTCATAAATATTTATCTGATACTTATGTATGGACATAAAAAATTATACATTAATTAAAGATAAAATTAAGTTATAATATATGAATATGAATAAATTATAGTATCTAAGATAATAATAGGTTAGATTTAAATTTATATTTATTTTAATTGATTGGTTTCTCATATTTAAGTGCCTGTAAAAAATTGAATTAGGACTCTAATATTTGGTCAAGTTCTCATTTTGTTTTCTATAAAATATCCCTGAGGCTTTTCGCTTTTAGTATTTATAATTTATTATAATATTTTGTACATTTGTTGTTTTTTTGTGTTGAAGTGGTAGTAGAAAATTGCATTAGAACTCTAAAGCTTAAATTCTCATTTTGTTTTCTATAACTAAAAATTCCACTTATTGTTAGGCTATTATCTTTTAATATTTATCATTTATATTTTTCAATCTACCAATAGAATGAAATTTGTTGTATTGAGAAAGTGATTTCAATTTTGAACAATCTTGTAATTTTAAAACTTTTTTTTTATTATAGATTTAAAATATAATTTATAATTTAAAGATATGTAAAAACTAAATATTAGTATTTTTTTTATTTGATTGAAGAAAAATTGATAGAAAAAAAGAGTTAAATGCCAAAACAAAAGTTCAAAACATATATATAAATATAAAGGGAGACACCTTAGAAAGTTGAATAATATTCTTTTGGTTTTTCAAATGTCAATATTTGTTTATTTTTGCATAACGTCACATCTTTTCTTATTGTGTGGTGCACGTAACATGGCTTAGTTACGCAAGTTGAAATTTGAACAATATAATTTAGAATGAGATTTGAAAATTCAATTAAGAGAATAATTTAAAATTAATTAAATAATTTACTTAAATAGATAAGAATGTTTGATTTGGCAAAGTATTTTTTTATTTTATTTTATTCTATTTATCCTCTTACTTTCTTTGTTAAATATTGACTACATCATATTTTTTAAGATATTAAATGCATTTATTTCATATTATATTTAATGACAAACTAGGAGAAGTTAATCATATATATGGTTAATTAATGGAATTGATATTTTTAATTCAAATTAAAAGATAACCTTATTTATATTTCTAATTTCTACATTTTAAATTTAAATTATGTTTAAATTTTCTTTTTAATATATTATTTAATATTTCATCCATCTCATATTATATCTTTCAAAAGAATTTAGATAAAAAGAACTTAGTTACGTAAACGTGTTAGGTTACTCACTGTTAATTAGTTTTTGTTGAAAGTTGACCTTTAAATTAATTATAATAATTCCATTATTCAAAAGACATTCAAAATAAGGAACCATGATTAGGGAAAATAACACAGATTAAAAATGTTTAGTCAAAGATAGTGAAGTTTATGATATTTTCTTTTGCATATTAACAAAAGAAAATTAGTCTAAATTATCAGAGCACAGATAATTACAAATACATACATAATTTTCCCATTCAAAATTGCATAATTTACAATCTTAAATCGAGTGCTCCTAAATTTAAATAAATAATTTAAATATCAATTACAAACTATAAAGTATAATGTGAAATAAAAATATATACAATAATTTATAAAAAATATAAATACTATTTCATATCTCTAATTCCCATGCAACATCTTTTTGATAGGACATTGATGTAATGTGGCTAAGAAACCCATTTACAAGGTTGAGCAAGAATGAGACAGAAGACCTTCAAATCAGCACAGACATGTATTATGGTGATCCTTGGTCAAAGAAAAATCCAATCAACACTGGGTTTTATTTTGTGAGGTCAAACAACAAGACTATTTCCTTATTTGAAACATGGTATGGTGAAAAGGATAATTCCACAGGGAAAAAAGAGCAAGATGTGCTTCTTGACCTCATTAGAGGTGGTATAATTGAACATTTGGAAATTAGGGTTAGGTTTTTGGACACCCTTTATTTCAGTGGATTTTGCCAAGATAGCAAGGATTTTAGAGTAGTCACCACTGTCCATGCTAATTGTTGTAGGAGCATCAATGCAAAGATAGCAGATATAAAGGTTGCCCTTAGTGATTGGAAGAGATTTAAGAGGTTGGATGCTAATTCTACATTGAATCCTCAATGGACTAAGCATGATTGGTGCCAACAATCTTGGGCGAAGACCTAAGCAAACAAAAGGCTAAGCATCATCTTTAGTTGAGTGATCTTGTCTCTACATAGGAATGCATAGTTTCTTCCTGCACCTTTATAATTTTTTTTTAATTCTAAAATTACCCTTCAAAACAAAAAGTGTTGAGTTTTATTTATTTATTTATTTATTTATGAATTGTATAATCTGTAAACTTTCTGAATTGTATAATCGGTAGACTTTCTTAATTGTATAATTCAGAATATAATTTTATATTCTTAATTATATAACTTAGAAGATATTTTCTAGATTGTCAAATATATTCTAAATTGCACAATTTGGAATATAAAGTTATATTTTGAATTGTAGAGTTCAAAATATAAGTTTATATTCCGAATTGTACAATTCATAAGGTATTTAAGAATCCAAAAAATACTTTCCAAATTCTACAATTTGGAATATATTCATTGAGAGTAAATTAGACTTTTCATAAAAATTATGGAGGTGCAAGAAGAAGGTATGGAGGTTCACGAAGAAAATGCCTACCTAACACAACCCAAATTCTTTTTATGGAGCATGTCTTAATTTAAAAGGTTACTATATATTTATCTGAGTTTTTGTTTGTTTTGTGCACTATTGTGAAGAGATTTATAAATGAATAGGAACATATTTATGTTGACATCATAATAAGAAAATCATTAAATAGAAACCAATTTTGGAGACAAAAAATAATTAGTCACTATATTGACTAAATTATATATTATTTTAGAGACTAAAAAGTTATTTGTATCTAAAGTTGTTTCTATTATTAATAAAAATTATAAACTAGTTTCTCCGAGTGGGGATATGGATTGGAACCCTAAGAAGTGACCTATTAGACATGGTGGTGATGTCTTGAAAGAAAGGATGACGACGCGACCAGGTTTGGAGTCGTGATTCTACCAGTGGTCGAGGGAAGAGGAGAGGAACTCATTGCCAAAATTTTTGGGCTTGGTGATGAAGATGGAGAGGCCGTTGTCGATGAGGAGAAGGTTGGAAGGGTTGCACGTGGTCTCGTTGGCAAAGGTGCACCACTCGGAGGTCTTATTGAGGGAGTAGGACTCGAGGACGAGACTGCACTCAAAGAAGACGATTTCGTCGGCAGAGTGGTCAAACACAACCTTGGTTTGCTTCTTGCAGTTGCTGCAAAACGAGAAATAGAAAGGATAATAGAGACAATTTAGGTGTGAGACCATCTATGAAGAAAGGAGGCTAGGCCAGGTTTCAAGCTCATCTATGAAAGAAGGAACAGGTTTTTCAATGATCATTGTGTAAGCTGAAGCTTGACAATTTTTTAGGTTACAAAACAACGGAGAGCGGGTTACACACAAGACAAGGCTGATAATGTTTCAATTTGGGACAAAATTGGAATCATGTTTAGCAATCGACACATTGCATCGCTAACAAATACCTTAATTTGGTTGCCAATTCGAGCATAAATCAACCATTTAATTTAGTAACTGAAACAAAATTCGTTGCTGAAATAATTTTTGTTCAGTTTCTACTTTGGTCTCTAACAATATCACTTTTATTTTACTTCATACAACCACAAATTTAGTAGCTACTATTTTCAATCATTATACAAACTAATACCATTGAAAATTTACTTGGTTGCTATTTTGGTCATTGATTGCGACAAATGTCAATTAATCGTTGTTTCGTTCATAATTTATGACCAACTTATTTTGGTAACTGAAGTCGATCACTAAATGACCTCTTTCTTATAGTGGTAGAGTATATATCGTAAAATCAATGCATGTCTATTGTTCTTGAAAATTTATTAACTATCAACATGTGTTTGGTGAATCATTTTCTACTATCCTTAACTATAAGCATGAGAGTGCAAGGGAAACTCATGAGAGTTGATTTCTTGGAACTTATGTGGGCCAAACTTAGAAAAAGGTTGGCAAAATAGATTGAGAGACATCTATCTTTTGTTGGAGAAAGAACATATCTAATTAGATTGGTTTTGACTATATATAACCTCTTCATTTAATTGCACTTGTAGTAAGGAATGATGATTATTGGTTCTCAATTTATATTGTTCAGTTGACATAATATCCAACTTCATCATTGTGCAACCATTATTTCATTCTCTAATTGCCAAATTCTATTGTAAATGTCTTTACAATGTCTTCCCATCTCACAAATTTCTTCACATCTACGTAAGGTGATTTAACTGCTTTTTTAATGTTAAAATTACGATAGTTTTGCCTTGCAAGTATGATAGTTGTTCATGTTTAATAACATAAAACAAAAAACTCTCATTAGTATGGGAGAAAATAATAAAATGTGGGGAAAAAATTAAGTGTTTAGCTCTTTAGGACTTGGAAAGTATTGTGAAATTTACACCTTGAACTTTTTCCTTGCTGTTAATACTTAAAAAGATTGTTGGAGATCCCACATCAACTAGAGATAAAGACATTTTATAGTATATAAGTAGGTGCAAACCTCATCTTATGAGTTTATTTTATAAGATTGAGTTAGATTTAAAATTCATTTTTTAATATGATATCAAAATCATTTAAAATTTATCCTAGTAAAAATTTCTTGCATTTATTATTAGACTACTACCCGGTCTAGTCCCACACACAAATCCTTTTGGACCTTATATTCTTTTTTTTTTTTATCAGCATTGGACCTTATATTCTATTAAATTTTTAAATCAGCAAGTTGCACTTGTGACATATCCACTAGTGCAAAATGATGAAAGGAAGACTCCTTTCTAAGTGCGGTTTCGCGTTAAAATGCATTTGTTAAAAACGCGGTGGCATTTTTGAAATTAGTTTGTTTTACAAATGCGGTTATTGGTTAAAACCGCATTTGTAAATGAAAGCTTTTCATTTACAAATGCGGTTATGTGTATGACCGCATTTGTAAATGAAAAGTTTTTCATTTACAAATGCGGTTATGTGTATGACCGCATTTGTAAATGAAAAGTTTTTCATTTACAGATGCGGTTATACACACAACCGCATCTGTAAATGAAAAACGCTAAGACCCTTGCCGTGTTCCATTTCTTCTTCTTGTCCTCTCCTTCTCCACCCTTTGCCCATCAGTGCTCTCCACACTTATCCTTTCCCTTCACCACCGCGTCTTACTTGAGCCATCTCTTCCGCGCCTCTCGCTCCATCTCCACCACCGTAAACCTCCGCCAAGTCTTCTGGCGGGCAACACCATGCGGCAACACCTTGGGGACTTGGTTGCACCCACAACTATAGAAGGTTAGTTTTTTTAGGGTTTACGGTTTTAAATTAAATTTTTTAATTAATTTTATAATAAATATTGATATTTGGATTTGGATGTATGTTTAAAACTTGATTGTAGTATGTTTATGTGTTTAGTGTGTGTATGTTTGGGATTTAATGTGAAAAATTTGTAGGAAAACTTCAAACGACCATAACTTTTGATGGAGAAGTCGGATGGAGACGCATAAAAAATGAAAGTTGCTCGAAATGAGGTAACGAACGCCATGGCCTCATCAAAATTTCAAAATTCCACCATTTACTATCACTTTTTTATTTTTTAGTATTATTTAGGTCTTTTTTAGGATATTTTGAGGTTTTAGTTCTTATATTTACACTTGTTAGAAATTTCTAAAATTTTGCATAACGTTTTCTAGTATAAATTAGAGATTTATCAACCAATTTTGAAATGTAATTCTTCACGGATGAGGAACCCATGAGTTCGTAAGCCATGACATATGTGAGACAATCTTCGTCCGCATATTTCCTAAACTTTTATAACTATCTGAATCTGTTTATCTGTCTGGTTGGCTGGGTATAATGAAACTGCACAAATGCTCTAAAAAAAAAACCTGATTTACAAATGCGGTTGTTTACCTTAACCGCATTTGTAAATCAAGGAATTGATTTACAGATGCGGTTGTTTACCTTAACCTACAAATGCGGTTGTAGTAAACAACCGCATTTGTAAATAGTATTTATAGATACGGTTCTTTATAACCGCATTTGTAAATCTCTGATTTACAAATGCGTGTTGATCAAATGCGGTTGTATAACCGCATTTATAAAATGAAAATAACCGCATTTGTTCTACGTTTCTGTACCAGTGATCACACATATATTCATCTAAGTTGCATTTGTGACATAACATGCAAAAAGAGAAACAGGAGTTATTGAATAGTAAAGAATAAAACATTATACCAATAACAACATAAAAGCATAAAATTGATACAGAGAAGTAAAAAACATTAGGCAATTGCTCCCTCTACCCAGTTACAAATGAAAAAGACGAAAATACTCTTAAAAAAATGGGATACATATAAAATACATTCCAAACTCCCTTTTTCGAAATATGTTTTTGAAACAAATTTTTTGTATTATGAATTTTTTATCTGGAATGGGCTTTTCATTTTTTTTCCTAAATTTTTATTTCCAAAACACAATAATCTCTTTTAAATCTACTTTTTTTAGAATATATTATTTTCAATTTTAAATTTTCAGTTCCAGAATAAAAAACATTTTTAGAAATTTAAAATTATGTTGGGTACAGATTAAAAAATATTGGGTGCAGGAGAATTAGCCAAAACATTATATCTTACTTTTGTTAACTAATGCATTGGTTAAAATATCTTAAAGTATAATATAAAAAATAATAAAATAAACAATACAATTAAATAGCACATTAATTAAAATAAATAATGTAATATAGAATATAGATTTTTTTAAAGTGTATTATAATTAATATAAAATCTGATATAAAAATATTTAAAAAAAAACTAATAAAAAAACAAATTTATTGTATTTCATTATATAATATTGAAGAAAAAAACAAAATATTACCCAATAATATTATATATAAAGGTATAAAAATAATAAAATCCTACCATATGAATAGAAGATAAAAAAAGTGGAATAAAACATTATATTATCTGAAAAGAAAAATACATATATATTTAAAATAATATAGAAAGTTTATAGTTTAACAAATTTAAATATTGCAAGTTGAAATAACATCTCAAAAAGTAACAAAGAACTAAAAAGAAAGTTTGCATATAATTAGGTAAAGTCAAACACTTTTTGTAAATTAATAAAAAAACTAAGAAGTAGATGAAATAACACGTGAAAACTAACCTATATATGTATATCTTTCTAGCTTCTCAATATATGCAGTAAATACTGGTTTTGTTTCCAAAGTCAGAGACAAAATGAGAGTGATAGATCATCCTCTGGTGAGCTTGGCAATCTTATCATTGCTCTTCATTGGGATTAGTTTGCTCTATCATGGTTCCTCCTATTTCTCCAACCAAATCATCTTATCCCAAAACCAATCACTCTGCAACCACTCAAATTTTGTAAGTTCATTCAAATCTTCCATTTTTTACCTTTTCTCATCATTTTGATCCTATATATATTCAAAAGAATAATGTTCCATTGTTCTTAATCTACTTTGCATGATGTATATATGAATCCTAAATATACTCAAAAGAATAATGTTCTATATATATTGCCATGGTCGTTTTAAGAATCTTGTAGTTTTCATCATTTAGGTTTTGCTTTAATTCTGTGGAAACATTTTGCACTGTAGAGCACCTCAAGCACGGAAGAATGTGGAGATGCCCTTGAATGTGCTCTAGCCAAAGCTTCAATGGGAAAGAAAACAGTGATAATTGCTGTAGTGAATAGGGCTTATGTTGAGCAAGATGTGGAGAGTGACACCACCATGCTTGATATATTTCTCACCAGTTTTTGGCTTGGAGAGGGAACAAGATCTCTCATTCATCACATTCTCTTAGTAGCTGTTGATCAAGTTGCCTATGATCGCTGCAAGTTTCTGAAGCTGAACTGCTTCAGATTGGAAACAGATGGTGTTGATTTTGAAGCTGAGAAGGTTTACATGTCTCAAGATTTCATCAAGATGATGTGGAGAAGAACTCAGTTCCTCTTAGAAGTTCTCAAACGTGGCTACACCTTCGTTTTCACTGTATGTATAATTCATTCCATTTTCTTATTGCTTTTTTGTTCTTGTTTTGATTCATTGTGGTTTCTCATGTTTAAGTGCATCTGCATAATTGAATCAGGGCTCCAATATTACCTTAAATTCTAGGGGATTATATTAATATAGTGTAATTTGTCGATAAAAAAAAATTAAAACTAATCTAGTATAATTTTATCTTTTAATTATTAAAATAAATTACTGAAATTAAAATTTTAGTTAAAATTTGATCAGTTCAAAGGTTCAAATACATTAGAATCCAATCATTCACTTAAAAAATTATTAAATAATAATTAAATTTAAAAAAAAAATGAATCACTATATTCTCTAAATTAGATATTATTTAAAGACTAAAAAGTTATTAATATCTAGAGTAATTTCTATTATTAAGAAAAAATTATAAAATAACTTTAAATTGATACTAAATTAATTACTAATATTTTACATTATGAATTAGTCTCTAAAAGACTAATAGAAACTAATTTAGAATATAAAATAGTTACTAGCTAAAATCTTGGTAGTTGAATGTTAGATACCAATTTATAAACTACTTTATAACTTTTTATTAGTAATAGAAAATACTTTAGATACCAATAATTTTTTTTAGTTTATAAAATGGTATCTATAATAATTAATTATTTGATTTTTAAAATTAATTTTTATTTATTGATTTTCTTATAGTGATTGACATGACTTCTTCACAATGAGATCATGTCATCTTGATACGACTTACTTACTTTGATAATTTTTTAAAATTTTATCTATTTTGACAATTAAAAGTTAAAATTTTCATAATATTGTTAAAAAATCCCAAATTCTCATTATTTTTTCTTCTATAACTAAAAATCTCTGTCCACTATGTTAGACTAAAACCTTTTGAAACTTTGAACATGCCACACTTGTATGGATGTCAAACTTAGAAAGTTGTGTGCCTTGAAGTTGAAGCACTAATTCATGCTACGTATCGTATTTATGTTTTTCATTATCATATGTGAGAGTAACGCAAGAAGACAACATGTGCTTTGATTTGATCATTTAAAATGATAAACAGTGTCGTGTTTTGTGGCTTACGTTGCATGGTTTTAGGGCACTCACTACTACTTTTTCTTCAAAGTTGACCTTTAAATTTGTATTCAATTCATGAAATAATGTGCAAAATTTGTAGGTATTCATGAAAACCTCTCTTTTATTTTATTTTTCTATTCAGGAAAAGAAAAATAAACTATTAAGAAATGGGGAAACGTGATTAGTGTGATGAGTGTTGATGAGTAGAAGGTAAGAAAGATTAACAAAATATAGTTCTAGTCAATGACCAGTAAAGTTTTTGAAATTAAAAAAATGTGTGTTGGATTTTATTGCATTGACTTAAAGATTTTATTACAAACATTAAAAGACTAATTAGATTCAACGTTAAATATTTAACGTGAAATTTATTAAATTAAATATTTTATTTAATAAAATTTCTTACACCTTACCTAATTATAGATTACTAACACTACTATAAAATCATTAGATACAAACTTAGTTTTAAAAATAACAAATATTAATTACTATATTAACTATATTAGATACTAAAAAAATTATTGATATCTAAAGTAGTTTCTATTATTGATAAATAATTTTAAAATTGTTATCTAATTAACTATCAATGTTTTATCTACCAATTATTTAGTTTATAAAACTGATAACTAATTAGATACCAATTTAATTTTTTTATTAATAATATAAATTATCTTAGATATTAATATTTTTTTAGTCTATGAAATATCTAATTTAATCAATATAACAACTAATTATCTTTTGGTCTCTAAAATTATAGTTTTTATTTAATAATTCTCATAGTGTAAAAGTAGAAGATATACTCAAAAGCTTAGTATTTGAGATTGTAGTTTTGATTAAGGAGTACTAAAAAATGTACCACGGGATTTTCATAATTTTTATAAAACTAAACAAAAACCAAAACATTAAATTATATTAATTTAAAAAAAAATTAAGTTAGAGACATTGTTTATCAGAAATAAAAGGTTTACCTTCCTTTTTCTTTTTATTATCAAACCTAACTATAGTGTGCTCTTAAATTTCTTTCTTTTCTTTATCAAACCTAAATATAATGTGCTCTTAAATTTCGTCACTAACATTTTTGCTTACTTATTTTCATTTGAATACTACCTACCCAACATTCTTATTAATAAAAAAAATAATCTAAATTATTAGGACATGGAGCATTATCGTTTAAACAAATACATTGTTTTCTATTTACTTCTCAGTTTTCATTATTTCTTCCGACTCACTTGTGACATCTTTTTTCACAGGACACTGATGTAATGTGGCTAAGAAATCCATTTACAAAATTAAGCAAGGATGAGACAGAAGACCTTCAAATAAGCACAGATGTGTACCATGGTGATCCTTGGTCAAAGAAAAATCTAATCAACACTGGATTTTACTTTGTGAGGTCAAACAACAAAACAATCTCCTTGTTTGAAACATGGTATGGCCAAAAGGACAATGCCAAAGGGAAAAAAGAGCAAGATGTGCTTTTTGACCTCATTAGAGGTGGCGTGATTCAACACTTGGGACTTAGGGTTAGGTTTTTGGACACTTTTTATTTTAGTGGATTTTGTCAAGATAGCAAGGATTTTAGGGCAGTCACCACTGTTCATGCCAATTGTTGTAGGAGCATCACTGCAAAGGTGGAAGATTTAAAGGTTGTCCTAAGTGATTGGAAGAGATTTAGAAAGTTGGATAATAGTTCCATGGAAAATTCCCAATGGACTAAGCATGATTGGTGTTGGAAATCTTGGAGAACACCTAAACAAACAAATGGCTAAGCATGATATCTAGTTGAATGATGATACCCAACACAACCACTTCTTTTTATGTAGCCTAATTAAGCACTTATTTTCATTTATGTAGCCTAATTGAGCACTTATCTTCATTTAAAAATTTACTATATTTATTTGAATTTTTATTTTATGCATTGTTGTATGATGTGATTAAAAAACGAATAGGAAATTATTTAATTATGTTGATGTGTTGCAAGGATTAATGATGCATACATGCAATTGTTCCATTATGTTTGTGATAGTGAATGATTTGAAATATAAATTTTGATACTAAAAGCTAAAACATGACTTGTAATTTCACAAATATAATTGTATTCAATATACAAGTGTCTCTTCTACAAAAGAAAGGAACCTTATTTATAAGTTATAAGGTTTGACCAAAACAGTATCAAATTGGTTAAGAAGGAATGTGAACACAAGACTAATTATGACCTAAAGTGTGGACACAAAACTAATTACTACATTAGTGTGAGCACTAACATCATTAAATTAAGTTAATGGTTATTGAAGAAGGTTGCTAGGGTTGCAATTAGGCTAAGGTTTGAAGGTTTAAGGGATCTATTATGAGGTAGGAGGGCTCTTAGAAGGCTTGAGGCGATTTAGGATAGGTTCTTGAATATTATTTTAGAGAACCATGGTGATAGGTGGCGTAAGAAAGGTGTTTGGAATGGTATGTTCTTGGTTGGTTCTTGGATGGGTTTTAATGTAGATGGATATGGGAAGGATTTAGGCTGGATTTTGTGAATTTAGGATGAAAATTTGAGGTAGAAACTCAAAAGGCATAAAGGATTTATTGGGAGAAAGGTAGGTAATGTTTCTTGGTTTGCTTGAAGAAACATGTGTGGTTGGAGGTGTGGCTGAATGAATTTTTTAGGGTTTTTGAATAATTCTTAGCTAGTTCTGGATGGTGTAGAGATAAGGGATGAAAGCTTAAAAATAACACATAAAATATGTAAGAAATGGAACGGAAAAAGATAATGAAAGATAGGAAATATAGAAAAAGTAAATGGAATAAGGGATAAGGTGGAGATTACCTTACCAAGTGTACACATCTAAAGATGGATGATTAATACTTAAAGGGTCTCTTGAAACTCTTCTTTGTGGTCCAAGAAGACAAGAGAAGGAGATGTCACTTAGGAAAACTCAAGTAAGGAAGCAATACTCTAACAAAATGTGAAAATAAGATAAACACAAGAAATGGGATTTGAATATTCTTTGTACAAGTCACTTTTGGCTCAACCGAGTATTCTTTTTATAAGTCATTCATAGTTGATGACTTTTTAATTCAGCAAATGTACCATGTCATAAGCAATAAATTGTCCTTAAGAACAGATATTGAACCCACAAGGAATAATTCTAAAATCTCAAGTATAATATTTACTAAATATTAAAAGATATGCAAAAGTTTGTTTGAAAGGTTGTTGGTATCATGAATTTATATAAGAAATTAAATAAAAACAAAGTAAACGATTTAGATGATTCAATTGAGAAAATTGGAATTGAGATTAATCATTCTCACCCGTCTGTATTTTCAATGAATAAAAACATATAACATTTCATCTTGATTGACATTGATGCACATATAAAAATCATTTATATCAATTCCTCACATATAAAAATCATTTATATCAATTCTTCACATATAAATTTATTAAGATTATGTCCTAAATATCGATTATTCTGGAATTTATAAAAATGTTCTTATCATTACGAATAGATGTTATAAAACAATTAACATTTTAAATCTATTCCTAGCATTCAAATATGTTAACCATGATCATTTAGGTCCGATACTTAGAAGTACTTTCTAGTCAAATCTAAAGATCAAAATCATGAATAAAGATTCAAACTTTAATAATAAAATGATAATACCAATCTCAATCAAGAACAAAATATTATAAATAAATATAACCTCAATACATAAGAGTTTGAACAAATTACTCTCAATCCCAAAGGGAAGACTTAGACTCATATTGGTCATTACAAACATGGAAAGCAAGAAAAGAAAATTCATGGTGTTTCTCCTTGACGACTGTCTCCTTTAAGATTTTCTATCTCTGATTATCCTTTCTATGTCCTTCTAAGGTTCTGAATCATGCCTTTTATTTAATCTAATTTGATGTAGGTTAAGTGACATCTCCCTCAAGCGAGGTATTGCTTGCTTAAGCGAGTTTCACGAGAAAAAGCCCGAGTTCACTTAAGCGAGCTTGAGCAAGTTTTGGGTGAGTTTTCAATGTTCAAACTTTGTCTTTTCATCTTGTCTTTAACTTGTCCATCTTCCTCTAGATTCCTGAAATTAGCACAAACTTGAGAATAAATCATTCTTATTCATCTCATAATCCAAAAAATGTATAAAAAGGTTCAAATTTATAAATTAGAGGTTGAATTATAACTCTATTAACAATTAAAGTCCTTAAGTGCCTATCTTTTTGCATGAAATATCACTAAATTAGGACACTTATCAATAGCTCAATGAGTATTCTTTCAACAAGTCACTTCTAGCTCAACTAAGTATTCTTTGTACAAGTCACTCCTAGCTAAATGAGTATTCTTTCAACAAGTTACTCATGACTTAATGAGTATTCTTTGCAAAACAACTAATCTTGGCCAAGATAAGAATTTTGTGTCAGAAATGATCAACAAATCATTGGCTTTTCTCTTTGCAAAGGGATTACGTCTTTCGAAAAAATACAAGGATAAACATTCTTTCCAAGTTAGCTACATGAACACTCATAGTGTTCTTCTTGAAGCCTTTTCAAATCTAGAGATTTGGCAGAGTTTATGCTCTTTGCATAGGGATCTTTCTGTTCTTCTTCTTGAAAGGTGGCTTTATGTAGGTGTTGAAGAATATATCCATTGAGAAACTGTTTCTAGTTGTTAAGCAACTTTAACTTGCTTAAATGTCATTTATGCATCTAATGAGCTTAAATATGGAAATTGCATTAAAGGCATTTCATGCAACTTTAAATGTTCTTCTTCTATATGCAACACCCTTGATTGCATCTTCCTATATAGCATAACCCTTTGCACCAACATATGTTAAAAGTGCACACCATATGGAAGATAATTGAGCCACAGAAGAAAGCAGTTTTAGCTCTTTTCCTAAAAGATCATTGGTAGGACTAGTGCTTCATCTTGAATAGATCTCTTTGGAAGACGAAAGCAACAAACATTTCTTGCATAATAAAATAAGTGTATAAATATTCAAGAAATACGCATAATCTATGCATGTAATGTCTAAGCATATAGACGCCTTACCAACCGTAAAAGAAGATTACTCAATGTTGTATCGTCTATCAAACAAAAACATTTGTGTGTTACATGATCTGTTGTTGAACTAAGTCATTGCCTCACAAACGAACCATAACTATATTTATAATTAGTTATTTTTAACTCTTAATCAAAATCATAGGATGTTGGATTTTTCCTTTAACCCAAAAGAACTCAAAAATTAATCAAAATTCAAATGATTTTGTATTTCTCAAGTGTGTTTTTAGATGAAGACATAATGCTCCTTATATAGGTTTAAGAGATGTACCATGCCTTATATTTTACTCTAACTATTTTCCAAATTAAAAAAGAAGAAAAAAGTTTATAATACGTATATAAATAAATTATTTAATATTATACACAATATTGAAGAGAACAAATATTTAATTATAATGGGACCAAGAATGAAACTATTTACCATGAAATAATGTTAGACTGTTGTGTAAAAAAATAAGATCGAATACATATACTAATAAAAATTATAGAATAAAACCACAAAATTCATCTAAATCAAATCGCAAAAATTAGTTTGATTTGGTTCAAAGTTTTTATGTTCAGTGGACCATATAACTTTAGGTTCAAATGTATTTTTAACCAAAACCAAAAACACAAGGTGTTCCAACTCACAAGTTAGTACATGGATGAAAAAAATGAACATGGGCCTTTTTATTATAACAAGACAAATCAATATCATAAATAAACATGGTTTTCCTTCTTAATGGTTTGTTAGGATAGTGTGGAAAGAAAGTGAAGAGTGAAAATGAAAGAGGTGAAAGAGAAATAGAATTGAAAGTAACACTACAAAGAAAAATCATCAAATAAAAGCTAATTTTAGAGACAAAAAATAATTAATTGTTATATTGATTAAATCAGAAATCATTTTAGAGACTAGAAAAATTTTGAGTTTCTAATTAGTTTCTATTATTGTTAAATAATTTCTAAATTAGTATTTAATTAGCTACCAAGATTTTAACTATCAATTATTTAGATTCTAAATTTGGTAGTAAAAACCTTGGTAGCTAATTAGATATCAATTTAGAAAATATTTATCAATAATATAAACTAATTTAAAAATCAAAATGTTTTTAGCCTCTAAAATAGTATTTAATTTAGTTAATATAACAATTAATTATTTTCTGTCTCTAAAATTAATTTTTATTTAATAATTTTCTTGTAGTGAAAACTCTCTATTTCAAAAAGTATAAAAAGTTTGTATGTTGAATGTGAGAGAGTTTATTTTTAAAAGAGATTCCAAATAATTAATCAAAATAATTTATTATTATTAATGATAATCAATTATTATGTTCATTTAGTAATTCAGAAAACACTTTTAATAATAATTTAGTTTATGAATGTTAATGATAATTGATTATTTCCTAAAGGTTGAGCTTTTTTGGTATAAGTTGAAAATTCCAAAAACATATTGTCCTAAAATTGACATTTTGATTATATAAATTTGTTTATGATTCATTAATATCAAAAAAAATTCAATATCTCTTTTAAAAAAAACGTCAATCCTGAAAATATTAGCATACATCACTTGAGAGGTTAGAAAAATATGTTACCATATATTTCATTAAGAATAAATTTGTTTTTTAATTAATATTTTTAAAAGAATAATTAGTAAAACTGATTTCCTTAAGAAGCTTAATGAAAAACATAAATTTTTTCTTTATATCATCACGCTTAAAACTTGGTAATGAATATTTCACACAATTACAAAATTTATCACTTTTAAAAAAATTCTTGAAATTTTATAAAGTATTTATTCTAAACTAACAAAATGATTTACGGTCCGAAATCTACCTTAAAATCCAATTATTTGAGTGATTTTTTTTATGCAAAATAAATAAAGAAATAAATAGATTTTAATAAATTGACAAAATTATAATTATTGAATTTGAAAAAAAAGATGTTAAAATCATTACTTTTAATTGATGATGTTTATGAGATAATTTAAACGGATTAATTTTAAAAATAAACATAAATAGAAAATCTGATATTTAATGTTACTGCTTGATATTAAAATTATCAAAATTAAATATTTAATTACTAAAATTATTTAATATGAATAATTTAATTCTTCATCAAACATAATTAAATCTGCTAAATTTAGTTCCACACTCAAAGGATACTGTAAAATGAATATTTATTTATATAAACTATTTAAATATAGTTTCAAGTTTCTTCAATATAGATAGATGTTTGGCCAGTCATTTATTAATATAATAAAGGTTCTTTGGCATAAATGGTGTTTGCTGATAGTTACTATTTCATATATTCTCTTTCATAGTTTTTTTTTCACTATATTTTTTTTTTCAATTTATTGATATGGATACTTTTTTTCCTCTCTTTGACCTAATTATATTTCTTTAAAATGTGCTTATAAATAGTAAGAAAGGGTTAAAAACAAATTGAAACACAACTCTCTCTCTCTTTCTCTCATGTATATTACTCATGAGTGTGTGAACAAAGACAAAGACACAATGAGAAGAATGATGGATAATCCTCTTGTGAGTTTGGCAACTATATCATTAATCTTCATTGGTGCTATGTTGCTCTATCAAGGCTTCTCCTATTTCTCCAACCAATTCATCCTTTTCCAAAAGGAACCACTCTACAACCAATCAAATTTTGTAAGTTCATTCAAATTTACCTTTTTTTTTTTCTGCTTTTGCATCAACAAAAATCATGCATGAAAGATAATCTCCAATTGCCCTAGTTAGTTCTTAACCTAGTTTTGAGTTATTTGACTTTTATTGGAAAAAAAATCAAATCTCATCTGAAAATCAGATTTATATAAAGAAAAAACAATCATCATCTTATAATCTTCCATTATAAAGTTAAGTGAATTTTGTATTATACATGTTAGACTCAGAGAGTGTTGTGAATATCTAAAAAAATCTCTCTCAAATTTTCGACATGATTCTATTGCTTGAATTTTATGTATCTAATGGATGAAAATTTGTTGTCGGTCATGCAATCCCACAAGTTCTCGTGTGAGGTAGATGTTGGTGAGAGTAATTTTTTGAGTAATTGTTATGATATATTTTTTGGAATTATACAAATACATATAATATGTTTTTTTTTAATAAGGTTAAAGTATCCTTAAATATTTTTTATTTATTTATTTTTTTCTGATAAAAAATTTTATTTGAATTTTGTGCAAACATTGTAGACCAACAATGTTGAAGCATGTGGAGATACCCTTGATTGTGCCTTGGCCAAAGCTTCAATGGAAAAGAAAACAGTGATAATTGCTATAGTGAATAGGGCTTATGTTGAGCAAGATGTGGAGAGTGAAACCACCATGCTTGATATTTTTCTTGCAAGTTTTTGGCTTGGAGAAGGAACAAGGTCTCTCATTCATCACATTCTCTTAGTAGCTGTTGATCAAATTGCCTATGATCGATGCAAGTTTCTGAAGATGAACTGCTTCAGATTGGAAACAGATGGTGTTGATTTCAAAGGTGAGAAAATTTACATGTCTCAAGATTTCATCAAGATGATGTGGAGAAGAACTCAATTCCTCTTGGAAGTTCTCAAACATGGCTACAATTTCATTTTCACAGTAAGTAATTCTATTCTCTCTCTCTATTTTTGATCTTTTTTTACCATGATCAATTTCCCTTTCTCATGTTTAAAATTAATTCATTTTTTAATATGTCTTTTAACCTATAAATGAATAGTGAGAGATTAATTTATATAAGTGTAATTTTTACTAAATATTATAACATTTAATAATTTTCTATTGGGTCATGTTTTCCAATACTCACTATTAAATTAAAAATTCATTTCACGTATATTATATAATCAAAAATTTATATCAATGTGAAATTATTTTATGTCCCAATTATATGTATTAAAGAAACATATATTTTTCAAATATATTAAAATGTGAATTATTATATTAATTACTTTGCTATTATTTATTCAATTTTAAAATTAATAATTGCAATAATACAAAATTATAATAATCACAACAATATAAAATTATAATTTATAGATTAAATCGAAAAAAGTTATTATTATTAGTATAAAGTTTAGTAAACATTATATTAGAGTTATTGATATTTAGTAATATTATATTAGTCTAATTATATATTTATATATATAGTACATTTCCAAAATAAATTTTTTCTTTCTTTTCTATTTTTATTTACTTAAGATTTGAAACATTTTCCCCTCTTCATTTTCTTTCCATTTTACATTACAAGGGTGAAGTCAAAGATGTGTTTAATTTAACTTTTCTTAAATAATATATAAAATGAGTTAACCTTACCTTAATGAAAAGGAATATTTATTATATCAAGTTGAATAATGTAATTTCAAAAGGAAAGTTTATTATTAATTTATTTTTTCATTAAATAAATTATTTTCATCAAGTAAGCAAGGTTTAATTATGCTCCTAATTAAAGTATACTCATATGTTCCAATAAAACACGTGGCTTCTTTTTTTTGGTTTGAAATTTGGAGCAATTAATAGTATTCTCATAAATGGTGCCGAAAAGGATTTAATTGCATTCATTAAAGCTCTGACTTTGTTAGGCACTTTCAAGTTTGAAAAATAATATTTCTAGAATGATTATATTATTAAAAAATAATAATAAGATATTTTGAATTAAATTTTTTTTAAAATATTTTATATATTTTCATGTAAATTAATAAAATAATATAATAATTATTTTTATCTTTTTATTTTCAACTTATTGATTAACTTGTTTTTCGTTTTTTAATTTGTTATTTAACTCGTTGTTTGTAAAAAACAAATTGATAAATAATTTGAAGTAGAAGAATAAAAATCACATTATTTTTATTCACTGTAAAATTAAATAGTAAAGTATTTAGAAGAAAATAAAAAATATTTTAAATATTTAATGTATACTGGTAATAACTATTTTAAATAAAAATAATATTATTTTATATTGATTTTAACAAGATAAAAATAATATTATATTAAATACTGTTTTGGTATACAAAAACAATACCATTAAAGGTCCTGAACCTTTTTTTGTTTGTTTTTAACTAGTTTTATTGACATGATTGATTGAATATTTTATACTTATTGGTCTAAAATCAATATTCAACACTCCATTTATCTCCTAAAATCCCTATATTTGACGTAGCTAAATAAAAAAGCATGCTTAATAATACATTAAAAAAAGTGCATCTTGATATAGCATAAAATAAACGGATTAGTCCCACTGTGTTCCATATGAACATTAAGTCAATGGATCACTCACAAAAAAATTAATTTTATTCAAGTTACTATCTTGCCTAACTTAACCTAAATCATAAATTTTGACTCATTTTGACAAATTTATATATGAGTTTGATTTATAATTATCACTACAAGAAAACTATTAAATAGAAACCAATTTTTAGAAAAAAAAAAATTAGTTGCTATAGTGACTAAATTAGAGACGATTTTAGAAATTAAAAAAATAGTGGTTTCTAAATTAGTTTCTATTATCGTTAAATAGTTTCTAAATTGGTATCTAATTAGCTACCAAGGTTTTAGCTACCAATTATTTAGATTCTAAATTTGGTAGCTAATTAGATACTAATTTAGAAACCATTTAACAATAATAGAAACTAATTTAGAAACCAAAAATTTTTTTAGTCTAAAAAATGGTTTCTAATTTGGTCACTATAGCAACTAATTATTTTTGGTCTCTAAAATTAGTTTCTAATCAATGATTTTCTTGTAGTGTATGAATATAAAAAAAAGTTTGTGGAGAGAGACAAAACTCAAATTCAAAATAAATTAGTCTTCAACTACTAATTGAGAGATAATTTTGTGCAAAAAAAAAACTTCTATTATAGAGAAAATTATATATTTTTGAATAAAAACTTTAATATTTATAACTTGTATATAAAGAGAGTTATAATATATAGTTTTTCTTTTCAGAAAAAAAATAAATAGAGAACCATAATAGTTTAATAGTTAAATAAAAAAGTGTATCAATGGAACTTTCATAATTTTTGTTCTAATTCTCATTTGACATATTTTGTGTAGGACACAGATGTAATGTGGTTAAGGGACCCATTTACAAGGTTGAGCAAGAATGAGACAGAAGACCTTCAAATAAGTGTAGATGCATACCTTGGTGATCCTTGGTTAGAAAGGCATCCAATCAACACTGGATTTTACTTTGTGAGGTCAAACAACAAGACCATTTCCTTATTTGAAAAGTGGTATGGCCAAAAGGATAATTCCAAAGGGAAAAAAGAACAAGATGTTCTTTTTGACCTAATTAGGAGTGGTATAATTAGACACTTAGGACTTAGGGTTAGGTTTTTGGACACCCTTTATTTTAGTGGATTTTGTCAAGATAGTAGAGACTTTAGGGCAGTCATCACTGTCCATGCCAACTGTTGTAGGAGCATCACTGCAAAGGAAGCAGATATGAAGACATCTCTTAGTGATTGGAAGAGGTTTAAGAAATTGGAAGCAAACTCATCAGTAAGTCCTAAGTGGACTAGTCACAAATGGTGTAAACAATCTTGGGGAAGACCTTTAAAAATAAAGGACTAATTAAGTATCATATATATATATATATATATATATGTATTTGAATGAGGATATTTATTTTCACATATGTAGTCTAGATGTTTGTTTTAATTTAAACAAGTGATAACATTTGAGTTGTTGTATTTTCTACTATGATTATAGAAAAAATCAATAAATAAAGAGAAAAATTTATGCTTTCATGTGTGTTATGTGTTGTAATAATGAGGTATATGCAAATAAAATTACTTTATCATATTTAAGAAAGTGAAAATACCTAAATTTTCATGCCATAAATTCACTATTTACACATAAGTGATTAGTTTGCTCATTTTAAAGATTATATCACATGACTATATTCTTGCTATTTTTTAATTATTAAATAATATTTTGAAGTTTAAATGTGGCACTACAAGAAAAAATAATTTTAATGGGGTTTATTTTACATTATTCAGGATTAAAACCTCTATTAAGTAATTTACCCAGGGTTGTAGTTTCCCCCACTAAACCATCATTGGGTAACGTGTTTCTCGAAATTTTTTTAAACCTCATGAAAAGTCTTTCAGAATCCCTGTTAAATACCATGGGTTTCACAACATCTGTTAAATACCATAGGTTTAAAAACCTTCGTTAAATACCATGGGTTTAAGAACTTCCGTAAAATACCATGAATTTCAAAATTTCTGTAAAATGACTTGTCGCCTGAAATTACCTTAAACCCCATTTCCCACCATTTGTAACGATCCTCCTGACTTCTCTCTTCCACCGTAGACACAGTGCTCTCCGACACAGGCTCAACAGTCGTTGACGGTAGTCCTAGCAAGGAATCACAATTTAGCCTTATATATATTATATCTAAGGAGAAGAAACACTAAATAAGGCATTATCTTCTTCTTACACCAATATTGTTTCTTCCATCACTTTACTGCCCCAACTCGTGTCACAAGTCACTAGTACTTAGCTTGGCAACAACTAGTGTTTATCAATTATTTATATATCATAAATAATTGCATTATCTATCAGATATAAGCTTCAAAGCCATGTGTGTTCTTGGTTACGAGGGCTTCAAAGATTGTAAGAACATATTGTGAGGAGAAATTAACTTTAGCACTTTTCACTTTCACAATGAATTAATTATTGGATGCATTTTAAAATAAAGACCTTAATTTAAAATATTTCAAAATTATGAGAAATAAATATTAAAAATTATAACTAAAATTGAAATTGCACATAAAATATACATACATAAAAAGCTAACTTAAAATACATCAATTTTTTTGAAGTATGAGCTTGTAACAAACAAAAAACTAGGAATTATTTAAACTAACTATCATCAATCATAAGAAATATGCAAATAATGTTGAAATACTTATTATCCAAAATTATTTTATTGAATTTTTAAAATAATTTTTTGAAACTTTAGAAAACTTATTTGTAATGTAAAGTTACACTTTCAAAATTTTAGAGAATTTAACTATAAAATATATAAATATATTAAAACTATATAGTTTTTAATTATTTATAAATATATTTAATTTTATTTATTTATTGAAGTTTGAAAAATTTGGAGTGTTTTATTGAAGTTCTACGATAAATTTTTATCTAGTTCTTATTGACTAATATGAGAATGACATTATCATGACATCTCTTAATATTATTATTGAAACCTACATCAATACTTATGTAACACCTAAAAAATACATCTAACTATTATAATACAAGTTCTATATATTTATATACAAGCTTAGAGTTTTTCAAAACATTCCTAATACATGATTAGGACTTATAGAAATACAAATATTTACAATTTATAGTTCAAAATAAAACTCTAAAGCCTTCCAGACTCTCATGCACCTGTATGATCATTTGTCCGTGTACATAGAACAGTAATCGCAGTTCATACACAAAAGGGTAAGCTATCGAAATAAAGTTTTGACACACGAAAATATAAGTTAAACAACTAATTTGATTAGTAATTCATAATTAATTTAGTTTCCTTTTTACTCAAACACAGTCATACACAATCCAAATATCAATCACAATAATTTGATTTCATTTCAATCCTTAGTACTATGATTTTATTTGAATCATAGTGATTGCATATGAATCTATCGTCTTTCGAAAGACTCATTAATCAAATTATGGCCACATGAATGCATTTATCTCACAATACCTTGATTTCCTTTCAATCCCTAGTACCCTTTTGATTTCATTTCAACTAGTGATTGTTGAACCAAGTGGTGTTCAAGGTTTTGAAGAATCCAAATCCTTTGAAGGATGATGAAGCTTTTGCTTGCTTGCTGCTGCTGTGCTGCTTTGTTGTTTTGTTCTGGGGTAGTTTAAAGTGTAATCCAACCTAAGATTAAATCTCAAAGCAATTAGCATCTCAGTTTTTGATAAAACAAAAGTGTTTTTCAAACTAAGTTGAAACAACGGATTATTCTATCGAAACAACCGATTGGTTATACTTAGATGTTTTGAGAAAGTTTGAAAACTGTTTTTGAATGGAGAAAACTGTTAAGTGACAAAACAACCGATTGATTCGAGGAAACAACTGATTGTTTGTTTTGGAACCATAACAGAAAAACTGTTTTCTTTGACTGAGCCTTAAATGATTTGAAACTGATTACGCTCCAGTCATTAAATGCTTTGACCAATCTTTCTGAAAGCTTTTATGAGTTTGTTAAGATTTGATAAACAAACTTCCTTTTATATAATTTAGAAAATCTCTTTTTAAAGGTTGAGAATGCTTTTGAAAAAGTGAGAAAAACTGCTGCTAAGAGAGTTTTGAAATATTGATGAGATTGCTTAAGAGCTAAAGAGATTGATCAAAGTGCTGGAATAGGATTCTACTTGTATTGATTTCAGATCTTCATCTGTAACAAGTGTAATCTGTGTATCTGCTGAAACTTTTCTTTTCTGTATTGTTGCTGAGATTGGCTGTGTGCTCTTGAGGTGTTCAAGATCAGCAATCTTAGTGTTGGCCAAGGAGAGTGTGTGTCTTGAGGTTTTCAAGGTCATTCTCTTGGTTGTTGTGTAAGTAATCAAGGTGTGATTGCTTAGTGGATTTCCTCAGGGTTCTGAGAAGACTGGATGTAGCTCTGGGTTGGAGTGAACCAGTATAAACATCTGTGTACAATCTCTCTATCCCTAACTCTTTAATTTCAGTTTGTTTGTTGTTTGCTGGTATAAACAACCGATTGTTTCAAAGAAACAACCGATTGTTTTCCTGGCAGTGCTGTTTTGCTTGCTGTGATAACATATGAATTTATTCTCTTCTGGAAGACTCATTAAGTATGCCCCTACCAGAGACTAACATCTAATCCACTCCAATCAGATCAGGGTAAGTCCCAACATCCATATCGTGTGACTACAAGCGGTCACGGTGTGTATAAACTCCCTCTTTAGCTTCTCACCAACTTATACCTTAGTATATGTGATTTAGATCATCAGTGAAATTAAAGGATTTTTGTTCGTAGACTTTTCATATTTAATGTACCAAAACACAACATCTCATACATTACCTCGAATGTATGAGATCAAGTTCATGCAGCTTTCATAGATCTCACATACAACACATATCAATCACTTAAAGTTTCTCGCAGAAACAGTGTTTAACACAGTTTTACAGAAAAATAAATCGATTTATGTGAAAATGAACAGATTTATTTCAGCACTATTTTTGTTTGAAAAGCTTTTAATTCAGCAAGGTTAATCACAAGATTATGCAGATAGAATTTCAAGATGCACACACACAGATATCAGATTGAAAAACAGTGTAACTCAAAAACAGCAAACCTTAATTCCAATTCGTGTGATTTAGATTCAGTTAAGGGCTTGACAATTAGTGAGACAATCTATTACACACAACCTGTTTTATTAGCCTTTAACAGATTATCAGTGTTCTTATTGAAACCAGACAATTTTCCAGAAATTAAGAACAATGAATCACAGAACAACAAGCTTCCACTTTAAGCAATTGTTTAAGGTTCAATTAATAGTTTTAACAATTTCTTGAGCAACCTATCACAGCCACTTTGCTCCAGTAGCTTTTAGCAGATTTTATATGTTCTTATCAGATTCAAACAACTTTTTCAGAAATTAAGAACAGTATGCACAGTGCCCAGAAGGAACAGATTTATTTTCAATTGAACATATTTATTTCTTCGCTGTTTTATCAATTATGCAGAAAAGAAATTGCAGAGAGAAAGAGAGAATGAGTACAAGCAGTTATACTGGTTCACTCAACTGAGCTACATCCAGTCTTCACCAAAACCAGGTGGAAATCACTAAAACACAGTACAACCAAATACAATTCCCACTGTTCTTGAAACCTACAAGAACTTAGGTACTCTTGCTGAAAAAACCTATTTCAGCTCTCACACACACACACACACACTCTCCAAGAAAACCTATCAAGAAGAGTGTTCAACCAAACTATTACAAGAAATGAGAAGTGAAACGATTACACCTGATTGAGGATACAAAGATCTGCCTTAAACCAGTATGCAAGATTGCTAGAACAGTAGCAGCACCTCACACCAAGCTTTTGGAACCAAACCAAGAACAAACACTTTGTGATTTTTGAAATCTTTGAAGAACAAATGCTAATCCTTTGTAAACACTTAACTCTCTGCTGTCAAAACTTGTTTTTGCAAATGTATGAATCAGTAATAAACTCAGAAACAAGTTTGTATTTTATAGAAAACCAACTTATAACAGATTTTTGAAAAACAGTTAAAGTTGTTATAAAATGAACAGATTTATTTTCAAAAGCAGTTAGAGAATTTGTTAAGTGAGGAGACTTAGTCAACCATTCTGGTGCAGAGATAAAGCTGAAAAAACGTTTAAGCTTGACATGGCATCAGAGACAAAAAGAATCTATTCATTTACAGATGAACAGATTTATTTTTCAAAACGAAAACAGAAGAGCTTAACTGTTTGAAACTCAGTCGTTTTGAAAAGAAGAAGACTTAGTCAAAATACCTGATGCACAACATCTAATTTTTACAAGACTTAGCCAAGGCATCAGTAAAAAAAATGAATCTGTTTATTTAGAAAAGAACAGATTTATTTTTATGCAGTAAACGTGTTTTTTGTAAAATATGTGAAAAACAGTTTAAGAAAACTTATGCTTGTTCTTATCACATGGCCAATGGTTATGAGGTGAGATACTCAGCAAAAGCCCACTCTTAGACAACCTCTAAGCACTACCTAAGACACACTTAAAGCAAAGCAAAATGAAATGTACATAGAAGTCTTCATCAAACACAATCTTGAAGGGGCAGCAACCATCTTCAACAATCTCCCCCTGTTTGATGGAGACAAATCCCCATAGCTAACCTTATAGCTTTGTTGCTTTAAGCACCTGCACTGCACCAGATTTTAAACCAGAAAAAAAATAGAAGTATTGCATAGCATAAGACATGGTTTTAAGGTGCAGAATGAACTCCCTGTTTCAGTTTTCAGCAGCTATTTTTCTCCGCCTTTGGATTCATCAAACAGCATATAAACATAGGGAAAGCAAATATGAAACAGAAACCATAACCATAATAGTCCAGAGAAGTAAAACCATATTGTTCAGCATTACAGACATTTGAAAAATGATAAAAAACAGCATTAAAAACAGAAGACTACTGATCCTTGTAGTAAAGCTTTGCAAACTGTGCCTGAACCCCTTCAATCTGATCATCAAGGTGTTGAAACCTTGCATGAGTAGTCTCAAAGTATGCCCTTTGTTCTGCTGACATTACATCAAGACGATACAGCACTTGCCTCTCAAACATAGACATTGGTTCTCCTCGGTATTCTGGACATTGATAGGCAACTATGGCATTTGCAGCAACTTCCTCATGTTCAGATTGGGTAGCAGGTGAGTCATCATCCATAGGAACAGCTTCATCCTCATCCTCATGTTCTGCTTGAGGGTCCTTCTCCTTGAGAACCACCCACTTGTCTTCAATTTTGTGAAAACCCATTTTGGTGAGAGTTGAAGTATCAATCTCACTTACAGCTTTGATAGGGTCATTTCTCTCATTTGTAACATCAACACCAAAGTAATCAATTAATTTGGAAACAAGAATAGCATAGGGAAATCGGTAATCAGCCAACCTTTTTGACTTGAGCATGTGTTCATTGACAATGAACACCCAGTTTACCTTAATCTGGTTCATGATGCAATATAGGAGAATGAGATCCTCTTCATGTAAGACAACATGGTTTGTCCCTCTTGGAATCAGTTGCCATGCTATGATGTATGCAACTAGGCGTGGAGTGAGGTTCAAATGTCCTACATGGAACCTGTTTATACTCTCAGTAGGATTCCTCATGCAACTCTTATAATATTGCAGCTTGTTGAATTCTTGGATTCCACTAGTGTTTCCCTTTCCTACTTTCAATCCAGCATATTTTATTCCAGCCACAGAATTCCACACCTCACTTGTGATCTTCATCTTGATCCCTTTCACATAAGAGACAACATTCTTCCCATCCAATGTGAGGTTAGTATAAAACACCTTAACCAAGTCAGGATAAACATTACCCGTTAATTCCAACAGCTTTTTCAGTTTCTGGTGCTTCAACACAGCCCTTGTTTCTACCAGTTTTTCAGATTTCAGCCAGTTGAAATCCAGCACCTTGGGTATGTTGATCTGCTTCCTGCTTGTCTCATGAATGTAGGCATTGATGCCTTCTTCATTTCCAGCGAACCATCCTTCTAACACACCTTGAAATGTGGTTTGCTTCCCCTTATTTTTCTGTTTCTTGAAAGAGGAAGCCATGGTTGAACCTGAATTCTTTTCTTGGTTTCAAATGGTGAGAACAGAAAGAGAATGACCAATGTGGGTAGCAAATATTCACACAGATTTATAGCAGAATAAATGGATTGATATGGCAGTTATGAGTGGATATGCATGAAGATTTTATGCTCTGAATTTGTGCAGAGAATCTTTGAAAATATGCACCAAATATTTAGGGTCACGAGGCATACACTCAAACTCTTATTGAGCACCCAAACCATCAAATCGGTTACATAACCATGACCAAAACCGTCAAAGGTACAGAGGTTAATGCCCACTAAGTCAGTCAAGTAGTCAAAGATCAGAAATTCTCTTTCCTAGTCATTAATGCATATCAGTGCAGAAAATAAACACATTCAATTATGAATAAACAGATTTAATGTTTTACTGCTAGGCACAATTGACATTTATAATACCCAATTCATTAAGCAGAAAATTAAACCTATCTTTGGCTAATGGTTTTGTGAACAAATCAGCAAGTTGTAAATCAGTACCAATGAACTTAATATCACATGTTCCATTAGATATGTGTTCCCTTAGAAAATGATGCCTAATTTCAATGTGTTTGGTTCTTGAATGCATGACAGGATTTTTGGTTAAGTTGATTGCACTTGTATTATCACACAACAGAGGTATATGGTTAAGTAAGATACCAAAATCATTCAATTGTTGTCTTAGCCATATAGTTTGAGCACAGCAACTTCCTGCTGCAATGTATTCTGCTTCAGCAGTGGAAAGAGCTACACAAGCCTGCTTTTTGCATTGCCATGAGATCAAGCTTGATCCAAGCAAATGACAGGTTCCACTTGTGCTCTTCCTATCAATTTTGCAACCTGCAAAATCCGAATCAGAATATCCAGTTAAGCTTAATGAAATATTACCTGGATACCACAAGCCAACTTCTTTAGTTCCTTGCAAATACTTCAAAATCCTTTTGACAGCATTGTAGTGTGATTCTTTAGGAGCAGATTGAAACCTTGCACACATGCACACTGCAAACATTATATCTGGCCTGCTAGCAGTGAGATACAGTAGTGATCCTATGAGTCCTCTGTATTTGGTTTCATCAACAGAAATTCCAGCTTCATCATGATCCAAATGACAGCTTGTTGAGAAGGGTGTGCTAATTGGTTTACACTTCTCCATTTCAAATTTCTTCAGCAAATCCTTGCAATACTTAGCTTGACTTAAGAAAATGCCATCCTTGAGTTGTTTGATCTGCAAGCCTAGAAAATAGTTCAACTCACCCATCATTGACATTTCAAACTCACTCTTCATGACTTTCACGAAAGCTTCACACAATTCTCCATTGTTTGATCCAAAAATGATGTCATCCACATATACTTGGACTAGAATTGAGTCATCTCCTTTCTTCTTAATGAACAAGGTCTTATCTGATGTGCCTCTATCATAGCCTTGTGAGGTGAGAAAATCATTTAGCCTCTCATACCATTGCCTAGGAGCTTGCTTGAGTCCATAGAGAGCCTTTTGGAGTTTGAACACATATTCTGGATGTTGATGGTCTTCAAAACCTGGTGGTTGTGAGACAAATACCTCTTCATTTATATAGCCATTTAGAAAGGCACTTTTCACATCCATTTGAAATAGCTTGAACCCTTTGATGCAGGAGAAGGCAAGCAGCAGTCTAACAGCTTCTAACCGAGCCACTGGTGCATATGTCTCATCATAGTCTATTCCTTCTTCTTGATTGTACCCTTTAGCTACAAGCCTAGCCTTGTTTCTGGTGATCACTCCATGCTCATCCATCTTGTTTCTAAATACCCATTTTGTTCCAATTACATTCATCTCAGGTATTTTAGGAACAAGAGTCCAGACCTCATTAAGAGCAAATTGATTCAGTTCCTCTTGCATAGCTAAAATCCAGTTACTGTCATTGAGAGCTTCCTTCAAATTCTTGGGTTCAACTTGAGATACAAAGGCCATTGCTTCACAGAAATTGTTCAAGGATTTTCTAGTTGACACTCCTTTCTCAATGTTCCCAATGACATTATCAAGAGTTAAATCTCTTGGGGTTTTCCACTCTTTTGGCAAACCTGCAGCTGCAGTAGATTCTTGTACAGCATGTGTATCAGCAGTATCAAAATGAATCGATTCATTTTGATTTAAAACAGATTTAAATTCATTACTGTCAGGGTCATCAGCAGCAATTTTAGATATGCTATGATCAGTTTCATCAAAAACAACATGCATTGATTCTTCTACTATAAGCAACCTTTTATTGAAGACTCTATATGCATGACCATTCAAAGCATAACCAATGTGCACACCTTCATCAGATTTAGCATCAAATTTACCAAGATTTTCTTTGCCATTATTCAATACAAAGCATTTACACCCAAATACTCTAAGGTGGCTTACACTAGGTTTTCTGCCCTTATACAATTCATATGGGGTTTTCTTAAGAATTGGTCTTATTAAGGTCCTATTTAAGACATAACCTGCAGTATAAACAGCATCAGCCCAAAAATACTTAGGTAGCTTAGATTCATTTAACATAGTTCTAGCTAGTTCCTCTAGTGATCTATTTTTCCTTTCAACTACACCATTTTGTTGGGGTGTCCTAGGGGCTGAAAAGGTATGAGCTATCCCATGCTTCTCACAGAACCTCTCAAACTTAGCATTTTGAAACTCTCCCCCATGATCACTTCGAATTGATTTAATGCAGCAACCATTTTCATTTTGCAGAATTTTTGCTAATTTCTTAAAGGCAGTGTAAGCATCATGTTTATGTGCAAGAAATAAAGTCCATGTAAATCTTGAGTAATCATCCACAACAACTAAGGCATACAAATTTCCAGCCAAGCTAGCAACTCTAGATGGACCAAATAAGTCCATATGTAACACGTCCAATGGATTTTTTGTAGAGACAATATCCTTTAACTTAAAAGAGGATTTGATTTGTTTACCTTTCACACAAGCATCACAAAGCCGGTTATCCTGAAATTTAATGTTAGGTAAACCAGAAACTAAATCTTTAGATTTCAATTTATTCAAGTGATTTGTGTGTATGTGAGCCAACCTCCTGTGCCACAACCAAGACTCATCACTTCTGGACAGTAAACACTCATTTGAAGAGTTAGTTTCCATGATATTCAGCAGATATATGTTATTCACTCTCTTACCAGTAAACAGTACCTTACTAGATGAATTACTTGATATTGTGCAGCCTTTTGACTCAAAATTCACTTTGTATCCTTTGTCACAAAGCTGACTTATGCTGAGAAGACTATGCTTAAGTCCTTCTACATACAACACATTCTCAATGGTTGTTGAGTTCCCTGTTCCAACAGTTCCTCTGCCCAAAATCCTCCCTCGGTTATTATCACCATAGGTTACATGTCCTTCTGCTTTGAGCTTTAAGCTGGTAAACTTTGTAAGATCTCCAGTCATATGCTTGGAACAGCTACTGTCCAAGTACCACTGATTTTTCTTGCTGCCAATTGAATCAGAGCTTGACTCCTCATCCTTCATCATGAAACACAAATTGTTCTCCTCATCTTCTGTTGAAGAGCTGCTGGTTGAGGATGCTTCATTTTCCTCCCATGAGATGTAGGCTCTTCTTCCTTTGTTCCTTTCAAATTTCTTGCTGGCAGATTTGTCCTTAGTTTGATTGTCTGGACAATCTGTTTTGATATGCCCTGTTTTGCCACATCCAAAGCAAGTATATTTAGAGGAATTTGCATCATTGAGTTTAGGATACCTCCTTTTCTGCTGGTTTCTATTTTTGCTTTTCTTCCTCAGGAATTTACTGAATCTTTTTGTAAGAAGACTGATTGTATCATCATCTTCAACATCTTCTTTTTCTTCCTTGATCTCATTTAGTTCAGTTGCTTTCAGTGCAAGACCTTTGGGTTTTCTCTCTGTTGTTTCCTGCTCTTTAAGTCTTTTAAGCTCTAGCTCATGCTCCATCAGCTTTCCAAACAGTGCAGCAGTTCCCAACTTTGACAGATCACGGCTTTCAGAGATAGTTGTCACCTTTGGTTGCCAGCTTCTGTCGAGGCACTTCAATATCTTTATGTTGAGCTCCTCTCTGTCAAATTCTTTTCCCAAGCCAGTGAGGTGATTCACAATATGGGTGAATCTTTTCTGCACATCAGCAATGCTCTCCTCGGGTTGCATTCTGAACAGCTCATATTCTTGGATGAGCGCATGTTTCCTTGACCTTTTCACATCTTCAGTCCCCTCATGAGTCACTTCTAAGACTTCCCACATCTCCTTAGCTGACTTACATTGAGATATCCTGAAGAACTCATCCATTGTCAATGCAGAGGTTATGATGTTCTTGGCCACAAGATCATGTTGAGCCTTCCTCCTTTTAGTTTCATTCCATTCTGATCTTGGCTTTACCTTTTCTTCATCCTTGACAACCTGCATTGGCACATAAGGTCCATTGACCACATCTTCCCAAATTAATGCATCAATGGATTCCATGAAAATTCTCATTCTAACTTTCCAAAATGCATAATTCATTCCATTGAACATAGGTGGTCTATTAACAGCAGAACCCTCAGCAAAAAGCACATTAAACTCAGACATTATTACAAACAAACTTGATTAAAATACAAGTCCTAGCTCTTGATACCAATTGTTGGGTTTAATAGTGCCAAAGTTCAAGAGGGGGGGTGAATTGACCTTTTAAAACTTTCTCGCAGAAACAGTGTTTAACACAGTTTTACAGAAAAATAAATCGATTTATGTGAAAATGAACAGATTTATTTCAGCACTGTTTTTGTTTGAAAAGCTTTTAATTCAGCAAGGTTAATCACAAGATTATGCAGATAGAATTTCAAGATGCACACACACAGATATCAGATTGAAAAACAGTGTAACTCAAAAACAGCAAACCTTAATTCCAATTCGTGTGATTTAGATTCAGTTAAGGGCTTGACAATTAGTGAGACAATCTATTACACACAACCTGTTTTATTAGCCTTTAATAGATTATCAATGTTCTTATTGAAACCAGACAATTTTCCAGAAATTAAGAACAATGAATCACAGAACAGCAAGCTTCCACTTTAAGCAATTGTTTAAGGTTCAATTAATAGTTTTAACAATTTCTTGAGCAACCTATCACAGCCACTTTGTTCCAGTGGCTTTTAGCAGATTTTATATGTTCTTATCAGATTCAAACAACTTTTTCAGAAATTAAGAACAGTATGCACAGTGCCCAGAAGGAACAGATTTATTTTCAATTGAACAGATTTATTTCTTCGCTGTTTTATCAATTATGCAGAAAAGAAATTGCAGAGAGAAAGAGAGAATGAGTACAAGCAGTTATACTGGTTCACTTAACTGAGCTACATCCAGTCTTCACCAAAACCAGGTGGAAATCACTAAAACACAGTACAACCAAATACAATTCCCACTGTTCTTGAAACCTACAAGAACTTAGGTACTCTTGCTGAAAAAACCTATTTCAGCTCACACACACACACACACACTCTCCAAGAAAACCTATCAAGAAGAGTGTTCAACCAAACTATTACAAGAAATGAGAAGTGAAACGACTACACCTGATTGAGGATACAAAGATCTGTCTTAAACCAGTAGGCAAGATTGCTAGAACAGTAGCAACACCTCACATCAAGCTTTTGGAACCAAACCAAGAACAAGCACTTTGTGATTTTTGAAATCTTTGAAGAACAAATGCTAATCCTTTGTAAACACTTAACTCTCTGCTGTCAAAACTTGTTTTTGCAAATGTATGAATCAGTAATAAACTCAGAAACAAGTTTGTATTTTATAGAAAACCAACTTATAACAGATTTTTGAAAAACAGTTAAAGCTGTTATAAAATGAACAGATTGAAAATAAAATGAACAGATTTATTTTCAAAAGCAGTTAGAGAATTTGTTAAGTGAGGAGACTTAGTCAACCATTCTGGTGCAGAGATAAAGCTGAAAAAACGTTTAAGCTTGACATGGCATCAGAGACAAAAAGAATCTATTCATTTACAGATGAACAGATTTATTTTTCAAAACGAAAACAGAAGAGCTTAACTGTTTGAAACTCAGTCGTTTTGAAAAAAAGAAGACTTAGTCAAAATACCTGATGCACAACATCTAATTTTTACAAGACTTAGCCAAGGCATCAGTAAAAAAATGAATCTGTTTATTTAGAAAAGAACAGATTTATTTTTATGCAGTAAACGTGTTTTTTGTAAAATATGTGAAAAACAGTTTAAGAAAACTTATGCTTGTTCTTATCACATGGCCAGTGGTTATGAGGTGAGATACTCAGCAAAAGCCCACTCTTAGACAACCTCTAAGCACTACCTAAGACACACTTAAAGCAAAGCAAAATGAAATGTACATAGAAGTCTTCATCAAACACAATCTTGAAGGGGCAGCAACCATCTTCAACATCATACATACATCATTTAAGATTTCTCAAATCAATTACATGTATATTTCAAATTCATACTCATATAAACTCATAATCAAATTCAATTTAATTAACTTTATAACCTAACATGCATACAATTACTAGATTAACTTGTTATTTAAATAATTATCTAAGGTTCTATTAAAAAAACATAGATAACTTCACTTACCTATAATTTTTTATTTCGAGAAGATTCTTATTGAAGTAGGGGAACTACTCTATAATCTAGGAATCTAGAACAAATTATCCAAACATTACCAAATTTTAGTATGTGGTAAAACAAGTTGAGAATACCACTTTTCTCAACTGTCATCATCAACATTGATAACTAAATAGTGAAAAAAACAAAAAATAAGAGATTTTTAGGATAAAATGAATTTATTTTATTTGAAAATCTGATTAAATAGAAATGTAATCTGACTTTTTAGCTAGTGCAGGATGTGATTGGATTTTGAAACAAATGAGTTAGGGGAGAAAAATTAAAGAGAGAAAGGGAGAAAAAGAAAATGGAGAGTGAAAGCATCGGGGGGTGAGATAAAAAAGAAAATGAAGGAGGGTCTTGTTCGTTGTTTTTACCGGGGGTACAATTTCTATATGTAAAGAGTGACTACATATTATAATAAAAATAGAGTACAATAAAAAAATATCAATTGCTTCCTGCATCCAATCAATTACTTCCTGCATCCAACGGAAATTTTAAAATTCGATTTTGCCCTTTTTCACACATTTGTTTACGGATTTCAATATCCAGAAGTCATTTTTATACATTCCGAATTTTGAAATCCAGAAGCTCATTTTCATATTTTATTTAAGCTTTTGGATGGTCATATTCGGAAGTGAACTATGAGTTCTGGATTTTCATATTCGGAATGGTGCGCTGTAAATGGTGCTAAGGATTGAGGTCCAGAACTCATTTATGTTTGCTTACAGATTTTGACATCCGGAAGGTCATTTCTACTGTCCAAATAAGCTTTCGGACGGTAAAATCCAGAAGTGACATATTAGTTTCGGATTTGTATATCCGAAACTTTGTAATTTGACTTACGGATATAAATATCCGGAAGATAAAAATTTAAAATTGCTAAGGACAAAATGGTTATTTTACATGAGTGTGTTGGGTGCAGAAAGCAAATGATTGGGTGCAGGAAGCAATTGCCTTAAAAAATTAGAACTACTAGAACAGTTTAACACTCAATAGAATAAAACAATATAATAAAAACAAAATTACAAATTTAGTTTATGTAATTATTGATTCACCATTTTTTAATTGTTTTTATATTTTAAAAAATTATTAATGTAGTTAATTTTTTATTAATCATATAAAAAATAACCTTACCCTGTATCTAAAATATTGTTTAAGGTATTGCAATTTTTTTAATTAAGTAAAATATAAAAAATTATTGTTAGAAGAATTCATCTCGTAAATAAATTGCCATAGCGATCTCATTCTATCTTTTCATCAAAAACTATCTCTCTCTCTCTCTTAGGGTTTTGTTTCAATTTTAGTTCTTTAGGGTTTTCTCATTCCTTTTCGATCCCCAATTATCGTTCTCTAGGGTTGTCTAGTGCTTCTCTTCTCTTTCACTTTTTCCAATTTCAACGTCCTCGTTTTTTTGGATCCCTCAGTCTCACAAAAAACGCGGTTCAATTTAGGCGTTCCTTCAATCTAAGGTTTGCTTTCGAGAATGCCCCCGAAAACGGCGAAGCGTGGGTCCACGTCGAACGCCTCGAAGAGGGGTGGCAGAGGCGGCAGGGGAACCCCGAAGGGTGCGCAGAGCCAGCAGCACCATGAAGCTGCGGAAGAGGTGGTGAAGGTCGAGGAGAAACAACCCATTGTAGTTGTTGCTGAGGAGGAGCAACTCAAGGCGGTGGAAGAAGAGAACCCTGTGGTTGAAGAGAAACAGCTTGTGGTTGAAGAGAAAGAATCTGTTGTGGTGGTTGAGGATAAGGCTATTGATATGAACCAAATGGCTCCGGAGGCTGTGGAAGAAGCGTCCCATCTCACTAATGGGTTGACTGCGGTGAAAAGTAAGTATTTTTTTTTTCTTTTATTTACGCTCTAATGATCAAGCCTTTTGGTTGGCTAATGATTTTTTTTGTTTGGTTGAGGATGGTGGTTGTGTTGTAGTTTAGGTTTTTGGTTTTGATGCTGAGTTGAGTTTAAATGTAATGGTAATTAAGATTTTTAATTGTAATTGTGATTTTGGTTTCATTGTGATCCTTGATATTGTGAAATGATGGTAATCAATATTTTTAATTGCATTTGTGATTTTTGGTTTCGTTGTGATCCTTGATATTGCGGGAAATTGGAACAATTGCGACCATTGTGGTTGCAGTTTCGCCAAAACCCTTAATATTACGTGAAGGTGGGGCAATTGTGGCTGATGGAAAATTGCCGCAGCCCATCTGGTGACTGTTTCTCAGGAATCCCTTGTACTGGGTGAAATTGGGACAAATTTGCTCACTTAAAAACTGGGATGAAATTGCCGCAGTTTGCTCCAATCCTCGAAATTGGGACAAAGTCAGCCACCAATAGTTGGAACAAATCAATGTAGCCGTATTGCCATATGCAGTTGTAGTTCTGTTCCAATCTTGATACTGGGTAAAATTGCGGCATATGCGGCCAATATGGCTGCACATGCTCCATAATAAACCCTGTATGAAATCATGGTCACAATAAATTGGTTTTTGAAACATTGGTCCTAAATGTTTAGGGGTTCTTTACTTGTGGAACTTTATATTGTTTTTGCTGTTATTTGATAGACTAGGGCCATGGGGTACGGAGGAAATGTAAGCTGATAGTAAGAAAGCTATTGGAGGAAGTATTTTTTTGACATGTGTCTTTAAATGTTAGCAGTTGTTCTTTTGCCTCTGTAGTAGTTGTTGGAAATTATGTTGAGGGGCTATTCAATGAGATGCATGTGCTTTGAAGGTGATAGTTTATTTTTCAATCTGTTTTGGTTCAAGATTTTTGAGTTCATGTGTGTGCTAGTGTGCTGTGGTGGGAATAGTTCCAACCAGGAATGATGTGATTATGGAGTATGGACTATGCTAATTTAATGAGTACCATGGTCTTTGAAAATTTTGTTATGTTCTGATTGGAAACATCTGAAATGTATTTTTGGCAGACAATGAAGAGGAAGTTAAGGAATCAATGGATGAATATGAGAAAGATGAACGCTTAGATTTGGAGGATAATGATCCTGAGTATGAAGCTGAGGAATATGGTGGAGTTGATTATGATGAGAAGGAAATTGAACAAGATGAGGGTCATGAGGTGGGCAATGCAGTAGAGGAAGAAGAGGCTGAAGATAATTTAGGTGAAGAAGAGGGTGATACAGGTGAGGAAGAAGTTGAAGATGTTCATGACGAACTTGAGGGTGAAGAGGAGCATGAACATACTCGTGAGGAGCATGATCACCCAGACTTTGCAGATGTGGATGAAGAGGAACATCGAGAAGTTGTGAAGGAGAGGCGCAAGCGAAAAGAGTTTGAAGTTTTTGTTGGTGGCTTGGACAAGGATGCTACTGAGAGTGATCTGAGGAAGGTTTTTGGTGAAGTTGGGGTTGTTACAGAGGTCAGGCTGATGATGAATCCTCAGACTAAAAAGAACAAGGGATTTGCATTCTTGCGTTTTGAAACTGTGGAACAAGCTAAACGAGCTGTAGCAGAACTCAGAAATCCTGTGGTAGTTTTTTTTATCTTCTCCATGTTAGAGTAGTCTAAAAATGATGCCATGTTAAGTCACATTTTTATTACCGGAATTTCAGATTAATGGCAAACAATGTGGTGTTACTCCTAGCCAGGACAGTGATACCCTCTATTTGGGAAACATATGCAAGACATGGACAAAGGAAGCTGTAAGTTAAATTTTATTTTGAGTCTAATTTCTGAACTCAAACATCAAGTTGTGTTTGATAGTTATTTTCTTAATTCAAGTCTGCCGTGTTTTCTGATCATGAATGAAACTTCCTGTGCCAGTTAAAGGAGAAGCTGAAACATTATGGAGTTACCAATGTTGAGGATTTGACCTTGGTAGAAGATACTAATGATGAAGGAAAGAACCGTGGGTTTGCATTTTTAGAATTTTCCTCTCGTTCTGATGCTATGGATGCCTTTAAGCGACTGCAGAAGAGGGATGTTGTGTTTGGAGTTGATAAGCCTGCAAAAGTTTCTTTTGCAGATTCTTTTATTGACCCGGGTGATGAAATTATGGCACAGGTATTTTCTAAATCCAATTCCTTGGTTTAACCAGGGATTTTCAACCGATCCTGTGTACCACGGTTCTCTGGCTTTGTTCAAGCATTTGGGTTGCTGTAAAAATGCTTCTGGGTTCCAAGACACTGTAGTGGCTTCTTTTTTGGTTGTCTATATTGGGATTTTGGATATTGTATTATTATTGTTACTTAGTTTTAAATTGTATTCACATTAGTTCTCAGCATTTTCCCACAATTTGCTGCAGGTTTGGTGATTACAATGTGTTTGCTTGAGGAACATCAGTTTAAGACTAAACTCTTTTTTTATGTAAAAGAAGCTACTTGGGTTGCTTTTATGGTTGAACATTAAATTGCTAATAGTTCTGCAAATTTTGTTGAGTTTACTTTTTAAGGCTTGTCAGAGTGATACTTCAGTAGTCTACTTTATTATGAGTGGATAAACTATCCATAATGTGGTATCTGGTGTATAGATGCTAATAGACCTCCAATTTACTGATAAAGTGTGTTTATGTTGCAGGTTAAAACTGTGTTTATTGATGCATTACCTCCTTCATGGGATGAAGATTATGTCCGAGATCTTCTCAAGAAATATGGAGAGATTGAAAAGATTGAGCTAGCCAGGAACATGCCAGCTGCTCGTAGGAAGGATTATGGGTTTGTTACATTTGGCACACATGATGCTGCTGTAAAATGTGCTGATAGTATTACTGGCACAGAGTTGGGTGAAGGAGACAAGAAGGTTTGTCTTGGATATTAAATAAACTGATTATATTCTTCAGTTAAATGGGGCATTTTGTAATGCTTTTGCTTCTTTCAGGCAAAAGTTAGAGCAAGGTTGTCAAGACCACTTCAGAGAGGTCGTGGAAAACACATTAGTCGTGGTGATTATCGTTCTGGTCGAGGATCTGGAATGATGACAAGGCCTTCATGGAGCCGACCTGCACCTCGTACTTTTACTCGTGGTGCGAGAGGAGTTGGAAGTCGTGCTCCACCTGTCAGACCAGTTAGTGTGAGAGATAGACGCCCTATCATGTCCATACCAGCAAGAAGTAGGCCAGTGCCTCCGCCATCTAGATCTTATGATAGGAGACCAATTGGTATGCAGTATTCAGTTTTCTTTACTTGTACTCTTGATTTTAATGATCATTTATTTCTCATGACAAAATAAATTGTTGAATTTATCTTCTTAGCACCTGCATATCCAAAAAGTAGCTTGAAGAGAGATTATAGTCGGCGTGAGGATATACCGCCTCCAAGAAGTAGAGTTGCTGTAGATTATGGTTCTAGGGTGGTTTCTGAAAGAAGACCATCTTACAGGGATTATCCTGCCCGTGGTCCTGGTCCTGGCTACTCTGAGCTCCCTAGAAGCACATCTCGGGCTGCACCGAGGAGGGGCTATGTGGATGATGGATATAGCCAGAGATTTGAGAGGCCTCCACCTCCACCTCCTCCCCATCTAAGTTATCGTGAAGGACGTCCCCGAGATTATGAAACTCTGTCTGGCTCTAAACGTGCTTATGCTGCTATAGTGAGTATTATTTCTGCATATTTATTTATTATAATCGCTCTTTTTTGCAACTGGATTTTGTTCTCTAATTATTGGATGAAATCTTCAATTTTCAAATTTGTTTATCCAATCAGGATGATGTTCCTCCCCGATATGCTGATACTGGTGCTCGCCAATCAAGAGCTCGATTAGACTATGACTATGGTGGTAGTGCTTCACAGTATGGAGATGCTTATGGTGATAGGTTAGTTTTGTTTAATATTAAGATTTTATGCTTTTCTTCTTCCCTATAATTATTGTCATGTAATTCATTCAATACTTTGATTGTTAGACTTGGAAGATCTAGTATGGGATATGGCAGTAGCAGCAGAAGTTCTATGTCTGGTCAAGATTCACATGGGATGTATAGCAGTCGACAGGGCATGAGTTATGGAGGTGATTTATTTGCAGTCAGTCTTATCTATTATTGTCTGCATCAGTATGTTGCTTCTTTTCTTACATTTTTAGGCGTGTTGCTTGTCAGGTTCTTTTAATACTGGTGATGTTGGTGGCTTGTACTCATCAAGTTATGGCAGTGATTACATTTCCCGTGGAAGTGATGTAATGATCCTGACCTTTCTAAGTCTTATAGGACATAGTACAATATATGAATATATGGTTTTATTTTATTCTTATGTATTGTTTTTCCCACGTTGCAGGTTGGTGGCAGCTCATATTCGTCAGTGTATTCAAGCAGGGGTGTGGGTGGTGGTAGCAGTTATATGGGTGGTGGCGGATCAGGATCTTATTATTGAGGTAAGTCATCTGATAACTTATTGGGATTGCATATTGCTGATTACATCAGGATGCATCCAATATAAGTGAATATTTTTTCTGAGAAATTTCTCTATCCTCGAAATAGCATCTATAATTTTTTCCCAAGGGCTGGTGAAGGTTGCGCACTGTGGTTACCGTGAATTTATCTATGAACAGATCTGATATAAAAAAGTGGCTGCTGTAGGATGACCGTTGAAGCTTATGCACATTGTGATGCCTACAAATTTGGAGACAAAGGAACATTGCTATTTATAGCCTTTTTTTTTGGAATTTGTCACAAAATCTAGCTCGTCAACTCAAGCTATCTTGGGTCTTCTCTGGATGGATGTATTATCAGTACTTGAATTTGTGCTGTATGGACTCAAGTTAATTAGAGATGGAAAAAGTATTGAGCAGTGATGTGTAATTAAACCCTGATTTATGAAATCATACTTGGATGGATACTATGAAAGATCTACCCACTGCTCCATCTTCCTTTTCATTTGGACCGAGACCAGGCTAGAGATGCTACTTGTTTGGTTAAGGCTTCATGGATTTTTACCTGCTGAATTTATCAATAAGTTGGTTCTTTATTTTGAATCTCTAAAGAGATGTTTAGTTACTTTGGATGGATTACTTGTTTTTGCCGTGATTTGATCAGAACAGAAGTGAACTAATTAGTACTTTGTTGAGCTAGTAGTAATAAGAACACTACTTCAGCAATTAATAAAGTCAAATGATTAGTTTATTGGGTTTTATTTGACTTGGTGTCATCCTAAGATAGTAAAAGCATATTGCACTGGTAAATATTTGTTGCTCTGCTATGATTTGATACTTCTGAGGTTTTTGTGCTGAGGGGGACTACAGGACAATGCTAAAGATGCATTGATTATCTTTCCTTAGTTAACTTCATTGATTTCCATAAATCATTTGTACACTGACATGGACCTCAGAAGATCAATTGCCTTTGCAATATCTTGGGGAAATGCTACAATCAAGAGATTAATAGAGTAGCAGATGAGGGTTGAGAATCACCTGTTACCGAGTTTCTGAAGTGGAATTAATTATTAAGGCTGGTTCGTTATGCACCCCTGGCTGTTCTACCCTTCCTGCTTAATTGTAGCCAAACCCTATCCCTAAGGAAAAGTTGACAAAGTTTTAAGCTCGTGTAGATTTGGTTTTGATATTGTTATATGTTTAAGACTTTCAGTGGTCTTTCCAATTTCTGTACTCGGTACCATGTTAGTATTGAGTTTCAAAAACTACTTTTGTTAAGGCTCTCAAGGAACTGAAGCCAATGCCCACGGAATGGGGTATATTGCTCAAGTATGTTTTATTGGTGGGCTCGTTTAAGACTTCAAAGCTTAGGATTTGCGTTCTGGTAATTTAGATGATTTTTCGTATAATTTTTGTTAGGATTTGAGTTTTGCTAAACCAGATGATTTATCGTACAATTTGCTCATGCATATTACATGGATTTCAGATTATTATCGTATAAATATTCTTAGGTGTGAACTTCAGAACTGTTAAGCTTCAGAATTGCTCTCAAATCGTGGCTTCTTACATTTAATTATTCTTTAGTTTGGTGAGCGAGGGTGGTTATCTACTAACCTAAGTTTTAGTTTCCAGTTTGTTCTCTTTCTCTCGGTGCAGGGTCTAAGATCTATCTCTTCAAGCCCGTTTGCTCACACTCTATGCATATGGTACTTTTTTTTAATTTTTGGTTTGGTATCTCTTTTATTTAGTTGGATGCTGTCACAGGTTTTTGTAAATCAATGTTTTGTCGATTGCTCATGCATTGTGACATTGTAAACTCTTTAAACTAACGCATTCGGCAGATTCGTGCTTATTCCGCTTATATTAGTGCATGTATGCATATGCTGATAACAAACATATTGTATGATTATATAACTAAAGAAAACAAGGTTTTTAGAACTTAAAATAGTCCTAGCAGTTAGTTTTTGAAATGGTGAGCTAGGTTTCAGATGACCCTGTGACATGTTTTTTACTTCATTTTATCCTTTTAATTGTTGTTGGATAACTGTATGCACATTACTAGAAACTTCACGAGAATGAGAAATAATATATTCTTGCATCACTACCTACCTCCATGAAAGCCTGGACACAAAGTAGCAAATATTAAAAGAACATCATAATAATGTGAAGGGAAGAATTGAACTTAGAATAAATTGAAAATGTAATGTATGGGGTATAAGAACCAGCGATTAAGAACTAGAGTTTTTCCACAATTTCCTACAGCTTGTTTGCCAAATACACAATTTCCTACTAGAGGTAGAGATTAGTTAAAATAGGAATAAGGAATAGAATAAATACCACAAATAATTAAGGAAAGAAGGGTTAGGTGGGGAAGGTGTTGAAGAGGAATAAGGAGAAGAAAAAACCAAGAGAAAGACAGAATTCTCGGTGGTACGAGAAAGGAGGATAGGATATATAGTATAAACACCCAAGATATTAGTTAAAGTTTTGAGAAAAACAGAAAAGTATTGGGTTTTAATGTGGTTAATATTCTCCAAATACCAAAAGGAAGTCTTCTCATTAGGAAATTTGAATGTGAAGTGAACTGTTCCCATCCATACATGTGAAAGAAAGGAGAAAAAAATTGTGGGTTTGGAAATTTATGAATGAAAATAGAAGTTGACAACCCTTTTCCTTTGTGCCAATATTTGACAGATGCTGACGTGAAATTTGATTGTTTTCTCGTTGTATTCTCACATTTTTTCGGTCCCTTTTCATACAAACCCATAATTTTTACAACTATAATATTATTATTACGTCATTGATTGTTTGATTATCAGTGTTAATATATTGCGATTCTTGGATGAATTCAAAACCGACAAAATTGTTACACAGACTTTCCTCAAATTTTGTGTCAACATTTTCTTCAGATTGTTTTTTGTTTAGTACCAATCCTTTGTCACGTTGGTGATTAAGAAATTGATGAATGAAGTTCTTAGAAAAAAAAATTGTATCGTAATTGACTCTTGGGATTTTTTGTTAGAAGAAAATCATGCGTAATAAGATTTCTGTATAGAAAATAGTTTGTGATTATATTAAATATTCTGTTCTATTGCATCAATGTAAACTTGTGGCTTCTATTGTATTAGTGTTCATCTTCTACACACAATCAATTATTTTGTGATGGTTTTGTTACTAATTTAGGCAACTCCTACCACGTGTTAATTGTGATCCATAATGTTAGTTTTTTAATTATGAATATATATATTCTGATAAAAATTCAATTACTGATCAAATTAAAATAATTCCGTGTTGTATAATCTAAAAATATAAAATTGAAATTCTTTAATTTATATTATAATACCCATTTCCCATAAAACAAAGTCCTTAATTCAAATGATATTAATTTAATCATTTTAAATAAGATATATGTTTGAGCATTGTGGATGAAAACAAAAATTGAAAAGGAAACCTTTTAAAGATGGTAATTCAGATTTTTAACGAAATATTATTCATAGAAAACAAACAGTAAATGCTTTTTCCCAATGAAATGGTATAAATTTTTTTGAAGCACTCTTCTGTCAAATTCTTAAGAATTAGCACAAACTGTTCTACAATAACTGCAGTGGGTGCAGTTCATAATCTCACCTTTCATTTTCATTTCTCATACATTTGTTTTGAATAGAATATCTTAAGAGGACAATTCATTTGTTTACATTTTTGTGTTATTTAAGTATTTTTATTTCTTTTTGCAGAAGTTAAAATTTTAGAATTTTATTAGACTAATTGATTTTTTTTTTTAAATTAGAGAATTTTAAATTTTTAAGTAGAAAGTAATAATTTAAAATTTATCATATTATTTTATTTATGTGTTTTTTATTTATATGTTTTTTTCTCAACTCGATTTTAGTTGGATGTCGTACCAAAATGTTGAGATGATTATTTTTTGTTAATCGATTAAGATTTCTTTTGTTAGTGTTTATAATTTTATTTATTTATTTAAATTGTTGGGATTATTTTATGTTTTTATTTTATATCATTGTTATTTCGTGCTCGTTATTAGTTCGAATTTATTTTATTAATGTCGAGAGGAGGCTATTTTTTAATGGGTGCGAACTAGATTTTTTCAATTGATCTCGGGCATGATTATTATTTTATTAATATTTGCAATGATTATTATTTTATCAATACCAATGATATTTTTGATAATAATTTATTTTGATTATTTTTTTAATGTTAACTAGGACAAATTTTACCCAACGTTATTTAAGATTTTTTTTGCTAATGTTAACTAGGAATTTTTTTAGCTGATATTGATTAAAAAAAAAGGGCAAGAAAACACCCACCAATTACGTTACGTTGTAAAAATAACTTGATCATTGTCATTTCAAATAATTGTGGTGAACATCAACATAAAATAATCTCGGTCATTTAAAAAAAATATTTTTATTGAAAAATAACATGTATATAAAAAATCAATATCAAAGTTTTTATATTATTAAACATTATTTAATATTTAGATAATTTTTTGTAGTTGATGATAGTTGAAATACTTTATTAAATAAATAAATAAATTTAATAAATTTAAATTCCTTTATTCAAATCAAATATTTAAAAAATAAAATAATTTAAAACGTGATAAAGTTAAATTTAATGTATTTAAATATTTTATAAATTACAAAATTGTTAATCCGGGTAAGTGTAGTTTTAAGGAAATTGTAGATTCACTAAACTACTAAATTTTTCTAGAAAGAAGAGCTTTCCATGGCTTGAATGACCATAGGGCAGTTTCCTCCTGCACCCCTACTTTTTTCTTCCTGCACCCCCACAATGTAATGTAAAGACAAGAATGTTTCTATTATTCTTTAAAAACTCTAAAATTCACATAAGATTCACACTACTCTTTCTTCTTTCGGACAATGCAAATTCGGTAATTTTACAGAATGGAAAATCCGTATTTATTTTTTTGCATTCTGGATTAGGAAATCCATAAATCTTCCAGATTGGGGAATCCGTAAATCTTCTGGATTGGTGAATCTGGTAATCTTCTGGATTAGTGAATCCGATAATATTTCAGATCCATCAATCCGTAACAAAAATTAGACTTCCAGATTCAGCAATCTGGAAATCAACAATTTGCCTTCAAAACATTCACTTCCAGATTGATGAATCTGTAGCACACTCCTGGATCTTGATATCCAGTAACCTAAAAAACTCTAGTTTTTTTCAAATAAAAGGTGAAAGTCAATTTTAAGATTTACAAAATTGTGGGGGTGCAGGAAGAAAAACGTAGGGATGCAGGAAGAAGAAGCCTGACCATTGAATAGTTTGCTGTAACCCAATCAGAATGAGAAGTGTGTCAATTTATAAATTTCTTTTTGGAAGAAATTAAATAATTATTATTTTAAAGCTGCCATTTTGAAAAGGATGTTACCCAACCACCATCCCAACTTTAGGGTTTGTCTTAGACCTAAGAACTCACTCATAACACATATTTACAAATTTGAAGTTGTGCTACCAATCATTCATCTAATACTTACATATTATAAATGGATTTTCTTTTGCATTTCAAATTATTAGGACAACATGTTGATACATTTATATTATATTAAAAAAATAATAGTAAGTTAATGAGAGCAACTACTTTCAAACGTGACAACATAGATCTATACCAATTTGGTGAAAAGACAAAACAAATAAATAAATTAAGAATCTTAGTTCAAATGAAAAAAAAAAAAAGAGGCTGTTCCTGTGATTAGGTCTAGTTTTTTAAAAGAGAAAAGTTTTATTGCTAATCAACAGTAAATAACACACATTTTACACTGTTTATAATAATATTTTTAAATTAAAAAATAAAATAAAATAAAAAAATATTAACTTATTAAGGTGTGAAGTGTATGTTTTACTATAGAGATGTTAATATATCATCACTCTTTTTAATATTATAGTGAAACATGAAAGTCTAAAATAACACAATTTCAATACCTTAGAGATTGAAATTGCAATATTAAGCCAAACAAAATTAAAATTAAAAAAATATTCAGATTTGTTTGTGAGATTGTATTGAAACAAGTATACCTCTAAACTACCAAGTAGTATAAGAAACTTGGAAAATGATATATTGACAAACTTGCATAGTATAATGGGTAATGTGGTAGGGATTGACTAACATGATTGAAGGTGTTTTCATTATTTGTTGTAAAAAATTAAATTTTGGACAAAGAAATATAATTGTGGAGAGGTGCATGTCTTATTCAGTTGTCAATATTTCTCTTTTCAAGAAACTTATAAAACCCAAAATATATAACATACTAAAAATGGTAAAAACAATTCACTTGAAAACTTCTTATAATAATACAATAACATTTTGAATTAAAAAATAAAATAAATATAATCAAAATATCAATTTTTTTGAGTTGTTGAGTAGATGTTTGTGATTGTATCAGCATGCAAATATATATAAGAAAAAGTGAGAAGAAGAAAAAGTAAGAAGAATAAGAATAAAAAAAGTAGTTTACTTGCCAGTCTGTAATAGATTCACTACATTTACAACTAGTCAACCACACTACACATGCATTGTTGCAAGGAAGAATGAATCAAACAGCTAGCTGTTGTTGCTTTTGATGAGAAGATTCATCTTCACTGAAGCACAAGTGAGCCTTTAATGTTCTTCCTAAAGTTAGGGTGGAATCTTCTGCAAAACTTAGAGCCATTTCTCTTTGGAGGTGGACACAGTAGCTTTGGAAGGTTCCTGGGCTCACATTCAAGTGGAACCCTAAACCAAACAGAAAATCCAACTCAAGAAAATTCATCTCTATTTTGCTGATCCCCCCAACTTTGGCATAGTATGCATTGTTGTAGTACCTGAAAAATATTAAGCCAATGCACAAAAATACAACCTTAATTAGGTCAATTTCATGAAAAATGTGTTTTTCAGACAAAATTTTAGCTACTTAAATGTTTGACATTGTTTCTTTTTGCCTCATAACTCAATGTTCCAACTCATTACACAATGAGAAAAAAAAAATTGTCAAGATTAATGCTTAACTGATTGTACACTACCTACAAGAGAATTAGTAATGAGAAACCAATTTTATAGAAAAAAAATAATTAATTACTATATTAACTAAATTAGATATTGTTTTATAAATTAGAAAAAATATTAATATTTAAAATAAAATATATAAATTAAATTTTAAATTAATATTTAATTAGCTATCATGATTTTAGTTATCAATCACTCTAAATCTAAAAATTATAACTAAAATTTTGATAACTAAATAGATATCAATTAAATACTAATTAAGAAATTAGTTTATAAATTTAAAAATTAATAATTTTTTAGTCTATAAATTAATATATAAATTAGTTAATATAGTAATAATTTATTTTTAATTTTGAAAAATAATTTTTATTTAATAGTTTTGTAGTATATATTCATATAATTAAATAAGAGATATTTGCTGGAAATGTGCAGTAAACTGATGGGATCACATGCGAGATTGTCTCTTCTCAATGGAAAGCCAGCCTGGCCATAGTATTTTTCACAAACAACATTATATTATTTTTAAGCAAATATTGTTATCATAAACACAAAACTTTACGTCAGAGAGGGATTATAGAAGATTAAAAAACACCCCAAAAGGAAAAAAAAAATAATAATTTTTTTAGTAAACTACAATTCACAGAATCTGGGGTTTTAAGGCATTTATCTTTTCTCCTGGTTCTTCTGAAATACTTCGAAATCCAGAACAAGAAAAACTCATGACAAATGAAGAGAAAACTGATTTCAGTTTGCTCAAAACTAGTAGCACACCCATCATTAATCATTTGTTAACTTAAAATTATGTCTAGGTTTCAGAATTCAGAAAAATTATGTCTGAGTTTCAGAATTCAGAAAAAAAAAAGATTTTTGAAGTTTGCCAAGAACACTGAGACAGGTAATGGGTGCTTGATTTCTATTTGGAAAACTATTTTTCAACATTTTCAAATTAGGCCATGATCATGCAATATCTAGCAATTTTTCTTTTTCAAAAACCTTTTTTCAAAGTGTTCTGATTGAAAAATTGATCATTAAGCTGTTTAGAAAACGGTTTATAGAATGAAAAAAATGAACCTTCTAAAGAACCAAAGATTTCATCACTAGTTAAGCTAGTTATCACGTACACACATGAAACTTTCAAAATGAAGAAAACTCAGAATTTGAATAAACTGTTTTCTTGTTTAGTTTCCACCAAGCCAATAATAAGAGCATCTCCCAACTAACAGTCAAAGATTTTGCTGATCTCAACAAAGTGTTCTCCATTGATCATAGGATCATATTCCTTTGAAGATGAAGAGATCATGAAAGTAGATTCTGTGTAAGTGATGAACAAAGTTTTGTGTATTGAAATGATGATGATGATGAGGAGGAGGAGGGAAAGAGAGTTACATGTCATCCATGAATTTGGCAGCTACCATGACACTTGTGATCAACAATCTATGAACATTGAAGGAGTTGATGGGGAGAGAGGGTTGTCTCTGAGTGAAACGGTCGAGGTAGACATAGGCAACAATGAAGCATGAGGGGCTGCAATTGGCATACTTAAAGATTCTCTCAAGGTACTTCTGAATTGAGATGTTTGGTCGTGTCAAGCCATGGAACACTGAGATCTTCTGCTGCTGTTGAAGCTGCTGCTGCTTCTGATCATTTGACTCAGCCACCCTTTCAAGCATGGAGGAGAGGAAAGTGATCACTTTTGGCATCACACTTGGACTCTCCTCCTCTGCCATGGACACTCACAACAAGGTTTTGATGCAACAAATGTTTCTAATTTTCATCATGTTGTGTGTGTGTGCATATATATAGATATATAGCCAAATTTTTATACTATGAACTAAGAAGTTAAGTTAAAATTAAAACCAATATGGTCCACCATAGAGATAGATAGATAGATGGATAAGTCCATTATTTAAAGTATGTTGTTAGAAACATGACTCCTAATGATGTGAATGGAGAAAAATTTATTTGAAAAATAGGTTTTTATTTTGGTGACATCTTAAAGTAAGGAAATAGTTAGTCTTTGACTGACTATTTAGAATATAATTGGTAAAAGAATATGTTGAAGGATATTATAAATATTCTCTTAAAAAAAGCATTAATCAAACCTTCATTTTTTATATTTTGATATAATAAATGACTTGTTTTTATTTTTTCCTCTTAACCTAAGTATTTGGTCCATGTGATGGAAAAAAATGTGCACACATATGAAAACAAGATGGTGTTCTTTTCTTTCAATTTTTTTTAAAAATTTTTGTGAATTCACTACAAAAAATTATTAAATAAAAATAAATTTTAGAAATCAAGAATAATTAGTTGCTATATAAATTGAATTAGATTCTATTTTAGAGATAAAAAATTATTAGTATTTAAAGTAGTTTCTATTATTAATAAAATTTATAAATTAATTTCTAAATTGATATCTAATTAGTTATCAATGTTTTAATTATCATTCTAGAACCAAAATTAATTGGTAACTAAATCTTGGTACCTAATTAAAATAATAATTTATAAATTTTATTAATAATATAAATTATGTTATATATTAATAAATTTTTTTAATCTTTAAAATAATATATAATTTAATCAATATAATAACTAATTAAGATTTAATTTTTTTTTAGCTATTCGATTCCTTCTTCCCTGGAATTTAATCTCTCAATCTTCTAATTATGTAATTTAGTTTATCCATTAGCCTAATTAACTTCCAATGCTTAACAAAATGTTGATATTTTAGTTTAAGTAAAGTGTCACATTAATATCCTTTAACAAATTAATAGTATGATATATTTTATAATTAGAGTAAATCTCAAAATTAAAAAGTAGGTGGACTAAAATTGCAATTGATCTTATATATATATATAGAGAGAGAGAGAGAGGTTGTAAAATTTGGTACTTTTGTTGATGCAAAATGGCCCTAGATAATTTAAATAATGGTTTGCCAGTTGGCACATAAGTGGTGGGATGTGTCCTTTTTAGGCTATAAAAGTTTTGGGGTTTGAGTTGGGTAATGATTTTGATTTCCTCTTTAATTTCAAAACTTGACTTGTAAAAGAGGGAAGGGTGGTGATTATTGTGGATTAATTTCTTGATTTTGTGGTTAATTTATTTGTTTGTGAGCATTGATGTCCATACCCTTTCATGTGATTACATGTGGGGAATTTGAGACTCTAGTGTAAAGCTCCCACTATTTTTAGTCCCTTGCATGTGTTTTGATTCTAGTTCAAGTGGGTTACATTACATGGATTTCCTATGTTGGTCCACACCATTTCTACTATACTATGCTTTTCTTCTTTTATATATATGTATATTATATAGTTTCTTGCATTTCCTAAACTAAAGGAAAACACCATAGAGCTGGTGCTTTTTGTTGAAGATTGCTTCTTGTGATCCAAATAAATTCCAAAGGTTGAATCATGGTCTTCTTTTTGTGATAATATTTAAGGCTTTGGAAGGAATCCAACTTTGTTGGATTAGATTTCTTTTATAGATTTAGTTTCTAATAGGTTAAGGTTAAATGATCTAGCATGTTCACAGGAAAAATTGTTTTTAGATTTTTTTTTATAAAAAAATAATAAATAAATATGGATTAGTTAAAGATGAGAAACTCTTATATAAGATTTTTTGTGTGGATAAAATATATGTTTATGTTTTTACCAATATATTTAGAACAATAAATAAAAGATATAAAAGAAAATATGGAAAATTTTAACTTATTATTATTATTATTATTTTCTGATAAGTCCTTTTTTCTTTAGCTTCTTACATACTATTTTTCTTACGTAAAATCTTTTTTTTTTCACCCAAGCAAAGTTTAATTATTTTAAGTCCCCTTTTTATAACATACTGAAATGAAAACTGGTTTTAATTATAATTGATTATAAAAAATAAATATAATCAGTTATTAAAATAATTTAATAGTTTCCACAATCATCCCAAAGAAAATCTAAAAGTTTTTTTTTTTTTTAAATTTTATAAAAACTCACATGCTATAATTACTTACAATCAACCATTTTACAGTAACTTAAATTACCCTATTCAACTAATTGAGTTAAATTCTTTTATACTTTCTCAATCCATATAAAACTTTTTTTAATAAAAATAAATTTGAAGTTTAACTTAACATTACAAAATTAAATTAAAAAAATAAAATTTACATTTACTTTATAATTTAATTATATTTTTAATTATAATTTAAAAATTAAAATTTTTTTAGTCTCTAAAATAGTTTCTAATTTAGTCAATATAACAATTAATTAATTTTTTTTTCTAAAATTTGTTTTTATTCAATGATTTTCTTGTAATTTTTTTGCTTCTAAAATTGGTTTCTATTCAATGATTTTCTTGTAATGAGATTCGGTCTGTTGAGCTAACAATAATAGAAAATTCAATAACAAATGATATAATAAATTTAATTTTTTTTCAATAGATTGAATTTTGACACTATTTTATGAATATATATTTTAAGTCTATTTGAATCTTGCAATTTAAAAAAAGAATTTGCACTCACTAACCTAATTTAATTTGACAATGAATGTGAGATCTCCAACTTTATATTTATTGAATGTAATCCTTTAAATACATGTTTAAACATTAAATGGAAACATATATTTATTAAAAAAAAGCACTTCATCAAACACTATATTGAGAGGCTAATTAATCTGTTTTTCTATATCCAACCTGGTTTTACTGTATTCTTGTGGTGTTGATTGGTACATAGCAACAACCCTAATCTTGAGATAGCGTGAGAGGACCAATGATTCTGTCTTAAATCCACCATTAATATTGAAAATTAAAATGAAAATTTGGAGACTTTATAGAAAGAAAGAAGAGGTAGAATGAGATGTGTTAATTTTTGGCATAAGTAGGAAGAAGAAACAAAAACCTAGTTGGAACTATCGACTCTAAGTGCAAATTCAAAATAGAGACACAACAACCTCTTGCAACATGTGTTCCTTTCTATGTGGATCCAATCTAACGTGCCACAAAAGCAAAACATTGTTATGTTTCTGTTTCTGTCCCACAATGTCCATGCACATTCTGTAACTTGGTTTAAGTATCTAACCACTTCAACTAGGTTAATCTCGTAGGTAAACTATTGCTTGGAAAAAGATCCTTATTAACATATAAATAATACTAAAAAATCATTAAATAAAAATCAATTTAAAAAATTAAATTATAATCCTCTTATAAATTGATTTTATAAAGTTAAATTAAATTTAAAATTTATTTTTAATATGATATTTTAAACTTAATCTAATGAGATTTATTAAATTTATAATGTCACCTATTATATTGTTGTTTGACCATCTACATTGACACCAAGATGCTCCAATTGTACTTTAGTTGGAGTTTGATGATGATAATTTCTTGTTTTTTTTAAGGGAAATGTTAAGTTAATGAAACTAATGGCATGAGAGATATTTTGGCCCAAGTATGAGATCTTTCACTGGGCCATTTCGTTTTGCACCCTCATACTTTTCTTTTTGTGTCCTATATATATTAAAATTCTCGCTTTACTCTTTCTTTAGTTTAGAGATTTATTTGGATTTTTGCAATTCAGAACTGAAAAATATAGGTTGGATTATATAATTGGAATAGTAAAGTGAAAGTTAATTTTAATTTTTGAATTGTGTAATTCTAAAATTAATATTATATTTTGAATTACATAATCTAAAAATTATTTTTTTAATTTTTAGATTCTGCAATCTGGAATTGACTCTAAGTGGCCATATGTTTGGCCATTATAAAGTTACAAAGAGACTTTATATGGGATGAGAGTTAGGCAATAGAAAAATAGAATGAATAAAGTGGGAAATATTGTGTATGTCTAAAGAACAAGCTGGACTAAGTTTTAAGGATATCAAGATGTTGGGTGTTTCATCCTGCACCTATCAAATTTCTCCATGCACCCCCATCAATTAGGTGAAATAATCAAAATGCACCATCTAATTTTTCATCATTTCAAAAAGCTCTTACCCAAACATATTTTGGAAAATTTATTCTGAAAATCACAAATATGTTATGCAAAGTTTATTTTGAAAATTTCTGTTCCAGAAAACGTTTTTCAAAAATATATTTCATGAATTCATGTTTTGGAAGGATTCCAGAAAAAGTAATTTGGAAGTGATTTTTAGAAAGGGTAAAAGAGTCTTTCAAAATTGATGGAAAGGAGAAATTTGTTAGAGTGAAGAAAGAAACACCCAAGATGTTTAATAGTACTCCTCGATCAATGTGGAAATGGAGACTTGGAATGGATGAGAAGGGTTCCAAATATGGAACATGGAGGAATTTGAATGATAGTGAAAGTTCTAGATATGAATCGAGGTGAAGGAGAGATTTGAGGGAAGTGTGAATGGAGAACAAGGAAGATGGTTTGATGATAATATATAATGGAAGATAGGGAAAGAAAGTAAGATATATGCATAGCTATATGCAGTAAATGTGTAGCACAAGGGGTGAAGGGAGGATGAGTCTTGCTGATATAGCTAGGATTATGCTAGCAGATATAGGATGAGTTTTTGCAGGGCCTTCACAGCAGCTATGCAGATCATGCAGTTAGGCAGTGTATGGAGCACTGTGTCTGCAACATTTCTCATGACTAAATATAGCATAGATGAGTCTGGACAGAGGCTGCCACAATGCTGTTCACAAGGGATAATAACCATAGCAGAGAAGGCTAGAGATGCAAAGGCTGTCATAGATGTAGTAGCTGTTTTGATCTTATGGGACTTCTGATATGGCTATTCTGATATGCCTCATAATTCTCCAAGTCTTTTGATGGGCCAGTTATTAAGGTCTATAGGCTATCAATCTCTGTACACAAAATATGATATCTTTTAGCTGCGAAATACAGAGAATTGAGTTGAGTCAAGTTCGAAATTTATACTTTGTAAATGGCATGAGGACAACTCATTCAGCCAATTGGAAGGATATACAAGACAGAGGAGGTCTAATGTATATAAATCAGGGGTGTTGATGAGATATGTGAGTCGACTGAGTAAGGTTTAAACTGTGTATCTCCACCATGTAACAAGGCTTTTGCTTATGGAAAGAGGAAGTACAATACTATGTACTTCACAACACACTTAACATTTACTAACAGAAAAAAAACAAAAACAACCTACACTGAGCAACTTTTCCAGAACTTTTGATACTTGCATTAGTAAATTTGTTATGGTTAGTTTCACCATGAGAAAATCATTGTATCTGAATGGAAATAACCAAAAATGAAATTTCATAGAAAATCATCGACTATTCCATTAAATTTTTCACTCACAACCTGTTTCAATTGTGACTAACAGGCAAAGATGGAACGTTTTCATTCATCCCCCCTATCATTTGATAAGATTCATTGAAGGGAGATCCAAATATGATAATAAAAATGAAACATTTCCAAGTTCTTTTCAAGCAATTTAACATATTCTACTTTTCAACATCAGTACCATATCGGGGCTACCTTCTATGCAGTGCAAAGTTATCTCAATTCACAGGTACTAGCAATGAATCACTACTATGTTTTGAATGTTCGTTTCACTGTTTTCTGTGTCTAAACAAATATTAATAAAAAAAGAATTGAATTTCACTAATCTTCTTATACTGGAAATGAAAGATATTTCATAAAAAAACTAATTAATAAAATATTCAGTAGAAGAAATGAATATATAAACAGAGAGAGAGACTTTCTTAAGATCTGATTAATTGCTGCTATTGATATGTCAGCACTCAAACATTTGGTACGAAATACACTGTTATGCAAATGAAATTATATAAATAACAACATACTACTACTTGAGCACAAATATGAAAGCATGTTACGCCAACAACATAGTGAAGAATGCAGTGAGCATAACAATGATCTGCATATGAGTGAACCTTGCTTCAACAAGAAGCATAACAGAAGCAGCTGATGCAAACAAAGTAAAACTCAACATTCCTACGATGTGAAGCCAAAGTGGATGAGGTGGCTGTGCTTGGAGAACTGGTTTGATGTATTTTAGATATAATGAACACAAAAAAAACCCAAAGGTGGCCAACCTTGATGCCCCTCTTCCCATAGTTTCTTTTGTTCTTCTTCTCTCACCACAACTATTGGGAAAATGCTTCGTTGGTGTTCTTCTATGCTCTTCCTCAACACCATTGACGGTGCCACATAACTCCAATTGCTGTGCAATTCAATTACTGTTATTATTAGCATAATCACATCACTTTTCTTCATTAACTGTAGGATTTAAAGAAAACAACTTACACTCAAATTGTTCATTTGTCTTATTGATTCAAGAACCTTGCCTTTCTCATCATCTCCATCCTTCCCACTTCCATTCCAGAATTTTGAAACAAGAATTCCAAATCCCAACTGCAAAAACATTAATCGACACATCTCCCAAAGCTGGCTTAGGCATTTGGAAGCAAGATTCATCAAAAAACAGATGGATGGGTGGTTAAGTAGAATGATTAAGAAAACATTAAGAATTTGAACATGATAATGATTCAATTAAGCCAAAAATTAAGAAGAAACTACTTACCGTAGCCATGATTTGGTAGCACTGCCCAGCCTAACAATAATCCTTCTCACCAGAACTGCATATCCGGTTCAACTTGATGGTATGTGAAAAGTCTGTAACCAAAACCCTTGTTTTCAAACAATTGCTTTTTTCCACAGATTTCGTGGTGTTGAAGGTGACATTTCGCTTTTGTAACGCGGAAAAGTCAAAAGGTATACAGTGATAAACACTTTTATATGAAATTGTGGCCCATATATTTTACTAAAGTTGCTAAAAAGAAAGCGCATATCCACGTGGCGTTGAAAGTATCATTCCGTGTTTGTAGCACTGAGTTAAAGCGGTTGATCAAGCATTGAGTCTATTCAAATCCTAAGCACAGATAAAAAAGTCAGTCAAAAGGTTGAGTTATCTGAGTGAAACACAAGAAACAGAACAGAGCATTGCAGCATCCAAGGTTGGACAAGAAAATCAGTTCCAAGGAATGGAGAAATTCGATGAACATGACATCTATTCTGATCCAAGTGATGAAGCCATTTCAAAAGGTGAATATCAGATTGCCAATGGATTTAGGATTTTCTTGATAAGTATTAGCTTTTGGAATCTTGTTCATGTTTCAAACAGACCTAGGGTTTTCAAATTCTTATTTTTATTATATGAACAAGTTATGCTGATTCATTGTGATGATTTCTAACAACCATTTTTCATCTACATATTTTGTTTCATCTAGGTGCAGGGAAGACTGAAGAGATTATAATGAATTGTTCCTCACCTAGCTCTCAATTCCCTGTAACTATCTCTCCTTATACTATTTGTTCTCTCTAACATCAATGTTCTTCATTTCTGTTTTCACTTATTGGTTTTTTATAAGCAAAGACTAAAATTAAATTAAGAAGTAAAATTGAGGAGTATTTTAACATTTATACAACAACCAACAACCACATGTAAATCAAAGCAACTAAAACAGAAATTACATCTAGGAACAAAACATGTATGAGTTGCCAAGAATGCTGCAGCAAAAACCTGCATACGTCCCTTTTGGCAGCAGAGAGAGGTGGTCCATGTGCACAAACTGACTGCATAAATCTGAACTGCATAAATTAACAATTAGGCAACATTTGCACCCCACCAAGTCCAGGGAGTGCTTCAAAACGAGCACATTGATCCTCATGTTCTGCTTGTTGGGAATTAATTGATAATTGGAATTGAAAACTAAAGAAACCTCTATTAGAGAAACTGTATATTGTTGATGTATTTAACTGAACAAAAATGCACAGCTATTTATACATTCTTCTATTTAGCTTATTTCAACACTCTTCCTTAAGCTAAATTCTGCAACACTTCTAACTCCTAACCACTCTCTTAGTTCTTCAAATCTGTCTAGTCTAAGTGGTTTGGTGAAAATATCAGCCACTTGCTCCTTGGTGTTGCAATGCTTCACTTCTAACTTTTCTTTTCCAACTTGTTCCCTTAAGAAATGGAACTTGGTCTCTTTGTGTTTACTCCTCCCATGTGAGATTGGATTCTTTGCAAGGTTGATGGCTGATTGGTTGTCCACACAAAGTTGCACAGGCTTGACATGATCCAACTTCAAATCATTAAGCACAGATTCTAGCCAAACACATTGACAAGCTGCCTCTGCTGCAGCTATATACTCTGCCTCACAAGATGAGAGAGCAACTACAGTTTGCTTCTTAGAACACCAAGAAATTAGTGCTTCCAGATATTTGAAAAAATATCCATAGGTGTTCTTCCTTCCCACTTTATCACCACACCAGTCTGAATCACTCCAAGTCTCCAAACAGCCTTCAGATTTATTCAAGCTTACTGGAAACAGTAAGCCATACCCTGCTGTCTCCTTAAGATACCTCAATATGTGCTTTGCTGCTGCCATATGAGAAACTCTTGGATTACACATGAATCTGCTTATTAGTCCAACTGCATAGCTTATGTCAGGCCTGCTGTTGCAGATGAACCTCAAACTTCCAACAATCTGTTTAAACAAAGTACTATCTACTGCAATCTCCTCCAAGGCTTCTGTCAGTTTCAAATTTCCAGTAGCAGGCACCCTAGCTCCATTGCATTGATCCATATTGAATCTGTTGAGTACTTCATTAATGTACTTCCTTTGATGCAGGATAATACCTTGATCTGTGTATACAAATTCCATTCCCAGAAAATAGCTAAACATTCCCAAATCTGTCATTTCAAAAACAGCCTTCAATCTATTTTTGAATTGCTCAATCTCTGTCATTAAGCTCCCTGTGATTAACAAATCATCCACCTATAGACATACATAGATCAAGCTTTGACTTTGTGACTCTCTTACATACACTCCATATTCTACTGAACACTTTGAGAAGCCTAGCTTGAGCAGAAATGAATCTATCAGTTTATTCCACACTCTAGGGGCCTGTTTGAGTCCATAAAGTGCTTTCCTGAGTTTGTACACTTTGTGGCTGGCATCCTTTACTTCAAAACCTGGTGGCTGAGTCTCATAAACCTCCTCTTCTAAAATTCCATTCAAGAATGCTGATTTAACATCCATTTGATAGATTTTCCAGTTTCTAGAACTGGCCACAGCAATCACCAATCTAATGGTTTCCAATTTGGCCACTGGTGCATAGACTTCAGTGTAGTCTATTCCATGTTTCTGCAGAAAACCCTTAGCAACTAATCTTGCTTTATGCTTGGCTATGCTGCCATCAGACTTGAGTTTTATCTTGAAAACCCATTTGACATCAATTGGTCTTTTCCCCTTTGGCAAAGCCACTAATTCCCAGGTTTCATTTCTCTCCAGTGATTCCAGCTCTTCAATCATTGCACTCTTCCACTTTCTATCAACTATTGCCTCCTTCCAAGTAATTGGCTCAATGTCTGCCACAAATGCTAAGTGAACCAACAGTATGAAATCTTTGCCTTTGTGATCTTCTAGATTCTGGCTCAACAGTATTTTCATGATCTTCATCTTGCTGTTGTCCACTGTCTTCTAAAACACAATGAATCTGTTTTACAGATTTACTCCAATTCCAGGATGCATTCTAATCTACAACAACATCTCTGCTGATGAGAATTTGCTGGTTTACTGGGTTGAACAACCTGTAAGCACCTGTTGGATGATATCCAATTAAGATAAGAGCTTCACTCTTATCTTCCAACTTCTTCCCCTTCTCATCTGGAATATGCCTATAGCACAAGGAACCAAAAATTTTCAAATGACTAACAGTTGGTTCAAGTCCAGACCAAACTGTTTCTGGTACAGCTGCCTCCAATTTTTTTGTAGGACACCTATTGAGAATATAGGCTGCAGTGGTGACAGCCTCTCCCCAAAAGCTATGAGGCAGCCCCTTGCCTTTGAGCATGCACCTTGCCATATCAAGCAAAGTTCTATTTCTTCTCTCTGCAATTCCATTATGTTGTGGAGTATAAGGAGTTGTAACTTCATGTTCAATTCCTTTTGCAGCACAAAATTCTTCCATCTCTTTGGAATTGAATTCTCCACCTCCATCAGTTCTGAAAATGGTTAAGGCATAGCCTGATTGCCTTTCAACCTTAGCACAAAATTTTACAAATCTTCCAAACACCTCACCTTTCTCCTTTAATAGGTAGATCCAGATTTTTCTGGTGAATTCATCCACAAAAGTAAGAAAATACCTATTACCTCCAAATGAATTGCTATCAAGAGGGCCACATACATCTGAGTATATAACCTCCAAAGGCTTCTTTGCTCTTTGCAGTACAGAGTTCTTGAAATTCTTTCTTGATTGCTTCCCAAATAGGCAACCTTCACAAGTCTTATGAGATAGGTTGATTGGTGGCAACCTTGTGACCATTTGTTTACTGCTCAGTTGGTTCAAACTCTTGAAATTCAAATGGCCAAATCTGTAGTGCCACACCAGATTTGTTTCCTCCTTATTCCCAATTGAAGACAAGCATTGTGCAGTTGATGTATTAAGATTAGTCTTAAAAGTCCTATTTTTAGACAAAGGTGCCTTAAGAACTAACCTTGATTTCTGATCATAGATCTTGATAGAATTCTGCTCCATTGACATTTTGAATCCCTTTTCCAGTAGTTGGCCTAAGCTGAGAAGATTATTCTTCATTGATGGCACATATAGGACATCATTCATACAGCCAACTCTTCCATCTTTACAAGTGAATCTGACCTTGCCAATTCCTTCAGCAAAGATCATACTATTATTTGCAAATCTCACACTGTTTTTGACATTAGAATCAAAATCAATAATCCACTCCCTGTTTCCAGTCATATGATTGGAACAGCCTGTGTCTAAGTACCAACTTGAAGCATCTTCATCTTGATTTGTAGTGGCCATCAATAACACTTGATCTAAATCAGAATCTTCATCTTCTTGAGCTAGATGTGCTTCATCTTTCTTGGAAAATTTTCCAGTGTTGTTACTGTTATCAGCTCCCCAACATTCAGCTGCAAAATGACCATACTTTCCACAATTATAACACTGTAGTTTTCTTTTATCATAGAATTTCTTGGATCCATGATCTTGACTCCCTCTACCAGCAGCCAATTTCTGCTTCTGCACACTATTTTGATTCTGGTTCTGATTGCTTGAAGCAGGCCAATCACTTGATTGACCTCCTCTTCCTCTTCCTCTTCCTTTCTTTTTCCAGCCACTTCTTCCTCTGCCTCTGCCAGCAGTTTGAGCCTGGAAAACTTGCTCTACTACCTTTTCTTTACCTTTTCTTGAAAGTAACCGCTGCTCATGTGCTTCAAGAGAATTCTGGAGTTCTTCTACTGTCATTTCATCAAGATCCTTGGATTCTTCAATTGCCACAACAATGTGATCAAAAGCAGGAGTCAAAGTTCTAAGAATCTTCTCAACCACCTTTGAATCAGGCAGCTGCTCATCACAGCCTCGCATGGAATTTGCAATTGCTTGGATTTTACCAAAGTAATCACACACCGATTCTTGATCAGTCATTGACAGCAATTCAAATTGTCTTCTGAGTGATTGCAACCTCACCTTCTTAACCCTACCAGTATTTCCATAGGTCTGTTCCAGTATGTCCCAAATATGCTTGGCAGATTCAGCTTTTGAGATTTTCTGGAAAATGGCAGCTGACACACACTGATGCAGTAACATTCGTGCCTTGCAGTCAATCTTCTTATTTTCTTTTAACTGCTTCTTAGGGTTTTTCTTCTGCTCCTCTGTTTCAAGCTTGGTTGAATCTTGAAACCCAATCTTGACAGCTTCTTCTAATTCTTGAAAACCAAGAATGGCTTCCATCTTCACAATCCAATCATCATAATCTTTCCCATCAAACACTGGAAGACTCCCTGGAACCACACCAAATGCAGCCATGACAGCTATCACCTACAGCAGTCAACCTTCAATTCTTGGCTTGTGAAATAACAGATCCTCCTTTGCTCAAAGTTCCAGCAATAGTCTTACCCTCACTGTCAGGAAACCACACAAGTCCCCCCTATGCTCTTGATACCACTCTGTTGGGAATTAATTGATAATTGGAATTGAAAACTGAAGAAACCTCTATCAGAGAAACTGTATATTGTTGATGTATTTAACTGAACAAAAATGCACAGCTATTTATACACTCTTCTATTTAGTTTATTCCAACACTGCATCATTCTTGAAAGGGAAGCCAGCAAAATCTGTACCCCCTGGTCCTCCATAACAGACTGCATCTGCACTCTGCTTCTCACAGAACTCTGCTGCTGTTCCTGCAGCGAGAGCAGATTTTGCGCCTCCCTAAACACACTAAACAAACAACAACTGCAGCTACCCTCAGTACTGCATAATCGGCATACTAGTTATCAGCTACTAATAACTTCGTGCACTCAATTTTAGAGGTCTCCTCCCTAGCCCCTTATTCTCCATCAGCAGCAGAAGGAGATACAATCTCAAATACTTTCTCCCCATGACAGCATCATCAGTAGACCTTACTGCTTTCCTTCTCAGAAACAATATAATTCTGCATAAATCAATTTTTAGTTGATGTTACTGCATGTGGTTCAGTTTTGTCCTGCATTGTTTTTTACTTTAAAGAAGAGGGTTGTTTCCATCACTCTTAGTAAAAGAAACTTCAATTAAATAATTGCAAAATCCCTCATCGAATCAAACATTTGAAAATCTTATATACAGAAACTGTGTCTTGATGCTCAGGTTAATAAGAAGAGTTAAAGATATACTTATATAATTACTAACAATTCATTATTGAAATTGAATTTGCAACTTTTTAGTTGAGTACAAAATCTTTATTGTTTTATGAACATCAAATGTGACATAGTACTGATATTGGTTATGATCATACGATGTTCTACAACAAGATGATGTACAAGATGATGTACCAGGTACTTACGAACTAACTAGTAACAAGTCATTTTGCTTCTTCATTCACAACATAGTTTTTTGTAAGGAGTTTTTTAGCCATTAGTTATTTAGTTTAAAGTGGAACACTAATAACAGTTTATAGGAAGAGAAGTTAATGCAGGTAATTTGTGATTAAGAAAAACACATTCTTTGACCTGTAAATGATTTGGATGTAATGTAATTAAATTAGTACAAAATAAGTATATTGAAGCTAATTCTAACCAAATGACAAAATCCTTACATATACAGGGTATGTACAGGGTGTTTATACCCTTACAAAATCTACCTATACAGTAATAAGTTTAGGGTTTAGGGGACAGCTGGAAGATTATGCTGAGACTCATATGGATAAGAAGACATTTAAGGTATTTACTAACTAGTAATAAACCACTCTTGCTTTCTTCATACACAACATAGTTTTTTTTTATAAGATTTATCAACCATTAGAAATTTACTTTCAAATGGAACACTAATAACCACTACAAAAAATCATTAAATAGAAGTTATTTTTAGAGACAAAAAATAATTAGTTCTTATATTGGCTAAATTAGAGAATTGGTATCTAATTAGGTATCAAGGTTTTTGCTATCAAATTTATAATCTAAATAATTGGTAGTTAAAATCTTGGTAGCTAATTAGATATCAATTTAGAAACTATTTATCAATAATATAAATTAATTTAAAATTCAATATTTTTCTTAGTCTCTAAAATGGTTTATAATTTAGTCAATATAACAATTAATTATTTTTTGTTTTTAAAATTAGTTTCTATTTAATGAGTATGAAGATAGAAGTGTAAATTGTTCTTGTTACAAGAGTACTAGGCGTTTGAAAAATAAGAATATACTATGAAATGCTAAAGAAGATAAGATAAAATTGAAATGTTGTATAACATCTTTTGACATCAAACGAAACACTTATATTTGATGATTTTTAAGATATTTTCATAGTTTGAAAACTTTCTTATAAAACACATAATCAAAATTACTTAGGCTAAGTTTAAGTTTGTTGATTTTTTCTCTAATATCTTATTAGCTACCTATTATTTAGATTATAAAGTTGGTATGAAGTTAAAACATTAATAGTAATTAGACACTAATTTAGAAATTAATTCGAATACCAATAAAAATCTTAGTTTATAAAATATTATCCAATTTAGTTAATATAACAACTAATTATTTTTTATCCCTAAAATTTATTTGTATTTAATTATTTTAATACAATTGATTTACACAAATATATATTCTTCAAGCACATCATTTAGAAATTTATATTTTATACAGTAGGTAAATACTTATAATTCACACACTCAAACATTTGTTACAATATTATTATGCAAATGAAATTATATAAATATAAAGATACTACTAAAGTACTTAATTAATCTTTATTGTTTTTATGTAGGAGACTCATGATCAAGATAATGAGATAATAAAGGTAATTAAGATACTTATAGAATGAATTAGTAACTATTTACTTTTGAAATTGAATTCACCCTTTTTACTTCTCATATCTTCATTGTACAGGTATTCAGAGCTTGTTTTCTTGATGATATGACTGAGAAGGATATACTGATGTTGAATGATATGAAGTTTAAGGTAGTTATGAACTAACTAGAGTTTTTCATGTAACCTTACTAGCTAATTATATATCAATTTAAAAACTATTTATCAATAATAGAAACTAATTTAGATAATAATAATTTTTTTTCTAAAATAGTATATAATTTAGTTAATATAACTACTAATTATTTTTTAAAATTGATTTTTATTTAATAATTTTTGTAAAATTAATATTTGTTACTATGTGATATTTTTATAACAAAATTCCAATTAAACTATGGTAATGATTGAAGTATTATCATCTTTTTATAACTTCTCCTCTGTAACAATGAAATAACAAAAGATTTACAAGCGAATCTCTTTAATATAGTGTTGACTTTGAGTCTTAATTTATAGTGTTGATTTTCTCCTTCTTCATAAATCCTTGATTAGAGAAGTACTTATCAATTATGTTATATCATGCTTTGGGAACTAATTATATATAGTTTAGTTATTATAGCAACTAATTACTTTTTGTTTCTAAAATTGGTTTTTATTCAATGATTTTCTTGTAGTGGTTGAATCACACATCTTAAAATAATATCTCAATTACCTAATCGTTGTTGCTTTGATGTACAAGCAATACTTCCTATTGCACTTTCTCTTACACTTTCTCTTGATGATCTTAAGGTGAATTAGTAATAATTCATTATTAAAATTGATTTGATACATTGTTTCTTAAGTACCAATTTTTATTGTTTTTATGTACAGAAGGAACTGAAAGATCATATTCCTTATGATTTAATTTGGACGGATGAAAAGATACCAGAGGTAATAAACTAAACTAACTAGTACCAAGTTATTTTGCTTGTTTCATACACAATATAATTTTTTGTTAGAGGTTTATCAACCATTAGTAATTTACTTTCAAGTGGAACACAACCCGTAAATGATTTGAAACTTATATAATTGAATTAATGCAAAAAGCTAATTCTAACTAAATGATAATTTAATTGAATTTTTGAATTTAAGATGATCAATAATTTTCAATAATTTTTCTAATTTTTAAAATGTTATTTAATTTAATTATATAATAACTAATTATTTTTATTTTTTCTATTTAATATATTTTTTTAAAATACCTCAATTACTTAATTGTTGTTGCTTTGATGTACAGAAGGGACTTTTCTTTCATCCAGAGATGGAATGTCTTAATAACCTCAAGAGTAAAATATTACTTGTTGATGGTTTTAAGATAAATACAAAAAATTATTCGTTGACTTCAACCTCTCCTGTTATGGGAATGATAATAGTTTATTGTTTGCTTTTGCTTCCAAACTTTTGTAGTTACTCCACATTATGTAAGAACTTTGAAGTGTAAGAATTGAAATGTAAACAATATTCAATGTCAAAGTGATGAATATGAAGTTATCATCAATAATATATTTGAAACTTGCAAGAAATTTCTTATTAAATGCTTGAAGAGACAAAAACCTATGTGCTTTCATATGTTTGAAATTATATATACTTCATCAAATTTCTTACTCACCAACTTGTTTATAGGCTCTCTGTGAGCAGATAAAGAAGGAATCTCCTTCCCCCTATACTGTGATAGAGATTGCTGAAGAAAATGGACATCCATACATGACACAAAACCAGTTAAGAATTCTCAAGAAACATCCTAAACAACATGATCTTACTATATGGGCTACCTTCTTCACAGGACAAGTAGGTGTAGCATGTTGTTTGGGCAATCCTTTTGACATGTTATCAAAACTGAAAAGCACTGGTAAGGTGAAAGAGCAATCACTACTAAGTTTTGGAGAAGCACTTCCTGTGTTTCTCCCATCAATGACATTGACTGCAATGTTTTTCCTGAACTTCATTTACACAACAATTCTTACACGACCATTGGCTTTTCGTGTGCCTGCAAACTCAATCTTGCTGCTACTATTGTTCTATTACATTTTGGCATTAGCAGAAGCAATGTCTGGCTTTGGTGTTCTGTGGGGTTCAGTTCAAATCTCTGCTCTTTTGTTTGTCTCTGGAGCAGCAATTGGCTTGATGATGCTTATTGGCTTCATCATCATGATGGTAAAGTTCTACTTCAAATGAAGCTTCTCTCAAAATTTGGTTAACCTTTTTGCATATATATGATTGAGTTCAAGAACCAAAAACCTTACTGTTATCTCTTCTTATGCACAATTATCAGTTATGTTTCATTTTCTTCAATGTGCTTAGCATGAAATTATTAGCCTCTTTTCAAGAGACTTTTTGAAATGAAGATTCTAAGACATTTTCTGTGTGACCTTTCTTTGTTGGACCTTGATTCTTTGACACTCCATATAGTAAAAACACTCTTAACAAACAAATAAATTAATATTTTAGTCATTTTCATTTTAATTTTTAATTTAAAATATTATAATAATATTATAAAAGATTGATATTTATTATTATTATAAATTATTATTATTATTATTATTAATTTAATTGTTGAACCACTACAGCAGCCACTACCTGCAATCATCCCTTTTCACCCCTTAGCCAGCTCAAGTAAGATCGGGAATTAACATCAGACAAAAATCTCCAAACAGCTACCTAATACATTTCAAACTTTGAATTCAATTTGAAAAAAATTAATTGTAAGATCATACAATTCCATGCTTTATATTTCCTCTGCATATACTTTTGTGTCCTTAAAAACTACACAATTCTTATGATCCCAATTCTATTTTTGGTTAAGTTGAAAACAGTTAAACTGTTGTAAATGACACAGGTGAGTTATGGAAAATAGTTTGGACCCAATTTCTACACAAATTACAAACAGTAGATGCAATGCAATGTTACAGGTGTAAAATAAATGAGTTATTTGTTCTAAATAAAGAGGACAAACAACTACATTTACTAAGCTTGTTCTCGTAGCTGCATCCACTTATCAGTTCTACCCATGTTTACACTATTTAATTCATTCATCAACTCATACTCAAGTTTTCATATTTCCATATGAATCTATTTCTTCTCCAGATAGCTGACAATCTCCTCCACTATTTCTCCCTTGCACTATTTGTTGCATTGTTTTAACAATTGATGGAATCTATGCATCAGAATAATCTCCCCACCATACATCCTTCCAAAACCTAATTTCATTTCCTGTCCCAATCTTCCACATTGTATTCCTATGAAACCAGTTATCTTCCTCAACCACCTTAATTAAGTCACTCCACCACTAAGATCGTTGTTGCATTGGCATTGTTCCATTATTCCAAACACATTCATTTTCGTACTTTAAAATTAAAATCCCTCTCCATTTTCCTTCTACCTCTACCCCCAATTCTATATTAGTTTATTGACATGAATCTTAACACTGTCAACCCACATGTTATCTAATTGCTTTTCTGGGGCCTCTGGGCTAGAAATCCCAATAAACCTTACAAATCCAAACTTTCCTCTATTCATTTTTCTTGATATGAACACTTCTTGAATTTTCCCCTACATCTTATACTCACTATTATTGAAAGGTAAGCACCATGATTGGAAGGAAAGTGAAAGAATAAGAAGGAGGTTGGCGCCATTCCACACATAAGATCTATTCATCCATTTTAGATATTATTGTTTATCAACAAGTTAGGTCATATATGAGTTATATAACATGTTGTAGTGTTAAAATGGAGTGAACTAGTGGGTACATGCATGATGTGTGTAATAGTAAATCATGCCTGTGAGATTATTAGAAAATTATTGTGTGCATGTCTAGTAGATGGTTGGCATCTTCGTGTAGGTTTGGTAAAGTTTATCCTATAAAAAAAAAAACAACTATTCTTCTTTCAATCATGCTTTGTAGACCCACTTGGAGGAACTAACGGTGTTGAATAGGCTTCCACTTATTTGAAGCATAAGTACATGAACATTGGCCATGAGATTGGTGCTCACTAATTAACTAATATGCATTTAATCATCCAATGATGTATTTATATACCTTTAATATTATGTTCGTTTAATATAAACATTGACTATTGTGGGCTCAAATATCTATAATTACCTTTCAATGAATTTAGGGCAGTTTCTTCCTGCACCCCTACATTTTTCTTCCTGCACCCCCACAGTGTGATGAAAAGACAAAAATATCTCTCATCCCGGATTGGTGAATCCTGAAATCTCCCAGATTGGTGAATCCGGTAATTTTCTGAATTCATCAATCCGTAATAGAAATTAGACTTCCAGATTCAGCAATCCGAAAATCAACAATTTGCCTTCGAAACATTCACTTTTGGATTGATGAATCCGTAGCACACTGTCGGATCCTGAAATCCAGTAACCTAAAAATTTCTAATTTTTTCAAATAAAAGGTGAAGGTCAATTTTGGGATTTACAAAATTATGGGGGTGCAGGAAGAAAAATGTAGGGGTGCAGGAAGAAGAAGCCTGAATTTAGTTTGAGTAAATACAAGTAGTTGTTGCTATACTTTAGTCCATCACTCCTTAATTATAAGATATTATCCTAAAAATTCAATTTTTTATTTATCCTTATTTTTTTTACTAAAATAGTCTTAATTATTTAATTTTTATAAATAATAAATAATAAAAAATATTTTTTTTTCTCCCTTATAAGAGAATTGAAGTGTTTTGTTTTAAAAATGCATGTTTTTCTCACCGTACATTAAGGGTAGTTTTGAAAAATGTTACAATTGAAAACAATTTAATATTATTAACTAAATTAACAAACTTTGTTTAAGCTTGAATTAGTTATCAATTCTTTATGCTTAAATACGGATGGAAGAAGTTAGTATTATTTTTATAAAGTATTATTGTTTAAAAAAATATACACTTCTAAAAAATCATTAAATAAAAACTAAATCGAAACAAAAAAATAATTAGTTACTACTAAATTATACATTACTTTAAAGACTAAAAAAATTATTGATAACTAAATTAGTCTCTATTATTAATAAATAGTTTCTAAATTGATATTTAATTAATTATCAAAGTTTTAACTATCAATTATTTAGATTTTAAAGTTGAAGCTAAAAATTTTGGTAGCTAATTAGATAACAATTTAAAAAATATTCATCAATAATGAAAACTAATTTAGATACTAATAATATTTTTAGTCTTTAAAATAGTAAATAATTTAATTAATATAACAACTAATTATTTTTTATCTCTAAAATTGATTTTTCTTTAATGACTTTTTTTAATCTTTCTTTAATCTCAAAGAATATTCATTTACTAGGATATACATAAGATAAACATAAATTAAACATATCCAATCAAGATACATGAGTCAATTTCTCAAAAAAGGAAAACACTTACTTGCATTGTACTTTTAGGGTGCATTGTACTTCCACAACCACTTGCATGTAAATATGATGAAGATGTGTTGGTGATATAGCTACAATGACCACTAGTGAAAATGATAGGTACATATATGTCTCTTTATATATGTGGTTCTAGGTTATCACTATTTCAATGTATAGAACAAGGACACATGTTTTAAAAAAAAAAATTACATATATAAAACCATTTTATTTGTAGCAATTTGATGATGCTCGAGTGACTTAAGAAGATTTGTGGTTTGGTACATGATTCCACCAAATAAATTTACCCTATATTTGGTTTTAAAACATTGATATGTACCATCCTTGATTAGGAAAGGGTGTTACAAGAAAAACTAACATGTACCAATAATTCATATATTCCTTAACCTTAAATAGAAATTACATTTTAAATAAATTTTTTAATCTTTACATTTTATGTATGAAATTAAATGTATGTTTGGTGGATTTTTTCTATAAAATTTTTAGGAGAGAAATATATATATATATATATATATATATATATATATATATATATAAAGTTGAATTAGATATAGTAATTATGACACAATAAATTTTTATAAGAATATATGAAGTTTTGTAGAGGTTATTTAGACGAACTTTTTTTTATAAGAATTTCTAAAATTTAAAATAAAAAAATTATATGAAGTTTTCATAAATTAAAATGAACTTGTATATATTAAAAAAAGTTAGAAAAACTATTTGAGAAAGGTCCAGTAAATTAGTAACTAGCATAGCAAATTATTCTATTTTTAGAATGAATTATTAGCAAATTATTCAATCCTTCTTCAAAGAAAAAAACAAAGAATCAATTCCTCACTATAATAGGAGCAAAAACTTAAATAAATAAAATATAGAAAATAATTTCTACAATAATTAAGGATTAAATTTTAGAGAAATGAAGATATACAAAATAAAATTGTGTGAAAAATGTTAAGGAATTTATTACACTTGTTATTTCAGTGTAATGAATATTATTTCCGATCATTTTTTTTATGCTTAAAATTAACTTAAAAGATTGCTATGATGTTAACAAATCAAACTTTAATGCGTAAAATTTATAAGGATCAAAAGTTTCATTGAACATACTTTTGAAAAATTAGTTTCATTATATTTTTCTTTTTTGATATGGAAATTATATGCATGTTTTTCTATAGAGACTCTCTTTCATGTTCTACATTATCAATAATATATGACAGCTCACAGAAAACTTTTGGCCACTATGGGGTGTCACGTATTCACATCATTCACCTTTTTCATCATCGAATCGAACAACCAAAAACAGTGAAATCCATAATAAATTAGGTATTAATTTCTAGTTCAACTATATATCGTAGATTCAAAGTAAAAATAGAATTATATATTATTTTGTTTAAGATAATAGATTAGTTATATATATTATTTGAGTAATATTTGTATTGTTTTATCTTTATAAAGATAATAATAGAGAAGTGGCATATTTGACTAAAAACTAAAAGTGTTTGGAAATGTATTTCTTATATTGAAATTAAAAATGGACCACGTATCAACACTTCATGCAATATTTTGCCATTGGTTCCATTTGTTTCATGTTTCACCATTAATATATGTTTTACTCTTTTTTAGTTTTGAAAAAAATATTACTTGTCATTGAATGTATTAGGAGGTCTCACTCTCCAGGTCACTCGTATCCTTTATACTCATGGGTATTATCACTTAATATATTTCGATTTTCGATCTTCAAAATATATTATGAAAATATTTACATAAGGTTATCCGACACTTAAGTCACTATTTGGTATTCAGTAGTTATGGATAACAAATGTTATTGAATGTGTGCATTAGATTAATGGTATTTGTTAACCTATTTATAGAGATGTGTGGACCTTTCGGATTAAGGATTTAGATTAACATATATCATGGTTAATCTCTACATGAATCTGATATTAGTTACGAATTCTCTATTAAATCTATGTTTAAAAATAATTTATTTTGTATTCTCCATATGCTCTCAATCTTAATAGATAGAAACCATTTGTATGAGCACCCTATATCATCTCAATCGAAAGTATGTTATAAAAATATTTGCGGTGTAATGAGATCATTTTTCTTTCTCTTTTAATCTATATCGGTTTTAAATATAAAATGTTTGTTACTACCTTCTCTTCCAATTTAAGAAATTTTCAAATATTAAGAAGAATAATAAATACGTAACTTATTAAAATACTTTTATTGAAACAGTTTCATTTTTTAAATAAATATATTGATGGAAAATTCAACACAATAAAAATAATATCTCAACAAGAGCTATAAGCAGGGAATGATAATTTCCCCAACTAGCAAGAATCTGTGAGGAGCAATAACAAATAATGGTAGCAACAAAAACACACTTCAGGAAGACACAGAAATTTTTAACGTGGAAAACCTTCTCAATGGGAGAAGTAAAAACCACGGGCACAAGCCAGTCAATCAAACTCCACTATGATCAATATTATGGTTATAAGAGAGTCTCAAAACAGCACAAATTGTGTTCAATAACCAGTCAAGTAGAGATACAATAAAGATGAAACAAAGAACAAGAAACCTGAAAAATTCTCAAAACTGCAACTACCGTATGCGGCCTATATCTCACTGTTCCGATGACCTTTGAACAATCCGAACGGTCCAATTGAAGCACCACAAGGTATGAACCTGCTGACAAAATTTCAGCTCGATCCAACGGTGGACGAAACTGCAGCAGCAATCCGAAAAAACTCGCTCTCAAGAGAAACGTTGAAAACGCTGCTGTAATGTGAGATGAATTTCTCTCTGCTCAAACCACTTCTGTAAGATCCGAACGGTCAGATTGAATTCACACAAATTATGAACCTGCTGACAAAATTTCAGCCCGATCCAACGGTGAACAAAGTGTCGGCGGCAGCCGGAAGTTACTGGACGAAACTTTTCTATCTTTTTCTTTTCTCTCTCTTTTTCTCTGTCTGTCTCTACTAACGGCTATCACTCTGTGTCTCAGGAAAAACCCTAAAGGTGATTAAAAATTAGATTGGGCCTCCACATAGGAAGTGAGTCCAACCCAATATTACTTTTAAAGATTACAAATAAATAAATTAATAAATTAAAAATAAGATCATTAACAAAAGCTAAAAATATCAATTTTTTAATGAAAAATATCATTCTTAATAAGGCTTGGGTTTTATTTAAAGATAAATTTTAAATAGATAAAGAAAATATAAATTTTATAAATAAAGGATACACAACTTTATTTTTTATTTCATTCATAATTTAACTTATCTAAAGCTCGAATACTTTAACTTCCCTCTAGGTTTTGTGAACATTTTAATTTTTGTTATGTTGCAAGATTATATACTCGATAAGGCGGTGAGATAATAAGGAGAAACAAAACATATATCAAACAAGTGCATTTTTTTTTGTAAGTTAATCCCTCTGGTTAGAATTTAAGAAAAATCTAATAAAAAGGAGAAAAAAAAACTACAAGAAGAATCAATAATAATTTTTTTTTAAAAAAAAACATAACAAGAGAATAAGAATAAGAAATAAAAAAAAAAGTTTCAAGGAATATTTACAACACGAGATTAAATAATTTGATTAAGAGATGTTGTTGGTATAAATTTTGATTTTTGGGAGAGTACTTGGATTTATGTTTGGTGTTCTAGAAGTGTTTTGGATGAATTAGAAGCATGAATTAGGGTATTTTCTAAGTTAAACTTCATTTATTTTAAAATGGTGCTCTTTGAACTTGGTATTGCTCAAGTGGTGGAGTATTTAGCTTGAGTGAGAGTATGTAGTATGAGTAAGAGAGAGGTTGATGCAACTCTATCTCTACTGGAGGGTTTCTCTCAAACGATGTGATAGTCACTATGTGTTCTAGAAGATTTGGGAATCACGCAAATAGTTAGGACGCTCAAGTGATGATATAGTTACTCAAGTACTAACGGAACGGAGACTAAAGCTCTAGAACTTGTTGGAAGAATTCCAACGTTCGTGTATTACTTAAGCGTTGTGAGGACACTTGAGTTATATAGGTGCTCAAGCATGGAGTTGATGTTGGGTTGGGCTCACTTCCTATGTGGAGGCCCAATCTAATTTTTAATCACTTTTAGGGTTTTTCCTGAGACATAGAGTGACAGTCGTCAGCAGAGACAGAGAGAGAAAAAGAGAGAGAAAAGAAAAAGATAGAAAAGTTTCGTCCAGTAATTTCTGGCCGCCGCCGACACTTTGTTCACCGTTGGATCGGGCTGAAATTTTGTCATCAGGTTCATAATTTGTGTGAATTCAATCTAACCATTCGGATCTTGCAGAAATGGTTTGAGCAGAGAGAAATTCATCTCACATTACAGCAGTGTTTTCAGCGTTTCTCTTAAGAACGAGTTTTTTCGGATTGCTGCTGCTGTTTCATCCACTGTTGGATCAAGCTGAAATTTTGTCAGCAGGTTCATACCTTGTGGTGCTTCAATTGGACCGTTAGGATTGTTCAGAGAATGAGATATAGGCCGCGTACGGTAGCTGCAATTTTGGGAATTTTTCAGGTTTCTTGTTCTTTGTTTCATCTCTATTGTATTTCTACTTGGCTGGTTATTGAGCACAATTTGTGCTGTTTTGAGACTCTCTTGTAACCATAATATTGATCATAGTGGAGTTTGATTGACTGGCTTGTGCTCGTGGTTTTTACTTCTCACATTGAGAAGGTTTTCCACGTTAAAAATTTCTATGTCTTCCTAAAGTGTGTTTTTGTTGCTGCCATTATTTGTTATTGCTCCTCACAGATTCTTGCTAGTTGGGGAAATTATTATCCGTTGCTTATTGCTCTTGTTGAGATATTATTTTTATTGTGTTGAATTTTCCATCAGAGTGGTATCAGAGCTCCTTGATTGTGGCTATTTGACTACTTGAATGATGGAGGCAAATACAAATAAGATGATCTGTTTGAACGACACTAACTATCACTTATAGAAGGGAAAAATGAAGGATCTGTTATTTGTGAAGAAATTGCATCTTCCTGTGTTTGCTACTGAAAAGCCAGAAGACAAGACTGGTGAGGAATGGAAGTTTGAGCATCAGCAGGTTTGTGGTTTTATTCGTCAGTTTGTTGAAAACAATGTTTATAATCACATTGCTAATGAGGAACATGCAAAATCCTTGTGGAAGAAGATTGAGACTTTGTATGCTTCTAGTACAAGAAACAATAAATTATATTTGTTGAATTCCTTGATGAATTTGAGGTACAAGGAGGGGATTTCTATTTCAGATCACTTAAATAATTTTCAGGGGCTCCGAGATCAATTGTCATAGATGGGCATCAAATTTGATGATGAAGTGTTGGGATTATGGCTACTGAATACTCTACTAGATTCTTGGGAAACATTTCGGGTTTCAATTACAAACTCATCTCCTGATGGTGTTGTCTCCTTGGAAAATGTCAAGAGTAGTGTACTTAATGAGGAGATGAGAAGGAAGACTCATGGTACTTCATCTCATTCCGAGGTACTTGCCACTGAAAATAGGGGGAGAAGTCAGAAAAAGGAACCGAAAGGGAGTAGACAGAACAACAGAAGTAAGTCCAAGTCTATATACAAAAATGAGGAGTGTCATTATTGTCACAAAACAGGGCACATTCAGAGAAACTGTTTTCTTTGGAAAAAGGAGAACAAAGATAAGAAAGGGAAGCAGAAGGAGAAATATCATGACAATGATGATCGTGTTACTACTGCTATTTGTAATGATGATCTTATTATTCTCCGCGACCGTGACCATGATTCAGTTAATCTTGTATCAGATGAGAGCATGTGGATAATTGACAGTGGTGCTACATTGCATGTTACACCAAGGAAGGAGTTCTTCACATCTTACACTTCTGGTGATTTTGGAGTGTTGAAGATGGGTAATGATGGTGTGTCTAAGGTAGTTGGTATTGGTGATGTTTGCTTGCAAACCAATATGGGAATGCAGTTGTTGCTTAGAGGAGTCAAACATGCTTCAGATATCCGCTTTAATTTGATCTCTGTGCAGATGCTTGATGATAGTGGTTATGAAAATCACTTTGGTTCAGGAAAGTGGAAACTCTCCAGAGGTAATCTAATTGTGGCCAAAGGGGAGAGAATTAGTAAACTGTATTGGACAAAAGCATTGGTTGCTAAAGACAGTGTGAACGCCATGGATATGGATGCTTCTTTGTGGCACCGAAGGCTTAGTCATATAAGTGAGAATGGGCTGAATTGTTTAGCTAAAAAGGATGTGCTTCCGAGATTGAAGAGTGCAGAGTTGGAGAAATGTTCTCATTGCATGGCTGGTAAGCAGACCAAAGTATCCTTCAAGAAGCATCCTCCCTCAAAGAAGTCAGAGTTGCTTGAATTGGTGCATTCTGATGTTTGTGGCCCATTAAAGGTAAAGTCATTTACTAGTGCACTTTATTTTGTTACCTTTATTGATGATTGTTCCAAGAAGCTTTGGGTTTATGTTTTGAAAGCAAAGGACCAAGTTCTAGAAAAATTCAAAGAATTTCATGTTTTGGTTGAGAGACAGTCATGCAAGAAGCTTAAATGCATTCGTACTGACAATGGTGGTGAGTATTGTGGACCGTTCGATGTTTATTGTAAGCGACACAGTATCAGACATGAAAAGACTCCTCCTAAAACTCCTTAGCTGAATGGTTTAGCAGAAAGAATGAACAGGACATTGATAGAAAGAGTTAGGTGTATGTTTTCTGAAGCAAAGTTGCCTAAGCATTTTTGGGGTGAGGCATTGTACACTGCAGTGCATGTTATTAATTTGAGTCGTGCAGTTGCTTTGAATGGTGAGGTGCCAGACAAGATTTGGTTTGGTAAGAATGTCAAGTATGATCATTTGTGAGTCTTCGGTTGTAAAGCATATGTGCATGTTCCAAAGGATGAGAGATCCAAGTTGGATGCGAAGACAAGGCAGTGCATCTTTATTGGTTATGGTCAAGATGAATTTGGCTACAAGTTCTTTGATCTTGTTGAGAGGAAGTCAATTAGAAGCCGTGATGTGAAGTTCATGGAAGATCAAACCATTGAAGATATTGACAAGATAGAGAAGACAACATCTGAGATAGATAATAGATTGTCTAATGTTGATCCAGTTCGAATGCCTCTACATGATCTGGATACTATTGAGAATAATGTTCAGAATGATGAGCAACATGATGATGTTGATGATCAACAACTTGGAGAAGATTTTGATGTTCCTATTGATGACGTTGATGAGGAACATGGGATGTCACAAGTTGAAGATCTTGGTGATGCTTCTGAACCACCTCAAGTTCAAATTCGGAGGTCTAATAGGGAGAGGGAACCATCTACCAGGTATCCTTCTGATGACTATGTTACCTTGACAGATGAAGGAGAACCTGAGTGTTATCTTGAGGCCATAGAGAGTGAAGAAAAGAAAAAGCGGTTGGATGCAATGCAAGATGAAATGAAGTCTTTGTATGATAATCACACTTTTGACTTGGTGAAATTGCCGAAAGGCAAGACTCTAGAAAACAAGTGGGTTTACAGGGTAAAGCAAGAAAGCAATTCTACATCTCCAAGATATAAAGCCAGATTGGTGGTGAAAGGTTTTAGACAGAGAAAAGGCATTGATTTCAATGAGATTTTTTCTCCTGTGGTGAAAATGTCATCCATTAGAATTGTGTTGAGTTTGGCTGCTACTCTTGATTTAGAGGTAGAGCAAATGGATGTTAAAACTGCTTTCCTTCATGGTGATTTGGAGGAAGAGATTTACATAAAGCAACCTGATGGTTTTCTTATTAAAGGCAAGGAAGATCATGTGTGTAGGCTAAGGAAAAGTCTATATGGCTTGAACCAGGCTCTACGTCAATGGTACAAGAAGTTTGAGTCTGTTATGTGTGAGCATGGCTACAAGAAGACTACTTCTGATCATTGTGTCTTTGTTAAAAGGTTTGCTAATAATGATTTCATTATCCTGTTGTTGTATGTTGACGACATGCTTATTGTTGGAAAAGATATTTCCATGATCAACAGGTTGAAGAAGCAATTGAGTGAGTCATTTGCTATGAAGGACATGGGAGCTGCTAAGCAAATTCTTGGTATAAGAATCATTCGTGATAGGAAAGAGAAGAAGCTTTGGTTGTCACAGGAGCACTATGTTAAAAGAGTGCTACAGAGGTTCCAGATGGAAAATGCTAAGGCGGTAAGCACTCCTCTTGCTACTCATTTTAAATTGAGTGCAAAACAAAGTCCTTCTAATGAAACTGAAAAATCAGATATGCAACGGGTTCCTTATGCATCTGCTGTGGTAGTTTGATGTATGCAATGGTGTGTACAAGACCTGATATTGCACATGCTGTTGGTACTGTTAGTAGATTTTTGTCTAATCCAGGTAGAGAGCATTGGAATGCTGTGAAATGGATTTTAAGGTATCTTCGTGGTACTACTTGTTTGAAGCTTTGTTTTGGAGGTGATAAGCCTACCCTTGTGGGCTATACTGATTCTGATATGGGTGGAGACATAGATACTAGAAGGTCTACCTCAGGCTACGTGATTAAATTTGCAGGGGGAGTTGTGGCATGGCAATCTAGATTGCAGAAGTGTGTTGCATTGTCCACTACTGAGACAGAGTTCATTGCCATTACAGAAGCATGCAAGGAGTTGCTTTGGGTGAAGAAACTCTTGCAAGAGCTTAGTTTTGTTCAAGACAAGTACTTGCTATTTTGTGATAGTCAAAGTGTCATTCATCTTGGTAAGAATTCAACTTTCCATTCTAGGTCCAAGCATATTGATGTGAGGTATCATTGGATACGTGATGCTTCGGAAGCTAGGTTACTGGAGTTGGCAAAAGTTCATACAGATGATAATTGTGCTGATATGATGACTAAGACACTACAGAGAAGCAAGTTTGAAACTTGTTGTGAGATTGTCGGTTTGTCGATCATCTCCACATAGTTGTGAGGGGGAAATTTGTTGGGTTGGGCTCACTTCCTATGTGGAGGCCCAATCTAATTTTTAATCACTTTAAGGTTTTTCCTGAGACATAGAGTGACAGCCGTCAGCAGAGACAGAGAGAGAAAAAGAGAGAGAAAAGAAAAAGATAGAAAAGTTTCACCCAGTAACTTCCGGCTGCCACCGACACTTTGTTCACCGTTGGATTGGACTGAAATTTTGTCAGCAGTTTTATAATTTGTTTGAATTCAATCTGACCGTTCGGATCTTGCAGAAGTGGTTTGAGAAGAGAGAAATTCATCTCACATTATAGCAGCGTTTTCAGCGTTTCTCTTGAGAACGAGTTTTTTCGGATTGGTGCTGCTGTTTCGTCCACCGTTGGATCGGGCTGAAATTTTGTCAGCAGGTTCATACCTTGTGGTTCTTCAATTGGACCATTCGGATTGTTCAAAAGTCACCGGAACAGTGAGATATAGGCCGCGTACGGTAGCTGCAGTTTTGGGAATTTTTCAGGTTTCTTGTTCTTTGTTTCATCTCTATTGTATTTCTACTTAGCTGGTTATTGAGCACAATTTGTGCTGTTTTGAGACTCTCTTGTAACCATAATATTGATCATAGTGGAGTTTGATTGACTAGCTTGTGCCCGTGGTTTTTACTTCTCACATTGAGAAGGTTTTCTACGTTAAAAATTTATGTGTCTTCCTGAAGTGTGTTTTTGTTGCTGCCATTATTTGTTATTGCTCCTCACAGATTCTTGCTAGTTGGAAAAATTATTATCCGCTGCTTATTGCTCTTGTTGAGATATTATTTTTATTGTGTTGAATTTTCCATCAGTTGAGCCTTTAAGCAAGAAGACATATTTTAATTTTTCTCTTAGGAGGTATCTTGTTCAATCGGCATGAGTTCCGAGAATGATCATTTTTAGGTATAGGAAATAAGATAGTTTTATTGATGATCTAATCATGTAGATTAAAATACTAGGAGATGATAAGGTGAATGAGGTTTACATCTAGCTTGGTAGCAGATACTTATACCACCCTGACATATGAAATTGAGATCGATGTTTACCAATCATGTTTTTGATATGGCAAGTATTAGTCTCTAGTGGATACGTAAGTCTTTTGCAATGTATCATGTGACAAATACATTTTGCATTGGAATATGACTAAAGATTCTGACATCTAGTTGACAATGTTTCAATTGATACTTTTCATTGGGAATGTTGATGAGGTATATCTTCATCTTGTTGACAATGTAACATCTTAATTTTTAATATAAGTTGTTGATTTTCTAACATGAGATGTGATATATATGTAAGTGTGTTATATGTGTTATATATCATGTTTTGAAGGTTTAAAGTTAAATTAACTCACATTTACATGTTGTACTTGTATAAACTGATAGGACATAGATAGTACCTGAAACTTACTGTAATAATTGTTTTTTATCTCTCGATCGCTCCTTCTCCTTCCTTCTCGTATTTGATTGTTCCTCTTTCTCCTTCCTTCTCGTACTCGCTCTCTGGTAATCGGTCAGGAATAAATCTACAAAAGATTCTTTGACGATCAAGTGTTCTATATTAGAGTGAATGATATATTGATAAAAGCGTATCTTACTCTTGCGTAACAAGGTTTATTTATATTGTTTAGTAGTGGACTATCTCATTCATGGGCCTAATCTGGCGTGTATCTTTAATAAAACAGTATTAGTTGATTTATCTCATAGTTCTCAAACTTATAGGAATATTGCCCGAATTTATAGGAGTGTTACTCGAATTTGTAGGATATTACCATATTCATCATATGTCCTTTATTTGCTATTTAATGTAACTAATTCATTCGATTGATCAATCACTGATATCAAGTGATGTGGCTCATTCGAATCCAACCAGTACACATGTTATTATGAACTGTTGTAATTATATATAATACATAAGTAGATTACTTGCAAGTTGTAACAGGAGAACTACCTCAAGAAGCTGGTGGAATATTATAATTATATAATTTTTTAGAACTAAATATCCTAAGATAATGTAATCCAGAGAATATACAAAATAGTTGTATTATGTTATGTTTATTTGATATTATGATGTTACTCACTAATGTATGTTAATTAAATGAGATGCCACACTTATGAAAATAATCAAAATCTTTAAACGTATACATTATATTTTAATTAATTTTAAGACCTTGTTATAAAGTCTTGAAAATATGTTAAAATATACTTTAACATTAGCACATATATTATAGTATAGAACAGAGTTGGTAATTGAGTGGTGTCAGTTTGGTAAAAATCCTGACTTAATCTAATAATAAACTATACTAGAGTAATTACTTACTTAATCTAACCAGAAAGTTTGGTAAAATTTTTGGCAAGAACAAATATATTTGTCATAACACCAAATTGCATAAAAATATGAAAAATAATAATAAATAACACCGACAAGTGTGATGATAAAATAGAAACCCCTGTAGAAAATGAATAGAGATTGAATTGTGCTTAAGATTTTTTTTTTTAGTGCACAACAAAAGTGAGACCCACCTGGATTTGACCAACCCAAACCAAATCTTGGAAAGACCTTTAGAACTGTTTCATTTTTGTTGGATAGCTGCAACAAACAAATATACTCAATATCTTATGGATACAACCTTTTTTATTATTATTTCATGAGCTTTTTTATCAAATTTAAGATTAAGAAAAACAGTTAATGCAGTGAGTACTATTAAATTCATTTCAAATTTATATTTTAAAAATTTCCTTACAGGAATGTTCCTACTTTTATAATTATTAGATTTAAATTTAATCTTTTATCACTAATATATTTATTATAAAGTTAAATATATTTTTTCCCTTAATTATAATATAAAATTTGTTTTCAAGTCTAGTCGAAACTATAGATCAGTGTGGATACTTTTATTAAGAAAACTGTTGGAATAAGTCATTATTAACAAATGGTTTTAACCTTTTCTTAATCTGTCAAACCAAATTCTAATGTGGACTATATTATAATATTATAATATTTATGTCAGTGATGTGTCATTATCCACATTAGTACAAAAGTTTAGAGACTAAAATCAATTTTAAATTTCTTATATAAAAATATTTAAAAATTAGTTTTAGTCCCTTATATTTTGGGTTGACGTGGATAATTATAACATAGTTCATGTTGAAAGTTCATTTGTCACGTCAAAAAAAAAATTAACGTTATTTGCTAAATTTGCTAACAAAAACTCATTTTAATATTTTTTTCTCTACAATATTTTCTTTTCTACAAGTACTTATATAGTTTAAAATTTCAAAAATTTCGACTAAAAATAAAAACTAATTTCGTATTATAGTACAAAGATAAAAATATATTTAACCCTTTAATTATGAATAACTAAAATACTTCCAAATATCCTATGACAGACAAAATTAAATTATAAAAAGATAATATATTGATACATTTCATTCATGGATACCATATAGAAATTATGGGATTATTTTAAATTTTGAAACGTTTTATGTAAAACTAAACAACAAATAAAATACTTATAATCACTTTTTCTAAAATAACTTAAGAACATAATTTATATATATATATATATATATATATATATATATATATATATATATATATAAATTTAACATATGTCAATCATGTTTTGAATATGAATTTAGTACACACATATAATTATAATATGTGTAAATGATTGATGTGAAAGAACTACTATTTATAGTAAGATGACATAATATAAGTACTGAGTTAGTTAGGGCATAATTATAAGATTCCAAACTTTTACTACTCAATATAATTATATAAATAAAAGTATAAGATGGTGACAAGTTGATGATAATTTGTATTAATCATAAGAGTATACGAGTATTCATATATTTCTTAAAAGTTAATAAAATTTACTCTATTATAGTCAAAATTGTTAAATTAGATCAAGTTAAATAGGATTTATTGCAAAATATTATATCTATAAAGTGTTTTTAAAAGGCTTCTAATTATTTAAAAGATTATTGTGATTTTTTAAAGTGAAACAAATAATATTTCAGATGTAGAGACATCAAGGCACATGAGTTGTCTCATTTCTTAACTTTTAAAAAATATATATTCTGAATTTGAATATCTTATATGTAGAAATATGTAAATATTTAAAAAATTATATAATACTCGTAGATTATTTATATTTTATGTTTTTGAGTGAAAAATATGCGACATAAGAAAATAAAAAGTTATCTTCAATTATTTTATAATAAAAATAGTTCTTATAAATCTATTTTAATTGAAATAAATATAATATTAATTTCACATTAAACAATTAAATTATACTCCATCGAGATTATACACATCGTAACGAAAGATGATTTGCATCTTTCTAATCCAAGACCTAATATTTTATGTTGATCTATTGAAAAAATAAATACTGGTCAAATGGTTGGTTCATCTAACTAGGATCTCAAAGTTAACAAAGCATATAAATAAATTTAGCATATTTAAATATATTACGTGCTACGTGATCGGTTTTCAATACATTCTTAATAAAGAAAAAGCACCACCAATAACATATCTTCTTCTCCAAATTTTTATTTATTTATTTTACCACATTTTTAATAAATAAATAACGTGTTAAATATGTTTTTCATCCTTGTACTTTTACACAAATTGATTTTCATTCCTAGTTTAAATTTTAGATCTTTTAAGTATTTGTAGTAAGGAAATTATTGGAATGGGTTATTATTAGTTTTTATTTTTATGTTTCAAATAGATTTCGAGTATGGACTAGGATGTTGATGTTAAAATATTTTATTCTGACAAATCGTTCACGTGGATGTTATAATATTATAATATAGTCCACGCTGAAAATTTGTTTGTTACGTAAAAAAAGTATCAGTACCCATTTCGATAGTTTCCGTACTACAAGTATCCAGGAGTTATAAAGTTTGAACTAGGAACAAAAATCAATTTCATATTGTAATATAGGAATGAAAAAATATATTTAACCCATAAATAATATATATATATATATATATATATGTGTGTGTGTGTGTGAGAGAGAGAGAGAGAGAGCTTGCATTTAAGTGATTTAGTGGTTATATGCATATTTATTGGTTATATGCATATTTATTTAATTGAGTTTTTTTTTTTTTTTTGGATTTGTTGAGTTGAGGTCACATGTTTGAAATGGTATGTTGACTCATTTTGTGATTTGTAGTATTTAGTTCAAGAACTCATTATTAAATTAAAATGAGATACATTTGTTTCATTAATTATCTAAAATACATAAATTAGGACATCATGTTACGATAATTTGAATAAAAGTTTTTAATACTACTATTACATATACTCGGTTATATAATAATTTGTGAAGTAAACATACCCTAACTTGTAGAGTTGAGTTCATTCCACGTGTAGATAAAAACATTTCGAATAGATCAAGTATTAGTTTATAGTGAGATATATTTAATACAAATCTTATGAAAGATACTTATTTCATATATTGTATCTATGAAATTAAGGTTCACCAAAAGTGATTTGAAATAGTTTTATAATTGTACTTGATACATAAATAATGAATAGTATAGGTCGAGGAAACAAGTTTAGACAAACTTAAGACAACTTTTATGTATACTCATCCTGCATTGTCTTTTCCCATTTTGTTTGAAATATTTTTATTATGTAATGCATTTGTTGAATATATACTATTGTAAATTTTTTATACATGTGTATACTATTGTTATTATATAATAACTATTAGTAAGTAAAGGGTGTTACAAATATATAATTTTTTTAACAATTTAAAATAAAAAAAGTTATCAAAATTATTTTATTTTTACATTATTCTTGATGAATTGACGGCTGTTTAAATTGGTTGCATGAATTGTTGCTAAATTGGTTTTGATAAAGGAGAAGAGTTAAAGGTAGGTACTCAATTTTGTCACTTCTCTTAAGTTATTTTCACACCCTAGCTTGAGTTAAAAGCACTTGATTTAGAAAAAAAAAATGAATGAACTTTTTTTATAAATTAAAATTAATTTATAGAATTTTTATAATTTTTATTTTTAATACATGTAAAAATTGATTTAATTTATGAAAATATTTATTTTTCTTATAATTTTTGTAAAAAACAAAAATCGACCAATAATACACTAAATCATTAAAATTTTAACTTGAAAAAAAAAAGAGTTGAACCCTACTCTACCTTAATTTGAAACCAATTGATTTGACCACTCAAACTCATTGTGGACTATGAAAAGAACAAATGATTTTACATTTTAATAATTTGTGAAAATTCTCCATCCATGGAATGAGTGTTTATATATGTGGCAAGACCAATTCATTAGAATAGGTCAAGATTTACCACATTGATTGCTAGGGTTTGGTTAAATTATTAGCATTGGGAAGGCCATAAGGTTTGTTGATATATGTCACATGTGTGACCACAAAGACCTAAAGTCCTATCTTTCCAACCTGTCCACTTGACAAAGAAGATAAGAAAGTCTCCAATGAAGCACAATAGGACAAAAACATGTACCACATTTTCACTAACATTGGAGGAAGCTTAGACACCCTTCATCATTGAGCACCATGCCCCTACACACACTTGCTTCTTATTGGTCATGCCAATATCCCTCCACATGAACCTTTCAACTTTGTGACTTTTTTCAAATGGAATGCCATAGGCTCTTGTCTAGATCATTGGTTAGCTTGTTGGACAAGAACTACAAGGGTGTACCACAAATTGAAAGCAACATGTACCCTAATTGGGGTGTTGCCCTCATGTGAAGTGAAATGCCACATCATTCTATATCTTCCCACAAATTCTAGTGTGTTTATATTACATCAAATGGAAGCACCACCAATCAAACTTGTTTTCCACACCCTTACTTTGTCATCAATATTAACTTCTTTTAAGCAATCTTTCTTTGCTTTAAGGTGCCATGTCTCATAAAACTATGAAAGGTAGCTTCAATAGGAGTTTTGGGTCATCAAAATCATTTACTAGAAAGCTAAAATTCAATATTTTCAAGAGAGATTTGTTTAGTACGAACACACAACAATTTTAATATTTTATTTTATGGTTACATAGGGTTTTGAGTCGAAATCTAGATAGATTGAATATATTTTTTTATAAGAGTTGAGATAATCTCAAGTCTTTTATTTTCTTTTATTTTATTAATTCTTTATCAATAAAAAATAAGAAAGTTAAAAGTTAACTTCTCTCCATTTCTTTAACTAAAAGATATTGAGTTTTTATTTGACATATAATTAATCACCTTCTACTTTATTGATCCTTTATGAAATAAATTTTTTAACTACAATTTTATAGTCCCATAAAAATATGGATGTATCCAACAGACATGTTGTAAATAAATATAACATTCTTTTCTATTGAGTAGACTATGTGAATATATGAAAGTTGTCTCTCATATACCATAGGTGGTGAGAAAGTGTACTTATGGTGATGTTAAGTGTGAGATGGATAATCATATTCCATTAGTTATGATAAATAATATATTTTTTTTATATCTTTTACTAAAAAAAAAATTAAACAGAAACTAATTTTATAAAAAAAAATTAGTCTTTATATTAAATAAATTAGATACTAATTTATAAACTACATAATTATTGGTATCTAAAATTCGTTTTTTTTATTAATTAATAGTTTCTAAATTGGTATATAATTAGCTACAAAAATTTTAGCTACCAACTAAAATTTTTGTAGCTAATTATATATCAATTTAGACACTATATATTAATAATAGAAACTAATTTAAATATCAATAATTTTTATAGTCTCTAAAGTAATATCTAATTTATTTAATATAATGATTAGTTATTTTTAATCTCTACAATTAGTTTATATATAATATAATAATTTTCTTGTTTATATACTTGATATAGTAACATGTACCTGAGTTGGATTGATTAATATTAAATTTCATTATATTATAAAATCAAATTCCGAATTTTTGTTAACAAAATTAAGTACCAAACTATTTTACAAAATAATTTAAAGTTCTTTTCTTCCCTTTTGTATCATTAGATATAGAACATTTTTAACCTACCTAATACCTATTACTACGTTATTACTCCACTGTTGTAGGACAAACTTGAATGTATCAATATTTGGTCTAGTAATAATGTTGGACAAATATTAGTTTGCAAAAGGAAAAAAAAAAGTACATATGATTTTGTTGGACAAATTAATGTGTATTTGATAGAGACGAATATTTAAAATTATTGGACATGACTTTCTTAAAAACACATAGGTTTTTAAGGGCTCTGGGGTCTATTTTAATTGAAGAGATATGTCTGCATTCAAGGTTCATAAAATTTGTGTCTTTATTTAATTATTTAAATGAACAAACATTCCTACATCACTCTTAATATAGGGTTTGTGTTTATTTATTTAGAATGAAAAAACATAGAACATTTTCAAACAAAAGAGAGATATTAATGGCCTCAACTAAATATTAAATTTTTTTATTTATATTCATGGCCTCAACTAAAAATAATTTTATATTAATGACCTCAACTACATATTAAAACCATTTTTAGATTAATAAATTAATGGTGAAGAGATAAAATCATATATATAAATCATAATGCACTTCCGAAAGAGATTTAAATTAAAAAATAAATGAAATAATTTTAATATATATATATATATATAAATAGTTACTATCTGTTCCAATGGAAATATCTAAATATTTTATTTATATAAAACTCCTATTTCATGCGAATTTTGGAAGAAGAAAAAATAAAATGTATTAATACTACTAGAATAAAGGGTTTCTGCATCTGTAAAATTACTGTAGAATCAATAAAAAATAAAATTTGATTTCTCTAATGATATATCACTTAAGCAGTGGGTTATTATTTAAGTGGTGAATAATTATTGCATGTACCACTCAAGTTCTAACATGTACCTTAAGAAAAAAAAAAACATTTCACTTAAGATATGATTTGATGTTTGAACGAGAGAGATGTTAAATAAATTTTCTCACTTATAGGATACTCAATGCTTAAGTGACAAAGTGGTTGTTCAAGTTGAGACGTGACATTGGTGCATGGTATTTTTGAAACAATTGTGGTTTTCTAATTCAAGTTTTGATGTGACGCTTGACCAATAAAAGACGATAACAATCGTTTAGGAGACGAGAGAGTACTTAAGAGAGAAAGAGAGGTTGCATCAACTATCTCTCTTATAGAGTTAGTGTCAATAAAGGTATACGAAGTCTCTCAAAAGTAAAAAAAAGTAAAAAAATAAATCTTCTTTTTGAGGGAGCAACTTTATGTTCCTGTGATAGGTATATGTGTGTATTATACATGGATAACAATAGATGTATATATTTTTATTAACTAATATAATACGTTTTATAAGGGATTATATGTGTGTGTATTATACATGGATAACAACGAATGCATATATTTTTATTGACTAATATAATATGTTTTAGGAGGGATTATGAGTTATGAGGCATTTTTGAAAAAGTAGAAAATCAAAAAAGAAATCTTTTGTATTAATTACCTTGTTTCTAGTCTTAACCAATGTAATATAACACTTTTTACATCGGTTGTGTGCATCAATTATAGAAACAACTAATATAGAATGTTTGTGTTTACAAAATTAAATCTAGTTTGTTTATTTTTGCTTCAACCACATCTAATTACAATAAATTTGCCATAAAATTTCATAGCCAAATAGCTTCATATTGAAGAAATACACTAAGCTATTAATTATAATGCCCATTGATTAAAGTTTAAATATTTTATAAGAGTAATACACTACTTGTGTAAGTTGTTATCTTTTAAAATTTTATCTATAAATATAAACCAAACAAATGTTTCAAGTAATTTATATTTTAAAATTTATTCAAATAAGTTATCAATAAAAAAAAAATAGTCTTTAATTTTCATTATGATCTATAATCTTTAATTGCATAATGATCTCATCTTTATAATTTTTATCAAAGTATTTTTTATCTTTCATTTTAATTTTATAATGCAATCTCTATGTCTATGTGACCATAATAAAACATCAAGCAAGCAGAAACATGAATATGACTTAGAACAACTTCTTTGTTCATATAAATATGGCCCCTACAACGACGTTGGACAAGTTGAAATCTGTGCTATAAGAACTTGGGATCATCATCATGAATCATCGTCATTCATTCACTATCTATAAACCAACGTAAACCATAGTCTATTCATGGAACTAATCATGACAATTACTAATTCATATTTTATATATATAGTTTTCTTTTTTGAAAAAAAAAAGTGTGTGATTTAGTTTTCAACATTGTTTGTAATCTTAACTTTATGATTTTTTAAATGGATGAATTTAGTTCTTAAATTTTATTGACATTCTGTAGTTGATAGATTCTTTTTTTTGCCTTTTTTAGTTGAGTTGGTTGAATTTATAAAAGATTTTACTTAAATGTGTTTTAAATTTTCAGATTCAAAACGTTTATTTATATCTTCAAATGTAAATTTTCTTTTTTATCATAAGTTAAAAAAATGGTTTGATCAATTTGTAAGTCATAATGTATCAGTGTAACTTATATTTTACAAATTATTCTTTCACCTGAATATCTTTCCCCCCTTGGTCTTAATAATAATAGTAAAAAGTTGGTTTTAATCTTTTTAAAAAATTTAAATAATTTTAAATAATTTCATCTTTTTAAATAATTTCAACTTCATTTCTTCTAGTCGTAACACTTTCATTCTTCTCCGATCGCAACAATTGAGAGAGCAGTTTCATCATTTGACATGTTTTAACACTACAAGCAAATCATTAAATAGAAATCAATCTTAGAGACAAAAAATAATTAGTTGTTATATTTACAAAATTAGATACTATTTTAGAGACTAAAAAAATTATTGATATCTAAATTAGTTTCTATTATTGATAAATGATTTCTAAATTGGTATCTAATTAGATACCAACTTTAGAATCTAAATAATTGGTGGCTAAAACTTTCTAATTAATAATTTTCTAGTAGTGTAATTTATTCCATAAGATAAAACCACACTTACCTAAGGACTTGAGTCCCTTGTAGTAAGAAGTTTTTCCTCACGTAATATCTCAAAAATTCTATCAAAAAATAATTATTGTTGCACTTGCAATGGTTTCATGAAGTGAACTCTTATTGCAACATGAAGCAAATTGTGAACCCTTAGAACTAGAAGTTTCCTAGATAATTTTTTTTTTTTTTGAGTTTTGTACTCCGGTTTTTCACTTTATTGTTTTTTTTTTATGGGTTTTGTGGCTTTTGGATTGCACAATAAGTGAACGGAAACACAACTATCACCAGTAAAAACATCACAAAACTTACATCAACCACTAACATTCACCACAAGCAACCACTAGTACTTTAAAATGAAGAAGATATCGCACTCTTCATCATACTTAGAATGGTGTTGTTGGAACTAAAGAAAAGTATGGAAGTGCAAAAAGAAGGTATGAAGATGCATTGAGATTTTGCCACTATATTTTTATAAGTATTAGATAAGACAGAGTTTTAAAAATTAATGAACATCACGTTTTAAGTTAAGTTTTAGAATTATAATAGAAAATTAAATAGTTTTATTTTTTATTTGTCTAAAAGTATTATTTTTTAAAAACTAAATTATTTTATTTTTCTCAACTTGTTTAGGAGTTTTCCTTCTGTCTTCCAATTCTACAATATAAGAGTTAGTTTAGATAAATTAATAAAAATTTCAATTGGGATATTCACATCTCAATATTTTCTCCTATTTTTAAGTTCATGCAAGTTTCGAGTAGAGAGGATGTGTTTATGCAAGTCTAAGGTATGTTTGGGTAAAGAGGTATAGTCCATGTTTGTTAAGGGTTCTTCAGTGGATTTGAAACCCTTAAAGACAATTTGTTGGAAGGTGAGTTCTATGGGTTTTTTTTCAATGACATTTTTTCTATTGTGTTGTTTTTGTATTTTGAAACTTGTGTTGGAACTGCATTAAGAGTTCATAATAGAGTATAAAATTTTTGGTTGAAATGTTTTTGTCAATTATCTAAATTTGTCTTATTTAAGTAAGGATTTTGGGTATTAGTGTACAAGAAAATTACTTTATTAAGATTAAAAGTAAATAATGATTCTTCATAGTGCTTTGTCATGTCATGTGAATAAGTAAGAGTTCATGTGTGAGTTATTAGAAATAGAAAGACATGTGAAAGAAATATTTACCTAGGTTAGGAACTAGGACTACAAAGATTCAATAGTTTGCCACGGTTAGCATGATTTAATACGACATAAAGAAATGTTTAAGCACTCCACTCGTATGAGTCAGATCCACACTATGTTGAACATTTTGATGATCAATCCCTTTTCTGAAGTTCACCATCAGTGTAAGTTTAATTACTTTATATTTTTTTAACAGAAACTCGATTTCAAAAGGATAAAAAGCATAATCTGCTACAGAAAATTGAAGAACAAAAATTTATTAAAAAGAACATCAGAATTTAATGAAAAATCACAAGGGAACAACCCAAAGGGTTGTAGCCTTCCGTCCAGAGGAAAAAAAAATACAAAAAAAAAACCTAGGTTTAGAGTGTGTTGTGCGACTATGAAACACTATTCGAAAATCTCTCTTCATTCTTCCTTTAAAGTCTCTTTTATAATCTTTTTTTTCTTGCACAAAATTGGATTCAAAATTTGCCTCACGATATTGTTTTACAATAATTAAATGTTTCCTTTCTTTGTCTCAAATTATTAAGTAGATATCTTCATTCTCAACCAATCTCAAATTTTATTCTCGTTTCTCTTCCAGATATATTATTTCTAAACTTGCTTCATATTTATGCATTGATTGTAATTGATTACAACATTGTTGCGATAAATAATGCAGAAGATTTTCTTAAATAATATCTTCAAAGGATATTTGCTCTATTTTTCATGTGTTTTACAGATGAGTTTTAATTGCAGGATTTTGAGAGAATCTTATCGAATAAGATAAAATTTATTTCAATTATTGCTTTCTCAGAATGTAATGGAATCACCAAATCAATATCTTCATTTTTCGATGATATAACACCCATTAGTAGGCGCTTTAGGAAGATCGTCCACCAAATGCTCTCATTAGATCATCTGGTCAAATCATCTCCTTTATGAAACACTAAATCGTCTGTCATGTAATGTGAAATACTGAATTGTTTTTTCTTTTGATCCTCTCTTTATATATATAAATTTTTTTCCCAACTTTAGTTAGGTTAGATCCACGCAAGCATTTTTTTTTCATTCAAGTAACATTGGCCTGTTTTTTCACTCAAATAGCATTGGCCTAATCCACTATAAAATTTTATTATTAAATATTATTGGTCCAGTTTGCATTTGTAAGGTAGACGCTACTAGTATTCCTTATATAGATTGACATAAAAATTAAGTAGTTTTCATCCTTAAACATACTTTTTGGCCAATACAAAATGAAGACTAAACTTCTCTGATTTTGTGTCTGCTTTTTACCAACTTTAACACATTATTTTCTTGTAGTATGCATATTCATTTTATTGAATGTTTCTTTATATAGATATTAAAACTATGAAACAATTAACAATAAATTTATAAGTTCCTACTATCTTAAATATATATACATGTATAAAAAAAATATTGATAATACCAAGTTTATATTTATAACAAAAAAGAAAATCAGTAATATTTTAGGTTAATTTTAGTTTTTAAGAAAAAAACTAAAATTTTGATTTAATAATTTTTTTTCTACCAGTTTTCTATCTAGATTGATCTAAATTTGAGAAATTTTTTTATGAATATTATCCCTTCTAATTTATTGGTTAGTATACTTGAACGAATATATATTTTATGAATAGTAATAAAAAAAAATCTCTATTTATGACACCTTTGACCACAATTAATTCCAAGTCACAAACGACTCTTACTCGTTTTCAAAACGCTTCCGTTTTATATGTATTATTTTTTCTTTAAATACAGTGTCGTTTCCCATTGTTGTGTTGAAAAATAAATTTCCATAACCACTCTCTCTCTCATTGTCTCCCTCTCTTTCTATATCTTAACAAAACGCCAACACAATAACCAAAACGACACACACACTCTCTCTCTCTCTATTACACTACACAACTTCACACTCAGAAAACTCCTTCTCCTTCTTCCGTAATCCTGTAACTGTTTTCGACACTCTCAGATCTTCGTGCGGAGCCTTTTCCAGTTCGAATCGCGTTCTTCTGATTTTCGCCAGAATGAGAGATTCAACGTAATCGATTACGATGCTACAGTAGCAGGAATAGTAGTTTTTTTTTTTGCAAAAGAAGAAGACAAAAATGGACGATAGAGGAAGCTCATTCGTCGCTGTGAGGAGAATTCCTCAAGGAGAAACCTGCCATTCAAATTCTGGTAAATTTCCGAACAAAATAAAATAGAACCACGAAAATGCTTCGTAGTTTCTCGTTTTTTTTTTGTTCTTTTTCGTTAATTTCACTCTCTCTCTCTCTCTCTCTCTCTCTCTCTCTCTCTCTCTCTTTATACATATATATATATATATATATATATAAGGTTTTTTCATTGTTCTCTCTGATAGGTTTAGTTTTTGTAGTTGTACTTTGTATTGTATCTCCTTTTTCCTTTTACTTTTCTCTCTCTCACACACAATCTTTTCTGCATAATACAATATATATAATATTATTAAATTATCATTAATTATAATTATCGAGTGTATGGACCGGATCGAGATCGAACCGTTTAGAATAGACCGAATCAAAACGCGAGTTGCGTGATGTTTGCTGCTATTCTTAATTGCATTGGTGGGATGCTGAGTTAATTTTGTTGAATTATTTTATTATTGTTTTTTAGTATTTTGTTTTTCAGTATTTTGTTTTTCAGAAAAAGAAATTGTATAATTTTTTCAGTTTGAATTATACAAATTCAGATGTTAGTTTGTGAGGGTTGGTTGTTCCCGTAGATCTAGAGTTCGTGAAATTGGGCTTTGTTCGTATCGTATATTCGGAAATGCTCTTCACGTGCTGTGTTTGAAGCTGGTAATTCATAATAAAGCAGCGCAGAGATCTCCTATGATTAAGCGCTGCTGCGTTGGCCCTTTTTCATCATCATCATCATTATATTATTATTATTATTTTTTTATTTTTTATTTATTTTTATTTATTTTTTTATGCGTGTTTCTTTGTTTGAGGGACGGTGTGGCATGTGGGTCCACATCCAGGTATAGCCTTAGTTTCTGGATTGACCCTATTGGGAATACAGAAACTACTTGTTAAATGTTATGGAGGCGTTTAGGATTGAATAGAACTCAGTTATGATGAAATGCTTACGCGGCAATTATAGGAAAAGAAAAAGAAATTAAAATGAATTAAGGTGCTTCTACAAGTTCACCAGCTTATTCATTAGTTCATTTATAGAAAAACTCTTTCATTTGGCTTCTCTGGACGTTTGATTTTAATTTATAGAAGTTTAATTCATTCCACCTTATTTTTCTTCTTTTTCATTGGTGTTTGTTGAGAAGTTTATCCAATTTGAGCTTTTTAGTGTTATGGTATAATCACTTATGTGTAAGTGGCTTCTACAATTGGGCAATGAATAGAATTAAACTGTTTTTAGGTTGTTTGATGTCTCGGTAAGTTGATCTTGAAGATCTTGTTGAAATAAGCTGACAACAGTTTTATATATACACATCAGAAATTATTTTCAGAATCTTTGTAACACTTGTACAAGTACTTGTGTCATAAAATAAGCCTAAATAAGTTGTAGATAAAGCTTTTTCGAGCTCCCCCTACAGATTGTCTGGCAGATTGTGTCTCTTTTGTCCGGCAGTTTGGGGAGATGGAATGCTGTGTTTTTGCACAATTTAGTATTATTTTACGTTTATGAAGATTTGATTACAATAAATTGTAAATTCGGCAAACTTCTAAGAAAAAAATAGAATGTTGTCACTTTCTGTGTTGTTTGAAACACTTCTTGTTGGTCCATTAACTTAGGATGAAATATGTAGCGTAAGATAAAGTTGGGTAGAATCTGCATTGATGGCAATTTTTTTTGTTGCAGCAGAGGTTGTGGCGGGGTCAGCAGCATGGCTTGGTCGAGGTCTGTCTTGTGTCTGTGTACAAAGAACAGATAGTGATGCTTCTAACTCTTTCGATTTGACCCTCGCCCAGGTAGTTTTTTGTTATCAGTAAAGCAGCACTTAGTTTCTTGTTCAAGTATCTCTGTTAGCAGTGTACGGATACTACAATTGTTTTATAGAAAAAATCAACAAATACGTATATTCTACATTGTATGCAATATAAACAGTTTACGATTTAGATTTGTGCTGAATGATTTGTCTTACAAATAATAAACATAGTGTTAAATTGTATTTCTGGTTACGTGTTTTTTTTATTTGTTCGTTTGTTAATCATTCATATATTTTGTATGGTTCTGGAGTGCGAGGAAATCTAAATCTTGACTGCCAATAGCTAATTAGTTGTTGTGTATAGTGGTACCAAGAAACACGAGCTCCCCTCAACCATATGAAATTTTGGATCACTTTCTACTTAATTTTCTGTTAAATATTGTTGTTTATACATGGTGTTGAATTTCCAATTCTCAGGAGGAATGCTTACACAAGCTACAGAGACGTATAGATGTTCCATATGATAGTTCTATTATTGAGCACCAGGTATCTTTTATATTATTACTTTTTAAGTCTGTAAGCAATGTGGCAACCATTATGATTTACACTTCAATCTATGTACTCGTAGAGCTGTCACTGGCTTATTGCTGTACGTGAAATCTTCAATGATCAATGTCTTAATAGTGTAATTTACATATTTAGGATGCCCTTAGGGCTTTGTGGAATGCTGCATTCCCTGAAGAAGAGCTTCATGGCTTGATATCTGAGCAGTGGAAGGAAATGGGCTGGCAAGGGAAGGATCCATCAACAGATTTTAGGTACTTATTGTTCTCGTGTTTTTTCACTGCCGAGCTATTTCCAGCTAATATTGTTAATGATTTCCTCTATATATTTGGCAGGGGTGGTGGTTTTATATCATTGGAAAATTTTCTTTACTTTGCTAGGAATTTCCCGGTAAGATTTCTTTAGAGGCTTTTCACTCATGATTTTGCAATGATAGATTACTTTTGTTGACCAAAATTAAGGTTTAGAATGGAAAGCATGATGAATGAGAGTGCATCTTAGTTCGTAATAGCTAGAGAAATTTACATGGAAATTGTATTAGTGTTAGTGTATTTTTTTCAAGCGAATAGGCCGTTATTAGTTTCTAATATTGAAAGGGAGTTCTGTAGATATAATGTTATTGTAGGTTTTGATTTTTGAAGAATGTATTTCTCACTCTAACGATTTCAAATGAAGTGTGAATTGTGATGTAGGAAAATGGTTTTCTCAATAATTTAGCAAAATATATATGTAGATCTGAAGAAAATTCGTGTGTTTGAACTTTATCCATGATAGAAGAATTGTGGCCATATTTTTATATATTGTGTACGGTTTGGGTTTGCCATATATTGCATATTCTCTTGCTTTCTTCGAGAGAATTGTGGACACTTCAACCTCTTACTTCTTTTTACTCTTTTATCTTGGCATATTCATATACCTATCTCATTATTACTTCTCTCCCTTATTTGTCATTCTCTCTCAAGTTGTAGACTAGCTTTTGGTGTCCAAAAAACATTATTCTTCCATAATTTACTGTTGTACCTAAAAGTCATTTTGTACATTTTCCTGTGAGGCCCTCGTTACCCTATTAGTTCGTCTTTGTAATTAATCTAATTAGTTTTGTTTTGGTCCCCGATAACTACTAAAATGTTTCTTAAGTCTAATCGTTCATGTTCTTTATCTTATCATTTTATTTTTGTAGAAATCCTTCCAGGATCTTTTACGAAAGCAGGAAGGAGATCGGTCAGTCTGGGAATATCCATTTGCAGTTGCTGGTGTTAATATCACTTACATGCTGATACAGTTGCTGGATCTTGAAGCGGGTTTGTTACTTCTGTTGTTCTAACTTCTTTGTTCGCTGTTATAACTTATTTGTTGTTGTGTTGTCACGTCTAAAATGAAGAATTGGGTTATGTATGGTCAATTTCATTGAGCACCCATGAAAAATATTTAAGGTGCCCTTTCAATTTCTATGTTGACATTTTAGTTTTTCAAAAATTCGTATAACAAAGGTCACCTGCTATCACTATCTGAATCATTGATGGCGCCATAGTGTGATACATTGAATCAGTATGTGGATCAGCAACATCTAATAATAGCATGCTTTTCCTTTACAGTCAAGCCACGCAATCTGGTTGGAGCAACTTTTCTAAAATTTCTTGCAGGTAGCCTAACACTCCCTTCTCAATTTGTTATTTTAGTCTTCTTGAATTTGGAAGAGGATCAGGGAGAGTTGAAACTTTAGTTAAAATGAAAAGGACTTATTTAAAATGTTATAGCTTTTACTTGTTAGCTTGCTGTTTGAGTATCTAAATTCATTCATGTTTGTCTGACAGAAAATGAGTCAGCTTTTGACCTTCTCTATTGCATAACTTTCAAGCTAATGGATCATCAATGGCTTTCTATGCGGGCCTCATACATGGATTTTAATGTACGTATTCTATAACCTCAGCTTGCTGTAGAAAATTTGTGGCACAAATAATATTTTCTTGAGTGTACAAACAAGTTTGATAAGAACAGAAAATTAGTAAAGCTTGTCCATCTTTCAAAATAGATGGAAGATATCCTGGAGTTGAAAACTAGTTTGAAAATTTTTATGCGAAGAGGTTATGGTCTGCTTGAGCAGTTCATTGAGTAACTGGCATGATCCTTTATGAGTAAAATGTTATTTATGTTTTAACTAAAATTGATATTGATGTTTTGTCTTTTTTAAATTCTGACAGGCAGTGATGAAAGCAACACGACGTCAGCTAGAGAAAGAGATTCTCTTTGAAGACATATCGCGGCTTGAAGATTTACCCTCTTACAAATTACTCTCCCGATAGTAGGAGTCTCCTATTTTTGTATACCTTAATTTCCAATCCTGTTAATTCAGCAATTTTAAGGACATTTGAGGGAGAATGAGGTATATAACATGTAAAACTGATGTGATGTCAACAAGGTTTGAGATGCAGCAGTTAAGCTTTGAGTTGAGTTTGGTTGGTATATTGGATATTTGTTATTTGAGGTTTCCCACTTTACCTATATATTTCCTTGCAGTATTAACGCCTAAATGCAGCAGCAGCTTCAGGTAATTCTCATATTCATTTTCATAATTCTTCCCATTCTACACTGCATACATTCATTCATGTCTACACTCTATATCCCATAAATGTACAAACACCTTTTTATAAATTGTCATCAGTATCTCTTTATTTATCAATGTTCTACATCTATATAAATCATTTTACAAGTTTTGGTTAGTGTATCCATACTGTATCGTATCCTAAATATAAAAACAATAGTCGTGTACCCGTGTCGTATTAAGTATACGAGTTTAATGGAATAAAAGTATAAGAACGTGTATATCATTAAATACTAACAAGAAACAGATCTTATTTTGGTAAGACATCAAGCTAATTTCTTTCTGCACCTCCATGGAGTGGTTAAAAGAGCAAATTGCCCGCTTTTTGCTGCCATCTCTTGTTGTTGCCGCCACCATCATTGTCCTCTTGTTGTTTCTCACCCTTGTTTATATCATAGATAAATAAATTTAAGAAAAAGTGTTTTGGATTATTTAGAAGACACTTTTGATTATGTAATTGAAAAGGTGCTTCCAGATTATGTGCAAAATTTTCAAATTGTACAATTTGAAAGATTTTTCTTCATCCAACAACAAATCTGAATTTTAGAAGTATTTTTTCAATAAACCAAAATGATAAAGTAAAGATTTTCATATTTATGGGGATGTAGAAGGAAATTATGGGATTGCAAAAATAAATTTCATGAATATACATACGATAAAGCCCAAAGGTAGGTGTGTTGTCTTGCTTCCCTTACCCACTAAACAATGGGAATTACTTTCTGCACTCATAAAATTTGAACATGCCCTTAAATGAGAGTCGATTGTGGATAAAAATACATTCTGAATTTTCTTTTTTCTAACATGTTTAAGGATTTGATTTTCTCAAACACCTTTCTGATTTTTAAAATCTCTTTTCCATAATAATTTTTGGATTTTGTTTTCTAAATAAAAAATCCAAAACATATTTTTGTATTCTGAAATTTCTTTTCCATAATAATGAGATTTTGATTTTTCAATTCTCTTCCGAAATTCCATTCTACAACTCAAATTTATTCTGAATTTACTTTTTTGAAATTATTTTTTTAATTTTAAAATAAAGGATAATTTTGAAACTTTCGAAGTCCATCCATCTGGTGTAGGTGACAATTTATAAGGTGCAGGTAAACAGTTTGTTGTTTTAATGAGGCAAAAGAAAGCAAGTAATGGTTTGGACTAAATTTAGAATAATGTTTACATGGCATTATGATATAAGGATGACAACAAAGTAACTAATGAGGATATTAATTATAACTAAAAATTTCAATGAATCTTGTAATTACAATGTCCCTCCAATTTGGACAAAAACAGTGGAAAGAAGAACCATAGTTTTGTAAAAAGAGACAAAATCATCCACATTACTTTTTTTCACTATAATCATTCTTGTTTTATATTTTTTATCTTTAAAAAGAACTACATTCTATTTTTAAAAAATCCAAAACATATTTCACTTAAAAAAATTAATTAGTTAGTATTTAGGGTTTTTACTTGTTAAATTTTATGCACTTCTTATTCAGTTAATCAACAGAAAAATAAAATAACTTTCATTTCTATTTTTCTCTAACATAATAAAGAAAAAAGACTCTTTATTGTTTTTTTCTTTTTTTTTCACTTTACTCGATGAAACCTTTGAGCTTGTCCTTCGTAAAAATAACTATTCACAACTTTTTCATTTTACTCATCCAAGTTATATAACAATGTCAAATTGCATTCAAATAAATTTTTATGGACTAAAACTAGTTTACAAGAGAATTAAATAAATAAATTTTCTAAATATTCAATGATTTTAATATCATGCCGACTTAGCAAAGCAACTTAAACAAACATAATAGAAGTGATTTGAAGTATGTGAATAAAAAAGTTTAGTTATTAGTAAAATTAAGAATCACGAAGTTAATAATTTGGAGGGAATGTGGTAGGTATTAGTTGATAAATTTAATTATATAAAACTAGAGCAAACTATAACATCATCATTTCTTAAAGAAAAAAGAAAGCACAATTTTAGAATAATTAAAAAAACGTAATCTTATCATATCTAATGTACTTGTGTGATATTGAAAGGCACACGAAGGTTATAACTACGTGTCCTTTTATGGTGATCATAGTCACAACAAAACAATATTATTCAACCTTTTGTAATCAAGTGTTTTCATATTCTGTTTTAAACCCTTTCTCACTTTGCTTTGCACCTAACATTAACAATGCCCCCAATATTTGTTGTGGGGATATGCCATGATTTAGAAAAAAGAAAGTGATAATCATGAACTAGTTTTTTTTTTTTCACAATCGTGTGATTTATTTTTGGATTTTTGGAAATAGACAAATTAAAAATTTATTAATTGAGAGGTACTAGTTAATTTTTAACAAATCTTGTTCATGATTTCTAAATATTTCAAACAAATCGTATTGAATATGATTTCCTATGATCAGATTACTACGAAATCTTACTTAAAAAATTGTATTTTAACTAGTATAATAAAAATTAAATTAGTGAAATAATTGAATTGGACCAACATTTAAGTTTCAATTAATTTTTTTATAATTATTAAAATCGTAAAATTTTGTAACTTATTAAGATCATAATAAGATTTCTTCAAAATTTTACCAAATTCAGGAATAAATTCAAAAGAAAATTGCACTAGGCTGGGAAAAAAGCCCATGAACTAACTTCCATTATTGTAGTTAGTGTGTTGAAAACATAACTACAAATCAAGTAAAAAAAACTCACAACTTTAAATTAGCATTACAAGCAACTTATTTTAGGTCAAATTTGAACAAGAAATCATCATATCAAGTTGTAGAAAATTTGACAACTGTAATTTATAAAACTCCAAACAAACTTTGCATAAGCATTGCATCACACAAATGGCCCAAGCAAAACATTAACAAACAATGAGGTAAAGCAAAACTAGTTTTAGATTTGATTTATCAAACTGTGAGCATGTTTCAAGGGACATGGTAGAAATTTAAGATACAAAACCAAGGAACCAAACCCTAACAAAAGTCCAGTGGACAAAAACAGAACATGTAGATGATAATCTGGATCACAACTTGATGCATATGGTTTACTCATAGATCCATGAGTGTTGGCTGCTTTGCCAGTTAACAGGGCCATCAGGGAACCACAAAGCAATTTCCTTGCGAGCACTCTCAACTGAATCACTTCCATGGATAACATTCCTACACAAGAACAACTTCATTATAAAAGGTACAAAATTTCACCGAAAAATTCATTGGAAAACACAATCCATTTGAAAAGGTACAAAAATCACTTCTAATTCATCTATGAGATTAATAAAATATGGATCTGTGTACCCAAACTTTAGAAAGAAAAGAGCCATGTTGATAAACTTTGACTAAAATACCAACAATTTTGATTTCTATGAATACAATGACATACAGGGCTCAGGATATAGAAGATCAAACAACAAAAAGATAACCTAATATCCACATAACTAAATTAGAAACATGAACAATGGAAACATATTTAGTTACATCATGAAAAAAAAACGTGAAAAAGGGATTACATTGAAGAACAAGATTGTGAAGAAAACAAATCTTACCTTCCAATGTCAATAGCATAATCACCACGAATGGTTCCAGGCTCAGATTGAGCTGGGTTAGTGGCTCCAATTATCTTTCTCCCAGTAACCACAACATTCTTACCCTCCCAAATCATGGCAACAACAGGGCCAGAGATGATGTAATCCACCAATCCACTGAAGAAAGGCTTGGCAGATAAATCAGCATAGTGCTTTTCAGCAAAAGGACGCTCCACAGTAACAAGTTTCAAACCTGAAACCAAATCATATTAAAACAATCATTTGCTAATAACAATTTCAAAACTAAAAAACTTTACCATATTTCAAAACAATACGTTCTGATGTTAGGTTGCTCTCACAAATCACAACAAAAATTCAGTATACTATTAAGCAAACTGAAGATTACCTTTCAAGTAGAAACCTTTCTTCTCAAATCTGCCGATGATCTCACCAATCTGAAACAGAATCACTTATCAGTCAAATAAATCACATGCACGAACCTTTAAATTCAAAACATCGAAATTTAAAATCGAATAACCGGACACAGACAAATCATTGCCAAAACCACAATCAACAAATCTTCTAAAAACTCAAATTTCCCAATCCCAAAAACTCGTCACCAAACCAGTCAACCCATTTTCTGAAAAGACATTAATAGCAAACCCACCTCAAAATTTCACAAAACCCAAAAAAAAAATCACTAACAGTCATTGACCCATTTCCTGAAAAGTCATGGATAGCAACCCCATCTTTTCCAAACATACAATTTCCCAAAACCCAGTTCAGAATAAACTATAAAAGTTAAAAACAAACACTATAAACCAGAAACAAAAAAGTTAAGAGAGAACTAAACGCACAAGGCCCCTCTGAACGCCATCAGGCTTGATCATGATGAAGGTTTGCTCTGCCATCTCTCTCTTTTGATGTTTTTTTCGGTGTTTTTGGTAGTGAGTGAGTGAGATGGAGCGTGAGATATACGATAGACGAGTGAGAGAGAAAAGGGGTATTTATATACGGTGCTGATGAAGAACACTCCAACCCTAACCCTAATTTTCACGAACGAATATTCTCCCTTTGGCCTTGGGAATCATTTTCCTGTTTTTTTTACTTCTCTTACCTAAATATATTCTAATTCTCTATTTTAGAAGACTTTTGTAATACCTACATACTGTGATTCTCTCCTTTTATAATTCCCACAGTAAATAAGTTTGTACAATTTTCTTTTCCAATAGAAAAGAATAAAATTAACACCTCAAGATATTTTGATTATGTAGTAAAAATATAATAAGACTAATGTTTGAAATACATTAAAAAAAAGTTTAATACGTGAATCAACTGCTTCTAACAAACGTTCAATCATAAATACATATGTTTTGTTTGATTGGTGATAGACATAAGTTTCATTTTGTCCATTCCGATAATAAGTACAAATCAAAATTTCAAGCTTAGCTTACGAAATAGATAGTTTCTATGTTTGTTCTGGGTAGATTCATACCAAACACCGACATACAAAAATGTATAAGGATATGAACTAAAACTAAGATTACCACAAACTTCTCTAACAAGTCTAGTTTAAACTCTAACTTAGTTGTCTATCTTATACGTTAAACATTTGATGTTTCTCAATATAAGAGTCTATGATGATGATAGAAGAAAACGAAGAGAGTCTATGTTTCTCAAAGTTACTAAACGGCCAAAAAAGAGAGCGCAACAATTATTTTTTTTAAAGCTATAAGAAGACATGCTTTGAAGAAAGAAGACGTAAGTATAATAGCAGTAATTTGCAAGTGCAAAAACTCTGTTAAAATTTCTTTATGCCTTATTGTATGTGTTCATCTCCTACGAATAGAGAGCTTAAACCTTGTATACATCAAAAAATGTTATATTCTCTAGTGAGCAAAACCAGTGATCGGTTGATTATTTAGATTTTGTATATGTATTAAGCTAAGAGTGGTTAGTGTTAAGAATATTTAGTGTTGAGAGAGGAATGACTAGTGTCAATAATACTCAGTGTTGAGCCAAGAGTGGTTAGTATTAATAATATTCGGAGTTAGCCAGGAGTGATTTGATCAAAGTACTTATTTGTACTTTGCAGCAGAAGACTACTTAGTGGAACTTGACTAATAGGTTAAAAACTAAACGTAGTCTATGAAATCAAATGAACTAGTATAAAAATACTAAATACTTTTTTTTTCCTTAAATCTTTTACATTTATGCTTTTTAACTAACTAAAGAATGAAGAAAAAATTAAAACCAAATTTTACAAAGATTTCTCAAACCCTTTATTTATACATTTATCATCTAACAACATGAAAACAGACAATATAAAATTGCAAAAATAATTCAAAACACAATTCAACACTTCCTTTCTTATGTTATTTTCTGTTTTTTGCAGAAGTAAATTTATATATAAATTAAAATAAAAGTATGTATAACTTAATTTATATCACTAATAAAATTTCCAATATAACTATATAAAAAATTAAATTGTTTTCTGGTCCTTTGATATAACACAGAATTATTTTTTTTTTCCTAATTCAAACTTTAAACTATAAATATACTTGTAGTATAAACATTATTAGAATGAGTTATTTAAAAAAAATGACGTTAATTTTATTTTGACGTGACAAATATAGTGCCAACATGAATTGCTTTTTTAGGAAGAAGCAAAGAAGAAATCTAAGAGTTACAAAGTTCATCCTTTTTTTCCCTCAATTTACTATGACATTTGGGAAATGCACTTCCATTAGTTTCCTTTGAGATAAATTTTGCGAATCAATTTCTCTATAAAATTTCTCTTTTATTTGAGTCTCTTTCTTATATTATGTTATACAATAATAAATATTTAATTTTAAATAAAAATAAAATTCTCAGAAAGAATACATCCATGGAGACCAAACATACAGACTAACAAGTGCGACAATAGTATTTACAAAATAACTTTTTTACCTTTGGGATAAATATGTTAAATAGCTTACTTGTAGCAAAGTAGAAAAAATAGTAAGGATTCTAATACACTTATATCAATTGTACATGAGAAGACAAATAAGAATTAATTTCTAGAAGAAAAAAAGTATAGATTATAAACTAATTTTAGTTTATGAAAAAAAAATCACATAATTTAATTTTAACTTATACATAAATTAATTTTATCTTATGAATGAGTTTATTTTATTATTTTCTCCTAAATTTCTTTAGAGAATTTTGTTTTAAAGCTCATGGTCCAAAGCCCAATCCATCATTCATAATGAGGGTGTTTCTTCCTGCACCTCTACATTCTTCTTCTTGTACCCTTACATTCTTCAAAAATACCAAAATTATCCTTTACAGTTTTAAGTGTTTTCGGAATAGTGGTTCTGTAAGCAAAAAATATTTCTGGAATAGAAAATCTGGAAAACAAAAAAAATCATTTCAAAACATCTTTTCTGGAACACATTTTTTTTTTATTTCCAGATTGATAAATCCAGAATTCATAAAACATATTCTGGAAAAGGTGTTCCAGAAATATTTCAGAAAGAACAATCCAAAAGTCATTTTTTAAAGGAGGCAAAACCGTCTTTCAAGAAAAATATGAGATGAAAGAAGAAGTTGCCTCATAATGAACCTAAACTACCATAGGCTTATTTCTTCCTGCACCCCCTCATTTTGGAAAAAACTATTTTACCCCTTCTAAAATTACTTTTAGATCCTAGAATATTTCCGGAACATATTTTTTGGAACACATTTTATGAATTCTTGATTTTATGAATTCTTGATTTATCATTTTAGAAGTCAAAAAATGTATTCCAACAAAAATATTACAAAATGGTTTTTTATCTTTCAGATTTTCTATGTTGAAAATACTTTTTGCTTACGGAAGACTCATATTCCAGAATTACCCAAAACTGTTAAGGGTAACTTGGATATTTTGAAGAATGTAGGATTGTATGAAGAAAAATGTAGAGGTACAAGAAGAAATACCCTTACCATAGTTTAAACACACAAAAAATAAGATTGAAAAAGACAAAAACTCATTCATATCATAAATAAGGGTGACCTTAAGATCACTTATATCATTGATACAAACATCAATTCGTATGAAAAGCAAAACATCACATACCATTGTAACATAAACATTCCAAAAGCAGCTACACTTTCTAACAGTTATAATGAGACAGAGAATCCATGAAACTTTACTGAGATCATACTCGATCAAAATCCCCTGCATGTTGTAGCAAAAACCATTTTCCAATACTAGAAAGAAAGATAGTTGAAGTATCAAAAGTTACTCTCTAGTTCATTCAACAACATTTCAGAGTCACCATCCATGTCTTCACTGTCATGAATATCATCAGTTCTAACTATTGTATCAATCTTGCTTGATAATCCATCACCAGATGAGCCAATAAGTGATGCATAAGCTTTATATTTACTAAATTTGGACAGCTTCAACAGTACAATAAAAGTCTCAGCACTTTCCATGTCACCTTGTTCTTGGCAAAGCTCAAGGAATGCAGACAAGTTCAAGGGCTTTGGTCTCCAGCTCCTTGAATTGTCAGCAACCATAAAAGCGTCTTTCAAGCAGGATAAGGCCTCAGAAATCCTCTTATCTGCAATGTAGCCCTCCGAGAGAATCTCCCATGTATTTGAATTCGGAAAACCGCCATCCTCCTTCATCTGCTTGAAGAAACTCAAAGCCTTATGAATATCACCTGCCTCAACATACCAGCCTAGGAGAAGGTTTCCTACTCTAGGATCATAACTTGACTTTACAGAAACCCATTCCTGATAAAGTTTTTCTGCACCCGCAATATCATCCAATTTAACCAGAGAAGCAATAATAGCATGGTATCCCAAGTTTGGTGTATTTTTTGGAAAAACTGATTTGTACGAATTCCAAACTCGATAAACTTCGTCTTTGTTTCGAACACGTCCATATAAACTCAGGAGATAATGAAAAGGTATTCTATCACGACCTTTAATTCTACTCTCAACCTTTCTTAAGCACTCTTCTGCTTTTTCAGTCTGATCCATCCTAATGTACATTGAAGCCATTGTGCTGAATGTAGACCAGTTAGGGATAATGGTAGCATCCTTTTCCATCTGTTCAAACACTTGTTCCATCTTCTCTATTGATCCTTGGGATCCACAAGAAGATAACCAGATATTATATGTATAGATATCTAGCTGTATCTTTTTTTCCATCATTTCAGAAACCAGTATATCAACTTTAACATATTCCTTTAAGTTCATGTACAGAGTCATCATTACATTAAATGGTAGTGAATGTACTACATATCCTTTAGTCCTCATTGTGTCAAATAAAGATTCTGCCTTTTCCTTCATTCTGGAATGCACATAGACATTCAAAAGGGCGCCATAAGTTCTCTTATTTTTTAACTGATCTTCCAGACTCAGAAAAAATACTTCTGCACTAGAAAACCCACGAACTTTTGCAATTAGATCTAACTGAATTGCTGCATCACTCTCGGAAACTCTAAACCGCTCTGCTCTATTGTTTATCCAATCATATACCTGCACATTTGTTCATTAATTTAAAAAATTGTACATGGCTGATATTAAGGCAATTGAAACAAATAAGAAAACCTAATCAGAAACAGAAATATTTTCATAATACCCTCCAAAGGAAGCATGCCATTAAATAGAGTAGTGGCCCAAAAATGGTTTTCCAGATTATGCAAATTTTACTGACAGTATCTGCAAATCAGGAATTAACAATTAAGGATGTTGTTATAGATTACGTTATTGTATATTTATCCCATAAAACCGAGTGCTAAGTAAATAGTAAAATAAAAAGGAACATTTCTAATTTAATCAAGGGAATTGAGCTACCATGGAATCAATCAGGTCTTGTTGTAGTCTCTTATAGCTCACTGTTCATCCCTACTCCTTTATTAGGATTATCTGTGAAACGGACTTCATTTATGCATAGTTCTATGGCAACTTTGCAAGAACAAGCTATACTTTTCTGACATTGCCAAAGGGTACGAAGCAATCTTTGATTCTTCAGAGGGAATGATAGTCAGATCGGATGATGATAAACATATACACCACACCATAAAGAAAATATAGTTTTGGAAAGTATTATTCTCTTATAGCTGTTAGAACTTTTAAATAAGGCAAGGGAAGAAGGAAAAATGTTGAACAGAAAGAAGGAATTTTTTGCTAAATTTATGGCAAAGATGATATTGGACATGTCCTTGCATCGAGTAAGATAAAATTCCAAGAGATAGATGGTAAGCAAAACTTTTTGGGAAACCACAATTAACAGATTTTTCATTTTCCTGCTCATGGTCTGAAAAGCCTTGGAAAGTTTGTGAATAGGAAAAAGAAACATTCACAGACTCACTAGGTCTTCTGTCTGCACTGTTTATTTTGTATGACATTTGTGTCTTTAGGCAGTTATAGATTTGAATTAGTATTTGTGTCTTTAGGAAGTCGTGGAATGTGCCAATTATTGTTTGGTGTTTATATTGCAACTTGAATCAAGTGCAAAACTGAAATAAAATGGCATCGCCAAATTACAAAATCCTTCATCATGAACAAATGGCAACGCTCTATATTTCAACTCAGATGCTATTTAAAGCTGGTTATCAACTACTGAACATCAACAAACTGTACTTGTGTAATGTCACAAGGAAAAACCAAAATTGAATCAAGTTGTTAACCTCAAGGAGCAGGATTTGACAAAAAAGATTGTCACTAAACTGGTGAGTCCAATGAAGGTGAAACTTCTCAACACAATAAAGGAAAAAGTTCTTGAATATCAACTATGCCTAAAATCTGATGAAATAAACTCAAACAACCAACACTCCAACCTCCCACTAATAACTACGTATCACAATCTCTTCAGTAAAAAGTAAAACCACACAAACTCACATAAAGAGATAAAAGCACCCTAAATGAAAAAGTAGTTGAAAGATAGAGTTTTAACCTAGAGTACAATTTAAAACCCTGGACCAAACAATTAGCTTAACCAAAACACAAAACCACAAAGCACAACGTCTTCCGTAAAAGTAAAAACACACACAGATAATAGCCCCCAGGTTGGAAGATAGAATTTTGACCTCAGGTGGATCCTTAGACCAAACAAAAAAAAAAACTATTCAGTAAAAAAAACAACACAAACACACTGCAGACCCCAAATGAAAAAGAGGTTGAAAGATAGAGTTTTGACTTCAAGTGAAAGTGCAATTCAGATAACTAGTTTCACAAAAAAAAAAAAAAAAATCATTATCTCTTCAACCAAATGAAAGAGTAAAAAGCACAAACACATAGATAGTGAGAGATTAAAGCACCCCAAATGAAAAAGAGAGGAAGATAGGGTTTTCACTTCAAGTGAAAGTGCAATTCAGACAATGAGCTCCCCCAAAAAAGTAAACTAATATCGCTATCTCTTCAGCAAAATGAAAGAGTAAAAAACTCAAATACATAGAGAGCGAGAGATTAAAGCACCCCAAATGAAAAAGAAGTTGGAAGATAGATTTTTTACCTCAAGGGCTCTCCGAAACTTCTTGTACTTCCTCAACTCCTTGACGACTCTGGAGAGTTCCCACTTGGTGAGGTGTTTGCCTTCGTTCTCCCACCGGTTGAGCACCTCGGCGGAGCCCACGTCGGGGTCCGGGTTGAGCGTTATCCGGCGGTACACTTCGTTCCACCGCACAATGGGGCGACGCTCGTAGTCCACGGTGCCATAGCTGTGGACCTTGGAGACGGAACACGTTATCAGAGGGAGGCACGTGGCGCGCGTGCGAGCGAAGGGTAGAGTGGAGGAAGAGAGCTTGAAGGGGAGAGAGTAAGAGAGCGAAGAAGAGAGAGAAAGGGTTTGGTTGTGAAGAGAAGATTCAAGTCTAAGTACACTCATTTTTCTCTCTCTCTTTCTCAGTCAGTGAAATGAGGTAGTTGCAGGGAAATGATGGGTTGAAGATAACGGTAACACTCTTTTATGAGTTTCAACCATCTCAACAAATATATATCTAAAATAATTGCTTTTGATAAGTTTGATTTGATGTTAATACAATCTACTTTTTTTATTTTAATTTTGTGTATAAAATAAATTTTAATACTTATTTTTTAGAGGTTACTAATAGTTAAAAAACTCTTATATGACAATTTAAAACATTTATCAGAAATCTAATTAAAATTGTTGTATTTAAAATATTTTATTTATGACAAATTTCATTTATAATAAATTTAACAATATCTGTTTATTATGAATTTTAATTATATGGAACTAGCCCCTTTAATTTTTTTAAACTTCAGAGTTGGGTTATGTTTGTTGGTAAAATTAATTACAAATTTGCAGTTCTATTAAAAATTAATTAAAAAATAAATGTGATTTATTAATTTGTAAATATTAGTTGTTTATAATTAATATTGTATATGAATTGACTTGGGCAAAAATATGAATTATTAAAATTGTGAAAATATGAAAAATTGATAGAAAATATATTTGTTTCAATTAAAAAATTTAAATTTATAAGTGTAAAAGATGTGTGCAAAAATTTGAAAATGCAGTTAATTTCAACAAGTTAAAGCGGAATTTATCGATAAAGTCTATGTGGAACGAATATTGGAACGAATATTAGACAGAATTCAGTAGAATGCGAAGTATAAATACAAAAAACTCATTATAATAATGTTCTAGAAAATAATAACAATGATACACTCAAATTTCAATCATTCAAATATATGTGTAAATAAAATATATTACTAATTAAAATGTGTAACTAAATTAACTACCATATCTACGCATGAAAAATGTGTTATCCATATATATGCATGTTTTTATGGCACCAATGCTTTCAAAAGTTATTTGTCATATACTTTACTAATAATGAGAATGTACATACGAGTACAATAATTTTTCTTGTAGCATTTCGAACATTGATTCCTCAGAGGTAGCTATATCAGTTTTTTCAAAAGTTCAACAATCTGATATGGAATAACTTGAAAATTTTTGTTAGTAGGGGTCACAATACCAACTTTAGTCAAACTTGCTCCCCACTCTTCCTCATTGGTATCTAAGAAAAAAAGGACAAAAAGGATACCCACACCCTTCAAACTTGACGATCTCAAACAGACTAACATACCAGACAAATCATAATGAGCAGCCAGACCAATTTTGGCTGAAAATATTCTGGTTTTCTAAACTTCCATGGACATAAACTTTGGGCTCTTTAACCTGAAAAGGGTGAAAACTAGGATCAATAATCTGGAATGAACAAAGCATTCATTGTTTGAGCTGGTTGTGAATACTAATAGCAACTACCAACCAGTAAAATTGGTGGAAAGCCAGATTTCAAGCGGACTCTTGAGAACCCATCTTCAGTAAATAGGCACTTGAATCCATTGATCACAGGATATTCACTGTTAAAAGATCAACAAGGAAGTCAGATAAACCGGAAAATTTCTTGCAATCAGGCAATGTACTGACATGAAAAATCCTATATAACTTCCAGTTCAAGATTTCCAAACGTTCATTTCATTCCTCTCTATCACGGGCACTTCTACACAGAAAGATGACCGATGTCATAAAGAAAGTTTATTCATCCAAGCGCCTAATGTTAAATATTATGTCTGTTAGAGATGTAATACAAAATCATTTATGCATCTTCGCTTAAATAGCTTAAGCTTTTGGAATAGTAGGTCCATAACATGGTATCAATACTTCCAAACCAAGTGTTACAGATTTCAATCCATGCTGCAACATTCTTGCAATAAAAAATAAATAAACTTCAGCACAACGTTGGTGGGATTGCACACTGTTTATGATTCAAGCCAAAAGAGATGATGCAAGAGGTGTATTCTAGATGTAATATAAAATTATTAACGTGCCTTCAAACTATAACATAAGCTTCAAGGAAAGTTGGTTCATGGCAATGACCATTATGAACACAACATATGGTGATAAAGTCCTTGCCAACACACATACTCTTCAAGGGGATCTAATGTATCAAGTTCATCAATTTTATTTCACACTTGCTCACTTGACAATACTATCTTTTGGCAATATCTCTCATCATAAACATAGCATGTGCCATACAATTTATGTTTGGTCAAGTACTAGTCTAGAAGTAATATACCAATCCGTTAATATAACTCACTTTATAAGAAAAGTAAAATTTCTCTGCTGAAATTCTTCCAAACTAATTTGTTCTTCTTTAGAATACCTGCACCAAAGAATTCAAGAAAGTACCTTAGAGTTCGACAATAGTGGGAGGCAACATGGTCTGGTCATCACGAATTGCAAGCAATCAACAAAACAATAGTGAAAAGTATACTGATAATACCTTGTTAACACTTCAATCTTTCCCATTACTAGGTATTTCATTCCTATTTAGTCATTTGTATGTCTAGTATTTCCACAATTTTTCCATGTGGGTATCATAGATCATGTAAACAGCATATGCAAACAACAATCTGCATAATCATCGTGAGTTAATGAATGTTAGGAGGAGTCCCCCTCTTAACATTCAAATCCAGAATTGGACTTGCTACAGCAACAAATAATATAGAAGGCACTCACAAGTAAATGTTTAAAAATGTAAACCCTAGAACCACAATGATGGCTCATTTCAACTAGATATAAGGTGCTAACTAATAAACTTGAATATGGTGAGCATCAGGAAAAATAGATCAAGGTTCATTGTGTCTTCATCAGTCCAATGAGAAACACATTCACTAATCATTCTCACTATGCTCAGAAAAAGCCTGCAGTCAACCAAATACCTACATACTTCAGCAACGTTATCAAGGCCTCCATTACATGCCTTCCCAACAGGAAATTACCTCTATGTCATACTCAATTACAGTTTCAATATCCAGAAGCAGCTTGACCTTGGGGTCCACATGAGTATCACTTGGACGACAATCAAGCATACTAGTCTCAGTGAAGATGTCCAGTGCATATTTTCTCAGGGAAATGACAACGTCATCATCTATAATGACGTTGTCATCAACATTCACACCAAATAAATGCACAATCAGGTGAACAATGTAGGGGAAAACAGAGTAATTAGTCTTACAACGACTCATACCAAATTGGATTAAGATAGAGTTAAAGCATTCAAACCAGGCATGGGGAGACTCTTTCAAGTCATTCAGAAGGTGTCAAAGATGGCATACAAGGTGAGATCCACCAGAGAAGATGAAACCTTGATATCGTTACATGTAAACCTCTTCTAGCAACTCTCCATGTAAGAAAGCATCCTTAATGTCTAGTTGGTTAAGCAGCCAATAACAGATGACAACCATTGCAAGAAATAGACGCACAAAAGTTATTTGGCAACAGGGGAAAGATGTCACCATAGTTGTTTACAAAGATCTAAGTATAGCCATTAGCCACAAAGCGAGCTTTGTACCAATCAATATTGCCATCCAGTCCAACCATCAGAATATACACCCGATGACAACCAACAGGCTTCACGGGAGGTAAGGGAAACCAACTCCCAAGTGCCACATATAGAAAGATTTAAAGTAATTGTGCGTTATGAGCACATACATGATTCTCTATTTAAAAGGAAAAGAACGACACAATGAAAAGAAACAAAAGAAATATAAAATGTAATCCCTAAATAAAATTAATGCTATATAATATTTCCTTACATAATTATATCTTTAACAGGATCCAGGCAATTAACTTGATGCATTATTAGTACAGTGCAAAAAGAATAGAAACAAAATATACCTCCATGGCAAATCACTTTCACAAAAGCGAGATATCCCATTCATGGCTGAAAATGTATCAATGTGCACCCACTGTTCATCTGCGTCATTATGAAAACCTGCAACAATTAAAAAAAATTAACATATATCAAAAGTAATGACAAGGAGCCATATGAAAAGGACAAAAACAAGAAGCATACTACACTATCATCCATGTAGCATTCAAATTTTTCATCCTTTGTTGAAATTTCCTTTTTTTTTTAATTTAAAAGGTTTTTTTTTTACTGGCTTGGAGTTATTTTAGGTCTCTGCTCGTTTGACTTCTAATTAAGATGAAAGGAATTCTGAGCAAGAAAAACAATTGTACACAACAAAACAAATCATGTTACATCAACCGAACACCAGAAAAATATGCTTACGTGATACATTGAATGTAGAAATAATAATAGTTTCTAACACAACTCACTGAGCTAGAACATTAGCTTATTTGCAACAAGAGGTAGTTTAAGAAGATAACATGCAATGACTTGTCAAGGGTTAGGGACCTCAAACAAGATTTTGTGAAGATATCTGCTTGTTGAGCATTTGGATTGACAAAACAAGTTATCATGCCCATGGTTATCAAACTTGTGAGTTAACTCGTTAACTCGTCCGAGTTTAAGAGTCTACTCCCAGGCCACGAGTCAACTCATGAACAAACTCATTTTTCAACAAACTCGAACCAGACTCGGTAGAATCGGTCAAACCCACGAGCCTCAAGCCAAGTGAACGATTTCGGTTATATTTTGTTTCGTACCTATGTTCATTTGAGTTTCGTATCAATGTTTGTATTTGTTCTCACTGTCATTTCGCGTTGGGTCACCTCAACTAGCACTGTCGTCGCACTCTACCTTTGTTTTCAGTTAGATACTTTGGTTATGTGTCATGGCTAGGTTTCATGATTTTGTTTGGACCTGGGTTGGGTTCACCATTTTGTTTGGTGTTAGGGTGAATGGAGAATTTGGGTTGGGTTTGGGTTCGCGATTTTGTTTGGGGTGAATGGAGAATAAGAAATGGAAGTGGCATGTGTGGTTTCAGGATGGAGGTTTCATCCATAAATTAAAAAGCAATTTGGGAGTTTCAAGAGGGGGTTTTGGGAAGTGATTTGGGTTTTTTTTAGTGTGGCTGGAAAATAAAGTTAAAATAATTACTTTTTAATGACTGATTTCAGCAGACAAAGCTTACTGATGTCAGAAAATGGTTCAAATTCTGAGAGTGTTGGTACATCATCACTTTCACCTAGAAATAAAAATGTTGTGGGAAATAGAACAGATGTTGGATGGAAACACCGAAGAAATGTATGAATAACAGAAGAAAAAAAGTGAAATGTAATTACTGTTCAAAGCATTTGATGGAGGCATTTTCAAATTCAAACATCATCTTGTTGGGACTAGATATGATTCTGAACCTTGTGTTTCAATACAAGAAGTTAAAGTCTTAATGAACTTGGTGTATGAACTTCTTTATTTCAATATGGTGGAATTGGTATCATGAATATTTTTTTATTGAATTTTTATATGAAGTATACTCTTAAGAGTCGAGTTTACAGACCTCCCATGAGTCTATGTAGACTCTCGAGTCTGATAACCTTAATTATGTATGCAGAATGGATATTTTCTTATAGTGACAATCTACGTCATTGTGCTATGTCATCCCCTAGAAAACAAGATTGGAAACAATATGGAATGCTTCTTTTGGTTATCACAATAAGTATCACAAACACTGCCTTTGTATTGTCCTTGAGAGAATCACAAGGATGAGTACCAACCAGTATTGCATCTTGCCCCATGAATAAATTACCAAATAATAACTCAAACTATGAACGCCAAAAGGGAAAGCTTAGGCATATTTATTGTGACTATAAATGTTAAATAGTTTGCTCAAACCCCTGACCAAAGAACCATACAGTTTATTCAAATATCCTTGAGAATTGGGATAGAGATTATCATTGTTTTTTTGGAATAATAGTAAGAGAATAAGTCTAAATAAAGCACATCAAAGTCACACATCACTTAATTTAATCCAGAAATGTCACATATAAGTGTACATGCAGGAACTGTGTCACACAACACATATGATTCTCTATTTATAATTACTAGTAACTATACAATTAGGTAAAGAAATAAATATCTAACATAATCCCCAAATATAACCTATACAATTTTTCCATATTTATGTAATCATATATTTAACATCATACAAATGAACCATACCCATGAAAATAACTTTTAGAACAATAAACTGTGACCAAAATATAAAGCTCAGTGACCCATATTAAAAAAACAATACTTAGTAATCCAATGAGAATCCAACAGTCCAACAATATTAACAACTTTTAACAGAACTTGCCAATGTTAATTGTGAAAAACAGAAACTACAACACACTATTTTTACCAAATTAAGGATCAAACAAGAAGCAGTTTCACTCTAGGAAAGTTCTAGCAAAATACTTTGCAGCCAAGGCATGGATATTTCAGGACTCATGTACTCACCAATTCCGTGCAATTCTTTTAAGGCATACCCACTAGGATAGTTCCAGCATGATGCCATGAAACTTGTGATGGTGCCTGCAAGACTGCAAGATAGAGAATAAGTACAAAAAAATTATATATCCACTACCAATGAAACAAATGACTATTGAACCAACCTCACTAAAAGTAATGCCAACAAAATGAGGAAAAGCAAGTTCCAAATCATCTTTTTCTTATTGTTGTAACTGAAACATTTCAGGATGCATATTAATGAAGATTAGCAACTTAAAAGGGTAAGAAACCAAAAAAAACAGATATAACTACTCAAAGAGTGAAACATCTAAAATTTTCATCTCTGTTTATAGAATGTAAATACAGTTCAGTTCAATCATCACACTTTGAATCTACCCTGCATTTCTAATCCTGTTTACAATTCCTCCATTCATTTTTCAACCAATCTCATCAACAAGCTACACAGATAAGAAAAGTCATGGGATTTACAAATATATTGAACACAAACTGGATCCGAACTAAAGTTATGTATTTTGCTTCTCTTTTGGTACTCAACTCACAAATTGCAGCAGCTTCAACAGTTTGTGTCTTGCATAGAAAAATTGACCACCTGTGCTGTTTTCTTAGTTTTCTCTTTCCAATTCTCCTTTGGTTTCAGATTTCTAGTTTAGATGGATCAATTGTCCTCGTAATCATTCTTCACTTGTTTTATATCTAGTTAACTTGTTTCTCTATAAAAATGGCTAGATGACGACAAACATAATAATGTATTCCATACTATTTGCATCCCCAACTAGTAGGTTAATGGGTTTTTTGTTGTCATTGTAAAACTATAAACATAAAGACAATCATTGAGCTGAAACTGTGTTTCTATGACAGCATAAGCGGTTTATTTATATCGAGAAAAAGAAATCAATGCAATGAATAGAGGAGACTTCATATCCTTTTATAATAAAGATAAGTTCCTAGAGTAATACATCTTGATATTTCTGATGGTCCTAATATGATGGTTTTCGCTGGATTTTTGTTGTGAACTATGATGGAATATGATGCCCCTTACTAATTCGTTTTTGAGACTTAATAAGTTACTATCATATCAATATATAAATCTTTTGTTATTTTCATATTATATGTATGTGAAGGTGTGCATGTCCTATCTCTCTATCCTATGTTTTTTTTATTTTGTTGTGTCCTTGTTTCCATGTAGTGTCTAAATTAATGCTACATAGAGCGTTATACCAAGCCCAGTCCAGAAGAACCAATACATATAGAGGATGAGGAAGAAGCTTTGTAAATTGAAATAACTTGCTCCAATATATTCTAGCAAATGCTAGTTATTCAATTTTTCAAGCTAGAAAGGATAATGAACCTCAACCCAAATTTTACATAATTTAAGCAAGGAATATGCATGATTCCTAATAAACCATACAATAACCTTATATGAACACCCATAAGGCAAAATTCAAGTTTGTCTGAAATAAAAGGGCAACTTCCACTCAGGTCCTCACAGTCAAGAATTGTCATTTGTGACACAAGCTTAATGCCTTGGTCTAATGAGCCTCATGACAGGCTCACGCAGCATTAAAAACGTTGAGAATATTGTTCATAATCCAATAACAAATGACAAAGAATACATCGTAATGCCATAGAAACAAGGAAGGGACAGCAAATTCATTCATGTTTTAAAATCCCAATTACTTGTTTTCCCCTAATATCCATTTTTGGTTGCACTTTAGTATACGTGATTTCACAATGCAACAAGTTTAGAAAATAAAAAAGAGAACCCAATTAAATTTTAAAGAAATGCATAATACTCGTAAAGAGAACTTACATTCTATTGGAAGCAATTGAAGCAGAGACATTAAATATTGGAACTGAACTAATGATAAAACGAAGCTCCTGCAGTATCCGTCAGAATAATATTGAATATATGTTTCAGTCTGAAGACAGACACCGATTAAACTTCGGATTGCACATTACAAATATAGTACCTTGTGAGGAAGCTTAGAATAAAGCAAAATAAAGGCAAGAACTGGAAAAGTGAAAGTTCGTACTCTTCTGTCCAAAAAAAGGCCAAACTGCAAACAAGAACAGCATGTCAAGAAACTCGAATTAGGATGTAAGAGAGGCTTTCTTCTTTTTCTTTTCCCAATTTTTTTCTTTTTACTTTTTCAGTTCGAGGAAGGTAGAAAAAGTGGTATTTTCTAAAGATCGAGTGATATGAATCAGTTGACCTCATAAAAGATCTTATATGTGATATTTGTAAATAGGGAAACTTGTAATTTTTCAGATTTTCTTCATGTATTCCTTATTCCTTTGATTATAAATAAAGATTGAATGTGTGTAGCAATCATACAATTCTTGTAATCCTTTTTTACAAACCTAAAGCACTATTCTATGGCTATCTCTGATTGGGTTTCAAATATTCTCTAAACTAAAGAAAATAAAATCTAAATATTGTTCCAAATAACATAAGAAACTCAAAAGATATTATAACCCAAAGATAATTAAAATCCAAGTTAAATATAAAATCCTAGCTAAATACTAATGAAATATTAATTTCCTAAAATGTTAAATCCTAATCCAACTAAATTAAATAGGAAAGCTATGAACTCAAGAAAAAAGAATGAAAAGACTCAGGAAAGAGAACAATCTTAAATAAATAAATAAATGCTAACACAAAAACTCAATTAAAAAAATTCGATGTATCCCACAAGTATTAACATTTGAAACACAAATTAATTAGTTGCTCAACGTGAGGTAGGTTTATGTACAAGACAAGTATATAAACTAAGAAAAAGGAAATCCAAAATAATTAAAAATGACCCAATTATAAATCCATCCTTTATCGCCAAGTACGGTCCAACACATTTGTCTAGAAAAAGCCTGATCTTCAGGGCATTTACAATGACTATCCACAATCCAAATATCCTGTTATTAAACTAGGTTTTAAAGAAGATACATGGTTAAGTATACGCATTTTAGATATTTGAACTGACTCAAAACAAATAGGGAACAAAGCTAACAGGTAAAAGACATTCTCTATTAATTGATAGCTCAAGCATAAATCATTGGAAAAAGATTAATTTTAAGTGGTAGCTCAGTATGGGTGCTACCTTTAGACAGTTTTTATTTTAAGGAGAAAACCCAAATAATTTCATACTTAAGTTACAAATTATTAACATATCAATGAAAGTAGAAGAAACTATGTCAGGCTAGAAATCTACATAAGGAATTCAATCATTAGAGGATATTGTACAATCCAAGACTTACCAGCGAAAGTGGATATGCAGCAAGAAGTGAACGAGGAAGTGCTGAAGTGAAGTACCAATGGAAAGCATTTGTCTAACAATAACCTTGTCAAGGAACGTAATAATTTATGAAATACAAATAGGACAGTGTTATCAAAAGTAATTAATGCTCTCTTGATTCCTGAAGTGACAAATATTTTGAAACAAAGTACAATACCCAAAGAGACATGCACTATGAGACAGAGGAAGTACATATCTGTTCGAAAAATCCTTATTGGGTCACAGATGGCTTTCAGGTACTCACTTCAAAACAAAGATCTTAGTATTCCCAGGATTTCCAAAAGAAGTAGTAAATCATTAAAACCCAATAGAACTCCCAAATATGTGAAGGGGTACTGTAAAATTTCACAACATCCAGAGACCCAATTATAGCTATCCACATTTAAACAAGTCAAACCACTTACAAGAAGTAACCTTAAAATCAAGTATGGCTTCCAAAAATATAATATAAAGAACATTCACAAAGCTATCATTATCCTCTAAAGAGAGAATTGTATCATCAGCAAACTTAAAATAAAGACCATGAACTCTTGTAAACAATAAGCCACCTCTAATATCCTTAATGATATTCCTATCCGCAGACAGCATCTGAACGAACTCAACTCATAACATCAACCTCTAAAGTAAACAACAAAGGTGACAAAAGATCCCCCCTCCTAACCCCTTACTAAACCAGGACTTAGCCTCATCATTCAGCCACATAAAAGGTAGCAAAAAAGGCCTGCTTTGTAAAAAATGTTTTATGCAAGAAATAGTGAAAATGGATTTTTCTTCTCATTTTTCTTGTAGAAACAAACCCTTCCAAAAAGAAATTAAAGTGAAAACAAGGTGGCCTTTTGTAATTATTCCTAAAAACAAAAAATGGTTTGTCAAACCAATCGGAACCAGGAGAAAATTAAAAATACCCTGGTCATGAAATTTGTATAACCTATATTTTCCATATTCTACAACCATAGAGTTGTTCAATATAAACTTGGTGAAGGATACTCCCCATTCAGAGCTTTTGTTTAGTACAGAGTTAAACCAAAAGACTTCAAATTCAGGCCACAATAATCGTTTCCACATAATTGAATCAACTATTATGGTTAGACCTGTATTCAGAAGACCATAATGTTAGAATCAAATTTTAACAGCTCAGCCTGCTATCATGCATAATTTTTTTTATTGAAGTTACAGATTAAATTTAAAATAAATAAAAAATGTACGTTACCAACCTATGCAGAAGAGGGCCATCCCAGTGCAGTGTTTCAGAGCACCCCATACTGAAATTTTTTTTGTCTTCCCTTCAAGAGATGAATTTTATTAGGCACAAAGCATGATCATGTTACCATGTCAAAATAAATTTCCAATTTTATAATAACTCAACCAAAATAGCATGGTCAGAAAAAGAGGATAGAAAAAATTCATCAAACATCATAATAGCATCGTAACTAATTGGATATCCTTCAAACCAAACAAATTAAAGAATTGACTGACATCTTACATGGATGTTAAGCACAACGGAAACCTGACAAGATCTATATCAGTAGCTCAAGCATTTAAGGAGAAAAAAAGAAAAGCAAGTTACAGAAAAGCACAACATACCAAAAGAAGTTGCAACCCAATGGAACAAAGAAGCAACAGCATGTCACATCTGAATACAGCTGTAGCAAAGATCTGATGATTCGAAAGTGCAAAGAGATTATTTTAAAGAAAAGGCAAAGTACATCAAGCATACTATGATATTTAGAATTAAAAGGGGCCACTAATTCCGTAAACTATTCTAGGTATCAATAGTCAGTCAATGGTAAAAGGACTACAGTCCCTCCTGTGTCACTGTGTGTGAATGCATACATGAAAAATTGATATATTAAACTAGTACAAATATGAAAAAAAAAATATTACAATTTCATAAAATTATTTAATTTCAAAATCATTGGAAACAAAATGATGCTAAATAATAGTAACATAACATATTATAAAAGCTTGATCACTTGAATCAAAGAATGTTTCCAGAATTTATATGCACTTAGTAAAATTCCCACATCTAGTTCAAGTTAAAATATATATACATACATATATAAATATATATTTCAGGAAGGTTATAATCCCTGATAATTCTCATGTTTCAGCTAAATACATTCAGAGTGAAGGAAGGAGGTGGGTTTTGTTTCGTTGTCGAAATGGAATGTAAGAGACATCACATCATTGATCATCCATTATCACTTACCCCTCCACCCTAACCACACACCACTGCCACTGCACTACTGTCTCCGCACCACAACTTAGACTACTCTAACAACCCTCTTAAGGAACTCATGAAGTTTTCTCTCAAAGTTGATTAGGGGCAAGAATAGCATACATAGATATATTATCACAAGATATTTTTGCCCTTGCATGCTTTCAGAAACATGTAAGTCCCATGTACAGTCCACTTTCATCACCCCTAAAAATATCATAAAATTGTTGATAAATTGTATGCTTCCCTCTATTCTGGTCAAAATGGACCGAGAACATCTCATTCTCACCTTAACTATTCCTTCACTCCTTTCTATCTAATTTCCCATACAAAAAAATATTGTGAGCAGAAAATGACAAACAAACATGTCCATGGAATTCCCACGTGTTATTAAATGGGCAACACATTCACATACACATACAAAAAAGAAATAAGAAATTTCGTCAAACTAATAGAATAGGTTCAGAATCAATATTAAGTAAAGATCTCTGAAAAATAAAGAAATAATATCCATGTAACTGGTCCCAACTAATGGGAAAAAAAATCCTTTTTTTGCAAACTTGATAACATGAAAAGTTTAAATTTTCTCTTTAAAAATAGCAATTTTACAGTAAGCCTGGTTCAAAAAACTGATTCCAGCATCTAGCATGGCAAAAGATGTGTATGATAAAAACTGGAAAAAAAATAAAGAAGAGCTTGTGATATTCAACAGAATAATGCTGTATTGAGATGAACCTTAAGCAACAATATACATACCAGAGAGTTTAGAGCTGCATAAAAACGCCCCTCAAACCAGTATCCATATGCCAAATTCACTGCAAAAATAAATCCAGATAAAATCCAGCACCATGACATTGACTAGCAAGCAAGAAAGTTCTTTAAAAGAATTCTAGATGTAAGTAAGACAGAAAATTAGAATAGGGTATTAAATATAAAACTCAATGAATTAATGCAACAAAAAATTGTCTTTAATAATTTATAGAATTTTCTCAGTGTCCTTCTAATTAATTTATTTCCTATCAACATGTTATGAAAATTTCTTGCTAAATTATCAAAAGATCAATCTAGTTTTTTAAAAATACACATTCACATGTTCCACATTATGCCTTTATCTACAATCAGATAGCAACCAAGGCAACAATTTCCTTCCTTTCTGAGCTAAAGGTCCCCGTATAGAAATCCAGCATTCTGGGTCTTCCCCCTGGTGTTATCGGGTTTCACACCCCCTTTCATCATTAAAAACAAGAAAAACACTATCAAGAATATAAAGAAGCAAGACAAGCTAAGTAGTTACCTAGTCCCAGTGCAAGAATATTAGGAAGTGGACGGGTACAATAGAACAGAAAATGAAACTGAATGGCAGTTAATATTACAAAGAAGGCTTCTACTTGATGCCCAAATTTATTCCTTATCTGCATATTAGAATATCTTCTTTATTGGTCATGAACAGAGGTCAATAGAAAAAAAAGAGACAAAGGTACATACCTGGCGTCGGAAGAATCTTAGTGTATATAGTATGATGCACCCTAGAGCCATTCGAACTAGATATCAACAGAAAGATATATTAATGTACTTCCCACCACGTTCTCAAGAAACAGAGAATGCGAGAATGAAAATTGAAGGCATTTTGAGAAATTCGAGCATTTTGACATCAGCAATGATAATAGACTCAGCTATGAATTCCAAATTACTTTATTTGATATGTCAATTCAATTATGCACATACAACACACACATTTGTCTCTAATAAATGCCCATAGACTAACACAATTATGTAGTGAAACAAGAATTTGATCAGAACTATTTTTCAAGCATTTATTTTCCAGCTAAAGATAGTGTTTTATACTTCAAACTTCTTTTAGTGTGCTTGTTTTCTCATCCACATAATTTCCAGGCACCCAAACAGAAAACTAATAACTTGCTTCATAATGTACTTCCCAGTAGGAAACCCACCACGCTTTATCATTAGTACTAGTTTATCTCAATTTAAACCAAAAAGGAAGGCAAAATCCAGAGAAAAAGAAAAGGATAAACAGCATTGAAAACTATGATGAGCAACAATCATAATGCAGTGATTGTCAAGTATGAAAGAAGGATACCAGTGACAAGAGCATAAAACTTTGGCAAATGCAGCAAACTTGCAGTCAGCACAAAAGGAGCTGCAATGATTGACACAAGCAAAGCACCTAAAACAAAATAACAATGACAACAGCACTATCAGATAACACATGATAATATAATAAAAAGAGAGCTACGCTGGAAGACACCATTTTATACTAACAAGGCATGGCCATTGCTAAAACTCATTTTAAACAATTCAACTGAACATCAGAACGGTTAAATTTCCACAGCTAAAACTAAACAAACTTGAATCACGTTCACAACTCATACATAACACATGGTACTCACAATCTCAGATTATTAAATGGAATCATTCACATTAGGCACACAACCAATGCAACTTTATAAACAAGTCCTTAATCCTCATTTGTTTAATTCTACATAAGAAATTATTATCTTCCATAATAAACCACAAATACCTGCATAAGCAAAATTGTATAAAAACCTAAAAAGAAACAAATGAAATAAGTTTTTCCATAAGCTAAAACCAGTTTACGTGTAAGCTAATTTATAGAAGTTCTCTGAAATAGTTTCTCTAAAAAAATTTTTAAGATGGACACGAGATAAACTTAGCCTATGAAGAAGTTCAATGCTCATTTCCTATTTTCTCTCTTACAAGTGTTTATGAAAAAGTTTGTACACACAGAGCATAAATGTGAAAGCATAACAAAAAAAATCTTTATGACCAAACAAATAATACACATATTTTGAAAGAAATTGCCAGAAAATACAAAAAAAAATACCTAGGAAAGTGCGAGGAACCACCCCAGGGAATTCCAGATGATCATACTATTAACAGAAACGTTAAAACGTTATCAAGTGAGTCCAATAACATATCAATTAATCAATTGATAAAGTTTATAAAGTTAACAACAGCACAAAGTAAACTCACATTGTCTAGGTTAGTTCGGTGATAGAGAATATCGTGCATTGCCTTTAAGAAACAAAGATAAATAATAAATAAATAGAAATAAGCAAACAAATTGAGGAAGAAGAAGATGAAGAGAGAGAGAGAGACCTGAACATTGAAGCTCTCTTCGACCTTAGTGTAAGGAACAGTGAGAACGTATAAAGCAGCGATTGACGCCAACAGCAAATCGTAACCATATCGCTGCAGAAAAGTCTCCGATTTCGAATTGGAAGCCATTGTTGTTCGGTTTGTTGCAGAGTGAATGCAGAATAGACTAGAAAAACGTGAAATGAGCTTGTTGGCCTTTCAGAAGAATTGGGCTTTCTATTCTTACAGTTAGCCTCGGCTTTTGCTTCCTGTACCTCCATAATTTCTTGACGCACCCCATAAATTTTAAAATGATATTTTACCCTTCTTTAAAGTCACTTTCAAATTACCCATTTCAAAAAATTTACAGCTTTTTAAAATTTTCAGAATGAGATTTTCAAAAATATTTCCAAAATAAGATTTTCAGAATTTTGCTAGCATGCATCTCACCATGTTTAACATAGTTATGTTAATCCTCTCAGTTGCACCATTGTCTCGAGGTGTATACAAGAATGTATAACTTCACGAATTAATCCCCCACTTTCACATAATTTTGTGAATTCACAAACCATATATTCTTAGGACCTTAATCATTTTGTCACTTTTCTTTTCAACTAAGCTCTTGAATTTCTTAAAAACTTTGAGAACTTCATGGCTCATTTTAATGAAATATATCCATATATTTCTATTTCTAGTCAAGTCACCAATGAATGAAATGAAATACATGTTGTTATAGAAGTTTCTATTTGTATAAAGCCCCAAGCATAAAAATGTATGAGCTCTAGCTTCTTATTTGCTTTGGTAGGAATAAATCTATTGAAGTTTCATATAGTTTGCTTGCATTCAATACATATATATTTAGAAACTACAACCTAAGGCAATCCTTTAACCATTTGTGGTTTGTGAGTGGTTGAGGTCATTGAAATTGAGGTGACTAAACCAAATATGCCACAATCAATCCACCTTATTCTTTGCGATTACAAAATATTAATACTACAAAATCTTCATCTTAATTTGAAAAGTTATAGTTTAGGATAAATTTTCTTATTTGACAAGTTTGTGATTTTTGTAAACATCTTAAGGCAATTATCCTTCATTGTTTTGACAAATTCTTTTTGTAACTAAACTTAATGAATTTGTGTTCATGCTTCACATACAAAAATCTCACAAATGATTGTTTCTTTGTCATTTATCTTTGAAAACAATTTTCTCAATACCTTATGCAGCGAGATTGTTATCATTAGTAAATTAAAATCTACTATTTGATGAATCATCCAAATTGATGAGTCACTTATTTCTTATCATACAAATATGACAACCAAAATCCAAGCATTGAGTGTAATTGGATAATTTATTAATTGTATTTTTCATGAAAATCATAAATTAAAACTATGATTATTCATCTTGAGCTGAATTTGAATGATCCAGGGGCTTGTTCTTGACGCCTTCTTATAACCAACATTCTTTTGCACAATGACTAAGTTTTTTGGAACTTATGACATCTAACCTGTCTCTTGTCAAATTTTCATTTTTTGTTGTTGTCTTGCTTATGTGATTAATCTTCTTTTCTTTAAAAGTTCATTAGTTTCATCACATATGTGATTTTGATGTTTTTTGTTAGCACTTGATTTGTTTCCTTTTCATGATTCTTTGCATTTTCCCTTGTAATTTGATTGTGCCTATAATGTCAATTATTGAATAAATTTCTCTCGTTGATCTTAATCTCATGTGTCCCAAGAGAGTGTTGCAGTTCTTCAATCTCCATAACGTCTTAGTACTTTGATTCCTTCAATCTCACTTGTTAGTTGCAAAAAGGATATAGAAGTATGTGCAAAGAACAATTTATTTTAGAATCTTATTCCAAAGGGTGAAGCTCATATAGAAGCAAAATTGATTCGACATTTTGATTTAGACTAGTGTCGAGACAAAAGTAATAGAAAAAACATTGTTAGATATATCTAGTATGGACAATCTCTAATCACTTAGTTCTCTATAACGAAACATTTGTAAAATTATCATCTTGTAAGGTTAGGCATACAACAACCTCTAAAATTGCATGCCTAACAATTTAGTTAAATGCTTTAATGCAAAAAATTACTTGTAAAAACATCAATCAAAATAAAGTTGTTGGCAAACAATAAATCTAATATTGATTTGGCAAAACATCCAACTTCTCAAGGAACAAACATTGAAGCAAAATTTTACTTATGGAGAGAGGAAAGTCATGAACAAAAGGCTGAAAATTAAACACCGCAAAACTCAAATTTAATTTATAAAGATGTTTACTAAGACTTTAAAACTATAAATGTTTAAACATATGAGAAACTTCTTTGAAATTATTTCTGTAAATACAACTTTTGAATAAATGAGAAGTGTTAAAAATAATTCAAGGTTCCTAAACTTTATAAGCAATACTAGTTTCACTTTTAGTGTAATGCACATATTCTATCAAATATACAATTTATTTATTTATTTATTTTCATTTTATGAGTAATAGTTAACTCCTACATCGATTTTTTTTAAAATTGGGTTTATTGAAAACAAATGTTTTATTCCAACAAAATAAGCCTAAATATTTGCGGCCATTGTTGGTCTTAGCAAGGTTGCCCCAAAACCGCGACAATGTACAGCGCGCGTCCCACCAACGCGGCGACGCGTCCATGCTTCAAATTTTCTTCTGAAATTCAATCCTTCGTTTCACCCTCTCTCTTTCTCCATCCTCATTCGTTCCTTCTAAATCCCGCCACGCGCCACACTCTCTCACTCTCCACGCGACAAAACCACGCGCCTCCCTTGCCGCCGCCGCAACGTTTGGATTACACCCCTCCCAACGAGACGCGTCTGAACAGCTTCTACCTCAAGCGCGGGAAACTCGAGTTTGCACGCCAAGTGTTTGATAAAAGTCCCAAACGAGACGTTAATGCATGGAGGTGGAGTACCATTATTACCCGTTTCGCGCGCAATGGAATGATAAAAGAAGTTTTGGGGTATACGAGGTCGATGTTGGTAGAAGGAATAAATCCAAGTTTGGTTTTAATGACTGTCATTCTTGATGTTATAGGGAAAGCTGGTGCACGAAACTTGGGTAGAGAAGCTCATGGTTTTGTGGTGAAGAATATGTATTTCAAGGAATTGTCGATTCTATCCGCATTGATCGATATGTATCATAAGTGTGGCGATGTTGGGTCGGGGAATCGAGTTTTGTTTAGTGTGATGAAGTGGAAAGGAGATTTTTGGATTGGATTGGTTTCGGGGAGACTTGAGGTTGAAATGAGGTCTGTGATTCGGTTGAAGAGGTTCCGACCTGGTGCTGGTGCGGTTGCCTCTTTACTTCCCATTTGTGCACAGTTGAGGGCTCTGAAGCAAGGGAAGGAGATTCATGCCTATGCTTTGAGACATTGGCTTTTGCCTAATGTGCAGATAGTCTCTTCTTTGATGGTGTTGTACTCTAAGTGCGGTGAGATTGAGTATTCCATTAAACTTTTTGATCAAATGGAGTTGAAGAATGTGGTTTCTTGGACTACCATGATTGATTCATGCATTGAGAATGGGGGTATGTGTGAAGCCCTTGGTGTCATGAGGTCAATGACATGGAGGACCGAGCATAAGCCGGATACTGTCACCATGGCTAGGATGCTACATGTGTGTGGGGAGCTGAAAACTTTAAAGCTTGGGAAGGAAGTTCATGGACAAGTGTTGAAAAGTGGTTTTGCATCAGTCTATTATGTTGCTGCTGGACTCATTGATATGTATGGGATTTGTGGAGATGTTGATAAAGCAAAGTTGGTATTCAGTGTGGTTCCTGATAAAGGTTCAATGGCATGGAGTGCTCTTATAAGGGCCTATGGGCATAAGGAATGGTATCAGGAGGCAGTTGATCTTTTTGATGACATGATTTCAAATGGTTGCTCTCCAAACCGCTTCACTTTTGAAGCTGTTCTATCTATATGTGATAGGGCTGGATATGTTGAAGATTCTTTTAGGATCTTTGATTTGATGTCGAGATATAAAATTGAAGCATCCAAAGAACACTGCATTTGCATGATTCGACTCCTTACCCGCTATGGTAAACTAGATGAGGCTCTAAGATATTTAGAAATGAGTTCTTCCTTATAGCTGAGGGCGAGAGATAATAGAACTTTCTTTGGATGTTTTATTAGATTGTTAACATTCTTAAGCTGTGTTTATTTTTGCCAAGCAATGATCACAAATGCAAAGAGTACTAGAATCCCTTCCATCTGAAAGAGAGTCTTCTTTCCCACAGGTACTTATAAAGGACATTTTAGTGCCTATATATATATTTAAATCACATTTCATGTTTCTAATTAGACAAATAAAGAAAATTATTAATTTTATATGTTAAATTACTTAATTATAATCAATAATTAAAACTTAATTTAATTTGTAAGTGTTCTTCGTTCTGTTTTCTCATCCATAATTGTATAATGGTTCTATCTGTACATTGGGTACCCCCTGCCTCAAATGCAGTGCACTCCTTCATTTGCTCTTCCCTGTGCACTCTGATCTCACTGTTTTTGCTTTGTTGCAGAAGCTGTCCAGAATTTCGGGTTCAGCTAACAACGACTAAAAGCAATCTCTATAGCTTCTCTGAAGGAAATTAACACCTGGTGATTATCGTTCGGTGCCCTCCATTCTTCATTACATACTTTTGGTTAAATTTGGGATCTTACGAGGTTGCACGATTCGTTGGCCTGGCATTTTCATGCTCAGGATGCAAGATGCCACTGCAGACGGTTGATTTTTTGCTCGCTGATGGACTTCTCAATGCTGTTAAGTGTCAACTAATTTGCTTTGGCTTTTGGAGTCTGAGCAATATAAGTGTAGTTTTTCAAGCGATGGTGTTCGAATTTGAAGTTTAGCTCTAGCCAGCAGGGTCATGGTAATAATGCTATGCATCAACATTCAAATGGCAGAAATGGATATTTGCAAGGATATATTCTGCTACTCATCAATTCTACTCAATTTTGGACCAATGGTGAGAAACGATAATATCTAAGTGACTCTTCTGTTTCTATGTCCACTAGGATGGTGAGGAATGAGAAGATGTAACCCTTGTGTTCTATCTCCACGAGGAAAAACCTTTAATTTTTGCAATTTACATGCAAGTGAGTTGCTTTCTTCCATGTATAGGCTTATTGAAATAATACAGAAAGAGGGAATGCAAATTCAGATATTTACCATTTTACAAATCCAACATTTAGGTTCTCCATTTGATCATGTTCTATAGTACAATAATTTATGCAACTTGATGAACTTTGTTTAATGCACTGTAAGTTAGGGTTTGTCCCTGTTTATCTCCTTAAAGCCAGCGCTGTAGAGGATTTTATTAACCCTATGAACCCAAACACTCCAAAACACAAACTCAGAAACAGCGTTGACCCTAAACCCTAAACACAAAGCCACCAATTTTTATCCCAAAACAATTAACAAAAGATGCATTTGTACTTAGATTTAACCCGAAAAGTGGAAAACCTAGATGCATGGACATGTAAATTAACCCTATGAACCCAAACACTCCAAAACACAAACTCAGAAACAGCGTCGACCCTAAACCTAAACACAAAGCCACCAATTTTTAGCCCAAAAAAAATGAACAAAAGATGCATTCGTAAGTAGATTTAACCCCAAAAGTTGAAAACCCAGATGCATGTACATGTAAATTAACCAAAAAGAAAACAAAAACAAGAAGCATGTAGATGTAAATTAAGAAGCCCAAATTAGCAACAACCAACCATGATTAAATTTGATGGGTAAACAGTAATATAATATAATATCAGTAGTGATTGATTACACACCAAACAAAAACCCTTCTTTCTTGGATCCCTGGTTTCACTACATCAAAGGGTGTCGTAAAGCTTTTTCAGTGGTGTTATTCATGAGTCCTTGGAGGAAGGCGTGCCTTGATCGGAGGACTTGGTGATGGTGGCGGCGGTGGCGGGGGCAGGAGGAGGAGGTTCACGGCGGAAGCGAGTGGCCAGGATGTTTAGGAGGCTGTAGAAGTGGTAGAATAGCTGTGCACTAACCAGCACTACCAAGCAGAAAACGACGAAGTCCATTTTGAAAGAAGAGGAACTAGAATATGCTTGGATCGATCGAAGACGAATATGAACAGAGGAAGAAGATGGGGTGAAAAAGCACGAAACTTCTTGCACTTTTAATATTGGGAAAATTACATATTTAATGAAAGGGACATGTTAGTCTTTTTCTCTATTTCACGTCACTTTCATTTCTCACATTATTCTTAATTGTTATATTAAATATTACTTTACTTTTATTATTATTATTAGATGAATGATTATAATATAATAATTAAATAAAGAGATTAGTACAATAAAAAGGGCAATTGTTTCCTGCGCCTAACATACATTTTTCAACCTGTCCCAACACAATTTAAAAAATTTCTAAAATATTCTTTATTTTTTAAAATGAAAATCTGAAATTCAAAATAATGCATTTCAAAAAAACTAGATATAGAAGAGATTATTATGTTTTGGATATAAAAATAAAGAAAAAAAATTAAAATTCTATTTTGAATAAAAAAATCCAAAAAAAATTCTTGTGTTAAAAAAAAAAAAAAGTTTGGAATGTAATTTTATGTACCCATTTTTAAAGATATTTTGGTCTTTTCCTATGTAATTGGGTGCAGTAAGCAATGTGAGGAGGAAAACTTATACTAAGATTGGATAATAATTTTGTTATTATTGTAGTTCAATCTCTTAAAGAATAATAACATGTTATAGAAGAATTGTGTTATAGATACAAGTTTCGAATTTATAATCTTGATTATAATTTTTTATCCTTTAAGTAGTTCAAATAATTTTCGGAGAGATGAGATTTTATAACTTCATTTTGGATGGATTAACAAATTCATAATAGTGTCATAAATTAAGTAAATTTAAAATAATTTTTTGTTTATTGTGCATTAAAATTCCAAAAGTGGTAGTTATGACAAGGTTAAATTCCAAAAATATTAAAGTGAAATCAAGATTTATTGATCTAAAATGTTAAATTATTGTTTTGAATATGATGGTTTGGAAATAATTACTTCTTCAATCATGTTCTTCTATATTAATTTGTACTTCTATATTCCAATCTCAACTTTTTTGGAAATTCTTTTTACTAATAATGGAGGGAAACGTATTTACATTGTGAGCAATATTTTTTTTTTTGTATTAGAGGGTAAGAATTTACCATGAAAAAAACATTTATTTTATATGCATTATGAATTTATATCCTAAAAAATTGTTTTAATTATTCATTTAGCTTAGATGTACAAAGACCTAATCACATTTTTATTTCACATGATGTAAATGTAGATCTATCTTTCTTATGCCCATAAATATTAATGCTGATAAAAAAGTTTATACTTTCTTTTATTATTTCATAATTTCACATGAAATACAAGAATCATTGACTACTTTATTTTTGACTTACAAAAACCAAAATGATTAGAAATTCATAATAAATTATCAACATGGTTAAAATTCTGAATTGTTTACATTGCATTTTATGTCATAATTAAATACAAGATATGTGAATTTACACCATTTTCAAGATTTTATCTCCATTTAAAATACGAAATTATAACAAGTTTTTCTCAATAGTAATTCAGTGAAATTAATTCAAGAACTCACTTGAAAAAGAGGAAGAAAATGTAAAAAGAAGATGACTTGAAAGTCCTTTTCCAATATAATTATTTATAATAATAATAATAATAAAAGCATTTCTAATCACCTTCTTCTAAGGGACAAGGTGAAACCAAATTTAAAAATGAATTAGTAAAATGAAACCTGTTTCTATAACTACTAAATTAATTCAAGAGAATTTTTCAAATTTAAAAAGAGAAAATATCAACCTTTTAAAATATCAACAATAAAAGAAAATACTCATTACACATTATACACTACAAAATTATATTTGACAACCCAATAAGTTGTATACAATCTCTATATCCCCTTCAATCACTTCAACCTTTTCCTCATGGCATCCCCTTCAATCACTTCAACCTTTTCCTTCAATGGTGTAACTTTTGTTAAGAGGAGGACCTCTGCAATGAAGATGAAGAATTTATATTTAGTATACAGTACAGGAATATACTCCATGTTTTCTAATATGGTAGAAGAATAAGGAAGCAAATTAAGGATATGCAGTAAGATACATAAAAGACATGCCATTCATTGTTTTAACATCTTCTCAAACCCTCAGTAGCAATCCTAATATATGCCCAACTGTTGATAAGGCAACAAAAGATACTATTCACACAATATTAAATAATCAGTTCAAGCAGATAGTTCAATTTAGAATTACAAAGAGACAAAATGCAAATTACCATAAATTGAAAGAAAATTGTAAAACTTCAGCTACTTAGTTCGAATACTTCATAACACTAAATTCTTAAAATCATAATTTTCACATGATGAATCACAATGTCATGCTACTATTGACACAATATTATGCAAAACCATAGGGTTATTACAGTCTCAAGTATAAGAAATTGGCAAAGTTAGCAACAAACCTATCTTTTTGGGGAACATCAACTTCGTGTCATTCTATTGAAAGACATATTTGCTTCTTATCTTCTATTGAAATGATTATAAATTTATCAACTTCTTGACAGAGTGCAATCAAACCAGTGTTATCAATGGCAGAAGGCCAAAAATCTGAATTACAAACATGTTATTGTGATCTATTGAACTATCATAGTAGACCTCCTTTCACAAATTGCAGGCAGTTCACTAAAAAATCCCTCACACCATTCAACTGTGGCACCACCATTTAACACAAATGTACCAAATGAAAAATATAATAAAGTCTGTTCCTTAATATGCTTACTTACATTCAAACTTTCCTTATACTTGGACTCAAACACAAACATTGCAGCAAGTGAACCTGGTCCCATTGTTGCAAATGGAAGGGTGTCAGTAGACCCATGAAGATAAATCTGTAAAGCAAGGCATCAAAAGTAATGAGAAATTGAACCATAGGCATTCATAATAAGGAAAATTGAGTATAGTAACAGAAAAATTTTAAGCAATAAACTAACTGTATGCAAATGAGGTCCAGTGATATCAACCCCCCCAAGCACTAAAGCAGCTGAGACGTGACCTTGATAATTGCACAATGGTTTAAAAGAGTCAAATCCAGTGGTTCGTACAGAGAGAATTAACTGACGAGCAAGTTTTGAAACTCAACTTGAATAGGTGTTTTTTAAGAAGGGTCAGAGCTGTAACAACACGTGATTCTCTACCAGTGAGATAACAATGTAGCTGCAGTTGTGAGCTAACCATGTCTACAGTAAATAACAAAACTTCTCATTTTAAATGTTCTACTTAATAATATCAAGCAACACTAAAGATGATCCATATGCAACTATCCATAAGGCATAATGAAACAAGAAAGATGCATTTAAAACAAATACCTGTTACAGCCTCTGTATCAGTGGCGGTGCCAGCTCCACAACAACATATGTTGGGTGCAATATAATGAATCTTCTCACAGTTTTTATCAGCTATTATAGGCCCTTCAGTTGCTCTAGTATCAGCTCCAAGAATAACACCATCCTGAGACAAATTTATTACGTGGGAAAATTCAACTTTAGATTATAACATACAAATCAATCAACGTATAAGTATGCAATCGACATATGAAGTCACAAAACACTGTTGGGATTAAATGACAGTCATGAACATTCATTATAAGCACAAATACGAAATGGTATAATTCCCACAGTTACACAAGAAAGTAGCCTTTTATTCTGTAGAAGGAACAACTAAGTTTCAAAATTACAATACAAGATGTGCTTATTAAAACTAGGCTGTAACATTAAAATCAAAGTCTCATTAATTGTACCTCATCTAGATGGAGTGATTTAGATAGGAAAAAAACTAAAGTAACCTGCTCAACATCCAATGTTGAGTTCAACATGATTAGCTTACATTCACTGAAGCGGGTATATTCAAAATCAAAATTTCCTTTTTCAATGTCATTTGACCAAAATGCCCCTTCTTGCTTTCCAGCCACGTCAGCGAGTTGTATCCTAACGCAAAGAGGCACACGGTTGTTGAAAAATCATTTTCGAAGATGAAAATAAGAAGGGTTTATCATTGCTTCCTTATCTGTTTTCTAATGCATAACATGATAACAACCACATGAACGAACCTCTCTGAGATTTAACCCATAACCAAACACAAATTCTTCACTCTTTGTTACTTCTAACTCTCTCTTCCTCATCTTCTCCTTCAGCCTCATTCCCACTCCCTTGTTGAACCAACTTCATCACTCATCTTCTGTGGTGGAAGTTTAGGCTCTTTCAAGAGATTGGTGTGTGGGGGGTGAGAGAGCTCCATATGAAGCTTGAGTTTCAATGTTCAGTGAAAGAAATGAAAAGGGATGTGCAAAAACTACTGAAGGGTTAAACTAAGATGGTTACAACCAATTCCTACCTCTCTTGTGCTCCTTCTTCTCTGCTTCCAATCTCAATTCACAAGTTCCCAAACACTAGTCCGCACCACTCCCTCACTTTGAAATTCACCAAACTCAAACCAAAACCAAATGTGTCTTCCATCAAACAGCACATCAACCTCAATGAAACACAACAACTCCAAGGTCACTTCATCAAAACCAGTTTCAATTGGAGTTATAGACTCCCTTTTGCAGCACTTGAATATTATTCTAGCAATGCAGCAATTCATAGCTTCCTAATTACATCTTACATAAAAAACAACTGCCCTGCAGATGCGGCAAAAATGTATGCCTACATGCGTAGAACAGACACTGAAGTTGACAATTTTATCATACCCTCGGTTCTCAAAGCCTGCTGTCTTATCCCTTCAATCTTGCTAGGACAAGAGTTGCATGGTTTTGTGGTGAAAAATGGATTTCATGGGGATGTTTTTGTGTGTAATGCTTTGATCATGATGTACAGTGAGGTTGGAAGCTTGGCATCGGCACGACTGTTATTTGATAAGATTGAAAGCAAAGATGGTGTTTCTTGGAGTACTATGATTAGGAGCTATGATAGGAGTGGCTTGTTTAATGAAGCATTGAACCTTTTTATAGATATGCTTGTTATGGGAGTGAGGCCTAGTGAAATTGCAATGATAAGCATCACACATGTCTTGGCAGAACTTGCTGATTTGAAAATGGGGAAAGCCATGCATGGTTATGTAATAAGGAATGTGAAGTATGGGAAATCAGGAGTTTCTCTAAGTACTGGTTTGATTGATATGTATGTTAAATGTGGAAATTTAGCTTATGCAAAAAGGCTTTTTGATGGCTTGTCTGAGGCTAGTATCATTTCATGGACTGCTATGATTGCAGGCTACGTTCATTGCAATAATTTGAATGAAGGTGTAAGACTCTTTGTCAAAATGCTTGGTGAGGGTATGTTTCCAAATGAGATTACAATCCTTAGTTTGGTCAAAGAATGTGGCACAGTAAGAGCTCTAGAACTAGGAAAGTGGTTGCATGCTTTCACATTAAGAAGTGGATTTACAATGTCTTTGGTTCTGGCCACTGCTTTTATTGACATGTATGGAAAATGTGGTGATGCTAGAATTGCAAGATCTGTATTTAGCAGCTTCAAGAGCAAAGATTTAATGATGTGGAGTGCCATGATTTCAGCTTATGCACGGAACAATTGTATAGATGAAGCCTTTGATATCTTTGTTCAGATGACAAGTTGTGGAATAAGGCCAAATGAGATAACCATGGTTAGTCTCCTTAGGATATGTGCAAAAGCTGGATCACTTGAAATGGGGAAGTGGATCCATTCTTACATAGACAAGCAAGGAATTAAAGAAGACATGATTCTTAGAACATCTTTGGTGAACATGTATGCCAAATGTGGAGACATAGATGCAGCTCATAGATTGTTTGATGCAGCAATGGACCGTGACATTTCAATGTGGAATGCCATGATATCTGGTTTTGCAATGCATGGTCATGGTGAGGCAGCATTGAAACTCTTTGAAGAAATGGAAGCACTAGGGGTTGTCCCTAATGACATTACATTCATTGGAGCTCTTTATGCTTGTAGTCACTCAGGATTGTTGCATGAAGGGAGGAGGCTGTTTCACAAAATGGTTCATGAATTTGGGGTTGTCCCTAAAGTTGAGCACTATGGTTGTATGGTGGATCTTCTTGGTAGAGCTGGAATGCTTGATGAAGCAAAGGAACTAATTAAAAACATGCCTATGAGACCAAACATGGCTGTGTTTGGATCTCTTCTTTCTGCATGCAAGCTTCACAAAAATCTCAAACTAGGAGAATGGACAGCAGAACAGTTTCTCTCATTGGAACACCACAAAAGTGGGTATAATGTTCTAATGTCAAACATATATGCTTCAGAAAGTAGATGGGGTGATGTTTCACATATAAGGAGAGTTATGAAGGATGAGGGAATTGTTAAAGTAGCAGGTGTTAGTTCCATTGAAGTGAATGGATCACTTCATGAATTCATAATGGGAGATAGGGATCACCCAGATGCTGAAAAAATTTATGAAATGATTGATGAGATGAGAGAAAAACTGGAAGATGTTGGATACATCCCAAATGTATCTTGTGTTCTGATGAACATGGACAATGAGGAGAAAGAAACTGCACTTAACTATCACAGTGAAAAACTAGCAATGGCATATGGACTGATTAGCACTGCTCCTGGTGTTCCAATTAGAATTGTGAAGAATCTTAGAATTTGTGATGATTGCCACAATGCAACCAAGTTGCTTTCCAGGATTTATGGGAGGGAGATCATTGTGAGGGACAGAAATCGTTTTCATCACTTTCAAGAAGGATCTTGTTCTTGTTGTGATTATTGGTAAGAAAAAGTTTACAAAGAGAAGACTCTATACTTAGATATTCAATGGTAGGCATCAAAATGTAAATTTTAGCTCACATCGATTGAGTGCAAATAACAAAGTGCAACAATATATAGAAAAACCTAAAAATACAATACTTTTAAGTTTTACATTAGAGATCATGTAATATATAAATAATTTTTCTAAAATACCCAACATTAACCAATATTAACAAATGATTTTCATGGTATGTTGCTACAATAATAAAAAGAACTTAAATAGAATGCCTTCTTGTAAATTTTTTCTCTCTTCAAAATCAAATGCAAATCTTCTCCAACAAATTAATGTGCGTTGTAAATTGAATTACACTATTAAGTAATTTTATTAATAAGTTAACTAAAAATAGTGGAATAAAATTTATCATCAAATACTTTAAATTTAAATAAACCCTTTTCATAATATTGAAAAATTAATAGCATGAGTAAGCAGCTACCATGGGCATTGAGACAATTGTTTTAATTTGTCTGAGCATAAGGATTTTCATTTTTTTAATATTTGTCTAAGCATAATGAAAAGTGTGTTATTTGGATTTGCCTTGTATTAATTACTTTAACACTTTGTACTAATAATTTTATTTACATAATTAATTATCATTTTGGCTATTAGGTATTACTTTTTGCTCTTAGAAAACCTTAAACTAATGTAATTATATAAGTGATTATTAAACATTGAATATCAATTTAATTTTAAATCAATATATTTAACTAATGTTTATGAACTACTTTAAAAAAATTCATTGATTTCTAATAGTGAAAGATTTCATTTTAGTTCCTAAAAAAAATTAATAAAAATATGTTTTTAGTCTTTATGTATTAAAAACTTATATTTCTTCAAATTTAAAGAATTTAAATGATTTATTTTCAATTTGAAGATCAAAATTGAGTTAACCTAAAATTTAGATATTAAAAGCTTAATCAACCCTTTTGTAAATATAATGAAATGGAATTATTGGGTTATTCTTGCATATAAGGAGTGTAGTGATTGTGTGAGTGAGACCCAACGGAGCCATAAATCCCTTCGCTTTGCACAAAAACTCCGAACTCACTGTTTTTTAAGGTGACCCTCTCTCTCCATCTTTCACGTTTCATCATTGTGTTGGGTTCTTCAACTGCTTCATATTTCTATGTGTGTGTATTTCTGAATTGAGAAATTTAGATTGGTGTCTATGTGTAGGGAGAACCGAAGTTTAGGTTGCTTGCACGCCACGTGTTTGATAACATGCCTGCACAAAGCTTCCCTCGTAGTTTTGTAAATTTTTTGTGTCTGAAGTTTTGTCTGACTTGGAAGTTTTTTGATATGTCAGTCGATTTGACTTTACATGGAATTGCTTCCTCTAATTTCTTTCGTGTTGTAAAATGTGGATACTTGTGCTATTGCTTCTAATTAATTAGTGTGTCTGTGAGCTGTTTGTTATATGGTTTAGGAGGGCCTTCTTTTTTTTTTTTTTTACTGCTATTTGATTTGTTGTATTCGGGGTTAAAAATGTGTTTTTTGTTCCCTCTTAATATTACTATTTTTTTTCTTCTTCTTTTGGTCTGTCATTTTTGAAAAAGTTGTAAGAAAAGGCATCCCCTGTGGGTTAAATTTCCCTAATCTTGCTTGGACAAAAGCACTATTGAGTTTGGTCCCTTTTCGTGATTGCAATTGGCAGACTTCAATTTCTTATTGTGTGGTTTAGACTCACTTTTTGGTTTTGAAATCGAAATTGAAATTCGAAGGAAGCTCACTTATGCATTTAATCTTTAATTGCGAGTTTGAGCCTTCATATTAATTTCACTTGTTTTTTGGTTAGTATATTTGTTTAATTTTTTTTGTTGCATTTATAAATCACAGTTTTTATGATGTTTGCAATTTGGTCATGTGGTCTTCGAAACGTCCTTTTGACATGAGTTGCAGCCTATTCAGCGGACTCACGTAAACATGTACTCTTGCTTCCTCAGGTCTCAAAGTGGCATATTGTAAAGTTTTGATGCAGAATGACCACAACCAGGGCTCGAGTTAGTAGCTTCTCTCGCAATGTGTCAACTGTGACATCTCAGAATCCTGGACTTAAGCATGGCCCTAATGGGACAATGCTCATTTCATCTGGGATTCCTGATCTTGACAGTAATTATCTCTTTGACTTCCTTTTAACTGGCTGTGTAGTAAATGAACTAGTTATATTGTTTTATTGGATTCATGTGGAGTATTTTTTTTTTTTTTTCATTGAAGATTCTCCTGCTTGCTTTTTTCCCCCTTTTGAATAGAGATTTTAGGTGGTGGTTTTCCATTGGGTAGCCTTGTCATGGTTATGGAAGATGAAGAAGCACCTCATCATATGCTTTTATTGAGAAATTTTATGTCTCAAGGACTTGTACAAAAGCAACCACTTTTGTATGCTAGTGCATCGATAGATCCTAAAAGATTTCTTGGTACTTTGCCTAGTCCGGCATCACCCAAAGGGGATAAATCTTCAAATCTTAGCCATGTACTTTTGTTCATCCTTTTCTCTTTGTGATGTAATGACTTTTTTTTTATGATAAATTGGTTTATTTATCGTTCTTATAATTACAGGAGAAGGATATAAGAATTGCTTGGCAATACAAGAAGTACTTTGGTGAGCCTCAGCTAAATCTAAACTCTAATAATGGTAAGTTTGTACATACCCTTCTCTCAATTGTTTGTTCTTCAATTATTACTGTTTTACTATTACTTCTTCTCTGTATTAATTTTTTTTCTCTATTGGTAAGTATGCAATACATGCCTATCTCATATGAATACATCATGCCTCTTTTTCTTTTCAACAATCATCATGCCATCTGACCAATTTTCCTATCCAGCAGCCTCCAGTGTCCTTGTACTTTTTTTTGCTTTCTGGTAACTACCATGCCCTCTGATCATTTTGCTGTGTGTTAAAGAAATCATTTGTTATTATTTACTTTATTAACACCAACAACCAATTGACTTGCATGATTCTCTTAAGGTTCTCGTTTTACTGACATTTATAACAAGCTTGTTTCATATGATACCTGTGTTTCAGGTTGAGGGGGAGTGTTAGAAATATGAATTGATTACTTTAAATCAGGAGATTTGATATGGGAATATCTTATCAAATATTTTCCATTGTTGATATTGATTTTGTTTACTATTGTATCTCTTCTTCATTATAAATTAGAATACTTATGTGTACACAACATACGAAATTCATTTTATTCCTTCTTGGTTTTTCTCTTCTCAACATGGTACCGAAGCTATACCATTCTCCATGACTTGTTTTGTCACTAATCCTTTCAACAATTAATAGGCATATGTGATCAATTTTTACTGTGCCCTGTGGAAGAGAGAAATTTGCAAATTATTGAATATGCCAATAATTTAATGTAGATTACTGAGTTGAAGCTTACTTACATTATAGGTGGTCAGCAGGATTACTGTAACGATTTTGATTTGAGGAAGCCCCTGGATCGGCATTTTTTTAGTGGCAACAATGTAGATTGTGTTAGCATCAAAGATTCTCCAAACCTTAGTTCTCTTCAAGACCATTGTGCTGGATTTCTGGGTAAACTCTCAAGGTGAAGTGATCTATACCCACTATGTTATAAATGTATTCTTAGAGATATAAGGTGATTCCTCCTAGACCTCCACCTAAGGTTCTTGACAGTATTGAACTGTTTATTCATATTGCCGCACCTGGTTGAGTCAAGTTTTTCTGAATAGAACAAAATCAAATGAGCTTAAATTGGACGTGGTCTACTGTTTGGATTTGATCGTAAGTGTATAATGCTCTTTCTAAACAAAACTTTATTAAATCTTTTGATAGATATATTTTAGCATATGCAATTTAAGATTTGATAGAATACAATAGTGTCATTTGACCAAGGTAGCTGTCTCCACCCAGTGGATAAGGGCTTTAATTGTTGTATTCAATTTAGGATTTAAATAAATTTTCTCTATTTTTAGTACTTTTTTGCTATAGTTGGCAGTTCATTGTTATGGTTGATGGTCTTACATAGGTAGCTGTTAGTTATTCTTATTTTTTTTTATTTTATTTTGATGGGCATTTTGTGACCATAAATACAATATAGGGATTATGCATCTAGGAAGCAAAAAGTATTTGCAAATGCATGCAATTGTGATAATTGACTTTGGAAAATATTTATTTATCACCATCCCATTCTTTTGAATGCTGGAGTAAAAGGGATGGTTAAGATTGCAGTATTGTTAATTTTCAACCATATTTGCTGTTGCTCCTGGACCCTTACATTAGATACTTTGGCGCTTTATCAAGGCAATTAGAGTTTGACTATTTCTTTAGGGAATTTCTTAATTCCCTCTGAATTTCTTGTTTTGCATCGATTAGGTTGTGATAAAGACTATGTTGATGATTTCTTTTAAATTTTTTCTTAAGGTATTCTTGTTTCTGCCCACTTTTTCATTTACAAACATTATGGATGTCATAAACAGAAATGAAGGCAACATTTCCTCTGCTGGTCGTATTGCAATTCAATCATTTTGTTCTCCACAATGCAAGTATTCAACTGAGGTGAGTTAATGTATTTCCTTTTTTTTTATAGTATTTTGAAATAAGTTTCTCCTTTGTCTTTGAGCTGTCCACTTTTTTTTAATGATTTTTATATACCCTTCCTCTATATGAATTAGGAAATAGTTTACCTGTTTTCAGATCTGCCTTTCGATCCTAGTTGAGTCTCAGACATTGATACCGTTCTTCATTCTATAAAGGTTTAATATTTTTCTAATACGAAATGTGTTAATATTTCTTTTGTAGGAGTGGCATATGCTTTCCTTTATTAGGTCCATAAAGAGCATGACCCAGTCTTCAAACGCTGTTGTTGTTGTAACCTTTCCACCTTCACTTCTTTCTCCATCTTGTTCACTAAGATTGCAGCATATGGCAGACACCTTACTTTCTGTCAGAGCCATTCCAGGTTCATAGACAACTCTCAGGTCTTATATTTCATTTGTTTATTTATGAATTATCTCAAGCTTCAGTACAAAACTATATTTGTTTCAGATGAGGACAAGGAACTAGCAAAACTCCTCACTGGTTACCAGGATATGATTGGGCTTTTAAACGTACACAAAGCTGCACGGTTAAATACACAGGTTATATTCATACATTTTTATCTATCTCTGAATTACTGCTTTTGTGCACCAATGGTTCCCCATATGACATGCATACAACTGTTTACGTCCATTTACCTCGATTGTACCCCATTTTGGCATGTTTTTACTCTACCTATCCTCCTTTCTTCCTCATGCAGTCTTAGCACCTGCAATCCTGCATTTATGGCGCACACACACACAAGACTCTTAAGCAATAGCTTTTAGCACTCAGTACATTATCGGCCTTTAATAAATGTGTGTTTGAATTTAAATGGAAAACCTGCATACGTCCATCTTTTCACTAAATCAGAGAAGCTTCTGGGAGCTGCTTTCAAATTTGAGAGTATAAGAATTTGAACAAAAGACGCAGTAATTTGTTTGATAAGTATTAATTTTTGGTACATGCGATAGATCTTGCCAGTGTTCTTGTAAAGTTCATCGGATTGAAAATTTTATTGGAGGAACAATGCATTTGTAGAAGCTACTATTTTCTTTCATTCTTGACACATCTGCCTTTGCAAATTGTCTGATTTTCATCGTGCAGGTTCCAGTGATTCTGGAGGCTACAACGTTCTCAATAAAATTGCACAAACGGAGGTTTTTGGTCTTAGAATGTCTAAATCAAGCCCCAGTTGACGGATCAAGTGGAAGTTCATATGGCACATCTGGCGGTTGTTCTGGGTCAACTAAAGTTGGGACACTTGATTTTTAGATTATACCTCATTTATAACTGAACATTTGTAACAACCAAACAGACGCTAACAATAGTGAGTCAGGCTCAATGTTTTTCTTAATGCTTGAAATGTTGTCTTCTAAAATTTTTGTTACTTGTATCTTTTTGTTCTTTTGATATCACTATTGGTTCGCCTGCAATGTACAAGATAGTTTCCTTAAAAGATACTGTACAAGTGAGAATGGTGAGTCTCGGAAAAATAACAGACTAATGATGTAACATTTTTAAACTTGTTTGCAAACAAATAGTAACTGCATTTTCAGATTTAAACTAACTGGCCAAGAGAATATTTTAGATGTTATATTTATATATAATCACCTTTCTTCTTTGCAAGACATTTGTGATTGAATAGAAATTCTCGGCATTTGTGAGAGTGTTGTCTCTTGAGATAGTACGTAATTTTATTGAGTCTCATCTTGAACTATTTACGAAATTAAGTTGCGTGTTCTCCATTTCTTTTCTTAATACATCTTTTCTACTTTCCTTGGTTATAATTTTAAATTCAACCTATTCTTACCTTACTTAATGCTTGACATTTTTTTCTATATCTTGAAGTCAAAAGTATCTTACATATTATTAAAGGTCATTTTTGGTTTTCAGATTAGTTATTTTTTTTTTTAAAAAAAAATTTTAAAATTGTGCAATCCAAAAAAAAAGCTATGATCTGTTGAAAAATGGTTTTCGCGAGGCCTTCCCTTGAAGTGAAAACAGCAACATTTTTGGCAAGGAGTTCTATGCAGGTTGTGTTTTTTTTTTCAACGACAACTGTAGTTGAAGAAAATAGTTAAGATGATGGAAGCCAAAAAATCAAAGATAACTTGTGTTTGATTGTATAATCTAAAATATTTTTTTACTTTTGGATTATATAATTTGAAAATGTAAATTTTCTTATTTATAGAATGTAGAAATGGAGGTCGAAGAAGAAATACCCCAAAATAGGCTAAGAACCAATCTCTTTGATAAGAGGTCCATCGTTGAGATGAACAAGAAAAAGGTTTTTATTTCCTTCATCTCATGATTATTGTCTAAAAAAGAGAAGATTTATGTTTATACAGTGTTCGTGATTGGTTATTCCTGAACATTCTTTTCAATTATCACATCGAAAATATATTTTCGGATTATAAATTTGAAAACATATTCTAATAAAACAGTCTGAAAAGCATATTATATACTTTAGATTAAGTATTTGGAAATACCCTAATATAATATATATAGAATTTCTTCTAGAAGGTTTCTAGAATAAGGAGTCTGAAAGTTACTATTAAAATAATTGTTGTCAGGATTAATTAAACAAGACTAAAAAGGGTAAAAAGAACACATCGAAACTTTCTTAATTTCTGTCACCAATAGCTTCATTCATTAATCAAATGACTAAATGGGTGTAGGATAAATTGTTTAAAAACAGCAAAAGAAAAAAACACGACAAATGGTTTTTTTTTTTTTAAAAGGAAGATTAAAAATAAAAATGTCTGGAAAAAACAGCAGAAGATGTTAAATTAAGGAATAAAACCATTTTAAAATAAAATATTATATTATATTATGATAAAATAATAATATTTTTTACGTATAAAAGTGAATGGAACACTTCAATGTATCATTATTCTAAATTAAGATTTAGCAGAAGAATCTTGAAATTTTGACACCAAACACAATAAAAACATCCTAGTAACAATCTAATAAATTAATATTTTAATTATATTTATTTTAATTTTTAATTAAAAATATTATTATAAAGAGAGTTGTTAAGTTTGCGGTCTCAAAGAATGTTTTCTCTTAGCGGAAAATGTTATGGATAAGACGGTGGTTATGGTTGGCAAGGCAATGGCAATGGCAATGGTAATACTGCAACACGACACAGCAGAATTTGACATTGTCGTGTTGTGTTGAGTTTGGTTTTAACCATAAACCCTCTTTCATGTTCTGTAACTCCCAAATGGCGGCGTTTGCTAAACCCTCCCAACTTCATGCTCAAAGGGATAATCCCCTTCTTCCTTCTCCTACTTCCACCAACTGCAACCTCAAAGCTTTCACTTTTACGCACAACCTGAACACCCTTCATCCCCCTCTTAGAAAAGTTAAACATGTTTCTGTTTCAAGTTCTGCCGCTGCCACTACCTCCCTCAGCAACCACCACAGCCACGACGCAAACTCTGATATTTCCCAACTGTGCCTTCTTGGGAACTTGGACCGTTGCATGAGCTACTTAGACTCCATGCACGAGCTTCGAATCCTCGTTGAAGATGATACTTACGTTGCCTTGGTACGACTATGTGAGTGGAAGGGAGCAAGGAAGGAAGGGTCTCGTGTTTATTCCTATGTTTCCATGTCCATGACCCTTTTGAGCCTTCAACTGGGGAATGCGCTTTTGAGTATGTTTGTGAGGTTTGGGAACTTGGTGGATGCTTGGTATGTTTTTGGGAGAATGGAGAAAAGGAATTTGTTCTCTTGGAATGTTTTGATTGGTGGGTATGCTAAAGCTGGCTTCTTTGATGAGGCTCTGGACCTTTATCATAGAATGTTGTGGGTTGGTGAGAGGCCTGATGTTTACACTTTCCCTTGCGTTTTGAGGACTTGTGGTGGCATGCCTAACTTGATGAGGGGTAGAGAGATTCATGTGCATGTTTTAAGAAACGGGTTTGAGTCAGACGTGGATGTGCTTAATGCATTGATAACTATGTATGTGAAATGTGGGGATGTCAGTACTGCTAGGTTGGTGTTCGACAAAATGTCCAATAGAGATAGGATTTCGTGGAATGCCATGATTTCGGGGTATTTTGAAAATGGGGAGTGTTTGCAGGGATTGAGATTGTTCGTGATGATGATTGAATATCCTGTTGATCCAGATTTGATGACCATGACCAGTGTGATTACTGCATGTGAGCTTCTGGGTGATGAGAGATTGGGGAGGGAGATTCATGGTTATGTTCTTAGAATGGGGTTCGGGAGAGACCCTTCAGTTCATAATTCCTTAATTCAGATGTACTCATCTGTTGGACATATTCAGGAAGCTGAAACAGTTTTCTCTCGAACAGAATATAGAGATGTGGTGTCTTGGACTGCAATGATATCAGGTTACGAGAATTGTTTGATGCCTCAGAAAGCACTTGAGACGTATAAAATGATGGAAGCAGAAGGTATCATGCCAGATGAAATCACCATTGCCACTGCACTCTCTGCTTGTTCTTGTATATGCAATTTAGACATGGGGACAGACCTTCATGAGACGGCCAAACAGACAGGGCTCATCTCTCATCCGATAGTTGGAAACACACTTATTGACATGTATGCCAAGTGTAAATCCATTGACAAGGCTTTGGAGGTTTTCCACTCTACTCTTGACAAGAACATTGTATCTTGGACATCAATCATCCTTGGTCTTCGGATCAACAACCGGTGTTTTGAAGCTTTATTTTACTTCAGGGATATGATTCTTAGACTGAAGCCAAACTCTGTTACTTTAGTTTGTATTCTGTCTGCATGTGCTAGAATAGGAGCTTTGACATGTGGAAAAGAGATTCATGCCCATGCTTTGAGAACTGGAGTAAGTTTTGATGGTTTTATGCCCAATGCAATTTTGGACATGTATGTAAGGTGTGGAAGAATGGGATATGCGTGGAAACAATTTTTCTCAGTTGATCATGATGTTACTGCATGGAACATTTTGCTTACAGGATATGCTGAGCATGGAAAAGGAGCACTTGCTTCTGAGGTTTTTCAGAGAATGGTAGAATCAAACATTAAACCTGATGAAATAACATTTATCTCCATATTATGTGCTTGCAGCCGATCAGGTATGGTAGCCGAAGGCTTAGAATATTTTAACAGCATGAAGTATAAGTACTCTATCACACCAAATCTGAAACACTATGCATGTGTGGTTGATTTACTTGGCCGTTCTGGGAAATTGGAGGAAGCTTATGAATACATACAGAAAATGCCACTGAAACCAGACGCAGCAATTTGGGGAGCTTTATTAAATGCATGTAGGATTCACCATCATGTTGAACTTGGAGAGCTTGCTGCAGAGAATATCTTTCAATACGATACAACAAGTGTTGGATACTACATTCTTCTCTCCAATCTTTATGCTGACAATGGTAAATGGGACAAGGTTGCTAAAGTAAGAAAAACAATGAGACAGAATGGGCTAATAGTAGATCCTGGATGCAGCTGGGTGGAGGTCAAAGGCACAGTGCATGCTTTCCTCAGTGGTGATAACTTTCACCCTCAAATAATGGAAATAAATGCACTTTTGGAGCGGTTTTATAAGAAGATGAAGGAAGCTGGTGTTGAAGGGCAAGAAAACAGTCAGATGGACATAATGGAAGCTTCTAAGGCTGACATATTTTGTGGGCACAGTGAAAGACTGGCCATTGTCTTTGGACTTATTAATTCTGGCCCTGGGGTGCCTATTTGGGTGACAAAGAATCTGTACATGTGCCAAAATTGCCACAACATTATCAAATTTATCTCTAGGGAGGTTCGCAGAGAGATTTCTGTAAGGGATGCTGAAAAATTGCACCATTTCAGGGGTGGCATCTGCTCTTGCATGAATGAAGGATATAGGAGTTAACCTGATTACCAGGAAAACTGTAAGATATGTAGCATCATGGTGAAAAGTAAGAATTGAAAGAAATTACTTCAACATCCCTGCATATGAAAATTATTAATAGGCCTACGAATCATTGCATGCTACTCTGAGACTGGAAAAAAGGCTGTTATCTCTATTGCACATATGTAAGTATAAAATTTATGGTGTATACATAAATTACTTTTTCAACAGTTTCACTCCCCCACCCCAAAAGAAAATGTCTGTTCTTGTGATCCATGATCTCATTGTAACCTAAAGTGATATAAATAGAATTTTGGTGGAGTAGAAATGTATATGGTAGATTCCTTGGCTCTAGTATTATTGAAGTTTCTATATGGTATCTTTTAATTGACACACTAAGAATTAAACAGTCTTGAATGTAGGAAATCACAAGAATAATAGATGTAAGATTTAAACATGACTTCTCATATATGACAGGATTCATTCCCATCAAGTACCAAAATGTTTTTATGGCATTTAATTAAATGAGATGAATGTTCATTATTTTGTAAAAACACGAATAAAGAACTTGAAACGTGGGGCACGAATTGTGTCTATACTAAGCATTAAAGGGAGGAACTTACTGGGGAATGCTTCAACATAATTGGTAAGTAAAAATCATGCATGTCTTCAAAGAGGCAAACAAGTGTGCAAATTTGGATTGATAGTTACGATTGTCCTCCTCCTAACTTGACTTTTGTCATACTGTAATTTGGTATGAAAGTTTTCACTCTTACCTCTGCATAATGTAATTTGGTGAGAGTTTTCACTCTAAGCTCTGCATAATGTAATTTTCCTTTTTTTGGGCTTTAGTCTCCTTCATTCGCACACAAAAGTATGAATGAATAGAAAAAACACACAAATGTGTGAACTGTTTTTATTGTGTTGTATCTGTTAGCTTCTTTAGCTGAATCGAAATTTGTCAGATGACTTGGTTAGTTGTTGATTTTTGTTAATGTCTTTTTAATTAGAAATTTAGCATAATATTGTCATTCTATTTTCTGTTTTGAACAATGGAATTCTTCAACCATGTTAGATTCAATTCAGATTTTAGTGTAGGACTGGGAGTCAGTATGGTTTTAGTAAAACATCAATGATTGTTAGATTCTTCTTCATTCATGATACCGTGCATCAACTCTTACCCAATTAGCTTGCTATCACATGATGGTAGGGTAAAATGTTGAATTCTTGTATCATTTCTCTCTTCTCCAATTTTATTTGACCAACATGGTAAAGTGAATCTATTATAGAAATTATGATGATATACAATTATTTTTTCATAAAAAAAACTTTCAGATTGTGTGGAAGTTTTCCAGATTACACAGTCCAAAAGTTTTTCTTATGAAAAATTAATTTTTAGATTAATCTAAAATATTTTCTTAAATCCATTTATGGCACAACACATGGACAAAGGTGATGGTGATAGGCAAGGGAGTGGGCGGTGACAGCAGGGGGTGGCTATAACAATAAGGGCAGTTTAGTCTTTTAACCACTGTGATATCGGTGCACATGGAAACCATGGAGGTTCAAAAAGAAATGGGTTGGATCAAGAATTTCGTGTGGACTTTGCCTTGGTTTCGGGTTGGCTTCTTCTTCCTGCACCCCCACAATTTTGTAAATCCCAAAACTGACCTTCACCTTTTATTTGAAAAAACTAGAATTTTTGAGGTTATCGGATTTTGGGATCCGAGAGTGTGCTACGGATTCATCAATCTGGAAGTCAATGTTTTGAAGTCAAATTGTTGATGTCTGGATTGCTGAATCCAAAAGTCTAATTTCTATTACGGATTGATGGATCTAGAAAATTACCGGATTCACCAATCTGGAAGATTTACGGATTCCTCAATCCGGATTGAGGGATATTTTCGTCTTTCCATTACATTGTGGGGTGCAGGAAGAAAAATGTAGGGGTGCAGGAAGAAACTGCCTTTCGGGTTTTGTGAGTTGTTTCCCGCCAACAATCGTTCAAAGCATGCCTTGTACAAAAGTTTGTCTTGGAAAAGGAAAAAATAAACCCTACTAAGTACGGGTGCTCATAAGCGTATTGTGGTGGCAACAATTTAGTTTGGGCATATTCTCCATAATATCTTTTTTTGAGATAATTAACGTGAATCATAGTTTTAACATGTATTGAATTTTAACTTTTTTAACTTTTATTTATATATAACTGAAATTAATTTTGATTTGAACACTCTCGATGCACTATGTTTAGATGTATTCTTACATATATAAGATGATTCTTAGGCCTCCACCAAATAGCTACAGATTTTGGGAGAATAGGTTCTTCAAAGTATTCAACTGTTTAGTCATATTGCCTTACCAGGTTGAGTCAAGTTTTTTCTGAATTGAAGAAATAAAAGAAAAGGAGATTAAATAGGACAAGGTTTACAGTTTAGATTTGATCATATTGTATAATGTTCTTTCTAAACAAAATTTTATTAAATATTTTTATACATATTTTTTAGCATATGCAATTTAAGATTTGATTTTGATAGAATACAATGATGGCCTTCAGTGGGTAAGGGCTTTAATTGCTGTGTGCAATTTAATTTTTAGTACTTAATTTTTATTATACTTGGCACTTCATTGTTATGCTTGATGGTCTTACGTGTTATTATTTTTGTTTCGATAGGTACTGTATAGAATGCATGCAACTGTCATAATTGGTTTCGAAAATATTTTTATTTTTCAAACTTAGTCGTTTGTGGAAGATTAACTTATATGCATTTTTTAGTTACATAAATTAAAGGTGCCAAAATAACTACTACTGGACTTAAATACAAATAAAAAATAATTCAATTCATGCTAATTAAAATAATCAGTTCACATTATTTAGTTTTACCAGTCTCAATTAAAAAAATCTTCAATTGTTCTTCATTGAGACTTGATACAAGAATAAAAGGATTAACGAAAATAGGATTACAATTAAATAAAATGTTTCAAGAACAAAATCATATTATAAAATTAACTCTTATATAAATCCATCAATCATAACAATCTTTCACTTAAATTTGAATCCAGAGTGAATCAAAAAGTTATACTAAGACATTTACACAATTTTGTTACTGGTTAGATCATAAGCATAGAACTGTACTATTTTTTTTTTTCATTTGACTCTAAATTCAAAAGCACTTATCAATCGTCTTGCAATTCTAACTGACAAGATAATGTCAATTACATAATCCACTATAGCATTTTATAGAACTTGAATCATACGTTAAGCAACCCGAGCCTAATTAAACTGCAAACTCACTTGTGATGACAGAGGTCTTCCAATGCTAATTAATTTTTTTTCCTTTAACATAACACGAAACTTACACTTCAAAGGAACGAAGTTCCTTGCCATTTTAATTATCAGATGGTACTAAAAATGGGTACAAATTTTGATGATAGCAAGTCTATGCAACAAAATCGTAGTATAAAAACCCAATTTTCATGTTGAGGAAAAAACAATAAAGATCTTGTTATCAAGAGGATCTCAGCAATAGTTGGGCAAACAAAAGTAGGATGCATGACTTCAGTCAAACATGTGGGGAAGTGGTCTGACAGCCATAAATGCATCCACCATCTGAAAGAATTATGGGAAAAGAGAACATGTAAGTTTTGCACCATATACATGAACACAGCCAAACATTTTTTCGTAAAACAAGCTTGATGGAGCAACTGCTTCCACTCAACCAATTATGTAGTGTGCAGATTGACCATGTGCCATCATGTTTTGAACACTAATAGATGCTACTTTTTCTATTATGCGTAGACACACACACATACATATATTAATTTGTTGAATGGTGGCAGTTGTTCAGTAAACAAAATCTATCTCAGAGTAAGTTTCGGGTGTTCTATCAATATTCAACACTATGGGCTTTCCTCAATTCCACCCGAGACTTTCCTCTGGCCCAGGTTAATAATTGGTTTCGGCAATACTCAAGATTATGTAATTAACAGTCGAAATGTCACCTTATTTTCCCTGTAATATTATTTCACTCTTATAGCACAGTCATCTACGCAATAACATCTATTATTGTTGAATGCATACCTCTTCAGTCACAGAAGCCCGAGCCCTACGATGTCTCTCCACTACTTCAGTCAAGACTTGAACTAGCCGTTGCTTTACCTCACCAGTTAGCATGCGCCCTTCTCCATATTCCTACAAGAGAATAACAGAAGTTAGGGAAAAAAAATCAAGGAAAGCCTCATTCTGCTATTTGTATTATTTAACAAATTGGGGAAAAAAAGCTAGAAATCAGACCTTCTTAATGTGTTCAAGTTCAGCATCATCTTCTAAGAAAAAAGATAGGTATTTGATTGGTATATCTACCTGAATCATGTTACAAAACGTCAAAATTCTAGGACTGTAACAGGAGGTAAAGACGGGAGTGATGGACGTTAAATGAACGATGGACGTTTATACATATATTACATGTAAACTGCATTATTTATGAACCGACAAGAATTCTGTTACCTCAAGATTTGCCCCCAATTGCCTATGCTTCTCAATAGAATCTTGCCCACCCGAAAATGCATGCTTGTTTACCTGAAGAGAGCCACACGTACAATTGGTGAAAATAACCAAATGAAGGTAGAAAAAACGAGACAGATGTTGCTTAGATAAAACAGAGAATATTAGGGTGACGTGTGCAAAATATTAGGGCCTACTTGCATTTAGAAAATGAACTGTTTTTATTTCTTATTTTACAAATAATTACAAAAATACCACCTTGCTTTTACAGTTTCCTGCTTTCAAAGACTCCTAGATTTCCATTGTTTCCTATACAAATCTTTGAAAACAAAGATAAAGTAAAAACAAGATGGTAACTTGTAACTATTTGCACAAACAAATAAACAAAATAAGAAAACAGTACTCAAACCAAACAGGAAGCAAGATTTACAAATGAAATCTAGTATATGGTAATAAATTGGAATGAATACTTTCCAGGGGAAAGAGAAAGAAAACCATTCAATATTTTTTTTGAAAATTATACACATTACACAGACACCAATGTCAACAAGTAGATTTACCATGTCACCCAAGATTCCTCAACAAAACAAGCAATTAAAGAAAGAAGAATCTACTCCCAATTTTTGTCACAATGAACAAATAAATCTACAAGACTTGTAGGTAAGCAACAGAATAACAGAAAAATAAAGCTTTAAAGAGAGTAATTTCAGTAGCACCTTGTTCTTTATATCTTTTGCGGAATCAGTCACATATATGGCAGAATTGGGATCACTGGCAGACATTTTTCCTGTTTCCCCCTGCAAACATATATATTTTAAAGACATGAGATCATGGTTGACAGAATCACATTCACATCCCAACCCAACATGCAGAATTATACGAGTATATGATTCTGACTCCCCTCTCCACACTCGTTCATGAACAAAGACACCATGGGGAATTGTGGGAGCAATGTCTCTTTTTGTGTTAGCACATGTTAAGTTTTTAGATAGTTTTGGGGTTTTGGAACTCCAAATGACTCAACATCCACAACTAAATTTAGGCTCCTTCATACCGCCCATGGAATGTGTGTAAAGACCAAAACACCCCTTTGCCTAAATACAAAACTAAATAAACCCTATTCTCTTTGCTGTCTACACCTCCATACACATTGCAGTCCAAGCTTGTGCCATATGCATGAACCCTGCTGACCACTATAGTTTATTTTGGTCCAATCAGTGCCACCCCCATCAACATGGAAGAGATAAGATTTTGTGCATTGTGATTTGTTGAGGGACACTCCAGATTGCTCAATCTGGAAGTACATTCCAGATTAATCTAGGATTAGAAAAATAGATAGAAGGTTTTGAATAGGGCTATTCGAACACTGTTTCAGTAATCAGGAAAATTATCCTACAAGTCTATATATTGTTAATGTTTTAATAATCTGCATTGAGCTATCTAGAATGCTTTTCCTAATATGCTTGCATTTCTTTTATGTGCAAATTGCATGATGAGGACAAATGATAGTGGTTCTCGATCCTATGGACGCTAAAGACCTGTTGCCTGACCTAGTAATGCCAGTCATGAAGATGATGAGAATGTGCATGCAAAGATGCACAAGCGTAGTAGGTACGTCTGAAGAAGCCTAATGGTCCAAAAATACCTCTTTGTTGACAATGTACAGAGATCAAGATGTGGGATGGAGTGTTAAGAAATTATATTTCATAAAATTTATAATTAACATAATATTATATTTTGAGTTTGTTCATAATAAGGTATTTATTGTGGGCTTTTGCAGGATAGTGGGCAGCTGAGGTTGGCATCCCATGGGCACAAATTAAATAAATTTGCAGTTGAGAATTCGTCATAACTGACTGTGCAATAGGTAACAACCCAAAATTCTAACTTGCAACCTCAACACAATGGGTTGTACATTGTCTGCACAGAGGTATATGTCTGGAGAATGCTCCACCAACATGTACCTGTTGTGCTTGTGCATCCTCTGCATGCACATCCTCACCGTTCTTCATGATTAACTCCGCCTCAGATTTTTTTCTTATTCTTCACTTCACATCTTTTTTATCTCAGTTTTTCACATTCTTCTAGTCCTATAAAGCTATGTTTTTTATGTTCCTTTTTAACATTATAAGATGCTCTCTGTTTTTCACACACTATTCTCAAATTGTAGTTTGACAAACAGATGTCAAACCCACCTCTGCCTGCAGCTGCTGGTGACAATGATGCCTCCTCTCAACCAGAAAATGTGCATTGTAAAAGGTGGCCAAGAATGCTTTTGGCAGCATTATACTTAACCCAACAGCTTATGCTTTGGTGAAACACGGATAATAATAAAATAAAACAAAATTGAGTGGAGAGAATTAAGAGTTTAATTAGGTTAGCAGAATGATGAATATAGTAGCTCTCTTAACCAATTTGATAAAGTAGCATGTTTTGCAACATAAGAATACCTGTAATGCAGGGAAGAATATTGATTCAATCAAGGCTGGCTTGTTGAAACCCATTCGAGGAGCAACATCACGTGTCATTCTAAAATATGGATCCTGAATATGTTATATATAAAAAAAAAAAAAAACTATTACCAAGAATAAGATGAATGCTAGACAGAAAATAATAGACCATGATGTTCACATGCATTTGAGAAATTTTAAATGCTTTAAGTTGTAACAGATCCTTTTTATGACATTTTTCTTTAAATATTTACAGGAATGAAGAGAATTTGGACAATACATTTACAGATACATAGTAATCAGATCTGGCCATTGCCATACACATTAATCTTCAACCAAATCAACTAGCATGTAAAAGATTGATGTCCAACTGACCTGGTCAATTGCACAAGGAATTAAACAGCGGAGATTCTCTTTTCCAGAAAATAGGTGAGGAAATGAACTGGGAAATGATGGAACGGCCTACACATACAAAAGAAGCACATGCAGTCATCACCATGTAAAAAATTCAAATATGTACTATAATTAAATTAAATGGATCCAATTATAACTAGAAAAAGCAAACTTACACAAAGCATTATACACAGAGGAATATATATAATTTCTTTATCATGATTTCAAGTTCCATTGTCAACAATTGTTCAAAAATATGTCAAAGTTCCATTGTCAATAGTTTAAAAATATGTTATAGTTCCATCATACAAATAACTTGTAAAGGACAAACTTTCACGAACCTATTTGAACAATATATGAATAGTGCCACTATTGCATGTAATTGATAAAAATACATTACGTATCAGAAAAGAAGCGAATGACTGAGGAAGCCAATTAATAGCCCAACTACAGTAACCAAAAAGTAAAGGCAGGAATCATTCTGTAAAGAGAAGATATGGACCATACCTGCACAGGAGGAAAACAAACTTTTCCAATATGATCTTCCCCAGCAAACCCAAAGATGCCAACAGCCTGGTTATAAGTTACACGCGTTGCAACCTCACACATGTTCTTGTAGAAGGAACTGAAAAGGAAAATTATCCTCAGACGACAGAAGATTTGCTTTGTGTAGAATAGTTCACAGTAAAACAGTAAAAGAGTTCGGGAAATTTCTCCCGTGACATTATATTTCATAACAAAAAATATTTACTCGGTATTTTCTTTTTTAATTATGATGTGCAATAAAAAGCCCCAAATTAATTTTAACAGTCATTCATTATTTTTTAATGAGCAAGAACCAAAATCATTAAAAGTACTCGCACATTTGTTTGCTCAAATTTTTATGAGAAAACTTCATCTTGAAAAAAAAAATTCTGTACAATGTTCTCGATGAACTGGAGAAATTTTTGCTGAATAAGAGAAAAGCATGCCTAAGATTCAACTAATTTTAATAATGTATAGCTAAACATTCTCAATAAAATCCCTTAAACTTAAACTAATCCATGATTTAATAAATCTGCATATATCAGGGAAAAACGGCATACATCAGGGAAAAACTGCATTTATAACTCACCCGCCAACATAATTAAAATCAGAGAAGATGAACGTCTTTGAAATGTCAAAACCACAAGCAATGATGTCCTTTGCATTCTCCCTTGCAAGTCTTCGGCATTCCTCTACAGTAAGATTTTTCCAGAAGAACTTTTCATCATCAGTGAGCTGTATAACCAGAGGAACCTTAAACACATCTTGCAAATACCTACATACCATTTTCCACCACGTCAACAACCGTCCCCAGCAATCACAAGAATTGAGACTCACCTTCATTTTCAAGCTTGACCCTAAACTTAAGCATCTAAGTTCAATCAATTATCATGGTAAAACTCTCTTAACCTATCATTTATGAAAATCACTACATCAATACAAACTACACTAACACAGAAATTGCCTTCACATTGAGGTTATACGTATTGAATCCACACTCTTTCAATAATAAAGTCGTGATTTGATAAATCACATCCCAAGTTTATGAATTTTCATCAATTTTTTATTTAAAAAAATGAAATGGAGTAAAATATACCACTCAGTTCTAGACAAAGGCCACTAGTGTTAACCTATTTAAGTAAACAGAAACCAATTTAAATCAAATGAAACTTTTGGAGACCAGAACAAGCACTGCTTGTAACATTCTACATACACAATTGTATAATTTGCTTGTGACTAGATAATTAACACACCCCAATTACAAATTCTCATTAGTTTCCATTTCAAAAAGCAAAATGGAGTGAATATACACAATTTACAATCCAAGAAACAAGTAACTAGTGTTGACAAAATTTGAACAAAATAGAAATTTACGCAGACCAAATAGTGAATGCACAACTTGTAATTGAAAATGTAACATTAGCTTTACAAATTTTCATCAAATTTCAGGAGACCAAAACTACACAAGTAATATATGAAATTGTGAAGTCATTAAGGATGTGTTTGGAAACAGTTGGATAAACTTAACCAACATTTCATCTGGTCCACTAGTAAACTTGCTTCTCCAATTTTAGCTTTGGAATTTGTTGACCTCAAACGGAAAATCAAACACACTCTAAATGTACACAACTTGGTGCTAGAAACAAGGCAGCTCATGTCAACCAATTCAAACAAACGGAAATGTCTGGAGACCAGAGAAACATATGTAACATAACAAATTTTGAACTCTCTTTAAAATTCACTCGCGACTACAAAACTACACAATGTATTTACATTTTTTTGTCAAATTTCCATTTAAATAAAAAAATGAAACCCAGTCAACCTACACAATTTGGTCAAGAAAAGCGTCAACCAATTCATGTACAAAATTCTGATCTCACTCTTTGAAATTCACGCTTGAATACAAAAGCAACACATTAGATTCACAATTTTTCATCAACTATATATTTTTAAAAATAAATAAAACACCATAAAACTGCACAAATTAGTCCTAGAAAGAAGCCAACAGCGTCAAACAATTCAGGTACTAAATTCTGAACTCGCTCGCACTCTAAAATCCACTTGTAATCACAAAAGGCTGCAACACACTAGATCTACAAATTTAAATCAAAATTCATTTTAAATTCTCGAAAAAAGAAAATGGAGACACGCCAACTCACTCACTTAGTGAACATGAAGGGAATCAAATGTCCCAAGTGCAACGCTTCGGAGGAAGGTCCGCGTCCGGTGTACAAGTAAAACTTATCGCCTCTCTCGTACGCATCCAGAATCTCGGCGAAATCGCTGCAACACAGAAACGACACTCTCAAATAACCGTTTAATCAAATGGACGGAGTGAATGAAGGAAATGAAGGTACCGGTGGGCGAAGAAAACGCGGCGTCGTAGAAAAACGTGAGGAGTGCGCGAGGTGAGGCGTTCGATACGCGAAATGAGAGCGTCGTCGAGCTTCTGACAACCGAAACGGTCAATGAGTTTGTCGTAATCGATTTTGCCTTTTGAAGAAACCTCCCATGGATTCACGACTTGTTCTGCTTCCTCTTCTAGATTGTTCTTCTCAACCTCTGTAGTTGCTGCCATTGAATTTCTTCTTCTTCTCTCTCTTTGGAATGTATAAGAGACTTAAGCAGTGTATGTGCAGTAGGGTTTTGATCTTCACACCTTTGTTGTTATCCTTTAGAAGTGTTTTTTTAGTTTAAATGTTACAAGTGTTTACTTGTCCTTTTAGTTAAATTTCTTCTAGTGTTGTATTATTTTGAAACATTAAAAAATATTATGACAAAGTTAGTTGTTTGATGGTATGATTTAGTTTATAGAAGTATATATATAAAAAGATATTCTGAATGAAGATATTAAATTATTTTTTGTGTGTAACTCAATAATATAATTTTATTTTATAAGTTATGAAATATTAATATATTAAGAATAATAAATTTTATAATATTGTATTAAATAATTATTATTTTTCTTCATGAATTATTATTCAAATAATATAATCATATAATCTATCTATAATATTGATAAAAGAGATTCTTCTCTTTAATATACATAAATTTTTATCGTTTTATCCTCTAACTAAACGTTTTTTTAAATTAAAATAATTATTTACATAAAAAACTACACCTATAAAATTGTCTAAAAAATTATTTCTAGTTATTTTTAATTGGATAATTTTACCCTTTAATAAATAAAAAAATATTTTATTTATTTAATAAAATGAATAATTGAATAATTTTTCTTTATTTTAAAATAACTAAATAAATTTTCTTTTTTAAAAAATAATACCTATATAATATTTTTATATAATTTTACAAAATTATATATTAAATTACATTATTTTTTAATTAATTAATCATAAAAATAATAAAACTATAAAAATATGAATATACGTGTGTTGTGGCGCGTGTATTTATTGCTAGTATTACATAATAAATTATATGTATTTATCATTTGTATACAAAAAGGATAACAAAATTTATTTAATACATTATGGAAAAAACTATATCTTTTATATTATTTTTAATTACTTAATGATCATAAATGAAAAGGGCAACTGTTATTATTTTATATTAGATATGAATTTTAATATTTTATAATAAATAAATAGTTTTAAAATTTTGTGTATTTTGATGAAGTCATTCCCAGGAAATCTTGGCTTCATCCTCTATAATTTCGTACTATTGGGAATCATATCTCTATGAAAGTTATACCTAAATATTTATTTTCATATACGTTTTTTTTACAGATATTTAGAACTTTTAACAAATAAATTTTTAATTAAAAATTGAAAAAAAAAGGTAGAAAGAATGCACTTGGGATGGAAAGTTATTGTAAGATATAAATGTTTGCTCATCATTTTAAATCGGCTTTTAGTTAAAATGACATTTAATTAACAAATTAAAATAACTAGAAGTCAATTCAATTTTGATTACCCTTTAAAAAAACAATTTATCCAATCTAATAAAAAAAAACTATTCGAAATGGATGATAATATACACATCCTTAAATAATTAAATTACTAAATCTATTTATGGTAATTATTTAAAAAATAAAATACAGAGAATGCAAAATACATAATCATTAACTTCACTCTCTTCCAAATAACTAACCCTTTGTTGATGATATTCGAAGTGACATGTTTTGCCTTACCACAAATCAAAACTCCCAAACAGGTAATTTGAGGGAATAATAAATAACTTTCATAATGAATTTAAATATAATTAAGGCTACTCAACAGTGACATTTAGGAAGGAGCAAATAGTGAGCACAGTGACCTCACAAACCTATCACTATTGCTGCAGCTTGAGTACTGGGAAGGCGATAACATCTCGAATACTGGGAGAATTTGTCAAAAGCATCACGAGCCTATCAATTCCGAGTCCCTGGATTTGTAAATGCCAATTAAAAAGCTACAACAGGAAACGAAAAAAATCTCTATTCTAACACTGTGGGCCAAATAATGCTGACAAAGATTAGCATTACAATTCAGAGAAGTGAAAACATTAACTTTCATACATCATGGTTGTTGACTGTTATTACACTTATTATATCACTCATACACATGCATTGAAATTCCGGTATGTAGTTTATAATTCATTCATTTCTAATACATATGCTCTTCAACAAGAAATTCAATAAACAATTGAAACATAAATTTGAAGATAAAAAGTAAACATGACGATACACACACTGAAAATCATAATGGACCTTTACAACACTGTACTTATTAAAGAAATATTTTTAAAATGAAGAATGATTACAATATAAATGGAACATGATGATTTTTCTCTTAGAAATGATATAAATCCAAATATAAGTTGAAATTTCAACACTGAATAGAAATGAGAAAGTTTTGAATAGAAATGAGAGAGTTTAGTGACAAAGAAGGAAAAAAAGCCAAAAAAACAGTGTTAAGGTTTTCAAGATGTCATGTTATCTTTTATGGATAACTCATACCTCAGTGGTTGTGAATCTCCCCAATCTATCCAAGTACAAAAAATACCAACAAAAAAATTGACACTATAAGGAATTTAATTTGTTATCAATTGCATTGGACAGAAACAGTGCCTTCAATTCGTGACCATGTTAATACCACAAGAAAAAATAAAGGCCAAGTCCCACAGCTACACAGAGATACACAATGCAGACTAATAACCATACCATTCCCGAAGCTGGAGGCATTCCGTATTCCAAAGCTGTGAGAAAGTCATCATCAAGAGTTACTTCATATGAGTCATCTTCATCTTCCTTTCCTTCCTTTTTATCATCATTTACTGAAACAGCTGACCTCTTCTTTTCATGCTGTCTAATTTGATCTTCCAAGCGTTCCCTCTACCATGTTAAGAAAAGAAACCATTTTATTGCCATCAAAGTACTCAATCACCATAATTAAATTGAGACAGTTAATTAAGTTGACCAGAAATAACCATTAGAGTTCATTCTTTTTCCAAACAAGTGGGCATGGACAAAGTCCATTTTCTATTTCTGGTAGTATTTGGAACAGATTAACGAACACATTCAAATCTCTGTGCATGTTTGGTTCCAAATACCTAACTTGGTTATCCATTTGAAGCTGAAGCAGATATTTATAGCTTCTGCATGAACTTAAAATTGGATGTGAAAAAAAAAATGGAGAAACACACGTAGCTAATGCACAATAACTTGCACTTCTGCATACATTAAATAAGCACCAATTTGATTATGATGCAGCACCAAGTTTGACCTGTTTTCCTGTTGATACGTCATCAAATTTTCATAAATGATGTTGAACTTATCCAATATGCCATCTATCTAGTTAATCTTTTGACGAAGCCCCTAAGGAGGAACTTGATTTTAGAAACATCAAGGGGAATGGAACTTAAGCCACTCACAAACAAATAAGTGATGAAAACCCAACCTTTGTGATTGGAGATCTCATGAATAAGGTTCATATGGGTAAAAACAAATCACTTGTTAATTCTGCTAGCACTAAAATTGATTTAAAATCAACTTTGTCCATTCCTATGATGTGTCAAAGAGCAAGATACTGCATCATTGAAAGAATAAACTTTGTAGTTAAATTCTATGTGGTTTAAGGACTTTTAACTTTGAACAAAGTTTTCATATCCCTATGGGTGACCTGATTTGCAGCATACCATTGATGAAATCACCTATATGAGTGTCGAGTGTGGCTGCTTGCATGTGATCTTGGCAAGATCTCTAAAAGCACTCATGAATATCGGGCACACACATGGCCTAGTAAGCGCAACACGACAATAACAACAATTGATTAACTGCTAGCACGCACTAAGTGTTTTTGGTTCATATAGTTTGATATACCAACTACATTGTGTGTTAAGTTTCTAATTCATATACTTTGTTAACCAGCTTCGATACATTACATCTTATGAGGCCCAGGATTTTTTTCTTTCTCTCTTGCCTTTTGCAATATGTGGAGGATTGTTGTAAGTTATAAGTATTACAAAAGGCATATAGTCCCACATTACACACTCTCAAAGGATTTATATACCAAGACACTTCTTAAATTTTCAAAGTGGATAGCAAAGGAGGTGGGTCTGCAGGCATGAAGGTGTGGCCTCATTTGGGCTTTCTATGCATGATAAGGAGGTCTAGGTTCTCTTTTTCAAGGGTTTATTAATTTATTTTCTTTTTGCCTTTGGTTAATATAAAAGTTAAGCACACAGAATGTTGTCTTCTGATTTTTACACAACGTCCCCCCCCCCCCTTTTCTTCCATGACCTACTGCTTTCTTATTTTCCCCTTATCAAGTGGTTGATTATGAGAAACAATTGATGACAAACACATTATATATAAGTTACAATCGAACAAGCTATGCAGCTTGGATCTGAAAAGTTTGAAAACTTTGGGATCTTACCTGATCTATAGGATCAGTCAATTCGGAGAATGCATTGCCCAACTCACGACCACAAATGAAAAGTTCAAATCTCTCGGTCAAACCTGTGGATCTAATGTAGGATCATGTGTAAGATAGAAGCTAATATCTAGAAACAGAAAATGTGCATCGCTTTCTTATTGATATTGTTGGCTAGGATGCCTTTTTTAAAATATATGTAATCACTGCATGCCAGAAAGTACGTAGTACAACACTTCCAAGTTCATAGGGGATGAGTTTTAATCTCTGAAACAGATATTCTAAGTTCAAAAAGATTAATATTTCATAGTAGGTAGGATAAAAATACCTTTAATAACAGCAAATAACATTATTTGATATTTTGAGATATTCCTACCTTCTGTGTGGTTTGGCAAGTGGAGATATCTCAATTGGATAGTCTAGAACAAAAGTAGGTTGGATGAGCTTTGGTTCTACAAAAATCTCAAAAACCTAAATAAACAAAACAAAAACAATCTGGTTAGCGGCTGCAAGTCAAATTGACAATATAATAAATGAAAAAAAAGTGCAAACACAAAGGAATATCAATAGATCATCAACTAAAAGGAGAAAAAGTGTAATTACAAAAAAGAACTAAATTTATCAAATGAAAAGAATAAAAACTGGATGTTCATGAATAAAATCTACCTCATTAAGAAGGTGGCCAATGGATCGGCATGCTTCAATGGAACCTTTATCTTTGTTATCAAGATTCTTTCCAAGGGTATCCTGAGTAACACGCTTTGCAACCTCAAGATCATCTCCAAATTCACTGAAATCAACCCCAGCAATTTCTTTAACAAGATTGTGCATAGTCTCCCTCCTCCAAGGCTTTTCTAGACATATCTCGACTCCCTGTAAGGAATCATTACATCACCTTCAACAAATTTGTTATAAGGAAATAAATTTCACTAAAATGTCATCACTCATCAAACACCAGCTGATATTTACAATTTTTAAGTTAATGCTAAGCCATCATTGAGGGAACTACATGAGAAAGAAAATCTCCAGAATATATAAAAGAACTTCATTTTAAGTTTTAAAGCAATATTGTAAACATAATATCCTCTGTTGGCAGGATAAAATCAGAAGGGCAGCAGGGAAGAAGAATGAGCAAATTTAGAGATAAATATATAAATTTGGTAGTACGTTCAATTAAGATTAGATACACAAAAAGGGAAATTTGAAAGTAATTGATAATATGAAAACTTTACTTAAATAAGGGATGTATCAAATGAGAATTCTTTACTATTTTTGAAAATAAAAACTAAAAATTTGGACTATAAAACTAGACATGGGCGGTCAAGATTAAAAGTTAGCTAGTGGACACACACCACTTAAAAAGGTCATGTGAATTTTTCTTAAAATCTTTGCCATAAAAATACAATTCTTGACCATACAACATATCTCATGTTTATATTTCCCGTACTTATTTCTCGTTGTAACAAAAGTTCTCACATGGCACGTTACCTATATGTACACACCCGCGCACACACATGTTATACATGGGTGTATGCATACATATGCATACATACACCCATATATGTTTATATATATAAACATTCTCTGTAGTTATATAATGGTTAACTTTTATAAATATAGATTACAAGTATATGAAGATTAGAATTTTCTAAGTTTTATAATTGATACAATAATAAGAAGCTTCCTCTTATATTCTAAAAATTTCAAAATCTACCTATAACTGTGAATTGTTTTCCCTGGGTGAACTATAAATGAAGTTTTGAGTTTCCAATTTTATTTTATAGAAGTTATATAATAAAAAAAGGTGACAAAACTTGAGTGGAGAAAATAAATGGCCTATCTGCATATTTGAACATAACAGAATGGCATTCAAGGTCCTTTTTGTTATAAGAGAAAATAAATAAAAAATGTATAGTTGAATCCAATGTAAAAAAAAGAAAAAAAAATACAGAATAAATAAAACAAAATTGAGAACTTACTTGCCTTTTTAATAAAATGATAAATAAATAAACTTTTAAAGAAAAACTGATGTATTGTTTTGGAATTTATTCAAGTTCTGATCTCGTTTATGACTATTATTTTATTTTTTTACTTTAGAGCCATTATTTGATATTGCTTTTATATTGAGTACTCGTATTATATTGGTAAAAGGGTAACATAACATACTATTATAAATTTTGATCATATTGTAAATTTTTAACAACATTTTTATTAAATTTGAATAAGGAATTTTCTATTATGCCTGTAGGCACAAGATAAGAAGTTTAAATAGAAAGGTTTTGTTGGAAAACAAAATATTTATAATATCAAAAACACAAAAAATATACCATCCTTGTTTTTCCAAGGGATTTAAGTATTTACAGATGTGTCTTTAGTACTCTTATTATATGCCAATAGACAGCCCCTTTGATTAATAATATATTTCTTTAAATTAAGCAATCAGAACCAACAATTTTTTTTGTCAAATTGAACATCCATATATTTAAATATTATAATAATAATAATATGGTGGTACTCCTAGCCCTCCCTTGCAGCTCAAATTCCCAACATTTGCCCCCAAAATCGGGGATCAATCAAGGAGGGAATAGCATGACCCTTCCTATTTAAACATTGAACAATAAACAATAATGTAACATGTTTTATCCATTCCGGAGGCTTAAGCATCCCTTCAGACATATCTCACCAATTCAATTCTAGAATATATTTAGTAAGAACAGTGTCTACCTGATAATCAACTGTAAGCTTCCCATGAACTGCAAGAGCACATCGAGTGACAATCTCCTCTGCCAAACTCATCATGCTTTGATAATCCGAGTATGCTTCGTACATCTAAAGTTTAATTAATATCAATATTTAATGGAATGCAATTCAAGATATAGTGAAAAAGGTCATGTGCAAATTGAAATATCAAGCGACCACTATTAAAACAATTTGAAAGCCAAGGTATGGGAAATGTTATGTATGTCCACATCAAGTACTAAAACTAACTAAATATTACTATGGAAACCTCACCGAAAATAGAGAACAAAAACTACAAAAGAAAACCAAGACTGTCACCAAGCTAGTGCAGTGATGCTCTAAACCACCACCAAATTTTCCATATCCACTTCTCTTCCCCCACCCCCATTTTTCTCTTATGTAACATCTCCCTTCTCCCCCCTTGAGTCCCAAATCTTCTCACATGCCACCTGTCCCAATTCTGTCATGACATTCTCTATCTATGCTAACTGAATTTTCCACCTCCCGCCCTCTTCAGTTATTCTTCTTTTTCCTCTCATATCAACAGCTAGTTGTTATTGGACCCAGGTTTTCCACTTCTACAATAGAAATGCACTTTGGGCCTATGTAACGGAAGCTTAAAAATCCACCTCCTGAATCAAAACTTTTACTCACCTCTATAGTTGTAAATTCAGGATTATGACGAGTTGAAATTCCTTCATTTCTAAATATTCGACCAATCTCGTATACTTTTTCAAAACCACCCACCTACCATAAAAAAAAATTAAAACGGTTAATGACTTCACTAGAAAAGTAACATCCATATTAATGTAGCCAGTTTCAAATTTATAGTGTGAAGAATATATGCGATATCCAAGATGAAGAAATTTCAAAAGAGTTTGCAGCTAAAACGAATGAAATTATCCTTAAACAGAAAAGACAACATTTTCTAATTGTTAGTATTGTCAAGAGTAAAATTTCAGGATTCCCATAGCATTTTCAAAATTTGATAAAAGAAACAAGATTTTGACCAGTAATTTTATTCATTTGCACCATATTCAGGATGGATACATAATGTATCTTCCTTTGTTAAGCAAAGCATTACACCCTTAACATGTGAAGTAAAAAGAGGCCAACCCCTCGATACTTCCTTCCAGTGCAAAAAAGAATGCTTTTGTGAGCTCTTTCCTGAGCAGGACTTCACAAATAACAAATATGTCAAATCTCACCAGCATTCTCTTCAGATGTAATTCAGTTGCAATTCTCAGATATAAGTCTCTTCCAAGAGAATTATGGTATGTAATAAAAGGTCTGGCTTCTGCTCCCCCAGCTGCTCCCTAATCAATGAAATTAATCAGTTTCAGGGAAAAAAAACTTCCATGTACAAATGCCAGACTCCTAACGTACCATATTAATAAAATTACAACAAAAGGCATTTCAGAGAGTAATTACATCATTTATCACTTAGTAGTTGCTATTGAAAGTTGAGACTGAAAGAGCATATGGTACAATCCATAGACAAGGTCCAAAATTTTAAAGGTATCTTGGTTACTATTTTGAAAAACTTCATATAATTTCATTAATGCATTTGAGGCACAGAAATACTCAAAATAATAATGATAAAAAAAAGGAGTTGGTGAAATTGGAACAAAAGCAAACATGGAAGCATAAGACATAAATACAATTAAACATGATGACAAAATAAATTTCTAAAAAAAATGGCTATTAGATAAATAATTAGCAATAGCACAACTATAGTTATCATCAAACGTTTGGTACTTGGTCTTGATTGATAATGAAGGATTCAAACAAGTTCCAGAGACAAGCAAAACTGAAACAGATGTGACTTGGATTGCACTTATAACCCAAATAGTTAGATGCTTGAAAACAAAGCCAACAATGACATGATAAACAAGTCCAACAAGTTCCACAATGCCATTTAATCTCATAACCCCTATATCAATTTGACTTGCATGAGATCCAGTACAATACATAAATATGAAAATAACCAAACAAAAAAGATCATGTCTATCAAGCTAGCCTGTTAGATCAAAACTTCTGGAATATCCGTGCTCTTTGCATAAATATAAACAGCATATATCAAACAAATAGTAGAGTCCTCAACATTTGAAGATACATTTTTATGTAAATAAAAATGTGTAGCCAGTGTAGGTACATTAAAATCAACAAACCTGCAAAACTGGAGTTTCAACTTCAACAAAACCTAAAGAATCCATAGTCCTCCGTATCTCTGATACAACCTATTTGAATGAAATTGATTAGAAGATCAATTTGAATCGGGTTCCTTGCTCAGGCAATACATAAGAGAAGTTCATTAATCAGTCTAAATGGACAGAAGGTGAGCCTATGATCCCTGAAACCAAAATTCTAAATCTTCTTTCAAATCAAATCCAATCAAATATATAATTAAGGCAAAAATGAAAAAGTATCATTAAACTTACAGCCACAAGATTTCGAGAAAAATAAATGCAAACATGTGATAATGTATTACAACCCAAAATAGACATACTGAATATCATTCTTTTACCAATAATAAAGAAAATTAAGTACCACAGTACCATAAGGCTCCTTGCTATGTGATGTTATGCGAGAGGGTCATTAGCATATGCAAAAAGACTTTTTCTGGATTCAAATCCATTATGCATGACAAAACAAACTGGTCACCGAGGTTGAACTTTACCGTAATAGTTTTTTATCAAAATTCTACACCAAACAACATGATGGCTGTAATTTTTTTTCCTTTTTAGTCTAGTTTATTTTGGAGGAGAAAAACATTAAAAGTGTAAGACATTCTATAGCTGAACTGAAAACACTCCCCTAGGAACTCAAAGTACAATTATAACCTAATTATCTTTGTTGTTCATTTATTCCACTGAGTCCAATACCTAGAGTCCTTTCACTTTTGCTTAAGAATTGTAGTTTTGACCCTTGATATCCTCCCATGAATTAATAGAATAAATTGTTCTGCCTGATTTGTTCCTTATTCCACATATCTATAGAAAAGAACAATACTAGATAGAAGATAGGCACAGCACAAGAAGGTGAGAATAAGATATCTCAATTAACTCAATACGAAACATGGAAACAAAAAATAGTTATAATTCAATTAAGAGACATGGGAACAGGAGAGAAAATACACTTAATGAATCAACAACATTACAATTATCTAAAAACAGTTGAATACCATTTCGTTTAAACTCTTAAGATATAAAAAAATTTGGAAGATGAACCACCTTTGCTCTTTTACGGATTACATCTGCTACCTCTGGATTTGCGATCATATCTACATACCTAACCACAAGTCCACAACAAACAGTGAAGAACATTTTAAAAAATAGGCAATCAATTTATAGTCCAAAAGAGTGAGGGACAATTAGAGAAGTCATGCAATGAAGAAGTAATAAGAAATAATTGAACAAAAATAAAAAGAAAGAATAAGATATAATACAAAGTCATACTTCACAAAATAAGAAATAAATAAGAAATATAATGTATTTAAAAATTTGAAAGATGAAGATGTTTATTTGAAAAGAAGAAAGAACACGAGTAGATGTAGATATCCTATTACAAAAAAGAGAATGAACTACACAAAAGGAAAAAAAAAACTAGTGTGGAAGAATTGTAATCATGGTCACTAATAAAATAACAAATGCATTAGTATATAACAGATTTCAATAGGTAAGGAACAAACACAAATATTAAATTATGAGCTTACCTCTGTCGATAACGTTTATCTGTATCGGTTAGTCCATGATATTTGTCAGGCAGTGGAAGCAGAGATTTTGTAAGGATTGCAAAAGATAGGACACACACAGAAAGTTCTCCTGAAATAAGACCAGAAAAAAAATGAGAAGATGTTCAAATGTTTCATAACAATCAGGCTATCAGCTGGCATTTGTCAAAGAGCATATTTGATCCAGTAGAGAAAAGATATCAATCTCAGGTGTTAACTATTTCTCAGTCTGCAATTATCATAACTAGTTCCTAGTAACTTGAAAGAGTAATTACAGGTATGACATATACTAGAAATCTTCAGTAGATAGACACTCATAAGACAAAAAACAATCATATATGAAACCAAAGATGGCTGAGCAAACTCCAGTTGAACATAATACAACAACTATCAGCAAATATTGTAAAAAATTATTTGGTTTAATAGCTTGAGACTTCCAATTTGGGTAAACATGTTCTTTACATTTGTAACCTCTTTTACCTTTTACCTATAAAGAGAAAAACTTCTAGAAAAATAATCATATCCCCTGAACTCTCATATTTGCTAACATACTAGAATTTGTGAATGTATAACATCAGCTGCAAACTTTCAGTATCACAATTTTTATATTATCTTAGCAAGGGCATATGCATGCGAGTTTACAAACATACAACAGTCACAGAATTAATGAAGTTCTTACCTTTATTCACACTGAGATAAAAGATAATACGGATGGAAATCTGGGATAAATTATAAATTTTGGGCACAAGATATATAGCATGTTGCAAATGCAAGCCATATCAATTTACTAAAAACATATTTTTAGCCTAAAAAATCATTTAATAAGATGATTGGATAATCTAATACCTTTTTCTGTGCGTTTTATTGTTCCTCTTGCACCTAATATATCACCAATATCAACATGCGCCTTTAACTGTTCAAACTGATCGCCTATGAGTCTCTCCTTATCACAATAGAGCTGAAATCATAGATTTTAAAAACTTCAGTTAGCAGCTCTCTATATACCATTCACTTTATCAAAGGACAGTAATTTCTATCCTCTACATGAATAAAATATGCATCTAACAATTAAAACAAGATTAAGAACAAAGAAAAATGATAACATACCCTAAACTTACAAAAGCCCAACATGTCTTGCTTAAAGTTACTGTCAGAGATTACGTAAATATCCTATTTAGGGTTTGTCTCTTTTCAAGAATTAGACAACATGCTGACAAAATAAGAGAACAAGAGACATGTGATGAATTCGTGTGTTTAATTTACACAATGGGGGCTCTTATTTATAATATGCTTCATAACTACAACGAATAATGGTTTCCTAAATTACATAAATACAGACAGCTCACAATAGCTAATAAATGTCCCCACTTACAATATTTACAGACTCTACCTTGAATGTATAAAAAGAGTAAAACAAAACCTGAATTGACCCAGAATCATCTCTTAGTGTGAGAAATGCAAGCTTTCCGAATGCCCTCTTGGCCACAATTCTTCCCGCAACAGATACGTGGTCACTCTCGCTATTTTTTTCCTCACCATTTGCCAAATCTATGTAGATATCTTGTAGCTGACTAGCACCGTGAGTTTTGTCCCATTCATAAGCATATGGATCAAGCCCCTTGCTTCTCAATTCTTCAACCTACAAACAACCACAAAGAAGGATTGTCAAAACTGATAAGCCTTTCTCCAAAAGAGAAGACAATCTAAAAATAAAGACCCTTAGCTTGTTAGTCCTCTGACAAACACTAAATCTCAACCAAAATCTTTACATTGTCCAACCATGCATTCAATTTTGCATCCTATCCCCCAGCAAAAAAAAATGCTGCTAAGCAAAATTAGTCTTAAACTTTTCCTTTTTTACACACATGATAATCTCATTTTGCTAGAACTGTAAACAAGCCGGGAGAACAGATAAATATAAAGAGAAGGTTTGATAACAAAATTAACTACAAAGCAATTAATATCATTCCTACATTGAAGTTCAACGAAAAACCATACAACGCAGAATTTTCCAATTCAAAACTCAACTTCAATTCAGCTTTAAACTCATTCATACACGAAACAAGGCAATTAGAAGAAAACAGAAGAAAGCGACACCGTTGCAATTGAGCGAGAGTCACGTACCTTCTTCAAGCGAATGGCTCGAATGGCATCCCTATCGGAAGTCGAAGTGGTGGACGACGACGCCGAGCTCCGGCGATTGCGACCGGCAGCCCTGGTATCGGCGGCGGTGGAAGTTGAGCAGGCGCGGAAAACGAGCGTTCGAGGTGTTCGACGAAATGCGTGAGAGTGAAAGAAGTGCTTCAGTGGGTTCCATGTTAGAGTGCACAGTTTTAGCGCTTCCATTCTCTCTTTCACCACTGAGTCGCACCAAAATCTGTTTTTGTTTATCTTTCTGGTTTTAGATTCGACCCAACAATTTGAACAGCTACAATTTCTAAATTATTGTATTTAAAAAAATGGATTTCATTAATATTGAACTTAAGATTGAGTATACATAAATAAATAAATAAGTTATTGAAAATGTGTAATAAAAAAAACACAAAGAAAATACTATATATATCACTACACACACAAAATTGGTCATTCAGTCACAAATTATTTTATAGCTTAATAATCACAAAACATTTAAAAATAACTTTTAAATTAAATAAATGTTTATATTTCTTCTTATTGGTTAAATTATTTATTGAGGGTATGTTCAATTTTTTAATAGGAGATTTTTAATTTATTTAAATTAATATTAAGATTTTTTTATAACAAGGTATTCGTATAAATAGAAGTTGTGATACCATAAATATTAAAGTAATGAGAAATTGGTTTTCTTTTAATTCACATTACTTTTTATTTCATTTTAATTATAATGATTGTATATGGATCTATCATTTTCTAAAAGGCTCTCGTTAAGTATGCATCTACTAGAGAATAACATCTAATCTACATATCTAGGATCAGGGTAAGCCCAATCCAATATTGTGTGTCTCTACAGAACACGGTGTGTATAAACTTTATCTTCGACTTTTCAATACCTGACACCTTAGTCTATGTAACTTAGATCATTAGTGAAGCTAGAAGATCTCTGTTAAAATAGGTTTTTCATACTTAATGTACCATTACATAACGTCTCATACATTGTCCCAAATGTATGACATCAATTTCATAGAAGTTTCACTATACAATTTCATTCAATCACTCATATATCATTTAAGATTTTTCAAATACATCACACATATAATTTAGAGATTTCACAATTCAATCAATTATACAACTCATATTCACTTTATAATTATATATAAAAATATTCATATAACATTCAACTCATTAAAGAGGTAATAAGAAAAGAAAAGAAAGAAGAAAAACAATTTTAGACTAATTTTAGCGAAAATTTCTAGCTTTAAGCAAGAATGGACTCGCTTAAGCGAAAATCCTTTTACTTAAGTAAAAATAAATTCAATAACAGGGTAAATTTTCAATTACATTTATGCTTAAGCGAAAATTTGTCGCCTTAAGCAAAAATATCAAAACTTAAGTAATAGAACAAACTTAATTCTAAATCTTCATCCAAAATCAACATTCAAAAACCTATTAAACATAAAAAAAATACCTAAATACTCAACTATCATAATCTAATATTTTTACATGTTCATATAATATATCATCAAATAACATCCCTGCAAGAGAAATTGAAACTTGGGCTCACGTCTTCTCCACATTCAGATTTTCTAGCCTAGGGTACTATTAAAAGACTAAAGTTACATTCACTTACCTGAAATTCTTTATTCCAATAGAAATTTTAGCTCAAGTAGGGAAACCACTCCAAAAACCTAAAGCATGTAAAGATCACAAAATTTCAATATAAGGTAAAATAAGTTGAAATGACCATTTTTCTCAACTGTCCCCATAAAAAATGATGGCTAAATCATAAGGAAAAACAGAAAATAAGGGATCTTTAAAATAAAAATGAACTTACTCTTTGAAAATTTGATTTGGTAAAATTAATCCTTAACTCCTTTGACAATGTGATCAGATTTTGAAATAGATGAGAAATGGAAGGAGAAATTAAGAGAGATGGGAGAAGGATAGACATGGGGGTGTAGTGCGCAGGACGTCACAAATATAGCTTTTGTTAACTATTGTTTATATGATATATATTGTGAAATATGTATTTATATTTTAAAATTTACTTAACTTGATGATAACTTGTAGTTATAATATCATCCATTGAATTTACTTTTATTTATTTTCTAAAACTAATTATACGTAACTCAAAGAAAAAATATAACAAATTTTTGGTTGTCATTCTACTTCATGTGGTGCATAGGGCGTCTAAAGATCATTTTTGTAACATTAATTAAGTTCAAATTATTAACTTTATCAATGGAAGAGTTTTGTCGCAATTTTTGTTGGATTATCAAAAGTACCACAGTTTTTCACTAACATATCTCTTTTGAGTCACTACTGATGAAGAAAAAGTATTTTAGCATTTATGTTTCTTCCTTTTTTTGGTACACTTAAATTGAACTTTGATTATCACTATTGAAGTGTTATAGTTTTGCTTCTTGATTTCTCTTGCTAATACATAATCAAATTCGAGACATCTTTATTTGTCTCATCTATTTATTATCTAAGAGAATCTATTTCAAAGTTACACATATTCGCAAGCACCATGAACCAACTTTATGATCATAGTCCTCTCGTTATCTTGAATTAAGTGTAATTTTATCATAAAGATTGCATCTCCAATAATTGAGAGTTTTGATTCATTACAGTCTCACCATATGTAACACCCCAAAAATAACATCACACTAGATATAAAGTTTATCAATTCACATATAATATATGTATAAATACACCTATGTACAAAAGAAGGAAATTAAAAAAAAAACTTTATTCCTATATTCCTCTCCAAATGTCACTCAATATATATGTTCATGTACATAGTACAGTCATTCTGGTTCATACACAAACAAACACATGCAAGGGTAAACTATCGAAATAAAGTTCCAACATACAAAAATATAATTAAAGGAACCAATTTGATTAATAGTTCATAATTAATTTAGTTTATTTTTCACTCAGACACATCATACAAAAATTCAAATACCAATCACAATAATTAGATTTAATTTCAACCATATAGACCACACATGAATCTATTTTCAATCATAATAATTTGATTTAATTTCAATCATATAGACCACACATGGGTCTATTTTCAATCTCAATACTTTTATTTCATTTCAATATTGATTTCATATAGATCCATTTGCAATCAGAGTACTCTAGTTTCCTTTCAATCCTCAATGCTTTGATTTAGTTTCAATCTAATTGATTGCATATGGATCTATCATCTTTTGGAAAACACATTATATATGTCCCCACCAGAGACTAACATTTGATCAAATATTAAAGTTAGAGGATCTTTGTTAAAACATAGACTAACATATAATCCAATACTCAAGACTTAGATTTACACATGAATCTAAGAGAAAGGACGAGAATAAATTCAAATATTCAATACCATGTGACTACAGGCGGTCTTACAGTGTGTACAAACTTCATCATCAGCTTCTCACCAATTAATATCTTAGTCTATGAAATTTATATCATTAAAAATGATGTTAGGTTAATGACAATAAAAATAATGTTTTAGATTTTTTAATTTTTTTTAATAAATTACCTTGAAATGCATGTTCAAAATTTAGCCCTATTTGTTTATTTGGTGATTAATAATTAATTTTTGTTATACAAATTGATTTTAATAGATTAATTGTTTTTTAAATTTAAATTGAAATTTTCTCTAACACATTATCTGAAATAATATTTTAATTACCGAAAATAATGATTTAATGGAAAACAACTATATTTAAAATTTTTAAAAATTTAAATAGGACATTAATTCACTACAAGAAATAATTAGAGACCAAAAATAATTATTCACTATATTGACTAAATTAGATATTGTGTTAAATATTAGAAAATTATTGGTATCTAAAATGGTTTCTATTATTAATAAAAAATTATAAAATTGTTTCTAATGTAGCTACAAAGTTTTAGCTACTAATATTTTATATCATAAATTAGTTCCTAAAAGACTAATAGAGACTAATTTAGAATATAAAGATATAAAGTAATAATTAGTAAGTAGCTAATGGTTAAATACCAATTTAGAAACTATTTATATATTTTTATTAATAATATAAACTACTTTAGACACATTTATTAAATGATATCTAATTTAGTCAAATAGTAATCTTAGTTTCTAAAATTAGTTTCTATTTAATTATTTTCTTGTAGTAATTATTTGCGATTTGTATTTATTTTGGATTTTAAATATTTTAGAAATTTTATATATTTTAGATTTTTATTTAAGTATGACATTAAATATTTGGAATTTGTATTTATTTAAAATTTTGAATATTGTAAGAATTTTATATATTTCAAATTTTTATTTAAATAGAACATTAAATATTTAGGATTTATATTTATTCAGAAATTTGAATATTTTAGAAATTTTATGTTTTTATTTAAATAAGATTTTAAATAATTTTTTGACAATCATAACTATGTTTAACTATGTTTGGATAACTTCACAGTACCAAAAAATACTTTAATTAAAAACAATTTAAAATCCACAAATAAATCAATCAAATTAAGTTTTCAACAATTTTTAAATAGAAGAGTAAATTTTTAATGTTATAAATAATTCATATTTTTTTCTAAAATAATTATTCAGTACAATAAATAATTTACAAAATTTTAATTAATTTAAATCTACACAAAAATATCTCATATTTTGTTATTCAAATATATTTTAAATGATAAATTTGTAAATTTATATTTTAAACTTTTTATAAAAAATAAAAATTATCTCACGATTATCACACCACTCACAAACTTCAAAAAAAAATTATAAAATTCAGTCTAACATATAACAATTCAAACAATAGTTTAACATACCACAATCCAAACAATAGTCTAATATATCCACATTTTTCACATTTTCCTCTCAAATCACTTTAAATTCGCTCTCTGATATCCTCCCATATCTCGTTCCAAATCCAAATACACCTTGCATTTCTCAACTTGTAATTTTAGTTTTCCATCATTGACATGAGAATAAGCTGAAAAACCCTAAATATATACAAAATTAAATAATTTGATGAAGAACATAATCATGTTTCTAATAATTGGATGAACAAAATATTTTCCCTCTAAAATTTTGTAATCAACAGTCGGACAAGGTTAAAAATTTAATTAACTAATTCATGATGATAAAATAATTTCAATGTCTATAAATTAGACATACAATTAATTTATTCCTAAACTTTGATATAATTTGCACGTTAATATATTTTTTTAATTGTATTTAATAAAATGTAAATTGAAATGTGAAAATTTATTACATCTAATGATATACGCTTTTAAATATTTTTAAATATAAAAGATTAATACTATTAAATAAATATATACGGCAGAAAAATATAAAGTAAGAATTACGTATAAAGGTTAAAATATTCGTTAATTGTTTTTAATTAAGTTCTTGAAGTATTTTTTTTATGGAGTCGTTGAACTTGTCTATCATTTTACGAACAACTTGATTCGAATTTAAGAATATTATTTTTTCGAGACCATAAATATTTTCCATAAAAGCAATAATAACGTAGAACAATTATATAGGTGATAAAATATTTTTTTATAAAATATGTATATGTATAGGTACATACTCATAATTAAATACATTCATACCAATAATTACTCATTTAATATAATATTTTAAGACATAAAAATCGGATTATAATTCGATTATAGTAATTATAGATTAGATTATTAGTGTAAAATTATTTATATTTCATGATAATTATTTAATGTCTTCTTAATCGTCTGGATTCAAAAAGACTTATAAATAGATGATAACTCTCAGAAAGTACTCACCAAACTCTTCATAATCTTTTATACTTTCCTGTACTCACAAATATCTTATATTTTTATTGACTTTGAGAGTCTAATCTTTTACAGGTGAATCTTTCTTATTTTCTTATGTTCAAGAGTCTAATCTTTTGTAGGTGAATCTTTCTTATTTTCTTATGATCAATCAAAATCATAAAGTTCGATCCAAAGAGAAGTTTTCTTTCTCTACCTCGTAATTTTTTTAATTCATTATCGGTAAAAACCTATAGCATAGAAAATGTCACTACGGTATTATCATTAAATTTCTTTCATATTTTTCAATCTTTGCATTTCATGTTATATTATTTGAGATGTTACTACCATTACCTATTTTCTTTATTAATTTTTGTTTCTTATTTTTTACATGATATTTTTTGTTATAAATTTGGTGTTACAATTTTAAGATATTATTACAATATATATATATACCAATAAAAGAGTCATATTATATAGTATAATATATATAAATGAAAACACATGAATTAGACATTAAAAAAAAAATCTCATTTCTTACAAAGCAGCAACTCGTCACTCTTTTCATAACACAATATATAGAAATGTAAAATAGTGATATCCTAAAAGCAGCTATTACAAATTTAAGGATCAAATAATAAAAATTTGTATAAAAAATCAGAATTAATATGTATTTTTAATTAATGGATATAGATTATAAAATATAAGTTTAAGTGATATTTGAAAAAATAACTTTGCAATTCTATTTTTAGAATTTTATTCTTATAATAACTATTCCATATAGCGGGTGATATTTTTATTATGCTTATTTATATTTTTATAACATTTTAGTTTTACTATTTTATATCATTATATATTATTACTATAGTTATTTATTATCAGATTCTTCTGAAGAGTGTAGTATTGGTTTACTATTATTTTACTTATTATTTTTTAGTACTCTATTGTTATTTTGATTTATTTTATATTTGTTTCAAATTTATATTACTACTATGCATATTTTAGTAACAAATTTGTCTATTGTCTTAAACGTGTATGATAATTTAAATGTTTTGTTTTTATTTTATTCTCATTTATTTTATAATTGTTTCAAATTTATATTATTAATATAAATAGTATATATTAATAGAATTTTTGGTTATAAATTTGAATTGTTTTAGTGATATTAAATTACTATTATTAACATTGTTAACATTTGTGAATAATCTTAATTTGCATAATTTACAGGTGTGAAAGAAAGAATGAGTTCAAAAGAAAGTAACCAAAAGAGTGGAAAGAAAACAAAGTTTTTCAAAATTATATCTTCAAAACTTTCAATATTTGGGAAGAAAAAATCGGATGCTCCAAAAGATACAATTCCAAAAGATACAACTCAAAAAGAGACAACTTCAAAATTTATAGAAGAGACCATTTGTGTTTTTTCAGACTCTGATGATGATGTGAAGGAAGAAGAATTGATAACAAGTCATGTTTCTCCTCCAAGATCCCCTAGAACATATCAATACAATGAAGAGAGGTCGGAAGACGGATGCCCTAATAGAAGAATATATCCAAATCCATTTAATGAAGAGAGGTCGGGAGAGGGATGCCCTAGTAGAAGAACATATCCAAATCCATATAATAGAGATATATTAGGAGAGGGATATCCAAATAGAGGAACATATCAATATAATGCAGAGAGGTTGGGAGAAAGATACCTTATGGGAGGAACTTATCAATATAATGGAGAAATGATGGGAGAGGGATATCCTATGAGTGGAACATATCAATATAATGGAGAGAGGTCGGAAGAAGGATTTATAGAATCAACCTATTATTTTAATGATCATCACGCACAAGGATGTTCTATTATGTGAATGTGCGTAATTGAAAGTAATTAGAGTTATTATGTTAGTTTATTAAGAAGTCATTTTAAATATTTTTAGAAATTTTATTTTCATTTCTATTAATTATGAAGTTATGGAATTAATTTATATTATTTGAGAGTAAAAATTGTTTTACTGCCTTTTTTTTCTCATTTTGTTGCTTTTTGTTGTCTCTTCTCTAACAAGTTCCGATCATCATTTTGCTTTTCTTTTTTTTACGCCTCTTTATATAGCCTTCAAAATGTTATTATGGAAGTTTTGTGTATCTTCTTTCTTCACATAGCTGTTAGATGCTCAAAATAAAAACTTTGGTTGATTCTTCTGCATATTGAATGTGAGTAATTCAAATTGTTTCTTTTTATTCCTCAAATATCATTGTAGCTTTAATCAACTTGTGAAATTTGGTAGACGCTTGAAATGAAAATTTTTGTTTTAATGCAATCTTCGTATCTTTAGACATATATTTGATCTTTTAATTTTTTTTACCTGCATAAACTCTAATGCTAATGGTTGAGGCTTGACATTTTTTGACTCATATTCTCTCTCAAACATTGTTCATATTAGATGCTCAAAATGGAATATTCTTATATGAGCTTTTATACACTGAATCTGAAAACATTTTGGCTTGTTGTATTTAGCATCTTGAAATGACTTAAATCTTTATTAGTGCAAATCTCGCTTGTCAACTTCATCTCTTTCTATAAAGAAACTGTAGCTTTTACATGTGTTTAATGTCCTATTATAAATATTAGTGAATTTAATAATTATCATAATAAAATAAGAGTATCATTTAACTAATATCTTTTTAATATTTTTTTAATTACCAAGATTTTTTATTCTTATAATTTTTTTAAAACTATTTAATATAAGAAATATACGTGATTTGTTTTTTAAGACTTTCCACTTAAAATAAAACTTTCTAATACAATTTTAAATTTAATATTTAATGCATAACTATATTAAAAATATTTTATAATCAATATATTTCATACACAAATCATTAAAGCATGTCTATGTACATTATTTGTACTTTAATTATGGATCTTGTAAGTATATTTTCAGTAACTTTAAATATATATTGAATATGTTATTTTAACCTTATTTTTTTTTCTTTTCAATTTTCAACATATTTACACTACTTCTACACTCGGTGGGAAAACTTCTTTTTCATCTTATGGATTTGTTGTCATTGCACATACATACTAAAAAAAAAAGAAGATAGTGAAGTGAAAATATATTTTATAGATATATTTTTAAATATGGATAAAGAAATATATTTAACATCTTACTCGCATTAACAAGTATACAATTTTTAAATTAATTTTAATTAATTTAAATATTTACTTGTTTCTAATAATATTAACAACTTAACTATTAATCGATACCAATTATTCATCATCAACTTTTTGTGATTCTTTTGTGTTCATTATACAAGAAAACAAACACTTTCACTATTATGAGTATAAATAAAGTAAAAAATTTCTTATTCAATTATATTTTTATAATGTAATTCCATATCAATAAATTCATTGGTTTATACAATTTTATTTATTTATTTTTCTTTTAATAAAATTACAACAACTTATTTAAGGTTGTGGGAGCTTTCTATCTTCTATTAGGAATAAACTACAGTATATTCTATCGAATGGAAGTCAAACAAGTATAAAACATAATAATAAATTTTATACCACATTGATTTGGCTTAGTATAGTTCATGTGATTGATTTTTTTTTAAATAATTAAAATGAAGCATTTCAGGATACTCCAACTCTTACATTAAATTTTGATATACATTAAACTTCATTTGTTTCTGTTAGTTGGCTCATTAATTTGTTGGGTTCAAGCTAAAGTGTGTTTTTGGCAGTTTCTTCTTGCACCCTTACGTTTTTCTTCTTGCATCTCTACGTTTTTTTTCCTGCACCCCCACAATGTTATGCAAAGACAAATATATCCCTAATATTTTCTAAAAATCCTAAAATGCACACAACACCCACACTCTACTCTTTCTTCTTTCTTTGCACAGAAACTTCACACAAACAGACTTCATTGCTCTCTCAATGGTGGCACTACTCCATCTCTTTGCACAAGAAGACGTTTTTCTTGGTGGTAATTGGTGGTGTCTCCGGCGACTTGGTGGTAGTTCGGTGGTTTCTCTTGGCGATTATATATTTGGAGAAGAAGGTAAATAATTTTTTTTTGGTTTTCGGATCTATAGTTTTGTTTTTATTGTGGATTTTCATTTCTGCAGTACAAATGTTGTGATTCCAGACAGTGCAGTCTGCTAATTTTACTAAACAGGGAATCCACACTTTGTTTTTTGTCTTCTATTGAATCTGCAAAACTCTTAGATTGGTGTATCCATAAATCTTTCAGATTGGTGAGTCCGGTAATCTTCCATATTTGCGGATCCGTAATATGTTTTTGGATTTCAGAATCCATAATACAAAAAATACATTTCAGATTCACAAATTCATAATTCAAAAAATACAGATGTCCTATTCAAATAAAAGTTCAAGACTAGTTTCAGAATTTTAAAAATTGTGAGGATGTAGGAATAACCTCCTGTATTTTTTTATGGCCTACCAGTTTATTAAGCATCTTGAAGAATAAATTATTTTACATTAGGTTTTAAGGATATAAAAAAAATAAAAAATTGTGCCTTCAGCAAGAAAAGAAGAAAGAAGAGAGTAAAAAAAAATATTAACAACTAGTGTATTCTATGAAAAAGAAGAAGTTCGTACCAATTAATCTATGTATTTGGTTTTTTCTTTTATCTAACTATATACCAATTGAAGTTTTTTTGTGTTCTTATTCACCCTATTAATAAAAAAAGTTTTTTTATTGATCTTTGAAATAAAGTTTTGAAAAAACTATGATATACCCATTAATTATTATCTGTGAATAGGTTTTCACCTTAAAATTTTTGGTACATCTTAGTTTTTTATATTCATCTCATTATTTTATCTATTATTATTATTATTTATTACTTGATATTTTTAGAAATATTAGAAAGAATAGATCTAAATTTTACTTCCACTTACTTTTTATTTATCTTCACAACAATTTTAGTTTAATTTAATCATGGTTCCATTTTATCTTAACTAACAAATAACTTATATAAACCAAGTTTGACCTTCATTTTAGAAGTTCAAAACTAATATAACGTTATTGCAGACAAAAAAAAAAGTATTGAAGAACCTTAAATATTACATAAATATAGGTCTTAAGCTTTAAATTTTAAGGTTCTCTAGGAATTTGGATCTTCTTCCTTTGTGCATTATTTTTTTAGATTGTTTCTTTTTGCACCCTAACAAATTTCTTCTTGCACCTCATATTTTTAAGAAGATTATTTTAGCCCTTGACTTTCGGAATGTTCTTTCTGAAATGATAAAATATAATATTTTAAAAGAGCTTAATTAAAAGTGTTGAAAATTTACAAGATACCCAAAACTCAATTAATTAAATTTAAAAATATAAAAATTAAAGTTACACAAATTTAAAAAAATAAAGAGAGTAAAACTTCATTTAAACCTTATAATTTGTATAGACAACATACAAATGAGTTGATCCACAAAAGAGTGATTGAGCTCACTAACAATATAAGTACAAGGCAAATTATATATCATGAAAAATTGTCACATCTAAATAATTATTATTAGTACATATTAATTAATATTAATAATTAATTAATTGATTAAAAAGAAGTGAAACATTCATGCTCTGATGAATTGGAGTCATCAGAAGGAGAATGGTTGTGTCTTCCTTCATAGGTGGTTATCACCATTCGACAATCTTCTGAGAGTCGTTCAACCCTTTTCTTCACCCTACAGTTGTTATGGGTACAACGGTAGTAACTTCTGTTCATCATGTCCAAAAAAATTCATGTCAATTTCATCACCATAACATAAAAAATACTACAAAGTTAAAATTAAGTTTTTTTTATGAAAACAAAAAACAATTTAATATTCAAACTTTTTTTTTATAATACTCATTAGACAACATGTATCATCACGTAAAAAAAAATAGATTGCAGATTATTCTGGTTAGAACACTCCTCCTGAAATGTCTCTCTTAATTTAATCTTATTCTTTGTCGATAAAAAAAAAAATTACTCTGACTATATCATTTTCACATGTTCCAATTTTCAGAAGTAGGTTTGGGTTAATTGAAGGTTATATATTTTTTTATCAGTAAAAAATAAATAAATAAATATACATCAATTAAGATTTAGGAGTAGTGCAACCTTATAATATTTTTAGTACCTACCACTTGACTCAGTTATATGTATCAAAGTATTTGGTTATACACTTTCATTTCATGTCATGTATAATGGTTAAAACATTTCTTAAATATTTATTTGTTTTATTGATAAAAAATATGAAAAATAGTATAAAATTAAAAAATAATCAAACTTATCTTATATATAGATGAGTCTTAATGGTCAAAATCTAGAGTTTTGCCAACAAATGTTCTGGAGAAAAAGTAAAACATAATATAGAAGCACCATAGGTATAAAGGTAATACTTTTTGCAATGTCACATAATAAAATTTAAGCAATTAATCAACTTGGCATTTTCATTGAAAGAATTATTTCAAACTAAGAAAATTAAGAAGAAAAATCAATTATGCTATTTTCTTCTTTCCTTTTTTTTCAAGAAATTCTATATGTCAATTTGGTAGATTTGAGATGAGGGAGTGAGATATAGAAAATGGCTAAAAAAAGATGTTGGAAGAACTAAAAAAATTGAGGAAGGTGAGTGATAATAAAAACTATATAAAACATATTGAGATCAAATATGATAAAGGAGGCATTAAAAAAATTATTAAATATAAATTAATTTTAGAAAAAAAATAATTAATTAATATATTAACTAAATTAATTATTATTTTAAATATTAAAATAATTATTACTGAAATTTAAAGTAGTTTATATCATTAATAAATAGTTTTTAAAATAATATCTATTTACTAATTTTTTTAATTTATAAAATATTATTTAATTTAGTTATGTAGTAACTAATATTTTTTTATCTAAAATTGATTTTTATTTTGATTTTTTAGTGAGAGTGTGACAAACAAAATGGGATTGATTGATTATTTTTTCTAATTTTAAAATATTTTTTTAATGATCAAGCTGATGTAGCTAAATGATTAAATATTATTGAATATTCTTATAAAAAGATGTCACTAACCATCTTTTCTGAGAAGAATCTTATAAATCAATTTTTTTTATAAAATTTGAATATCAATAAAAATCAATATATATTCAGTATTAATAATGAAAAATATATTTTTTCTTATTACTCTAAACAGAGTTAATCAAAGTTAGGTAATGCATCTTTTCAGGAAGTTTTCAGTTGTTAAACAACACTTGTTTGATTCAGACAAGTCTCTCACACTGTTAATTTTTTTTATTATATTTTCCAAACATATGAATGTTCCTAGGTTCCTATGTTCCTGAAGTCACTTTTTTATTTTTCCAAAGCAACTTTTTCATCTTCCTAATTCCACTTCTAAGTACATACCTTTAAGTACACTTTTGTAATCATCTTCTGCAACCAAACCAAACTAAATTCACCATCTCTTTCTTCTTTTCTTTTGGATCATTCATTCTTCATCACTTTAACCATTTTTCTTTGCTTCATCAACTCTCTCTCTCTCTCTCTCTCTCTCTCTCTCTCTCTCTCTCTCTCTCTCTATATATATATATATATATATATATATTATAAAACTATACAACTTTCTTCCATGCAAGCAACATTAGCATACACATAGTGATCTATTACCTTCACTCTAAGTAACTTTTGTTTTCATCAAATACAACTTTTGTTTTATCTATCATGTTTCATATGTATCCTTATTTTTTGTCCTTTATTTTACTTCATTCTCTTCAAAAAGTTGTTGAAAAATGTATGATGTGGTGTGCATGCTTAGGAAAATTAATTTGGTTCTTGAATTGTAATTGTTCAATTGACTTCACTTCTGAAAATCATGAACACCAAGATTAAATTGGTCTTAAATTGCAATTTTTATACACAACCAAAGATTTTTCATTTCTCAAATTTTTTTTTAATGAATTAGTATAATTGTAGTCACTTCATTTCTTTATAGATTAATACTTTTTCTGGGTACACAATTAAAGGCTAATATGACATAAATCTTTTAAATATTTATTTTTTAAAAAAGTGTTCTATAGATTTTTTACATTGAAGGTGTCGTTTGTTGTAGCTTTTTGAAGATTTTAAAATTTTGAAAAGAAAATAATAACTTTGTTTATTTTTTTACCCTTCAAAACTGATTATTGGAGAAAATATTTAAATATAGCCATGTTATACAACCAAAAATTAATGATCTAATATTTATCAAATTAATATTGAAAACTAAAGCAGCATAAATGTTTTTTCATAACTCTTTCATGGAATCTTTGATCATGGGTACTATTACCTTCTATCTTTATGGAAAACAATGAAACTTTTGAAATAAAGAAAAATAAAAAATTAATGTTTTATTATTCAAAGTCAAATTTTCTTCAACTAAATGAAAAAAACATCATTATTTGTGTTATAGTTATATATTTTCTCTGTGTATTTTTCTCTCATCTAAATATCATTACTGTGTTTAAATCCAATGGTCCATTTACAATAAATAAATCTGCTACTGGCATGAACCTGGGTTTAGAAACTCACAAAGAAGAAGAGAAACAAGCTACTTCCTTTTGTTACTTTTTTTAATTATTGGTTGTTCAATAAAAAATGTTTTTTATTTGTTATTTCAAGATAATATTATTTTTTAAAATTACACTCTTAATTTTATTAATATTTAAATTGAAATATAAAAAATTACATGATTTTTTTGTTTTAATAAAAAGCATCAAACTACTATTATAATTAAAGGAATAAATGGAGTATATGTTAGTAGCAAATTTTTTTTAATAATGGTAATGGCTAAGTTAAAAAAAATTATTTATTTAAAAAATTATTAACTTATGTAATAATGCATGTCTTTTGACTATATAAACTTATCATCATAACAAGGATTTACTTGTCAATTATTGTAGGCTACATGACTGGTATCTTAATATTTGATTCTGCTAATTACATTCTAATTAATCAGTGATTATATACAACACTAACCTAATTTTGTCTTTGAAAACACATTGGTCATTTTTAATATGATATTCTAAATTATTATAACTGACTTCCTCAATCTTAAAATAACTTCAATTTTAATCTTTAAAAGAAATTAAATGAACTGATTTTCAGTTTTCAATAAAATATTAACTCTTCTTTTATTTACTTCAAATAACTCACAGCCTCTGTGTATTCATAAATTTAAAAATAATGAAAAAAATTAAACAGAAAATTCATCTTGGAATGAATGAAGTTTAATTTTATCTTTTAGGAAAAGAATAAATAAATATGAAATATTTGAGTGATGTTGAAATCCTATTACAAAATAAAAGATTTTTGCCTAACCCAAAAAAATGATAAAAAATGGATGAAGTTTAATAATCATAAAAATAATTAAAGCCAGAAAAAAAAGGAAACAAAGGGCATATATATATATATATATATATATATATGAAAGAAACCATTAACATGAGAAGGGAGGAAGAATTTTTTATGCAGAAAGAAGAATATGTAGGGTTTTGTTTCACATTTTAGCCTTGGGAAGTTGGATTGAAAAAGATTAGGTTAATGTTAATGAATTAGAATGAATGAAAGAAAAGGTTTTGGTGGAAGTGAAGGGTAGCTTTTTAGTGATGGGTGGAAGAAGTTGGTCAGAAAAACAGCATGAGCATTGGATGGTTTGGGAACATAGGACAAAGGAGGGGACCCTATACCATGCACTATTGTCAAAACTCTAATAATAATAATCCACTAAATATATTCTCAAGAATATTTCTTTTCCTTTTTACTTCCCAATAAACTCATATTTTTAATTACCTCAACAAAAAAAAGCCTATATTTCAGTCTGTACCATCAATCTTCTCTACTCACAAGTCCATTGAAAGTAACATCTTGCATCATTCCTTCAGTTTTAGCCAAGATTCTCATCACTCTCTCTCTCTCTCTCTCTATTCTTCTTAGTGTTTTCAGTTTTTAAGTAATGTTTGAAACAAAATCTAGGATAACTACACTTGGTTCACCTCTGAATTCAGATTCATTTGGGTGAATTATTAGATATACTTGTTAAGCATGATTTTCATCTCTCCATCAGTTTTACTTACCTTCAAACTTTTTGATTTTTTATATAAGAGTTGAGATATTTCTGAAATAGTTTTATTTAATCTATTTCAGTTTATTTACTTTGAAATTTTGTTGTCTATAAGACTTAAAATATTTCCTATTCTGGATAGTATTTGAGTCTACTTGGTTTCAACTTTGGTTTTGTGTATAAAAAGTTAAGATATCTCTACAAATGTTTCTGTCAATTTATTTTATTCTTTTTAGATAAAAAGATTTAATTGTTCACCACCGACACATGTATTTTTCCATAAAAAGACATCTTACCTTCATTTCTCCGGGTATAATGCCACTGATGTAGCCAATGTACTCAATCATATATATATATATATATATATATATATATATATATAGATATATAGATATAAAAAGGTTTTCATTTGCATTTGAAAGAGATATTGCATTTTCTTAGAACTCAAAATGAGTGTTAGAATTCTCTCACCAATTATGTAAACAATATTCTTATATAAAGAACACACACATATCAGTTATTCTAACAACATCAAACTGCACAAAAACTTCTTTTTGAGTTTAAGAACTTCATAACCAATTTGAATGTTCTTCACACTGTATAATGAAGGAAACAAGGGGTTAAGATTCAAAGGATTGTTGTTATTACCTTGGGTGAAGGCTATTCTTCACAACTTTCTGACCATACTTCCTCCATTTGTAACCATCATCAAGCACATCCACATCACTTCTTGTCTGGAAACAAAACCGTGGTTCTCTCAGCTTCCTCCTTACTTTCACCTTGTTCTTCTCTGACCCTGAACTTCTCCACCTACCATCACATGAACACAGTGACATTTTTTTTATGGGAGCAAAAGAATGAAACAAATTTGGATTATTTTAGGATCTTCCAACCCTTTAACAACTAACAGATTATGATTCTGGGTAACTCAAAAAAAACAAGATCAAGCAAAAACACCTTAAAAAAGAGTGGCAGCCCCATAAAGAGCTATACATGAACACAGTAACATAATTTCAAAATACTGATGCAACTCCCCTTGTGTTTGTTTAATATATGCATCACTTGATCCTCAAGTTCTTCTTCTCCATTAAACGGCTTTTTTTTTCTTAATCACTTCAAAGCAAGATTAATTAACCTTAAACTATACAAAGTTATTAAGAAACTAAATATCATCAGAAAAGTATAAAACGAAAAAAGGTTATGATCTTTTAGAAGAATAAATGAAGCCTGATGGACTAGTGGATTCGAGTATCAATGAGTATCAAGACTTTTGAGTACCATGCTCTTCCTCATACCCCAAGAGAGAGAGAGAAAGAGAGAGAGAATAACTAGGAGTACAAAAGCAAGCTCAGAAAGAAAAAGAAGCAGTCACTTCCATATATGGTAGAGACCTTCAGATTCTTCGCAGAAACCTAAAGAATATCTTCTTGGGCATCTAAATTAAATATTTACGTGCATGCAGAGAGAGAGAGAGAGAGATTGAAATCAGAAAGGTGTGTTTTGCAAGAGGATATTACTGTATATACCATGTGTTGTTGCCATCACTGGTATTTCCGGTGCAATTTTCATCATTGACAGCTTTAGGATCCAGTGTTCTCACCTGAAAGTTCATGGTACCATCTATATAAAATAAGCAAAACCGTTTCATAGAAAACTGATCAAAAGGGTATACCCTAAAATTGAAAGAGACATACATACAAACAAAAATGGATAAATACAAGAAAATAAAACCTATAATTAGGTAAAACATCATAGTTTATATGAATAGATAGATATAGACATATATAATAATAAACTAAACAGCACCTGTTCATTATTCCAAGAAGTTCTGGATGCAAGGTCATTATGGTTAAAACCAATTGTTGCAGCTGATCCAGAAGTGGTGGTGGTGGCAGTAACAGTAGTGGTGACTGCGGCTGCTACGCCGGCTGTGTCGCCGCCGCCGCCGCCAACGTTTAGAGTCTGAGAGAGCTGAGAAGATTGAGATTGAGCTGAGGGTGCCAAGAAGCTAAGAACCTGATTTTCTTCAAATTGGACAAACCCCATTTCATGGATTGCTTGTGGGGTGTTGGTGAATGAAACTTGAAGATCATAGCTGGGATTAACAACACCTCTCTCTCCTTCCATACCCCTTTTTATTGATAGTTTGAAATTGGTTTTGAAACCACCTTTGATTGTGGTTTTTCTTGGTGGATCGTGTAGAAGAAAAAGTTCTAGGCCATGTGAACATGGAAAGAGGGTGGATTCAGAAGAGTGTAGCAGGAACAGGTGTTTGAGGTTTGGTCAACAGAAGTAGGTGTTTGTGTTTGTGTGTTGGCAATGAAATTGTGAAGGGAATGTTTTGTAGGAGAATTATTCCTTCCCCCTGTGCTTAAGGGAGTCTATTCAAAGTCTTGTGCACTCTTTTTTTCTCTCTCTGAATTACACGTGCAGTGTCCTACAAGTGTTTTTCATGTGGAATCTATCTTCAACAAGTGCCAGAAGAATGAAACTAGGTATTGTCGTTTTTATATGAAAATGATTCTTTCACATCACGCCAGGTTTATACTCATCAATTACCCTGTAAGTTGATTCTTGGTATATATGCATACAAATAGTTTTTTAAGACATCATGTGTAATATTTTCGAATCAAGCAAGATATTATTACAACTGCTAAACCTTAGTTTTAACTTTATAATAGTATATAATAGTACAATAAAATGATTAGTACATTAACTAAAAATTAATTTTAGATAAAAAAAATAATTAATTATTATATTAACTAGATTGATACTATTTTAAAGACTAATTTTTTTTAACATCTAAAATAACTTTTATTATTAATAAAACCTATAAATTAGTATCTAATTAGCTAACAAAGTTTTAGTTACCAACAACTTTAGATAATTTAGATTCCAAAGTTCATAATAACTAATTAGATACCAATTTAAAAATTATTTATTAATAATAAAAATAATTTAGATATTAATAATTTTTTTTTTATTTTTAAATAATATTTAATTTAGTTAATAATTAATTATTTTTAATCTTAAATATTGGTTTTTATTTAGTAATTATCTTGTAGTATAATAACTATAATTTGAAATTAAAAAATTGATGTTTAATCATCTTAATTGAAACAATTTCATACAAGTTGATTAATAGTATATTGTTAATGGGTTGGTAATAATAATATTTACCAAGCCACTCACTAAATAATAATACACTTCAACCCTAAATAAATGTTGTGCAGTGTAAAAATGTTTTGTGGAAAGTTCTAGTGTGTACTTAAATATCAGTTTTAAATATTTTCATGGAAAAAGATTGTGCAAACTGTGAAGTATTAATTTTATGTAGCTTTTCGAGAAAGAAAACTAATTTGGTTGATGGGTTTACATGGCTTGATTGATTGCACAAACTAATGCAATTGTAGTTTGATTATAACACTCAATTATTGTTAATTACGTAATCAACTTGCACTTGGAGGATCTACAAAACGCTAATTTCTGTGATGTAGTTAGCTTCGTTGAAATGATTTTGGTTTTTAAGGTTTTGAAGATTTTCAAGATCTGTAATTGGTTTTCCAACTTCATGGTAAGTGTAAAACATAAAGATTTTTTTTGGAAGATCCTTTTCATTGTTTCTAAACCGTAGAATTGCTAACCATTCAGATAATTAAGATTTTTTTTTTACTTTTTTGACCTTATTATTTTTCTATCAGTAAAAAATAAATAAAATAAAACGGAACACTCTAAGAATGCCTCAACTTTTATAATAATCTAAAACAACTTAATCTCTATATTTTATAATTGGATTCTATAAGAGCAGGTTTTCTAAATCAATACTACAAGAAAATCATTAAATAAAAATTAATTTTAGAGACAAAAAAATTAGTTATTATATTGACAAAATTAGAGACTAAAAAAATTATTGGTATCTAAATTAGTTTTTATTATTGATAAATAATTTTTAAATTGTTATCTAAGATACCAAGGTTTTAGATACTAACTTTAGAATCTAAATAATTAGTAGCTAATTAAATACCAATTTAGAAATTATTTATCAATAATAGAAACTAATTTAGATACCAATAATTTTTTTAGTCTCTAAAAGAGTATCTAATTTAGTCAATACAAAAACTAATAATTTCTTGTCTCTAATTCTATTTAATGATTTTCCAGTAGTTCAAATTTGTAAAAAAATAATAATTAAAAAAAAAAAAATAAAATATATATATATATATATATATATATATATATATATATATATATGCATAATCCCCTAACAACACATTATTAGGATAGGCAGAATCCCTAAAAACACATTATTAGGATGCCAATTAAAAAAACAATCATCTCAAACTCCTCACCTTCGACCGCATTGTTATACTTTCAACTTTTTGAGTAGACAAATTTCAAATATTTTAGGCAATTATTGCTGAATTTGAATATGATTCCTTTCTGATAAAATTATTAGTGCACCAATTATGAATATGGACCTTTGAGCTGAGAATGGTTTTTTAACAATATAATTTGTTTTAAACACTCTCTTCAATGACTAAAATTTATAATTGTTCTTTATAAGCCCACGTATGTAATTTTTAACAAATTTCAGTGAATAATTTAGAATATATATGAAGTGTGTGTTAAAGTGCATTGTTAGTATTTCTCTTTCTGGAAAGTTTTGAGTAGTTAATAATTAAAACAATGAAAACTCATTTTGAATGTATGTTATTTATTGGAATTTTTGTGTAGGAATTTAATGAATTGCATGGATTTGGTAATAGTCTTGGTTGCGGGGTTAAGATCATTTACTCAGAAAAAGTATTTAGGTTGAGAACATAATTTTTGTTTGTGGAAAAGAGCCTTGCAATATAGGAAAGCAAACAGCCTAACCAAACATACTACCTCCCTAACTCGCACAGGAGAAAGAAGCAGTCCCATCATACTTTGGGTGATATTAACATTGTACATGTTGATCAGCTCTAGAGATTACTAGTGATGTAATCAAGCCTTCATATTTAACTACCTACCACCAAATCAAATATATCTCAAGCATTCCTTTAGACACAAAATCCAACTAAAGTATGAAAATTTAGCACTAGGAATTTTATTTGATATCCAAACTTATGCATTCAGTTGTGTCATACAAAAAAATTCTTGACCATTAATTATTCCTTGCTTAAATATTATCTTATTTATATGGTTCCAAATCATGCACACAATAGCAACCCAAACACTCTTCCAAATATTATTTTGTTTCACATTCAAATCCATTAAATTAAAATTTAGAAAACGTTGCATTAGATCATAATGATGAACAAATTGGTTTCTAATCCACTTGACACACAAGCACCAAAGAGAGAATAAGACACCTTACAAGTTACAAGTAGGTGTGAAACAATTTCCTCAACCACATTGCAAAATTCCTTAACCTTTGTTGGTACTCTTCCTTTGAGAAGTCTCTGAGGACATGTGTAGCTGCTGGAGACAGATTTGTGTTCCACAAAACGGAATAACAGTTGCAACTGGCTGCTACAAATTGACTCAGACACTTATATGTTGACTTTACAGTGTACCCCTCTTATTCTCCTTTCCTCCACACCCATGTATACTATTCAAAGATCTTAATTGATATCCCTCTTATTGTTTCCATTAGCTGAATTTCCTATTCCTTTTCACATTCAAATCTATTTTGTCTCCACTCTAATTTCCGCTTCTAGATTTGTTCTTGCCAGTTGTCTAGATCAACAATGGTTTTATCTTTACCCCATGAGACAACATATAACCTAAAAAAACCTCCTTAAGTGGTTTCTATGTAATCCAATTATCTTCTCATAATTTAATCATATTCCCTTTTCTCAATCTGCCACCCTACATTGTTATTAAACCAATTACAATAATTATTTTTTCCACATACATTCCTCAAATCTCTCCACCACACCGACTCCCTTAATGTACTTCCACTATTTTATAGCCTCATCCAATAACTATACTTAGATTCTATAACCTTTTCCCACATACTTTGCATTTCCACCCCTAGTCTTCATTTCCATTTTGTTAGGAGAGCTATATTAAAAGAGACAATATCCTTACTTCCTAATACATAGATCCTTGATCACATGAATTATATTTTTAATAATTTTTTAAATTTAAGCAGGTTTGACAATTTGATTGACCTCTAAGATAGAGAAATTGAAATCTAGGGCATGCATTGGTTACAACACTAAACTTATCTTTTTCTACCTTTGTCAAAGTTTGTTCCTCGTTAACAATGGGAAAAAAAATTGATTATAAATAATTTTCATAAGGACAATGTTAAATCATTTATAGAAATGAAAACAGACTTGAACTCTTTGCATTTTAAAAATCCTACTCTGAGAGCGATGGTCATTCTTTTCTATGTCATATTATGGCAATGCATTTGTATTGTTTCATATTTAATTATTATATTAGTTAATTAAACGTTAAGCCATTAAAAAACAGACACACAGAGAGAGAAATATAAGTGAATTGTGAAAGACAAGTATTAGATAGGGTTCATACTAAATAAGGAAATGGAACATGTGATGGATAAATCTGTTAGGTTTTTTTATTGTTTTGAATTCTTATGATGCTTCATTTTCCGAATCAGAAGAAGAACTATTGAATTGTGTGTTTAGCTTTATTAACACTTTTTTGGCATGAAAAGGCTTGAATTCAAACAATGCATGGAATGTTAAACAAGAAATGGCATCATTGTAATTGGGAATGTATTGTCATTTTCTTTCCTTTTTAATTTTTTGAGAAACAATTGGTGAATATCTATTTTTTTTTCAACGATAAAAAGAAAAGGAGAGAAGTGTAGTATCATTAATTATATATTTGGGTCACCATAAATATATATATATATATATATATATATATATTTATTAGTTTTGGCAAAATTTCTCTCTAATTTCATATTTTTTTTAATTTCAACAATATTCTTCTGAGTATAATGAAGAATATGATGTCTTCTTCTTCATTTTCAAGTGGTAGTTATTTGTGGTGGCTGATAGTAAATGTTGGTAATTGAGGTAAGTTTTGTGGTATTTTTACTTGTGTTAGTTGTGTTTTCGTTCACTTATCTTTATTCATTTTTTTGGAAGCCACAAAATCCAGAAAAAAAAAACTAACAAAATGCAAAAATGAAGTACAAAACTAAAAAAAAAAAAATCTTTGCACTCAGGAATCTTCTCATCAACTATCACACACAAATGATGGAATTGCTCTCTCAAATATTGCAACAGAAGAAAAATTGAAATGTTGGGACTGAAAATGGGGGTGCAACTAAGGTTATTTAAAGAGATGATATTATGCTTCATTTATGGTTATTTAAATTTTAAAAAAAATGTTAAAACCAACATTTTACAATTGATGTGAAGGTGCATGGGGAATGTATGAAGGTGGATGGAGAATTTTACCTTAGTTTTTCTCTGACTATTTTTGAAAATATGGAAATTTATTTAGCTGGGTCATTTTTTCTTAATTCATAAACTAAAATCTAAAATATTAAAAACGATTAGAAGAAAAAAAAAACTAAAAACAAACCATAACCCTAAATTCTAATATTGTTACTAAGATAAATCTAACAAACTACCATGATCATCAATATTATCATTTCAAAAATAACATATAATATATAACATGGTGTCTTATAAGAGATTAATACTCTAGAAATGTTAAAAAGTCAAGAAAAAAAATGCAATATACTTAATTGTTCTGATAAAAAAAATCATCACTTTGTTATGAGAAAGTGATGCCAAAACATGTTCTTACAAAGATGCATTATGCTGAATTCTATGAAAGAGAAATATGAATAGAACCCATTTTCCTATATAGTGGGAAAATAATTGCATTTAGGTTTGTTTCTTGAAAGGACTGAATTTTCAAGTTCCCCATTTGATGAATCATATATAGAATTGACCTATGAATGTGTTTTCTTTTTTTCACCAACTCATTGTAATGGGAAAACCATATCCAGCATTTACCAAACAGATCCATTACTGTAACCAAAATGCTATAATAATGCTTTCTTCTTATGGATAACTTAAGGGTTTGCTCTCTCCAAATTATCCCTAAAATGCATGTCCCAAAAAGGTGTAAATTATAATGCTCTACACAGTTCAAGCACCATACAAAATTCCCCTTAAAATGATAATTTATCAATCATAAGAAAATGACACATTATATAAATAATTGAATACTTATTTCTAGAGAAAATGATATTTTCACACCAATTTCATACACTTCACATTTCAAAAAAATATTATTTTATAAAAATATAATATCTTATTTTTAAAAAACGATTATAGAATAATTGTTTTTTACTATTAGATGTCAAATAAACTTTACCATGTTATATCTTTTAAATTCATTCATTTAAGTAAGCATGATCACGATTACATTGTTTCACAAAATGTGTGAAACAGTCACAAACACTAATTTTTTAGAAGGTCAAATTTCCATCATCAAAATTTACTACTTTTCCTGTTGCTTTTCTCTCTCAATTATAATGAAGACAAGTAGTTTTGCTTTGACCACCAAAATGTTTTTCTTTTTCTTTAAAGACTTAATATAAATATTTTGTTGGTATTTTTTATTGAGTTTAATTTCCATGTACTTGAAAGAAAAAGGGTGTTATGATATGATTTTAAAAATAGTTATTATGAAAATAAATAAATATTTGTTATGAGATGACAATATAAAAATTGTAAATTGTTAATGCATATTCAAAGTGATATCATTTCTCTTTTTAAATTGATGTATATATATGCTCTGCATTATAGACAATGTTTAAATTATTAATTTTTAAAAGCTTAATAAATTATTAATTTTAAAATACATTTCACAATAAATTTCACTATTTTGAGAAGAAAACAAGACAACATTCACCCATTCTGAAGTTTCAGGTGACAAAGGCCCAAAACCTCACTTTGCTTATTCTATTCAATTGTTTGGCACAATATAATTAATATTCTCAGTACTTATTTACTTAATTACTAGTAAAATTATTTATGTAGTGATTAAGTATTTGCATATGCATAGTTAAATAATTGTAGTTTTATATGGTGTGAGAATGATTTATTTAGCAACAAACTTCATATTTTCATGTAAAAATTTATTAGGCTAACAACAGTTACAATATTATATGAGTAATTTTATCTATATTTTTTAGGATAATTTATTTGTCAAGAACTTTTGTGTTTGATTTATGTTGTATTCAGTGGATTTGAGAAATAAAAAAAAATGAGTATTTAAATCGATCTTTAGAAAGATGATTATGAAAATGAGAACAAATGTATTTATTATTAAAATTTCATGTAAATGGATTCTTAAAAAGATTATTCTACCCTAAATGACAATAAAAGTTCCATCATCACTACTATTTGCATGTTCCTAACTTAAATTAAATTAGAGTTGTTGTTCTTTTCAAATTTCCAAAGAAGAAAGAAGAGAGAAACCAAGAAACAAAGGCTTTCAAATCCATGCCAAATCATATTCCAATAGGTACACATGTGTCCACTGAGACCACCCTTCTCTGGACAAGGAAAGAGAGCTGCAATTATACCCTCCACACTCACTCTTGAAAAGACCCTCCACAATTTCTTTGTTCTTTCAATCTTTTTCTTTCTAATTCATAATAGTGGTAATTAAGTGATATATAGAATATGCAATTAACCTAAAGTCAAGATAGTATATGTATTTGAATTAACTAACTTTTTTTTTTTTCCTCATGACCTTTCGATCTCTTGCTGATAACTTGGACTTAGTTATTGTATCGGTTGACTTTGATTATCTTTTAGTTATATGAACTTGGATTCACATTTGATTATTTGACATGGACTTACTCTCGATTGCTGGATTTGGGCTCACTCCTGATTGGGTGAATGTACCTGCAAGGTACTCCGATGATAAAGTTAGAATCAATTTAATTATGTTGTAAAAGACACTCTACTTATCTGTTAGGTTGAGATTCACTTGATAATAACTAAAAAAAAATATGACTTTACTACTGATTGAAGTTGCTTAAAGTGAAGTGGAATAATAGAGAATAACTGAAAATAAAGATTATTTTCTTTAATCTATGAGATTTTGTGTTCTTTTCCAGTGCCGTGGTCTTCTTCTTATTCTTAAAATAAATTATTTCATAAAGATCATACTTTAAGTCCTTAAAATAAAGAGTTAAGAAAAAATTAAGAGATTATTTTACAATAAAATTTACCTCTTAATATTAATTTAAAAAATTAAAAAATAATTATGTTTTTAAATTATTCATATAAAATAATAAAATGATGATTAATAATTTTAAATTTTAAAAGATAAAATAATAAAATAAAATATATTAGTAAGGTGAAAATTAGCAAAGATTTATCTACATAAAAAACGGTTATTAAATAAAAAATATAGCTATAGATGATAATAATATTAATAAATAAATAAAAATGTACTTTTCTTCTTCCTTTTTGCTTAACGTCAATAAATACGGTGATGGGTATCATTACTTCAAAATCTTAATATTATTACAAGATAAAAAAAAAAAAAAAAAAAAAAAAAAAGCTCTTTCGTATGATTTTTAGAATAAATATAAAGATAAATGATAAGTTAAAAAAAAGTAAAGGTGCTTTATGAAAGTTACAACTGTTAAAGGATAAATGAGTAGAAAAAACATCACTCAAATTCAAGTTATAATTTTATATTTTCAGTTATGTAATTCACACGAGAATATATTAATTAAAAAATATATATTTTTAGGAATAATTTTTCATAATTTTTGAAAATATTTTTAAATTTTAAATTAATTAAAATAAAGAATAAATAAAATAATGAAGTTATAATAGAGGTTAAAATAACTTTTCTAATTTCAATAGGATTATAACACCACCCTAAAGTGGAAATAAAATGTGTACAATCAATGGAATAAGAAACTATATTTTTATAAGCACTAAATGATAGTTTAAAGTTGATAAAGAATACTAATTATGTTCTAAGTTAAAAGAGTATATATATCACTATTATAAAATTATTAAATAAAAATTAATTTTAAATATTAAAAGAATATTAATATTTAAATTAATTTTTATTATTTATAAATAATTTTTAAATTGGTATTTAACTAGTTATCAATTATTTATATTAAAAAGTTGGTAGTTAATTAGATACCAATTTAGAAACTATTTCTTAATAATATAAACTAAGTTAGATACCATTAATTCTTTTAGTCTCTAAAATAATCTTTTAATTTAGTCAATATAGTAACTAATTATTTTTGTCTCTAAAATTGATTTTTATTTAATGATTTTCTTGTAGTGTATGTATATATATAATTATTAAATAAAAACTAATTTTAGAAAAAAATTAGTTATTCTATTGATTAAATTAAATATTATTTTAGAGACTAAAAATATTATTGATATATGAAGTAGTTTCTATTATTAATAATATTTATAAACTAGTTTAAGGTATTTTACAGTTTTCAGGTATTATTTGTTGAAATGTACATTATTTTGATTTAGGGTGATGATAATTGATGTGTTATGGCCTTTGATGAAGTAAAATATAACACACATGATTTGATTGTGTTTGTGCTGTGATTTTGCTTTCTCTTACCTTATTTTATGCATGTATGTGTTTTTATTTATGTGATCATCATGTTTTAATACAAAACTAAATCAATGTGAAGATACAAGACAATATTTAAAACAATAATATAAAAATTTGTCTAGATATAGTTAAATAAATATTTATATATTTTATTCAAATATATACAAAGAAAACTGTATATATTTTATTTTTTATTTTAAGTTATGGGTTGCAGTCAATAATAACTTTTACGTTTATATAACCAAATAAATAAATGGGTGAAGAATAAAAAATGTATTCACACCTAAAGATAGGTATATTATTATTCATAAATGTTTTTAGTTTCTTAAATTTTAAAAAAAGTTATTTCCTTGAAGAATATTTTTTAGTTGTAAATACTAAATTTGTGATATTAAAGTGTTTTTTTGGAAAAAACATTTTTAGTTTCTAAATAAAAACTTGAAGAACTAAAATCATTTTTAATTTAACAAATAAAAATAAAAATTATCCTAAATTTTAGATAATGAAATAAAGTTGATATAATTAAACCTTGATAGCTAATTAGATACTAATTTAGAAATTATTTATTATTAATAATAGAAAGTATTTTAGATATCAATATTTTTTTAATATTTAAAATAATATTTAATTTAATTAATATAGTAACTAATTATTTTTATCTCTAAAATTAATATTTATCTAAGGTTGGTAGTAAAAAGTTTGATAACTAATTAAATACTAAATTAAAAATTATTTATTATTAATAAGAAATAATTTAGATATTAATAAATTTTTAATCTTTAAAATAGTATTTAATTTAGTTAATATAATAATTAATTATTTTTTATCTCTAAAATTAATATTTATTTAATGAATACTCTCATTCAACATGCTCAAGAAGATGTTTCAAATTGAGTTAATTAACATATTGGTATGTAGACTTTTTGAAAAGCAACTTGAGAAAAAGAAAAAGGAGTTGATAATAATTGAATTTATGACCATGGAATTAATTAGCCTTGACTACCGTTAATTATTCTATTTTTTTATTAAAGTTCAAAAGATAATTGCTATACGTTCAAAATGAGAAATAACTTATATTATTAGATAATTGCTATTGCTTAATATCTTTATCTTTATTAAGTAATTATCATCATGTATCTACATTTTATTTTATATTTAGCTATCTTCTTATAATTAATAGTATACTTCTACCTCCTATTTTTATGTTATTCCATTTATAAAAAATATAAAAAGCATAAAAAGTGATTCCCTTTTTTCTAAAATAAAAAATATATATTTTACAAAAAATATGTCATCATAAAAACTTATATTCATAAAAAAATTCAAAAATTGAACCCACAAAAGTGAGTATCTTTTCCTTAGTAGGTTAAAGTTTTTCAAATGCTCTTCCTTTTCACTCTTAATTTTGTCATTGGTAGAGTATCTTTTAAAGGTGAGAGAATAATATAATATTAGAAGAGAATAGAGATTTGAAAATGGTGGTTTGTCCCCATTCTTTAGAACATGGATCCATCCTTTGGTCCCAAAGAAAGGAAGTTTGATACACCAAGGATCAAACATTTGACATCATTGACATATAAGAATCTTAAAAACCCTATTTTTGTCTAATCCAAAAAGGAAAAAAAATTCTAATATAATGTTTAATAGTTTTACACTTTTGTTCAATCATGTGAGTGAACTCCATTCCAAAATAATACTCTTTCCTTTCAAAATTATTGTAGTTTGATAGTTTCACATCAATTAAATAATAATAATAATAAATAAATTACTTTGTTGAAATAACTTTAGTAAAATAACTTTATTCTATTAATGAATACATTATTTTTATGCATACATTGATGATAATTTATTTGAAGACAAATTAAAAATATAAGATATTAACATTTCATTAAAAGATGAAAGCACTGGTGAATTTATCTTCTTAAAGTTAAAACTACAACTATTTTAGGATAAATAGATTAAATAAACACACAAAGACAATGATTTATTGAATTCAACAATTTGTTTAACTCTTTCAAAGCATAATTGTTGTGTTTTGTGTTGTTGATCAAAAAGAGATTCAAAGAATAATTGTTGTGTTTTGTATTGTTGATAAAAGAGAGTTGCATCAATTATTACCTTCCTCTCCATTCACTTACATTTCCATGTTTCAACATTTTCTATGTATAATGTTACTGTATAGTGGGATTGAGAGGCCGTTAAACAATTTACTCATTTATTTTAATTGGACTTTGCTTTCTTCCTTCTCTCCTTGCTCTCTACCTTCGGCTCTCGGTCAAGAGATGACACTTACAAAAGATGCTCCGACGCTAAACTAAATGTTTGATATTCAATGTAATAAATGTGTAATAATAACATACATTTGTCATGGTTGTTGTGTTGATTTATACGGCTGTGATGGATCTTATTATTGTTTGGTTGAGATTAGCATGTGCACCATAATTAATGATGTATTACCTAATTTTCCATACGATTTAGTCTCGTTAATCAGTCTTTAACCTTAATACATTTAAATATGTCGATCGGTATGGATAATCATGTACTGAGTATCAACGAATATCATTCATGATTGAATAAAAGTGTACTTGTATACCTACAATTCAAATTTATTAAAATGAACTACTGTTATATATTGATGCATAGTTAAGGTAAAGTTGGTCTTCTTCGTCAACAAAACCAAAATATTTGTGCCTTCAAAGAGGAGAAAATAAGAAAAGAGATTTAGCAACCCAACATGTTGGTGCAATAAATAAATAAAATTGAGTATAAAGTGTCTTTGATAAGAGAAAAGAAAAATAAACTATTTAGTGGTGTATTTAATTAATTTATTGATTAATATAAAAATATTAAGTTATATTATTGTATGTTAGTTATTTGTTTGATTACTAATTTTTATGTCATTTTTTATTTATCAATTAATTTTGTTAAACACTTCTAATCAGTCTATCAATTTAAAATGTATAAATTATTTGTATTAATAATGAGTAACTTATTAACTATTCACTAATTTTAAATTACTTTTGTAAAACACACCTTTAAAAAAAAAATTCTTATAGAATGTGCAATTGGTTCCTATTTGAATAAGTTGGTCTCTTACAATTTTTGTAGGTTGTAACGCAATTTTTTTTGTTATTATTGGATTGTTGTTCTATTGTCATTAGACTGTTGTTTTGTTATTAGTTGGGACAAATGATTAATATAGATTATACTAATATGTTTTTTTATAAGAATTGGAACATTTGTTCAAAGCGTCACATTAATTTATAATAAAGAATGTGGATACAAAATTTCTAGACGGAAGCTAATATTAATTTTGTTTGTCTTTTCTAATTCTTAATTGTTTCTATTGTACATATATCTAGTATTTATTCTGTCTTTTCTTATTCTAACTTTTTATTTTACATTTTGTCTCTATAGATCTAAAATGAGTATACTGCTTATATGTATATATATATGTGTGTGTATATATATGAAAGTATTGGTCAATATACGTATCTAGACTCTTTGTTTTGATTTAAGTAAGGAAAATAAAATAGAAAAAATATTCTTTCTCATATACTTTGTCTTCCTTTTTTCTCTTTTATTGGAATTATTATATTTTCTATATAGATATATATAGAAAGTGTATTAATATATAATATACGTGGTAAAAATGTGGCAATAGTTTGGTATAATTACATAAATAGACACAAAATATGGAGTAACGAATCATATGGAACATATCTATACAATTTGATAGTATATAAATAGTAGAAATGTTTTGAATGAAAAAAAAAATGTCTATTTCCATAATATTTGATATCTTTTAGTTTTCTTTTATAATAATTTATTTATTCTTGTCTATTTAAGAAAGATACAAAACATTGAGGTATAGTAATGTGAAAGAAAGAAGAAAGAAAGAAGCAATTATAAATGTATAGTGTGGCATGGTATGAGCTGAATTCCATGCAGCAATCATGGCTCCCCAATCAATTTCCATAGTCTTCCAAAATCTCATCATGGTGGAGTGAATAATCAGATATTTCATGGGTCCCCTTGTCTCTAAAAACCTCTTTTTTTATTTAAAAATAAAAGAAAAACTATAATATTTATTTGCACTTGTTTCACAACAATGGTGGTTCTTCAAAGCTTTTATAGGAATGTTCTTGTTGCAGGTGTAACTTAGCAATCTTCACCAAACCATTTTGCATAGTGTGTCTCTAGATGATGCAACATAGTTTTACTATATACATTTATTTGGCATAAACATGTTCACAATTTTCAGACCTGAATTTCATTTTCTTTAAGATTACAAACTAATTAAGTTTTTTTTTTAATCAGAATATATAGAGTAAAAATATTAACTTTAAATCAAAAAAAAAAATGTCCCAATTTTTAAGGAATTAAAAGAATATTTATTTCTAAGTGCACCTACACCTACTTATTTAGTTTTTTCCTTAGTTACACTTAGGATTTAGGTGTCATAACCCACTTTCTTTTTAGATTTTAAATATATATATTAGAGTTAAAAACAACTTAGTTTAAAAAAATAAATTGATTATTTTAATGCTGTTAATTAACTTTTATATATTGTCCATTAAATTTTAATATGTTATGAAGCAATCATAAAAAGTATTAGGTATACAATTTAATATAGGTATTATAAAAGTGATCAATTAGCTTACAAAACCTACTAATTTGCGACTAGACGATACTACAAAAACTCTTTACATTGTGTAAATTATTTAAGCCCTAGCCACATGAAAGAGGTTATTTACATTTGAGATGTGATATTTGTGTAAAAAAAATTTATCTCTTTATATTTAATATTTAATTTTAAGTTAAAAAAATTATATATATAACCATTTTATTCTTTATTTCTCTAAAAAAAAATCAAATTTTAAATTTTTTTTATCTTCTTTGTAAGGTTTCTTTTTTATCATTTTTTGTCTTTGTTGAGTGTATATTAACCAAATATAATTTTGATTAGAGTAATTTTAACTCTCTTTATGTTTGCAATGTGGTATAGGAATCTATCACATGTATAATTAACTGGAAAAATATTAATATTTATTAGTAATTGATTTGTTGAGAATTGAACTTGTGATCTTCATTCTAGTCGGTTGTTGGATCATATTTATTTTTAGATTAAAAAAACTATAAAAAATGGTTAGAGTGTAACTTTTATACTTTAGATCGTAACACTTAAAAACACCATGATTTGATTGTAATTTGGCTCATCTAGGTTCCACTATAAAACATTTGATGTCACATGAACAAAATAATGTTTTGAAATAAAGAATTAAAATAAAATGTTGTTGGGTTGTTAAAACTTAAATATGAAATAGATGGTTATAGAATAATGACTCTCACTACAAGAAAATAATTAAATAACAATTAATTCAAAGATAAAAAAAATTAATCATTATATTAACTAAGTGAGAGATTATTTTATAAACTAAAAAATTATTGATATGTAAAATAATTTATATTAAAATAAAAAGTATTGGTATCTTATTGTATACAACTGTTAACCTTTTACACTGCTTTATTAACCACCAAAATGCTATTTACCGTTATAAATAGGAATTCAATATTCCCTAACTTGACATCTAACCCTAAACTCTCATTAAATCTTTTTTACAACAGTAGGTAACTTTTTCTCATTTCTTTTAATAATATATATATATATATATATATAAATATTTAATAATGTTTTGTTTGTTCTTCAAAATTTATTTCAAATTGATGTTACTTCACGTAAAAAATTACTCTAACAATGTTTAGTCTAAATTGAAAAATTTAAACTCAATTTATATTATCATTTTTTGAAAAAAAAAAGAAGATAAACTCAACTTGTAAGGAAAACTTTTAGTATAAATTAAATTACACGTACTACAATACGACTTTAACAGAAAGAAAAAAAAATTATGTTTAGAAGGAAGATTTCTATTTTAGTGTTTATATATATATATATATATATATATATATCAATAATTTAAAAAAATATATACATTTTTAATGGCATATTTTTATATAAGACTCCATATATAATTTGAATAGACATTACAAAAAGATGAAGAATATTTTTAATTTATGGCTATTTGGAAAATGACATAATTCACTGAACATAATTATCAGCAATGCTAGCAGAAATTGTATGAGATGAAGAACTTTCAAGAACTTACCTTCACAAAGTATCAATGTACCAACACTTACATATAAACATTTCAGGGATTTACTTGTGCTTTTCCTACTCTAGATTTGAATAATTTCTTCCTCCATGTTTATTTTTAACAAACTTAAAGTTTTAATTTCAAAATTACTCTTCAACAAAAGGTATATGATTTTTTTTTTCATTTTTAAATTATATAATCCGTAAAATTTTGAATTATAAATTTTGAAATACAAAATTTAATTATAAATTTTGGTCTTTAAAATGTATTTTTATTTGAAAATAATACATTATAAATTCTAAAATTCAAAATATAATTTTATTTTGAAGGTATTTTTTGGGTTTAAAAATGCATTTGTCAAACTCTATAAACCCTAAACCTTAGAATACAAAATTATGTTATAAATTTTAGAATTTAAAATATATTTTTTAATTCAAAAATATATTCAAACTCTAAAATTCATAATACAAAATTGTATTTTGTATTTTAGAGATCGTACGAATTTAAAAATATATTATGAATTTTAAAATGTGGAATACAATTTTATATTAAGAATATATAAATCCAAAAAAAAAAGGGAAAGATAATGTCAAAGTTAAAAATAGGACAAAATTATTATTTCACGTGTTATATGGAGATGCACGAAAAAGCATGGAGGTACAAGAAGAAATTGTCCTTTCAGTGTTTTGTGTCTGCGTGGGCTTGGCCCACGGTGTGTTAGTACGAATGTCCCTGGTTTTTATTTTTGGGTTTCTTCTTCCTGCATCCTTACGTTTTTCTTCCTGCACCCCACAATTTTGTAAATTCTAAAACTGGCCTTCACCTTTTATTTGAAAAAACTAGAGTTTTTTAGGTTACCGGATTTCGGAATTTGGGAATGTGCTATGGATTCATCAATTCGGAAGTGAATGTTTCGAAGGTAAATTGTTGACTTCCAGATTGCTGAATCTAGAAGTCTAATTTCTATTACGGATTGATGGATCCAGAAGATTACCGGATTCACCAATCCAGAAGATTTATGAATTTCCCAATCCGAATTGAGGGATATTGTTGTCTTTCCATTATATTGTGGGGGTGCATGAAGAAAAATGTAGGGGTGCAGGAAGAAACTGCCTTATTTTTGTTCTAACCTCAATCTCTTTCTTGTTGGGTTGTTTTTTTCTTGTATTCTAACAAATTTCTTCTTTCGAAGAAGGTTATTTTACCCCTTTTAAAAATAATTTTTGGACTGTTTTTTTTTAAATATTTTGGGAACATATTTTTTAGAACACATTTTATTAGTTTTGGATTTACCAATTTAAAAATAAAAAAAAAGTATTCTAGAAAGGATATTCTAAAATGATTTTTTGATTTTTAGATTTTTTATTCTAGAAACATCATTTACTTACAGAATCCTTATTCTAGAAATACTTTTTTTTCTTATGGAACCCCTATTCTGGAATCATATAAAACTGTGAAAGAGCAATTTCGGTATTTCAAAGAATGCAGGGGTGCAGGAAGAAAAATGTAGGGGTGCATGAAGAAACTCCCTCCTTGTTGTGGTGAGTGGGCTACTCAAGCTACGTAAACTGAAAGGCCCATTAGGCAAAGCACCCTTTGTAAACTGAAACGAGCTAAGGGAGTATCTTCCATGGAGGCAAAGACGGAGACGAAATCATGAACCGGAGAAAGTACGTATTTTTATTCTGAGCGAAATTTGGGGCAGCAACGAACTAAATCCTCTCTCAGCTTTACCTTACCTCTTTGTTCAATATCTGGTAACTCTTTTTTTCTTCTTTTTCTCAAATCTCTATTTGCACTATGGTTGTAGTGTAGCATCAGACTGTGTTTGATTCTTGTTTTATTTTCACACCGTTTTGTTTGTAAATTGATGAGGGACCCTTCTCTAGTGAAAATACTGTGAGATTACTGAGATATAAAATGGTGCAGTGGTCGATTTCGCGAATTTAAGTTGCGTGCAATGCATTTGATGAAATGTCTCGCTTCCTTCTCTGCTTTAGTTTGAGCACTTTTAGTTGAAATCTTACGTTGCTTCTGCTCTGAATTTCGAATGGGAAGGTGCAATCCAGTGTAGATTGTTTGGTCAGTTATGGCAGCGTTGATTTCCAAAAGGCTACTACGTTGTTCTTCTGGGTCCTTGCCTTCACTAGGACGAAGCTACTTTAATTCACCTAATGCTGGAAGCTACTTTAATTCACCTAATGCTGGTAAGACGTTGTATGCAGTTCCTTAACCGTGGACAATTGCCATTTGCCGTGAATTTGATTTTTGTTCTATTTTTCAGCTTTTGTAGATCTTTATATATACGATTATTTTTTGTGCACAGATGTATACAGCAGATTATCTGGGGAAAGACTTCTTTCTGCAAATTGTTCTTTGGTACATTGCCGTAGCATTTGAATATACTTCTATATTTGTTACTACTTTCAGGATGAAAGCTTAATCAATGCGGTTCTCTTGTATACTGTTTTTCTGATTCTTCTTCTTTAATAATGTGGTATAGTGTGTTTAAATGTAGGTCAGGTCAATGATCCGACAGTTTTCTACTTCTGTTTTAACTCCTGGACCTGATGAGGGTGCATTTCCGTCTGATTTATTGTCCAAGAATACTCTAGCAACATCTGAGCGTACTATAGGTATGAGGAATAAGTTCATGCATCTTGTACAAGAATATAACAGTGCTTCTGTTTTGCTGACTTGGATTTTATTTCTGAAAGGAGAGAGTCAATCGACTGCAAGCCATGAATTCCAGTGTGGTTTAGATTATGAGATAATTTTTGTAGTCCATTTTGTACTAGACTAATATCTTCCGTGTCAATGTTTCTTTTTTATTTGTACTTCTGAAGATACAAAGTTTACACCAAATATCATTTGCAATTGACTGAATGCATTTCTACATATTTACTTGTCAGAACTTGCATATAGTTTGTTCTGAAATTGATCCTGTTAGTGAGAACTTAATATTTTATTCATGCTTAATGATCTTATTTTGCTCTGAAATTAAAGGAACTTGGTCCCAGTGTTTAACTTTTGTGTCCTCCACTATTTAATATCCTAAGTTACCAATAGCTTTCCCTAGTTTTTAACTGCATGTAGGGCCACAACCTTGTTATTATTGGAAAATCACAGTGGGCTTGCATTGGAATCATGGTGAAGGTGCTTATGTAACACTCTTCCATTAAGCCTTTACCTAGCGGCACTGGTTAGGATTCTCCTTATAAATCACACTTAGTGTTGATTGTTTCACTGTTTTCTTCACAACCTACCATCTTTCGTGACAAACTATCTAGTCATGTTCACAGCATGTGCTGATTGCTGTCTCAATAAGATTCTAGAGTATCTTAATCAAGTTCTATATGTTGTAGGGCTTTGCCAGGATCTTTTAATTCCAGTTACCAACTTTCATAATGAAGACAAGGGCTTTATGGTTTTACCTGGAGATGTTTTTGATTTGCCTATTCGGAAGGACATTATTCATCGTGTTGTTAGGTGGCAGCTTGCAAAACGACAACAGGTAGTGACTGCTTAATGTTTTGGAATCTGAAGGTTGTTTCTCATTGTCATTGCATATGTGCAAACCAGAGGAAATGCTATATTTATTTCTTAGGCAAGATGGTGATATGTTTTCTATATTGGCTTTTAGCAATTTTGGGATGTGAGACAAGCATTTGGGTTTGGGACAAAACTATAATTTAGCATATCTATACAAATGTTTTAAGGATAAAATGTTTTCACTATTGTCGTATGCTTAATAGTTGTGTGTGTATATATATATATAATCTAGTAGCATGAATCTAAATTTAGCTATGGAGACTCTCCATGAGAATGTTATGTATTTTGCTAATTGATTTGGTCAACAGGGGACTCATTCAACAAAAACTATCAGTGAGGTCAGCGGGACTGGGAGAAAGCCTTGGAATCAAAAGGGAACTGGTAGAGCAAGGCATGGTACATTGCGTGGGCCTCAGGTAGTGGAGCATTCTGCTCATAACTTGCTAGTCCATCTTTATTTCTTCACGTTTCTTCTTTTCTTTCTGTTTTTTCGGCAGTTGGAAATAATAAATTTTATGAATGGTAACAGTTTAGGGGTGGTGCCACCATGCATGGCCCTAAGCCTCGAAGCCATGCTTTCAAAGTCAATAAGAAGGTTCGGCGTCTGGGGCTAAAGATTGCCTTGTCAGCTCGTGCAGCAGAAGGAAAGGCAAGTTTCCTCCCCCACCCGTGACCTTATTCACCATCAAAAACTAAAATGTGGCATCTCTACATTATTCTATATCCTACATGAGTGTACATTCTTGCTTATACTAAACACAGTGTGATTTTTCATTTTTCACTTCTGGAAGGTTTGTTGGAAAAGTTTATAAGTAAATTGTTTGATGGTTCAGTAACCTACCTGAAAAGATATAAGATTTTATTTTTTCTTTATGGGTTTCTTTTGCTGTTGATATCGAAATCAAAGGTATAACATATGATATATAAGATATTCTTAGTTCAGTGAAGTGGATTGTGTTTTCAGCCTCAGCCTACCTGATTGACAATCAATCATATTGTTTTTATTACCTCTTTGACTTTTTAATTATATCATTTAACGTAAATATATTTGACTATTTCATATATTTATGGAGGTAACCAATGAGGGATCTTCTTTCAAATGGACACCCTCATGTGTTAGAAGCAAAAAATAGAGAGCTATATCTTCACAAAATTTTGGTTGGGGTGTAGGGAGAATCGAAGTAGGAACAAAGGAATCATGCATCTAGAGTTATAACGTGGCATCTGAGTGCAAAGTCCTTAAGATCATTTATACTACGTTAAGTGTACTTTACTAAGCACTGCTCAAAATGCATGCCACCGTCTAAACTTGAAACTCTAGAGTTTGGTTGTTATCAGCTAGAAATGTGACTACATAAATACAATAAAGCCTCATAAATGGGAAACTAGAAAAAAAAAAAAACTAAAATAAAAAAGACAGTGCTCGTACTATAGTTGTTTTGTCATATATTGCTTTCGTCAAGTTAAATAGTTATTTTTGGCATGTATCCCTCCCTATCCTGAATCCTTATAGTCGTATGCTCTGATATGTTAGATTGTGTTTCTTTTAGGTGTTTAGTATATAGCGTGTTTCCTTTCATCCAATAATTTTCTTGTTTGTCCTTATTTTTGTTTTTTTATCACTGCACTATATGCACATAAGAGTTTCTTATTGCTAATGTTCTGTGGAACTGTGTTTATACAGCTTCTTGTCTTTGAGGATCTGGAGGTTCCCACACATAAAACTAAGAACATTGTGAATTATTACAATCAAATGGAGAAAACCAAGAAACTTCTGCTTGTAGATGGTGGGCCTATAGATGAAAAGTTAAAATTATCTACACAAAATCTACACTATGTTAACATACTTCCCTCCATTGTAAGTTTCAGTTTTTATCTATTTGAAATTTATAACATGTTTCTTATTATAGTCAAAGCATTTCCATCAGTGACGACAGGTACATAGATTAATAATCAATTGTGCCAACATATTATATAGTTACGTTTAACATGCTTTTTGTAGGGCTTGAATGTCTACAGCATTTTGCTGCATGACACCTTGGTGATGTCCCGAGCTGCGGTCACCAGAATTGTTGAGCGAATGCACACTCCAATAAATCGTTGAGGCTATAACTATTTTTTGTGCTTTGCTTCATTTACTCCAAATAGGAATTGTATCCAATGAGAATATCTTTGGGACGAGATTTCTGTTAAAAATTGCTCAAGTTATGCCATTTTGCTCATGTTGAAGGTTAGAACTTAGGAAATTGTTGGTGGGATTTGAATGTTCAACTGGTTTATCATGTTTTCCGATGGCTAAATCTCATTTATTTCAATCTTTTCACATGCATAGGATCTGATAAAGCAGCATGTCATCTCTGTCCTTCGTTCGTGAATTAACCAATGTAATGTCTTTTGGTTTCAGTAGTTGGTGTGGATTTGGTCCCTTCAAAAATTTTAGTGTCTTTCACTCTCGTCTGTTTCCTCAATTAATTTAAACAATATGATAAAAGAAAAGAAACTTCAAAAATTAGATGAAGTATAGATATTTAACTTAGGATAACAAATATTTCATTCAAAATTAATTTAATTTAATGGATTTATAAATTTATCATTTTGTAAAATGGAAATGGCCTCAAATTGTGTCACATTTTAAAAAGTAATACATTCTCATAAGTTTTCCAATTCCTTAGGAAACACATTTTATGGATATTTTAATTTGAAAGAAACTTTGTTTGTCAACCGTGTATCACACTTAGTTTATTTTCCAGAGTATTTCTGAATGTTGTGTAAGAAAATCCAACACGTAAATCTTAAAATTACTTATACATTTTCACACACTTTCTACTCCTTCCTTGCTTCCTGTGTTCTATAGTAGTAAATTTTAGCCGGGGCAACTGTACAAAATTGCAAAAGAGTAGAGGCAGACACTTAAAATGACTTGTCTATGGCCTCATGTTCTGGGGTTTGTGACCAGTGCCAGATTCGTCACTGGGTTGTCTTTTAACAACACTTGCTCTTTGCATTAGCCGGACCAATGCTGAAGAATTATGGTGTTGGCAATAACACCAGATAACACTAAGTGCAACATATTGGTAAGAACACAAATTATTACAGGGTCTCCTTAAGCTGCATTAAATACACCTACTATAGTATTACTTTGCAATCAAACTATTTCCCCACAATGTGGATGAGCAACAAAAATAAAAATCAAGCTGTAATGTTTTGTTGTGAACACAGAGGGAAATGATATCAGCAAAGCGTGACAGTGAGTGACTTTGCAGGATACATGCCATTCAAAGTAATAGCAATGCTTCTGTATTTTGATAGCCTTTGAAGTTTATAATGACTTGTGTAAAACTTATATCATAACTTCTAGTGTTTCGCACGTGATGATTGCTTTAAGCTGGTTTAAATTCTCAAAAATTGAATTTGTCAAATTATATAGCTTAGTAGCTAGAAAATATAGATAGGGAGAGCTATATATCTGTACATTTAAGCTGTGTTTGAATGAATGGAGCTAAATGATAAAAGATAATCAACCCATTTTAGAGAGTTTTTAAGGTAATGAAGTGGAATGGTTAAGGATGGGAACCCAAACTATCTTACCAACTCAACTTTCAAAATTTCCGTACTCTCTCATTTAGAGGGTTTTGGATGGAACACTTCTTTTTATATTTGGAGGCACTTATAGGTTTTTCCCTCAAAGTAGTTTAATTTGATTTGGAATTTTCACAAATGATCAAATTATTATTTTTATTTCGGATTTGGGCAAATTATATATAAACAATACTAATTAATTATGAAGAAATCGTCATTTACATTCACACCATTTTTAAAATTTTCAAAAAAATTATATGTTAGAGTTATGTGTAAATTCTGTGTGCGGATTATTTCTAAAGAAATTGTACGTGAGAAATATGATTAATTAACACATAATTATTTAGAAATTGTACTTGTGAAAAATAATATTAAAAAATATTGTATAACTGAACTCGTACTTGATATCAGATTGTACTGGAACTCATATCTACTATTTAGTAACGCTTTTTTGGAAGAACTTTAATAAAAATTTAATTATATTATTTAAAAAAATGTATGAAAATTAATAATGATGGTAAAATTTTTAAAAATAAATAAAAAAATATTAACAAAAATCTTTATCACGATAAACAGAAATTCTGAAATTGGAGAAATCTAAATATAAAAACACATCTAGCTGTAATTTTTATCTAAACATAAATCCAAAAATATGTTAAAATAAAATATTTAAACTCAAAATCTGCATTATAACCGTTTATTTTTTCTACATTAACTTTAAAAAATGAGAATTTTATTTGATTAATTGAAACTAAAGACACTAAGACACAATTACTTTCATAAAGAATTTTCCCTTAAAAAAAGTTTATCAAGAATTTAAATAAACATACTTCTTAAATTTATTTGTCAATATGTTTTGAAAATATAAAATTTGAAATCCTTTTAATTTTTAATTTTATTTTCATATTCTTTTAAAATCGAAGAAAAAATTGGATACTGTTTTTAAAGTTAATCATGCCATATTATATATTTGTTATTCTTTAAATAATAGCAAATGTTATTACTTAAGTTCAATTAGTTCTGGTGTTAAAAAAAATTATAATGACATTTATAAATTTAATAATATTTATTATGAGTTATAATTATATATAAACAAATATTTATTCCCTGCAATACAAAAGGAGACATTAATCAATTGTGTGATTATCCAAGGATAAAATTAACTACAGAACACACTTGACGAGTTTGGTTTATGGAAAGCTCCAAAAGAACTGGTTTTGTGTAGCCTTCTCAAGTCACAGACATGCAATCCCCTTCTTCCCTTTACCTCAGCAAGTCCTTCGTCACCACACACCACCACCTTGGCTTCCACCACACCCTCTCTTCCAACCACAATTCCCTTTCCTCTCTTTCCCCCACCCTCATCAAGCCATGTTCCACAAGGCTCATAACAGCTCAGGCTCAAAAGCCCAACAATTACAAGAGGAATGGTCCAAAAGAGGGTGTGAGGGTGAGGGGCAACAAGGAGAATGTGTGGAGCATTGACAATGACCTTGCCAAGGTGGCTTCTTCTCAGAAGGGTAAGAGGAGGAAGAGGAGAGTGGTGAAGAGGAACGGAGAAAAGGGTGGAAGGATCATTGTCTCTGGGGCTATGTTGGTGGAGGTTGAGACTGTTCTTCAGACTCAGGTACCCTTTTCCTTATTTGGGGTCTCTTTAAATTTCTAATTTTGATGTAAAGTTGTTAGCTTTTGCTTTTTTTGGGAACTAAAATTGATGTTGGGCAGGTTCATCGATGAAAATAGAACATTTTTTTTCCTTTCTGAAATTGTGAATTGAATTGGTGGATGGTCTGTATGCATATGAATCCTGAGATTCTGTTAACAATGTTATGTTCGTGGAGGTTGAGACTGTTGTTCAGTCTCAGGCACCCTTTTTCTCAATTGGGTCTCTTTGAATTTGAAATTTTGATGCAAAGTTGTTGGCTTTTTGTCCGGGGAAAAGAATTGATGTAGGGATTTGGGATTGGGTAGGTTTATGGATGAATATCAAACCTTTTTCTTTCTGAAATTGTGCTTGGGTTGGTGAATGAACTATGAATGTATAGGAATACTGAGATTTTTGTTGACAATGAAAGAAAGAAATAATTAGCATACGATTATAGAAACATGAATGATGCTTGGTATTTTATGCTTGTGGCTTCTGGGTGAATAAAGATTACACAACTCGGTGTCTTATGAGTGAATACACTCGTATTAAAGTAGTGGATATTGTGCTTTTATGAGGTATAGATTATTTTTTCTACTCCTAGTCCTTGTATTGTAGGTCTGTTCTAACTTTGATAGAAGATGGCAACATTGTGTGAGGCAGTTTGTTGAGGACGTAGAAATTGATTAACTGGGGTTAAATTGAATGTAATGAAATAAGTTCTCACATAGATTTGAGAATGAATAATTCTTCTGGTGTAAGTGATGGGAAACAAACAAGATCAAGGTCCTTGGATCATTTTGGTGAATGGTGGCCAAAAAGGATATGCAAACAGAAGTAAATTTGTTCAAATGAATTAATAGGAATCATTTAACGTGATGTATAGTATAAAAGCAGTGGTGTTTAAATGATTAACAGCACATGAATCACACCAATTGGACGAAACAAAAGTGTTTTTAGCTGCTTTCCAATTTATCTTCCTGCTATTACATCCTTTCATAGTTTTCTCTGCTTTTATTGTACAAAGTACTGTTCTTTGTATGATGATGTCTTGCTCTAGTACTTTGGGAAGTCTATACCAAAGATGATATGACAATAATGTGGCAGAACTTCTGCTTTGTGAAGTCTTGTATTTTCATTTATTTTCCGTATAATTGATTTGACTATAGTATAGTAGTGGTATAAGTGGTTAGTTTTGTCAAATTTCATGTAAAACAGTTTTGCTTTGAACTTCTCTTTGTGTGTACTGAAGAATATGATGTTTAGTTTTGAAAGCATGGAATGCTCATATGACATGGATGGTTCTTCCATTTCAAACCTTTTGGGTGGAAGAATCTGTGTGAGGGAATAAAATCCATCAATTGTTTTATTCATAAAATTGCTTCTATTATCGTTTTCTTTATTCTTTCTTATGTGTATATGTTTTTTATATCTGTGCTAAACTGTAGACATGATTCTATTTCAAATTGCAATGCACATTACACTGACAGAGTGGACAATCTTTAAGGAACCGGTGATAAAACCAGTTTGGAATACATTTGCTAGCAGTCTCAGTGGAATATGGAAGGGTGTAGGTGCTGTGTTCTCTCCCATCACAGCTGAAATGGAACCAATGGAAATAGGTAGCAAGAATGAAAATCTATATGACTGCTATACTCTTTCCCGTATAGAGGCAGTACCGTCGGTTTCAGGTGAACGGACATCTCAAATCCAGAGAAAGGTTAACTGGGTGACTTTGAACCCTTATGGCGAAATACCACAGCATACCAAAGGCAGCAATGTAACCAAAGACAGGAAGCACAAATCCAGCGAAAATGGAATAAATCATGCTTTGCCTACATTTGAATCCTTTGACCTTAAAAGGAGTGATGTTATGGAAGAAGATGTCATGGGCTGTGAACCAGGTCTTGTTTACTTTGAAGTAAGATTCTTTTCGTATAATTAGGTTGTTTCTTTCGTAGTAGTGGCAAGACCTTTAACTCCTTCATCGTATACTCTCTTTTCTATCCTACCTTCTTCGGTGATTGATTTCGGGTGGAGGAAGAGTATCACTGAACTACTATGCTCCACATTTCACACTTGTCACTTTTTTTCCACAACTCCTCACATCTGGGTCATTTGCTATGGCTAGATAACTCGAACTGCATTCATAGTAAGTAACTTTTGCAAACAACTTCGAATAGTTGCATTAGGCTTTCTAATGAAATTCATGGTTTGGTCTTGGTGACATATATGTCAACTATTTTGAAACATTTACCATATAATGTTTAATATTTCTAGAGTCATGTGTATCAAGGGAATATCCTTAAATCATATGATATGTCTGATATTGTTTTTATCCAAATTACCAGCATCTGATAGTTTGTTTATGTTCCTCCATTTGTATTCCATAACAATTATGATTTATGAACTTCAGGATGGGTCTTATTCTCGAGGTCCCATGGATATTCCCCTGGGTGAATCCGATGATACAAAGTACTATGTCTCACCAACTTTCAAGTTTGAACAAGTAAGTTTGGCTGGCATGTTTCTTTCTAGATATCATATTTATAGATCCTTCCCTGATGTAAGTTACTATTAACACTGATCATGCAGCATTTGTTAAGTTTGCCACAATTTCTTCTTTTTCAGTGTTTGGTTAAAGGCTGCCACAAAAGAATCCGAATCGTTCATACCATAGAATTCAGTAATGGCGGTTCAGACATACAGATAATGAGAGTTGCTGTGTATGAAGAAGAATGGGCCAGTCCTGCTTCCATCGATGACCAGAGGTATATGTGCTTTGTTTTCTTATGTACCAGTTTGTGAAATGGCACTTCTTGTTAACAAGAAAATACATAAATTATAATCATGGAAATAATCATTAGCTGTAAATATGCTTGCATTATATATAGAGGAAATGAAAATCAAAGAATACATCAAAAACCAATTTTATTGACATGGTATCACAAGTCTCCAAGCTTGAGACCTGAGCCCTGCCTGGTATGTCGTCCACACTCGGTTCCACACGTCATCTCGCCTGGTTCCGCACTGACATCTTGTGGTTTGTGTTTTTGGTCCTACTGAGTAAACACCAGGCAACAGGGAAATGTGAATGAAGCCAAGAAACTGTCTAGTTAAAATGATGTTTAGTATGACATGGATCTCTGGTGTGAGCATGTTCTCAGGCCCTATTTATATCAACTTTTCAATGAATACTTATAAGAGACAAAAAAGATAGAGAGTTTCTACAAAAGTTGAAGGAATAAGTTAGTTTTAACTTACAGAAAGAAACTTAATTCATTTCACCTTCATATTTTCTTTTCCTATAAGTACTTATTGTAAAGCCTATCCCAACAGAGCATAACAGTTCAACATTTCCTTTGTCTTCAAGAAAGTGACTAATACCTGCTACATTTGAAACAGTGATATAGAAATGGATGTAAAGCCATTGTCACAAAGAAAACGAACCAAGCCTTTAGAGCTGACAGGGTCATGGAAAGTCTTTGAGATTAGTGCGACACCGGTGTACGGCGAGGAGAGCATCGCAGAAGAAGGAACTGAAACCCCATATGTATACCTTTGTACAGAAAATCTGAAGAAGAGGAGCCTCCCGGAGAACACCAACTACTTCGGCGAGGAGGAGCGGCTTGACATGCAGGATGTGACTGTGCTGTGGCTTCCTGGAGGTGTGACATGCTATGTTGACATCAACAAGGATGGCATTCTTTGCATTGGAGTTGGTTGGTACTCTGATGAAGGGATCAATCTTGTGATGGAGAGAGACTATGGGTTGGATGGAAAGCTTAAAGAGGTGAGATGGAAATCAGAGGTGAAGAGAAGGTGGTCTAGTCCTCCTCCCATTGAATAAACTGTGAGGATTAGATGTTTGTAAACTTTTGTTGCATGAGAAATACAAAGAAAATTCAATGGTATAATGATGTTCAAAAGAGTGGATTGCATGTTCATTTTTACCATTACCTGTCATTTTGCTGATATATTTCTTTTCATGAGCTTAGCTTAGAACATTGCAATGGTTTATCAGTATTATAGCAAGATGAGAGTGAGGTTATATACATGGCTAAATAAAAAAAAAAAAAAGCGGTTTATGTATAATGTGAAATCACAGAGGTTATATATTCACTACTGGAAAATTATTTAAATTATTAAATAAAAATTAATTTTAAAAATCAAAATAATCATTTATTATATTGACTAAATTATATATTATTTTATAAATTAAAAAAATTATTTAATAAAAATTATTTTAAAAATAAAAAAAATTAATTACTATATTAGATTAAAAAAATATCATGATCTAAAGAAATTTTATTATTAATAAATAGTTTTAAAATTGATATTTAATTATTTATTAAAGTTTTAACTATTAATTAATTAGATTTAAGTAGTTAAAATTTTGGTAACTAATTAGATATTAATTTAAAAATTATTTATTAATAATATAAATTATTTTAAATAGATATGATGAATTATTCTTTAAGATATAATTAATCATGTTTTCTACATAAAATAAAATATAGAATTTCGGTCAACATAATAAATTATGACCGAACCTAATAAATTATTTTAGACTATGCTAATAGTTTTTATTCACTCTTTTACTTGCACAACAATAGCACTTCGAAAGAGGCACATGTGTATTTGCGAAAATGATGTGTTATATTTTAGTTAAAATACGAATTTTAGTAGTACATTTATGTTATAATTCCTCCTGATTTAGATTATTTTTTTGTATATACATGCATGTATGAGTTATTATCACAAATGAGGAGCATATTACAACATTTGGAGAAAAGAGAGTCAAAGAAATTCCATGGAACCAAGAACAATTCCCCATTTTTGCTTGAACAAACTGTTATAAAAGAGAGCAACATTGCAAGACAAATTTTGCTCAAACCAATTTTGACCACTTGAACGAAAACGTAAGAAAAACACAAGTTGACTCTCGCCATTTTCGCTTGAACAAAAGTACATTTCTTCAACATAAGGTATATAAATAGGTTCACCTGAACCAAACCAAGAGAAATTCGTTTGGGTGAAATATTTAAATATAAAAAATATTTAGATAAATTATTTCAATTAAAACAAAAATGTAAAAAAAACTATTTAAATATCAAATAATTATTAATAATTCAAATATATTAACATTGATTTTTTTTTTGTCAATTTTGGTCGATATTATTTTCAGTTGATATTAACTATAATTATTTAAACTAAGATTGATCAAGTTATTTTTACAATAATGTTGACTGTGTTATTTTTGGTGACTCTTTGGTCAATGTTGGCTAAAAATTATACTGACAAAAATTAGTTAATGTTTGTTGAAAATTTTCCAATCAATATTAACAATAAATTCTAACAAATTATTGAAAAAAGAAGAATAATTAATGAAAACATCAAAGAAAATAAAATTACATAGATATCGAAAAATTCAATTAACATTTGTCAAAAAATAGTTCACCTATAACATTGACTAAAAAAACCATAATTAATATTGAATAGTATGCAGCAATAACAAAAATAATCCTAACAATTTAAATAAAAACAATAATTACTATAACATAAATAAATACAAAACCTTAATCAACATGAATTATTGAAAAGTAACTATCTCAATAATGTTAAACTTACTAAATCGATAACACCCAAACTAAAACCAAATTGAGAATATCAAAAGAATAAATATAAATTTTAGAATACAAAAAAATTCATATTCTTACTCATTATAATATTTAAAATTCTCTAATTACAACTTATCCAAATATTCTAATAAGATTCCAAAATTTTAAATTCCAAAACAATTTAACTCAACATTTTTTATAAAATATTTCAAATTATTTATAAAAATATATTAACACATTTTTGTTAATGGAAAATTAGCTTTTGGCATTACGATCATTTAATCCGTGAAAGTGTACACGTTAATTCCTAATAGAAATAAACTAAAAGTAAGTTTTTAAAAGTTTCTACTACCTTTCACATTCACAAATTGCTTAAAATAGATGCCTTAATAAAATACAATTTAATTCCTACATATGAATTAAATTATATTTAATGATAATATAAAAAAATTATAAATTAATGATAATATTAACAAAATTTAAAACAAAAGACGAATATAAAAATAAAAATCAATTTAATATGTTTTTAATTTTTTGAATTCAAATATTTGCATAAAATCATCCAAAACTTTCGGGAATAAAATAATCTACTCCCCTCTTAACCAAATTTAAACATTCGTTAGAACTGGGCATATAAAAGATGAAAGATTATAAAAAGAGAAGCGAAATAAATAAAAAATGGTTTAAACCTACTCGAGGATGACAATACTTAAATAAAAAATAAAATAAGATGAGAAAGACACTTTACAAGAATAAACGAATAAATACAAAAACATGTCGAAGTTCTAAATTTGAGCAGCTTACACTACCCTGCGCTAGTTTTCTCTGAAATAGGCATATATACAGCCATCAACAAGTATAGACACCCTGTTATGGGTAAACACCTTCACGTAAAAAAGATACAGTAACAACTAGTTATGTGTTAGTTGTTGCAACTAAAAAAAACCGCACTTTATGAAACTCGTCTCAGATTGCAGCAGAAGCTCCAGCCTCCGATCTGATAGCGCGATGCATCATCCTTTGCTTCCTCAGAGACTCGTTAATTGAGTCAAAGAATTGATGTCTTAGAACATCTTCGGCACTAAGTCTATTTCTTGGATTAACCGTTAGACACTTGTCTATCAAATCAAACAACGATTTCGGGATCTTCTCAAGAAATTCTGGTCTCTTTGAGTGAGTTTTGCACCACGCTTCCAAGTCCCATGACTGCAAGTATCGCTCATCAAGTAACTCCTGCAATACAAAGGATATCATTAACTAAGGTGATTGATAAGCAATCATATCATTTTGCTTCATTTACCATGAGCAAGATATTGTATAAATGTTTATTTTATTCAACTAAAACATTACAATAAAAATACTTTTCAACATATTAATTATATTGCAATCAAAAATTTGTAAAACATATACTTTTAAATATATAAATAATATAAATTTATCTGACTATAAATATTAATAACAAAGATTTCTTTTTACAACTGTTATTCTTTTTTATATATAATTTAATACTAATTTTATCCTTATTATTATAATTTAATTTATAAATTTTCTTATTTATAAAAAACTAATTACAAACTATTAATTTTTTTAATGTATTTGTTAACAATTTTACCTTTTATCAATATAGCTCATTTTATTGATTTCATTATTTATTAAAATTAATTAGAATAAATAATAATTATCTTCAAATAGTTCGTAATTATAACCTATAGTAATTTTTATTTTATTAATCATCATAATATCTAATTCTTAATCATATTTTTTTATTTTTGTCAATAAAAAAAAAGTATACACAAATACTTTATGCGTCCATGTTTCCACCAGTGATAAATAAAATATATTATGATTCATTGTTCTTTTTAATCACTGATAATTTAAAAAAATACGAATTTCAAGTTAGAAGTAAAAAATATTAAAAACAAGATTGAAAAAGATAAAATAAGCAACTTTACTAGAAACATTTTCGTCAAAACAAAAATGAAGATGGAAAACATTTTAATTTATGTATGAAAAGGGATCAACAACTTTCTTTGTAGTAACCTGGAATTCGGAGCTATTAAACTAAGCATAACATATGTTGATAACAAAAAGAGTAAATTAAAGTAACTTTTGGCAAGCAACCATCATCTTGAAACATAGCATAGAATTAAGTTAAGGACAGTTATTTACTAGTAAAAACTACATCTTGACTAATGTAGTTTAACGAATAATCTACCGAGACAAAGACCCTGGCTAAAGAATTTAATGGTGTTTGAAATCTCAAAAAATAAATGAATATTTCATTTATTTATTTATAAATATATTTTGAATGAAACTTAGTAAGATAATAATAAATATTTTAGTTGACTCGAAGATTATTTCAGTTTATTATTTTCCAATTATATTACGGAATAAGAGATCATTACCACAGGAAAAGACACTTCACGGTCATGTAGCTTGGCCACTTCCCAAAACTCTTCACTGCCTCGCAATTTAACAATTTCTTTTATGTTCCTGAAACAAAACTCGGTTAGCAAGAAAAGACAAACCAACAAAATCATAAGAAATGAATTTGGCAGGCGAGAATTACTGTTCCGGGTCGCCAGTGAAAGGAGTCTTCCCGATCACAATGTAGAGTAGAGTGACGCCAGCTGACCAAATATCAATCTTATGTCCCTGATGCTGAGATCTTAATAAAACCTGAAGAAAAGGTAGAACCTTGAATTGAAACTACTGAAAAACAAAGCAATACATAATTACAGAGCAGTGAAATAGCATCTCTAGGCAACAAACTTAAATCTCGCATTTAGGTGTCATCCAGTGCAGTGATGAACCTTGATCGGGAAAAGACCACAAATTTAGGGAGTATTATTTCCACTTTTGCGTCCTGTTCTCAATTTTTTTTTACATTTTAATTATAAAACTATCTCATCTTTTTCAATATACTTTTTGTTTTCAAAACAATGTAATGGACAGACGAAACAAGAAAATGTTTTAGAATGAAGCTTTTACAGATTGAATGCAGCATGTAAACTTAAGAATTAAATATCATCTTACAATGTTCATTTCCTCTCTTTCCCTGCTCAAGGGAAGTTTTGTTTTAACTTTGACAATGTAAGAGACCAATAGTCTCATTGGCTGAAACGATATTTCAGACTACTGATCAAGTAAACAATTAAATCATTCAAGTCATGTTGAACCTTACACTAACTCGGAATACTATTCTAACAAACCGTAGATAGGTCGAAGGAGATAGGGATCCAATACGAATGATGATTTCTATTAAACCTTACGCAAACGCTTCACTTTAAATCTCCTAAGCAATATAAATTTCTCTTTCCAAGTGCTAATTATGTTGCATATTTTCTTTGTCTATAAGCATATCTGAAAATGGCACTCCCTATGTCAGCATACTATCTGCATTGGATCAACATATAATTGAGCCTCTAATTGGGTTAAAAGATATGCAAGTCAATGGAATTTACAGCATGATCTTACCTCCGGTGCACGGAATCCTTTGGTTCCAACACATGAACCTTCTTTTTTCAGTTTTCCGTCTCCTGGAAAACACATAAACCGTTACTATGCTAAGGGGAGCAATAACAGTCCTCAGAACGCAAAAGTTCTGCAATTAGAGTCATACCTTTGCCTCTCAATAATCCTGCACCAACAGTAGATGAATGCATAGGCATCGGGGTAATATGAAAAATCTTGCCATCTACCCTGCTTGAGGGAGCAGTGACCCTTTTCCTTTGAGAAGAAGGACCTATTATTGAACTGTTGTTTGCACATTTCATAGTATTGACAAAGCTGATAAGCTCCTTTCTTCCGTGGGAAGGTAAAGGTTCCCTGAGCCTCTCTGCAGAAGCAGTCTTAGTGCTAGCATCTCTGGCAGAAGTTATGCCAGAGCCATCTGTTCCTTGTGCTCTAAGTAAACTCCCACCAACCATGTCGGGACCATTTTTCAGAGGACCAGTATGAGCCTTTTGCTTTACATGCCTATTAAGTTCGGAATAATTTTTATAATCCGCCAAAGCCCTTTTATTGGATGTTAAAGACTTGCTGCCTCCAAGGTTCTTGCCTCGGACCAAAGGGGCAGTACGAGAAGAGAGAGAAACATTATGCGATGATGCAACCAGGCTTGGTTTTGATTTACCTGAAGAGAAGCGCAAACTAATCAGGCAGATCATATTATGGAGATCATTGACAGTGAAACTTATCAAAGGAATATAAAAAAAACTATATTTAAATAAATTTCTATATAAATTAAAGGGTAAATAATCAGTTCAATACAATAACTATTGACATATTTCTTTTTAGTACAATAAAAAAATACAACTTAGTACAAAACTTTAATTTAGTTAGTTTTATTTCAACTCTATCTTAAAAATTTTGTTAGTTTTGTTTAAACTCTCTCTTAAAAATTTCTTTAGTTTTGTTTGAACTCTCTCTTAATGGTTGAGGTAATCGAATACCTGTATTTGGTCTTTTAATAATTTCTCACATGTGTTTACTAGAGAAAAAATAAACCTTAATGAGCAATTAACCTTAAAAGGAAGGTTTCACCCTTTGCTTTATAAATTTAAGATCCTTAGTGATTCCTTCAAAATTAAGTACATATCAACATTAAATTTTCCCTTTTAATAAAGATATCTGACAATTATTAAATACCAAATACGTGCTCAATTGTATTAACATTAATGGAGTTTAAACAAAACAAAATTAAAGTTGTTATATTAAGATTATAGTTTTTTTTATTGTGTAGAAACGATAACAAAATATGTCAATACTTATTATACTAAATCTACGTGCTCGGCTCAATTGTCTTATTATTAATGGAGTTCAAATAAAAATTAATATAATTAAAGTTGTTATAATAAGATTATACTTTAGTTTTGTTTCTTATTGTACTACAAATAAAATAACCCTTAAATATAATTGGGGTAGAAGCACGAAAAATGTTATTTATGTTCTACGAGTATGCCATCTCTAATCTTGAAATTAACTAACCGAGTAACCAATGAGGCAGCTAGTCTTTTCTTTCATTAAAATTACAAGTATCATGAGAAAACCAAATATTCAACCAGTTATATTTCTCAAAAGAAATAAGCAACGGATAAGTGAAAAGAAATCTTACTTCCAACGTTGTTCTTCTGCTTTAAATCCTATAAAGAAAATATTGAAATCCATCAGTGTCAAGATTAAAACAATCACAGTCAAAACTCTTGACAAGAAGCGGAAAGAGAAGCAACCTACCATGGCAAGGTTGAAATCAATAAGGTAGCCTCTGCTTAGCTTTCGAGAGAAAAGGAAGTTTCCAGGTTTAACGTCTCTGTGAACAACTCCCTACATTTTATAGAGTTAGAATTTCTCAAAACAATTGTACTTACTGTCCTTTTCAAAGTCACAAGGCATAATGATTGCGCAAAGGGAAAAATACCTCTTTGTGCAAGCAATAAAGGGCCTTGAACAAGCAATACCCGTACCATTGAAGCTGGACTATATCAATTTCTTTTTTCAAAACCTGCAAATTGGAAAGGGAAACTTATCTCCATTAAACATGAATGTAGAGCAGGTAAGAGTATTCGAATGGACCCTTTAAATTAAGATTGAAAAGGACACAATCTCTTGCATATCTTTTTCCAAAACCTAAAGAAGTAAAAACTAGATCTATTAAAGAGGAATTCAAGAAGACGTCAGGATTCTTATGAGCTAATCAGTTTAACGTTGGGAAATGCTAAAAGAGGAATTCATCTCCTGAATTCGATGGATTGATAAGAAATTAAAATGTACGAAACAGAAAGCAGACATTTTTTTTCTGATGAAGAAAATATAAATTGTACACAGCTTCAGCAATTACCTCAGGTCTCTCATGCTCAACATGCTCTAAAACAAAGCAGTCGGTGTTGCCATTTTTTAAAGAACCTTCATACCTTATTATGAAGTTTTTACCACTGTAACATGCGAAAAAAAATATTAACAAAGAACAGATTGCATTGCGGCTTAAATATAAAAATATTGTACTCTTATGTCTTGTACTTACCCAAAACGCTCGAGCATATTCCGTTCAGTAGTTACGTGGTTTTTATGAGCATTACTATGAGGACCTGAAAATCACAAGTATATATTGGACCATCAATATCAATTTCTTAAAAACCATTATGCCATTCATATAGTAAATTAGTATAAGTATAGTAATATCAAAATGATTACATACAACGCATAGCTTCCAGTTTCTATTATAAGTGGGAAACTGAACGCAAGAAGCATGGACTTAATTCTTAAAGAAAATTAAGTTGCTTTTTTTATCATAACACTAATCGCAGGCACATAATTAATACAAAGGATAGGTGTCATTTACATTTTATTGCAACCCGTTTTCCATCAGTAGTTCTTTGAGCACGGTAAACAGTGCCATAACCACCTACATGGAAAAAAAAATGTCAGCGCAATTTAATATTTCTTTCCATCAAGAAGGAAGTGTAGGAGAAAGAGTCCAAATACCTGAACCTTCTTCTTCCTCTATTGTAAACGCTTCAAATGATGGATATGCTTTTTTCTCCACCTGATTCAAAAAAATAACCAAAATGGACAAAATGAACATACAAGGAACCTCTTAATAAAATGGTCAAAATGATCCAAAAAATCACAGGCTATTTCAAACTACAGCACACCTTAGTAGTAGCGGAAATATTTTCTGCCATGTTCTCTTTATGATTTTGCTTCCTCGTTGTAAGTTTCTGATCATTTTTACATTGATCAACATTTCTTGGAACATTACATTTATTGCTGGCTAGTGACTCTTTGAGAATTTGTGACTTAGGGTGCAGTTCATTCTTCTGTCCCCCCTTTAATGTGCTAGAAGATTTCAAAAGCCGCTTGGGATTTGAAGAGGAATTAGCTATTTTATAAGTTATTGTGTTTCTCTCACTCTCCATTTTTTCCAAACTTATTGCATGGGCAGGGTTTTTTTGTTTCAAACCATTAGTCAATACTTCTCCACAGAGTGCAGCATTGACCATCTGAGTAACATCTTCCTTGTCTCTATCTGTGCCAGCATCGATCAGCCCCTTCTTTGAACCACTTTGCACCTCATCATCTTCATTAGGTTTTCCTGGTAGATTTTTGCAAGCATTGCTTTCACCCTTACCATCTTCTTCCACATGATGAGTACTGTTTAGTTCAGTACAGTCATGCGTAAATGTGTCAAAATCCATTTTCTTCCCGAATCCAAGGCTACTAGCATCGATGCCGTTTTTGCATATTGAGGGATCTAAGAGAGCACGGTCAACACGGAGATTACATGCCATGAATCTATATATGTCCGCTAGCTTTGGACCGTCGTTTAAGTCATTGATGATTGATTTAGAAACCTCTTCATTACACATGGTTTGACTGGGATCATTATTGGCTTGCCTATGTTTAATATTTGGCATTAGACAACCTGAACACTTTTCATTTTTATCAACACGCAAGGGGAATACAAAATTCCCGCTACCTATATTCTGAGATTCAAATTTTAGGACAGGGAAATTTCTTCTCATCAGAGCCTCTGCAGCACCAGCAAAACTCTGCACGCCAAAAGAAAAATTCCAGAGATTGGGCACCAAATTCAGCATGAAATGCAATGGTTGCTAAATAAAATATATATATTATAACTTATGAGAAAAGGACTAGAACTAATATATTACTATTTTTATTAAAATGAAAAATAAACTTCTCTAATTATTATGATATTTAATCTTTTAATTGATTTTTTTCATAAGAAACGAAAGGCAACCAAACTATAAACTAAGATATTCACACTAACTAATAATAAGCATTTATTTCTATAGCTTTATTTTCCACCTGACTCTAATGCATCCTAAATGCAAGATAATGCAAATCTTTCTCAACTCAATCAAGTGAGCTACACTGTCGAATATCAAAGCTACACACTATCTAACCAAGTTCATTAAAAATGTATGATTAAAAACGCCATTGCGATTCACTATGTATTAAATTAATTTATCGTTCAAACAAAGTGCCCGTACATACACGCCAACGATGAGTCGAAAAGCAACCAATTTATACCCTCAGAAATTGAAATTTAGGAATAATAATTATGGTCGATCATCTAAAATAACATTCCAACATCACTAACCAAAAATCAATATTGAAAATTATCACCTAAACACACAAAATAATCACAATCATCACCACCTAAACGGTTCTATTTCTATGTTATTCTCCTGATTATATAATAATGGTCCTGAATGCAAGAAAATGAAACCCAATCATAATCAAGCTATTGTCACATATCACAAACTGCAGTCAATCAAAATTACCATTCCACGTGCATATGACCATCAACAAGCACAAGCATCAGTGCCTTTAGATTCGCATTGGAGCCTCTAAGTTCTCATTTGGAATACAATCTAGCATGATTTTTAGTTAGGCCTTCATATGTGATTATACATTAGAGTTGGATATAATATTGGTTTTGATTTGAGTGATGTTAAAGCAGAATTTACATGGATAAAAATTATATATATTCACGTTCAAAATAAGAAAAAAACACTCTAACAACAGTACGTGCACTCTAAAACCAATTTTAACCAGAATCAATTGTACAAATGCTGACCTACAAACACAATAATCATTGACACTCCTCCAACCTAAATGGTTGTGTCCCTACTTTTTTCACCTGATTATTGTGCCTCCTAAATTCAAGAGGATGAAACTCTTACATAATCAAGCTACTGTAATATATCACAGGCACAGAACATGGTCAATAAAATTTACGTGTCGTGTCCCAAGTGCATATAACCGTAAAGAAGTAGCAACAAAAATCAGTGCATTTAGATTCACGTCGAATCATCAAATTTGCCATTCAAATGTAACCTAAGGTATTCGCTAACTCTTTATCTTAATGTTCACCTCACTGGATGCAATATATTTGTGAGTAGAACGAACATGCCACTTCAAAATTTGCTTTATCCAAGACATCCCTCACACACAGAAAATGAAATAAGAATGAGAATGGAGTACCTGGAACGACAACTCCCGAATTCCGTTCCCAATCGCGAACCTCTTGTGTTCTACTCCATCTGCTGTCGCCAAAATATCAATCAAATAAAAAACAACAGAAATTAAACAGTAAATCAGAATACAAATTGAAAATTCAATAGAGAGATGTACCTTCCGCCGAGTCAAATAGCAACTTGCGTTTCCTGGAAAGGTTCGTTTGCGGTTCAGGAGAGAGACGGAGAGAGAAGAAGCTTCCGAGGGCGAAGACGGCACTAAGAGAGGGCGTGACAAGTCCGTTGTCAGTGATAGAGAGCGGTGAACCGGGGAGAGAACTGGCGTAGCAGACAAAGTCCGGCGAGGCGGCGAATAAACGGCACTCCGCGGCAAGGCGCTGCGGATAGACTGTGTGGCCGATTCGAAGGAGGAGTGCGAGGAGATGCCACGATTTCTCTTCGAGTTCGAATTCGCACTCCGCCATGACCATGGATCGAGATTCGGATTTCGTGTTTGCGATGCAATGCGGTGTGACAAGGTTCAGAGAGAGAGAGAGAGAGAGAAAGAAAAGCGGGAAATGAAGTGAAGAAAAGAGAGTTTTGGATTTTGATAATTGGGGGTTTTGTGTTTGGGGAATTTTCCCGCTTCTTTTTGGGAAAGAATACTGTGTAAACTATGAGAAAAGAGGCACACCTGTGACATGAAATCTTGACCGCCAAATATAATAATAAGATAATTAACGAGTTAGATCTATCAGTTTCTTTCAAGTTTTAAAATAATTACAAATTAAAAAATAATTATATTCTTAATTATGTAGTCAGCTTATATATAAAAATAATAACAAATTACCTAAACTAGTTACATGTCTAAAATATTTATAAATATATACATTTAAAATATTTAATATTATCTTAAATAATATATTTTATTCTTAATATTAAATTAATTATAATTAATGATAAATTAAAAATTGAAAATCTAAAATTAACAAAAAAAAATTATAAGAACTAAAATTAATTAAGACCATGTTCATGAGAACTTAAAACATGTCTAAGTTATGTTTTATTTTTAATCTTTATTAAATTACACTAAATTAACAATAACACTGTCATAATATGACTATTTTAAGATTTAATAATTTACCATATACAATAATGTATGGGAGAAATGTAAAAACGTATTTCTGATATATATTATTTATTCTTATAAAACTGTAAAACAATTAATTAAAAATTATTATATCGATCAATTTAATTCAATTATTAAACAATTATTAGAAATGTATAGTCATTTTAAATATAGGAGTAGTTTATATTTTTTTTTAATTCTAAAATATAAGGTAAAATAAAAATATGAAATATGTATACTAAGATGAAAATTTGTTATAATTAGTAATACTTTTCAAAATATATATTTTCTTATTTAATTTATAGCAGTACATTATAAAAAATTATCTCATTTAGTGTATATAATTACATTCTAAAATTATCCTAAAATATAATTATTTTCAACGCACATAATACAAATATCTATTAATCTTGTTGTAATGATTCCATTTAACTTTTATTTTTCAATATATTTTACATCAAACAAACATTAAAAAAATAATTTAAATATATTAAAAAACCATTTTCTTATAACTTTTTAATTATAAAAATGACTTAAATTACTTTTTAAAATAATAGAAAAAATAACATAGTGATGTAGTCTCACTCTCTTCTTTGTTGTTATAATTTTAAAAGTTATAATAATTATATAAAAAAAATTATAAACAATTTTTTTAATCAAATGACTCTATTAGCTTATATTTCTAGTTTATTTTTCCTTTTTTAGTAAGAAAATTATCCCCCCTTAAAAAAAATCATTGTAATTATTTACAAATAAAAGAATATTTATTATAAATATGTTAAAAAAGAACAAACTTAATAACATTATATAAAGTATTGGTAGTTTAAACTTTTAGACATCAAATATTTTCTTACTTTTTGTTGTAATTTTTAAGATTTTGTTTCCTGTTATTGCTACAACAGAATATTTTTTCCCTAAATTTCTCACATTTTGAAATCAAATTCTTCTTCCACATTAACTACTGTTATTTTTTTTTTAAATAAATTCATTTCTGTTCAGTCATTATTAACTGACCACTATTTTAATAGCTGATGAGATAACTTACATAGTCATTTTGTAAACACTTATAATTAATTATAATTTTTTCTATTATAAAGGAGCAGTTATTAGTAACATATAAAACTGACTATTAACATTTGTAATTGTAGGTCTTTTAAAAAGGATATTTAGTGTATCTTCTATGTCTAAATAATTTAATCATATGTTATTTATTTAAAATAAAATCATAATAAATATTTATATAGAATTGAAGATATATGTAAGTAAATCTGGGTCCCTTCCTGGATAGAACTTTGACTCAAACCTAAATAAATTGTGTAAATAAAATATTTTTCCATCTCAAATAAATTCTCATAAAAGTATGTCCACACCTCATGCTGGCAAAATAATTCAAAATGTAGCATTTGGGATGATCCAACCGTGAAAGCAAGGCAATGAAAGAATAATAACTAAGCCGTGCATAAAAACCAATCCAATAAACACTTTAGTACTACAAGGTTACACCCTCAAATCTAAAATTCCATTCCATGTGAATACAGAACCAAATCATCTTCACGATTATGAAGTCACTCTATCAGATGTGAAACTCCATTAGCAAAAAGGTTACAAGAGGATGAAAGCATGATACTGAAAACACCTTAGATAGGTTTGATCTTGAAGTGAAGTGAAATGAGAGAGAAGACAAAGCACTTCAGATCCTGTAAACAGTAATTGTAAAAAACAGAAGAAACCAAAGGCATTAGTTGACAAAATCTGGCATTCACATCTGCTAATAATCACAACACTACCCTTCCTAAGACTTAGTGAAGTATAATCAGAACAAAGGAATTTTCAAATATCAGTTAAAATGACATTCGAGTTTTGAAAATGAGATTCTTACATATGGCGACTTTGTATGGTGATCTTTATTAGGTCACTTTATTTTCATTTTTCTTCAGAGTTATATAATATTTTACTTCAACTGGACACATAATAAAACTGGTCCAATGCAAAGTTCAAGCTATGACCAAGAACAGCATTCAGAATTATTCTTGATGGTATATTTCCTCACTCAAAAATAAATAACTGACAGTTAGTACTCAGGATAATTTAAAAAGTATTGTGAATGGATGTGACAAAGAACAGGACCATCAAGAGTAACTGATGTTCTGATATTATCACCAATAGTTACAAGGAATGAAGTATTGTAATAGAAAACAATTTTTATTTGCTTCCACATAAAATTACACCCGGCATGTATAAGAAACAATCAAAGAGCTTAATAACTTTGAATAAGGGGGTATGGTCTGCAGAACCTTAGTTGATATGATACCATTGTATCCCTGTGAATTAGGGATTGTACAGTTCATTCATATTCTCTGTATTGAGGTTGTACCGGTTCAATCAATTAGAAATACTCTTCAATTTGTTTCCTAAGATTTCATAAAACAAAGAGTTTATCAAGGTTTCCTCATTTAATAAACCTAAATCAGTAAACAACACCCAAATGATCTTTATGTGGGGACTGCATAAACTGACATATAGCAATAGAATAAAAACTATTGGATCTGTCAACCGGTTTAGTTTCCCATACATGACTCTGACATCTACCAAAACCTCAATGAGACTCTCCTTGACCTGGTAAGGACATGTTTGGATACATAAGGCTCTCAACTGGTTTATAATTCAACGAACCATTTTCTTCCAATATGTTTGAATGTATGTGGTTCACTTTGTGAAATAATACCTTACAATTTGATTCAAAAAGGCCACGCTTGAAACTGAAGTGTCAAGACATATCACTTATGGGTTCCTACAGCAAATTGTTAGTATTGCCCAATATGAACCTAGTCAAGAAAATTCATGAAAAATTATCAGGGAAACAACCCATTGCACTTTCAGAAAGGGAGTTTTGAAGGCAGCTAAACAGACTTATAATGTGATTGGTTTTCTGTTGGGCTCACTGCCTACATAAACCAAATAAACCTTTAGCCTAGCACATCCATAATTGTTGATACAAGGAATCTGTAATCCTACAGTTCATATTCTCGTAATAAACCAAGTCCTTGGATACTTAATTTAGGTGCCTACAATTATGTAGCTGGTAATGAATACCTTTTTACTCTTTTCCTACACCCAATCTTCCTTACTCTACCGCCTCAGCAAATAACTCTAAAGTGATCCCAAAGGTATTGATCAAGTTTCACTCCGAGCACTTGTCTTTAAAATCAGTTTTTCGTATACCTGGCTGCCTTCTAAATTTAATTTCTTAGCCAACTTACTGTATTAACTAGTTTAATAGCTTTCGGTCCTATTTCCTTTATAATACAAGACAATCTGTAAGAAACACATATTTAAACAGGCCATGAATCATGTGGACTTTATTATATCAGGTCAATACTATCCATGGTTTGCTTGCACTGCTACTGAATTTCCTAGTCTTCTTCACAGCCACCTAGGACACCCCAGTTTGTCAAAGATTCAAAGCTTTGAAAAATGGTTTTGGGCAATGCAAGTTACAGTCCTTAAGGTATGAATAATGTCCAACAGGGAGCATATTCAGGCTTTCTTAGACAGGACAAGAGTCAAACTGAGTCATAACCACTTTTGTTACGCATTCTAATGTTCAGGGTCCAAGTCATGTTTCAACATCATCGGGTCCCAGGTATTTTGTAACATTTACTGATAATTAATACAATTTCTAAGTCATAGGGATGCAATAATCCCAACAAACTTCAGTGCATTTCCTTTCCTTCCAAGTCTGACAAAGACACTACTACTAACTGAAACATTAAACATACAAACTTTACTCAGTAAAATGTTTGGCCAATAACTAAGGCCTATTGCTGCAATATGCATTGTGTGAAATGAGCACGCACAATTCGAAACCTTACATAAATCAATCAAAACCCCAAACCATAATTTCACCTGAACAAGGTAGTAAAAGATGCGAAGCCCTTCCGGGTCAGCACTGCTCTGAACATCCACCAAAGACCCAATCTTCGAGGTTGTGAACGATATGTGCTCATTCCCCATGACAATCTCCAGCTCCTGCCGCCCCACCCGGTCCGGTTCCGGCCAGTTGTTATCATCTTCCTTCATAATCTACACACCAAACAAATAAACAAACAAACTAAACGACAACGAATTCACAAAACGACGACAAGGGGTCAACTTAGTTGGTGAGTTTGTAAATTAGGGTTACCTCGCTTTCGGCGATGATGCGACGGCACTCGCGGAGAACGGCGGGAGTGAGGTAAACCTCCTTGCGGATGATGGTGTCGTTTTTGTAGTTAGAGTTGTTGGCGTAGCGGAGCTTCCCGTCGGGGCGAAACTCGAACTCCAAGAACTCGTGACCGAACTTCCCTTTGTGACCGACGTAGTAGCGGAGGTAGAATTCGTTGTTTTCCTCTTCACTCCCCATCGAAACCACCGCGAATCGAAACCAAACGTTCTGAATTTCGTTGTTGAACAGAGAAATTGTGAGTGTGCAAAGATTGGGAGGGTTTTGTGGAACGAAGAAGAGATGAACAACGTACCTCTGTGGGAAGAGAAGAACTGCAGCAGCGGCTTCTAGGGTCCACTCTTCTGAACGATTTCAAATGAATTTCAAAAGGAGGAGTGTGTTTTTAAACTTTTGTCATGGTTTTTTAAGTTTTTCATTTTTTTTAAAATTTCGTTATCTATAATAAACAATATTACGCATTTTTAACTTGTAACGATTAATAATGTGATTATTTTTTAAGCTATATTATTATTTTATTAACAGAAAAAATAATTAATATTATATATATTATAAATACTATCAACTTTATTTATTTAATTATATATAAAATTGCATAATTAATATGATGAAAAATTACAATGTTCCTATCATATATAACGTTCTTGTAAATGGTTCAGTCTCATAACTATTATTATTAAATTGTTTATCTTTATAGTTGTTTTATTAGTTTTTTTCATATAACACAACATACCAGTCTTCAGACTTAAGATTTTTAACATAAAATACTCGAGAAGTTTGATATGTTATGATAAATGGTTCATCCTAGTATCTTATCTTTCAAAAGTCAACAAAGGTCATTTATGATTCGTCAATTTTAAAACCAACCTTATTGTCAAGCCACATATATTTGAAAACAGGTAAAAAAAACTTGGTATAACTGATCTCTCAAATCTCTTCTATCACACCATAATAAGGCATCAATCCCACGATAGGATTTTAATCTTTTGAAGTAGATAATTGAATGGAGTTTGCCTGCAATGATTTCACTATTTTCACTGTACTTTTGTACTTTTATCATTTTGAGACTTCGTATAAAATAAACAACCATTTGTTTTATAGTCAAGACAACATAAAACATCAAACTTTAGTCCATTTGCAAACCATGTTAATGTTTCAGATGACGATGGATCATTAATGATTTCTTGTTTAAACCATGTCAGGAAAGTTTTGTTATGCTCCATCAACACCTAATTCTCTAATTGCCTTGGAATATTGTCTTTAACAATATCTTCGTATGCAGCTAAGTACGATAAGACCTCATTTGTGTTTTTTAATATATATAAATTTGCTTACAAAACTTTTTCTCTAGATTTTCTTACCACATGTACATCTTTTAAGAACTTACTTATTTATCCATGGGAGTTCCAACATTTCTTAAGAACTCCTATAGAATTTTCTTTTGACATGTAATTGAAACAAAAGTCAATAACTTCCTTTGGAATGTATCTTTCAATAATAGAAGCTTATGGATGATCTTGATTCTTCACACATTCTTTCAAAATTTTCATGTATCGTTCAACTGGGTACATCCATCGCTAATAAACTGGCCCACACAATCTGATTTTTGTTACAAGATGAACAACCAAATGCACCATGATGTCAAAAAACGATGGAGAAAAACATCTCTAGTTGACACAAGATAATAATAGTCTCTTATTCAAGTTCATCTAACTTTTAAGGGTAGAGCTTTACTACATATTGAATTGAAAATAAAAACAATCGAGTTATGGTATGCCTAACAATTTTTGGTAAGATTCCACGAATAGCCATGAGTAGTAATTGCTGCATTAGAACATGACAATCATGAAACTTAAACCAAATAGTTTAAATCATTCACTAATACAAGACTCTTAACATTTGAAGAGTAGTTGTTTGGTACCTTAACACCTTTAAGACATTCATAAAAACTTGTTCTCTTTTCTTTGAACATAGTGTAACATAATGCAGGCAAATATGCATGTTTACAAAATTCTCGTGGTGTCAATTCCTCTTGTATACTCATCTTAATCAAATCCAAGTGAGTATTCACACCATGCTTCGTCTTACCTTTAATGTTGAGAAGTATTCCAATTAAGTTGTCACACATATTTTTTTTTCTACGTGCATTACATCTATACAATGTCTCATATCTAACTTACACCAATATGAAAGATTAAAAAATTGACCTCTTCTTCCGTATTTCAGTCACAATTTGCTTCTTCTTCATTTTACCAAAAAAACATATTAACATTTTTTACATTTTCATATATCTAAATGTTAGTTAATGGAATGGGAAAATATTGTGTTCTTGGTGTCCATTAAAGACTTTTTTCAATCTATGACATGGGTGACATTGATTTAGAAATCTACAATGCCAAAGAATCATTGTTTTCTATCAATGTTTCAACTGATCATATGATGTGTTTTCTTCACAAACTAAACATGCTTTATGACCTGACAAAATTTCATATGTAAGAAAGCCATTGATAGTACAAAATAACATTACATGCATATGGAAATATTCATTCACAAACCCATCAAACACTTTGACCCCTTCATCCCATAATAATTTCAAAATCTTCAATCAATAGATTAAGATAAACATCTATGTCATTTACTAGTTGTTTTGGATCAAAGATTATCATAAATAACATCATGTGTTTGTGCTTCATACATAAACATGGAGGTAAGTTATGAATCACCAAAAAATATAGGCCATGAACTATGATTGCTACTTAAATTTTCAAAAAGATTATTTCCACTAATAGCCAATCCAAGTCTTAAATTCCTTAATTCATTTCCAAATTCAAGAAATGCAAAGAATCAACTAGATGACAAATGACTTCATCACATTTCCTATCATCTGCATGATATCTAAGGTTTCTAGCATCTTTTGAATTTGCAAACATACACTTTAGCCCTATAATTAATGAAATATTTTGTACTAGTGATAATTATATTGGTCATTAATGTAACACCTCATTTAAACTTCATTAGTAGGTTATTGATATGCGTATTGTCTAACATTCAAATCAAGTTTTTACGCAGCCACACTATCCAAAGCGATTAATCTAACAACGAAGAAAAGTAATATAGAAGGTCTATTGACCCCAAGTCATCTCCCAACAAATTCAAGTCTGAATCTAGTGAAAAGTAGCTCTTAAACTATCTGCAACACAATTGAATTAGTTATAATAGTAAAAGTAAAACACGAATTTATGTTTGTTTAGCAAGAGAATATAAAAAGAGATTAAAAACAATAAAGAATGCAGGTTGACTTCTAAGTTCCTCTACTAATGAATTTCTCACATGTTATCTAAATATGATCACCCTTCAATTCTCACACCAAGTTAAACAAAATTGAACATGCATCAATCTAATTCAAGTTGAATCTCACTAGTAAAACATGCATTTACTGGTTTAATTAGTACCCACTTTGTTCCATGTATATACTCCATGAGAATGCTTATCTTCTATTTCTTGAATCATGCACCCAAGAAATTAATTAAAACAATGTGAACTAACTAAGAAACCAAAGTTTAAGATAAGAAAGACTCTTAATCATGCGTTCAAGTACAACATCTCACAAAAATCAAAATTTTCAGGAGATTAGAAGACTAAAACAACTGTCATATAGAATTGAAAAACGAAATTTTTATTAATCAAAACCTCAAAACACAATAGGGAATTACAAAATAATCAACAAAAAAGGTTTAGCCTTCCATGCGGAAGCAAAAATACAAAGATAAAAAATGCGGAAAAATAAAAAAAGAAAACAACTTTCCAATAAGAGATATTAGTATCTTCTTTGTGTTTCCCTGGTTCTCTTTAAATAGGATGCAAAACCAACAACTATATATACATTCCATGGTGGAAGCACCACTTTTGGTGGAGAAGATAGTGGAGAAGATCCAGTTCCTAGTTCTTACTTAGGTAGAGAAAATTTTTCCTACTTAGATGAAGAAAAATCTTTCATACTTTGCATAAAATTCTCTCAAATATTTGTTTATGTTTTGATTTAGACTTTTGCACATTTGGCCAATTCGTAAAAATAGACGTTTCTTTTAAACCATTTACTCTAAAAACACAAAATTAATAAAAATAATAATCAAGACTAAAAAACACTCAATTATATAAATATTAATTAAGATAATAAATTTATTTATTATTACATTTCAATAATTTATAATTAAAGTTATTAAGTAGGAATATAATTATGTTTATCAATCATACGTAAAAAAATACAATTATATAACATACATCCACTATCTATATATCTATACTTAATATACAAATTCTATACTTAATATACAAATCATTGGAACATTACATTTTCAAAACTTTAAAAATACGTAACACCAAAATATATTATCTCCTTCGATTATATCTACAAATTCATTTACTCTTGTAACAAAGTATGATCACAATGATTAAAAAAAAGATAAACTAATTATTTTAAAATCATTATATAATATAACACGTAATTATTATATTAATCACATCACACCAAAGATTGATATATCATTCTCTCCTCTCTCACCTATCATATACACGTTTCCCTCATTCACTCAAGAGATTCCACACAGCACCTAATCCACGAAAAGAACCCACACTACACAAAAAGGGAGGGAAAAAAACCAGAAACTAACTAAAGAAAAACGTGAGGGAATATATTAACATACATCATGTACATTTAGAAGGAGATTATAACTGTTAAATAACCATACATATGAATACACAAAGTAAAATACAATTTCTATCAATTTTGAGTAATAGATATTACAATCACTTATATATTTGTTATAATAAAAAAGAGTGTTTATCTATCCAACACAACCCTAAACCAATCAATATATATTTTTATATTTTATAGTCGAATCAATTATAATCTAGAAAGTAAGTCCTGTAAGTCATGTTTGATTATAATTTTTTTATATATATCTTGAAGATTTTACATCGATTAGATATTAGAACATTTTGTCGTATGTATAAGTGGATATGAATCTCATTTTATAAATTTATTTTATAAGATTGAGTTAAATATAAAGTTTACTTCTTAATATAATATTAAAGTTATTTAGAATTTATTTTAACGAGAATTTAACGTATTGACTATAAACTAAGACATTTCACAGTATATAAATTTATACGACTGCAAACCTTACTTTTATAAGTTAATTTTATAAAATTAATTAAACTTAAAATTTTCTTCTTAACAATATAATTTATACTTCCTCTCACATGTTTATTTTTTAGTCAAACTATTCCCATAATTATGTTGAATTCTTAATAGTTCATTTACAAGTGTCCAAAAAATGTTGATGTGCTTGGATTTGGGAATCTAAGAAGATAAGTAACCATATAAGAACTTTCAAAAAACGTGGTAGGACTTAAAATGGATACCACAATAATAGAGATTGACATGCAGTGAACACAAATAATCAAGGGGACCATGAACATAACCAGGATAAAAGGTAAAATAGGGAAAAATATTCAACATTACAAAATAAAACAATATACTGATTAATGTTAAAAATATTGATTATATATAAGAATAAAAATATTGATTACTTTTTAGATAAGCAAATTAAACAAACAGATAAAAAAACAGATTTTAAATAAAATTGGTCTATTCTTAATAAATAAAATTAATGCTTTACTAGGAGAGCAAGATTTTAATTTTTTTTATCAGCACAAAGATTTTAAAATGATATCACAAATTTTAAAAAAGAGTTAATCTATTTTCAAAATAATATTATTTATTATTTTTTATAAAAAAAAATAAATAAATAAAAGTGAACCAATTCAGGATGGTCAAATCTTATACAAATATTATTTATTATAAAATTGAAATTAAATATTAGCACTAAATAGAATCGATTAAATATTAATATTTAATATGTTTTTTTTTTAAATTCTATAATAATTAAGAATTTTAGTTAGTTTATAATTTTTTTTAATCATATAACAACATTGATTATAAGAAAATCATTAAGTATAAATTAATTTAGAAATAAAAAATTATTACTAATTATATAACTAAAATTATTAATACTTAAATTTCCTTATATACCAATATAAGTGAGATATCTAATGTGAAATAAGAATGAGAGAAAAAAACATGTTAACTCTCATTTTAAGAACTCTCATTTATGAATGTGAATACTGTAACCTCCCGTAAGAAAAGAAATTCTGCCCCCACCACCACACGTTCATTTCTTTTTTTTTCCCAACTCACTTTCTCTCTCCATCTCTCTCCCTCTTCATTCTCTCCTCATTTTCTCTCTCATATCTCATTTATTCCAAAAATCTGATCCCGCCATGGTGTAGCTGAGGAGTTAGGGTACATTTCTATCCGATCAAATTTTCAAACAGAGTAAGTTTATTTTTACTCTAAAGTTCTCCTTATTCTCTGTTTTTCTCTATGATTTAGTCATCAATATTAGTGGGGCCAGTTGAGAAAAGTGTTTCTCTTAACTTGATTAAGCTCATACTAAAATTTGGTAATATTTGGATAATTTGCATTAGGCCCATAAATCTTAAAGTTTATCCCGATTGTGGGAAATAAAATTCTAGAAGTTGCTTGGAAAGCAAACAATTAAGGTAAGGGAAGCTAAATCTAATTTTTTAATAGCACCCTAGGCTAGAAGATTTGAATGTGGAGGGGACGTGTTGTGTTATTTGTTTATATATTATTTAAACTTGTAAAAATATTAGATTTTGATGGTTTAGTATTTAAGTGTTGTTTTTTTTATGTCAAATAGACTTTTGAATATTGTGAATTATGTTTTGAATGATATTATATGATGAAAATGATATGGAATTGAATTCATACATTTGGGATGTATGGAGTGATGTTTGCTGTGTATTAAGTATTGATACCTATGTGGTAACAGAGATCTCCGAGTTTCACTGATGATCTAAGTCACATAGACTAAGATTTTAGGTGGTGAGAAGCTGATGGAGGAGTTCATGCACACTGTGACATATGAGATGCACGGCTTGGGTTGTATTGAATTTACCCTGACCCTTTATGTTGGATTCGCTGGTAATCTTTGGATCAGGTGTTAGTCTCTGGTGGGACTTACTTAATACGAGTCTTCCGGAAGACGTTGTTTGTTGATTATCTTGGATGTGTAGATCCATGTGAGATCTACGTGATTGTTTTATGTTGGGTTTTGAAGAAAGTTGAATAACTGAGAAATTGATCCTTGTAATTTTATTTTCTCTTTTGATTTAATTGTGTGTATTATAAAACTTTATTTTCACTAACTTACCCTTGATTTTCGTGTTGTGTTTGAACTGCGATGACTGTACTACGTACACGAGCAGATGATCATACAGGTGTCAGAGGGTCTGGAGGGTTTTAGGATGTAGTTTTGAACCTTATATCGTTAATATTTGTATTTCTATAAGTCATAATTTTGCAATAGAAATATTTTAAAAAATTCTAAGTTTGTATAGAAATATGTAGAACGTGTATTATAATAGTTATATGTATTTTCGGGGTGTTACAAATACAAAGGATGGTTGATATTTATATACTTTTAGACAAAGTGAAAATTATAGATAGTACAAAAGTTAAATATAAAAAAAAGGTACATTTAAGTTAAAATTGTCACTAAAAAATTATGAAATAATAAATAATTTTAAAGATAAAAAATAATTAGTTATTATATTGATTAAATTAGATATTATTTTTTAAATTAAAAAATTATCAATATTTAAAATTATTTTTATTATTAATAAAAATTTATAAAATAAATTTTAAATTAATATATTAGTTACTAATTTAAAATCTACAAGTAGTTAATAATTAAAATCTTAATACCTAATATTAGATATTAATTTAAAAACCAGTTTATAAATTTTATTAATAAAAAAATTTCTTTAAATATTAATAATTTTTTAATTTATAAAATATTATTCAATTTAATTAATATAATAATTAATTTTTTTATCTCTAAAATTAATTATTATTTAATATTTTTTTTTATCGTGACTAAACAACTTATCTTTCTCATAAGATAAATAAATAAAATAGAACTAATAAAAATAAAAATTTCCTAAAAATATAATAAATTAAAAAATATATTTATATTTAATGACTTAGTGATGTAAAAGTTTATATGCAGCATAGAAGTAATAGAGTGGTCCAAGTTAGTGTGGACACAAAACAAAGGTCTGGCATATTACTGAGTACAGTGTTGCAGCATTATCACCTTAGCCATTTGTTATTTTATTCTTGTTTTAATTGGGATTCAGAATATGTAGGAATGGACATTTTAGAATTCAGATCTTAATTATGTGCTCTCAAATTATAATATAATTTATAAATTTATCTTTTATTCTTTTGACTTTTTAAATTTTAAAACTATTGCTAAACTTTAATGAGAAAGTAATTTCAGTATCTCATTTTAAAATTACTTACTTAATCACCATTTTTAGGAGTTTAGTCACTATTTTAATGCATAGCTAATCATATAAGTTGATAAAAAAAAAGGTTATTAGTGTAAGTAGTTCTATATTTAGATTATATGTAAAAAAATTATGTGATAAAATGTAAAAATAAAAAATTAAGTGAAAAATGTGAAAATGGATAATAAATTTATAAATTAATGATAATTGATTAATAAAATAACATAAATATAATTTTAAAATTAATTTATGGGAGAAGAAAATTCCAATAAACTTATGATGGGTGATGTATCTTGGAAAATGCTTCATATGATTCTTCTAAAAGATGTCGAGTATGACAAATTGCATTGTTTCATTAATTGCAAATTTCTCTACAAAAAAATTATTACATAAAAATTAATTTTAGAGATAAAAAATAATTAGTCACTATATTAATTACATTAAATATTTTTTTAAAATTATTAGTATCTAGAGTAATTTCTATTATTAATAAATAATTTTTAAATTGATATTTAATTAGTTACCAAAAATTGTAGCTACCACTTTAAAATCTAATTAGTTGGTAGCTAATTTATATATCAATTTAGAAATTAATTTAGAAATTTTATTAATAATATAAACTACTTTAAATATCAAGAATTTTTGCAGTCTTTAAAATAATATTTAATGTAGTTAATATAGTGTCTAATTATTTTTTTTATCTCTAATATTAATTTCTATTTAGTAATTTTCTTATAATGATAACAAGATATATAAAAATATTTTGTAATTTTTGTAATGATGGGAAATAAAATTGCATATTTTTAGATATATTTTATTTTCAAAAATATTATAACAAGCACAATATCATAAACATACATGTATTTATCCATATATTTTTGTTAAAACAATCATCGTATTTTTTTATTAATAAATAAATGAATTAAAAGGAATACTTTAGAAGTATCTCAACCCTCATACAAAGTTCATTTTCAAAGATACAATTCAAAAAAATTCAACAAACTTCATTTTCAAAGATAAAATTCAAAAAAATTCAACAAACATAAAAGTCTAGGCTTCTTTAGCACACTAGTACAAAATAAGTCATTAACGACGATTAAAAATGACATATAAAGACGGTTTTCGAACCGTCGTTATTGTGAGTGTCGTTATAAATCATCTGTTTATAACGACGGTTCTCAAACCGTCTTTATAAACTGAAGTAAAAAATAAAAAAGGCACTTATAACGACGGTTCTGGTCTGGAACCGTCGTTATAAGCCCTCTATAGGCACTTATAACGACGGTTCCAGACCAGAACCGTCTTTATAAGTGTCTTTTTTTAAAAAAAAATAAAAAATTTATTTTATTATATCAAATTTCCTGCATGAATATCAAGTTTCCAGAATACACCAAATTTGCAGAACAACAATACACATAACATCATAATTTAAAACCTCAAAATACCTAAAAAATGGAAAAATAATACAAAAAAATGGAAAAATGATAGTAAATGATGGATTTTAGGAATTTTGGTTCGGCCAATCCCCTTGGCCATGGGCTTCATTACCTCGTTTCAGACAACTTTCATTTTTTATGCGTCTCCATCCGACTTCTCTATCAAAAGTTATGGCCGTTTGAAGTTTTTCCGTACTAATTTTTGGTAACTCCAAATCTATCACTCTTCTCCAACACAAACCCTAATAAACACATACATTCAAACCGTAATAATAAACACATACCAAAACTATTGACTAATAAAAACATTCAAATATACCCTAAAAAATTAATACCTTTTATAGTATAGTGGTCGTGTAGCAGCATCCTCCTTCGTCGGTAACGCACGATTGTAGGAGGAAGGGAGGCAGGCGGTGCAGGGTTGTCACGCGATTGAGGGAGGGGGAGTGACTTGGCCGCACGCAGTGCGAGTGCTGTAGCAGGTTTGGGGACGGTTGAAGGTGAAGGGAGAAGCGTGAGTGAGGGTGAGGGAGAAGCATGAGTGAGGGTGAGAGTAGTGAGAAAGGAAGGTGAATGGATGAGAGGAGAGGAAAAAGATGAAGTGAAAAGTGAAGGGAGCGCGAGCGCGAGCGCGAAAAATAAAAGCACCAAGAGCTATATAACGACGGTTCAGGCGGAAACCGTCATTAAAAACACTTTGTCACACATATAACGACGGATCAGGCGGGAACCGTCGTTAAAAATACCGAAATTTTTCAAAAAAACTATAAAAATGCCACCACTTCTTTTATATGGTGACGTAGAATGCATATTTTGTACTAGTGGCACTTACTTTAACATAACACAAAAGTATCTTAAGCTATAGTGTGGTCTACAAAACAAATGGTAGAAAGCTGCACCTATAAAGTTAGGCAAAATTATGCATCATTTATGCAACAATTATGCAGCAATTATGCAGAAAAAAATGCATAAAAACAGCAATGGTGCCTTTGGACATTCGTACCTTACTAATAACAATAGATGCATTCAATTTTTAGACAATATCAACACCAAATAAACTTCCACCATATTGAAAAAGGGGTTTACTATACACATCTTCTACATCTTATGCTTTCATAAGTATAATATTTCGCATGAAATTATTTAGATAAAATTAATATTTTAATATGTATATTTAACAGAAAATCATTAAATAAAAATAAATTTTAAAAAATAATTAATTACTATATTAATTAAATTAGATATTTTTTTTATCAATAAATAATTAAGATATTAAATATGACATTTTAGGAGTATCCCAACTCATATACAAAATCTTATTTATCTTATTACTAAAACCAGAAACATAAGAGACTAGAAAATAGTTTATAAATCCCTAATTTTATTATTATTAAGACAAAGCATCTTGCAAAAAAAAGCCTGATATACAAATTAAAAAAAAATTCCACCCGCCTTTTACATCAAACCCATCATAAGCCAACAAAGAACTAAATGCTTTGACAATACCATAATATACCAGCGGACATTTGTATATTGATTTTGGAATAAATTAAATATTATTTTAAAAATAAAAAATTATTGACTAGTTTCTATTATTAATAAATATTTTTTAAATTAATATTTAATTAACTATCAAGTTTTAATTGTTACATAATTAATGTTAACTTTTGTATAATTAATTTTTTTAATATTTTTTTAAAATATATAAAAATAAAATTATGATGAAAATTAATAAAAATATATATGTGAATTCTTACATGTTAAATTTGTAATGAATAATTTAAATTGTATTATAAAGTAAATTTTAATTATTAATAATTTGTTTAAAACTTATTGAAATTAAATTTAGACAAAGATAAAAATATGAAAGATTAGGTGGGTAAATAAAGAAGTAATATTTTAATAATAAATATTGATTATATACCAACATATGACAAACATTAGTACATTATATATTTAGTCATTAAATTGATTTTTATAAAATATTGATTTTTATAAAATATATTATTAAATTAGTTTTTATATAATATGATCACTGAATTGATTTTTATATATGGTCACCAAATTAATTTCTATATATAATCATAAATTGATCTCTATAAATAGTCAATGAACTGATTTCTATATAATAGGTAACTAATTTGATTTCTATTGATGGCAAATTTGTTTTTAAATAAATAAATTTAATCTAAATTTATTTTTATCATTAATTACAAGATTTTATAGCTCTTACTAAGATTAGACTTTAAATTAGTTTCTAGTTTAATTACTAAGTAATTTTAGTATTTTAGAGAATAATAATTTGATTTTTATAAACAAATTTTCTTATGGTTTTTATTATACTTAAAACTACATATTATGAGGTGATTTCCATTAATAATCAATGAAAAAAATAATTGGTAAAAAACTATTTTTTAGAAGTTAAAAAGGTTTCTTCAGGAAATTTCCATATTAATGTTGGATTAATCTTAGTTAAATTATTTTTTTATTAAAGTGATTAATATAAAAAAAATTATTAAATAGAAACTAATTTTAAAGATCAAAATAATTAGTTACTATTTGACTAAATTAGAGACTATTTTATAAACTAAAAAATTATTGATATTTAAAATAGTTTCTATTATTAAGAAAAAATTATAAAATAATTTTTAAATTAATATCTAACTATTAGCTACCAAGATTTTAGTTACTTACTACTTTATATTCTAAATTAGTCTCTATTACTCTTTTAGAGACTAATTTAAAATCTAAAATATTAGTAGTTAAAACATTGGTTAGTAATTTAGATGCTAATTTAAAAACTATTTTATAAATTTTTATTAATAATAGAAATCACTTTAGATATCAATATTTTTTATTTTTAAATTAGTATCTAATTTAGTTTATATAATGACTAATTATTTTTTTTCTTAAATTTAATTACTATTTAATGATTTTTTATAGGAAATAAAAAAAAATCTTATTTAGGATATATAATTTTGCTTTATATGATTGATACACTATATTAGATGTGAATTCTTATTGATGCTCCCTATTATTTAATTACCTTATTCAGAAGATGCTAATGAGAGATCGATACCATATTTTTTTTCCCTGACAACTAGATATATTATTATTTTATTTTATTTTTTATTTATTTTTATTAGTTAAACATAATATTTTATTATTAAATGAAGTTATAAAGGGGAAGTGAGAGAAAAATAAGAGTGTGAAATAAACTTTATTTTATTTAGAATTTCAACGTGTTTCACCCTATGGTTTTGAAGGTTTATGCAAAAATTTTAATTTGCATAATCTACTATTGACCTCATCAAAGTTGATTATAGAATTAAAGTACTTAGCAAATTGGATGATTTAGCCTAATCTCCACTTTAGAGCGAATGAAGCAATTAAATTTCTGTTCACTATATAGACTTTATTTTAAAATATTATTTTGATTTAATTTTATGAGTTGAAATGATTAAGAATGTTTGTGAATGTATATGAGTATTCTGATGAATTTTATTAATTTTATGATAATGATGTATGATTATGAATTTTAGTATAAAGTACATGAGCCTATGATCTAAACTATACGTATTAAAATTATCAAGTGGTGCGAAACTTGAAAAAAAATTCTTACACCAACCTCACACATTTGTGTGTTTTTTTATCAAAAAAAAAATGAAAATATTTGAATTATCTCAATTCTTTTAAAAAAATACATTTGTGTGTAATATATAATTATTTGTGAAATGAAATTACTTTAGATAGGAAAGTTTTGATTCACATACATGAGAGTGTACAATAATCACACAAATTTTAAGACTAACGTTGATGGACTTTGATAGTTTTGAGTAGGTGATTTTTGTGGTATTTTCTTTAGTTATTCATGTTGGTTTTTAGTTTACAGTTTTTGGTGTATTTTATGACTTCTCTTTTGAAAGAAGTTATTCTGTAAAAGGGTGGAATCACCCCTGAAGTGATTCACATTTTTTTTTCCAATAAAAAAAAAGTCGATAGATTATTGGAAAGTAAACCAATAATGTATGGACTTGGAAACTGGTTTGGAAGAAGAACTAATTGATTGGGAACTTCATCACCTAAACATTATGATGCATGTCCTATCACAAATACAACTAAACAAAGATATTGAAGTCCATGAAAATGGAGGAATGGTAAAATAAGCTCTTACTCTATAAGTTTTGCCTATAAATTAATGCATAACACTGACATAGGGGAATAATGGTTTTTGTAATAGTTATTGAGAAATCAAATCTCTACCATCAACACAATTTAGTGTGTGGAGGGTTATGCTTAATAGGTTACCTACAAAAGATCAATTAGTGAGGAATGCAATTAATGTGGACCATATCTTGTGCTCTTTGTGTGCAATTTGTGATGAAAATGTCAAACAATTATTTTTTATGTGTACCTTTGCTAGGGGAGTGTGGGACAAATGTAGTAAATGAGTGGATATCAAAGATGTTATGCATTCATAAGGTAAACAACATCTTAATCAATTTAGTTTAGTAGTTCTAAGTTCTAAACAAAATGGTTTATGAAAATGTGACCATCATTTAAGTTATATGCAATCATAGGAATAATGATATTATTTTTAAAGATAGAATGATAGACTATATCGAGATGTTTACAATTACACAACTTAGGTGTTGGGACTGAATAATTAATAAACATCCCAAAATCGATTTTTTTTTTGGTTTTAAATCCTTGTAGTTATAGTTATGACTAGGAAGGGAATAAGTCTGCTAGGCAACCTTAGTTTGTTCTATGCAACTATGTTTGTTGTTGAGCACCATTATATTTGTTTTTCTTTTGCTTTGCTGTTGTACACTAATTGTGTATGGTGAGTGTTGAAAATTGACAATCACAAGCTTCACAATGAGGAAAAGATGGGAAAGGACAAAAAAGCATAAACAAATTGGGTCCATAACTGCATCTAATTAGGATAACTAGTAATCCTTTTGTCAAGATGAAATGCTTTTGGTATCATATATTTAGATTATCTTTTGTATAAGAGCATTTGCATGAGAATCTTGGTCCAAATCCATGTGTATGAGGTTTAGTGTTTGGATGAGGATAACTAGTAGTCTTTCTCCCCTCCTACTAATAAGGACCATTCTATCACTTTTCTCTCAATATCCTCTTAAATTATATTTACTCTATTATTTTGTTTTAATAAATATTTGATTATTAATCGAAAATAAAGAGTGTTTAAAATAATAAAATAAATTCTGAAATTGTAATTTTTAAAAAATACTTTTTGACCATAAAATAAAAAATAAAATTTATATAAAATTCATGAGAAAATGGCACTTACCTCTCCTTTTTAAGTTATGTTATACGACACTCAAATCTCTTTTCATATTTTTAATAAAATCACATTCATAATTTTTTAAATTTTGTATATAGATATTTAAATTGATATTTTAATTAAATAAATGAATTGAATAACCTTTAATTATTTTAATTTAAAAATTATGTTTTCATCTTCTAACTATCCTTTTTAATTCATAAATAATTTTGTCAAATATTTTTCCAAAGAAACACTTATCTCCATACAAAGTTGTTTCAATTTAACAGGTTATAAATATATTTATATATATAAATCTTGTAGCATTTTCAATGAGTAAAAAAAACGTGGCTATTGTTTTATTCCTTATGATATTTCCATTGGTTAGAAATGTCTATAAATAGCCTTCTCATTTGCAAAGAAGAACATAAGTTTCTATTCTGCCTTGAAGCATTTAGAACAAAACAATGGCTGCTTTTCTTTTGCTTTTTCTAGTGTTTTCTTCTCAGTTGATTGGTGGAATGAATACACAGCTTCCATCTTCAGCCTATGGAAACATCATAACCATTCTCAGCATAGATGGAGGTGGTATAAGGGGTCTGGTTCCTGCAGTAGTTCTTCAGCACTTGGAAAAGTCTCTGCAGGTGAATCACTAAACTTGGAAAACACTTTCTTTTCTCAACAATTAATAAACTTGGAATCACTAAACTCACACAAGACACACATATATAAGGCCTTTATGAAAAAACACACACACACACACACACACATATATATATATATATATATATATATATATATATATATATATATATATATATATATATATATCCTCTCTTTGAACAAAGGTAAACTACTATTGTATAATTTTCCAAACAGCATCCTATAATAATAAGAAACCTGAAAGTTTTCCAACAGCATCTACTTATAATAAGAAACAACTATTTGATCACCTATCCATAATCTTTTTTAATTATACTATAAGATTCCTTGACCAATTCAAAATAAAAGTAGAAGTTTTTCATCTACTAAATAACCAAATCCAAGATCTAAATTTAATCAAAAGTCTTGTACACTTTCAACATTTGAGACTTCATTTTGGAAAACAATGTCATTTCTATGCAGTGATATATAGTGTTGCACACTTTTTTTTTATAAAATGGAGATATTTTAGAGATATTTCAACTTTTAAAACCTTTAAAGAAGTGATTACAATAATGTATATAACTCAGGAAAAATTACATACATCAACAAGAATACAACCTTAATCTCCCAAACTTCTAATTACAAAACTGCATATTGAGACTTATGCCTAAAAACATCAGCACAAGCACTCGGTGAGACAGCTAAATGGGAGCAGCTGCCAATAGGACTGCTATAGCTTCTGCAAAAAAAACCACCAATGCACATGAGTTTACACACACTTATGAAAGTCTATGTTTTCATCCATAGATTTTTACTTTGAATACTTGTGTTGGTTTCTTACAATTAATGTGAAAATTCAATTGGTGACTTTCACTATACGATGATTTGAGTTTTCATGCTTTACACACTTTTTTCTCAGTAAGATGTACTTTAACCCTAGAAGAAAGTAGTACACATTTAAAGTTTTTAACAATTTAGTTTGGTTGAGTTGCAGGCATGGGATAAAAGTGCAACACTGGCAAAGTATTTTGATGTGATAGCAGGGACTAGCACAGGAGGACTCATGACTGCTATGCTAACAACTCCTCAACCAGATGACCCCACTCGTCCTCTCTCCACTGCCACTGAACTCATAGATTTCTATAAAACATATGGCCCTTCTATATTCAATGAAACTAGGTATTTAATATATCTATATTCATAATTCTGAATATAGTTACATAAAATTACCATGCAGAATAATTTATTCAATATCAACACTTCACAACAACAGATCTTTCCTTCTGATTCTGAAATGCATGCATAAGAAAAAGTAAAAACTAAAACTAATAATGATACTGTGACAGAAATAGAAAAACATGTTTCAGGTTAAGCGTTTCTGATGTATGGCAACGTCTCATGCACTCTAAATTTTTTAGTCGATTTAATTTAATTGTTTATTGATGATAATAAAAAATTTGAGACTTAATCAGGTTAGGTTATGATATGATTAAATGTTAATTAGAAGCATGGTTAGGGTAAAAATCATTAGAAAATTTGATTAGTTTTGATGGAAAACACGCAGGGGTTGGAATAATACATTCCCAGGTCCTAAGTATGATGGCAAGTTCTTGCATTACATAGCACGTGACTTATTGCGAAATACAAGACTCAGCCAAACACTCACAAATGTTGTGATTCCAACCTTTGACCTTAAGAAGCTTCACCCTGTTATATTCTCAAACTTTCAGGTTAGTAGAATATGATACTGCTATTTTCTTTTCACTTCAAAAACTGATGATGTTTGATCATTTGAAAGCGTAGTTAATATAAAATATACCATTATATAGTATCCCATTATTAGTGGAGGTGTCGAGAATTAAGATGTTCACTTCATTCTAAAATAGTAGTTTGCTGTTTTTAAAATTTTAGATTTTTTAAATCATCCTTTTTAACAATGCCCTTAAATATGATTAAGGAGATAAATTAATATTTGTATGGCATAAAAATAATATTTTTGTTCTCTTTAATTCATATTATTAAAGCTATATCTATAACAAGTTATTAATTTTTTAATTTTTTTATCAATAATAATAAATAAATAAAATGAAACATTAAAAATGTTTCAACCTGTATACAATAACAAAAGTATAACTATGTGTGCTATTTAAGTCCAACATAAAGTAAACAAAAATTGGACAACACACTCTAAAGAAGAAATTCCATTCCAACCATACAAATAGTCATTGATTTCTCTAAGCATAGTCCCTAAAACAAGACAAACAACTTTGTTAAAGAGACACGCATAAATCTACAAAAGATGTGTATTTCATAGATTTGTTAGAGAGACACACAAAAATCTACAAAATATATGTATTTCATATATAGATCTGAATTGTAAAAGATCTACAAAAGATATGTATTTCATATATAGATCTGAATTGTAATCGACTGTCAAAAAGACCTATCTCCAATGATCCAATCTCCCATTGTGACAACTTTCTATGTACAATGATGTGTCATAACAATATGTAAAAATACTTTACATCTAAATTTAACAATATATAGTTAGCTTAACATTTAATATATGTGATAGAGTTAAATACCAATCAGAATAAAACAAAATAGTCTTTGAAAATTTAGCTGATTTTCATGTCCATATTTTTACGTGTATCATCATAAAGATTTATTGTCTATCTATTAATATATATATGCTAAAGATGGTATTGTTTTTTATTGTTGAAATGTTCCAAACAGTTGAAATCCATATTAATTTATTAAGTGGATAGTTAAAAATTGAGCTTTCATAGAATAATTTATTATAAAAATTAGAATTTAAAATATTTATTTGCTCAGAAGATCAAATTTTAAAATTAATTATAATAAAAACGTATAAAGTTAATAATATTCATGTATTCAACTGTCTTCCATCCATTTTTATACTATAAGTCTTATTTTATCTGCATTTTTCATACAATTTTGGTAATTGGTGATGCAGGTTAAGAAAGTTCCTAGCTTTGATGCGAAACTGTCAGATATATGCATTGGAACTTCAGCTGCACCAACATATCTACCACCATACTACTTCCAAAATGATGGCACTGAGTTCAATTTGATTGATGGTGGAGTTGCAGCAACTAATCCGGTAAACTATTATCTCCATTCCAAACACATGATGAAAAAGGATTGTTTTAGAGATAAAACCAAACACACACTGAAGCAACCGTTTCAATTAATGTGTGGTGTGGTCCCAAATATGTAAACTTTGGAAGTGATAAAGGAAAACTGTTTGCAGGCTATGGCTGCTGTGACAGAAGTGATAAAGCAACAGAAGGAGAAGAATCCTGAAATGACTCCTACGAACTCAAATGAAAATACCCAAACCCTGTTGCTGTCTATAGGATGTGGAACTGTAAAAGCTGTTGGGTATGATGCTCAAGTTGCAGAACAGTTCTCAGCAGCTGTTTGGGCAGTATCAGGGCTTGCAACTAGTGCTTATGATTATGCTTCCAAAGATATGATTGAGTTTTACATTTCCACTGTCTTCCCTGGCCTCCAGTCTTCTGACTACTACCTTCGAATTCAGGTTCTTCATCTTTTTGGATTTGTAAAACAGTGATCATTAATTACGGTGCAAAATGGTGTTTTTGGTGCTTGAAGATGATTTGATCAAACGTAGTTTTTCTCAGTTTTTGAAACTGGTTTTGACAGAAAATAGGTGGTTCAGTGTTTGCTTGGGAGAAACTTTCTTTGTGATTTGATTTGAAATGGAACTATTAGAATATATATGCCCATGTTGATCATTGGATCTAATCTTTGACTTGGTTTGTACCAGTTATGCATGAGTGAAAAAGGTTAACGAAATCAGAGTGGGGTTTTATAAATACATCAAAACCATTTATGTAAAAATGTAACAATTAAGATTAAGTTTAATACCAATTAATGTCTTTAGTGATATAGTGTAAGGTTGACTTGCGTTTAAGTGTGCCAGCAGTCGGTTTTGTTTCAGGTGGTTAAGGATTTATCCTTTGGAGTTTTGGAGGACGAAATAGGAAGGTCTCTAATACTAGAGATTTAGGCAGTTTTGTTTCAGATAGATTGAGTTTGTTTTAGGTTCTTAGAAGATGTTTTGTGTTTTTGTATATAGGTTGAGATACCCCTTAAGTATTCTTATAGTAATTAATTTTATTCATTGCTGATAAAAAAAAAAATTAAGTTTAATAATTGAAAATGGAAAAAATTATTATTGGGGTATTGAACTGCATGAGGAATGTTCATGCGCAGGATTATAACTTGGATCCATCCATGAATGCCCTTGACAATGCCACTGCTGTGAACATGGAAAATCTTGAAAAGGTTGGACAGAAGCTGCTGAAAGAACCAGTTTTCAAGATGAATGTGACTACTTTTGTCCCAGAGGAAGAAGTAGAATGGGGTACAAATGCTAAGGCTCTTGAAAGGTTTGAACACTGTGTTTCTATGTATAAGTTGTTGTAATTTGTTTCTATGATGATGTTCAATTCTCATAATAAGACTTGTTGTTTTTCTTTTTATGAAGGCTGGCTGAAGTTCTTTACAGAGAGAAAAAGCTTCGTTCTATGAGAAAGAAATCGATGGAAAAAATGGGACGACCATTTATTCAAAATATTGTTGGGAAATCCAATCAAGTTATTAGAAATGCATGATATGAGTTAATGTCTTATAGTAAATGCCAAAAAAGGTAGGCTTGCACTATATATATGTTGTGAGTTCTATGCTTGATGGAAAATAAACACATCCATCCATAAATAAATCATGGATATGATGTTTTGAGGACATTATGAATTGTTCCTTAGTTTCTTTTAACTCATTTATTTTTCTGTATTTTGTTAATTTCATTCACATTCACAGTTAGAAAGTTAGAAGGTAAATAAACACCCGAATAAACTATAGATGGAAAAGAAATAAAAAAATAATAATAAATGACTTAATAGTATATAAAAATTATTAAATAAAAACTAAATTTTAATGCAGCTGATATATTTAAATAGAAAGTAAAGGATTTCTTCATATTATATATATGATTATATATATGGAAATGTAAGATGATCATATAAATTGTTAGTCGTGTTGTTAGATAGAAAAGAAAACAAATAAATTGGAAATAAATTTTATTAGGTAGAAAAAAAATAGAGAAGAAAATTGTAAAATTATTTATTCTAAAGAAAAAAAAATTAACATGATCATCATTTCTTTTTATATGTAAAAGATTTACAAAGAAGCTAATTAAGTAAAGATAGTAGAGTAAAACAATGTAATATGTTTACTTTTTATAGTTGCTTGTAATAGATCACAACTAGTTATGTCAACTTGTAAATTTGATAATAATTTTTTTATTAAAATAAATTTATCTTTATTTGATGAGTTGTAAATAAATAGCATGATTAGCACATGATTAATGTAAGCCGGCCATAATTAAATACATGCAATTAGTTTAATTGTAAGTTACATTTTTTTTTATAAAACATGAGACACAATTCAGATAATAACACGAATAGCACGTGGGAGTTTATCCATCATTTTCCACTTATCAATATGAACTATAAAAGAAATAAAAGACAGAAGAAAGTTGATGAAAGAATTAGGCCTTATAAATCCAAAATTATCTTAAACTAAACCATCAATCATAATCACAAACCCATTTATATAAACTAATTCTTTCTACCAATTCAAAGTTAACTAATCTATTCGTTCAAAAAACGTTGTCTTTTATGCACAGAAGAAAAAGAAAAGAACTGCATAGAACTCACATTCGTTCAACATAATATTAGTATACATTGATGCTTATCACATTCACCATTCTGAAAATATACAAGAGCTGCATAGAACTCTCATGACAGGGATGCTTGCTGCATTATTCATGGTTCTTGCCAGCAACAAGAGTTGCACATAACTCTCATGCCTTCAACCTTATTCTATACAAACTACAACATAATTAATACAAGCTCATACAATTGACATTAAATAACTTGCTTGAGTTTTGTCTGAAAGAACCCTAAGAGTTTGAAGAAATGGTCTTCCTCCCTTTTCCATAGATTTCCTTTTGAGACGATGCTGTCTTTCTTCATACAAAATATCAGCAAGCCTTCATAAAAACACATAAAACCATTCTCCTCAAAACCAGCTAAAATTAATAATTGAGTAAACTAAAAGGTAATGAATTCATTTTTTTTTCACCTGTCAAGAGCCTCAGCATTTGTCTCTCCAGCTTCTTCTAGATCAAAAGTATCCAAATTCATCTTTACAACTTTTTCTTGTAACAGTTGTTTTCCGATCTCGTCAAGGCCGTCCATGTTTTCTTTTGTAACATTAGTATCGCTGCTAAAATCAGGATTCAAGTTGTATTCCTGCCATTGGATACATGATTCATCAATATATAATCCAAAACTATAAATAATTCTTAAGAAAAATGAAAACCTCTTACCACCAATAAATTAAAAGACATACCTGAATTCGAAGGTAGCTACTGTCGGGTTGAAAGCTTGAGAAGAGTGAAGCAAGGTAGTATTCAGTAATGGCTGTAGAAGCATAAGGGAGAAGATCTCTATATTCGCTAATAAGCCATTCAAGTTCTGTCCATTTGGCAGCCATCTGAGCATCAAAGATGTCCTGAAATTTTGTGATTCCAGTCCCTAAAGACAACACTAGGATTTTGGGATATTCATAGTGTTGTAACACTTCACTCACTGCTGCTTGTGTCTGGTGAAATTAAACTTGATACTGTTAAACTTGATACCTTGTATCATGCATCATAATTCACATGTATAGTTTTATGATATTTGTAATCAATAACTAAACTACTTTACCGGATTCCCAGCTGCTACACCACCATCAATCATATTAAACACAGCACCATCATTCTCAAAATAGTAGGGTGGTAGAGCCACGGGTTCAGCTGAAGTGGATATGCATATGTCCGACATCAAGGCATTGAAGTAGGGAACATTCTTGAGCTGCATCACCAAAACATTATATTAATTGCTGTTTGGTTATTAATGTATATGTTTTCAATATAAACATATGCTACTATAACCTTGTAGTTTGAGAATATAACTGGCTTTTGTGTCTTGAGGTCAACAGTTGGGATTACAACATTGGTGAGTGTCTGACTAAGTCGAGTGTCTTTCAACAGTTCACGAGTTATGTTATGTAAAGTCTCCCCATCGAATATGGGACCGTTTCCAGGTCTGCATGTTGGTTGTTTCATCATCAGAAATTCATAGAATATTAACATTGATGATGTTGTGTTGTGAGAATATTAATATTATTAGATATACCTAGATGCATTGAATATACTAGGACCATTTTGTTTGTAGAACGCAACAATTTCTGCAGGAGTAAAGGCAGCACGATTAGGATGCTGAGGGCTTGGGGTGGCTAACATAGCTGTCACGAGTCCACCAGTGCTAGTCCCTCCTATCACGTCAAAATAATGTGCTAAATCTGCATTTGGATCCTTAGCCTGCAACACAACCAAATTCAAATTAACCTCATGAACATTCATTCATACCACCATTTCAATACATGCATAGTATTAACAACAGTAATCAACCTTAAGAGCCTTATCTAAGTAATCAAGAACTGTTGCTGGGATAATCCCCTTGATACCACCACCATCAATTGTCAGAATAGTTATCATGTTTCCATAGTCTGATGGAGGTAGTTTTTGCGCACTGAATCCACCAATCAGTTGCCCACAAAAGACCAAAACAAAAAACAAAACCAAATGAGCCATTAATTGTTTCACAAGAATATTGTACTCAATTAGTGTGTTTTGTTCTCAAATGGGGTAAGGCTATTTATAGAAATATTTTCGAGCATACATGCAAGTACCATGATTAAACAAATGTTTTTTCTTTTATGCATGATAATGCCGTTCATTGCTTACACAATCTATCTTTGGAGTTTTCACTGATTCCAAAAGGAGAGGCTAATACAATAAAATTGTCCATCCTCATCATTAATCAACATTTAAAGCAAATGCACAGCTGAATTTTTAAGACTTTCAAGTCATACTTTTACCAAAATTATCCACTTGGAAACACCTAATATACTAAGATGCAAGATGAATTTGAGGTACTAATAGATGTAAACTCCTCACATTGAACACAGAATCTACATTGATGAAAAAAGAAACCTAAAATTATATGGTGATAAAATGTGACATTATTAGATTCCCCATAGTTAAATTAGCTTAAATTTGAAACATGCGTATATCAATTATAATCCAAAACTCAACATCATTCCAAACCCAATGTTAATTATAATTAAAAATCCAAATCCAAATTCAATATCAATATCTGGTTTGGAAGATTGGTTAGCATGTTAATGTCCACAAAAACTTCTAGCAAAGAACTCCACCAATATTATATTACATGTCTGTGTTTTTTTTATGTACGAGGTCAGAGCTTATACTCAACGTTAAATATTATATGTGTGTGTTTTTCTTATGTACGAGGTCAAAGCTTATACTCAACGTTAAGAGAAGGAAACATGATTGAGAGTGTATTTTATAGTTGTTTGTAATAGATTACAACTTAGTTATGTGAATCTTGTGAATTTGATTATAATAATAATTTTTCCCATTAAAATAAATTTATCTCTTGAGTTGTTAATTAATGAATAGCATGATTAGCACATGAATGTAATTAAGCCGCCCATGATTAAATGCTTGCAATTAGTTTAATTGTAAGTTGCATTTTTTATACATAAAAGATGACACACAATTAGTGATTATGTGATGATATCACGAATAGGACATGGAAGTTCCTCCATCATTTGCTACTTATTAATATGAATTATAAAAAAAATAAAACATAGAACCATACAAATGTTATCTTTTATGTAATCTATTCGTACAAACGTTGTCTTTTATGTAAGTATGGGATGACTAAAATAATCATAGAGAAAATAAATGTTACCGTTTATTGCATGTGAAGTATTAGGAGTTGGTTTTGTACCTAACCCTTATGTAGTATTAAGTAGAGTTAGGCAGAGTGATAATTTTAAAAGGAGTACCATTATACGTATACAATCAAATTACATTTATATAATCATGCACCGTCTAATTTAATACCAATCATGCACCGTCTTCACATTTAATCCAACATATACATATAAAATTTGAACCCAGTTTTAAATAACTTTTAAAATTTTAATGTGTTTGGTGCGTTCGTGGAAGACCAGATTTTTAGCAATGTGAAGTGCTACTTGACTATCACAGTAAAGACGAACTGGGTTAGGATGAGGAACGTGAAGAGAAATGAGAATGTCTTTAATCCACTTTAATTCTCGGGTGGTCTTAGCCATTGATCAATATTTAGCCTCAGCAGAGGAGGCAGAGACTGTTTGTTGTTCCTGGGTTTTCCAAGAGATTGGGGAAGTACCGAGTTGAATAAACCACCCTGTGAGATATTTCCGTGTCAGAGGACAACTTGCCCAATCATAATCACACCTAAGTGCCTTCTTTCCTGGAGGGAGAGCGGTGAGTTTCCATGTTTCATTGAGTTCAAGAGCATGAATTTCCTGTGCCATAGCTTCATGCCACCACGAACCGCTTGAGAAAAGAACAAGGGTTCCTGTTCTGTGTGTAAAGAGGCAAGAAAACTTTGATGGTGATTAGAAAAAGAATCACAATTCACAAAATCATGTATAGGATACGACACACCTGAGGATTCTGTTGGAGGAGATGACTAGACAGAAGGGCTCTTGTTTACTCTAAATAATAATTACATACAATTGGTTGTGCTGGTCTATGTTGATGATCTTGTGATTGCAGGGAATAATGGTACTGTCATCCAATGTTTTAAAGGCTACTTGAATCAATGCTTTCATATGAAAGATTTAGGCTGCCTCAAGTACTTCCTGGGGGTTGAAGTTGCTCGCTCCCCCAACGCAATCTTCCTTTGCCAGAGGAAATATGCCTTAGATATCATTACTGAAGTCGGATTGTTGGGTGCGAAGCCCGCCACTACACCATGTGAAGAAAATCACAAATTGGGCTCTGCTATTGGTTTTTTCTTTCTGACCCTACTACTTATCGTAGACTTGTTGCGAGGTTAATTTATCTGTGTTTCACTTGACCTGACCTTGCCTACAGTGTCCAAGTTTTATCTCAATTTATGCAAAATCCACGCTCCGAGCATTGGCAAGCTGCTCTTTGTGTTGTTCGATATTTAAAGGGGCATCCTAGACAAGGAATACTCCTACCTCGAGAGAACAACTTACAACTTACAACTTACAGCTCATTGGTTCGTAAAGCAGAATCATGTGTGGAAGGGCATGTGGGTGGCAACTGTCCGTTGTATTTGGGAGCAGAGGAACGCTGTTATATTTAAACAAGGGGTTCCGGACGCTGAAGAAATGTTTCACTCGGCTCAACTTCAATCTTGGTTGTGGATGAAACATAGGGTGAATTCCTTTCCTTATGCTTTCTCGGATTGGATATTGAATCCGGATCAATGCCTCAAGAATTTTCGCTGAAGAAGGTTGTGAGAATGGGTATAAATCGCCAACGTCTAGCACGTTATCTCGGGTGACGTCTAGCTCGTTGGCGCGGGCGACGTTTATCACGTCGACGCGGGTGAAGTATAGCACGTCTACGCGGGCGTGTGGATTGGGGGTAGTTATACAGAGGGTAAGTTTAGGCTTATGTTTTTAAAGTTTCTTTTTTAAGCCTTTGGAAGGTTTAAGACTTTTGTTTTTGTTTTCTGTATATGGGTTGGGATACCCCCTAAGTATCTCTCATAATTGATTTTATTCATTGTTGATAAAAAAAAAAAACTTACAACTTTCCAGGTGGTGTGATTCTGATTGGGCAAGTTGTCCTCTGACACGGAAATATCTCACAGGGTGGTTTATTCAACTCGGTACTTCCCCAATCTCTTGGAAAACCCAGAAACAACAAACAGTCTCTGCCTCCTCTGCTGAGGCTAAATATTGATCAATGGCTAAGACCACCCGAGAATTAAAGTGGATTAAAGACATTCTCATTTCTCTTCACGTTCCTCATCCTGACCCAATTCGTCTTTACTGTGATAGTCAAGTAGCACTTCACATTGCTAAAAATTTGGTCTTCCACGACGCACCAAACACATTAAAATTTTAAAAGTTATTTAAAACTGGGTTCAAATTTTATATGTATATGTTGGATTAAATGTGAAGACGGTGCATGATTATATAAATGTAATTTGATTGTATACGTATAATGGTACTCCTTTTTAAATTATCACTCTGCCTAACTCTACTTAATACTACATAAGGGTTAGGTACAAAACCAACTCCTAATACTTCACATGCAATAAACGGTAACATTTATTTTCTCTATGATTATTTTAGTCATCCCATACTTACATAAAAGACAACGTTTGTACGAATAGATTACATAAAAGATAACGTTTGTATGGTTCTATGTTTTATTTCTTTTATAATTCATATTAATAAGTAGCAAATGATGGAGGAACTTCCATGTCCTATTCGTGTTATCATCACATAATCACTAATTGTGTGTCATCTTTTATGTATAAAAAATGCAACTTACAATTAAACTAATTGCAAGCATTTAATCATGGGCGGCTTAATTACATTCATGTGCTAATCATGCTATTCATTAATTAACAACTCAAGAGATAAATTTATTTTAATGGGAAAAATTATTATTATAATCAAATTCACAAGATTCACTTAACTAAGTTGTAATCTATTACAAACAACTATAAAATACACTCTCAATCATGTTTCCTTCTCTTAACGTTGAGTATAAGCTTTGACCTCGTACATAAGAAAAACGCACACATATAATATTTAACGTTGAGTCTAAGCTCTGACCTCGTACATAAAAAAAACACAGACATATAATATAATATTGGTGGAGTTCTTTGGTAGAAGTTTTTGTGGACATTAACATGCTAACCAATCTTCCAAACCAGATATTGATATTGAATTTGGATTTGGATTTTTAATTATAATTAACATTGGGTTTGGAATGATGTTGAGTTTTGGATTATAATTGATATACGCATGTTTCAAATTTAAGCTAATTTAACTATGGGGAATCTAATAATGTCACATTTTATCACCATATAATTTTAGGTTTCTTTTTTCATCAATGTAGATTCTGTGTTCAATGTGAGGAGTTTACATCTATTAGTACCTCAAATTCATCTTGCATCTTAGTATATTAGGTGTTTCCAAGTGGATAATTTTGGTAAAAGTATGACTTGAAAGTCTTAAAAATTCAGCTGTGCATTTGCTTTAAATGTTGATTAATGATGAGGATGGACAATTTTATTGTATTAGCCTCTCCTTTTGGAATCAGTGAAAACTCCAAAGATAGATTGTGTAAGCAATGAACGGCATTATCATGCATAAAAGAAAAAACATTTGTTTAATCATGGTACTTGCATGTATCCTCGAAAATATTTCTATAAATAGCCTTACCCCATTTGAGAACAAAACACACTAATTGAGTACAATATTCTTGTGAAGCAATTAATGGCTCATTTGGTTTTGTTTTTTGTTTTGGTGTTTGGTGGGCAACTGATTGGCGGATTCAGTGCCCAAAAACTACCTCCATCAGACTATGGAAACATGATAACTATTCTGACAATTGATGGTGGTGGTATCAGGGGGATTATTCCAGCAAAAGTTCTTGATCACTTAGATAAGGCTCTTAAGGTTGATTACTGTTGTTAATACTATGCATGTATTGAAATGGTGGTATGAATGAATGTTCATGAGGTTAATTTGAATTTGGTTGTGTTGCAGGCTAAGGATCCAAATGCAGATTTAGCACATTATTTTGACGTGATTGGAGGGAATGGCACTGGTGGACTCATAACAGCTATGTTAGCCACCCCAAGCCCTCAGCATCCTAATCGTGCTGCCTTTACTCCAGCAGAAATTGTAGTGTTCTACAAACAAAATGGTCCTAGTATATTCAATGCATCTAGGTATATCTAATAATATTAATATTCTCACAACATCATCAATGTTAATATTCTATGAATTTCTGATGATGAAGCAACCAACATGCAGACCTGGAGACGGTCCCAGATTCGATGGGGAGCCTTTACATAACATAACTCGTGAACTGTTGAGAGACACAAGACTTAGTCAGACACTCACCAATGTTGTAATCCCAACTTTCGACATCAAGACACGAAAGCCAGTTATATTCTCAAACTACAAGGTTAGCAGCATATCCTTATATTGAAAACATACACTAATAACCAAACAGCAGTTAATATAATGTTTTGGTGATGCAGCTGAAGAATGTTCCCTACTACAATGCCTTGATGTCGGACATATGCATATCCACTTCAGCTGCACCCATATTTCTACCACCCTACTATTTCGAGAATGATGGTGTTGAGTTCAATATGATTAGTGGTGGTACAGCATCTGGGAATCCGGTAAAGTAGTTTAGTTATTGATTACAAATATCATAAAACTATTCATGTGAATTATGATGCATGATACAAGGTATCTAGTTTAACAGTATCAAGTTTAATTTGAGCAGACACAAGCAACAGTGAGTGAAGTGTTACGACACAATGCATATCCCAAAATCCTCGTGTTGTCTTTAGGGAGTGGAATAACAAAAATTGAGGAGATCTTTGATGCTCAGACAGCTGCCAAATGGAATTTTTTGCAATGGATTTCTCCTGCACTCGGTGCTCTCCCTCGAATTTCTTCATTCACTACTGAATACTACCTTGCTTCACTCTTCTCAGACTTTCAACGTGGCACTTACCTTCGAATTCAGGTATTTCTTTTTATTTATCGGTGGCAAGAGGTTTTCATTTTTCTTAAGATTTTTTTTTTATCAACACAAAATAGTTCACACAACTTAAATACTAGACCTACAGACCACCATATAGATGACCTACATACTAACCGGATTAGTCAAACACTGTTTCTGCTACACCTAACTATAAAAACTAAATAACTTGTGTATTAAAAAGAGAAATCTTTACTCATTCCAATAAATCTTTCCTAAAAAAAATCAAGAGTAACTAAAGAAAAGTATTAAAATTGACCAAAACATCATCAAATGAAAGAGAATTTATGTATTTCACTACAAGAAAATCATTGATTAAAAATTAATTTTAAATATAAAAAATAATTTGTTGTTATAGTGACCAAATTAGAAACCATTTTGGAGACTAAAAATTTTTGGTTTATAAATTAGTTTCTATTATTGTTAAATCGTTTTCTACCTTGATAACTAATCAGATACCAATTTAAAAATCATTTAATAATAATAGAACTAATTTAAAAATCAAAATTTTTTTTAGTCTTGAATATGATCTCTAATTTAGAGACTATAGGGACTAATTATTTTTATTTCTAAAATTGATTTTTTTAGTGTTACTCATGTTATTTCACTAATTTTTCTTAAGCAATATTTATAGTTCTGTATTATATATTGATGAATCCTGTAACCAATGGAAGGAATACAACTTGAATCCTGATTTCAACAACATGGTTAATGTTACACAAGAAAACACGGACGGCCTTGACGAGACCGGAAAACAACTGTTACAAGAAAAAGCTGTAAAGATGAATTTGGATACTTTAGATCTAGAAGAAGCTGGTGGAACAAATGCTGAGGCTCTTGACAGGTGATAAAAATATGAATTAATTATTACCTTTTAGTTTACTCAATTATTAAGTTTAGCTGGTTTTGAGTTGAATGGTTTTATGTGTTTTTATGAAGGCTTGCTGATATTTTGTATGGAGAAAGACAGCATCGTCTGAAACGAAAATCTATGGAAAAAGGAGGAAGACCATTTCCTCATACTCTTAGGGTTCCTTCAGAAAAATTCAAGCAAGTTATTTAATGTGAATTGTATGAGCTTGTATTAATTATGTTGTAGTTTGTATAGAATAAGGTTGAAGGCATGAGAGTTCTGTGCAACTCTTGTAGCTGGCAAGAACCATGAATAATGCAGCAAGCATCTCTGTCATGAGAGTTCTATGCAGCTCTTGTATATTTTCAGAATGGTGAATGTGATAAACATCAATGTATAATAATATTATGTTGAACGAATGTGAGTTCTATGCAGTTCTTTTCTTTTTCTTCTGTGCATAAAAGACAACGTTTTCTGAACGAATAGATTAGTTAACTTTGAATTGATAGAAAGAATTAGTTTATATAAATGGGTTTGTGATTATGATTGATGGTTTAGTTTAAGATAATTTTGGATTTATAAGGCCTAATTCTTTCATCAACTTTCTTCTGTCTTTTATTTCTTTTATAATTCATATATATTGATAAATGGAAAATGTTGGATGAACTCCCACGTGCTATTCGTGTTATTAATTACCTCATAATCATGAATTGTGTGTCATCTTTTATATAAAAATATGTAGCTTACAATTAAACAAAACTAATTGCATGTATTTAATTATGGCCGGCTTACATTAATCATGTGCTAATCATGCTATTTATTAACAACTCATCAAATAGAGATAAATTTATTTAATGAAAAAAATTATTATCAAATTCACAAGATTGACATAACTAAGTTGTAATCTATTACAAACAACTATAAAATGTAATATACATATTACATTGTTTTTACTCTACTATCTTTACATAAATTACATATGGATGAAACACATGTTGCGGTCTTTCAATTATGATAATAAGAGTTAGGAGAAGGAGGGTCTTGTTGATGGCAACAACTGTCCATGGTGCACAACAAGCCATCTGATATGAGGTGGTTGCTGTCTTGTATGGGTTGGAGTGGAGGGGTGGAGCTGTCATATTGCTCTGAACTAAGGCAGTGTAAGGCACACGGTCTGCATAATTATGCATTCAGGAAGAGTCATAATTATGTAGGGATCTAAGCTCAAGGTGTTGTACCTTGCTTCTTCAGGATCTGCATAGTTATACAGTTTAATTAGAGCCTTTATATAGGGACTCTTGGTTTGGAGATGCGGGATGAAAACGCTGGACATGTTGGGATGCTACACAAAGGAGGATTGTGGTCTCTGTCAGGAGGTTTGAAGGATGCTGGATGGTTGGATGAAGAAGAAATGGTAGTTGTACAGCAGGGAATATGTTCTGAGATCTTGGAGGAAGGTGTGAGATGCTGTTATGCTCTGCATAATTATGCAGAGCAGATTGCAATCTGCAGCAGATGACAGCACGGATGCATAATTTTGGAGTGTTGGAATCTTCTCTGTTTAGTAGGCAGAGCATGGTTGTCAAACTTGCGAGTCAACTCGTTGACTCGTCCGAGTTTACGAACCCACTTTGCCTTACCGAGTTAACTCGGTAGCAGACTCGGTTTTGAGGTAGACTCGGTGTGGACTCGCGACTCTGGTCCGAGTTGGCGAGTCCAGCTGGGTTTTTTTTAAAAAAACAAAACTGTGTCGTTTTGAATGGGGGACCTGAATGAAATAAAAAAACTTAGGTTTTTTGCGTTTCGTTTTGTGTTTCCGTTCTGTTCTGTGGAGTGTGACAGCGATAGATTGAGCGGTGGTCGCGGGTTGTAGTGGATCTAGTGGTGGTCGCGTCGCAGGTTGCTATAGGTGGTGGTTGCGTCGCGGGTTGCTCTAGGTTGTGGTGGCGTCACGAGTTGCTGCAGGTGGTGGCGTTGCGGGTTGCTGCAGGTGGTGGCGTCGCGGTGGTGCGTTGTGGTGGTCGCGTCGGAGCGTTTGTCGGACTCGTGGGTTGTTGCTGCTCATCATATAAGGTTAGAGTTAGGTGGTTTGAAATTAGGGTAGGGAAGGGAAGGGATTAGGGTTTTGTTTTTTTTTTATTGGCTGCAGAATGTATTGTTTTTTAATTGAGAATGGTTGCTGGTTGCCCTGCACTTTTTTTTTTTGGACAGAAATTGAATTTGGAGGAGCAGTATTTTTGTTAAGAAATGTCTGGGAGTGGATCAAATTCAAGTGAGCTCAATAGAACTGCATCTGCATCTTCTAATAGAAGTAAAAATGCTCCAGGAAATAGAACTGATGTTGGATGGAAGCATGGGATAGATGTTAATGGAAATGGTAAAAAAGTGAAGTGTAGTTATTGTTCAAAGACTATGAGTGGAGGAATATTTAGGTTCAAGCATCATCTTGCTGGAAACTAGGGAGGACTCTGAACCTTGTTCTTCTGTTCCAGAAGAAATAAGAGATTTGATGATAAAAATTATTGCAGAAGCTAAGCAAGCCTCTTTGAAAAAAAGAAAATTAAATATAATTGATGAAGACCAAGGATGTGAGGGGCTTGAAGAAAGACAACATATATTTGGTTCTAAAGGAAAAGAAAAAGTTGGTAGTAGGGGGGCAGTTCAAGCTACCATAAATCAAATGATGAAGAAAGGTTATAAAGAAGAAGTGGATGCTCAAGTTGCTGAATTTTTTTACACAAGTGCCATTCCGTTTAATGTAATTAAAAATCCAGCTGTTGCAAAGATGTGTGAAATGATTGGAAAATATGGAGCTGGCTATAAACCTTCAACTTATCATTGGACAAGTCAGACATATCAAAAGCAGCAGATAAAGTTTTTAAAATGTTGGATGACGTTGTTGAATTAGTTGGAGAAGAAAATGTTGTGCAGGTGGTGACTGATAATGCAGCAAATTTCAAGGCAGCTGGAGAGTTGTTGATGCAAAAAAGGGAGCATTTGTATTGGACCTCATGTGCTGCACACTGCATTGATTTGATTTTTGAAGATTTTGAAAAGAAGTTGAAGGTCCATGAACTTACTATCAAGAAATGAAGAAAGATCACCACATATATTTATGGCAGATCAATGCTAATTAGCATGTTGAAGAAGTTCACGAAAGAAAGAGACTTGATAAGACCGGGTGTGACCAGATTTGCCATTGCTTATTTAACTCTCGGTTGTCTTCATGAATTGAAAGCCTCATTATTGACCATGTTCAGTTCTGAAGAATGGAAAACAAGCAAATTTGGAACTTCACAAGAGGGGAAAAAGGTTGAAAATATGATATTAGACAGCCGATTTTGGAAGAATATCTCCACGTGCCTCAAAGTTGCTGCCCCTCTTGTGGTGGTCCTAAGATTGGTGGATTCAGATGCAAAACCTGCAATGGGTTTCATATATGAAGAGATGGATCAGGCAAAGGAGAAGATTAAGAACAATTTTAATCATGTTAAGAAAAGGTAAAAATTTTATAGCTTTCTCTTTAAAAATTTAATTACTCCTTCTTCTTCTATTACTTATATGATAGTTGGTTGGTTGGTATTGATTACTATTGAATGAATGTATGTAGCTATGAAGAGGTTTGGAAAATAATTGATGCAAGATGGGATAATCAACTTCATAGGCCTCTGCATGCAGCTGCATATTATCTCAATCCCCAATTCCATTATGAACCTGAGTTTAGATCTGATGATCCTGAGGTGAAAGAAGGGTTGTATACATCCATGAGAAGATTGGTTAAGGATGCTGCAGAAAGAAGGATAATTAATGTGCAACTTGTTGAGTATCATTTTGGTAGAGGAGCCTTTGCAATGGATGACGCAAAGGAAAGTAGAAAAACAATACTTCCTGGAGAAAGGTGGGAGATGTTTGGGTATAGAAGTCCAAAGTTGAAGAGGTTTGTTATCCGAATTCTAAGCTTGACTTGTAGCTCTTTTGGATGTGAGCGAAATTGGAGCTCATTTGAAATGGTAATTGAAGTTATTTATAATTTCTTTATTTAGTTTTATATGGTTAGTTACTAAATTTCCTATTTAATATAGGTTCATACAAAGAGAATAAACCGTTTACATCAAAAAAAGATGAATGATTTGGTGTATGTCATGTACAACTTGAAGTTGAGTAACAAGCAAATTAGAAAAACAGTTGCTCTTCCCTTTGATGATATTAAATCAGATGATGAATGGATAACTGAAGAGGGAGATAATATTGATGAGATTGATCAAGTTCAAGATGCAAATGTTCACGTAAATCCGACAATAACAGTTCCAACTCTAGATGCATTTGATCTTGAAAATTTGACTTTTGATGTCAATGTGGATGAAGATGAAGATGAAGATGGAGATGATGATGAAGATGATGATGGAGATGATGGAGGAGAGGATATCATTAGAGGATTGGACATAGAAATTTGAATTTCTAATTATTTAATTTCTATGACTTGAATTGAACAATTTAACTTTTGTAGTATTTGTATGACCTTCTTTATTTGAGACTTTGAAGTTAGATGATTTGATATATTATTAATTCTCATTTAGGACTAAATGTAGTTATTTACACTATTTTTCTTTAATATGAAAGTAGACTCTTATGAGTCTACGAGTCGAGTCTACGGAGCTCCCACAAGTCTACGTAGACTCGCGAGTTTGACAACCATAAGGCAGAGCATGCTGCTATTAAGTTGTTTAACAACAAACCTAAGCCTTTTTAATCTGTTTTTTGTTTGTTATCTAGATGATAGGATTGTTTTTTTTTTTTAACTTGTATAAGAGTTCGGACATGTTTCCTATAATTCATTTTGAACTTTGCTAATTAAAAAAAATCTTTACATAAATTAGCATTTTTTTAAGGCTGAAAAGGAGTTTGATTTAGTCTCTTGTAAGCAAAGCATCTCTAACTCTACATTCCTAATTAACCCCTTTATGTAATTCCACTTACTTCCCTGGACCGTGAACATTAAAACATCCTACAATGATGGTTAACCTTGCATTGACCGAGATAGCAGATTCAAATATAGCATTTCTCGCAAGTTGTTATTATTATTAATTTTTTTATCAGTAAGAAAAAATAAATAAATATGAATCATTTCAAGAGTGATCAAATTCCTATACTTCTTAGACAAAAAGCCCACAACAATCCAGACAACATCAGAAGAAATCACCAATCCAACCTATCACTAATCACTTATTTTTAACTGAAAACATACAAATCAATGGATCGAAACATCAATCAGTAAAAGAAAAACAAGTGAAAGAAACTTTGAGAGTAATCCATGACGATACCTTCAGTTGAGTCAAAGAAAAAATTTTATAATCATCAATCACTCCTCCCTTAAAAATTATATTTATTTATATGACGTCAAATTTTACTAACCAAAGAAATCCAAATATTTTCAAAAGCTAAGTTAAGAGTACCAGAAGCGCAATCAAATTAAAGTGCTAAGAAATGTTATTATGTGTTCTTCATAACTTCGAAGCCGTCCTTGTTATTTAACCGCCCAATACAATTTTGTTTCTGAAAAATTGGGTCAAAAGCACTTCCAAAAGTTGCGTTTCAGCGCTAACGGTAAACCTTCCTGAACATCACTGTCTTGTTAAAATATTTGTTGTTACAATTGAGTGTCGGAAGTTACTTAAAACACGTTTTTCTCACAATGCTATGAGGTTTGAAAGATTGATTAATGGCTTAAAAATTATTATCCTATTAGAGAGATTGGGAGTTCTGATAATTTTCTGCACTTTTGATTAGTTCATTAATTACCTCAAATTGGCCATTGAACTCATCTCAAATTTTGATGTTTTAGTTAGTAACGAACTTCAATGGTTAGTTTTTTTTTTTTTTTAATCAACAAAAATTAAATGAAATAAAACGGAACCAACCCTTATAAAAGTGCCAAATAACTGCACTTCCAAATTACTATATCCAACACAAAGCAGCAAAAATAGGCATAAGCTTTTTGGCACTTCCAGTGCTTTGTATGGCATAATTATGCTGTAAAATACTGCATAATTTCCAGTAGAAACAATAAAAAAACACTATGCCTTTACAGCTTTACAAAACTTACAATTTTAAATCATAGGCCCTTTCCAAAGAGACCTCTATTGATGCTAAAAGAGCCCATCAAAGCTGCAAAAAATTTCTTCCTCTGCATAATTTGTTGTACCAAACCAGTATTAATATAATATATACACATAAACCACTTCAGGGATAATCCAATCCTTTTAAAAAAACACACACAGACGACCTGACAACATAACATCTTCCAAACAGTTATTTAAAATACTAATCCTGACAAAAATGAATTCAATCACCAAACTAAAGTGAATAAAAACAGACTAAAGGATTAACACACCAATCAGAGAAAGAAAAACAAGCAAAGAAAAACTTAGAAGTGAACCAAGACCAAACTTTCAAATGGCTCGAAAAAAGATTTCAGAAAAAACCAGAACTCCACCTTTAAAAATAATCTTATTCCTATAACACTAAATCTCACTGAGCTCAGTTACAACAGTAAAATTGTTATGTTTAAGACTTCAATTACTGGCAGCAGCATAACATCGCATCTCCTTTCACCTCTCCAACAGCTTCAATATACTCTATAGAGGCTCTCTACATAGCCATCTAAAATCTAAAATGACAAACACCGTCCAAATTCCATATTCTCTATTAGAAGACAGCACCAGGATTCTTAGTTCATATCCATGTGTTATAGCACTTCACTCGCAGCACCTTTAGATATATAATTAGCATATCAACTCCATCGCTCAATTGGTGTGGTGGCTTATAGGTGATACCAAAATTTTGCATTGACCGTGGAACCTCCCTTGAAAATCACTGTAATTCTTCACATAGCTTTTCCTGTTCCATCCTCTGCAGCTCCAAAAAATTTAAATAAAAATGCTTTTGCAGCAGCCACAAGCATAAATGCACATAATTCTGCAGCACTTCATATCTTGCATAAACCGTGATTAACAGCTTCCACTTACCTAATCACCAAAGCACGTTTTCTCCCAGGAGATTCTTACTGCAATCCTTCTCATAAGCATAGATTACGACTTCCTTATGCTCCTTATGTTCCTGCTCCAGATTGATACCATTGCTTTTGCCTGATCTACCTTTGCAGTTCCTCAACCTGCTGCAAACATTGGCTAGTAAAAGCTAAAAATACAACACCTTTACACCCTACTGGTTCTGCTGCCCCCTTAGTAACACTTTCCAATATCAAAACTACATAGACTCTTCAACATTACCATCATCACAGCCAAGCATCTCCATTTACCAACTTCAATGGTAAGTTAAAATCTAATCCTAAAGGTGACCGTAAACTTTAATCATATATATATACTGTTAGTCGCGCTGTTAGATAGAAAAGAAAATAAACAAATTGGAAATGAAATTTATTAGGGAGAAGAAAAATAGAGAAAACAAAATTCTAAAATTATTTTTATTCTCAAGAAAAATAAATTAACATGATATGATTTTTTGTTTGTATATGTAATAGGTAATCCTTACAAAGAAGCTAATTAAGTAAAGACAGTAGAGAAAAACAATATAAGATGTATATGATTTTTTATAGTTGTTTGTAATAAATTACAACTTAGTTATGTCCATCTTGTGAATTTGATAATTTTTTCAATAAAATAAATTTATCTCTATGTTAATAAATAGCATGATTAGCACATGAATATAAGCCGTCATAATTAAATACATGCAATTAGTTTAATTGCATGCTACATATTTTTATATAAAAGATGACACAGTTCATGATTGTAAGATAATAACACGAATAGCACGTGGGAGTTCATCCATCATTTTCCACTTATCAATATATATGAATTATAAAATAAATAAAAGACAGAAGCAAGTTGATGAAAGAATTAGGCCTTACAAATCCAAAATTATCTTAAACTAAACCATCAATCATAATCTCAAACCCATTTGTAGAAACTAATTCTTTCTATCAATTCAAACTTAACTAATCTATTCGTTCAAAAAACGTTGTCTTTTATGCACAGAAGAAAAAGAAAAGAACTGCATGGAACTCACATTCGTTCAACGTAATATTATTATACATTGATGCTTATCACATTCACCATTCTGAAAATATACAAGAGCTGCATAGAACTCTCATGACAGAGATGCTTGCTGCATTATTCATGGTTCTTGCCAGCTACAAGAGTTGCACATAACTCTCATGCCTTCAACCTTATTCTATACAAACTACAACATAATTAATACAAGCTCATACAATTGACATTAAATAACTTGCTTGAGTTTTGTCTGAAAGAACCCTAAGAGTTTGAAGAAATGGTCTTCCTCCCTTTTCCATAGATTTCCTTTTGAGACGATGCTGTCTTTCTTCATACAAAATATCAGCAAGCCTTCATAAAAACACATAAAACCATTCTCCTCAAAACCAGCTAAAATTAATAATTGAGTAAACTAAAAGGTAATGAATTCATTTTTTTTTCACCTGTCAAGAGCCTCAGCATTTGTTCCTGCAGCTTCTTCTAGATCTAAAGTATCCAAATTCATCTTCACCACTTTTTCTTGTAACAGTTGTTTTCCGGCCTCTTCAAGGGCGTCCATGTTTTCTTTTTTAACATTAACATCGTTGTTTAAAGCAGGATCCAAGTTGTATTCCTGCCATTGGTTACAAGATTCATCAATACATAATCCAAAACTATAAATAATTAAGAAAAATGAAAACCTCTTACCAACAATAAATTAAAAGACATACCTGAATTCGAAGGTAGCTACTGTCGGGTTGAAAGCCTGAGAAGAGTGAAGCAAGGTAGTATTCAGTAATGGCTGTAGAAGCTCGAGGACTAAAATAAATGTATTCAGCAAAAATCCAATCATCAAAATCCCATGTTGCAGCCATCTTAGCATCAAAGGACTCCGCAATTTTTGTTGTTCCAGTTCCTAAAGACAACACTAGGATTTTGGGATGTTCATTATGTTGTAACACTTCACTCACTGCTGCTTGTGTCTGGTCAAAGTAAACTTGATAGTGTTAAACTTGATACCTTGTATCATGCATCATAATTCACCTGTATAGTTTTATGATATTTGTAATCAATAACTAAACTACTTTACCGGATTCCCAGCTGCTACACCACCATCAATCATATTGAACTCAGAACCATCATTCTCAAAATAGTAGACTGGTAGAGCCACGGGTTCAGCTGAAGTGGATATGCATATGTCCGACATCAAGGCATTGAAGTAGGGAACATTCTTGAGCTGTATCACCAAAACATTATATTAATTTGTGTTTGGTTTCTTCGCAGGATGTTTAATAGGTTCAGATGAGTTTATATGACCTGTATTTTGCTCTCAAAACAGACATGTTATGTTCTTGTGGTAGTTTTTTAATAGGATTGGAATATCTCATTTATTCATTCTTTAATTCTCGATAAAGAAAAGATAAAATTGGTGTTTGGTTATTAATGTATGTTTTCAATATAAGCATATATGCTGCTAACCTTGTAGTTTGAGAATATAACTGGCTTTTGTGTCTTGAGGTCGGCAGTTGGAATAACAACATTGGTGAGTGTCTGACTAAGTCGTGTGTCTCTCAACAGTTCACGAGTTATGTTATGTAAAGGCTCCCCATCGAATATGGTATTGCTTTCATGTGTTCTGCATGTTGGTTGTTTCATCATCAGAAATTCATCAGAATATTAATTAACATTGAATATTAATATTATTAGATATACCTAGATTTATTGAATATATGAGGGCCATTTTGTTTGTAGAACTCTACAATTTCTGCAGGATTAAAGGCAGCACGATTAGGATGCTGAGGACTTGGGGTGGCTAACATAGCTGTCATGAGTCCACCAGTGCTAGTCCCTCCAATCACGTCAAAATAATGTGCTATATCTGCATTTGGATCCTTAGCCTGCAACTCAACCAAATTCAAATTAACCTCATAAACATTCATTCATGCCATTTCAATACATGCATATATAGTATTAACAACAATAATCAACCTTAAGAGCCTTGTCTAAGTAATCAAGAACTGTTGCTGGAATAATCCCCTTGATGCCACCACCATCAATGCTCAGAATAGTTATCACGTTTCCATAGTCTGATGGAGGAAGTTTTTGGGTACTGAATCCACCAATCAGTTGCCCACCAAACACCAAAACAAAAAACAAAACCAAATGAGCCATTAATTGCTTCACTAGAATATTGTACTCAATTAGTGTGTTTTCTTCTCAAATGAGGTAAGGCTATTTATAGAAATATTTTCGAGGATACATGCAAGTACCATGATTAAACAAATGTTTTTTTGTGCATGATAATGCCGTTCATTGCTTACACAATCTTTGGAGTTTTCACTCATTCCAAAAGGAGAGGATAATACAATAAAATCCACTGTCCATCCTCGTCATTGATCAACATTAAAAGCAAATGCACAACTGAATTTTTAATTAAGCCTTTACTTTTACCAAAATTATCCACTTGGAAACACCTAATATAAGATAATATAAGATGCAAGATGAATTTCAGCTACTAATAGATTCAAACTCCTAACGGGAACATTTTTTTTATCAGCGACAATGATTAAATAAATAGGAACCACTTCAAGGTAAACCAACCCTTATACAAAAACTATACACATTTTCTGAGTACAAACAACACATCTAGCCAAACAACTAGGATAAAACCCACATTCTAAAAAAAAACAGCGTTACATCATTTTCATGCATACCAAAGGGTCAAGACACCTGTCAGAGTAAGAAAAACAAGCTAAAGGTATCTTGATGACGACCCACGACCAAGTCTTTAATTGAATAAGAGCAAACACTTCTGAAACATTCGCCACTCCTCCTTTAAAGATGATCTTATTCCTGAGACTCCAAATGTCACTCACTATAGCAATCCAAATTGTCCCCCACACCGCGTTAACGGAATCTGATGTGTTATACAACCTAAAATGTTGGAAATGAACACGCGAATCAAAATGGTCCGCGGACGCCAAACCTAACCAAGCATAACATTGACTCCAAACAAGCCAAGCTAACCTGCACTCAAAAAACAGATGCCTGCATGACTCCTCTTCCTTCCCGCACAAAACACATAAATTGCTTTCGGTCACTACACCTCTCCTCACCAAATTGTTTTTAGTGGCTAGCTTACTTTCTAACACCCTCCAAGAAGTAATATGGGCGGATGACAAAGCTTTGATCCTCCAAAACTTTACATACAAGGAATTGTTCCCCCCTTCCAACTCACCCCTTAAGAGAACATACGCAGAATTAACCGAATAAGAAGACGACTCGCTATCTTTCCAGACCCAGCTGTCATTCAAATCCGGTACCAACCTCAAACCTTGGAGCATCAAAAGAAGTTGCCTCTCTGAATCCTTTTCCCACTCAAACAGATTCATTCTCCAAGCTAAATTCCACTCCCAAAAACCATCAACCAAAACCCTAGTCTCGACTACCTTAGGAACGGGATGTGTGTACAAAGATCTCAACCTCGGGAAAACCCTCTCCAAAACACCACAACCCACCCAATTATCCTCCCAAAAATCAATTTTCTTCTCGTTACCGATCTTCCACTTGAATCGATCTTCAAAATAACTTTCCCACTTCTCCAAGGCCCAAACCTCCTTCAAGTCTTTCCACCAAAGAGACTCCTTAGCATTAATCCATTGATCTCTCAGTCTTCTCCAGCCACTGTACCGTCTTTGGACTCAAGAATATCCTTCCACAAACCTCCCTTGTCCGTCCCAAGATGCCAAATCCATTTCCCTAACAAAGCAAGATTGAAATGTTTTAAATCAATAATACCCAGATCGTCGGCCTCTTGAGACTCACAAAATTTCTTCCAAGAAGCCCAAGCGATCTTCCTCCCTTCCGTCCCCCACCCGCATAAAAACTACCTCTGGATCCTCTCAATCTCCTTTAACACTACAACAGGAAATTTATATAAAGACATATAAAAAAGAGGAATTGACGAAAACACAAACTTAATAAGGCAAATCCTCCCGGCCAAGAAAAGAAGCCTACCTTTCCATCTAAATAGCCTAGACTTCAATTTATCGCTCACACCTCCCCAAAAAGCACATTGAACATAAAATCTACATTGATGAAAAAAGAAACCTAAAATTATATGGTGATAAAATGGGACATAATTAGAGTCCTATTACTTTCACATGAGCTCTTGAAATTTCTTTGAAATCTATTACATAATGTCTTTTCTTGCAATATTTTATTGTATTTTTTTCAAGTTCACTACTTGTCTCTGTAAGGTTTTCACGGCTCTAGTCTCCACAATTCAAGGCGTTACTGTTCATTTATACTCATAATGCAGCATAGGTTTCTTCTCTACCACTTTAAGAGGAGAATGAACCTTTGATTATCAAGAAAAGCAAGAGATTTTAAATATGTATTTTGTCATGGGTTGAACTATTGTATGTAGTGAGGTATTTTGTCAAAGAACTGATCACAGTAGTAAGAAATTGCTAAATTTGCATAAAAAAAAAAAATCAGATTCAGTGAAAATTTTTTACTCACAGATTTGAATTTATAGGTAAATTCAACATTACTTACAGATCTAAATCCATAGATAAATTCAACATTATCTGTGAACTATTACTTATGGAACTGATTTCGTACATAAATTCAGTATTAGTGACAGATTACCAACAAATCTCTATCCGTAAGTAAATTTTACATTAATCGTGTAGATTTTATCTACGAATCTATATCCGTAGGAAAATTCAATATTATTATTAATAGAAATACTTTTACTAACACTATTAATAATGTTAATATTTTTATTCAATTATTATAATAATATTAATATTATTATAAATATTAATAATATTAACAAAATTAATAGTATTAAAAATAGAAATAATTTTAATAATATTAATAATATGCGTAATATTAATAATAATATTATAATATAAATAATAATCATAACTAATACTCATAAATAATAATACATAATAATTTTAAATAATATTTGTAATTAATAATAAAAGAAAAAAACAATGATAGAAATTATAGAAAGGTATGCAAGATTACTTCCGAATTTACCCAGAGACTGTAGTTGGTAAGTATTACTTACGAAATCAAGTTGAGGGATATTACCTATGGACCCCATTAGGTTGGTAATACCTACAGACTAAAGTTTCTGGAGTATTACATATGGACTAGAATTAATGAGTATTACCTACAAACTATAATTAGTAAGTATTACTTACATACTGAAGTTGGTGAATATTATGTACTGACTGAAGTTGGTAAGTATTCATCCTATTAACATTATAAAATTAATAATATAAATAATAATATTAATAATAAAATAATAATAAATAACATGATTGCATATATGAAATATTTAGTATAAATGCAGGAAATATCACCTAACTACAACCTTTTTTAGTTGTTTTAGTAAGGTTAGATCTTTCTCTTTCGTAAATGAATACCTTTATATATATATATATATATATATATATATTTAGCAGATAAAAATAATAATAAAGGAACCCATAAACCCCGGACGGATTTATTAGGGGAGGTAGGTTTATTTTAAAATATTTAATACTACCAATTCTTAAAGACCAACTACTTTTTTATCCGAAAAAGATATATAAACAAAGGAATAATTAAATTGTTAGAGTCCTTATATAAAATAAATATATACAAAACAAAAATTCGCCATAAAAGTCCTTCCTACCAAAAAACACTCTATCTTTCACTTATTTTATACATATCAGCAACCCTCCATCATATTCCACACAAAAACATTTAGTTGATCACAATATGCCCTCTTTTGTTCCCAAAGAGCAACAGTGTAGATTTATTGCCCTAGACGATATTATGCCTTCAAAACTAAACAACTTCATACAAATATATCCCTTTTTCCTTACATAATTATCAAAAACAAACTACTAACTTCAACATAAATTACTAAAGACAAACTACTAATTTCAACATATGTATTGTCTCTTAGAGTGTACTTCTTACTATGAGAATAAATGGTTTTAGATTCGATGAAAAACAGATACAAATAAAAAAAGTCAACATTAGAGTGTGATTAACGTCCACCTTATGTTGGTTAAAAAGCCTATGTTACATATCTAGAAGTCATTGAATCTTGCGTCGACCTATGGAAGGAACAATAGTAGTGCACTAGGGGTGATGAAAAAAAGATTAAGTTCAGTTTAAAAGTATTTTCAATCTTTTTTTAAATTTGAAACATGTTTTTTTTTATCAACAATAAACAATTAAATTAAATCGGCCCACTTAAGAGGTGAAGAAACCCTCATACATAGAAAAAAGGATAAACAATAACTTTCTACTTACTCATCTAACCCATGAATACACCTCCTACTGCCTGTCCTGATACTTACCAACTAAAGAAGAAAACACTAAAGTGAATATATAATTATAATTAAAAGCAATAGAGAAAGAAAAATTGCTTTAAAATAAAATAAGAATAAAAATAGAAATTTAGTCAGTTGTTATGTTCGAGACTGAGATTTCTTTTAACATTCATCTTTGTCACAAAATATCATAGGAAAAATGGGAGCATTAAGATTTGAAGACTTAAAAATTGATATTGTCTATATAGTCTTATAATATACATAAAATATCTTTAAGAACCCGGATTCAAGACAATAATATTTTCTTGCAGACCCTTTGACAACAAAGTCAATCTTTAGAGCTTCACTACCTTTTCTAACAATAGCAACATTCAAGACTGTTTCAAGCTCAACAAACTGTTTGAATACAGAAAACACAATATTCTAAGCAAATTTTGATTATGTGCAGTAGTGGCCATTTTGGCAACAATAACCGATTTTTGAGGCACAAAATTTTTGCAATTGGTCAACTCATGAGCAATCATTTTACAATAAGAAAAAAAGAGAGGAAGCTTCTCATATTGAAGATCCAAATTAAGGCAAAACCAAAACACTCCACCAAAATCTAGTTTGGAAGATTGGTTAACATATCAATGTTCCCAAGAACTCTAGCAAAAAAGCCACGAGTCCTCTGCATAGTGCAGATGTTTAAAGCCAAGGGAGTTCCAATTCCCCTGGCAATGGAGAAAATGACTTTAGGATGCCAATACTCAACAGGAAGCCCATGGATCCGCACCCAAGTTTGGTTTTAGTGACCTTCATAGTGGACGATACAAAATCTTTTGTCCAAGCCAAAACCCTTAGAAAGCTAGAGGAGAGTTTCCAAGAACCCGTTGCCAACACCTTCCTTATGTCTTCAAAGGATGCAAATTCGAACTCATAGAACCCTTTGCCAAGCGGGATGACTTTCCAAGAACCAAGTGATTTCCAAGAAAGACTCAATTGCTTGCTTAACTCTAGATGCATGAGAGGCTTATCTCCCTTAGCTAGGATAAGGATGTTGTCATGGAAAATAACTCTATGAAAGAATGTGACATTGTTGCTAAGTATTGGAAGGATAAAGCCGATATGGAAGAATTTTTTAGTGATAAGGGAGATGATGTTGTTCAAACTATTACGAGGTCTGGGTATCCTAGAAAAAGGTGTTAAGAAATCTACTAAGAAATGATTTTTTGGTTTTTCTAGGTCCTTGTATTGTCTTTTTTGCGGTCTTCATCTGCAGGTATTGGTTTAGTCCTTTTGTTTTTCCCATGTTTTCTCTTTAGAGTTCTTTTGTATAAGATGTTAAATCTTCTTTGTTCTGATTTTTTTAGGTTTGAAGTTCTTTCTTATGTATGAGTTTTGGCCTAGTCCCCTATACTTGCTTGTTCTATTTTTTATTTCTTTTTTCTTATTTAATAATACTTTTTCATGTAATGGCAGGAATTCCTAGCATAAAGTTTTATAAAAAAATATATTTTTACAAAACCTAAAAGGTAGGAGAACTATAGGTTATCAACATGTGACAAGGTCCTTATAAGAAGCTCTGCCAAGATGGACCCACACAAGTTTTGGCAATATGCCTCAGCAAAGATGTTCTTATTGATGTTGAATCTCCTGATCCAAGAAGTTCATGTATTGTTTTCTTTTCTCTCATCTCTTTTATTACTTTGCTTCTAATATGGTCAAGAAGGAGAAGACAACAATGAGAGGAGGAGGTAGTAGATTGGAAAAGAAAGAAAAAAAAAGAAGAGAAAGAAATGTTGTTTTACTTTTTTTATCTTTAAAGTTAAATTTAAGTTTTATAGTGTTTGTAATTTGAAAGGTGTTATTCTTAGCATATCTCAAATAAAGTTATCATAGGCAGTATCTAGTTTGAAAAACATTATTCTCTCTATCTCTAAAAGCTTTAGCACCAGTTTCCCTAATTTTTGTAATAAAATGATAATAACTAATTCTCATATTCCCTGGCTCAACTAAATGCTTGGTCTTGGATTACTTCATATTTTGCTTTTGCTTGTGTTTTTCTTTTCTGATTGGTGTCTTGATCCATTGACGTGTTTTTTGTCGATTTAAAGTCTCTATTAGTTTTTGGTTGTGTTTGTAGGTTTGGGGATTTTGTCATGTTTAGGTGTTTTAGTTGGTTTTGTGTTGGTTGGTTTAGGCAAGTTATTGGACTTTTCTATTGAGTACCAGTTGGTATGTACACGGATTGGACCACTCCTTAAGTGATTCATATTTATTTATTTATTTATTTATTTATTTATTTATTTCACTGATAAAAAAATAACAAAAAATAAAACATGGGAGTAATATATAAAGCTAGATGATATTTATTATTATTTTGTAATATATTTATATTTATGGGATTAATTTATATTTATATTTAGATACAATTTTATTTGTAATTTTTCTGAGTGTGATTGTGTGTGTGCGGTTGTAGTTTTTTTTTATTGGGGATGTGCTAGCATTAGTTTCATTTTGCAAAATATGAGATGAATATCACATTTAAGTAGAAGGTTCTTCTTAATTTATTTTTGTTTATAGGTTGGAGTATCCTTAAATGTTTAATTATTTTTTTTATAATTTTTTATAATATAATTACAAACTTTATTAAGAAAAACTTTAAAATTTACTTTCATTCTAATTTGATCCTTTTATGTATAGGTCAAAGCTTAAAGGAAATATGATTGAAAGAGTATTTTATAGTTCTGTGTAGTAGATTACAATTTAGTTATGTGAATCTAGTGAATTTGATAATGATAATTTTTCCCATTAAAATAAATTTATCTCTATCTGAGTTGTTAATTAATGAATAGCATGATTAGCACGTGAATGTAATTAAGCCGCCCATGATTAAATGCTTGCAATTAGTTTAATTGTAAGTTACATTTTTTATACATAAAAGATGACACACAATTGATGATTATGTGGTGATAACACGAATAGGACATGGGAGTTCATCCATCATTTGCTACTTATTAATATGAATTATAAGAAAAATAAAACATAGAACCATACAAACGTTATCTTTTATGTAATCTATGCTTACAAACGTTGTCTTTTATGTAAGTATGGGATGACTAAAAAAACATAGAGAAGATAAATGTTAGCATTTATTGTATGTGAAGTATTAGGAGTTTGTTTTGTACCTAACCCTTACGTAGTATTTAAGTAGAGTTAGGCTGAGTGATAACTTAAAAAGGAGTGCCATACGTATACAATCAAATTATATTTATATAATTTATATTTGGATTAAAAAATCATGCACCGTCTAATCATATTATACGTATACAATCAAATTATATTGATATAATCATGCACCGTCTTCACATTTAATCCAACATATATAAAATTTGAATAATCATATCCAATTTAAATAACTTTTAACTTTAAGAAATTAAATAAAATCAAATTTCCTATAGCATTCGATTCGATTGATCATCAATCACCCGAGGTTATCCATAACCTTCGACAAACTTGTTCAATCTATTGGGGACTACATGCATGAGATTGCATGTACTTTGATTGCAGTTACATTGCTTTCGAAGCAATTAATAAAGAGAAAGCATTATAGAGGTTATATAAATTATGTGAAGATATGTTGCAATGATTCGTATTAAATTAGATAAAGAAAGATAATAAAGATGCATGTTTGATTGGGTGAATGATTCATTGTAACGACTTGAACTGCGACAAATCATATTTTGTGAGAATGATTGACCAACAACTTTTGGGGAAAAAACTATCGTTTCAATCCATATAAGAAAACGTGCAATTAGTTGTCATAATAATTATATGTTAGAATAAAACTAAGAATGTTGTCACTTTGAATGCACTACTAACATATTTTGAGTTGATATCAAGATTGAAAGTTAATTTCTATAAGATTAAGTTAGAAGAGATTGTAGTTAAAGACCACTACAACAAAATACGATAATACTTAATTGTTCAACTATGTCTATGCTATTTACATATTTAAGAATATCCCAATTGATGACAACCTAGGAGAGGTAAGATCTGGAACACTATGTTAAATAAGATTAGGAAAAAGCTTGCTTAGTGGAAAGGGAAATGCTTAACATATGCTAGTATAATATGCCTTGTAAAATTTATTATATTAGCAATCCCACTTTTTTTCCTATCCTTTGTTTAAAGCGCCAAAAAAGATAGTGATATAATTGTTAAAATACGAAGACAATTAATATGGGGGTGGGGATTGAAGGAAAGAGGATAGTCTGGGTTGAGTAGTCTAAAGTGTTCCAATCTAATGAAAGTGGGAGAGTAGGTATTAGAGATATAAAACACTTCATTGATGCTCTAATTGGTAAATGGATATGGCGTTTGATTTCATATAATACAAGGATTTTGGAGGAAAACAAATGCAATGTATAGGTAGAAAGATGTATCAACTTGGTAGTCAAATCTAATCAAAGTGTGTGAGAGTGGTCATGGCAAAAACTTGTCTGATATAAGTTGGAGTTTTAGAAACGATGAACAAATTAGGTTCTGGACCGATAAGTGGAGTGACAGGTTTACAATGGCAGAAAAATACTTAAGATTGTACATTAACTCCATTGAAACTGATTGTCAGGTAGCTCAAGCTGGAAGATGGAATACTAATAACTGGATTTGGGAGTTCAAGTGGAGGAGAGATTAGTTTGAATGGGAAACATCTTTGGTAGAAGCTTTTAGGTTAGAGTTAACAAAATTATAATTCCAAATAAAATTAGGCTTGATAGGTGACAGTGAAATGAATATAAAACTTATTTGGTTAAGTCTACATATGGTTTGCATATGATCTATTGCATAATAGTAATGTAGGTAATCAAGAAAAATACAAAATAGTGAAATATGGAAAATTTATGCGATTCCAAATGATAAAACTATAGTATGAAGGATAGATTTAAATAGAATTCAGACTAAGCTGAATTTGCAGAATAATGATTTGGTTATAGTTACAAATCTTTTCCCCCTTTGCAACAGCTAGAGACTACCAAATGTGTATATGTTGAATTAAATGTGAAGACGGTACATGATTGGTATAAATTAGACGTGCATGATTATATCAATATAATTTCATTGTATACGTATAATATGATTAGATGGTGCATGCTTTTTTAATCCGAATATAAATTATATAAATATAATTTGATTGTATACGTATAATGGCACTCCTTTTTAAATTACCACTCTGCCTAACTCTACTTAACAACTACATAAGGGTTAGGTACAAAACCAACTCCTAATACTTCACATGCAATAAATGCTAACATTTATTTTCTCTATGCTTTTTTGAGTCATCCCATACTTACATAAAAGACAGCGTTTGTACGAATAGATTACATAAAAGATAACGATTGTATAGTTCTTTGTTTTATTTTTTTTATAATTCATATTAATAAGTAGCAAATGATGGATGAACTCCCATGCCCTATTCGTGTTATCATCACATAATCATTAATTGTGTGTAATCTTTTATGTATAAAAAATGTAACTTACAATTAAACTAATTGCATGCATTTAATCATGGGCGGCTTAATTACATTCATGTGCTAATCATGTTATTCATTAATTAACAACTCAGATAGAGATAAATTTATTTTAATGGAAGAAATTATTATTATTATTATCAAATTCACAATATTCACATAACTAAGTTGTAATCTATTACAAACAACTATAAAATACTCTCTCAATCATGTTTCCTTCTCTTAACGATAAGTTTAAGCTTTAACCTCATTCATAAAAAAACACACACATATAATATAATATTAGTAAAGTTATTTGCGACATTTGCTAACCAATCTTCCAAACTAGATTTTGATATTGATATTGGATTTGAATTTTTAATTATAATTAACATTGAATTTGAAATGATGTTGACTTTTGAATTATAATTGATATACACAAGTTTTAAATTTAAAAAAGGATTGAAAATATTTTTAAATTAAATTAAATTTTTTTTATCACTCGTAATTTCGGTGTAACCAACACTACCAATTAAATAGCGTCACCCTAACCCATTCTAAATTAAATTTTATATAGCGTCGGCTAGATCAATGCAAATGTTTTAATTGTTTTATATTTGGTTTAGGTAGCATTGGCCTAGTCGATCATATTATTATGTTATTAAATATTGGTCGTCCAATTTGCATGTATTAGATTGACGCTACTAGTGTTCCCTCCATAGGCTGACACAAGATTCAATAGCCGGTTGGAGAAGTTTGAAAGAACAGAGGAATATTTATAGGGAGTCTTTATGGTGGAGAGATCTGAAGGGCGTTTGGGATTGGAGGAGTGGGGAATGAATTTTGAGGACTGCTTTGAGTGGGGTGTTGAAAACGGGAAGAAAGTCAAATTTTGGACAGATATCTGGGTGGTTAATGAAGATTTGAAGAGCAAACTCTCGAGGCTATTTTCCTTGAGTAACTATAAAGACGATAATATAGATTCTTTTGGGGTTTGGGCTAATGGTAGTTGGGAGTGGAAGTTAGTTTGGAGAAGGGGCATGTTCGAATGGGAGAAGAATATGGAATTTCAACTTCTACAGTTGGTGCAAGGAAAGAATCTAGTATTGGATATTGGTGATAGAAGAGTTTGGAAGGACGACAAGAATTATGGATACTTGGTCAAATCAGCTTATAGTATTTTAAAGGGAAATTTTGAGGGGAAAAGTTCGTCTTTGTTCGAATTCTTGTGAAAGATTAAGGCTCTATCCTTAGAGATGATCTCAAACAAGCGACTTGAGTTGGAAAAAAAAGGACAGATGGGCTTGGAAGGATAACGAGTCAAATGTGTTTTCATTTAAGTCTGCTTACGAAAGGTTAAGGGGAGATAGAGACGAGGAAGACTCAAGATTGTACAAGTTTTTCTAAAAGATTAAGGCGCTTCCTTCGGTTCATGTCACAACGTGTAGGGTGATTGAGAATAAAGTTGCTTCTAAAGTAAATCTGGAGAGAAGATGGATAGAGGTCAAAAGCAATCTTTGCAGTTTATGTAGATCGACAGAGGAGTCGACGGAACATTTGTTTTTTGGATGTAGAGTCGCTTGGCGGATTTGGAATCTTTGCTCTGACTGGCTAGGAGTTATATCAGTTGACCTTATGGTTCCGGGTCTACACTTTGAACATTTTAAAATTTTGGATGCCTCCATTTCAGTGAATCTTATTATGGGTAACGTCTGGATAGCGTTGGTTGGTGAGATTTGGAGACACAGTAATAACTGCTTATTTAAAGGTGGAGTGGTTGATCACATCAAGGTTTTTTCCCTGGCACAGGTTAAGGTCTAGTCTTGGATCTCTTCTAAGATATAGTCAATGAGTTTCTCGTTCTTTGACTAGTGTCTAGAACCCTTGGAATGCATGAATTCGATTTAAAATTTCTAAGGGTTGATGCTTGTTTTTTTTTGTTTTTAAGTGGCAGGGTTGGGTCAGATAATAGGAGGTCTCATTTTGGTTTTTAGTGTGTTTCAAGAAAGGTAATCTCTAAACTTTTCTATTCTGTATAAGGGTTGGACCACCCCTGAAGTGAGCCTTTTAATTTTATTGCTAATAAAAAAAATAGCTTGGAGGGTGTTGGTAATTTTGATTGCTTCCAAGGATAATTTGGAAAGACGTGGGGTAATAGTCGTTAGCAACTTGTGTTGTTTTTGTAGGGTGGAAGTGGAACTACAAGGCATTTGTTTTTTGTTTGCAAAATTGCCTAACTCTTTTGGAACCAATGTTATGCTTGGTTAGGGTTAGCGTCGGTAGATCATCATGATCCTTTTTCACACTTCCAGCATTTCAAACTTGTTAGGGTACCTGTTTATGTCAATGTTATATGGCGAAGCGTTTGGATTGCAGTTGTTAGCGAGATTTGAAGACATAAGAATAAACATATTTTTAAAGGTGTAGTGATTGATCATTCTGAAATATTTTTTTCCTTGATTCACTTAAAGGTATGGTCTTTAATTACTTCTAAATTTGCCTCTGCATATTTTTCTTATTTTGATTGGTGTCTTGAGGTGTTAGGTTGTTTCTGAGGTATCTTTATTTTGGTCTATTGGCTTGTCTTTTGGTTGCTCTAGTAGGATATTTGTGGTAAGCTTTTGGGAGGAGGTGTTGTACGTGTATGTTCAGTTTTGTACAAGGGTTGAACCATCCAAGAAGTGATTCATATTTTTTTTTTGCTGATAAAGAAAAAGATTCAATGACTTCTAGACATGTAGCTTAAGCTTTGTGACCAAAATATATAAGGCGGACATTAATCACACTTTAATGTTGATTTTTTTTATTTTATTTATATCCCTTTTTTATTGACTCTAAAACCATTTATTCTCATACTGAGAAGAACATTCTAATAGACAATACACACGATTAAGTTACTAGTTTTTCTTTAGTAATTCATGTTGAAGTGAGTAGTTTTTGTCTTTAATAATTCTCTTAGGAAAGGGGATATTTGTATGAAGTTGTTTAGTTTTGAAGGCATAATATAATCTAGGAGCCATAAATTTACACGGTTGTGTTTTAAAAAGAAAAGAGGGCATATAATTGTGATCAACTAAATGTTTTTGAGTGGGATATGATTGAGGGTTGGTGATGTGTAAAATAATTGAAAGAGATAGACTTTTTTTTTTTTTGGAAAGACTTTTATGCCCAATTTTTGTTTTGTATATATTTGTTTTATATAAGGATTGGGAGAATTTAATTATTCCTTTGTTTATATATATATATATATATATTTATTTATTTTGTTGATAAAAAAATAGTTGGTCTTTAATAATTGGTAGTATTATGAGTTAGATTTTATGTTTTTTAAACTTTAAAAATAATTTTACATTTTTTAACTTAAGCTAATTTAACCATGTGGAATCTAATAATGTCACATTTTATCACCATATAATTTTAGGTTTCTTTGTTCATCAATGTAGATTCTGTGTTCAATGTGAGGAGTTTGAATCTATTAGTACCTCAAATTCATCTTGCATCTTATATTAGGTGTATCCAAGTGGATAACTTTGGTAAAAGTAAAGGCTTAAAAATTCAGTTGTGCATTTGCTTTTAATGTTGATCAATGATGAGGATGGACAGTGGATTTTATTGTATTATCCTCTGCTTTTGGAATGAGTGAAACCTCCAAAGATTGTGTAAGCAATGAACGGCATTATCATGCATAAAAAAAAGATTTGTTTAATCATGGTACTTGCATGTATCCTCGAAAATATTTCTATAAATGGCCTTACCCCATTTGAGAACAAAACACACTAATTCAGTACAATATTCTTGTGAAGCAATTAATGGCTTATTTGGTTTTGTTTTTGGTTTTGGTGTTTGGTGGGCAACTGATTGGTGGATTCAGTGCGCAAAAACTACCTCCATCAGACTATGGAAACATGATAACTATTCTGACAATTGATGGTGGTGGTATCAAGGGGATTATCCCAGCAACAGTTCTTGATTACTTAGATAAGGCTCTTAAGGTTGATTACTGTTGTTAATACTATGCATGTATTGAAATGGTGGTATGAATGAATGTTCATGAGGTTAATTTGAATTTGGTTGAGTTGCAGGCTAAGGATCCAAATGCAGATTTAGCACATTATTTTGATGTGATTGGAGGGAATGGCACTGGTGGACTCATAACAGCTATGTTAGCCACCCCAAGTCCTCACCATCCTAATCTTCCTGCTTTTACTCCTGCACAAATTGTAGACTTGTACCAAAAAAATGGCTCTCAGATATTCAAAGAATCTGGGTATAATATTATTAATATTCTCACAACATCATCATTTCTGATGAATTATTTCTGATGCTAAAACAACCAACATGCAGAACTAAAGACGGTCCCAGATTCGATGGGGAGCCTTTACATAACATAACTCGTGAACTGTTGAGAGACACACGACTTAGTCAGACACTCACCAATGTTGTAATCCCAACTTTCGACATCAAGACACAAAAGCCAGTTATATTCTCAAACTACAAGGTTAGAAGCACATGCATATGTATTGAAAACTTACATTAATAACCAAACACCAGTTAATATAATGTTTTGGTGATGCAGCTCAAGAATGTTCCCTACTTCAATGCCTTGATGTCGGACATAAGCATTTCCACTTCAGCTGCACCCATATATCTACCACCCTACTATTTTGAGAATGATGGTGTTGAGTTCAATATGATTAGTGGTGGTACATCATCTGGGAATCCGGTAAAGTAGTTTAGTTATTGATTACAAATATCATAAAACTATTCATGTGAATTATGAAGCATGATACAAGGTATCTAGTTTAACAGTATCAAGTTTAATTTGAGCAGACACAAGCAACAGTGAGTGAAGTGTTACGACACAATGAATATCCCAAAATCCTTGTGTTGTCTTTAGGGAGTGGAATAACAAAAATTGAGGAGATCTTTGATGCTCAGACAGTTGCCAATTGGGATCTTCCTGAATGGATTTCTGCTGCACTCGGTGCTTTCCCTCGATTTTCTTCAGTCATTACTGAATACTACCTTGCTTCACTCTTCTCAGACATTCAAACCGGCACCTACCTTCGAATTCAGGTATTTCTTTTTATTTATTAGTTAGTTCTCAATTTTCTTGTATACACAAGAACCAAAACAACCATGAGGTGATGAAAGAGATACTTATCTTGTATACACAAAACTCTTGCAGCTGCACTCCACGCATTGGATTTTGTTGTGTTCTTTCACCAATTTTTCTTAAAGAAATATTTATAGTTTTGTTTTATATATTGATGAATCTTGGAACCAATGGCAGGAATACAACCTGAATCCTGATTTGAACGACATGTTTAATGTTACAAAAGAAAACCTGGACGGCCTTGTAGAGACCGGAAAACAACTGTTACAAGAAAAAGCTGTAAAGATGAATTTGGATACTTTAGATCTAGAAGAAGCTGGTGGAACAAATGCTGAGGCTCTTGACAGGTGAAAACAAAAATGAATTCATTACGTTTTAGTTTATTCAATTATTAATTTTAGCTAGTTTTGAGGAGAATGGTTTTATGTGTTTTTATGAAGGCTTGCTGATATTTTGTATGGAGAAAGACAGCATCGTCTGAAACGAAAATATATGGAAAAAGGAGGAAGACCATTTCCTCAGACTCTTAGGCTTCCATCAGAAAAACTCAAGCAAGTTATTTAATGTGAATTGTATGAGCTTGTATTAATTATGTTGTAGTTTGTATAGAATAAGGTTGAAGGCATGAGAGTTATGTGCAACTCTTGTAGCTAGCAAGAACCATGAATAATGCAGCAAGCATCTCTGTCATGAGAGTTCTATGCAGCTCTTGTATATTTTCAGAATGGTGAATGTGATAAGCATCAATGTATAATAATATTATGTTGAACGAATGAGAGTTCTATGCAGTTCTTTTCTTTTTCTTCTGTGCATAAAAAACAACGTTTGAAGGAATAGATTAGTTAACTTTGAATTCATATAAAGAATTAGTTTATATAAATGGGTTTGAGATTATGATTGATGGTTTGGTTTAAGATAATTTTGGATTTGTAAGGCCTAATTCTTTCATCAACTTTCTTCTGTCTTTTATTTCTTTTATAATTCATATATATTGATCAGTGGAAAATGATGGATGAACTCCCACGTGCTATTCGTGTTATAATCTCATAATCATGAATTGTGTGTCATCTTTTACATAAAAATATTTAGCATACAATTAAACTAATTGCATGTATTTAGTTATGGCTGGCTTACATTTACCATGTGCTAATCATGCTATTAATTAAGAATTCAAATAGAGATAAATTTATTTTAATAAAAAAATTATTATCAAATTCACAAGGTTCACATAACTAAGTTATAATCTATTAGAGAGAACTATTAAAAATCATATACATATTACATTGTTTTTACTCTATTGTCTTTACTTAGCTTCTTTTTTGTAAGGATTGACTATTACACATACAAACAAAAAATCATGATCATCTTATTTTTTTCCTAATTTTTTAGTAAAAAGTTTCCTTATGAAATATTTATAAATTTTGCTATCAATAATAATTTGAATGAAATTATTACCAAAATTAATTTTATTTGTTTATTTAAGTTTGAATATTAAAAGAATTTCTAAAACTTATAAGTTCTTGAAAAAATAAATTAAAAAATGAATTGTATAAAATGAAGTTGGTCTAATTAACCTCCCCTAGATTCACGATCATAATTTTTATCTCTTTCAAAATTTCTACAATGCTTCAAGCTTCCGTTATCATTCATCTTCTGTTGAAAAAATTAAAATAAAAAGCAATGAAGAAAAAGATCTACAAATGAAGATGCGAGTAATGATTTCATCATCTAATAATCAGAGTTTTGGTTTAAGAGATAAGTAACTTCTTATTCCAATTTTTTTCTAATTTTCGTGTTGTTTATATTTTTTTTTCTTGATTGTCTTTAATGTTTAATGTTTAATGATTATTTTTTGTTTTTTTATCTTTATTTATGTGTTTTTAGGTGTTCTTGTGTTCATATTCATGTGTTCTTTTGAATTTTCTTGAGTTTTCTTCAAATTTTTCGGTGAAATTTTCTTATAATTGAGTCATGTTGATTTTCTAATCATAAATGTTTTGTCTGAAGTCATGTTTAGTCGAAAAATTGTCATAAACTTCATTGGTTAAACTTTTTGAATTTTTTCAAATTTTCACATACATTAGAACTATTTAGTGCTTTTGTTTTTCATTTTTGAGTTTTTAAATTACTATTAGATCATTAGAAGTTTTCTTTTAGAGTTAGGTTTCCATTATCATCTTCTTCATGTTACATTCTCAAATTGTGTTCACTATATGTTTGAATTTGGCGCTTCATTTCGGTTAAGATTTGGAGCATACTTTTTGTGAATCTTTTGTGATTGCTTCTACACAAGAATTTGTTGATTCTATGATTTGCTACTTGAAAGGCATTGAAGAACAGTTGCTAGAGCGCTAATTGAGCATTGCGATTTGCAAGGGGTGGAAGGGTCATTGATTCAAGGGGGCATCGCGTGATTCAACTGAAACTATTGTCATTTTTTGTGCCTTTAACAACGGTTTGTTGCAATTGTTGTCTTTTTTCTAATTTTTTTATTTTTTTTATGGAAGTTTTACTCCCATCAATATTCATTTTGCAATTTTGATTATGGGGTTTTTTTTTCTTATCGGCAAGAAAAAATAAATAAATGTGAACCACTTTAAGGATGGTTCAACCCTTATATATCTTATACAAAAAGCTCACAATTCCAAACACAAACATTCTTTCGCAAATAGCAGAAAAAAACACCTAACCAACCAAAGACAGATCACTTGTTTTTAATTGAAAACATGCAAACCAAATGATCAAGATACCAATTTGAAAAGGAAAAACAAGCTAAAGAAACTTTGGAAGTAACCCAAGACCAAACCTTCAACTGAGTCAAGGAGCAAATTTCAAAATGGTCAATTACTCCTCCCTTAAAAATATGCTTATTCCTATGATGTCAAATCTCACTTACCAAAGCAATCCAGATATTTTCAAAAGCTAAATTAACAGAATTGGGTGCACTGAACAAGTTAAAATTCAAGAAATGTGATACAGGCTCAAGATGATCTACCGTTTTCAACCCTAACTAAGCATAGCAATGGCTCCACACAAGGCAAGTTATTCTGCATTCAAAGAACAAAGGACTAGTAGTCTCTTCTTTCTCCCTGCAAAAGCAATAAAGCAAACTATCCACCGCAACCCCACGTCTCACCAGATTGACCTTAGTAGCAATTCTATTTTCCATAACCCTCCAAGCAGTGATGTGAGCTGAAGGCAAAACCTTAATCTTCCAAAACTTGTTATACAAACTCGAGGAATCCCCCTCTACTGAATCCTTTGAAAAACCATACGCATAGTTAACTGAATAATCAATGTTACCTCACTCCTTCCAAACCCATTTATCCTTGCTATCAATAGAAGGACTCGAAAACTGCGCAACCCCCAATAGCTGACTAACCTGTTCCAATTCCCAAGCGAAAAGACCTCTTCTCCAAGCCAAGTCCCACACCCAAACATTATCAACCTAAACCCCACAAAGAGAAAGCTTGACATCTTAATTACTAACAATGAAAAAAAGCCTTGGGAAAGACCTTTTCAAACTGTCAGGACCCAACCAATTATCTTTCCAAAAAAGTAGCTCATTCCCATTTTCAAGCTTCCACCTAAAACGATCTTCAAAGGACATTCCCCAAACTTTTTACTTCCAGACCTCCTTCAAATCTCTCCACCAGAGTGACTCATAATTGCAAAACCGTTGTTCTTTGAGATTTCTCCACCCACCAAACAGGTCTTAATCCACCCATTATCAAAAGGTTTGCGTTTATTACAAACAAAAGTGTCACTTTTTTTTTATCAGCAAAAAACAAAAATAAATTGAAGGGACACTTCAGGAGTGTTCCAACCTTTATACAAGAACTAAAATCTGCCTAAAAACGAAGGTAATGAGAGCAGCAAAAAAACAAAAAAGCAAAAGGGTTACAAAGGATACTACAACAAAATGCAGAAAAAACTGCACCATAACAAAAAAAAAAAATATGCAGAACAGCAGCACCCAAAAAAACACTTCACCCAGCTGCTATTGTGCCTTTTGTAGCGATTCTGCATCACAGAGGCATAAAACGAGAGGTGCCTTCTACAGCAATGAGTGGGTCCCTACCCAAGCATTCCTCTTTAAGTGATAAGCTTGCCCCCCATGCACCCTTGGTTCATCAACAAAACCAATCAAGAACATAAAAACCAGGACCAGTGCTAATGAGTGCCTGATTTTTCTGCATAATTATGCAGCAGATTAATGCAGAGCATCCAGCAGAAGCAAGCTTCATTAACCACCCCTCAAGCACATGAGAACCCACAGCTGATGTTCTTTGAATGATTCAGCAGTGTTCCAGCAAAAGCATAATTAAGATTGCCTTGCTCCTTCCATTGTGGTTCCCTTTTTTCTGGTTGATCATGAGCTGGAAGAAGTATAACATCTAAACAGGCAGCGTAGAGCGTGATCCACATTGAATTAGATGACCAGCTTGTACAGGAATACTTCTTCCTCCCCTACCTCACAATGTTAGCAAAATAACTGCACCAGAAAAAACACTTCTTGCACTCCAGCTCCTCATCACAATAACTGTTCCACCTTCAATAATAAAATAACCATCACAACAGACCCAACACCCATAATAAAACAAAAGTGTCACTATATTATTTTATTATTATTTTTTTATCAATAAAAATTAAATAAATTAAAAGAAATATTTTAGGAATATCCTAACCATTATACAAGTACTACAACTCACTACCTAAGTTTCAAACCAAGAACAGCAAACAGTAAAAAAAAAAAATATGAGTCTATGCTTCTTTTAACATACCCATAATGCTTTTTATAGCAGGTTTGTGCAACAGAACTGCATAATCTCTTTGACACACTCTCACTACTTCTTAAAACATAATTATGCAGCAAACCTGAAAAAGTTTCAGGTCATACAATGTTAAAATTGATGCTCAGAGATTCCTTCAAAACTGCTAAAAACATCTGCATAGCCTTCGCAAGATAGATACTGCACATTGATTCTCCCTTGTGATGATCGCTTTTAAACATTGTACTTTGATATTGTTAATGGAGTATTTTGGTCATTAATGTAACATCCCATTTAAACTATAGTAGGTTATATATAGAAATATAATTATATATCTATACTTAATTCACAAATCATTGAAACTTTACATTCCCATAACTATAAATACCCAAAAACTAGAAAAATTAAAACATCTCTCGAGCTCAACCTATCTCCTTTAGTGATTTCTACAATATTATTTACTCTTCTAATAAAAAAATAGTAATTAAAGATGAATTAATTATTTTAAAATTATCCTATAATATAATATATAAATAATATATATATATATATATTAATCACATCACACTTTAACAATAGCATATATACATACATATGTATATATCGTTCTCCCACTCCCATTCCCTCCTCAGCACACACGTCATTCTACCCCCATCTCTTTCACTCTAGAGATTCCACACAACACTCGTCCACAAAAAGAACCCTAAACTTTGAGTAATAGATATTACAACACCTCGTAGTACATGAATGCTCAAAGTAAGACAATTTCTATCAATTTTGAGTAAGATATTACAATCAATCACAACAACAAAAATTGTTAAATAAAAAATAATTTTATTTTATCATTATATTAACTAAATTAAAAAATCATTTTATAAAATAAAAAATCATTGATATCTAAAATAATTTATATTATTAATAAAAATTTATAAAATTATTTTTAAATTGATATTTAACTATTAGTTTGGAAGGTTTTAACTATTAATTATTTATGTTCTAAATTAGTTTCTATTAGTCTTTTAAAGACTAATTTAAAATCTAAAATATTAGTAGTTAAAACTTTGATAACTAATTTAGATACTAGAAACTATTTTATTTTTTCATTTTTTACCAATAAATAAAAAATGAATTAAAAGAGACACTTTCAACCCTTATACAAAACTCATGAAAACCTTACTTACCAGCTTTCACAACAAAACATAACAAATCACATGTAGAAATTATTTTATAATATTTTATTAATAATAAAAATTATATTAGATACTAATAATTTTTTAGTCTTTAAATTTAATTATTAATTAATGATTGTCTTAGTGAATTATGTGTTATTTGATATATAAAAAAGTGTATTTATTTATCAGGTTTTTTTTCTTAGTGTAATTTAAAACAAAAATTTCAGAAACGGATTTTTTTTTTCATAACCAAAAATGAATAAATAGTATATGGAGGATATGATTTGTTATTAAAAAATCTCCAATTAAACATAAGAGTTTTGTAATATTGGAAGAACTTATACGAGTTCCCTAAATCATACTCCAAAAACGTTTTTAATTAAAATCAAATTTAGAATTTGAAGAATTAAAAGAAAATTGAAAAATGAAAGAAAGAGTATATTTTATTTATAATTTTCAAATGAATTTTGTATACTGAGTGTACGATTTTTAAAATTTTTATTTTATTAAATATAATTAAAGGGAAATAAGTTTTTATAAAATATTTTTTTTATTTAATTAAAGAATAACTGAATAGATTTTTATAAAATATATTATTATCATATATAATTAAAGAATGGTTGAGTATTTTTTACTTTATTTAATTAAAAATTAACTATAATTTTTTGATTTTTAATACATTAAAATTTTAAAATAATATAAGTAAATTATTTAAAAAAAATATCAAATTAAATCAAATCCATATTATAAATTAAGTTTGTAAAACTTTTAAATTAAAAATGCTTAAAATAAATCAAAAATTTTAATAAAAAAGTTAAAATAAGTAGGTTTAACCGGAAAGAACATGCATTGTATGTGTATTGTATTAATTTTTCAGTTTTAATTTTCTCGTTTATTTCCATCATTTCGAATTTAGAATTTTACCATTTTAACTTTGTATCACATGAATTATAGTTTCATCATTTTTCTTAAAATAAATTAATTATATTTATTTTATATTATTAAAATATTACATAACTAAATTTATTAAAAATTTAAAATAATTTAATGTACTAAAAATCAAAAGGTTATATTTAATTTTTTTGAATTATATATAATAAAATAATATTTTTAAAAAAAATCTATTCATTCAACTATTCTTTAATTATATGTAATGTTAAAATATTTTATAAAAACAAATTATATATAATAAAAAACTATTTAATAAAAACCTATTTTTCTTTTTATACATAACTAAGCAAAAAAATTTAAAAATCTTACACTTAGTATACGAAAGTGATTTCAGAATCATAAATAAGGTATAGATTTCTTCCTTTTTAATTTTTATTTTTAGTTATTAAGATTCTGATTCCAATTTGAAAGGTTCTTCTAATTTTAAAAAACTTGTATATTTAATTGACTATTTTTTTAGAGTTAAATCCTACTTTCTATATTCGATTTATCCATTTTTAAAAGTAGAAAAAACATGTCAATTTCTAAAATTTTCATTTTAGATTATACTATATAGGAAAAAAAACCTTATCTATCCAACACTACCCTAAATCAATCAATATAATTTTTTATATTTTATAGTCAAATCTATCACAATCTTAAATACGCGTGATAAATTTTGCTTATTTTTTAACCAAACACTTCCCATCAACTACCGTCCAGAAATAAATGTTGATGTGTGTTAGAAGATAAATATATATATATATATATATATATATATATATATATATATATATATATATATATATATATATAAGCACTTCCAAAACGTGGTAGGACATGAAATGGACAGCACAAGGTGCCACTTAGATATACAAAATCGATTTGAATTGTTTAGAATTTCATTTTCATATTTTTAGGTCTTTATTTTTAAAATAGGTGAAAAATATTTTTTAAATCTGTAATGTGACTGATTTAATATAAATCAAACAAGAAATAATATAGTATGTTTCACAATATTCTAAAGATTTTTTTTCTTTACAAAACAAATTATATTAATTTTTTTTCCACTTTATTCTTATATGCTAACACTAGTAAAAGAAATCAAAATCATTACCCATATATAAAGACGGTTAATAGAAAATTATCGTAAAAAAAAATAGTGATAATTTTTAATAAAAATATTATTATCATCATAATAATTATAATTATAATTATTATCTTATTATTTTTAATATTTTAGTTATTATTATTAAGTATTATTATTATTATCTTATTATTTTTAATATCTTAGTTATTATTATTATTATTAAATACTTATTATTATTATATTTATTGTCATTTTTATTATTATTATTATTATTATTATCATAACAATAACAATAATTATTGTTATTATTTTTACTATGTTGGTTATTATTATTATATTATTATTATTATCACTATTCATACTATTATTATTATTATATTATAATTATTATAATTATTATTACTTTTGAAAATTATTATTATTTTTTTACTGTCAAAATTATTATTATGGATAATAATAATAATTTTATTTTATTATTATATTAATTATTATTATTATCATAATAGTGATAAAAATTATAATAAATAGTTATTATTGTTATCATTATTAATAATATTATAATAATAATAATTATTATTATTATTATTACCTTAATTATTATATTATCATCATAATAATTGTTATTGCTTTTATTATAACAATTATTATTATTATTATCATAATAACAATAATAATTGTTATCTTATTTTTTATTATCTTTATTATTATTATTACTGTAAATATTATTGTTATTATTTTTATTATTATAATTATTGTTATTATTGTGTCATTTATCAATGAGTTTTACTAACAAATATTTATTGTCCGTGTCATTTATTGAAAGATTTCAATAAGTTGTACTAACAAATTTTTATTGTCTGTCATTTATTGAAAGATTTTATCAACGAACAAGTCCAACATATTTAGGATATTCATTACTCATTTTGACGCTCCATTTACCGATGGATTTTAACAATGAATTTTTATTATTTTTAATTTGTCAACAAATTTTACAAACAAATAGATGTAGCACATCCATGATACTAATTTCTTACTTTGACACTTTATTTATCGACAAATATGTCTATTATTTTTTTTGATAAATTTTATTAATGGATATACATTATTTGACATTTACTAATTATCTTGCATAAAGGTCGAAGTAATCCTCTTCAATATATTTATCAATATATTTATTGATTGTTGAATAAAAAAAATCTAATATTTATTGATAGATATGGATTTTACCTACAAATAAGCACAAATAATTTAAATTTTATGTATGGTTTTAGCTATCGTCTGTAAATTTGTTGTGCTAGCAGCGGACTTTAGAAGAATTGAGTAAAAACTAGACCTTAGATGTTTGATGTTTAATGTTGTAGGATTCATCGAATACCTTGTCTTATTGTTCTCAGTTCTTCAAGGGTAAACAAATTTTGTTAAGAAGTGAGCTTTAAGCCTAATTCAACCTGGTTTATAAGGTGAGGTTTACATCCACTTATATACAATGAAATGTCCTCATCTCTAGTCGATGTGGGATCTCCAACACACCTCCCTCACGCCGAGGCTACCAACTCGTGCGTGGAGATATATATTATGGATGGTCCGATAACGGCCCGATAGCGGGTGACAGTTCTTCAAGGGTAAACAAATTTTGTTAAGCATGGAGATATGTGTTATGGGTGGTCCGATAACGACCCGATAGCAGGTGGCCTGATAAACCCAACAAATTCTCACTAGGATGGGCTCGAGAATGGCTCTGATACCATGTTAAGAAGTGAGCTTTAAGCCTAACTCAACCTCATAAAACCGGCTTATAAGGTGAGGTTTGCACCCACTTATATACAATGAAATGTCCTCATCTCTAGTCGATGTGGGATCTCCAACAAATTTGCACAAACTCATTATAAATATTATTGTTTTATTTATATATTTTGTCTTCTTGATAAAAAAAATGCTACTTACTCAAGTAGAGAACACTTCAGGTGGTTAGAAGTTAAAGGTGTTTTAGATCTCCTTTGATAGTAAATGATGTTTGTGTTATGACATTGAGAACCCTAGCTCACTTCTGGTTATCTATCAAGTAATTTTTTATAGAACTTGTTTAACATGGTTTATAGTCTCTTGGAGAATGCTTTGCAATTAGTCATGTGTAAGACTAAAATTGAGTTCAATTATTTTCATATCTATAATCTCGATATATGGCTAATGAAATAAATATAAAGATGATATTTATTTGATGTTATGTTTTGTTTATATTAACTCAATCCTTGCATACATAAATACTTATTGTATTATGATAGTACTAACTAAAAAAATATATTGTAAAAAGGAAGGTAGCAAACTTATGATTTAATAATGTTAATTATTTTGAGACCTATAAATCATTGTTGATAAAAAAAAAATCTTCAAGCACCAAAACACCCTTTTGCACCGTAATTAATGATCACTGTTTTACAAATCCAAAGATGAAGAACACCTGAATTCGAAGGTAGTAGTCTGAAGATTGGAGGCCAGGGAAGACAGTGGAAATGTAAAACTCAGTCATATCTTTGGAAGTATAATCATAAGCACCAGTTGCAAGCCCTGATACTGCCCAAACAGCTGCTGAGAACTGTTCTGCAACTTGAGCATCATACCCAACAGCTTTTACAGTTCCACATCCTATAGACAGCAACAGGATTTTGGTATTTTCATTTGAGTTCGTAGGAGTCATTTCAGGGTTCTTCTCCTTCTGTTGCTTTATCACTTCTGTCACAGCAGCCATAGCCTGCGAACAGTTTTGCATTATCACTTCCAAAGTTTGCATATTTGGGACCACACCACACGTTAATTGAAACTGTTGCTTCAGTGTGTATTTGGTTTTATCTCTAAAACAATCCTTTTTCATCATGTGTTTGGAATGGAGATAACAGTTTACCGGATTAGTTGCTGCAACTCCACCATCAATCAAATTGAACTCAGTGCCATCATTTTGGAAGTAGTATGGTGGTAGACAGGTTGGTGCAGCTGAAGTTCCAATGCATATATCTGACAGTTTCACATCAAAGCTAGGAACTTTCTGAACCTGCACCTCCATCAAAACTGCCCTCAAGCACCAATAAGACTTCTTAAAACATCCTTTCACACTTGCTAACACGAAGGATCAGCACCATCAACAAGACTGCAGAGCAGCAGTAATGCCATTACAGATCAGGCCGAAATAACACTCCTGGCAGCCTTCCGGATTATTCTAGATCTGCATGGAAAACCTTCTTCAAGCTACTAAATCGTAAACCCTAAACCTTCTTCAACTTGCTATATACTACCTTATAGCTACTACCTAGCCAAATAGACAAGTGAGCGCAAAAAACTGCACAAATTAACACCGCATAAACACAGAACTAGGGAGGTTCAGAGCACAAGAAGATGGAATTGTATATAGAATCTGTTACATTAAGATGTAACATGCAGCATGCAGAATTCAAAACCATCTTGATAGGGTAACCATTATGTTGTTTCACTCTATCCCGGGAACCTTCCCAGTGAAACACAGTTGGAATTCTTAAGGATAACCATCTTAATAGAATAAAGTTTATTTCACATTTTTTTTCTTCTCATTTTCACTTTACAACTCTGTTTAATAATAAAATATTATATTCAACTGATAAAAATAAAAATTTTAAAATAAAATAATCACTAAAAAAAAATCATTAAATCAAAATTAAATTTAAAAATAAAAAATAATTAATCATTATATTAACTAAATTAAATAATAATTTATAAACTAAAACTTATTAGTACTTAAAGTGATTTATATTATTAATAAAATTGTATAAAACAAATTTTAAATTGGTATCTAAATTAACTATTTAGGTTTTAGCTACCAATATTTTAGATTTTAAATTCGTTTCTAAAAAACTAATTTAGAATATAAAATAGCTAAATTCTTGATAACTAATGGTTAGATATCAATTTAGAAATTATTTTATAAATTTTTATTAATAATAAAAATTAGTTTAAATATCAATAATTTTTTTATTTATAAAATAATTCTAATTTAATTCAATAATAACTATTTTAATTTTTAAAATTAATTTTTATTTAATAATTTTTTTAATGAATAATATATTGAGTTGTCTGGAAAAAAAATACGTGATGTCAACCTATAAGGTACTAGGCATCACATCTAATCTAGGATCAATCATATACCGCAAAATTATATATCCTAAATAAGGTCATTTTTTTATCACTTTCCAAAACTACTTCCATAAAAAATATTTGACTAAGATTAATCTAACAGTAATATGGAAATTTCCGAAAGAAACTTTTTAACTTCTGAAAAATAGAGTTTTTTTTTATCAATTATTTTTTCATTATTATTAATGACACCACCTCATAATATGTAGTTTTTAATAAAAACTACAAGAAAAAATTGTTTTTAAAAATTAAATTATTATTCTCTAAAATAATAAAATTACTTACTAATTCAATTAATCCTAGTAAGGAGCTATAAAATCTTGTAATTAATGTTAAAAATAAATTTACATTATGATTTAAAAATTTATTTATTTAGAAACAATTTTGCCAATCAATTATATAGAAATCAAATTAGTTACATGTTATATAGAAACCCGTTCATTGACTATTTATAGAGACCAATTTAATGACTATATTATATAAAAATTAATTCGGTGATCATATATAGAAATCAATTTAGTGATTATATTATATAGAAACTAATTTAATAATATATTATATATAATATAGAATGAACTAATGTTTGTCACTATGTTGTATCTAAATGGTCAATATTCATCATTAAAATATTCTTTACTTCTTTATTTACCCACCTAATCTTTCATATTTTTTATCTTTATGTCTGAATTTAATTTCAATAAGTCTTCAATAAATTATTAATAATTAAAATTTACTTTATAATACAATTTAAATTATTCATTACAAATTTAAAATGTAAGAATTCACATATATTCATTTTTTATTAATTTTAATCATAATTTTATTTTTATATATTTTTTAAAAATGATTAAAAAAATTAATTATATAAAAATAACATTAATTAGATATTAATTTAAAAAATATTTATTAATAATAAAAATTATTTTAAATATTAATAATATTTTTAATCTTTGAAATAATATTTAATTTAGTTATAAGTAATTTTTTTTCTATAATTAATTTTATTTAATAATTTTTTATAATATAAAATATACATTTTTTTATTAATAAAAAAAAGAAAATATTTTAAAAATATCTTAATCCATTACTTCTAACTTTTCCATCTCTCTATAATCTCTTTATAATATAACTATGAACCTAAACCCTAGACACCTAAAACCTAAAACTGCAGTGTACAGCCAAGAAAACACATGCACATGCATCCTCTCTTCCATTATGGTCCGTGTGCTTAGTACTGGTAGACCCTTATGAGAGACAGCATAAGCACCTATGTTAGGTGCAAGATTATGCTTTAATTGCTGCATTATTATGCAGCATTTCCCTGCACAACAGAACTGCATAATTATGCAGTGTACAGCAATGAAAAAACCCTTCCATTAGTAGTCTGTGTGCTTGGTACTTGTAGAACTTGTGAATGACAGCATGAAGACGTATGTACGATTATAGTGTAAAATATACATATTAAAATATTGATTTTATCTCATCCTAATTTCATGTGAACATTGTACTTATGAAAGCATAAGATGCAAAGTTTAGCAATAATTTTAAAATTTAAAAAGTCAAAAAATAAAACATAAATTTATAAATTATATTATAATTTGAGTGCACATAATTAAGATCTCTTATTATCCATTCCAACACATATTCTGAATCCCAATTCAAGCAACAATAAAATAACAAATGGCTAAGGTGATAATGGTGTAACACAGTACCCTGTACCTTTCTTTTGTGTCCACTCTAACTGGGACCACTCTATTACTTCTATGCTACATATAAACTTTTACATATAATTGATTAAATATAAATATAATTTTTAATTTATTATATTTTAGGGAACTTTTTATTTCTATTAAAAAATAAAAATATAATAAATTAAAAAATATATTATATTTAATGAATTAGTGACTTTAAAGTTTATATGCAGCATAGAAGTAATAGAGTGGTCCAAGTTAGTGTGGACACAAAAGAAAGGTCTGGCATATTACTGAGTACAGTGTTGCAGCATTATCACCTTAGCCATTTGTTATTTTATTCTTGTTTTAATTGGGATTCAGAATATGTAAAAATGGAGATTTTAGATCTTAATTATGTGCACTCAAATTATAATAAAATTTATAAATTTAGCTTTCATTCTTTTGACTTTTTAAATTTTAAAATTATTGCTAAACTTTAATTAGCAAGTAATTTCAGTATCTAATTTTATAATTACACTTTTAATCACCATTTTTTATGAGTTTAGTCACTATTTTTAATGCATAGTTAATCATATATAGTTAATAAAAAAATTATTAGTAATAAGTAGTTCTATATTTAGATTATATGTAAAAACTTATGTGATAAAATGAAAAAAATAAAAAATAAAGTGAAAAATGTGAAAATGGATAATAAATTTATAAAACAATGATAATTGATTAATGAAATGGAATAAATATAATTTTAAAAATAATGTATGGGAGAAAAAGAAATAATTATTATTATATTTAGGGTTTAGGATTTAGGGTTTAGTATCTAAAATGATTTTTATTATTAATAAAAAAATGTAAACTAGTTTATAGATTGATATTGGCTACCAATGATTTAGTTACTAATTATTTTAGATTGTAAATTAGTAACGTGCATTCAATGCTAAATAAAGAACATTTAATGTGCAATGACTCTTTTCTTCTAAGCTCTTTCTACGTAAGATCTATTTGAAAAGGAAGATCAACAACAAAGGAGCATAAAATCTTTAACTATCCTTAGCCTTGATTAGTTGTGAGGAAGAACATTGTTTATGTTCAAGAACAATCTAGAAGGGTTATCTTGTGTATATATTGTGAGAAGATACCTTTTTCTAGTGAGCAATCATATGATCTTTTAGATCACCTGCTTTGTAAACTTTTTTGTTTTATCTAGGAGTAGCTATTAACCAAACAATACTCGTCTTTAGTGAGGAGTGACTAAGTTTCAAATAAAAGTCTATATTTAGCTAGGAGTGACTGCTATAAAACAATACTTAGTGGTGTTAGTCAAGTGTGACTAGGTTCCAAATAATAATTGATTTTAGCTATGAATGATTGTATTTCAAATAATACTTTATGTTTAACCATAAGTTATTATGGTTTAAATAATACTCAATTTTAGTAAAAAATGATTGAGATCCAAATAATACTTGTTTATATATTTGTAGTGTTAGCCTCTTTAATGGAACTCAATCTCAAAAAAAAAAAAAAAAAATCAATTTTACATATGAAAGAAATTCACACTTAATGGCCTAAATTTATCTCAAATTGACTATTATATACGAATTACATTGAAAAAATTTTCTTATGTAATAACTAGCATCTTATATAAAGCATATTATTATTTTATTGTTTTTATTACTTTTATTATTATTTTTTTTTTAAAATTAGTTTTTATTATTATTATTTTCAATATTTACATTATTATTTTCAATATTATTATTATTCTTATGAATGTTATTAACAATCTATTGTCGAAAGGAATCGAACCCAACACTACAAGAAAAAAGGGTTTTAACGGAGGTTGTTTAGTGGAGGTTAATATAACCCTAGGAATTGATTAAATTAACTGATTTTTTTAACCTTCGTTAAGTTCCAAATATTATTCTAAAACCTCAACAAAATAATGAAGGTTTTTTTAACCTTCGTTAAATTTCAAAGGTTTATTTTAAAACCTCATCAAAACAATGGAGATTTTTTAATCTTTGTTAAATTTCAAGGGTTTATTTTAAAATCTCAGCAAAATAAGGGAGGTTTTTTTAACTTTTGTTAAATTTCAAAGGTTTATTCTAAAACCTCAACAAAAATAAGAGAGATTTTTTTAACCTTCGTTAAATTTCAAAAGTTTATTCTAAAACCTCAACAAAATAACGGAGGGATTTTTTTAACCTTTTGTTAAGTTTCAAATGTTTATTTTAAAATCTCAACAAAATAATGGAGGTTTTTCTAACATTCGTTAAATTCCAAAGATTTATTATAGAATATGAATAAAACACTTCAAATTTTTCAAACTTCAATAAATAAATATAATTAAATCTATTTATAAATAAATAATTAAAATATATAATTTTAATATATTTATATATTTTATAAATAAATTCTCTAAAATTTTAAAAGTGTAACTTTACATTACAAATAAGTTTTCTAAAGTTTAAAAAATTTATTTTAAAAATTCAGCAAAATAATCTTAGATAATAAGTATTTCAACAATATTTGCATATTTCTTATGATTGATGGTAGTTGGTTAATATAATTCTTAGTTTTTTTTGTTACGAACTCAAACTTCAAAAAATCTTACTTATTTTGTTTTAGTGTTTTATGTATGTATATTTTGTGTGGAATTTTAGTTTTAGTTATAATTGTTAATATTTAATTCTCATAATTTTGAAATATTTTAAATTAAGGCTTTTATTTTAAAATGCATCCAATAATTAATTCACTATGAAAGTGAGAAGTGATAAAGTTAATTTCTCCTCACAATATGTTCTTGATATCTTTAAAGTCCTCGTAACCAAGAACACACAAAGCTTTGAAGCCCACATCTGACAGATAATGCAATTATTTAGGATATATAAAGAAGTGGTAAATACTAGTTGTTGCCGAGCCAGGTAACAATGGCGTGTGACACGAGTTGGGGCAGTAAAGTGATAGAAGAAGCAATATTGATGTAAGAAGAAGATAATGCTTATTTAGTGTTTTTTCTCCTTAGATATAATAAACATAAGTGTAGTTGAATTGTGATTCCTTATTAGGACTGTCGTCGGCGACCATTGAGCCTGTGCCAGAGAGCAGTGTATCTACAATGAAAGAGAAAAGTCAGGAGGATCGCTAGAGATTGTGGAAATTATGGTTCAGTATCATCCAATTACATGAATCTCATCTAAAACATGTTAGACGCTTTAAGAGTGAATAGAAAATTACTCATCAGTTTCCTTTTATGGATATATGATGAGGATACTTGGGATGATATTATGACTGCAAAGGTTGTAGTATAAAACATAAAATTCATTAAGGAATGGAGATATTATGTTTCAATGATGATTTGATCAAGTAAATTGAGACATCATGTGATGAAAAACTGAAAAAAATTTGTGCATTAAGCTATTACAAAGTAGTTGCACACAGGAGGATAAATCCCTGCATTAGAGCATTTTAAGAGAATTGACTTAGAGTTGACTAAGTATGTTTTATTCTTGTAGTAAATATCGATTTAACCAACGTATATATTTTACATAATATAAAAATAAATTTACACTTTTTAGATTTTAAAAATAATCAACCTTTTATGTAGAATTAGAGTCGGGCTCCGACTCTAATAATGTCATATTTTTGTCCATGTTATTATTTGCAAGCTAATTTAATGTTTTTCTAGTGATTGACTTTCTCACTCAAGCAACTCTAAGCTCACATCAAGATAGAATTAAGTATTTTCACTTGCTTAAAACATCATTCTTTCACTTTAAGTGAAACTGTCACCTACAACGATTATGTTCCCATTTTAAGTCACATGTTTACTCTCAAATACGACTCCTTTAAGATAAACTTAATTTGCTTAAGCGACAAACATTTTGTAACAAATCTTTTTATTACAATTAGCCATGGTATACAATGTTTTTTTATCTACAAAGAATTAATTAAATTAAAATGAACATTTGAGGGGTGCTCCAACTTATGGTTTTTTTTATGAGCAATAAAGAATGGAATAAATGGGAATACTAGGAGTACTTCAACCCATATACAAAAAAACCTTTAACAAGGTATAGGGGCATGTATCCCACCAAAGAATACAAATAAATGGTATCCAACCATGAAACATTTCCTATAAAAATCTAGATACCTCCACCAGACACGTTCCCTATACATAATACATAACTGAATGGAGGGAGAAGGGGTCTTTTCGAGTGGGAGAAGAACCAGGTTCGCCAGCTTCTTTAGGAGGTGCACGGTTCGATTCTCGCTCTGGAAAATGAGAATAGATGGGTTTGGAAGGTTGGTGAGTCTATTGAGTATTCTGTTAATTCTGCTATGGTTTTTTAAAGGAGAGGAAGAAGGGGAAGTTAAGTGGTTGTATAGTTCTTTTTGGAAGATAAAAGCTTTGTCCTCAGTCCATGTTACTGCTTGGAGGGTGCTGGAAAATAAGTTAGCTACTAAGGTCAACTTGGAGAGACGTGGGGTCGCGTTAGAAAGTTTTTTATATTGCCTATGTGGGACAAATGAGGAGACAACAAGTCATTTTGTTATTGTTGATAAAAAAAAACATAACTGAATGGAGGGATTTGAACTCTCTTTTGAAAAATAGAAAGGGCATATACAATGTACACAAATATATGCAAAAAATATAAACAACCAGCTTTGCCTTTGCCTTTCACCCCTACTTACAAGTATGTGCACCCTATCCACCAAAGTTGACTTCTAAAGGCTTTAAGCTCCTGTAGACCCTTACAACAACATAAATGAAAATAACCAGTTGTCAGTTCCAAATTAGAGCGTTGCCCCTCCCATATGGTAAACCATATGGTCATCAATATGTTTAGAAAAGATGGGGATCATTTGATAGATTTTAAGCATGCAATCAGATTCATGCATAAGTCAGAATAGGAAAAATTTGTACTAAGAAATTTATGATTTACTAAGCCTTTATTTGTGCCACATTGAAGATTTCTACCAGGTGCATCATTGCACCATTAAAAATCACTTTCTTTTTATGGTTCCAAGTTCCCCAAATCACTGCTATTCACATACAACTCTACATATTATTGTCATTTCTATTTAAACCTATAAGATCATTTTGAACAAAGTGTTGTTCATCCTTATTACTATGGACAAATGCCCTTCCATTCCTCAAATCACACAGATTCCATGCCTTGGAAGCCATCTTATAGGTAAAGAACAAGTTATTTACATTCTCTTACTGAAGGTCACTCATCACACATATTCCATTACCAACCTCAATACCCCTAATCAACAAGTTACCAGAGGTTTCTACTTTCCCATTCATGACCTGCCATGCAAAAAATTGGGCTGAGGAATGTGCCTTTGTTTTCAAGAATAAGTCAAAATTAAACTGTTGTTGGTCATTTGTGTAAGGAATGAATGTTGTTTAGGAGGTTCAAGGGGGCACACATTTTAACCAATTTATTATTTTGAGGATTACAAAGCATGGGGGTGCATGTGGATTGCCATACTCTTAGCTTGTTGTAAAAAACCAAACAACAAATTTTTCCTACTTTTTTCTCGTGCATTGATCTAATTAGTTGTCTAAATTTTATTGAAAAATAACTCCTCTCATATGTTTTAAGTTGTGCAATCCAGTTATTTTATACTTTGATGTGAACCTTAGTTTGATGGTTGGAAAAGGGAGTTTTAGTGCTTGTAGGTTCATATTTTGATGCAACTAAATCACTGGTTGTATGAGAAGGTATGCAAGAATGGTCTATGTGTTTGGAAGGTTTTGCAATGCCACTGGATCACTATAGTTTATTTTTAGGCAAAAAACGAATGAATAAATAAGAGGTATTTTAGGGATACCTCAACCCTTATACAAAAAACTATTTGAGGATCTCATCATCCAACCTAAAACTGAGAAACCTACAAACAGAATTAGCTATCTCTTAGGAACATTAACTGACCTCATACAAATCAAAGGCTCAAGGCACCAATCTGAATATGAAAAACTTATACCGCGTGCTTTAGACGTGATCCACGACCAAGTCTTCATTTGTGCCATAGCGAAAATTTCAATGTGATCTACCCTACCTCCTATGAAAATCCTCTTGTTCCTATTTGACCACAATTCTCCTACAATTGCTATCCACATGCTGCCCCAAAACTGATTAACACTTTCCTTAACACTACTCATCCTGAAGCTTTTAAAATGGTCTTTTGGCTCTCTTTGATCTGTCCCTGCCAATCCCATCCACTTGTAACACTTAGACCACACGAGCCAAACTACTCGACATGTGCAAAAAAGATGTGACGTGGTCTCCTCTTCCTCCCCGCACAGACAACACATAATGGTATTCATGCATAACCCTCTTCTAACCAAGTTTGCTTTAGATGCTATTTTGTCTTCCAGTACCCTCCATGTTGTGAGTTGTGAAGATGGTTGTGCCTTCAGTCTCCAAAAATCTCCATACAACTCCCTATCAATCCCATGACCATCATCATTAAGAATTTTGTACGCTGATTTTACTGCAAACGCTATTGGCCCTTTGTCTTTCCAAACCCACTAATCTTCCTTATCCAACTTTACCCTCTTATCCCCCAAGACTTGCATAAAATGTTGTTCCTGAATCTGTTCCCATTCAAACAGATTCCTTCTCCATTTGATCTTCCAATTCCATTCTAAATTTTGGGTCCACTCCCCCGCATGCCAAATGGTCAAATTCTTGTCAGGACAGATTGTGTAAAACCTCGGAAAGGCATCCTTGAGGATCAAATTGCCTACTCATTTATCCTCCCAAAACCTTATCTCCCTCCCATTCCCAACCTCCCAAGAAAAAGCATCCTTAAAATTATTTTTCCACTCTTCAAGAGACCAAACTTCCTTCAAATTCCTCCACCAGAGAGAATCGGTTCTGCTTTTTCTTTGGCTCCGGAGATCTCTCCAACCTCCATATTTTGAATTTAGAACTTCTTTCCACAAACCAGTTTTCTCAGATCCTAAATGTCAAATCCACTTGCCCAGCAAAACAATATTAAAATGCCTTAAATCTATCATATCGAGTCCTCCATCTTCTTTTGACTCACAAATCTTTTTCCACGAAACCCAAGCAATTTTCCCTCCTTCCGAACCCCATCCCCATAAAAAATTCCTTTGCAACCTCTTTATATCCTTCCTCACCACAGTTGGCATTTTAAAAAGAGACAAGAAAAACAGAGGGAGAACGGACAACACTGATTTAATCAAACAAAGTCTACTTGCCATAGAAAGCAAAAAGCATGGAGCAACAGTTGTTGTATAAGGCTTCAAGTGATGACATCAAGGCTTGCACGACATCCAATTGTTAGCATATATGAGATTTCTCAGTTGAAGTTCAGGAGGATGATACATGGTCCTATTCCATTCTTGTTTTCGTTCTTATTTTGGTTGTTGTATTTTGTATTATTGAACAAATGTGTAGGTTGTATGGTAAGCATATTCATGCTTCTTTTGGCTATTAGGTGTTTTTATTTTACTTTTGAGTAGTGTGGAGCTCGTCTAAGCTGAAATTTTAGATTTAAATACATTTAACTCTCCTTTGTATACGGGTTGGTACATCTTTCAAATGTCCCACTTAATTAACATTAGAAAAATTAGATATTACAGATAATCATTATTAATATTATTACTATTATCATTAACAATATTGTTAATATTATTATTACTATTGTTATTATTTATTATAATTAAAATAATATTATTATTACTTATGAATATTGATTTGTGTCAAATTATTTTTTAGTTTTTCACATCGGTCGATAAAATCTATTGATTAACACAAATTTATCGGTAATTACTCACATATAAAAATCCATAAATAATTAAATTTTTCATTAAAATTAATTAAGAATAAAAAAATTATCAACTAACATAAATTCAAAGAAAATTTTCTATCAATAATATATAGTTTTTTTATAGTGATAATTATTCTTCGATTAAAAAAAAAAAACATTAATGTTGTATATGCTGATTTGAGAGAATATGATGTGTCTCCTTTATGTTTTGTTTTTTTACCTTTTAATAGATGTTTATATCTTCATAACATTTAAAACAATTTATAGATTGAATGTACATAATTGAATTTTTGGCCTAAAAGTATAATACACACAGGATCAAATATTTTATTCTCAGCCTAAGGGAAAAACCTAAACGATTTGCATTATATAAAACCCTACTCACTCTATTTGCTTAATATATTTTATAATAAAAAAATATTTTTAGTGACATAATTAATGTTATGAAATTTCACTATACGCATATATATATATATATATATATATATATATATATTCTATAAATTATTTAAAATTCTGATTTTAGTCCTTATAATAAAATTTCAGTTTAATTAATTTTTCTAACATATGAATATTAATCCTCATGACATTAAAAAAATTATTTTAGTTCTCATAATTCAAAACTTTATATTACAATCTTTATAAAAGAATTTAGTTTAATATAATATATTAAAACAGTATTAAAGAAAAAGATAGCATAATATTTTCACAAGTTCATAATATATTATTATCGGTACAAGAGAATGAAATGATTTGTGAATGAATTTATATTTGTTCTTGTTGAACTTGAAAGTTTAATGATAACGTTTAGCAATTCATTAACATAATATATCAATATATATTTTAAAATAAATAATTTATCGTAGATATAATATCAGAATAAAGAGTTGTGCACATCATAGCCTTCGTTAAAATATATATATATATATGCACAAAATGAAAAGTTAAATTTTAGATGCTAAAATAAAACTTTGAAAATTTTGAGGAGATGAAATAAAAATGTAACACTTATTGTTGAAATGAAATTTTATTAGTGATTTTTTTGGAGGGACTAAAATAGGATAAAAAATTTGAAAAATTATTTAGTATCTAACACTTTCTTTACTTTTCGTATAATGTCTGCATCAACATCAACATGCACATTGATGTAGGTATGTACACTTAGTATTGGTCTCAAATAAAATTCTCTTTAAAAGAAAAATATAAAGGTGAAAAAAAAAATCCTTTTAAGTAACATTAAACACGTGAGAGAATATGATGAAGTTAGTGGAAAAAATACCTTATTCCTAAAATTTAAGGGAAAAAATCTTTAAAAAAATAATTTTAAAAAGAATAGACCTTGACATGAAGAATAAAATAAAATAATTTATAATTTTTTTAATAAAAAAAATTAATAAATTATAAAAATATAGAACATTTCAGAAATTTTTCAACCTTATAAAAGAATATAGATAGATTACCTAGACTTCGATAGTAATTTTTTCTAAACCAGACAAAAGCATACCATAATTAGTCATATAATAAAGCCTCAAAGAAGAAATACATATAAAATCTTATATTGCATACAGAAAAACTTTATATTTCTTTTTGTACGAGAGTTATCTAAAGTGTTTTTTTAATTAATTAATTATATATTGATAAAAGAAATCATTGAAATGTCTTAAGACAATCCAAATACGAGAGATATGTTTATTGAAATAAATATGATTAATATGAATTATTGTATTTGTATACGAGTTGGAATACCTCTTAATTATTTTTTTAATTTTATTTTTATTATTGATAAAAAGAATCTCTTAATTTATCTATATTTAGAAGCTAATTTAATATTTCTTGGTAATGTCTCTTGAAATTATTAAACTTAAAAAAAATAATACCTCTCAAATTGTCGGTGCTCTTGGCCTTGCACCTCATATTTATTGTGAACAAGGTCCACACAACTGTCACCAACAACCACTCTATATTGAAGGTGGAATCAATCACTACTACACAATGTTGACTCTTCCAACAAAATTAACAATACATATATACGAATATACAAATTTTTTGTTTTTAATTTTTTTATCGGCACAAAAATTTTGTACAAATAAGTCATTAATAAATTCATATAAAATATCTGACATATCCTTAACATAAAATCTTAAGAGAATGGATTTTTGGGTATTCCTTGTACTTCAATTTTTAGCATTTGCAGATATATCATTAAAAAAAATATCAAATTATAATTAATTTTAGAGACTAAAATAATTAGTTATCATTGGATTAAATAAGAGATTAAAAAAATTATTGGTATCTAAAGTAGTTTTTATTATTAATAAAAATTTATAAAATAGTTTTTGAATTGTTATCTAACCATTAGGTACCAAGATTTTAACTACTAATATTTTAGATTCTAATTTTTTTTTTATCATCAGTTTTAGATTCTAAATTAGTCTCTAAAAAATTAATTGAGACCAATTTAAAATCTAAGATAGTAGTAGCTAAAATCCTGATGACTAATTTAGATAACAATTTTAAAATTATTTTATAAAGTTTTATTAATAATAGAAATTATTTTAGATACAAATAATTTTTTAGTATTTAATTTACACTACAAGAAAACCATTAAATAGAAACCAATTTTTAGAAACCAAAAAAATTAGTTGCTACAGTGACTAAATTAGAGACCATTTTAGAAACTAAAAAAAATATTGGTTTCTAAATTAGTTTCTATTATTGTTAAATAGTTTCTAAATTGGTATCTAATTAATTTGGTAGCTAAAACCTTGGTAGCTAAAACCTTGGTAGCTAAAACCTTGGTAGCTAAAACCTTGGTAGCTAAAACCTTGGTAGCTAATTAGATACCAATTTAAAAACTATTTAACAATAATAGAAACTAATTTAGAAACCAAAAATTTTTTTAGTCTAAAAAATGGTTTCTAATTTGGTCATTATAGCAACTAATTATTTTTTGTTTCTAAAATTAGTTTCTAATCCATGATTTTCTTGTAGTGTTAGTTAATATAATGATTAATTAATTTTGGTTGTTATTTAATGAATTTCTTTTATAGTGGAATTGGAAGATAATAGGTGGATATTTATAAAAATATTGTTATTGATTTTTTTTCCCTGTGTAAGGTGCATTGGTGAGCTGTGTTGAGTCGTTATTACTGTGCGTTGTTGTGAAAAGAGTGATTGTGAAAGTGCTTAAGGGTTCTTGTGCCTGTGAAATCCATGTCCCTAAGTGAATGGTTTTATTTGAAGAAAGAGACAGGATTAGAATCTTTACTATGTAGCCAAAGTTACGTAACAAATTTAATATTTCTTATTAGGGTTAGGGTTTTAAAAATTTGTTTCTTTTAAGAAAATAAAGGAACACGACAGTGCCCTCGATCTATGCATGGCAAGGAAAATTGGACCAGAATTTGATAACTCCAATCCCCATTGCAATAATAGATGAGGGAGACCAGTTTCAAAACTATAAATTTAACTTATTTTATGGAGTTTTTGTGGAAAACAAAACTTGTGATAGTCTCTCTTTTTTTTTTTTCAAAATTTGATTAATTAATTAACTCTTTTAAGTAAATTACATATATTAATTTATTAATTACATTCTAATTTAAATGATAAAGATATAGAAATATATATAAAATCAATTTAATTATTCCAATAATTAGTTTATATTTATAATATTATAAAATTATGAAAAGAAAATCCTAATTAACATTTACTATATAATGGGGTTTGGATTCGTGTACTTTAAAGCCACAAAGAATAACGAGAAAAAAAGATGAGGATATGAACAAAAGAAATACATATAAAAGATGGTGTTTTGTTAAGATGTAGGTGCTAGCTCTCACAGAGGGAGATTATGTGTTTTTTTTTATTTGTATAAGGGTTTTTTTTTTTTAGAATTGAATTATTTATAAAGTGGTTCATATTTATTTATTTTTTTTACTGATAAAAAAATAATAATTTTTTTTTATGTTTGGAAAGTTCAATTTGTAGACATTTCATGTATAGTGTTAATAATTCACTTATAAAAAAAACTAAATTTTTCTATCAACAAATAAATGGAATAAATAAAAATATTAGGAATATTTCAACTCATAAAAAAATAATAGGGATATAAGCATATACTACACACCAAACAACACAATTAAATTGTATTAAGTCATCAACTACTTCTTATCAAAACTAAATACATCCACTAGACAAGTTCCTTGTCTAAGGGTATTTACTTTATTGTATAAGGTGGGTTGGAGTACCTTTCAAATACTCATTCTTCGTATATTTTATTTATTTATTGTTGATAAAAAAATATAACTGAATGAAAGAAGTATACTTTCTATGCATAATGATGTCTAATATGAAAGTTTTTATTTAAAAAAGAAATGTACTTTCTAGTAAAATTTAAAAGACATTTACAATATATATATATATATATATATATATTATACACTCACCTTTTAATTATCAAATTAATATAAAAAAATTAATAAAATTTACTTCTGGTTGGTTGTGATAATTATTTTTTTACACAATGATTTGCAACTTTTATTTCTTTGTACATGATGTAATAGTAATATGGTGTACAATAGTACTTCATTGTTTTCATTTGCATAAATTTGTCTTCTGACACGGCTATAAGTTGATTGTTGTTTTTAGAAAAAATAAGGACAGTGATGAGTTGTGTTATTTTAACTTTGAATAATGAAAACGAAAATGATTTATAAAAAAAGTTAGTAATTTGTAATTTTTTAATCAACATTCTAAAACTAAATTATAACTTCCCAAATAAAATAAAAGTAAATTTTAAATTTGTTTCCTAATTGAATTAAAATAATACACTTAAATAAATGAGTTTCATTTCATTATCGTAATACAAATAATATTTGCTGACAAAAAAAATATTTCTTCCACAAAAATATAAATTTATTGCTTTTATTTCCTATTGTCATATATATATATATATATATAGGATTAACTTACTATCTTTAACACTCATTATTGTTTACACTACTCTACCATGTCACGTATGATATTGCAAAAAGTATTCTAAATTGCATTATAAATATTATTTAACTTTCTTAAATCTTTAACACATTATATGTTTCCTTTAAAATGAAATTTAGATTAAAAAAAACAGTGATATTGTATTTTAGAAAATAAAAAACCAAAGAAAATTTATTTAAAGAAGTCGAAATCAAAGTTCACTCATGGATAAAAAAATAATGTTAAATTTTAGAAGATAAAAAATTATTCTTTCACAAAAATTAAAATTGAAACTCGCACCTTTAAAAAAATATTTATCTGTATATAAGTTTGAACACTCCTTTCTAATAAATATATATATATATATATATATATATATATATAAATTATTTGCTGATAAAAGATATAAAAAATAAAAAGTCTACTAATTTTGTATTAAGAGTAAGAATCGTTGTTGTTTTAAGATGAAGCTATTTACGTGTTTAGATAATATTTTTCCTTATAATCAATTCAATCATCTGATATTGGGACAAACTTCTATGAAAAGATTGTTTGGATTTAGTAAAGAGTCACTTAAATTTTTTCATAATTTTTTATCTATTAAAAAAAACATCATTACAAGAAATATAATATATACTATTAATTTACATTCAAACCCTTGATTAAGAAGAAAAATAAGCATTATTAATTTTATCATTTTTTTATAGTTATGTTATCATTAAATTGTTTTAATTTTTAATCATCTATGAAGCTATGATGGACGACTTACAATTTGCTGATAAAAAAAAGGAGTTACAATTACGATTTTTCACAATAATAAAAGAGCTTTTTTATTTGTTACACCTTTCATATATATATATATATATATATATATAAGGAGTATATTCTGTGATTTGAAATGATATTTGAAACTCTTGTTATTTTTGATTTTTGATTTTTATTTTTTATATTTGTGTTAAAATATATCTTAAATGTTTCAATTAGTTTGTATCATCTTTTCTGATAATTTTTTTAGGTGTTGTTTTCAATATAGCTTTTTCTATTATAAAAGAAAATATATTTTAAATAAATTTTTAATGGTCAATATTAAATATAAACTAAATGTAGATTTTTCTTAAGTGGCTATCGGTTCATGAAATAATTTTTAGTCTTGATGATTCATTAGGATTGTATTGTACAAATTTATATTTCTCTTTGTCCAAAACAACCAAGAGTTCTCTCTTTACGTCTCCTATATATAAATGTACATCATATATACATCATATATACATCACATATATATATATATATATATATATATATATATATATATATAATAATATGAAGCATCTAATGACAACACTAAGTTATTATAAAAAATAAGAACAATAAATATACATCATATAATAAATTTTAAAAGTTTAGATTAAACGTTAAATAAATGTAGATTGAATTTAGTAGAAGGGCTCGTACAAAATAGTGAAATAACATTAAAAATCTAAAATGTAATAATCACGTAATAATTAAATAACTTTTAGTTTTGACACTTGATGTAGGATCCAGATCGATTATTATTTTACATAATAACTAAGATTTATGTATGTGATTAAGATTAATAGTTTTTGTAATAATCTTTTTTGAAAATGATAGACAATACAATTTCTAACTAGTTTATGATAACATGAAAATCTCTATATATAATTATATGAACTCTTAAGTTATATACGTTGGTTTTTTTTTTTTTTTTTTTCCTTTTATCAGCTCTTAAGTTATATACGTATAAACATTCTTTTCAAGTGGTCCTAATTGTAATGCACACAATTGACATTGTAAGAAAATATTTAGTAAAAAATTGTGACTACTTTCTAATCTTTTTTTCACTTGCATGGTGAAAAAATAATCTATAAATACCCTTTAGATTTTGAGATGAATACTCATTCTCTCTTCAACTATTCTCTTATTGTGAAACACATTAAGATAATGTCTCCATTTTCCTTATTCTGTTTGGTGCTTGTTAGCCAATTGATGGCTGGATTCAGTACATCAATACCACCTCCATCCTATGGAGATCATGTATCTGTTCTCAGCATAGATGGTGGTGGTATCAGGGGGATTATTCCTGCAAGTGTTCTTGATTACTTAGACAAGGCTCTTAAGGTTCTAGATCTATTTATTTGTGTTTTTTTAGTGTTGCAAAAGCTTTTTCATAGCTTAATATACATATAATCTTGTATATGTACTAGTTAATATGTTTACTTTGCACTTATATCTTTACATTCATAAAGCTCATAAAAAATCAACTGTACAAATACTGAATAACTTCAATCTGTTGCACTATATATATTTTTTTGGTTCATGGGGGTTACTCCAAGTAGGGTAAAATCATTTTATGTAATTTCTTAGAGAGAAAAAAAGAGAAAGAATGGGAGAGAAGAAAGAAAAATGAGATAATTTTTTTCATCAGATGATGGAGAAATCTAAGAAAGTTAAAGAAAAACATTAAAGAAGTTGTTAATTATATAATTTTAATGTATGAATTTGAATGTTTCCTATTCTCTCTATGAACAATGTTTATAGATTGTAATTTTTCCTCAAGTTTTTGGTTTTGGTTTATGAAACTGAGGTTAAAGAGTCTTTTAGTAGTTTTTTGAATCCCTATGTATTTAGACATGATTAACTCTGAATACTGAGTAGTTTTGTATAAGAGTGTGAAGTTATTTTTTGATAATTATACATGATATGTTTGATAGTTTTATATAAGAATTTGAATACTTCTGAAGTATTTTTTCTTTTAATTTTTATTTAGTTTTTACTGATAAGAAAATGTTTATAGATCTAGTGAAGAACATTTGAGTTTTGTGTTGAGTTGCAGGCAAAGGATCCAACAACATCATTGGCACATTACTTTGATGTGATATCAGGAACAAGTACTGGTGGACTCATGACTGCTATGTTAGCAGCACCAGACTCACCTGATTCCAATCATCCTCTCTTCACTCCATCAGAAGTAGTAAAGTTCTACAAGAAATATGGCCCTGAAATATTTAAACCTAGGTATAACTATCAAGCTCATGAAAATGGAGTTAACATATATTCTCATAAAAACCAGATCATCATAACTAAATTCTAAACCTAGAAGTGTAAGATTTCAACTGATAAAAATGGTTGCTGAGTAATTATTACCTTTGCCTTAACTAGTTTGCTGAAACATTTGAGTTCTTGTGATGCAAAAACCATGCAGACCTTGGTATGATCCTAACAAATGTCCCAAGTATGATGGAGTGTTCTTGAGAAACATAACTCGTCAGATATTGAAAGATACACGACTGAATCAAACGTTGACCAACGTGGTTATACCATCTTTCGATGAGAGGAAAATCAACCCAGTTGTATTCTCAAACTTCAAGGTTAGCAGAAACTGTATGTACTATTGAACCTTAGTTTGAGTTTCAACACTATATTGGGTGAGAAATGATGCATAATTAGTAGAAAATAAGTGATTTGATGAAGAAAGATTTGTAAGTTATTGTTTATATTGTTCTGTGAATAACTTGTTTGTGGTGTTTTGATGATGCAGCTGGAGACCGAAACTTACCTGAATGCCAAACTCTCAGATATATGCTTATCCACTTCAGCTGCACCTACTTTTCTGCCACCCCACCAATTTGTGAACGATGGTGTTGAATTTGATATGATTGATGGAGCTATGGCTGCTAATAATCCAGTAATTAATTTTCACTCTCTCAAACTTGCAGAAATAGTTACTTAATTATTCTCTAAATTAACTAAAATAAACTATGATTTTACCAAAATTTAAGCTGAACCAAATGGTTAGAAAGAATATTGATTGTGTGATTTATGATTATCCCTTTCTCTCCTATCATAGTAAGAACCAATTTTTTAAGTAAAATAGTGGATTAATTAAAAGTATTTAGAAAAAAAATTAATGTATCTAACCATTAATAGAATGTCTTCTAAAAAGGAAAACTATTTTTGAATTAGTAGTGAGATAAAAAAAAATGAGATAATATCATTACAAGAAAATCATTAAATAAAAATTAATTTTAATAACAAAAAATAATTAATCACTAAATTTATTATAGATTAGATATTATTTTAAAAACTAAAAAATTATTAATATCTAAAATAGTTTCTAAATTTAGTTGGTGGTTAAAATCTTCATAACTAATTAGATACACTAGTTTAAAAATTAATTTATAAATTTATAAACTGTTTAAATATCAATAATTTTTTAACGTCTAAAACAATATCTAATCTATAGTCAATATAGTAACTAATTTTTTTATCATTAAAATTAATTTTTTATTTAATAATTTATATAGGATTTTGTAATTACTTAATTAGTCTCATGCTGAATTAAACATATATAGTTGGTTGTTCATTTGTGCTTCTACTCAAGTCCTACTTTTTATTTATGATAGCTTTTATTTTACAAATCTTAGTTATAGTATGGCAATTAACATATTTCTTTTAAATAATATAAGTGACTCTTAACTAAATATTAACATGAAAGGTTGCATTGAGAGTTAATTGGCTTGCATATGAACATATATATGATCTATGAGAAGTTTGGGGAGATGAAATGAAATTTGATGACAGGCTATGGTGGCTCTGAGTGAAGTGATACAACACACTGAGACCAATGAAATCCTGCTGCTGTCATTAGGAACTGGAACAACAAAAAGTAGCAAGTTAAATGGCATTTTTGATGGTGTTTGTCAAATTGGATGGCTAATTAACAGCATTGATGTTGTTAGTGAAGCTTTATACAGTACAAACATGATCCATTACTACCTTGCCACAGTTTTCCCTGGTCTCTTGCCTCAGGATAACTATCTTCGAATTGAGGTATATAACAGTTCTAAAATTTCAGATCACAGATGATCTTAGTCTTTAAAAAAAAATTATAGAAAGATTAAAAGGAACACTAAACTCATTTTAATTATCATGCTTTCCTTTTATTCTTTGTGCGAGTGTTTTAAAAATACTAAGATCAATATTTCTTGTAGTGAATTGAATCTATCTGTATTTTGACGATGAATGTCTAATGACAGGAGTATAACCTTGATCCATCAGTGGAAGCAATGGATGATGCCTCACCAAAAAACATGGATAAGCTTGAGGAGATAGGAAAGAACTTGTTGAACCAAAATGTTTTCAGGATAAACATTAATAGTTTTGTCCCAGTTGAACTGAACCAAACAAATGCTCAAGCTCTTGACAGGTGCGTAGAGAGTTTATTTTACAAAAGTTAAACTTTTTTTTTTCTTTTATCAATTATTAGAAAATAAATAAATGAAAATATTTTAAAAATATTTTAATTTTATTATAAAAAATTACTTTTAGCAGCATACATGTTTCAACAGTAAAAAATAATTCACACAAACACTAAAAAAAATCATTAAATAAAAATTAATTACTTTTTATTTATCAAATTAATTTTTATTTAATGATTTTTTTTTTAAGTAAAACTTATATCAGCCTACCAAAATCTAAAATGAGAACTTCCGGGCCTTACAAGAAATCATCCATAAGATGTAAAAAAAAAGTGCATCTAATCAAAACATGAGAGTACAAATGATAAAACCTGCATAACCTAGGAAGATGCAGAAATTGCAATGTTGGGGTTGGTTTTGAATTAAAAAGAAGTAAGACTATTACAAAGTATACTGCAAAAAATGACCTAATTATTTATCCATCATTGAATGCTAACTGTGAGAGTTTTAACTTGATGAAGGTTTGCTGAGAAGCTATATGCTGAGAGGCAGTTGCGTCTGAAAAGGAAATCTATGGTGGAAAAGGGAGGAAGACCCTTTGTTGGAACTGTTAAAGCCAATTCCATCCGAATCTCAGCAACTTAAGCATTATGAATAAATGAGTTGTATGAATAAATGTCACTATGATGACCTTCTGTTATGCTGTGCTGTGTGTTTCTGTCATGTTTGCTGTAATAAGGTTCAATGCTTTAGGGTTCTATGTGACTCTGATTGCAAGGGCCATTGTTCAACCATTATGGTTAAATAAACGCTTTTCAATTCTATGTAACTCCTACTTATCAATGAATGAATGATATTTCATAATTGATCTCTTGTTTATTATTTTTCTTGTATCAGATTGTCATTATTTATATTCCGGTTTGTATATAGTTAGATCATCCGTAAAATAATCTATATTTATTTATTATTTTTATTAATTAAAAAAATATTTATATTTCAATAAAATTATTAGTACTTAAGATTTATCAATAATAAATAAATTAAATAAATTAAAATATTTAAGAAATACTTAACTTATATACAAAATAATTTAAACTCTTCTTTAATAACAAAAGTATTTTGTTATTGTATATGGGTTGAGAAATTTTTGAAATATCTAATTTTAATTAATTTTATTTTTTACTGATAAAAAGAAAACAATTGATATATAGTAGAAAGAAAGCAATTGATATAGATAAAGAAACTAACAGAAAAAGTTCAGAAAAAAACATTTGCTAAACCTTACGTTGTGCCTTCTAAAATAAAACATTTATCCCATGCTCAAAAACTTTCATAAAAGCTCCTCTACCACGCCCTAATACTAAAAGTAATTACTACAATTTGAAAACAGTTATACATATTACAATAAGAAAAAGTTATTACATTATTGATAGAGTTGTAAGAAAATTGTAGTACAGAAAACTGACTAAACCAATACAGTTATAAAAAAAATTATCGGTAAAAGAATTATATTAAAAAATGATTAATTGTAAGAAAATTAAGTTCATAACAAGTAATTATAAAAAATATCTTTTTTTTATCAGGAAAATAAATAAATAAATATATATATATATATATATATATATATATATATCCTCTTTATATATTATTAGTTAAAAAAGACATTTTGTGTCTTTATATTAATAAAATGAAAGGAAAAAAATAATACTGATAATTAAAATAATAGTGGACAATTTTTAATTAGTTAATAAAGTAAGTGATTTAGAATATATAAATAAAATTGTAAGAAATACGTTGATTTTTAATACATACTATTTGCGTCCCACGCTTAAACACTTACCTATGGCAACTAATCCCAAATTTTCTTAGAATGTTTTTTTTTTTTTTTCAGAATTTTTCTTAGAATGTATATTTATATACAATAGTTTTTACCTGTTATTTGTTTGATTTGCCCCTATCCCTTTAGCCACATAAAAATATCATTATTCATAAAACTCAAGAACCGAGCAATATCAATATTTATTAAATAAAAATCAATTTTAAAAATTAAAAATAATTAATTATTATGATTAAATTAGATATTATTTTAAAAACTAAAAAATTTAGTGATATCTAAAATATTTTTATTATCAATAAAATTTATAAACTGGTTTTTAAATTGATATGTAAAATTTTGATAACTAATTAGATATACTAATTTTCTAAATTAATCTATAAAGTTTATTAATAATATAAATTTCTTTAAATATTAATAATTATTTTTTATAAAATAGTATTTAAGTGACTAATTTTTAAAAAAAAACAAGTTTGTTTTTATTTAATAATTTATTGATAGTATATATACTGTTTAACTTTAATTTTTGTTTATATTTTTTTATTTAAATATAATATTTTATTATTAAGAAAGTTGTAAAATAGTTATGAAAGATAAAAAAGAAAGTTTATTAAAATAATATATTATTAATTGTGATAAATATTGCTGATAAAAAAAATTGTGATAAATATTATAATATATGTAATAATCAGATATATGATAAAGTATGAAATAATTTCTCATACTCTTGAAGAGTGTGTAGGTTTTCCTGGAGGGTTATTATGATCGATGTGCAGATCTGCAAGTTTAAGGTACTTCTTGGAGGGTTTTTTTCTCTCCTGTTCTTGCATTCAGAGCTAATGGATCCAAAAAACTAGGGTTTCTGCTTGGCATAATTTCAGATGGTGCTTGATTTATAGGAAAACAAAACGGCAACACACGTGCATGGACAACTACTGATAACCATGTCCTACATTAAAGTACAGAAAGCAAATGACATGAATGCAGAACTCAGAGCTCTAAAGCCAAATTTACTTTATGCTAAGCATGCAACAATGTATATCAGGTACAGTCCACAGCAACATGACATCAATTACTGATATGGCTCAGACTACAATGAAAGAAAGAGCACTAAAAGGGTGAGCCAGGCTTATGGTGAGTAGAGATGCTGAGCAGATTCAATTATTTGGTTGAGAAGCTTCTCAAAGGGTGCAGTGGTGGGAAAACAAGTAGGAAGCTGTGGAGGGATGGAGTTGAACAATACACTCAGTTTTGTGCTCTTGTTTCTCGCAGGTTTTTTAAGTTAGTGCAGGGTATATGCAGAATATGAACCTGCCAACAATCTGCAATCATTGGAATGTTCTTGGATTGGTTTTGATTCTATCGGGTAAGGCTAAGGTGGTACACGGTCAAGCAGAAAGCATGCCTAGAAGCTATGCTCTTGGAACCAGCTGCAAGGACCTTTCTTGTGGCTGTAAGCACAATTATGCAGGTCCAATTTTTGCTGCATAACACTTCTTGGAATGAAGTCTGGAGGCCCTTCTTGGAACGTGCTACTTGGAAGAAAGGAAGGTTTAACTGCAAACCAAGCTGATGGAGCATTTAGATTAAGAGTCAAGCAGCTTTGGAGTTGGAAGGTGGGAGCTGTAGGTGTGGTTTAGCAATTCAGAAAGATTATCTTTTTTGAATCATGGTTGTAGTTTCTAGGATGGGGTGGAATTTTTTATTATGCTGGAAAAAAGCTTATGCAATTACTGAGTACTTATGTTAGTGGGTGGCAGGTTGGTATTTCTTAAAATAGGGATTGTGACACTTCTGAAGAGTTGGAAACACAGGACAATCTCTCAGTATACAAATTCTAGCCATGACTGTTAGTGACCAATTGCTCTTAGGTGATCAATCAGAGTTTGAGAGAGCTGATTTCTGCGGGTTTTAGAATGAGTTTTGGGGTAAGCCATATGTTGGTTGTTTGTGTTAAGAGATGCAGGTTTTTCTACATAATTGAGTGTAGCAGAAAAATTTTGTATAACAGGGCAACACAGTTTCCATGACTTTTGTGAAGAAGGAGGCTTTAGTGTTTGTATTGTATGGGAAAAGAAATAATCTTAAAGTAATCCACATTTATTAATTATTTCTACTGATAAAAAACGATTGTTGTGATTTCATATTCTAACTAGGGAGTATATTTGCTAAGATTTACAAAGTGTATCTGATAGTATAACCAAAGTACTATGAATGTTGGTTTGGTTCGTATGAACTCAACTTAGGTGAACTTCATCCCATTAGATATAAAAGTATTTTATAATATATAAATAGTTACAAATTTTATTTTATAAATTAATTATAAAATTCACTTTTTAATAAGTTTTATTATTTTTTTACATGGATTGCACATCATTCAAATGTTCTATTAATTCATTTGTTGCTACTTGAAAAGCTAGCAATAAAGGGTCATTATCAAATAACTAAGCAATGAAGAAGAGCAAAGAGAAAGCGTGTAGAATAGAGACTTTAATCGCTTATTCTCAAGGTACTCCAATCTCAGAAGTTCTGGTATACGAAGAATCTGTGACTTTTGATTCACACATATATACAGTCTTTGGTTTAAAATTGGAAGGTTTCTCAGGTTAAGGAGATGGAACTTTGGATTCAAAACTTTGTCTGGATCAGTGATATTCATACACACATGTTGGTTACAATGGCCTGGAGAAAAAATGTGTTTGACTAGCATTGACAAAGCTTCTCTGGTTGTAAATCTTGTTATCTTTGATCATTTTGGTTATCACTGAAGTTCAAAAAATTTCTGGATGGGTCTCGAATTAACTTTTGAAATGACTCTTGGTGCCTAGAATCCTCCATTGTAGAAGGGCTTCATCTTCCTTTCAGTATTTGGCATACTCTTACTGCGTTTGTTAAAGATTTTGAGAGGGATGGTGTTTGGCTCTAGAGGTTGATGAATGTTATGATAAAGCATTGTGGAAAACCAATGGAAATCAGCCTTGTCTTATGTTAATCAAGACACAACACAAGTTTCTAAATATAAATCCTTTTGATGAAAAAATATCCTACGTTTAAGATCTTTGAGAGATTGACGTAAAGTAACTTCCTATATTTTTTTTATCAATAATAAAAAATAAATAAATGAAAACTGAGTGATTCAATCTTTATACAAAATTACAGAAAAACAAATAACACTTCCTCTAGAGAGTTGTCACTAACTTTCTATTAAGACAAATATTAGAACAAAAAGTACAAGTCAATAAAAACTGAAAACAAGCACGAAACAACTAACACTTCATCCCTCTCTTTTAAAGAATTCTTAGAAATTCAAAATCTCTTTCAAATACATAAAAACCAAGGCACCTACATACAATATCCCCGAAAATATTGTCACATGAATATAATTATTTAAAGGTATACTCAAATCATAAATCATAGTATACAGGTGAAAGATAGTGTTTTTTTTTATCAGCAAAGAATAAATAAAATAAAATGAGACAATTCAGGAGTGTTCCAACCCTTATACAGACACTTCAGGGGTGTCACAACCTTTATACAAAAATTGACCAAAGTCAACCTACTTAGCACCTGACCAACATAGATTATTTGAATTTTACAGACCTCCAAACCAAATCTCAAATGAAAGGAATAGCAAACCACACCAACAGGAAAGCCTTACTACCCTATCCAAGTTCTTACAACCAGTCTTAAGTCTAAACAAAACACACACGAAAAAACTCTACTACAACCAAAAGTCTACAAAAGATAGTGTAAATCTATATTAAAATAGTGTAAATCTTATTTTAGAAACAAATTTTATGAAATTGAATTAAAAATAAACTAAAATAAATATTAAATTGTTGAATTTAAATGGAAGAGTGAAAATCTTATTTTACTAGCTGAACTTATGAAATTAAATTAAAACATAAATTAAAATAATATTAAAATTTACCTTAAGAATATTTGTTGAGTTGAGGTTGTTGTGTGTTTTTATTGAATTATAAATAGATATTTAATCTCATATTGAAGACATTCATTTCCTTAATATGGGGACCGGATGGAAATATTTCGTTATCAAATATATTATATTTAAAGATGTTCACACATGATCTGGAAAATTTGAGAATATTTTACTCTTATTCTTTCATGTATTAAATTTGAGATTGCTTTTCAAAGAACCATGCTAATTTTATTATGAAAGATTTTTCTGTTTTAAAATTATTTTGTGCTTATATTTCTTCCTCCCTTGCCACCACGATAATTGAGGTAAATTGCTTTCCACCTTTAGGAAATTTGAAGATTTCGCAACCTTCATTGATATTGAATTTGTTAGAAATTCAAAATGTGATTAGAAATTGCATATTTTTAAGTTAAAGGTGTCCTAGTAAAACACCAACCTTTTCTTTTATCAGCAAAAAATGTTAGGATTTAAGTATAAGTTGGAAGGTTTATTGGACAAAAATAAATAATTTATAAAAGAGAATTGGTATTAAATCTCTATTACATTTTCACTCGAAAAACCTATAGAATCAACTTTACTATGCAGAACTTTTAGCTATTATTTTTGTTTTGGAAAATTTTATAGGCTAGAATGGAAGATTTTATAGCTTGAATGTGTTTCTCAATTACCTTTCTGTGACGAGAATATTACAATGGTTCCATGATGTCTTAGAGCTAGATGGAGAAGATATCTATCTTTGCTTTCTTCTATGATTTTTCATTATTTTTGTATCCTAAAAGAAAGAAAGCAATTCTAGTGAACGTAATCTAGCTAATTTGTTTACGAGACTTTATTTGATGGAGTTCAGTTCCTAACTTTATAGGCCATGATACTTTTAGAAACAAAATTTTTTGTACTTTTCAGTTTTCCTAATTTTATAGTTTTTTGTTTTTTTTGCCTCCATGAGTTTGGTAAAAAAAAAATCTAGATTGTAGCAAAAGTGTTGTTTATAAGGTTTAAGAAGATATTGCACAAGATAATTGACAAAACTCAATTACTTTTCTTGCGGAGGATTACTTGATAGTGTTTTGGAGGCAAACGAGACAATTGAGGAGGTCAAGTGTATTAGGAAAAGGTGTATTCTTATTAAGGTTTATTATGAGAAAGCTTGTGATTCTATTAGATGGATTTTTTTGTTTCACATGTTGGAAAGATTTGGGTTTTGCACAACTTGGATTAAATGGATTAAGGAGTGTTTGCCCCCATCTCGGTACTAGTCAATGACGACCCAATCTCTAAGTTTAGGCTTTCTAAAGGATTAAAGCAGGGTGGTGCCCTTGCTCCTTTCCTCTTCCTAATTGTGGCTGAAGGGTTGGTTGGGCTAGTTAGGGAAACAGTTGATAAAAATATGTTGCAAGGGGTAAAGTTAGTAAAAAGGACCTAGTCATCAATGTTCTTCAGTTTGTTGATGATACTTTGTTCATGTGTGAAGAAAGTATTCAAAAATATACTACAGTGCTTTGAGATTACGTCCAGACTGAAAGTAAATTTCTCAAAACAAGGTTAGGAGAGGTAGGCGTAGACACAAACAAACTTCAACGCTATTTAGCCTTCCTAAACTTTTGGAACTATGGAGCTACCATTTAAATATCTAGGAATCCAAATTTGGGGAAACCCATGAAGGATATCATTTTGGAAAGAGGTTATAGATAACATTTGGAGGAGATTAGCCAAGTGAAAAGGTAACCATTTGTCCTTCGTTGGGAGGGTGTGCCTACTAAAATCGATCATCACTACCCTACCTCTGCTTTAAATGTCTTTTTTTAGAATTCCCGCAGGTGTGATTAACCTCACAAAGAAAATATAAAAATGGTTCACAAAGAAAATATAAAAAGGGTTCCTGTGGGGCTGGGGCAACCAAGTAAAAGGAATTGTATGGGTGAAATGGGACATTGTCAGTAAGCCCATGGGCTCGGGATTAGGGATCTAAAATTATTCAATATGCCTTTGTTAGGTAACTGGAGATGGAGAATGGATATAGAAAAAGACAGGTCATGAAAAGAGATTCTAGAGTCTAAATATGGTAACTAGAAATCTCTAAAAGGGGGAGAGAAGTAGCAAGGAATTAAGATGGTGGAGGGTTAGAAGAGCAACTAATGGTCAGGATCATGGGAACTGGTTTGAGAACAACTTGGAATGGCAAATAGGGAATGGTCAGAAAATTAGCTTCTGGCACGATAGCTGGGTAAGGAAGGGAACTCTGGATGTAATTTATCTAAGACTCATAACAACCACACTAATAGAAATGCAACTATAGGGGAGTAGGAAGAGTGGAACAATAACACATAATGGTCCTTGAATTTAAATTGGAGAAGGAATTGGTTTAACTGGGAAGTCGACCAATTTAGTAGTCTGGATAAAAGGATCACAGCCAAACAACTGTGTCGTGATAAAATAGATTATGGAAGTGGAGAAATTCTGAATCTGCTGTATATTTAGTTAGTTCAACTTATAGGACTTTACTACAAGAATACTTGGGGAAAGATAGGGAGCTATTTAGAAAGTTCTAAGAAGTTAAGACCCTTCCTTTAACTCAATTCTTAGTTTGGATATAAGTTAGCAGCAATTAGGCCGACACTAATAAAAGTGTATCTTTAATAAATAATTTAAATATTATGAATTTGAATGTCTCCCTAACAATCAATAGGAACTGCAGATTATTTTTAACCTAAAAGTCTATATTTAAATATGACAAATCTTCTTATTCACAATTTTTTTCTCATTTTTCATATAAATCTCTTCACGCATATCTCTTTCACTCACACTTTTCTCCTCATCTCCCGATCTCATTTATTCACACTCATCTTCTAATCTCCTTTATTTACACTCATCTCCTTCATCCACTCATATCTCATTCATCCTTACTCATTTTCCTCATTCACATTCATCTCTTTCTTAATATTTTTTAATTTTATTTTATTGAAAATAAAAGTATTGTACGATCTTTTTTTTTAATTCCAAGCATTAGTGTCATCAAATCAATGCAAATTAAATAATATTAAATATAATTTTTACTTAGCGTGGTTCAGCCAACACAAAATCAAATAAATTTTAAAATAAAAACGTTAATATAACTAATACTAAATTACTTTAATAAAAGTTAATAATCAATTAACCCCAACTTAACCAATACTACATAGAATCGACCATTTCTTACATATAACATAAATCCATGAACTGCTATATATTAATCAAATAATATTAAGTTTTACTAGTATTAAAAGGTTTGTGTAGTATTCTGATCTTTCAACATCAATTTGGTATATAGGTTATAATTTCTTTTAGTTTATTCTCTAAATTCACATTAGAATTGTCCACAGTGATAGCAACATATTTGATATTTTCTAGGACTTTTTGGTTGAACTTTGCATCAATCATTATTGTGATTAATAGCAGTGCACACTCAGAAGCATTGCACTGGATAAGGCCTTCTACAACAATCTCTTTATATGTGGTGGAACCAAATAACCTGCATTATCTTCAAAATCACTCAACAAATTTTATTTTCTCTTTTTCAATTTTCATTTTGTATAAATTATACATTTTTCATTTTTCTCTTTTTCTATATGTTTACATTTTTCTTTATTCTTTTATTCTTATATATATAATCAATGAAGATTTATTAAAAAATTTTAACTTCTTTCACTTTACAATTTCTTAATTTCATTCTACTTATTTTTTTTTTTCTGATTGGTGTCTTGATCCTTTGGTTTATCTTTATTCGCTTTAGTTTTATTTCACAGTAGGAGTTTTTAGACAATATAGGATTTACATTAGTTGTCTGGAAAGTTTGATGTTGTTAGGATGTTTTTTTTTATGGGTTGGATCACCCTTGATTCATTTGTATATAATATTTATTGCTGATAAAAAAAATCTATGATAATGACATTTTTAAAATTTTTTTTTTTTTTGGAATTTTTTTCATCAACACTTATCATCTTTATAACATACCGACAGAAAAACAATGGCGTGGATAAGGGTCTCTGAGGCCTTGTGGTGAAAATAAATTCTAGTGACTGGTGGATGCAAAGCTGCATTATCTAAAAAGAAAATAGAATACATCACAAAAATTTGATCCACATTCAAATTATAAGCTACATTTTTTTAACTTTATTTTACCGATTTGTGTATTCATTTCATTTCCTTTTATTTTATTTAAATTATTTTTATTACTTGATGACAAAACTATTCTCACTCTCGAGATTTGTACAAAAATTTCATACATATCACTATAAGAAAATTATTAAATAAAAATTAATCTTAAAAATAAAATAATTAGTTATTATATTGACTAGATTATATACGATTTTAAAGATTAAAAATTATTAGTATATAAACTAGTTTTTATTATTAATAAATAGTTTTTAAATTGGTATCTAATTAGTTACCTAAGTTTTAACTACCAATTAATTTAGATTCTATAATTGGTAGCTAATTATGTACCAATTTAAAAATTATTTATTAATAACAAAAATTAATTTAGATCCTAATAATTTTTTTAGTCTATAAAATAATATTTAATTTTTTTATAAAGCATGTTAAACATCCTCTCATAACACGAAAAAATATTATTAAAAAAATAAATAAATAAGTATGGGATAGGTCAAAACTCATACATAACAACAACCTACAAATCTAGATCAATCAAAATAAGTTCTTAACACATTATAAGAAAGAATCCTAAAGAAAAATTATAAAGCAAACAAAAAAACCAAAACAACACTTATAAATGAAAATTCTAGAAAAATAAAAACTCTCAATTTTTATTAACAGGCATCTAATTTTGTCAATATATTAAAAAAAATTATCATTAAAATTGATTTATATTTAATAATTTTCATACATTTTTCCAAATTTAACAACTTAACATACATAAACATCCATCAGTAAACAAAATTTTAACATAGTTAAAAACATTTTATGATAATAATTTTAGTATAGTTGTTGATTCAGTTGTTATTAAAAGTTGAATAATATGACAATAGTTCTAACTATTATTGATATAAGGTGATAGTTGTGAGAAGTAATAAAAAATAAATTTAAAGTAATAATTAGCAACATAATACTTTTTATCTTCTTTAATAGGAGAAAAAACATGATGACAATGAGACAACCTTTCTTTTTTCCAAAAATGGTGACACAACAAAAACAATATGTGTGGTGGTAACCTATTAAAAAGAATTATGTTGAAGATTTAATGTGACTTTCAACGATGATTATATTAAAAAATTACCTTTTTAATCGTTTTTAAAAGTCTGTTATGTAAATATTAAATTAATCATAAAATTTTAACTGTCAATTTTTTAATGACAATTATAAAGAAAACCATCGTTGTTTTTTCACTTTCAACGACAATTGACCTAGAATTATTATAAAAAAAATTATTTTAATATTAAATTAATTACAAAGCATTTTCGATGAGGATTCATATTAAAATTGTCATTTCTCCACTTTCCACTATGACTGATAAAGAACATTCTTTAAAATTATTTCAAAATTTACACAGTACCTTTTTAAAAATAGATATTGGGTAACAATTGTTAAAAATGCATAATCAATTATTACATTTACACTCATTATCATGATCGTGTGGTAAAATAAAATCACAAAAGATTGCATGTAGATAACAAATAAACTAATAATAATCTTTATACTTTAACTAAAAAATTCCAATAATCAGTATATAACTTTCTAGCCATACTATAACTATCAATTTACGATATTTTAATATATTTAATTTAAACACCGAATAAAGTTAGTTGATATAAGTTTTTTTACTTTCTACGAAAAAAAAATCTTTATGTTTCCAATTTAATAAATTTCACTTACATCCCTAAATTATATAGCTAAATGTTTTTTTACTTATTACATAATAATAATAATAATATATATAATAAGTTCATTAAAGGATTACAAACACTGATCACGAAGTGTGGGCTGTCAACAAATATTTTGGTTTATCTCGTTTTTAAAATTAAAATATGACGTTAAAACTCTTTTTATATACAGGTTGGAGGTTGGAGTATACTTAAATGTTCAATTTCTATCTATTTATTTATTCTTTATTGATAAAAAATGTATATATACACACAAAATAAATAATCAAAATTCTTCAACTTAAAAATGTTAAATTAAAATATAGAATTAAAATGTATCATGCTTTTATTTGGCAAAGAAAGTTTCAAGAAAAATATAGATTTTCTAAAACATTCATACACTAAATATAGAAAGAAGGTACATATATTTTTGCTTTGAAACAAATCCATGATCGGATATTTTGTTTAATAAGCATAAGATAACGATCCCTATTCTTATACAAATTGCATACCAAATCTCATTTCTTAAAAGTAGAGACAAAACACATAAACTATAAACTATGTCCTTCACTTATTTTTTAATAATATTTTTTTATGTGGTGGTAGATGATTGTTGTTACTTGAGATGTCAAGTTGCATAGTGATGCCTAACATAAAAATTTTTATATATAAAAAAAAAACCATGTCCTTTACTTGAGATAAAATTTTTATATACCTAAGTTATATCGAGTTTGCAAGGTTTATTTCTTTGGCTGGGTTGTTTGTTGTTTTAAGTTTGTAAGAATTAGGTTAGTTAGAAGGGGTTCTGAGGACTTGTTGTGTTATGATTTTGTATAAGGATTGTGTCGTCCCTAAAGTAGTTCATATTTGTTTATTTTTTCTTGCCGATAAAAAAAAAAAGTAATATCGAGTTAATAACCTATATAGAACAAGACATGAACTTGAATGGGATATTACAAAATTTTATATAATGCTATAAATTTTTCATCACAATTTAGGACAATTCGATTAAAAGATAACCAATTCATACCTTAAATTACATCTAATTAGGAGAAATCTAAACATATTAAATTTACAAGAAATCTTCTATTTTTTATCATTAAAGGACAATTTGAGAAAACTTTATCACTTATTATAGATTTTTTCATGGGAGTTGAATCAATCAAATTGGCGTTTAAAGAATAAAGTGAAAATTCAAGGAATTGAATGCAATCAAAATAAATAAATGAATGAGTTCATACAATTCATTTAAAGTTTTAGTATTTTCTTTAATGAGATACTTACCTTGAATTATATCACTATTTTGAACCATTTCAGTACTAGTCATGTTATAAACTCTAGTAGATGTTTGTTTTTACTTGAGGTGTCAGTTTAACTGGAATGTCAAGTTTCATAGTGATGTTAGGGCTTAACATGAGAGTTTTTATTAAAAAAAACTCTAGTAGATGTTATCGTCTTGTATTGTTATAGGAATAGTGACATGTGGTTTTTATTATCCACATTTTAAAAATACATGACTAGGTTTTCCACATTTTTTAGCAAATGGGTCCTTCAATATTAAAGTTCTTAATATAATAGTTTTTTCCACACTTAAAACACTTAGCTTGGGTATTTGCAGGTCCTTGGGATAATGATTATAAGAGCTTCTATTGAGGGTGAATATACGCTTTTCCTTCATTATATCTCTTCTTATTTAATTGAGCCTCCAAATATATATATATATATATATATATATATATATATATATTATAAAAGTTATCATGGTATGCATCACTATGAAATTTGACATTTCAACTAGGCTGACACCTCAAGTATCAATAATCATCTGTCACCACATGAAAAAATTATTATTAAAAAAAAGAAAAAGAAAAAAAGAAAGGAAATACAAGCAAATATGGTTTATTAGTTAAATTATTTTCAAAATCTTCTAAAATTCTACATTTGTGAATAAGTATAGGAAAAAAAAATCTTTAAAATCCCTACAACTTTTCTTAATTCAAGTCTAACTCCATCTTCAAATTTCATATCAAATTTAGAGGCATACTCTCCTCATGACATTGTTCCTTGTTTTAATTGCATAAATTCTATTTATTTTGCTCTCCTTTCATTATTGGAAAAATATTTGTCCAATTTTTTTTATATATATATAAAAGCTCTTATGTTAGGCATCGCTATGAAACTTGACATCTTAGATAAGCTGACACCTCAAGTAACAACAATCATCTGCCACCACATCAAAAAAAATTTATTAAAAAAATAAAGAAAGAAAAGAAATACAAGCAAATATGGGGGACTAGACCAAAACCCATACATAAAAGATCTTTAAAAAAATTGATACTAAGGTAGTCTATACCTATTAATAAAGAATTATAAGAAAAGACTAGATGGAAGCCTATTATACCAATGAAATTTATGAATAAACCCTAAGTTAGCAAGCTAGTCAGCGCATGCATTCCCTCTACAAAAAATATGAAAAATCCTAAAGCTAGTTTTCCCACAATAATTAAGACAAGTGTTCCACCTATTACGAAGAATCCAATGAACATTAGTCCTAGCAGTAAATGCAGCACAAATCAAGGCAGAATCACATTAAGTCATAAACAAGTAAAACCCATATTTTGAGCTTCTTCAATGGCATGTATAACTCCATACAACTCAACAACAGCAATCTGAATATCAAGGAAAACAGAGAAACCACAAATAAATTCTCCCATACTCCTACAAAAAAATATCACCACAAGCAGCAAGACCAGGAAAACCTCTAATAACACCATCAATATTAATTTCAACCTAACCTAGTAAAGGAAACTTCCATCTAACAAGAAGATAATGAAGAACTTTACTACTAAGTAGATATTTAGTTATATTTACATTAATTATTTTAAATTATAGTTAAGTTTGTTGTATATATTTAGTATTTACATTAATTATTTTAAATTATAATTAAGTTTGTTGTATGAGTTGTGTGTCTTTATGTGTGTACGTGTCTATTATGTTTGTATGTTTTTTCTTATCAATTTCAAATTATATTATTTAAAAACTATTTCAAAAATTAATATAGTAATTAATTTTAATGTTTATTTAAGTGAAGTTATAAATTCTGTTTTTGCACAAATGTGTGAGTATTTTTTTTATCCTATACCTAAGACTTTTTCAAGGAAAAGTAATGCTTAATTGAATTAGGTTACTAGCTTCTATTATGTATAAAATTAACAAATGCGTGCCTCACACGTTTCTGAAATAAAAACTAATAATATTGATTAGGATCTTAGGCATTTGCATTTCAAGTAATATGATATCTTAATTCATTTTATATAATATTTTTTTCATTGTAAAAATTTTACTTTAACAAAATATTTTTCTAATTTTGTTTGGAGAAAAGTTATATTTGAGGTAAAAGAAATTATCTTTTTTTGTTTTGATGAATTGGGACCTCATATTAATTTTGAATTTTATATCATATCAACATATTCCAATAGAAAAAAAAATTAAAATACATCTTAAACTTATAATCTTGTTACTTGTATAATAATATTTTCTTATAAAATCTTATTATTATTATTATTATTAATGGAAGATACTTACATGTTAAATTAATGTAGCTCTTAATAGAATAATGGAAAAATATATATTAATCTCCTCCTTAAATCTGAATAATTCCTCTCCTTATCCGTATTTTTATTACACTAAATAATATAATTTTATCATAATTATTTAAAATATATATATTCGTGATTACTTTAAGTGGAAACATTATTTAATTTGTTGAGTAAAAAAGTTATACACTTGCTACTTTATTAATTAAGAAGATTATGTTATATTTATTTAAAGGATATAATTGTCTAATTAATAATATTAAAAATAATATATCTCTTTCATACACTACAAGAAAATCATTAAATAGAAACTAATTTTAGATAAAAAAAATAATTAGTTGTTATAATGACTAAATTAGAAACCATTTTGGAGATTAAAAAAAATTTTGGTTTCTAAATTAATTTCTATTATTGTTAAATGGTTTTTAAACTGATATCTTATTAGCAACCAAGGTTTTAACTACCAAATTATTTAGATTCTAAATTTGGTAGCAAAAATTGTGGTAGTTAATTATATACTAATTTAAAAATAATAAAAACTAATTTAGAAATAATTTTTTTTAGTCTCTAAAATAGTCTCTAATTTGATTACTATAGCAACTAATTATTTTTTGTCTCTAAAATTAATTTATAATCAATGATTTTTTTTTAGTGATATAAGAGTATAAATATTAACGTATGAGTTGGAGTGCCTTAATCCTTCTATATAAATATATCATAGTATCTTCACTAATAAAAAAAAATTAAAGTCTTTTATCTTAAATAAAACTGTAAGACATAAAAATACTAAACAAATTATAATTTAAAACATTTCTTTTATCAATAAATAATCTTATAAAATTTTGACATTATGAGTTCTTAGAAATAATGTGTCCCAATTCAATTGATGGTTGTTAAATATTTAGGAAACAAACACTCAGAACGTTTTACCACCAAGGCAATCTATATATATATATATATATATATATATATATATATATATATATAGTGGCAATATCTATGAGTGGTCACATGGTGTGGTGGAGGGCATAGTGGCATAGTAGGTAGGGTTCTTCTGCAACATCCTATGCAGCAGTTAATGAGTTTGTCTCTTTTATACACGTGTCGCCATACCCACATAACATGACCTGGTTGCCTCTATTCTTATTAATTTCTGTTGGCTGTTTCAAAAGTTATATAATATTTTAAATTTTTTTTATTAATTTAGTTTTAATTATTAAAATGAGTAAATATTTTTAAGAGTTATCAAAATATAAAAAATTTATTAAATAAAAATTAAATTTAAAAATGAAAAATAATTAATTATTATATTTATTATATTAGATGCTAATTTAGAGATTAAAATATTATTACTTTTTAAATTATTTTTTATTGTTATTAAATAATTTTTAAATTAATATTTAATTAGTTATTAAATTTTTATTATGAAATTTAAAATTTAAATAATTTATAATTAAAATCTTGATAATTAATTAAATATTAATTTATAAATTATTTATTAATAATAAAAAATAATAATTTTTTAATTTTTAAAATAATATTTAATTTAATCAATATAATAATTAATTATTTTTAAGAAGAAAATCCGACAAAAAGGAGAGGAAGATCATTTTGCAATTGTAAGAAGAATGAAGGAGAGAAGACGTACCACGTGACTCACATTGGAGTTTTGTTAAATATGTTTTCCTTATGTGGGAAATTGAAGAAAAATCTTCTATAATTCACAATTTATTTTTAATTTATTTTAATAAATTAATTTTATAAAATTAAATTAAATTTTAAAATTAATTTTTCAAAAATAATAAGTGTTGACTATAAATTATAATAATATATTTATATCCCTTCAACTAATATTATATAAAAATAATAATTTTTAAATAATTTTTTATTATAATTTTTAATTTAATAAAATGAATTAATGAATCAGTCTATTTCGTCCTACTTTTTACCCGTCGAATTAACAGGAATGAGACAATGAGTCTCCAAATTCGTTTATAGAAACTCAATGCATGCGATTTTTTTTTCTTACATTTGCATAATTTCAAAAATAAAATCTTATATTTAATCTTATCTTTAATATTTCATATATGAAATTTGTGTCATTTTCTTATTAAAAATGAATATTTATATTTATGTTTGTACTTCTTAAACAAGTGAAAGAAATATTATTTTATTAAAATTTTAACATTTAGAAATATATATATATATATATATATATATATTTAAGATAAAAAATTAAAAAAAATATATAATTATATAGGTCTAGTCTCCCATATTTTTGTATTTTTTTTGTTTTTAATAATTCTTTTTCATGTGATGACAGATGATTGTTATTATTTGAGGTGTCAGCCTAACTAAGATGTCAAGTTGCCTAACATGAAAGCTTTTATTTACAAAAAAAAATTAAAAAATAATATATATATTCAAAAGCAAAGAAAAAACTAATATATACACAATTATTTACATATTTATATTTAATTTAAAAATTTAAATATTATTTATACAACTCAATTTGGATATTTAAGATGAATTCAAATAATAGTCTTGATTTTATTTGTTATTTATAATAAAAATGTGGTGTTAGGGTGAAAAAAAATACAATATTAAAAAGAAAAATGAGTTTGGATTTAATTGGTTATTTTATTTTTTTGTTCATGAATATAGTTCATGAATGTTTTAAAATCTTAGTTCAGATTAATTTAATTCGATTAAGAGTAAATAAATATCTCTCCGAATTAAATTATTCCTTTTATTTAATTCAATTTTTTACTGATAAAAAAAAAGTATATATCTCTCCGAATCTTGGAATCTGGTTTGATTTTGGTGAAATTCGAAACCCAATTACTTCAACTGTTCACAATAGAAAAAATTATTTGAAAATGAAAATGAAAATGAGCCATCAAAAGTTTATTAATTTGAAATTTTTTAAATCGATTCTTTTTAAATTATATTACATTTGTAAATAAAGTCAAAGTAAATTTTAAATAATTTTCTAGATGACATTAGAATTATAAATAGAAATATTTTAAACACTATAAAATAATAAAAAATATAAAATCATTATTTTTATTTCTTATGATGTTTTTTTTTTATTATTTCCTATCATCCATGCACTCGTTAATTAATTATGTGGAGTGAAAGAGCAAATACTTTACATGAGTTTATTAGTATTTTTCTATACCATGCTAGTACCTTTACATTTTATTTATTTTATTTCCAAATAAAAAATTATTTATGTATCTTACAATTAATATTAATTTTAGGTAAAAATTAATTCAGAATTTATGTAGCGCAACCAAGCTGCAAAATGTGATGAGGTGGAGATTCTAGAACTAAGTAGGGTCACACTTTTGTAATTCATGCAGGTGCTGCCTTTGTGCTCAGCTGAAGGCTTGTAGAAGCACTTTTGGGCTATTGTAGGTTTTTTGTTACTGTCTTGGCAGCAACCCTACCTACCCTGCTGATTCTTTTTGCTTGGAATATTTCTGAAATGTTTCTGATTTAATTTATTTTTTTATAAAAAAATTAAAATTTAATAAAATAAAAATAATTTGAAATTTTAGAAGAAGAAAAATATATAGAAATCAAAATCAAAATTTGTGCATTTGATCGTATAAAAATATATTAAAATAAACTTTTCTCAGATTTAATGTCTTTATTATTTCCTTTTAAACTTTTATCATTTTTCTCCTTGATAAAATTAGCATTCACGCTATATGATATGATTTAGATTTGTAATTCTTTTTTCTCCTTATAATCCAAAATTCTCACTTAATATCCTAAGGAAGATTTTTATCAAGTGGTTAATTATCATGAAAAAAAATATGATACTATTAGTTAATATTTGAACAACCAAAACTTTTATATATATATATATGGGCTTTTATTTTGATTATTAACATCTTGTTAACTTCTAGTTATATAGGTAAAAGTGGTTAGAATGTGATTCTTTTTTAGTTTGTAAAAAAAAATTCTTCTCCTCACTCTATTTCTTAAGTTTTTAGATGTAGACGGAGAAAATGTATTAAAAACGTATGATGATATGAAGTTTAAGATATATATCTCACATTTATCAGAAAGGAAATCAATATAATTGATAGACTTGCTAATTTTGGAGTCATTGATAGACTTAACTTCGTTTTTTTTATCGGCAAGAAAAAATAAACAAATGTAATTCACTTAAAGGTGGTCCTACCTTTATACAGAATACAAAAAAAAACCATACACGTCTCTCTCCAAACACAACAAACCTCACATTTGTACTTCCAACTGCCTACACTAACAACATCAGTTAAAACGTCCTACCCCTCCCAGCTACCTCAAAAGCTAGCACCCCTCAAAGATACCAAAAATTATCCAACCAACCTAAGAACATCATAAGTTTTTAATCGAGAGCATACATATCAATGGTTCTAAACACAGGAAAAGTCCACAAAAGACAACTTTGATGAGATCCAAGACCAAACTTTTAATTGTACAAAGGAAAAAATTTTGGAGTGGTCATTCACTCCATCCTTAAACATATAGTTTATTAATAGTTTAGAATTCTTTTCACAACAGATATCTATACTATTATATATATATATATATATATATATATATATATATATATATTCTTTTTTATTGATTAAAAAAATTAAAAACAAGACATATATTCGAAATTAACAATTTTAATTTTTCATAATAACTAAGAGTGTGATTTGATAGAGTTCCTATAAACTACTCTACATAAATTATTTTAAAAGTCATACGTACCTAATGTGATTTCTCACTAGTTCACAATATATATTAACTCTAAAACTATATAATTATACTTTTTAAGTGGTCCAAGTTAATTACCCATGAACTTCACAATGTTCAAGCCAAACACCATTATAATAATAAAATTTTGAGACTATTTTTCCAATTTTTCTACATGCATGGTGGCAAAAAAGAAGAGTCTATAAATAGCATCCACATTTGGGAGGAATCTTCAAGCTCTTCATTCTCCATTTCACACCCTTTCTTCTATTCTCTCTTGGAACACATTTTAGATAAAATGTCTCCATTGCTCTTGTTTTCTTTGGTGTTTTTGAGCCAACTCATGGGTGGCTTCAACACACCATTACCACCTCCATCTTATGGAGATCACGTATCCATTCTCAGCATTGATGGTGGTGGCATCAGAGGAATTATTCCAGCAACTGTTCTTGAATATTTGGACAAAGCTCTTAAGGTCCCTTATCTATTATATTTATCATTGTGTTTTTTCTTTATCATCACCAAAAAGAATGAACAAATATGATATATATTTTAAGTGTGTGGCTTCAAAAAACCTTGTATATGCATTCTTGCTATCAAGGTGAAAGATTTGGTAACTATAATACTCTTATCCTCTTTGTTATCCTCTTGTTCAAGAACACCCTTAGTTTTTTTAGGCAAAGTTATTAACTTTTGCCTATATAAAACTAGTGTAGTACCTTTTTTTTAAAGTTATATAAAAAACTATATATATATATATATATATATATATATTATCAACAAAAAATAAATAAAATAAAATAAGACATTTCAGGGTATTCCAATTCTTATACAAATACTTTAGAAATGTCATAAGTTTTATATAAAAAGTGATCAAGGTCAATCTGTTCAACACTTGACATACCGACATTCTTCAGACTTTACATACCACCAAACCAATCCATATATAGTTCCTTAATTTTCTCCAAATAAACATTATATATTTATATAATTTTGATAAAGAGTTATTTTTTTTTTATGAAGTGTTTAACATGCTCTATGTAATTTGTTTAAGAAAATGTAAAAGAGAGAATGGAGGAGAAGAAAGAAAGGGATGAGGTTTATATGATAATATTTGAACTGATGAATCTATATATTTTAGTTTTGATGAAGATGTTGTTGAATTAAAAAGCTTAGTTGAATATACATTAATGGTAACACTTGAGAATGTGGTGAGTTGCAGGAAAAGGATTCAACAACATCGTTGGCACATTATTTTGATGTGATATCAGGAACAAGCACTGGTGGACTCATGAGTCTTATGTTAGCAGCTCCAAACTCATCGGACATTACTCGTCCTCTCTTTACTCCATCGGAAGTCGTGCAATTCTACAAGATATATGGCCCTCAAATATTTAAACCTAGGTATAACTATCAACCTTCCATCACAAAGAAATACATAATTCACTCATTATCGATAAAAAAATTCATATTTGATGGTCTTAAGAAAATCATAATTGATGGTCTTAGGTTGTTGTTAGTTTTTTTTTATCAGTAAAAAAATAAAATACTATAAGAAAATCATTAAATAAAAATTAATTTTTAAAATTAAAATAATTAGTTACTATTTAATTAAATTAGAAATCATTCAAAAACTAAAAAAATTATTGATATTTAAAGTAGTTTATATTCTTAATAAAAATTTATAAAATAGTTTTTAAATTGATTTTTATTTATAGCAAGAAAAGAATAAATTAATTACTATCTAACCATTAGTTTAAAGTATTAGTAGCTAAAAATTTTTTAACTAAGTTAAATATCAATTTAGAAATTATATTATAAATTTTTGTTAATAATAAAAATCATATTAGATAAGAATAATTTTTTAATTTCTGAAATAATATTTAAATTAATAATTTTTTTTAAAATTTAATTATTATATAATAATTTTTTTAGTAGAAGAAAGTATATACTACACAATAGAAAAAAAAAACAAAAAGTCTCCTCAAAATTAATGAATGTAATAAAAATGAGTATTTTAGAAATACTCTAACCCTTAAAAAAAAACAAACCCTATATTTACTTGTTACCAAAAAAAACATGAAATATCTTTCATGTAATAGGGTTTAATAAAAAGTCTGAAAGAAACATTTTTTTCCACACTTGTGGGGTCATATGTGGTGTTAATTTGAGGCAACACATTCTTAAAATTAAGGTATAGTTTTGGAGAAAAATTCATTTAAAAGTTGAATCTCTTTTACCTTTAATTTGGTTAAACGTTTTGACTATTGTGATGCACAACATGCAGAGCTTGGTACGATCTTCAAAAATGTCCCAAGTACGATGGAAAGTTCTTAGAATACAAAACAGGTGAGTTGCTGAAAAAACTGAGACTGAGTCAGACATTGACGAACGTAGTAATACCAACTTTTGACCAGAAGAAAAACAACCCTGTTATCTTCTCAAACTTCAAGGTTAGCATAACATGGTATCAAATTATTGTATGCATGAATAACCTTTTTCTTAAGGACTGTTTCTGATACTTTTTTGATGATGATGATGATGATGCAGGTGAAGTCAGAACCTTACTTGAATGTGAAACTCTCAGACATAGGTCTCGGCACTTCTGCTGCACCAACTTATTTTCCATCCCATCGGTTTGAGAACGATCAAGTTCAATTTGATTTGGTTGATGGTGCCCTGTCTGCTAACAATCCAGTAAATATTCATCAAAAACTTAAATTTAGATATTTTTTTTAAAATAAAAACTGTTTTTAGAAAAAAATAATAATTAATTACCATATTAATTAAATTATATACTATTTTAGAGAATAAAACAATTATAAATATTTATAATAATTTTTATTATTAATAAAATTTATAAGTTGATTTATAAATTAGTATCTAATTAGTTATCAATGTTTCCACTATTAAGTGTTTTAGATTGATAGTTAAAATCTTAATACATTACATCACAATTAATTAATTAAATACTAATTTATAAATTAATTATAAATTTAAAAACTATTTTAGATATCAATCTAATCTTTGTTTTTAAGATTGGTTTACGATAATACATGAGTTACTTGAGTTCATTTTTACATATTCTTATTTAAGTAGTTTAATATTATTTAATTAGTTGATTAATTAATTATTGAAAAAGTGATTAATATTTAATATTATTAATAAATAATTTTTAAATTAATTTATAATCAGTTATTAAGATTTTAATTACTAATTTTTATCTATTTAATGATTTTTTTATAATGATAATAATGATTAATGGAGAAATATATGAGGAGTTTGAGAAGATAAAATTTAATTTATTACTTTAGGCCCTGGCTGCTGTGAGTGAAGCGATACAATACAGTGGGCAAAAGGAAATTATGTTGCTGTCATTAGGAACTGGAAGAACAAAAGCTAAAGACAAGTTAGATAACATCATCTTTGAAGGTTTCTGCATTGCTTCATGGCTAGCTCGCCACATGGAAGTTGTTAGTGAAGTTCTATACAGTACAGACATGACTCATTACTACCTTGCCACAATCTTCCCTGGTCTCTTACCTGCAGATAACTATCTTCGAATTCAGGTATATATACCTAGGTTTTTTGCATCAATTTGTTAAAACTATAGAGAAAATGGTTGGAGATTTTGAATCGACTATGTAAGTGGGTGTAAATCTGATCTTATAAGTCCGTTTTATAAGATTGAGTTATATTTAAAATTTATTCTCAATAGAAATTGAATGATATATATATATATATGTAATTGCAGGAGTATGACTTGGATCCATCCACGGCAGCCATGGATGATGTTGATGAAGAGAACATGTATAACCTTGAAAAGGTAGGAAATAAACTGTTGCTCCAAAATGTCAAGAGGATGAATGTGAATACATTTGTTCCATATGAACTAAACCAAACAAATGCTCAAGCTCTTGACAGGTGTGTACACTCACTTTCTCACTCAAGAGTTTTTTTTACTATGTGTGTTTAAAATTAGAAGCATAAAGTTTTGGGAGATTTTTCTTATTGAATTTATGTAGAATATTAACATGTTTTTATAATAGTTATTTTAAAAGATATATATACACATAATTGTTTCTTATTGGTTTCTATTATAAAAAAATCTATCCATTATGTTATATAAAACCTTTTTAGATTATAAGTATATTACTATATTTTTATATATATATATATATATATATATATATATATCCCTAATCTTATAATTTTCAATTTAATCCTATTTTCATTATTGTGTTTGTGTTACATGGATCAATTATTTTCAACAATGTTACTGAAGGGTTGAAAAAAACAACTAAAAAGAATATTGTTATATTATATAATCACTAAAAAAATTATTAAATAAAAATCTTAGAAATCATAAATAATTAGTTGTTATATAAGGTTAAAACTTAGATAGGGATACAAGTTTAAAAACTATTTATCAATAATAGAAACTAATTTTAGAAATTAATAATTTTTTTAGTCTTTAAAATATTATATAATTTAGTTAATATAGGAACTAATAATATTTTGTCTCTAAAACTGGTTTCTAATTAATAATTTTCTAGTAGTAAATGTTTTAGTTTATTATATATTGAATGCTAATTTTCAGAGGATTTTTTTGAAGGTTTGCTGAGGAACTATATGCAGAGAGGCAATTGCGTCTGAAAAGGAAATATATGGAGAATGGAGGAAGACCTTTGATTGAAAGTGTTTAAGTTACTTTCTGGTGGAACCAGAGCAACTTCAGCATTATGAATAAATGTCATGTGTATGACATATTATGCTGAGTTTTTCCATGTTTGTTGTAATGTATGTGTTTTTTGTTTGTCTGTGTTATGTTGGAATAAGGTTATGCTTTGGGGTTCTATGTAACTCCCAATTGCAAGAACCATGTATCATATTGTAAGGTTAAATGCTTTGGAGTTCTATGTAGCTATCAACCATGGATCATGTAATAAGGTTCAATGCTTTTGAGTTCTATGTAACTTAATTGCTTGGACACATGTATTATAAAAGTGATCCTTGTTTGATACTTTTCTTTTTGTAATGTTTATATTATATATTAAACATTCAGACATTGTGGGAAGTAAAATTTATTTTAACTATAAATTATTTATTGTTAAAAATAATGAATAATATTGTCTAAGTAAAATATCACTATAAGAAAACTTTAAGATAGATGAAGACTAGAAAAAATAAATTCAGAGAAGTGGAAAGAAAGAAAGAATAGGCTTTTATCACAAATAAAAGAATTAACAAAATAATAACTAAAATTTATCAACAAAAGATTAGATAAAAAGAAATTTAGTAATTATAAGAAATAACCGATTCACAATCAAATTTAGCGAAAAAAATAAATTGATTCGAATTTGTGACCAAAATAATTGGTGACTATATAAACTAAAATGAAATTGTTGTTTTTGGCAATAAAAAAAAATGTTATCTTAGTGATCGATTAGGTTTTGATTTTTGCAATCGAATTGGTAAATGAATTAATTATTTCTGTAGCGTTCAAATAGGCATTAGTAGTTAAACATTTTCAACTTTTCTCTCAAATTAAAACTTGTTTACCGTTGTCAAAATGTATCAAAGGTCATCACAACCACCATTAAGCAACAATTCAATGAGCCATGGTTGATATGGGGACAATCCCAAAGGTTGATTAGGATCTAGTTTTTGAATGTTTAAAGGTACTTGATTCATTTTAGCCAACCCATTTAAAGGGAGACACATTTCTTATTCCCTTAAAAATGCTTAAATTTTACACTTTGGATTGATGATTGTTGTTGTTTGCAAAGAAAGGTGACATGGAGGGTTGATAGGCGTTACCCTCTTTAATGACCATTGCTTGGAAAGTCTTGGCTGATAGGCTAACAACTCGTGCGAACTTGGTGAAAAGAGGGATTATTATGGAAAGTAGTATGTGTGTCTTGTGTGGGAAAGAGGAGGAATTTGAGAGTCATGTTTTCTTCAAATGCAAGGTAGCTTGGAAGGTACAAAGTATGTGTAGTAAGTGGGTTGGGGAGGCCTTTGTATACCATTGGGGTGTTTGTTCCCTTTTCAATCATTTTTACCTTGGTTGGACTTCGCAAAGGATTAGCAGTTATTGGGGGTGTATGTGGTTTGCTGTGATTGGGGAAATTTGGAAACAGAGGAACCTTATCATCTTTAAGAATGGTAGAGTGGATTGTTCAGAGATCTTCACCTTAGTCCAACTCAAGGTGTGGTCTTGGCTCACGAGTAAAGTAAATGTTGTTTTGTTTACTTACGCCCAATGGTGCTTTGGACCCTTTGGTTTGTTTCAAGTCAATTAAAAAGTAAGGGTGGTGTTGGGGGTCTATGTGGGTGTCAGAGCTTGAGGATTCGATAGGTATGGTCTTTCTTAAGATTTATATTGTATTCCTTTGCTTTTCGTTGGATGCTATTAACGTTGGTATATGGCCAACATTAGAGTTTGGTATGTGTTGCAGGTTCTTCAGTTGGTCTCGGGATTTTGAAGGATTAAAGTTCATTGTTTCTTTTCCCTATATTGTTTTACTTTGTTTCTTTTGGGTGGAAGATCTTGTTATACTTTTGTTAGGATTTTGTATATGGCTATTGGTCAGATAGGAGAATGAGTCTTTAATATGGACAATGTCGGGAAGTGCCGGTGGGGGAAGCTTTCGTGGGTCGGTAGGTAAGAATATATGTTATATTGTGTTTTTGGATTGGGTACTACTAACGTTGGTCTTTGGCCAACAAAGGGGTTTGTTGTTGGTTGCAGGTTGGGAGCTGTACTCTGGTGTATTGAAGGTAAGTTTCGATATTTGTTTCATCTCTTGTGATGGGTTTTGAATAGGTTTACAGCTATCGAGCAGGTCAGCAAGCAGGTAAAGGTCCTTTTGGTTTTGAAGAAGAGTGAGTTCTTTTCGGCATGGTGTTATGGGTCTGGTTATGGGTTAGGGATTTTGATTTGTATTATGATTTGTAATAGTGCTTGTAGTTTTTTTGGTTGTAGTAGGTTTGTTTTGTGTGTATTGTTTAGACTAAAGACTAGTTGTTTGAACCTGGATAGGGTAGCAGGGGTGTCTTTTGGTGTGATTTGTTATTCCTTTCTTTTGAGGTTTGGTTTGGAGGTCTGTAGAGTTTGATTGGTTAGGTGCTGAGTAGGTTGGCTTTTGCCACTTTGTGTATAAGGATTGGGACACCCCTAAAGTGTCTGTATAAGGGTTGAGACACCCCTAAAATGTCTCATTTTATTTTATTTATTCTTTGCTGATAAAAAAAAATTGTTGTATGTAATACCGAATTTTCTTGTAATGTGAAAGTATTTTCTTTTCTCTAATAAAATGTATATAAGATAAAGCTAACATTGTCCAACTCAAATATGTGTGTGCGTGTGCGAGCGTGCATGTGTGCAATACAGTAGGATGAGCTAATTTAAATAACACTAATCTCAAGGCAATAAAATCTCATGTTTACATACAAATCTCATCACTACATCAATATCATTTGCATCCCATACAAACATCATACACATTTTCACAATAGAAAACAGACGTCAAGGAGAAACACTTTAGATCTTCTTTTCTTGCTTTCAATGCTTGTAATGGTCAATATGAATGACTAAGTCTTCCCTTTGGGATTGAGAGTAATCTATTCAAACTCTTATGTATTGAGGTGATATTTATTTATAATATGTTGTTCTTGATTGATATTGGTATTATCATTTTATTCTTAAAGCTTGAATCTTTATTCATAATTTTGATCCTAAGATTTGATTGGAAAATACCTCTGGGTATCTGACCTAAATGATAATGCTTAACATATTTGAATGTTAGGAATATATTTGAAATGTTAATTGCTTTATAATATTTGTTCGTAATGATAATAATGTTTTTGTGAATATGTGAGGAATCAATATTTAGGAGACAATCTTAATAATTTTATGTGAGAAATTAATATGAATGGTTTTTATATGTGCATCAATGTCAATCAAGGTAGAATGTTATATGTTTTTATTCATTGAAAATACAGAAGAGTGAGAAGAATTAATTTGAGTCCCAATTTTCTCAATTGAATCATCTAAATCGTTTACTTTATTTTCATTTAATTTCTCACATAAATTTATGATACCAATAACCTTTCAATCAAACTTTTGCACATCTTTTGATATTTAATGAATATTATACCTTGAGATTTTAAAAGAAATGTTCTTTGTGGGTTCAATATTAGTCCTTAGGGATAATTTAAGTCATTAGATATCTCATTTCTTCAGTGAGTTTGATGTTTTAAACACATGTCATATGCATTCTAATTATACATTTCTCTTTGTACACAAAATTATAATAAAGGTATCTTCATATTCTACTTTCAACGTGAAATACATCATAAAATACATGTCATAATATACTTCACATTTTTTAAACACAAACTCCTTGTATATTTACTACATAAAATATATCATAGTTTATCATAAAAAAAAGAAACACATTATATCTCACATCATTAATCAAATAGCATCTTCAAATCTTGTCATATATTATATACACATATACTTAATGTTTATCAACTTTAAAACATGTCAATTTCATCATTTAAAAGTTACTTGAGTCACACAATCTTGCTTGAGTGAAATCCAACAACAAAAAATAAAATTAGTTTCTTTTAGGATTTTTAACTTTAACAAGAATTTTTAACTTAAATAAAAGTAGATTAAGGAAAAGGATTGTCCTCTACCTCTTTTTCACTTGAATGAGAATAATCTGACTTAAGCGAAAATTATTGTTCAAACAAGAAAATTCTATGAAGAATAATTTATGTTTTTGTTTTATTTTTCCTGAGTCAAAATTTCTCTCTTGAATGAAAAATAAACCAAAAACATAAAGTCCATAAAATTGTAAAAAGAAAGTTATACAATGTCAAAAATCAATCCAAAATATTTCACAACATTTCCATTAAAAAACAAACACTATTACATACTTGTTATTTTAATAAAATTTATTAGAGGGATGTCAGTATTTTATATTCTAATTAGAGAACAAATTCTTCTTTAACACACTCCAATTTTAAAAAACCAGGAAAGATTTATTGAATTGTAAGTAACTCCATCCAAATTTGTGATTTTTAATAAATCATCTATAAATGAAAAATGTGCTAAAACAATAGTGTTAAGTATATGTAGTTAAATCAAAACAGACTTAGATTTTGTCAAAAAAAAAAATTCTCTTTATAACCATTGAATCTTAAAATTTCATCTATGCTAAATAAATTCTAAAGAGTAGATGTGGAAGATTGTGATTCTATAAGGGTTGTTTCTTCTTGTATAGTTCTTGTCGCATCTCCATATTTTTTAAAATACTAAAAATATATTTTCTTTTTTTATTTTGAAATGTATGATCAAAAAAAATTATAAAATTTAAAAAGTATTTCTCACCAAAAATGTGTTTCTTTTAAACAAATGCATTTTGGATTTCAGAATCCAAAAGATATTTATGGATTAAGGTTTAGGATTTACATTATCTATAAAGTATTTTCAAATTCAAGAATATCTTTTAAATTTTGGTCCAAAATATACTTTTGTAAAGAAAATATTATTTCAAATTGTATAATCTTGAAGATATTTTCAGATTTGTAAATTTCTTCCAAAAATTTAAATAGAAAAAAATACATTTACATATTGTAAATTTCAGAATGTGTTTTTAAGCACAAAATGATCTTGTGGCTAATCTATGGAGGTGCCAAAAGAAGTTATGAAGGTGCAAAAAAACACAACCTTTTATAAGTTCAGCATTAAACGGGCTTCAAATTGTGATATCCTAAAAGCCCACATCGGAGGAATTGTACCCTTTTCTCTTTCCTCGTTGGCCACATAACATAAAGTAACCTGAATAATTGAAATTTCAAGCCTGTAATTAATTATAGAGTATAACACTCTCAAACCATAATCACACTTAAATATTCGACATAATTTAGATAAATTTATATATATATATAATAAAATAAAACCTTTTACATAAATTAAGATTAATTTTATACTTATCCTTTGCAAAAGTTAATCTATTATCTTATTTATAACCATTCATAAATACTTATAGAAAAAAAAAAAACTTTTGCTAACATAAATTGAAATTAAACTATAAACCTGAAGTCCTCCATCAACTTCTTTGTAAGTATCCATAAATTTTAATATTCTAGTTCAAGAAAAGTCTTGACATTAAAACTCCATAATAGATAAACTTACATGTAAATAAAGATTTAGTAATATATATATATATATATATATATATATATATATATATTATTGATAAAAAATATGTAAAATTAAAATTTAATTTACATTATGAGACTTAGGATTAGGTTAATTAATAAATTACACTTTGTTGGTAAGTATCTATAAACTTTAATATTCTTGTCCTAGAAAAATCTTGGCATTAAAACTTCATACTTGACAAGCTTACATGTAAATTAAAAATTAATTCACATTGTGAGTCTTAGGATTAGGTTAATTAAGTACAATTTGTTGGTAAAGTCTTCTACCAAATTTCTTTGTATGTACCCATAAACTTTAGTACTTTTGTCCAAGTGTTGACATTAAAACTTCATAATTGAAAAACTTACATGTAAATTAAAATTTAATTCATAATGTGAGACCAAGAGTTAGGTTAATTAAGTTATGGGGGTGTAGGAGTTGCACTTCTCATTATATAAACTATAGGAAGTGGTAAAAAGTGGTAGATTATGTGGAGGACCACATTGACTTTGTGGTCCATTTTGTGAGTTTGAAACTTGTTATCCACACTTTGCCTATACCCTAACCACTCCCATCTAGTTGTCTTAAGCCATTTTAAATTTAGAAATTGTGTCTTTATATATACACATGACCCCAAGAATAAAGGCACCAACAATATTTAATTTGGACCATTACTAATCCACAAGAATATATTATACTCTTGGAGTTTCATTTATATGGCTTGTGACACATTTAATAAATTTTTAAGATAAAACTTTATATTTAATTAAAGAACGATATCATTATATGTTCTTCCATATGTTTTTTAAATTTTATTTGCAAAAATTTTCAAAAAGTCAACAAATCTTATTGTTTTATAAGAAAATTATTAAATAAAAACCAATTTTATAAATAAAAAATAAGTAATTATTATATTAACTAAATTATTTACTATTTTAGAGACTAAAATATTATTAATATTTAAAATTTTATTATTATTAATAATATTTATAAACTAATTTCTAAATTAGTATCTAATTATCTACCAAAATTTTAGTTACCAACTAGTTTAGATTCTAAAATTAATAGTTAATTAAATATCAATTTAAAAAATAATTTATAAATTTTATTAATAATAGAAATTATTTTATTATTAATATTTTTAATCTTTAAAATAATATCTAATTTAAAAAATATAATGATTAATTATTTTTATCTTTAAAATTAATTTTTATTTAATAATTTGTTTATAGTAATGGTTATTATATATGTTGTTGCACTAAGCTTTTGGCAAATAAATAAATATTGTCAAAGAATAATTATCAACAAATAAAAGTTCAACACGAAGGCTAATTTTGAAGTGATAAGCATGTGATGGTAGTGGTTGGCTTAATCTATAAGTAGTAATTAAAAAATAATTGTTAATGATTTGGTGCCAGTTGTATTCATAATAAGCCAATAACATGATGTATTTGTTTATCAGTAAAATATTTAATTGATGAAGTTCATTATTTGCTCACATGGTTTAAATATTTTAAATTTCATGGACAAAATTAAAAATTAAAATAAGAAAAGAATAGGAACAAAAATCTTAGTGGAAATAATTAAATTTTAGATTGAATAGAAAAAAAATGTTTTTTATTTCAAAAGTTCATTTTTCTTCATACTTTCTTATATATTCTTTCTTCCCTGTGAAAAAGACCACCACTTAAACTAGAATATTGTTTCATGGTCAATAATTGTTAACAGAAAGATAACAAAATAAAGAAAATGACACCACCATAGAAGGTATAACTAATAAGAAAGTGAAAAGAAAAAGTTTTTCATCTTATCATGACATTGTAATTATTACTAATTTAAAAGATTAAGATGAAATACAATTTTTTTCACTATATAAATTATTCAAACAGTATATATCTGAATTATTGTTGACATATTTTTATAAATAATTGCTATAAAAAATTATTATGAATAACTATTTATAATTGGATGGCAGAATAAAATTATTTTATTATAAGATTACAGAGCCTTGTAATGAAATGAAAATGTTAAACAAAATGTTGAAGAAAATGTGAGATTTTTAAAGATCAAAGGGTGATAGACATGAAGATCAAGTAAACATGTGTGAAGATCAAATGAAGCTCACAGGAACTCAAAGAAAAGAAGAACATGTTGATGAATAAAGGTGAAAGCAGCACTGTCTCTTCCCTAGCCCATGAAACCAAGAACAACTGCTGAAGCAGCCACCAGAAGGCCAATGCTACTGGAAACTCCAACTGCTCCACTAGGCTTTGGTGATGGTGAGGTGGTGTTGGTGGTGGAAGGGGAGCCTGACTCAGAGGGAGGAGAAGAAGGGGTGGAAGGGGTGGTTGAAGGGGTGGTTGGAGGGGTGGTGGAGCTGGCAGCCTCCACATTGATCTGCAGCTTCATGCCTCCAGCACAGTGCCCAGGCCTGGGGCATAGGAAGTACCTTTTCCCTGTTGTAGACAATGCAATTTTGCTGTTTCCATCATTGTAGTTCTTGATGGTGTTGCTTGAACTGCAACTGTTGTAGCCACTCTGATCAATCTCATCAACTTCATGGCTGGAATCATACTTGAACACTTTTTTTTCAACATATAAGACATGACAAATTGGTTAGCTTTAGCATGATGAAAATCGTCAGTTCATATCTATATAGTACATCTTCCATGAATAGACTTCACATAATTAACATCTGAGTTTTAGAACAAAACATCATTGAAAAACAATGAGATCAATCATTTCTGTATGTGAGAAATACAAAAATGATGTAACACGGTCATTTTGATCATAATATCGTGATTTTATTAAGAAGTCAACATTTCTAAACACATAAATGTCTATAGATTTCTCTAGATTGAATACTGAAGAAAACATATCCTTTTATAGATTTAAAGGTATTATAGTGACAGCATATATACAGTAAAAAATTTGCCGTTCTTACTGGTACACAGTATCAAAAATATTGATAGAATGTGACTATAGTGTAAAACTTTGGAGAGATAAAGCAAGTGGTAAAAGAAGAATCAACTAAATTCAATTATTTTTTCTCATCATAAGACATGGACTAAAAGTATGAAGTCAAGTGAAACCTGATGAGAGAACATCATATATATAAACATTGCTTCTTAAGTTCTTGTGCTAATTTTGTTCCTTTTCAAAGAATTTTACCAGCTCTAGAGCTCAAGAACTTGAAGAGACTTACCCAAATTGTCACCAACTTTGAAAGTTTTTCCAGAGGTCCAGGTGTTGTAATCAACCCCTGAGCTCCATCCACTGCTGTCACCAACATTATAGTCAACACCAAACACAGTGGGAAAAGCCAGCATCAGAACCAAGAAAGAAGCTGCAATTGCTTTAGCCATGTCTGTAGCTTTTTCCTATAATTTCCACAGATAGAAGAAAGGTTTAAGGTTTGTGATTAGAGGAACCTATGGCAGTGACAATATATATAATACCAACTCCATTTACTGTGTCACCAACTTCCATAACCATATATGGATAAAATAGTGAGTGGTTATTGACTCTGTCACCCTCATCTTTCTACCTAATGCATTCAGATTCTTTTTCCATATGCTACTTGGAAAGTGGTAGTCAATGAAGAAAGCTGGTGAATATTAAGAATCATGTGACACATAAAAACTGTATAATATATATTAATTTAGTATAAGGTTAGAATAATAATAGAATGTTTTGAACAACATCATTAGGATTATAATTAACTTACTGTTGTATATGTTCAAAATCAATGAAGTAATATTGCAAAAACCAATGTCTGCACATGTTGCTGGAAATGTTGTGATGGTTGAATATTCAAATCAAAGGATCATATATTATAAAAAGCACAGGAATTAACAGAGAAATTTTTAATTATGCATCACCATCATGCCATAGTAATGCCAATTTAATATATATACATCAACTTTTAATTTGTGGTTGTCAACTTTTAGATTGCAGTCACCATCTTTACCTACTTTTATTTATTTTTTATAATAATAAAAAAAATATTTTAATAATTACAATCAAAATTATTTTTTTATATTTTATTATCCTAATAAAAAGATGTGTTTTTATCTTTACCTACTTTAAATAGTGCTAAACCATTTATTTCTTTAAGACTTAATCATTTTACTTAATTTATCAAAGAATAATGTGGGTTTTATTAAAAAAATTAGGGGTAAAAGATTATTTTAAAAAGATAAAAGATGATGAAATCAACTTGTTAATTAGAAAATTAAAAAAATAAAATAAAAGTAGTAGTATTTATTATATAATTTGTCACTTATTTTTTCTCTCATTTTTTTGTTTTCTCGTTTTTGTCTAAAGTATGACACCTTTAATTTCGTTTTATTTTATTTTAACTCATCCCTTTAATTTCCATCAACTTATTTCTCCTTTATACAGAACAAAACTTAAAAGAAATGTTAACAAATTTATAATATATTATTCTTTTGAAGAGAAAGGTAGTCAATATATATACACATATATATATTTTTTAATTAATTTTTATTACTAATTAAATTTTATTAAAAGTTATGTAATTCTGTAAATCTCACGTTATATTTTAAAAATCTTAACAATTTATAAGTGTAAATGAAAGAAGAGTGTATCAAAAGAAATGTTAACACTTAGATCATTAAATATATGTGATGAAAATAAGATCTTTTTTTAATGGATATAAAACTTCTTTAGGGTTCCAATTATATAAATGAATTTTATTATTGTTCTGAATGATTGCTTCTGGCGAAGGGAGTAACTAGGAAAGAAGCAAAGAATTGTCAACATATTCTCTATTTTTATTCTTTTCCAAAAAAAAAAATCAATTTTTTTTCTTGTTTTTGAATCCTCACATTGGAAGCTTTTAGAACACATCTGTATTATGATAACCTAAACTGAGTCAAACAAAGTGGGTCTGAGGTGTGCTGCAATTATTATAATCTTGCCATGCCATGTGGAAGCTTCCTTACTGGATATATGCATAATCTTATTCTTTTGAATAAAGGTTCATATATATATATATATATATATATATATATATATATATATATATATATATATTTATTCAACCTATTTAAAACATTTCAATTCTTCATAAGAAATAGCTTGGGTGTAAAAAAGTTCATCATTCTTAAATTGTACCAATAGATATATAGATAGTGTTTAGGTAGTGATTGGTTGTATAATTGTTGATATACTATTGTTTCCTTGTTCCTCGTTGCTCCTCACTTTAAGTCTCCTCCTTTAATTGTTAATACTCCAACGATTAAGTAAGTACTGTGTTAGGAGTGTATAGTGAAAGTTGATTAAAGCGTATCTTACATTTCTGTAGAGAGTTTATATATAGTGTTTAGTTATAACTCTTATTGTGATAGACCAAATTAATCAAATATCAGTTGCTAACTAATTTATAATATGATCTCTGATTTATAGGGATGTATATTGGTAAATATCTTTAATAAATCAATATCTTTCACTAAATCAGTGTTAACTGATTCTTCGAGGATATCACCTGAATTTGGTAGGACATAATCATAATTTGTAGAAAATTTCATAATTGTCATTGATGTCATTTATTGGGTGGCTTTAATGTATATTAAAGGTAAATTACTTGTATTTGATGGAATATAACTTACAGTTAATCTTAGTTATTAAAAAAAATTATGAAATTTGCACACATTTATATATTATTATTTTTTTGTCGATATGAGATCTCTAACACAACTTGAGGACTAAACTAAACAACATTTATGGGTGGCCCCTGGTAGTTTGATAAGTTCAACAAACTTTTACTAGGATAAATGTTCTGATATCATAATAAGAAATGGACATGGATTAGAGTATCCTAGTACTCCCATTTATATCATTTTTTATTGTTGATAAAAAAAAAGTGAACTTTAAATCTAATTCAATCTTATAAAACAGATTCATAAAGTAGGATTTGCACCTACTTATATATTATAATTTTTTTTATCTCTAATCGACGTGAGATCTCTAACATTTTCATTCAATTTTATTTTTAATTATTAGTTTGACATTGATAACAATTATTTTATTATAAAATTACAATATTTAGAAATCAATTCATACTTTTTTTTCTTACACGATTGGAACTAAATTAGATTTTCTTTAAGATTAAATTAATAGTATTTTTTTCTTTTTCTTTTTTTCTAATAAAAGCTTTCACACTAAATATAAAATTTATTATTTTTCTTGAAGTTAGAATTAAATTAATAATATTTCACTATTCACCATTTATGTACTATTACATGATTTATTTTATCTTAATTTTTATTTCCTTCTTTTGACTTTACTGACTGTCATATAAATTGTTATACATGGGTGACATTTTATAAGTTATACAAAAATTATGAAAAGAAGGGTGAAAAACATGTACAAATTTAATTCTTCAATTTTATTATTTATTAATGATTGAAAATGTTTAATTTTCTAAAATAAACTTCATATTTTTGGAAAGTCAAGTTCATAATTGATGAGCAATTTTTAATAAAAAAAATATGATTCATTTATCTCATTATTTATTCCAGCTGAACACAAAAAGCTACCAAACATGTGCACCAACATAAACAAAACAAGGACTACGAACGTGAAGAAATTGTATAAACCTAAACCACCATGCTTAAACATTATTATTTTTTTAATTAATTATTGGTAGTTATTGCCACCAAATACTCAGATACTTCACGTCATGTTATGGAGATTAGTGTGGAATGACGACAAAACATTTTTCTCCTTTAGATCGAGGTACAAAACAAGTAATAACTATATCACTGCATTCCTTTCTTTATTATTCTTAATTAACAATAACTAAATTTATTAAAAACTAATGAAGTATTTGATTAGTTATTAAAAACTAAGTTGTGTATGAAAAAAAAATTGTTCACACAAACAAAATATTAAAGATAATCGTCTAGTGGTATGTTGTGAGCGTTTATAGGGAAAACATTTGAGGTATTGAGTGTTTTGGAAGTTGATGTTCCGTCATGGTGGATTGGAGGAGAAAGGAGTATTACAAATTGTTTTTAATCTCGAATTCTTGAACTATGTGAGACTATATTAAACATACCAGAATATAAATGATCCTATATATAAATGATCCTATATATGTATGTCTCTATAAAATGTTTATTTGATTATTTTTTCATCTCTATTGATCTATTCGGTTTTAATATTTTCAACTTGAAATATTATATTTAATAATAGTAAATTTTAGGTTTTTGAAATAATATTTCCTACAATCAATTTATGAATATTCTTTATCCAATAGATAAAAAAAAAAAAAAAAAAAAACTAAGGGGACATAAATTAGCAAACTTCCATAAGTATTTCTTAATATACACCTACTTTCTTTCTTGAAGAGGTGTGCAACAATTATATGTCAAAATATATTTTAATATTAAACGTAATTACAATTTATTTTACATACTTTAAAAAGAAAATAGTGGATAACCACATAAGAAACTTTTGTATATAAATAAAACCAATTTTGAAATCAAAAGTGGAAAGCAAGTAGGATTAGGTAGAGAATTTGACAGCTCTCAAAGAATGATGAAGCCACCATTGTAGGGCCACACTACACAATTCCATTGACAAATGTTGATGAATTTACATATACATGAATCCAAAAAAGTAAGGTTGTGATAATTAGAATGGAAGTGTTGGCTATTTCTTTATCTCTCCAAATCAAGAAAAAAGACCCTATATCAAATAAATGGTTTATTTATTATTAGAATATATTTAAATTTGTGACGTTGCTGTAAACCTGAAAAAAAATAATTAAATAAAAAATAATTTTATAGATTAAAATAATTAGTTACTATTTAACTAAATTAAATTAGAGATCATCTTATAAATTAAAAAATTATTGATATCTAAAATGATTTCTATTTTTAATAAAAATTTATAAAATAACTTTTAAATTAGTATTTAAAAATTTTAGTTACTTAGTATTTTATATTCTAAATTAGTCTCTATTAATTCTTTAAAAATTAATTTAAAATTTAAAATATTAGTAGTTAAAACTAAGGTAACTAATTTAAATATTAATTTAAAAATTATTTTATTAATTTTTATTAATAATAAAACTACTTTAAATATGAATAATATATAATTTATATAATTTAGTTAATATTGTGACTAATTATTTTTTGACTCTAAATTTAATTACTATTTAATAAAAAATCTCTTTTTTCAGCTAAATTTTTTAACATTTGACCTAATTATTCTCATAATGAATCCTCGTACATTATTGTATTGTTGTACTAAAATTTCCTCTGTTTACTTGTTTCAACTTCTTCCATTAAATTCTGAAGATCTTTCTTTCACCTTGGTGGGTGTGGCTCAGGTAGAAGAAGTCTTCATCGATGACCAAGCTTAAAGACATTTTAAGGTGTTCTTAATTAAAGCAAATAATTTTTTATCAGTGACACTTTTAGAAGACAAAATAGGATTATATCATGACAATATAAATTTGTTTTACACTGTTACTCAATTACAAACTATGATTTATTATTATTACTTTTTTTTTATCAGCACTATGATTTATTATAAATTTATTAATTTTGACTTGAACATAGTCAAAATCTTTTGCTTTGCATCTAATTGGAAAATTTTCAAAATTGAAGCATCTTGTTGGTTTCCCATGTTGGCAGAGATTCTAATTGTGAAATTCATGAAATGTATTCTGAAAAATATTTTCTAAAAATTCAAGAAATTAAATAATGTAATTAAGGGGAGCTTTTATTACCCTACCAAATCTTTATAATGTAATTAAATAAGAAATTTAAAAAAGAATAATTCATCCTCATAAAGAATTTTAAATATTTTATAAAAAGGCATGCTATTTGTAAAATTTTATAAAGAATTGAGTTATTTCAAATTAGATAATTTCAAATTTTAAGAAACAAAAATTTTAAAGTTTCCTATTTTGAAATATAAATCAATTTAAAATGAAGTCAATTCAATTTTATTCATTCAAATGTCACATTAACAATTACATTTTAATTTTCTATCCAAACACAAGGTTAGATTTGTGATTATTCTCTAGTTAGATGAACTTATGTTTGAAAACTCTTTTCTAATTACTTTTTAGTTTTACTTTTAAAAATTCTTAAAACAATGGGTGGATTTATTCATATACTATAATATGATTGATCTATATGTTTCACCTTTAACATCATCAGAGAAAGAAAACTAATTAATGGATAAAGTAGCTTTAAGCCTTGAGACTGAATCACCGCTACACTGTCACCTACAAATCTACACTAACAAAACAAAATACAAGAATAATGAAATAAAAGTCAAACTAAAGCCTAGAACATTTAGAATTTTGACAAGAAAGAATTACATAAAAGATCATTGAAGTTGAACATGGCAGCAAGTTATCAACTTGAACCACCCACCACCACCCCCAATAACTAGGATATCACTGAAAATAACTCACCATGTTCATACCCTTTCAGAAACGAAAGGACCTCATCTCACCAATATACAATCACCAACGGTGGCAGAAAAATATTTGAAAAAGCAGGAGCATGGAACAGACAAGGAAAACATGTACATGTCCTAGTTATCAATCAATGTACTAAGATTTCTACGAATGACTTAATTCATCAGCAGCCTTCAATATATTCAAAGAAAATAATTTCCTTTTCCTAGGCAGAGAGGAACTGCATGCAAAAAAATTATGCAAAACAATTGATTATAAATAGGGCAAAAGCAAATATCCTTACAGGTTACCATTACCAGGATTAAGGATCCCTAGGAGATGGAAAGGAAAGAGACATATAAATTGGTACAGATAAGACTTCAGACCTTCCATTCCCCATATCAGCAGTTTCCTCTATAAAATGGCACAAAGGAGACTTTAAATCCTCAATTCACCACATCACTATCCTCTGTATCAGGTCCTGTATCCCAAATATAAAGCAAATAAGGTCAGAAACCTTTCACTCAGACACATCATTAGCTCTTCCACAAATATTATAAAATAAAGTGAATGTGCAGTGAAACGTGTACAAACATCCTGAAGACTGAACAACTATCAAACTGAGATTTAAGCAACTCTACTAAAATGCATTGACTTCAAATCTTTTAAATGGCCCGAATAATTTTGTAAAGACAAAATGTAACTTAAATCCCAGTAATGGTGAGCAATGACTTTAAATAGTAAAATAGGTGAGGTAATTTTACAGGAGAATATTGGGAAAAAAAACAATATCATTGTCTTCTCAGCAATCACAAAATGCAGAAACATGAGTACCACACAACATAAAGTGATTACCAATAGTGGCAAAATTCATATTTCATGCATTAAAAGTCTCAGTTTCCAATAGCCACAAAATTGTTGGCATATCAGGCATCAAACCTGGTTTATCAAATGCTTCGCAATATACAAGCACAACATTGCTGATTAAAAAAAAAAAAAAATACAAGCACAACACAAGTAACCGAATTTCCCACACACATCATGCCACGGGAAACCAACTATAGATATGACATGACCATAACACAAACATTACATTGAACACAAAACACAAATCAAAAGTGAGTCAATGATTTAAAGCAAGCATGACTCATTGTAGACAAAAGACTTGTTTGGATAAACTTCTCCATAAACACTTGTAAAACATAAAAAAAAATAAGATAAAGTATATACTTCATAAGCTAAAATCAGTTTACACATAAGTTAATAATAATCTTTTAGATGAGCTAAGATGAGATAGTTTCTATGAATTAACTTATACATAAGTTAATTTTACCTTACAAAGCAAGTTCATTTTATTTTTCCTTATTTTATTTTCATAAAAGTACTTATGGAGAACTTTATTTACAAAATAAAATAATACAGCTAATCTAATAACGGTGATATTCTCATCTCTATTGAGATAGTATCCATGAAACATCCAATATGAATACGTGTCCAAGACAAATACATAACAACATGGCTACTATTTGAAGTCTCCATACTTCCTTGGAAACCAGCAGCTGAAATGAAGCTACACCACCAATGTTTAAAAATAACAGACCCAATTGCAATTGCTACTGCGACTTCAAGATTTCTGGGGTCGTCACAACTATAATTGCAGCCACATCAGCTACATTTGTTCATAAACTAGAACACTGACCATAATTTAAAACCTTGGTCGCAACCATGGTTGAAATGCACCATAAACCTCAAAAACAGCAATTTGAAACTATCATAGGAAACCAAAACTAACTATGTAATCACAATCTAGTCAAAGAACACCAACAACAACATCATCATCATTCATTACCGTAATAAAGTACAATGTGTTTCTAGTGGCTCAAATTTCATTAGTTTATTTAGGTCCATATACTTTAAAACAATGATTTTGTTTCTCATATTTTTTTTTATAATTGGTGAATTTTGTCTTCTTTATGGAACTTGGAATACTAGATGGAGCAGTGAAATTAACTTATTATTAAAATACGAGAACTGATTATTATTATTTTAAAAATTTAAGAACTCACTAATTTTAATAAAAAATTAATAGACCTAAAACACCTTTACCCTACAATTTATGACAGTTATAACACCAACCATTTACTTTCTTCATAATCCATTAACAGAAGAAATGCAACTACAACCAAGGTTTTAAATTTTAAAAAAAGTCCTCAACCACAATAATAATTGCAACATCAAGATCTATGGAGTCTCCACAACTACTTCAGTCCCACTTGTCCAAAATTTTCTATGATATCAAGAATCACAACAACACTCCAACTTTGACCACAACCTTATCCGCAACTGTGGGTGCAATGCAGTTGCATAAACCTCAAAAATTGCAATAGCAGTTGCGGTTGCAAACTGCAATTCTAAACCATCATAGGAAACTGAAACCAACTATGGAATTGCAATCGAGTCAAGCAACAACAACTACTTCATCATCATTCATGATTTTTGAGGTTTCAAAAAACAGTCCACAGCGTAATGTCAAGCTACATTTGTCTATAATTTTTTTACAATTTACAAGAAGTTCTTAGAAGAAGAAATGGAAATAACTTCTCCACAAGTCAAAAGTAATATATAAACTTGAAGCATATTTGAACAAACTTCTCTATAAACACAGTTGTGTGAACTGTTATTTTAATGTGAACTAATAAGAATAATTCATAAGATTTATAACACCAACGATTTACCTTCTTCACTATCCACCACACCTTCTTCACCATCCTCGTAATCATCTTCTTCTTCTTCATCCTCATCATCACTCCCCAAGTAATCGACCCCATACCTCTGGTTCAAATAATCCACCGCACCCTGCGTGAGCACGAGCTTATCCGCGTCGAGAATGTCGTACAAATTCAGCGTCCTCGGCGTGTGCATCTTCAGAGTCCCAATGTTCCTGCTCGACAGCCTCACGTTCTCCGGCACCTCCGTCATCAGGAACATCGCCTTCTCCTTCGGGTCCAGCCCCCACCGCTTCATAGCCGCCACGAACTCTCTCGTCCTCGGCTTCTCCGCGAACTCCGCCGCGAAGTCCTCCACCACGATGGCGCTCGAGGAGGCGCTGGCCATTGCGGTCGAGATTGCGAGCCGCTTCTCCTTGCGGTTGATCTTCACGCTCCAGTCGCGCGGCTTGGGCCCGAATATGACCCCTCCGCCAGGCCGGAGCGGCGTCCGGTTGGAGCCGCGCCGCGCTCGTCCGGTCTTCTTCTGCGGGAAGGGCTTCCGGCCGCCGCCTCTGACCTCGCCGCGCGTGAGCGTGGAGGCCGTGCCGCGCCGCTTGTTCTGGAGGTCGGTGACAACGGCGCGGTGGACGACGGCGCGGGCGGTGGAGGGAGGTGCGGAGCGGAGGTCAAGGAGCGACTCGCCGACCTTCTCGCCGGAGAAGTTGAGAAGGGGAATGGGAGAAGCCTTGCAGGAGATGGAGAGTGAGGTTGTTGTGAGGGGTAGAATGGGAAAGTTGAATTTGTGAGTGTGGAATTTGTTGTGTGAAGAGTTGAAAATGGAAGATGAGGTGAAGGAAAGTGAGGTTGGGGTGGTGGCTGTTGTGAGGAACAGTGATGATGCCATTTTCCACAATCTATGGACTCACTCTTCTGCTATTCCTATCCTATCACTTCTAGATAACATTTGCTGCTGCATCTCTATGACAATGGGAACCTAACTTTAATTTATTAACATTTTTTTTTTAATTTCATTTTCTTTTATTTTCCTTTTTCTTTGAATTGGAATTTGTAATGATTGCATTCTTCTTAGTTCAAACTCTAATTGGATAATTTAGTTTTTTTTTAATGGATTGAAGTTTGTAAAAGATAAAGATAAGTTTCACAAGTAATTTATAAAAACATAATTTAGTAATTTATACTTGGAGGGTTTTGTAATGGAGTAGAAGTGAAAAAAAAAATTAATTAAGCTTAATTCTTGCATAAAATTAATCATGGCATGAACAATAATCAATAGTGAAAGAATATTTTTGTTATTTTTTGAATTATGTATCTCGTAAGAAAGAAATTTATGTTTGTAGTTTTGTTTTTTTATCTAACCATGATTAATCTTTTTGGTACGTAGTTTTGTCAAATAATTAGTTAAGGTTGTGAATATTTTTATAATTGTTTAATTGATTAAGCTTTGGTGTAACTTTTTATGAGTACTTAGTTAAAATAAACTTAAACGCATAAAATAATTCTTAGGTCGTCTGTCTTATCAAGTAAGAGTTATTTCCTCAAATATAATTTGTCTTTCGCCAATTGTTTCTTTGAAATGTGTCAGATAAAACTTTTTATTGTCTTGTTAAATTCATAGATGAAGTCTTAGGGTTTTATGATTTGATACATTGTATTTGAAAAATATTGCATTATAAATTTTGAGATGCTACAAAAAGCTTGAAGAAATGTTTTTATATGAAGTGTTTAATGAGATGTGAATGTACACTCGTTCATTGGCCTTATATGCATGGAGAAACTTTCTTTTATAATCATCCTAAATTACACCAATGAAGTTTGTTTATTGTGGTTTGTTCTTGTGTGTCAGGACCTTTTCAGAGTTATGATTGACTTTATATTAACACCTTTAGCTGGTGCACTAAAAATGTTGTAAAAAAAGACAATACTTTTCTTTGTTACTTTTCTATATTTTCTAACAATGCCGTTTTGAGTATACAAACTCTCATGGTTGGTTTATTTTCTTTCTTATTAAAAGTATTTAGAGAAATTTATGATGTTCAAAATTCGCAAGTAAAATACTATTTTGGATGTTAGAGAAAGATAATAAATGGTTAAATATGTAGTGTTATAACATATGATATAATATTTATTTTTTAATTAAAATATATAAAAGTTAAGTTTATGAGTTCAAAAATTTTAAAATTAAAACATATGACTCCACCTTGTATTAAATATAAAATACTAAATTGAAGTTGATTTAAATCAAATTAATTTGTATGTAACATCCTTAATAATAAATATATTAAAAAGTCATGGAAAAAACATTCTCATTTTTATTTAATTATTTTATTAACTAAAATAAGTTTAGAAATAGAGAGTTTGAATAAAGTTTTAAAAATGTTTTAAATTTTTTTTGTAAATTTAGTCAATTAGATAATGATAGGTTGTATAAAGATTTTGAAACCTTTTCACAAACTTTTTTTTAAAAGTTTTTAAAAAGGATGGTCAAGAGTAGATTGTATTAATAATAGAAGAAGTATTAAACACTCATTTATATTGTTCCACTTCACTTTAGGCCAATTTTAGTTCTTCTTTATAACCTATAAAGGATTCCAATAATTACAACCGATTTTAAGTATTTTTTTCTATATTTTTGTTTTACTTGAGTACACAAAGTTGCTTTTAACTATTAATTCCCCAAACTCTGAAATTAAGCATTATGTACACAATGTTTTTTCAAAAAGTTATATAATAATAAAGTTGTTTTACAAGAAAATACTATTTTTCTAAAAGAATATTACAAAAGTACAATATTTGATTCTAGAGTCTTAATTTCAAAACAGTAAATGATTTACAAATAATGATGACTTTATACATCTATAGTCACAACAATTTCTAAAGCACTTGAAAGCTTGAAGAAATATTTTGCATGTAACGTCTATATGAGACATAAATGTACACCTATTCATTAGTTTTATCTGTATGGAGAAGTTTCCTTTCACAGACATCCTAAATCAGACCAATGAAGTTTGAGTGTTGTGGTTTATCCTTATATCAATGCCTCTTTAGAGTCTTGCTTGACTTTATATTAAATCCTTGATTGTTGCAATCAAACTGTTGTAGAGAGGAAAAAAATTTTATTTCTAGCTTTTGTATACTTTTGACAACACCATTTTGATCATACAAACTGTAAGGGTTAGTGCATTGTGTCGTGATCATCCTTGGGATGTAGTTTTGGCAAACTTGTTCCTTTAAATGCTTTTTTATCAAAAGATGTGTCGTGTCTTAGGATTTGTAGTTTGTGTTTAAGATGTTCATCTTGCATCTTCTTCTAAGACTTTAAGAGATATTGTCTAAGATTTTGTGTTTGTGTGCATCTTAGAGACTTTGTTTGGTCTTGATTTGCATCTAGCACTTTTGTACCATCTTCAAATTCTTTGTCTAAGATTTTATAATTGAGCGATTTTGTACGATTTAATACCTATTTCACCCTTATGGAAATTATTAGACACACAAAATCATGTTATTATTTTGTCATTATCATATAGAAGATTTTCTTTGAATGACATTACTCGCAATCCCTTTATGAGGTTGTGTTTTGGCAGTTTTGAGAGTAATCTCAGCTAACATGTTCACACTTTCTATGTTAGATCCAATGATCTTCTTTGATCGTCATAAGGTAAGAGACTTTCTAAGTTGACAAGTGGACCATATCAAGTTTATGAAGATTTATTTATTTTATTTATAATAAGTTTAATCATATCATGGTTTAGAACTACACATTAGTCTTTGTTGAAAGCAACGTCACATTCACTGCCACACAATTGGCTAATATGCTAAGTACGTTACATTTTGGACCATCTACTAAAAAAAAATTTTCAATTAAAGGTAAATGTTTCATACATATCAAACCAACTCCAATTATCCTTCTATGTTGGTTGCCTCTGAATATTACCTTCCTTCCTTGCTTGTTTGTCAGTTCTTAGAACATAGACCTTTCGCCTTTCATATGTTGTGAGCATCCATTGTCATGTCTATTTTGTAAAACACCATTGAAAATTCAATTTATAATTATTGAATTAGTATGATGTCAAAATCCTATTTCAATTTATGAAACAAATGTGAATCATATAATAGTTTGGTCTAGTCAAAACACAATTCGTAAGTATAATTTTATTTAACCATGGTCTATCAACATCAGATCCAAGATTTCTTCTCATTCTATTCGACAAAGGTATATAATAATTTGGTAAAAAAATTAAAAGATGTTATTTATAATTCTATGACTCAGACACAAGTCTTTTAATTTTATGGACATTTTTATTTAAACAGACAATAGATGAACTTTGTAACAATTAATATTGATCTCTTGAATTTTTCTTTAGGCATTTATCTTCAGGTGTTTTTTATCAACAACACTTCTTCCTAGAATTTACCTATGACGATATTAAAAATCCACGTTTCACTGGATATGATAATCTTATTCACAAAATACATATTTACATTTATATACATCTATATATGTATTTACAAAATTTACAATTTGATTACATCATCACTACAAGATTTAATCCATCGGTATAGTAGAAAAGGGATTAATATGTGTCACAGTTGTCGAAATGGTGAAGATGATAATAACAAGCTCGATAATAGAGATATCTTGTAGTGTTATCAAGGATGACCCTTGTCTCTTAAAGGTCACAATATTATAATATGTATTTATGTTCCATTGTAGTTTTGAGAATGTAGTATTTACTACTACAAAAAGTTGCCCAACATACAACGATGTCGTGCATTCGTATTCAAAAAATTCTATCATTTTCATTAAGAAAAAGAGACAAGAAACATAAAGAAAAAAAGGAAGTGAAAACAAATATAAGATAATAATTTGTACGACACAAGTAGTGCAATTATATATACACATATATGATTATATATGCAATCATATCCACTATTTGATTTTCATGCATATATTTAAATTATCTTTATAGTGGCTAGTTAGGATAAATGAGCTTTAATGTAGGACATCATTAATCTAGTTCAAATATCACTCATTTAAATCTTCAAGTCTAAACATACAAGTATATATAATTTAAATTACCATTTTTAAAAATAGTTTTTTTTTATATAATTTAAAACCTATAACACCATATTTAGGTCAAATGAAGATTGAGTTTTAATAATGTAACTGTGACATTTCTCCCTTCTCTAGGTTTGTTGTTCTTTTCTTTCAAGAGTGTGAGTATCCATCTCACTACATTCCCCTTAGTTTTGAATGAATTGAAGTTTAATGATTAGTTAAGGATAAGTCTCCCGTAATTTACACCAAGAGGGATTTCTAGTGGAGTAGAAGTGACAAAAAATCTAATCAAATTTATCTCTTGGACTAAATTCATCAAGTTATGAACAATAACTAAGGTAAAAGGAATATTTTAGTTCTTATTTAAATGATGAATCTCGTAAGAAAGAAACTTAAGTCTGTGGTCTTGCCACTCCATCTATTGATCCGGTCAATCTTTTAGTAGGTAGTTTTCTTAAATGATAGGTTAAGATTGAATATTCTTACATTTGTTTAATTGATTGGTGTAACTTCTTATGCGTACTTAGTTAAAATAAACTTAAACTCAAAAAATAATCCTTACGTGCATTTCATGCATGTCTTGTTTTCTCAATGTATATAGTCTATCCTACCAAGCAAGAGTTATTTCCTCAAATCTAGTTTGTCTTTCTCCAATGTTTCTCTAAAATGTGTCAGATGAAACTCTTCATTGTCTTGTAAAATTCGTAAACAAAGTCTTAGGATTTTATGATTTGATACATTGTATTAGAAAAATATTACATTGTAAATTTTGAGATGTTATAAAAAGTTTGAAGTAATGTTTTATATGAAGTGTTTGGTGAGATGTAAATGTACACTTGTTCATTAACTTTATCTGCACGGAGAAACTTCATTTTATAGGCATCCTTTGACTATTGATGTTTGTTTATTGAAATTTGTTCTCGTGTGTTAGGGTCTTTTTAGAGTTATGATTAACTTTATGTTGACACCTTCAATTGTTGTACTGAAAATGTTATAAAAAAGATAATATTTTTCTTTATTACTTTTTTTGTATTTTTAACAACACCATTTTGAATATATAAACTCTTGTGGTTAGTTCATTCTGATGTAATCATCACTAAATTATATTATTGGTCAACTTATTTACTTTAGATGAATCTCCTATTATGCATTTATAGTTTAAATATAAGATATTTGTCCTATATTTTCTTTTAAAACTTTGAAAAATGTCATCTAAACTTTTTTTTATGTATCTTCCTTTTCATCCAATTTTAATATATATCGACTAGTTTTATCCTATTTTCAAAGTTTTATCTAAATATCAAAATTACAAATTTAAAGGTACAACTATTTTTATTATTCTTATCTTTCTCAAAGTAGTTTTAATCGAATAAATGATTTGAATTTTATAAATAGAAAGAATAATTATATTAAATATTTGTTCATAAAAATTAATATGTTGACGATGTGAAAAAATAGTACTATTAACTCCAAATTCAATATATTAAACATTTTATGTTTATAAAAATTAACTCAAAAACATATTAAATATTTAAAAAATGGAAATGTAAAATAGCAAATCAAGGAAAATCAAAATAGACGAAAATAAAAAAGTAATAGCAACAAAAATGAATATGCATTGTGGTTGAATATTATATTATATTAACTTTTTTAATTTAATTTGATAGAAGCCATAGCGTCAACGCTTGCCATGTGTGAATGGTCAAACGCATCCCTCAAATAAAAACCAAACCTAAAAAACAACAAACTCAAATACGGCACCGTTTAGCCTTCCTTCTTCTGTGGTCCACACGATTTCCATTCAAAAGCACCCAAATCAAACCAAAAACTAAAAATTCCCTTTTTCATTCCTTTCTTCTCAACCCAAACCAACGTTTTCTTCCTCCGATTGGTACCTTTCGTGGAGTGCCGGATCTCCCCTCTTCTCTCCGCCATAACCTTCCCTTCTCAGGCGACTTCGCCGCTTCTCCGATATGAATCCTGAGTAGTATGTTTCATTTCCCCCTTCTGATTGCACTAACAATTTGATCCCTTTTGTTCCTGTTTTCCAAGAGGGTATTGGTGGATGTGCCCAATTTTGTTTCAATGGGATGCTTTCGGGGTTTCGATTCTTCCTGTTTGTTAACCCTAGATTGGATCCATTTTTCTTGTTTGTGGTTGATTTATTTTTTTGACAAATATTAGAAATATTTGTATCTGCATGTGATTTGAATGAATTGAAACATAATTGGCCTCGTGTGAGATCATGTGATCAAGCGAGTAGTCTCTGGCTGAAGAATATCTCGAGAGATGTCAATATCTTACACTGAGGAATTAGTCTCTTGCTCTTGATCAGGATACCTGGGCAATAAGAGTGAATTGGAAAAAATAAGTAGATAACGTGTTTTTATTTTCTATTTATTGTCGATCCGATAAAATGGATTCATGGTTTGAATAATTTGGACTGTAATTTTGATATGGGGATCATCATGCTATAATTAATCTGGGAGGGGTACTAAAACTATTACTGATTAACATTTGGTGGATGATATTTTGTTCATGGCTCATGTGCCAGATTTGAAATGAGAATGTATCGATTTGTGTTGTATTATATGTTTCTTTAACTTTAATTAAAGGAGCAAGTGGCTGATCATGGTATTGCTGGATAAATTTATAATCCGAGTTTACGGTTTTCTTTGTTGTCTGTGTATGATTTTTATGATTTTGTCGTTATGAAATGGTCGTAGTTGATCTTTGAGGTGAGATGCTACCGCTGATTATCGGTCTAATTTAAATGAGAAACTTCATGTGATGCTGTTATTTATGCAGTGACTATCTGTTCAAGCTCCTCCTGATTGGAGACTCTGGTGTTGGTAAATCGTGCCTTCTTCTAAGATTTGCTGTAAGTTATCTACTCTTTTTTTTTTTTTTTTTTTTTTTTTTTTTTTATTGTAGTTTTGTTTTGTTTCCTTCTACTTGTTTACCGTGTTGTTCACCTCCTACCCAAAAGATTTACTTGCTTTGAGTAAACTGATTTGAAGTGGACATTAACATCTTACTTAAAAATAGTTACACGCATATTCTCTGTTCTAAGGTTTGGTTGTTTTTGGGTGGGCATTACCTTCAGCTTGTTGGGTTCTTTTCCCTTGCTTTCCTCATTGGTCTTTCTAAGTGAAAATGTGGTGTGCAGTAAAATGGTCTTGTGTGGTTATCTAAAGTAAGTATCTAGTGACATTATATGTGGAAGACTGAAACCTTGATGCCTTATTTTTCATGTTGTTTTGTCTTGGAGACAGTACACAAATGATCAGTACTGTTATTTAAATTACTACCATAATGATAATTTCAATGTTATGCTACAGGATGATTCATACATCGAGAGCTACATAAGCACCATCGGAGTTGATTTTGTGAGTACACTATAACACCTTTTTAATTTGGAACTCATTTGAGACTGTTGCTCAACTGATCATACATTTTACTTTGTGCAGAAAATTCGCACTGTTGAGCAGGATGGGAAGACAATTAAACTACAGATTGTATGTATCTGATTGGCTTGATATTGTTTTTTTATTTGCTTACGTTATATTTTCAGTAAGCTTGTGATATATGTTTAAACATTTGAGGTGTTTGTTGTTGTTCATTTCTATATTAATTTCACGGATCCCTTTTTTTCTAAGCAATTGTGTTACAACACAATAGGAGATTCTGAGTGACTGAAGTTCTTGATTATATTGACAGATCTTTTCTTACATGGTTTACTATTGTAGTGGGATACTGCAGGACAAGAACGATTCAGGACAATAACTAGTAGCTACTATCGTGGAGCACATGGAATCATTGTGGGTGGTGGTTTTCTTAGCATAAGATTTTAAATATAGAAGGTTGCGTATCTCTGTGGGGATTTTGTTGCATTCTTCACTAACTGGTTCCTTTCACAGATTGTTTATGATGTGACAGATGAAGATAGCTTCAATAATGTGAAGCAGTGGCTCAGTGAAATTGACCGTTATGCCAGTGATAATGTTAACAAACTTTTGGTTGGAAACAAGAGTGATCTGACAGCAAATAGAGTTGTATCATATGACACAGCTAAAGTAAAACCTTGACATATATCATTTTCTGTTTATAATTGTTGGAATGAAAATGTTCACGTTCCTCAACAAGCACATCTCAACCCACCTTTTGTTTTTCTCCTATTACAGGAATTCGCAGATCAAATTGGAATACCTTTCATGGAAACAAGTGCAAAAGATGCTACAAATGTGGAAGATGCATTCATGGCCATGTCTGCTTCCATCAAAAACAGGTACTATACCTGTTCCTATTTATTGTAGAATGGATGAATAAATATATTAAACAATATCATTTAAGCTTAGGGTGCACTTCTTTAAGCTTTGGAAATGTTTGTTTATGATATATCTTTTACAAAATCTACATTTTTTGGCTATCGAGAGAAGCACTAAAACAATTAATTGGATCTTTTTATTATAAAAGCACGGAATATAGGACATATCAATTTTTTAAAAGTTATACAGCACATGGTGACTGTAACACGATGTATAAAATTGATAGTACTGTAAATTAGCATCAGACAAAAATCTTAAATCAACAATGAATCAGCATCTTAAAAACGATCACAAGTCCTTGTACACATTATCAAAGCTTAAATTTTTTTTCTATAATGATTGTGGTATTGTCATCGAAGTTAAAAAAATTAAGGATGAAAATTATAAAAAATAGCTGAAGTATTTGCAGTGTCCAACTCTGATAGTGTTATGGCATGACAACTATTATCTTGCAGTACCAACTCACATTTTCTTCCTTGGAAGTAATTCTCAGACAAAGATTTGTTACAATTTCCAACTAGAATAATTAAACTTCAGCATCTCAGTGTTCTTTAGTTAAAGCCTGTATCTTGTTTTCGCTGTGTATTTTTTCCATTGACTGTTGATTTATGAAATTGGAAGTGAAAAACAGCATAAAATTCTCTAGAATAAATAAAGAATCAACTTGCTCGCATAGAAGAAATGCTAGGGTGTTCATTGAACTTCTATATGGCATTACTCGGTCAAGCGAATCAATCACACAGAATTGCTAATCTGTTGGTAAATACAGATGCATACAAAAATAAGTAAATATGCATGAATGATAATTATCATGTAACCTGTAGAACTCCAAAGTTCCATTTAAATTCTGAAATGTATGCTATATCCTTCCTCCACCTCTAAGGTCAGCTTAAGTATGACTAAATAACCATTGAACATTTTATTTTGTTCTTGGAACTTTTTTCTGATGGTAACTTTACCCTTTTGCAGAATGGCAAGCCAACCTTCTGCGAACAATGCAAGGCCTCCGACAGTGCAGATCAGAGGGCAACCTGTTGGACAAAAAGGTGGTTGTTGCTCTTCCTAACCGGATGGTGTTGAGATCCATTTTGCTTGGTCTACACTTACCTTTTGCATGTAAGGGGTATGTTATTTCACTAAATAGTGGACCGATGTCACATAATTCGTCCTGTGGTTTGGGAATTGTGGCCTAGGTAATCCCATTCTTTACATATACTCGAATGCTATGCTTGTGCTTAGTACTTGTTAATGATAAAACTTTATTCCTACTCTAGTCTATTCTTAACATGCCAATACCAGTTTCATTTACTCTGCTTCCAAACATCTTTCTGCTTTATAACATTCATTACTGTCATACAACATCATAACAAAAAGTTGTGATTAATGACTTGTTGGCAAACAATAATCATGGGAAGCAAAAGCGCATGAAACATCAGTGTCACTAGGTTGATTCGGTTTGCTTATTGTGCCTTTTTGGCTTAGCATATTACAAATAAATAAATATAAATGGTTGAAGTAAATATAAAAGCCTTGTTAGATATCAGCACAATGTTTCTTCTATGGTTTTGTTTAGAGAATAATGTGAAAGAAAGAAGGGAAAGTAGAATGATTTGTTGTTTTAATTAAAATAAAATTAAAGTTAGTCTAGTTGAGATGTGCAGTTGCATATATGATATCTATCATGAAAGTTTTTATTAAAAAATAAAAATAAATAAATAAAATAAAATCAAAGTATATATTTTTTGGATTGTTTTGGTAGAAAAGGAGATTAAGTAAAGAAAGTTAAGTTTTCTTTCCTTGTTTGATATAGTGGACAATGAAAGCAAGGAATTTGAGCAATCATTTTGCTACTTCATATTTTTTTTATATTAAAAATATGAGCATTTTGAGGAGTTTTCACTTGTCACTTTATCAGTTAACTCAATTTTTGTATCGAGTTAAAATCTAAGAAAGGGAATTTGTTTTTAAAGATTTATATTTTTGAAATTTAATATTTTTAATGTATATTATAACCCTTGAAAATAAATTGTACTTTATTAAAAAACAAAACGTGTTTTCCTTTTCTCTTGAGATTCGTGGGGACAATATTGTGTGGAATTCACAAAGGTTTTTTTTTTTATATACTTTTTTGTCTGCATCTTACGTGGGATAACTTGTTATTTCCTCCATGTTTACTTTTTCTTTTCTTTTCACCATACCAAACACATTCCTTGTATGATCAAATTAAGAGCAAAAACACTAGTTTAGTTTATCAGCTTTACTTCAGATTGAAGATACCATTAAAAATGTAACTACAAATTCATTTAAAAGTAAGCTTTCTTTAAATTTTTAAAATTTTTCTAACTACACGGTTTGGTTCAAATTTCTAACTGAAAGAATGCACTTAATCGATTATTGAATTTAAATTTAAATATAATTACATTTAAAATTAATTAGTAATATTTATAATATTTTCTACTCAAAATATTATAACAAATTTGTGTTGTAATTTTTAGTTATAATTATAAGTTTATTTGATACCTTTTCTTTATATGTTGTTTAAATATTTTTTTATAAAAGATATATGTAATTTTTTCAGAAATATTTTAATAAGTTTATGATAATAAAATAAATCAATGTAAACCGAACTGTAAAACAGTTTAATTTGATTCAAATTTTATAATAAATTAAAATCAAACTAAACTGCATTAAACCACCTACACCTCTACTTAAAACTATAATCAGAACTTATAATCCAAAAAATACAACTTATAAAGGAAACCATTTTTTTATGAGAAAAACAAAATCATTTGGCATAATTAAAAGCAGGCATAACCCTAACTTGACAATAATTGCATCTTCATTATAATTCTCTAAAAGATTAAATTCGTAATAATCAATACTTTCAAATAGGGAAAAAATATATCTAATTTATATAAAATCTAAATCAAACCATTATAAAAGTATATTTTTTATTTTAAGTCACTTCATGGATTAGTTTTATTATTATTTTTATCATTTCAGAAAACTTGGTTAGATAAGAACTGAGTTCATGTATCCAATGTTTACAATGCACAATCTTCAGAATAAAAAATGGAGAATAAATGTTTCCATCAAAACCACATTCGTATCTGAAATCTTTAGTCTTGCAATGTTTATCTATGTTTGTTTGTTCAATTACACAACACAAGCAAAACTGATAACGAAAGTGATGAATTTAATCTTATTCAAAAGAGTAAAATTACGTGAAAACCTCTAGAATGACTCATTCTTGACTCTTAATTAAATAAGTGATTACTCTTGAAATATTTCTGTGTTGGGGTGATACATTATTTTTCACTTAACTCCTACTTTTAAAAAAAAAAACTAAGGCCAAAATGAATAACTACTCTAATTTGGTCAAAAAATAAAGCAAAACATAACTATAGATTTATTAAATAGAATTATAGAAAATGGACATTATAGATTTTAAAAAGCATATATATTAAATAGTTTGAAAGAGTGAAATAAAAAGTGAGAATTCAATCTATAAATATAAATAAAAGGAAACTCAACAACATTTATGTCTTATCCGGCACCATATAACCCCCCAGAGTGTGAAAACATAAGGAAAAGGCTACAAGGACAATGAAGAACAACCTAAATTTACATTGCTGCAGTTTCTAATTCAGGAAATCCAATTACCAAAGTTTTTTTCCTCCTCAACACCAAATCAGACAACCCAAAATTGACAAAAAAAGGACAGGGAAATCTCACTGGGGTTCTGGAAAACCTCACTTGCCACCACCCAAGGTTGGGAATTGCCCAGGATCCTCAATTGATGGAGCTGTCACATTGCTCCCTGCATTTCCACTGTATCCTCCTCCTCCTCCTCGGCCACCACCACGACCACGTCCCCTCCCACGGCCACTCGTGTTGTAGTACCTTTCCCCTTCAGCTGGCTTCAGAAACTCAGTGATGTTCACAGACTAAGAGTATCAAAGTTTCAACAAAAGAAACTGAAGTTAGATGAAAGTCAAAAGTGTATGAGAATGATCATAATTAGAATCAACTCCAAAGGAATAATGTGAACAAAATGTATAGAACCTAAAAGCAATGGCATAACTCAACAGAGCTTAACAATAAAACCAAACATGGAGTGAACATATCATTATAAACCTTGAATTTTAACAAAATTAAAATGAAGTTGTATAATGGCATATGAACCTCTTCACTTCAATAACTGACCAAACTGCCACTATAATCATAAGAAAAGCAATTAGTATAGATAAAAAAACACAGGTTACTTCCAGCATAGATAAGTTGACAGAAATTTTAACGTTCCTTGGCAACTGCCATCATTTTTCATCACTTTCTGTCTTCTGTTATCATTAAAACTGATGGCATCATCCAAGTATTCCAATCACTAAAATAAAAGACCTTAACCCTCAAATTTGGTTTTGAAATGTAAAAGTTGTTAAATTAGAATTAGTGTTCATAATGCTACCAAAAACAGTAAAAAAAAATTCTAGATGCAACAAAGTAATCAAAGACAAAAAAAAAAGGTTACAAAGTTACCTTCTTGGATCTCTCCTCCTTCTCCAAAGCATCTTTACGCTTATCCTTGTCAGATCCCTGGAAAAAAAAATCCAAGAGTCAAACTATATCATTACGCATCACTAATTAATATAAAATAATTGTAAATTTAGAGGGCAAAATGGGACCAAAAAAATCTCACCAGTTTAATAAATATCTCATCATTGTCTTTCTTGTTTGAGAGTGGCTGCATGGATGCAAACTCCTTGATATCCACCTTTCTTGTTTCAGTCTTGAGAGCCTGCAGGGCCTTCCTTCTCTCTTCCAGCACTTTCTCATACTCTTCCAGGGTCATCTCCTGCAACCGGTTTAAATTCCAATTAGCAATGGATGAAAAATAACCTAGAGAATATAAATTTCAAATATAACCCACTTAAAGCATAATGCACATACAAACAAGAAAAAAATGCAATCACGACCCCATGACTCTACATTTTCAAAAATGCATAGCAGCAAACAGAAATCAGCGACAGTGAGATCCACTACACAGAAGCTTAATTTGCATGATCTATGAACTGCAAAAAACCTAGAATTTGCAGCAAGAGATTCAAAATAAATGGAGAAGCTTTAATGGAACTGATCATTCACCTTCTCCTCAGGCTCCTTCTCTTCATTTTCATTAGCAGGACTGTCCTTGTTTCCATCTGCTGCAGCTTCCTCGCCTACAGGCTTCTCATCACCAAAATTCTTTTCAGTTTCATCCCCCACTTCCTCCGTCACCCTAGCACATTTAATATCAAAAAAACAAATCACCAAAAACTTTCAATTGGATACATATAGACTCTTTTGAAGAATTTGTGATCATATATTCGCTCCTGTTGACACTTTTCTTACTGAGCAATATCATCAGACTGGGTACCCCAGTTTCCTCGTCCAGCACCATCCCGTTTGAATTCACTTCTGCAGATAGAACAATTGATGACATTATATGACATTATATACGTAGAGATAGAAAGAGAAAAACAAGACTAGAATATTAGTTAGTTATGAACTATAGTGTTACCCTCGTCCAGTCCCACTGTGACGTTCAAAGGCTCTTCTTGGGCGTCCGTCTTCACCAACTTCACCATTGCTAAAACCTCCACGACGGCCACGACCACCACCACGATAGGGCCCGCGTGGTGCACCATAACCACTTCTTTCTGAGGGATTTCCAGCCTCTCCTTCAAAAGATCCTTGGTTAGCAGGGGCAGTTGAGTTCTCATCATTGGAAAAATCACGACCAAAGCCACTGCCACCACCACGTCCACGTCCATACCCTCGTCCACCTCCTCGGCCACCTCCACGGCCACCATAAGAAGTTTCATTTTTTGCCTCCCTCGCTATCAGTAAGACACGAAAAAACCATGAGAAAAGCACCACAGGAATATCATCAATGCAATGGTCCTTCAAGAACCAAGGTAGCAACAAAAACAAGTTGAAATAAACTCAACACAGAAAGTCCAAAAACACTGATATGATAAAGTAATTACAAAAAATAAAAAAACGGGATCAACACAAGTAAATAAATATTTGAAGAGATTAAGAACCAACCAAATCTAACTTTTAAAAGGCCTAAGATGAAAGCTATCAGGGACATATCACATGTTTCAAACAGATAGTCAACAACCAAAGCATGTTCAACCACATGTTAGCAAATGACAAGCATCATAATAATCCCCAACAAACTTCCACACGCTACCATACATAACTCCTCAAAACAATGATGTAAAATTAATGCATTAAATACGTTTTAACCCAAAATACTAAAAGCAAAAAGGTCCATACAAACCACGGGCAAGTAACAACCAAAAACAACAAAATCCAATCTAAAATAAAAGCCAAGTCTTTTCTAAAAGAGAACAAATTCATAAACCCAGTTATCCCTTCAACCCCATCAATTTACGGAACCCAAATAATAAGACAAAAAAACAACTTTCAATTACATACAAAATATAAAGAATAAATGAACCAAACTAAAATCAAAACAAAACCCGCATCCTTTTAAAAACCATGAACAGATAAATCCCTTTACTCCCTTAAACCCCATCAGCAAAAGCCACAATTTCATGACCCAAATAAATATAATGAAAAAAAAAAACTTTCAATTACAAATGAGAAAAAAAAAATATAACACAAACGAAGGCACGAAACTAACCAGCCTGAGTGGGAGGGATTGGCTTGGAAGGCATCTGAGCCGGCTTGCTCTGCTGGGCCACCGCCGCACCCCCGCGGGGTCCAGGCTTACCCTGCTCCTTCTTCGCCGCCGCCGCGGCCTTCAACTGCTCGGTCACGATCAACTGCGACGGGTCCTCGGCATCGTCGCCCAACAAATCAAAGGGATTGGCAGTGGCCATTTGGAAACGCAACCCTTCTCAGAAAAACCCAACAAAGCTTACTTCTTTCGGTAGCACACAAAAGGGTTAACTGAAACAGGGTTCCATGGTTGATTTTGAGATGGAAAGTGAAGGTGGAATGGGAGATTGAAGAGTGGAGAAAGACTGAAGAACAAAACCCTAGCCGCAGGGGAAGAGAGAGAAGAGTGGGTGAGACGAGAGTGACAATAACCTAATCTCTATCTTCTCAATTTATTTATACTTTCAGATTTCCTTTCTCAGTTTTCCTCACAACACAAAACCTCTTCTCTTGTGCAAGTCCAAAACTTCTTATATATATATATATTTTAAATTTAAAATTAACTTTTTATTTCAATAAATTTTCAAATTAATATATTAAGTTCAAAACTAATTTCTTATACTAATCTATTATCTGTTATTTATGAAATAAGGTTTTATTGGAATGTCACTATAATAGATCATCCAAATTTTTCATTTTATTTGTTAATTATAAAAATGCTTCTGTTTTAAAAAGTTAAAAACTCATAACATAATGATTAATAAGATCATCATCGGTGTGATTTTTATAATTTAAAAAAAAAAACATTCAAATTAATATTATAAATAATAGTGGGAACACAGGCATTCTTCATATTTTCTATTTCTCTTTTTTAATTTTTTTTAAAATTAATTATCTCATGTTTTTTATTTTTTATTTTTTTTATTTTTTAAAAATAATTTCAAAACGTTAAAATAGAAGTTAAAAAAGAGAATACGTGAGGTTAATGAAGAAGTGAGAAACGGTAATTAAAAAAAAATGCTTCATGTAGGAAAAAAAAAAGAATGAATCTTCAAAATTTAACATTAAAAACTACTTCTTCAATTCAAAACCGTTTATACCAAATATTTTAAAATTTTAAAATTAAAAAACTGTTTTATTAACTTTTAAAATTATAAAATGTCTAAATAACCTAAATAAATTAATAAAACAAAATATTAAGCAAGGATAAAATAGAAAAACAATTTAGAGCAGTTAAAGTGGGGAATCCCCTTTATATATAGGTATAGATATACTATGACTAAGTTAACCATACTAATATACATATAAATAATACAATTTATTTTAACTTTATTATTGTACCGTGTAGAAGAGCTCGTCATCTTGGCCTAAGTATTTGAGGGAGGTTAGCTCGGTGTTTGAGCCCAAGAGGTGGGTCATGAGCTCGGCCCAAATGTTGGTCAGCATAAAAAAAGTAATTAAGATAAAAGATAAAAAGATATTTTATTTGTTGTGATATTATTTTGAAGATGAAAGATATAATTGTTATTGTTTAAATCTCTTATCATTATGAAAATAACATATAAAATTATATATATATATATATATATATGTAAATTTGTTATCATGTTATTTTGAAAACAGCATAAATGATTAATTATCATAATCTTACAACATAAATGATTAATTATCATAATTTTTAAGTCTATTGCGATATTATTCTGAAGATAAAGAGATATTTTATCTCTTGTAATAATATGCATGTTAGTTACATATTAATTAATAGTGGTTGAGAATAAAAGAGGAGCACCCGAAAATAATGGTACACTTGAAGATAAGTGGTGCCTGCTAACATGTGGTTTTTCTGTTATGATTAAATATTTTTTGTTGAAATTACACTCTCATTAGTGAAAGTGGTTGAAGAAAAGTCTATAAAAGGGGCTTGAGAACCTTGGTAAAAGTACACTGTTTCTAGAGACTAAGACTGAAACTGATTACTTATTTTGAATGCTCTCACTAACTTGATCGTCAGAGTATGATCAACAGGTAGAGCCCCATCAGTGTCAACGGAGCCACGTTCTAAAGCAGCTAGAAGTGACAAATCAGAAGCAGAGCTTTCCACCTAGGTCCAACCAGCGAGAATAATTACTTATATTACTAACCTACAATATTATTCAATTTTAATTATATCTTATTCAAATCAAGAAATCTTGCTAGATTTATGTTGATTTTATAAGATAAATACGAAGATTGTACAAGAGTATTGAGGAAAATAAACATGATAAAGTGGACAAAAACTTTGAAACATAATTTGTAACTTCTCCATGGTTGTAGATATACTTAATTTATTCAAACAAATGTCATGCAATAAAAATATGGATAGTTACCATTTTTCTTAAAAGTGTATCTTACATTGTAACCATTAGAACTTTGACTATGGTTGCACCTTGGACATAACTCTCAAAGTAAATTATTGTTGTTTATAATAATATGTTGAATCTTAACGTTTTAGTGTGTGAATGAATGGATCAATATGTTGTTTTGTAGGGAGATTGATATGATTTGCATTATTGAAATCATTAGTGCAATCATGGTCATTATGCTAGTGAGACAATATGAATGGTTGATTCAAAATGTCACCAATGACAAATAGTGTGAGACATGAATAATAACTTCACATGATACTAAGTATTCTTAGCTCAAAATACTTATGGCTAATAATGAGTATTATTTGCTCAAGTCACTCTTAACTAACTCTAACCTAGCCATTCCTAACTAATCGATAACTCTTTTGGATCACAACTACTCTTGGTTGATCCCGTTAAGGAGTATTTTTTTACTTAAGCTACTCCTAACTAAACCTGAGTATTCTTTACTCTTTAGCCACTCTTGGATAACATAGGAAATGTTGAAGGTTTGAATGATCATCTCATCATTGAGTCTGACTAATGAAGAGTGTTTGCTTCTTTCGACAAATACAAGGTTTGGACTTTCTCTCCTAGTTCAAATCATTTTGCACTCTAGGGAGGGGTTATGTCTTTTAACGAATACAGGGTGAAAATTCACTCTCTTACGTTCTCTTCTAAGCTCTCATATATCCATACATTTCAGTAGTGCTCCTACTCTAAGTTCCGGAATGCTCTTGACAACATTTTGGCACATTGTATCTCCTCTTGTATTCTTTTCCTTGATGGTAGACTTTATATAGCCACTAGAAGAAGGTAGTTGTTAAGAGGTTGTTTATATCCATTGAGCAACTTCAATTATTCTTTCATGCCTTCCTTGCATTTGATGAGCTTCAATTTGATCGTTGCATTTAATGCACCTTATGCATCTTTAAATGCTTTTATTCTTTATGCAATCTCCAGGATGACTAGTAATATATCCTTCTACCTATAGTAGAGTTTTTTGTATTATCGCATGGTAAAAGTACTCACCGTATAAGACAAGTAGTTGCTCCAAAATTTGAAAGTAGTTGTTTCAAAAGAATTGGTGGTCCTTGCTAGCTTTAGCTTATATTCTAGGAGATATTTGAATGTTGATGTTTAAAGCGAGTTTTCTTTAGGACAAATGTAGGAGGCAACCTTTGTAAAGTATACTAGAGCTTCAAAAATATTCTTTGATCTTGTGTTAGCTTGGAGTCTACATCGAGCTTACCATCTGATGCTCTATCACTTTTTTATCAGACGTTCTGATTGATCTTTGTGATGTTCCTTTCGTCTAACATTCATTAATGTTTATCAGACGAAATGAAATGTCTGCTCAATTTTCTTTTGTCTATTTTTCATTCTTCAAATGTTGTTATTGATCAACAATTTATTATCGTTTAACAAACGATATTCTAATATGATTTTATCTCTGTCTTATCAAACACAACTACATGTTTTATTGGTTTACACTTATTCAAAATTGCAGTGTATTAACCTTTTGCCTTGAAACAAAGTTATCTTGAACTTGAATAAAATCACTCTTAACTACATGAGTAGGATCATGAACATATTTTATGAGTTGTGACACATGAAACACTAGATGTAGATTTGACAAGTTAGGATGTAAAGATATTTGATAAGCAACTGGACCAATCCATTTTAAAACCTTGAATGGTCCAATAAATTTTGGTGACAACTTTCTAGATTTTAAGGCTTGACCCCTCTAGTTGTATGAGAAACTTTTAGAAAGACATGCTATAAAAAAATGTACACCATGACGTACAAAAAGACGTTGTTGCAAGCCACTCTTACAAGTGGACAAGATATTCTTATATAGAATACAGAGAACCCTATTCTTAACAATCGCAGAAGATGAGAAAAACAACATATTCCAATTCGTCTTTGTTGTTGTTAAACATGAAAGACTAAAACTTGTTTTTTTCTTTTCTTTTCTTAAAGAACCTAAGAAGATAGTCACACTTCAATATGGGGTTGGAAGTGATTAAAGTAAAGAAAACCTTCTGCATATAGTACATTTGACATGCAATAACTAAGTTTCAAGACTACTACTACAAGATAATATGGACCTCAATTCAAAAGCAATGAATTGAATTAATAAAATTTCAAAAACATAAGTAGACAAAGTAATAAGATAAAGGTCAACGATAAGAACATATGATGATTAATTTTAGATGAATCTATTAACTATACTAATTCAATTTTATAAATAATGAGGAATTTTCGTGACTCTTCTATGATCATTTCTACATCCATTCATCCACAGATGATGTAACAAAATTTTCACATTTGATGAAGAGCACACTAATAAAAGAAAATTTCATTCAAATTATTCTTACATGTTTTTTATTACATGTTTTTTTAATATTGTCTTGGTCACACTAATGTAAAATATTAAAATAATTACTGTTTACTCAGAGTGTTTTTATCGTGAGACGTAATTTTTTAAAATGGTAACATTTTTTAAATTAATTTTATTAATTTATAAAGTAAATATCGTGATGTCGCGTAGTAAGTACTTTTCTTCCTCCATGGTGAAGATGTAATTGAAACAAAGAAGTTATCCTAGTGCTTTCTAAACTTAGATTGCTGCATCCAAAACATTTATTTCGTTCAAAAATACTATTTTATAGTGAATTCAAAATCTTTATTAAAGACGATTGTAAAATCATTATACTGTATTTTTGAAATTTTCATTCCATAATAATAAACGCATTATGAGTTTTCCACACCAAAAACGAATTCAATATCCTTTCAGAAATACTATTTCGAAATTAATTATACTCTATTATAAAATTCACATTATGTTATTTGAGATATTGTGGAAAGAATACCATTCAACACTCTTAAAAGGACATTCTATTTTTTTTTCTATATTATAAATTTCATTATGACAAATGAAATTACGGATGTTTTCTTGAACATATTATTAATTATACTCTATTCCAAAATTTTCATTTTGTAAAGATAAATGTTATTATTACTAGGGTTCTATAAGTGTCCAAATATTATAAAATTGATTTCATGTAAGTCTTTCTCAAATAGTGTCGAATTCTTTGTAGAATAACTTTTGTTAAGAAATTAATTTTCCTTTTGGGTGCAACAATCTAAAATTTAAGAAACATTTAAAACAATTTAGTTATTTCAAATATTTTTTGAGGGCAGGATGAAATCTTCGTCGTATCAAAATTATCAAACTTTCTAATTATCATATATCTTTAATACTTGTGATACATAATATATGTTGACAAATACAAAAATATATTTTTCCGAATATAGTGAAGAGTGTGTCTTCTTCTTTATTTTTAAATGGTGATCGTTGTTTGTGGTGACTGGTGGTGAATGTTAATAGTTGAAGTAATTTTTATGATGTTTTTCTTGATGGTAGTTGTGTTTTTATTCACTTATTTTTTTCATTTTTTTGAAATAATACCTAGAAAAAAAAGGTGCGAAAATAGAGTATAAAACTAAAAAAAAAAAAAATTATCTTCACACTAGAAAACGTCAAATACCACGAATTTTTTCGTCAACTCTCTCACACACTCAAATGATAAAATTTCTCTCAAACATTACAACTGGAGAAAATGGAATTGGTGCAACTAAAAGAAAAGTATATGGGTGTAGGGATACAATGCAACTGAACTTATTTAAAAAGATGAAGTTATGTTTTATTTAAAGTTATTTAAAGTTTTTAAAAAATTAAAATTGACTTTTTTACATTTAATATGAAGAAGGAAAGGAGAAAATATGGAGGGGAAAAGAAAATTTGCGTGTATGTCTCATTCAAATATTAAGTTTATAATTTATATTTATCTCAATTTTTCAATTTTAAAATATTTCAAATTATGTATATTTGAATTATTTTACTGTCATCCTAAATATTTTTACATATCTACCATTATCTATTATATTTTAACTTATTTAATATATTTTTAATTAAATAATTTTACATTTTAATAATTACAAATAATTTCTTTATTTAATAAATAAGCAATTACACTTTTCTCTGCTCACAATAACTAAATAACTTCTCCACTTATTACATACATTTTTTTAATATCATTCTAACAATTATATATATATATATATATATATATATATATTAAATTGTATTGTTTTAATATTTTTTAATATCATTTTTACAAAATGTGAATACCCACCCTATGTAGTTTTGCTAGTATCAATAAAAAGTAATAAACACAAAAATGATTTAGAATCGAAAAGATATATTGGAGGATTAAAAAAAGTACATTATCTTTTATTATATGGATGAAGAATATTACAAATGAGTCATAAGATAATTTACAGACTGAAGTGGACGAGGATAAACAACACTGGGATTGAAGAAACTCTTCTTAAACCAAGATGGCAAAATTCGACCAGAAAAAACAAGAGGGCGAATAAAATAATTGGAACCTCAAAAATAATATGATCTTTCTAAGAGAAATAAATAATCTTCTTATCAATCCTTAAAATCCTGGTAGAACAGTAAGATCTGCTATTCCTTTGGGCAGATCAGCAATTCCTTTCAGCAAAGTTAACCTGTTTACTCTGATCTTCTCATCGTCCTATGATACACCAGAAAGAAAATTATGGTTATGGAACTCAAACTGCAGAATATATATGATAAATTTTACAGTCCAAAGCACAAAGAAACTACAAGAGAAATCCTAATTTTATACCATGAATAACTTTTGAAAGAAAAACTCTGCAATATCAAGCCCTATTATTTCTGGACTTATTTTATCTTTATCAGCCTTGTCTGTAATCAGTCTAGATCGCTTAATTCTCATCGAACACTATTAAAGTGCTTGTACCAAGAGTTAGCACAAATATATTAACGCCCGATATGTAATTATACAAGTACAGTAAGATTAACATACCACCATTACAAAGACATTATTAAAGAAATCCTCAAGTGGCTGTATCAACTGACATGAAGTTTCTACAAAATCATCTATTTCGAGACCTGTATAAAAAAAATAGTATCATAATTAAAAAAAAGAAAATGAAAAAAAAATTGTGTAAAAGGAAATTAATTATATTAAATATAGTGCCAAGTTAAAAAACATTATATTGCATTGCATAAATATATAAGCACACTATATCAGTAGATAATACCAACTATATACGCAAAAATTGGTGGACATATAGGAAAAAAAAATACCAGGATTGATACTCTTTTTAACAGATAAAAACGTGTTCCATAAAACTCTCTCTTCATTTGTCACAAAAGCAGCCTCATCCACCTAATCATGTAAGTTTAAGAATCAAGAGAAGATAAATGTCAAAATAATAGACATAGTAGAAGGGAAACGCAGAAACTTCTCAAAAATAAATGGTTCATGATAGAGATATGTTCTTCTGTTATGTCATTTCGCATCCATCAGTTACAACCGTTGGATTTCATATTCATATAATATTTCATACAATATCAAAATTATTTAGAAGTTTATTGCATAAGTTAACTTTAACATTTAATATGAAATTTAAAAATTTGTAAATTTTCATTTGTAAATCTTTTTATGATAGCACTTTGGTCCCATGGAAATTGAGTATACATTTCAAATTTTCTCATATTTTCATGGAGGGAAATAGGTGTGTTGATTGTTTGGCAGCCTAAGGTTTGAGAATTTCTTGTTTTTCTTGGTAGGATAATGTACCTCTTTGCATAGTTTCTAACTTTTGTTTGGATAGGTGTGGTCTTCCGCATTTTCGTTTCTTAGTGGGTCGAAGAATGTTGTATATAGTTAGGTTTGCATTATAAAAAAAATAAATTATGTGAAATTTAATACACTGTGTGTGTGTTTTTATGTTATGCATAACTCAGATTTAACAGTAATTTGGTAGCCTCTGTTTACGAAGAAAAATGCATACCTCCGTATGAAGCTCATCTTCCTTCCCACGGACAATTCTAGTTGGCCGGGAGTATGCTTCAACAACTTTAAGAAAAAGGTTCCCTCTTGATAATTCTACCATCTAAATTAACATTGTAAACAATCAGGAGTACATAATTGCTTTTCGACTTGTGGGTATCACATCATTCAGCAAAACTAATATTTCCCATATTTCAGAAACACTTGACCACTCCTATTACAGTCACATTTGGTCCTCAATTCCTCATATGAACAGTTCTTTTTCTATAGAAATCGTAATTTGTATCCCTGCATACTGGTACATCGAAATGCTAAACCAAGAATCTAAGTCATGTTTAAAGGTCTGTTCGGAGGAAAGAATTTGAATTGTGGTTTAGTGTTCTAATTTCAATTCCAATTCTGTATAATTAAGAGTTGAGATATGGAATTCCAATTTTGAGCTGAATTAAATTCTATTATTTGAATAGTTTAACTAGAATATATAAAATTTAAAGTAATACGTGTGTGTGTGTGTGTATATATATAACAAATAATGGAACACTTTGGTTATACTAATTATAAACAAGGAATACATTTAGAAGTGTGTGAACTACAGAGGGATATAACTTATGATACAGACTAAGAAATTACGGGAAGAGTTGATTGAGCACAAATTAAGGTACTAGGACTTCGGAAAATCAATTTGGTTTTATACCAAAAGGTCTACAACAGAAGTTATTTATCTTAAACAGGGATTGTTGAAAAGGTACCAAACCAAAGAAAGAGATCTACACATGTTTTTATTAACCTAGAAAAAACTTATAGTTGAGCATCAAATAATGTGCCGCAGAGGACTTTGAAAAAATGAAAGTGTTCGTGTGACTTTATCTTAACCATACAAGACATGCATGACAGAAATAACTACTAGTGAAAAAAAAAAACTAGGAGGTGGGACTAAGGACTTTCCTACAGGGATAGGATTAGATCAGGACTCATTAATCTAGTCCCGGATGTGCTTACCAAGAGCATACAAAAGATGACCCCTAATTGCATGCTTTTGGCATATGAAATAATTTAGATTGAGGAATCAAGGAAAGGGGTTAACTCTAAACTTGAAACTTTGGAAACAGACTTCGAAATCAATTGAGTATACATCAATGCAAATATCAAATATGGAGTAAAATGAAAGAGGGATGCTTACTTTATATGCTGATTTTGCGGCAAGACAGGGAAAATTTGCTCTTTCAACAAGGATTGACCGCACAAATTCTGCATTCACCCCCTTGTCAATCTGTTAACAAAATAGTCTTAGAAAGTGGATTTAGGTCTAACTCAATTTCACAAACCGACTAATAAGGTGATATTTGCATCCACTTATATACTATAATTGAATTATATTTCTAATTGATGAGGGATTTCTAACACATCCATTCATGCAACATTCTGAGCACGAGACTAGATATTTGTGAGAGGCTGTTATAACAGCCTCATAGTGAGTGGTACAATAAGTTCCGACAAACCTTGTTAGGATAGGATCTGTTACCATTTTAGAGAGTGAATTTAGAACTTAACTTTACAAAGTCGACTTATAAGGTAAGATTTGTATCTACATACGAGACCAGACATTGCATATGTGAAAAAAAAGAACTATTGTACTAATAACAACCACACCAATTACATTCTAATCACCTCTATTTGTAACAATTGAACTCCTTAGAATATGGAAGTAAGAGGATTCTAAAGATAACTTCTCCTAATCACTCTAGAGGTATTGAGGATATATTTATCCTAATAACCCGCTATTTACAACACATTTATATATTATAATCTGACCATATCTCTAATCGATGTGAGTCTCCTTCTTATAACATGATAAAACTCACCATATCATTACAAAGTATTATGCACAAATACAAAAAAACATGTTTACTCACATGTTCTACATGCAAATATATCATTGAATAATATTTGCTGAGCAAAACTTCACCGTCTAACTATTGTAATGATACAGTTAGGATCCAATAACATAGTATAGAACTTGAGTCCCACATTAGAATTTCCGGATACTGGTGTTTGGGTAGTTTTGTGGTATGAGATCTTCCAACGTTCTTATGAATTGGTGTCTATGCACCATGTTACAACAAGCAGTGCAATGTGTAGTATGGCAAGATGTTAGGATCAAATAGCAAGAAATGGGACTTTCCCAGATTGGAAGTATGAGATTTTTGTGAGGTGTTTATAAGGCGTTGGGCTTGCCCACTACAATGACTAGCTTTTGTAGGGTGGTTATCCCAAGGTCATAATCAGAAGAAAGAATATACCAAGTGGTCATTAATTAAATTTTGATCTGCTAAACTGCAACAAAAAATTCACTTCAAAAACTCCTATAACTGGTGCTAATTATTCTCTCCCCCTAATCCGTACAATTATCTACATCCATAAGCTCCAACAATTTGATACTTAATATAAATATCTGGTAATTAGTTTGTGTAAAGTACTTGCTGTTCTAAATGAGAAGCAAATAAGGAGTAAATATGAATTAGAATTTATATAAAACTTTTTTTCCCAAAAAGGAATCAAAATCAAACTGCTATCAAACCATTTGCACCCCCTCCTTCCCAAACATACCTGATTTTGCTAATAACAGTGTGTAAAACAATTGAAATATATCTTCAAGTCATTCACCGTATGCTTTTAAAGTTAATTTGGCCATAAAGAAACAAAGAAAAATATTTAAAGTAAAAGATACCAGTATGAAAAGTTTAATTGTAGTCAAGAAATGGACCAAATATTATGATCATAATACCTACCAGAAATTGCTCTAATCTTCGCGTGACAAATTGAAGTACCTAAAGAAAGAGAAAACTGTTCTTATCAGATTTCAATCACAAGAAGCAAGCAGAATTGAAATTTATGAAATAATTTAATCTTACATCATCTATTACTTGAGGATCTACTTTAATGGACTGAACTTCTGCAGCAAGTTCCAGGGCCTTTTTAAAATCTAGATTTTTATTCTTTTCCACCAATAGTTGCACCTGGAGTATAAAGTGCATCTCTGAGCGCAAGCAATTGTCTTTATAGAATTTCTTATAGAATTTCTGCTTAAGCTTTTGGCAGGGGGGGTGGGTGCCGATATAAAAGGAAGTACTTTAACAAATATTGGACAAATGAAAAGTATGTCGTACTTACAAGACCATATGAGATTCTTCTCAGACCAAACGGATCATTTGAGGAACTAGGTTGACAACCAGCAGAAAATAAACCTACCAGGCTATCCAATCTGCAGAAAAATATCATATATCTATTAAGATGCAGAGCTATGCTGTAAAAATCATTTGGACATATTCTCCTATAACACGTACCATAAGCACATTTCACATTGCAATGAAGAACATTCCATAGTAAATATAAGAACGAGGAAAAAGAACTCCCTGAAGTATACACTAGCATTGTTGATTCTTTTGTCAATGTTATAATGAAGATAAAGCAAAGTTCTATTGTCAAAGTTATTAAGATATTTTAGAATAAATCCATTCTAGAACCTTTAGAATAGACAAGCCTTTTACTGATCTTATTCTTATCCTTATCTTTTCTTTGTAATCTTTCCTATCGTATTTTTTTATTTATTTTGAATTTGAATAGTAATCTGATTGGTTAGAAAATATCTCATAAAATCTTCCAATAAATCTCAATCACTGTAAATCTGAATTATCGCTAAAATAAACAGGGAAGATATTTAAATTCTGGCATCAGTTCTACCTATCAGCAATTGCCAAAACTATGCCAGCATCACTTTCAGGAAGCGTGTCCCCAGAAAATCTTGGAAGCGTGATCTCAAACAAGGCCTCTGCAATCTGCAAGATAATAAATGACAAGGAAAAGCAAAATTATGTGACTACCAACCAAACATGATGCAATGAAGTTTTTAAGATTGCAGTGGTAAAACATGATATTTCAGATAATATACAGCAAAAAGAAATTAAAAAACCTGCTCTGAGTATCCATCTCTAAGGGCATAGTGACGCCCCATAATTCCCGAAAGTGAGGTAAATTCAGTGACAACTGCAGTGGAAAGATCAGACATAGCAAGTGAGGCAGCATCACGGATAATGTGTTGCACATCTTCACTGATATCTAGGATGCAACTTAGTTCAGTAACCATGTTTTCAACACGAGTCATCTTATCAAGCATGGTCCCAAGCTTTTCCTGTTTCATTCCATGTTATTGAAACAAGCAAGATGCGAGAGGTCAAGAGATATATTTTCAACAACTTTCACATAAAACTATTATTGTCACTAGTTCCTGACTGTCCCTTATTTTCTTCTCAATATAAACAGTGAATTGATATTTGACCTGATTTAGAAGAAATAAAACAGGTAATGGAAAATAAAAAAATGGAAAATGATAAATGCATACTCATTTAATTTTCAAGTTAGAAGAATTACTTTATATATATTTTGGTTAGTATGAGATTTACATACAAGCACTTCAATAAAAGTTTAATTTCTAACTTACATGAAATAGAATGTTTTTCAGTTGCTTTCGGAATTCTGTAAACCTTTTCCGGGTGTCCATCTCGTAAAAGAACTTCGCATCTTCATAGCGAGCCCTACAAATATAATCGAGAGATTTTGATGTGCCTTCTCCCATTAAAGAGAAAACATGAAATGCACACATTACATTGTTCAAATATGTTAATTTTATTCTTAGTAACTGAAGAAATGGTATCGATGTAAAAGATCAGTCTCTAATGGACAAGATCAGTCTCTAATGGACCGCATGACAGTTGAGGCTATATCTCGTTATATTCTACAGACCATTCCAGAATCTTAAGTTTTTAAGTGGAAACACATGAAAAGTTTTATGTATCATCTCTACTGTGCCCTGTCACAGCACCGCATGAACCTTTCAGGCTTGAAGAGTAGAATGTAGATGATACACAGACCAGCCTACCTTCTTCTAACTCATTAAATTTAGTAGAAAAGAATGGAGTGGTAAGGACTGAACCATAAACCACTACCACATTGTTTGAGAGATCCCAATATCATGTAAAAAAAGCCAACTATCCTAAGAGCTTAAGCTGTTAGGAGAAACGCAAAATGAATGGTTTTATATTACAACAACAAAGCAATTCAAATAAACAAAGATAAAAACAATAGTGTAACTTTTGCTGAAGCCTTACTCCAATACCATTTTTTCCCAGAACCTCATTTCATATATTGTCGTTGCTTGTTCTCACAATAAATGTTTGAAGTTCACTAAAGATATAAAATTATTCAAAGTTCAGCTAACAGCTTAAGCTTTATGGGTTGGTTGGTCCTTACCTTTTGGGAAGTTCCACATTGCCTGCCTCAATTCTTGGAGCAATAAATATATATATATATATAACAGTTTTGCCTAATGCAATTGGTTCTAAGTTGATCATGATATCAAAGCCTATAATTCATCTTGATAATTTTCTATTCTTATAGGCTCATTTGGTTTGGTAGGCATCTGTCGATTAGCGGTGTCGGAAAGTTCCACATTGTTTGCCTCAATTCTTAGAATGCGGCTTATATATATGTTGGATAACTTCGCCTAGTGCTAATTGGTTTAGAGCCTGAGTCCAAGTAGTCAAGAGTTTCATTCTTGGTGCTTCCATTCTTCTAAATGAAGTTAATTTCAGCACAAATTAGAGTGGAATTGTGTATTTTCTCAGCTTCAAGCCTAAAGAGCACTGTGCTAGAAAGATAAAACCATCAAATACACTAAGGAGAGCTTGTCCTTGACAGAAGCCATCAAAAACAGCCAACAAGTAATAAATGTTTGACAACTCATCAAGGACACCAAACCCAAGAGGGCCTGGGCACCTCTTTTTAAATAAACTATATGACACAATAAGTTTAGATAAGAACACCTGAGCACAGCTTCATTTCCTTTCCTCACTGTAGTCTCATCAATTGCTCCATTTGCAACCTGAGAAAATACCATGCCATTAAATAAATAAAATTTCAAAACATGAAGCTACTTACTCTAGAAGACTAATTAATGGAAAGAACTTACAGCAAGGAAATAAGGCAATAATTGTCCATTTGCATCACATACAGCAAAATACTTTTGATGCTTTTGCATAACCTGTGGGCATGGTGCACAATAGTTAGCTTCTATTTTCAATATTTTTCAAAACCTGGAGGAATTAATATATGTTTAATTCATAATGACCCACCAAATCAGAACAATCAAGAATAGATTACGTTAGAAGAGCTCAAATCTCCCAACTAATTTGGCTTCATTTAGACATTGGGATTAATTGGGAGATTTTCGGTCACAGATAAATGGTGTTTCAATTAGGGTCCTAACATCCGGAATTTAGCTGTCTATATAGGCCTTTCACTTGGACAGAATCGCTGGAGGTAATAATATTATTTAGGGTTTATTTATGTTAAAAAATCAGTGATAGAGAAAACTTTTTTAGAGGGGACACCCAATTCATTAGCCATGTAAGAGTAGGTTAATTTTCTTTTCAATCTTTTCAATTTTCTTTTCAAAAGGAACACCCTATTCATTAGCCATGTAAGAGTAGGTTAATTTTCTTTTCAATCTTTTCAATATTCTTAACAAAAGGAACACCCTATTCATTAGCCATGTAAGAGTAGGTTAATTTTCATTTCAATCTTTTCAATTTTCTTTTCAAAAGGAACACCCTATTCATTAGCCATGTAAAGGGCACAATTTAGATATTACAAAGAACAAGCAGAGAGTAATTTTTTCACTCTATCTGTCCTAAAAATAAATAAAAATAAGAATGCGGTCATCATCCATTTTAAAAGTAAGCCTGTCCATGCACACTATCTGAGATGGAGTTATAATTTAAACTAGTTTAATGATCAATAGAAACGGATTCCAAACAAAAATTAAAAAGCCAAAAATGTGAAACACTCACCATTGTTAAAAGATCTTTTGGAAGATCTAAGAAAGTCTCTTTAAACTTTCCAAGCACGGGAAAAGGAGCCTCAACAAGATTTACAACCTAATATTAAATGTAAAAGGGAATTCTTAGAATGAACATATGTGCACAACATTAATCAGAAGGAACAAAAATTCTTACCTCGTCAAGCAAACCTTTCGGAATAAGAATTTGGCCATTTACACCTTTTGCTAATGCATTAGATTGCTCAAGAATAATTTTCTTACGGTCCTGACAAAAGTACCAATCTAATTATCTAGATATATTTGTAATTATATATATATGCATGTATGAATTTTTATATTAACAACTTATCAATTGTACCTCAACTGAAACTTTGATTCCCGCATTGTTAATTGCAACTGAATAAGATTCTGCATTTTCCACCTGCAATTAATATAGCAGGGTTCCTTTTGTAAAAGAATGTAAAAGTTCCTTCTTAAAATGAAAAGGAAACAGTAGAGAACAAAGAGAACAGAAAGTATGGCATCCGTTATATTGACCACACATACTAAAGTGAATATATTTCTCTGAAATATACAATCATCCCATCTCAAGGTACAAAAAGAACATGGGACACCAATAAACCTGACTATAATCACCAAAAACTAATTTGCAAAGAAGACTGCTAAAAGCTAAAGCAACAAAAAACAAACTCACTAACTCAACCAAATTACATGAATCAAATTATACCATTTTGTTTATCAAAAGACAATTCTTTAAAGTGGTTGTTTAGATCAAAATCCTTTTATAAGGTTTCAATTTAAGTTTATGAGTTTTCTTCTACTCTAACTATTGCAATATCTTATTTGATCAACCCTTATAGCTAGGGATTTTATTGGTTTTCTTCTCACGTGTACAAAATCATCTTAAGAATGATTCTACCATCTTTACATAAAGAGGTGCCACCCCAACTTTCTCTCGAATACATTTATTGCTAATCTTATCCTTTCTTGTTACCACACGTCCACCAAAAGTCACCCTCTCTATAGAACTTATGTTCTGGTTAGCATTTTATCACCCAACATCATTCTGTAACATAATCACTGCACCATTGGTCCTATGGCCACGTGGTCAAAGTTTCTTTATAGCTTTAGGTTTAGGGGCATCATTCTTTCACAAATAATACCTCAAGCATTCTTCATTGCATACCCCAAGCTTAAATCTTATGTTTGACATCTCCCTATAATTCTTAAATAAGAAATAACTGTTCTGAATTTACCTGAGTCAACATGTTTCCTGCATGTGATAGGAAGAACTATACATCAGCATAAGAAAACCTCCATAGATTCACTTAGTAACATTTTTCTAGCAAGGTTAACTATATCATTTTATGTCTTGGGTTTATTAAAGATTTTCCATCATAATCCATAGACATATTTTTAACTTCTTTCTGGGTACAATAATAAAATTTTTAATCTCAGAAAATATAGTTCCTGTCAGTTAAATCAGATTTTACCATTCTCTTCCCTAATTCATGTTAGATTTAATACTTTCTCTTCATGAAGCAGTGGTCTGGAACCATTGGTAATGGAACTAAAATTAAGAACTAATGCAAGAGTTTTACCACACACATACAGAATCAGACATGCATATGGACAGATATTTCTCAAAGAAATATGTTGTTTCAACCATGCATCAAATTAAAAACCATAGAATCAAAGTGAGAATGATAAAGAAAACAAGCTTAATTTGCAGTTGTAAATAAAATTGCTTCAGGCATGCACCTGGACAACAGCTGAAGAAGTACTGCGAAGACCACAAGACATGTTTCCACTGTATAATATAAACAAAAATGGAAATTGTTATTCATACCTATCAGATAATAAACTAGTAAACCAAAAAGAACTTGATATAATTGGGTGTCAGCTAAGCCTTGGAATAAGTGGCCAAGATATTATTTCCCTAGTTTTATTTTTTGTCTTCTTTTTTCTTTTTGCTATTTAGAAATCTCACACCTCACTCCCTCATGATATTCTTGTTTCTGGTAAGCCATCTTCAGTAAAATAAAAATACTGAGGGAGGATAAGTGAAAAGCAATGAATAAAGTAATTATCAAGTAGCTATGTCAACAACATAAATAAGAATTGTTACTTGCCATCACTGTTCACACTGGATACAGTGTTTCTCGTAGGCATTACTGTTCTTAGCCGATGTTATTATTTAGCAGTGACATATTCCAATGAGTTTCCTAATTCTGGAAGCTTTTTGCAGTCAGCATAATGGTTAACTGCTGACTTTTTCCAGCAAGTATTCTTCACTGTTGACATTTTCTGGAAAGATTTTTTTTCTGACAAACTGGTCACTGCACTCTAAGCGTTTTTGCTTTCCGTCAACATCCATGTACTCTGAGCATTTCTTGTTTACTGGCAGCCGCATGTTATATGAACATATTTGCTTTCCAACAGCCATTGTGTTCTCTCAAACAAATTGAATGATAAAAAACTTTGTAAACAAACTGCACTACTTATATTTTCACTCATGAAATAAAAATCTTAGAACAATTTTTGTAGGCAACCGTTTACGACAAAAGATATTGTTAAAAATAGCTGAGTTTTTTAATTTCGGCAACCTTTTCGCAGTCAGCACTATGGTTATCCGCTGATGTTTTTCCAGCAAGTATTCTTCACTGTTGACAATTTTAGGACAGATTTTTTTCTGACAATTATCATGCCCTTTGAGCATTTTCGCTTCCCAACAGTCACTACACTCTGAGTATGCGCTCTCACACGCCTCCTCTCAGTAGTTCACTGCGCTTCTTTCCGCCATGCATAGCGCCACGTTAGTTGTCCGTTCCGACAACGCTTCATATTGACAGGATTGCCTCACCATCCTTGTGCTGGATCTGGCCTTGTCTTTTTTATCGGAGCCCGTTTGAATTTTAGGATTTTTCTCTCTCTTCTAAGGTGTTTCCCTCTCATCTTCATCTATGGCCTCTTCTAGTGCCACTATGCCTAACCTGTCCATCTATACTAATATGACAAATTGGATGGCACTAATTATGATACTTGGGCTTCAAACATTAAACTATGACTTAAGAGTCAAGGTTATCTAGATCATGTTACAAAGTATGGCCAATACATGAAATTTTATAAAACTGTGTCAAGGTGTTATCTGCATCATTGATTGTACAATAATACCCATAACTGCAAAAAACATAATGTAATGTAATGCCATGCAACAGAAACCGCAATTTAAAAACCTAGCTTATAATAATTTTCAATCATCTATCTTCTTCTCTAATCGGCTAACTGTTACAACCAGATAACTTAGACTAACCAGCCTATTTAATTGGGGATCTGCTAACAGTGTTTAGGTTATAAAATCTCTTATGGAAACAGTTATGAGTAAGCATACAACTCATATGGAGTTATGTTGAAATGGTGTACATGACACAAAAGGCACAAAGTCCGGAATGACACATGGTTTAGGAGAGGACAAAGTAGGGATAATATCTAAAAAGAATAAATTACCTTATCACCCCAGCAAACGTAAATGGGACAACTACATCTCCATGCAGAGCTAAAATCCAACGGATAGGCCTGCTAAACATCACCTGTATGTTAAAAGTATAGAAACATGTTAATTTATGTAACCAGTGATTTCCTTTACTCAAAAATAAAACCGCGTGATAGCATTATATAATCTTCAATTATTTATAACTTCATGATGCAAAGGATAGTTGTCGTGTTACCTGAGAATTCCAACGCATTGTCTTCGGGAAAGAAATTTTAGCAATAGTAGCAGGCAAATCTTCAGACAAGACCTGATAAAAGTAGAACAAATCAGCAGCTATAGCATTTTCCTACACTCCATTAGGTTTGTACATCTCCAAAATGTAGTCTTTAAGACTATTAAGTTTACAAAGCACTTTTTAGTGAAAACAAGCGTACAATATTGCACTATTATCTTAAGCCTCATTTCATTTTATGAAGTGCTCAGTTGATCCTATATACAACATTTATAAATCATATTATTAGAATATGTCATGGTATATTGACCTATTTAAACAAATACCTTTAAGAAACAGACACTCACATTTGCAATACTTGTTTTAACAGAACATAAAACCCACAAAAAAGCAAGACAAGGAAAAAAGAACAAAAACCTCCAAAGCATATCTTGAAGACTCCTTTACATGTGCATAAACATATTCTGTTTTCCCTGCAACATCGGGTACCTATTAAAGGACTGAACTTATGGAACAGAGGTATATTAACAGTAAAATACTTGATCTCTCAACAAGTCTTTCTGCTTCTGAATACTCACCATCGACCTTTCTGTATACTAGGTCCAGTGGTACAGAGTATCTACGACAAAAACCCTCAATGGCCTGATACAGAAAATATAAATGTAAGCACCATTTCATGAACATCAACTTAGGATAAAAATAAAAGCCTCAAGCATAGTAAAACCTTTGTGGGATTTCCCTCATGATCAAATGATTTTGACACAGGAGGACCTCGAACTTCAACCTCCTTTTCAGCCTGTTTTGTGTAAAGATTTTCAACAGCAACCTGTGAAGTTCACAATATGAAAAATTTATGATTACTGTCATTACATATCTGAAGAGTTCTAAAATTTGAATATTTTATAACGTTTGCAAAAACAAAACATAAATTTCAACTGTTGTATTTATGATTCTATCCATACTTTTTGGTGATACTATCTATTAATCTTGGATAGGAATCACTGCAAATGCTTCGCATAAGATTTTATCCTTTTATATAGCATAGATCATATAATGAGGTAAAACTTAGAGGGTATGAACAATAAGGGTGAGGAATTAAGTATAATGAAAGACAGTTTATTCCCGCACCACTAATCTACGGGGAGTGCCAAAAGCTTGCACTTCACCATGGTTTAACCTTTGCCGTTCAAGCAGTTGCAGCACTAAATCTTTCAGCTACAATGACCAGCATAGTAAAATCAATATTAAACAATGAATAATAATAATAATTCACAAGAAAAATAACAATAATTATCTAGAGAATAGCTGAAACAACTTATATCACGTAAAAAGTGAAAAAGAACACACTTGAAATCCATATGTGAAGTTAAACAAATGATAAATTGGAGGTTACTATATTCATGATTTTTAATTAGATGAAAACAAGTTATACTTGATTACTGGCATCAACAACATCTTGAGGCGGCATCTCTTCAGTCCCAATTTCAAGAACAAATGCTCTTGAATGATCATGCACCTATAACCAGAGAAAAGATAGAATTTACATTAATATTAATATATAAATTTAATATTAAAATTAATGTATGAATAAATTTATGGAAAATAATCAATAAAAATATTCTTGCTCAAGCTAAATATTGAAAGATTAAGTTTCCAATCCAGTCTAAAGTTTGTATTGAGTTAAGAATCAAATAAACTACATCCAGAATTTATACGTGTAAAATCAAATACAAGATGGAATGTTCTTTGAAGCAAGGATACCTGCAAACAGGAACAATTCTGCTATAAGAGAACAGTATAGGAAATACATTTCAGACGTTTTAGAGAAAGATGACATTCTAGGAGAAACCAGTTAAGCCTACAAGGTCATACTTCCAACTAGACATGGGAAGCCACTAGAAAACCTATGCATCATTGTACAGATCTCAATATAACAAGACCATATATTCCATTTGTTGTTAGAAATATTAGCTGTCTTGTTAGGAAAGTCATGCAAAGAGTAACAATTTTCTTGAGTATGACCTATTCTTTTACAATACATGCATTGAGGACGTCCTCTACCACCACGCCCTCAACTAGTGCTACGACCTCCTCTTCCACAAGTAGATACCATGGCAGAAGACTCTGCATATTCTTGAAAATTTCTTCTCTAAGAGTTGGAACTGGGAACACAAAAAAGTCGTGTTGTCAAGATTTCCACATAAGCAACTTCTTGACTAGTTCAAATTTGATCACAAACATGATCAAAATTTGGATTCCTAACACGGAGGATCATAAACATATAAAACTTATCCAACTTCATTTTCATCGCATCTAATAAATCAACCTCCAGAAGCATATTCAATTCTTGATTGAGCTTCAGCAATAAAAGACATCATGTCATTATCAGTTTGCTTGAGAGGCCAATCGATTAGCAGAATTATAAAGACGTTGGATATCATTTGCAAAAATATTTTGAGCTTTTTTCCAAAAAAGAGTTACATGTCTTGAATGATCCAAGAGTGCTCAAAATATTGGGTTCCACTTACTGTCACAATAAAGCACAAAGCTGAAAATCAGTTTTCTTCCACTGTTGAGCTTAATCTGATGGTACTTTAACTCCATCTTTTTCTAGGTGATCACAGAAACCTTGACCAAGGAACCAAAGTTCAAAGGAAGCAAAGCAAGACAAGTGGTGTTTTCCATATAGTTTCTCAGAAGTTATAATAGGAGTCCCTAAAAATGAGGTGGTAGTTCCTAAAGACATGTTGAAACAGGGTAGAGGCAAACAATCCCATGAAGGAAAAATAAGGTTGCAGGACAGAGAAACCATGAGGAAACCTTGACCCTTGCACCAAACAGCACGTAAACGAGAAACAAGAACATAAATGTGCTCAGAAGGTGCCAACGAGTCAATTGGCGGAGGTCCAAATGAATTCCAGCCACAGAAAGGTGACATACACACACTTGCTTAGGTTTGGCTAAGAGAAAGATGTCGTCTGGCAGAGTTTTGTCACAGGACCACCAACGGTGGATCACAATCCTCAAGGTGCACCGAACCCTAATTTCAGCAGACGATGCAACAACGGTTGATGGTGGTGGACAAGACAGAGATAGGCAAAGCGGAATCAACCCACTCTAATACCAACTTGCGAAGTTGTGATAAACAAAAGAGAAAAGAAATATATATTAGAGTTTAATTCCCCTCTCTTAGGTTCTCATATTTTAATAACAAAGGTAGTTCAGATACAATAAAAGAGAGAGAAGAGTAAAGAATAAGAAGAGTAATATCTAGAGGTCTAGGTACAGAGATAGGTACAACACAAAACAGTTGTTCAATAAAGCCTATTCAAGACCTACTCCAACAAATTAAATAAAAAAATGCAGATAAAACTATAAAGATACTTGGAAACAGAAATTCCAAAGGAAAAAATTGCCTGAAACAAACATCAAAATTTCACACAGGATAGATTGACGGGACTGACCCACATGCAAACTAACCTTCACACATGCAGCTTCCAAAACTCCTTTTGGCAATACAAAATGATCAGGTTCAGAGATAAAACCAAGGGGAAAGCCAAGCATCTCTCTTGTCTTCAACCACAGTTGAGCACATTGACGAGCCAAACTGAAAAAACCAAGATGGAAAAAACATGAAATGTAGAGAATGAAGAGAAAGAAGCATGCAAGATAACAAATAACTAGCAAACTAATGTAATAAACAGTATATAATAAAACCCTAAAAAATCCAAACATCCACAAATGAACGCTAGATTCGAGCTGAAGTGTAATAGGATACCTTAACTTGATGACCATTATACTCCCTCTAGTGTGTTTTAAACTAGAAAATAGCTTATAGTTACAACTTTGCAAGAGTAGCATGAATCCATTAGGAAGCCACTCATTACTAAGTTTAATATTAGGAAGGAGTGCAGAGGATCTGCTCCTCTCAGCAGCAGAATGGTTAATGGTTGATGTAACAGATTGCAAGGAAGGTAATCAAGGGGAGTTGAGATAATAGGAGGGAATGGTTAATGTCAAAAATTTCCTTTGAGTGAGGCAATAAAGAGGAACAATAAGGAGGAAAAATTTTACCTGTATGAATGCAGTTAGAATATAAAGAAAATATATTTAATTTATTACTAAAATTATCTCATAGGATTGGTTTGTTATCTTAGTATCTTAAATTTTCCTTAAAGATTGGTTTTATTATCCTAGAATATCTCCTAGGATTAGTGTTCATACTTTTATTAATTATCACGATTTGTTTCTTTTTCTTTAAGTAGAATTAGGAGCCTATTAATTAGTATCATAAGGGTTAGTGGCATAGTCTTTTACACAAGATCGTTGGAGCAAATCATATTAATAATTCAAGGATAATGTCTTTTTCTTTCTTTTCTCCTCTCGCCTATCCGTTGAAAACCTTGTGATTCAACAAATAATAAAAGAAGGGGAAAGACAACAAATGGGGAGATATAGAAGAGTGAGGGAGAGCGTAAGGACTGAGATAAAGGCATTACCCATTTCCTGTTTCAGTTCATTTAAGCAAAACTTTTTAGTTTTTAAATGAGTCATTTTCTTCTGCTGCAATGAAATATATGAATGAAAGAAAGATGTTTTATAAAAAAAACAAAAACTAGATTTTCTTCTATTTGTTCAACAATTGGATGATTGCAGTTATATGTTACTAGTCTAGGTTTTATCTTTTTAACAATGGGTATTCTTTCAAGAACAATATGGGCTGATGAAGGATCCAGAGATCATATTGGAATTGGGATCATTTCTTCATTTTCCTAAACTCAAATCAGGCAATACATGTTCCACAGAAGAAATAACACAGTAGTTTCATCATAACTGTGTGTACTTCGATCCTGTTTATATCGAAATTGTAGAAGTCTGGGCCATAAATAACAACATATTACTCTCCCAAAATTTCTAACTTTGGAGACAAGAAAAAAGCCTTAAAGTTCATGAATCCTAGATTTCCATATCGGATTGATATGTGATGAATATTTTGCACTAGACAAAAAAGAAGTCAAGAACAGAACTGTTTCAGTATTTAAACAAGAATACCATAGATGATAATATTAAAGACAAGAACTTGGAAAAAAATATCACCAATGTCTCCAACTTTTAATTTGAGAGATTTTCACAGGACAATACCATGACAATCTCAAGGATTAATTTTCCATTGTGATTATGACTTAACCAAACTATCAAAGTGATACAAATATATATAGCTGCTTGCATTACCTACGCATGCGACCAAAATAGCGAGCTCGCTCTGTTACTCCAACAAAGCCTCTGGAGTCTAAGATATTAAAAGCATGAGATGTTTTCAGGAGCTGATCATACCTAGCATGTAGTGGTAAAACGTACATCAGAAGCAGGGACAGAGAAGAAACAGAAAGCATATTGAATAGATGATAAGAGGAAATAAATCCAATAAATAGAATATTTAAATGTCATAAACATACGCAGGGATTGCAAAGCCAGAAGAAAGTAAGCTACGAGCTTCCTCCTCGAAGAAATCAAAATGTTTTTGAACGTGATCAACGCTAGCATGCTCCAAGTAATATGCACTCATTTCCTTCCTAGAAAGGACAAAATATATTGTCACCATTAATCAACAAGTCAACATTACTAAAAATTAGGGATCCATAAGGATCTAAAAAAAGTGCTGCCACTAAGGAATGCCCTAAAAAACCGAGATATGTAGATTATAACAGTTGAGATCCACTATTGACTATACATATCATCAAGTACTTCGGGTTAAGTTATGCAGGGCCAGATTCAAGAAATTATATAAATTTATATCATTAAGCTCTTTAATAAAATTCATATTGAAATATGATATAATTGTGCATTACTTCAAAATTCAAGTTTATCAGAATTTATAATGATCAACTGCAATGAAGTGTACGCGTAATGAAAAACACTAAAACAACCCATTTTGCATAACCATAGCCAAAATCACAAAGACTGAGGAGAACAATATTCTTGGAAGCTTGAGTGTGAGAGTCGTTATGTCATTTTTTATTTAGCAGAATGCAAATATATCAATAATGGTGAGGAGGAAATTATAACAAAAAAGGGGGGACAAGATATTCTCACAAAAAGAGAAACAAGAAAACCAAGCTTAACTTTTTTCCTTTGCTAGCAATTGGGTGCCTGTCAGATCTAATTTTTCTCCTGATATTTAGGATAACCAGTGAACATATTCATAATTTAGGATGAATAACCACTAGAATGGTTGATGTATCAACATAGCATCTATAACTAATATATTTTAATCATCTTAAATCAGAATTGTCCTTATGTTTTATCTACTAAGCACCTCTCACATGTATTCCATGGCTGATACTGATAAATAATTCATATCCATCCCCAATTTTTTTAAAACAAGAGATCTTCACACTTTGTGATATATATTACCTAAGGCTCAAGCTCAGTCAACCCTTACCAGAGTCTTCAATATTTTCATCTATACAATTACTCGATTTCTATTCCAATCTTCCTGTATCTTTCTAAGCACTTTGGCAAAGGCTGTTCCACAACAAGGCATTTGCATCATCCATTGTATAACCAAAGCTCTATTGTTCTTCAGTGAAAAATGAAATAATTAAGAGGAATATGAAAGAGGAAGCATAATACAATTCAATTGTTGTGCTATACTTTTCCAATTATAATAAGTGGGGAACTACAAAATTGACATAGATGTCCTAGGTCATTACTGCAGGATTTGCCTTTTATGGCCTTTAGTTATCACTTGTATTCCTCTCTTCTTCCATTTCCAAACTATATAGGTCTCTTGACCTAATGTTGTTCAACTTTATTTTACTTGCTTTCTAGTACTTTGGTTGTCCTACTAGGATGTTTTGTCCTTAACAGGAGTCTCATTTCAAAACATTAACTCTTAGTTGAAAGAAAGTAATTTCTTGCTTTACATCGTTTCAGTTGTCTTTTTAACTTTCCTTGTCCTTCTCTACATTTCCCACTTAATTTAAACCAAGAAAATGGTCATCTAAACATAAGCATTTTTTCCCTCATCAAAAAGTTCTTGATATGTGTTTCAGATCTTACATCTACCAAATTATAGTATATAAATGGATGTACATCTAAGCTAACAAATCAATTTTGTGAGATTGAGTTAGGCTTAATGTTCACTATCTAAAATGGTATTAGAGTCTATCCTAGTAAAGTTTGAGTCTATTGTGTCACCTACTATCGGGTCCCCTCTATTCCCACCATCAAGATGTCTAGTTCTTGGTAAATGAGAGTGTGTTGGAGATCTCAAATTGACTAGAGATATGACTAAATTATATCATATAAGTGGGGTGCAAACCTAACCTTAAAAGCCGATTTTGTGAGGTTGAATTAGGCTTAAATTCTACTTTCTAAGATGGAATCAAAATCTATAAGAGTATATCCTAACAAGGTTTGTTGAACTTATCATGTCACCCGCAATCGGCTCCTTCTATTTCCAAGCTCAAGTATCAAGTCTTTGGTGTGAACGCCTATATTGGAGATCCTACATCAACTAAAGATATGACCAAACTTTAGTGTATAAAGTGAGTGAAAATCTCACCTTACTAAGCCGACTTTGTGAGGTTAAGTTAGGATTAAGGTTCACTATCTAAAAACGTTATAAAAGAAAATGTAAAATAAATAGAACAAATTAAAAAGGAAAGATCTGCATTTTTTATGATATCTCCAAAATATTTCACTACAAAAAAATAAAATGAAATGCAATTCAAAGCCAGTGGTTAGAGTAATCAAGTACTCATTCTCCAAGAACAACTCTCCGTATGTAATTCCATCGGAATATTTTATCTTCTTGAAGTGATCAACCCCCTGTCACAAAATTTATGAAACTTAAGTAATTTATTGGGTGATAGAGATTAATTGAAGAAAAAGAAAATTAGTGAATTTACCTGCAGTAACATAAGGATACGCTCAAGACCATAAGTAATTTCCACAGATACAGGTGATAACTGGAGACTTCCAGCCTGGAGGGAGAGAGAGTTGAGATCATGAAAGTAAATTGGCGTATCTTTTTTGTTTTAATGAAAGAAAAGCTTCAAAGGTTGCATCATGGAAAATGACCGTAAATAAAAAAACTGTTACACTTTTTTTATAGAAAAAGTCCCTATGTCTTTTTTAAGCAGGATATGTCTTCTCTCTAATAAATTTTCTTCTCCATCACAAAATAATAATAATTAATCCGTCGGCAAGAAAAATACCTGCTGAAAGTAGGTGAATTGCGTAATCTCCATCCCATCCATCCAAATTTCCCAGCCCAAACCCCAAGCACCAAGAACCTATATACATTTTCAATTCTCATATGGATGAAATTACAATTTTATTAGATTTAAAACACACAAAAAAGAAAAAAAGGTTTAAATTTCCTTTAAGTAATAGCACTAAAAGATATATAAACCCAAACAAAAGATATTACCGGACTCTCCCAGTTATCTTCCACAAATCGTATATCATGTGCGGCAACATCAATACCTATCAAAGATGTATGCAGTCCACAAGTTCATAATCAGAGTTTTTAAAGTGGAAAATGGATAAAATAAGGTATAATAAGAACTGCACAAATTTCAAACTGTTGTCCTGTTTGTAGAAGCTAATTAATTTAAGCTTCTTTCACCTTATTCGAATTTAACTTGATTTCAAGGGGAGTAAAAAGTGAGGCAGTAAGACCCTTTTGTCCTCTCTTATTTATACTGCTGGTTGATGTTTTGATCCATTTATTAAGATATGGTTCCAAGCAAGATTTTAGTATAGGTCAATCATTAGGTGGGATCAGAAAGAGTCGAGGTGTTAAACTCAAGAGTAAGCACACTGAATTATGTATTTGTTACCCGAAAAATATCTGGTTTTATCCCGAATTTCAGTACAAGACAGACACAGGCTTTCCCATTAACAAGGATCATGTTTGGCATCATTTCAACTAATTTCTAGCCTTTTGTACTTTGTTTGACCTTTTTAGTAATGTTTGGTAAATAAGCTATTTTTAGTAGCCTGTAGCATTTTTTGAAATGCTACTTGATGTAGTGTTTTTTCAAAACACAGACTTCAAACTTTTTATATTTATTCCCATTTAGTCCCTAAAATATTTATTGAATTTTCTATTTACTCTTTTTGGTATAAGACATGAATTTTTTTTTTTTCTTCCTTCACTTATAAGACATGACTTTATCATCTTTAATTTTTTTTTCAGATATGGTAGGATTTTATTTAATTTTAAGCTTTTATTAAATAAAACATTAGCAAAGGCACAATATTTATTAATTTGAGATGATAGATTATAATTTGAGACATTGATATTGTTAGATGATAGATTTGTTCTATTTTTATTAATTTTAAATATTTTGCATAGTACATTGTCTATTTTAACCATGACATTATTATATTATCTTTAGCATTATACTTCAAGATATTTTAACTGTTACATTAATTAACATAATGAAAGTGTAATTATGTCTATTAAAAAATGTGTTATTTTTACTTATTTAAATTTGAATAGAATTATCAAAAGATATAGCATAAGATTAATAGAACATATAACAATTGAAAGTAAAATAAATGTAATTAAAATAATTTATCTATAAAATAAAAGCATATGGTTTCAATGATATTTTTGTAATTGGATTCTGTTAATTTTAAAATCTGCTAAACTTTCAGTGTTGATAAATGGCAGACCAAATGGGTACTTCTCATGCTCTAGAGGTGTTAGACAAGGAGATCCTTTATCTCCTCTGCTTTTTCTGTCTTGCAGAAGAAGTGTTTGTAGAATATTATGAGTGCATCAAGTTAAAAAGAGATAATTAGTAATACATAGCTAATCAGCCACCATATACAGCAGGAAGATCTATACTCAGAGTAATATTCTAACTAGTGCCAACTACGTAAATGAATCTAGACTGAAATTCATACAGTCAATAAACATCAACAAACTCTAACTCCCAGAACCAATCATCCCTTCTAACCTAAAGTCACAAGCTCCCAAAACACAAATCCTAAAACCAAATTGAAGATCACCTTTAGTAATTAGAATGTACATTGAAGAGGCTAAAGAGGCAAAGACATAAATGATATAAAAACTAATAGAGCCTGTGCATGCTCTACAAGGAAATTGAAATAACTTGTAAAACATCAACCCAAAATCATAATAAAGAGAAAGGAACATGTATTTGTTCCGATCAAAGCTTCTTAGTTTTCTTAAACAAAGTTTTCTTACTTCTTTTGTAAGGTTCCCTTTCCATTGTCATACAAGTTTTCTATGTGTATGCTTAATGCTCATAAGTCAACAGAAATAACAGTTGAACAAAAGTATACAATCTATTTCAAGTGAATCAAAGAATATCAGACTCGATTACAACCTAAAGCAGAGAGGCTGCGGATAAAAAGATCCTGAGAGTTTCCAGGATCAGGCTTCAATATCACCTGAGATCAGAAAACAACTAAGAATTCAATGCTTGAAATGAACATGAGTTATTCAAGAAAAAACAATCTTAACTTTAAATTTGTGAATTTGATTATGTCATCAAACTTGACCTGAAATTGAGTATGTCTTTGGAGCCTATTCGGGTTTTCTCCGTATCGACTATCATCAGGGCGGATGCTAGGTTCCACGTACCTAACATAAAAAAAAATAAAGAACACCGTCAATTTCTTATTCAAAACCCTCAAACTCTGCATTCATTGTCATAAATAATAATAACAAATATGAATAAATAAAAATATTAAGAACGGTTCTAGTCATAATCTCTTGAGGACTTAACTAGAGCATTCAAGTGTGTCCCTTTCACATGATAATTCCAGGCTTATTTATAGAAAAGCGGTTGCCATCAGTACTTGAGTTGTTGCATTAGATTATCCACATAGTCAAGTTAATTTGTTGTCATTCCAGTACCTACATACTCCGGCTAAACAGGGAGGGATTCTGTAATGTCCGGAGAAGGGTTAGACATTACTTATGTAGGTAACGTCCATGGATGACTTCAAAAACCTCAATGTCAGACCACACAAAATTAGTTCAGGATACCTCACTCCATGACTGATCATTCATGCCAATGAAAATTGGTCATAATCCACCTGAGGGTACATAACACCCCATTCTCGTGTTAACTAGTCACAGAGACCTAAATCCTAAGCTTATAAAACCAGTACACCTCCCATATAAAAATAGACACTCCATCCCAAGACCGATTACATAGATCAGTCACAGCCTGAGTGAAGGAACACAGCCCCCAGTCTCAAGCTTACTAAACACAAATACTTAAATTAAGTTCGGAAAACCAGTACACCTCCTATATAGACACTCCATCCCAAGACTGACAACATAGCTCGACATTGATCGATCACAGCCCAACTCAGGGTACAAGAACAAATAGCTTCCACTCAACACAAGTATACTTAAAACCAAAAGTATTTTCTGTAAAAAACAAAACACACTTCTAGTAGCATACAACATCAGAACTCAGTAATCATTATATTCACTGCTTCAGGGAAGGGAAGGACATGCACACTACTAACTTCTAATCCTTTTTTCATTGAGGAAAAGATACCTTCATTAATTTCCAAACATTTCAGAAAATTTCGTTGATCGAACAAAATGGATAATTTTAAAAACCAACGCATAAAGCAGTAACTTACATCTAAAACATACTTACGCGACATTCCATGGTTCAGGGCCAAGAACCCTTAAATATGTAAGAGGATTCATAGTCCCAGCTCCAACCTGCTCAATACAGCAAAATGAGAAGAAAAAAAAAATCAAAGAAGATTCAATGTCACATTCCAAGTTCAAACTGAATCTCCTCATTACTTGAAGCCAACCCTTAAAAGTACACAACATTAACAACAACAACAACAACAATAATAATATTATATAATAAGAGAAAGTTGTCAATGCATCGCGTCATTGATAGAGTGAAGAGTGGACACACTATCATCCAATTACATAGTGCCGTGTATTAAAAAAAGTTACTGTAATGTATATGAGGTGTCACCGTCAATGTAAGAAAAGAAAAAGGAGAGGTACCGTATGCAATCTCAAGAGAAAAAAAATCAGGCAATGTCAGTATAATATACTCAACAACATAGCAACGATACGGTTATAAGACAATTGAACCTAATTGATGAGTGACAATGCAGCAAGCTAATTTAACTACCTCTGTGTTGCTACATTGCATTATGGAACATCCAACAGAAGCCCAGTATTCCTGCAATTTCCCATACAAGATAACAAAATTTGAACCATTGAACAATGTTCATAATATATTTAAAAGAAAACACGGAAGGATAATGCAATTTTGTAGATGCAAAGACCTGAAGGCGCTGAATGGCTTGCTGGAAGGTGAGGGTTGAGGAGTTAACGGAACGATTGTCGGAGTGAGCTGAAGCAGAAGAGTGGCGTGAGAGAGAAGGTGAACGTGAAGGTGGAGGTGGAGGAGAATGAGGAGTGGTGGTGGCGGAGACGGAGGTGGCGAAGTGGCGGCGGAGGAGGAGGGAGTGGGAGAGGCGGAGGCGAGTGGTGGCGTGGGGTTTGAGAAGAGAGATGACTAAGGGCAAAGCGAGGATTCCCATGGCGCGACCACGGGTGGTTGTTCAACAAATGGGGGATAAGATAGGGTTTATCAAGTTTAACCTTTTCCTTCCAAATACTATTTCAAAATACTACAAATAACAAAACCGTTCCTACCTCAAAGGTGGTGTCACCATAAATATATTTACAAATTTAATAATAAGTTGGCTTATTATATAGTATCTCTTAAAAATATTGATTATAAAGATTATTTAAAATATTTTTATTAGTAAAATATTTTTATTAGTAGTGGATCGATGTAACTTCTTATAAAAATAAGGTAAAGTCAAATATAAATCAATTTACATTGTGTCTCATGCTTTGTCATCAGTCTGACATCCTTTTTTTTCTGTCTTCTCAATATTTAGATTGAAATATTTTCGATCTTCTTGTCTCAAGTCATTTTGTAATATAAAGTGGGGACGATATATGCAAAGATACTTTAACGTTTAAGTCAAATTTTATATTTTCAAGTGAGTTGTTAATGTTGAAATTATTACCTTTTACATGTCCATTCAATGCTCTATTTATACCCATATTGATGGCTTCAATGGATTTGAGTATTTCCTTTGGTCCATATAATTTCATCTTTAAAGTATGTTCGTAAATGGTAATATTTGCTAGGCGTGTTTTACGGGACCAGCTTGAATGTTCTGGTTATGTACTGAGGCGACAGGACGAGTGATAGAGGATCATTCCAATATATTTAGCCACCACAACTTGGACCAAGAGCATATAAGATTATAAATCTTTACAGGAAATATTTTTTCTATTGGCCTTGTACAAATTGTAAAAAAGTACAAGTAATCTTTTCTTTATGCTTTGTATTCCCTAACTTAGGCTAAAAATAACTCAAAGACACTCTACAAACCTTCATTTAACATTCAAGCAAAATTTTCTATAGCACCTTACAGAATATGCACGATCATGACTTGGTTTTACCTTCATCATAGTTAAGTTACAGTTAACTAAGGTGAAAGCATCCAAAAAGCACAATTTGTGATCACCTGAACTTATAAATAAGTGACTTCTCTTTTGTTAAACTTAGACTTTGATGAAATGAAATGTGTTTCTGAATTTTCAACACACTCTTTCTAATTATCTTTTTGCTAGATGCTCTCTAGCCTAGTGAAATCTTAAGGAAGTTTGTCTTTCCTTGAACCTAGCACCTAAAACTCTAAAACTCACGCCTATTCATATTCTCTTCCATATCCACTTGGTGCAACCTTCAAGACTTTTACTTTCACTAACCTCTTCCAAAACACAAAAACACCATTACATCACAAGAGGTCGGATGAGACAACGTAATATTATTTTTAATTTTTAATCTTTTTTTTTATCTAATATGTAAATAGTTTTTTTTTTTAAAAAAAAGATTGAATCCATTGACGAAATAGACAAAACCAAAGGAAAATATTACAAGTTGATAGATGAGTTTAAAATGAGAAAATAAATGTAAGAATTACGTAATTTTATTAATGATAAAATTAAATTATAAAAAATAAATAAAAAGATATTTTAAATATGATAATTTTTAATAAAAATTTAATTATAAATATCTAAATTTGTAAATTAGTTGATCTTTAATTAAGCTTTATTTTTTATCCCATTTTCAATTCATTGACAAAAAAAATTGGTTGTTCCTAAAATATAGTTAAGAATTTCATCAAATTAAAGCTGTATATATTAAATGTTGTAGTGAAGAATTAAAAAGGTTTTATTTCTGTTAAATATTCAATCTAAAAGAAAAAGGGTTTGTGTGATACTTGAAATAATTTGAAGCTTCATATGGATTAATCTAATTTAGGCTGGGCATGAGAAAATCATATACAATTGTATAACAAAACAAATTTTTAACATAAACTATATTATAACATTCACCTCAATTTACCATAAAATATTTTATTTTTTTAATTAATATTCAAAATTCGTTTATATTTTAATACTTTTTTTAATACGAGTATTTAGTAGGTTTAAAATTTTAATTTAGGAACGAAATCAATTTGGCTTAATATATGAAACAAACATATTTAACCCCATAAGAAAATTTCATTCAAATGTCATATGTTATTCTAAAACACACAATATTTTCTAAAAATTTATCTGCAATTAATGTGTAATTGAAGCAATATAAATAAATATATTTTATTATAAATCATTTGTATTTCAAGATTGTTAAATTTAATTTTTGCATATTATAAAAAAAATTTAACAAATATTTCTAAAAGAAATAAATATGTTAATTATTTTCTTAAGTCTTTAAAAAAATGTAAATTCAATCCTACAAAAATATATTAGTTTTGTTGCCTCTTAATTTTATCACTTACATGATAAAAAGAGAGACCCTATGAACTAAGACATAATTAATAAATTCAGTATTAAATATGAAATGAATGATTGGATATGTGAAGTTTTTATTTTTATAAATTCTTAGAATTTATTAAAATAAAATTTGATGAGAAAGAACTCATTTTGTTTTAAGAACTAAAAAAATTAAATTTGTGAAATGAAAAAATAAATCTTTTTTGAAAAAACATGTTGAAGTTTAGAGAAAAATGAAAAAGAAACAAATCAGAGAAAAACCACAAAGACCAAAACCTTCTTCATACAAAACCGTAAAGGTGATGATGAAATCAATGTTTTGATTTGTGGTTATCACATCAAACTCAAATTGGAGCTTCTTCTCACAATCTGATTGCAACCCAAAAGGAAAACCAGAGAATGGGCAACGAAGAAGAAGAAGAATTGGTGGCTGAAGTTGAAGCAGTGGAAGCCGTGTATGGAACCGATTGTGTCCTTCTCAGTTCATTTCCTCCCCATTTTCACCTCTTTCTCAAACCCAGAACTGCTGATGTTTCCTCCCAACAGGTTTTTCCCTTCTCTATTTCATTATCTCCCTTCAATTTCACTGTAATCCATTGTTTCCTTTTATTTCACCAACCCCTTAAAATTAAATGTTGCACATAAAATTGCTCTTAAGATGCACTGTTTTATTATATTACATAGAGATTTATGCCATTAGAGTGGAACCAGATTCAGATAACTTCTTCAAGATGTTAAACTTGAGACCTGTTGATGAAAAAAAAATTCATAAAAAAGGTTGTTGAAATGAGAGACCTTAAGTCATTGGTTGGAGTGAAACTAGACTCGGTTCAGTTCAGGTGAGAATCGTGATCGGAAGGATACCCTTCTAAAGGTGTACGGATTTCTAGGCATAAATCAATCACTAGTGAAGTTGATGGATACTTTGTACCAATGTTATTATCATAACAAAATTGTGAGAGTTATGTTAATTTAATAAGCTGGAAGGTTTAGCTGTAGTGCAGGAAATTATTAGATTGTCCAGAGAATCACCAAAGTTCCTTTCCAATCACCTAACACATAACTGAGTTTAACTTTTTTTTGTAAGTTGAAAACTCCATGTCATGTGAAAACTGTCTGGGATCATGGATATATGGTAGCCTTGGACCATGTAACAATAATGTCTTTAGCTCAAAGGTTGTGGTTATTTGTGTCATGAAATTTGTGTATTGCTCCCTTCTATCTGAAATTATATGTTCTGAGACTTTACAGAATTCTCACTTTGGTGTTTAGTGTTTGGGGGCAAAAAGACAGTAGAATTAAAATGGCAGAAATGAGTGACTTTTTGTAAAGTTAGGGACTGAAGTAGATTTTTTTTTGTAAAATTAAGGACTAGCGTGATGAATGCTTATAATGTAAGTCACTGGAATGGGGGTTTTCTTTGTTAATTTTGTTTTTGAGATTAATTTTAAGCAATTTCAGTGTAAAGATTTTTTATATTGTTAATCAGTTAGAAATCACGAGTTTGACTTTTGAAGTATTTGTTACAATAATCTATTATCTTTCTGTACGTGATAGTCTGTGATTGGATACACATGAGAATGTAAAAATAATTAGATTGTTGATGTATAAAATTAAATCCAAGTGTGTGATTGTTGGTGTTGATTTAAATTTATATCCCCCCTTAATCTGTTGGAGTTGATTTAATGTTATATCCCCCTTAATTGTTGATTTTTAGATATGCAGCTCTGCCACTGGAGCAAGTGTCTGATTGTTAGTATTTTATTATGTTAATTTTCTTTGCAGTTTGTAGAAGCTGTTCTGGAGATACGAGCTACCTCACAGGTATATTTTTCTGTAAATACAACCGAGTAAAGTTAACTGTTACTTTCAAATGCAGTAGATTGGGGTATTACATTTCCTTTGAATATGTATAGACTTTGTGGTTTTCTTAGAGGGTGTTTGACTTATACACAATCTAAAACACATGCACCTAGTCTTTTAAATGGGGTTTCCTTTATAGGTAGTAAAGTAACTTAGAAAATTGACTTTTGTCTCCTTTCTTGTTATAGTATCCAAAAGAACCACCTTCTATTAAGCTTGTGGATTGCAAGGGTCTGGATGAACAGAGACAGAAACATCTATTAAATTACATACAAAGTAAAGCCCGTGAGATCTCCCCTTGTTTGATGCTTGTAGCTCTTTGTGAGGTAACAGTTTCATCATTGATCTAGCTGCTGCACATTTTGAAACAATAATAATGATGGTTTTACTTTATACATGTATGTCCCTTGTTTGTGGATAATCTTATAAGCATTTAGTCAGTAAACTCTATAGCATCTACTTCGATCACATTTTTGCTTTGGTCTTGGCTGAGATGAGAAGATCTAATAAAAATAAGGCTCCTTTCCCCCAAGTCCGCTGATATTTATCAGTAAATGAGTTCATATGCACTCAAGTCCTTGATATTGAGGAAGACTCTTGAATCTAAATGCTTTAAAGTAATGAGGCAAATGGCAAATGTAGAAAGTTCTGAAAAGCAGGGTGAAATTCTGCATTAGTTTAAAATAAAGTGATAGGAGATACCTCAGTCAGTGTTTTTGGTTTCTTGGCCAAAAATTCAAATTTATGGGCAGATTGAGACTTGATGATAAGATCAAATCAGTGGTACAGAAGAACTAAGCCCAGGATGAGGGAGTTAGGATGGTGCATGAGAAGCTTCAGGTAGCAAACCTAGCCATACTGTTACAGTAGAAATTGGGCACAAGCTTGCTTTGAATTATGCATTCTATTGTCAAACAAGGGTCTCCATATTCCACAAATGCTTTGAGGGACTTGCTTCCCTGTGCGAGTGACTCATTTAGTTCCAGCTCCAGCTTACCCTCCCTTTTTCTTCCTCTACACCTGAAACTACCTGTGGCCCATTCCTCTCTGTCACATACACATTCTCTTATGCTTCAGATTCCTGTAGTCTGGCATTGGGAGTATAATTTAGTTATATGAGGTCTATAAACTTAAAATTTCATGTGAATACTGTTGTAAACTGTTAGTTGCATTGAGTTCCTTGGTAAATCGTTAATTAAGCAACATATATGTGTAGATTACAGCATTTCTTCATATCTTTGTCTTGTAATATTTGGTTACCTTAGTTTTAGAAGACAAAGGGTGTGTTTGGCAAAATTAGTGGATGAGCTAGCAAAATGCTGTAAAGTAAGCTAAATTTAAAAAGTTATCAAGTTTGAATCTTTAAGCTAATATGTTAGTTGATTGAATTAAAAAGTTTGACAAAAGTGGTTGTTGAATCATTTGATAAATATAACATGGAATAAAATGACGTATTTGATTATTTATCCATAATTCTAAAGTTTTTAAATTATATATATTTTCAAATAGTTATCATTTTTCGTGGTTTGTTTATTTCAAATTCAAATAATTTATCATCTTAAATATTAGGATGTCATTAAGAGCCTATCCTAGTCAAGTTTGTTGGGCTTATTGTGTCATCAGCCATCGGGTTCCCCTTGGTCCCACGCTCAAGATGTCTAGTGCTTAGCGCGAGGGTGTCTGTTGTAGATCCCATTTCAAGTAGAGATATAGCCAAATTATAACATATAAGTGGGTGCAAACGGTACTTTACTAAGTTGATTTTGTAAGATTGAGTTAGACTTAAATTCTACTTTTTTATGAGGATTTTTTTTTAGTTTTATTCTGTTTTTTAAAATATATTTATCTAATGAAATGAGATTTGATGAGAGTGAGAGAGAGTATGTGTTAAGGAATTTTGAAGATAAGAAGGTGAAGTGAGAAATTCTACTAAAATAGTAATAGTAAGGATAAAAGTTGGAATCCTAAAAAAAGGGATAAAAGTTGGAAAAAAAAGAAGCTATGATGTTAAAAGCTCAAATGCTATACAAAGTAGTGTTTTAAAACAAGTTATAAATTGGTGAGATAAGCTCTTTTATCAAAAAGCTCTTTTCTTTGTTTTTTTAAAGAGCTAGTCAAATAAGCTAGAAACTACTTTATTATCTTGCAAAACAAAATGAAAAAAGAGAAATATTAATGGTTAAAATATTGCTTAATCGTGTAGGACTGCAGACTCATTCATTAAAAATCACTCTTTACATTCTTTTGCAATTGTTTTGTTGATAACATGTTAATTTGTTACTTTATAGTTTCTAATATAGTTTATGATAACATGATAGTTGCAGAGCAGGAAAATCGATGTGTCATATAAAATATAGTTTTTCATACAATAATGATTGATAATTGATTGTTGAAATGTATCTGAAGGAAGCTGTTGAGAAACTTTCAGCTATGAATCATCCTGATGGTGATTGTCCATTGTGTTTATTCCCTTTGGTCCCAGAAGATCAGCAAAGAGAAAGTTTGCCTTTTATGAAGTTAATGTCTTGTTTTCATTGCTTTCACAGGTGCTTCTATTAATTTTATAATTCTGATTTTCCCCCTTCTGTTTTCATGTGTATAAAATTAGATTTTTAGAATTTTTATGAGTATAGTTTTTCATGGCTTTGCATTAGATTTTCATATCTAATTAGTAATTGTCTATAACTGGCAGTGAGTGTATCATTAGATGGTGGAAATGGCTTCAAAATTCTAAAGAATCAGACTCTGCCAATACAGATAGTGCAGCTGCACATCGTAACCAAGGTATGGATAATTGGAGGCATTTTTGACAAGGTTAAACATAGTTTTTGATATGAAAATATTATTTTTTACGTCCAAAACATAGAAGCTTGGAGAGCTAATATATTCTGTTGAAAATCCTCGTGAGAAACAATTAGCTTTTCAAGTTGATCAATAATTTTCAGTTTCTAATTGGGTCTAATTTTCAGTCTCTTTTGTCCTGCTTTAATGCAGTCCTAATAAAAAACCATGAAAATCCATAGTATAATATATTCTCAAGGAATTTATGTTTTTTTTATTGTTAGATAATCATAAGAAAATGGAAGAGAGTGTTGGAAACTGCCCAGTCTGTCGCAAACCTTTTCTTGCCAAGGATTTGGACCATGTGCTTGCCCTAGTTGGATCATATTCTTCCCAATTGGTAAGTTATTTGTTTCAACTCTACTGCATGGACTGTATATGAGAATTTCATTATTAGCTTGTATTTGTTTGTCTAAATGGCTCGGAGTTAGATGATAGGCTTTGTTGGAACATGGATGAATTGTCTTTTGGGTCAATACTTGCAATCTGATATTTAGACTGTGGAATAGAAGAATTGAATTTTTTTCAGAAATATATATTTCCATCGAGTCTCTGTTTGTGGTATACTGTTAGATGCTTGTGACTCATGTTCTTTGTAAGTTTTACTCTTGTAATATAGAAGTGAAGTTTTTGTCCACCATTTACTGCTTGTAGAGAATGAGGTCTCAACCAAGAATCAATTTCAGTTGTAGCCTTATAGGGTCAACATTTTGATGGATTGTGTCAACACTTCAAGCTTGATATTACTGCCAAAAAACTGGTTGAATGATAACAATAAGTTTTGGATATTAGTTCCTTATATGTTGATCTTGAAGTTAATCCTTATTTTCCATTGGATTTCAGAGTTCAGACAATGAAGAACTAAACGATGACGAAACGCTCCTTCAATCAGAGGATGAGATGATTAGGAGACAGAAATTTGAAGCCATCCTAAATTTACAGAAGGAGAACAGTGGCTTGATTGAACTCAAAAAAGATATAGTCATATTACCTGGTATGTATCTTCCACAACCAGTTGCAATGCCGAGCTCTACATCAACTAAGGAATCTGATGAGCAGACACAAAATGAACCACCTGCAGCTGTGTCAGGAAAACATGCCGGTGGGACATCCAATGGAGCTAGTTCTAGCAGGCAGAGGAATTTCGGTCCAAGGAGGCAGAAAGCAAGAAGTGATAACCACTCTAGTTCAACTGTAAGAAATACAAGAAAACCAGTACAGCAGTGGGTAAGAAGAGATAGTCCTAGCAATAAGCAATAGAAGTGATGTCTCTCACTGGTATAGCAGTGTGTTTGGTTTGGCAATGTGGATGTTGAAATTGGAAGTAGATTTTGCTTTATTTGATGAGAAGACAAACATACTTTAGGTTTTATCAGATATATGTTCAAAAGGTGAAAAACAAAGTATAGATAGTAGAAAAAGACAGACATCTGTGCCTCATGCCTTTTTTTAGTTAAAGGGGTGCTGGAGAAGCAGAAGAAGAAACAAAGGGAAGACAAGCACATGGTGCTTTTTTACACAATTTGCTGTGTTTTTTTGTTTTCCCTTTTATGATTGATTTTGCAATCAAGTTATGATTTGACATTCTGGTAATAATCTTTTCTTAATCAGAGAATTTCTTAATATGAAGTTGTGGATGCTACTTTTAATTCTATTCAAGGAATGAGCATTGAGCCTAACTGAATTTTAAGCCTGGTGTTGCAGTTCTCACAGAATGAACCAGCACTGCAACACTCTTCTCTCCTTTGTGGAATTTGTGGTTTCTCCCCTTTTTCTTTTTTTTTTTTCATGGAGAAGTTTATCCAAACTAACCTTTAATGGTATACATTTTGTTTCTATATGATTTTGAGTTTTACTAACTCTTTTTTGGTATGTAATAAAATTTTATTTTATTTGTCTAAAAATTACATGGATGGCGCTTTAAATAGTAAAATAAAATTATTTAGATAATGTTTTTAAGATTAAAATAATAACGAAAAAAGTAATTATGAGGACAACAGTAAAATATGATAATTTATCCTGAAGTAAAACTTAACCAAATTTTACAGCAAAGAATATTTATTATTTGTCAGTCAATTTCTATAATTACGATTGCATATTTTAGTCAAATAAGCATTACACTTAAAGAAACAATACCACAACTATAGAATTTTAATCAAATAATAATTGTGAAGTTTTTAGGAATTGTAATAGCAACATTATGTATATTATTATTTTTATATTAAGCTAATATCACATTAACAAAATTTAATTAATGTATTAAGATTAAAATGGCACGATTAGAATTCTTTCTACAAAAAACTCATTTATTCTTACATATGATTTTTCAAATATTTCCTTCTTTATATTTTAATTTATTGAATTTTTTTATTTTCTTCATGCCTTTGTTCTTGTTTTTTAAATATAGCTAACTTCATCAATCCCTAAGATAAATGAGTATAGTTTGATTAACTAAGCTTCAAAAACCTATTAATTTGTTCAAGTTTCAGGTTTAAATTTTTTTCCACAGCTACATCCAACCTAATCACCCTTATCAACTAGTAAAATTCCACCTTATACACTAATGTAAATATGAATAAATTATAAATATGAATAATTCTCCATATAAAAAATATAGAAAAATTATAAACATTGATCAACTAAAAGAGAAGAGCTATTACAATTACAATTTTCTTCTCTGATATTATATAATAGAGATAATATATAGATATATATATATATAAATATAATATAAATAGATATATATATAGATATATATATATATATATATAGATATATATATATATATTATATATATATATATATATATATATATATATATATATATATATATATATATATATATATCACTGGTGCAGAAACGTAAAACAAATGCGGTTATTTTCATTTTACAAATGCGGCTAAACAACCGCATTTGATCAACACGCATTTGTAAATAAGAGATTTACAAATGCGGTAAACAACCGCATTTGTAAATACTATTTACAAATGCGGTTGTTTCCCGTAACCGCCTCTGTAAATGCTCCAGAGGTGTGCCAGGTTTCATGAATGGCAATGATTTACAAATGCGGTTGTTTACCTTAACCGCATTTGTAAATGAAGGCAATGATTTACAGATGCGGTTGTTTACCTTAACCGCATTTGTAAATCAAGGGAATGATTTACAAATGCGGTTGTAGTAAACAACCGCCTCTGTAAATCACATTTACAGATGCGGTTGTAGTAAGCAACCGCATTTGTAAATCATTCCCTTGATTTACAAATGCGGTTAAGGTAAACAACCGCATTTGTAAATTAGGTTTTTTTTTTTTAGAACTATTTGGTTAGTTGTTTTCCCATACGAATTATCTTATGCAGTTTCATTATACCCATCCCAGCCAGGCAGACAAATAAACAGATTCAGAGAAACAAAGTCAATTTATAGTAATTGATCAAAATGTATACAAAATAGTAATAATCTCTATCTATTCTTACACTATTGATCAAATCGTAGAGTTATAAAAGTTTAGGAAATATGTGGACCAAGATTGTCTCACATATGTCATGGCTTCCGAACTCATGGGTTCCTCATCCGTGAAGAACTGCATTTCAAAATGGTTGACACATAAATTAGTTTTAAGATAGATAAATTAGTTTGAAGTTATAAAAATAATTTAAGAAATCTTACCTCTTGCCAATTACTTGTAAGACCTAGTCTTACAATGGTACTCATCCATTGCATGACGTAATAGCCACACTCATAGCTTCCTGGTTGTTTATTACACTATAATTCAATAAATTGTAAAAGTTAGTATAATTAAACAATGAAAAAAAAAAAGAAAAATCTTACATACCTTTAATCTTATCCAGTTCAAATTTTGAAAATTTGAATTCGATCTCCCTTTTAGAATGTTATATCCACGCCATGAACTGGTTGAGACAAAAAACCTTGTTAGTGGATTACTTATAGTATCAACCATAGTTAAGTTTATAGTGTACTTACTTATCAATGATATTCTTAAAACTTGTGGATATCTTCTTGTGTAGGGAACAGAACCACAAAGCCGTCCTATCCTTCAGTGATAAGACAAGTAATTGCCAATGACCCCTATATCATCCATGAAAATAGTTGAGTAAATTTATAAAACATGAATATAATAAACTTTTAACATATATATATTTAAACTTACTCGTTAATATAAGGGCACAAATAAACCTCTTTTCCCTCTTTTTCCAGGGTGTTAGTGATGTATGATTGGGTCTCATTTGTCTTTGCTCCAGTGGGATTAGTATATGCAGGATCTAAGAATCCATACACATTTTCCTTCCCCTCAGTGACAGAGACACCATTCAAAAACCTACAAGTAATTAGTTAAATCATAATGAATGCTAATTTAACATAAATGAAAATGAAATGTAGGTAACGATACTTACATCATAAAAAATTGAATGATATTTATATTCAGCTCCTGATCCCCAGCTACAAATTCTAGTAGATCTGACATGTATATGTACAATGGTAGCTCAGGGTTTGTTTCAAAAAAGGTATCATCCCATGGAACTTCCAGAGGATCTCGTCCAAGTTGTCTAGCAACTATAGCTAAGGAAGCTATAGGATCGTCAAGCGGAACCTCTTGTTTCTTTTTCGGACTTGGTTTCCGACGAGGTTTCTACAAAAAAGAAAAAGATTTGTTATAAATTACATGTAATATATAAATATAAATTAGCACATGAAATGAAATTATTACCAGTGGTTGTGGCATATATCGAATCAGGTGTCTGGGCCAGGCTACAAAGGACTGAAATGCTTCGGCCACAGTTGTTACCTCTTCTGAAGGTAGTGGAAGACGAGCATCAGGTACTCGTACTCTTTCAACCGTGACCTTTGCTGCATCAGGGGAGAGAGGAACGTTATGTAAGGTGGTGGCGTCTTCATAGACTTTTCCAATGGCCACCACCTGAGGAATGATGCCACCTTCTACCAGTAGCTCACATTGCCTCGTCTGGCCAATGATATCATCCCCTGATGCTGTAGGAGCTGCACAACTCCCCTTTGTGCTCTTGGGAGCGGGACTAAGAAGCGTCTGAATCGGCTGCTCAGCACAAAGTTGTTGCGATATCTCTTGTCGCAACTCTAGCCTCATCTTTTCCGTCTCCCTTCTCATCTCATCCATTAGTTCCTGACGTAGCCTTTGCTCCATTTCTTTTTTGCTCTCTTTGGAGGAGGAGGATGAGTGTCGTGGTGCAGCTCCAAAATAAAGTCTAATCCCAACTCCTTGTCCAGCTGCACGAACACGACCAGAGTGCTCAGGTTGTCCAATTGCTTCAACAAGGATATCGCGACGACCATCAGCAAGAAAATTACCTTGGGAGTCCAAGGCATCCTGCAAGAGACAAAAATCATGAGGTTTTATTATAAGTAATGCATCATAATAGATGAAAAAAGGCTTAAATAACTTACAATTTTTTCAATGATAAGCCCTGATTGCTCTGAACTTGGTGCACCCGACTTCTTAATTCGGGCCCTCTTCCATTTGTCATGGCGCGTAGGTGGTGATGGAGGATAAGTGACCCCTGTTTCCACATCCTGAGATGCACTCCCCTGTCTGGATTGCTCCTTTTCAACCATCAGTGCTTGCTCAAGCTTTCGATACCCCGCACGAGACATTACGTGCGGGGTAAGATTCTTTAAAGCTATTTCTTGAGCTTTCTTCCGCCGATGCTGTCATAATTGAAATAAACAAAGTGAATTCAATAATATTAACTCATTAATGTTATATAAGTCAAAATAGTTAAGTAGCTTCACTTACAGTCCATTCTTCAGTTAGACGGCTTTCTTTAAAGCAAGCCATGTCTCTTCATCAATAAAATTGTATCTTTCACAAGGACTTTCATCCTTAAGCTCACCAAAAATGTATCTCGTCGTGAGTCTTGACTTAAAGGCGCGAAACTTTAGTCCGATATTGGATAGAATCCTTGATCGAAGCGGTTCCACATTAGGAATTTCAAAATTTGCCTGGAAAATAACATAACCAAAGTAAAGTTAGTCAATGAATATTAAATAGCTTTATATGATAACAATAATTATGTAAAGCTTACCAGAACATCCTCCCACAGCATGTTTCGGTCGACCTCTGACACCTCGTCCCATGAATTAATCAAAACGGAGACTCTCTCACGAGAAAGAACTCCAAGATAGCTATTAAACTCATCTGCATTAGGACCTGATGCCATTCCAGTGTTGACGTCAATGTCAACAGCTGTCTTCTCACCAGCGGCACGTTTCTTTGCCAGACGCTTCATCCTAGTAGGTCCTCTGTTGCCTCGTCCGGATCGGGGTCTATTGGAGTTTGATCGTCACCCATATCTCTGTTAAAAAATTATTTAACAAACATTAGTTCATCTGCATGAAAGAAAGAAAATCATATCAAACAAAAACATAATATAGTAAATGCATATTATAAAAAAATATTTCTAAATTTATTACCATAATGGGTTACAAGTTCATATGTAAATTCCTTCACTGTGGTCTTTACGGGTTGCATGTACATGATCAAGTACATCGTCATCTTTATTAGTTATCATTGGTGTGAATGAATGGGGTTCACCATTTTCAATATCATCTATGGCCTCCCCTTGTTTTTTCCCGTGTAAAACAACATACCAATGTTCTGACGTAGGATCTTTCACGTAGAAAACTTGAGATGCTTGTTGAACCATTATAAATGGCTCATCTCGATACCCTATCTTTCGAAAGTCCACTAGTGTGTATCCTGATTCATCAATTTTAACCCCACTTTTATTGTCAACCCCATATACACTTGAAAACTGGAACTGAAAACTTAGTATAGTCAAGCTCCCATATCTCTTCTATAAATCCATAATATGCCATTGATCCAATTACAGGATTTGTATCTTTCGAGGTGGAAAACTGCATTGACTCGGCTTCAAGAGTAACACCAGAATTTTGAACTGTACTCTTTTCATCCATAGACTTAGTGTAAAATATACAATTATTCACTTCGTACGCTTTACAAGAAATGACATCAAACTTCAATCCAGCAGCCAACCAGGTCAAGGTCTCCGATGCCGTTGAATCCTTTAACACCTCCTCTTTAAACCAAGGCATGAATGTTCTATTATGTTCCATCAAGACCCATTTGTCTGCTTGTCTTGGATTATTTGCCTTCACAATGGCTTTATGAGCTTCTATGTAAGGTATAACTTCATCTGTATTATTCAATATATACAAATGTGCTTGCAAGACTTCTGACCGAGATTTGCTTACAATATTCACACCGCGTAAACATTTACTTGTAGAACGCCTATGGTGCCATGAATTAGCTGGAAGACCTATTGGATTTGCTTTTGACATGTAATCTGAACAAAATTCAATACTTTCTTCAGCTATGTACCTTTCAATCATTGAAGCTTCTGGACGATAATGATTTTTCACATAACCTTTCAAAATTTTCATATACCGCTCAACAGGATACATCCATCTTAAGTACACTGGTCCACACAATCTAACCTCTCTAACCAGATGCACAAGTAGATGAACCATGATGTCAAAAAAAGATGGAGGAAAAAACATCTCCAATTCACATAAGATAACAATAATTTCATCTTGAAGTTCATCTAGTTTTAATGGATCAATGACTTTACAACAGATGGAAGAGAAGAATGAGCACAAACGGGTTATGGTATGTCTAACATTTTTTGGTAAGATCCCACGAATAGCTACAGGCAGAAGCTGTTGCATCAAGATGTGGCAATCATGAGACTTCAACCCAATTAGCTTCAAATCTTGCATTGACACTAGGCTCTTCACATTTGAGGAATGTCCTTGTGGCACTTTTACACCCTTTAGACATTGACAGAAACTTACTTTTTCATTTTTTGACATGGTATAACAGGCTGGGGGCAAATATGTACGCTTACCCATTTCTATCGGTGCCAACTCCCCTCGTATGTTCATCTCAACCAAATCTAAACGAGCATTTAGACCATCCTTCGTCTTCCCGTTAATGTTAAGAAGTGTACCAATTAAGCTATCACACACATTCTTCTCAACATGCATTACATCTATACAATGTCTGATTTCTAACCTCGACCAGTACGGAAGATCAAAGAAGATTGATTTTTTCTTCCAAATGTTAGTCACAACTGACTTTTTTTTTGACTTACCGAAGGTGTGGTCTATGTTATTTACCTTTTCGTAAACCTCAGCAGCAGTTAGTGGAGTTGGTGGACCACTAGTCTCTTGGTGTCCATTAAAGGCTTTTTTCAACCTCCGGTAAGGATGATGACTTCTAAGAAACCTCCGATGGCGAAGATATACTGTCTTCCTTCCATGTTTCAATTGTTGAGAAGCAGTGTCTTCTTCACATATTGGACATGCTTTATGACCCTTAACACTATAACCTGATAAGTTACCATATGCCGGAAAGTCATTGATGGTGCAAAATAACATGGCATGAAGCTTGAAAGTTTCATTAGCAAATCCGTCAAATACTTGAACACCCTCATCCCACATTAACTTCAAATCTTCGATTAAGGGACTTAGATAAACATCTATGTCATTCCCTGGCTGTTTCGGACCAGATATCATCATAGACAACATCATGTACTTTCGCTTCATGCACAATCCAGGAGGTAAGTTGTAAATAACTAGTAAAACAGGCCATGAACTGTGATTTGTACTCATATTACCAAACGGATTCATTCCATCTGTAGCTAGACCAAGTCGGATATTTCTTGATTCTTTACCAAACTCTGGAAACTCATCATCAAATTTCTTCCACTGAACAGAATCAGCTGGATGTCGGTACATGCCATCACATTTCCTCTCATCTGCATGCCATCTAAGATTCTTAGCATCGTCTGGGTTTGCAAACAAACGCTTCATCCTTGGAATGATGGGAAGATACCACATAACCTTCATTGGGGGTCCATGCTTTTCCATCTCTTCAATAGTATCATCATCTGTTTGTTTCAATTTATAACGTGACAACCCACACCTTGGACAACTTTTCAACAATTCAAAATCTTTCCGGTATAATATACAATCATTAGGACATGCATGTATCTTTTTATACTCCATACCCATTGGACAAAGAATCTTTTTGGCCTCGTAATTACGATTAGGTAGAGTATTTCCCTCTGGAAGCATATCCTTCAACAGCTGGAGCAATTCCGTGAAACTTTTATCGGTCCATCCATTTAGTGCCTTCAAATTCATCAATCTTAACACTGCCGACAACCGTGTGAAGTTATTAGTTGATCCAGGATACAATGGAGTCTCTGCATCGCTTGACATACTTCCATATCCATGCGCTTTTGCAAAAGACTCAGCTCCCACATCACGAATCATGTCCTCCAATCGATCATCAACTACATCATCGTGTTCTGCTTCATCCGTGGTGGATCCCACATATTCTTCAGTTACGGAAACACGTGGTAAATTTAATAATTCACCATGCCATGTCCAAGTTGTATAAGATCGAAGAAACCCATCACATAGCAGGTGTTCCCTCATGATATTCACATCCAGTATCCTTCCATTCAAACAGTTAACGCACGGACACCTAATCTTTCCTCCATCACGACCACTATTAATCGCGTTACGCTGCGCAAATTGTATAAATTCTTCTACTCCTCTTTCGTACTCATCACTTATACGAGCACAATGAATCCAACTTCGATCCATTATATATTCTGCAATATAGATACCTAGGATTTTCTAATAAGTGTTCTATCTCATGCATTTGCTGAGGGTCGAACACCCCCGGACTCAATACCAGCACGTATTATTGTCGGAGGTCCAAATACAAACACGATATTCTATTATAATGTAACAACTAACATAACATAAATTCTACTATAAACTAACAATACTTACTAAATAATTTAAATTTTAGAAAATAGAAATTATATAATACAAATTATATAAATTAATACAAATTTATATTAAATAATATACAAATTATAATACATAAAAAAAAATATTCAAAGTACAGCAAAAAAAAATTAACAAAACTAACATAAAAACTACTAACTAAATAATATAAATTTTAAAAATTAAAAATTATATAATATAAATTTATGTTAAATAATATACAAATTATAATAAATAAAGTCAAAAATTCAAAAAATCAACTAACCTTGTGTGCGAAGATGATGATTCAACTGATAGAAAACCAGAGGTGGAAGCGGGGCGCGACAGCGGCGAGCAATGCAACAGTAACTTCAAGCACTGCGCAAGGAAAAAACCATATATAAGAACAGCATTCCTAAAGGAGAATGAAATGGGATATATACGAAACTCACAATGGAAGCAATAACAATGAAGATGCACAGAAGCAAGGAACACAGCGCAGCGCAGCAACAGCGACAAGGAAGAGCAGAGCAGAAAGAGTGAAAGTGCAGTGGCGCGCTTCAAATTTTAGGTTAAAAACATTTTACAAATGCGGTTATTAGTTAAAACCGCATTTGTAAATGAAAGTTTTTCATTTACAAATGCGGTCATACGCGTGACCGCATTTGTAAATGAAAGGCATTTCATTTACTAATGCGGTCACGCGTATGACCGCATTTGTAAATGAAATGAATTTCATTTACAAATGCGGTCACGCGTATGACCGCATTTGTAAATGAAAAACTTTCATTTACAAATGCGGTCACGCGTATGACCGCATTTGTAAATGAAATGCCTTTCATTTACAAATGCGGTTTTAACTAACAACCGCATTTGTAAAACAAACTAATTTCAAAAATGCCACCGCGTTTTTAACAAAGGCGTTTTAGCGCGAAACCGCACTTAGAAAGGAGTATTCCTTTCATCATTTTGCACTAGTGTATATATATATATGTATATTTTCTCTTCAATACATGGAGATGATCCAAGTTTATGACTGAATGGAGTGAATTTTTGTGTGTTTGCAAGCACAAGAGGAGCTTACAAAATTTTTGACCAAATGAAGATATGTTTTGAGGTCATGACACATAGCAACATCTGTCTTATTGAGACATGGAAACTCTCTGCTACTTAACCTCAACTCTTGTCCAATGTCAACATACACCAATTGCATATTTTGTATGTACTTGTAAAACCATTTTGACCAAATTCCCACACCAACATCTTCATCACTTACCACTTCATCAAAATTCACAAAAAGCCCCGGAACTTTTGTAACAACATCATCAGAGTTCACTATTCTTAGTATCTTAATCCCTTTTTGTTCCAACTGGTTCCTAAAACTCTCATTTCCCACACGGGGTCCACCAAATGATATAACAGTAACCATTGGTGCATTGTTGAAAGTTGCAGTTATATCATAAGCACTCAAAATGGCTAGTGCTGCTCCAAGACTATGACCCGTTAGGGTTAAACTAAGAGGCTCATTGGTGTACCTTTGAATCACTCTTCCAATCTCTTTTCTTATCATCTCTTGCAAACTTCCATGTGGGGTGGTTTTGGACGTGTAAAGGCTCAAAAAACCCTTCTGCACCATTGGACCAACATCATCTTCTCCCTTCACAAGACCCGGCAACTGTGTTAAGAACACACGTAAATTTTCCAACCACTCCAAACATGTAACTGTTCCTCTGAAAGCAACCACAATGTCTCTTCGACCAAGTCGTGTAATTTCTTTCTCATTTACACATATTGCCACGTATCCAATCAAACTTGATCGAGTAAACAGCTTCTTAAAAATTTTGTTTATGCATGTTGGCATGTGAATTCCACACGTCACATATAGATATTTGCTTATTCGATAACCATACTTTCCCAAACCACATTTTTTCAGAAGTGATTTTTTGGAGTAAAGAGATTTGGCATAGGTTAGAGAAGAAGGGTCGAAGTCAAAAGAGCTATAGGTAGCATCTACAAAGTGACCATATCTTAGGATTTCCCATCGTAGGTTGTCATCAAGAGGATCCAACAAGCCTTCCCAATGGTTGATTCCTTGGTATTGCTTCCATTTGTTTCGGAGGTTGGGGAAGTTGCATTTGGTTGAGTGAAGCTTGAGTTGGTTCCATGATCGCAAGTTGAATTGTGAGCTTATGTTGGATTTGAAAGATGGAGAAGTAGGGTTGGATTGGGAAATAGAGGGTGATGCATGTGGTTGGATTGAACCTACTCTCACACCAAGCTTCATTATTGTGACTATGGCTATTGCAATTTAGGTATTTGCATGACCTTTATATATGGGGAAAAAAAAGAAGAAAGTGGAGGGTGGTGTTGGTGGTGGTGGGTTTAATATTTTTATCAAAATATATTTATCACCTTTATTAAAATATTTCAATGTAATCTTAAGTATTGTATTTTTTTTTATCAGTAAGAAAGAATAAATGAATATGAACTACTTTAAGGTGTCTAATCTTATTACAAATAAAATCATAAACAACCAGTTATTTTACACAATCAAACTTAAGTTACTAAACAAAGAAACATAATAACACTATACAAGCGTCATACTCAAACTAAAAATCTGTAAAATGAAAGATTTTTAATCATAAACAAATACATCAACGGGTCTAGACACCAATCTAACCAGAAAAATAGACGTGCGCAACTTTAAATGTAATCCAATACTAGACATTTAGTTGGACAAAAAAAAATTCAAAATGATTTATCACTCCATTTTAACTACCAATTATTTAGGTTCTAAATTTGGTAGCAAAAACTTTGATAATTAATTAGATACCAATTTAGAAACTATTCAACAATAATATAAAATAATTTAAAAACCAATAATTTTTTTAGTTTCTAAAATGATCTCTAATTTAGTCAATATAGCAACTAATTATTTTTTGTCTCTAAAATTAATTTTTATTTAATGATTTTCTTGCACTAAATACTAAAATATTTGTAAATAAAATACTAATTGGTCATCAACATGAAGAATTCTTCTATGCTTAAGTTCTTAAAAACTTACAGAAATATAATATTTAAATGAGTATTATAAGATTGAGGGAATAAAAATTAGACTGAATGTATTGTATGGAGAATAAAATTGTATTTATAAATTTTTAAGCTTAGTAAAATATCCAATAAAATAATTACCAAATATTAAAATAATCAATCTTTTATAAAATATTGGACTAATTTATGTTGAAATCAATCATTAAGTAAATCCAATTTATTTGAACTTACAAATAGGTTGAGCTTTGAAGTAGATATTATATTCTTAATTTTTAAATCCACTTAAAATAAAATATAACATATTTTGAACAATCCTGTGTTTATGCATTTGTTTTCTTTAACAAAGAATAAATAAATATATAAAAATGTGTCACTAGATATTCTAACCCTTTTAATAAATATATAAATGTTTATGCATTTTTTTATTGGTATTTGTAGGGTATTGATATGAGTAGTGTAGTCAGTGTCATGATATTAGTGATTATAGTGTAATACACAATGGAATATGATGCGACCAATGCCACTAAAATATATTTTTATGAAACAAAAATAAACTATTTCATTTTCATAGCAATATATTATTGTTTAATAGTAGCATATTCTACACATTTTGTTTCTTGAGCATGGAATAAGCACTTAGAAGAGGTATATGGTGCAACATCAAATCAAATGCTCTGATCATATGTTGTCTTACAACAAAAGTAATTAATAACATATTTTCTTTTTTTAATAATTCTTTATTAGATAATGCTAGCAATATCATTGCATCATATATGATCAAAATTGAATTTTCTCTAATAAATTTATATTCTCTTATGTGAGTTAGTAAATCTTAATGGTTTTGAGAATATGTATCACTTTTTTTATATTAAAAAAATCATTAAATAGAAATTAATTTTAGAGGAAAAAAATAATTAATTGCTATATTAATTAAATAAGAGATTATTTTAGAGACTAATAAAATTTTTGATTTTTAAATTAGTTTATATTATTGTTAAATAGTTTCTAAATTGGTATCTAATTAGTTATCAAAAGTTTTTGCTACCAAATTTAGAACCTAAATAATTGGTAGTTAAAATTTTGGTAGCTAATTAGATATCAATTTAGAAACTATTTAATAATAATATAAATTAATTTAGAAACTAAAATTTTTTTTGAGACTAACAAAATTTTTGATTTTTAAATTAGTTTATATTATTATTAAATAGTTTCTAAATTGGTATCTAATTAGTTATCAAAGTTTTTGCTATCAAATTTAGAACCTAAATAATTTGTAGTTAAAATTTTGGTAGCTAATTAGATATCAATTAAGAAACTATTTAATAATAATAGAAATTAATTTAGAAACTAAAAATTTTTTTAGTCTCTAAAATGGTCTCTAATTTAATCAATATAATAATTAATTTTTTTTCTTTAAAATTAGTTTCTATTTAGTGATTTTCTTGTAGTGTTATAAGGATTTCCTTTATACTATATATTAATAACACACACTACATTATTTTTATTTAATATTTTTTTTAATAAAAATACACCAATATACTTTTCAAGATAGATTTGATAAAATAATCTTTACAATCTTACAATCTAGTTTATAATTAATATTTTCTTACAAAAGTATAATTTTACTGAATAATTATATATTTAATTTATTTTACTATTTTAACCATACATAATATTATAATTTATATATTATATTACAAAGGTGGGTTAATCGGATTTTATTTTATTTATTTCTAATGGTAACCACACCCGAATACTTTTATTATTTTAGGAAACAGTGGACTGAGAGATTTGAGATATTGCGAAGTGAATTTTTTTTATCAGAATAACTAATTAAATTTTTTTCTTTAAAGGGATAAATTAGACAAAAAATAATTGAATATTTTATAATTTGATCGATTAAATTAGTGTTGCTTGTTAGTAAAGTCGTAAATAATTGATTAAATTTGTTTTTAATTAGTTATTTTGTGAATGTTTTAGTGAAAAACGTAAATGTAGAAGATAAAAGTTCAGTTGGTGAGATGTAGAAGATTGAGATATATATATATATATATATATAATATATATATATATATATATAGATATATATATATATATATATATATATATATATATATATATAGATATATAGATATATATATATATATATATATATATATATATATATATATATATATATATATATATATATATATATATATATATATATATATATATATATATATATATATATATCATTAAGAACTCGACTTTACGTTTATGAAATGTCATTATTTTTAGTTTATGTGTGATTTTTAACACAGTTTTTATGTCAATATTTTCTAATTTGTGTGTCGGATTATAGATGGTCTGATAGTAGATGATCTGATAAATCCAATAAACTCTCGTTACGATAAACTCTACATGACTCTGTTATTATATTAAGAAGTAGATTTTAAGCCTAACTAAATCTTATAAAATCAACTTATAAAGTGAGGTTTACATCCACTTATATACTATCAAATGTTCTTATCTCTTGTTGATGTCACTACAAGAAAACATGAGATTAGCAACCTCTGAATAGCGTCAACTCTTAACGGGACCCACACAGAGTCAACTAAGATGACGGTAAATAGAGGAAAAAAAGCTAGTGTCAAATGGAGGAAAAAACAATGGTTTTATTTTGTTTGGTGCGATTTAACTGCAATTGAGGAAACCCTAACCTCTCAACATTTCACCGCAACGCCACCGAATCCAATCTCCACTTATCGAAGGCTTTAGGGTTTCAGCGAGGCGGCAGCTGCATTGTACAGCACAGCAGCGGTGGGTCAGCGTAAGTTCGAACACGACAGAGGGCAATGTGTGCAGTCAAGCGCGCATCGTGTTGGGCAGTGCGTGTGCGGCGGTGGTGTGGTGGCTGTGCGCGGTGGAGTGAGGTGAGCAGTGGTGGTCCGCTACCTGGATTGTGGCGGGCAGTGACTGCTCTTGGTAGTTATTTGTAGCTTTTGAAATGGCGGAGGGTTCTAAGGATTTCGTCATCCCATGGAATTGTTTGAAGGATTGTGAAGTATCTCCTGCGAATACGGTATATGTTAAGTCTGGCCAAAGGAAAACTTTTGCACAGGCTTTGGGAACTACTCATTAATGTAACATCCCGCCAAAATACTATACAAATGTATATAATGAAAATAAAGGTAACAAATAGATTCTATGAACAAAATATTATATATATGAAATGTAGTTTCTCCTCACAGGGAGTTTAATACAAATTCGGTCAAATTTTTCCAGAAACATAAACAAAATGCAGTAAAAAAAAACGAAGCAGGCGATCTCCTATCGGAAGAGACCGATCTCCTATCGAACGAGGCCGATCTCCCATCGGAGGCCCCAAAACAGCCGATCTGCTTCCGGCGACCACTCCCTAAGGAGCTCTACTTCCTGGAAGATCATCTGCTCCCGTGTAAGTTATACACGATCATCACAGTTTTAAGAGAACAGCCACAGAACCAAAACACGCAGGGTAAGCTATATAATTTAAAGGAAGTTTAAATCATGAACATGACAATCAAAGTAAAACAAGTTTCAAAATATCCATGTAAAACGTAGAGTTGCTCATATCATTCACCTGATCGCCCAAAATCACACATTTCACAACATTCACCCATAGTCATTCCATTTCACAATACTGCATCAAGTGTCTATAAACTATCAATGTTTCTCATTTCTCACGTCAGACTTTCCACTGACTCACCACACAAGACACTTGACACTACTTCCGGATTGACTCGTGCGTTGATTAGACTCAGAGATCTGCACCTGTCATACCACACCACTGTGAAATCCACACAGGGTCGCTGTGAATCCACACAGCATGCGCATATATCATCTCAATGTCAATAGTTCTCCTGGTATGACAGGGTTAATCCATAGGACAGGCGGAGCTCGTTCTTTTTCACACGAGACGCCCATCATATAGACCTCCTTCGACTCTCAACAACTGAGTAACTTCCTCTACGTGATTCCATTACCTCAGCAGAGTCAGGATATCCCCTTAGGAATCACCGATCAATGCACCTACTACTAGATCTTACACGGTATTTTCTTTCCTGAAAATACTATGCCTCGATCCCACATTCACAGCATTCAAAAACATCATACCACTCGAGTAATTGATTCAAGTCACAGCAACGAATCATTTCAAGGTTCAGATCTTCGAATATTTCATTTAAATCTCAAGTAGTTTCAAAACAACACCCAAAAACAGAGAGTTCACAAACAACGCCAAAACCGGCGATCTAGTTCAAAAACAGGGTGTTTCGAAGACTGTATATAAAACCGGCGACCACGTCGCCCAAGCACACAAACAGAGCATTTTACGCAGATGAAAACAAAAATGGCGACCACGTCGCCCTCACTTCAGCGATAGCTACACTATGGCTTGTATGGAAAAAGAGGTCTAGCTTCCCTTACCTGGACTTGCGCAACCACCAGGAGCTTCAAAATCCAACAGAGCTTGAAGAATGCCTTGGCTCTATTCTTGAGTCTGGTTTTGAAGGAGTTGCAGAGAACTTTCCCAGGTGCTCCAATGGTGTCGCTTCTCGTCGTACTCTTGTGTGGAGATGCTGAAATCGCAACGCGGAGGGGGTAACTGGAGGAGAAGGGAGGGAACTCACTCTTTCTCTCGTCGAATACAACAATGCTTTCTTTTCTCTCAGCAGTGGATTTTTGTAACTTAAACCAACTTATCCCTCCAAAAGCAGCTGCCACCACCTACTCTGCAGGGAAGTTTGCGTGCACGCTTCCCTGAACAGTACTACTAAGCGTGCCTCTGCGCAGGCTACGCTCTGAGGTCACTATTCTGAACCACTCTTTTGTCTACGTGGCGCGCGTGCAGAACATCTCTTGCTGGGAGTCTGGGGCCCACGTTCTCTGGGTGTAACTCAACGTCGCGCGATGACCTTTCGCCGATGACTACCAGCTCGAAGAGAAACCACTGATGACCTCTCGCGCGAAGACGATCCACCGATGACCTCGCGCGAAGACAACTACCGATGACCTCGCGCGAAGATAACCACCGATGACATCTTTCTGGCGAACGACCGATGTCTTCCTCTGGGAGACAACCGATGTCTTCCCTGGCGACGCCCTCATAACTCTCGCGCCTTGGCCACGTCCACATGCATCGCGCCCTGGCAATGCCCGCGTGCCTCGCTCCCGCGCGATGCCCGCATGCCCCTCGCGCCCGCGCGATGCCTGCATGCCTCTCACGCCCGCACGATGTCCACCTGGCGCTCATGTGTAGCAGGCGACCGGCGACCTCGTAGCCTTCTAAACTTAACTTTTTCCTCCCTTTCTATTCTAAATAAAAACATACTTAGAATTCATTTAAAATATAACTCTTTTATTCCAATTTAATTTTTCAGGTCCTTACATTCTCCCCAACAAGAAAAATTTTCGTCCTCGAAAATTGGATTACAAGGAAAAGAGGTATGGATAAGCCTCCCTCATGGGTTCTTCTAACTCCCAAGTTGAATCCCCCGATCTCTCATCCCACACCACTTTCACCATGTCGATGGTCTTGCCTCTGAGCTGTTTACTTTGCCGATCGTCAATCCTGACTGGTTTTGCTTCAAAGGACAAGTCATCTCTGATCTGCACGTCGTCTACATCCAGCACATGACTGGGGTCTGCCATGTACTTCCTCAGCTGTGACACGTGAAAGACATTGTGCAGATTCGCCAGATGGGGAGGTAGGGCGATCTCATACGCCACTGGGCCAATCCTTCTTAAGATCTGATATGGTCCCACGAACTTAGGGGACAACTTCTTTGACCTGATCGCCCGCCCTACACCCTTGGTTGGTGTCACTTTCATGAACACGTGATCTCCAGCAGCAAACTCTAAAGGCTTTCTCCTCTGATCTGCATAGGACTTCTGCCTACTCTGAGAAGCTTTCATTCTGCTTTGTATCTGCTTTACCTTCTCGGTCGTCTGTTGAATCAACTCTGGCCCAACCAAGACTGCCTCGCCCTCTTGGTACCAACATAAGGGGGTTCTGCATTTCCTCCCATACAGGGCTTCATATGGGGCCATCCCAATACTGGCGTGGTAGCTATTGTTATAGGTAAACTCCACTAGTGGCAACACCTCCTCCCAACTTCCCAATTGATCCAAGACGCACGCCCTCAGCAGATCTTCCAGAGATTGGATCGTTCTCTCTGACTGACCATCTGTTTGGGGATGATATGCAGAGCTCATCCTCAACTTAGTTCCCAAGCATTCTTGTAAGGTCTGCCAAAACCGTGAAGTAAACCTGGGATCTCTATCTGAAACGATGCTGGAAGGCACTCCATGCAGCCTTACTATTTCTTGGATGTATAGCTGTGCCAGCTTGACCATAGGCATCTTCATATTCACTGGAAGAAAGTGGGCACTCTTCGTCAGCCTATCAATCATGACCCAGATTGCATCATGGCCCTTTACCGATCTGGGTAAATGAGTGACAAAATCCATGGCGATGCTGTCCCACTTCCACTCAGGGATATCCAGTTGCTGCAACAGCCCGCCAGGTCTTTGATGCTCTACCTTCGCCTTCTGACACGTTAAGCAGGTTGTCACATACTAGGCGATGTTCCTCTTCATGCCCGACCACCAAAATGACTCCTTCAAGTCATGGTACATCTTGTTCATGCCTGGATGAAGGTTAAGGCGACTCTTATGACCTTCCTCTAGGATCATCTTCTTCAACTCATCATTTGCAGGTATGCAAATTCTGCCATCAAACCTCAAGATCCCATCATCGCCCATCTCAAAGCCTCTCGCCTGATCTGTCCCTAGTGACTCTACAGTGCGCTTCAGGCTAGGGTCCTCCAATTGCTTATCCTTCAACATTCCCAGGAAGTCATTAGTTATAGTCAGCTTGCTACAACTAATGTGATTCACGTGAAATTCTACTCCAAGGTTTAAGTCTCTGAACTGCTCGATCAGTTTCTGCTCTTCCATCATCATGGTGGCGACTTGTATAGACTTCCTACTCAAGGCATCTGCCACTACATTGGCCTTCCCTGGGTGATATATGAGTTGAAAGTCGTAATCCTTTAGGAATTCCATCCACCTTCTTTGTCTCATGTTTAGTTCCTTCTGATCGAACAGGTACTTCAAGCTCTTGTGGTCACTGAACACCTGGAACCGAGCTCCATATAGATAGTGCCTCCAGATCTTCAAGGCAAAAACCACTGCCGCCAACTCCAAGTCATGCGTAGGGTAGTTTCTCTCATGAACCTTGAGTTGTCTTGAAGCATATGCAACCACTCTCTTCTCTTGCATTAAAACACATCCCAAGCCTTGATGTGAAGCGTCACAGAAGACATCAAAAGGTCTTCCTACCTCGGGGATCACCAGCACTGGAGCACTGGTCAACCTCTCCTTTAGTTCCATGAAGCTCTGCTCACATCGGTCGGTCCAAGTAAAAGGTTGGTCCTTGCGGGTTAGCTGTGTTAAAGGAGCCACTATCTTGGAAAAATCCTCAATAAACCTCCGATAGTAGCCCGCCAACCCCACAAAGCTCTTTATCTCAGTCACGGTCTTAGGACGTTCCCATTGCAGCACTGCCTCTACCTTGGCTGGATCTACCGAGATCCCTTGGACAGATATCACGTGTCCTAAGAAGTTGACTTCCCTCAGCCAGAACTCACAAATATTTCTTTGTCAAACTTGTATTAAGGGAGACATGATTGTGGTCCGGATTGATGAGGTAGATTACTTGGTTGGCCTTGAGGATTGCAAGACGCATCTCCATGGTCGGGTTATCCTTTCTAAGGGTGATAAACCTCTCACACACATGGATTTAAATAAAAAGTTGCAGCCGATGTAGAAGGCTCTTGGACCATGGAAAGCAATCTCTCTCGAAAAGGGTTTTTATGAGTTTGAGTTCGTTTCTATAGAAGACATGCGATGGGCCCTCGAAATGGGTTCCTTGAAGTTATCTCCGGGTTTCTTAAGACTATTTGCCTAGACAAAAGACTTTGTTCCGGCTACTATGAAGAGTACCAAAGCTCAGGTCTGGATTCAAATCCACAAATTGCCTTTAGAGTATTGGAAACCAAAGGCGATCTTTTCCATCATCAGAGGTCTTGGTACTCCTTTGTCTTTGGATGAGAGTACTACGAGAAAAAAATAGGGGTATGTTTGCTAGTGTCCTGGCGGATATTGATATGTTGTCCCCTCTTCCCAATCGCATATGGGTTGAACGTCCAAATTATTCTTTTGTAGCTGGTGTGGAATATGAATGGCTCCCTCTTTTTTGCTCTTATTGTAAGATGATAAGGCATGAGCTTGCTCAATGTCGGGTGATTCATGCCCAAGTGTTCCCAGGCCACAAAAGATAATTTCTGATGAATGGAATCAGGGGAGGAGCACGACTCCTAAACAACGTAAAGAGTATTGGAAGAAAGTTCCGCAACCGAAGCTCGTGATAGGCCCTACATTGAACATTGATGTTCCTGGCGGGGCAAATGCAGGGTCCCTCTTGGGCCACCTTGCTTTTGATAAACTAGGCGGGGTGGAGGATGATTTTGTTGATATGCCCCCTCTTAAGGATGTCTCGGATCATGAATCCTGGCTCAGGTTGTCCCCTCACTCAAATCAGGGGATGCAACCTGATATTATGCAAGGGAAGGGCTTAGAGTCTCATACACCTATTGAGGATCATCATGTGGAGGTTTTGGCTCCTATAGGGGTTCCATCTCCGTTGCGCCCCACCTCTCCTCAGAAGGCTAAATCACCTACAGTTATCTCTGCAATTGTGACTGTTCCATCTCCATCGTTGGTCTTGCAAAATCGTTTTTCCTCTCTCGAGGGCTTGGAATCTACAAATGTGGGAGGTGATATTGTTACAACGCCTATTGATGATCATCATGTGGAGGTCTCTGCTCCTGTGGTTATTTATACCTCTCCTCAGAGGGCTAAGTCATCTACAGGTTCTAGCATACTAACTACAAATCTAATTGATGAAGCTATTGTATCTGTACAACCTTCGCTGTCTCATACGTCCCCTCGGAAGGCTAAACCTCATGGTGATGTTAAAGCTTTATCGTTGGTCTTGCAAAATCACTTTTCCTCTCTTGATGGTGTGGAACCTACAAATGTTGTTTCAAAATTTTGGGTTGATCCTAATGAGATGGAGGAGGATGTCAATGAGGTTGGAGAGGAAATAGTTTGCACTAAAAGAAAACTAGAGAGACCACCTAAGGGGAATGGTAAATCCAAAAAAATTGCTAAGACAGTTCTTTCCACAACGTCGCAATGAAGGTCTCTTCTTTTTTCTGGAATGTTAAAGGACTGGAAAACCATATAACTATGGAGATGTTGATTAGTTTACTTAAACTACATAAACCCCTTCTGGTTTTTCTTGCTGAACCTATGGTGCAGTACATTGAAGTTTTTGAAGTCCTTTTCAAATCTGTTAATATACATTTGGTGGCTACGTCTCCTATTGTTAATAAAGTTGCTAAGCTTTGGTGTTTATCGATTCTTAATCTGATCCGAAGTTTCTTGGTAAATGAACAGTTTATTTCTGTAACTTGTCATTTGCATGATAAATGGTTTAGCTTTGCAAGTGTTTATGGTGCTAACACATACGTGACTAGATGGTTTTTGTGGAGGGATCCCAGTTCCTTCATAGGACCTTGGTGTATTATGAGAGATTTTAATGTTGTGCTTTCGGTAGATAACTGTAAAGGGGGTGGCTCCTAATCAAGTTTCCTGTAATGAATTCCTTGATTGGATTAATTCTAATGATCTTTCTTGTATGCCTTTTACTGGACCGTGTTATACTTGGTGTAATGGAAGGAGAGGGTTACATAGAATTCATAGAAGATTGGATAGAGCATTATGTAACGGAGTGTGTCTGAACGAATGAGATTCTTGTACTTACCATGTTCTTGTTAAAAATTGTTCTAATTATTCCCCTATACTTGCTAATCTTGCTAGTAATTCTTTGAGGAAGGTTAGCAATTTTCGTTTCTTTTCTATGTGGCTTCAAGACAAATCATGTTTGAAGCTTATTCATGATTCTTGGGATAATAAGGTTGTTGGATGTCCTATGTTTATTTTGCAACAAAAGTTAAAAAGGTTAAAAATTGAGCTCTGTGACTGGAATAAAAATTCTTTTGGTAATGTTCACAATGCAGTTCGTCTTAAGCAGGGTCTCCTCCTTGGTATTCAAAAAACCTTAGAGACTGTTAGTATGTCTGATATTGATGGGCTTCTTTGTCAAGAAAAGATCGCTAAGGAGGAGCTTGATCAGGCCCTTCACTGTCAGTATTTATTCTGGAAAGAAAGGACTAACATGATTTGGTTTTAAGATGGGGATAGAAATACTATTTTTTTCCATGCTGTGGTCTAGAGGAGAAATAATTCTAGTGGGATTCATCGTCTACGGATTGACAATGTGGTTATTGAGGATCCTAAGCTCATTAAGGAACATATTTTGGACTTTTATAAAAACCTTTATGCTGAGTCTATTTTTCATGATCAGGATACAGGCAATATGGAAGATTTTGTTGGTACTTATATTCCTGAGTTAGTTTCTTCTGAGGAGAATATGATGTTAATTAAATGTCTTGATTTTTTTGGAAATCAAGAATGTTGTTTTTAACCTTAATGGTAAAGTGCTCCAGGTCTTGATAGTTTTGGTGGTGTTTTCTATCATTCTTATTGGGAAATTATTCGAACAGATGTTTGCAATGCTGTCCAACAGATTTTTAAATAGAATTGGGTTATCCCTGGAATGGACAGTAATGTGGTATCTCTTATTCCTAAGATTCAAGGTGTGGAATCCATTAAAGATTATAGGCTAATTGTTGTAGTCAATATTATATTTAAGATTATTTTCAAGATATTGACTGATCGGCTTGCTCTTGTGGCTGCCAGAATTATTTCTCCTAATCAGTATGAGTTTGTGCAGAGCAGACAGATTTAGGATTGTATTGGTATTGCTTCTGAAGCTATTAATTTGCTTTCTAAAAAGGTTCACGGAGGTAATGTGGCTTACAAAGTTGATATTCACAAAGCCTTTGACACTCTCAGTTGGAAGTTTTTACTATTAGTTTTGACACATTTTGGTTTTCACTCCTCGTTTGTCGGACGAATTAGTACTATTCTTCGGTTAGCAATGCTCTCAATTAGAATAAATGGAAATTTGGTGGGATATTTTCCTTGTAGTAGAGGTGTCAGACAAGGTGATCCTTTATCTCCTTTACTTTTTTGTCTAGCAGAGGAAGTTCTTAGTAGAGGTCTTTCTAAGCTTGTGAATGATAAGAAGATTCTACACATGGCTAGCCCACCAGGTTTTCTCACTCCCTCTCATATTTTATATGCGGATGACATTTTTGTTTTCTGTAGGGTGGATAATAAGTCTCTTAGGAATTTGAGTATTTTTCTTAAAGCATATGGTGATTTTTCTGGTCCATATATTAATAATTCTAAGAGTAGTTTTTTCACCATAAATAATTCTGCAAGATTTGTCACCAAAATTCAGCGTATCCTTTCTTGTAGTCAGGGTTGTTTGCCTTTCACTTATTTAGGAGCGCCTATCTTTGTTGGAGCTCCAAAGGGTTGGTTTCTTCAACCTTTGGCTGATAAAGTTAAACTGAAGCTAGCTTCTTGGAAAGGTAAATCTCTTAGCATGATGGATCGGATTCAGTTGATCATTACGGTGATTACAGGACTTCTAGCTTATAGTTTTAATTTGTATAAATGGCCTGTTTCTCTTCTTAAGCAAGTTGAGTAGTGGGTTGAAATTTTATTTGGACTAGAGATATTCTAAAAAAAAGGCATAACTACTGTTAATTGGGTTACACTTTGTTCTCCTTTTGAGAATGGTGGTTTGAAGATTACCAACCTTCACCATGAAAATAATGTTTATCTTCTTAAGCTTGCTTGGAACTTTGCTTATAGCAATAGGCCGTGGTCTTTGCTCTTGAAAGCTAGGGTCTTAAATCAAAATACGAGCTTAGAATGGTTTATAGATCCTCATCTCTTTGGCCTGGAATTAAGCGGTTTTATTCTATTATACTTGACTATACTTCTTGGACTGTTGGTACAGGTTCTTTTATTAATTTTTGGAATGATAAATGGTGTTCAGCTACTTCTTTAGCAAATATTGTAGATATATTTGATGGTTCTAGCATTTCGGATACCGTCTCTTAGTTTTGGACAGGTTGTGATTGGAATATTCCATTGTCTTTACAGCAGATGCCGCATCTTTTAGTCATATCTTGGTTAGTACAGAACATGATATTCCTAATCTGATTCTAGACGAGTCTGGTCGTTTCACTCTTAAATCGGCTATAACTTTCTTCTTGGAACCAGGAGTTCCCTATGGTTGGGGTAAACTTATTTGGTCTTCATTTATTTCGCCTTCTAAATCTCTTGTACTTTGGAAAGTTTTTCATGGGAGGCTTCCTACAGATCAACATATTCAGAATAAAGGTTTGCATATTTGTTCTATGCGTACGCTTTGTGAAAAGCACAAGGAATCTATTCTGCATACATTTTTTGAATGTTCTAATGCTTTGGGTATTTGGAGTTGGGTTCAGGAGATTTTTCCTACTTCTCATTTCTCTAATAAGGATGATCTTCTTTCTTTTATTAAGAGTGATGGTAGTCCTTTGATTAAATTGATTAAGCTTGCTGTGATAACTTTTTCTATTTGGATGATATGGCGTATGAGGAATTTTGCTCGTTTTCAGGATAAGATTGAGGTTACTCGGGCTATTTCGGTTATTAAAGATTTAACTTGTCTGGTGGGTAATTTGTCAAAAGCTTCTATGAATAATGATATGTTCAATTTCAATGTGATCAAGTTTTTTGGTATTAATATTCATACTGGTAAAGTTCTTCGTCCTCTTCCTGTGAGATGGGAGTTTCCTTCACCAGGCTAGGTTAAAATTAATATTGATGGGGCTGCTAGGGGATACCCTGGTCTTGTTACTTGTGGAGACATTTTCCGTGGAAGTATGGGGGAGTTTATTGGAGTTTTTTCTGTGTTTCTTGGAGTTCAGACTGCTCTGGTTGCTGAGTTTTATGGGTTTATACATGCTATGGAGGAAGCTCAAAGTTGGAGCTTACTAATGTCTAGTTGGAATGTGATTCTGCTTTGGTTTGTGCTGCGTTTACTGCTAGGACAAATGTTCCTTGGAGGCTTCGGAATCGATGGAATACTTTTCTTAATTACTGTGGGAAAATCAGGTTTCGGGTTACTCATATTTTCCGTGAAAGGAATGCGTATGCTGATAAGTTGGCTAATTTAGGATTTATTCATGGAGAATCTTTTCATTGGTATAATAGATTTCCATCTAGTCTATTCTTAGAATTTTTTATGAATAGGTATAGTCTACCTATGTATCGTTTTTGTTAGCATAGAAGTTTTGGTCTAGTCCCCCCATATTTTTGTATTTTCTTTCCTTTTTCTTTTTTTAATAATACTTTTTTCATGTGATGACAGATGATTGTTGTTGTTTGAGGTGTCAACCTAGCTGAGATGTCAGGTTGCTTAGTGATGCCTAACATGAAAACTTTTATTTTAAAAAAAATGCATCGACTCAAGGGACGCTTAATGGGACATACATGTATTCGTTGTATGCATCGGCCTAGCCGACACAAGCATTGCTGAACACTTATGTGTGGGCCTAGCCGACGATAGCGTTGCATTTCTACATCGGCTTAACCAACGAAAGGCATCAGGGGATTTTTGCGTCCGCGTGGCCGACACAATGTTAGTCATAAATTCTCAAATTCAATTTCCCTTCTTTCTTTCATTCCCAAATTCGCAAAACCTAAGCACATCTCCCTCCTCTTCGCGACACTCCATTGTGTCTCCTCTTTGCGAAACCTCCTTACCTCCGTTCTTCCTCATCTCAACGGTGCCACTATTGTTCGTCCTCTCCGCGGTGACTCCGTTTTCCCTCCTCTCCACGACACCTCCATTCCCAGGTAGGTGATATTTCTTCCCACATTTTAAAAATTGTTAGTTTGAGGTTCTGACCATTTGCTCCATTTCTTCATTTTGCAGCTCCCATTTATTCTTTGGCAAGTACACCTCCGCACCTACAAGTGTCCATTTTCTTCAAATTTGTGAGGTCCTTGAGTTGCATTGGAGTATGCAAAGTGTGGTGTGGTTGTATGATTTTTTTTAAATTTAATTTTTGAATGGTTGTTATGAGATTGCAGTGGATTGAAAGGATTGGTGTGTGTTTGGTGAGTTGCATAACTTTTTTTCTAATTTACTATTTAGTTTTGGATTAATTTTATGTAATTGTAAATTTTATGCAACATTTTAAATAACTCTTACTTCCTTTTTAATTTAGAATTATAATTCTATGCTTTATTTGATAATTAGTTAATTTATATTGGTGAGTTATGATTTTAATTTTAAATTATAATAAATTTTGAAATTAAATTTGATGATTTAATAAATTTATAATGATATTACTGGTTGAAATGAAATTGTAATACAGGTTCAAGAACTTCAACAAACAAAATTTCTCTTTTTTACTAATATATGCGTTGGTTAAAGTCCACACACATCTTCAATAATTTTCTTTTTTTTAAATTCCTATTTTGCGTGGATTTAGCCCACATAATGTTTTTATTTATTTTTCAAATTTTCTCTTTTGCGTCATCCACGTAGACGCTAGTCCATCCCCATCTGCGTTAGTATGACCCACGAAATTTCATTGCTTTTTGTCGGCTTGGCTCACGCAAATAACTTTCGCTTTAAAAACCGAAGCCAATTAGCTTTGCTTCCACGGGTTTAGTGTTAGTTGTTTAACCCATGTATCCCTAACGTTTAGGTGTCGATTTTCATATTCGCGTTCGTTTTTTACTGACGATAATGCATGTTTTCCGTGTAATGTGTGGATTCTTTAACTGACGTTGATATCTTTTTTTTTTTATTAACAAGAAACAATATATAAATATGAATTACTTGAGGAATGACTCAATCTTTATAAAAAAAATAAAAATTTTGACATTTCTTATATCTTCATTTTCATTTAATATATATAAAGTTAGTGTTTTACCGATTAATTAATGATGACAATAATGATATTCTTGACTTAATCAGTTTCTTGTTCATCGCTGTTGGAGAGTGATTTTTTATTCATACCGTAATTACCCACTTGGTTTGTGATCTACAATCTTAGGTCGTATTCGTTTTCACTAAGAGCACTATCATTGATTCATGATTTTCTTCAAGAACCTTTTTCTTTCTTAAAAAGATTTCATTTCTCCAATCATATACAGGTAAAAACATGTTTTTAAAAAAAAAATGCATGTTTGGTGGCAACAATAAAGATTGAACTTACTATGTATTCAAAAGTGAAAGTTAGGGTACCTTACCCTACTCTTTTATTCTCCACCATGAATCAAACATGCCTTCTCTTTTTAGTCTTTTTTTTTTTTTAATCAGTACCTTCTTTTTTTAGTAAACCATGTTACTCGTGGAAAAGGATGTGACACAACCAAGAAAAATAAGTGACAGTTATGGTTTCTTTTTGTTAATGGATGGTTTCATTTGGAACAGCACTTTGTCTTATCGTTTCATGATGGAAACAACTGTGCAGAATGTTGTAGAAATTGTCCCTATTCATGTCTTGTCATTTTCGCCATGCCATGAGTTTCCTTGGCAACACCATAACCAATGGTTATATACGAAAATGATAGTGTATTTGCTAAGTGTTATCTTCGTGCTCCTCCACTTTTATGTTCATCTTCTATACATCACTGTTCATGCACAATGAGTACAGACACACTATCATAGAGCATCAAATAAATTGATTTTTGTTCAACTTTTAACATGGTATCAAAATTTGTTATGGTTTTCTTAGGGTTTGAGGAGATTTTCTTTTCCTTTTTTTTATTCTGTTGGATAGTAAGAATTTCACTTTTTAATTTTTTTTTTTGAAAGAATGAATTAATATAAATGAGCGCTTAAGTTTGCTTCAACTCTTATATTTGCTTCAACAATTGTATAAATAAGATTTCTATCAAAACTTGTACCCATAAAAGAGTAAAATAATAAAGAGTAAAAACAGCTTGATACAAAATGGTAGTCTCATACTGACTACAAAACACTCATTCCAAAAAAAAACTATACTTTTAAAAGAGTATCCTAACTTGTCACTATAAGAAAATTATTAAATAGAAATCAATTTTAGCGATAAAAAATAATTAATTTGTATATTGACTAAATTAGATACTATTTTAAAGACTAAACAAATTATTGGTATCTAAATATTTTAAATAATATCTAATTAGCTACAAAAGTTTTAACTACTAACTTTAGAATCTAAATAATGAGTAGTTAATGATTTTATAGTAGTGTGTTGCCTACTTTTTTTAAACTTGGTTGGTTTGAGATATAAAGGATGTAATAATCTAAAATCTTAACACTTTATGAGTACTTAATAATTTGATTACTCATCTAAGTCTTTGTTTTAATTAGCAAAGATCTAATTGTTTGTTGACACACACTAGTGCAAAAAGAATTTATTTTGACATTACATTTAAGGTGTTTTTACTGTCAGACGCTGTCATTCAAAATGTGGTGACATTTTTTAAATTAACTTCCTCTAAGAGGGCGGCTATTTGGTATAAAGCGCTTTGTTTTAAGAAGGCGGTTATACCAAATAGTTGTCCTCTTAGACTCTTTTTTACCCTAACTCAGAGGGTGTCAATATGTTTTCATACTTTCCTTTCTCTAGCGCTTTGTTTTCTCTTATGCTCTTTTGCTCTAGTGCTTCTTCTTTGTTTTCCTCGAGCCTGCACTGTCTTCTTTGTGCCATTAGTAAGTCTCTTTCGAGCTCTCTTCTTCTTCTTCAACCTTGTGCCATTGGTTTCTCTTATTTGTTTCTTTTTTGCCATTGCTTGAAGGTCATCATTCCTACTGTTTCATTGCCTTCAACGCTAGTCTTTGGGTTTTCACTATGCTCCATTTGCTCCATTGTCGCTATCGTTGCCACTGTTGTCGCTGCTGCTGCCGTTGCCGAGCCACTGGTGTAGGAGGAAGTAGGCGACGGAGAAGAAGAGAGTGAAGAAGATCATATTCATGAGGTGCAGTGGCAGAGGGAGCGCATTAGAGGCCTTAAGAGAGGACACTAATGGTGTGGAAGTGGAATCCCTCTTGCCGCGGTTGGGGTGATGGATAGCTCCGTCATGGGCGGTGGGCAGCGCGTGGTGGCGGAGGTCTATTGCGCATGCGAAAGAGTTGCGGAAGAACAACGGAGGAAGGAACGATGAGGTGTAAAAAGACGGTTTTTACCATAGCCGCCCTCTTTATTTGAATGCGTACAGGTTATAAGGTCGATTTTTACCATAGTTGCTCTCTTTGTTTGAATCTAAGAAGACAGTTAAATAGTCACTTTCTTTTCTATTGAACATAAGACTACATGTATGTTAAAAGTAGCTAAAAAGCTACCATTTTATAGTGAAAATAGTCACTATTTTTAAGCCTTTCTACACATGCACCAGTGACATAAGATTATGATGTAATAGGTTATCACATGTAGGTGATTGAAATCTTGTAAAAAAATCTATATATGCTTAGTGCGCCATTCTCTATTTGATTGTCATCAAATCATTATCATACCATATTATAAATGACATCTTTTCAAATTATAAATAAAGTAAAATGAATTCATATATAAAATAATTTAGATTAGTTATCTTATATAACTTTTTTTAAATTATTATCTTTTAGGGTTTAATCATTATCATACCATATTATTTAGAAATATCAAAATTTTAGAGTATAAATAAAGTAAAATAAATTCATATATAAACTAATTTATACTAGTTATCTTATATAACTTTTTTAAATTATTATCTTAAGGGTTTAATAATTATCTTACCATAATATCTTGAAATGTCAACTTTTCAAAGTATAAATAAAGTAAAATGAATTCATGTATAAACTAAGTTATACTAGTTATCTTATATAGATTTTTAAATTACTATTATCTTTAATTTGTTCATTAGTTAATTTTGACTAATAAAAAAATTATTTTTCTTAATATATATGATGAAGTTTCTCCACCCGTGTCACTTCATCGTAGTTGAAAGAACTATTTAAGGTACTATAGAACATAAAAATGCAATTGTTTCTATTGTGATATAATTGTGAAGATTTTCCATGACTATATACATATAGTGGATGTTTCTCTTTAGAACCACAACTTAAGACCTTTATATTATCACAATGTTATAAATGTTTTGAATAATGACCTAATTAATAATGATGGATTGGCCTCCATTTTATATGTTTACATTTTGGGGTGCATGGTGCTCCAAAGGAAGCCTAAGGTTGGTTTCCTTCACGGGGTCCCCTTTAACTTTTGCCATGATTTTTCATTTGTATTTGTAGCACTTACTTATAGCATTGTAAGACAAATAAGAATTTGGTTAGTATCATTTAATTTTTTTTATTTCAATTCAAGAATAACTTTTTATTTTCTTTATGAAATATAAAACAAGTCGTTGAATAGAGGTTCCCATTGAATGAATAGTACTTTGTAGATGATATATATTAAATAAAGTTAAACCTTTTTGTATTTGACTTTGTTATATAAGACAATTTTTTTTTTTTTATATTTCATTTTAAAGAGTAACTACTTTATACTAGTAAAAACTTAATAAAAAAAGATAAAAAATAATTGTAAGATTAGTCGAAAAGATTACAATATCATTATATTTTTTACTATACAATGGTCTTTTATTGAAGATAACATATTCATTATTATATAAGATTTATGTTAAGTAGATTATGTTTGAGAGTTTTTATAGTAATAAGATGTTATCTATATATAAGGGTTATGTATACCTATTCTTCCAGTGATGATGATCTCTCCTTTCTACTTTTTCTTACTTTTCAAGTCTTGGAACATAGACATTCACCCATCATGTGACACCATTTTTCAGTTAATAGGACAAAGTCATTTATAATAAGAATTATTTTATCTTTAGGTATTGTAGAAAATAGGAAAAACACTAAAAAATAGGAGAAATACAAAAAGATAAGATTGATTTGTGTTTTAAAATATTTTTTCGTAAAGTATCATCTAATATTGGAAAGTCGTAGTTTCTCAATGATTTTTCAAAAATCATTAATACAAATACAAATGTTCTCCTTTAGTTAATATAAACAAAATAGTATATAATATAATAGAATAAAGAAGAAAATATTACTCAATATTTTTATATAAGTTCGTTGATTAGTTCAGATTACATTCAGTTCTTGACTAACTAGTCAAGTTCCACTAGATATACAACAATTGTGAAGTATAAATAAGTATTTCGATTCTTATTTACTCTTAACTAATTCGTACAAATATTATTTTGAAAGTTAACTACTTTTAACTAACTCGTAAGAATATTTTTTTAACATACACACTTCTGACTAAGACAAAGATTCTTTTTGTGATCAACAAACCATATGTTTTGCTCTATAAATAGAGTTTGTGTCTTTTAACATTTAAAATGTTACACACTCTCTAGTAGTTTTCTAAAGGTTGAACACAAACAATATTCTTCTAAAATTTTTAAGCAAAAAATTTAATAGAGTTTTAACATTTAAAAATAATTGTTCTTATTTTTGTTCATTTCTTCAAAAGCATGTCTTTATATAGATGTTTTAAAAAGCGAAACAAAGTGGAAAAAATACATTGTTTCTTCATGATCTTAAAAGGCAACATTTCTAATGAATAGTTCTCATCATTACATTACCTATCAGAATTCTTCAATTTATTAATTTTTTTATCACAATATAAATAAATAAATAACTCATGTTATCATGTACACAATTTTAACTCATGTGTCTCTTTAATTGAACAGTTATTTTAGGACGCGTGGCATAGTTTAAAACGTTATTTTAAATCTAATAGATAAATAATTTATCCAAACAGACCTTTAAAAATATATCTTCACGTGTCTATATATTCTGTTCTGAGCAAGTAATTTTGACTCTATTATTACATTTACGTGCAATCCTAGTTCCTCTAGTTTAATGGGCATTAATTTTGTGTTTTTCTAGTTATAAAAGTTCAATTGCTTTCCTATTCAATAATTACTAAATACTGAGAACAGATGACATAACATTAATTAATATAAATTAACAAACAAACAAATTGAAGTTCTCATTTTGAGCATTATTTTCTTGTTTATTTGTAGTAAAATATTTTATACATTTTTTCCTTTACTATTCTATACAGGTCAATGTCATTTTACCCTTCAAAAAAATTGACGCAAGGGACTAGATTTTAACAACTGAAAAATATCAAGCAGACAAAAATGACAATCAAACTTAAAGAAACACAAGGTGCAATTTAACCTCAGAATTATAATAGAGGCGTATTGTATTAATATTATTTTCGGATACTGGCAAACAACCCATAAATCACAAATTCTTCTTTTCTTTTACTTTGGGTAGAACACAACATCCTCATTTACAACAAGGAAGAATGAATTTACGAAATTAAAATGCCATATTCATATATAACATGCATATATACAAAAAGATGTTATGGAGAGAGATATGATATGATTCAACAATGAAATTATGTAGCTACTTGTGTTGTTCTAGGTCCTTTAGTTGTTTTTTTAAAACTGAATGTTCATACCGCATCCTTTCAAGCCTACTCTCAACCATGTACATCTCGTCTTTAAGGTGATGAATTCTTTTCTCCATCCACGCTATGTCTGAAGGATTTCTAGTCATGCCATTGTTCATCGTATTCATGAACTCTACAGGAGTGTTCATGTGTACGTGTTGAGGTCTTGCCAATAGCACAAGTATGCTAAACTGCTGCAGAGAATGAAAGGTTTTCAGTATTAGTTGAAAGATAAATCTTTACAGACACACCATACCATTAAATCCAAAATGTTACAAGATTGAAATTCAAAAAAAAAAAAAAAACTGGTAACCAAAGCATTAAAGACCAACAAAAATGCTTCCGGAGAAAACATGAGAATTGAGGGGGCGGATGATTCTATTAAATCATTGTTACTCAAGAGCTGAAATACGAATTTTAGATTCCTGAAATTCGGTTTTGTCATGTGAAAAATATAGGGCTGGAACAATTTGATTGAGTAGTCACACAACTGAAGTGACAGAATGCGAACTCAAGCAATTTGGTGCCAGTAGCTGCAATTTTTTTTAACACTTTTAGTTTGTAGAAAACACACAAGTCTGCTAGTCCAAGAATCCTGACAGTATTATTTACATAATGAGAAAAAAATAAATGTATCTAAAGATCAGGTTTAAAGTACACACCTGAATGAAGAAAATCAGAGCGATAATAGTGGCAAGAAGCAGAGAAAGATTGCTATGACTTTTCAAGGATGATCTGAGCTTTGTCATAAACTGTATGAACAATGATGGTTCGGTGAAATTCCCCTGCAAGTGAGAGCCTACATCGTGGGTAGTAGTAGTAGTAGCATCCAAGGCATTAGATGTAGGTAGTATCTTTGTAATGTTACTTTGCTCCTGTGACCCTTCTGAAGATTGTCCAGTGTTCACTTCTCTATCTAAATTCATTTCACCGTTTTGACCTACAGCAACAGCACAACCACTTTCAGAAACATTAAAGTAAACTATAACTCCTAAAAAATAGAACATTTCACTGGACATATTGTTGTATGGAACCCAGAAGGAACTCCAAATTTTTTGAAGATACAGAAATTTTAAAAACCAAACCTTGTTTTTCAAGATTCTTCTCCTTCAATACTTCATGTGCCTGAAATATAATACATTCTCAAATGGACATTCAAAAGAAAGATTGCACCAGCAGCAAAACAAAATGCGTATAATAAAAACAAAAGCATAAAGACAAGAAGAATACCATGTTCATCCATGTCGCATAAGCATCACGACATTCTTCTACTGTTGATTGTACGATTTTGCCTGTGATTGTTCATTTCCATGGAATCAAAGAAATTTCAAGTTCATGAAAATGATAATAGAAAAACAAATACTAAAGAAATTCAAACTATGTTTAGGTGGGAGGCAGATGATTTTATTGAACAAACTCCTGTGATTCATTATGCTAATGTCTATAATTAGGAATAAATTAGAATATCAAAATAAAAAACTTGAGAAAAATATTGTCAATATTGAATATCTCTTGTTACAGACATCAGAATTTCACCCACACCTTTCCAAATAGTTTTTTTAGAAAATGCCACATTCACATAGACTCGCATAATGCAGCATTCTTTTGATTCATCCTTGTCTCTCTCTACATTCCACAGCCCCTAGTAATTCACAAAGAAACCATGCTTGAGTAAAAACTGTTAATTCATAGGGAAACATAATTAATGATGAAATTACTAAACAGAGAACTAAAAGAAAACCATAAATAAAATAAATCTCAATAATAACAACCTGATTGGGTCCCAAAGTTTGGTAATGAAAAAGTAATCTTTTAACTACATGATTTGATTTACTCAAAATTGAAACATTTAGAACTTGTTTAACTAATGAAGTGAAAACATAAAATGCACGTTCAGGTACCCTGATGTCAAGAGTATAAAATCTAACATTAAATACAATACCAGAGATTATACAGGAACAGTAACACCAAACATTAGTCAAACTCGTTCAGTTACACGTCAAGAAATGTAAAATGGCATAAAGTTTGAAACCTGCTTCCTAAAGTGACCACTATATTTAAAAATGACATAATATCAGCCCTTTGAGTACCACTTTCACCACTGTCAGTAAAATGTGCAAATGATTTTCCAAAAAGCAGTGCCCAATCCTAATGTCCAGTTCATTGTAGCGTACTATTGAACAAATAAGAGAATTTTTTTTAGGTAATTTTAAAGTCTTCCTACTGATTGCTGCTGTGTGACTAGGTGGTTACAGATTTTAATTGCAAACACAGCTTCTGTTCATGGGTAAGAGCATAAATCTAATCCTCCCCCACCCCCTCCCCCCTCCACAACAGACCTCATAATGGTTGGAGCTTGGTAATATACGTTGCAACTAAGCAGCAGTACTGGTAATCTGGTATAGTCCCTAGTCCACACCTTACATTTCTAAAGAGTAATTTAATTCGTGGCCTGAAGCTTAAAGTTAATTAGGTGAAAGCATAGTCTGGCATATACTACCACAGGACAACAAAGTATTTCTTCCTACTCTTTAGCCAAATTTGCAAGCAATCAAATAACCGGAAATTCCACTTCCTACTCTCAGGTGGTCACGCAAGTATTATACAGTCTTGCTTATCAAGTACTACAAGTTGTCTCTTCCATAAATCGCAGTTTTGGTCCACAAAGGATAAAACAGAAAATGCCAGATTTTCTGTAGTAGGGAGTTAGAAAAAGAGGGACCTTCTATTAAGTCTCTTAGTAAAAATTTGGGTATATTTAATGATGACAGATTCTTGCCCACGATGATTTGGACATGTGAGAAGATCAGTAACAAGAGTGAATCGTATAAAAGATAGTCTAGTAAATACAGGTAGAGTCAGATAAGATAAGACTAGAGAAAACTCTAAAAGAATCATTAAAAAAGGCTTTGATCTAAACAGATCTCCAAATATTAGGTTTTGACAGACCCAACCTGTGGGTAAAAAAGACTTTTGTTGTGTTCAATGAATCATTAGTGTCCCACGAATTTGGACCAGTTTCTGTGGATCAGTTCATGAAGGTTGTGAGTAAACCTTTGTTATAGCAATCGACTATCGAAGCAATTTTTTAGAGTATTTGATTAGCGAAATGCTTGTATTTTTAAGGACTTCCTCTTATCATTATATTTGCTGAGCGATAAGTCTGTCTATGACTTCACGTTGTTGCTGTGCACACGATTTTTCTTGGGAATCTCCCTTACAAATACTATTGGAAATGCCAAAAAGGACGTAATATACGTGGAGAAAATAGGGCATGAAAATTTGTAATTTTGAAAATAAAAGTGAAAGTAAAATGATTTTAAATTGCTAAAGAAATTTCCTAAAATGTAGGGAGTAGATGGAAGTGCTGGACCTTTTGTGTAAATTTCAATGAACATATCGCTTACTTATAGTAAAAATACAATATTGGGTATTTGGGGAAATAGATGATATCACCGATTCTTATAGTTGGACAGTCTGGACATTCGAGACTTTCTGCCTTTCAGTATAAAGTAGGTGGGCCCATGCAATATAAACCATTCAGGTATCTGCCCCTAAATTAACCTTGAGTTGAGAGATAATTGGTTTATGATTGAAAACTTTTGTGTTGATGGTATTATTCACTCCTTTTTTTCTTTTTGTTCCTCTGTTGAAGAGATATTTAGTCCTTAATCTCAATAAATTCCCCCCTCTAATAAACTTTACTTTTTTTCGAACAATGTAACCCAAGAAATATTTATTTAAAAAATTATACAGTCAAAAATTAAAATTACTTAAAAGCACATGTGCATTATAGATTTATTGTTTCAAGAAAAATTGTACCTCAACACGGAAATAATCTGCATAAGGTACATCACTGACTTCTTGAGATGTCTCTACAACCAAATGACTGGATGAAGTAACAAAAACATGTCAAGACAAGAACACGTTAGAAACACTTGAAGAACACTTTATTTCAATGCAGTAACTAAATTTTAGAATAAATAATACATATAAAGAACACAAGAAAATAGATAAAGGGAATAATAAAATGCACAATAGAAGCAAAAGCAATTATTTTTACTCTTCCACGTAACATAATAAAAGCATCAACACTCCCAAGTCCTAACCAGGTTTTATCATCCGAGATTAGAAAAATTAAAACAAAGTAAACAAGCCGCCAACAAGCTTCTGCTAGTACTCTACTTACACCGTTCCAAACTTACAATGCTGGATTTGAAACAATTAAATTGATTAATTGAATATAAATATCCCTTCCCTCCTGTATACACCCACCTACTAATCACAAAAGTTCTTAAAAAGCAAGCAACTCACAGCACCCAAAAAAAAACCACCATTTATCATTAGTTATTCTCACAGCTTCTCCCACTTAAAGCCTGCCAATACAACTGGAAAATATGCTACTGCTACATTTCATTGGGTTATCCAACCCACCCCACAACACCCTTAAGTAACTACTGGGGACATCCATCCCCACAATTATCCTCTATCTAGCTTCCTTTTTGTTAGAAGCGCCCTGAAAACTTTACCTTAAAAAATTGCATTGACAGCAGAAGATGAATTCATGTAAAAGATAAATAGATTGAGATAAAAGAAGGTCATTGAAAAAACCTGTTCTTATAAACACGAAATTTCTGGACCTCATGGCAGCCACCAAATTTTGCTCCTGAAAAAGAAACATAGTCATGTTCACCAGCAAATAGGTAGGAGAATGGCCTACATTTTTAGCTAGCCTTGCACATTTAGTTCCAATATTCTTCAATTAGTCAAATGGAACACTTATCTGCGTCCCATTTAACTTTCATTAGGCCCACTTTTGCACCATTTATAAAAACGTGACCTTGTGGATATATTAGTTTTTGTTTCTAATAGTTTTATTCAAACATACATTTAGTCAATAATAACTGTGCTAATAGCTGGTTGCAAAAATTTAGATGCCATGCTCAAACTTATGCCTATAAAATTAAAGAGTTCCATAACTAACGAACATGTATCATGTATGTCAATCTAAATTAGTTTACATGACTATTGAGTAATCAACAACCTATAAATACGATGGGCTAAACTTATGTGACTCTTTTTATCAGAACTTTAGGGGGTTCTCTAAAAACAATTAGCAAGAAAAATAATTCCTAAATTAATAAAATATAAGTCAGAACAAGGAATTATACAATGTACATCAAAAGTAAAGCAGCAGAAGCATACCAAGATAAATTTTTATCGGATGTTGAAATGACAGTTCACGAGCATACCCAAATTTCTCCTGAGGATGCCACGAACCACACTTAAAGTCTGAAAGCAAAATATAAAAAGTAAAAAAATAAAAAGATAAAAAACTCATGAAACAATAATGTATGGAGAAAACATCACTTAATTCTACTCCTTGCCTAAAATAATATTAAATGACAATGCGGATAGTAAAAAATACTAGAAAATGAAAAATGTCAATTAAAATGCATAGGTTTAGAAGTTTCATGCAGGTTACCTTTATCACCACATTTTTTGTGAAAAGACTCAAGAAAATTTACAGCATCATCTGAGAAAAAGTACCTAAAGAAGTCTTCAACCTTTATCTGCAATGTATAAAACCTAAACTTTGAGAAAATCTCACTATTTTAAAATTAAGATTTATCAAATTAACAAGGGAAAACTTTAAACGTAAAAAATAGATCTAGTGATTTTCAAGTAAGATTATACCAGAAACACTTCTTCTGCAACGCATGTAAATGCTTCATCGACTGCATATTAGAAAATAAGTTCAAAATTTCATCAGATTATTTGCACATATAAGGTGAACCAATAGCAGTATGCTACAAGATAAATGTGGTGGAAATATACATATGAGGTGTTTCTCCTTTTCACATGCATACAATGGTTATCAAACCCTAATAGGGGCACATAGAGGCCAGCCCCAAAAAAGGTATAGCAAGATGACCACTATTCTGAATAAGATTAATCAAGCTAAATAGTTCATATTACATATTTATAAATTCTGAAAAATAAAAGATACAAAAGAAAAATGTATAGCTATAATTAATAAAATAAAACAAATTCTTAAACACAGAAATCCATAACACCAAAGACACATTCTTAATACTCCCGCTGCTTTAAGGAGGAAGATGAAGTTTTTCAAAACAGAACATACGACAAGAAATAGAGGGTATGTGGTAGACTAGAATACAGATTTTCGAGTTAGACCCCAAAAAAAGTATAAACAAAAACAGAAGGATGCGTAACAAAACAGTGGCAGACTAAGGCAAAGATTTTTCATTAGATTTTTCTTTACATTCTTTGATTTCTTGTGCAATGACCTTTTGCTCTCTACTCATCGCACCCTCTGAGCATTTTTTATCTCCAGCAGCCGCGGTGTCCTTTGATCAATTTTGCTTTCCAGCAGCCACCACATCCTCCGAGCATTCAGCAGCTGTTGTGCCATTTACAAATTTTTTCTCTCTAGCAACCACCACGTCCTCTAACCATGTTTGACAAGCTTGACTCGTATGATACATATGTTCCACCTCAAGAGAGTCTTAAGGATATGATTTGAAAGGACAAGGCAAATTAAAGATTAATTGTCACTTTGACAGAGAGAAAGTCGTGTCTAAGAAATATCTACTAGCTGCCATGATTTACTCTGTCAGCTTCACAACCAACTGGCTGACATATTTACTTAGTCTCTCAAGAGATCTTGTGTTGATGACATATGCTCCAGCTTAAAGGGGGGGTGTTAGACATAAGATTTAACTATGTTAGAAATGTTATTTGATTACACTAAATAGGGAGATATGATATGATTTGATAGGGACATATCGTACCTAATATTTCTCATTAGACATTGACTTTCTCCTTACAATTGTATCTCTTCTTCATTATAAATAAGAAAACTCGTGTACTCAACACACGGAATTCATTATATTCCTTCTCGGTTTCTCTCTTCTCATGGTACCATAATTCCTTTCAACACTCTCTTTAGCAACATCCTAGAAGCACAAGTCAAGTGGCACATTCGAAGCTTTACACACGCCCCTAAACAAATCTAGAGTAAGTAATTTTCTTCGGTCCAACTTGTATCATAAGTAATTGTCATATTGATCTTGCATACCAAATGTCAATAAAATTTTATATAAGAATATTTATGCAATCAAACAGTTAATACTTTCCTATAATTTGGTATTTTTGTCGAAAACTAATTTAAGACTTCGAGATTGGATTCAAAACATGCTCTAAATTTTTATAAGCATGGGACTTGCTTCAAATTTTTATACTGTGAGAAATTTGTCCTAAACAAAATTATATGAAAACTAATTTAAGACTTCGAGATTGGGTTCAAAACATGCTCTAAATTTTTATAACCATGGGACGAAAGAAACCTTGCTTCAATTGTTTATACTTGAGAACTTTTTCCTAAAGAAAATTACATGTTGACGCAAGATCGATTCATATTATGTGTGCATGTGTACACATGTATGTGTATATAGGCATATAAACTGAAAACAGACTGATAAGGAAACAGAACCTTCTTGCACAAATTATGTAAAATGTTGAAGATACTGGTGGAAGAAAAAGAAACAGGAAGAGAAAGGGGATGTTTATTACAGATACAATCCACAATAGCGAGGTTCATCATGTCTAGATTTGAAATTGTACTGAATAAGTCCAGAGAAGTAAATTTTGTAATATCTACCTCTTTTGTTCTTTAAAACTTGCATAGCTTCTTTAAATAGCTAATGTTATGATATTGTTCATTCAATTCAAGCCAAGTGTCCACAAGACAATAGCAGAGTGGCAGACTAAATTCCAAATCTATTCCACATATCAAAATCAATTGATCATTACCCAAAGTCCTGAAGCGACAGCAAAGTAAAAGTGTTCCTTTTATTGATAACCCAAACACCTTTCCCACAATCACTATATCGGACATCCCTTGAACAATTTAAAACAAAATTATTGAGTTATTTCCCATTAGAACAATTTCTAAATGACTACTAATATTTGATTATTTAACATGAATCCATTACACACACACATATACTTATATATAACATATATATTACAAACTCACTGGATGGGGCATCAATATCCTCCTCGTTCCACTTCCAACTCTCGCTTGGGGCATCATTGTTCAATTCAAGTTCAGCAACTTGTTGTACACTGCACTGCCTCTCTGAATCCCCCACCAATACAGGGACATCTCCTACAATGGATGGAGACCTTGCATCTTGGCTCCTGGTTCACATATACAAGTGAAAGCTAAGTGAGTTGCACACACAATAATCTAATTATAAAGTAACAGCCATTACGTCATGTACATACAGGTCGGTAGAGAGTAATGTATTGTCAGGTATATCAGAAATGCTGACATTTTCAACAGCTACAAATCCATTCTCTTGGCTAGTGGACTCAGACATTGACTCCTGCAGTAAAATAAATAAATGAGAGAAACAGTACAAGAAATGCAATTTTGACCAATTAATTTGCATTATAAGATCTTATCATGTTCAAATGATGCAATTTTCCAAAGAAACTGAATACTGAAAATGATTAGTGGAACAATATTTTTCAACACATGACAGCTAGGCAATGCATTCTGTTAAAGACAGACTCGTGTTCCTAGGAGGAAAAGAACAATGAAAACGATTGCAAAATTTAATTATCTGTATTGCATTACTACTATAGTTTGGCAAATATATGATGCAGTACAATTTTGTTGAATACAATGTGACAAAAAGACCAAAAGTTAAACACTGATCCATATATTGTAGAAAACCTAAGAGAGATCATAAAATAAAAAAACAGAAGAATTAGTATTCAACATATAAAATCCTACAAGAAACTTTTCACACCTGTTGATCCATTATCATCCATCAACGGATTTTACTATAGTAGAGGGGCACCATTCTTTCCTAAAATCGACCTCATTACCAACATACAAATTTCTAACGTTTGTATACTAACAAGGGAACAAAAAATGATAATATCAAGTATCAAGTCAGAGTTCTATAGCAAATACCTTCTGCTCCATGATTATGGCTCCATTGCCCTGTCGTGACCATCCATCATTAATAATCTTAAAAGCTTCATCCCGGGATAGGAAGGATGCAAAAAAGTGCTGCAAAATAAATAAGTGGATTAAGACATTGCAGCAGAATAGAACAGAAAATACAAATAGCAAAGTAATATTAAGGACATAAATTAATCAAAATACAACTTGCATAAATGTACTCCATGTCCAACACACCTTCCTGTTTCCAGCTTGAATTTCAATGGCATTGGGAAATATCCCAGCTGTCTTTGCCCTCCTTACACAAGTGACTTCAGGTAATGGGATTACTTTCTGAAATACATTGATATTTTCAACAAGCAGAAAAAATGAAAATTAAAACCAACACTACTAGCAAAAACTCATCATAATTACATAAGTCGTGAAATGATATAGTTTTCACACTAAAATTCATATTTGATTGCATCTACTAAAATTCCAACTCTTCATATAACCAAAGTATACCATGGGATATATTTTTTTATCACAAAAGTAGGCAGTCAATTTGTTTTCTGAATCTTGATGATTATGTATTTTGGTATAATTGTATGTGTACATATATTTATTAGTTATTCAGTTTAAATGTAACATATGTATGTGATTTTTAATACAGTACATATATGGGTGGTGGAAAGTGAACAACTGCCAAAATAACTTAAAGAAGAAAACTAAATTCAGCCACTCAATTCAAAAGCAGAAGCCACTTAGGTGAGCACAATTAAACTTATAACAATTCGAGGTAGTCTCAAGTGTTTTAGGTATCCTTCCTATGACTAAAGAGAAAATTACAACGATCAACACCACAAACACAAATTACTTTAGGGGAAGTAAATACGTATATATTAGACTAGCAGATAGTCAACAACATACTAGATTAAGCATATGCATTGGATAACCTTGATACATATCTTATTCTTATAAACATATTACAGGTAAATTTAAATTTAATTCCTCCCATGAAGAGTTAAAAAGAATGTTTAAATGAAAAAGATAATTGCGTTAAACACTTTACCTTTGTCTCGTATCCAAATATGTTTGAGTAGAAACAAATGAAGTTGACAAATAGATACATATGACCCTACAACAAGCAATTAATAAATCATTAGGAAAACAAATGAAAATGCTATTTGTTCAAATCATAGATGCATTTTAACTTATTTTCAACCAAGCAAAATAAAGTAGAACTCTTCAAATTGAAGGGATAATGCACAGTATGTGTGAGTTAATACCAAAAAATTACCTGAATAAGTAAGTTTTCCTGAATGGCACAATTAAAATCTTCAATAAGGACCTAAAGAAAATAAGAATATATAAGAAGTCAATAAAACAAATGGGGAATCAAATTGCAGTAAGTTCTCAAGTAAGAACTCCAAAAACTAAAAAATGAGCAAATGTGAAAGACATAGAGATTGCCAACTATTTCATTCTAAGATGATGATCCTAAACCAACTAACAAACCACAAAACTATACATTAGATATCTACATTAAAGGTGGAGCATCACTCACTTCCTCGGGGGGAAGATGGAACAATTGACGATATTCTTCACTCTTCAATACGTCCGGACTCTGAAACTAAAAAAATAGTGATCGATAACATATCGAACTTCAAACAATGTATATATTTCAGTTAAATGTGACAAATAGTAAAAGATTCCAGAGAGCAAAGCCATGCTGTAACATCAAAAGCCACAATTCATAGTTTCACAGAAGCCGCGACAACAAATTGACCCATTTCGAACAATGCCACACTCAAGCTAAAGTACACATCAATTTTCAATTAAGTGAAGAGTGTCGAAATTAGAAGATTCCTGAGAGCAAAGGCATCCTAAAAAATCAAAAGCCACAATTCACAGGTCTCGCCGAAGCCGCAACAACAATTGAACTATCATTTCAAACAGTTCCACATTCCAGCTAACCGAAACTTCATTTAAGTTTCAATTAAGTGCAATATAAATTTCAGTTAAATGTGTCAAAATTTAGAAGATTCCAGAGAGCAAAGTCATATCCTACAGCATCAAAATCCACGATTCATAGGTTTCGCTATCTGTTTCGAGCAACTCCACACTCGAGCTAAACGACACTTCAATTAAGTCTCGATCATGTGAAAAAAAACGACACATCACAGCATCAATTTGAAGAATCGCAAATGCAGCAAGCACGGAATCGAAAGCGACGTTGATTACAAGAGCGAGCAAGCGGAGTACCTGAAGTTCATTATCGGATAAGTTGTTCGTCGAGGAATTGAACGAACCGCTCCGATCACCGACGTCGGGGGAGGACGACGGCGAAGGATCCACCGACCGCGACGGTGCTTCGCTCCTCGAGGCGTCGGCAACAACCGTGGAGGCCATCGAAGAGCGAGAGCGAAAGAGAAAGAGCGATAAGAAAACGGTAGATCTGAAAATTTAGAAGAAGAGGGAGCCGGTGGTTGGGGGGCTTTAGACGGTTTTAAGTAACGGCGACGTACGGCAGAAGCGTCGTTAAATTACCGTTTTGTTTTGTATGATTTGATTTGAGAGTCTTGCGTTGGTTATGGTTTGAGAGAAGGGTTGAACTATTAGTCAACGTCGGTGCACTGATAAAAAAAGGTCAATCCTCTAACGCTGTGGCAATGTTGACAACTTTTGACACGTGACTTTTCTTCTCTTCTGCATTTGCCATTTGTAGTAAGAAATAAGCTAGTTTAAAAGGAAAAGAAATTAAGAAATAGAATATAAATTTATGTTAAAGTTGTTGAAAATACATTGAGCTTTTAGAAATTATTAATATTTGTAGTTGTTATTTGTCCGATGTAGTTTAAGCCTAAACCAAAATTATTAATGAAATCAAAGAAGAAAGTCTTTTTTAAAGGCAGAGAATAAATATTGTACTCGATATTTGTGTTTATTTTAAAAGTATATTTATTTAATAAAATAAATAAATTCTTAATTTTGAATGTATTTGTCTGTAAAAATAAGTTATTTCTTTTGAAAAAAAATTATTGGAGGAAAATGTATTTAAATTGTTTTTACTCATTACTTTCAAATGATATAAGATTATTGGTCGTCCCGAAATAAATTACTGATCGATAATTAAGAAAATTTATCTTGAAATCATTTTTTATCCTCCAATTAGAGGTTAGGGAACGTTCCGATCTTAAGCCCGTTTAAATCATATCCTTAAGTACAATTATTGTATTTGAGATATTGTCTGTTTTGAAATTTGAAACTCCGTTAATATTTTGTTATTAAAAGGCATCTCCTGAGACTAAGGGAGAAAGATTATTTAAATTATACTTATTCTCAACTTTTAAGTAATGTAGGATTATTAGGCGTTGGGATACTAAAAGATAATGATGTTAATTCTAATATTTTTTTCCTCCGAGAGAAGAGACAAAACTAGCATTTTTTATGATTAAGTAAGATGTAGTTGTTTCTTATCCTTTGTTCATGTGTAAGGTGAGGATAATGTAGTGCTAGTGTGGGAGGAAGAGAACCTTGCCTACACTATCTTGCACCGTGTAAATGATAGACCTCGATGGCTTTACTTGAATATTAAACATTATAATTATGCTTAGATTGAGTATATTACTTTCGTCCTCCTCAAAATAATTTGTTAAAATTCACCACTGTCCTTATCTCTATTAACCATCAATTGGGAGATTGAGAGATTTATTTTGATACGTCCAATAATCATACATCACTTAGGAGTCAATCAAATTATATACACTTTATTATGTTAACTATCTATGATGTCTTCTAAAGATAAAACTTTGAGTAAACTTTAAAATAGACAATACTTTTAATTTGAATGATCATAACGATCATATCTTAGAAGACTTGAGGTATTAAAGATCCAGGTTTAATGTTTTAGGTTTATGATTGAATGAAGGAAAACTTAAAAATTTCGTAATCCAATTTTGATTCATATTTCATCTTCGTTAAATCTTTTACCTATAATTTTTTTTTTTCCTTTTTTCTCTCTTTTGCTCACTTTGTTTCTTTTTCCCTATTCTTTTACCAAACAAAATATTAATTTTAATAGATTATTTCTTATCTGTAAAAGGATAAGACCAAATATTGTTTTTAACATAAAATTACACCAATGGCATATAAATTTGTCTTTTTAACATATTTTCACATTTTGCTTATCTAAAAGGGAAAGTTAATAATATTTATTTTTATGTTTATGATTTAACTTTTTGAAGTATTGAGTTGAAAACTTTATGAATTTATTTTTAATCCAGAACATTTACCTAGTTTTTATGATACAATGTCCTAGTTAATTTATAAAAAGTAAATATTTTTTAGGAGGTTCACAAAAACAAGAAAGGAGTGTTTAGTAGAAAAAAATATCACAGGGTAATCGGCCCAATTTCAAAAAAGGGCCACCAACAAAAATCTTCAACTTTTTGCTCAATGAAATACTTTTTGTACCACCATAATTTCTCTCTTCATCTCCTATTACAATGGAACGATGGAATTAATATTTTAAAAAATTCTTGCAAATTTTAAAACATTTTATTCATATCTATCAGAAAAAACTTTTGGATTACAGTATGGGAAAATGTATAATGAATGAGGATTTTAAAGTGTATTCTCTCATAAATTAATTTTTAATTATTTACAATTAAAATTTTGGTAGTTAATTAAATATCAATTTAAAAACTAGTTTATAAATTTTATTAATAATAAAAATTACTTTATATATTAGTGCAATACTTTATATATATGATTTATATTTGTGACTAAATTTTGTGAAATGTGTAGGGTTAATTCTTATCAATAGTTTCAAATGACTGGAGTAAAAGACAAAAAGCTTCACTTCTCCATTTTCCACATTTGGTTCAACATCATTGTGAGAGGTGGATCTTGGTTTCATCTGATAACCCTAGAGCAATCACAAAAGAGCATTTTGCACCAAGGTTGTATTTGGGATTATTTCGTAGAACTCATAAAAAAAATGAATTCTAAATTCTACATTATTTCATAACTTTCTAATGATAAATTGAAAAAAAAAAAAACATTTGAAATTATTTTAGAAAACTGATCAATTTCATTAAGAGATATTCTAAAATGAATAATTAAACATTAATTCTAAATCATGTACTCCAGAAATATAGGAGAATATATTCCATAATTTATTTTCTCAAATATACTTTTCCTAAATTCTCTTCTCTAAATATTCTTTCTAAGGTTATTTTCATCACTTTAATATCATGCACGGTGCAAGAAGAATTTTCGGAGGTGCATAAAGCAATGCTCTATTTTTATACTTTCCTTTGTTTGGAATGAATGCTTTTGAGTGATGATGTTTTGGGCCTTCTGGGCTTTGTCTTGAAAGAAATCAGATTTATCAATAGACTAGATTGCTGGCTTTTGCTTCTTGCACCCAATAAATTTGAACATAAACCTATAACTGACGCAAAATATGCTTTTTTTAGTTTTTAAATAGGAGTGTGAGATGGAGTTCTCGATTTGTTAGTTTAAAATATAATTCTGGATTTGATTTTCAGAATACAAATTAGTCTTTCTGAAATATATGTTTCCGAATTTTTGTTTTTTAGAATTTTTTTTCACAATATATTTCTGAAGTTTTTTTCCAAAATCCATTTTCTGAAATATATTATTTGTATTCTAGATTTTTCTTTTCAAAATGATATTTGGGTTACCCAATTTTATTTTCAAAACGCACAAAATCTATTTTGGATTTTATTTTCCAAAATAAATTCCAGATTTCTAATTCCAAAATGAAAACAATTATAAGATTTCAAAAATCGATAGGCTACAATATAAAATTAGTTGAAACCCTTTTGTAACACCAATAGAAAAAAAAAAACCAAGCCTTTATTTATGAAGTAAAATTTGTAGTTAAGATCACAACACCCCATATTCTAAATAGAAAATATAATTAAGGATTAAAATTTAGAAGTTTTATTTATTACCTCATAGCCTCACCCAACCTTCCTCACCCAACATTCCAAAAACTTTAATAAAGAATTTGATCTAATTATCAACTCAACTCTTCTTTTTGTCTCTTTGACCTAGAAGAAGCCAAAAAAGAAGAACAAAAAGGCAAAGAAAAACCAAAAAAGAGGGGTTAACCTATGTTCCAAGTTTGATGTAGGATTAATGAAATGACTAAATGAGTTTATGACAACACAAGAGGTGAGAAAAGGTCCCTTGTGGACCAAATGCCATCTAAGAAAGGAATCATGAAAGAGGCCACCTTTGAATGTCTTCCCACTTTCCCTAATTTCAATGCCCTCAACCATGGCTTTTCAAACCTCTAATTTCCCAACTTTTCCAAAAGCAAGAAGGAACAACAAAGTGCAAACCCCACATAAAAAATTAAGTCACATGGCCCTTCCTTTTTGGAAAATGTGGCCATGGAGTTTCAGTTTCAGTGATAAAATATTATGCTAATCATTTTCATCACTATGTATGAAGTGGGTGTGTGTGAGTGTGAGTGCCTTCATGGGATCTGAGTCCCTTGGTTTGAACACAAACTTTCTTATCACCCCATTGTCCAATTCATGTATTTTCACTATATAATATATAAATGCACCACAAAAGCTTCCTCCTAATGATGCTTAGCATTATTCAATCACCACTTTTCCCATTTTTGTTTTTTTGTATTATTGTCAAAATCTCTTACCAATCTATCTTTCATCTTGACTAAGCATGCCATAATTATAATCATAGGTCATTGGATTCTCATGGTCCAAATATGTCTTTCATATGTGCCAACTTAGCCAAGTTGGCAAAATTTGGATTTGAATTAACTAAACTTAGCAAGTTGGCAAAAATTGGATTTGAATTAACTAAACTTAGCAAAATAAACTATATTATATAAAGAGATTGATATTTGAACACCATCTCTTATGAGTGGAATATTCAAATGGCACATATACACGACTTTTTAAATAAGGATTCTAATAAGAGTTGAGTGTGATTTCATCTATTTATATAATTTTTTTGGTTTTTTTTTTTTTACATTACTATAAGAAAATTATTAAATAAAAATTAATTTTAGACAAAAAATAATTAGTTGTTATATTAATTAAATTAGATACTAAAAAAATTATTAGTTTCTAAATTAGTTTTTATTATTGATAAATAATTTTTAAATTGATATTTAATTCACTATCAAGGTTTTGCTACCAAATTTAGAATTTAAATAATTGGTAGTTAAAACTTTTGTAGCTAATTAAATACCAATTTATAAACTATTTATTAATAATAAAAATTAATTTAAAAATCAATAATTTTTTTAATTTTTAAAATAATATCTAATATAGTCAATATAGAAACTAATTAATTTTAATCTCTAAAATTAGTTTTTATTTAATAATTTTCTAATATTGAATTACATATAAAATGTTTGACTTCTTACATAAATTTACCAATTTTGTTACCTCTAATAGATTTATTTACTAATGTTTATTGAGATTCGTTCATAGTTGGAAGGTTCTCTACATATATATTTGAATCCTAGTTATTGATAGTTGTGATTTTTTAAACCAACACTTTAATTAATTTGTAAAATTGGATCTATATTTTAAATTAATAATTATAGTGACTAATTTAGAATTTAAAGTAATTAGAAACAAAAATGGAGAAAATATTTATATATATATATAAAAGAAATCAAATTTTTTATCAATATCTTTCAATTTATAATCATATTTTTATAGTTTTTTTTCACATAAATCACACACACACAGTTTTGTATCAATATAAAATTATTTAATATCTTATTACAGTAAAATGAACATATAGTATATAATTTTTAAAATATATTGAAATATAAATTATTTGGTATTTTTTAATTTTAATTAATTAAAATGAACATAAATAATTAGAATAATATAATAATTGGATGGACAAATTCTTTTTATAAAAAATTATTAACAATATAAAATTTCTTTAATAAAAGTAAGGTTGTATATAGTTTCTTGATTGAAAGTAATAGTAATCAAATCATCTTTCATAATCATTGCAATTTAATATTTCTCATAGCTACCCATTATGGGATCATGTAAGAATTTGGAGTAAACCCTAACATTTTTTTTTTTCTTTAAAAAAACTTAAACTTTCTGAAACATGTACCCTATAAAATCAGAAAAATCAACATCACACACATTTCTCCAAACTTAGGAATCTTCATCAACTATCATACAAATTAGGTTTGGCATACATGGAGTGAAGAACAGTCAATATTAATCTCTGTGTATCAATATTCTTGTCTTCCAAATATGTATAAGTTGCTTTCCACTGTTATATACATGGATCAATGAAGAACACCAATGTCATATTCCTCAGGCAACGGCATGCATGAGAAGTCACTGTTACACATCAAAATTGGAGGCTATATATATATAAGATTTGATTTATATATATTTTTTATAAACACAATCAGAAAGAAAAATATTTTTAGATAAATATGTGTTTACAAATTAGCTTATATCCAAAATTAAGTTTGGCTTGTAAAAAAACAATTAATCCTTTTTATTATTTTCCTCTCTTAAATGTATCTATGTAAGAAATTATCCAAACACACTATCAATGCTTAACCATGTTTTTTATCAAGATTGTGTCGAAATGAAAATATGCATAAAAAAAAAAAAGGAAAAAGAACAATGGTGACAGTTAGATTTAAATTCTTTTTGTTGTGTTTTTTTTTATACTTCAATGCATGCATATTGATGCAAGATGCTCTAATACGCAAAACAGAAAATAAATCGAATGTGATGATTAATATCAATTATTTTAACGGATTTAAGGTTGAAATACAAAATATATTTTTGTACTTATTTGTAAATTGATGATTTTTAATAAAATGGGATGAAAAGAAAGAAAAATATTATATACTTTTAACATGTTAGATTTTTTTATTGTTGAAAAATTCATTATACTCATGATTCTTTTATAAATTTTAAAAATAATTATTTATTCTCTAAAAAATGTAAACTTAAATAAAAAAAGTGATCTTAAATTATAATCCAAATACAATGGTACAGTGCAAATAAAATTAGTTTTTTTTTTCAAAAAGTAAATTTAAATAAGTTACACTACAAAGTATAAGTTGAAATAAAAATAAATCTCTTCAAATATAATTTTAGTTCTTTAAGTAAAAAAAAAAAATCTATAAAATCAAATTATAAATAATTATTTAGTTATTAATGTTTTCATAATTAACAATATCACTTTAGTCACTTTCTTAAAAAAAAAAAGTCTAAATAAAGACCAACCATATGGATAACAAATAATCATAGGTTAGATGTAAGGTTAGATATCAAGATATTCATAGTTGAAATACACATACTTGTTACTCATACATATGTATCAAAGATAATCATTAAATATTCATTTAAATTTTACTAGCACAAATATTTATAGATAAAAATTTAATATCATATAGAATTTTTAATCTATTTAGCATTGCAAATACCTACACATTTAAGAAATATTTAACTATGTTGTATTATAAATACTCTTAGTAAAGCTTGTTTTAGAAGTTGGGATTGCAATTTTAAAATGAGAAATGTTAATAATTTTATCTCAAATTAAACAACATAAAATTTTTTAGATACAAATACACATCATACCAAAACTTTAACATTAAAAACACAGTCAAAATATAGAGTTATATTTTATCTATTTTAAATTCATTTATATAGATTAAAAATATAATTGTTATATGTGGATGCTACCAAAATTTAACTACCAATTTAATTTAATTAGTCATAGTTAAAATTTATAATCTAATTAGTTGATAGCTAATAATTATATATTAATTTAGAAATTATTTATTAATAATAGAAACTAATTTAAATATAAATAATTAGTTTAGTTAATATAATTATTAATTATATTTTGTGTTTAAAATTAATCTATATTTAATGATTTTCTTGTACTTGTAATGTATGTATAATATATTCATAAAATGTTTAAAATATTATATATATATATATATATATATATATATATATATATAAAGTAGTAAAATATGATAATAGAATAATAAAATCTATAGAAAATTAAATCCATTTTATTTTACTTGGTGCACTCCAAAGAAGAGCTAGTTATGCCTCTCTTTAATTAACCCAAACAATAATAATATAGAGTAGGTACTATATGTTGGCAACCCTATTAAATATTTTATAATATATAATAATAATAATAATAATAAATAAATAAATAAATAAATAGATGAAAAAAAAGAAAGAAAGAATGAATATTGGTGTGAAGTGAAGAGTGAAGAGCATAGGCATAGGGCATGGGACCAAGCAAAACACTACAGTCTCTGATTGGTCGCTATTGAGTTCAGTGTGGTTTTGTTTTTGTGAATTATTATTCACTGCAAAATCTGCTGCATTGCCAGTTCACGGAGGCCTCCGTGCACGCGCATGCCTTCCTTCCTGTTCAATGTCTCCCGCGCCATCGTACGGTCACTGTTTCTCCATTTTCAAAGGGCTTCTCTGATATTTCACCCCGCCAAAGAAACTATAGCCGTTGGAACCATGCACCAAATTATTGTATTCTATAGTCTAATTTTTTTTAATGGTTCCTGTTAGTTTTTATGCCTTAAATACATTTTTAGTTTTGGCTTCTTTCTTTATAAAAAAATTTTCTTTTGTTATTTTGATTCTTGCAAATTTTCTAATAATTTTTCAATTTTTATATTGTAAGTTCTTGTCAAATATTTTTTAGTCTTAAAAAAAAAATATTTTATTTTAGTTCTTTCCACATTCATTTTAAGTTAGATAAATATTTAGGGATGTTACATATTGATATTATATAATAATATTCATGCAATGAGTTTTGGTAAGTGTGGATTTTGATTTAAGAGTAATAACGTAATCTTTAAAGACCAAATGACTATTTTCATATATTTTTGGTTTGAATATATAAGATTGTTTCAAAAGTATTATCAAAGAGAGTGAAGAAATGTTATGTCTAAAGTTATAGAAATACCACAATCTTCTTTTAAAGGAGGGAAAAACTTTTTGATAGCATATTTTTTTATATATAAAAGCTTTCATGTTAGGATCATTATACAATCTGACATCTCAGTTAGATTGACATCTCAACAACAATAATTATCTATTATTACATGAAAAAAGTATTATTAAAAAAAAACATAAATATGGAGGGACTATTAGAAATAAACAAAGTGATGAAAAATGTAAGAAGTGAAAAGTCTCGTATTATCATGAAGGTGAATTATGAAAAAAATGAAGGATTTGTGAGATGAGAGTTCTTTTACTATATGATAGATAAATTTGAGTTTTGAGATGAATATCTTAGATAAAAGGTTGTATAGATTCTTCAACAATCTTGACCCTTATCAATGGTAGCCTAACAAAATAATTTAAACAATTTAAAGAGTTTAGGCATGGGAATCCATTATCGTCTTTCATTTTCTTAATAGTAACAAATAATTGAGTTAATTTGTTAATCATGCAAGTTGTGGAAAGAATTTGTTGCAAGAGGTGAGTGTGGACATGTTACAGTTTGTTTGTTAATGATATATTGTTCATATGTGTGAGACAAAGTTAGATAATATTTTGATTATTAAATTTATTTTGAGGTTTTTTGAAATTACATATGAGTTTAGAGTTAATTTTGTGAAGAATAAGTCCAGAGGGATAAGAATTAATAGAAACTTATATGATAGTTGGTCATAAATCCCCTATGTATAACAAATCTCTTCATTCAAATTAATATTTCTCTTTATTTAATTCTCTTTTAGCTTCAATTTGGTCATTCAAATTAATAACTCTCCTTCAGTTTCTCACTACTTGATGTCTTAGTCTACGTGACTTAGATTGTTGGTGAAGCTAAAGATCTCCACTACAACATAGTTTTTTTTGCTTAATACAACAAATCAAACAATGTTTCACAAATCCTCTAAGATTTGCGACCCTAAATTCATACAATTTTTATCATTCTTAACAACTTTTCTCATACAATATAATTCATTTAAACAAAATCACGTCTCAATTAAATATATAATTCAATATTCTATTTACATTTATGTTATTTTCATATGAAATCAATTAAAGGAACATAAGTTTCTTTTTTTACTTTAGGGAAATTCTTTTGTTTGAGTGAAAATAAGGTTAAGAGCAACTAATCTATTTTCGCTTGAGCAAAAAATTCCTCGTTTGAGCAAAAATAGGACTAATAACAACTACTTTATTTTTGCTTAAGTGAACATACCAAAAAATAAACTTCATGCAGTAGAACCAAACTTGATTTTCAAAACTTTAAAAAAAATAATCTAATAATTGCAAATTTTAAGCAAACTCAAAATGGACAACATGATTATAATTTTCTCAATTGTCATACTCAACTTATTTGAATTCAATATTGATCATTCAAGCTCAAATATAAACTTCACTCACAATATACACATAAATCAAACTCTAAATAACCATGAGAAGCTAAATTCATACATGCATAGTCTCTTCACCATATTAATATCTCAACAATGATATTAAATTCAAAGTAAAATAAAATTATCTTCTATTAACCAAAAATACCAAAAACATTTTTACTCAATTTCAAACATTTAAATTATGTTCAAACAAAACACAAACCTACGTGGAAAAAAAAAAAAATAAGAGAGGGTTGAATTGCATTCTAAATTTATTTACACCTTTTCACAAGTATTGTTTGATACTACATAGTTAAAAGATATGTTTAATATTTGGTTAGACAAACTAATCAAGATTTTACAAACTTAGTTCGAAAAACTTTACCTTCTTAAATTAGTTATAAGAAAATAACATGCAATGTACATAGAGATGAATCAAAATATTTAAGCAATATTTTTATACTACTACATCTGATAGCACAAATTACATATAGTTATTGACCAATTAGTCAAGTACCACTAAACAAACTATTGTTGCAAAATACAATGAATATTCTTTTAGATTGGGGTCACTCATGATTGACCCCGTATGAGTATTCTTTTAGATCGCAACCACTTATGGCTTACCTCGCCAAGTATTCTTTGACGTTTAGCCACTCTTGGATAAAAACCTCGAGTATTCTTTCAGATAACAACCATTCCTAACTTGCCACTTTCAAGTACTCTTTCAACAAGTCACTCCTGGTTCAACCCAAGTATTCTTTCAACAAGCCACTTTTGACTTAAGATAAAGTAAATTGTCTTCATGATCAACAAATCACAAGGTTCACTTATTAGAGAGGAGTTACTTCTTTCAACATTTACAAGATTAAGTTCTCTCTCCTTGCTAAAGATTGAACATAAACTGTGTTCTTACAAAGCTTTATGGTGCAGAGAAAATATAGCATTAGCACTTGTAAGTATTGAATCTTCTTTTTTTTTTCTTCTCTTCAAAGCATGTCTTTATATAGGCTTGGAGAATGTAGTTGTTGCATTCCCTTTTTTGATCGGTGAGTAGCTTTAAACTTATTTGAGTGTATTCTTTTTCTTCTATCATCTATCAAACTTGAACGTTGAAAAACATTAAATCTTCTCCGTACAACATTGATTGTTCTTCTCCTTTTCACACAATATCCTTGATAACTAGCAGTACTTATCTTCCTCGATAGCATAACATTTTGCACCAAACTATGGTAAGTGCATACCGTACTGGACAAATAACTATGTCATGGTTGAAACATGCTTGTGTGAGGATTATTAGCAAACATTATAACTTTAGCTTGAACTTAAAGAGATCTTGATGTTGACTTGTGTTAAGTATGAATTCTCTCGACAATAGATGATGAAGACATTCCTTGCACTACAAACTTAAGTTACAAAAATATTATTTATGTTAGCTTTAAGACTTGTTTGCACTTATCTTCTAATGCTTCATCAACATTTGTGAGACAAAGTGGAAAGTCTACAATGTGCTCTATTGTCTATCAGATGAAATATTTGCACTTGCATGATCTACTCTTTTTCTCCAACGTCTCTCAGATGCAATTGCATCACGGTTCATGCTTTGTTAGTTTAAGAACTTAGTCAAAATCACAAGTTTGTTGCAGTTTTGCTCTAACAAAAGAAATTAAGATAGTATGACCAAGTCACTTCCACATCCATATCATCAACCCTAAGGTTCTATAAGAAAATATATAAATATTTTTTCTTTTCTATTAAGACTTGTTTTACTAAAGCTTAAGTTTTCACTTTTTTAATCACACATGAAAACTAAACTTGTATATAAAAGACTTTGATTAATAATCTAAAAATACACTCATGATCTTAGACTAACAAGTATTCATTTTTTTTCTAGAAGAACCACATCCAACACTCTAGTCCTTAAGGAATGAGTTATTCTCAAAACCAACATAAAAAAAAAAAACTAAAAAAATTTATTCTAAAACAATATGAATGCTCTAATCTCCTATAAAATCTTTACATAAGTGAGTTGTTATCAATGAAAGATCAAAATATCTTTTAGAAATTTAGAGAGAAAATAGTTTTTTAAAGAAATGATTTTTCTGAAATGAAGTTTAACTAATTAATCCTTTATATTTATAAGTTTTTTACTTGTACTTCATCTCATTTACACCACTTTCATTTTAAAACAATTTTACAAATAATATTTACGTGCTACTTCCAAAATATTTGTCAAATTTGTAAAATAGATGTTATTTAAGTATCCTAAAAAGAAGCTTATGAATCAAAACTATTAATTTTATACTATAAAGGAATCAAAATATTTTGCAAGAACTAAAAGTAAAATTTATTCATTTATCAAAATCATATATATATATATATATATATATATATATATATATATATATATATAACTAAAAACGTTTATAACTTTTAGGAATGAAATATAGAAGAAAATTATATATAAACTAAAAACGTTTTAAATTAGATATTTTTAATTTTAATAATGAATAGATTAGATTGTAGTGTACACATAAAAGAATATTCTTTAATTTCTTAAAAATTATCATTAAACAAAAAAAAAAGCATCTGTGAAGTGGGCCAGCCCAAACTGGTATTTGAAAATAATGGGTCCCTCTCAGTAATCATAATCCACTTCCAGTGAAGGATATTCCACTTCTCACAACAAACAAAGGAAAAGAAACACACTCGCTTTCAGAAAGAGTGGGAAGCACGCGCCAATTGAGAAATCCAAATGCGATCAAGGAAAACGGCTTGACCTTGATGAAAAAGAGAAAAAAAGAAGTGCAGAAAAAAAACTGTGGGTCCCACCTATTATTTTTTTCTTTCAAATTAATATAAAAAATATTATCACACTTATTTATGATAGAAATAATAAACCACACTTTAAAGTCTACATTTAAGCTGTTGAAGGAGTGACATAAATAATAAATATTACATATAATTATGATAATGCTGTGATTATCAATTTATGAGTTGAGAATATTAAATCATAAGAACGTTATAATAATAGAAAAAAATGTTATACTATTTTAATAAATGAGAATATAAAACATTTCACAAAATTTACATCAATTTGCATATTTTATTCTAAATTATTTATAATTATAATTAAAGATGTTTAATTGTTTTAATATATGTGTTTTATACATCATATTTTACTTCCATAATTATCATTTTTATTTTTCTTTCATAATTTGTTTTACATTTTTAAAACTATTTATATTAAGAAATATCTATTATTTATTCATAATGTGTCCTCTTTCTTTTTTTTACTAATATTCAATAAAAAATAAAGAAAAAATATCCAAAAAAAAGAAAGTAAATGTTATTTAGTTTTAGAGAAATGAAAAAATGGAACAAAATAAAATATATGACCTGATTTTTTATAATTTATATATTGCTATTAATCTTATTTATATGTAATTTCCCCCCACCCCCCACCCCCACCCCCCACCCCCACCTAATGTTCCTGTTAATATTTTTATTATTTTTACATTGGTATTCGTGCATAATATTTATTATAAGATGCAATGAATTACAGTGAAACAATATTTTTTTAATAATCATTTATGTACACTTATTCATTTTATTACATTTAAATATTATCAATTTATTATTTAAAATTTTAATTTCATGTATTTTACATTAATGACAATTTTTTTGAAAGATAATTTTTTAAAATAAATCTGCAATAACCTAGCTTTTAAAGTAGTTATACTAAAAGTAAATTTTTTTACAGATTTAAAATGAGTAACACTGTAAAGTTTTTTATACTAAAAGTAATTTTTTTACTGATTTATAATCGAGTAACACTGTCAAATTTTCAACATAACAGTACAGTTTCATTCAATTCTTATTTCTTTATAGTTATGTAAATACTCAACACATAAAATAAGTGAAATCATAAGTATTTGGTCAAAAACTTTTTTTATGCTATTGTTATTATATCTTTTATAAAATAATAGTTATATAAAGAATTAAAAAATAAGTTAACCAAAAATAAAATAATAATATTAAAAAAAGTAAAGCAAAAGCTTGTACCCACAGTTCATAACTATCACCACCAACAGCTACAGCAACACTTTATAGTGTGTGAGAGAGAATTATTTCTTCCTTCACTCTCACCATTTTTCAGTTTTAGAGAGAGAGAGAGTTGGTGTTAGATTTGTGGTTGAAGGAAATAGGAGGAAGGTGTGTTTGTTGTGGTTGTTGTTATTGACTATGAAGTAGTGGGAACAAAGGAAACAACCCCATTATAATATTCCACAGTTTTCTCCTTCATTTCAATGCTGGGTTTGTATTTTGTCCCTTTTGTTTGGTTTTGTTTCTTCTTCTTTTCCCTTTTGTTTTATGGAACATAGATCCCTCTTTGTCTCAAAAAGAATGACTTGCAACTATTGGGTTTATGTGGGTACTGTCATTTGTCAAAGAAATAGAAGAAAATGTGTGGTGTTCTTTCTTATTCTTACTCTTATTCTTATTATTTTCAATGTGTTAAGAGACTTGATTTTGTGGATTCATGTCTCTGTGAACAGATTCCAATTTTTTCTACTTTTTTTTAAACTGGGTTTTGATTGCTTATGCAGTCAGTGTTTTGATGCTTCAAGTAACTATGTAGTTTCCTGATCTGCTAGTCTCTCATTATTGATTTCAAGTTGGGGGTGGTTTTTTCCTGTTAAGGGTTTGGAATCTTGGTGCTTTTTAAGTAATAATTTTCTGTTTTCAAGCACCATCAAGCCCAATGACATTCCACTGCTCCACTACCATTTTATGATTTCTAGCATGTGTAGCTTTTGCTTGTTGATTGTGACGCTTCAAGCAATTACCATTGTCTCTGGCTTTCTATATGTAGCATTTATTTGTTGGGTGTGTTTTTAGACTGTAATATGTAAATTGGGATTGCTTGATTCGTTTATTGTTTGGCTCTGTGTTGTTTTGTTGCCTGGTTCAAGACTTGTCTTGGTTATGCTCACCATGTTGTTTGTTGATAAATAGTTGTTTATTTAATTTGAGAATGGAACTCTCAAGTTGAAGTAATGAAGCTACTTTTGAATGAACTTACGGGGTTTTCTTTGCAGGGACTTTCTAAGTTTAAGTCTTTGTGTGATGTTATGTGATATTGGGACATGGAGAGGGTTGCTGAGCCGAAGTTACATCCACGGAACTTGCCTATCCTTGTTGAGGTATCAAAAGCGCACACATCTGCTGCAAGAGAGTCAGGTCAGAGACTTAATCGGCAGGAGGTTTCTGGTGCTACTGGGATTTCACTTAGAGAAGTGAATCAATTGTCCAAAACAAGGGATGTGCATGTCCCTATTTCACATCTGGCCTCAATTAGAGAAGTGGCCCAGTTAACAAATGCTCGGATATATTTGGTACAAGAAGATATGGGATTCGATGCTCGATCCTCTGGGGAGTCCCTCACCTTTGAGCCCACCATGACATGGAAAGGAAAGGGCTCTTCGCCAGAATCTGAGGAGTTTGTGCCTGATGTTGAGACAATGAAGGAAAGCAGCTATTCAATTGAGGATGGCGGTCCAAGTTTATTTGCTGGTGCTAGTCATCCCCCAGAGCCTGTTGATACAGATCTTATGAGAACGGTTTATGTACCCATAGGTCAGAACAAATCCGAGGCTGGTTGCTTAATCAAGAACTTGCCCACAAAGGGCCCTTTTTTGGAAGATCTCTCAATTCGTGTTCCTGCAAAGAAACCAAGTCCAGCTATTCTTTCCCCTGAACAAAGTCTGGTTGAAGAACTAAATGACATAGGGAACTTGGCATTTCTGGGTCCTCGGGCATCACCGAATACTGAGAACTCTCTCCTACCTCCAGATGCTGAGGAAAAAGAATGTGTTTGGGATGCTTCTTTGCCTCCTAGTGGCAATGTTAGTCCACTTAGTAGTATTGATAGTACTGGTGTTGTCACTGCGATGAGCATTGTTAATAGTTGTGCTAGTACATATCGGAGTGATGCAATGACTAGTGATGGCATGCTTAGTTTAGATAGAAACTGTGATAGTACTAAAGGGAGTGTAAGGGGGGAATCACTGGAGAGTGCAAAAACTAGTGCTAGCCGGGCAAGTGATAGCAGTGGCCTCAGTGATGACAGCAACTGGAGCAACATAACTGGTAGTGCCAATAAGCCACACAAAGGAAATGATCCTAGGTGGAAAGCCATTCTTGCCATCCGATTACGGGATGGAATTCTGGGCATGAGTCATTTTAGATTACTCAAACGTCTAGGATGTGGTGACATTGGAAGTGTATATCTTTCAGAACTGAGTGGAACTCGGTGTTATTTTGCCATGAAAGTAATGGATAAGGCATCCCTAGCAAGCAGAAAGAAGCTGACTAGAGCACAGACAGAGAGGGAAATATTGCAGTTGCTGGACCATCCATTTCTACCAACTCTGTATACACATTTTGAGACGGACAGATTCTCGTGTTTGGTAATGGAATATTGTCCAGGCGGTGATCTGCACACTTTAAGGCAGCGGCAACCTGGGAAACATTTTTCAGAATATGCTGCACGGTATGCTTTATGTTTTACTTAGTTGCTTTTCTTTACCTGAGTTCTTTGTTGCTAATTACTTTTGATCATCATAATTTTCTGTGATAATGTTTTCCTGTTCCTCAATCCTTTTGCATTTGGAGAGTTTGAGAAAAATAATTTCTTCAAAAGAAAGGGGGAATCAAGGATTTGTAACTAATTTTCTTTTTTACTTCCTTTTGATTTATTGTTTCTTAATTCATGATATGCTAAAAGGACACTCTGAAACTAATGCTTGCACTCTTTTTTTCTCAATTTTTATGAATTAGAGAAACATTTCATTTATTTGCTGTTTCTTTCTTGTCTTGCATTTGTTGAGATAGAAGAATAATTTGGCTTATGCAACTGCATTGGTCATGTGTTTCCTGTGATTCCTTCACTAAACGAAGTACTTGGATATCTACTGCTAGTATCCCTCCCTTGAACAGTAGCCTCTCTGCAAGATATGAAGAAAGAATAGCTGCTTGTTATAGGTCTTCTATCTATGGTTGTCTTTTTTACATCTTTGTGAAGTTTTGAATCAGTTGCTTCATTTCATTCAACCATGTTAAGTGGTTCATGCATCATATTCATAATCAATGATGCAATAAAGATCTGATTAGGTTAAGTGCATCTAGTTTGCATGAAATATGCTCATATGAGTCTATCTAGTATTGTTAGCTGGATCTGACTACCACTCAGGGAACTATGTGGAAAGTATCTTGCAGAAGTAGCTACTCTTGTAAGAGTATTTCTGTTTGTGTAGCATTTTTATGCAGAACAATGGGTCTTCTTGCTTTAAAACTAGACATAATATTGAGGCGATCTGCCTTACATTTTTGTTGTTTATTGTGCACACAAGTGGTGCTTGATCATCTTGTTCTTCATAGCATGCCTTTGCAGTTGAATAAATTCTTTTTGGGCACACAATCGCCATAAGGATTTACGTTTTCATTTTCTCTACGTATAGCTTTTATGCTGCGGAGGTCCTACTTGCTCTTGAATATCTTCACATGCTTGGAGTGGTGTATAGAGACCTTAAACCTGAAAATGTGTTGGTCCGAGATGATGGTCACATAATGCTATCAGATTTTGATCTCTCCCTCAGATGTGCTGTGTCACCTACTCTTATTAGATCATCATATGATGGCGACCCTTCCAAAAGGGCTGGTGGTGCATTTTGTGTTCAACCTGCATGTATTGAGCCATCATCAGTGTGCATCCAACCTGCATGTTTCATTCCTCGGTTATTTCCTCAGAAAAACAAGAAGCTAAGGAAGCCAAGAGCTGATCCTGGGTTGCCATCCAGCACCCTTCCAGAGCTTGTTGCTGAGCCTACTGCAGCTCGATCTATGTCCTTTGTTGGCACTCATGAGTACCTTGCCCCAGAAATTATCAAAGGAGAAGGTCATGGAAGTGCAGTTGATTGGTGGACTTTTGGAATTTTCTTGCATGAGCTATTATATGGTAAAACCCCTTTCAAAGGATCAGGCAACCGTGCTACACTTTTCAATGTAGTAGGCCAGCAGCTCAGGTTTCCCGAATCACCTGCAACCAGTTATGCCAGCAGGGATCTGATCCGTGGCTTGCTAGTGAAGGAGCCACAGCATCGTCTAGGGGTTAAAAGGGGTGCAACCGAGATCAAGCAGCACCCCTTCTTTGAAGGGGTGAACTGGGCATTGATTAGGTGTAGCACGCCACCAGAAGTGCCGAGACCAGTTGAAAATGAACTACCAGGGAAGGTTGGACCAGCTGAAAATACTGTTGGGGTTGGCAGCACTAGTAAGAGGATAGTTGGTACTACTGACAACATGAAGTCTGGGGGTAAATATCTGGACTTTGAGTTCTTTTAGTTCAGATTCCTCAATCTGCTATTTACTGTATTCTCCATTCTTAGTCATTTTCATGGGTGCTGCCCAGCATTACCATGTTATTTCAGCTTACCTGCCTTGTAGTGAAAGTCCATTTCAGTTGGAAATATGATACCTTAAGTTTAGATTAGGTTCTTCTCCAGTTCTCCTTGTCTGATCCCTCAATTCTTATGGATAATCCATAATGTAGTGTTTTTATACAGAATTTTAATACTTCTCAGGAAAATTATAATCCTTTTTACATTTTTGGTTAAGATTTGTGATGTTATCAGGATTCAGGTGCAGCTGATGGCATTGTTGTGTGCTGTTCCTTCATTTTGTCAGTTAACATAGAATGCTCTTAGAACAATGGTTAAGAATAACATATATTAGTCTTTAACTACTTTTACTTAATTTAATGATACTTTTCCTACAATACCTTGACATGAATTAAGTCTAATTCTTGGTTACACCATCATAACATGTACTTTTTGTTTATGAAAAAACATTTAAGGAAGAATCAAAAGATTAGTAAAATTTATTGCACTTAATTGCTTTTGTTAATGAAATTAATTATTTTGTTTAAAGATGAGGTAGTTCTCTAGTTGGAGTTTGCTTTGCTGAGAAAATAATGCAAATGATATAATTCCAAATATCTACTTCAGAGAAATTATGAGAATTGAGAAGTCTGCTGCAATCTGGTGAGTTAAATGGGGTCAAAAGGATTTTAAACTAAAAATGTTATCCTGCAAAATTCCCCCCTCACAATTACTGTTGTATTGTGAAAAACAACCTTCAATCTAATGCATTGTTTTTCCCAGAGTGAATATATATATATATATATATATATATATATATATATATTATTTCCATTGTAGTCTTCTAATTTTCCTATGTGTAGAACTCAACAAATGCGAGATAAAAGTATGAAATCATTGAATGAATTGTTGAAGTGAAGATTGTTCAAGAATTCACAAAAAGCAAAATGAGGACCACATTAGACATAACAGGCTTTCCATTTTAATGATATAATCACTACTTTTCATGGTTTGTTTTTGGTCCCCCTCTACTACATTTGTGCTGCATGTGTGATAGATTCTTTGCTTGGGGATGAAAGGGGACTTGTCAATATAATTTAGTCTTTTTATAGCCTTGTCACAATTTGCTCATGCCCCATTATTTCTCTCTATGGTCCTTTAATGAAAACATAGATGTTTCTGAAAGCTGCAACAGGGCTTGTTGATGACAATGACAATACCATAACAAACCTAGACTGGAGTCAAGGTATGTTTGACTGGAGAAGGAGAAAAAACAGGACAAAAACAGATAATTTTTCATTTTTAAAATTGAAAAAAACTATAATTTTGTATGATGATGAAACAAACATGAATGGTTGGAAAACTATATAATATTTTTTCAAGTTTATTGTCCTCATTTTACAATGGGATATTCCCTGTCTTTTATCCTTCAGACCCTTTCTAACAGATGAGATAACTTTTATTTTATTTTTGTATTTTCTGAAATTGGTTTGGATCTTCAAATAATTGTTTTTATCCTCTTAAATTAAAAAAAAATGTCCCTAATATTAAATTTGAATAATTAAAAATAAATTTTCAAAATAATTAAAATCATATTTTCTGAAATATGAGGCACTACAAGTGAATTACTTTAAAATTTGAGATACCAAAAATAAGTTTATTCTAAATTTTAGGGATTAAAAACACTATTTTTTTAGGATGTTAATGTAAGAGAGAATAGTAAAATACACTGATTTTATAATTTGAGATCACACAGAAAGAAAAATAAAAAAACCTATACCCACACAAATAAGTAAACATATTTGCAATTACTTTTCTAAAATTAATTGAGTTAATTCCATTAGTTCATGATGGTATATAGGTATTGATAATTAAAATAGTACGAGTAAAAAATTGTGTACCTATTTAATAATTTTATTATAATTATTATTATTAAATGAGAGTTTATGTGGAAGTCTAGAGTGATTTTATTAAGACAAGTTTAAAAAGCATCTTGAATTTTTTTCTAGAATTTAATTTTGAAAATATTAAGATTTACTTTCTGAAGAATAAAATCTAATCATATTTACAAGGACAGTATATAAAAAAGAACAAATTACACTCACTTAGGTTTTGTGAGATGGCACAAACTCTGTTTTATTTTTTCACTCTACATTTACCTTCTTTAATTATTCAAAAAATGTTTTACTATCATTCTTTTCTTTGTATATCATTTAAACTCATAAAAATTATTTTATAATTAAAGATAGATCTTCTGGTACACTTAATAGTTTCATTTGTTTAAAAGTAGAGAGTCGAGATAAAAAAAACTTAAATATATATTTTTTAATCTTTCGATACATCTTTCAATGATAAAGTATATGATATTTTAAATTTTAAAAAAAATACTTTAAATACGATAATTGAATTTAATATTATTTTAAAAGAACATAACAATAAAAAAAAAAAAAACACGAGGAGACTAGCCTAGAAAGCACAAAAAGAGTAATTTATTTTAAGAAAACATTTTCTTCCTCCACTCTCTTACTTTCTTCTCCCACCACATGGCTTGATTATAATGCATTTGTAATATATTTTAAGTTTGTTATTTCTTAAAGTTTGTAATTATTGTTTCAATAGTAGTTTATATTAGGTAATTTCAAATAATTCTTTTAAAGTTATATTTCGAATTATATCATTTGAAACTTATTTCAGATGCCATATTTATACAATCCGAAATATTTATAGCTTATTTAATCAATAATATAGTTTAGATTGTATATAACATCAAATCATATTTTAAATTTTGAATTCTATAATTTTTAATTGATTATGAAGTTTTATAATAGAAACACATTGATTATGAGATGGAAGAAAAAATTATGAGGGTGAAAAAAAAAAGTAACCTTGCAATAATTGCCATAATACATCAACTCCAAAAGAGAACAAAATTCCCAATTGAGTATGTTTTTCTCAAGTGTCTTATACTGTTTAATAACTTTTTTTATCAGATTTTTTATCTTTAAATTTATAGTTGGATTGATTTTTTTATCTTATAAATCACATATCAATCTAAGTTTATTTAATACCGTATTATATACTTTTACAATATATGGAATAAAAAAATCTACATGAAATAGTTGATGATGTAAAAAATTATATAACATATATAGCAGTACAAAAGTACTATTAGTAGGAGAACAACCTGAATAACAAAAAGTTGGATACATCAAAATAGCCACATATTTGAACAAATTTCTTTCACAAGTATTTAAGAATCATTTTTAAAATCAAAATTAATTTTTACAAACTCTCTCATTTAACTTCTCTAATTTTTTATTTTTTAACTTGTATATAAATTAATTTAACTTATAAAAAAACTCACAATTTTTTCTTCTCTTATTTTTTTTTTCTATTAAGAGCATGTGAAAACCTTTTTCCATAATAAAACCATAAAATAGGTCAACCATATGAATCATATGAACTCATTTGATTTGCTTAAAAACTAAAGAAAATGCAATGCAGAGATTTGTTCATATACCGAAATTGCCATCCTCTGATACAGTAATTTAAGACATTTTTCTATTAAAAAGAAAGCTAAAGTATGGAAATGGGATCATTTTAAACTTTTATTATTAATTTGTACAATTTTATTTTTTATAAAAATTAAATTAAGTTGTACTGTATCAACACAATTTTAAATGAAAACTAGTAAAGATGAGAAATAAATTTGTTGACAAAGAGGAAGTTGTGAACATGATACATAATTTTATGGAATTATTTTGTTAGAATCGTGTACCATTTGTTGTATTATTCTGCAGTGAAGTTGTGTCACCCATGATGTCCGATTTTAAGAAAATAATTTCAAAAAATCATGTTTCATGCCCACAACTTCTTCGTCAGCAAATTCTTTTCTCATCTCCACGAGTTCTCACTTAAGATTGTGTTGGAACTTAATTCAATTTTGTAATTTTTTTTTCCAAATCAGTAATAAAAGTTTAAAATTACCCTATTTACCTACTTTAGCCGCATTTTCCATTAAGAATGATAAAATGAAAGATAGAATCACAAAATTCTTCATATTTACATATCGAAATGAAATAGGAGCCTGCACCAAAAAATGCCTGCCCTTGAGCTAAACTTCAATGAAGGGTATTTCTTTCTGCACTCCAACAATCTCAGTCTATATAACTCTTTTAAATTTCGGATTAGGTAGTCCAAAATGAGGATTTCACATACTGGATTAACTGTAAACTGTAAAGCAGGTTTTGACTGATATTGTTGTTGAAAATTCCTTAGTAGGTAATCTGGAATGAAGGTTTTGAATTCTGTATTAGCCTTTTCGTAATGAAAGAAGGTGTTGATCGACATTGTTGGAGTGTAGGAAGAAAAAGGTCATCAATGACCTACTTCATGGCATGTGAATGGCTACATACTGACTCAAGAGCCTCAGTGAACAACGAAGAAAAACTTGACATTGCCTGGAACACTCCAGGCAAGCCAGTCTGAAGATTGTTGAGTGTCATAGCTCTAGTCACCTCAACAGCTTTTGAATGTCTCACAATTTCATCTTCAACACGCCTTTGGTATGATGCTAGTTCCAGTTTCTTCTCAGCAAGAGGGTCTCTTGCATCCAAGCCCTGTCCATTACCAGGACCTGACTCAGGAGGGGTAATGCCTACCATAGAATATGAGTTGTAAAACTTCCTTTCTATGCTTCTCAGAGATGAAGATTTCTTCTCAAGTTCCTTGGAGGCACTCTCAGTTCTCTTCTTAATCTTCAGCTCCTCAGATTGCTTCACAGATATCACATGGACAACGTTGATGAAGCTCTTGATTGCTTCTGAAGCAACTGTGTCCGGAACACGGTCAAGGGCAAGTTTCCATTCATCACAGAAAGAAAACACATGAGATGATGGTTCACTGTTATTGTTGCTGGTGTCTTTGATGTTGTCTTTGTTGACTGGAATAAGGTTCAACTTGAGCCAGCCATGCAGAGAAAGGATGAAGTCACGTTGAAACTTTATGAGGCGGCAGAAACTGGAGTGCCAAGCTGACACAGCTGATTCAAGATCCCTTGTTGCCTGCTTATGTGATTCAGATGTTGAGTGACCTTTGGATGACTGATTCACAAGGCCACGGACTTGCTGCACAATGTTGCTTTGGATTTCATGGTACTGATGCATTGACTTCCACATATACATGATTCTGCATTTAGTATATAATTTCACAAACATGAGAGAACAGTTTGTGAGCAGGGACAACTCATCTCTGATCCGGACCAAGATTATTTGGCAAAAATAATGGTTTTATGCTTATCCAGCGTCTACATAACATGATTTACAGCATTTTAGCTGAGTTCTCTGTTATTGATTTTTTTTTATGGAGTACTTAATCACTTTTACTTTCTGAATTTATATCACATTAGTTCCTACATTGAAGGAAACTAAAAGATAGTTCTGAAAATGTAAATCAATAATCACACAAGTCTACTATTTAAAAAATGACTAAAGTGATAATATTAACATATATGTATGAAAATGCCAAAACAACTAGGTTATCAAACTTTTACTGATCACCACCACTATTCTTTGCCAAGAATCATGCTACCATGCTTCCTTGAATCCTCCAATTTCATATATATTTGCAAAATTGGCCCTAACTAATGATTTGGAAATAGTAACAGAAGGCAAATATGATAGTCACAGTCACATAAAGATTGATTAGAACCATGTATAAGTGGTGGTCAAGAATTACCTAATAATTTCTCCCTTGAAATGTGTCAAATAGTTTATTAACAGTTAACAATAATAAGGGCTTTACCATAATACAATACTTACTTTAACATATCTGACCCATCAGTAAATTCTATTTACCAATATATGAAGCCAAAAATTTTAAAAGGTACAAGATTTTGGCAGGTAAAATAGTGGGCCAAGATTGTGTTAGAGTTGCTAGGCATAGTAGTTGTTGGAAGGTCTGGTACAAACAAGAGGCACATGCAGTTATGCAGCAGACCAGATGAAGCAAGTGACGTACTAGAGCAGTAAGCTATAATGCTTCACCACACTAAGATGTTTTATATTTGGTTAAATATTTTTTTTTCTCATAGTATAACACAATTGATTTTCATTTTTAGTCCAAATTTTAGATTATCCAGATATTTGTAGTATGAAAATGATTGACACATTTTTTTTTTTATGAAAAATGATTGTTAGTGTTTTTCAAAAATTGTTAATTTTTTTATCAAAATTCGTTTTTGTTTTAATTAGAGATTGATGCCCAATGTAACTATTTCTAATGGGTGTAACTATTTTTAATGGGTTGATGATGTAGAACTTCAAATTGAACTAATTCCACGTATAAAAAGACTCATTTCAATAATTTTTATACTACAAGTACTTAGATGGTCTAAAGTTTGAACGAAAGACGAAATCAATTTCGTTTTATAGTAAAACATATTTCACCTTGTGTTGTGTATCTAACTCCTCACTGTGAATTAATAATTTGAATACCCTGTGAAGAATACTATTTGAAAAACATAGAACAAGAAATAGAATTCAGGTGGTTCTCAACAGAAGTTCTTTGAAATGGGTTGTTATGACTCAGAATTCCTCCCTTTCCGCAGTTTAGATTATTCTTATACACAAAAACTTGAGTGAGAATCCTACATGCAATGCAAGCCACAACATGTTTCAAGGTTATTGCAACACAGCAAACAATCCATATTGAAGTGCCTTTGATCATGAAGTCTCAAATGAATGGTTTATTTCACAATGTGAGACATAATAGATAAGACAAATATAGTGATACACTTTCTGAATACATCTTTTACTAGGAAAATGTTTAATGAATATATACCCAAAATGATAATCTACACCTAAAGAGGAAAAAAATTAATATAAATTTATAGGATATGTAATATGGTAATAAAATGAAACAAAAAGTGTATAGCAAGTATCTTTGAAAAAGAGGTATACGTATATATTATTATCTCTTTTATTATTCTTCATAATTGATCAAGAATCACAAAATTATGTACATCCCAATTCCAGTTTAATCAAGCCTCGAATGATTTTGTAATTTTCTCTTCTGGAATATACATACATACATATATATATATAAATTTATTAAAAATTATGAAATCATGAATGATGTTCTCTAAATAAGGAGTAGGGCTACAAAGTTTGATAGTTTCCAACAAATTTCAATTAATAAGTGATAACATGTTAAAAGATCCATTTTTTATTATTATTATTATTATTATTATCTCAAATACTTGAAAACTTGGGTGTGCTTAATGGAGTTGTTAAAGTTCATTCATTATGGCAGTACAAATGCCAATTCACTGTGCTCCCATACGCCTTAATTGGCTTGGTTGACTGTCAAACACCTTAGCTCCTAGTCCTTGTTGATTAATGGGGTTTTTTCACGAAAGAAGGGCACTCTCATTTTGCAAATTATGATTTTTGATAATTTTTTTTTTATGAAAATGAATAAATCGTACATCATGAAAATGATCATAGAATGAAAATGTATAAAATAATACAATTGAAATCGAGTTTTTCAAAAATTTTACTTAAAATTAATTTCAGAAAATCGTTAAGATGTTATACAATTATTTGGACAGGGAGGGAGTCTTTAATTGTCCTCTCATGCATGAGCATATAAAAACAGTAAAATAATTGCATAATGAGCAGAAGACATACTCACGACAGAGGTCAAGAAGCTGAGGAACAAGATCATCGTCCCTAAGGCCATTAATGGCAGCTGAGGTGGTGGATACAGCCTGAGATGTGACAACAATTAATGACTGCAACCTTGTTATGGAAGCCTTGGTCTTATCTAGCTTTGCTTCATCACCACCCTTGCATTCTAGACTCTGCAGCACTGACAATTTCTTTTCATGCTCAATGTTCACACATTCTCTTGCCTAAACATGCAAAATAAGAAAAGTATAGTAGCATGCATCAACACACAGGTTCCAAAACTGCATGATTTTGGATAAAAGTAAATGCAACATCCAAAATCTACAGTCTATACATTACTTTTTCTATCATTTTTAGGCAGGCAAATTCTATGTATAATTGTTTAACAGAAAGTTTTTGCCCTTCTTTCACATCCTATCAGGATAATGGACAACCAATAATAATAATTCATCACAACTGAATGTGAACTTTGAATCACATGTGGGACAAAATTTAGGCAAATAGTCATTTTGAATTCCTAAGACATTAATTTTTAGTCCATTCGTGTGCCACTTATAATTTAAGAAATTTTTTGTGTGTTTTTTTCTCTATTGTTTGAGTTTTTAATTTACTTTCAATGGATCTTGTAATATATTATATTTTAGATTTTAAAATTATTTATTTTTCTCTTCTTTGTAAGTTGATTTTATGTTGAAAATCAGTTTTTCCATAAAGAAAATGTTGATAGGTTGAAAATCTTCTAACATATTATAATTAAAATGAGAAATAAATTTTACTCAAATAAAATAATTTAAAAATTGTATTAACTAAATCACATTGGGAAACTATTTTCTTTCAATGTCTAACTGTTAAAACAATATTTTCTTTGAAACTTTTTGTAAAAAAAAAAAATTCTACAAGTGACTTACAACTCATTTTTCCTTCATTTTTTCTAGTGTAAAAAAATTAAAACCCTAATTTTTAATTTAAACGCTGTGATGATTTGTAAACAATTTTACACCAAATTACAATTAAAAAAATAAAATAAATAAAATTTTGTTTGAAAGTAATTTTCAAATTACATTACATAAATCAGACATTTGAAGTAATGTTTTTCGATGTACAATTTTCGTAAAGTAAAATTTTCCTTAAAACCTATTTTGTTATATCTTAAATGTTTAATTTTTTCAGACATAGGGGTACTTTAGACATTTAATACGGACACAGTAAACAATGCACAATCAGTCAAATACACATCAGTGGCTCGTCGGAATCCATCAAGTATAATAATGACTAAAAGTACCATGGGTCCCACTTTCAATCTACCAAAACTTTATTATATTTTTATATTAGTTTTAAATCATTTAAAAATATTTAATTAAAAACTATTACCTTATATGCTTTCCATAAGAAATGAAATTATAAATATTTAAAAATGAAAAAGATATTTATGTAAGTTCAGAACAGTGTGCGAAAAAGAAAAAAACTTGCAAGGAGACGAAAATACCCCGAAACAAATCAGAAAATTACCTTCACTTCCTGATATAGCTTCTTCTCCCATGCCAAAAGGCGTTCCAAAGTGGAACAGAGACTCTTTGAACCGCCCGGTCCGTCCAAAGAACCGGCGTCGAGCCGGTACTTCACCACCAACGGCGGTTTAGAGGTCCAACTCGAGCTCAGCTTGCTCAGTATACTATTTGAATGGTAAAGTGTTTCTGCATTCAAAATAATTATATACAAAATTAAATTTTATAATTTTTTTTATAGCATTAGGAAAGAAATAACATTAACATATTTATAATTAGAAAAATTGCTGTTAATATCTATGTTCAAGAATTGAAAAATAACATACGTAAGAATTAACATGAAATATTTTGAAATGAAAAAAATAAAAAAAGATATTTTTTTTTTTATAATTACAGAACAAAATGAATAATTAAATTAAATATATTTTATGAGTTTGTTAAAAAATGTGACTAAAATGAATTAATTTAAAAATTTGGCGCACTTTCGGAGAAGCCAAACAGCACGAATAGAAGAACACGAAAACCTTACTCCTCAATTGCTTGAAACTCCGATCAAGGTGCTCTCTGCTGACCTCGAGCATCTCCGATAACTGATCTCCGGCCACTGCTGCTTTCTCGAAATTCTCCTTAACCGCTTCCACTATCTCCTTCAAGTCCCTGTGTCTCACCGCCACCTTCGCCTCCGCCACGTCATCGCCGAGTTTCTTATCCTTCGCGGCCGGAGCATAACTTCCGGCGACATACTCGGCTTTAGAGTCTGAGGTGACTCTGGCACCCCCTTCCTCCTGCTCCGACGAACTCGACGAACTGCAACGGTCCTTCCACTCGCTGCACTGAACCTCCTCGCGCTGCTCCGTCTGAACCGGTTCATGTAAGTATTTCTCTTCCGATTCAGTTTCCGATTCGGAAATCTCTGGTTCTGTGTTTTGTTGTTGTGAATGTGAATCGACGTTTGTACTGTTATCAATTTTGCGATTACGTTGAGAGTTCGAACGGAAGGGGTTGTACATGGATTCAGATTCCGATTCCGACGTTTCCGAATTCGGAGTCTGCGGTTTGTGGTTTTGGCGTTGGAGGAAGTAATCGGAGCCTGGAGGAGAAGGAGGAGGATGTAAGTTCTCCCAATTCCAAACGGAAGAGGTTTGCGAAGTAGGCGTGGATTGAGCTTGGTGCGCGGTAGCGAAGAAATTCGAGTATTCGCTTCGCGGCGAGGAGAAGAGGCTCGATTCGGAAAGTATGTGAGGGAGCCTCGGTGGCGGTTTGCGGCGGCACGTGACGGCGGGAAGAGGAGGGTGTGGCGGTTGTGAAGTAGGTGTGGGTTGAGCCTGTTGTCGAGTGGTCGGGAAGAAGTTCGAATACTCGCTACGCGGCGAGGAACACATGCTCGATTCGGAGAGAACGCGAGGTAGTGTCGACGGCGGTTGACGGCGGCGCGTGACACCGGAGGTCACTGTGCGAGGGAGTTTAGGGCTTGTTGAGGCGGCGGCGGCGGAGGGAGGAGGGTGTGGTGGTGGTTGGGAATTAGTAGTGGTTTTGTGAAGGAGGACGGCAGGGGTGTCATCGGCGACTGCGAGGGGTTCGGCGGCGGCGAAGTTATAGAGTGCGGAGCCGGTGAGGCGGAGGCAGTGGCAGTAGTCGGAGTGCGCTGCCGCGAGGTGGTGGCGCGCGTAGACAGCATCTTTCATTAAACGATGCCGGTCCTTGCAGCGCATCACGGTTTCCTCGTTGTCCAGTTTCGATGCCGTGCAACCCATTTTTTGGCGCGTATACCGTATACTATACTCGTAATGCTACGAGTACATATAGAAATTAATTTATATAAAATATATATAATGTGTTGTTTTCTTTATGGAAAACAACGGTGGTGGTGCTGGGTTTAAGGGTGGCGAAGTGTGAAGGGGTTTTGGAGTGGAAGAAGAAGTAGTGAGTGGTGAAAGAGTCTTGGTGTGGTGGTGATGTCCATTCCTCTTTTACTTGTTTTTCTAGTTTGTGTCTTACTTTTTTTTATTATCTGGGTGTGTGATAGCTGTGTTTGTTTTGTTTGTTTGCATCTAAAGCCTTATCATTAAAGGCAAGGATCACTGTTTTCTGTTGTTTTTGTGGGGTTTTGGTCCTATTAAAGTTAAGAGGGGATGGCTCGTTTAATCATGTTTTCGTTCGTGCGATCATTCACCATTTATATTTTTTAGGGTTTCTTGTTACAAATATTCGTATAATGTATACAACTCATGATATTTTATTTTTATTCTTATTAAGTCACATTATTTATTATACTTACATATTATTTATTTATTTAAGGTATAAATTGAGCTTTTTTAGTGAACAAGATTTGAGATAGTGTAATTTATTAAGAAATCGATTTCTTCATAGTTGTCAGATAATTGAGTTACTTAGATATGTTATAAGAATTTAATTTCTGGTCATAAGAATGAAGAGAACTTGATTGAGAGAAATAAAACTTATTTGGGTGATCTCAAATTTTCAAAGGATTATTAGTTATGACTTTTTGCTATGAAAATACATTGTTATAAAAAAGGAAAAAAATGTGAAAATCTAAATTGAGTTTTAGGGTCTATATTGCACTTTTATTACAATTATATTCATTTCTGTTTAACATATCTAACTCTTGTACATTATAATATTTTTAATTTTTTTCTCACGTTAGATTATCTATTAGAATAAAGTTTCTTTCCTTTTCTCTTATTATCTCTATTGGCATATACATTTAACGATATGTAATTATAAAAAGAATTATACTGAATAAGGGTGCTTTTGTTTTTGCTATGGGGTTTGACTCGTAGAAGGATTATTGGACGAGACTATGCAACTTTGGAATTAAGATAGGAAAGAATGTGCAAAGCGTTTACTCTCTTTTTTGCTTTTTGAAAGAAAAAAAAACTTGTTCTCCACTTCAATAGATTGAAAGGTCTAGCGTTATTGTATCTTTCATTTAGTAATTTTATCTCCAACATGATAAAGTAGTTTTTTTTTTTTTATAAAATTTCTCTTTTAGGCATAATCAATATGATAAAGTAGTTTATTAAACCATATTCTATCTAAAGTCTTTCATAATTGGATTAACCGACTTTCGAAATGGAATGATGAATTCAACTATCATGAAAAGAAATAAAGAAACAGCTAAATTACAAGACAAAAGATTAGTGATCACTTGCTACCGTGGTCCACTTTAGACCTCAACTCAAGAGGACAAAGTGACATCTAGCATTACTTTTTAAAGAAAAAAAAATCCATTAATGCTATACGCACAGTGAATAATAATTACCAATTGACTAAGAATACAAAAAGATACAAACTCCTAAAACTTATCTAAATTATTACATAATTTGTAACACTTTTTTATCAATTCACTGAAGTTATACGATTATAATTCTTTCTCCCTTTTTTTATTTGGCTTGGTTTCTACAATATAATTTTAGAAAGCTAATAAATTTAAGTAATTAAGAGATAAGTTTCATAATTTAACTAAAGGACTAAATCTTATTAAGTTACTTTGATTTCAATTCTCATTGGAAAAACTAAAAAATATTTCTATGGCTAAAAGCTATATCCAACTTTATCCTTTAAAATAATAATTCTTTAGGATGTAGTTTGACTAAAACCCTTCCATCGTATACAAAGATAAGATGTATATTAGTGTCATCATCATTGTCTTTCTATCCATCACATATATGAAAAACCATCTTTCTAATTATTTTTTCTGTTTGGGTCAGACCCAGGATATAACAAAATTAAGATGCATGGCGTATTTTTCCAATCTGTAAGCCCCCATACCCCACATATGATTTTTTTTGTTAACTGTTTGGATTCAGTAGGATTTGTTGGAACTTTTTGATTCTACATTACATCCTGAAATGGTTAAAGAATGCAGACAAAGTCGTTGTTGAAATAACAATGCGGACAAAGGTGACTCATATGATATCACTTTCAAGAGAAAGTTGACTCATATCAAATGATACTGATATAATATAATATGGATATAAATTCTATATATTATATAACTATAAATTATATAAATTGATAATAAAGATTTATGTGTATAAATTTGTTTCAGTTTTTTTAGTTGAAAAATATTTTTTTATAGCTAGTTCAAGATGATTTGTTCTTTATTTTTATAATTATAATAAAAATGTATATAATAATTTTGAGTTTTTAAAAAATTAATGTATTTATCCTTTTTAAAATTGTATTAGAATTGTACTAAAATTGTTAGAAATTCAATAAATATTTTTTGAATTGGACATCTTACCAATACGTGTATTATGAGTGTCAGTGTTCGATACGTGTGTCTAATATGGATATGTCATTTAAGAGACATATCCAAACCTTATGACTGGTAAGTTTTTTAGGAAAAAATATTAAATATATTTCGCACCAATAATATTACTTTAAACTAAAACTTTAATAAAACAAGTTTATAATTTTTTTCTACTATATATTATTTACTTTTACTTAAAGTAAAACTTTCAACTAATTTTAATTCCAACTCTCGTCTTAAATTTATAATAAGTAATGAATACATGTTATCAAATTTAGAAATAATGACATTATAGTTTTTTTTTTATTTTATTTCCCTTATTATACTTGAGAGTAGTTATGTTTGACAAAAATAGAACTACTTTAGAATTTATGCATTATATACCTCTTATAAGTTACTTGTTCAAAACTATAAATTTGTAAAATAGCTTTTAATTATTGAATTATAAATACTTAATGACATTAGTTGAATCTAAATTACTTAATAATATATATTTATATAAACTATATTTTTATATGATATGTAAAAAAATCAGTGTGGCCTTTGACATAAAGAGAACATGTTAAAGAGAAAGATAAAAAAAAAAAGTGTAACAAGCAAGTGGAAAGTTTGACATAAATGAAAGATGAAAATCATTCACACAGATTGATTCAAATAATTTTCACTAGTAGGTGATTTTGATTAGGGTGGTTAGAAGAAAAACCAAACCAAACCACACTGAATAAAAAAAGTGAGTTGTTTGAAAAAAAATAATTCAAGTACACTGTTGTTTTTAAAGTGGTTCAGCTTTTTAAAAACTCTACAACAATATCTGCTCGTCTGGCAACCAAAATTGAATTGGACAGAAAAGATTAAAATAAATTTCTATATAAAAGTAGTCTAGTTTGAACCAAATCGTTCTTTTAATGTAATCAAGTTTAACTAAATTATTTTATTAGTTAATTCCAACTGAATTATTTTATAATACAGTTTGATTTGATTTGAGTTTTTTTAGAAATAAACTTGTTTTTGCGTACCCATGATTTAGCATTAAAAAGATATCCAATTCCATGCTTTAAATGCAAAGGAAAATTAAGTATATATATATACAATCATAGCAGCAATCGCATCGTTGTTGTTGTTTTGTTTTTTTTTTCACTTCTTTTTGACTCCTTCATTGCAATATTTGAAATTTTCAACTTTCCCTCCATGTGTTTGTCACCTTTTGAATCTTCTGAATCATCAAAAGATAAAATGTGAACCTTTTGAAAATTAATCAAAAGACAGAAAAGTGAAGTGCTAATAGCTACATGAATGAGGATACCCAAATTCCCACAATAAATAACCTTTTGAAAAAAGCTTAAAAATGAAAGAGGAAGGATGAAATACTATTTAGACCTATGCGATGTTTATGTTGGATTTTTTAGAGATATATAGCAATTTTTTTTTGCCAATAACGTGTCATGATTTTTTTTATATATATAAAGCGTTAAAATACAATTTTTAATAAAAAAACTAAAAATAATAAACTTATGAATGCTTTTAGAAATTAGTGATTTATTTATTGGACAATAGTAGGATAACAACCTTGTGAAATTATATTACCATCCTATAACTATTTTTGTTATTACGAGATTGAATTTCTTCTATAGTGACTTCTTTATTTTTTTATTCTGGTTTTCTTGACTTTTAGGTTCAACGGTTTTTTAGTCTTTCAATTCCTATCAAATGACGGAAAAACTTGTAAATATACTCCGATGATCAATTTAGTTTGCAAGTATGAGAGTTGAAAAGTTATTTTTGTCACTTGGTTGTCTATGTTATTTATACCTTTTGATTGGATCCTTGCCGCCATGAGGCCTTGCGTAAGATCCAAAATAGATCAAATTATGCTTTAATCATGTTTTGTAGATAAATTAATTTATTATTAACTAAATGACGTTTTTAGGATGTTATTTGGATTTAAGTGTATCAGAAGGTTGTCGGCCATCCGGTTATCTAATTAATTGTTAGTACAACTTTTATTAATTATTTTATTTAATAATTTAATTTAATATAATATTTTATCACTATTAAATTGTTAAACTTCTGTTATAAAAAAGCTAGAAGTCAAAATGGTTTTTTATTTATTGTTTTTAGGTTTAATTAAATTTCAAATATCTCCTAAATTTGGTTATTTTGAATTAATTTTTTATTAAATTTGTTTGGTTGTAAAATTTTTATATTTTTCAAAATACTATATGTTGTTTAATTTTTTTTTTAACTAGGTAAAATTATTATTCTCTTGTCATCTTGTTTAGTTGTTTTTACGTGTTAAAAAATATGAGATTTTGTGACTAATATAAAATGATATTGTGATTAATGTAAAATGACAAGTAATTTTTATTATTTTAATTGAAAATGTGTTGGATAACAAAGTAATGTTGTTATTACCTATATCAATGGTAATGACGACAATGATCTTGTGGTCGCTCTAGATGTTGACGTGAAAATCATTGGAAACATGATGACTTTTGTCAGTTATATCAATGGTGATGACAACAAAAATCCATTAGTTATATGTTATGACGGAATAATGAAAACCATGTTATCTAACATGTTTTCAATGAAAGTAATAAAAGTCATTTATCCTTTTACATTAACTGTAATATCATTTTATATTAACTATAAAACCTTACATTAAAAAAATAGAATGAAAAAAGTTTAAATAACTCAAATGAACAATACAAAATTTTCAGTTACTTAATAAATAAATAAATAAATAAACTCAATTGAAAATAACTAAGAGAATTAAAATTGAAATTCACTCTCATACATTATACAACTTCAAAATCATACTATCCCTAAAATCCTGTGCTTCCTAATATGCACACTTTCTTCTTCACATTGTAAGTTTAAAAATATTTAACTAAAAGAAAAAGAAAAAGTTAAACTTTGGACTTTCAACCCTATATTTGGACTTTCCAACTGAAACCAAACCCCACCAATATCATTGGCCATTTGGAGTATCTCTTATTTTCCAGAGAAGGGTAGGGTCGTTTAGATCAAAATATTTCTGCAACCTTCATTTTGTAGGGCACTTTCAATATATATCTCACCCTTCAAAAAGTTTTCAGAGTTTCAAGAGTATGTACTCATTCCATTAAAATCATGGCACTTTGATCCATCATGATTATTTTTATATAAAACGTTAAAATATAATTTTTAGTAAAAAATATAATGAATGAAAAAAAAAAATATTTGACCCTAACTAATCCATTTACTCTTTAACCTTTTGAAAATAAAAACAATCTTAAGAGCAATCAAGCAAAATTCTATTTAATGTTTTTTTTATTATTTGAAAATAACCATTTCATATCTTTATTTCCATTCTATTTTACTTTACCAAAAAATGTCATTTTTTCACATTATTTTCCTTTTATTCTTTTTACTATTAATTCATTTCTATTTTAGTGGCTTTTTCTCATGTAATTAAGAATGATAAATAAATTCACTTATGTGTATTGTTCGAATTTGTGCCCATTTTGATGTTGGACATAAATATAAATATGAATTGTACTTAATTTTTTAAATTCAACATGAGGACAATAAGCGATATGAGTACTATCCTTTAAAAAGTCAATAATACACAAATTTTATAATAAAAAATAAAATAAAATAAAATATAATTTTTTCTTTTTAAATTTTGATATAATCAAATCCACATCAGATTCAATCCATACATCCTAACTCTAAAAATAAAACCCATAAAATTTACAATATCATAAATAATACAAAATTTTCATCACACTCTACTGGATTATTACATACATTTATTTAAAATATTATTATTTTAAGTTTTTAAAAAAATTATATTCTAGATAATTATTATTTATATAGAAGATAAAATATGGTTATGTAAGCACATTACCCAAAAAAAAGGACCCAACAAAAATATAAAAAAATTGAAATCCTAGATGCAACAACAGTTGTAGTTGCCCTAGACATAGAGCCCCTAACCCTACTTCATGGCTACTCGTACCTATATATATTCACATGCAGTGAGATGAAAACAACAAGAACTTCAACAAATAGAAGAAGAAAACTGAAATATATACACTTTGCCACACCAATTTATTAGGAGAAAATAAGACTAGAGTTTTAGGTTCACCACTGAACTTCAATATCACATAAGAGTGAAATTAATAATATTAGCAACTTCTTTTATAATTCTTATAATTTACATTAATTGAAGAAAAACTTACTTTGTTTGAATTGAAAAATGAATTTGAAAGAATGAAAAAAATGAAAATTGAGATTATTTACATTTAGAAAAAGTGTAAAAGAATAAATATAATATTCATAACATAGCTAATATGTCAGGTTACATAGTGTATATCTAATATGAAAAGTTTTATTTAAAAAAATATAAAGTTAATAAATAATTTATCTCTTCATTTTGAGAAAAAAAATTTAAGATATAAAAATTATTTCAATTTTCTTGTTTTTTAATATTTTATTTTTCATTTTTTTTATCTTTTTTAACAAATTTTTTGTATTCGACAATCCACACTCTAATCCAAACAAGTATTTATGGAAAGAAGATGGTAACAAGATCTGGTGGTAGTGAAGGGAGCAACAAAAAAATATTTTGAGGATAGGTTTAAAAGACATAACAACAATTAGTGTGGTTCAAAATGGGGTGGTTTTTAGGTTTTTAACTAAGTTATAGCAAACTAAAATAAAATGTTGATTTTTTTTTTATTGTTCTATGAATCTTTTGTAAATGAGTACAAATTCTACACTTATGCATGGATGGACCGAGACAAGAAAATGATAAATAATTAGGTTTACATGGAGTTTAGAAAAGAGTTGAAAATGATTTTTATGACATGAATAAGGTGAAGTACAAGTACAATTGTTCAATCTCTAATAAAAACAGATTATATTATTTTATTAAGATTGGTTTGATTTATCAAGAGAAAATGTAAGAGTGGATTCGAAATATGATAATGTGGAAATTCAAATGGATAGAAGATATGTGTCTTTTGATTCATTTATCATTGCACATAGTGTATGATATAAATGTATCATGTACCATTTCTATATCATATAAATGTGAGTGGTATATTACCATCAAAACGAAAACTAGAGGTTGCATAGATTATGAGGATGCAAGAGTTGAAGTGACATACCAAGTGGATGAAATGTCACATGTCAATGAAGTGATTGGAGTTGAAAAAGTTTTGGATGGTAATATTTAAAGGTTGATCTTGAAGAAATGAACATCAACTATGTAACATAATTTTAAGTTCAAATGAATGAAGAAACAAATGAACGAGGAGGAGAAGGCATTGAAGATGGAGAAAATAAAGATGACTTTGACATCTTTAACTCTCAACAGATTTGGTCATATTGAGTATATAATTTTTGTATTTAAAATTAATAAAATTTTTTAAATACTTCCTTTATAACCTTATAATCGACTTAGCTGACGCAAAATTTTTTATTTAAACTTTTTTTACATGTGTAGTTGATAAAATAATTTTTTTTTATAACAATTAAAGTTCTTTCGTCCTACTATAAATTGGAGAGGGGTTAAGATATGTTTTCAGGAGTATTAATAAAGGAGAATTTGGTGGAAGAGAAAAAAAAAAAAAGAAAGGTAAAAGAGAAAGTAAGAGAATTTTCTAAAATTAAATTCATGGGACATTAATGGAAGAGACCTATGTTAAAAAGGGTATGATTTAGAATAGAGTAATGAGATAATAATTTCTTGATCTCCAAAATTTATAATGACATGTGCAACAAGCAATATAGGAATGTGATGTTGTTTATAAGATGTTGGAATGGAAGATATTATGACATCTGATCATTTTGAATTTGCAGAGTTTTTTTTTTTATCAACAGAAAAAATAAATAAATAAAAATCATTTTAAAAATATTCATTCTTTGTATAGAACAGTATACAACAGACTCAACCTTATTTCTTCCAGTTAAAATTCAACTAACAAGACTAACGACATAGCAAACATCCCAACCAAACAAGCCTTACACATACATACCAACTCGTCAAACCCAACCTATTTAGACAATTTGTAGAGTAAAACTACTTATGTTTTCTAATGAAAGATGCATGTATGAAAAATATCTTACATATATAAATTTATAAGTTGTCTCATATTAATTTGTTTTTAAAGTTATTTTTACCTCAGGGGCTATTATATTTAGAAGTAATTTATTAAATAAGTTTCAATTAATTTATTTTACCATAATTTATATATCAAATGGCGTGAGTTATTCTAAAATGGTGTTTTTTTACATCCTTTGCCTTAATCTGTGCAAACCAACATTTGTTTTTAAACTTTAAACCAAACACACTGTTAATAGTGTTAAATCTTAAAAGAATACCAGTCAAGAAGTTAAAAGTAAATTTTTATATATATATATTTTTAATACGTTCTCATTTAATTCCAATTTTTTTTTCTTTTAATTCTATAATTAATCCCCCAAACATTGGTTAGCAAGACCAAAAATAGTAATTGTAGGAGTTGCAATGAAGCTCCCAAGAACTTCTCAAAAGCTATTAACTCTTGTAGGTTTTGTCAAAGTTGAGTTGTGTTGTGTGGGGAACACCAATCCATAGAAAATGATGAAATTGCTTACTTCTAAAAAGCCAAACAGGGACCAAGATTTTTAAAATCAACAATCATAAATTTTAGTGGTTCCTTTGATTCACTTGTGTCATGATATTTATTGGTGGAACTTTGTCCACAAAGTATGTGATGAAACAAACCCATGACCTTGTGCATTTTAACTATACTCCATCACTTTTGTTTTCTAATCATGTTTATATTACCTTTTTCAGTTGTTTTAATTTAATTTAATCTTTTAATATTAAGAACTGAATTTTAGATTCAACTCAATTTTATAAGATGAAATTTATATTTATTTATATATTAACATTTTTTTTATAAATAATAAATAAATAAAATAAAATATTTCAACAGTATTTCAATCATAATCAAAGTTAACTTGCTCAACACCTGAACTATAAAATTACATCAAGCTCTAAAAAAACAAAAGTCAAATCTAAAAAAATAAACAAAAAGAAAATGATAGACTATATCAAAACTAAATACACTATTTCTCAGAAGAACCTATCAAAACCCTAATAACCTTTCTGCATGCAAACACTTTAGATTATAAAATATCCACATATCCTCATCCAAAGAAAGACCAAAGAACCTACTCAAACAATAGAATAGAACACCCTGCTCAAAAAGAAAATTACCCTTCAATCTTCTCCTTCTTCAAAACTAGAACCTACCTACACACTAAACCGACCGGAATATATTAATATATAAAATATTATTATTTCTAATCAAGTTAAATTCTAACATTTAATATTTTCCTTTATTAAAATGATGCATAAATATTATTTATCCAATGTAGCACATAAAAGATATTGAAAGGATTATATACAAACTTTTCTATGATGGCTATGTTGAAACTTTTCACAGTGGGTGAATGTTTGGTTGATTTAGGTTATGTTGAATGAAATTACAGATCCCAATACAGTGTACAAAAAGGTCAAATTTCTTTTTACTCAAAGTGTCATGAAAGACCCATAACCTCCATTTTTGCAGCTTTCAAAGTTCAAATTACATATCAAATTGACAGCAGTTTGGTACATGTATATATAATGCTTTGAATAAAAAGAAAAGAAGAAAGAACACAAAGATGTGTTGATTAAATCTTAGAAGAATTATGACAGAAGAACATAATATATTTTTTCTTTTCTTACCTACTTGTTTATGTCTCTTTATTTCTTTTACCTACCAAGCGTTGATTTGTTAAGAAAAATATTTATCTTTTGTTCATTTTGTTAGAAAATAAATAAATAGAAAAAAAATCATATAAGAAATAACATAATTTTGTGATAAATTTCTATGTATAACCTGTAATTTTTTCATTGTTAGTTAATACACACTACTGAAAATAATATTTTAATTACAATAAATAAATATTTTTTTTATTTTTAATTAAAGATAACATGTTGGAGAATGAAAAATAAAGCAAAAATCTATTGTAAAAATTATAATCCATAATTGTAAAAGTGTTGTCTTTTTCATCTATTTTTTAGTTCTTAAACAATCTTTATAGAACAGTTTATTACAAAAAAATAATTAAATATCAATTAATTTAAAAATAAAAACTAATTAGTTATTATATTAAATAAATTATATACTATTTTATAAATTAAAAATTTATTGGTATGTAAAGTAATTTTTATTATTGATAAAATTTTATAAAGTAGTTTCTAAATTGATATTTAACATTAGTCACTAAGGTTTCACTTACTAACTAGTCACTAATTTAATTAGAAACTAATTTAGAATATAAAGTAGTTAGTAACTAAAACCTTGATAACTATGATTAGATACCAATTTAAAAATTATTTTAATTTATTTTTAATAATATAAATTATTTTAGATATTAATAATTTTTATTTTTTAAAATAATATCTAACTTATTAATATAATGATTAATGATTTTTGATTTCTAGATTAGTTGATATTTAATAATTTTTTTTTTTTAGTGATTACTTATATTTAAACAACATTTATATATGTGTGACTTCAGTGTTTTCTAAAATAAAAGAATTAATGAAGCGTTATATAAATTAAATATCTATTCTATGTAACTCCTAGAGAGAGGAAAAAAACTAGTATATTAATTTCATGACAGCTACTTATGCTAAGGAGTTATCTACTTTCTTAATTTATTAATGGTAATTGATGTATGTAATTAATAAATATTTAATTTCTTGCTGATTTTAAGGATAAATATTCAATGCTTAGAAGTTGAAACAATAAATATTTCAAATCTTTAACTTATTAAATTTTATTCATATTTAATATTCCTTTTCAGGAATCAAACTACATTCTGGTGAATTTTGACAAAAAAATGGATGAAATTCCATGTAAATATTGCAGTAGTTCAAAAGGATAAGTAAAGCATACATGTTAGTGTATCTCATTATAATTGAAGCATTTTTTCTCTTTTCTTTTTCAAGTGTTGAAATTATAGATTAGATAAATTCTCAATATATTGATGAAAAAAAAAATCATATGAAATATAAAAATCACTGAAATCTCCAGACACACATCATTTGAGATTATAAATACTCCTCAATCACATAATTTAATTACATTGGCTTTCATTTCATATTCTCTATTTTTCATTCTCTTCATCTTTTCTCTCCTTTGTTTCAAGGTCCAATTTCTACCATGGAATTCAAATATAGAGATGGTCAAAATCAAATGGTACCAGCAACACTACCACATGCTCTTCCCCCTATCATCTCTGGTAACTTTGATTTTTCCATTGTTAACATTTTTTTTTCCATAAAAAAAATGGAACTTTATTGTCTAGTGAATTCGTCTTATTTATTATTTACTTTCTAGGGTTTGATTTTGGACCAAGAGGTTTCCCTAGCAATGTTCCTGTGCCTAGTTTTCTACCAGCATTTGTGGGAACCAATTCCAGGGAAACATTCCAACAAGAATTGCAGAAAGAACAAAAAATACTAAGAGAAATGGTGAAGGAAGAGATTCGGAGAGAAATAATCATCAGTGAGATGAAATTAGCAAGGCGAAAAGAGTTGGAGGAAGAAGTGAGGAGGGAAATGGCTGAAGGAATAGGGAAAATTCCCATGCAAAGACTACCAAGAATCAGTTTTGGAGAACCAGTTTCAATGCCTTTTAATCCAACAATGAGTCAGTTTAAGAACAATGGTTGGGCAATGAACCATGATGATAGTTTCAGAAAATATCACATGCAGAATAACGAGAAGGATAATGTTATTATACTGGTCAGTGTTTACCTTCATTTTTCATGCTAATGGTTTGAATCTGATAAAATGGTTTTCTCTTTTGCTATTTGATTGAGAAAAAGGTCACCTTGTTCGATGAATATTTTGCCATGTTTGGTTTTTATCTCTTCCATTGCAGGCTAAACCAGAAGCTGATAATTTGTGTGCAAAACGAAAAGCAGTGACACTTTTGACACCTCCTATAATTGATGGAAATAAACATGGGTCATCTAGTTTGCAGAAGAAACCAAAACAGGAGTGGAGTTGCAGCCTGTGTAACATTTTTGCCACAAGTGAGAAAGGATTGAATGATCATTTTCAGGGTAGAAAACATAAGTCTAAAGAAGCATCCTCAAAAATCCCAAAAATAGGTAAGGAAAAAAACACTCTTATTCATTATATTATTAAGAAAATGCAAAAGGGTGTTTGAAATATACTAAACTCATTGCTACCATGAATTGCAGGACTGGTTTCAGGTTCACATACCCAAAACACTGGTGCTGCTGCAAATCCTGCATGCGTCACAGAAAGTACTTGTTATGAATAATGTTGTTAAAACCATGTATGGTTGAATCAAAATACATAGATTTTTCTTACAAAATTGATAGACCTGCAGGATTTATGTGGTGCAGTGGACAATTTTACTGTTTTTTTTATGTACTCTCAGGGGAGAAGGTCATATCCTTATAAGTCTGAAGTGTATGATGAATTTTGATATCTATCTAACCTCTTTTATTAGAATTGTGAGTGTTTTTAGAAAAGGATTATATTTATTGTTTTTTAAAAATTATATTAGAATCGTGATAAAATTATTAAATATTAAAAACATAGTTATTAAATTAGATATCTTATCAATATAAATTGTATCTGCGTGTCAAACACAGACATATCATTTAAAATGTGATTTAGATTCATATTACAAATGAATATGTATAATTTATATGTATCTCACTAGTTTTATTATAATGATTTTGAAATTTAAAGTTTTTTAAAAAATATTATATTTTTATTTTTTTAAAAATTGTGTTAAAATCTTATTAGAATGCTAGATATGAAAATTTGTGATTTGTGTTTTGAGGTGATATGGTTTGGGTTTAGAAAGGTATTTTTGTTCATATATATATATATATATATATATATATATATATATATATATATATATATATATATATATATATATATATATATATATATATATATATATATATATATATCCGTTGGTAGAATAGCAGATTAGGCAATGAAATCCGTGCATATATTTGATTTTAAAGCTCCCACAAAAGAATCCAAGAAAGCTTCGGAAGTAACTCCTCAGACTCTATTTGCCAACGATGTGAATTGCACATAATACTCATCAACACACCTAATCTGATTAAGCTTCAATAAACCATGAGACCACTTCTTTATAAAGACGAATGGCTACAATTGTTAAAAATGTTCATCCCGGGGTATGATAATAGTTGAAGAATTTTTCGACTTTAATAATAATATATTAACACCGATTACAATAAATTATAATTTTACTATAATATAATATTTTTTACTACTAAACAAACCTAATTGAATACAAATTTTATTGAGTTTAAATACTCATGCATTAAAAAAAATTATTAAATAGAAATCAATTTTAAAGATAAAAAATAATTAGTTACTATATTGACTAAATTAGATATTATTTTAGAGACTAAAATATTTATTGATTTTTAAATTAGTTTCTATTATTGTTAAATAATTTTTAAATTGAGATCTAATTAAGTACCAAAGTTTTTTCAAAATTTGATCTTAGTTTCTACAATTTTTTCTAGATCTCATATTGCGTTGAAAAATTCCAAAAAAAATTCCCACAACTACTTTCATATGTTGTTTGCATCAAGTTAAGGGAGCACGTCAAAAAATAAAACACAAAAAGAGATATGACGATGAAAATTCACGACGTTTTGTTTTTGGAAAAACAAGTTTTCCAGTTTTGTTTCCTCTCGGTTCGAGATTATTACACCTTATTCCTTGGATGTTTTGGATCTGAAATTTTTGAAAAACGTTCCATATTGTATCTACTGAGTTGTGGTAAATGCTGAGTTGTGGTAAAGGCTTCAGCCTCAAATTCGTTCCACGAGATTGGCAATAGTTGTTTTATTCATCCTTGCTAGGGCCGAAAGGAAGGTTCGCCACTGTGTGTAAAACAATTTGATTTTTTTCCTGACTGAAAACTTATCCGTTTAACCTGAAACATGTAGCGTTTTGTCCTATATTCTGTTGGGACTCTTACATAGAATTTCAAGAAAAAATCCTGTCGGGAAAAATTTTCAGAAATTTTGGGCACTCGAACCCTATCCTCTTTCAAGACTTTTGAAATTTGGCCTTAGTTTCTGCAATTTTTTCAACAGCTCATATTGCGTTGAAAAATTCTAAAAAATTGACAAAAGTACTTTCATATGATTTTTGCATCCAGCTAAGGGGCCACGTCCAAAAAACAAAACAAAAAAAGATATTTGATGAGGAAATGCCAGGACGTTTAGTTTAAGAAAAACAAGTTTTCCAGTTTTGTTTACTCTCGGTCCGGGACTTATTACGCCTTATTCCTTGGATGTTTCGATCTGAAATTTTTGCAAGACATTCCTTATTCTGTCTACTGAGTTGTGGCGAAGGTTTCAGCCTCGAATTCGTCCCACGAGATTTGCAATAAATTCTTTATTCATCCTTGCCAGGGCTGAAAGGAAGGTTCGCCTCTGTGTGTGAAAATGTTTAATTTTATCCTAACTGAAAACTCATCCGTTTGACCTAAAAGTTGTTGCATTTTGTCTCAAATTCTGTTGGGACTCTTACATAGAATTTCAACTAAAAATCCTTTCGGGAAAATTTTTCAGAAATTTTGGGCATCCGAAGGCTATCCACTTTCAAGATTTTTGAAATTTGGCCTTAGTTTATGCAATTTTTTCTAGAGCTCATATTGCGTTGAAAAACTTCAAAAAAAAAAAGTTCACACAAGTACTTTCATATGTTTTTTGCATCCAGCTAAGGGGGTACGTCCAAAAACCAAAACACAAAAAGATATATGATGAGGAAACGCCAGGACGTTTTGTTTAAGAAAAAAAAGTTTTCCAGTTTATTTTCATCTCGGTCCGGGACTTATTACGCCTTATTCCTTGGATGTTACAATTTGAAATTTTTGCAAGACATTCCTTATTCTCTCTACTGAGTTGTGGCAAAGGTTTCAGCCTCGAATTCGTCCCACGAGATTTGCAATAAATTTTTTATTCATCCTTGCCAGGGTCGAAAGGAAGGTTTACCTCTGTGTGTGAAAATGTTTGATTTTATCCTAACTGAAAACTCTTCCGTTTGACCTAAAAGTTGTCGTATTTTGTCTCAAATTCTGTTGGGACTCTTACATAGAATTTCAACTAAAAATCCTTTTGGGAAAATTTTTCTGAAATTTTGGGCACCCGAAAGCTATCCTCTTTCAAGATTTTTGAAATTTGGCCTTAGTTTCTGCAATTTTTTCTAGAGCTCATATTGCGTTGAAAAAATTCGAAAAATAAAAAGTTCACACAAGTAGTTTCATATGTTTCTTGCATCCAGCTACGGGGGCACGTCCAAAAAACAAAATACAAAAAGATATATGATGAGGAAAAGCCAGGACGTTTCGTTTTAAGAAAAACAAGTCTTCCAGTTTTTTTTCCTCTCGGTCTGGGACTTATTACGCCTTATTCCTTGGATGTTTCGATCTGAAATTTTTGCAAGACATTCCTTATTCTCTCTACTGAGTTGTGGCGAAGGTTTCAGCCTCGAATTTGTCCCACGAGATTTGCAATAAATTTTTCATTCATCCTTGCCAGGGCTGAAATGAAGGTTCGCCTCTGTGTGTGAAAATGTTTGATTTTATCCTAACTGAAAACTCATCCGTTTGACCTAAAAGTTGTCATATTTTGTCCCAAGTTCTCTTGGGAGTCTTACACAGAATTTCAAGTAAAAGTCCTTTCGGGCACCCAAAGGCTATCCTCTTTCAAGATTTTTGAAATTTGGCCTTAGTTTCTGCAATTTTTTCTAAAGCTCATATTGCATTGAAAAACTTCGATAAAGAAAAAGTTCACACAAGTACTTTCATATGTTTCTTGCATCCAGCTAAGGGGGCACGTCCAAAAAACAAAACACAAAAAGATATATGATGAGGAAAAGCCAGGACGTTTCGTTTTAACAAAAACAAGTCTTCCAGTTTTTGTTTCCTCACGGTCCGGGACTTATTACGCCTTATTCTTTCGATGTTTCGATCTAAATTTTTGCAAGACATTCTTTATTCTGTCTACTGAGTTGTGGCGAAGGTTTCTGCCTCGAATTCGTCCCACGAGATTTGCAATAAATTTTTTATTCATCCTTGCCAGGGCTGAAAGGAAGGTTCGCCTCTGTGTGTGAAAATGTTTGATTTTAACCTAACTAAAAACTCATCCGTTTGACCTAAAATTTGTCGCATTTTGTCCCAAATTCTCTTGGGAGTCTTACATAGAATTTCAAGTAAAAATCCTTTCGAGCACCCGAAAGCTATCCTCTTTCAAGATTTTTGAAATTTGGCCTTAGTTTCTGCAATTTTCTCTAGAGCTCATATTGCATTGAAAAACTTCGAAAAACAAAAAGTTCACACAAGTACCTTCATATGTTTCTTGCATCCAGCTATGGGGCACGTCCAAAAAACAAAACACAAAAAGATATATAATGAGGAAAAGCTTGGACGTTTCGTTTTAACAAAAACAAGTCTTTCAGTTTTTGTTTCCTCACGGTCCGGGACTTATTACGCCTTATTCCTTGGATGTTTCGATCTAAAATTTTTGAAGGACATTCCTTATTCTGTCTACTGAGTTGTGACGAGGGTTTCAGCCTCGAATTCGTCCCACGAGATTTGCAATAACTTTTTTATTTATCCTTGCCAGGGCCGAAAGGAAGGTTCGCCTCTGTGTGTGAAAATGTTTGATTTTATCCTAACTAAAAACTCATCCATTTGACCTAAAATTTGTCGCATTTTGTCCCAAATTCTGTTGGGACTCTTACATAGAATTTCAACTAAAAATCCTTTGGGGAAAATTTTTCAGAAATTTTGGGCATTCGAAGGCTATCCTTTTTCAAGATTTTTGAAATTTGGTCCTAGTTTCTGCAATTTTTTCTAGAGCTCATATTGCGTTGAAAAACTTCGAAAAACAAAAAGTTCACACAAGTACTTTCATATGTTTTTTGCATCCACCTAAGGGGGCACGTCCGAAAACAAAACACAAAAAGATATATGATGAGGAAAAGCCAGGACGTTTCGTTTTAAGAAAAACAAGTCTTCCAGTTTTTGTTTCCTCTCAGTCCGGGACTTAGTACGCCTTATTCCTTGGATGTTTCGATCTAAAATTTTTGCAAGACATTCCTTATTCTGTCTACTGAGTTGTGGCGAAGGTTTCAGCCTCGAATTCGTCCCACGAGATTTGCAGTACATTTTTTATTCATCCTTGCCCGGGCCGAAAGGAAGGTTTGTCTCTATGTGTGAAAATGTTTGATTTTATCCTAACTAAAAACTCATCCGTTTGACCTAAAAGTTGTCGCATTTTGTCCCAAATTCTGTTGGGACTCTTACATAGAATTTCAACTAAAAATCCTTTCGGGAAAATTTTTCAGAAATTTTGGGCACCCGAAGGCTATCCTCTTTCAAGATTTTTGAAATTTGGCCTTCGTTTCTGCAATTTTTTCTAGAGCTCATATTGCGTTGAAAATCTTTGAAAAACAAAAAGTTCACACAAGTACTTTCATATGTTTTTTGTATCCAGCTAAGGGGGCACGTTGATGTGATTTGATTTTATGATTTAGCATTTTACGGTGGCACTTTAATTAGGATTGAGATTTTAGGATGATTAAGGTGAGAACCTAAGGAAAATCCCCACTGGACATTAACTTAACCAAGTGGTTAAGTAGATGTGAAGGTTCATTTCACAAAGGCAAAAGGAAAACACAATTATAAGGTGATGATGATGACAAGTTATGGTGTGGAATTACATAAGGAAAACAAGAGCAACATATAAAGACCGAATAGACATAATGAAGCAAAATAAGAACATGTTTATGAATAGATGGAATGATAATGGAAGGAAAAGATGAAGGAAAAGGAAGCTTATGAGAAATGGAATATAGAATGGTTGGATGCCATTTGGATGGTGAAATGACTCCAAGATAAGTGAAGGATGCCGCCACTTGAGAGCTCTCAAAACTCACAAGATAAGACCAATTTTTGAGGAGCTCACTCACTCACAATTCACACAAGAATTTATGTATAGTAACTTTACTCTAATTTTCAACTTGTGAATACATGAGGTAGGCTTCCCTATTTATAGATTTAGGAGCCTTGGAAATCAAGCTTAAAGGGTAGAATGGGAAAAGGGAAAAAGTGGGCAGCCATAGGGTTTGACTAAGTCAATCCCGTATTCTTGGCTTATCCTTCTAGAAATTAGGTCAAAATGCCTTCAAATGGGCTAGGAACAAGCAAGAATGCTATCCACACCCCCTACTATGCTAAAGGCACTTTATTCTACCTTATTTCTACTATTTGGAACCCTCATTTGAGCCCAATTTATTTAGAAAATTTTTCTAAATATTTAAGAGGACTAATAGAAAGAACTTCAAGTGCTCTGGACCTTGTCCATTCCTCCTATTGAAGAGGTCTTCCTTTGCTTGTTGAGATGACCCTTTATATTTGGCATTCTTGGTCATCTTCTTGTGGACTTGGTTTTGGAGTCTTTGTGGGTTTGTATCACACGTCCAAAAAAAAAAACACAAAAAGATATATGATGAGGAAAAGCCAGGACGTTTCGTTTTAAGAAAAACAAGTTTTCCAGTTTTGTTTCCTCTCGGTCCGGGACTTATTACGCCTTATTCCTTGGATATTTCGATCTAAAATTTTTGCAAGACATTCCTTATTCTGTCTACTGAGTTGTGGCAAAGGTTTCAGCCTCGAATTCGTCCCACGAGATTTGCAATAAATTTTTTATTCATCCTTGCCAGGGCCGAAAGGAAGGTTCGCGTCTGTGTGTGAAAATGTTTGATTTTATCCTAACTGAAAACTCATCTGTTTGACCTAAAAGTTATCGCATTTTGTCCCAAATTCTGTTGTGACTCTTACATAGAATTTCAACTAAAAATCCTTTCAGGAAATTTTTTTAGAAATATTGGGCATCCGAAGGCTATCCTCTTTCAAGATTTTTGAAATTTGGCCTTAGTTTATGCAATTTTTTCTAGAGCTCATATTGCGTTGAAAACTTTGAAAAACAAAAGGTTCACACAAGTACTTTCATGTGTTTCTTGCATCTAGCTAAGGGGGCACGTCCGAAAAACAAAACACAAAAAGATATATGATGAGGAAAAGCCAGGACGTTTCATATTAAGAAAAATAAGTTTTCCAGTTTTGTTTACTCTCGGTCCGGGACTTATTACGCCTTATTCCTTTGATGTTTCGATCTGAAATTTTTGCAAGACATTCCTTATTCTGTCTACTGAGTTGTGGCGAAGGTTTCAGCCTCGAATTCGTCCCACGAGATTTGCAATAAATTTTTTTATTCATCCTTGCCAGGGCCGAAAGGAAGGTTCGCCTCTGTATGTGAAAATGTTTGATTTTATCCTAACTAAAAACTCATCCGTTTGACCTAAAAGTTGTCGCATTTTGTCCCAAATTCTGTTGGGACTCTTGCATAGAATTTCAACTAAAAATCCTTTCGGGAAAATTTTTCAGAAATTTTGGGCACCTAAAGGCTATCCTCTTTCAAGATTTTTGAAATTTGGCCTTAGCTTCTGCAATTTTGTCTAGAGCTCATATTGCATTGAAAAACTTCGAAAAACAAAAAGTTCACACAAGTACTTTCATATGTTTTTTGCATCCAGCTAAGGGGGCACGTCCATAATTCTGTTCGAACTATTACATAGAATTTAAAGAAAGAATCCATTCGGGAAAATTTTTCAGAAATTTTGGGCTCCCCAAGGCTATCCTTACTCAAGATTTTTCAAATTTGGCCCTAGTTTCTGCAATTTTTACCAGCGCTCACATTGCGTTAAAAAATTTCGCAAAAAATCACACAGGTACATTCATATGGTTTTTGCATCCAGCTAAGAGAGCACGTCCAAAAACAAAATCAAAAAAGAGATATGACGAGGAAAAGACAGGACGTTTTGTTTTCAGAAAAATAACTTTTCCAATTTTTTTTCCTCTCGGTCCAAGACTTATTACGCCTTATTCCTAGGATGTTTTGACTTGAAATTTTTGTCAAACGTTCCTTGCTTTGTCTACTGAGTTGTGGCAAAGGTTTCCGCCTTAAATTCATCCCACGGGATATGCAATAAATTTTTTATTCAGCCTTGTAAGGGCCGAAAATAAGGTTCGCCTCTGTGTGTGAAACTGTTTAATTTTTTGCCTTATTGAAAACTCATCCGTTTGACCTGAAATTTGTCGCTTTTTGTCCTAAATTCTATTGGGACTATTACATAGAATTTAAAGAAAAAATCCTTTCGAGAAAATTTTTTCAGAAATTTTGGGACCCCAAGGCTATCCTCTTTCAAGATTTTTGAAATTTAGCTCTAGTTTCTGCAATTTTTTCCAGAGCTCATATTGTGTTGAAAAAGTCTGAAAAAATTCATACAGTTACTTTCGTATGTTTTTTGCATCTTGCTAAGGTAGCACGTCCAAAAACAAAACACAAAAAAAGATATGACGAGCAGAAGTGAGGACGTTTTGTTTTCAAAAAAACAAGTTTTCCAATTTTGTTTCGTCTCGGTTCGAGACTTATTACGCCTTATTCTTAGGATGTTTCAATCTGAATATTTCGCCAGAAGTTCCTTTCTCGTTCTACTGAGTTGTGGCGAAGGTTTCAGGCTAAAATTCGTCCCATGGGATTCGCATAAATGTTTTATTCATCATTGCCAGGGCTGAAAGGAAGGTTCGCCTTTGTGTGTGAAAGTGTTTGATTTTTTTCCTGACTGAAAAATCATATGTTTAACTTGAAATTTGTCGCGTTTTGTCCCAAATTCGTTTGGGACTCTTACATAGAATTTATAGAAAAAATCTGTTCGGGAAATTTTTTTTAGAAATTTTGGGCACCCCAAGGCTATTCTCTTTCAAGATTTTTGAAATTTGGCTATAGTTTCTGCAATTTTTTCTAAAGATCATATTGCGTTGAAAAATTCTGAAAATATTCATAGGTACTTTCATATGTTGTTTGCATCCAGATAAGGGAGCACGTCCAAAAACAAAACACAAATATATGACGAGGAAAAGCCAGGATGTTTCGTTTTCGAAAAAACAAGTTTTCCAGTTTTATTACCTCTCGGTTCGGAACTTATTATGCCTTATTCCTTGGATGTTTCGAGCTGAAAGTTTTTGCCAAATGTTCCTTGGTTTGTCTACTGAGTTGTGGCAAAGGTTTCAGGCTCAAATTCGTCCCACAAGATTCGTAATAAATTTTTTATTCATCCTTGCGAATGCCGAAAGGAAAGTTCGCCTTTGTGTGTGAAACTGTTTGATTTTTTTCCTGACTAAAAACTCATCCATTTGACCTGAAATTTGTCGCGTTTTGTCCTAATTTCTGTTGGGACTCTTACATAGAATTTCAATAAAAAATCCTTTCAGGAATATTTTTCAGAAATTTTGGGCAACCCAAGGCTATCGTCTTTCTAGATTTTTGAAATTTGGCCCTAGTGTCTGCTATTTTTTCCAGAGTTCATATTGGGTTGAAAAATTTTGAAAAAATTCATATGTTTTTTTAATCCAGCTAAGGGAGCATGTCAAAAAAAAACACAAAAAGAGATCGGACGAGGAAGAGTAAGAACGTTTGGAAAAACAAGTTTTCCAGCTTTGTTTCCTCTTCGTTCGAGACTTATTACGCCTTATTCCTTGGATGTTTCGATATGAATTTTTTGCCAGACGTTCCTTGCTTTGTCTATTGAGTTATGGCAATGGTTTCAGCCTCAAATTCATCCCATAAGATTCGCAATAACCTTTTTATTCATTCTTGCAAGGGCCGAAAGGAAGGTTTGTCTTTGTGTGTGAAACTGTTTGATTTTTTGCCTGACATAAAACTTATCCATTTGACCTGAAATTTTTTGCGTTTTGTCCCAAATTCTATTGGGACTATTACATAGAATTTAAAGAAACAATCCATTCGGGAAAATTTTTTAGAAATTTTGGGCTCCCCAAGGCTATCCTCTCTCATGACTTTTGAATTTGGCCATAGTTTCTGCAATTTTTTCCAGCACTTATATTGCGTTGAAAAATTTTGCAAAAATTCACACAATTACTTTCATATGTTGTTTGCATCTAGCTAAGGGATCACATCCGAAAACAAAACCGAAAAAGAGATATGACGAGGAAAAGCCAGGACGTTTCGTTTTTGGAAAAATTGATTTTCCAATTTTTTTTCCTCTCGGTCCGGGACATATTACGCCTTATTCCTTTGATGTTTCAACCTGAAATTTTTGCCAGACATTCCTTGCTCTGTCTACTGAGTTGTGGCGAAGGTTTCAACCTCAAGTTCATCCCACGGGATTCGCAATAACTTTTTTATTCATCCTTGCAAGGGGCGAAAGTAAGGTTCGTCTCTGTGTGTGAAACTGTTTGATTTTTTGCCTGACTGAAAACTCATCCGTTTGACCTGAAATTTGTTGTGTTTTGTCCCAAATTCTACTGGAACTATTACATAGAATTTAAAGAAAAAATCCTTTTGGGAAATTTTTCAGAAATTTTGGGATCCTCAAGGCTATCCTCTTTCAAGATTTTTAAAATTTAGCCCTAGTTTCCGCAATTTTTTCTAAAGCTCATATTGCGTTGAAAAATTTTGAAAAAATTCACAAAGCTACTTTCATATGTTTTTTGCATCCAGCTAACGGAACACGTAAAAAAAAAACAGAAAATGAGATTTGAAGAGGAAAATCCAGGGCGTTTCGTTTTCAGAAAAACAAGTTTTCTAATTTTGTTTCCTGTCGGTCTAGGACTTATTACGCCTTATTCCTTGGATGTTTCGATCTGAAATTTTTGCCAGACGTTCCTTGCTCTGTCTACTAAGTTGTGGCGAAGGTTTCAACCTCAAATTCGTCCCACGGGACTCGCAATAAAGTTTTTATTCATTCTCTCCAGGACCGAGAGGATGGTTCGCCTCTATGTGTGAAACTGTTTGGTTTTTTTCCTAAATGAAAACTCATCCTTTTGAGCTGAAATTTGTCACGTTTTGTGCAAAATTCTTTTGGGACTATTACATAGAATTTCAAGAAAAAATGCTTTTGGGAAAATTTTTCAGAAATTTTGGGCACCCCAAAGCTCTTCAAGATTTTTGAAATTTGGCCCTAGTTTCTGCAACTTTTTTCCTGAGCTCATATTGCATTGAAAAATTCTGAAAAAATTCACACAGTTAATTTCATATATATTTTGCATCCAGCAAAGAGAGCACGTCCAAAAAAAAACCCAAAAAGAGATATGACGAGGAAAAGCCAGGACGTTTCGTTTTCGGAAGAACAAGTTTTCAAGTTTTGTTTTCTCTCAGTCCAAGAGTTATTACGCCAAATTCCTTGGATTTTTTGATCTAAAAATTTTTGCCAGACGTTCCTTTCTCTGTCAACTGAGTTGTGGCGAAGGTTTCAGCCCCAAATTCATCCCACGGGATTCGCAATAAAGTTTTTACTCATCCTTGCCTGGGTCGAAAGGAAGGTTCACATCTGTGTGGGATAGTGTTTATTTTTTTTTTTGTGAATGAAAGCTCTTCCATTTGACCTGAAATTTAATGCGTTTTGTCTCAAAGTCTATTGGGACTCTTACATTAAACTTCAACAAAAAAATCCTTTCAGGAAATTTTTTTTTGAAATTTTTGGCACCCTAAGGCTATCCTCTTTCAAGGTTCTTGAAATTTGGCCCTAGTTTCTGCAATTTTTTCCAGAGCTCATATTGCGTTGAAAAATTCCAAAAAAATTCACACAAGTACTTTCATATGTTGTTTGCATCCAGCTAAGGGAGTACATCCAAAAAAAAAACCACAAAAAGAGATATGACGAGGAAAAACAAGGACATTTCGTTTTCGGAAAAAAGAGTTTTCCAATTTTGTTTCCTCTCGGTCTGGGACTTATTACGCCTCATATCTTGGATGTTTCGATCTGAAATTTTTGCCAAACGTTCCTTACTCTATATACTAAGTTATGGCGAAGGTTTCAGGCTCAAATTCGTCCCACGAGATTCGCAATAAATTTATTATTCATCCTTGCTAGGGCTGAAAGGAAGGTTCGCCTCTGTGTGTAAAACTGTTTAATTTTTTTTCTGACTGAAAACTCATCTGTTTGACCTGAAATTTGTCGTGTTCTGTCCCAAATTCTGTTGGGACTCTTACATAGAATTTCATGAAAAAATCTTGGTCGGAATTTTTTTCAGAAATTTTGGGCACCCCTAGGCTATTCTCTTTAAGGATTTTTAAAATTTGGCCCTAGTTTTTGCAATTTTTTCCAGAGCTCATATTGCGTTGAAAAATTCTGAAAAAATTCACAATGGTAGTTTCATATGTTGTTTACTTCCAGCTAAGGGAGCATGACAAAAACCAAAACACAAAATGAGTTATGACGAGGGAAAGCCAGGACATTTTGTTTTCAGAAAAACAAGTTTTCCAATTTTGTTTTCTCTTGGTCCAGGACTTATTACGCCTTGTTCCTTGGATGTTTCAATCTAACATTTTTGCCAGACAGTCGTTGCTCTGTCTACAGAGTTGTGATGAAGGTTGCAGGCTCAAATTCGTTCCACGGAATTTGCAATAAATTTTTTATTCATCATTGCTAGGGCCGAAAGGAAGGTTAGCCTATGTGTGAAACTATTTGATTTTTTTCCTGACTGAAAACTCATCTGTTTGAATTGAAATTTGTCGCGTTTTGTCCCAAATTTTTTTAGAACACCTACATAGTCTTTCAAGAAAAATCCTTTCGAAAAAAATTTTCAGAAATTTTGGGCACCCCAAGGCTATCCTTTTTCAAGATTTCTGAAATTTGGCCCTAGTTTCTGCAATTTTTCCAGACCTCATATTGCATTGAAAAATTCTGACTAATTTCACAATGTTACTTTCATATGTTGTTTGCATTTAGCTAAGGGAGCACGTCCAAAATAAAACCACAAAAAGAGATTTGACGAGGAAAAGTCAGGACGTTTCGTTTTAGGAGTTCAAGGTTTTGAAGAATCCAAATCCTTTGGAAGATGATGAAGCTTTTGCTGTGCTTGCTGTTGCTGTGCTGGTTTAGTTAGGATCTGGGTAGTTTGAGTTGTGTAACTCAACCTTTGATTGAATCTAAAGCTCAAGCATCTCAACTTTCAAACAAAGTAAAGTGTTTTTTTCAAACTGAGTTAAAACAACCGATTGTTTTATCGAAACAACCGATTGTTTAAGCTTAGGTGTTTTGAAAACTGTTTTGAAATGTGAAAATTGGTTAAGTAACAAAACAACCGATTGATTCGAGGAAACAATCGATTGTTTGTTATGTTTTTATAACAGAAAACAGTTTTGACTTTGACTGAGCTCTAAATGGTTTTAATTCATACGCTCCAGTCATTAAATGCTTTGACCAATCTTTCTAAAGCAATTAAGAGTTTGTTAAGATTTGATTACAAACATCTTCTTTATATATATACAGAAAAACAGATTTGAGTTTTAAGAATCTAAGTGAATTGTGAAAGTTTTTCTAAGAGTTGGAGATTGCTTAGAGTTTTGGTTGATCAAAGTGCTGAGATAGGATTCTCTTGTACTGATTTCAGATTGCTTCTGTAACAAGTGTAATCCTTGTAATTCTGTGAACATTCATTTTGTGTTGTTGCTAAGAAGAGCTGTGTGTTCTTGAGGGGATCAAGATCAACTTTCTTAGTGTGGTGTGCTGACCAAGGAAAGTGTGTTTCTTGAGGGTGTTCAAGGTCACTTTCTTGGTTGTGTGTAAGTAATCTAGTGTTGATTGCTTAGTGGATTTCCTCAGGGTTTCTGAGAAGACTGGATGTAGCTCTGGGTTGGAGTGAACCAGTATAAACATCTATGTACAATCTCTCTATCCCTATCTCTTTAATTTCAGTTTGTTTGTTGTTTGCTGGTATAAACAACCGATTGTTTCGAAGAAACAACCGATTGTTTTCCTGGCAGTGCTGTTTTGCTTGCTGTTTTGGCAAACTGAATTGCTTAATCATTTGATTTCTGAAAGATATTCATTCTAGCTTGAAAATATTTGCGAAAACCTCTTTAAACAATTCACCCCCCCTCTAGTTTAAAGCCATAATTTCTAACAATTGGCATCAAGAGCTTGGTTCTTGAAAGTTATTCAAGTTGATCTAAAATCTTTTTTATGGCTGGAAAACTATCTTTTGAGGAAGGTGCTTCAATCTACAAACCACCTTTATTCTGTGGATTGAATTATAAGTTTTGGGAAGCAAGAATGAAAATCTTTATTGAATCAATTGATCAAAGAATTTGGGACTCAATTGAGAATGGTCCTTACATTCCAAAGTTCAAAAAGAATAATTCCTTTACTATAAAACCTTTGTCCAAATGGACAGATGATGAATGTAAGATGGCTCAGCTTGGTAGGTCTGCTCAAAACATTATAGCTTCTGCACTAGATACTAATGAATTTTTCAGGATATCAAAGTGCAAAACTGCTAAGGAAATGTGGGAAACTCTCAAGGCTGCTCATGAACCAAAGGAAGCAATGACAAAGAGTCAAGCAAGAAGGAAGAGAAGACAAAATAAGAAAAGCCTCAATCTTTGCTTAATGGCCAGAAGGGAGGATGACTCATGTAGTGTAAGTTCATCAAACTCTTCAAACTCTGAAAATTATGGTCAATTGCTTCAAGCCTTTCAAGAAACACATGAAGAAGCAAACCGATTGGCTCTCTTAAACAATCGATTGAAAGAAAAGAATAGCTGGCTTGAAAACAGGGTAAAAGCACTGGAGGAGGATTTAGAAAATTCAAAAATGGTTTTTGAAAATCTGGAAATCATTTACAAAAACTCCTCTTGCAAGTGTGACACTCTAGTTTGTGAAAATTTCGAAAATCTTGAAAAGAAGGTCCACTATCTTGTTAAAACAGTGGATAAGCTTTCTAAAGGCCAATCCAACTTTGAAAGTGTGCTAGCTTCTCAAAAGTGTGTTTTTGGAAAATCAGGATTGGGTTTTAATCCACAAAACCAGCAAGATAGATTTTCAAAAACTTTTTCAAAAATGCCAGAAAAACAATCGATTGGACCATCGAAACAATCGATTGTTACATGCTTCTATTGCATGAAAAGAGGTCATTCTGTGCGATTCTGTAAAATCAGAAAACATGTTGTTCCTAAAGGGCTTATGAAGTGGATTCCCAAGAAAAATAAAGCTTGTGTTGATGAGCATACACCAGATGGACCCTCATTCATAAGGGGACCAAACCTATGTACTTGAGAATTTTCTTTGTAGGAAATCTTGGAGGAGAGAAAGCAGCTTTGGTACTTGGACAGTGGATGCTCCAAGCATATGACAGGGGACAAATCAAAGTTCCTGAGAATATCCTTTAAGCAAGAGGGTCATGTCACCTATGAAGATAACAACAAAAGAAGAATACTTGGAAGAGGATCCATAGGAGATGAGAGCATCTTGGTGATTCATGATGTGCTCTTTGTTGAAGGCCTAAAGCATAATCTGCTGAGTATTAGCCAACTGTGTGACAAGGGGTATCAAGTGATGTTCAAGGCAAACACATGTGAAATCTGTCTACCCAACACTAAAGAGGTAATGTTGGTAGGTAAGAGAGTTAATAATGTGTATCTTCTAGATATCTCTTCACCATGTTCAATTGGATGTCTTCTATCCAAGCAAGATGAATCTTGGCTTTGGCATAGAAGAATTGCTCATATTCACATGAATCATTTGAACAAGCTTATATCAAAAGATCTTGTGATTGGGCTGCCAAAACTCAAGTTTGAGAGGGATCACATTTGTGAAGCTTGCCAAAAAGGGAAACAAGTGAAAAGTTCTTTTAAAACCAAAAATGTTGTCTCTTCATTGAGACCTCTTGAACTCCTTCACATGGATCTCTTTGGACCCTCTAGAACTATGAGTCTTGGTGGAAATTATTATGCTCTTGTTATTGTTGATGATTTCTCTAGGTACACTTGGACCTTGTTCTTGGAGTCAAAGAGTGATGCCCTTGCTGCATTCAAAAAGCTAGCAAGAAGACTTCAAAACACAAAGGGAAATAACATAGGCTCAATAAGGAGTGACCATGGAGGAGAATTCCAAAATGAGAAGTTTGTCAAGTTCTGTGAGAAGTTGGGAATTCTACACAATTTCTTTGCTCCAAGAACACCACAGCAAAATGGAGTTGTAGAGAGGAAGAACAGGTCTCTTGAAGAGCTTGCAAGGACAATGCTTAGTGAATCTTCACTTCCTAAGTATTTTTGGGCAGATGCAGTGAGTACCTCCTGTTATGTGATGAATAGGGTGCTTATAAGGCCCATTTTGAAGAAAACTCCATATGAACTTTTCAATGGAAGAAAGCCTAACATCAGTCACCTCAAAGTCTTTGGCTGTAACTGTTTTGTTCTCAACAATGGAAAGGAAAGCTTGGGAAAATTTGATGAGAAAGCTGACCTTGGCATTTTCATTGGTTATTCCCTCACAAGCCATGCTTATAGAGTCTACAACAAAAGGTTAATGACTGTAGAAGAATCAGTTCATGTAGTCTTTGATGAGGTAGATCGCAGAATCAGTGAGAACCCAAAGATCAGTGCTGAGGAAGACGAACAGAACATCAGTTTGGAGAAGCTGGAAATCTGTACAGAAAAACAATCGGTTGATTCGCAGAAACAACCGATTGAAATTTTGCAACAGAGTGAGCTGCCCAAAGAGTGGAGAATTCCCAGAGATCTGTCAGTGGATAACATCATAGGGCAGATAAAGGAAGGTGTCTCCACACGTAGCTCCATCTCAAACTTCTGCAGACACACAGCTTTTGTCTCTCAAATTGAACCAAAGTCAATTGAAGAAGCTCTCAAGGATGAGAAGTGGGTTGAAGCTATGCAAGAAGAGCTAAATCAATTCGAAAGAAATGAGGTATGGTTTCTTGTTCCTAGAACTAATGAAATGAATATTATTGGTGCAAAATGGGTTTTCAGGAACAAGCTAGATGAGGAAGGAGTGATCACAAGAAACAAAGCAAGGCTAGTTGCCAAGGGCTACAATGAAGAAGAGGGCTTAGACTATGGTGAAACCTTTGCTCCTGTGGCTAGATTGGAGGCTGTGAGGCTGCTGCTGGCTTTTGCATGGATGAGTGGTTTTAAACTCTTCCAAATGGATGTAAAAAGTGCCTTCTTAAATGGCTACATCAATGAGGAAATCTATGTAGATCAACCACCGGGTTTTGAAGACCACAAGTATCCCAACCATGTCTTCAAGTTGAAGAAAGCTTTGTATGGTCTGAAACAAGCTCCAAGGCAGTGGTATGAGAGGCTTAGCAACTTTCTGCTATCTCTTGGCTATGAAAGAGGAATGATAGACAAGACTCTCTTCATCAAGAAGTCACATGCAGAAATAATTCTTGTGCAAATATATGTTGATGACATCATCTTTGGTGCTACACAAGATAGGTTGTGTGAAGAATTTGTGGCTGCTATGAAAGGTGAGTTTGAAATGTCTATGATGGGAGAACTATCTTTCTTTCTTGGATTGCAGGTTAAACAAACAAAGGATGGGATCTTCTTAAGTCAATCAAAGTATTGCAAGGAGATTCTCAAAAAGTTTGAAATGGAGAATTGCAAAGAGGCAAGCACTCCAATGCCATCAAGCTGCTACATGGATGCAGATTCTGCTGGAAAGAGTATAGATCAAACAAAATTCAGAGGATTGATTGGATCATTGCTTTATCTAACAGCAAGTAGACCGGACATCATGTTTGCGGTGTGTCTATGTGCAAGATTTCAAGCAAATCCTAAAGAGTCACACTTCAAAGCTGCAAAGAGAATTCTGAAATATCTCAAAGGAACATCATCTGTAGGATTATGGTATCCCTCTCATTCTCCAATACATTTAATTGGTTATTCAGATTCAGATTTCGCAGGTTGCAAGCTAGATAGAAAAAGCACAAGTGGCACTTGTCACCTTCTTGGCTCTAGCCTAATCTCATGGCATAGCAAGAAACAAGCATGTGTTGCTCTCTCTACTGCTGAGGCAGAATATATAGCTGCTGGTAGCTGCTGTGCACAGATCCTATGGCTCAAACAACAACTTGCAGATTTTGGTGTACAAATCAGCAAAGTTCCTTTGATGTGTGATAACACAAGTGCAATCAATCTTACCAAAAATCAAATCCAGCACTCAAGGACCAAACATATTGAAATAAGACATCATTTCATCAGAGATCATGTGCAAAATGGGAACTGTGAAGTAAAGTTTGTGGAGACCAAACTGCAGCTAGCTGACATCTTCACAAAGCCTTTGCCAAAAGAGAGGTTTTTCTTTTTAAGAAATGAGTTAGGTATTCTTGATCTAAATAATCTCTCTTAAAATCTGTGTTTGGTACATGTTAAAATTTATTTGTGAAGACAAATAGGGGGAGATTTATTGATACTTGTATATCTGTATCTTATTTGCATAAAAATGTTTAAATCTCTGAGTATAAAAGTGTTTTTCTGCTGCTGCTGATAGAAACAATCGATTGTTTCGTGTAAACAACCGATTGAATTTTATGTTAAAAGAGGTATAATCTAACTGGCTGCTGTAAGAAGCTTTGGATGGTACAAATGTTTTCTTTGCAGGAACTGCTTCAGATTTAATCAGTATAACACAAGCACCAGGGATTTGTCTTCATCAAATAGGGGGAGATTGTTGAACCAAGTGGTGTTCAAGGTTTTGAAGAATCCAAATCCTTTGGAGGATGATGAAGCTTTTGCTGTGCTTGCTGTTGCTGTGCTGGTTTAGTTAGGATCTGGGTAGTTTGAGTTGTGTAACTCAACCTTTGATTGAATCTAAAGCTCAAGCATCTCAACTTTCAAACAAAGTAAAGTGTTTTTTTCAAACTGAGTTAAAACAACCGATTGTTTTATCGAAACAACCGATTGTTTAAGCTTAGGTGTTTTGAAAACTGTTTTGAAATGTGAAAATTGGTTAAGTAACAAAACAACCGATTGATTCGAGGAAACAATCGATTATTTGTTATGTTTTTATAACAGAAAACAGTTTTGACTTTGACTGAGCTCTAAATGGTTTTAATTCATACGCTCCAGTCATTAAATGCTTTGACCAATCTTTCTAAAGCAATTAAGAGTTTGTTAAGATTTGATTACAAACATCTTCTTTATATATATACAGAAAAACAGATTTGAGTTTTAAGAATCTAAGTGAATTGTGAAAGTTTTTCTAAGAGTTGGAGATTGCTTAGAGTTTTGGTTGATCAAAGTGCTGAGATAGGATTCTCTTGTACTGATTTTAGATTGCTTCTGTAACAAGTGTAATCCTTGTAATTCTGTGAACATTCGTTTTGTGCTGTTGCTAAGAAGAGCTGTGTCTTCTTGAGGGGATCAAGATCAGCTTTCTTAGTGTGGTGTGCTGACCAAGGAAAGTGTGTTTCTTGAGGGTGTTCAAGGTCACTTTCTTGGTTGTGTGTAAGTAATCTAGTGTTGATTGCTTAGTGGATTTCCTCAGGGTTTCTGAGAAGACTGGATGTAGCTCTGGGTTGGAGTGAACCAGTATAAACGTCTGTGTACAATCTCTCTATCCCTATCTCTTTAATTTCAGTTTGTTTGTTGTTTGCTGGTATAAACAACCGATTGTTTCGAAGAAACAACCGATTGTTTTCCTGGCAGTGCTGTTTTGCTTGCTGTTTTGGCAAACTGAATTGCTTAATCATTTGATTTCTGAAAGATATTCATTCTAGCTTGAAAATATTTGCGAAAACCTCTTTAAACAATTCACCCCCCTCTAGTTTAAAGCCATAATTTCTAACAAAAAAGAGATATGACGAGGAAAAGCCAAGACGTTTCGTTTTCGGAAAAACAAGTTTCAAGTTTTTCTTCCTCTCGGTCCGGGACTTATTACGCCTTATTCCTTCGATGTTTCGATCTGAATATTGTGCCAGACGTTCCTTGCTCTGTCTATTGAATTGTGGCGAAGGTTTCAGCCTCAAATTCGGCCCACGAGATTCACAATAATTTTTTTATTAATCCTTGCCAAGGCCGAAAGGAAGGTTCGCCTCTGTGTGTGAAACTGTTTATTTTTTTTCCTCTATGAAAAATCATTTGTTTGACCTGAAATTTGTCGCGTTTTGTCCCAAATTCTGTTGGGACTCTTACATAGATTTTCAAGAAAAAATCCTTTCAGTAAAATTTTTCAGAAATTTTGGGCATCGCAAGGTCCTCTTTCTTGATTTTTTAACTATGGCTGTACTTTCTGCAATATTTTCCAAAGGTCATATTGCGTTGAAAAATTCTGAAAAAATTTACACAAATACTTTCATATGTTGTTTGCATCCAGCTCAGGGAGGACGTCCAAAAACAAGACACAAAAAGAGATATGACAAGGAAGAACCAGGATCAGAAAAACAAGTTTTCCTATTTGGTTTCCTCTCAGCCTGGTTCTTATTACGCCTTATTCCTTGGATGTTTCAGTCTGAAATTTTGGCCAGACATTCCTTGCTCTGTCTACTGAGGTTTGGCGAAGTTTTCAGCCTCAAATTCGTCCCACGAGATTTGTAATAAATTCTTTATTCATCCTTCCCGGGGCCGTAAGGAAGGTTCTTCTCTGTGTGTGAAACTTTCGATTTTTTTCCTGACTGAAAACTCATCCATTTGACTTGAAATTTGTCGTGTTTTGTCCCAAATTCTGTTGGGACTCTTACATAGAATTTCAAGAAAAATTCCTTTTGGGAAAATTTTACAGAAATTTTGGGCACTCCAAGGCTATCCCCTTTAAAGATTTTCGAAATTTGGCCCTAGTTTTCCAATTTTTCTAGCGCTCATATTGCGTTGAAAAATTGTGAAAATTTTCACACAGGTACTTTCGTATGTTGTTTGCATTCAGCTAAGGGAGCACGTCCAAAAAACAAAGCACAAAAAGAGATATGACGAGGAAAGGCCAAGAGGTTTCGTTTTTGGAAAAACAAGTGTTCCAATTTTGTTTGCTCTCGGTCCGAGACTTATCACACCTTATTCCTTGGATGTTTAGATCTGAAACTTTTGCGGGACATTCCTTGCTCTATTTACTAAGATCTGGGGAAGCTTTTAGCCTCAAATTCGTCCCACGAGCTTGATTATAAAATTTTTATTCATCCTTGCAAGGGCCAAAAGGAAGGTTCGCCTCTGTGTGTGAAACTGTTTGATTTTTTTGATGACTGTAAATGTAAGGACCTTGAAAAATTAAGTTGGAATAAAAAGGATTATTTTAAATAAATTCTAAGTATGTTTTTATTTAAGTTAAAAAGGAAGGAAAGTGCAGTCTAGAAAACTATAAGAGTTCTTTGTTAATACATGATCGCCGGTCGTCTACTACACATGATCGCCGGGGCGCGAGGCATGCGGTCATCGCCAGGGCGCAAGTTATGCGGGCGTCGCCAGGCGCGGGACATGCGGGCATCGCCAGGAGAAGAGCCATGTAGACATCGGTCGTCTTCCAGGGAGAGACATCGGATCATATCAGATCTTAAGAAGGATTGGTCCAGTGGCTTATGAGATCGCCCTACCTCCCCATCTGGCGAATCTGCACAATGTCTTTCACGTGTCACAGCTGAGGAAGTACATGGCAGACCCTAGTCATGTGCTGGATGTAGACGATGTGCAAATCAGGGATGACTTGTCCTTTGAAGCAAAACCAGTCAGGATTGACGATCGGCAAAGTAAACAGCTCAGAGGCAAGACCATCGACATGGTGAAAGTGGTGTGGGATGAGAGATCGGGGGATTCAACTTGGGAGTTAGAAGAACCCATGAGGGAGGCTTATCCATACCTCTTTTCCTTGTAATTCAATTTTCGAGGACGAAAATTTTTCTTGATGGGGAGAATGTAAGGACCTTGAAAAATTAAGTTGGAATAAAAAGGATTATTTTAAATAAATTCTAAGTATGTTTTTATTTAAGTTAAAAAGGAAGGAAAGTGCAGTCTAGAAAACTATAAGAGTTCTTTGTTAATACATGATCGCCGGTCGTCTACTACACATGATCGCCGGGGCGCGAGGCATGCGGTCATCGCCAGGGCGCAAGGCATGCGGGCGTCGCCAGGCGCGGGACATGCGGGCATCGCCAGGAGAAGAGCCATGTAGACATCGGTCGTCTTCCAGGGAGAGACATCGGTGGTCCACCAGGGTGAGACATCGGTTGTTTGCCAGGATGAGGAACCAGTCATCACCGGATGAGGAACGTCCGTCATCACCGGTAAGAGAGGAACATCGGTCATCGTCCAGGATAAGTCATCGGTGGATAGTCTTCGCGCGAGAGGTCATCGGTGGATAGTCTTCGCGCGAGAGGTCATCGGTGGATAGCCTTCGCGGGAGAGGTCATCGGTGGATAGCCTTCGCGCAAGAGGTCATCGGGGGATAGTCTTCGCACGAGAGGTCATCGGTGGATAGCCTTCGCGGGAGAGGTCATCGGTGGATAGACTTCGCGCCTGTGGTCATCGGTGAAAGGTCATCGCGCGACGTCGAGTTACACACAGAGAAGGTGGGACCCAGACTTCCAGCATGGAACGTCCTGCACGCGCGCCACGTAGACAAAAAGGGTGGTTCAGAATAGTGACCTCAGAGTGTTAGCCTGCGCAGAGGCACGCTTAGTAGTATTGTTCAGGGAGTGGTTGGCCTGCGCAAGAGACAACTGTAGTTGTACTGTTCAGAGAAACGTACACTCAGACTTCTCTGCAGAGTGGGGTGGTGGCAGCTGCTTTTGGTGGATAAGTTGGTTTAAGATGCAGAGAAACCCACTGCTGAGAGAAAAAAACGTTGCAGCCTTCAAAGAGAGAAAGAGTGAGTTACCTCCCTTCTCCTCCAGTTGTCTCCTTCGCGCTGCGATTCTAGCACCTTCACACAAGAGTACGACGAGCGACAGCCACCATTAGAGCACCTGGGCAGTTCTCTGCAAGTCCTTCAACCAGACGCAAAAACAGAGCCAAGGCGTTCTTCAAGCTTCGTTGGGTTTCGGAACTCTAGGTGTTTGCGCAAGTCCAGGTAAGGGGAGCTAGACTTCATTTTCAATACAAGCCATAGTTTAGCTATTTCTGAAGTGAGGGCGACGTGGTCGCCGATTTTCGTTTTCATCCTTGTAAAATGCTCTGTGCTATGTGTTTGGGCGACGTCGTGGTCGCCGGTTTTAAATGCAGACTTCGAAATACCCCGTTTTTGAACTAGATCGCCGGTTTTGGCGTTGTTTGCGAACTCCCTGTTTTTGGTGTTGCTTTGAAACGGTTTGAGATTTAAATGAGATATTCGAAAATAAGAACCTTGGAGTGAGCTTTGCTGTGATTGAAATCTTTCCTTTAAGTGTGGTATGATGTGTTGAATGTTGTGAATGTGGATCAAAGCATAGTATTTTCAGGAAAGAAAATACCGTGTAAGATCGTGTAGGATGTGCATTGACCGGTGATTCGTCATGATATCCTGACTCTCCTGATATAATGGAATCATATAGATGAAGTTGTTCGGGCGTTGAGAGTCGAAGGAGGCTCATACGTATGGGTGAGTTGTTTGAAAGAGAACGAGCTCGACCTGTTGTGTGGATTAACCCTGTCATGCTAGGATGGTGATGATATTGAGATTCATTATACGCTTGTGAATGTGTGTGATTTCACGGCGACCCTGTGAATGTTGTGATTTCACAGTGGGCAGTATGACAGGTGCAGATCTATGAGTCTAGTCAATGCAAAAGTCTTCCGGAAGTAGTGTCAAGTGTCTTGTGTGCTGAGTCAGTGGTGGTCTGACATGTGATGAATGAGGAACTTGAAATTGATAGACACTTGATGATACAGTTGTGAAATAGAGTGACTCTGGAAAATATTGCGAAATGTGTGATTTCTGGGCGATCAGGTGAAGAGTATGAGAAACTTGATAACTTTACGTGAATATCTTGAAATTGTTTACCTTGATTTTATTTTAAGTATCCTTATTTAAACTCTCTTTAAAATATCTAGCTTACCCTGCGTGTTTTGCTCGTTGGCTGTTTTTCTCTTTAAACTGTGATGATCGTGTATAACTTACACAGGAGCAGATGATCTTCCAGGATGTAGAGCTCCTTAGTGAGTGGTCGCCGAGGAAGAGATCGCCGGTTTTCTATCTCTTGGTGGTGATCGCCAGATTTATGTCCTGCTAGCAGATCGCCTGTTTGGGCCTTCTGTTACCAGATCGCCGGTTCATGTGTGGAGACCGCCGGTCTTGTTGTATTTGACTTGAATTCATTAAATTTTGAAAACATTTGGCTGGTTATGTATTAAACTCCCTAAGAGGAGCAACTTCATTACTTATATATATATTATCATGTACTCTTCAATATCATTTGTTTACCTTTATTTTCATTATACATGTATGTATGGTTTTATTTTGCGGGATGTTACATTAATGGTATCAGAGCAGTTCGTCCTTAGGATGACCTGAGGGCTGTGGATCCATTGTGTTTCTTCTGCTCATAAAATCTATTTGAGTTTTAAATAACAACTATAGTGAAAGGTTTTCAAAAAAAAACGTTTTTAGTATTGAAATTTTGTGTGTGCCTTAGTGAATGTATGCTCTAATTGAAAATCTTGGTATTAAGAATGAGAAGATCCTGATAAAGTAATGAGGGTGCACACTCATAACTGGATCGAGATGATTCTTAATCTTAATTCCAAAGGTTTGATGTTTAGCCTACATCGAATTCTGGCGTGATTTATTTGGTGTTCTTGTAATTGACTGAGAGTGGTCGTTTGGATTGATGTCTGCACACCAGTAATTGTTCTGGTGTTTTGTTTGAAGTTATAAGTGTTATAATCCTGTTGATGAACTCAAATTCTTAATGACTTTGAGATGCTGACCTTTGTAAGGTCTAGATAGTACATCCTGAATGAATTGATTTCTGATCGATCTCATTCTTGTAGTTGTAGGGAATATAGAAACCAATAGATTCAGAATCCAAAACGAAGAAGATGGCACGTAGACCTTCTACCCCACCCCAACCCTCCTCAGAGATGAGCCAGATTGCCAAGGCCATCGAGATGATGGCAACTGCCATTCAGCAGCAGAATGCAGCGATGGCTCAGAACCATCAAGCTACAATGCAACACTGGGAAACTGCTCGATCTGCTGAAACAAACTCCCACGTCGGTCAGCCCCAAGAACAGATGGGACTGACCGAGTTCATGAGGCACAACCCACCCAAGTTCAGTGGGAATGCTACCCCTGACCAGGCAGATCAGTGGGTCAGAGAGTTGGAGAAAATCTTTAGGGCGACCTCCTGCCCTGAAGAGAAGAAATTGTTGTTCGCCACTTATCTGCTATCAGGAGAAGCTGAGTTCTGGTGGATGGGAGCTCAGCAGATGATGGAGGCCCGAGGGGATGTATTGGATTGGGAGAGCTTCAGGGTGAGGTTCTTGGAGAAATACTTCCCAGACAGCGCCAAGTTTGCGAGGGAAGCAGAGTTCCTGAAGTTGGAGCAGGGGGATATGTCAATGAATGCCTATGCTGCTCGTTTTGAGTACCTCGCCCGGTTCTATACCCAGGCGACCTCCGAGGCCTAGAGGTGTAGGAAATTCGAAGAGGGGCTGAAGCATGGATTGAAGAGGACCATAGCCCCGATGTGCATCAGGGAATTTCACGCCTTAGTGGAAAAGGCGAAGATGGTGGAGACCCTGGAAAAGGGTGATTCTCGGGTGGTCAGGTCACACCAAGGAGGTTCTTCCAGTGGGAAGGCGAAGGTGCAACACCCACGCAGCAAGCCATATGCGAGACCTCCACCACATCGGGTGGGAACAGCTTCATCCCAGTTTCAGCAGCAACAACCTGGGAGACTTAAATGTTTCCATTGCGGTGGACCCCATACAGCCAACGTGTGCCCCAAGAGGGATTCAGAGAGAAGGTGTTTTTCCTGCCAAAAGCCAGGGCACGTTGCTAGAGAATGCCCTAGCAGGAATGGGGCGACTCAACCCAGTGGCTCACGGCAATTGAGGAATGAAGGCAGCAGACCTCAGGCGACAGGGAGAGTGTTCGCCATGTCTGGAGCAGAGGCCTCTCAGTCAGGTAACCTCATACAAGGTGTATGTTTTATTGCTGGTAGAGGTGTAAAAGCTTTGTTTGATTCTGGAGCGACACACTCCTTTGTGTCAAGCCTGTGTGTAGCCGAGTTGGACCTCCTAGTGAAGGAGTTACCTTTCGAACTGTTGGTCTCTACACCTGCGTCAGGACAGGTGTCGACCTCTACAGTATGCCCCGAATGTCCAGTGATTGTAGAGGGACGCAGGTTCAAGGTGAACTTGATCTGCCTACCTCTTCAGGACCTAGATGTTATCCTGGGAATGGATTGGTTAGCTGCCAATCACGTTCTCATTGACTGCGGTAGTCAGAGGATTGCGTTTCCAAACCTCCAAGGATCAGAGGTGATTTCTGCTCAGCAAGGGCAGACGGAATTGGAAGAAGGGGCGAGGTGCTTCGTGATGCTAGCCCGGTTGGAAGTGGAGAATGAAGGGGACGTAAGCAAAATACACGTGGTGAAAGACTTCACGGATGTATTTCCAGAAGAGGTACCTGGATTACCCCCTAAGAGAGAAGTGAAATTCTCTATTGACTTGGTACCTGGAGCTGGACCAGTGTCAATGGCACCTTACAGGATGGCACCGGCAGAGTTAGTGGAGTTAAAGAAACAAGTGGAAGAGTTGCTGGAGAAACAATTCATCAGACCCAGTGTATCTCCATGGGGAGCTCCAGTGCTCCTAGTCAAGAAGAAGGATGGAGGGTCTCGGCTGTGTATAGATTACAGGCAGTTGAACAAGTTGACCATCAAGAACAAGTACCCCCTACCTAAGATTGATGATTTGATGGACCAAATTCATGGGGCCTCGGTGTTCTCCAAGATTGATCTGAGATCGGGGTACCACCAAATTTTGGTAAAAGCTGAGGATGTTCAAAAGACAGCTTTTAGGTCTCGGTATGGGCACTATGAGTATGTAGTGATGTCGTTTGGAGTCACCAATGCTCCAGCCCTGTTCATGGACTACATGAATAGGATTTTTCGCCCTTTCTTGGATAAGTTTGTGGTGGTCTTCATAGACGACATCCTCATTTATTCAAGGACCGAGGAAGAGCATGAGGAACACCTGAGGACAGTATTGGAGATCCTGAGGGAGAAGCAACTCTATGCCAAGTTCTCTAAGTGTGAGTTCTGGCTGAGGGAAGTCAACTTCTTAGGACACGTGATATCTGCCCAGGGGATCTCGGTGGATCCAGCCAAGGTAGAGGCAGTGCTGCAGTGGGAACGTCCTAAGACAGTCACCGAGATAAGGAGCTTTGTGGGGTTGGCGGGCTACTATCGGAGGTTTATTGAGGATTTTTCCAAGGTAGTGGCTCCTTTAACACAACTGACCCGCAAGGATCAACCTTTTGCTTGGACCGACCGATGTGAGCAGAGCTTCATGGAACTAAAGGAGAGGTTGACCAGTGCTCCAGTGCTGGTGATCCCCGAGGTAGGAAGACCTTTTGATGTCTTCTGTGACGCTTCACATCAAGGCTTGGGATGTGTTTTAATGCAAGAGAAGAGAGTGGTTGCATATGCTTCAAGGCAACTCAAGGTTCATGAGAGAAACTACCCTACGCATGACTTGGAGTTGGCGGCTGTGGTATTTGCCTTGAAAATCTGGAGGCACTATTTATATGGAGCTCGGTTCCAAGTGTTCAGTGACCATAAGAGCCTGAAATACCTGTTCGATCAGAAGGAACTAAACATGAGACAAAGAAGGTGGATGGAGTTCCTAAAGGACTACGATTTTCAACTCAGGTATCACCCAGGGAAGGCCAATGTAGTGGCAGATGCCTTGAGTAGGAAGTCTATACAAGTCGCCACCATGATGATGGAAGAGCAGAAACTGATCGAGCAGTTCAGAGACGTAAACCTTGGAGTAGAATTTCACGTGAATCACATTAGTTGTAGTAAGCTGACTATAACTAATGACTTCCTTGGGATGTTAAGGGATAAGCAGTTAGAGGACCCTAGCCTGGAGCGTACTGTGGAGTCACTAGGGACAGATCAGGCGAGAGACTTTGAGATGGGCGATGATGGGATCTTGAGATTTAATGGCAGAATTTGCATACCTGCAAATGAAGAGTTGAAGAAAATGATCCTAGAGGAAGGTCATAAGAGTCGCCTTAATCTTCACCCAGGCATGAACAAGATGTACCATGACTTGAAGGAGTCATTTTGGTGGTCGGGCATGAAGAGAGACATCGCCCAGTATGTTGCAACCTGCTTAACGTGTCAGAAGGCAAAGGTAGAACACCAAAGACCTGGCGGGTTGTTGCAGCAACTGGATATCCCTGAATGGAAATGGGACAGCATCGCCATGGATTTTGTCACCCATTCACCCAGATCGGTAAAGGGTCATGATGCAATCTGGGTTATCATTGATAGGCTGACGAAGAGTGCCCACTTCCTTCCAGTGAATATGAAGATGTCTATGGCCAAGCTGGCACAGTTATACATCCAAGGAATAGTGAGGTTGCATGGAGTGCCTTCCAGTATCGTTTCAGATAGAGATCCCAGGTTCACTTCACGGTTTTGGCAGACCTTACAAGAGTGCTTGGGAACTAAGTTGAGGATGAGCTCTGCATACCATCCCCAAACAGATGGTCAGTCAGAGAGAACGATACAATCCTTGGAAGATCTGCTGAGGGCGTGCGTCTTGGATCAATTGGGAAGTTGGGACGAGGTGTTGCCACTAGTGGAGTTTACCTATAATAATAGCTACCACGCCAGTATTGGGATGGCACCTTATGAAGCCCTTTATGGGAGGAAATGCAGAACCCCCTTATGTTGGTACCAGGAGGGCGAGGCAGTCTTGGTTGGGCCAGAGTTGATTCAGCAGACGACCAAGAAAGTGCAACAGATACAAAGCAGGATGAAAGCTTCTCAAAGTAGGCAGAAGTCCTATGCAGATCAGAGGAGAAAGCCTTTGGAGTTTGCTGCTGGAGACCATGTGTTCATGAAAGTTACACCAATCAAGGGTGTAGGACGGGCGATCAGGTCAAAGAAGTTGTCTCCTAAATTCGTGGGACCATATCAGATCTTAAGAAGGATTGGTCCAGTGGCTTATGAGATCGCCCTACCTCCCCATCTGGCGAATCTGCACAATGTCTTTCACGTGTCACAGCTGAGGAAGTACATGGCAGACCCTAGTCATGTGCTGGATGTAGACGATGTGCAGATCAGGGATGACTTGTCCTTTGAAGCAAAACCAGTCAGGATTGACGATCGGCAAAGTAAACAGCTCAGAGGCAAGACCATCGACATGGTGAAAGTGGTGTGGGATGAGAGATCGGGGGATTCAACTTGGGAGTTAGAAGAACCCATGAGGGAGGCTTATCCATACCTCTTTTCCTTGTAATTCAATTTTCGAGGACGAAAATTTTTCTTGATGGGGAGAATGTAAGGACCTTGAAAAATTAAGTTGGAATAAAAAGGATTATTTTAAATAAATTCTAAGTATGTTTTTATTTAAGTTAAAAAGGAAGGAAAGTGCAGTCTAGAAAACTATAAGAGTTCTTTGTTAATACATGATCGCCGGTCGTCTACTACACATGATCGCTGGGGCGCGAGGCATGCGGTCATCGCCAGGGCGCAAGGCATGCGGGCGTCGCCAGGCGCGGGACATGCGGGCATCGCCAGGAGAAGAGCCATGTAGACATCGGTCGTCTTCCAGGGAGAGACATCGGTGGTCCACCAGGGTGAGACATCGGTTGTTTGCCAGGATGAGGAACCAGTCATCACCGGGATGAGGAACGTCCGTCATCACCGGTAAGAGAGGAACATCGGTCATCGTCCAGGATAAGTCATCGGTGGATAGTCTTCGCGCGAGAGGTCATCGGTGGATAGTCTTCGCGCGAGAGGTCATCGGTGGATAGCCTTCGCGGGAGAGGTCATCGGTGGATAGCCTTCGCGCAAGAGGTCATCGGGGGATAGTCTTCGCACGAGAGGTCATCGGTGGATAGCCTTCGCGGGAGAGGTCATCGGTGGATAGACTTCGCGCCTGTGGTCATCGGTGAAAGGTCATCGCGCGACGTCGAGTTACACACAGAGAAGGTGGGACCCAGACTTCCAGCATGGAACGTCCTGCACGCGCGCCACGTAGACAAAAAGGGTGGTTCAGAATAGTGACCTCAGAGTGTTAGCCTGCGCAGAGGCACGCTTAGTAGTATTGTTCAGGGAGTGGTTGGCCTGCGCAAGAGACAACTGTAGTTGTACTGTTCAGAGAAACGTACACTCAGACTTCTCTGCAGAGTGGGTGGTGGCAGCTGCTTTTGGTGGATAAGTTGGTTTAAGATGCAGAAACCCACTGCTGAGAGAAAGAAACGTTGCAGCCTTCAAAGAGAGAAAGAGTGAGTTACCTCCCTTCTCCTCCAGTTGTCTCCTTCGCGCTGCGATTCTAGCACCTTCACACAAGAGTACGACGAGCGACAGCCACCATTAGAGCACCTGGGCAGTTCTCTGCAAGTCCTTCAACCAGACGCAAAAACAGAGCCAAGGCGTTCTTCAAGCTTCGTTGGGTTTCGGAACTCTAGGTGTTTGCGCAAGTCCAGGTAAGGGGAGCTAGACTTCATTTTCAATACAAGCCATAGTTTAGCTATTTCTGAAGTGAGGGCGACGTGGTCGCCGATTTTCGTTTTCATCCTTGTAAAATGCTCTGTGCTATGTGTTTGGGCGACGTGGTCGCCGGTTTAAAATGCAGACTTCGAAATACCCCGTTTTTGAACTAGATCGCCGGTTTTGGCGTTGTTTGCGAACTCCCTGTTTTTGGTGTTGCTTTGAAACGGTTTGAGATTTAAATGAGATATTCGAAAATAAGAACCCTGGAGTGAGCTTTTGCTGTGATTGAAATCTTTCCTTTAAGTGTGGTATGATGTGTTGAATGTTGTGAATGTGGATCAAAGCATAGTATTTTCAGGAAAGAAAATACCGTGTAAGATCGTGTAGGATGTGCATTGACCGGTGATTCGTCATGATATCCTGACTCTCCTGATATAATGGAATCATATAGATGAAGTTGTTCGGGCGTTGAGAGTCGAAGGAGGCTCATACGTATGGGTGAGTTGTTTGAAAGAGAACGAGCTCGACCTGTTGTGTGGATTAACCCTGTCATGCTAGGATGGTGATGATATTGAGATTCATTATACGCTTGTGAATGTGTGTGATTTCACGGCGACCCTGTGAATGTGTGTGATTTCACAGTGGGCAGTATGACAGGTGCAGATCTATGAGTCTAGTCAATGCAAAAGTCTTCCGGAAGTAGTGTCAAGTGTCTTGTGTGCTGAGTCAGTGGTGGTCTGACATGTGAAATGAGGAACTTGAAATTGATAGACACTTGATACAGTTGTGAAATAGAGTGACTCTGGAAAATATTGCGAAATGTGTGATTTCTGGGCGATCAGGTGAAGAGTATGAGAAACTTGATAACTTTACGTGAATATCTTGAAATTGTTTACCTTGATTTTATTTTAAGTATCCTTATTTAAACTCTCTTTAAAATATCTAGCTTACCCTGCGTGTTTTGCTCGTTGGCTGTTTTTCTCTTTAAACTGTGATGATCGTGTATAACTTACACAGGAGCAGATGATCTTCCAGGATGTAGAGCTCCTTAGTGAGTGGTCGCCGAGGAAGAGATCGCCGGTTTTCTATCTCTTGGTGGTGATCGCCAGATTTATGTCCTGCTAGCAGATCGCCTGTTTGGGCCTTCTGTTACCAGATCGCCGGTTCATGTGTGGAGACCGCCGGTCTTGTTGTATTTGACTTGAATTCATTAAATTTTGAAAACATTTGGCTGGTTATGTATTAAACTCCCTAAGAGGAGCAACTTCATTACTTATATATATATTATCATGTACTCTTCAATATCATTTGTTTACCTTTATTTTCATTATACATGTATGTATGGTTTTATTTTGCGGGATGTTACATTAATGGTATCAGAGCAGTTCGTCCTTAGGATGACCTGAGGGCTGTGGATCCATTGTGTTTCTTCTGCTCATAAAATCTATTTGAGTTTTAAATAACAACTATAGTGAAAGGTTTTCAAAACTATAAAGTTTTCTAGTTTTGTTTCATCTGGATCTGGGAATTATTACGCCTTATTCCTTGGATGTTCTGATTTGAAATTTTTTCCAGACCTTCCTTATTGGCTCTACTGAGTTGTGGAAAATGTTTCATCCTAAAATTCGTTACATGGGATTCGCAATAAATTTTTTATTCATCCCTACCAGGGTCGAAAGGAAGGTTCACCTCTGTGTGTGAAACTGTTTGATTTTTTTCCTGATTGAAAACTCATCTGTTTGACCTGAAATTTGTTGCATTTTGTCCCAAATTTTGTTGGGACTCTTACATAGAATTTCAACAAAAAATCCTTTCGGAAAAATTTTTCAAAAATTTTGGACACTCCAAGGCTATCCATTTTTTAGATTTTTGAAATTGTACCCTACTTTCTGCAATTTTTTCCATATGTCATATTACGTTGAAATGTTTCGAAAAAATCCACACAAGTACTTCAATATGTTTTTTGCATCCATTTAAGGAGGCAAATCCAAAAACAAAACACAAAAAGAGATATGACGAGGAAAATCCAGGACGTTTCATTTTCGGAAAAACAAATTTTCCAGTTTTTTTTTCTCTTGGTCTGGGACTTATTACGGCTTATTTCTTGGATGTTTCAATCTGAAATTTTTGTCAGATGTTCCTAACTATGTCTACTGAGTCGTGGCGAAGGTTTCAGCTTCAAATTCGTCCCACAAAATTTGAAATAAATTTTTTATTCATTGTTGCCAAGGCTGACAGGACGGTTTCGCCTCTGTGTGTGAAATTGTTTGAGTGTTTCCTAACTGAAAACTCATCCGTTTGACCTGAAATTTGTCTCATTTTGTCCCAAATTCTGTTGGGACCCTTACATAGAATTTAACCAAGAAATCCTTTCGAGAAAATTTTTCAAAAATTTTGGTCACTTCAATACTATTACACTATATTACTACCCTCCAAATGGTGTCTTCCATTGTTATTTCTCTATCCAAATTATATATACAAATAAATGTTACACCATTCATTATGCTTATCTTTTACACGTTGCAGTCTAGAAGTAAGCACTCGTAAGAGTACACTCTTTCAAAGTTCGAAATGAAGGTGATTTCTCTACATGAAATTATGCTTTTAACATATATCCTAAATATTACTATCTAGTCATATCCTCTTTTATCGTATTACTTCATACATTTTATGCAGTGTATTGGGCATATGTACCAATAAGAGGACAAGAATATAGCTTTCAAGTGCTTACTCATTACAAACATAATAGATATTTCTATTTTATTTCATATTTTTAATCCTTAGATGATTATATTCACTTCTTTTAAATTTCATTTTAGTCTAATAGGTAAGATGTTTATTATATCATTGTATGAAAGTCATTATTATTGTGAGTTTATTAATTCCTGAATGAAGGTAATATACATTATACATATTAGAATAAAGTTAAATTTATTATAATTTTGATAATTTGATGCTAATATATTTCATATGTTTCAGGACATGACTCTATTGTTAGAGGAACACTTTTAGCCAATGTTTTTAAAGATCCAATGGTTACCAACCTTTCAAAAAAAATTGCATCTAATTCATTAATAAGTTGCATGGATTTATCTAACTATAGAACATGTTTGTTAATTAAAGATTCAAGTTTAAATGATCAATAAATAGGGCTATTAAAACAATGAAAATTATTAAATATACTATTTATAAGGACTTTATCACTTTTAAAAGAAGCACATATATATTTTTTATCGGCAACACATTAAAATAATACAAAAAAAAAAAACATTAAAGGTATTTCAACTTATAAACATAACCATATATGCATATTTTACATATAAACTAGTAAGAATATACATAAACCATCAAACTCATTCATCCAAAACCTATAGAAGTCAGTAATATATTTATTAAACAAAGATTAGATAGATTCCCTATTTATTAAGTCTAGTAAAATAAAAACTATAGACTATTACCTTATTTTTGCAAACCATAGCAAACATTAATAACCAAACACATTTATTATTTAATTTTCTCACCGAGTAAAAAAAATATTTAATTTTCTCACTACTTATTAATTATGAGCTAACTCTTTGATTGACACACTAAGGTTGGAATCCATGTTGAAGAGCTGAATGCCAAATTTGGTATGTGTTATGTATTTTGTATAGTTGTATTCATGTTCACTACAGTTTCTTTTGAAGAATGCACTATCCCGATTATGTTATTATATGAAAATCATTAAATAAAGATTAATTTTTAAAATAAAAAATATTAGTTATTATATTAACTAAATTAGATATTATTTTAATTATAAAAAAATTATTAATATCTAAAATAATTTTTATTATTAATAAATATTTTTTAAATTGGTATTTAATAATAACCAAAGTTTTAGTTTCAACTAATTATATTTTAAAATTATTAACCAATGTTAACTTAAATAAATATAAATATTAAAAATAAATAAGATTAACGTTAACTAGATTGACTCTAATCTTATTTATTTTAGTTAAGATCGACTTAGATAATGCTAGTATGATACTAATAAAAATATTTTTATTCAATAAAAAAGATAAAATAGGTAGTATTACTTTAAAATTGACTAAGTCGACTCTATTTGCGTCAACTTAACTAACATTAATCTGATATTAACACAAATATTTATTTATTAAAAATAGTTTAAAATATAGTTATTATCAACTTAGAGTTCACTAAATCGACTCTATTAGTAACTAAATCATTTAAAAATAAATTTAAATCTTTTATCTTATTTTTTTAAATAACTATTTACATTGTCTTAAAATTGGTTAAATTAATTTTATTAGTGTTACAAATTTTTTTTTCAGCAATAAAGGATTGAATAGATGGGAGTATTAGGGGTACTTCAACTCATATACAAAAGTCTAACCCCAGTTGGATATAAGGGTGAAAAAAAGCATAAAATTATATCAACAAAAAATAAAAAGGTCTCAAGTCATACCTGCGGATAAATAAACAAAAAATATAACAACCCAGTCACTAGTGCAAAAACATAGAACAAGTGCGGTTTTTTTATATTTATAAATGCGGCTATATAGCTGCATTTGATCAACACGCACTTGTAAATCAAAGAGATACAAATGCGGTTATATAGCCACATTTATAAATACTATTTACAAGTGCGGTTGTTTCTTGTAACCGCACTTGTATATGCTTCTGATATTTAAAAAAAAATCAAAATTTAATAAATATTAAATAATATAAAATTTAAAATATACAAATTATAATACATAAAAAAATAAATTCAAAATATTAAAGAAAAATTCAAAAAATTTAAAAAACCATACCAACCTTGTGTGTGAACGAACGTTGGTGGTAAAGAGTGGCAAGAGAGCGCCAGCAACAGCGACAGCAGCGGAAGCGGTGGCAGAACAGTGACGGAGCGGTGGCGGAGCAGTGACGGAGCAGCGAAGCTAATGAAACACTACCTTTGACCACCAATGCAAGGAAAATAAACAAATATAATGAAAACGTAAAAATATTATACATAGTGAAGATGTAGAGGAAGAAACGATTCAAGAGAACATACAATATGACCCAAATGAATGAAGATGCAGAGGAAGATGAACTCCAACAACGTTCGCGAGCGCAGGAAAAATGCAAACGAAAGGCAACAGGAGAAGTAGGAAAGTGTGGCGTGCTTCAAAATTTAGGGTAAAAAACTATTTACAAATGCGGCTAAAATGTAAAACCGCATTTGTAAATCAAGGCGTTTGATTTACAAATGCGGCTATTTGAATAACCGCATTTGTAAATCAAAGCATTTTGATTTACAAATGCGGTTATTAAAATAACCGCATTTGTAAATCAATACGCTTGAATTACAAAGGCGGCTATTCAAATAGCTGCATTTGTAAATCAAGCGCCAATCAAAATAATTTCAAAAATGCCACCGCATTTTTTACGAATGCGTATGAGCGCAAACCGCATTAAATAAACAGCATTCTTTTACTCATTTTGCACTAGTGAGTATACCGCCAGGCATAGAATTACCAAAATAGATTGCTTAAATACTTCATTGCACCACATTCCTTTTCGCCCAACAACAAAAGAGATGCAGTGTCTTTGGCTATAGCCCTATTCGAATCCACACATTAATGTATACAACCAAATTTTGATATTATCATTCAAATCATTGCATACCATCCAAGGATTTCACAACCTGTTCAATCATATTCTGGCTTTGGCTATGTCCTTATTAGGAACTCACGTTCATGAAAAAAACACAAAGAGCATATCAATGAATAGAGTTTAAACATGCATATAAGTTAGTAAACCAATCAGAATAAGAAAAATTAGATTTTGGAAACTTATAGTTAACCCATATACAAGCCTTCATTTGGGCCACAATAAAAGTTTCAATAGGGTCCACCACTACATTTTTTTAAATAATACAATTTCTCTTATTCCAAATATCCCATATTATGGCCATCCACATTAATTTTTTTCCACATGCATTTTCCCAAACAATTGATGTTCATAAAATCTATTTGTTCAAAGTGTTTTTCGGCTCTATCACAATGTACAAATACTTAACCACTCACGCATCAGTCATATACTACACCTTAGAAGTCACTTTACAAGTAAAGAAGAGGTGATTTACACTTTTCGGAATAATCCCACACATAACACACCCGTCTACCAGTCTGAATTCCTCTAATCATAAGATTATCATAAGTTGCAATTTTCCTATTAAGACATGCCATGCAAAAAAGTGTGGTGACGACAAAGCTTTTAAGTTCCAAAAATAATTAAAATTAAAATAAGGAATATAAAGTGGTTGCACACTCTTTAAATTTAAGAGAATTGTATAAGCAGATTTCACAGAACAAGTATTTGATGATTCCCCAAACCAAGACCACCCATCTAACCTATATGCATCTAGAGAAACAGTTCAATTCCTCCATGAAAGCACTAACATGTCTGTGCTCTCATTAGAACCATTCTCTTCTCCATGATAATTGCGAGCACCACTAATTCTCCTCCCACACCCATACTACTTTAGAAAATCCTCTTTATTTACTGAATTCAAAAATAGCCTAGGTTATCCATCTTTAAGGATTTCATTTCCTACCCATCTATCAATCCAAAACATAATTTTATTCCCAGCACCAATTTTGTTACAATTTTTTTTTTCAAAATTAATATTTAAAAGTTAATTCAATATTTTTAGTAAATTGAGATACTGATAAATGCTCTCATCGTGGTCTTCTACATAGCTAAAGGTTGTATTCACTGATAAAATGAAATAATATGTTTTTATGTACAATTCAGAAATGAAATCATAATGTATAATGCTTATTTTATATTAAATAACTCAATTTGTGAATTTTTCACGGCTTAAAACTGTGGAAAAAGTATAAAACTTTTTCTCTCTCACTACTTTCTCGATCTAATTACCCATTCTATTTTGGTATTTGTAAAATATAACAGAAGGCTTATCTAAAAGAATTATGAAGAACCCAAGTATTTGGTTGACTACGTGTAAAATTAAGAATTTAATAAAAAAAATTCAAAAGCATAATACTATAAATGTAGGCAAAAAAAGTCTTTCAAAAAATAATAAGAAACAAAAGCTTTTTCTTATGCAGATTATGTTTGTTGAAACACTAATGGTCAAACATGGCCTCCTAATGATTTCCCTGAGTCTTAATGAATGCTTAATTTCAATTTCTTGCCGTTGATTAGTCTTCCATCCATGACCTAAATAGTGTTAATTTAATATTCTTGCACGAGTGCAAGGAAAATTTTTATAATTTTATTGAACATATGTTCCATGCATCATGATTCATATAAAGAAATAACTACTTTATTTCATTATAAAAGTTTCAACATCTATGTTGCTTTGTCAGCAAAGAATATTATAATGCTTGATATTGTCTTTTTAATAAAACGCCTTAACCATTTGGAATATCAGCTTCTTATTTTATAGTTTATAGTATAACAATATCAGTTGCTTATTTTATTCCTCTAGATCTCTCCATACTTGTACTCTCACTATTAGTTAGGTGTTGAGTAATTTGTTTTTTACCATTTTTTTTCATAAGTATTGGAATATTTCTAAAGTATTTTATTCTATTTTATTTATTATTGGCTGATAAAAAAGTATTCTCACAAATATTCTTTTGCACAATAGATTTTTAGGCCTTTTGCAACCTTTATACAATGCATGGTTGTGGCATAAACATAATCACTTTGAGTCTCTTTCTCATACTCTATAAGAGAGAGATGATGTTTAGTACTTGCAATGCCTATTTTCCTATAATAGAAAAATCAAAACCTCTTCGCTTGTTGAGTATAATACTAGTTTCTTTCAACACGTGATTTTCATTAATTTTATCAAGAAAAGGAAGCAACCCTCTTTAGACCATTGGCAAAGACTAATTATGAGGAGAACCCCAAATAAATATTTAATTTATGATTGTGAATCAACTAATCTTATTAATTACTTTAATCTTTTCTTCTGCCTTTCTTCAACTGATGCAGCAACGTCACCAAATTGTGCACTGATATGAATGACGAAATCAAAATACGCGCTTATCAATTGTGAGTCAATATTAATTCTCTCCATCAATAACTTTTATATTCTTTATATCTCGCAAACAACCATCAAAAAGGAAGACAATGATTGTAACTTACTCTTGAATTTGAAGAAAAGAATTTGAGTGATATCTTCATAGCACATAATAATAAGCTATAAGTTTAATTAAATCTTAGACTAAGAATTAGGCTTTTGATCAATTAAAAAAAAACAAAGTTTTTAAAATAATCTTTAAAATCAAAGACCTAATTGAGATTAAAAAAAAAAGGTAGTGATAAGTTGACAAGTCTATGTCAATACACTCTCATTTAACAATGAGTCTTTTAACCATAAATTTGTCATCACACTTACTCAAACCCAGATATTATTTTATCTATTTTCTTTATCAACAAAAAAAAAAATTAAAAAATCTGAATATTTCAGGAATATTCCAAACTCAATACATAGCTTCTCTTGGTAAAGATAATCAGACAGTTATTTTCATCTAATGTTTAGGGAAAACTACCACATATCTAAGTCATTCATCTCCGATTGAACCAGAGAATTATCTTTACTCCGTTTTGCAGTGACCAACGAGGACGATAAATTAGATGATAAAACCTCCAATGAACGTTTCTTTGATGTAACCCTAATTAGTTCTGCATCATCCGAACCAATCAAATGAGGAAAATTGAGCTTTGCTTTGGAGCCATGCATTTTAAATGCAGCTCGATCATAAGCCAAAGCTGCGTCCTCAGCAGTTTCATAGGTTCCAAGCCACACTCTCCCACCATTCTTCTTGGCACTTCTTATCTCCGCCGCGTACTTCCCCCATGGCCTCCTCCGCACGCCGCGGTAGCTCAGCCCTTTCACCGGAGGCGGGTGAGTTCCACTCGCGGCATTAGTGTCACTGCTTTGACCCTCATTTTCCATTTTAGCTGCTACGTTGCTCACCCCATTTCCATTTGCGGAGAACCATCCGGTGGTGGCTGCGGCCTCACGCAAAGCGCCGAAGATAACCATGTCGTCGGCGTCGTCCTCCTTCAGCGGCAGCTCCGCCCAGTTCTCCGCGAAGAAAATGCTCCGGAAGCTGGAGCTACGGCTGAACAGCGTCGTTGCAGGGAGCTCAGAGAGATCAAGGGCATTCTCCTTGGTGTTTGAAGCATGAGGGTTCATCGTTCATACAAGATTAAGGTTTCGATAGTTTCGTACGTTGTGCTTTGTGCTGTGTGCTTTGTGAGTGTTGAGTCTAAGTTGTGTTTGCTTTATATATGAAAAGGTTGGATAGTGACGATTGAGAAAAGCACTAAGTGTGATTAATATTCAAATTGTGGAATTGATTAATGTTTACGAGTGGTTCCTTGAAGGTTCATAATTTCGCATGTGGAATAGGGTTTCTCGCACGTGGTAAAATATTCACTTTTTTTTTTTCAATTTCAAAACACAAAAAAGTTTGTGATTAGTTGGTGTTTGTCCCCACTTTTATTTTTTATTCTGTTTTCAAATTTCCCTTATAAGATTGGTCAGATTTGAGACTTGGAAGTGACGAACGTCAAATCATTTTGCTAGTTTTTAAAGTAAAGAATTAATGTCTCTAAAGGTGTACGTGTATGGTGTATGCTATTCAACTTGAGGATATGAATGCCCCTTAAGATATTATATAACCGCTCAAAACTGTTAACTACCCTCCGTGGGCATGAGTGGAGTAGTTAAAAAAAAGAAAACACGAAGAACTAACTAGTTCCTCTTCATTAAGAGGCAAGATTTACTATTAGGAACACTACAAGAAAACGGAAATTGTTGATAAAATAAAACGGAAATTAGCTATTTAAGGGTTTTTTTTTTATCAAGAAAAGAACACGAATTGCATCCGCTAAATTTATGATAGGCGGATGTAAAAGAAAAGTTGTATGAATCGGTCTGACACATATCACATGCTAAGATAAAGTGAAAGAGAAAAAAAATCATGGTGGCTAAATTTTGTTAATAAATTATATTTATCATGTAATTTTAGTTAATAAATTAAATAAAAGTAGAGACATGTGTCGGCCTAGCCAATACTATAGTTGCTATTAGGTATGCGTCGACTTGGCTAACGCAAGTTCTGTGTCAGGTTTTAGCGTCGTTATGAGCCTACACAAAATTATTAATTAATGTTAACTTGGTTCCCCACATTCACTTTTCCCCAAAATCAAAACTTCTAAATTAAAAAACCTAACTTTTTCTCTCTGCACAACTCCCAAATTGATTTCCTTCTTTTGGTTCCCCCTTTATATCACCCTTTTCTCTTTGCTTTATGCCCATATTTAATCTAATTGGGTTTGTGCTAAGTGACATCTTTATTTATTTTTTTTGTTAGCAATAGCAATTAAATTAAATTAAAAGGGACACTTAAGGGGTATCCCAACCTTTAACACAAACCATAGAAGCAACAGAGATGTTCTAATCTTCTATGCCTCTATTACAGCCCTACAGTAGTTCTTATAACAGAGAAATGACATCTTCATTCATAATACATTCATATGCTTTATCTTTCCTTAAATTCTTTAAAATAACATAAAATTGGGAATAAATCGTTTTTATTCATCTCATAATCCAAAAATATGTAAAAAAGTTAAAATTCCTAAATTAGAGGTTGAATTATAATTGTATTATCAATTAAAGTCCATAAATGTCTATTTTTTTGTATGAAATATTGCTGAATTATGACACTTATCACTAATCCCTCCCTCCACTCCGCCTCATCCTCTCTCTGTCGCTCCCTCTCTGCCGCATGTTCTCCTTTCTCGCATCTTCCATCTTTATCTTCTCTTGATCTCACAACAATAAACGAACAATTTATTTATTTATTTATTTCACCTCCCTTTATTGTCTCTGGTGAAGCTCCTTCTTCAGTTTACACGTACTTTGATTTTGGATTGTTGAAAGATAAATTTAAATTGAAGTTCTAGTTTGGATTATTGAATGAGTTGTTTTGATTTATGGTTGGAGGTTGGTTGAACTTTTTTATTATTGCTCGTAGTAGTACTTTTTGTTGTTTTTCTTCTTCCTAAAGTTGTGTCCACATTTCCTTCTTTCTAATCAAAGAAACAAGCATAATGGATGACTAAGAAAAGCCAGAACACCCAAAAACAAAAAATTTATCATTCGAGATTCTCTTCCCTCATTGTTAAGACCTCACCCTCTGGAATTCCCCTTTTTAATATTTTTATTTAATCAAATTTTATTTTAATTATACAATTAGTTAATTATATAAGGTTATCTAATTCATAAATTTATTCTCACTCATTGGAAGAATGTCGTTTGACTACTGCAATATTTTTCCAGATCTTATTCGTTGACCTAGTCTACGCAAAGTTTTTCGTTATTACTTCTGCATCAACTTAATCCACACAAATTGTCATTTATATGTCAGCTTAGCCTATGCAAATTGCATCAATTTTACATCAACTTGACCTATGCAAATTGCGTTAGTTATATGTGAGCTTGACCATCGCAAATTGCATCCTCTCATTGGTCAACGAAAAAATACACATTGTCATTATTACTTTTTCGACCACTCTTTACCTTACGTATAACATTTTCTATATTTCTATTATAAAATTATGCTCTGCTATCTCTCAACTTTACTATTCTCAGTCAAAATCTCAAACCAAAATGAATAGGTATGAAAGTGTTTTCTACACGTTTTCCAGATCATGAGTAACCTTGTTTTCTACATCATTTTTAACTTTTATGCAATGAGAAAACTTGAAATTGCCATCTCAAGAAAATTACGAGTGATTAGCGGGGAAAAAACAAATGAGTTATCTGTCTATTAATTTGTGTTGATCGTAGTTATCGCTTCAAACGTGCAAAATTGTTTCCAAAAATAAGACATGCAACTCTAATTATGAGACCAATTTCAAAACGTAAAATAAAAAACTGAAATTCTATAGAGATACTTTTCAAATCTTTCCCTTCTTTAAACATTCCAATAGACATGGTGAGTCAATTGATGTGATCTAAAAGTTAAAATCCTGTTCAACTTGGTTTGAATTTGATCTATAGTTCAAACTAAAACTAATCTATTTACATTTCTTAATCTATATGTTTATATAATATTTTTGTAAAAAAAATAAAACCAATAATATCGAACTAAATAGATCAATATTTCCAGGCTAATTGTTTCATACTTTGACTTTATTCTTTTTAGGCAATAGGTTTTTTAGTCTTGACCCTGGTTAATGGCTCACTTAATATCAAGTTAACAGATTATTTTAACTTAAATTTAAAAATTTTGAAAGTGAGGATTTTTTAAAAATTAGTTAAAAAATGAAATTAATTTGGTTTTTTTATATTTAATGAGTTGTCATATTAATTCTAGTACTTATATTTTAATAAAAACAAATTTATTTTAATAAAATAACCTTTTTGTTTCTTAAAAAATTATAATTACAATTTTTAAAACTTCGTCAGACCCACCTAAGTTCATTTAGATTTCAAATTAAATAGGTAAAATTATCATCCACTTCAATAAAGGCCCTTATTTTTAACCTGATTCCATTAATAAATATATTTTATTAATTCATCTACTACTTCATTTCATTTGCAACTAATACATTGTTCAACAATCCTTTACCTTAGATAAAAATTGATTGAAAATTATCCACTACTAAAAAACCATTAAAAAGAAATTAATTTAAAAGAAAAAAATAATTATTATATTAACTAAATTATATATTATTTTAAAGGCTAAAAACATTATTAATAACTAGTTCTTATTATTATATAGTGAAAGAAAAAAGAAAAGGGTTGAAAACATCTTTTGTATATAAGACGATGATTGTTTATTATTTAATTTTATTAAATTTAATATCTCATTTATATAATTTATTTAGTAAGCAAAGCTTTTATTATAGAGATTAATAGTTTTCTTTTATCAATAATAAAAAATATAATAAATGAGAGTATTTGAAAAATACTTAATCCTATATTATATATATATATATATATATATATATATATATATATATATATATATATATATAAAGAAGAGATCTTAAAAATCAAAGTATAATGATGGAAAGGATTAAAGTATAAGATTTGAATAATTAATGTAAAACAACAAATAATAGTTAATGTTTGAATTCTTGTATCCTTTAATTATATTTTGCAGATATTTTTTATCTCCTGAACTTGAGCTTAAAGGTTCTAAACATAAAAAGAGAAGATTCTGAATAAAGATATAAAATCTGTATCAAATTCAGATATCTACAAAATACAATTAAAAAGCACAAAGATTCAAACAATAACTATTAATTGTTGTTCTATATTAACCACACAAACCTTACTAAAAATACTTTAATCTTTTGTATCCTTATACTTATCTTATAGGGATGAATAGTTGATTATACATTTTCACTGTTTTTGGAATTTTATTTGAGTCAATGAAAATAAAGGAAAATAATAAAAACAAGGTATTGCAGCTCAAGTTTGAATGTTATTCTCGAAGCATCAAAGAAACTACTCATTCTCCCAATAATTAAACAATTTGAAAACCAGTGGCAGTGTAGGCAGTTTTTGGTTTAATCTTTTAGATAAAATATTCTGCAGAATAAACAGTAAAATTTGATAATGCATACTGTTTCATTTTCTAAAGGATAAGAAAATTGTTACAAATATTTGACACACATATGTTTCATTGACTACAAACTTTCAATAATTAATTTTTTATTATTAACATTCTAAAAATTAAATTTAAGTAATTAGAAGCAAATTATTTTTATTGGAATATATCACTAAAAAATTTATTAAATATTAATTAATTTAAAAATAAAACATAATTAATTATTATATTATTATATTATTATATTAATAAAATTAAATACTGTTTTAAACTAAAAAATTATTAATATATATAATAATTTATATCATTATAATACCTAATATCATAACTTTTTATAAATAAAATATTTTATATTATCAATAAAAATTCTAAAATAGATTTTAAAATAAAATTTAAATTGATATTTAATATTAATTACTAAAATTTAATTATTAACTATTTTATAATTTAAGTTGGTCTTTAATTAAACTAGTAATTAGTTTTAAAATTAAAGCAGTTTGTAGTTAAAATCTTAATTGTTTTATCAATATTTAAAATTTTAGTATTTAGATACCAATTCAAAAATTAATATATAAATTTTTATTAATAATTAATAAAAATAATTTTAGATATCAATAATTTTTTAATTTATAAAATAATATTTAACCTAGTAAATATAATAATTAACTATTTTTTATTTTTATAAATTATTTAATAATTTTCTTGTAGTATATGTTATATATATATATATATATTTTTTTTTTAAAGTATTTTTTTAATAGTTAAAGTGTCAAAAAATTTTGTCAGTTGCTTCTGAAAGATAAAAGTCAGCTACTAACTTTATTTTTAACTTTTTACCTCATATTTTTCATGAGATATTCAATTTTAAGCGTGTTATAATATTACTAAAAAAATAAAGTGTTCGAATGACAGCCATTTAATATTACAAAAGGAATTGCTTCTAAAGATTGAATTAACCTTCTCTTAATTTAAAAAAGTTAGTTACTAATGATAATAATTAGAGAATAATTTAAAAATTTTAAATTTAAAGTATCTAAACTAATAGTTAATTTTAAAAACGGTTTTAATAGCTAGTTCAAACATATTGAATAACAATATATCATAATTTGAAAGTAATCATCTACGATGTCTAAAATAGATTAATAAATGATTGAATAACTTTACTCAAACTGTATATATAAACTCGATTTTACTTTATATACGAATGGATCATTAAATAATTTTGAATTAATATATTTTTTTGTAAATTTAGGTGAAAGAAACCTTTTAATCTAAAAAGATTTTGAAAAAAGAAATTAAATTTTTTTAACAGTGTAATAATTATTATAAATTATATTAATATAATTTGATATGTGAGTGTAAAGAATAACAATTTATGAAAAACACATGTTAACATGGTTATTCATTCTTCTAAATACAAAAACCACCAAAAACCAAAATGGTATAAATAAAATGCATTATTCTTCTTCAAGCACACAGAACCATTTGCATCCCAAAACTGCGAAGCAAATTCCTTAAAGAAAGAAAAAAGTTTCATTGAACATTATCTTCAAAAACATGGCCAATGATTCTTGTTCAGGTGTTGAATCATACGAGCTAGAACATGATCCCCACATTCTTGTAAATGTTTCCGACCAAGAAACCTTTTATTCTTCCTCGTACGAGAATCCTATCGCAAACCCTAGCCATGTCAATGATGCCACTCAATCATTTGCATGCATGGTGGAAGCACCTGTGGCAGCGCGTGAGGTGCACGCGCCTCCGAAGTGGAAACACTTCCGAGGCGTGAGGCGGCGGCCATGGGGGAAGTTTGCGGCGGAGATATGGGATCCGAAGAGAAAGCATGGAAGGGTTTGGCTGGGAACCTATGAGACTGAAGAAGAAGCAGGTTTAGCTTATGATAGGGCTGCTTTCAAGATGAGAGGTAGCAAAGCAAAGTTGAATTTTCCACACTTGATTGGATCCCAAGCGCGGCCGGAGAGAGTGAGAGCGGCGGCAGTGGCTCCAAAGCCGAACCCGCCGGAGGCTTCTTTGCCTCCTTTGTCTGCGGCGGAGGATGGTTCAGAGCCACAAGGGTCAAAGAAAAGGAGAAACCTAGCTGATTTGCTTAATAGGTTAGCTAAGAATAGAAGACAAAGTTGAAATAAGAAAAGAAGTCATCACATATGTTTCATCAATGTTTCATCAATTAAATTAAATAGTATTGAAATTTAAAAGTAAAAGAAAAAATTCAATTTTACCTCTTTAGAAAAATATTACAGAAAGATATTGAAAAAATTTAGTTAATTTTTTTTAACAGTAGTATTAATTTCTAATAACAGTTAAAGATTTGTTTCAATAATATATGTATTTATTATCGTAGTTTTTTATCAAAATATATTATATACAGATTACTCTAAAAAAAAAACTCTCAAATATATGTAACACAACAAAACATATATAAAACAAGCCTTCAATACCCTCCTAAAAGGTTATCATCATCGTCATAGGTAAGTTTTACTCTAGTATAGTTACATATGAATTATGAAAATTTATTCTTCTAAAAATGTTAAAAAATTTTAGCTTTATTTCCTCTTAATTCTTTTGTCTATTTTTTTTTTCTATCCAATTTTTGATGCATCACTTCTAGTACTTCAACTAACCAAATTCAAAATTAGGAAAAAAAGGAATGAATTTTTGAAAGGACAAAAGCTAAAATTTGAAAATTTTACGACAATAAAACATAGTTAACCTTTTACTTATTTAAGAAGATAGGTTAAGTTTGATAATAGAAGATTTCTGTGGTTTGTAAAAGTAAAAATGGTTGATTTGATGATTGGTGAACAAAAGTTGTTGGGTTAACTTGCTTAATTCTCGAATACTTTTGGTTTGAGCCAATAAGTGAAAGGAATCTAAAAGAGCTCAATCACGCACACAGTTGTGAACTCAACTTTTTTTAAATTACATGTATTTGTCATTAAAGTAGATATTTTGCCTTGGATATGGAATATGAATAATTTTCCTCCACACGTTTTTGTAGAAAAATAATTCAACTAAAATTTTCCAATTTAGCTAAGCAACTAATTAAGCTATAAATTTCACATATATTAAATCTAAACAAAGTCTTTTTATATGAAATGTTCTTACAAGACTTCATACGAAGTAAAATAACTTCTTTTATTCTTCTTCTCATAGCCTTTCAATCTTTTATTGACGATTTGGGTTTTTGATTACTAGACAGGTTGACTTGGGCTGTTGGGTGGACTTGGGCTCTTTCTCGATTGGGTGGACTTGGACTCTTTTGGTTAGGTGAATGTACCTACAAGATGCTCCGATCATAAAGTCAAAATTAGTTGGATCAAGTTATAATCTTTATAAAAAACACTCCACTTACTTGTTAATCATATCACCTGTTTATAGTACTCGTTATTAAGCTTTATTAATTTTATTGGTCTCTTACTTTTTATACCTTATAATTATTGAATGTACTCTTAATATTTTGGATTTATTCATTGGGTATTGTACATTATTAAAACTATTTTATTATTCTTTTATTTAGTATATATAACTCCAAAAAAACTCAGCAATTATAGTAGTGTGAACTTCAAGAAACATAGAGAAAGCACCAATAAACTCTCTCATACTCCCATGAAAAATACCTCCACAAGTAGCAAGATCAGGATATCTCCTAGCAGTCCCACCAGTGTTAATTTTAGCCCAACCTAATGAAAGGATATGAAACTAGTGAAGCAATGCAGTTGATGTAACCAAAAGCAAAAAAGAAGTAGTAAGGCAACTAATTTTGATCATTATTGTTGTTAGATTGGCTATGGTACTACCGAAGACTGCAAGAGATGTTATGCAGTTTGAGATTGTATGTTATTGGGTTGTAATGAGTTTTAGTTTGAAAACTTTTATCTTTTTTGTGTATATGAGTGGAGACATTCCTTAATTATCTCATTTCATTTTATGTAATTAGTTCATTACAGATTAAAAAAAAGAAAAAAAAAAACTTGTGTACTCTTTTCCGTTTTCGAGGTTACAACTAGCAAATTTATCCTTTCTATACAAGGGGTCTCAAGAGCTCCAAATTAATTATAAATGCAATATCATCTATCTAATAATTTCTAGTAATAATAGTATATTTGCAATTTAACTCCATCCATTGTTGGAATGCTGAATCACTTCCTTTGAATTAAGAAAAACCATCCTCTTGTACATTCTCAAATACATGTTTGTGATTTATATTTCAAAAGCTGAAAAGTTCATATAAAGACAGAACATTAGGAAAATTTAACTTAGCTTTACTTCCATGAATTTTGAAAGCAGCTTTATCATAAGCTAAACCTGCTTCTTCTTCAATTAGAAAAGTCCCATGCCAAACCCTAGTTCATTTTTTCTTTGGATCTCTTGTCTCCGCCGCGAACTTACCCGACGGCCGTGGTCTCACCCCTCTATCGCTTCCATTTTGGAGGCGCGTGAACTTCACGCTCCGCCCTAGATTGTTCTCTTTCATACAATTTCTTCTCATCATTGATACCCTCCATGCCACTAGAGTCCAAATGTGTGGAATCATGTTCAAGCTCAAGCAGATAGTACTGGAGAGATTGCAATGAAGAAAAATCACTAGATGTTGTAGTAGCCATGTTTTGTATGATGATGATGGTGATGTACGATGATGGTGATATATGATGATGTTTTTTTTTTCTTTTGGAAATAACTTTAACCTGTTAACATATTTATATCACTGGGTTTGAGATTTATTTATTCTATTTTATGCAGTAAAAAAATTATTAATAATTAATTTTAAAAATAAAAAATAATAATGATTACTCTAATTTAGACAATAAACAATTTTTACCTAAGAATATAGAGAAAAAATATATATTTATTAATGTAATTTTTTATTATCAAACGCATATATTAATTAAAGTGAGAAATTTATGATCTAGGTAATTCTACAACTCAATTAAGAAATAGTTTTTATATATATTTATTGGGAAAACGAAAGAATGTGAATACGTGTTTGAGGAAGAGAAACATGAAGTGAGAAGTGAACATGCATGTATTTGGAAGAACATGTGAAGCACGAAAATCCTCACCAATAATGTTTAGAGAAGAGGAACTGTGTTTCTTTCTTAATTTTTTTTCTTTTCTTTTGTTTTTTTTTTTTTTTGTTTGTAACACTTGCATCTTAAAAAATTAGTTCTTTCATAAAGAAAATTCGGTTTTTAAAAGATAAATAATATAAAAGATCTTAATTTTATTATGTCGGTTAAATAAATGACATTAAATTTTATTTTTAATGTTGGTTTTAAAAATAATAAATAGAAAAGTTTAGATTTTTTGAATTTTTTTTTCATAGTAATATAGACAGCGGAGCTTCATGGTGACGGTTTTGCAGTAATTTTTTTTATATCAAACATAAATAAAAGTTTGTGTTAGTGTATTTAAAATTAAATATCCATAAAAGACTTATATGCAAGCAAAAGAATTTTTTTCAATAACTCATTTACGTAAAAAAATTAATTAATGACATATCAGGCAATTTATCTATCAAAAACCAATTTGAGTATATATACTCATAAAATAGAGAGATTAACTTCTGAAAATGATACACATTTTCTCCAATATAAAATATAAAAAAAATATCATAATTGTGTAAATATTAAATAATAGTTACATAAAGGTCAAATAACTATATGAAAGAATAAAAATAATTAAATATATAGCATAGAAATAAGTTATAAGACTAAAAACCAAAGAAAAATTCATAAATCTTTTAAATTACTTAATAAACTAAATATTTTTTAATGATTTAAAACAGGAACAAAACTGAAAACATGAACGAATATTTGGATCCATGTAAAAATGAGAAGTGATATATATATATATCTATATATATATATATATATATCCACACTTAGATATTATTCATACCAATATTTGTATCTATCAATGTGGAAATTCTCCACTATAATCATACCAAATTTAGACAATTTCTATTAAGACTTATCTATGATGTGAAAATTCTCCATTATAATCATAACAAATTTATACAATATCTATTAATTAAGATGGATTACCATATTAGAGTTATTGCTTTTTTTTTCAAGACTATGTAAATTGTGAAGAATTTTACAGGGTTTTCTAATTTTTAATATCAAATAAAATTAACAGCGATATCACATATTCCAATAAAATCATGTTCATATTCTGATTTATAATTCATCGAACCCAAGAGGTAGAGAGAGAATTTGATAGAATAAAAGATGTGATATGTCACCTAAAGAAAAGGACATAATATTCTTTCCTTGTTTGGGTGATGTGATTAAAGATGGTGATATTTGACATCTCATTGGTCACCAATTTTATAATAGTTAAAATCATAATCATTGGTAACTATACTAATAGTAAATTTGTGTTTAGGGAAGAAAATGGATAAACCACACTATAATATTTATCTCTTTATCATCTTTGAAAAAAAGAACAATCTTATTTGTTCATACATTGATAGTTTTGTATAATTGAATAATTATGTACCATTCACATCTTGATGTAAACATCATTTAATGATATTATTTTAAATGTTAACTAATTGACATTCTATTTTCAATAACTTTTTTATTTTGACATTAAGTTTTAACAAAAAATATTTATAAAACTAATTAATTTTATTTATATTTACACAATAAGAAAATTATTTTTAAAAAACTAATTTTAAAAGATTAAAATAATTGGTTATTATTTGATTAAATTAGAGATATTTTATAAACTAAAAAAATTATTAATATCTAAAATAGTTTCTATTGTTAATAAAAATTTATAAATTGATTTTTAAATTGATATCTAACAATTATTACAGAATTTAGTTACTTATTATTTTATATTTTAAATTAATCTTTATTAATCTTTTAGAGTTTAATTTAGAATCTAAAATATTAGTCACTAAAACTTAGATAGTTAATTTATATACAAATTTAGAAATTATTTTATAAATTTTTATTAATAATAAATATTACTTTAGATATGAATAATTTTTTAATTTTTAAATTGGTATATAATTTAGTTAATATAGTGATTATTAGTTTTTATTTTTAAATTTGATTATTAATTAATAATTTTTTTTAGTGTTAAGTATCTTTGAGAATATAATGGATGAAACATGTTTTTTTTATTATTATTTAGGCCTAGGATTCTTATCTCACATTGGTGAAGAACTTACATATGAATATGTGCATAGGTATGAAAAAATACGTAGAAAATTCCAAAATTATGCAAGCAAACAAAGAACGCACAGTCCTAGAAAGGTGATGGAATCTCATGGGCATCACGTTACACCAAAACACGATCATTCAACTTACTATTAAATCGATGAACATTGGCAGCTTTTGCATGTAAACTCATTTCAAACACTTGTACATGTTTCTATCATTAGCCAACATATTCAACATCTCAGCCAAAATTTTCCAATTCTTTGACTTTTGTATCTCTCAAGTCGGTAATCATGAATAGGGTAAGGGTGAATTTAGATTTCACAAGAAATATTCAAATTAAAATTTCAATTTTTTATTAAAAGTTGTCTCAATATATTTGGCAAATTTCTTAGATTCAGTTAGAAGCATAATTTCCCTCAAAATTCAATTGATTTATTTTGAATTTCATTTGTGATACTCGCACCAACTTTTATTTTTTGTTGAATAATAGACCTATTTCTTTGGTGAATTGTATGTATAAAATCCTGGCAAAGGTTCTTTTCATTAAGATGAAGTCACTTCTATTCACTTCTAGATAGCATAATGGTTGATAATGAAATGGTGGAATAAGTTTGTATGAAAAAGAAGAAGAGACTTATTATAAAAGTGAATTTATATGACTAAGTGAGATGGACTTTTCTATACTATATCTTTCAATAAGATGAACTCACTTCTAGATAGTATAATGGTTGTAAATGAAATGGTGGAATAAGTTTGTATGAAAAAGAAGAGTCTTGTTATTATAAATGGTGGACTAAGTGAGATGGACTTTTCTATACTATATGAATGGTAGATTAGGGTTTAGTAGTTGGTGGTTGGGTGGGTGAAACTGTAGTTTTTTTTTTGATCAGCAATGAATAAAATAAATTAGGAGAGATACTTAGGGGGTATCCCAACCCTTATACAGAAAACGAAACTGATATGTAGTTAATATGTTGTAGTTTGATGATGATACTTTTTTTCGTTTGTGAAGTAAATTTAGAGAATGTATTGATGATAAAGAGTATTCTTAAGTACTTTGAAATAGCATCAGGGTTGAAGACAATTTTGCTAAAAGCAAAATTGAGGGTTTAAGGGTGCAGGGATAATTGTTATACAAAGATATTGTACTAAGCTAAATTGTAACATATTGGCCATTCCATTCACCTATTTAGAGATGCCAATGGAGGGATCCAAGAAATATCAATTTTTGGCAACCCATGGTTAGTAAGATAAAGAAGAGTCTAACTAGATGGAAGGGACTAATCTATCACTTACAGGTAGGGTTTGTCTCATGAAGTTTGTTCTTAATGTGTTATCCTTGTTTTTCATGTCATGTTTTAGGGATCCAATGGCTGTAGAGAAAGAATTAATAGTTCCACAAAGATATTTCTTGTTGGGTTGAAAATATGAAGGAAAAAAAATAGCTTGGGTAAAATGGAAAAATATGTGTAAACACAAACATGAAGGTGGGCTAGGCATAAAAGATATAAGGGCTATTGAAAGCATAGGCTTTTGGCTAGAAATAGTAAATGCTAAATATGGTTCATGGAGAAGTTTAGAAAGGATGTATGATAGGTCAAATGATTTTTGGTGGTGGGGAGATCTAAGGAGGGTATGTGAAGGAAAAAGTGGGAGGTGGTTCAATAAAAATATAAAATGCAAGGGGGGGATGGGAAAACACTAAGTTGTGGCAAGATAAGTTGTTGAGGGGGATGCTTTGATGAACAGATATCCTAAAATATTTAGTAATTCCAACTAGAAGAAGGCAAAAATTGTTGATTGTGGAGTATGGATAGAAAGCGTTTGGGATTGGGAATTAAATTGAAGAATGGAATGGTTTGTTGGGAGGTTGATCAAGTAAATGAGCTATAGTATATACTATCAAATACCAATATGGGAAGGTTAGAAAGGGAGACATGGATTTGGATTGTAAGTGATACAAACACGTACACTGTAAAATCAGCTTGTGAATGCGTAATGGAATATGACGTTGGGGGTAACAAAGAAATATATAGGGTTCTTTGGAATATCAAAGTCTCACCAACAACATTATTTGTTGCTTGGAGAGTATTACAAGATAGGCATTCAACTAGGGTATCAAAGAGGGTCTTGGTTCTAATCCTATGTGTGTCACGTGTGGTGAGGCTGAGGAAACAATAGAGCACATTTTCTTTACGTGTAGGGTAGCAATTGGGGTGTGGAATATGTGTTATGTGTGGATAAAAGTTTAAATTGTACAACATTACAAACTTGGTCCACATTTCAAACAATTCTTATCACCAAACCTAACCAAAAAGGCAATCTAATATGAAAAAGTATGTGGTTAGCAATCGTATGGAACATACGGAAGATGATAAATCATGTAATTTTTAATGATGGAAGCGTGGATAAGGAGAAGATGTGTGGAGCGGATAACTGCTGAAAGCATCTAAATAGGAAACACATCCCAAGATGAGTGTTCTCCTATTCCGACTTCCCTAGAGCCTTCGGTAGCATAGTCGAGACAACGATGGGTTCTCTGCCCCAGCAAGGATGGAGTGAAAGAAGTTTTTGAGAATTTAAGAGAAGGTCACGGCGAAACGGGTTGTTTCTAATTAATGATAGGTGTCAAGTGGAAGTGCAGTGGTGCATGCAGTTGAGGCATCCTAACAGACCGTTACACTTGAACCTTGTTCCTACATGATTCAATCAATTCAATCAGGCACTAGTCATCCATTTTCATTGTTCAACACTTTGACAACATGAGTTGCCAAAGACACAATTTAAATGTATGGGCTTGGATTATCAACAAACATCCTATGGTCAGGTTCTCATATTCTGATTGGTGCCTATGTCCAATTGTGTGCTTAAAATACTTGTCTTCAAGAATATTGAACTAAAGGACTAGAGGTAAGTCAATAAAAGGTGATTCATATACATGCAAACATGTGGGTGACAAGTGGATGGTAATCAGGAAGTGATATCCATATGTTGGAGTCAAACAAAGAAGCGTAGCAAGAATATGGAGGAGCTAAAACCATAAGGCAAGCCCTTTGATTTAGTTTTTATGGGTAGGGGTCTACCGTGTGCATGCTTGTGTAATTAGGGCAGTTGAATACATTATTTGGAATGGAGAAATTGTATCAATGGTGCTCATATACAGATTTCAGTAAGTCTTTTGTTGTCATGTATTTAAATTACTCACATATGGTTGATGTTTTTGGTTTTCTGAATGTAATATGTCGCTAAATGGGACATGGAAGAAGGGTATATTATAAGGGAATGATGATTATGTAACCATATTATTTTTTTATAAGGATTGAAATATCCTTAAAATGTTTGAATTATGGATAAAGGACTTGAATTTGATCAAGTTGATAGATAAAGAGAATGGAATGAACAAATTAGTTATGCCAATGTTGTATTTTGTATTACTACTTCTAGAGACCGTTCCACCATCAAAATCTCCCAACACAACTCCTCCATTGACACAAAAGCTATGTTTGTTGAGCCTGATCCATGTAATATGTGAATCATTGTCTTGTTGATAGTGAATAGTCTTTTAAGCTAATTCGGATTGTTCTAAACTAACTCAAGGACCAAGTGAGAAAAGATATAATTGAAGGAGACTATTTTTTATTTTAATAATAGTTCATGGTATTAGTGTTATACTTGCATCCTGATTGTGTACATAGGTTGAAGCACTCCTTTATACTTCTTATTAATTTTGTTCTTTTAATGATAAAAGAAATTGATAGTTATAATCTTTAATCTTTATTGTTAATAACATTCTAATTTTTTTTAATCTTAAACCTCTAACCTTCTTCACATAAAAAAAAAATTGAAATAACGTTAGAATTAAAGGAAGAACACTATTGGATAAATCAAAACAAAATAGATGTTAACGAAGAAACATTATTTCGATAAATCAAAATAATCCAAGTGGTTAGTAAAACATCTTATATGCAACATGGGTACTACTAACCTAGAAAAACATAGTTGATTTGACACGTAGCATCCAAACTTATTAAGAGAATTTGTACACTTATCTATAATGATTATCTCAAATTAACTTAACTGAGATTTTTTTTACAAATGTTTTAATTCTTTATATTAAGTTTTATGGAAGAACATTTTAAAGAAATTGTTTCAAATATAACTGGTAAAATTTAATGATATATTAAGTAAATTTCTTAATTAACACAAAATACTTAATTTTATTTAAAATTTGATTGCTTCCTCCGATCTCAAATATAAAAGAAAAATCATAATTAAGAAAGCTAGTAAAAGTAATTAATTACAATATTTTGTATTCAAAAACACTATTGTGCACTGAGTGTCCTATTTTTTATTATTTTTTTATATTTTTTTATAAATATATATTTATATATATTATTTTATTTTATTTTATTTTATTTATTTTGTTATATGAAGATAAAATAATTAAATATATAGTGTATTGAAATTATGTTATAATAAAAAAAATTAACTGTAGCTATTTTGTTTATTTATTTATTATTCTTTATTTTTTTAATTGATATTCTTGTGTATTTGTATTGTAATTTAAAAATAATTTTAAGGCTAAAATAGGAAAGTTGTGTATCAAATGGAATCATTCCTATTATATATTGTTATAAACATATTTTATTAAAATAATTTATCTCTTCATAAATACATTAATTTTCTCTGTTTTAATAAATATATTACTTTTATTTGTTGTAAATTAAAGATTGTGATAATTTATTTCATGATAAATTAAGAAAAAAAATTACCCCAAGCTTGATAGCAACACTCCAAGGCCCATTCATAATAGGAGCCCACTAGTGATTCCAAAAATATACTAATTCTAATATTTAAATAAAATATTAATTAATATTTCATTTTTATTTATTACAGTTAACATTAACTCCTGATTAACTTTTTATAGATTATTATATATTTAAATATTTAAATATTTATATAAAGTTCATGAAACGTACATAAAATGTTTGTCACATTTTTCAAGCCTTGGAGTGTCATCTAAAACTCCTCAAAACATGTCACCCAATTAATTTCATCAAAAGGTACTCAATCATTAGAAAAATCCAAACTACCCAAACAAATAAATCATTCTCATTATTGAAAATAAGTAATTGAGCTAACATGAACACATCTTAAATTTTAATAGGAAACAACTAAGTTAATGAAATTTATAAGTTAAAGTTTTAGTTTCTTCGATAAAAAAAATATTTGTGTTCAAGAATAAATAATTAGTATCATCTTTCTCACCAATTTATTGTAGATAGTATTAATTATTCTGTGATAGAGATTAAGTAGCTTAAATCACAATAGAATAATAATGTTGAATTATTACATTAGTTTTGAATAGAAAGAGTTTAACAATTATTGGTTGTTATTTAATAGTGTATTAACTTTGTTATAATAATCACTTAATTCAATAATTTTTTCACATAAAAAATTATGAGTTTAATTTCTATCAAGACACTTGATGTAGAAGAGATTCAAAGTTTGTTTCAATGTTTAATTTTGTAATATTATCTTATGATCAAATTAAAATAGATTTAATAGCCTAACATGTGGATTATTTAAAATTTCTTACATGTAAATGAAAATTGTAAAGAATGAGAGGAGGGATTATCCATAATTAATGTACTCAAATTCAATAAAATCCAATAAAAATGAGGATGATTATTAAAGCTCACAGATATTTAATCATCATACTTAATTACACTAATTAAAGTGTTGATGAACATAGAAACTTTTTGAGTGCAAACTGGTTTGAAACACCTGCACTTGCCTTCTGTTCTTGGCCAACCTGTTCAACAACTCAGCCAAGTTCTTCCTTTTCTTCGACCCTTCTTCTGCATCTGAAGATGGTGAGAACGATGAATAAGATTGCAACGTGTTTTCTTTCGAAGCTTTGCTTATTCTAACGGGCTTCAGAGCCACATCAGAGTCAATAAGATGAGGAAAATTTAGCTTAGCTTTGTTACCACGCATCTTAAATGCTGCTTTATCATAAGCCAAACCAGCTTCTTCTTCAGTTTCATAAGTTCCAAGCCAAATTCTCGCACCATTCTTCTTTGGATCCCTTATCTCCGCCGCAAACTTCCCCCACGGCCTCCGCCTCACACCACGGAAACGCTTCCACACCGGTGGCGCGTGACCCTCACGCGCTTTTACCTTGCATGTCAGCAAGTTCTCTGCACCATGGACACTCTGCAAAGTAGGGCTTGGGAATGGTTTGCACATTGGAGAATAGAAAGCTTGGGGGCTGTAATCGTTCATGAGGGTGTTGGAATCTGGTTCAAGCTCAAGAAGATAGTGTTGAATAGATTCCAACGATGAGAAATCACATGATGTTGTTGTGGTGGCCATGTTTTGGAAGGTGGTGTTTTTGTTTATTCTGGTTACTTGATGGAGAACACTGTGATGTGTCTTTATACCACTAGGTTTTGGAGTTGTTGATGTTGTTTTTTTTTTTTTGTTGTATTTTGTAAGTTTTGAAAGTTTGAACAACGCGATACTAATTTCTTTCTTTAATATTGTTTTCATGTGGGATGTTTCTTTGAAGGTACAATGAGTATTTGAAATAGCTTTGAAACTTGAAGTATCAGAATTTTCCCCCACGTGTGTGGTTACTTCATATTATGTTATTATTTTCTTCTTTTTTAATGGACACGAATATTTAGATAGTGTCACAATATTATAAAATTGGTGACAAACAAATCTTATTTGATTCCTACATGAGAAAGGCACACAAAAAGAGAGAGACTAGTAGTATAATATAATATAATTAAAAATATATGAAATGAGGGATATTGAAAAAAAAAATTTACTTTTGTCAAAATATTATTGAATTCTTAAAAAAAGTAAGTATTATATTAATTATATATTTAAATTTTATTCATTAAATTTTTATCTTTCATTATGTTAGATCTCTTCTTTGGGTGAGAGGTAGTAATTTCTTTAAACTATATTTTGACCATAAAAAGTGTTTTGTGAACACAAAATATTCCTTCATAACTTAGAAAACACTCTTGTGCTTAAAATGATAATAAAAAAATAGCATCTTTTGATGGGGATTAGTTGTAGTTGAAGGCAAGTAATTTTTTTAATCATTTTCACCATTCACAAAGCAAAAGGGTTAAGATGCCCAATGGGAAGAAAATAAAAACCTTCCATAAATGGAAGTAAGAAGCAACTTAATTAAGGTTTAACACAATGTGAAAACTTCCCCCAAGTAGTCAACAAGATGAAGTGTAAATTATGACCCAAAATATTAATTGTTGACCCTTCAATGCAATCTTGTGTTACATATATAATAATTAACTACATGTATAAATGGGACATTCTTTCTAACCTTAGGGATCAAAAAATCTTGCCCACCATTTTTGAACTATAAAATAGTCAATGGTTGACCAAGGGTCCTCTTGGTCTTCATACAAAATTATTATGTTCATAGATAAACTTTTGATACAATAATCATTATTAATTATTCCATAAATACCTAATCTTGATTGGTTTCAAGAAATATAAAAGAAGATAAGTTTGATTATTATGCATAACAAACATGTGTGAACATAACTATTTTTAATTATGAATACTTGTAGAAGAAAGAGTGTTACTCAACGTGTGTATGATTAAAATCAATATTAGTTATTAGGGTCACCATGTTAATCATTGATAAGAAATATTTATTTATTCTATTAATAATTAATTTTAAATTTAAATTTATCCAAAAAAAACCTTTTTTTAATTTTTCATTTCAAATTATGATAAGACAAGTTCAAAGACTGAAAATGTATATCGATAAACGTAAACATAGTTTTCTATATGAAGTAACATACGTTGGTAAATAGCTGATAAAAAAAATACGTTGGAAAATAATATAGTTTATCCATAATTCGCTTAGTTGCTATGAAGTTCAGACACTTCCTTTTAAATAACGTGTTCGTGTCGGACACACGTATCAGACACGACACTTGTATGATATTCGTAGGATACGTATTGGTGAAGTGTCCAATTCAAAAAATATTTGTTGGATTTCTCACTATTCTAGCACGATTCTAACACAATTTTAAAAAGAAGAAATACATTAATTTTCTAAAAACTCAAATTTATTGTATAAATTTTTAGTATAATTATAAAAGTAAGGAACAAATCTTTTTGAATCAGCCATGAAAAACATCTTTCTGCTCCAAAAAGAAACTAAAACATATTTGTACACATAAATTTTTACTCTCAATTTATATAATTCATAATTATATAATATATAAATTCGTATTCCCGTATCCTACATTTTAAAAATTATAAGTATCTCCATATTCGTATCGCATCAGTGTCTGTGTCCGTGTCGTGTCTATGTTACGTAATTTTGATTTTAAATTTCAGTTCCTTAATTATTAATTATTAATAATTGTGATCTCTAAATTGTTTTACTTAATTCCATCCTTTAAAATTGTATTTATCTTTCACTCATAATTTCGTCCTTTAATTGTCTTTCACTTTTTTCAATTATTCGTTTTTTTTTTGTTATTTTGTACGTGATAATTTAATATTGGAAGAAAAACACATTATATTTGTGACATTTCTTTCAGATTAAAGACTAAAAAAAATTAGTAACTATTTTAAAATTAAAAAGTAATAAATAAATAAAAATTATGTGTAAAAAAGCTCAAAACCAAAAGTACATTTAATTAAAAACTAAGAAACTAAAATTTCAGAAAAAAAATATTAAAGACCAAAATTACAAACTTTATAAAATATTGAAACTATAATTAAAATTAAGCCTATATAATATATATTTTGGTTGAACAATAATTTGAACTATTTATATTTTGTTTCATCTATCCTACTATATACGCGTCTGTTATAAATAATATTTTGTCCTATTTACAAATGTAGAAAATATTACACTGAAATTATTTCTGTGTCTTCACCATAGGAAGGTGTAAATAGTTGACTAAAAATAAAATAGTTCACTTCCTGTTTATTTTAATAGTTTTATTATTTCCCACTTTTATTTAAGAGGGAGGTAAATGCATGTGAATTTAATGCATATATCTTTAAATTATTTTTTTTCCAAAGTTTATTTTTTTATATATACTTCTTTTTATATATAGATAAGAATAATTATCTTAAATAAGAGTATTTGCAACCAATTTTGTAATGAATTTTTTTTTACCAGCCTACCAGGTTATGAATATGCATAATTCCAAAAATATTAAAGTCACCAAATTTTAGAGAGGGAAGCTTTGATGAACAAATATTCCCACATTTTCAATAAATTAATTTTGAGAATCCTGTTAAAAAATTATTAAATAAAAACTAATTTTAAAAATAAAAATTATTAGTTACTATATTGACTAAATAATATATTATTTTAAAAATTAAAAAATTATTAATATTTAAAAATAAATTTTAAATTTATTAACAAGTTTCTAAATTAATATTTAATTAAGTAATTAGAATCTAATTAGTGTAATTAGGGAATGAACAAAATTTCATTTCAAATTTGTTTAAGAAAGCGTGTGACAAATCAAATCAAAGAAAAAGAAAGTCCTACTAACTCCATTTTGTTCTTTTTCAATCATCATCGACAATTCCTGTTACTTCGTCATGATATCACCCAACTTTTTAATTATTCTTAGTAGCAATAAATTTATCGCCATTTCTTTTAATTTGGTTTCGTTTTCAGTGATTTTGATTTAATTTCACTCCATTTTGGAAAATAAGTTAAGGTATTAATTTCTATCAAAATGAATTTTCATTGCATACTATTTTCATTAATAAATTATCTTTAAATGATAAAACGACGTCAATTTTTGCTTTGAATATGAATGTAACAAATATCTTAATTATCAATTTAATAAAAAGAGATCATTTTAATTTTATTTTTGAAAAACGTTAGATCTAATTAAGAACATTTAAAATAGTGAAATAAAACTACCTGAAAATTAGACTAAATAAAAAAAATTACCGATAAAAACTCCTTTCAATAATTTCATAATTATAAATATTTAAGAAGGCTAAAATTTGAAAAAAAAAATCAGTTCCACTTATAATATATATACCAAAAATATATTTAATTCTTTTATTTATTTATTTATTTATTATTACACCATGTGATTGAAAACTTTTGGTGAGTAAAAAATTGTCTGAAAACTCATTTCACACGTGCTTAAAAAGTGAAGGATGGTTCTACGAAATGTCCCCAACAAAATGGCACAAAAAGGAAGCAGAATTTGAAAAACACAACAGCAACACGTTATTGGTATAAATAATAGACATGACTATGCTCCTAAAACAAACACACTTCATTTTCAACTTCCAAAAACCAAAATCAAATGAACTTCAACACCACTCTTCAATCCCATGACTATGCTCTTCTTCAATCCATTCAACACTTCCTCCTAGACGATACCCAAGACATAAGTGCTCTCACGGCGGTTTTGGCCACACCCAACGGCGTTTCACTTCGGGAGAGCGACGCCGGATCCACGTCCACCCTTTTCACCACCGCCGTTAACTCTCCATCGGCCTCGTTGGGACAGTCAACAGCTACCTCCACGGCGGCGCCTGGAGAATATACGGTGGCGCGTGGTGGTACCACGCCTTACCAGAACTTCAAGGGAGTGAGACGTAGACCTTGGGGGAAGTTTGCGGCTGAGATAAGAGATCCGAAGAGAAACGGCGCGAGAGTTTGGCTTGGGACTTACGAGTCGGCTGAGAGTGCGGCTTTGGCTTACGATCGAGCCGCTTTTGAAATGCGTGGCTCCAAAGCTAAGCTTAATTTTCCTCATTTAATTGGAAGCCATGAGCCGAGCCAAGCCGAAAAGAGTAATGGCTGAGTCGGATTTAATGAAGTGGAGCCAAAAGATTTAGTAGAATATGAAGATTATGATTTCCAGAGAAAATTTATTATAAAATTTCATCATATTTATGAGTATATAAAAAAATAAATGAGAACTTTTCTGTTATGTTATTTTCTGATTTTCTATGGTTATTTTTTTTTATATAAAAATTTTTATGGTATACATTATTATACAACTTGACGCTGATACCTCAAATAACAATAAACATTTGTTATTACATAAAAAAATATTATTAAAAAAAAAACATATATATATATATATATATTTTTTATTATTACATATTTTTTTTTACATGTTTTCCTTTTTTTTATAATTGTTTAGCTTTTTCTTTTCTAGTACGCTCTTCCACTCCATTAATTTTCACAATAAATTGCATTATTGTGTTTTGTCATCATCAAATCATTGCCCTAAAGCAAAACTTAATTATGTGCTCTTTAATATAGATTCTCATATCTATGATAACATATAATGATGTATGTTTAATTTTATAGCTCGTGAATTTAGTGGTTTCTTCAATTTATGTAGTGGATTTTTAGTGAAAGAAAAAAAAATATATAAAGAATAATTATTTTATTGACATAAAATATTTCAATATTTCTATTTGCAGTGTAAAATAATTAAATACTTTTCAGGTCTTTATACTTTGTAGATTAATTCTTTGAAAGTAAAAGGGGGCAAAAGGATATTGCAATTAGATCTAATTGGAGGAAGTTGGAGGAAAGTATTTAAATTTACACTAAAATAAAATTATTAAATAAAAACTAATTTTAAATATTAAAATAATTAATTATTATTTAATTAAATTAGAACCTATTTTATAAATTTAAAAAAATTATTGATATTTAGTTATAATAAAAATTTATAAAATAATTTTTAAATTGGTATCTAACTTTTAACTATTAAGGTTTTAACTACTTAGTATTTTATATTCTAAATTAGTTTCTATTGTTTTTTAAAGACTAATTTAAAATCTAAAATATTAGTCGTTAAAATTTAGATAGCTAATTTAAATATAAATTTAGAAACTATTTTATAATTTTTTATTAATAATAGAAACCATTTTAGATATGAATAATCCTTTATTATCTAAATTAGTATCTAATTTAGTTAATATAGTGATTAATTATTTTTTATCTCTAAATTTGATTTCTATTTGTACCTGTATGGACAAAGATGGACCTAAATAATACCTGAAACCGGTTGTACGATTGTTGATATGCCCGTAGCCTCCTTGCTCTTTCCTTCAAGTCTCCTCCTTTTATTATTGGTGCTCGGTCGGTGGTTGATACCCAGTCGGGGTGACCTAAAAAGATATTTCGATGCTCAAGTAAGTACTCAATAAGTGATATTGTAATTGTTGTTACTGTTATTTATTGCGTAACTTAAAGTGTTCTTTGACTCGGTCGGTCGGTTACCAGGCCTAAAACTGACTCGACCGATACACTATTTAGTTATTTTCTTGTAATGTTATTAACTTTTCTTTAACATAATATATTAAAGAGTGAATTTTAAATTTAATTTAAATATATTATAAATTGAGGAGATAAAAAATATGAAAAAAAAAAAAACTAAATTCAGTATCTATAAGAAAGACTCTTTCACTCTAGTCTTTATCTTCATAGATGAAAAAGTATATTCATATTTGTATATTTGTTTTTTATTAGTAGTAAATAATTGATTAAATGTGAGTATTAGTACTTCAACCTATATACATACTCGTATATTTGTTTTTTTACAATTTCAATTGTTAATTAAATATTTTTTTATAAAAAATAAAAATTACCGTAAATGAAATATAATATTATTAAGTATTTAATATTAGAAAATGTAAATATATTTTTTCCAATATTAAATATTAAAAAAATTATGACTTTGTAAATATCTAATAAGAATATTAAATAACAATTGGATAAAAGTTAAATAATTATAAAAAAATAATTAAATGTATGAACTAAAAATAACTTTCAAAACTAAAAATTAAAGAAAAGTTAATATAATTTTTTTTTGTTATATAAGAAATTAAAGATGTTTTAGTAATTTGGAGATTGAGAATAAATATTGGAACGAGAATAAGTATTAATACAAATATAAAATGAGATATATATTTATATATTCATCTCTATCTTCGTATCTAATTTAAAAAATTAGGTATTATCCATAATAATATTTATACTCACTTAATATAGGGATTCTCCATCTAAATTAAAACAAGTTCGAATAATATTCATAAAAATGAATTCATTTGTCATGCCTATATTGTGGGTATTTAAGTTTTTTGGATGAGAAAACAATTTGTGAGAAATAATCCATGAATAATTTGACTTTTTTTTTTAATGTATATATTCTGAAAAAATTGGTATTTCCAAGAAGCTAGAAGACTTTTAGCCCACACCATGTTGTTAAACCTTGAGGTTCACCATCATGTAAGCATACAATAGGAAGAAATTACTATTTGTGTCCAATATGATTGATGCATCCTTTAAAGAATTTTAGATTTTAGTGATACTTGTGTTATGGTTTTCTTTCTTTGACAACTAGTGTTTATAGTGTTTATTAGAAGCAAATGATAATATAAATAAAATAAAATTACTAGGAAAAAAAGTACAAAACCCAATTAAGGCCTTTAAAGTACATGAGCACAATAGTTTGTAAAAATATAAAATTCATAAAATCACAATCTAATTTAGACAAAATTCGTTCGACTTAAGTGAGATAAAGCAATCTATATGATATTTTAGGAATTTATTTTGAATCTTTGAATTTTAAATATGAATTTAATATTGTTTTACTTTTTTTGAGACCAAAAGTTGTGTTTTACTAAAAAAAAACCAGGGAAATTGACTGAATTTTTAATTGTAATGAGTATTTAAATAAAAAAAATCGACTTAAAATTAAATGTTTACACTAAGAATGCTTATTGTAATTTTAACACATTCAAAATGTAAAAGATTATTTAGGGTTTGAAGTTTGAATAATATGACATATTATTATTTTTGTCATTACGATAACTTTAGTTTAATAAAAAATAGTGATGGTTGATAAACTTGCTAATACTAGTGATTATATTGGTTAAATTATATATTATTTTAGATACTATCAAAAATAGTGATATTTAAATTAATTTTTATCATTAGTAAATAATTTTTAAATTAGTATATAATTAATTATTAAAATGTTAACTACTAATTTTTGTCTTTAAAATTAGTTTTTATTTAATAATTTTGTAGAAAAGTTAAACTATTACCCGAATACTTGAAATGAATGGAAAAATTTTAAAGAAATCACTTTCCCCATTTTAATATAATGGATATAATGGAAGGTGAGAAGGAGATTATGTTATGGATAGTTTCCTAGTTTATTGTGATGTACTTATCACCATATACTATTTCTTGTTTTTACTTGCATCACCAAACTCAATTAAGAAAGAAAAAAATATTAGATGATTCAAAATTATTGTCTCTCATAAAAAAATAATATTCAAAATTTTCAATTTTATGACAATTTAATCATGGATTTACCATTTTCTTGACTAATTTGGCTTTCAAATTTGGTCAAAGACACTAAATTATATATTTGTAAATTTTCAAGATTAGATCAACTTTTGAGGATGAAATTATAAAATATTTGTCACCCAACAAGATGTAAGCACAATAATGGCCTTAGATAAGTTCTAGGTTATTTTGGAACATAGTGTTTTAATAATGAGACTATTTTTAATAATGTTTATAATAACACAACTATTGACACTACATTTGAGACCATTCTTTTAGTTCAAAAGTGATTTTTTTTTGTCATATTTTTTTCCCTTTTTTTGTTAGTTTGTGGTTGGACACAAGATCAAGATGGCAAAGAAATTCTTGTGAGTGTTGTCTATTTTTGGCATGGTTCTTGTTGAAAACAAATTAGAGCTACATAAAATAATGTATAAATTCTTATGAATGCATTATTTAGTGTTGTATTGATGGTATCATTGCGTGAGTTTCTATATTGAATTCAAGACACCACTTAGCATTTTCTTCAATTTATTTTACTATTTTTCAGAAGCTTGAACACTTTAACAATGGAGCATCTTGGAATGGTCGTAACAATTTAGAGACCTAAACACTTAGATTTTGTCACATTCAATGATAGATACCATGTTGAATATATACTAGCATCTTATTTATTTTTTTAGAATAATAAAATAAAAGTGTTATTAGTTAATTATTATTCTCAAATGGTATGAGAACTCCAAGTTTAGTTGCCAACATTTTCTTTAAAGGAACATTAGCATTGTCACATTTTAAAGTAAAATACTTATATATTTATAACTATAGAAATTTGAAATAAATTTGATTTTGACTATTCAAATAAAATTATATATTTTAGTCTCTTAAATTTAAATCAAAATGTGTTTTTTAATTTATAAATTTATTGTTTAAGAGAGTAAAAATAGTTTCAAATATTTTCCTAATTTAGTGTTTAGAGGGATTGAAAATGTACTCTTTTTTTCTAAATTTGAGAGAGTAAGATATTTAATTTTTTTTTGAAGAATTTAACCACATCATTCTAAATTTTTAAAAACTAAAAGTTAAATTAATTTTTTTGAATGATATATAATATAATATTTTATCTTCAATGGAGAAATAATTTTCATGAAAAATTATAGAAATTGAGTTTGATGAAATGAGTTAATCTAATATAATAAATTAATATTCAAATTTTCATTTGAATGTGTATCTATCATTAATGTTAAAATTTTCATTAATTAAGATTATATATATTAAAAAGCAAATAAAAATAAATCTTATAATAAAATGCTATAAATTTTGATTATCCAAAAAAGTTTTTCAACTCATATAGATACATAAAAACCATATTTATATAGTTAAATTAATATAATAACTTTACATATTGTATAGTTTCAATATCTAACTTTACCTTTCTCTTTTTAGGATTAATCCTTATAGGTAGTATCATTAAACACCATTTAAGCAAAGATATTTACTTTTTTAGGAACTTCATCCTTCCATATTTCCTGAAATTTTTTTTTCTTATTGCATTCACATTTTAGCATAGTAAATTAAAATAGGATGATTTAACAATGTACATTCTTCTCCTCTCCCCCACTTATATTCATTCACCATCTTCATCTCTTATTATCGTTGTTCCTTGCAAATTTATGAAGGTTTTTCCTTCTGGGTCCTCATAATTTCTAACTGCATCCCTATAATTTTTAAATTGATCACTTTATTCTTTTAGAACAAGCTTTCTGAAATTTTTGGAATATAATTTTTGAGATAGAATTTCTGGAACAAAATTTTCAGAATACTGGAACACATTAAATACATTTTGAGACGAGCATTCTCAAGCAGAATTTCTAATACAAGCTTTACAAGAACATACAAACATATATAATTTGATACCTCTTTAGGTATTTCTTCTTTTGCACTCCCAACAAATTTCTTCGTATACCCATCAGTTTTGGAAAAGAATCTTTTACCCATTTTAAAAATGACTTCCAAATTAATTTTTTCATAATGTTTCTAGAACATACTTTCCAAAATTCATGAAAAATATTTTTAGAAAACATTTTTCAAAACAGAATTTATTAAACTTTTTGGAATGTATAAATACATTCCGGAATAAACTTTTCGGAATAAATTTTTTAAAGTACGTTCTAGAAAGAACTTTCTAAAATAATGACGAATTAGATGGGTCATTTTCATCATTTCACCGAATTGATAGGTACAATAAGAAATTTGATGGGGGTGCTGAAAGAAATTTGATGGGTGAAAGAAGAAACACCATCTCTTTTAAGTATACGTGTGTGAATCCTTGAGACATTCTTGTAAAACATTGGAGAAGAAGATGATGCAACAACACTTGATTAAAAGCAGTGTATGTGTTGGTGTGACTGGTATTGAAATGGTATATTTTACTAAATATACAAATATGTGAGTCATAAAGTACACATGCAAGAATAAGATGTACGGATGAATATTCATTATATTATTTCATTTCATTTTGCATGGCCAAATGGCAATGATCTTTGTATTCAAAAGTAAACAAATTAAGATGGCGGCAAAAAATGGCCAATGTTTGAGTGTAACTCTATAGCTTTGTTTAATACACCCATTTTCCATTGTAGAAGCTGGCCGGCGGAGTTACACATGCATATGCCACTTTTTGTACCTTTCTACTCTTTTTCTAGTTTCTGTCATTCTTGTTATTCTAAGCTCATCTTGTTCAGTGTGTCACATTTCTCTCTCTATATGTGTGTGTATATATATATATGTATATATACACATGTCATTCTTAAGGTCATCTTTCATTTGAGTTTGACAGAGTGTTCTGAGGATTTGAAGAGATTATCAAACCTCTTTGAGAGGTGGATTTCTGGTAATGCTCACAAGTTGGTAGGGCAACAGAGCCAAAATTTTAGTTAGTTATACACACATATATATGAACTAGGAAAGTTGTAAATCTGTATTTTTATCTGTTGTTTCAGATATTTTTTGTTATCTCAACTGCAATATGTTTTGGGGCATTGACACATTTTTTTATTATATTTTGCTGATATAGTTCATCAATATCTACATTTAAAGGGTTCTAATTGTGACTCAGAGATCAAAAGTGCATATATATTGTCTTGTTTGGAAGAGAGTAGAAGAGAAAGCAGCTTCAAAATGGGAGAGGGATCTGTGGAACTTGAGGCCATTATAAAGGAAGCTGTTGATCTGGTATGTGAATAAAAAATGAAACACCTTTGTGGCATGATGGTTTTTTTGTGTAGCAGTAATTTGTTCCTCCTCAATTTGGAGATGAAAACATATTTTAGTTTCTTAAATGCAAAGTATCAGTTAGTACTTCAATGTTGATCAGCTGGAAAATTACTCAGAAGCTGTTTGGCTTTTGTTAAAAAAAAGGTGTTTGAATTTCTTGTTGCTAGCTTGGAAAATAAAATAATCTATCTACATGGATGTCTCAGTGAGAAGAGGAGATTGCATGGTTTATTCTTGTGAAAAAAAAAGAAAGAAAGGTAAAAACGAAAATTAGAGAAATCTTCAACAAAGATCTCATAATGAATAATATCTCTAACTTTGTGTTTCGATAGGATATTTTAATAGGGTATAATTTATTCTTTTTGAAATGATTTATGACAATATTTTGGGTAAGAAATTTGGAAAGAAATTCAAATTTTAAAATTTTATTAAAGTAATTAGATACTTATATTTAAAGAGTTTTAAATTTTACGCAAAAATAAGAATTTGAAATTCTTCGTATTCCCAAATTTATATTTTGGTATTCGTAGTTTATTTTGACTTGGATTCAGACTGATTTGGCTCGATCTAGGTTCAGACAGATTTGGCTCGATCTAGGTTCAAACAGATTTGGCTTGTGGGAATTACTCAACTTCGTTTCACATGGCCCTGACTTGATGTCTCGACCCAACATGAACCCAACTTGACTTGATCAAACCTAACCCGATTTGTCTTAGTCCCACCTTGATCCAACCAAACTTGACTCGACATGGACCTAGTCCAACTCAACTAAACGTGATCCCTACTCGACTCAACTTGACTTGGATCCAGGTTAACTCAACTCAACATGGACTTGGGTCAACTCGACTTGAATGAGCCCAGACCAACTCAATTCGACCTCGGCCCAAATCATCTCAAGTCGACCTTGGCCTGGGTTGACTCAAGCGAATCAGTTTGCCCAGGCTGACTTGACTCGATATGGGCCAAGCAAACTCGGCTCGACCTAAGTTCGAGCCAACTCAACTCAACCAAAGTCTAGGCCAATTCAATTTGACCTGGACCTGAGCCTACTCGGCTAAACTTGGACCCAAATTGACTCGACTCAACATGGTCCTAGACCAACTCGACTTGACTTGGGTTCGGGTTTGTCTTGACTTGACTTTGACCCTAGTTGACTGAACTTGACTTTGCATGAGCCCAACCCAATGCTATTTTACTTGAATTTGACCCAATCTAGCATTTCATAACTTGAAAATAATCTTGTTTAACGAAAATTCAGAACAAATTTTGCAAATATAATATGAAAAAATCTTGAAGAACTTTTAAAAAAATAACATAAATCAAGACCTACTAAAAAATATATAAATATTGATATTTTTGAATTTTTAACAATTATTTGATATTTAAATAAATTTTTGAATTTGCTAGCAATTGTAATACTTTATCCAAGAAAATTAAAATTCTCTAAATTTGAATTACCTTATCCAAAAGAAACATTTGAAAAATGAACCAATGTGAAATAAGATCAATTCAAGTTAAATGTATTTGAATGTCTTATAAATTTTGAAATTCTCAATCCCAACACGAGGTAAGGAGTTGATCTTTCAATAGAATCCAATGGCATCATGTAACCAACCTTACTCAATGGGATAAAACTTATGTTGTATCATGTGTATCTTCTAGAGTCAAAACTCAGAAGTTGAAGAAATATGTATGGTGAAAATTTTTAAATTTATTTCTATATGATGATTAGTACTACATAGGAGGTAAAAACCAATTTAGTACTAGGCATTTGATGAACTTGGAATTTGAAATGTAGGAGAACATTCCTCTTGAAGAGGTTTTTGATAATCTCAAATGCACAAGAGAAGGTTTAAGCTCTGAGAAAGTACAAGAGAGGCTAGACTTGTTTGGATACAATAAGCTTGAAGAAAAGAAGGTGAAAAGCCAAACTTCAATGCTTTCTAGTTTCTTATTTCCTTTTCAAATTGTTGCTCAGGTTTCTCATGAAATGCTTCTATATATACTTTTTAATGCTTGAACAGGAAAGTAAGATACTGAAGTTTTTGGGCTTTATGTGGAATCCTCTGTCATGGGTTATGGAAGCTGCTGCTATCATGGCCATAGCCATGGCGCATGGAGGGGTAACTCTTCACCATTTCTTTTTTATTTAAAACTATTTTTCATGATTTTGCCAAGTTTAATTCAATTAATGAAAAAAACAACAATTTAACAGGTATGGATCAATTTGGTCTCTAATGTTACAATAAATAAATTTTGTCCACGACTATTTGACAATTGTTAGAAAATTTGGTCCTTGATGTTACAGAATACAAATTTAGTACATGATTTAAAGATAGATTTGATGTTTTACACTTTTCACGGTAAATTTTATTCTATTCCTTTTGCTACTTTTAATTTGGAAGTTATAGATACTATTAATTTCAAAGGACTGTGGAATACAAGATTAATTTTTGGTGGTAAGTAGTTATTATCACAGGTTTGAATGTAAAAGTCATATTTCATTATTTTTCTCAGAACTGTGCGGTTACAGTTTATATTCCATTATCCAGTACATTTGCTATAACAATAACAAGTACTTAATTCTGCAGAATGAAAGAGGAGATTATCAAGATTTTGTTGGCATAGTTCTTTTGCTAGTTATAAACTCCACCATCAGTTTCATAGAAGAAAACAATGCTGGCAATGCAGCTGCTGCCCTTATGGCCAGATTAGCCCCTAAAGCAAAGGTCCTTTCCCTCTTCAACTGATTTAACTGTAGCTTCCTACATCATAATTGCATGGTTTTTGTTTTTCTTTCAGATTTCTCTTCCAATGTCTTTGTTACACTGTTTTGTTTACATTTCCTTTGACATCCAATAACATTTACAGGTACTTCGTGATGGAAAATGGAGTGAAGAAGACGCTTCAGTGTTGGTTCCTGGAGACATAATTAGCATCAAGCTTGGTGACATCATTCCTGCTGATGCACGTCTCCTTGAAGGTGATCCTTTGAAGATTGATCAGGTAAAATTGGCTGTTAATGGCTGAGGTTGATTCATAAGGCTCTTCTTGTTGTTGTTGATGCATATATAGATGACATGTGACATTAACTTCATCATCATTCCATTCCATACATGCCCAAGAGTTGAACTAAGAAATATATTCTAGAAGCTAGAAAAGGGTATCTTGTACAATTTCAATAATAAGGTTCATTGATATTCTTGGTGCTATCACATATACAATCATACTTAATTCAATGGAATTGTTTGATATGAAAGGGGACCTTCTATAATTTCGCACGTGAGGAGTTATTTCTTGGTTTCATCCAATCATTAATAACTTCATTATTTTTAGATAATAGTAGATAGAAACAATACTTGCAAGGAGTCCTATTGAAACCAAGAAATATAAGTCTGCCCACCATCCACACTATAATAAATGAAGTTTTTCGAAAAAACCTGCTAGTGGAGGAAGACCTCCTAAGGATAAGAGACATAGGAGTAAAGAGAGAGCCAAATAAGGATCTTTCGTGTATAATTATATATGTTTATGTGTTTTTCAGTCTGCTCTTACTGGAGAGTCACTTCCTGTCAGCAAACATCCTGGAGAAGGAGTATATTCTGGTTCAACTTGCAAGCAAGGAGAGATTGAGGCAGTAGTTATTGCAACCGGAGTTCACACCTTTTTTGGGAAAGCAGCCCATCTTGTGGAGAACACAACACATGTTGGACATTTCCAGAAGGTTCTCATATATAGGATTCTTAGTGCTGTTAATGTTGTGCAAATGAATGTTGTCGCAAGTAAAGTCATTTCCGTGAGAAATATTGTCAAGATAATGCTCAGTGACATCACATAATTGTTACAGGTTCTAACATCTATTGGGAACTTCTGCATCTGTTCAATTGCTGTTGGTATGGTCATTGAAATCATTGTGATATATGCAATCCATAGAAAGGGATACAGAAATGGTATTGATAACCTCCTGGTGCTATTAATTGGTGGCATCCCTATTGCAATGCCAACTGTCCTTTCTGTTACAATGGCTATTGGTTCACACCGGTTGTCTCAGCAGGTTTGTGATCCTACACTTAGTAGTTCGTACAGTGATCCAAACATTTCAATGGCTTTTATAAGACCATTAATCTCTGTGCTGTTGAGGTAATAAACATGGGTGTATCCTTTGCAGGGCGCCATAACAAAGAGAATGACTGCCATTGAAGAGATGGCTGGAATGGATGTGTTATGCAGTGACAAGACAGGCACATTAACTCTTAACAAGCTTTCAGTGGACAAGAATATCATTGAGGTCTTAATTTTTGTCTTAGTTCCTACAATAAAACTGAACATAGCAAATGGTTTGACATAAATTCCATGTGGGCCAAATGTCTGGAAACATGTAGATCAGAATTCCAATGTCCTGTAACGTACAAAGGTGAATTGGACATGACATGGGAGATTCCTTCAAGCAATGCTAATAATTAGACTACTCAATTCTGAAATTAGACTACTCAACCTCCTAAAGAAATATATTATGGGAAAGTAATGAGCAACGCTAATAATTGACATCAACTTACAATTTATGATAAAGCACTGAAAATATCCTTTTCATATATTGCACCTTTAAATTTTGCATACATAAATAGATATTAATGAATATGAGTGATGGTGTTATGCTAACTTTCTTTTTCCAAACAACTTTCAATATCTGGTAGGTTTTTGTTAAAGACGTTGACAATGATATGGTTGTACTTTTGGCTGCAAGAGCATCAAGGCTTGAGAACCAGGATGCAATTGATTGTGCTATAGTTTCAATGTTAGCAGACCCAAAGGAGGTACAAGTTCAAAGATACCTTATTATTAAAAAGACAAAAGCCTTTTTGCCATTGCATTTTCCAAAATTTTATAAATTTGCAGATGCTAGCTTAACCAATATCCTACATTAGCAGACAATAAATTTTCAATATTCTAACTGTAGCATTCAGCAAATCAAGTTTCCACCATCTTCTGTAGTTGAAATTTGGTTAGTCTACTAATGGGCCTTTACTTTTGCTAGGCACGAGTTGGAATAGAAGAAGTTCACTTCCTTCCATTCAATCCAACTGATAAAAGAACCGCACTAACATACCTTGATGCTGCTGGTAAGATGCACAGGGTTAGCAAAGGAGCACCAGAGCAGGTAGTACATAATCCAATTCTAAAGAATCATGCTACCAACTAGAGTAACATTGTTTGATCATTATTTAACTACATTTTGTAGATTCTCAATCTTGCACATAACAAATCAGAAATACAACAAAAGGTTCATGCAATTATTGAGAAGTTTGCAGAACGTGGACTTCGTTCTCTTGCAGTTGCCCGCCAGGTTTAAGCCCTGTGAATTCTCCGTCATCTCGTTGGTATACAGTGTGTGCATTTTTTATAGAATTTGAATTTTTCTCCAATTTAGGAAGTACCTGAGAGAACTAAAGACAGTCCAGGAGGACCATGGGAGTTTGTTGGCCTTCTCCCTCTTTTCGATCCACCTCGTCATGATAGTGCTGAAACAATCAGAAGAGCCCTTGATCTTGGCGTGAGTGTCAAAATGATCACTGGTATGTGTCACTATTAGTTTATGTTCATTTAAGAGTATTGCAAATATCTTGATTGCGTTTACAATATGAACTTTAAGGAAATGCCTCTATATGAACAAACAAGTTCTAGACATAAAACTATGTATGATTTAAGTGAATTAAATTGTGTTTAGTGGAAACTGGAAAACATTATAAATGACATCTTCTATTTGGAAAACTAATTCATGCATTATCACTGTTAAGCATTCTTCTTACTGTTAGTTTTCTTTAAAGAAATTGTCTTCATGCATAGAACGACTAAATAGTCTTAATTGTTACCTTGATTTCTTCTCTATGCTTTAATTGCTATTGTTTAGAATGTTCTTACCAAACAATGTATCCTAGACAGTGGAGAAGAGCAAGAAAGTACATTAAATCAAATCAATTTAAAATTGCATGGCTTAACATGACATCTAGCTACATTTTCAACACCCTTAATTTTTCAAATTCTATAGTAAAGCCTATCTCGTTGGGTATTATAGTGAACATAGAAAAAAGTCTGTGTGATAGTTTCTATCTACTAGTGAGAGATTCTACCTATATAATAGAGTTGTCCTCGTATATTCTTTCTTTCACTGTTTTAATTCTAGTGTACACAAGAAAGAGATGCTCATGTTATGTAACAAAAAACCCTTTCAGGTGATCAACTTGCAATAGGTAAGGAAACAGGAAGACGTCTCGGGATGGGAACTAACATGTATCCTTCTTCGTCACTACTTGGTGAAAATAAAGATGGATTGGGCACTGTCGCTGTTGATGATCTCATTGAGAATGCTGATGGTTTTGCTGGAGTCTTTCCTGGTAAGCCAAGAAAGCAGTAATAAAAAAGAAGCTGCAATTTAATGTTATGTTGATAATGTGTGTTTCCCTCAGAGCACAAGTATGAGATTGTGAAGAGGTTACAAGCTAGAAAACACATTTGTGGGATGACTGGTGATGGGGTGAACGATGCACCTGCCTTGAAGATAGCAGACATAGGTATTGCTGTAGCAGATGCTACAGATGCTGCCAGAAGCGCATCTGACATAGTCCTAACAGAACCTGGGTTGAGTGTGATCATAAGTGCAGTTTTAACTAGCCGTGCAATTTTCCAGAGGATGAAAAATTACACAGTAATCCCACAACTATCTGTAAAAGAAAATATTTCTAATTTTTCTGTGACAACCAATCATGATTATTTTTATTCCTTTTCCTTTGCAGATATATGCTATATCTATCACTATTCGTATTGTGGTAAGCTTTTTGTACATGAAGAGTATATTCAGAATAAACCTGATCGTCAACCTTCTTCTCATTTTTAGTTTTTTTTTTTTTTTTCATTTCAGCTTGGTTTCATGTTACTGAACAGCTTTTGGAAATTTGACTTTCCTCCCTTTATGGTTCTTGTCATTGCCATTCTCAATGATGGTAATATTAACTTCTTTCTAGTATCTTAATCTCAACTCAAGTCTCATTATAATTTGATGGTTATTACATGAAATGCTTTCTTTCTTCTTGTCCACTTACTCCTTAGCATCCTTGTAGGTACCATCATGACAATATCTAAAGATAGGGTTAAGCCCTCTCCAATGCCTGATAGTTGGAAGCTTAGTGAAATTTTTACAACTGGGATTGTTCTTGGCAGCTATCTGGCTCTAATGACTGTGATCTTCTTCTATATAGTTGTTGAAACAAACTTCTTTCCTGTAAGTATCTTCTTTCCAGTTGTCCACTACTTCGTTTTTCTTTCATTCAATGATATGATATGAAGTATTTTGCCCCAGAACCATTTTGGCGTGAGACACTTTCATTATAATCCAGATGCTGAGGACAGTGATCCAACCAATAGAATGTTGGGATCTGCTGTCTATCTTCAAGTTAGTACCATTAGTCAAGCCTTAATTTTCGTGACAAGGTCGAGGGGTTGGTCCTACACAGAAAGACCTGGTCTTTTGCTTGTCACTGCCTTCATCATTGCTCAAGCGGTACATGGTTTTCTCAACCTCCCTGAATTACTTATTCAAACCTCTAAAACCATTTGAACTTGCTTATTTCATTTTGCTATAATTTTGACAGATTGCAACTGTTATATCTGCTACTGTCACTTGGGATGTTGCTGGAATCAGAAGTATCGGTTGGGGCTGGACAGGAGCCATTTGGCTATACAATACTGTAACTTATTTATTTCTAGATCCTTTGAAGTTTGCAGTTCGTTATGCACTAAGTGGAAGGGCTTGGAATCTGGTGGTAAACCAAAGGGTTAGTACTATGACTGAACCTCTCATATAAATTCAGCAAAAAATTGTGGAAAATGAATGAAGCTATGTCTAACAAGAAATAGGTTGAAAACATAAAGAAGTATGCCAGATGATTTATCATATATTTATAGTCTCTAGGACTCAGAATGACTAGAGTGCTTATATAGTTATGTGACATCTTGCTGATGCAAATTAACAGACCGCATTCATCAACAAAAACGACTTTGGTAGAGAAGCTCGTGAGGCTGCATGGGCTACTGAGCAGAGAACCTTACATGGCCTCCACTCTGCTGAGCCAAAAGGGTTTACAGATAAGCACACCTTCAGAGAAATTAATACATTGGCAGAAGAGGCAAGGAGGCGAGCAGAGATAGCAAGGTCACTGTCTTTGTTCATCTTCAAACTGTTTTTTAATTTTAATTTACCTTTAAATGGTTTTTCTTTTCCCCCTTATTAATATTTTCTTCCTCGTGATGCAGGCTGAGAGAGCTTCACACTCTGAAAGGTAGAGTGGAATCATTTGCCAAGCTAAGGGGTTTGGACATAGATGCGATGAACGGACACTACACTGTCTAAGACTTTATGACTGTTATATCATGATTGTTATATCATGTGGTTCTTGTATTATGGCTTTGTCTCGAGTCAGACTATAGGTTTTACTTCACTTCAACAATGTATCTGCTGAATTTTCAATGTACTTTTCATTCAAACCATTGGTTGCTGTTTGCTCTTTTCTTTTGTCTTTCTTCTTTGGGATAATTGTATCTATTGTTTTATAATAATGTTATTTACACATCACTCTTTGGAAAGTAAAATATTTAATTTGTGAACTTTTCTTAGTTTTGCAAGAAAACATGCATGGAAATACTTCTAAACAATACATTAAAGTAATATACAAATCATTGGGTGTCATTTTCTTCTACCAGAGGTGTAAAATGGTCAAAACTTCTGTTTCATGGCATGATATCAACTCAAATTAAGAGATTTTACAGCTGACCCAGAATTTAGTGGCAAGTGGTTATATATGTTATATACAAAACCTTAATTGTTTGTGATAGGAACTAATATTACTGTGGCTTAATAGAGAAAATATTCGGAAGACAGTGCTCTGGAAATAACAAAGGTAATGTGCAGAAAATAAGAAACTGAGAATGAAACAACATATCAGAGAAGGAAAACTTCTCTTCCCTGTGGCAACAGCTACCCTCAACTACCCAAATGATCATCAAACCCTTTTCCCTTGATCCCACGCAGACTCTAGCTTTATCACCATGCTTCTCACACGTGTTGCCAGATATGCAAATTTGTTATAGACTGGATAATCTCCTTCTTTACTCGTACATATATAGGAGTGTGTAAAATTTTAACTTAAGTGTCTGAGGTGCAGTTGAGTTGCTATCGGGTGAGGTTAATCACAAGTAATGGCTGAAATATGACCTCAAACTAAAACTGTTACTGTTAATAGTTTCATAGGAAACACATCTAGAACACTCGTTGTGAAAGCAGCATCCTATGGGTGTTTTTACAAATACATGTATGAGTTATTTAAACTCTGCATTTTACTCTCTAAAGTGCAGGGTTCATGTCAGAGGAGCCAAATTCATACACAAATGTACCAGACATAAAATAAGATAACCTAATTGCTAGAATGAGCAATAAGATCTACTACATCCCATGTATCTCCTACGCTTTCTTCTAGTTGATGAAGTAATTGAACAGTGAGGATCTCTCTGGGTATGACTTAATCAGCAAGGTCTTCAGATCAACATCTCTTATCTTCTCTTGGAGCTCATTCACCAGAGGCTTGGGGACTTGCTGATGCACATAATAAATGGAAGACACCAGAGAAAGAAATTCAACTAAGCAATCTTAAAATGGAAAGCTTAATGAACATATAATCTACATACCACTTTCAACCACAGAATGTAACAGGCAGAATATGCAGCTTGTGCTTGGACATCCACAAAATCATCATCAACAAAAGTTGAGCAGGAGTGGAGAAGACACAATTCATTCTGCAGAAAGGTGCCAATGTCATGATACAGGCCGGTTGCCTCCTTCAAATGGTAGGACTCATCCCCGGAATCAGGTACAAAATTATTTATCCAGCACATGGAAAGGAAGCGACGATGAAGCCATAGAGCCTGTTAAAAATCAGCACCATTGAACATCTAATTCTAAACCTTTAAGAAAATTACTGAGGTAGAAAAACCACTTGCATTCAAGGAACGAAAAATCACTAAAAGGCAACAATCTGATGGGATGTCATAAGACAAGAAAATGATATTCTTGAATTTCAAGAATCAAAAAAAAAAAAATCCAGTAAATAATGGATAGAGATTATTTAACAAACTCCAGTTAATCAGTGACTTTAGTGAGTAATATGATGACCAATTATGAAATTAATAACAAAGGTCACCTACCTCTCTTCCAACATAACGTTTTATCAGTGTTTCATTCCAATCAAGCTCGTCCTGTCAAACCATGGTTGTCACATAATTAAAAACTAAATTTATGAGCATGTCATATAAGGTCAAGGTGATACAGTAACGTCAATTACATCAGTCAATATGCAGTTCTTGTATTATAAAAGTGGTACATGCTGCATAACTTATTGTGCAGTAAGTAGTAGATTGAATATTCCTTTGATAAAGAGTTGTCAAAACCAAGGCCCGACATAGATTACTATCATCAATACCATAAATTGAAGTAGCAAAGCAAGTATGCAATAACAAAGAATTATGCAAATTCAGAAACATGACCAGTATGATCATGATGTTATAGTAAGTGAAGCATATATTGCAGGTGCCTAATAAATTGAGCTATGATTGTTTGGAGCAGTTCACTAGTTTGCAAATTTTACAAGCGTTATTGTCTTCCAACTTACTTGCCTTTCAGTTTTCAATTAACAACTTTTTTTGCATAAATTGTTTTCGGCCATAAAATAGTGTCGACGAAGACCAAGAAAGCAATGTAATTAATTGCTAAGACAAATATCGTGTGAATAATATTCCTAAGAACTTGGTCCCTAACCGAGCCCAATGATGTTGTATAATCCATGTGGCTAATCCCATCTAGTGGGATAAGACTTATATTGTTGTATAAGCACTAATGAATTTTACAATAAACCCAAACCAGTCATTTAGTAAAATGACATATCTCATATTGTTGTTTGAGTTGTTCTAAAAAAAAGTTCTACTGCTTTGTGTCACATTTCTTGAACATGTGGAACTCGTGGCTCTTGTAAAACAGAACTGAAAGGGAACTTTTTAATGTCTTCGCACATTCTGCTACCATTTCTGCATTAGATGAGATTGAGGCTATATTTGGATATCAAATGACAGGTCTAATTAAATGGAATGGAAGGGAATACAATCCACCAGGTATCGTTCCTTCCTATTTTGAATGACCTAAAGAATGCAAGTGAAAGATGAACGCATCACATGATGCCACCACAAGACCGCAGTAGCAGCAAGAAGACTGGAACAACCATAATCACTGCCTATTGTCATTCTATTTCATTGCAAAGCATACCTTCCCTTTCTTTCAATTCAAACATAGTATGACAGACTCAAAATAAAGATACTACCAGATCATGCACAACATATGAAATAAATAAGCATAAATATTACCTTCAAGGCTTGGACTATATTAACATTATGACCACAAGATACAGTATCTTCCAGACAACTTTGACCCTCCATCATTTTCAGTAATAGTTTCTGCAACATAATGGAAACAATGATTGGCAAAAGAGAAAAATCCTAAGCTCGTCAAAGGACGCAGAACATACTGTATTTTTACTCAATGTTTTTGCAGCACGGAAACTATAACTAGTCAGGTTAAAGAAGGTAATCAAAACTTACTCTGCGATAATGAAAACAACAATTATCAGCAACATGCAGTGCAGCCCAACTTCTGGATTTCTTTAACTCACACAGAACCTAAATAGATACAGCTTCATGAGAACCATTCATTATATCATTGACAAGACAAGCAAGGTCATATTTAATTTAATTAAAAGATTTTTATGGAACGGCAATGGGAGAGGAAATAGGAATGGAATTGAATGTTCAATTGTTGACTCAACTTCATTTTTATATTTGATATACTATAATTAAAATAAAAACACAATAAATAATTGTTGAATAATTAGGAGATAATTATTCCGTAATTAAGTGCAGATTTTATTTTCTATTTATTAGGACAGATTTGTTAGTGATTTGATTTGTACAGCTTTAATCACCCATTATTTCTGGCTTTCATTACCTATTATTTCTTTCCTTAATTAGGTTGTAAAACAGTCTATAAATAGAGACTGTAATCACATTTGTAAAATATATCAGAAATACAATTCATCTATTTCTTTCAACTTGGTATCAGAGCTCCTGATCTGGGAGACTCTGCTTCTGCAATCTTTTTAACAGTCTTCATTGCTGAAATTATTTTTCTGGGCAGCCTTCATTGCTGCAATTACTTTTTCTGGGCAGCCTTAATTGCTGCAACTGTTTTTTCCTCTCTTTTCTCCATTGACCACCATTTTGCTCCATTGACCGTCACTACCGCCGACTGCTACCGACCACCGTCCGCCGCCGACCACCGCCGGCCGCCACCGCCGTCTGCCGCTGGAAACTGCCGCCGTGAATTTTTTCCGGCAAACTTTTTTTTGTGAGCAGGACCAAATATTCTGCAAATTTGCAAAGTTCATTTGGTTTTGAGCACTAATGAACTCCCTTAGTAAGACATCTAGCACTTGTTCCTAACTATAAGTGGTAAGAGTTCTTGTTTCTTATCCTTTAATTCTTCTAGTACTGACAATATCTGGATTATAGACTCTGGTGCTACTGATTATATGACACCTCATTCCTCTTATTTTTCATCCTACACTACTTTATCTAATAACCAATATATTACTGTTGCCAATGGTTCCAATACCCCTATTACTGGTCGTGGTAACATCCACCTTAAACCTTCATTTCCTTTAAAAAATGTGCTTCATGTTCCCAAACTATCCAATAACCTCTTGTCTATTAAAAAGGTTACTCAAGATTTAAATTGTGTTGTGGTATTTTTTCCTTCCCATTGTGTTTTTCAGGATCTTGCCACGGGGAAGACTCTTGGAATTGCTAAAGAACAGGACGGGTTATATTATTTACAGCTTGAAGAAAATAAAAAGTGTGCTAAACTACAGGCACACACTTCTAATCTTCATCAAGGTCCAGAACCTTGGTCATCCTCTCAGATATGGCTTCAACACAAACGTCTAGGTCATCCTCCATTCAGTACCCTAAAATCCTTATTTCCTGTTTTATTTACAAAAGTGTCTCCCGAGTCTTTCCATTGTGATGTTTGTCAATTTGCTAAACACCATCGGACAACTTTTCTTCCAAATGGTAATAAAAGTTCTAAACCTTTTGATCTTATTCATTCAAATGTATGGGGTCCTTCACCTATTCCTAATATCTCAGGTGCAAAATGGTTTGTTTCATTTATCAATGATTGTACTCGAGTTACCTGGATATTCCTCATGAAAGATAAGTCTGAAGTTTTTCACTTGTTTGTAAATTTTTACAAAATGGTTCAAACACAATTTGAAAGTTCAATTAAGAGATTGCGTTCTGATAATGGAAGAGAGTATGTGAACCAAAACCTTTCCAAATTCCTTCAAGAAAATGGAGTTGTTCATGAATTAACTTGTGTGGACACTCCTCAACAAAATGGGATTGCTGAAAGAAAAAATCGTCATCTCCTTGAGGTTACTAGAGCTTTACTTTTCCAAATGTCTGTTCCTAAATCTTATTGGGGGGAAGCAGTCTTGACTGCCACTTATTTGATTAATAGATTACCCTCTCGGGTTTTAGAGGGTGTTACTCCTATTCAGCTTATGACCACATTTTATCCTTCTATTCCCATGTTGACTAGTCTTCAGAATCGTGTATTTGGTTGTCCTGCTTTTGTTCATGTTCATGGTCCTTATCGGGGTAAGTTAGATCCTCGCGCCATCAAATGTGTCTTCATCGGTTACGCCCCAAACAAGAAGGGGTACAAATGTTATCACCCTCAGAGTCGTAAAGTCTATGTTTCCAAGGATGTCACATTTCATGAAACAGAGTCTTTCTTTCCTAGTTCTCAGCTTCAGGGGGAGAGTATTCAAGAAGCTGAGGTTCTTGAGTTGCCACTTTTTCCTTCGTTGCAGGATCTCATTCTTAGGGAGGATGACAAAGACCCTGCACCAACATCATTACCAGAAAATGAGGAGTTGCCACCTTTTCCTTCGTTGCAGGATCTCATTCTTAGGGAGGATGACAAAGACCCTGCACCAACATCATTACCAGAAAATGAGGACAAAAATAATGAGGACAAGTATTTTGGAAAACAATATCAACGAAGGCAACAAAAACCCGTCCTGGTCGAACAACAACTCCAATTGTTTGAACCGGAGGTAAGAACTCATACCTATGAAACTCTTGACGACACCTTAAATACTGCTTTTGAACCTAACCTAAATGATTTACCTATTGCCTTGAGAAAAGAAAAAAGATCTTGTGTCAAATATCCTATATCCCAATTTGTGTCTACAAAAAGGCTTTCTATGCAGCACCGGAGTTTTCTTTCAGCTATTGATTCTATTAGAATCCCTACGTCAGTACAAGAAGCCTTGAAAGATGAGAATTGGATTCGAGCCATGAATGAAGAAATGAGTGCATTAGAAAAGAATAAGACTTGGGAGATTGTAGAGAAACCAAAAGATAAGAAGGCAGTGGGTTGTAGGTGGATATACACCGTTAAGTATAAGTCTGATGGCACATTGGATCGTTATAAAGCAAGGTTGGTTGCAAAAGGGTATACTCAAACCTATGGGATCGATTATGAGGAGACTTTTGCTCCAGTGGCAAAAATGAATACAGTCAGGATTATTCTCTCCCTGGCAGCACACTTTGGTTGGGCGATGCATCAATTTGATGTTAAAAATGCCTTCTTGCATGGAAGCTTGGAGGAAGAAGTATACATGGAGATTCCACCTGGTTATGATGCTAATAACGAAGGAAATAAGGTGTGCAGACTTAAGAAGGCCCTATATGGTCTTAAACAGTCACCTCGTGCTTGGTTTGGAAGGTTTACTCAAGCTATGATATCTTTGGGGTACCGACAAAGCCAGGGTGACCATACTCTGTTTATAAAACATTCTCAGAATGGTAAACTTACTTTACTTTTGGTCTATGTAGATGATATGATTATTACAGGTGATGATGAGATTGAAAAACAAACTTTGAGAGAGAGACTGGCTACTCAATTTGAGATGAAGGATCTCGGAAAACTAAAGTACTTCCTTGGGATAGAGGTTGCTTACTCTAGACAGGGCATCTTTATTTCTCAAAGAAAATACATCCTTGATCTCCTCAGAGAGACTGGTAAGTTGGGTTGCAAGACCACTGAAGTACCAATAGAGCAAAATCATAGGATTGGGAATGATGAAGAAAATCCAAAGGTGGAGAAGACACAATATCAAAGACTTGTGGGAAAACTCATTTATCTATCACACACTAGACCCGACATAGCTTATGCAGTTAGTGTGGTCAGCCAATTTATGCATGATCCAAGAGAAAGACACTTACAGGCAGTAAATAGAATTATTCAGTACTTAAAAGCCTCTCCAGGAAAAGGATTGCTATTCAAAAAAGGGGAAAACTTATCCATGAAAATATATACTGATGCTGACTATGCAGGATCAATTGTTGATAGGAGGTCCACCACAGGCTATTGCATGTTCTTGGGTGGAAATTTGGTGACATGGAGGAGCAAGAAGCAAAATGTAGTTGCAAGATCAAGTGCAGAGGCAGAATTTAGAGCCATGGCTCAAGGGGTTTGTGAACTATTATGGATGAAGATCATACTTGATGACCTCAAAATAAAATATGAAGCTCCTATGGGTTTGGTGTGTGATAATATGGCCGCCATCAATATTGCACATAATCCAGTTCAACATGACCGAACAAAGCACATAGAGATAGACCGACATTTCATTAAGGAGAAGTTGGATAGTGGTCTTATAGCCACCGAGTACATTCCTTCAAGACTTCAATTGGCAGACATGTTTACTAAAGGACTTCCCACAAAACAGTTTGAAGATCTTACTTGCAAGTTGGGAATGATAGATATACATTCACCAACTTGAGGGGGAGTGTTGAATAATTAGGAGATAATTATTCCGTAATTAAGTGCAGATTTTATTTTCTATTTATTAGGACAGATTTGTTAGTGATTTGATTTGTACAGCTTTAATCACCCATTATTTCTGGCTTTCATTACCTATTATTTCTTTCCTTAATTAGGTTGTAAAACAGTCTATAAATAGAGACTGTAATCACATTTGTAAAATATATCAGAAATACAATTCATCTATTTCTTTCAACTATAATAATTTAAGATTTTTTTTTCAGTCAAATATGCTTAGCTCGTAACACTTACAACAAAAAGAAAACATCACAGAATCAAAACCTGTTCAATGGTCATGTATGAGACTAACCAGCAACGGTGATTCCATGCACGATAATTCATTTTTGATCTCTGCAAATGATGAGGTAACAAAAAGGAATAAATCAATATTTAATTCAAAAATGAAAATATGATGTCACAATGATGGCAAAAAGGTGAAGCATTATATAAATCCACAATTAAAATCATCATCAGTCCCCCTCCCCATCATTTTCCTTCTCTAGGATGATGTTTTGGAGATTATTTCACATTCACAATGTATAATGGATTGAAATACCAAAGGTGTTAACAAGATAATGTAAATTATACTGTCAAATGTTACCATAGAATCTTGTATAATATGTCCTTGTATTGAGAAAAGGTCAGAACAAAGGTAAAAGCAACAATTATCCTTCTCTCATGTATGAATGCCCACCAATCATACAAACATAAAATAAAACATTTCCAATTTAAACAACATGATGTTCCCATACTGAAATTAGACCTCTGCTATTTTTTCCACCAGCTCAGATTCTTTTCCCAATATCTCTTTGAAATTTGAACAGTTTGCAGAGATTGACTTGATCACCCATCGCCTAAATAAAATACTTCTATACATTAGATTGCTATTCGTGTTCCAAAGCCTCAGGAGGATCAATTATTATTCAAAATTAAAACCTATACAAAACTAATCTAGAAAATGTTCATTCTTTTAGTCATGAGGGTAAAGCCACTAGAAGAGTCACATTCAATACCTATGATTCCAAGCTTGTTCGCTTTTAGGTGAATATGAGAGTACAAGTTCTGACAGGAGAAGTTCATCTACAAACATTGAGAGCTGCTGCTTCTTGGACACTATTAACTTTCTGCAATTGCACAGAAAAAATTAAGAACTTGGTAACAAAAATCAAATTCCTAACATATTCCCTCAGTATAGATTATTCCTACTTTTTCTTAGTAGGTTCATTACAAATCCTATCCTGTACGTTCCCTCATACATAACAACACTTTGAGTAACACTAAGCTTATGCCGTTGTTGACTCTAGACTTGAGCACCTAACATTTAGTACTATTATATATAGTACCGCAGGTCTTGTGACTGCAGTAAAATTTACTTTCATCTCTCAAGAGGCACGGTTCTATCATAAAAAGATTATGCCATCATTTAGTGAACAAAGGAAAATGCTGTCAAATAAATCTGTTATCATGAGCAGTTAAAACAATTCACTGGAATCTATCAACTTACAAGATCGTCTTATAGATCTCAACAACAAAAACATTAAAAAAATCATTAATAGACAAGAGGAGAACCTGCAATTCCAAGCTGTCATAAAATCACAGCTTAGCACCAGAAGAGACTTGCTGTGTCTCAGAAGGGTACTCTCAAGATGATCACAATAAGAGGCAGGTAAACAAATTCCAACTTTGTCAGATTGGTTGTCACACATTCTGTATTGTTTAAATGTAATCATAAATGCATGTTTAACTGTTCTATATAACGGTAGAAGAACATGAGTTGAAATTCCCAATTTATGATCTCTGTTCCAGAAATATATGTTGTCTTGTTTGGAAGATTCCACGGAGCTTACTACTCCATCTTCTGATTGATGGCTAGCTTCATAAGATAGATTAGGCGAAATGTCTGATTCTTCCTTTAGCAAGGGAAATTGTGAGGGATGAATAAAGCCCAGCTCGTCACTAGATCCAAAAACATAAGGGAAAACATATTTAAAGGAGGAAACATAATATAGTTAAATCAAGCAACAAAGACCTTAACCAAGAGACATTGCTTACAGGCTGTTATTCCATCATCGAGGTTATATTTTACAATATTTTATATCAACCAGAGACTTCAGATGAATGAAGCTAACAAAATTTACTAAATAAATTAGAATTAGTTTTTATACAAATTAAAAAATCTTACTATTAAGCATCCGTTATGAAAAAGTTAAAACTAGAATAGAAAACAGCATATTGATTAACGGGAATGATAGAAAATCTACAAGTTTCTAAAGCAACCATCAGGGCAAGTATTATACGAGTTTTGTGTGCATGAAATCAATAAACCTTACATTAGAGCATCAGATTCAAGGATATCCTCCAACTGGCGTAAGAGATCCATAGCCTCAACTTTAGAATCAGACTCTTCACTCATATTTGTTAACCAGTATCAAGCCAAAGGTGCTGATTTCAAGCAAAACAAAAAAGGATGGAATCAATTGTCAAATCAATCTCATTAAATACTAGATGAGAAACAAAGTCATTATTACATCACAAAAAGAAAGTCCTCACACGTAAGAAGGAAAATCATTAACTATCGATAATCCATTTCATTTAACTAAAGCACCAGTTACAAATACCCTCAAACTCACAGAAACTAGTTACAAAACCAACAAGGCAAAGAAAGCTCACAAAACTTGCACATCCCTCAATTTTTCATACACGAAATCCATTTCATACACTACTGCAGCAAGGTCTTACGGGAATTTTCACAAGCAGGTCACGGGCACTACCAATTCACACTTTTTGAGCAAGACCCAGATGAGATTATGAGCACGTGAAGTTGTTTCGGTTTCAAAAACAAAACAAAAAAAGAGTTCTTTTTCTTCTGGGTTTCACAAACTTGCAAGGTTCCTTTGGGAATAAAAGGGTTACCATTATCATTCAAACTAAAGCAAACCAAATTGTAGACAAACAAAGCAAATTAAAAAGCAGTGATGCAAATGCAAAGAGAGAAAGATAAGAAATGAATCAAAGTTCAGTTTGAAAAAATTACCTTTCCCACTCTGATCGCTGTTCCTCAACAACTTGGCCACAAATCATACAAACTCACCAAAGCTGAATTAATCTCATAATAATTAACTAATCATTTAAAAAAAAATTAATATTTGGTAAGTGTATCAATTTATTAAGAATTGTTTTAAAATATAATTTTTGAAGTAACTATTATAGTTGGTAAGAAAAATAACTATGATGAGAAAAGTAGCTGAAAGTTATCAAACCAACAAATTATTGAAAGATTATCAACTGAAGAAACTAATAAAAGTAAAAGACAAAATTAAATATATTTATACAAATACTAACTCCTGTAATATTTCAGTTATAAGTAATCCTATACTATATTTTTATAATATTTTCAGTCAAATTTTAAAAAAAATTATTTATAAATAGACATGAGAGTAAAAATAGAGTTGAAACACACAATGTAATATGAAAAATATTTTTAAAAATAAAAAATAAAGGAAATTTACCAACAATCAATATTAATATATTAAAATATAATTCTAAAATAATAAAACAAATATTTTAAATGATATGGTAGTTAAAAATAAATTATATAATGTAAAAGTACCTAAATAATAATAATAAACTCATTTTCTATTATTTTCAATAACTTATTTAGTAAAAGATTAAAAGAAAGAATTTTTTACTTTATTCAAAAAATAAAAAATAGGGAATTAAGAAAATAAACTAGTGTCTTAAGTAGAAAATATTTAAAAAGAAACTTAATAAATATTTGAAGAACAAAGCAAAAGTAAATAAAAAAAAATAGAAGGTTACTTCTAATTGTGTTGCATAAAATGTTACAAGCTAATAAAACTTGTTTAGCAAACCTAGTAATATAGTTACACAAATTTTTCGGTTAGTAAAATAGTTTTAAACTAACTAAAATGAAGTATCAAACATATTCATAAAAAATAATAATCTTATTTTATATATATGTGTAATTTTTTTAATCATTTAAAAAAATTATATCAGGTTAGTTCAACTCATTTTCTATATTATTTATAATTTTTAGCTTAATTTAATCTTATGTCAAAACAACAAGTAGCAGAATATTTTGATCCGTTTAAGCAAATAAAAAAATCAAATTTAATATATTTTAAAATAATATTATTTTTGAAATATAATTATTGTGTTATAAAAAGCTCATAAACTTTCAATCCTAACTCATTTTGTGGCATTTTTTAAACAAAACTTATTTTAATAGCTCTAATTATCTTAAACAAATTATTTTTGCATTCTTAATCTAACACCCTAAACCTAAACTACCAAACATAAACACTAATCCTTTTTTTTTATAATCTTTCAATACTCTTCAATAAACTCTCTTACACATTCTAATTAAGATGATGACTCATTTAGGTCTTTCTTTTCTTTTTTTTCTATTTACACAATTTCTCATTTCACTATTTCATAATAAAAAAAAACACATTATTGATATTTTAAAATTAAATCATTTTATTTTATTTAAATCGTGAAAATTAATATTATTTAATATTTAAATTAAATTTTATTATTGTTTTCTAAAAACTCAAAAATGAAATCCTTTTTTTTTTTTATAAAAACTTTCATGTTAGGTATCACTATGTAACCTGACATCCCGGCTAGACTGACACCTCAAGCAACAACAATCATCTACCATCACATGAAAAAAAATATTATTAAAAAAAGGAAAAAAAAGAAAATACAAAAATATGGGGGGACTAGACCAAAACTCATATACTAACAAAAACGATACATAGGTAAATTATATTTATTCATAAAAAATTCTAAGAATAGACTAGATGGAAGCCTATTATACCAATAAAAAGATTCTCTATGAATAAATCATAAATTAGCCAACTTATCAGCACACGCATTCCCTTCACGGAAAATATGAGTAACCCTAAACCTAATTTTCCCACAGTAATTAATACAAGTATTTCATTGATTCCAAATCATCCAAAGAACATTTGTCCTATTAGTAAGCGCAACACAAACCAAAGCAGAATCACATTCCAACTAGACATTAGTAAATCCTAACTTTTGAGTTTCCTTCATAGCATATATAATCTCATAAAACTCAGCAACCAGAGCAGTCTGAACTCCAAGAAACGCAAAAAAAAAAAGCTCCAATAAACTCCCTCACACTCTCACGGAAAATACCTTCACAAGTATTAAGACTAGGGTATCCCCCAGCAGCCCCATCAGTATTTATTTTAATCCAGCATGGTGAAGGAAACTCCCATCTCACAGGAAGAGGACGAAGAACTTTACCAGTACGAGTATTAATATCAAAAAATTTGATCACATTGAAATCGAACATACCATTATTCATAGAAGCTTTTGACGAAATCTTATTTTATTTTATGTTCTATATTTTTTATATTTAAATACTATTATCACTATGCTATTATCTTTAGATTTAAATGAAATAAAATGTTATTTTATACTAATTTAATTTGTTGAAAAAATATAAAAAATTATTTTAATTTATTTAGTCAAATGAGTGAATAATAATGTCTTTAGACGCTCCATTCCTATGAGACTCGAACACGCCTCTTAAATAGTATGTCCATATCGGACACATTTATAAAATACTCGTAAGACACATATCTATGAAATGTCAAATTCAAAAAATATTTATTAAATTTTTAATAATTATATTATAATTCTAATATAATTTTAATATAAAATTTTTGTAACCACACAAGATGAGAAAGAATAGATAGTGGAATGGAAGCACGTTAGCAACATCAACGGCTACCAACCCGTCGTCCCATCACTTTCAACACTTAATTCATTTTGTCATTTTTCCACCTCAACACCCCACCCACAAGATTATGTTACAACTAGGATGAATATAAAAAGTAATAAATATTAAAATTTATATTTTACAATTTTAATTATTTAATTATTTGTTTTTAATTTTAATATTTTTTAGAATTTCCTTTCTTTCTAATTTTTCAAAATTGATTATCATTATTCTCTCAATAACTAAAATGATAATGAAGCACGGATTAAGTGATGATAATTTATAACATATGAAAATTTTAATTTAAGTTAGTTTTTCTGATATAGGTGAGATTGTGTTATTTCGTGGAAGAAAATTATTAAACAACAATTAAATTTAAAATAAAAAATAATTAATTTATTATATTAACTAAATTAGATATTATTTGTAAAAGCTAAAAAATTATTGGTGTAGGATTTAGGATTTAGTTATTAACTAAAATATTGGTATTTAATTAGATATAAATTTAAAAAATTTATTAATAATAAATATTATTTAGATATTAATAATTTTTTTAGTCTTTAAAATTAGTTTTATTTAACAAATTTTTTATAATGTATAAAATTTTATAAATAATATGAAACTTGTAAGCTTTTAACCCATAAGGATATGATTAGTATAAAGTTTGGAAAACTTTCATTTAGGTTCAAATCTTTGTTGCTGTCATTATACATCAAGAAAACTGACAAGATTTTATGTATCATTTAAATATCTTTAAATTTAAGTAAATTTATAAAAGAAATCAAAGAAAATAATTTATATATATATATATATATATATATATATATATTTCATACACATGAGATTACGTAACACATTATTTATAAAACTTATATACTATACACACCAAACATTAAAAAAAGGACATTTTCGTAATGTCATCAAGCATATTGTCTTAGATCTATATATAATAAATATTTACAAAAAAACACAAATAAAAATGAAAAAGTTTCTTATCAATTAAATAATATTGATAGTCAACAAATATTCACCTACCAAATGAATAAAAAAACATAAATTATAATTTGTATTTAATTTATGTTTAAACTTAAATTAAAACTAAAAAATAAAATAAAATATTCAATGTAAAAGAAGTTACACAACTTATTAAATAAAAAATATTAAATATTTATTATTTATTATTTACTTACAAAGACTTAAATTTATAATATAGAAGCACGCATGAATTGAATTCGAGTACGAACCACATTACTAATAATTAGGTCATGTGATTAAATCTGATAGGTGTTCTGTAATAAGTCATTTTGGAATGACACAACTTTCACTAATGTATTGCTTTGAGTAAAATAATTTTCTTTCTTAAAATAAAATTTTGGATTTATTTAGTATTATAAATAAAAAACACGATTAAAATTATATTTTCTATTAAATAATTTTTCCATAAATTAGTCACTAATAAATAAATATATATATATATATATATACTTTATACTTATAAAATAATAACAATAATTGTTTTGACTTCAAGTTGAGAGTAGTATCATTAAACACTACATTTGATGTATTGTCCGTTCTAGAAGTCAGTGTTCTGTCACGGTTTTGTTCATAAAAAACGTTTTGGTGGATTGGAGGAAAGAATATATAAACTATCTTTGATATCGACTCCTGAACGATGTGAGAATATATTGGCATACCGGAACAATAATAATATAATATTTATAAAACAATAATATAAATAAGTTGAATGAGACAAGTTCAAGTTGCCCTAAATTATTAAGAAAAAAAAATATTATACAAATAATCTTTAGATGCAATGAATACAAATGAGTGATTGAATCTATAAATAGCAAGGTGAGGAACAATTTTAGAGTGTGTTGATATAGACAAGAGAGAGGCATTATTGAGAGTGCAAAAAGAAAGATGAAGAGAAGAAACCTATAGAAGAGAAGAACTCAAAATCAGTAAGATTTTCTCTCCTTTCTAAAATTTATGTTGTTTAAAAAAAAGTGCTTTTGAACTTTGTGAGAAATAGAAAATGAAGATGTGAAGGATGAAAATGCTCTACCCTTTAACAAAGTCCTAAGAGAAATTAGAAAATAAAGTACTATTAATTTTATATCATATTGAAACATTTATCAATTTGATTAATGATTAATCTTTATTAAAGAATCTAATTCATCCTTTTTAATTGAGTTTTTTTCTTTTGATCACGGATTATCCAACCTACAAAACTTAAATTAAAAACCTTATTAAAGAAAATTGAATTTAAAACACTCAATCAACAATTTATTAGTATATATATCTAATTCTTTATGTATTCTTCACTTAGGTATAATATACATTAATATTTAATAACTATTTTGTTAATTGAATACAATTTTATATATGTTTGGAGACGAATAATAGTATTTTTTCCTCACTATTCAAAAGAGATTATAATTGAACCATGTTTATGCATTAACAATATTAATAACTTGATGATTATGTGTTAGAGTTTTTTTCTTCCATTTTGCTATAATGAATTAAGTGGCCGACTTTATTTATAAAAAATATTTTTATTGGTATAATAAGTTTTATTTTATTTTTTTAAAAATCAATTTTAAAAATATAATAATCACAAACTTTTTGTTTAAAGAACAATTTTTACACCTAATCTCTGAAATTGAAGTATTCTTTAACATGGTTATAGACAATATATATAATTAATTACAGAAAATATAATTAATTGGTGGGTTATGCTTCACCAATAATGAATAAACACTTCATTACAACAAAACTGGGATTAAAATACATTTATAAAAAAAATATTGGAGAAATTATTTTTTATAATTATTATTTGCCAATTTATTAATGATTAATTTTTATAATCATATAACTTCTAAATTATAATTTGATTAGTATTTTAGTTTATTCTTACATAATATAAATGCTCATTTTTAAGTAATTAACGTTCTTATGTAAATAGATATTTTGAATGTATAAACGATACAATGCTTTTGAATTTATAAAAAAATAATTGTTTTTCAATGTATAAAATATAATTTAAATTTAAACTAAAATTTAAATTAGTGTATAAAGTTGACTGTTTGCAACTTCTTTTAAGAAAAAGATTCGAATTTAGTTTAGATGATGATAGATGAAAATAAGTGATTAAAAATATCAAACATATAAATTAAAATAAAGAAAATGGTATTTTGAAGGAGTGGAAAGGTTTTTTTGTCGCCAACGTGACTTTAATAAGGCTAAAGGGACAACTTAATGTGTTTAAATGAATATTATTTTAAATTACGAAATAATTTATGATTTTCATAAGTTGTTTTCAGATTATTTAAGAAAATTTTCAGTGAAATTTATCTATTTAAGTTATTTTGAAATAATTGAAATGCCTTTTAAGGTTCAATTATGACATAATTTTTAGATTGCATGATAAAAAATATTTTTTCATAAACCAGAAGGATAAAATGAAAATTTTCATATTTATTAAGTGAAAAAAAGAATTATGGGTGCAAACAAAATACAAAATGCCGTAATTTAACTTCCAAATGAGATGGGCCTTGAGTCCAATGAAAATGTACAAACACTTGTGCACGAAGAGATCACGTGTGTATATGATAATCTCACGTGCTTGCTTTTCGAAAAGAGGAAGACAAGCATATTTTTTAAGGTTTAATTACTTTTTATTACACTATAAGAAAATAATTAAATAAAAATTAATTTTAAAGATAAAATATAATTAATTATTATATTAATTAAATTAAAAATTATTTTAAAAACTAAAAAAAATTTGATTTTTAAATTAGTTTATATTATTATTAAATAGTTTCTAAATTGGTATCTAATTAGCTACCAAGATTTTTCTATCAAATATAAAATCTAAATAATTGATAGTTAAAACTTCGGTAATTAATATAAAAACTATTTATCAATAATAGAAACTAATATAAAAACTAATTTTTTTTCTAAAATAATATCTAATTTAATCATATAGATATTAATTATTTTTTGTTTCTAAAATTAATTTTTATTTATTGTAGTGTTATTTTAATTTATTGTTAAGTTAAAATTTGATATTTGATAAAATTGTTTTTAAAATTGATAGAATTGTATTGGAATAATTTGGTAAATCTCACTCTGTAAGGAGAGAAACCAATTAAAGAAGAAGTGAAATTCATCAAATTTTAAAAATTTCAGTAAATAATAATAAAAAATGTTGTTAATATTCTTTTGAGTAAAAAAATGGTGTGATAGTGTAGGACAATCTCATAGATTAGAGATTTCTAGAATTTTTTCACTTCTTGTAATTTTTTCATTCATTTAAAAATAATTTCTTACAAAGACAATGCCAATTTTTTAATACAAAATAAATTATCAAATAAGCCCAAGTAAAATACATGTATAAGTTTTGCCTAATAAATGAAAGTGTGTCTAAAAAAAATTATTGTGACATTCTTATTTTCTATCACAAATTACCAAGTATAAAAAAATATTATTACTTTTGTTTTCTATGTGTTGAAGAAAACAAATAAACACCTAGAAACCATTGTTTTGAAGATCATTCTCAATGGTATGAGCATCTAAAGAAAGATAGAGAAGAAAAAAAATTATATATGTGATGAAAAAGTGAGAGAAAAAAAATAATTTGGGTGTAGAAGTTTAAAATGTAAAAAAATAAAAAATATTTTTCCATAACTATTCTCTTTCATCATCATTTGTCATCATTAGTTTCATCATGATATAATAAACCATTGTTGTTAAATTTTTTATTATTATTTTGACTACTACCACTTACCACAAGAAGAATATATTTGAGTGATGATAGTAAATATTAATCATTATTAATACAAAATTGATTATTAACTTTAATTAAAAGAGTTAGACCTATGAATAATATTAAGCTTTTATAAAAATAAAAAAAACTCCTCCAAACATATTAATTTTATAGTTAATTAAATATTATGATGGAATAAGCATAAAGTGCATAAAGTTTTGAAGTAATGGAGCACTAATTTCCAGATTTGAAATTCCATTAAGAAAGAAAAACGTGGTAATATAAGCCTATTATGACTTTGCCATCTTTTATTGTGCGATCCTACTCTACACTTTGTCATCTACTAACATTCTACTCCACTCTCATTAATCAACCAAATCAAAACTTCATTTTTATTTTATTTTCATTAGTAAAAAAAATTATTAAATATAAAATAATTTTAGAAATAAAAAATAATTATTTATTATATTAATTAAATTATATATTATTTTATGAATTTTTTTTATATATAAAATAATTTTTATTATTAATAAAAATTTATAAATTAGTTTCTAAATTAATATTTAATTATTTATCGTGATTTAAGTTATAAATGTTAGAATATAAAGTAGTTGATAACTAATTAGATATCAATTTAAATTAAGAAACTAGTTTATAGATTTTTATTAATAATAGAAACTACTTTAGATATCAATAATTTTTTTAGTTTATAAAATAATATCTAATTTAGTTAACATACTAATTAATTATTCTTTTGTCTCTAAAATTATTTTTTATTTAATAATTTTTTATAATAAACCGATGTATAATATTATTTTTAACTTTAAGAAACAATTTCAAAACATTTTCAATGAAAATACAAAAGGAGAGGGAGGGTTAAATTTTACAATGACATTATCAATATAATTTTGACTTAATTAAGTTTTAAAAATCTCTTAAATTAGTATATTTTTTGATTGAATGTCTATTAGAAATATCTTAAAAAAATATTTTGAACATTCAATCAAAACAAAAATTGTTGATAGGTATTTAATTAAAAATACCCTAATTTATAAATACTTAGAACTTAATTAAACTTTCAATTTTGATCATAAAAAATATTATATATATCAACAAAGGCAAATGTGCTTAAATTGTTGGTGTTTGATATTTTTTAGTTAAAGTTGATTGCATGAAGTGTTGAAAGTGACAAGACTTAAAATAATATGTTGAGTGTAATACTTGTAATCAATACTAGTTCATTGTCTTCTACTTTTGGGATAGTGCGCAATGTTCATACTTACACTATAAGCACTTAATCACCCACTAAAAAAGCCACAAAAAACCCCTTTAAAGCCCTCACCATCACACTCAAAAAGGCCAAAATCAGAGCCTCAGGTAATGAAGATTTTCTCACTCAACATCTCTTGCATTTTCCTATTCTTGCTAAATTCTTCTTCTTGCTTCCTTATGCACATGTCATGCAAGTGTTTTATACTCTTTTTTTTTTTTTTTTTATGTTTCACACATCCTAAATTATTTTTGATCAAATTCATGTGAGAATACATCATCAATTCAAAGATGAATAGGGTATGCATATCTTTTGTTATGATAACAATCTCAATCTTAATGCTATGTTAGTGATATAGTTTTGGAAGTGATCTTTTTAAGTAACGTAGGAACTTTTATGTAGATTCATGGGTATATTTCAAAGATTAATTAATGTTTTTTTTTGAATTTTTTATTTATTTTTGTATCCATGTGAACATCAGTTTAAACTGTGTTGTATATGGTTCAAATATTCCTTATATACTTTAATTTATTTAATTTATTCATTGTCTATAAAAAAAATCAATTCAAAATATTAGACATAAATTTATTATTATTTTTATTTATTTTGTATCTCCTTAATCCAACTCATACTTCACTCTAACATTTCATTATAAAAGTTAAAAATAGGTTAAGAAAGTGGAAAGAATAAAAAAAAGAAAATGATGATCACAAGCTTAATTAACTATATTCTATTTGTACATTCATGTCATTAGAAATAAAATGAAGCTAATCTTTGCGATAAATCATTTTGATGTTAATTATTTTGTTTCACATTTCAGGATTAGCACTTGTAATAGTTAAAGAAGAGGGAAGAAAAGAAGAGAAAAAGATGGAGTTTTGGAAGCTTTTTGTTGTTGCATTAATGCCAGTTTTGAAAGTGTTGTTAATTACTGCATTGGGTACAATCCTTGCAATTAATCGCTTTGACATACTTGGAGAAACTGCCAGAAAAAATCTCAACACTGTAAGTTTAATAATTTTATTTCTTAATTTTTTTTTATTTCCAAGGTTTTATATTCATTCAAAGCTACAATTTATTAATTGTTAGCAAGTCATTATTCATTGTTTTAGTAAAAAATATTTTACTATGTTGTTTCATTCCTTAAACTTTACAATTTATTCATTTTCCTTTTCAATTTGCTATTAACATTGCATATTGTACTTAAAGTTCACATGATTTCATTGAATTTTCAAATTAAAATTCATGATAAATAAACATATTTTAAATATTCAAATTATATTACTGTTACACTTGGAATAAACAAATACTTTAGAATATATAATTATTATTTTTTAATTCGTGGCACATAATTTACAGATGATTTACGGGGTGCTACACTAAAACATACACTTTACATTTTAATAAATTAATAATTTATTTTATTTTATTTTTTAATTTAAAATTATTATTATATTATTGTAAATGGTGTTAAATGTATGTTGTTCACTGTTCATGGTGTTAACAAAACTTTTCTCTAATTTATGTTGTGTGTTATTTAAAAAATTAGAAAATAGTTTAAAATAAGATAAATAAAAAGAGATTAAAACACTATAAAATTTTCTTAACAAACATCTAATATAATTTCAAATATAAAATTTTCTCAAAATAGCATAGGTATTCTAATTTATACATAAAGTGAATTATTCTAGTCTAAATATGGATAAAGGTAGTTTCAAGTGTCAACCATGATGATTTTTTTCCAATCCTCTTCAAGAATCAAGCTCACATGTCAATAAAAAGGTTTTAAAAAATAGAGTTAAATCTAATTCTCATAAACTAATATTTATCTTTATTTATATACTATATTTTTATTTTTAATCGATAGTTGTTATTAATATGATATGACTAATTGATATGATTATTTTTTTTGTAACAGATGGTATATTTTGTCTTCAGTCCAGCTCTAGTTTGTAGCAGCCTAGCTGAAACAATAACTCTAAGAAGTGTGGTTATGCTGTAAGTTTGTTTCTTCCTTCTTCTCCTTCTTCTGCATTTTCTTATAATCAAACAATTAATTCTCCATAGATGAATTCTCAAAGATGGTTTCACAAATTTTTGTAGGTGGTTCATGCCTGTGAACATTCTTCTCACATTTGTTATTGGATCACTTCTTGGATTGTTACTTGTTAAACTAACTAGAGTTCCTCATCATCTTCAAGGTCTTGTACTGGGGTGTTGTGCAGCAGGTAGGTATCACCACTTGTGTATTTCAAACTCTCTAATCTATATTGCTCAATTTTCCTTCTCTGATTGGAGTCTTGCTCCTCTGCTTTGTCTAAATATACTTTGATTTAGTTTGCTTGAATAGTCTTGGTTGGTTGTTTGTGTGGGGTGGTTGGTGATGATGTTGGTGCTTTGATGTAATAGGTTGGGTTGTCAGTGTAGTTGTTTTAAGTAGAGTTAGGTGTCTGTTATTTTATGATAGGTGGTGATTTTGTTCTTCCTGTTAGGAGTGATTTGTAAGGTTAGGTTTGCATTTATTTATTATTTGTAAAATGTTGAATCACCCCTGAAGTGGTTCTATTTATTCATTTTTTCTTGCTGATAAAATATATATATATATATTTTTTTTTATTGATTTTGGATATGAATGTTTTATGTGGCAGGAAATCTTGGAAATTTGCCTATAATTATAGTTCCAGCACTGTGTAAACAAAGTGGCAATCCTTTTGGAGATGTGAATGTTTGCTCCAAAAATGCATTAGCATATGCTTCTCTATCAATGGCAGTATGACACTAACATCAGACATTTGGAAATTTTTAAGGACCCTTTGGCTTGAAAAATAATAACTTTTTTAATTTAAATTCATAAATAAATGTAAAAAAAAGGCATGTAATTTTGCTGTTTTTTAGTATATAATTAAAAAGATGAAACAATACAGACATATGTCATGAGATTTTATAACTAAATTTAAATTTGGTTTGAGTTGTTAAATTTGAGTTAAACTTAGATTTATTCTCTAAACTTAAAACTGGTAAACAGATTTGAACATGTAATTAGACATTTACTATTCAGAATGTAAAATTAAACTATAGTTTGTAATTAATAATTATATAAGTAAAATTTTAAACATTTGAGAAAAGAAAAAGAACTAAAAATATCAGGTTTTTTTACTATATAAATAAAATTTCACATATTAATTATTAAAATAAGTAAAATTTTAAAATTTTATTAAAATAAATAAGTCTTATTAAAATAACACAATTTTATTTAAAAAAAATCATGCTAAAGTAACACAATTTTAATAAGTATAATCAGATTTGTTGTGTCACTTTATACGAGATAACTATTTTAATAACTTTTAATAACATGTGAAATTGCATCTGACTGGCACAAAATAAAAAAATATCAGTTACAAAAACTAAACTTATCTCAAATTTAAAGAAAAAATGTCGTATTTAAGCTTTATAACTATTTAAACTTTAACTTGTTTTTTTTTTTGTCAGCTTGGTTCAGTTTATGTTTGGTCTTATGCATACAACCTTGTTCGATTATATGCACCAAAGATTTGCAACGAAGCCAAAATTGCAGAAAATTCCATGGAAAATTCAATGTGCATAACAAAAACTGATCTAGAGAACCCTTCAACATGTTCCACAGGATTACCAGTTGTTAGTGTTGTTGATGATAAATCACAATCTGAAGATCATGTGAAGCACTTTGAAATCCACTGTACAAAGTGTGATGATGGAAAAACAGAGGAGGTATGCATAGTACATTTGTTCCAATAAATATGCATTATGTTAACTTCTTTGCATGAGATTACTAATTATAGTCCCTTAATCGTTTGTTGAAAGCACTTTTTTTATGTTGAAAAATCAATAATATTTGAAAATAGTTATATATGATCACAAACTTTAAGAGTTTTATTACAGGCACAAAGAGTGGAAATGGTTGTGAAACAACTGAAAAGATTGATAAAAAAAATCAACCTGAAGATACTATTCACACCCTCCACAATTGGAGCTGTAAGTAATATGTTATTGTGTTTACTTATTTCATACTCTTTCTATTATTTTCATTCAATTCATTGCATATATTGTATTTAGAAAATCTAACAATAAATTGCTACTTGAGAAAATTAAGCCACAATGAAACTTATTAGTTCTTATTTTCTTTTTCACTTGTTTGCATGCAGATTGTGGGTTTAATAATAGGTGTAGTCCCTCAATTTCGAAAACTTCTAATAGGGGATAAAGCTCCTCTCCATGTGGTTGAAGACTCTATAGTGATGGTGGGGTAAGTGTTCCTTTCACCCATATTTGGCTATAAAATGAAACTAAGAAGAAACAAATATGAATATTTACACTTATATTTTCCTTGATTTCTAGGTATGCATGCATTCCAGTAATGACTTTGTTGGTTGGAGCAAATCTTATAAAAGGTAAATGTTCGACATTCAAAATATTATCTTTTTTTAGATTTTAAAATTCCGTCACGGTTTTGATCTTAAAAATGTCTAAATGGATTAAGAAAAAAAATATATTTAAATTATTATTAGTTTTGACTTGTAAAAGATGTAAGACTATTGAACGAAAGAGTAAATTTTTCTTTTGTTAGATTCCTAACATGTAATGCTTAAACTCTAGGTATATGTTGATGTCTCGACTCTTAAAAAATGTGAGACTATTCTATGTGTCAGAAAACAGAATATTTTTTTTTTGTTAGATTTCTAATATGAAAATGAATGTAATGCTAGTACTATATGTCTCGATTTTTAACAGATGTGTGATTATTGGTGTATCATAATAAATACTTTTTTTTTTAGATTTGAAAATGAATGTAATGCTAAAACTCCATGAATATGTTGATGTAAAACTCCATGAATATGTTGATGTTGTTGTTCAGGTTTGAATGGATTTGGAAAGGGACTTCCAATGATTGTTGGCATCACTGTGATTAGATGTATTGTCTTGCCAGGAATTGGTGTAGGCATAGTGAAAGGTGTTGTTCATTTAGGGTTGATCCACTCTGATCCATTATATGAGTTTGTTCTGCTGCTTCAGTTTGCAGTTCCTCCTGCAGTATCACTAAGTAAGCTCTTCATCAAACCTCAACCATTTCTACCAAAAACTTATAATGATTCACTTAATTCCAGTGAGTTTATTTGCATTTTGTTTGAGGATTTTATGACAAAGTTGAAAACAATATCAAAGTCTAATCAAGATTTAAATATGCTTTTTTAATCCTTAAATTTTTGATAGTTTCATTTTTGTTCATACGGAAAGTTTCACAATAAGCCACACTATGTTGAAAATAATAATCCAAGATTAATTAAGATATAAATATGTTTCTAATTCTTTAACTTTAGGATAAATTTGTTTTTACTTTTATATATATATATATATATAATTTGAAAATTGTTTGTTTTATTAGATTTTGTCTCAAAGATAAAGATTCACCTTATACAACTGATCATTATAATAATTTTACTTTACATCCTCATTATCAAATACTCAATCAAATATCTATTTTTTTTTAAAAAAATAATTTATGACAGTGGAAGGTGTTGGTTAGGGAAAATAAAATAATTTATTGACGATGATCTCACGTCAACGGTAGATAAAGACATTTCATAATATATAAGTGACTGCAGATCTTATTTTATGAGTTGTTTTTGTAAGGTTGAATTAAACTTAAAGTTCATTCTCTAATATATTATCAAAGTCATTTAGAGTTTATCTTAACAAAAATTTGTTGGGTTTATCAAACCATCTGTTATTGATTGCTATCAAACCACCTAAAATATACAGTCTTATACACGAGTTGATAGGTCTCGGTTTGAGAGGTGGGTTAGAGATCCTGCATAAAAAACATAAAGACATTTTATAACATATAAGTGAGTGCAAACATCATCTTATGAGCAGTCGGTTTTGTAAGGTTGAGTTAGAGTTAAAGTTCAATTTTTAATATTTATTTTTTCAAATTACATATACTAAAAAATATCAATTTTAAATTTAAACAACAAAAAGAATCTAGAAAACTACAAGTCTTTTTTGTTAAATATGTATAACTAGGGCATAGGAGTTTAGCAAGCAATCATACACATATATATGACCAGTAATATTATTTTAACCAGTTTTAATTTTAAGTATTTATTTAATTTCAAATATGTTCATATAAATGTTCATTGTGGTTAGAAAAATCTGAAGAATTATTGCTTTAGACCTTAGTCTAAAATTATATTATGAATGTACCAGGTACAATCACTCAATTATTTGGAGCTGGTGAGGGTGAATGCTCAGTTATTATGTTTGCAACTTATTCTTGTGCAGCAGTTTCAGTAACACTTTGGTGTACATTTTATATGTGGCTTGTACTATAGTTAATTTTTAATGTAAGATAGTTAATATTTAATGCCCCATTATGAAAAAAAAAATGTCTTACTAATTAGTGTCCTGAGATTATTGCTTAAAAAAAAAGAGAAATTATTGAAAATTATATTAAACTGTATTAAAAAATAGAAAATGTACTTTTATATATTTCAATAAAAAATTATTTTAATTTCTTAACCGATCTCTTTAGATCTTAGTTAAAATTTACCAAAAGCTGCATGTAATATCTGACTCTATACAAAATTAACTAAATTAGAAGTTAGAAGTTTAGGCTATAGTATTAATTTGTATCAAAGAACAAAATGGAGAATGAAAAATAACAAAATGATGAAAAAAAAGAAAAGTGGTAAATATTACTATTGGGCCAATATATCCCGATAGCCCTATCTTTTTATATTATTTTTGGGTAATTACTTTTTGCACCCCACAGTTTTTTCTTGCAACTCTATTGGGGTGTTAGAAAACTTCATTCCAACAATATCCTCCACGGGACAATATTTTAAAAATATTATTCTACAATTTATGATCAATGTATACTTAGGCTTCTTATAAGATAAAAAGGATCCAATGTGAGGGAATGGTGAAAGAGGGATTTTATTTTTTCTTTTTCTTTTTTAAATATTCATACCAAAATCTTTTTCTTGATATATATATATATATATATATATATATATATATATATATATATATATATATATATATATTTGTCTTTTTCTGAGTTGATCCCTAGAATGGCTCAGAGTGAAAAAGTTGACTTTTAGTTTTGGGATACAACCAAATCATCTACTTTGAGGTGTGATTAATTAGTTATTAATTTTCCTGAGAGATTATGCATAGATAACACATTATAAAATAAAAATATAGTCATTTTTAAAAATATATAGTAAATCTTAAAATATAAATAACTAAAATATAAATATAGAAAATTTAAAATATTTACAACATAGTTATTTTAATTAAAGAAAAAATACTTTTACCTTGATTAATGATACCTATAACAATATATATTTCCTTTTATTGTACATCTTTTATATTCTTATTTTTTATTTAAAATTTAAGTCAAAAATAAAAATAAATTATTCAGATATTAAAAATAACCTTACATACTTCAATAAAATAATATAAATAACCCAAATCTTTTATCTATTTGTTTTTTCATGCTTCTTGTCCAGTCTCTTTCTATCTCTGTCTCTATATGTCTAGGTTATAAATAAATGTAGATGCACCAAATACCACCTAAAATTCAACCATTTAAAGAGCACAAGTTAGCATCACTCCCAATAGAATTTTGGTCACTTCAATAAGAAACAGTAAATAAAAAAGAATACTTTTATATTTTCTCAATAAATATATATTCATGATATAGGGAAAATCAATTATGCATAATGTTTATCTTTACATTAAATTTTTTGTTTTAAGTATAAACTATTCATTAACTTTAAAAGATTTCATAAAAAGAACTAATTACAACCTTCTAATAATCTTTTTTCAGTTAATTATATAAAAATTAATTTTTTATCAAAAAAATAATTAAATTAAGTAAAATATTTAAGAAGTGTTCTAATTTGCACAACAAAGAAAAGTTTTTTTTTTAGCATATTCAACCTCAACAACATACATCAGAATAACAAAATTAGGGTTAAACCCTTCAAAATTGCATTTTATACTTTTACAATAATCACAAAAATGTAACCACATTTTAATTAACATGTTCATCTCTCAACCAGTAATTATAGGATCTTCTTAAACACAATTTTTCACTGATGATTCAATTTAACACTCGGCTTTCTAATCATACATAAAACCTCCAACAATTACAATTTGTGATCATCAGAAGATTAATCTTTTAAGTTTAGAATTTAACCAGAATGATTAATATGAGAACTAACACAATGATGCTATATATCATCTAACTGTTTAAAGACACAAAATCAATTCTTCTTTCTTTTCGTCAAAACTCACTTCCCAATGTTTTGTTTTCTGATCACTTCCCAATGTAAGACCAGCAACCTGTGCATGGTGTCCAGTTATTTGTCTGCAATGTAGGAAAATCCATGACACTTGGAGGCACTTAATGGTGATGATATGCATTGAATGAAGGAAGAAATCACATGTGAGTATGTTGAACAGTGAGAAAATGGAAAACGGTGATTGATTGAGTTGGGTTGCAAAACACAGAATAGATAGCTTCAGACAATTTTGAAAGTATATAAAAACCACATATCATACAGAGTGAAACACAGCTAAAAGGAGAAAGAAGAAGGAAGAAGGATTCTGAAGGAAGATGAGTTCATTCTTTCAAATATATTTTCTCATTGAATTTATATTTTTTTTCAATATATTCATTGTTTTGTTTGTTATGTTTTTATTGTACAAATCTCTACACAGAACTTTGATCAGTAATGCAAATTCTGATTATATACTTCTTTTTTAACTGGGATGCTTAATATGTTTTCTGTGTAAGATAAATTATTCTTTTGATAATATTTTGTTTCATTTACTTAAAAGATGAATCACTTTTGTTACATTAAGATTGATGTTTGTTTTCTCTACTTGTTCCACATATTAGAACTTGATTTCTAGAAAGTGCAAAAATCAACATGGAGATATTGAGGCTTTTTGTGATTGCATTAATGCCAAATCTTAAAGTACTGTTGATTACTGTTCTTGGCTCCTTCCTTGCTATGAAACGATTCGACTTACTCAGTGAAACTGCCATCAATAACATGAACACTGTAAGCTTCTTCTAACTCAAACATATCCTCTTTATCAACTTCATGAATATTCTTCTTTGCAGTAGCCTCTATGTTTTATCAACTATTGGAAGTCTACATAATACTGTTTTCTCATAAAAGTTTTTTATTTTTTATTTTTTATGTTAAGGTTAACAATTTCTTTGCAAAGTAAAATATAAATGTTTAATTTTTAGTTGAAGTACTATGTTGTGTTCGAATACTATAATTAGGAGTGTTTATTTTTTAGTTGATGTACTTTGTTCTGTGGGATGTTTTAATTAGTAGTGTTTACTTTTTAGTTTTTTTAGTTGATGTATTTTGTTGTGTCAGAAATTATAAATAGTAAGATTTACTTTTTAGTTGATGAAATATGTTACAATTAATAGTTAACTCAATTGTGGTATTCTTTAAATATTTTAAATATATTTATTTATTATTAAAAAAAGGAATATTTGTTATTTTCATTTTATTTGTCTATAAACCTGAAAAGAAATTTTTTTCAAAATACAGTAAATTTTCTTGATTTTGATAACTAACTATAAGATTTGTTTTTGAATTTAGATCACAATATATATCTATAAATGAGTTAAAAATAAAAGTATAATTGATAAAAATAAATAATTAATATCAACCTAAATTTAGAAATGCTATATAATACTTGAAGTTCTTTACAGCTGGTGTATTTTGTGTTTTCTCCTGCTCTTGCTTGTAGCAGTCTGGCAAGTACCATGACTCTAAGGAGTTTGATTACACTGTAAGTTTGTTTTCTGTTTTCACAGTTATCTTCAAAATTAAAATTTCTCCATTTTCATGGGTTTAATAAAAATAAATATGATTTAACTTCATGAATGATTATGCAGGTGGTTCATGCCATTTTGTATTGTTCTCACAGTTGTTGTTGGGACAGCACTTGGATGGTTACTTGTTAAAATAACAAAAGTTCCTTATCATCTTAAAGGTCTTGTGTTGGGATGTTGTGCTGTAGGTATGAACAAACAATTTTTCTGAAAGACTCTTACATAGATGAACCAAGATAACTATAGATAAGGTCTATGGTATTAAGAATTTATATTTTCTTTACAAAAAAAATGTTAGATTTGATTTTTGTAAAGTGAGTAAAGTCACATTTTCAAAAGGGTAAATAAAAAAAGTACTAATTATTGATTGATGAGAAAGTTAAAAGCATGAGAGTATTAGAATATTCAAAAGTAGATTTTTTTGTTCATAATTTTTTTTTTTTTGCTTAATCTACACTCACTTTCAAGCAGTCAGATTAACAATTTCAATAAAAAGAAAAAACTAAATCATTAATTGAAAATACACAAAAGGGAACATAAGTGAAACTTTGATAAATATCATTCATATATCAAAATCCTTTAATGTGTGTGACATTATTTGAGGTTTGATTTGTGCAGGAAATCTTGGAAATTTGCCTCTAATGGTGGTTCCAGCCATTTGCAGAGAGAAGAGCAATCCATTCGGAGATGAGACTGTTTGTTACAAAAATGGAATGGCATATGCATCACTCTCATTGGCAGTATGATACCATTTTCCAATATTATTTGCAAATTAAGTTTCTCATATAATCCATATTTTTTTAGTATTCCTCCAACCTAATTATAAGCAAAATCAATCAATATTGCTTGTGTTAATTACGAAGATTATTAGTTAATATTTTATAAGAAACAAATGATAGTAATAATGTGATTTGTAAATGTCATTTCTTATATAAAAATAGGAAAGATATTATCATTTAATTACTAATTTCATTTAAAAATAATATTTTCTCTTCTAAAATGACCTAAAATTTGATAGAAAAATAAAACTAGTTATAGAAAATAGGTTAGGCACGAATCATAAACCATTTTGTATAATAAATTTGGAACATTTCTAAAGTGATTTTATTAAATGAGAATATTTTAAGAATATTTCAACTCTTGTACATATTATTATTTGAATCTGTCAACAAGTACCACAAAGATCATATAGTATATTTTTCAAAAAACACTATCTACATTAATCTATTACTTTAAGAAAGCTAGAGCTAAACTCTGTATAAAAAAGAAGAAAAAACCTAAATTCTATAATATACATAAAAACAACTTTACTCCTACAATCATTAAAGATCCTAAATTGTATTTTACCTTACCACCACATGTTGGTGATAAAAAAATAATTAAAATTTGTTTATAGTGAAATCGATCAATTTTTTTTTGTTTATAATTTTTTTTTTCAGAGTTTATAATTAGGTTGAGGAAGTATATTATTTATTATTAAAGGAGGTTATGGAGACTTATCAGATAAGAACTAATTCAGTATGTTAGATTTATATGAATTTCATTTAATAATTAAAAATAAGCAAAAGAAAAGTGTGTTTCTAATTATGGATTTGCATCACATAACAATTTCATTAGAATTTTAAATTGTTTTAACTTTTTCACCACATTTTTTCCTTTTCAGCTAGCATCCATCTTAGTATGGTCTTTTGCATACAACATTGTACGCATATATTCACCTAAAGAGATTTGCAATGAGGAGAAAGTTGATCAATTCACTGAAAATCCACCATTTGCATCAGAAAATGGTGCAAAACCCCTTTCAAATTACATTCAAACTGAGGATAGATCACAAGCTAACAATTATGATCAACATGAAATTGAAACCTATGCAGTGCCAGAAGCTAAAAAGAAGGTATAGATGTTTAGATCATTAAGGTTACATTTCTTTTTTAAATCAGAACACTTCATAATTTTGAAAACTTAAAAAGGTTTAAGTAATCAATATATTTATCAAAGTTTTAATATAATATAATATACTTCATATATATTCTAAAATAACTATAGTTTTAACCTTTTTTATTTGTACAAAAATATTGTTTTATGTTCTCAATTTTAATAAAAGATTAATTTATATTTCTAATTTTCTCTCAAGTCAAATAGAAATAATATATTTACTGAATAATAAATTTGTTTTAGTAAAACTTTTCAACAAGTAGCATCTAAAGATAACACTAAAAAAACCAATTTTGGAAACAACAAATAATTAGTAGCTATGATTAAATTAGATATTATTTTATACACTAAAAAAATTATTGGTATTTAAATTAATTTCTATTATTGATAAATAATTTCTAAATTTGTATCTAATTAGCTACCAAGGTTTTAACTACCAACTTTATAACTTAAATAATTGATAGTTAAAATCTTGATAACTAAAACCTTAGTAGTTAATTAGATACTAATTTAGAAATTATTTATCTATAATAATACTTAATATAGATATCATTAATTTTTTTAGTATCTAAAATAGTATCTAATTTAGTTAATATAATAACTAATTATTTTTTGTCTTTAAAATTAAATTTTAGTTAATTTTTTAGTAATATAAAACGATCAAGTTCTAATTTATTTATTCTTTATTAATAAAAAAATTGTATTATTAGGGTTGAATGGAATAAAAATTAATGATTGTGTTTTTTGCATTACATATTTTCAGATTTTTACTATATTGAATATTTTAGAGAAGGAGAAGGTAATACAATACCTAAAGATGTTAAGTAAATGGAGCAACTTGAAGCTAGTTTTTCCTCCTACATTGATTGGAGCGGTATGTCAATAACTCTTTTTTTTTTTTCCTCACTATATTTTGTATTTTTAATCCATTAATTGTTCAAGCATATGAGTGGTAGAGTGAAGTACAATCACACTAAGAAAAAATGAGACTAATAGCATCAATGTAACTAAAATTTAACCCATAACATTTACAAAGTTATCATACAAGAGGAGTGTTAACAATTATTTCTAATCCCACTCTTTATTAATAATAATAAAATTTCAAAAACCATAAAACCTAGATAAGTTCATGAAGATAGTAAAAATAGTATGGTTTAACATTTTTTTATGAAAAAAATATGTAAGAACACATTTTTTTTTATCAATAATAATAAATAAATTAATTAAATAGAACATTAGAAGTTCTCCAACTCTTATAAAAAAAAAAATCTTAATTGTGTTCTCTATACCCATAACAAAATGATAAACACAAAAGTGTCATACCCACTACACTCTTTCCTGAGGGTGTGTTTCTTTCCGCATTTCAACATATTACTCTTTTCAAAATGTTTCTGGAACATATTTTATGAATTCTGGATTTATCATTCTGAAAGTTAAAAAATGTATTTCAAAAAGGATATTCCAAAATGATTTTATGTCTTTTAAATTTTCTATTCTAGAAACACATTTTATTTATCGAACACTCCTATTCCAAAATTACCTAAAACTGCTAAGAGTAATTTAGATATTTTAAAGAATGTAAGGATTCAAGAAAAAAAAATGTAGGAGTGCTAGAAGAAACATTCTCTTTCTTGATGCCAAAATTATATGTTCCCTATAAACTCCTCTAAGTCGTATTATTTAAAAAAATAAATTTGAGAACATAGTTTCAAAATTCTAAATAACAAGCTGAGGCAGATTGTTCCAAAGTCTTTTCCTACGGTAATAAAATAATTAAATAACAATTAATAGGGTAAGAAAATTACTAAATAACAACTAATTTGAGAAAAAAAAATTAGTTATTATATTGATTAAATTAGATATTATTTATAAATTAAATAATTATTAACATCTAAAATAGTTTCTATTATCAATAAAAATTTATAAAATAATTTCAAAATTGATATTTAATATTAGTTATTAAGATTTTAGTTACCAACTGCTTTAGATTCTAATTAAATTTTGTTAATTCTTCTTTTGAATTTCATTGTATATGCAGGTGATTGGTTTGATAATTGGAGTAGTTCCTCAATTTAGAAACTTAATAGTAGGTGGAAATGCTCCTCTCTATGTGATTCAAGACTCTATAATTATGATAGGGTAAGCATCTTCATACTTCTAAACACCATCATTTGTGTATACCAAGTTGAAAAAAAAGAAGAAAAATAATACCTTATCTAATTCTTCTTTCTCTTTTACTTTCCTTGGTTTATAGGAATGCATGCCTCCCAGCAATGACCATATTGGTTGGGGCAAATCTTCTTGAAGGTACATATAACCAATAACTTAAATTTTCAAATTTGTCTAATTCATTTCTTGGAGTGTGAGATAAACTTGTTATAGTTCCATTTGGAAATGATAATTTGGATGATTCTTCTCAGGTTTGAAAGGAGAAAGAGTGAAGTTTTCACTCATTTTTGGCATCATTATAATTAGAAACATTGCATTGCCAGTTCTAGGAGTAGCCACTGTTAAAGGTGCTGTTCATTTTGGCTTCATCCACCATGATCCATTGTATGAGTTTGTTTTACTGCTTCAATTTGCCCTTCCACCAGCAGTGGCTATAAGTAAGTTCTTTATCAAATTTAATCACCATTTCTTATTATTTTCTATCATATTCATCAAATAGAGTGATTGAGAAAGCAAAAGTTATGTACAATCTGTTTGGATAAATAAAGCTAAAATGAAAAATGCTTTTGGAAGTTTTTCTACTGATTTTTTATATGTTTCTAATTGAGAAATTACTAAAAAAAAATATATAATTTGTATTCAAACATAATTGTTAGGGTTATATAGTAAGATTAGATGATAATCATAATACTACATGGAATACTATTCTTTTTGAGAAATTGCCTTTTACATTAATTACTTTTAAATTAAGATTCTTTTAATTACTTTGTAATTTTTATATTTCAATCAACAATACATAATATAAATTAGTAAACTTATTTTCTATCTTGTAAGAGTTGAAAAACATTATTATCACACATTAATTAATAAGCTAAAAAAGTGAAATAATGTATCTTAATATTATATACATACCAAATTTAATATTTTAATTCTAACTAAATCAATTGGCTTTCTTTTAATTTTTATAAATTATTAAAATGTATTATATATATATATTTATTTATTCTGTGGTTGGTTCAGGTACATCTACTCAATTGTTTGGATCTGGGAAAGGTGAATGCTCAATTATTATGCTTGCAACTTATTCCTTTGCTGCAGTGTCCCTTACTCTCTGGTGCACATTCTTCATATGGCTTGTATTATAGTTATATTTATTAGAGACCAGAAATAATTCAACAAATTGTACAACAATTTGCACATCCAAAGACAGAAAAAGAAAACAATTTGTAATAGATGATGGGTGAAACAGATATAACTATGTTGTATAATTTGTTGTAGTATCATACTCTTAATTCAATTGCAGTTACTTATTTATTTTGAATTTGAGATATTATTGTTCAGAGATACTCAAATAATTGACAAAAATATATTTTTTCATACAAAGTACAAAGTTTATGCGATAATTTATCAAACATAAAAGAAATAAAAGTGTGAATATTAGGGAGGGTGGTATTATAAATGTGTTTAGAAAGAATAAGTTTGAACTTTTTCTGAGTTTTAGCAAAGAAGGTATGAACTTTTTTTTTCTCTATTCGCATGGAAGGATATTAGTTCAATACAGAAACAAATTACTACTTATAGAAAAATTTGGAATTTTAAATAAATTTGACTCCCTTATCTCCCTTATCTTAGTTTTTCTTATACTTTAAGGAAAATAGAACTTGAAAAGGAAGAAGGAAATTCTGAAATAACTTTTCTGGAATAGGAGAGAGTCTCAAAAATAAACCATATCTTTTCAACTTTGATTATTTTTTTTAAAGTTTATTCGGGTTATTGTTAATTGCAATTTTATCTTTTTTTTTTGAGAAAATTAGTAATTTTCTATTTATTCCAAAAGGGGCCGTGATAACTTTTTATGAAAGTCAATTACTCCTTCCACCCAATATTTTTAACCTGCACCCAACACAAATTAAGAATTTTGAAAATACCCTTTATTCCAAAAATAAAATTTAGAATTAAAAATAATACATTCTAGAAAAGTATATCTGGAAGAGTTTATTGTGTTCTGAATATAAAAATCTGAAAAAAAAATCAAAATTTCATTTTAGATAAAAAAATTCAGAATTGAAAATAATACATTCTAGAAAAAGTTATTTGGAAGAGATTATTGTATTCTGGATAAGGGGGTTCGGAAAGTATTTTTATGTATATCCCATTTTCTTAAGGGTATTTTTATCTTTTCACCTATAATTGGATGCAGTGATATGGTACAGGAAGCAATTGCCTTTATAAAATCGGGGTCTCTATTAAATGGAGCATTTTAGTCATTCTACCTATTTGATGGGTGCAGGAAGAAACACCCTCCATATATGTATACTCAGCCCATCGCCCTTTGATCTGCTCCAGTTCTGCAATCATACAAATTGAAAGCCCAAAATGCCTTTTGCTATATGTAGCACTTAGAATTCCTATTTCCATCCCCCACATTATACACAAATGTCTCCTTCCATATGAATCTAAAATTATCACACATCTATATATCTTAAACGTATAATTAAATAAATTAAAACTTAAAATAAATTAAATTTATTTATCACTTTGTAATTTATTATTAATGACAAAAAAATGCTTACAAAGATCATAAAATATCATAATTAAACCATATTTAACAAAATTATTTTCATATATATACTTTGCCAAAGCATGTCGAATCGTTCAACATCATTCTCTTCACTATAGTGACAAATTTTCATTTTTAAAATTATTTGTTGAAATCTCATGTTACTTTCATGACATAATCCTATTAATGGAATGGACACAGAATTTTATCCAATAATTAATAAAAGTATTATAAAAACAAATAAGAGTGATCCTTTAGCATTTCTGTGAAACATTTATTCACCCAATAATCCATGGTTGTCCATTTGTGCACGTATATAGACAATAGTTTATAAAAAAAATTCTGTATTTTTTTGTTATACTAATTTATTATTAGTATATAGTGTCCATGTAATTGAACAGACAATACTATTTTCTTAGTCAACTTAAATTTGGCTTTAAATGGCTCTATAAATTCGAAGTAATTAAAATAATAAATAGTAATGGGCATCTTCTGAAAATAAAATATTCATAACATAAATAGTTAAATGTTCTTAGATTATAAAAACACTAAAATTATTTTTTATAATATTTTGGAAATATTTTAAATTTAAATAGCCCAATTTATCACTCAGCAGCCATTGTAATGACAAGAAGAAAATCATGATATTAAGCTTAGTTAGAGCAAGATGATTAATATGTTTATTTGATACTTGCTTCAGATGTGAGTATTAAAAAGTGTTAGAATTTTCATAATAAGTTGAAGAAATTATATTTTTCTTCCACAATATGGATTTCTGGATGCTTTTCTTTGTTGCATTTACATCAATTATGAAACTTTTGTTGATCACTGTTCTTGGGGCTTTCCTTGCACATGATCGATTTAATATACTCAGAGAAAATGCCACAAAGCACATTAATGCTGTAAGTATAATTTGTTTGGGTTTCATGATTTTAACAGTGATATATTTTTTAGCAAAATTTTATGCAAAATAAATAATGATCCTATATTTTTCTAGAGCTTATTTTACTCCTTCCTCTTTTATTTTGTTGATTTTTTTTTTATTTCCAATTTACTGATTGGTATCTACATGTATTTTTCTCTTGTGATTAACACTTAATCAAACCGTAATTTTCTTCATTTAAAATAAGCACAACATCCTTGCTTTGGTATTTTTTTTTTATCAACAAAAACAAATAAATAGAATATAGGTATTTTAGGGATACCTCATCCCTTATACAAAGTCAATATGAAACATCCTTTTCCAACATAAACAGTGACACATGAAACAGAAACACTCGACAGAACATTGAAAAAAACCCTATAAAACCCCACCCCGTAAAAAATCACATAGCAATTTCTGACAGATCTCATGCACACCATAGACTCAAGATACCAATAAGAATACAAAAAACTTACCCTTTAAGTTTTGGAAATCACCCATGATCATATCTTCAGTTGTACCATTGTGAAAATTTCAATGTGGTCTATCATACCACTTTTAAAAATCTTCCTATTTCTATGTTTCCACAACTCAGCTACCACAACTACCCACGCATTGTTCCAAACCTGATTAGCACTTTTATTCATCCCGCTAAGCTTAAAGTTTAGGAAATGCATTTTTGGCTTCCAATGATCCGTCGAAGTCACCCCATCCACTCATAACACATAGACCAAACTAGTCAGACAACTCTGCACGTACAAAAGAGATGAGACATAATTTCCTCTTCCATTCCATACAAACCGCAAAAACTACCAATCAAACTAATCCCTCTTCTCACCAGATCTAAACAAAATCTTTTCCTCAAAACCCTCCATGCTATGATATGTTACCATTATTAACAAGATAATTTTGACAAAATTTCAAGGTGTGCAGAACATATGTTATTTGTAATTAATATATACTCAATGAAAAATAAACATGGGCAATCCATATATTCAGTTTTAATCCTTAAAAAAAATACGATTTTTAATGCCAAAAAATATACATTTTTGGTTTTTGTTTTTTTTATCCATGTAATATTTATTTAGTGTTGAATTAATTATTAATTACAGTATGATAAATTTTATTTTACAAGGAATAATTGGAAAATGTATATTTCTTTATAATTTTCGTAAGTAACTAAGAGTGAAAACTACCCAAATACATCCAAATATTTTTTATTTGTGACCATGGAAAAAAATCAGGAGTTTAATTTTATGTAATAACATTAAAAAAATTACACTATAAATTTATAAAAACAATATACATATATTTTTTTAAAATAGTTATTACAATAAAATTATGATATAAATTATTTTTTTGACTCTTATATTGTGCTTTATTTTTTTTATATACAGATGGTGTATTTTGTCTTCACCCCTGCTCTTATCTATAGCAGCATGTCTAATACCTTAACCTTAAAGAGCATGGTTATGTTGTAAGTTTGTACTTTTCTCACCATTATTGTTCCAAGTTTTGTATGATTATTAATTGGTTTATGCTTAATTTGTTTTCTGAGTTATGAAGGTGGTTCATGCCCTTAAGTATTCTTGTAACATACATTGCTGGAACATTCATTGGATGGTTACTGATCAAAACAATTAGAGTTCCTCCTCATCTGCATGGTCTAGTGTTGGGATGCTGTGCTGCAGGTAGGTTTATTTAAATATTTTATGTTAAATGTAACATATGATATGTGTAAATGTGATGAAACAAGGTTGTGTTTGATTTTAGTGTTGTGAATAAATGTTACCTATTTAGACCTCTTATAGTTATAATATTCATGAAGTTTTTCCCTTAGTAGGATACAACTTTTAACTATAAATAATCATACCTCAGAAATCATATTTTAGTAATAATTTTAAATTGGTGGTTAATATTTCAAACTTAATTGATTTTGAATTTAAATTTATAATCATATATAATTATATAAGTGTTCTGGTTAAATAATTCAATAAGAAAACTCTTATCAGATTAATGAGAAATCATTAATATCCTAGTTCTTGAATCTGTTATGATTCAATTAGATATATAGTCAATTTTAAGATTTAGTTAGGTTTAAAATCTATTTTTTTATGATATTATCAATATTCATGATTAAAAGTTGATTTTGAGATTTAGTTAAGTTTAAAAAATATTTTTTTAAAAATGATATTAAAGTCTATTCTATTGAAGTTTCTTAAACCTATTGTGTCACCTACTATATTTTGATGTAAAGAGATATGTTGAAAAATTCACATCAACTAAATATATAACCAAAATATAATATATAATATTAAATTAGACTTAAATTTCATTGTTTTTTGCTGATAAAAAAAAAAAAATATGACCATTTGGTGTTTGATTTTTGTAGGAAATCTGGCTAGTTTGCCTCTAATTGTAGTTCCAACTATCTGTAAAGACAAAAACAACCCTTTTGGAGATGAAGCTATTTGTCACAGAAATGGACTTGCATATGCTTCTCTGTCAATGGCTGTATGATAAGAGATTTGGATTTTTACCACAGTAAATATTTACATCACACAATGAAGTTGAGGTGTGAATGATTTAAAAGTTTTTCACATGATTCTGGTTTTTCAGGTAGGATACACTTATGCTTGGTCTTTTACATTCAACATTGTTCGTATATATTCTCCTAAAATCCCCAATGCATTCAAAGTTGATGAATCCTCTGTAAATCCAAAGTCTGCAACAGAAACTGACCCAGGAAACATTTTGAAATGCTCTTGTGGAGCATTGATCATGGATGGGGTTATAGAAAAGCTTAATGATGATATGGATCCACCTCAATTTGAATGTAAAGTGCCTAATGGACAAGAAAAGGTTGTTGTCTTTTCTAATATAATTACTTTATAAGTAAACATTTTTGTGTTGCATGAATTTTTTATGTCCTATGATTATTTGATCAACTTAATCTCAAATACATTGGAATGCATTAAATTTTTTTTTTTTTTTTGAAAACTTGTATGGTTTGAATCATTAAATAGAAACCAATTTTAGATATCAAAATAATTAGTTGTTATTTAACTAAAATAGAAATATTTTATAAACTAAAAAATTATTGGTATCTAAAGTAGTTTCCATTATTAATAAAAATTTATAAAATAGTTTCTAAATTGGTATCTAACCATTAGCTACCAATATTTTAATTATTTATTACTTCATATTCTAAATTAGTCTTTTATAGATTAATTTAGAAACTAAAATATTAGTAACTAAAACCTTGGTAGCTAATTCAGATACCAATTTAGAAACCATTTTATAAATTTTTATTAATAATAGAAACCACTTTAGATAGCAATAATTTTTTAGTCTTTAAAATACTATCTAATTTAGTCGTTATAGTGACTAAGTATTTTTGTCTCTAAATTTGGTTGCTATTTAGTGATTTTCTTGTAGTGAAAAGTAATTGGTGGTGTAGGCATAATGTATTTGCAAAATGCTTTGTTTAATGGAATAAAAGTAAAAATGATGATAAGACTGATATGTAATATAACATGATTTTATATCCTAAAGTTTTTATATGAGTGAGACCTTATTCAAGATTTTTACAGGTACTAGAAAAGCTAAAGTTTATGACACGATTGAAACTATTAGCTGAGAAGATAAGAAACATGAAGATACTAATTGCTCCTTCCACTATAGCAGCAGTAAGTCCATGATGGTGCTATTATTAGAAAAAGAGTTATTTCATCATCATTATTGGTTTAAATTTAAGTGAAAAATATCAAATATTGAGCATGACTCATTAAATAAAAAGTGAAACTCTTATAATTTATTTATTTTTTATCAGCAAATAAAAAATAATAAATATGAACCACACTTCAAAGGTGGTCCAACTTTCATAGTGATTTTCATTTTATTTATTAGTAAAGAATGTGTTTAAAAGAATTTGATAACATTTTATCCATTATAAATATCCATTATTTTTAAGGAATTCATTTGAAGGAGATGGTATTTATAAAGTATAGGATAATGTATATATTAGTTACAAAACAAAGTTACATCACCAAAATTCTAATTTGTTTAGTCCATGACTCATTTGAATTTGATAGGGTGGATCCTAAATTCTAATTTGTTTAGTCCATGACTCATTTGAATTTGATAGGGTGGATGGACTCAACTAAGAAAACTCTTCCTAATACCATTTTTTCCATACACAACTTAAACTTTTGATCTACTTAATGGGAATCAAACTTCTTGTTAGGTGTTTTTAAACCAATACCCCTTTTGAAAAAGCTTCATTCAAGAACAAGGAAAATATTTAACTTTGGTGTTTAAGTGAGACATTGTTGTTACGGGGGAGATAAACCTGTGACATGCAGTTTTACAGCGTGCTAAATTTGCAACAATTATGTTTGTTCTCATTTTCTGCTTCTAAGGTCCTTTGTAACTATGACTTATTATTGTAGCACTCGTTAGTGGGGTTCATACTAATAGTTAGGATTGTGCAGTTCCTGCTGTTGTTTGGGTTGTTTTGAGCTGCATTTTTTGTTGGCAAAAGTGTGGAAGGCAAGTATAAGAGGCATAAACCTTTAGGGGGTGAGGGCTTCTTGGTTTTTGTATCGGTTTTTGTACATGGATTGGGATACTCCTGAAGTATCCCTTTTAATTTATCTTATTATTTGCTGATAAAAAAAAAAGTGAGACATTGTTTTCATGATAAAAGAGTGCTAGACAAACCAAAACCAACTTAGCCTTGTGCCACTTATTGACAATGGAATGTGATCAAACATATTTAGTTCCTCAATAATTTCACTTTCTTTTACTTTTGTGTATGTAGATTTTGGGTTTGATAATTGGTATTGTGCCTCAATTTCGAAAACTCCTAGTTGGTGACAAGGCTCTCTTCCATGTGGTTCAAGACACTTTAATCATGTTAGGGTGAGTGACCTCTATCACAATAACAAAAAATTATAGTATGGTCAAGCACCACCAAGTGTCCATGATCCTGATCAGTATTTATGTTTCATGTAACTTTTTTTCACAAATTTGAAAACACAGCTACATGCTACATGGGTGTTGGTTAACCAAAACCATGAACATGTAATGGTCAGAGATCATGTAATAACTTGTTCTCTATGTTTGAGTAATATACTAAAATACAAAAAAAAAAAAAAAACTATTTGGTTGCTTATTATATTTCTTTTCACTTCTTCCTGGTGTTCAGGGATGCAAGTGTTCCAACAATGGTCTTACTGCTTGGGGCAAACCTTGTCAAGGGTAATAATCATTCATTAGTTAGCAACATGAATTTTTCAAGTTTTTCTTTTCTCTCATAGATTGAGTTTTGTTAATTATATTTGAAAATGTGAGGACATAAATTTGATGTTTTTCAGGTTTAAAAGGAATAGGACAACAAATTCCACTTATTGTTGGCATCATTGTGGTTAAATTTGTTGCCTTGCCAGTAATAGGTATATGCATTGTCAAAAGTGCAGTTCATTTCAACTTGATCCACCATGATCCATTGTATCAATTTGTTTTACTGCTTCAATATGCCCTTCCACCTGCAATAGTAGTGAGTAAGTTGTTTATGATGCTTAAACAATAGTATTAGTTTTCTCTATTATCCTTTATAAAATGAATAAGATTCACTTAGATGTCTTATATAGCTTGTAGTAACTTTTTTAAGGACAAGACTAATTGGTGGTGAAATGAGTTGGAGATCTCACATCGACTAGAGATTTAGGACATTTCATAGTATATAAGTGGGTGCAAATCTCACCTTATAAGTTGGTTTTATGAGGTTGGGTTAGACTTAAATTCCACTTCTTAATATGGTATCAGAGTCATTTCAAGTCTATCCTAGCGAGTGTCTATTGGACTTATTAGGTCACCGCTATCGGGCTGTTATCAGACCATCCATAATATATTGTCTCACACACGAATTGTCACTCTTGGTGTGAGGGGGTGGGTTGGAGATCCAACATCGACTAGAGATTATGATATTTCATAGTATATAAGTGGGTGCAAACCTCCAACGATTTTGAAAGACGTGATAACATTGAGATTTATAGCAAAACAAACTTCAATGGCACAAGAACATCACAAGCTCAAAAACTTCTTTTGGCTACAAAGATATTTCACTTAAATTTGTTCATATAAAGGAACTTTAACATCCATATAATACTTATATTCCTTCATTTCTTAACATTTCCAACACTTAACAAAGTGCATACACTAAAATTTGATATCAACAAACATTATCCTAACCAAAATAATGACATTTGCTTCTTGTTTATTGAACTTGTTTGGATTCTCAATGTATTTTACTTAGTTTATACCAACATGTAATAGTTTATTTTACAACATGACATATCCACACATTTAATTGAAAAAAATGTTCAATTTATGATTGTTCCAGGTACAATTACCCAAATGTTTGGAGTTGGTGAGGGTGAGTGCTCAGCTATCATGTTAGCAACATATTCCTGTGCTGCAGTTTTGCTTACTCTTTGGTGCACATTGTTTATGTGGCTTGTATTATAACTATTTTCTAATGCAAGATGTTTGTTTTGATGATTCACACAACACATGTCTCATTGTTAAGTGCATTATTAAGAGCCATAGTTGAGCATATTTTGGCTAAATCATGAGTAGTAGAAGAGGGACACAGATTTGAACAATGCAAATATATATGAAAAATATACGAATGTCTTCAATATTATATCTTAAATATGATAAATGTTTACCTACACTGCAAGAAAATCATTAAATAGAAATCAATTTTAGAGACACAAAATAATTAGTTGTTATATTAACTAATTTAGATATCATTTTAGAGACAAAAAAAATTATTGGTATCTATTAATTTCTATTATTGATAAATATTTTCTAAAATCTTGGTAGCTAAAATCTTGATAGCTAATTAGATACCAATTTAGAAACTATTTATCAATAATAGAAACTACTTTACATATCAATAGTTTATTTAGTCTCTAAAATAGTATATAATTTAGTCAATATAGTAATTAACTATTCTTTTATTTCTAACATTAATTTCTATTTAATAATATTCTAATAATAAGATAGGGGTGAAATTCTATAGGGGTTCTTTTCGGTTGTCTGAGTGTTTCTATTTCATGCGTCTCTGTTTGTGTTTGGAGCTTAGAAAAATAATGTTTCACGTTGACTTTGTATAAGGGTTAAGAAATCCCAAAAATACATCTATTTTATTTATTCATCTTTTATCGATAAAAAAAGAGTAATAAGATAGAAACATGTTATTGGCCAATTGATAAACATTACCAAAGTGGATAGTGCATAGTTGAATAGACTTTTGATGAGTGTAAAAGTTTTTTTTTATGAATTTCTCTATAAATATTTGTAATATATTTATACATAAGTTAACTTAAACTTATAAAAGATTTATTTCTTCTTTAATTTTTCTCTTTTAATGGTATTTTTTATACAATTTTTTAATCATAAAATTGTCATTTATATTAAAAAATTGTTAATTTCTGTAACAGTTATTTAAAATTTATCAATACTTTATAAATATTTACACAAGACTAAAGTTTCTTTTAAACACAAAATGAAACTCTGATAGAGAAAAGTGTATTAAAAGTTTAAAAATGAACGTATAAAAAATCACTTATACGTATATTTGGGTTAAGTTAATTATTGCTACAAAAATTATAATTAAGTTGCGTTTTAGAAGGTTGAAAAGCGATTATTTTTAAGGAAAAAAGTGATTCTAATGCCAAAGGCAAAAAGTAAAAGGGTAAAAGAGGATTTCTTTATTACGTATATGCCCGATTCGATTCTTCCTAGATTTCATTAAATTTATTTTTTGTCCGAGAGAGTTTTAAAAAAAAACTTATAACCATTATTTTTCTGACAAATTATTGTTAGCAACAGTAACATGGTCACACATCTATAGTTCAAGATTATGGATTTTCTAAAGTACGAAAAATAATAAATTAAATTATTTCACTTGAAAAAAGTTAATTATTAAATAATACGTGTAAAACAAATCATAAACACCTTAAAATATCAATAAATAATTTTTATCCTTAACTCACATTATTAACTGTATTTTTTAGTGTTTTTAAAGTAAACATGTGAATGATATTAAATAGAAAAATAAAAATTTGTGTAGAAGTTTAAATAGAAAATTTTCATTTAAGACAAGTTTCTTGGTATATTAAATAATAAACTAATCTCGTTCTATTAACATTTATTATCGTTAATCCGATAACTTTAGGAAATGATAGAAATTCAAAATATTTTTTATTATACAAATAATTTTATTATAATAATTTTTACTACAAGAAAAATATTAAATAAAAACTAATATTAGATAATAATTAATTATTATATTTATTAAATTAAATATTATTTTAGAGATTAAAATATTATTGATGTTTAAAGTAGTTTTTTTTTTAAATTAATTACATTGACATCACTGTTTCAACCTTAAATTCAAGAAACAACATTGTTAAGGTTAATCACCGCATCCTAGGTACTGACTGTTTAGAAGTCAGTACTTCATCACAATTTTTGAAACAACATTGTTAAGGTTAATCACCGCATCTGAGGTACTGTCTGTTTTGGAAGTCAGTGCTTTGTCACAATTTTGTTCTTAAAAGACATCTCGGTAGTTTGAAAAAAAAAAGTATATAAATTGTCCTTGACCTCAATCTGAGATGTGAGACTATATTGGCGATACTGGAATAAAACCCCCAGTCAAGATCTAAGGGGAGTGAAACAATTTCTATTTAATGATTTTCTTGTAGTATTCGTTAGATAATATAATTATCATAATTAAACTTCAAATTTATTATTAAATAAATCATTTCACTTTATAGTACACTTTTAATTAAAATTTTTGATTTAATGTAGTTTTATGAGGTACTTGATTTAACTAGTTGTTTCTTATTTTAATAGATTTTGACATTCATGATGAATTCTTACACATTCACTTTACATTATTCCAATCCAAAAGATAGAACAATTGAAACGTGCACATATACATACATACATATATATATATATATATATATATATATATATATATATATATATATATATATATATATATATATATATATATATATATAATTGTTGGAATTTGCAGAAAAGAGGTTTCTCTCTCTCCCTCCATCATGTGCTTTAAGCAACAGGCCAATTGAAGGCAAGAATCTAAGAAAGAAATAGGAAAAGAAAAATAATAGAAAGAATACCTTACTTTCACCAAACAAACATATATACTCATTTCCTTTACCCTCCTTCTATCTTCTCATATATATTGCTCTTATCACAAGCTTTTCTGCTCATAAACTCAAACATTCTCACAACACAACACACATCATGGGACTGGTTACGAGTTACATGGGAGGAACAGGTCATTTTTCTTGCTTTTTATTGCATCAGAACTCCAAGTTCTGTTCTTCATAAGTTTTTTTTACAGTTATATAGGTAGAAAATGTATCATTTTCTGTTGCATAAAAGCATTATTTGATCTTAAATTAATGGATTTGATTATCAGGAGTTGAGCTTGCCAACAAGGGGATGACTATGATAACAGGAACACTCTATGATAGGGTTATTGAAAAGAGAAAAATTGAAAACTTTGAAGACTTCCACACTGCCATTCTTGATATCTTCAAGTAAGTATACATGTCATTTCAATTCATACCTTGGTAAAAGAAAAGGAAAAGAGGCAAGTAGAAAAGATTAAAATTTTCACAAGATCAAGTTTATTGATTTCTGTACTAATTATTTAAAAAAACCTATATTAAAGTCTCTAGTTGATTTTAGAAGCAGAAAAGCTTACATTGAATATCTATGATTAAACTTATTAACAATTTGGTCCCTACACTAAATATTATCCTTTATCTTTTTTTTTCTAAAGGATTAAAGTGAAAAAGTTTAGAGAGTATATCTATATATATAAGAAAATTATTAAATAAAAGTCTGAGAAAAAAAAATTAGTCTTTAATAAATTTGATATTATTTTAGACTAAAAAAATATTGATATATAAATTAATTTTTATTATTAATAAAATTTATAAATTAATATCTAATTTTTTATAAGGGTTTTAATTACTTTTAAATTTAAATTAATTAGTAACTAAAATATTAGTAATTAATTAAATATTAATTCAAAAATTATTTTACAAATTTTATTAATAATAGAAATTAATTTAGATATATTAACATTATTTTTATTTTTTAAAATAATATTTAATTTAGTCAATATAGTAATTAATTATTTTTTATCTTTAAAATTATTTTCTATTTAATGATTTTATTATAATATTATATATATGTATTTTATATAATGATGAGAATAAAGTATAAATTTTATATATAAGTCCTCCAGAAATTAAGTTTTTGATTAAAGTTGCGATTGAGACATCAACAAATGTTTGAAGAGTGCACAAAGACAAAAACTATAGAATTTTTTTCAAGAGACTAAAATGAACATGAACTTTTCCACAATATTTATATATATATAACATCAGTTTTAATGATAGTTTGTTAACTATTTTTTCATAGTGCAATTAACATGGCCTTGCCTGGTAAGCATTATGATGCACCACCACTTGATGATATAAAGGTGAGTTAACTCTTCTTCCCCTTTGTGTTGAATAATAATGTAATCCAAAATGCATGCATCCATTCCTCCTTAACTGACCTGTTTCTAACAATAGCAGAAATGTTATGATGATGAATGGAGTAATGAATCTGATGATGAAAAAAGAAAGGAAAGTTTCACCAAATTCATCAATGAGAAAGTGAATCTGAGCAAAGCAGATGAATCTATGATGATCACTGGGATAGTGACTCCACCACTTGCCATGGTAGTTAAGAAAACTGGACAAACTGTGCCCCAACTCAGTGTGATTAAAGCCATCCCTGATGTTGCTTTTGTTCCTGGAGCTACCATTTTGGCTCTCATTGCTATCAAGCTCACCAAAAGAATGGCATTCAAGAATATCCCATCCATTGATCAAAAAGAGAATGCCCTTTAGCTTTCCCTTATGATGCATCTGCATCATTCATGTTTCATCTTGTTTTCAGTGCAAATATTTGTACATTGATAGTGTTGAACACAGATGAATTTTAGGGCCAATTAGCTTGTGCAAATATAAAGCTCATATCCTTTGATTTCACCAAGCAATTTATGTGACCTCAGAAATCACAGAATGTAACATTCTAAGTGAAATATGACATGAAAATATATCTCATCAGAGAATAAGAGAAGGATGATATTGAATGGCATCCAACAGTGTTAATCAGATTTTCTCAAAGATTGCATAAAAAGCATTTGCTGAGATTTGTGCATCATGCAGACATGGCTTGGTTTTGAAACAACAACACAACCTTTGTTCACTTCATCATCTATCTTGACAAATGACCATGCAAAAATGAGTGAATGAGGAAATATATCACAGAGCATTAAACAAGTAAAAAAACAACATTTATACAACATGTATATTTCAATAATATGTTCAAAATCAATATCTAAGATAGAAAAAAAAAATTACATATTATGAAGGAGCAAAACCATCCATTAACTATTTTTAAATTTTTTTTTATTGGAAATGAACGTGCTTATAAGGTGGAAAGAATGATACTTTGGGAATTGAGCTTGAGCATCCGAAAAATAATTATCGAGTTGTTTATGAAAATTGAAGGGAGATTATTTGCAAAATATTATTTGATGTTCAAGTAAAACTTAGAGAAATTGATATTGATAAATGTATAAATATGAGTTTTTTAATGAAAATAATTGAGTGGGTACTTCTCACTACAAGAAAATAATTAAATAAAAATTAATTTTAGAAAACAAAATAGTTATTATACTAATTAAAGTAGAAAACATTTCATAAATTAAAATATTTTTTATCTAAAGTAATTTCTATTCCTAGTAAAAATTTATAAAAAAGTTTTTAAATTGGTATCTAACCATAAACATCTTATCTTATGTAAAGCCCTAAACCATAAACATACAACATTTTCCATAAAACCAACTAAAAAATGGATAAAGGGAAACTTGCTAAAAAATGACATTTAATCTCACAAAATTGTTCTACTTTCAACCAAAATTTCTAAAATAAACTCATGGAAAAAACGCACAACCATTTCTTAAATTTAGAAAGAAAAGTGAAGAACAATATTTAGAAAGATAATGACTTTTTTAAAATGAAATTTCAAAAAAAAAAAAATTATCTTATATGCTAATTAGTTTTAACCAAAATTGAACATAATTAATTTATAATAAATTATTCAGTAAATAAATTTTGTTTCATAATAATAATAATAATAATTATTATTATTATTATTATTATTATTGAGAAAGAATCATAACTCCATAAACATTTTCCCCCGTTATACAATAAGAATTTAATAAAAATATTTGGGTAAGGAAAAAATTATGATTAGTCACAATGATTTTAAAGACAAATTTAGAAAATGCAATTATTAACAAATTTAGAAATAATAGCTAAATTAATTATTTTTTTAATTTTTATGAATTACTTATCATACATGGAAACAAAATTAATTATTAAGAAGGAATATGATTTGAAATTAATTGTTACAAAGGTGTTTTGAAAAGAATATGAAATGTATTCATGCATTACCTTCGTGAGATTTTGAAATTAATTAATTGCATTATTATCAGAATAATCTTATCAAGATAGGAATGATTAGTCAGCTATTACTTTTATGTGATTATTTTCTTCTATTCTTGATGTATTTATTGACATAATCATGTGTATAATTAAAAATATATTTTTTTCTTAATTTAGATTATTTTTATAACTTATGATTATTAAGTTTTAATTTACTTCTTTTAAGGTGTAAGATTTCAAAGGAAATCTTATTTATTAAATTTAATGGAATTAATTTAAATAGGTCTATAAATAACATGATGTTCAATGTTGGTTTTTGGGATAACCAATTGAAGAATTGAATTTATTATTTGGGTTATCAGAAATGGTGAAGATTTTCATTGTAGCTCTCTTACTTGTCTTTATCTCTCAAGGTGAGTTTTGTTCCCAATGAAAGAGACATAGTCATTGTTTATAATACATTATTTATTAACTTGTGTTTGTGTTTGATGATTTAGCTTATGGACAGTGTTCTTTGAAAGATATCCATGTGACCCAATCTAGAACAGGACGTATAGTAGGTGGAAAGCCAGAATGGAGTGTGACTATTACAAATTAGTGTGCTTGTGTTCAACAAAATGTGCAATTGAATTGCAAAGGGTTTCAAACTGTTGAACCAGTCGAGTCTTCACTTTTGAAAGTTTCAGGTGATGTTTGTCTTGTTAGTTTAGGTCAACCTGTTTGGAAAGGTGCTATCGAATTCACCTATGCTTGGGACACTCAATTCCCACTAAATCCCATTTCCTCAAAGGTTGCATGTTAAATGTAATCTAAATCATTTTCTGTAATAACTTCATCTTATTACTCCTATCTTGTTCATCATCATTATCATTTTATAATAAAACATTGATTTTATATTGTTGATTTTTTTCTTTTAATTTATCACTTGTTATCACAATAATAATATATTATTTAATTGTCATGAAGATAATTATTTCTACCAAATTTCGACAAAATTAAGTTATGAGATAAATGCTCATTCTTACATTATATATTTTTTTAACCTCATACACACTAGAGATATTTTGTTACTATTTGGAGATAAAGGAGGTGTCTTATTTATCTATAATTTTTTCTTTGTTTATTCTACTAGTTTCTTTACGTAGTTGGTGAAAATATATTGATTAAGAGGTTGGTATATATGGTAGGAGACATATAAAAAGTGATTACTAGTTCTCTTTCCAAAATAACGGGACCTCCATGTTAGGGGAAAATGTTAAAGTTAACCATATTGTCCCTCTAAAAATGACTGAATTAGCAATGACATATGTATTCCAACTTGGTTCTGGGAAAAACTATTATGAGAATGGCAGAGAATGAGTTTGAAAATTCCAAAAATTTCATCTATTTAAATTGATATTTTTATTTGTATCATGTAATGTATGTAGTCTAGCAATATATATATATATGATAAATAGTTATCAACCGTTAAGAAAAAAACTAATACGACTAATAATAAGTCTTATTTTGATCTGAGGTTCGGGATTGGGAGTCAGTCTAAAGCCTCTATGTTTTCATCTATGTTGCAACTCTTTGAGATTTAGCAGCGTGTTGGTCATTCTCCATCCTCGATAGGTTGTTTTTCGGTCGAGGTTGGATGAGACTCAATTATCTACTCGATGTATTAAGTTTTAGCTTGCAAGTATTGCTCATACCAGTGGGTACTATTCTGATCTTAAATCATAAATCATAAACCTTAAACACACGGTAGATGCCAAATGTTCTTATTAGAAAGGAGTGTGATTCTTTTAAGGTGGAAAGAGTGATACTTTGGGAGAGTCAAACTTGAGTATCCAAGGAATGATGACTGAGTTGTTGATGAAAAAAATCAAAAGTATGATCAATCTCTATTTATAGACTTTTAGACTTAGATTAAATATTCAAAAGATAATTCAGTTGGTTACTGATTAATTTCCATTCAGTTAGTTATAACCAATTTTATTATTATATACATATAAATATTCAATTGTTCGTATTATAAATAATATATTATGTATCATCTTTACATATTTTGAAATCTCTTGAATGACGAGTAGTACAAAATTCAATTAATATTAATAATATGTCAAGTTTTAATATAGAAAAAAAAATTATTGAGGTTTTCCTTCAATTTTTGATGAATTCATAATATTTCCAACCTAAATCAAGAAATAATTATATATGATGACTAACACCATCCAATAAAAATTAAAGAATGGAGTATGCAACCATATTCACATGTATAATTGATATAATTCCCAATGTAAAAAAGAGTATAAAATTAACAAAACCAAAATTTAAACATTTGTATGGAAGTCAACCTGTTGGAGAACTTTCCTTCAACAATCATTCCAATCGATTTGAATTAGAAGAAAAAAAACAACACTCATGTTTATATAAAAAATAACAATAACTAGAAATAATAATAGCTTATATCTTCAAAAGAAATAATAATAATAATAATAATAATAATAATAATAATAATAATAATAATAGTGATGCATACCCATCAACATGAATTAAAAAAAACAGTGCCAAATCAACTATTTTGATCTCGATTGAGTAGACAACGTCTTTGTCTCAATTAAGCTGATAATATTCTAATCGAAGTTAAATTAATGACTATAATAATCAAATTAGGAAAAAAGTATGATAAAATAACACATATGTGAAAGAAGAGAGGACATAAAAAATTTCAATTTTTTAAACTTTTAGATAAAATTTGTAATTATTTAATTTTAAGTAATCAAATTATTTTTTGTAAACTTTTAAAATTTTAATTTTTTTTAAAAGTTTTTTTACTTAAATATCATATTTTTATTATAAAGCATTTCAATTTTTTTTATAAAATTAAAAATTACCATTTAAAAAGTTCCCATTGATTTCTTTTAACAAATACTTGATTACGAATAAACTTTAAATCGAATTCTTGTAAACAAGCTTAACAATATCACGTTGTTGGTTAAACATAGTTAAGAATCTCCAACTCAACACAATAATAGGAATTTGGATAATTTATATAAAACCTTAATCTCTTGTTAACTTTATTTGTCATTAGAGAACAATTAACATTTAAATCTATATTTTAACCCTTTTTTTTCTCTATACAATGTAAATAGTACATGGGAGTGGTTGAGTTATGATTTATGGGAAAGTTAGCTTACTAGTCTCAATCTTTTTTTATAAAAATTAAAATATCTTTAAATACTTTATTTTATTTTATTATTTTTTGTCAATAAAAAAAATCTACTAAACTAAAAACATCATAATAATAAATATGAAAATTAGATGAGGAACAAGAAAGATAAGACAACAAATGGAAAAGAATCATAGAAGAATAAACTATATAACAAAAAAAAGGGAATTAAAATTTACTATGGTGAAAAAACAACTCCCATAAAATTTGCTATTTGAAACACCATGCTAGAATGTCTCACTAATCCCTTCTTTAATTGTACATCTCTCACTTCTTCCACCTTATTTTCAAAAGAATGAAAAATTGTTACATGATTTCCATCAATCTCTAGGAACACACACATGAACAAGTTTCATTTTCCCTTTGGTAAAAATTTGAAAAACCTTGATCACATGTGAAACTATAATAAGACTGATCAAAACTTATAAACCACATGGCTATCTTGCATGGATCATGCATGTAATAATTTCTTCCAAAGAATAACCCAACAAATTATGAATACACAATGTATGTATATATATATAAAGGGAAACCAAGAACTGAGATGAATGAATGACAGATAGGGAAATCTCAGTAGCATCTAACTCCCTTGTCTTTTTGTTGTACAGACAAATCCTCAAAACTCCAATCTCTTCTCATTCCACTGCTCCTTACCAATCTTGGTCCAACACCACCTTCACTATTGGTGCGTCTATGGTGTTCTGCCTTAACCTTGGCCAAAGGTCCACTTACTGCATATTGGGGTGGTGCCATGTTCCCTGAAGACCAGCTTCTGTTATGCTTGCTACTCACTTTTCTAGAAATCATGTTGTTGTTGTTGTTTTGAATGTTATTATCAAAGGGTTTGGTTGATTCTTGTGGAGGGAGACATGCATCATCGTTGTTTGAATTCACCCTTTGGAGGATTTGGCCACAAGCAAGGCAATTGAGGGTCATGGTGGTGTTATGTGACTCCCAAGCAACCCTACCTTAGAAGGGTATAGGTTGAATGGTGAGGAACTTAGGGTTAGGAAATTACATCAATATGATGGTGAAGAAGTTGGAGAACACAGAGTCAATTGGGTTATGTTAAAAAGTTTGAAAACTTGTTGAAACAACTTCTTCTTGTGTTCTACCATTAAGTTCTCACCCTCAAAATCAGCTTTGCCTTTCATTCCAATTTTGGCTTCTGCAAGATTTCCAACTTGTGCACTATTGTTGGTATATGATTACAATTATAAGGAATCATCAATTTTAAGAGTTTATTTAGGAATTTTAATTTTCATTGCCTATATATGTCCACTTTCTTTCAGATATTTATATCCAAATATTATAAACTATAGCACTCTATTTTTGTTTAACATTTTGTTATATTTTAAAAACAAGTCATACTATATAATTTATTAAAAAATTCACTTACTTTTGTCGAAGAAAAGAAAGAATGAGGAACGAAACTTACTAAAGTTGATTATTTTAGATAAACTTCTCCTTAATTATATAAGTTTTAAATATATAGAAATGGTTTTGAATACACATGTATTTAAAACAAAACCTCTTTCTATAATATGATAGTTAAGGCATTTCTCATAGTTCAGAAGTTTGGTTAAAAATAAATAAATTTCCATGGATTGTTAAATATATTACTTAATTGTTGCCCTTGGAGATAACCTACAAATATATTTTATCTTTATAAATATCATGTCTAGAATAATGCATAAATATTTCTTCGTTTAAATAATTTTTCTTTAAAAATAGTTTGTTTTTTCATTTTGTTTGTCTTTACTTTCCTTGTTTTCCCCATATTTTTACTAATCATTTAAACAAAATCTAAGAAAAAGACAAAAAATACACAAAATCCAAAACTATTTTTTAGAATTTAATTATATTTCGAGTTCTTAAATTTGTAGGTGAATCATGCTTTAGTCCACCAAATTAAAAAAATAATAATAATCTCTCAAATTTAAAAAAAAATACAATTTAATCATAAATACTAAATTTGAATAACTAAAAAAACATCTTATAAAATCATTTAGTCTCTTAAATTTAGTGTTTAGTATTTTTTTTCAATTTTAAGGGATTAAAAAAGTATTTTTATGAAAACCAAATTTATTGTAAATTTGGGACTAAAAATATCATTTTTATTTTTTACTACAAAACCCAATCTACTTTCAAAGGCACCTCAAGTTCGTATATTGTTAGCGACGTAGTTTCAACAATCTTGAAGTGTCAAAGGTGGATGCTTTTCTTTGTGCTTATTGTTTATCACTGTATCTGTTTTGTTGGGTCAATTGATTTTTGTATAAATAAGCTCCCATTTATAATTTATAATTATAATATAAAGCTCAAATCTTTTATTCTCATGTTTTTGTTTTCAGAAATCTCTTGAGAGGTTTTTGATTGTGGTGAAGGTTGGGTGATTCTATGCGTTGGTTGGCTTCATTTGATGAGAGAAAATTGTGGGGATGTTTGTTTCTGTCAATTGGCTCTGTTTTCTTTGTTGGGTATTTCTTTGTTGCTGTGATTTCCAAGCTTCTGCCACCGTCTTATGTTCCCCTCATTTCTGCAGTGCAAAATGACTGGTAATTAACTACTTGACTGCTCCTTATATTGATATGATTCTGTGAGTTGGTACTTTCATGTCAATAATTTTTCAGCATGGTTGTTGGATTTTGGAGATGATATGATAAAAGAGTGTAGAACATAAAAAGGGTTTGAAATTGCAATATGTTCTGTGATGGATTTGTTTTATTTTTCTTTTTAGTTGTTGTTTTGTTTCATATACTGATGATAGTGAGTGTGTTATAACTTATACCATGTGTTTCGTGAACATGTCATTCATGATACACGGTAATAGGTTACAGTGTATGCCATTCATGACAAGGATCTGATTTTCTTAGTTTGGAATTTCTGTTTGGTGATTGCTCGCATATGCTAAGTAATTAGACGGGATTGTGTTCTTGACTATTTTTTGTCATTTTGTGTATCTGGGAAGTGAGGGTTGCTCCATGTTTGAGTCTGCTTGTTTCATACATCTTTGAGGAGGGAAAAGTGTTTGTTTTTTAGATATATATTGGAATAAAGTGTCTATGTCTAATGGAAAGTTGTATTGATACACTCAAAAGTCATATATCACTTAGGAGTTAAGATGAATAATATTTTATGCATACCATCTTTCCTTAATCATTAATATGGTTTTTAAAGATAAAACCGTGACTCGAGTCCAAGTTCTAGAGTGAACAATGTCTCAGATGCATTAAGCCTAGCAATGTCCAGAAGGTTTGTATTGTTACACTTCCAAGATCTATATCACCTAGGAGTCCAGATTAATAATAATTTATAAACATTTTTCCCTTTTAAACCTACCATAGTACCTTTTGAAGTCAAAGTCAAGTTTGAACTCCAAAACAAATAATACCTCAATGCTTTGGCCGTAATGATGCCCAATGGACTTGCACTTATCCGAACAAAGGATATACCAGAACAATACCTGAAATCCCCAGATAACACTCATTAGTTCTCTACAATTAGGGGGTGATATTTGGTGTCGCAGAACTGCACTATAGTAGCATCAAGTCTGTACTAGTTAAAGATTTCGTACACTATTGCAGTCTAGACCAAACAGCTTGGATATTCTTCTTATTAAGGCAGTGAATTTGGTAGCATAATAGCCCCACTGATGATGCTTTTTGGAAAAAGTGTTTGGGAGATGATGAAATCAGAAGAATCAACAAAACGTTGGAGTTGAGGAGAGAAGCTGTTTTTCATGATTAAGTAGTTAGTGAAGTACCATTCTCGCTTGATCCAGAATGATGTTTGTCCTAGCTTCCTAGGTGATTCTTTCTTTCTTTCATTAGGGCTTGAGATCCTTCAAATTTGGGTCTAGATTGTTGTAATTGTTGTATGCTTGATATGGATTAATGCCTTAAGTTAGCTATTCTACTTTTTGTCACGGTTTACCACTACCAAAACATCACCCTGTTCTGGACTCTCTGACTAAAATGAGAAAAATAAATTTGACGTCTTTGATAATTTACATATATTGTTGGAATAAAATGTGTTGTTGTAATAGTTTTTGTATTACCAATTTCTGTTATCTCTGTACTTACTGTTGTCTCCACCTGAGTAAGAGAGAAAAACTCATCATTTTTCTGGTTATGTTTTTGACAAATATAACAGGTACTATTGCTTCTTGGTGCCATTGACTCTTCCTATAATTGTGGTTGCTGTGTACTTTCATTGGCTCAGCATGAAGTTGTTTAAGCATGCTTAGCATAACTTTGCCAGATTTTGAAGGCAGAAATACATGTATGCTGTTGGAGCAACAACCACCTATGTCAATGGCTGTTTTATTAGATAACTCTGCAACTAGTACTCATCTCATCACCTAAAAAGAACATAAGAATTAAGATGCTAAATGGGATTGCATACCTTTCAAATACTATTCATGCTTGTTGTACCTTTGAAGGTACTCGAGGCCTAAGGAAAGTTATGTGCATCATTTAGTCTAGCACCATAACTTCTTTCAGAGATTCATTTATACCCCTTATTAATCTATTAAGCTCAGACTCGTCTATTAAATGATGCGTTCGTATCGGATACATGTATTGAACACTAACATACATAGGACACATATCGATGATGTGTTAAATTCAAAAAAATATTTTTTTGGGTTTCTAACAATTTTAGCATATTTCTAATATAATTTTAGAAAGGATAAATACATTGATTTTTTAAAAATTCAAACTTATTGTATAGTTTTTATTATAATTATAAAAATTAAAAATAAATTTTTTTGAATCAATTATGAAAAATATCTTTCTATCACAAAATCTTGATTATCAATTTATATAATTCATAATAATATAATATATAGATTCATGTTCTCGTTTCTTACCTTTTAAAGATTATACGTGTCGAAGTATTCGTATTTGTGCTATATAGGTAATTAAGTTTATTATTTTGAATTTTTTGTAATGAGATTCACCTTGGTATAGTTAAAATCTTAAAGCCGTTAAACTATGAAAACTGTCAATAACTCGTACATTGAAAGAAACGCACGATACTTTCTTTTAATTGAAGATATCAAAGTGTGTAAAATTAAAGAAACAGCAGACAGCAATGTCGTGAAGTTTATTCTCATTAAGTATCTCTATGATACGCACGATTGTTGGAAACTGGCTATTGGAAACAATTACATGATATCAATGTTGGCAATGATAATCCTTTTACATTCTAATTCATATGACTGATGCACTTGAGTGTGTCAATTAACATGCAAAAGCAAGGTGAAGGTGGATTTAAATATTGAATATGGAAACAAATATATAAAGGGTGCTTATGTATTGTCAAAGTTAAAGCCAATTTGTTCAAGAGAAGTATAAAACACTTTCTGGTTTAGTAACCTGTTTTTATCATATAAGGATGGAACCGTTTCATGTCCATGCTACAAAAGCTGTCATTGATTTGTCTTCCAAACAAACAAAGATAACAGGATCCTACAACTGTGAAAAACTCATGACCAATTTACCAATGAATGTTGTATGTCTGTAGCCTTTTTTGATGATTGACAAGGTTAACAGCTTACAAATTAGAGAAAAAGAAAATATCTTAACAATGTCAAATGATGATTGCCTCAAAGCAAGAAGCTAAAAGTTGTGAGAGTTACTATTTCTATATAGTGCAATCATAATTGAGTTCCTAGCTAGAATAATCTGTGCTTTATGCTTTCGGTGGTCATGCTTTAGACAACTCAAATGGCAGCCTTGTCTCAATTGCAAATGACATCTGAGTAAAAGGCTACGGTCCTCCTTTCACAGTTCTGTACGCTTAATAGCTCAACATCAAAAACTTCAAATTGTTTTGAGCTGAAAAAGGTTGAAGGTCCTACCTGCAGAAGACAAAACATCACAAATTCTACTCGAGAGAATACTTATTTTGAAATTGTGTTTCTGAGAGAAGTTCAGTGCAGGTGCAAGAACTGTAAATTAGACAGTATTAGTAAAATTGATGAGTTATTGTTAAAAAAGTGCTCAGGAATCACGATTGAAACCTATACTTCACTCCAATTTGGACATAATATTGAAATGAAATTTCTTATGGGGGGGAAGTAGAGTTTCAATCTTCCTAGTAATAGTCTCCAACATATTAATATTTTTGTTTTATTTTTAGCGAATCAACATATTATTGAATCTCATAGTAACAGTTTAGATTAGTTATCACAAAAAGAGTAAGCTGGATCCAAGTAATAGACTTCACTATTCTGACAAAATTTCTACTGCATTTGATGGTGTCTAAGATTAAAATTTACCCACTTAAAAGAAAGGATCATGATTAATCATAACAAGCTGCTCTTATGATTGGGGGTAAGGAGAGTGCATAAATTAAGCATTCTGATCCCAACAGTGTGTCAGCCATTATTGAAAGATAATCTAGAATCCATTCAGGAAATGTATACACATTTATCAATTACTTGCTAATACAATGACATTAGGCATAAAATAAAGGAAACAGTAACTATTGACAGAAAATAGACACTATAATAATTTTCAATATAACTCTATGGAACTAGGTATGCTGTTTTCTTGACCAGAGATCCAACGAAACTGTATGTATTCAAACTCCCAAAGATTATTCCTTCATTTTTTATCAACACATATATTTTGTCCTAACTAGATCCTACCATGTGTCAAAGTTGAATTACAGGCCTTCATTGTTGAAAATTGTCAACACATGACAATTTTGTGAATAAAATGCAATGATGATTTCTTCGACCTTAGAATGGATTAAGTTCTAAGCAGTCAATATCATATAATATGGAAAAACCCCAAAATCAGTTAGAGAAAGATGATAAAAGAAAAATGAGAGATTTTGGAACTCACTGGTGGTCCAAGTTCAGGGGGGATGATGATTCTTCTCTTCCCACCTGGTCTCATGTTTCTAATTCCTTCCTCAAATCCTACATTAGAAAATGTACTTTTCTCACTTCCTTCTGCACTAATTTCCTCCCCTTTTGGGTTCTTTAAGGGAGAGACAGAAATCAAGCAAAGTATGAATACTTTTTTCATAAAGTTGCAAGGAAATTGACGGTACTTAGTCTAAAAATTTTAACCTGGAACTAATGCGTTGGTACCCATGCGGATTTTGGCAGGAGTACCCTGCAAGTAAGAGCTGTCGATTCGACGACCAGATTCGTTATAACCAACATAGTGAAAAGTGACCTGCAAGGCATGATTTACAAGAAAATTACTGAATATAATTTGTGCATACAAATCATGCTTTAAGTTTTAGGGCTACTCCTAGTGCCTAAAAGTTCCAGTTTTGCAGCTGAAAATGACATTTTTTAGATTGCTTCCACTTTCAACCAATCACCACCTCACCTAACAATAGTCTAATCCTTGACAGATGATAAAACAATGTTAAAAAAGGTAAAATTTTACATTGACTGGGAGTTTATTTTGTTATACACTAAAAATTAAGACAGCTTAAGTAACACAGAAATCACATATGGTCTTATTAATTTCACTAAGAAGAACCCAGCAATGCAGATTCACAAAATTTCTTGCAAAAATTCTTGAAGGAAGTAGAATGCCAACAAGAGAGAACTATCAGCAACAGTTGACACAAAAACTGGTACAAAAATTCTTGAAGGAAGTAAAATGCTGTTGCCGTAATATTTAGGCTGACTTACTAAGCAAATTCCTCAAAATATATAACTTTGACATCATTAGTTTATATATACAAAACCAAACTCAAATATCAATTTCCAAATTTCCCCATCTCAACAAACTAAAAATATTCCTCAAAACAACACACCATTTGATGGGGATGAACTGGAATCAGCCACGGTGGTTTTACTGTTTTAGGATCGAACCTAATGCTCTAGATACCATGTAAGTAGGAAGGGAATAAAACTTTGTTCTAATTCGTACAATAATGATTTACATCATATAAATAAAAAAGGAATAGAACAACCTATTTCTACAATAACAAAGTATCAGCAATTGATTTGATCCTGATATATTCTCCCCTTAACTGTAGGGATGTTATTTCCTATCATAATCTGAATTTAACACCAGAATTTCAACCTTTCTAATTTACTGATAAATATTCATTAAAAAAGATAAAAAAGCAGTAGATTGGAAAGAAAAGAAAAGAAAACCTGCTGACCATCCTTTGGGCAATCACCTTCACCAACTACAAAATCCCGGTATATGAGCCCTGACTCACTCTTTACATAGTTCTCTGAAGATACTATTTTAACTTGAAAACCTGAAATGTATAACAATAAATCAGACCATCATATCCAAAAAAACCATCCAAGAGGTTCAAAACAAATGAATTTCACAACACTAGGCTCTTAAATTTAACACACTGAACTTCAGTAGACAACACAATTGAGACAGTGACCAGAGTGGCCACAGTATAAAAAGTACTAGAACTTGTTTAACTAAACTTAGAAAGTAACATAATAACAACAACAATATCCCGTAAGATGAAGTCAGCTACGTGGATCATAGACGTCATTGAACCAGTTAAGAACCAAATTCTTAAAGATATTGTTCACTGTGTAGTCTCTCTGAACAACGTTTGCCTTGTGTGAACAAGTTTTACAGAAAGTAAGACAATCATGTGCCAAAAACTAAGCACAGAAACCATGGTCCGATTTACAGAATATACCATGGAAAGTAAGACAATCATGTGTCAAAAACAAATGTAAGCTCAGAAACCATGGTCAGATTTGCAGCATATACCATAGAAAGTAACATAATCATGTGCAAGAAACAAATGTAAGCTCAAACATTATGGAACGAAAACTGGAAAGCATATATAGCTAGCTAAATTAGAAGTAGATCTTTAAATTGATAAAAGAAAAAATAATGATCACCTTCTCTGATAAAATTTGGGAATTCCTCTGGGGCATTGTTTTCTTTCTGTATCCGCCGATTTTGTTGTAGCAACCGTTTTTCGTCATAAGGATTCGTACCCTTTGTCTTCCCATAAGAAGACAAAGTTGGAAAAAAACCAGTTGAGACCAAGACAGAAAGGAAGAGTGTTCTCCTCAATGGCTTTTCAGAATGCAATATGCAACTATCCTGCACTCTATCCTCACAGACAAAACAGAACACACCAAATCACAATCCATTACCGAAATTTCACAAAAGAATATCAGTCCACATGCCACTCTCTTACAGGTAATAATCCTTTGAATTTTGGTTTGTGCATCCATGAGTTAATTGCTTCCTTTGAGAAAATATAGTTCCTTGTACAGCACAAGGGAAGTTCACTGCCCAAAACAGTAAAACCCTTTTTAGTACCTGCAAAAACTTCCATTCCCTAATTTGTTGCCTAATCATGTAAACCCTAAAGCAATATTGCCAGCTCCAAAAATTGTTCAAAGACCTGCTATTAACATTAAATTTCACTTTCTCTTACACCAACACAAAACTGGGAATGTGAAATTCCAACAAGAACTAGAAGATTCTACCATCATATTAGAAAAGTAAAACTGGGTAGGGAAAAGGAAAGTGGCATCAAACCCCAGTATCACATTACACCCAAATGTTAAAGATGTGGACAGGCACAATATACTAACTTTAACATCAAAAGAAGCATAATACCAATATAGTTCAAAGAACACTGAACATAAACATAGAGATATATTTAAGGTGGAATTGGGACTTTGATGCAAAGGGTGTCTGAGAAAGACTTACAACGAAAAGACGACAACATAGCCTCTGAGAGTAGAAGCACACAACACAGCACAACACCTGTTTCCTGTTGCTTCTACGTTATCTACTCTGTTTGCTGCTTAAGCAAATAAACAAGAATTGGATCATTTTTTACTTCACACAATCACTTTTGTTAAATTTTTAAGACTTTATTCAACATAAATTATTTTACTATCAATTGTTTAATTCTATTAATATTTTTTTTAAAAAAAAAACCTATTGTTAGATTCGATTTTAAAACATAAGGATTACCAGCAATCATAGTAGAAAATTAATAGATTAAAAAAAACATACTTTCTCTTAATCTGATTTTAATAAAATTAAACACAAATAATTAAGATAATAATATGTAACTAAAACTCAACCGTTAGATAAAAAAAAGTAATTTGCATTGAAAATGTCAGGATAATTTTTTAATATAATATTTATTACATGTAATCCCATTATAAATTATTATTACTATGACTTTTGAAATAATTATTATAAAACTTAAATATATATAAAGATATATAAAATGTTATACCATAATAATTTTATATAAAAAATTATTCTTTGTTAATTAAATTATTAAATTATAATTTGATATTATCATAATTATTTATGTCAAATTTTATTAAAATTTAATAATTTAGTATAGTTTAAATATATATTATATCAATTTTAGTTTTTATAAATGTACTAAATAATTTTATAAGAACATTAAATTTTTATATATAATTTATGTGATATAAATTTTCAATTCAATTATAAGTTAAAAATATTATAATTTAATTAAAAAATATTAAACTGTGTAATATTTATCTCATGTAATAATTGATTTAATTCATCCTGGTCTAATTTGACTTTATATATATATAACATTGTTTATGATTGGATCACAGTTTAAAATCATTTTACTCATGGTATATCTTCTCTTTTTTTCTCATAATTAATTGATACAATTTTTGTTGTTTCCATTAATATTTCTTTGTCTATTCAAAATTTATTTATTTTTTAATTTTTAATAAGCAAGCATTGTTTTTTAGGAAGAACATAGGACCCAACTGACGAGGTAAGGTTCTTCAACCCTCGGCTTGTCTGAGTTTGGTTTGGTGCAAGGAAGAGGAAAGGAAGAAAATTGAAAATGGCAGATGCAGAAGGGTTCGTTGAAGCAGATAATGCAGAGGCCATTATTACCAGAATTGAACACAAATCCCGCAAGATCGAAACTTTACTCAAACAGTACCAACCCCTCTACTCCTTTTCTCCTCTCATCACTTCATCCATCAATTAATTGTTTCCATTTTGTGTTTACAATTATCATCGTTGTAGTGTGTGATGCAATTTCAGGTATAAACCTGTAGAAGCCCTTAAAACTGCCCTTGAAGGCACATATGCCATCATTGGGGATGAACGTTGCAAGGTTTCTCCCTCACCCCCACTATTTTGTTTTGTATTTTTTTCTTACATTTTTTTCATCTTTTTTCTAAAGAAAAATTGATACTTCACTGTTATTTTGTGATAGTGTTTGCGTTTGCTTTTTATTTGGATCATTGTGGAACTGAAGCAGTGTTTAATTAGTTGGGAAAATTACCCTGATTCTCATGATTTCTTCGAAATTCACATAAAATTGCTGGCTTTTTAATGTAGCCCCTTTTAGGATCACAGTCATGGATAATAGAAGTGTTATTGTAATTTATTTCAAACAATTAAGGAGAGATACTGTAGAAAAGCAAAAGTAAGCTCATGTGAATTTCAAAGAAATCATGGGAAGTGTCGGTGTAATTTGTTCTTGTTATTATCATCATTAATAAGCTTTTTTTCAGCTAGCAACAATGTGTAGTTTCTGTCCCCTATTGTTGCTTTGGAGATCTTGTGCAATTCAATTGATGTTTTCTAATTTCTTGAAATCATACCTTATTTTTCATGTATTTTGGATTTCTTTTTATGTTTCCTTTTTACATTTTAGAGTTTGGTGCTTAAATGTTTGTGCATACCTTCGATTTTGATTGCTGAGTAACAAAAACAGTGTTCCCCCCACCCTCCTTTAATCCAAGTTCAACCTGTAAAGACTACTCTTTTATAACATGCACAATTGTAATGGAACTTTTGTAATATGTTTAAACTTGAAATCGCGGCAGATTTTAATATGCCTTTGTCTTTTCTTTTTTTTCCCAGTCAGCACATTGGATTGCGGTGCATAGAGCTATAATGGCTATAAAAGATGTGGATGGGATGCTTTCTTCATTGGATCCTGAGTACTATGATATCCTAATGAAGTGAGTGGTGAAGTATATCTTGCTTAAATTCATTTTTACTTTTTAGTTCTAATTTGGCTAGCTTGTCATTCTTTTAGTACAAAATTGCTTGGATGATGTTAAAGTTCTGAGGTTTATAGTTAATGATTATTGTAGTTTGGCCTGTGTTCCACCTTGCATGATATGTGTTGCACCAGAACAGTTTGGCCTGTTGTGTGTGAATCGATATGCTCTTTCAGTATTTTTTGTAGAACTTTCCTTGTGTGTTGGTGAATTCTAGAATTTCTGTATGTAATTCCTTGGTCATTTCATAGAATGATTACTAGCTCACCCTTTTCGTATCCCTTTCATTTCTGGCCTTCATCATTTCCCCCCTTCTCATACTTCAGTTATAGTTGATACATTAACTCATAATAACTAAGTTACAGGATCTTAGCTGGACTCTCTGCACACAATTCCTTAAGAAAATTATCTTATAATAACTTGTAGTAAGATGCTTTAAATCTCTCATTAGTTCTCAGGTGCTTGTTATATGTTTATAATAACTTTTGAAAGATCAATTTGATGAATGAATTTGGTGTACCTATGCTATCATGTTCCTCTATTTTCTTTCTCTGGGTGTCAGATCTCTTACAAACCGTGTGTAGTGAGACAATAGTAAGGCCTCAAGATCCTGTGCACAAACTTTCAAATGTATTTATTTACACTTTAATTAATCAATCCAATATAAATTTGAATTTAAGACTCTGTTACTCTATGCCAAATGTGTATTTCAATCTCTCAATCTGTGTTAATGTTATTCTAGATTTATCTGACTGCAATCTGTGCTTCGCTGTATATTAATACAACCACAGATTAGAGGAGATTTTTACTATAAAATTCTTTTTCGTTGGTTATGCATGTCTATGTTAAAAGTCACAATATTAGGATCCCTCATTGATAATTTTGTCAACATCAAGTATCTGCTTAGGATCAACAGGATTATTGTATCCCTTCAATATTACTCTCACTCGTGAATAGTTTTTTGTCAACCCTCATTGAAGCAAACTTCAGATTTCTTTCAAATTCATTTGTGATTTTCTTAGATTTCAGGTAGAAATACTCTTGTTTTGTAGTTAATGTCATTCACACAACTATATCTCCAAGTTAACATGATGATCCCTCCTAGAATCTCCTGCATGACCAAAATTAAGTGATCCATAATTTTTGCCACCCTCTGGAATTTTAAAAACACGATATATAGGAAATACATAAAAATCATTCCTTAAGTGATCTTCCAAAGGCCATTTTAGAATCTCAATCAATCAACGGCAATATGCATATCAGACTGCTTTTAGCCATACTAATATGCAGATCATGAACTACCTGTAAAGTTTGAAACCTACAACAAAACACAACATTTCTGAAAATATCTTTTTTCTACTAGAGGAAAAAGAATAGCATGTTTGTCTGCAGACCACAAAGGGATGCCTCTATCTACTGTTGTTAAAACCAGACCAAATCTGCCGATTCAACTGAGAACTTTAACACCTGTCATCACCTTCCTCTAGTTCCACCAAAAGACCTTTAACAGAACCTCACTTCCAACCTTTCATTAGTTAATGACTGAAGACATTCATCACCTCAGTGAACATAAAGGGCAATAGGTTCAGCACTGCAACCTACCACGGTTCTCTTTACTTGAAACCAATTTCTAGCTTCTGGGTTCATTAACTGTAACCTCAAAGGTAACCAAATCTCTCCCTTTCCAAGACCTAATGTCCTCTACAACTTGCTTAGCAAAAAGAACTCCACCTAAGATATTCCCACAACAGAAATTCTTTGAAACAACACTTTCTTCTGTTCTTTCAGATTTTTAAGAAAGTTAAGGCATTAATGAGTCTTCTTTTAACAATATTATTGTTAACTGTAGTAGATAACTACTGCCACTGGTATTTAACAATATGATTGTAAGTAGTAGATAACTAATGATATTCTTGCACCATTTTCTGTCCTAAGAGGTTATCTGCCTTAGGTACTTGTATAGAGGCTTAGCTACTGGAGATCGTCCAACATGTGATCAATGTCTTCGAATTCATGAAAAATTGACAGAGAAAGCAGGACTTGGTTGCATCCTACGTTTCCTGACTGATACTGTAAATACAGTTTGATTTCTGAACTACCTTTATATTTGAATTTTTTGTTCTTTTCCTCTGGTGTTTTTTATTTTTCTTTTGTCCATGCAAGACTACAGCAGTCAATGTAGTGAAGTATCAGAGAAATATATTAATCTTGAATTGTTGGATTCAAAGTAATATGATTTTTACCTTTTCAATACTCATTAAAAAATCTGAAACCTCAAAAACACTTTTAGAGGAGCTTCTAACTTCATGAATTACCCCTAGCATTCTCACAAAACACACTTTCCCCTGACCTATAGAGTTTGGACTTACTTTTGGAGAACTTCAATACATTTTGATTGTAAAACATTCTTTCAAATAGAATGAGATCTTATGCAGAAATTAAACTCATACCATAAGTTGAACTTTAAAATGAATTTTGAAGTCATTGGCCAACTTTTTCCTTCAGAACCCTGTACTATCTAAATATGTACCTAGTTCCAGAAAAATGTTTGTGAATCTCATTAACTTCATGCTAGGACCCTTAACACTTTTTTTATTTGTTAAAATGTATGAGAATCTCATTAATTCGAGAATGAAATCCACAAACATGAAAAATATAACTTACACATTTTGTGAGATTCATGAATTTTACCCAATAGAAAAAAAAAAGTATAGATCAAAAAGAGTGTATTTAAAAGTGTTTTGCTAAATTTTTCAACATAGATAGGGTGACACCAGACTTATCAATGCTGAAGTTTTTCTTTTATACAGTTTGATTTGGACTTTCACCGGAATTTGCATACTGATTTTATTTTTACTTTACTTTGCTTAACTTTTATTCTAAGTGGATTTTACTTAACACTAGTAACATTGTATCACTTAAAATAATAACATGAACGAGATTAATTCAGAAGAAATAAAGAGTATAAAAAAACTATATTAATTACACTTAGAATTCCTGATAGAGTTTTGGAAAAAGAGAGATTTTCTCCATTTCAGCTGTATTTTAAAAGATAATCTTTTTTTATCAATCACTTTTAATTCAAAAATAGTTTTTCTTTTAATACAACAATAATCAACTACATACCCTTTTTTGGTGATTTACTATGTCTAATCATTTTTTCAAAAACACTCAAACAACTTATTAGCTTAAACTTGGTCATCAACAAAGTTACACACAACTAAAGAAGTTTTGTCAGTGCTTTGCATGTTTAAAGAATTGTGTAACCTAAGCAGAAAAAAAAAGTAAAAGAGGTGAACAGAAGTGAACATCAAATCAACACGTGACATATTAAGTTTTATGTTATTATATGTGAGGTCATATTATCTTTTATCAGGAAACAAGAAATGAAAGTGGAAGAAACAGTTAAAGGGTTGTTAGTGGATCAAATTTCACACAGCACCACATACATAGACAAATTCTTTGCATACAAATTTGATAATAAAATCAAAAATCAAAGTCAAATCCAAAAGGGAAACACTCAAACACAGCATTGGCTAAAGTTACAACATAAAAGTTGTAGTCATGGGCATGATGTGGCCCATGATGCTACCTTTAATCATGCTTGTTAGTTACTTCCCTTTGAAAAACTTTGACACACACCCGTGATGATGATACATATGATACAAGCACTGTCACCACTCACTAGTGCGTAACCACACATCTTTTTTTTACCTTTGGTGTTTGTTGTTCACTTCTTGAAAAAGGGTATTGCAAATATACATCTTACGGAGAACGAAGTGTCCACAAAGAGCCAAAGTTGAGTCCCACAATCTGACTCACCCAACCCCATGTCCCAAGCATATTAGACCAAAAAAGATGAGAATCAGAGCAAAAGATAGAGAAAATCATTTATAATTGAGACCACCCTCATCATCCCTTCATGGGAATCCCTTTGATTCTGTCCCCCTCCCCTGCCTTGCACAAAATCCCACCTCTCATCTCACCATGTGGCATCACAAATCCTATGATAAGGAACAGATAAAATAAAATAAAACACATTATTCCAATTCCCTTTTCCATCTTTCCAAGGTTAACAAAACTATTCAGCATATGAAAACACTAACTACTTTAACGTATCCAAACTTTACTAATCCTAAAGTTCACTAAAGCATGTTCTATCCAGACTCAAAATAAAATAAGCCTAGACAAAAAGTGTTCATAGCAAAAATCATGATGATTCCATTTGCCTCCCTTTTTTCTCTTCACAATTCCCACTTTTTTTACATTCTGGAAATCAGTTTTTGGAATGTATTATCAGAATTGTATTTATACAATCTAAAAAGTAATTTCCAGAATCGAATGATTCCAGAAATTACTTTTTGGAATATAAATATAAAAAAAAAAGGAAAGTGCAACAAAAAAAATAAGAGAGCAAATAGAATTTTCCAACCTCAAGACCTAGTGAGTAAACAACATCTAACATAACTATTTTTGTTGATTCATTTCTGTCTAACACCTAAAAATGTCTTAGCTTCTATCGTGATCTTTACCCTACCACCATAGCTGCCAGGAGTGATCAATTACGGCAGGGGACGGCGTTGAATTGACATTGCCGCCCAAGGGTTGACCGGCACTGGCCGCTGGATGGTAGGGCCTAATGGATTGGGATTAGCTGGAGGCAGCACAGAAGGCATGGCAGCCGATGATGATGAGGATGCAGATGCAGATGAGACAGCAACACGTTCACAGGAAGGGCACATTGTAAGAGTGGTGGGAGGATTCATGTGCATGTAGAGCTGTGGGGAAAACTTCAACGCTCTTAGCTCTTGCACTTCCTTCTGTAGCCTCCTATTCTCCTCAGTTAGATTCTCACAACACCTCTTTAAGTATTCACAATCCACTTCAGTCTGCTTCAGCTTGGTCCTATTACACCAAAAGCATTGGCATCACTTTCCTTTTTTTCATTAGACAATGCAAGACAAAGTAACACCACACAAGAACAAAGCCAAATCAATTTTCATTGCCAATCACACTTTAGTTTACTAGTTTATATTATTAGTTTACCATTGCAAAATTGGAAATTTGTGTACTTCCTTTAACTAATGAAAAAATTAATGCACTCAAATGAACACCAATGATTTCAAAAATTTTCTTCAAAATTCTTCTTCACCAACATACTACATGTTTGTGAGGGTGTTGTGGGCCCAAGCATACACATTGTTTACCCGTGTCTGAGTTTTATTTCAAAAAAAATTAAAATCTAAACCATCTACAACCTTATTATATCTTTTCATGTCTCACAAATGTTGTGTTATTGATCACTCTCGAATTTCATTATGAATGTTGGACTTTTCTTGAAGTTACTGTTAGTTAAAGAAAAATGGCATTGATATGAATCCACAAAACCTTCTAAATAGATAACAACACAGTGGGGCATACATGTTACAGAAACTTATTTAAATAGAGACAATAAACAACGCCACAACACAATATTTATCATTCAGTGATCATATACAAAAGTGTCAATGATGCCCCTTGGATGAGAATCCTCACCTTGCTCTTCTGTTTTGAAACCACACCTCAACCTGTCTAGGACTCAGATTCAACTGCTTTGCCAAAGCTTGCTTTTGTTTCTACAAGTAATAAAAATAATTTTAAGATTAAATGTCAACATTGAATCATACTTCCAAGACAAATGAAAACTATTATTGAAAAAAATATAATTTAGAATAAACTTCATCTTATCCTGAAATTATAAACAAAGTTTGATTTAGCAACTGATTTTACAATTCCAATCACTTCTCTCAATAACTTTATTACCATTTTGTAGAAAATAAGAAAGCCAGAATTATTTATCACAAAGTGGTATATCAGATCAATTTACTAGAGATTAAGAAGTAAATGAATGCTAAAACTTCATTTATTTGAAGAATTTATGCAAGGTTTTAAGATGACCGCAACCACAATTTCGGCCACAATGGCAGCATGGTGTTTGACTTCTTTTTTTGTTTTATGTCACCATAATCACAATTTCTGCCAAAAGGTTTTTGGTTTTGTGTCATCATGACCACAATTCCAGCTGCAAGGTGTTTAGTTTCATGTCGCTTTACCCTGATTTCAGCAGAAAGATGTTTCATTTTGCATCACTGAGACCACCATTTTGGCAGCAATGTAATGCTTTTGGTTTTATGTCACGGCCACCATAATTTCAGCCTCTGAGATGTTCAGTTTCATGTCATTTTGACTGTGACCACAATTATTTTCATCAGAAATCTATTTGGACAAAAACACTTTTTTAGCACATTGCATAAACTCCAATTCTAAATCAAACAACACCAAAATCACTTAAAGAAACAGTATTTAAGTTTTGTAAAGTTTGGTTATTCCAAATAGGTATTATGATTGCAATTGAAATTACAAAAATTTCATTATCTTTAACTCACCGGATTCAGAGTGTTGTGTTCCTTGAATGTTTCTTCCAGCACCAAGGCCTGTTCCTTCGACAACCTCAGTTTCTTCCTTGACATGTCACCATCGCCTTCACCACAAAACCCTCCGCCATCATCATCTTCACTTCCGCCATGCGAACACGACCCTCTCTCATTCTCCTCTCTTTCGCTCCTCTTCCCGCTGATGCTTGATACTGCGCTGTTCGGCGAAGACACAAGGTTGTCCTCTTCGCATGGTATCACCGACTGTGTTGGTGTTGGTGTTGGTGGCGGCGGCAAGTTAACATCTATTCCAAAGAAAAACGGTGGCGGCTCGGAGTTCCGATTGATTACATGAGCAGCACCTGAGTAATGACAACACTCTTAATTTACACAAATTAAATATAAAAAATCAATTTAAAAAAACACCCTGTTCCTCATTGCATGCTTTTCTTGTAAAATATGAAACAAAAAATCAAAGGGTGAGTGTTCTTCAGCGCATGAAAAATGGGTTTCTTGTTTCAGCAAAGCATGCATATGAAAGAAGAAAAAAGGAATGCTTTTTTTAAAAAAAAAAAACATTAGGAGGAATCTAGAAGCCATGGAAAGAGAACAAGTTAAAAGAATGAAGAAATGAATTGAAAAAAAATAAAATGGAGAGATTATGATTAAAAACTTTACCATGGAAATGGAACAAATTATTGGAAGAAGAAGCCCTTTGGTTTGGAACAGGTTGAGGAGGTTTGTGCATGTTGAAAGGGTGTTGTTGATTCATGTTATTATCATCATTTTCTCCCCATCTCAAACTCAACCTTAACCCCAACCCATCATCTTTTTCATCCATTGTTGTGTCAAAGTGAAGACTTCTGTTTGATTCTGGACTATGTTGAAGAGATTAGCAAAATGGGGTAGGCTTTGGTGACAGTGAGGGAAGCTTTTTGAAGAACAGTAAAAAGAAGAACTCAGAAGTGTATATATATATATATATATATAAAAGAAAGAGAGAGATATAGATAGATAGATACTAGAGGAGAGGAGTGAAAGAGAAAGTTGAGAAAGAGTAAATAGGCACAATAGAGTTAATGATGAGTTGTGTCAGAGAGCCAAATTGGTTCAATCATCATATGACATGGCTGGTACTAGTACTACAAAGCAACCTTGTCATACGATGAATTTCAAAGTTTAGGTACCTAGATATACCATGAAAATGTGAAAAATGTGGTTGCTTTTTAACCATGGTTGTGTTGTGTGGTGAAAAAAATGACAATGATGCATTCAAGTGTTGTTTGTTAGGGTAGGGAAATTCATTTATTGCACAAGGTTGAAGGGTAATTAGAAGAGAAGTAACTTACCTAATTTAGGATTTGTATATCTTTTCTTAAGTTGACCAAGATTTGACTTGTGTTATTTAATTTTATTAATCTTGTATCAAAAATATTTTTTTAATTTCCTTGTTAAATAGAATACATTAGTTAAATATATTTGAAAATAATATTCATTAAATAAAATTAAATATTAAAGCTTCTGTGTATTTTCATCTCCTCCATGAGTTTTTTTATATTTTTTTATATGGAGTCAAATACTTTAAATTGCTTACAATTAATTAGTAATATAAATAAATATACAATTTTCAAAATTAATTTAGAATAGAATTAATTTTCAACTATTAATATAAATAAAATGTACTATGTTTAGCATATTTGTACTAAAAATATATAATTTATTTTATAAAAAAAATCAATTAATAACCGTGTGTAAAAATGTAGTATATTGTCAATATATACTTGTTCATATTAATATATATATTAATTATTTGAAAGAATAGAATTGAAATATAATATTAAAATAAGAAAAACTTAGAAATAATATTAGTTATTATTGATGCTATTTTTAATTTAAAGAGACATTTGATTTGATAAATAATGTTAGTTTGATTATAAAAATAAAAATAAAGATTCTAATTTTTTAAATGATATTTCTTATAAAATTATTGAAATGTTATTTTTAATTCAAATAGAAACTATATTATTTTAATATAAAAATGATACACTGTCAATGCAACAAATAATAATAATAAAAAAATCCAAAAATTTATTATGATCAATTATTTATATTAATAAAAATACTTCACCTGTTTATTTATGATAGTCATGTGGTTTATTTGGTTTTTCTGTTGAGTTGAGAAGAAAAAGTGGATTTTTTCATGGTTGACTGTTGAATTTGTAGATGAGAAGAGTGAGAAAAAGATTTGGTTTCACTTTGGAATTATGATCTCATCATGATGATGATGATAGATGATAGATGATAGATGTTTGTGTGCCATCATTCAAAATGGGTCCCACTGTGACTAAATAGTGAAAGTGAAACCAGAAGAGTTACATAATTAACATTATAATAATATATCTTTTAATATTTTTAAAAATTTCATATCACCTAATGTTTTTAGTTTTAAATTAGTTATTATAATACTTCACTACCTTAAAATAAGCAATCTGATATAACATATTTTCTCTAGTGAGGCACTTAAATATTGAAAATATATTATGAAGAGTAACAATATTTTAATAAATGATTCTAATATTTTTGTCATAAGGACAATTTTTGAAATAAAAGAACTTTTCAAACAGATCTTTTAATAACTTTTATAACATCTTAAAAATTTAAATTTAATAGAGTAAAATCTTAATTTTTGGTCATCATGTTTTAAATTTGAGTAAACTATGAATTATTCTGCATTATCTTTTGTACAATTTGGAATCCAATAGTGACCATGATGATCTTAGAAAGTTAATCATAGTGTAATCTAGTCATTAAATAGTGTGAAAGTTATAAAACATTGTATTAAAATATATAAGATTTACATTATGTAGAAATTTAGATGACACATATCTTAGATGACTATAAAATTAACACTTAGAATAATAAACAACAAATTTGCTAGTTTTGGTAAAAATAAACTTTCTATTTTTATTTTAGTCTAATTCATCCAATATTGACAAAAGTCAAATTACTCACAAAGTATCATTTGTATAGAAATTTTTTTTTATTTAATTTTTTTTTTCTTATAGAACAATTATTTTGATTTAAATTTTTTTTTTCTTATAGATATTAAGAAGTGAACTCTAAATTTAACTCAACCTTATAAAACTAACTCTGATTTATGAAGTGAGGTTTGCACTCATTTATATACTATAAAATGTTTTTATCTCTAGTCGACATGGAATTTCCAAAACACCCCTTCACGTCCAAACCCTCCAACTTGTGCATGAGACGGTATTTTTATGGGTGATCCGATAACGGGTAGTCTGATAAGTCCAATAAACTTTCGTTATAATAGACTTTAAATGACTATAATATTATATTAAGAAGTTGACTTTAACTCTCAACCTTATAAAATCAACTAATAGCGTAAGATTTACCCTCACTCATACTTATATACTATGAAATGTTAAATGTCTTTATTTCTAGTCGATGTAACAAGATAAGCTATTAAAAATTTAGGGAGAAGAAAAAAACTTATATACCCAATAATTTGTAATCTTAAAATCATTCTTAAATAGACTAGAAGAAGGGATATCCTTAAAAAATAATTATTCAATGATCTTTGAATTAACTAAATATTTTCTTATTTTCATGTATTGATGCTCAAACTTAAATACTACTTTTAAACTTCTAGTTAGTTATTAGTTATTAACATAATGATCATAAACTCAAAGTATGAAGGAGTGTTTTTCTTTTCCCTCATAATCAACTTGAGAGTGGTAACATATTGGTACTATAACTTGATTTGAACGTTAGTTTATTTGAATTTTTATGACACTCTTTTAAAGAGTTGAAAGCATGTATATAAATGTCATATTTCTGAAAGCATTGAGGATTTTCAATATTAGAAAAATAATAGTGACCAAATTCAACTAAGAGTTGTAATATCACTTGTCAATTTTTTTTCAAAACTAGTGATTTATTTGGTGATTAAATTTTCAGTCACTAAAATCAATCTTTGACATTGATGATTTAAATATTAAATAACAGTTATGTTTTAGTTACTAATTAGAAAAAAAAAAAGAAGCTAAATTACTAGTCGTTTATATTATTTATATATATTTTTAGTTTTATTTTATTTAAATCATAAAATAGAAAAAACTTTCCTTTTTTTTTTCTCTCTAAAGAATAAAATCTCTCAATTCATGGTTTCTTTTCTCCTCTACTCAATATTTTCAATTTTCCACCATCAATCACCGCACCTACTAGCTCTAATAGTCCCAAAAATAATTACAATTTTTTATTTTTTGAAGCTTACTAATAAGTGGAGTGGATCATATTAGCATATTAATTGCAACTTCTCCCTTTATCTTTATCACCGTAATTTCCCATTCACTTTTATATTAATTAATTGTGAAAAGTTAATTTAAATTTTTTAAAAAATTTAAAATAACTTTATATAAAGCATAACCTCATATTCTTAAATAATATCAACTTCATCCTCACACCCCATACTTCCCTTTCAGCCACAACACTTTCATATTCTCCAACGTTAAGAGAGTAGTTTAATCATTTGAACGTGTGTGAGATGATTTACAAAAAGATTCGTTGTATTTGATGTTTTCCAATGTAAATATAATATTTTTTTTAGTTTTGTACTCTATTTTTGAACTTCTTTGGTTTTTTTTCTAGATTTTGTATTTTTGCACCTTGTTGGTTTTTTTTTTTTGGTTGTTTAATATGAATTTAAACATGAATTTTTGTTGTGTCAGTGTAGTTGCATTTATTCACCTTGCAAATGATGTAATTTTCAATAGTATACAACAAAAATGGATGCACGTGAAGCAAAACCGAATAGGGGACAAGGAAAACGTGTATTTGAGAATGGTCAGATCAAAATTAATTTTAGATACATTATTAACTAAGTAAAAGTTTAAATTCAATACACATTAAAACCATGATTCATGTTAGTTATCGTTTAAGAGATTAATAATATTATGAGATATCTCAAAGATAAATAACATCATAATAATTTGAGTATTATTTGATCCAAAATTTAGTTCATAAATAATATAAAATTATACAAAGAAGAAATAGGGGAGGGTAAATTTTTGTCCTATTCTCAATGGAGTAGGAAGGAGCATCATACTTTTGAACCAACAACATCAGCACACAACTTTGGAACACAATTGTTTACGTATGAAAAGGGACTGAGAAAACTTCTACCTCTTCCTTCGGTTGGGAGGATACCTGCAAAAGGTGCTCCGACGATCAAGTAAATATTTGATATTCGATGTAATTAATGCACAATAATGACATACCTTTTTTCTCGAAACTTGTGACTATTTATATGATTATTATGAACTCATTATTATTTGACTAGATTAACGTTTGGATTATGATTAAGATCACATTACACATTACGGATGTAATGTTTGCTTACTGTTTAGGCTCGCCAATCTCCTCCTGATCTTTAATATATTTTTAACATGTCACTCGACACAATTCGAATACTGAAACCTTTGGGATTCGTTCAGTTCCAACTAGTAGAACAAAGATTCTAAAGCAAATTACATTCATATTTTTTGTTACATGTTAAAAAATGATTTTCAGAAAATAAGCAATTTTATTTTCTTCCTTCAAAAGTTCTAATGGAAAAAGGAAAAATAATTTGAAAATGAAAGAGAAGATATCACAATCTTCATCAGTTAGAAAGATTTTATTGAAATTAAAAAATATATAAAAATATAGGGAAAAGTTACAGAAGGTGCAGGGAGAATTTACCCACATTAAATTACCAATCTATAATGGGTTGAATCGGTTAAATAGTCCATTTTAACAGTTATTAATATAAGATTAGTCCATTTTAATAATTTTTAATATAAGATTATTTTAAGAATTGTTTAATATAAGACTAGTGATTAAAATGAAATTGTGAGTAAAAAAAAAGATATGAAAACGATATCGTGAATAAAAATAATTAGAATTTATTATTTATGATATATTATACTTAAGATTTTGTCAAAAAAATTGGAATTTCGATATTTTTTTCATTATTTATTGCTAGAATAACCTGCTAATGGTCAATGCTTTAGGTTGCATAATACATAAATGTATTGTAAATAATGTAATATTGAATATATTTTTGAATTGTATAATTTAAAAATATATATTTTAAATTATACTATCTAAAATAAATTTTTAAACTATACAATCTAAAATGTATTCTATTGAAAAACAGTTTTTGAATTGTGTAATCAATAATATATTTTTCTGATATAAAAATATATTTTAGAATGTAATTTTATATATATATATATAGATTATAAAATTTAAAATATACTTTTGAATTTTAAATTACATAATTCAGATTCAAAATAATTTAGAATGTTTTTTTACACTTACACACTTAAGGAAGAAATATACATCTCAAGATCTTTGGCAGGCCCGTGAACCAATTTTGGGTGGAGTTGGCCCATTGAGAATAACTCATCCATAGATATTAACATTTCTTTGGTCAAACTAGTGTAGTCAACTAAATTTTGAATATTTATTTATTCTTATTTAATAATATTCATTTTCCTTTTTTTAAATTAAAAAAACACACAATATATATAATTTTAAATATTTATAAAAAATTACATATTTAAAATCAGTAAATTTTAATTAAGTTGATTCTCAAGCAGTATTTAGTTTTCAAAATTAAGTTGAAAATATTAGTTTGTTCAATTAAACCACATTGTGAAACTCACAAAATTGTATGAACAAACAACAATTTGTAATTATTAAATAATAATAGAAACTATTTTAAATGGTTAGTCCATGAATTTATAATAAGGTTTTTTTGGTCCATTGTACTATTATTAACAAAGATGAGTTGAAGAGAGAAAAAAACCAAACCCTGGGTTTGGAGCAAACATGTCTCTCCACCGCCATGTTTGTAACACCTCAAAGCTATCAAAGATCCCTTGGAAGTACAAGAAGTTCGCCATAGCACAGGGCCAGAAGTCTCTCACTGATTATCTCCACGCCACGCGCTGCATTCCTTACGCCTTCGCTGATCAAATCTCCAAGAACTCCAACACTGCCCTCATCAATCTCATCACCAAGCTCACTTCTTTCTCCCCTCCCCACTATCCCCACAACCTCAACAAGTTCCTCAGGTACAACCCCATCAACGAATTTGAATTCTTCTTTGAGAGCATTGGCATACACCCCTCCAAGTTCCCCTCTTTGTTTCCCCAGAACAAGTTCTTCTTTTCAGAAGATGGGACCCTTTTGGATGCTGCTTGTGTTCTCAGCGAATTTGGGTTTCCCTGGGACAAGCTTGGGGTGCTGTATGCGGAGACTGGGTGTGTGTTCAACTGGGGTGCTTCTGAGTTGAAGGGTAGGCTTTGTGGGTTCAAAAAGTATGGTTTTTGCAATATGCAGGTTGTGGGGATATGCCTGGCTTTCCCCTTTGTGTTTGATGGCCAGAAGGGTGTTGATGTTGAGGCTTTGCTTTGTGATCTGAGGTTGCTGTTTGGGAAGTTTGGTTTGGCTGGGTGTGTTGAAGAGAAGGGGAATGGTGTGGATGATTGGATTGGGGTGTGTAGGAAGATAAGGTTGTTTTATGATTTGAATGGAGGGAAGAACATAGGGGAGTTCATTGGAGGGAACAATGGTGTTGGGGTAGGTGTTATTGTTGAGCATGGCGAAGAGGAGTTGGTTCAAGCAATTGAGTATTTTTGTAGGTTTGGTGCAAAGAAAGAGGACGTGGCACGGTTGATTGTAAATGGACCGGAATTGTTGGAGCTTGAATTGAAGACGGGGATGGTCAATGTGATGAAGCTGTTGAAACACTTTGGAATGAGTTCCAATGGTGTTGATATTGTTAAGAGGGATTCTGCTCATGTGTTGGGGACAGTCAAGATGTGTAATCTGCCAAATGTGATGAGAGCTTTGGGTTTACATGAGTGGTTCTTTGAGAAGATTAAGGATGGGAATCATAGTTTGTTGGTTAGTTTTGTCGCGAACAATCCCAATGTTGTACGAGATAAAGGTTATCTAGATTTTTTGAAGACTATTCAGGTGTCAAGAACTCCAACTCACAATATGAGTAAGTTGAACTTCTTGCATGCCATTGGCTTTGGAGAAAATGCTCTGACCATGAATATTTTCTCTTATATGCACGGAACAAGTGATGAGTTACAAAGAAGATTTGATTGCCTTCTACATCTTGGTATTGAGTTTTCGAAGGTGTGTAAGATGATCACAATTCATCCCAAGATTCTTAGCCAAAACCCTGAAAGTTTGGAGCAAAAGATTAATTTCTTGTGTCAGGAAATGGGACACTCATTGGAGAATTTGGTCACTTTTCCATCATTCTTGTGCTTTGACTTAGAGAATCGCATTAAGCCTAGGCATAGGTTTCATTTGTGGATTATGGAAAAGGGTCTGTCTTCTAAAAGATATTCCATTGCAAGCATGGTTGCAACAAGCAACAGGAATTTTGTTGCCCGTGCTTTTAAAATCCACCCTGCTGCGCCAAAACATTGGTTTGAGCAATTTTATCTCTGAAATTTTGCCAGTGTGATGACTATGATTTTCTTAACAATTGTCAATGAAACTCCAGCAATTATTACAAATGAAGTTGTACAGATTCTTAAATTTGGTTACTTCCCATATTTTGCTTTGGAGTTGAAGACAGACCGTTCGATATTGTTGGAGAATTTGTGACAGTGGTTTATTTGCTTCTCAATGAAATTAAGAATGAACTGCAAATTTCTTACCATGGTTTCTTCATTTCCAATGACCTCATCTCTGTTCTGACTTATGAGATAAATCACAAATTCTGTGAATCGTTATTTATGCTTCTTCTAGGTGATTATATCAGAGGTTTGTTGACCACTTGTAAGTACTTGTAGTTTTTAGCATGACCTTATTGATTTGATATTTTCAAATGAACTCATTTTTGTTTTGTTTTTTATTTTAAAATTGTATATATGATAAATTTTTCAGAAAGATTGAGTGCAACCTTGGTGATATGGTAAAAGGCTAGAGGTTGGCTCATATACTAGATAACTGAGAAGATGCACCCATATTCATAATAATACTTTATTACATTTTAAAAGCTTCTTAGACATTGCCAATGGGTCATTGCTCTAAGCATTTTCAGACACTAAGATTGTTGAACTTGGTGCTTGTTTTGAATGTCTTAAATATGTGCTCAGAAAATATTGTAATGAAAATGCTGCAGTGAGAACTAGTAGCGGAAAAACTTTCTTATAAAATTGAACAAAACCAAGCCTATGCTTACCTATTGCCAAGAATATACTGTTGGATATCAGAGACACATCTATATGGACTCTTAAGGTTTTACCATTTCTGAATTAAAAGATCAGATTATTCTAATTATTTCCCTATATACTTGTTAACTAACAAACTGAAAATATAAGTTTTTCCTAATGCATAATTTGAAGTATTCATTTTCTTCCTCTCTTGGATCCAATGTTGCTTATGAATAGTATCATTCACTTTTCTCTTCTTCTCTTGGATCCTAGTTGTATATCTGTTATCCAAAGAGTTGGTAAAAAAGTGAACAAAATTTCTAACTTAACTTAATATTCTCCACTTTATAGTTATTTTACTGTAGCAAAACGGGGAAATCTAAATATTTATAGGTTTCTTTTCAGTGAGTCCAAGGAACTGAGAACCAACCCTTCCTTCATCAGGGAGGACCATAAAAGTTACCTTCCAAAGCATGTAACACATGGTAATGGACCCTTTGGGTTGAAAGTCAATAAAACCCTTTGTGGAAGACCATCTCATCATTATCACAAATGATGGAAAGTATTATTAAGTGCAATTCCAAGCTCTGCTGCATGTTATACTAGAGCAATATTGGTATAATTTGTGACAGAAAAAAATTGGAAGATTGTTCAGTTCAAATGAATGCAAGTCCATGTAATGTAAGCCATTATGTTTCTACAGTTCTCAATGCTCTTGGGACCATTACTAGCTCTTCTAATGTTTTGGTGGATCTTGTTTAGTTTTTTTATGCAGCAGGCATCTTGTATATTAGCTTTCATATAAGAGTTCTGTAAATTTTTCACAAAAAATGTATCTGGAATTGATTTAAACTAGTATCTGCCAGATTGAACTACACTGCAACTTTTATCACTGTTGACTCAGGACTTGTATTTCTAAATTTTTTACTCATGTCATGGTGGTAAGTTGGTAAGTTATTAGGGTGATTGTTGATATTTTAATTCTTGTTCTCTACATTTTTGTTAAAAGAATTATGAATTTATATGAGAATTGTTCTAAAGTTCTTTGGATAAACCATCTTAGTCATTATGCAGACAAACACAAGATCTTTTTGTTGATATTACTGGCTAAGAATGTAAACTTAATTAAATGTAGCAGCAACAACAATGGAGGGAAAATATCTATAACTGATAGGGATACTTAATAATATCTTCACAACATTACTGGCTAAGAAAAAAAAAATATAAACCCAAATTAAAACCCATTTATTTTACATGTACAAAAAATATTTAAGTATGCAGTGAATTATAGTAGCACATAATTACTCCATCTAAATTCAAATGTGTAAATTAATAAATTATAGAAATATATATATATATATACACACACACACATACACAATTATGAGCCACTAAATAAAATATCTAAAATTGATAGTGATGCACAATAACTTATCTATATAACAATTGTTTTCTTCCTCACTTCTACATTAGTCAATTTTTTGAGCTTTCAACAAGTGAAAGAAAAATGGATATAAATGGAATAATTGGTAACATAAATCAATAGGTTTATATTCACACATATTTTTATTATTGGTTAAATTCGTACACACTCTGATAGATTTCTAATTATGAGTAAAAGTTTATTATATATTATTAAATTATGACTAAAATTTATTAAGTTCATATAATTTTATCTTTTTAATAAATTTTAGCTAATAGTAAAACTATGTTAAAAAAGACACTAAAGTTTATTCACAATTCTACATTTTAAAACGTTTTATATAATATATATCTTTAATAATTTTATTTTTTTATCATATTATTATTACATTTCCACTTTTTGTCTATTTTCTTATCTCATTTCTAGTCACATATAAAGAGTATCACTCTCTAATATAATCTTGTTAAATGATACACTTTTTTTTAATCAGTTAATATTTACTATAATTTACAAATTTGTGAGATTCATTAAATAGTGAGACCCATGTAATTTTATAACATTTAATAAATATTTTACTGATAATAAAAAAACATGTTAAAAAAGGATAAATATTAGATAGTTTTAGAGTTGATAAATGTTTCAAAAATCTCTTTGAGCAAATTGTTTTCAAAAGAGAAATTATCATGGTTAAATTTTATGATTTTAGTTTAGTAAAAATAATTTTTCTTATAAATTAAAAATATTGACAGATTGATTTGGATTATCAACTTTACAAACATTTATGGGAATATATAAATGTATATATATGTTCTTTTTTGGAAAATATGTTTATATTCAATAATCCTGAATCCACGTGTCACATTGATAAGAGTCCACGTAGGACTCAGAATCCAGCATGTCATGGTGCAGCCACAAATGATCCACCATGATTGGCCAAAACCACATCCAACGTTATCCAAGTGGAAAATGTTTAGATAAGGCACTCTACACAACCACTCATCATCACAAACACACCAATCACCACAAAAAAAATCAAACTATATTGCACTCTTCTCTCTCTCTCTCTCTCTCACTCACACACTCACTCTCACTCTTGTCACATTTCACAAAACCAAGCACAAGCCAAAGAAAGAACTTGGCTAGCAAAGGATCAAAGAAAGACAATGGCTCAAGCAATGGCATCAATGGCAGGAAGCCTTCAAGTGAGTGGCTCCACACGCTTGCATGGCAACAGGGTGGCCTCAGTCACACGTGCAGGGTTCACAGTTAGAGCACAACAACAACAACAACAACAAGTGAGTGGTGAGGCACAAAGTAGCCGTAGGGCAGTGCTTTCTCTTGTTGCTGCTGGTTTGGCCACTGGTTCCTTTGTTCAAGCTGTTCTTGCTGAAGCCAAATCTATCAAAGTTGGACCCCCTCCCCCACCTTCTGGTGGATTGCGTAAGTCTCTCTTTCTCTCATCACCATGTATAAATCAATTCATTTTGAAGAAATTATCATTCATCACAAGTTTTAATAGGGTATAGAATGTTGTTTTGCATCCAATTATATCAACAATTAGTCCCATTTCATGATGTTTGACCCTTTCCAGCACATATTAGTCTTTTGTTATTAGCTTTGAGATACTATTTTGATCATGTTCATAGAATAAAAAGTTATGTCAACAGTTATCACCCATTTGTTCATAGTCTTTAATACATTTGCTGTGAAGTTTTTTAACACTAGATTCAATTATGTATAATAAGTTTGTAGAATTTTACAATAATTACCTTAAAAAGTTGTATTAATATTGATTTCTAATTAGTTCAGTGACAGTGAATAGCCACTAAACTCTAACTAGGATGTTTTTGTAATATAGTATTTTTCATACTGCTTCAAACACAGATTGTTGTGTATAGGAAGTTTGTAGAGTTTTATAATAGCTACCTTACCAGATATATTCATCCATGATGAATTCTCAAGAGTTAACATTGTAGAAATATTTACAGTGATAATTGTGTAAATATCTGTATAGAGATGATGTATGAATATTATAAACTCATTTTTTTAATATGTTTTACAATTTCTTCACAGAACTTTAAAGAACAGCTGTTTTTCAAATTTGCTTATAGTTTTGATCATTCAGATAAGTTGAATAGTTGAACTCTTTTTCCCTTTATGTCTAACTTGATATCATGTATATGTGCATGAATGTGTGTGTGCTGGGATCTTTACTTGTCAAGTGGAAATTATTAATGGATCACGGATGTTGTATTTAAGGATGAATGAAAAATGCAAATTGGGGTAGGGAAATTTAGAGGTAGAATTGAGATTGGTTTTTAGGAAGTTTCATTTTATGAAAACAGGGTTATAGGCAAAGACAGGAAAACCAAGCAAAAATTAGAAATGGGGGTATGTGAGATGGTAGTATGTACCACAGCAGAATAAGTTTAAGTTTAGAACATAAAATAGGTCATGCGTGTTGCATTAAATGATGTAACAAAGAATATGGAAATAGGATTCTGGAAGCAAACTAATATTAATTTTGTTTTTTCTATTTCTTAACTATTTCTCTATGTACGTACATGTGTTTAGTCTTTTATTTTGTTTTATTTTGTCTTTTTTTGATTATAGTCGATTTTGTAAGATTGAATTAAATTTAAAATTTACTTCTTAAGATGATGAAAGATGAAAAATGGAAATGGGATAGAAATGTTTGAGTAGAATTGAGTTTGATTTTAGTAGATTTCATTCATGATAATGGGTTAGAGGCAAAGACAAGGAAAACAAAACAAAAAATGGGGCACTTAAAGTGACATGAAGAATGGTGTTTGAAGATAATTATAACCATGGTGGTTGTGTTATGGAATATGGCAGCTGGAACATTGAACTCTGATGAAGCAAGAGACCTTGATCTGCCACTGAAAGAAAGGTTCTTCCTTCAACCACTGTCTCCTAGTGAGGCTGCACAAAGGGCAAAGGAATCAGCTAAGGAAATTGTTGCTGTGAAGAAGTTAATAGAAAAGAAAGCTTGGCCATATGTTCAGAATGATTTGCGTCTCAGAGCTGAGTATCTGCGGTTTGATCTCAACACTGTCATTGCTGCAAAGCCTAAGGATGAGAAGAAATCACTCAAGGAACTCACTGGCAAGCTCTTCCAGGATATCAGCAATGTAAGTTGAAAAATACTATAAATGTTGTTCCAATCCAATCAGATTTGAAGTTTTACTTTAATAATTTACACAGTAAAGAGTTCTTTAAACATCAATGTGTATTATACTGAGGTGAAATTCTAACTCTGATAAGAAAATAGCATGATTGTATCTAAAGGGAGAAAAAAGAGATAATTAAGTCTGTTGTTCTTCATCAATTTGGCAGAACTTAGATGCAAATCTTTGTGTACTTTTGATGTTGTTCTGCAATAGTTGTTCTTCATCAATTGGGCAGAACTTAGATGAAAATCTTTGTGTACTTTTGATGTCGTTCTGCAGTAGAATTTCTTCTAGATAATCTACACAATAAATATTTGCATGAAATAGGTGAAACTCTTAATTCAAATTGAAAAAAAAAAATGGTGTGAAAAACATATAAATTTTGTGCTTATCAGTTTAGGGGTTTGGAAGTTTTAGAGTGCTAATTAGAGTTGTTAATTTTTGTTAAACAGCTGGATCATGCAGCAAAAATTAAGAGCAGCCCAGAAGCAGAGAAGTACTATGCTGTTGCTATTTCTACTCTGAATGATGTCCTTGCCAAGCTTGGTTAATGTGATTAGTTTCTTGCTTTCTTCTGTAAGCTTTGTCCATGATTTTCTCAGACACTTTGTTGACTGCTATTTCATGAAAATCAAATGATGAGGGAAAGTTTTCTATAAATAAGCATCTTTAGTATTCAATATAAAAAAATTAATACCATAAACATATTTTCATTTGAAGGAACACCAGGAACTGCATGAAGGATTCAACAAAATTGGAGAAAAATGATGAAAGTAACATGAAAAAAGAAGCAAGACTATATACTTTAATATTAGTAAAGTCACAATAGTAGGTCATAAATATCATGATTCACAATATTAAAATTAAAATAGTGTTTGAGTGAGATAGCCTCTTCATAATTATAAATTAACTTTTTTAATAAATTTAAAAATAAATCAATAAAAAATGACTGTTTAATATAATGTAAAAATGTTTATGTAAGAAAACATAATAAATATATAACTTTTGGATTAATTTTACTGATAATACCACTTGTTGATTAAGTACATTATTTGATTAAGACACTCAGAATTATGAATGAATTAAATAACAAAAAAATTATCTTACCTTGAAATATAAGAACTTTTGTTAATTTGAAATGTTTTAGAAAGTTAAAAGTACAATTATTATAAGATGAAGTGAGTTTAGTATATGATCCAAACACCAGTTACAAAGCATACAAAACATTAATTCATTCAACTTTTACTAAGCTTTGAATTTTAGTTATGATCCATGTATTGATTAAGAATATAAAAAGTTACAAATTTCATATTGAATAAAAATAAACAACACATGTCAAAAGTTTTTCTATAAAAGTTTAAGAAAGCATCTTGAGTTATATGGACAAAAGCATCTTAGAGTTTCCATTTGTTATCCCTCTTATATTATAAAATCAATTCATTTATTACAAAATTAAATTAATCTTATTTTTAATTGTTGTAATATTAACTTTTATTTTAAAATTTCAATACTTATCATGATGACATGCACTTGTATTTTTGGTGAATAAATGTATAGACTCATTCATTTTCAAAAGATTATTATATAAAAAAAATACAGGTTTAGACAAAAATTAACTAAAGAAAATATCTTTAGTGATTAGTAAAACTTAAGGAGTTTTGTAATTAGACGTAATTTTGAGGGTTAAGATGCAAAATCATTTAGTCTCCATCATGCAAACTCAATGGGTGATATTTAATTCATGAGACAAGCATCACACTCTCATCTCAAGTCATGAGTGATCTCATACTTCTCCAAACCAAAGTAGCAAAATTTTATATAATATAAATTAATTTGCATTGACTGCAAAAAGTAAACCTTACCAGTTTTGAGAAATCTCAAGAAGATTTTCAACTCATAAACTTTAATGCATCATGTGGAACATTTTTCTAGACACTTCAAGAACTTGTGGAATATGACTTGGGTTTAAAATATGGTGTTCTTTAAGCATAATTCAAACAAACAAGTGAATTTGATATTAATATTTGTAGTTAAATCTTTATGTTAGATATTAATAATTGTTTTAGTTTATAAAATTATTTATAATCTAATAATATAATAATTAACTATTTTAATCTTTAAAATTAATTTATATTTAATGATTTTTTAAAAATTAAACATCACCAATTCCAACTTTAGAGAATCACACCATTTTCTGGTAAGAACAAAATTGACGATGATAGTTCTATTTGACATTGGCAATGATAGCAGTTTAGTTCTACAGCTTTACACAATAGACTATGCTCTCAAAATATTAATATTTTCTAGTATTGAAAATGTCTTTAGAGAGAGAGAGACGACAAAATGTTGAAAATTGAATGAATATTAAATGAATTCATCACAGCAAGTGGGAAAATGTAACAGTTTTGTGGGAATTTAAGAACGCATCATGCAGGAGACAAAAAGAAAATGTAACATAGGTCGATTGCAGATAAAATTAATGTCCAAGAGCTTTGGTAATGAAACAAATTCAGGCACATTAGGAAGAGAGTTTCTTGCATATCTGAAGGTACCATTTTGGAAGAAAGTAAATTTTTTGAACTAACCCTTGCAGCTGAATCAACCAACACTTTCCGTCACAGGTAATTACAAATTTAACAAGCCATGCTTCACCTTTGTTAACTTAATTAATTCTCAAAATGGGAAAAAGATTTTTGGCTTTAACAACCCCTTTTGATTTCCTTTGTTACTGTTAATCAAGGTTGTGTCTGTAACTACACAGATCAGTTTTCTCTTTATTGAAATGTTCTAGGAAAAAGGAAGTTGTTTCAATGGATTCTTCTGCTGCTACCTACACTGCAGTACCTGAAACAGATCCCCAGATAGAACACATACTTCACATTCCTAAAGACATTCAGCCTGCACTGCATGATCTGTGTTGTATTTACAAGGTTCCTCCAAATCTCAGAAAGTTGAATGAAGGGGAAGCCTATGAACCAATTTTGATCTCAATTCGCCCTTTTCACCACAACAAAAAGCCAGAACTAGAATCCATGCATAAACAGAAGCAAAGGTATTTTCTAGCTTTCTGGGAACGTGTGACAAACAAAAAGGCTTTGGTCAATTACAAAGCCTTCCTCAATGAAAACATTGAAACCATAAAACACAGGTATTCAGAGCCAACTAGCCTCAGCAAAGATGGGTTTGTGAACATGATCTTGTTAGACTCAGTCTTCATCATGGAGCTCTTTCTGAGGAAATCTGAACAGAAAGATGATTACATGTTCACCACACCATGGATTTGCAAAGGCATCCAGAGAGACCTGTTACTACTTGAAAACCAGCTTCCAATTTTTGTCTTGGAAGATTCATGCAGAAGGGTTTACAGTCTAAGCGATCATAGCTTTCTTCAGCTTGCTATTAACTACTTTGAAGATTACAATCCACACAACTCAACAACTGATCAAAATCGAGACATTGTCAAGAACTTCTCATCTTGCAGCCACTTCACTGACTTGGTAAGGCGTTTCTACCTTCCAGAAAAGGTTAATGCCAAGGAGTGGATGCCATCACAACATTTCACTCCTTGCAGCAAAAACGAATGTGTCCTTAAGACTGCAACAAAGTTGAATGAAGCAGGTGTTAGCTTTGAGAAAGTGCAGTGTAAGAGTTTGTTAGACATAAAGTTCGAGAAGATTCAAGTTTTGAGCTGGTTTCTTTGCATAGGTTGTCTACCATGCTCCACATGTGTGAAAGCTCGTTTCCAAATTCCTCAGTTAAAAGTGCTTCAAACAACAGAATGTGTGCTGAGGAACCTCATTGCCTTGGAGCAGTGCCACTATCCAGACCAACCTTTCATGTGCAACTATGTTTCTCTGATGGACTCACTGATTCACACGAAAGAGGATGTGGAGTTGTCGGTGGACAAGGAAATCATTGTCCATGAACTTAGCTGCCACAATGAATTGGCAACTATGATAAATGGTCTTTGCAAGCATGTGGTGGTGAATTGCGACTATTTTGGCAAAACCACAGGGAAACTCAATGATCACTACAATAGTGGTTGGAAGCGTCATATGGGTATGTTAAGGTCTGTGTATTTCCGTGACCCTTGGAGACTAAGCTCAACTGTCGTAGGAGTTGTTATCTTCTTATTTGCCATTGTCAACTTTCTTCGTGTTACTGGTTTCTATCATCCAAAACCATGAACTATTTTTGTCCATGTAATCTGTGATGTAATCACTTCATTTCATTGTAACACTGTTTAACCAATAATAGAATAATTTAGAATGGATTAAATGTGTCATGCTTGGAGAAGAATGAAAACAGGAACTATTGTAATTATATTATTTTTCTTTTTTAACAGTTATCGGTTACTTGGTTTATTTCGGTTACCATGGTTAGCTTCCGTTTCCTTGATTTGTATTTAAGTTTTCCTCTACTGTTTGTAAAAGACAATAGATTGAAATAAAAGTTCTGAGATATGAATGTTAGTCATCATCTACCACATGAAGATTTCATCTTCCAGCACAGACACTGTAATATCTACTCTTTAATTCGTTTGAGTTTTCATTACTGATTCATTATGAATACAAATTACTTCATGCATGTTGCATTAAATGATGTTACAAAGAATATGAATATAATATGGATATAAGGTTTCAGGAATGAAGTTAATATTAATTTTATTTTTTTAAAAATTTTTAACTGTTTTTTTTTTTCACATGTCTCCTGTCTTTATTTTATTTTTATTTTATTCGTTATAAGATTCGGTTAGATTTAAAATCTTGTTAGATGAAAAATGAAAATGTGGTAGAAACGTTTGAGGTAGAATTGAGTTTGAATTTAGTAGATTTCATTTATGATAAAGGGTTAGAGGGAAAGACAAGGAAAACAAAACAAAAAAATGGGGCACATAAAGTGACATGAAGAATGGTGTTTGAAGATAATGATAACCATGGTGGCTGTGTTATGGAATATGGCAGCTGGAACATTGAACTCTGATTAAGCAAAGAGACCTTGATCTGCCACTGAAAGAAAGGTTCTTCCGTCAACCCTGCACAAAGGGCAAAGGAATCAGCTAAGGAAATTGTTGCTGTGAAGAAGTTAATAGAAAAGAAAGCTTGGCCATATGTTCATAATGATTTGCGTCTCATAGCTGAGTATCTGCGATTTGATCTCAACACTGTCATTGCTGCAAAGCCTAAGTGTTCTCGCCGGTTGACTCTTCTGTCAGTTGACTTCTACGATCGCTTGCACCTTTTCCCTTCCCTTTGGCTAGAACAGCTGAACCTGCAAAGAAAGAAAGATGGGCACCCTAGCGGCCGTTTGCACTCCGACGCTCAAGTCAAGATAAGGGCAAGAAACACCAATGTATAGTAAAGAGTTCTAGTCTCAAATGCTGCGTACCTTTGGGAATGCCTTGCTACCTATTATATAGCCCTTCTAGGGTTTCTGCCGCGCCTATCCTCGCGTCCCTGTGTTGGATCTTCGCGAATTTAGGGTTATCTTTCTGGGACTCTATCACACAATCTTCTTGCGCGTCCCGCGGCAGCCTACCATTCTTAGAGTGCAACTCTCGTGGCAACCTTCCTTTCCTGGAGTGCTTAACCTAAGCATGCGGCGCTCAGACATACATTGTAACCCTAGCGCCGCATGGCCAAATCTTCTATCTTAAGTTAAATACTCACGTGCCTTTTTATGTGTTTCTTCTTTTTAAGGACAGATCCTCTATGCCAAAGCCTTACGTCTCATAGGAACCCTGCGTGCGTGACGCATCTACGAATCTGATTTATATTCTTACACGTGTGATTCTGTGGGTCCCTCTATGGGTCCCATCATACTGACCTCTACTGCGCCGATCTCTCACTCAGTGGCCGACGTCCGAGGTCTGGCCACTATACTAAGGATGAGAAGAAATCACTCAAGGAACTCACTGGCAAGCTCTTCCAGGATATCAACAATGTAAGTTGAAAAATACTATAAATGTTGTTCCAATCAGATTTGAAGTTTCACTTTAATAATTTACACAGTAAAGAGTTCTTTAAACATCAATGAGTATTATACTGAGGTGAAATTCTAATTCTGATAGGAAAATAGCATGATTGTGTCTAAAGGGAGAAAAAAGAGATAATTAAGTCTGTTGTTCTTCATCAATTAGGCAGAACTTAGATGGAAATCTTTGTGTGCTTTTGATGTTGTTCTGCAATAGTTGTTCTTCATCAATTGGGCATAAATTAGATGCAAATCTTTGTGTACTTTTGATGTTGTTCTGCAATAGTTGTTCTTCATCAATTGGGCAGAACTTAGATGAAAATCTTTGTGTACTTTTGATGTTGTTCTGCAGTAGAATTTCTTCTAGATAATTTACACAATAAATGTTTAAATGAAATAGGTGAAACTCTAATTCAAATTGAAAAAAAATAAAAATGGTGTGAAAAACATATAAATTTTGTGCTTATCAGTTTAGGATTTTGGAACTTTAGAGTGCTAATTAGAGTTGTTAATTTTTGTTTGACAGTTGGATCATGCAGCAAAAATTAAGAGCAGCCCAGAAGCAGAGAAGTACTATGCTGTTGCTATTTCTACTCTGAATGATGTCCTTGCCAAGCTTGGTTAATTTGATTAGTTTCTTGCTTTCTTCTGTAAGCTTTGTCCATGATTTTCTCAGACACTTTGTTGACTGCTATTTCATGAAAATCAAATGATGAGGGAAAATTTTCTATAAATAAGCATATTTAATATTCAATATAGAAAAATGAATATCACAAACATATTTTAATTTAAAGGACCACAAGGAATTTAAAGGAACACAAGTAACTCCATGAAGGATTCAACAAAATTGGAGAAAAATTGATGAAAGTACATCAAAAAATAACCACGAATATATATATATATATATATATATATATATATATATATATATATATATATATATATATATATATATATATATATATATATATATATATAATTATTCATTTAGCATATCAAGACTAAAATACTTTAATATTAATAAAGTGACAATATTAAACCCTAAATCCAAAATTGTAGACTTTTTAAAAAATTTTGGGATCAAATTGATTTTTTTTAAAAAATACTGTAGTAAAGTGAATATTGACCTTAAATGTAGGGACGAAAAAGATAATTACACATTTTCTGAATTTTTGAACCTAATTTGAGCTATGGAAAAAATTGCAGAAACTATAGTCAAATTTCAAAATCTGGAAAGAGTGATAACCTTGGATTACACAAATTTCCAAAAATGAAACGTCCTGCCTTTTCCTCGTCATATCTCCTTTTGTGTTCTTATTTTGGATGTACCTCCCTAGCTGGATGCAAACGACATATGAAAGTAGTTGTGTGAATTTTTTTTGGAATTTAAAATGTAATATGAACTCCAGAAAAAATATTTGAAACTAGGGCAAAATTTTAAAAATCTGGAAAGAGGATAGCCTTGGAGTGCCCAAACTTTCTGAAAAATTCTCCCAAAAGGATTTTTTGTTGAAGTTCTACGTAGGAGTCCCAACATAATTTGGGACAAAAGGCAATGAATTTCAGGTCAAATGGATAAGTTTTCTGTCAGGAAAAAAATCAATCAGTTTCACACAGAGGCGAACCTTCGTTTCGACCCTGACAACGATTAATAAAAAATTTATTGCGAATGCCGTGCAATGAGTTTGAGTCTTAAATCTTCGCCACAACTCAGTAGACATAATAAGGAAGGTCTGGCGAAAATTTCAGATCAAAACATCCAAGAAATAAGGCGTAATAAGTCTCGGATCGAGAGGAAAAAAAACTGGAAAACTTTTTTTCCGAAAACGAAACGTCCTGGCTTTACCTCATCATATCTCCTTTTGTGTTCTGTTTTTGGACGTGCCTCCCTAGCTGGAAGCAAACAACATATGAAAGTACTAGTGTAAATTTTTGCAGAATTATTCAACGTAATATGGGCTCCGGAAAAAATTGCAGAAACTAGGGCAAAATTTCAAAAATCTCGAAAGAGGATAGCCTTGGAGTGCCCAAACTTTCTGAAAATTTATCCCGAAAGGATTTTTTGTTTAATTCTACGTAAGAGTCCCAACATAATTTGGGACAAAATGCGACAGATTTCAGGTCAAACGGATGAGTTTTCTGTGAGGAAACAAATCAATCAATTTCACACACAGAGGCGAACCTTCGTTTCGACCCTGGCAACGATTAATAAAAATATTATTGCGAATACCGTGCAATGAGTTTGAGTCTTAAACCTTCGCCACAACTCAGTAGACAAAATAAGGAACCTCAGGCGAAAATTTCAGATCGAAACATCCAAGGAATAAGGCATAATAAGTCCCGGACGGAGAGGAAAGAAAACTGGAAAACTAGTTTTTTCGAAAACGAAACGTCTTGGCTTTTCCCTGTCCTATCTCTTTTTGTGTTTTATTTTTGGACGTGCGTCCCTAGCTGGACGCAAAGGACATATGAGAGTACTTGTGTGAGTTTTTTTGGATTTTTTCAACGCAATATGAGCTCCGAAAAAATTGCAGAAACTAGGGCCAAATTTCAAAAATTTGGAAAAAGGATAGCCTTGGAGTGTCTAAACTTTTTGAAAAATTATCCCGAAAGGATTTTTTGTTGAAGTTCTATGTAGGAGTCCCAACAAAATTTGGGGCAAAATGCGACAAATTTTAGGTCAAACGGATGAGTTTTCAGTCAGGAAAAAAATCAAAGAGTTTCACACACAGAGGCGAACCATTCTATCGGTCCTGGCAACAATGAATAAAAAATTTATTGCGAATCCCGTGGGACGAGTTTGGGTCTTAAACCTTTACCACAATTGAGTAGACACAATAAGGAACGTCTGGCAAAATTTTCAGATCGAAACATCCAAGGAATAAGGCGACCACAATAAGTCTTGGATCGAGAGGAAAGAAAACTGGAAATTTTTTTTCCGAAAACAAAACGTCCTAGGTTTTCCTCGTCATATCTCTTTTTGTGTTATGCTTTTGGACGTGCCTCCCTAGCTGGATGCAAACAACATATGAAAGTACTTGTGTGAATTTTTGCAGAATTTCTCAACGTAATATGCGCTCCAGAAAAAATTGTAGAAACTAGGGCAAAATTTCAAAAATCTGGAAAGAGGATAGCCTTGGAGTGCCCAAACTTTCTGAAAAATTCTCTCGAAAGCATTTTTTGTTTAAATTCTACGTAAGAGTCCCAACATAATTTGGGACAAAATGCGAGAAATTTCAGGTCAAATGGATGAGTTTTCAGTCAGGAAAAAAATAAAACAGTTTCACACATAGAGGCGAACCTTCCTTTCGGCCTTGGCAACGATGAATAAAATATTTTATGCATATCCAGTGGGACGATTTTTAGTCTTAAACCTTCTCCACAACTCAGTAGACACAATAAGGAACGTCTGGCGAAAATTTCAGATCGAAACATCAAAGGAATAAGGCGTAATATGTCCCAGATCGAGAGGAAAGAAAATTGGAAAACTTGTTTTTCCGAAAACGAAACGTCTTGGCTTTTCCTTGTCATATCTCTTTTTGTCTTCTTATTTTAGACGTGCCTCCCTAGCTGGCTGCAAAGGACATATGAAAGTACTTGTGTGAATTTTTTCGGATTTTTCAACGTAAGATGAGCTCCGAAAAAAATTGCAGAAACTAGGGCCAAATTTCAAAAATCTGGAAAGAGGATAGCCTTGGAGTGCCCAAAATTTTTGAAAAATTATCCCGAAAATATTTTTTGTTGAAGTTCTATGTAGGAGTCCCAACATAATTTGGGACAAAACGCGACAAATTTCAGGTCAAACGGATGAGTTTTCAGTCAGGAAAAAACTCAAAGAGTTTCACACACAGAGGCGAACCATTCTATCGGTCCTGGCAACAATGAATAAAAACTTTATTGTGGATCCTGTGGGATGAGTTTGGGTCTTAAACCTTCGCCACAATTGAGTAGACAAAACAAGGAACGTCTGGTGAAAATTTCAGATAAAAAATCCAAGGAATAAGTCTCGGACCGAGAGGAAACAAATTTGGAAAACTTGTTTCTCCGAAAACGAAACGTCCTGGCTTCTCCTACTCATATCTTTTTCTGTGTTTTGCTTTTGGACGTTTCTCCTTAGCTGGATGCAAACAACATCTGAAGGTACTCGTGTGAATTTTTTCGGAATTTTTCAGCGCAAATACGGGCTCCGGAAGAAATTGCAGAAACCAGGGCCAATTTCCAAAAATCTGGAAAGAGGATAGCCTTGGAGTGCCCAAAAATATGAAAAGTTTTCTCGGAAAGATTTTCTCCTGAAATTCTACACAAGACTCTCAACCGAATTTGCGACAAAACGCGATGAATTTTGGGTCAAACGGACGAGTATTCAGTCAGGAAAATAATCAAACAGTTTCCACACACAGAGGCGAACCTTCCTTTGGGCCCTGGCAATGACGAACAAAACATTGATTGCGAGTCCTGTGGAACCAACTTTAGGCTGAAACCTTGGCCAACCCACAGTAGAAACAAGAAGGAACGTCTGGTGAAAATTTCAGATAAAAAATCCAAGGAATAAGTCCCGGACCGATACGAAACAAATTTGGAAAACTTGTCTCTCCGAAAACGAAACGTCCTGGCTTCTCCTCCTCGTATCTTTTTCTATGTTTTGCTTTTGGACGTGCCTCCTTACCTGGAGGCAAACAACATATGAAGGTACTCGTGCGAATTTTTTCAGAATTTTTCAGCGCAAATACGGGCTCCGGAAGAAATTGCAGAAACCAGGGCCAAATTCCAAAAATCTGGAAAGAGGATAGCCTTGGAGTGCCCAAAAATATGAAGAGTTTTCTCGGAAGGATTTTCTCCTGAAATTCTACACAAGACTCTCAACCGAATTTGCGACAAAACGCGACGAATTTCGGGTCAAACGGACGACTATTCAGTCAGGAAAATAATCAAACAGTTTCCACACACAGAGGCGAACCTTCCTTTTGGCCCTGGCAATGACGAACAAAACATTTATTGCGAGTCCTGTGGAACCAACTTTAGGCTGAAACCTTGGCCACAACACAGTAGAAACAAGAAGGAACGTCTGGTGAAAATTTCAGATAAAAAATCCAAGGAATAAGTCTCGGACCGATAGGAAAGAAATTTGGAAAACTTGTTTCTCCGAAAACGAAACGTCTTGGCTTCTCCTCCTCGTATCTTTTTCTATGTTTTGCTTTTGGACGTGCCTCCTTACCTGGAGGCAAACAACATATGAAGGTACTCGTGCGAATTTTTTCAGAATTTTTCAGCGCAAATACGGGCTCCGGAAGAAATTGCAGAAACCAGGGCCAAATTCCAAAAATCTGGAAAGAGGATAGCCTTGGAGTGCCCAAAAATATGAAAAGTTTTCTCGGAAGGATTTTCTCCTGAAATTCTACACAAGACTCTCAACCGAATTTGCGACAAAACGCGACGAATGTCGGGTCAAACGGACGAGTATTCAGTCAGGAAAATAATCAAACAGTTTCCACACACAGAGGCGAACCTTCCTTTTGGCCCTGGCAATGACGAACAAAATATTTATTGCGAGTCCTATGGAACCAACCTTGGGCTGAAACCTTGGCCACAACACAGTAGAAACAATAAGGAGCGTCTGGTGAAAATTTCAGATAAAAAATCCAACGAATAAGTCCCGGACCGATAGGAAACAAATTTGGAAAACTTCTTTCTCCGAAAAAGAAACGTCGTGGCTTCTCCTCCTCGTATCTTTTTCTGTATTTTGCTTTTGGACGTGCCTCCTTAGCTGGAGGCAAAAAACATATGAAGGTACTCGTGCGAATTTTTTCAGAATTTTTCAGTGCAAATACGGGCTCCGGATGAAATTGAAGAAACCAGGGCCAAATTCCAAAAATCTGGAAAGAGGATAGCCTTGGAGTGCCCAAAATTTATGAAAAGTTTTCCCGGAAGGATTTTCTCCTAAAATTCTACGGAAGACTCTCAATCGAATTTGGGACAAAACGCGACGAATTTCGGGTCAAACAGAAGAGTATTCAGTCGGGAAAATAATAAAACATTTTCCACACACAGAGGCGAACCTTCGTTTTGGCCCTGGCAATGACGAACAAAACATTTATTGCGAGCCCTGTGGAACCAACTTTAGGCTGAAACCTTGGCCACAACACAGTAGAAACAACAAGGAACGTCTGGTGAAAATTTCAGATAAAAAATCCAAGGAATAAGTCCCGGACTGAGAGGAAACAAATTTGGAAAACTTGTTTCCCCGAAAAGGAAACGTCCTGGCTTCTCTTCCTCATATCTTTTTCTGTGTTTTGCTTTTGGACGTGACTCCTTATCTGGATGCAAACAACATATGAAGGTACTCCTGCGAATTTTTGCGGAATTTTTCAGCGCAAATACGGGCTCCGGAAGAAATTGCAGAAACCAGGGCCAAATTCCAAAAGTCTGGAAAGAGGATAGCCTTGGAGTGCCCTAAATTTATGAAAAGTTTTCCCGGAAGGATTTTCTCCTGAAATTCTACGCAAGGCTCTCAACCGAATTTGGGACAAAACGCGACGAATTTCGGGTCAAACGGACGAGTATTCAGTCGGGAAAATAATCAAACTGTTTCCACACACAGAGGCGAACCTTCCTTTCGGCCCTGGCAAGGACGAACAAAACATTTATTGCGAGTCCTGTGGAACTAACTTTAGGCTGAAACCTTGGCCACAACGCAGTAGAAACAACAAGGAACGTCTGGTGAAAATTTCAGATAAAAAATCCAAGGAATAAGTCCCGGATTGAGAGGAAACAAATTTGGAAATTTTTTTTCTCTGAAAACGAAACGTCCTGGCATGTCCTCCTCATATCCTTTTCTGTGTTTTTCTTTCGGACGTGCCTCCTTAGCTGGATGCAACCAACATATGAAGGTACTCATGCGAATTTTTTTGGAATTTTTCAGCGCAAATACGGGCTCCGGAAGAAAATGCAGAAACCAGGGCCAAATTCCAAAAATTTGGAAAGACGATAGCCTTGGAGTGCCCAAAATTTATGAAAAGTTCTCCCGGAAGGATTTTCTCCTAAAAATTCTACGCAAGACTCTCAACCAAATTTGGGACAAAACGCGACGAATTTCGGGTCAAACGGACGAGTATTCAGTCGGGAAAATAATCAAACTGTTTCCGCACACAGAGGCGAACCTTCCTTTCGGCCTTGTCAATGACGAACAAAACATTTATTGCGAGTGCTGTGGAACCAACTTTAGGCGGAAACCTTGGCCACAACACAGTAGAAACAACAAGGAACGTCTGGTGAAAATTTCAGATAAAAAATCCAAGGAATAAGTCCCGGACCGAGAGCAAACAAATTTGGAAAACTTTTTCTCCGAAAACGAAACGTGCTGGCTTCTCCTCCTTATATCCTTTTCTGTGTTTTGATTTTGGACGTCCCTCCTTAGCTGGATGCAAACAACATATGAAGGTACTCGTGTGAATTTTTTTGGAATTTTTCAGCGCAAATACGGGCTCCGGAAGAAATTGCTGAAACCGGGGCGAAATTCCAAAAGTCTGGAAAGAGGATAGCCTTGGAGTGCCCAAAATTTATGAAAAGTTTTCCCGGAAGGATTTTCTCCTGAAATTGTACGCAAGACTCTCAACCGAATTTGGGACAAAACGCGACAAATTTCGGGTCAAACGGACGAGTATTCAGTCGGGAAAATATTGAAACTGTTTCCACACACAAAGGCGAACCTTGCTTTCGGCCCTGACAATGACGAACAAAACATTTATTGCGAGTCCTGTGGAACCAAGTTTAGGCTGAAACGTTGGCCTCAACACAGTAGAAACAACAAGGAACGTCTGCTGAAAATTCAGATAAGAAATCCAAGGACTAAGTCCCGGACCGAGAGGAAACAAATTTGGAAAACTTGTTTCTCCGAAAACGAAACGTCCTGGCTTCTCCTCCTCATATCTTTTTATGTGTTTTGCTTTTGGACGTGCCTCCTTAGCTGGATGGAAACAACATATGAAGGTACTCCTGTGAATTTTTTCGGAATTTTTCAGCGCAAATACGGGCTCCGGAAGAAGTTGCAGAAACCAGGGCCATATTCCAAAAATCTTGAAAGAGGATAGCCTTGGAGTGCCCAAAATTTATGAAAAGTTTTCCCAGAAGGATTTTCTCCTGAAATTCTATGCAAGGCTCTCAACCGAATTTGGGACAAAACGCGACGAATTTCGGGTCAAACGGACGAGTATTCAGTCGGGAAGATAATCAAACTGTTTCCACACACAAAGGCGAACCTTCCTTTTGGCCCTGGCAATGACGAACAAAACATTTATTGCGAGTCCTGTGGAACCAACTTTAGGCTGAAATCTTGGCCACAACACAGTAGAAACAACAAGGAACGTCTGGTGAAAATTTCAGATAAAAAATCCAAGGAATAAGTCCCGGACCGAGAGGAAACAAATTTGGAAAACTTGTTTCCCCGAAAACGAAAAGTCCTGGTTTCTCCTCCTCATATCTTTTTCTGTGTTTTGCTTTTGGACGTGCCTCCTTAGCTGGATGGAAACAACATATGAAGGTACTCGTGTGAATTTTTTCGGAATTTTTCAGCGCAAATACGGGCTCAGGAAGAAGTTGCAGAAACCAGGGCCAAATTCAAAAAATCTGGAAAGAGGATAGCCTTGGAGGGCCCAAAATTTATGAAAAGTTTACCCGGAAGGATTTTCTCCTGAAATTCTACGCAAGAGTCTGAACCGAATTTGGGACAAAACGCGACGAATTTCGGGACAAACGGACGAGTATTCAGTCGGGAAAATAATCAAACTGTTTCCACACAGAGAGGCGAACATTCCTTTTGGCCCTGGCAATGACGAACAAAACATTTATTGCAGGTCCTGTGGAACCAACTTTACGCTGAAACCTTGGCAACAACACAGTAGAAACAACAAGCAACGTCTGGTGAATATTTCAGATAAAAAATCCAAGGAATAAGTCCCGGACTGAGAGGAAATAAATTTGGAAAACTTGTTTCTCCGAAAACGAAACGTCCTGGCTTCACCTCCTCATATCATTTTCTGTGTTTTGCTTTTGGACGTACCTCCTTAGCTGGATGCAAACAACCTATGAAGGTACTCGTGTGAATTTTTTCAGAATTTTTCAGCGCAAATACGGGCTCCGGAGGAAGTTGCAGAAACCAGGGCCAAATTCCAAAAATCTGGAAAGAGGATAGCCTTGGAGTGCCCAAAATTTATGAAAAGTTTTCCAGAAAGTATTTTCTCCTGAAATTCTGCGCAAGGCTCTCAACCCAATTTGGAACAAAACGCGACGAATTTCGGGTCAAACGGACGAGTATTCAGTCGGGAAAATAATCAAACTGTTTCCACACACAGAGGCGAACCTTCCTTTCGGCCCTGGCAATGACGAACAAAACATTTATTGCAAGTCCTGTGGAACAAACTTTAGGCTGAAACCTTGGCCACAACACAGTAGAAACAACATGGCACGTCTGGTGAAAATTTCAGATAAAAAATCCAAGGAATAAGTCCCAGACCGAGAGGAAATAAATTTGGAAAACTTGTTTCTCCGAAAACGAAACGTCCTGGCTTCTCCTCCTCATATCTTTTTCTGTGTTTTGCTTTTGGACGTGCCTCCATAGTTTGATGCAAACAACATATTAAGGTACTCGTGTGAATTTTTTCGGAATTTTTCAGCGGAAATACGGGTTCCGGAAGAAGTTGCAGAAACTAGGGCCAAATTCCAAAAGTCTGGAAAGAGGATAGCCTTGGAGTGCCCAAAATTTATGAAAAGTTTTCCCTGAAGGATTTTCTCTTGAAATTCTACGCAAGACTCTGAACCGAATTTGGGACAAAACGCGATGAATTTCGGGTCAAACGGACGAGTATTCAGTAGGGAAAATAATCAAACTGTTTCCACACAGAGAGGCGAACCTTCCTTTCGGCCCTGACAATGACGAACAAAACATTTTTTGCGAGTCCTGTGGAACCAACTTTAGGCTGAAACCTTGGCCACAACACAGTAGAAACAACAAGGAACGTCTGGTGAAAATTTCAGATAAAAAATCCAAGGAATAAGTCCCGGACCGAGAGGAAACAAATTTGGAAAACTTGTTTCTCCGAAAACGAAACGTCCAGCCTTCTCCTCCTCATATCTTTTTCTGTGTTTTGCTTTTGGACGTGCCTCCTTTGCTGGATGCAAACAACATATGAAGGTACTCGTGTGAATTTTTTTGGAATTTTTCAGCGCAAATACGGGCTTCGGAAGAAATTGCTGAAACCGAGGCGAAATTCCAAAAGTCTGGAAAGAGGATAGCCTTGGAGTGCCCAAAATTTATGAAAAGTTTTCCCGGAAGGATTTTCTCCTGAAGTTCTACGCAAGGCTCTCAACCGAATTTGGGACAAAACTCGACGAATTTCGGGTCAAACGGACGAGTATTCAGTCGGGAAAATAATCAAACTGTTTCCACACACAAAGGCGAACCTTCCTTTCGGCCCTGGCAATGACGAACAAAACATTTATTGCGAGTGTTGAGGAACCAACTTTAGGCTGAAACCTTGGCCACAACACAGTAGAAACAACAAGGAACGTCTGGTGAAATTTTCAGATAAAAAATCCAAGGAATAAGTCCCGGACCGAGAGGTAACAAATTTGGAAAACTTGTTTCTCCGAAAACGAAACGTCCTGGCTTCTCCTGCTCATATCTTTTTCTGTGTTTTGCTTTGGGACGTGCCTCCTTAGCTAGATGCAAACAACATATGAAGGTACTCGTGTGAATTTTTTCGGAAATTTTCAGCGCAAATACGGGCTCCGGTAGAAATTGCAGAAACCAGGGCCAAATTCCAAAAGTCTGGAAAGAGGATAGCCTTGGAGTGCCCAAAATTTATGAAAAGTTTTCCCAGAAGGATTTTCTCCAGAAATTCTACGCAAGGCTCTCAACCCAATTTGGGACAAAACGCGACAAATTTCGGGTCAAACGGACGAGTATTCAGTTGGGAAAATAAAAACACTGTTTCCACACACACAGGCGAACCTTCCTTTTGGCCCTGGCAATGACGAACAAAACATTTATTGCGAGCCCTATGGCACCAACTTTAGGCTGATACCTTGGCCTCAACACAGTAGAAACAACAAGGAATGTCTGGTGAAAATTTCAGATAAGAAATCCAAGGAATAAGTCCCGCACCGAGAGGAAACAAATTTTGAAAACTTGTTTCTCCGAAAACGAAACGTCCCGGCTTCTCCTCCTCATATCTTTTTCTGTGTTTTGCTTTTAGACGTGCCTCCTTAGCTTGATGGAAACAGCATATGAAGGTACTCGTGTGAAGTTTTTTGGAATTTTTCAGCGTAAATACGGGCTCCGGAAGAAGTTGCAGAAACCAGGGCCAAATTCTAAAAATCTTGAAAGAGGATAGCCTTGGAGTGCCCAAAATTTATGAAAAGTTTTCCCCGAAGGATTTTCTCCTGAAATTCTACGCAAGACTCTCAACCGAATTTGAGGCAAAACGCCACAAATTTGGGGTCAAACGGACGGGTATTCAGTCGGGAAAATAATCAAACTGTTTCCACACACAAAGGCGAACCTTGCTTTCGGCCCTGGCAATGACGAACAAAACATTTATTGCGAGTCCTGTGGAACCAACTCTAGGCTGAAACCTTGGCCTCAACACAGTAGAAACAGCAAGGAACGTCTGCTGAAAATTTAGATAAGAAATCCAAGGACTAAGTCCCGGACTGAGAGGAAACAAATTTGGAAAACTTGCTTCCCCGAAAACGAAAAGTCCTGGTTTCTCCTCCTCATATCTTTTTCTGTGTTTTGCTTCTGCACGTGCCTCCTTAGCTGGATGCAAACAACATGTGAAGGTACTCGTGTGAATTTTTTCGGAATTTTTCAGCGCAAATACAGGCTCCGGAAGAAGTTGCAGAAACCAGGGCCAAATTCCAAAAATCTGGAAAGAGGATAGCCTTGGAGTGCCCAAAATTTATGAAAAGTTTTCCCGGAAGGATTTTCTCCTGAAGTTCTACGCAAGGCTCTCAACCGAATTTGGGACAAAACTCGACGAATTTCGGGTCAAACGGACGAGTATTCAGTCGGGAAAATAATCAAACTGTTTCCACACACAGAGGCGAACCTTCCTTTCGGCCCTGGCAATGACGAACAAAACATTTATTGCGAGTCCTGTGGAACCAACTTTAGGCTGAAACCTTGGCCACAACACAGTAGAAACAACAAGGAACGTCTGGTGAAAATTTCAGATAAAAAACCCAGGGAATAAGTCCCGGACCGAGAGGAAACAAATTTGGAAAACTTGTTTCTGCGAAAACGAAACATCCTGGCTTCTCCTCTTCATATCTTTTTCTGTGTTTTGCTTCTGCACATGCCTCCTTAGCTGGATGCAAAAAACATGTGAAGGTACTCGTGTGAATCTTTTCGGAATTTTTCAGTGCAAATACGGGCTCCGGAAGAAGTTGCAGAAACCAGGGCCAAATTCCAAAAATCTGGAAAGAGGATAGCCTTGGAGTGCCCAAAATTTATGAAAAGTTTTCCCGGAAGGATTTTCTCCTGAAGTTCTACGCAAGACTCTCAACCGAATTTGGGACAAAACGCGACGAATTTCGGGTCAAACGGACGAGTATTCAGTCGGGAAAATAATCAAACTGTTTCCACACACATGGGCGAACCTTCCCTTCGGCCCTGGCAATGACGAACAAAACATTTATTGCGAGTCCTGTGGAACCAACTTTAGGCTGAAACCTTGGCCACAACACAGTAGAAACAACAAGGAACGTGTGGTGAAAATTTCAGATAAAAAATCCAGGGAATAAGTCCCGGACCGAGAGGAAACAAATTTGGAAACCTTGTTTCTGCGAAAACGAAACGTCCTGGCTTCTCCTCCTCATATCTTTTTCTGTGTTTTGCTTCTGCACGTGCCTCCTTAGCTGGATGCAAACAACATGTGAAGGTACTCGTGTGAATCTTTTCGGAATTTTTCAGCGCAAATAGGGGCTCCGGAAGAATTTGCAGAAACCAGGGCCAAATTCCAAAAATATGGAAAGAGGATAGCCTTGGAGTGCCCAAAATTTATGAAAAGTTTTCCCGGAAGGATTTTCTCCTGAACTTCTACGCAAGACTCTCAACCGAATTTGGGACAAAACGCGACGAATTTCGGGTCAAACGGACGAGTATTCAGTCGGGAAAATAATCAAACTGTTTCCACACACAGAGGCGAACCTTCCTTTCGGCCCTGACAATGACGAACAAAACATTTATTACGAGTCCTGTGGAACCAACTTTAGGCTGAAACCTTGGCCACAACACAGTAGAAACAACAAGGAACGTCTGGTGAAAATTTCAGATAAAAAATCCAGGGAATAAGTCCCGGACCGAGAGGAAATAAAATTTGGAAAACTTGTTTCTGCGAAAACGAAACGTCCTGGCTTCTCCTCCTCATATCTTTTTCTGTGTTTTGCTTCTGCACGTGCCTCCTTAGCTGGATGCAAACAACATGTGAAGGTACTCGTGTGAATTTTTTCGGAATTTTTCAGCGCAAATACGGGCTCCGGAAGAAGTTGCAGAAACCAGGGCCAAATTCCAAAAATCTGGAAAGAGGATAGCCTTGGAGTGCCCAAAATTTATGAAAAGTTTTCCCGGAAGGATTTTCTCCTGAAGTTCTACGCAACACTCTCAACCGAATTTGGGACAAAACGCGACGAATTTCGGGTCAAACGAACGAGTATTCAGTCGGGAAAATAATCAAATTGTTTCCACACACAGAGGCGAACCTTCCTTTCGGCCCTGGCAATGACGAACAAAACATTTATTGCGAGTCCTGTGGAACCAACTTTAGGCTGAAACCTTGGCCACAACACAGTAGAAACAACAAGGAACGTCTGGTGAAAATTTCAGATAAAAAATCCAGGGAATAAGTCCCGGACCGAGAGGAAACAAATTTGGAAAACTTGTTTCTGCGAAAACGAAACGTCCTGGCTTCTCCTCCTCATATCTTTTTCTGTGTTTTGCTTCTGCACGTGCCTCCTTAGCTGGATGCAAACAACATGTGAAGGTACTCGTGTGAATTTTTTCGGAATTTTTCAGCGCAAATACGGGCTCCGGAAGAAGTTGCAGAAACCAGGGCCAAATTCCAAAAATCTGCAAAGAAGATAGCCTTGGAGTGCCCAAAATTTATGAAAAGTTTTCCCGGAAGGATTTTCTCCTGAAGTTCTACGCAAGACTCTCAACCGAAATTGGGACAAAACGCGACGAATTTCGGGTAAAACGGACGAGTATTCAGTCGGGAAAATAATCAAACTGTTTCCAAACACAGAGACGAACCTTCATTTCGGCCCTGGCAATGACGAACAAAACATTTATTGCGAGTCCTGTGGAACCAACTTTAGGCTGAAACCTTGGCCACAACACAGTAGAAACAACAAGGAACGTCTGGTGAAAATTTCAGATAAAAAATCCAGGGAATAAGTCCCGGACCGAGAGGAAACAAATTTGGAAAACTTGTTTCTGCGAAAACGAAACGTCCTGGCTTCTCCTCCTCATATCTTTTTCTGTGTTTTGCTTCTGCACGTGCCTCCTTAGCTGGATGCAAACAACATGTGAAGGTACTCGTGTGAATTTTTTTCGGAATTTTTTCAGCGCAAATACGGGCTCCGAAGAAGTTGCAGAAACCAGGGCCAAATTCCAAAAATCTGGAAAGAGGATAGCCTTGGAGTGCCCAAAATTTATGAAAAGTTTTCCCGGAAGGATTTTCTCCTGAAGTTCTACGCAAGACTCTCAACCGAATTTGGGACAAAACGCGACGAATTTCGGGTCAAACGAACGAGTATTCAGTCGGGAAAATAATCAAACTGTTTCCACACACAGAGGCGAACCTTCCTTTCGGCCCTGGCAATGACGAACAAAACATTTATTGCGAGTCCTGTGGAACCAACTTTAGGCTGAAACCTTGGCCACAACACAGTAGAAACAACAAGGAACGTCTGGTGAAAATTTCAGATAAAAAGTCCAGGGAATAAGTCCCGGACCGAGAGGAAACAAATTTGGAAAACTTGTTTCTGCGAAAACGAAACGTCCTGGCTTCTCCTCCTCATATCTTTTTCTGTGTTTTGCTTCTGCACGTGCCTCCTTAGCTGGATGCAAACAACATGTGAAGGTACTCGTGTGAATTTTTTCGGAATTTTTCAGCGCAAATACGGGCTCCGGAAGAAGTTGCAGAAACCAGGGCCAAATTCCAAAAATCTGGAAAGAGGATAGCCTTGGAGTGCCCAAAATTTATGAAAAGTTTTCCCGGAAGGATTTTCTCTTGAAGTTCTATGCAAGACTCTCAACAGAATTTGGGACAAAACGCGACGAATTTCGGGTCAAACGGACGAGTATTCAGTCGGGAAAATAATCAAACTGTTTCCGCACACAGAGGCGAACCTTCCTTTCGGCCCTGGCAATGACGAACAAAACATTTATTGCGAGTCCTCTGGAACCAACTTTAGGCTGAAACCTTGGCCACAACACAGTAGAAACAACAAGGAACGTCTGGTGAAAATTTCAGATAAAAAATCCAGGGAATAAGTCCCGGACCGAGAGGAAACAAATTTGGAAATCTTGTTTCTGCGAAAACGAAACGTCCTGGCTTCTCCTCCTCATATCTTTTTTCTGTGTTTTGCTTCTGCACGTGCCTCCTTATTTGGATGCAAACAACATGTGAAGGTACTCGTGTGAATTTTTTCGGAATTTTTTAGCGCAAATACGGGCTCCGGAAGAAGTTGCAGAAACCAGGGCCAAATTCCAAAAATCTGGAAAGAGGATAGCCTTGGAGTGCCCAAAATTTATGAAAAGTTTTCCCGGAAGGATTTTCTCCTGAAGTTCTACGCAAGACTCTCAACCGAATTTGGGACAAAACGCGACGAATTTCGGGTCAAACGGACGAGTATTCAGTCGGGAAAATAATCAAACTGTTTCCACACACAGGGGCGAACCTTCCTTTCGGCCCTGGCAATGACGAACAAAACATTTGTTGTGAGTCCTCTGGAACCAACTTTAGGCTGAAACCTTGGCCACAACACAGTAGAAACAACAAGGAACGTCTGGTGAAAATTTCAGATAAAAAATCCAGGGAATAAGTCCCGGACCGAGAGGAAACAAATTTGGAAAACTTGTTTCTGCGAAAACGAAACGTCCTGGCTTCTCCTCCTCATATCTTTTTCTGTGTTTTGCTTCTGCACGTGCCTCCTTACCTGGATGCAAACAACATGTGAAGGTAGTCGTGTGAATTTTTTCGGAATTTTTCAGCGCAAATACGGGCTCCGGAAGAAGTTGCAGAAACCAGGGCCAAAGTCCAAAAATCTGGAAAGAGGATAGCCTTGGAGTGCCCAAAATTTATGAAAATTTTTCCCGGAAGGATTTTCTCCTGAAGTTCTACGCAAGACTCTCAACCGAATTTGGGACAAAACGCGACGAATTTCGGGTCAAACGGACGAGTATTCAGTCGGGAAAATAATCAAACTGTTTCCACACACAGAGGCGAACCTTCCTTTCGGCCCTGGCAATGACGAACAAAACATTTATTGCGAGGCCTGTGGAACCAACTTTAGGCTGAAACCTTGGCCACAACACAGTAGAAACAACAAGGAACGTCTGGTGAAAATTTCAGATAAAAAATCCAGGGAATAACTCCCGGACCGAGAGGAAACAAATTTGGAAAACTTGTTTGTGCGAAAACGAAACGTCCTGGCTTCTCCTCCTCATATCATTTTCTGTGTTTTGCTTATGCACGTGCCTCCTTAGCTGGATGCAAAAAACATGTGAAGGTACTCGTGTGAATTTTTTCGGAATTTTTCAGCGCAAATACGGGCTCCGGAAGAAGTTGCAGAAACCAGGGCCAAATTCCAAAAATCTGGAAAGAGGATAGCCCTGGAGTGCCCAAAATTTATGAAAAGTTTTCCCGGAAGGATTTTCTCCTGAACTTCTACGCAAGACTCTCAACCGAATTTGGGACAAAACGCGACAAATTTCGGGTCAAACGGACGAGTATTCAGTCGGGAAAATAATCAAACTGTTTCCACACACAGAGGCGAACCTTCCTTTCGGCCCTGGCAATGACGAACAAAACATTTATTGCGAGTCCTGTGGAACCAACGTTAGGCTGAAACCTTGGCCACAACACAGTAGAAACAACAAGGAACGTCTGGTGAAAATTTCAGATAAAAAATCCAGGGAATAAGTCCCGGACCGAGAGGAAACAAATTTGGAAAACTTGTTTCTGCAAAAACGAAAAGTCCTGGCTTCTCCTCCTCATATCTTTTTCTGTGTTTTGCTTCTGCACGTGCCTCCTTAGCTGGATGCAAACAACATGTGAAGGTACTCGTGTGATTTTTTTCGGAATTTTTCAGCGCAAATACGGGCTCCGGAAGAAGTTGCAGAAACCAGGGCCAAATTCCAAAAATCTGGAAAGAGGATAGCCTTGGAGTGCCCAAAATTTATGAAAAGTTTTCCCGGAAGCATTTTCTCCTGAAGTTCTACGCAAGACTCTCAACCGAATTTGGGACAAAACGCGACGAATTTCGGGTCAAACGGACGAGTATTCAGTCGGGAAAATAATCAAACTGTTTCCACACACAGAGGCGAACCTTCCTTTCGGCCCTGGCAATGACGAACAAAACATTTATTGCGAGTCCTGTGGAACCATCTTTAGGCTGAAACCTTGGCCACAACACAGTAGAAACAACAAGGAACGTCTGGTGAAAATTTCAGATAAAAAATCCAGGGAATAAGTCCCGGACCGAGAGGAAACAAATTTGGAAAACTTGTTTCTGCGAAAACGAAACGTCCTGGCTTCTCCTCGTCATATCTCTTTCTGTGTTTTGCTTTTGCACGTGCCTCCTTAGCTGGATGCAAACAACATGTGAAGGTACTCGTGTGAATTTTTTCGGAATTTTTCAGCGCAAATACGGGCTCCGGAAGAAGTTGCAGAAACCAGGGCCAAATTCCAAAAATCTGGAAAGAGGATAGCCTTGGAGTGCCCAAAATTTATGAAAAGTTTTCCCGGAAGGATTTTCTCCTGAAGTTCTACGCAAGACTCTCAACCGAATTTGGGACAAAACGCGACGAATTTCGGGTCAAACGGACGAGTATTCAGTCGGGAAAATAATCAAACTGTTTCCACACACAGAGGCGAACCTTCCTTTCGGCCCTGGCAATGACGAACAAAACATTTATTGCGAGTCCTGTGGAACCAACTTTAGGCTGAAACCTTGGCCACAACACAGTATAAACAACAAGGAACGTCTGGTGAAAATTTCAGATAAAAAATCCAGGGAATAAGTCCCGGACCGAGAGGAAACAAATTTGGAAAACTTGTTTCTGCGAAAACGAAACGTCCTGGCTTCTCCTCCTCATATCTTTTTCTGTGTTTTGCTTCTGCACGTGCCTCCTTAGCTGGATGCAAACAACATGTGAAGGTACTCGTGTGAATTTTTCGGAATTTTTCAGCGCAAATACGGGCTCCGGAAGAAGTTGCAGAAACCAGGGCCAAATTCCAAAAATCTGGAAAGAGGATAGCCTTGGAGTGCCCAAAATTTATGAAAAGTTTTCCCGGAAGGATTTTCTCCTGAAGTTCTACGCAAGACTCTCAACCGAATTTGGGACAAAACGCGACGAATTTCGGGTCAAACGGACGAGTATTCAGTCGGGAAAATAATCAAACTGTTTCCACACACAGAGGCGAACCTTCCTTTCGGCCCTGGCAATGACGAACAAAACATTTATTGCGAGTCCTGTGGAACCAACTTTAGGCTGAAACCTTGGCCACAACACAGTAGAAACAACAAGGAACGTCTGGTGAAAATTTCAGATAAAAAATCCAGGATATAAGTCCCGGACCGAGAGGAAACAAATTTGGAAAACTTGTTTATGCGAAAACGAAACGTCCTGGCTTCTCCTCCTCATATCTTTTTCTGTGTTTTGCTTCTGCACGTGCCTCCTTAGCTGGATGCAAACAACATGTGAAGGTACTCGTGTGAATTTTTTCGGAATTTTTCAGCGCAAATACGGGCTCCGGAAGAAGTTGCAGAAACCAGGGCCAAATTCCAAAAATCTGGAAAGAGGATAGCCTTGGAGTGCCCAAAATTTATGAAAAGTTTTCCCGGAAGGATTTTCTCCTGAAGTTCTACGCAAGACTCTCAACCGAATTTGGGACAAAACGCGACGAATTTCGGGTCAAACGGACGAGTATTCAGTCGGGAAAATAATCAAACTGTTTCCACACACAGAGGCGAACCTTCCTTTCGGCCCTGGCAATGACGAACAAAACATTTATTGCGAGTCCTGTGGAACCAACTTTAGGCTGAAACCTTGGCCACAACACAGTAGAAACAACAAGGAACGTCTGGTGAAAATTTCAGATAAAAAATCCAGGGAATAAGTCCCGGACCGAGAGGAAACAAATTTGGAAAACTTGTTTCTGCGAAAACGAAACGTCCTGGCTTCTCCTCCTCATATCTTTTTCTGTGTTTTGCTTCTGCACGTGCCTCCTTAGCTGGATGCAAACAACATGTGAAGGTACTCGTGTGAATTTTTTCGGAATTTTTCAGCGCAAATACGGGCTCCGGAAGAAGTTGCAGAAACCAGGGCCAAATTCCAAAAATCTGGAAAGAGGATAGCCTTGGAGTGCCCAAAATTTATGAAAAGTTTTCCCGGAAGGATTTTCTCCTGAAGTTCTACGCAAGACTCTCAACCGAATTTGGGACAAAACGCGACGAATTTCGGGTCAAACGGACGAGTATTCAGTCGGGAAAATAATCAAACTGTTTCCACACACAGAGGCGAACCTTCCTTTCGGCCCTGGCAATGACGAACAAAACATTTATTGCGAGTCCTGTGGAACCAACTTTAGGCTGAAACCTTGGCCACAACACAGTAGAAACAACAAGGAACGTCTGGTGAAAATTTCAGATAAAAAATCCAGGGAATAAGTCCCGGACCGAGAGGAAACAAATTTGGAAAACTTGTTTCTGCGAAAACGAAACGTCCTGGCTTCTCCTCCTCATATCTTTTTCTGTGTTTTGCTTCTGCACGTGCCTCCTTAGCTGGATGCAAACAACATGTGAAGGTACTCGTGTGAATTTTTTCGGAATTTTTCAGCGCAAATACGGGCTCCGGAAGAAGTTGCAGAAACCAGGGCCAAATTCCAAAAATCTGGAAAGAGGATAGCCTTGGAGTGCCCAAAATTTATGAAAAGTTTTCCCGGAAGGATTTTCTCCTGAAGTTCTACGCAAGACTCTCAACCGAATTTGGGACAAAACGCGACGAATTTCGGGTCAAACGGACGAGTATTCAGTCGGGAAAATAATCAAACTGTTTCCACACACAGAGGCGAACCTTCCTTTCGGCCCTGGCAATGACGAACAAAACATTTATTGCGAGTCCTGTGGAACCAACTTTAGGCTGAAACCTTGGCCACAACACAGTAGAAACAACAAGGAACGTCTGGTGAAAATTTCAGATAAAAAATCCAGGGAATAAGTCCCGGACCGAGAGGAAACAAATTTGGAAAACTTGTTTCTGCGAAAACGAAACGTCCTGGCTTCTCCTCCTCATATCTTTTTCTGTGTTTTGCTTCTGCACGTGCCTCCTTAGCTGGATGCAAACAACATGTGAAGGTACTCGTGTGAATTTTTTCGGAATTTTTCAGCGCAAATACGGGCTCCGGAAGAAGTTGCAGAAACCAGGGCCAAATTCCAAAAATCTGGAAAGAGGATAGCCTTGGAGTGCCCAAAATTTATGAAAAGTTTTCCCGGAAGGATTTTCTCCTGAAGTTCTACGCAAGACTCTCAACCGAATTTGGGACAAAACGCGACGAATTTCGGGTCAAACGGACGAGTATTCAGTCGGGAAAATAATCAAACTGTTTCCACACACAGAGGCGAACCTTCCTTTCGGCCCTGGCAATGACGAACAAAACATTTATTGCGAGTCCTGTGGAACCAACTTTAGGCTGAAACCTTGGCCACAACACAGTAGAAACAACAAGGAACGTCTGGTGAAAATTTCAGATAAAAAATCCAGGGAATAAGTCCCGGACCGAGAGGAAACAAATTTGGAAAACTTGTTTATGCGAAAACGAAACGTCCTGGCTTCTCCTCCTCATATCTTTTTCTGTGTTTTGCTTCTGCACGTGCCTCCTTAGCTGGATGCAAACAACATGTGAAGGTACTCGTGTGAATTTTTTCGGAATTTTTCAGCGCAAATACGGGCTCCGGAAGAAGTTGCAGAAACCAGGGCCAAATTCCAAAAATCTGGAAAGAGGATAGCCTTGGAGTGCCCAAAATTTATGAAAAGTTTTCCCGGAAGGATTTTCTCCTGAAGTTCTACGCAAGACTCTCAACCGAATTTGGGACAAAACGCGACGAATTTCGGGTCAAACGGACGAGTATTCAGTCGGGAAAATAATCAAACTGTTTCCACACACAGAGGCGAACCTTCCTTTCGGCCCTGGCAATGACGAACAAAACATTTATTGCGAGTCCTGTGGAACCAACTTTAGGCTGAAACCTTGGCCACAACACAGTAGAAACAACAAGGAACGTCTGGTGAAAATTTCAGATAAAAAATCCAGGGAATAAGTCCCGGACCGAGAGGAAACAAATTTGGAAAACTTGTTTCTGCGAAAACGAAACGTCCTGGCTTCTCCTCCTCATATCTTTTTCTGTGTTTTGCTTCTGCACGTGCCTCCTTAGCTGGATGCAAACAACATGTGAAGGTACTCGTGTGAATTTTTTCGGAATTTTTCAGCGCAAATACGGGCTCCGGAAGAAGTTGCAGAAACCAGGGCCAAATTCCAAAAATCTGGAAAGAGGATAGCCTTGGAGTGCCCAAAATTTATGAAAAGTTTTCCCGGAAGGATTTTCTCCTGAAGTTCTACGCAAGACTCTCAACCGAATTTGGGACAAAACGCGACGAATTTCGGGTCAAACGGACGAGTATTCAGTCGGGAAAATAATCAAACTGTTTCCACACACAGAGGCGAACCTTCCTTTCGGCCCTGGCAATGACGAACAAAACATTTATTGCGAGTCCTGTGGAACCAACTTTAGGCTGAAACCTTGGCCACAACACAGTAGAAACAACAAGGAACGTCTGGTGAAAATTTCAGATAAAAAATCCAGGGAATAAGTCCCGGACCGAGAGGAAACAAATTTGGAAAACTTGTTTCTGCGAAAACGAAACGTCCTGGCTTCTCCTCCTCATATCTTTTTCTGTGTTTTGCTTCTGCACGTGCCTCCTTAGCTGGATGCAAACAACATGTGAAGGTACTCGTGTGAATTTTTTCGGAATTTTTCAGCGCAAATACGGGCTCCGGAAGAAGTTGCAGAAACCAGGGCCAAATTCCAAAAATCTGGAAAGAGGATAGCCTTGGAGTGCCCAAAATTTATGAAAAGTTTTCCCGGAAGGATTTTCTCCTGAAGTTCTACGCAAGACTCTCAACCGAATTTGGGACAAAACGCGACGAATTTCGGGTCAAACGGACGAGTATTCAGTCGGGAAAATAATCAAACTGTTTCCACACACAGAGGCGAACCTTCCTTTCGGCCCTGGCAATGACGAACAAAACATTTATTGCGAGTCCTGTGGAACCAACTTTAGGCTGAAACCTTGGCCACAACACAGTAGAAACAACAAGGAACGTCTGGTGAAAATTTCAGATAAAAAATCCAGGGAATAAGTCCCGGACCGAGAGGAAACAAATTTGGAAAACTTGTTTCTGCGAAAACGAAACGTCCTGGCTTCTCCTCCTCATATCTTTTTCTGTGTTTTGCTTCTGCACGTGCCTCCTTAGCTGGATGCAAACAACATGTGAAGGTACTCGTGTGAATTTTTTCGGAATTTTTCAGCGCAAATACGGGCTCCGGAAGAAGTTGCAGAAACCAGGGCCAAATTCCAAAAATCTGGAAAGAGGATAGCCTTGGAGTGCCCAAAATTTATGAAAAGTTTTCCCGGAAGGATTTTCTCCTGAAGTTCTACGCAAGACTCTCAACCGAATTTGGGACAAAACGCGACGAATTTCGGGTCAAACGGACGAGTATTCAGTCGGGAAAATAATCAAACTGTTTCCACACACAGAGGCGAACCTTCCTTTCGGCCCTGGCAATGACGAACAAAACATTTATTGCGAGTCCTGTGGAACCAACTTTAGGCTGAAACCTTGGCCACAACACAGTAGAAACAACAAGGAACGTCTGGTGAAAATTTCAGATAAAAAATCCAGGGAATAAGTCCCGGACCGAGAGGAAACAAATTTGGAAAACTTGTTTCTGCGAAAACGAAACGTCCTGGCTTCTCCTCCTCATATCTTTTTCTGTGTTTTGCTTCTGCACGTGCCTCCTTAGCTGGATGCAAACAACATGTGAAGGTACTCGTGTGAATTTTTTCGGAATTTTTCAGCGCAAATACGGGCTCCGGAAGAAGTTGCAGAAACCAGGGCCAAATTCCAAAAATCTGGAAAGAGGATAGCCTTGGAGTGCCCAAAATTTATGAAAAGTTTTCCCGGAAGGATTTTCTCCTGAAGTTCTACGCAAGACTCTCAACCGAATTTGGGACAAAACGCGACGAATTTCGGGTCAAACGGACGAGTATTCAGTCGGGAAAATAATCAAACTGTTTCCACACACAGAGGCGAACCTTCCTTTCGGCCCTGGCAATGACGAACAAAACATTTATTGCGAGTCCTGTGGAACCAACTTTAGGCTGAAACCTTGGCCACAACACAGTAGAAACAACAAGGAACGTCTGGTGAAAATTTCAGATAAAAAATCCAGGGAATAAGTCCCGGACCGAGAGGAAACAAATTTGGAAAACTTGTTTCTGCGAAAACGAAACGTCCTGGCTTCTCCTCCTCATATCTTTTTCTGTGTTTTGCTTCTGCACGTGCCTCCTTAGCTGGATGCAAACAACATGTGAAGGTACTCGTGTGAATTTTTTCGGAATTTTTCAGCGCAAATACGGGCTCCGGAAGAAGTTGCAGAAACCAGGGCCAAATTCCAAAAATCTGGAAAGAGGATAGCCTTGGAGTGCCCAAAATTTATGAAAAGTTTTCCCGGAAGGATTTTCTCCTGAAGTTCTACGCAAGACTCTCAACCGAATTTGGGACAAAACGCGACGAATTTCGGGTCAAACGGACGAGTATTCAGTCGGGAAAATAATCAAACTGTTTCCACACACAGAGGCGAACCTTCCTTTCGGCCCTGGCAATGACGAACAAAACATTTATTGCGAGTCCTGTGGAACCAACTTTAGGCTGAAACCTTGGCCACAACACAGTAGAAACAACAAGGAACGTCTGGTGAAAATTTCAGATAAAAAATCCAGGGAATAAGTCCCGGACCGAGAGGAAACAAATTTGGAAAACTTGTTTCTGCGAAAACGAAACGTCCTGGCTTCTCCTCCTCATATCTTTTTCTGTGTTTTGCTTCTGCACGTGCCTCCTTAGCTGGATGCAAACAACATGTGAAGGTACTCGTGTGAATTTTTTCGGAATTTTTCAGCGCAAATACGGGCTCCGGAAGAAGTTGCAGAAACCAGGGCCAAATTCCAAAAATCTGGAAAGAGGATAGCCTTGGAGTGCCCAAAATTTATGAAAAGTTTTCCCGGAAGGATTTTCTCCTGAAGTTCTACGCAAGACTCTCAACCGAATTTGGGACAAAACGCGACGAATTTCGGGTCAAACGGACGAGTATTCAGTCGGGAAAATAATCAAACTGTTTCCACACACAGAGGCGAACCTTCCTTTCGGCCCTGGCAATGACGAACAAAACATTTATTGCGAGTCCTGTGGAACCAACTTTAGGCTGAAACCTTGGCCACAACACAGTAGAAACAACAAGGAACGTCTGGTGAAAATTTCAGATAAAAAATCCAGGGAATAAGTCCCGGACCGAGAGGAAACAAATTTGGAAAACTTGTTTCTGCGAAAACGAAACGTCCTGGCTTCTCCTCCTCATATCTTTTTCTGTGTTTTGCTTCTGCACGTGCCTCCTTAGCTGGATGCAAACAACATGTGAAGGTACTCGTGTGAATTTTTTCGGAATTTTTCAGCGCAAATACGGGCTCCGGAAGAAGTTGCAGAAACCAGGGCCAAATTCCAAAAATCTGGAAAGAGGATAGCCTTGGAGTGCCCAAAATTTATGAAAAGTTTTCCCGGAAGGATTTTCTCCTGAAGTTCTACGCAAGACTCTCAACCGAATTTGGGACAAAACGCGACGAATTTCGGGTCAAACGGACGAGTATTCAGTCGGGAAAATAATCAAACTGTTTCCACACACAGAGGCGAACCTTCCTTTCGGCCCTGGCAATGACGAACAAAACATTTATTGCGAGTCCTGTGGAACCAACTTTAGGCTGAAACCTTGGCCACAACACAGTAGAAACAACAAGGAACGTCTGGTGAAAATTTCAGATAAAAAATCCAGGGAATAAGTCCCGGACCGAGAGGAAACAAATTTGGAAAACTTGTTTCTGCGAAAACGAAACGTCCTGGCTTCTCCTCCTCATATCTTTTTCTGTGTTTTGCTTCTGCACGTGCCTCCTTAGCTGGATGCAAACAACATGTGAAGGTACTCGTGTGAATTTTTTCGGAATTTTTCAGCGCAAATACGGGCTCCGGAAGAAGTTGCAGAAACCAGGGCCAAATTCCAAAAATCTGGAAAGAGGATAGCCTTGGAGTGCCCAAAATTTATGAAAAGTTTTCCCGGAAGGATTTTCTCCTGAAGTTCTACGCAAGACTCTCAACCGAATTTGGGACAAAACGCGACGAATTTCGGGTCAAACGGACGAGTATTCAGTCGGGAAAATAATCAAACTGTTTCCACACACAGAGGCGAACCTTCCTTTCGGCCCTGGCAATGACGAACAAAACATTTATTGCGAGTCCTGTGGAACCAACTTTAGGCTGAAACCTTGGCCACAACACAGTAGAAACAACAAGGAACGTCTGGTGAAAATTTCAGATAAAAAATCCAGGGAATAAGTCCCGGACCGAGAGGAAACAAATTTGGAAAACTTGTTTCTGCGAAAACGAAACGTCCTGGCTTCTCCTCCTCATATCTTTTTCTGTGTTTTGCTTCTGCACGTGCCTCCTTAGCTGGATGCAAACAACATGTGAAGGTACTCGTGTGAATTTTTTCGGAATTTTTCAGCGCAAATACGGGCTCCGGAAGAAGTTGCAGAAACCAGGGCCAAATTCCAAAAATCTGGAAAGAGGATAGCCTTGGAGTGCCCAAAATTTATGAAAAGTTTTCCCGGAAGGATTTTCTCCTGAAGTTCTACGCAAGACTCTCAACCGAATTTGGGACAAAACGCGACGAATTTCGGGTCAAACGGACGAGTATTCAGTCGGGAAAATAATCAAACTGTTTCCACACACAGAGGCGAACCTTCCTTTCGGCCCTGGCAATGACGAACAAAACATTTATTGCGAGTCCTGTGGAACCAACTTTAGGCTGAAACCTTGGCCACAACACAGTAGAAACAACAAGGAACGTCTGGTGAAAATTTCAGATAAAAAATCCAGGGTATAAGTCCCGGACCGAGAGGAAACAAATTTGGAAAACTTGTTTCTGCGAAAACGAAACGTCCTGGCTTCTCCTCCTCATATCTTTTTCTGTGTTTTGCTTCTGCACGTGCCTCCTTAGCTGGATGCAAACAACATGTGAAGGTACTCGTGTGAATTTTTTCGGAATTTTTCAGCGCAAATACGGGCTCCGGAAGAAGTTGCAGAAACCAGGGCCAAATTCCAAAAATCTGGAAAGAGGATAGCCTTGGAGTGCCCAAAATTTATGAAAAGTTTTCCCGGAAGGATTTTCTCCTGAAGTTCTACGCAAGACTCTCAACCGAATTTGGGACAAAACGCGACGAATTTCGGGTCAAACGGACGAGTATTCAGTCGGGAAAATAATCAAACTGTTTCCACACACAGAGGCGAACCTTCCTTTCGGCCCTGGCAATGACGAACAAAACATTTATTGCGAGTCCTGTGGAACCAACTTTAGGCTGAAACCTTGGCCACAACACAGTAGAAACAACAAGGAACGTCTGGTGAAAATTTCAGATAAAAAATCCAGGGAATAAGTCCCGGACCGAGAGGAAACAAATTTGGAAAACTTGTTTCTGCGAAAACGAAACGTCCTGGCTTCTCCTCCTCATATCTTTTTCTGTGTTTTGCTTCTGCACGTGCCTCCTTAGCTGGATGCAAACAACATGTGAAGGTACTCGTGTGAATTTTTTCGGAATTTTTCAGCGCAAATACGGGCTCCGGAAGAAGTTGCAGAAACCAGGGCCAAATTCCAAAAATCTGGAAAGAGGATAGCCTTGGAGTGCCCAAAATTTATGAAAAGTTTTCCCGGAAGGATTTTCTCCTGAAGTTCTACGCAAGACTCTCAACCGAATTTGGGACAAAACGCGACGAATTTCGGGTCAAACGGACGAGTATTCAGTCGGGAAAATAATCAAACTGTTTCCACACACAGAGGCGAACCTTCCTTTCGGCCCTGGCAATGACGAACAAAACATTTATTGCGAGTCCTGTGGAACCAACTTTAGGCTGAAACCTTGGCCACAACACAGTAGAAACAACAAGGAACGTCTGGTGAAAATTTCAGATAAAAAATCCAGGGAATAAGTCCCGGACCGAGAGGAAACAAATTTGGAAAACTTGTTTCTGCGAAAACGAAACGTCCTGGCTTCTCCTCCTCATATCTTTTTCTGTGTTTTGCTTCTGCACGTGCCTCCTTAGCTGGATGCAAACAACATGTGAAGGTACTCGTGTGAATTTTTTCGGAATTTTTCAGCGCAAATACGGGCTCCGGAAGAAGTTGCAGAAACCAGGGCCAAATTCCAAAAATCTGGAAAGAGGATAGCCTTGGAGTGCCCAAAATTTATGAAAAGTTTTCCCGGAAGGATTTTCTCCTGAAGTTCTACGCAAGACTCTCAACCGAATTTGGGACAAAACGCGACGAATTTCGGGTCAAACGGACGAGTATTCAGTCGGGAAAATAATCAAACTGTTTCCACACACAGAGGCGAACCTTCCTTTCGGCCCTGGCAATGACGAACAAAACATTTATTGCGAGTCCTGTGGAACCAACTTTAGGCTGAAACCTTGGCCACAACACAGTAGAAACAACAAGGAACGTCTGGTGAAAATTTCAGATAAAAAATCCAGGGAATAAGTCCCGGACCGAGAGGAAACAAATTTGGAAAACTTGTTTCTGCGAAAACGAAACGTCCTGGCTTCTCCTCCTCATATCTTTTTCTGTGTTTTGCTTCTGCACGTGCCTCCTTAGCTGGATGCAAACAACATGTGAAGGTACTCGTGTGAATTTTTTCGGAATTTTTCAGCGCAAATACGGGCTCCGGAAGAAGTTGCAGAAACCAGGGCCAAATTCCAAAAATCTGGAAAGAGGATAGCCTTGGAGTGCCCAAAATTTATGAAAAGTTTTCCCGGAAGGATTTTCTCCTGAAGTTCTACGCAAGACTCTCAACCGAATTTGGGACAAAACGCGACGAATTTCGGGTCAAACGGACGAGTATTCAGTCGGGAAAATAATCAAACTGTTTCCACACACAGAGGCGAACCTTCCTTTCGGCCCTGGCAATGACGAACAAAACATTTATTGCGAGTCCTGTGGAACCAACTTTAGGCTGAAACCTTGGCCACAACACAGTAGAAACAACAAGGAACGTCTGGTGAAAATTTCAGATAAAAAATCCAGGGAATAAGTCCCGGACCGAGAGGAAACAAATTTGGAAAACTTGTTTCTGCGAAAACGAAACGTCCTGGCTTCTCCTCCTCATATCTTTTTCTGTGTTTTGCTTCTGCACGTGCCTCCTTAGCTGGATGCAAACAACATGTGAAGGTACTCGTGTGAATTTTTTCGGAATTTTTCAGCGCAAATACGGGCTCCGGAAGAAGTTGCAGAAACCAGGGCCAAATTCCAAAAATCTGGAAAGAGGATAGCCTTGGAGTGCCCAAAATTTATGAAAAGTTTTCCCGGAAGGATTTTCTCCTGAAGTTCTACGCAAGACTCTCAACCGAATTTGGGACAAAACGCGACGAATTTCGGGTCAAACGGACGAGTATTCAGTCGGGAAAATAATCAAACTGTTTCCACACACAGAGGCGAACCTTCCTTTCGGCCCTGGCAATGACGAACAAAACATTTATTGCGAGTCCTGTGGAACCAACTTTAGGCTGAAACCTTGGCCACAACACAGTAGAAACAACAAGGAACGTCTGGTGAAAATTTCAGATAAAAAATCCAGGGAATAAGTCCCGGACCGAGAGGAAACAAATTTGGAAAACTTGTTTCTGCGAAAACGAAACGTCCTGGCTTCTCCTCCTCATATCTTTTTCTGTGTTTTGCTTCTGCACGTGCCTCCTTAGCTGGATGCAAACAACATGTGAAGGTACTCGTGTGAATTTTTTCGGAATTTTTCAGCGCAAATACGGGCTCCGGAAGAAGTTGCAGAAACCAGGGCCAAATTCCAAAAATCTGGAAAGAGGATAGCCTTGGAGTGCCCAAAATTTATGAAAAGTTTTCCCGGAAGGATTTTCTCCTGAAGTTCTACGCAAGACTCTCAACCGAATTTGGGACAAAACGCGACGAATTTCGGGTCAAACGGACGAGTATTCAGTCGGGAAAATAATCAAACTGTTTCCACACACAGAGGCGAACCTTCCTTTCGGCCCTGGCAATGACGAACAAAACATTTATTGCGAGTCCTGTGGAACCAACTTTAGGCTGAAACCTTGGCCACAACACAGTAGAAACAACAAGGAACGTCTGGTGAAAATTTCAGATAAAAAATCCAGGGAATAAGTCCCGGACCGAGAGGAAACAAATTTGGAAAACTTGTTTCTGCGAAAACGAAACGTCCTGGCTTCTCCTCCTCATATCTTTTTCTGTGTTTTGCTTCTGCACGTGCCTCCTTAGCTGGATGCAAACAACATGTGAAGGTACTCGTGTGAATTTTTTCGGAATTTTTCAGCGCAAATACGGGCTCCGGAAGAAGTTGCAGAAACCAGGGCCAAATTCCAAAAATCTGGAAAGAGGATAGCCTTGGAGTGCCCAAAATTTATGAAAAGTTTTCCCGGAAGGATTTTCTCCTGAAGTTCTACGCAAGACTCTCAACCGAATTTGGGACAAAACGCGACGAATTTCGGGTCAAACGGACGAGTATTCAGTCGGGAAAATAATCAAACTGTTTCCACACACAGAGGCGAACCTTCCTTTCGGCCCTGGCAATGACGAACAAAACATTTATTGCGAGTCCTGTGGAACCAACTTTAGGCTGAAACCTTGGCCACAACACAGTAGAAACAACAAGGAACGTCTGGTGAAAATTTCAGATAAAAAATCCAGGGAATAAGTCCCGGACCGAGAGGAAACAAATTTGGAAAACTTGTTTCTGCGAAAACGAAACGTCCTGGCTTCTCCTCCTCATATCTTTTTCTGTGTTTTGCTTCTGCACGTGCCTCCTTAGCTGGATGCAAACAACATGTGAAGGTACTCGTGTGAATTTTTTCGGAATTTTTCAGCGCAAATACGGGCTCCGGAAGAAGTTGCAGAAACCAGGGCCAAATTCCAAAAATCTGGAAAGAGGATAGCCTTGGAGTGCCCAAAATTTATGAAAAGTTTTCCCGGAAGGATTTTCTCCTGAAGTTCTACGCAAGACTCTCAACCGAATTTGGGACAAAACGCGACGAATTTCGGGTCAAACGGACGAGTATTCAGTCGGGAAAATAATCAAACTGTTTCCACACACAGAGGCGAACCTTCCTTTCGGCCCTGGCAATGACGAACAAAACATTTATTGCGAGTCCTGTGGAACCAACTTTAGGCTGAAACCTTGGCCACAACACAGTAGAAACAACAAGGAACGTCTGGTGAAAATTTCAGATAAAAAATCCAGGGAATAAGTCCCGGACCGAGAGGAAACAAATTTGGAAAACTTGTTTCTGCGAAAACGAAACGTCCTGGCTTCTCCTCCTCATATCTTTTTCTGTGTTTTGCTTCTGCACGTGCCTCCTTAGCTGGATGCAAACAACATGTGAAGGTACTCGTGTGAATTTTTTCGGAATTTTTCAGCGCAAATACGGGCTCCGGAAGAAGTTGCAGAAACCAGGGCCAAATTCCAAAAATCTGGAAAGAGGATAGCCTTGGAGTGCCCAAAATTTATGAAAAGTTTTCCCGGAAGGATTTTCTCCTGAAGTTCTACGCAAGACTCTCAACCGAATTTGGGACAAAACGCGACGAATTTCGGGTCAAACGGACGAGTATTCAGTCGGGAAAATAATCAAACTGTTTCCACACACAGAGGCGAACCTTCCTTTCGGCCCTGGCAATGACGAACAAAACATTTATTGCGAGTCCTGTGGAACCAACTTTAGGCTGAAACCTTGGCCACAACACAGTAGAAACAACAAGGAACGTCTGGTGAAAATTTCAGATAAAAAATCCAGGGAATAAGTCCCGGACCGAGAGGAAACAAATTTGGAAAACTTGTTTCTGCGAAAACGAAACGTCCTGGCTTCTCCTCCTCATATCTTTTTCTGTGTTTTGCTTCTGCACGTGCCTCCTTAGCTGGATGCAAACAACATGTGAAGGTACTCGTGTGAATTTTTTCGGAATTTTTCAGCGCAAATACGGGCTCCGGAAGAAGTTGCAGAAACCAGGGCCAAATTCCAAAAATCTGGAAAGAGGATAGCCTTGGAGTGCCCAAAATTTATGAAAAGTTTTCCCGGAAGGATTTTCTCCTGAAGTTCTACGCAAGACTCTCAACCGAATTTGGGACAAAACGCGACGAATTTCGGGTCAAACGGACGAGTATTCAGTCGGGAAAATAATCAAACTGTTTCCACACACAGAGGCGAACCTTCCTTTCGGCCCTGGCAATGACGAACAAAACATTTATTGCGAGTCCTGTGGAACCAACTTTAGGCTGAAACCTTGGCCACAACACAGTAGAAACAACAAGGAACGTCTGGTGAAAATTTCAGATAAAAAATCCAGGGAATAAGTCCCGGACCGAGAGGAAACAAATTTGGAAAACTTGTTTCTGCGAAAACGAAACGTCCTGGCTTCTCCTCCTCATATCTTTTTCTGTGTTTTGCTTCTGCACGTGCCTCCTTAGCTGGATGCAAACAACATGTGAAGGTACTCGTGTGAATTTTTTCGGAATTTTTCAGCGCAAATACGGGCTCCGGAAGAAGTTGCAGAAACCAGGGCCAAATTCCAAAAATCTGGAAAGAGGATAGCCTTGGAGTGCCCAAAATTTATGAAAAGTTTTCCCGGAAGGATTTTCTCCTGAAGTTCTACGCAAGACTCTCAACCGAATTTGGGACAAAACGCGACGAATTTCGGGTCAAACGGACGAGTATTCAGTCGGGAAAATAATCAAACTGTTTCCACACACAGAGGCGAACCTTCCTTTCGGCCCTGGCAATGACGAACAAAACATTTATTGCGAGTCCTGTGGAACCAACTTTAGGCTGAAACCTTGGCCACAACACAGTAGAAACAACAAGGAACGTCTGGTGAAAATTTCAGATAAAAAATCCAGGGAATAAGTCCCGGACCGAGAGGAAACAAATTTGGAAAACTTGTTTCTGCGAAAACGAAACGTCCTGGCTTCTCCTCCTCATATCTTTTTCTGTGTTTTGCTTCTGCACGTGCCTCCTTAGCTGGATGCAAACAACATGTGAAGGTACTCGTGTGAATTTTTTCGGAATTTTTCAGCGCAAATACGGGCTCCGGAAGAAGTTGCAGAAACCAGGGCCAAATTCCAAAAATCTGGAAAGAGGATAGCCTTGGAGTGCCCAAAATTTATGAAAAGTTTTCCCGGAAGGATTTTCTCCTGAAGTTCTACGCAAGACTCTCAACCGAATTTGGGACAAAACGCGACGAATTTCGGGTCAAACGGACGAGTATTCAGTCGGGAAAATAATCAAACTGTTTCCACACACAGAGGCGAACCTTCCTTTCGGCCCTGGCAATGACGAACAAAACATTTATTGCGAGTCCTGTGGAACCAACTTTAGGCTGAAACCTTGGCCACAACACAGTAGAAACAACAAGGAACGTCTGGTGAAAATTTCAGATAAAAAATCCAGGGAATAAGTCCCGGACCGAGAGGAAACAAATTTGGAAAACTTGTTTCTGCGAAAACGAAACGTCCTGGCTTCTCCTCCTCATATCTTTTTCTGTGTTTTGCTTCTGCACGTGCCTCCTTAGCTGGATGCAAACAACATGTGAAGGTACTCGTGTGAATTTTTTCGGAATTTTTCAGCGCAAATACGGGCTCCGGAAGAAGTTGCAGAAACCAGGGCCAAATTCCAAAAATCTGGAAAGAGGATAGCCTTGGAGTGCCCAAAATTTATGAAAAGTTTTCCCGGAAGGATTTTCTCCTGAAGTTCTACGCAAGACTCTCAACCGAATTTGGGACAAAACGCGACGAATTTCGGGTCAAACGGACGAGTATTCAGTCGGGAAAATAATCAAACTGTTTCCACACACAGAGGCGAACCTTCCTTTCGGCCCTGGCAATGACGAACAAAACATTTATTGCGAGTCCTGTGGAACCAACTTTAGGCTGAAACCTTGGCCACAACACAGTAGAAACAACAAGGAACGTCTGGTGAAAATTTCAGATAAAAAATCCAGGGAATAAGTCCCGGACCGAGAGGAAACAAATTTGGAAAACTTGTTTCTGCGAAAACGAAACGTCCTGGCTTCTCCTCCTCATATCTTTTTCTGTGTTTTGCTTCTGCACGTGCCTCCTTAGCTGGATGCAAACAACATGTGAAGGTACTCGTGTGAATTTTTTCGGAATTTTTCAGCGCAAATACGGGCTCCGGAAGAAGTTGCAGAAACCAGGGCCAAATTCCAAAAATCTGGAAAGAGGATAGCCTTGGAGTGCCCAAAATTTATGAAAAGTTTTCCCGGAAGGATTTTCTCCTGAAGTTCTACGCAAGACTCTCAACCGAATTTGGGACAAAACGCGACGAATTTCGGGTCAAACGGACGAGTATTCAGTCGGGAAAATAATCAAACTGTTTCCACACACAGAGGCGAACCTTCCTTTCGGCCCTGGCAATGACGAACAAAACATTTATTGCGAGTCCTGTGGAACCAACTTTAGGCTGAAACCTTGGCCACAACACAGTAGAAACAACAAGGAACGTCTGGTGAAAATTTCAGATAAAAAATCCAGGGAATAAGTCCCGGACCGAGAGGAAACAAATTTGGAAAACTTGTTTCTGCGAAAACGAAACGTCCTGGCTTCTCCTCCTCATATCTTTTTCTGTGTTTTGCTTCTGCACGTGCCTCCTTAGCTGGATGCAAACAACATGTGAAGGTACTCGTGTGAATTTTTTCGGAATTTTTCAGCGCAAATACGGGCTCCGGAAGAAGTTGCAGAAACCAGGGCCAAATTCCAAAAATCTGGAAAGAGGATAGCCTTGGAGTGCCCAAAATTTATGAAAAGTTTTCCCGGAAGGATTTTCTCCTGAAGTTCTACGCAAGACTCTCAACCGAATTTGGGACAAAACGCGACGAATTTCGGGTCAAACGGACGAGTATTCAGTCGGGAAAATAATCAAACTGTTTCCACACACAGAGGCGAACCTTCCTTTCGGCCCTGGCAATGACGAACAAAACATTTATTGCGAGTCCTGTGGAACCAACTTTAGGCTGAAACCTTGGCCACAACACAGTAGAAACAACAAGGAACGTCTGGTGAAAATTTCAGATAAAAAATCCAGGGAATAAGTCCCGGACCGAGAGGAAACAAATTTGGAAAACTTGTTTCTGCGAAAACGAAACGTCCTGGCTTCTCCTCCTCATATCTTTTTCTGTGTTTTGCTTCTGCACGTGCCTCCTTAGCTGGATGCAAACAACATGTGAAGGTACTCGTGTGAATTTTTTCGGAATTTTTCAGCGCAAATACGGGCTCCGGAAGAAGTTGCAGAAACCAGGGCCAAATTCCAAAAATCTGGAAAGAGGATAGCCTTGGAGTGCCCAAAATTTATGAAAAGTTTTCCCGGAAGGATTTTCTCCTGAAGTTCTACGCAAGACTCTCAACCGAATTTGGGACAAAACGCGACGAATTTCGGGTCAAACGGACGAGTATTCAGTCGGGAAAATAATCAAACTGTTTCCACACACAGAGGCGAACCTTCCTTTCGGCCCTGGCAATGACGAACAAAACATTTATTGCGAGTCCTGTGGAACCAACTTTAGGCTGAAACCTTGGCCACAACACAGTAGAAACAACAAGGAACGTCTGGTGAAAATTTCAGATAAAAAATCCAGGGAATAAGTCCCGGACCGAGAGGAAACAAATTTGGAAAACTTGTTTCTGCGAAAACGAAACGTCCTGGCTTCTCCTCCTCATATCTTTTTCTGTGTTTTGCTTCTGCACGTGCCTCCTTAGCTGGATGCAAACAACATGTGAAGGTACTCGTGTGAATTTTTTCGGAATTTTTCAGCGCAAATACGGGCTCCGGAAGAAGTTGCAGAAACCAGGGCCAAATTCCAAAAATCTGGAAAGAGGATAGCCTTGGAGTGCCCAAAATTTATGAAAAGTTTTCCCGGAAGGATTTTCTCCTGAAGTTCTACGCAAGACTCTCAACCGAATTTGGGACAAAACGCGACGAATTTCGGGTCAAACGGACGAGTATTCAGTCGGGAAAATAATCAAACTGTTTCCACACACAGAGGCGAACCTTCCTTTCGGCCCTGGCAATGACGAACAAAACATTTATTGCGAGTCCTGTGGAACCAACTTTAGGCTGAAACCTTGGCCACAACACAGTAGAAACAACAAGGAACGTCTGGTGAAAATTTCAGATAAAAAATCCAGGGAATAAGTCCCGGACCGAGAGGAAACAAATTTGGAAAACTTGTTTCTGCGAAAACGAAACGTCCTGGCTTCTCCTCCTCATATCTTTTTCTGTGTTTTGCTTCTGCACGTGCCTCCTTAGCTGGATGCAAACAACATGTGAAGGTACTCGTGTGAATTTTTTCGGAATTTTTCAGCGCAAATACGGGCTCCGGAAGAAGTTGCAGAAACCAGGGCCAAATTCCAAAAATCTGGAAAGAGGATAGCCTTGGAGTGCCCAAAATTTATGAAAAGTTTTCCCGGAAGGATTTTCTCCTGAAGTTCTACGCAAGACTCTCAACCGAATTTGGGACAAAACGCGACGAATTTCGGGTCAAACGGACGAGTATTCAGTCGGGAAAATAATCAAACTGTTTCCACACACAGAGGCGAACCTTCCTTTCGGCCCTGGCAATGACGAACAAAACATTTATTGCGAGTCCTGTGGAACCAACTTTAGGCTGAAACCTTGGCCACAACACAGTAGAAACAACAAGGAACGTCTGGTGAAAATTTCAGATAAAAAATCCAGGGAATAAGTCCCGGACCGAGAGGAAACAAATTTGGAAAACTTGTTTCTGCGAAAACGAAACGTCCTGGCTTCTCCTCCTCATATCTTTTTCTGTGTTTTGCTTCTGCACGTGCCTCCTTAGCTGGATGCAAACAACATGTGAAGGTACTCGTGTGAATTTTTTCGGAATTTTTCAGCGCAAATACGGGCTCCGGAAGAAGTTGCAGAAACCAGGGCCAAATTCCAAAAATCTGGAAAGAGGATAGCCTTGGAGTGCCCAAAATTTATGAAAAGTTTTCCCGGAAGGATTTTCTCCTGAAGTTCTACGCAAGACTCTCAACCGAATTTGGGACAAAACGCGACGAATTTCGGGTCAAACGGACGAGTATTCAGTCGGGAAAATAATCAAACTGTTTCCACACACAGAGGCGAACCTTCCTTTCGGCCCTGGCAATGACGAACAAAACATTTATTGCGAGTCCTGTGGAACCAACTTTAGGCTGAAACCTTGGCCACAACACAGTAGAAACAACAAGGAACGTCTGGTGAAAATTTCAGATAAAAAATCCAGGGAATAAGTCCCGGACCGAGAGGAAACAAATTTGGAAAACTTGTTTCTCCGAAAACGAAACGTCCTGGCTTCTCCTCCTCATATCTTTTTCTGTGTTTTGCTTCTGCACGTGCCTCCTTAGCTGGATGCAAACAACATGTGAAGGTACTCGTGTGAATTTTTTCGGAATTTTTCAGCGCAAATACGGGCTCCGGAAGAAGTTGCAGAAACCAGGGCCAAATTCCAAAAATCTGGAAAGAGGATAGCCTTGGAGTGCCCAAAATTTATGAAAAGTTTTCCCGGAAGGATTTTCTCCTGAAGTTCTACGCAAGACTCTCAACCGAATTTGGGACAAAACGCGACGAATTTCGGGTCAAACGGACGAGTATTCAGTCGGGAAAATAATCAAACTGTTTCCACACACAGAGGCGAACCTTCCTTTCGGCCCTGGCAATGACGAACAAAACATTTATTGCGAGTCCTGTGGAACCAACTTTAGGCTGAAACCTTGGCCACAACACAGTAGAAACAACAAGGAACGTCTGGTGAAAATTTCAGATAAAAAATCCAGGGAATAAGTCCCGGACCGAGAGGAAACAAATTTGGAAAACTTGTTTCTGCGAAAACGAAACGTCCTGGCTTCTCCTCCTCATATCTTTTTCTGTGTTTTGCTTCTGCACGTGCCTCCTTAGCTGGATGCAAACAACATGTGAAGGTACTCGTGTGAATTTTTTCGGAATTTTTCAGCGCAAATACGGGCTCCGGAAGAAGTTGCAGAAACCAGGGCCAAATTCCAAAAATCTGGAAAGAGGATAGCCTTGGAGTGCCCAAAATTTATGAAAAGTTTTCCCGGAAGGATTTTCTCCTGAAGTTCTACGCAAGACTCTCAACCGAATTTGGGACAAAACGCGACGAATTTCGGGTCAAACGGACGAGTATTCAGTCGGGAAAATAATCAAACTGTTTCCACACACAGAGGCGAACCTTCCTTTCGGCCCTGGCAATGACGAACAAAACATTTATTGCGAGTCCTGTGGAACCAACTTTAGGCTGAAACCTTGGCCACAACACAGTAGAAACAACAAGGAACGTCTGGTGAAAATTTCAGATAAAAAATCCAGGGAATAAGTCCCGGACCGAGAGGAAACAAATTTGGAAAACATGTTTCTCTGAAAACGAAACGTCCTGGCTTCTCCTCCTCATATCTTTTTCTGTGTTTTGCTTCTGCACGTCCCTCCTTAGCTGGATGCAAACAACATGTGAAGGTACTCGTGTGAATTTTTTTGGAAATTTTCAGCGCAAATACGGGCTCCGGAAGAAGTTGCAGAAACCAGGGCCAAATTCCAAAAATCTGGAAAGAGGATAGCCTTGGAGTGCCCAAAATTTATGAAAAGTTTTCCCGGAAGGATTTTCTCCTGAAGTTCTACGCAAGGCTCTCAACCGAATTTGGGACAAAACGCGACGAATTTCGGGTCAAACGGACGAGTATTCAGTCGGGAAAATAATCAAACTGTTTCCACACACAGAGGCGAACCTTCCTTTCGGCCCTGGCAATGACGAACAAAACATTTATTGCGAGTCCTGTGGAACCAACTTTAGGCTGAAACCTTGGCCACAACACAGTAGAAACAACAAGGAACGTCTGGTGAAAATTTCAGATAAAAAATCCAGGGAATAAGTCCCGGACCGAGAGGAAACAAATTTGGAAAACTTGTTTCTGCGAAAACGAAACGTCCTGGCTTCTCCTCCTCATATCTTTTTCTGTGTTTTGCTTCTGCACGTGCCTCCTTAGCTGGATGCAAACAACATGTGAAGGTACTCGTGTGAATTTTTTCGGAATTTTTCAGCGCAAATACGGGCTCCGGAAGAAGTTGCAGAAACCAGGGCCAAATTCCAAAAATCTGGAAAGAGGATAGCCTTGGAGTGCCCAAAATTTATGAAAAGTTTTCCCGGAAGGATTTTCTCCTGAAGTTCTACGCAAGGCTCTCAACCGAATTTGGGACAAAACGCGACGAATTTCGGGTCAAACGGACGAGTATTCAGTCGGGAAAATAATCAAACTGTTTCCACACACAGAGGCGAACCTTCCTTTCGGCCCTGGCAATGACGAACAAAACATTTATTGCGAGTCCTGTGGAACCAACTTTAGGCTGAAACCTTGGCCACAACACAGTAGAAACAACAAGGAACGTCTGGTGAAAATTTCAGATAAAAAATCCAGGGAATAAGTCCCGGACCGAGAGGAAAGAAATTAGAAAACTTGTTTCTCCGAAAACGAAACGTCCTGGCATCTCCTCCTCATATCTTTTTCTGTGTTTTGCTTCTTCACGTGCCTCCTTAGCTGGATGCAAACAACATGTGAAGGTACTCGTGTGAATTTTTTCGGAATTTTTCAGCGCAAATACGGGCTTCGGAAGAAGTTGCAGAAACCAGGGCCAAATTCCAAAAATCTGGAAAGAGGGTAGCCTTGGAGTGCCCAAAATTTATGAAAAGTTTTCCCAGAAGGATTTTCTCCTGAAGTTCTACGCAAGGCTCTCAACCGAATTTGGGACAAAACGCGACGAATTTCGGGTCAAACGGACGAGTATTCAGTCGGGAAAATAATCAAACTGTTTCCACACACAGAGGCGAACCTTCCTTCCGGCCCTGGCAATGACGAACAAAACATTTATTGCGAGTCCTGTGGAACCAACAAGGAACGTCTGGTGAAAATTTCAGATAAAAAATCCAGGGAATAAGTCCCGGACCGAGAGGAAACAAATTTGGAAAACTTGTTTCTGCGAAAACGAAACGTCCTGGCTTCTCCTCCTCATATCGTTTTCTGTGTTTTGCTTCTGCACGTGCCTCCTTGGCTGGATGCAAACGACATGTGAAGGTACTCGTGTGAATTTTTTCGGAACTTCTCAGCGCAAATACGGGCTCCGGAAGAAGTTGCAGAAACCAGGGCCAAATTCCAAAAATCTGGAAAGAGGATAGCCTTGGAGTGCCCAAAATTTATGAAAAGTTTTCCCGGAAGGATTTTCTCCAGAAGTTCTACGCAAGACTCTCAACCGAATTTGGGACAAAACGCGACGAATTTCGGGTCAAACGGACGAGTATTCAGTCGGGAAAATAATCAAAGTGTTTCCACACACAGAGGCGAACCTTCCTTTCGGCCCTGGCAATGACGAACAAAACATTTATTGCGAGTCCTGTGGAACCAACTTTAGGCTGAAACCTTGGCCATAACACAGTAGAAACAACAAGGAACGTCTGGTGAAAATTTCAGATAAAAAATCCAGGGAATAAGTCCTGGACCGAGAGGAAACAAATTTGGAAAACTTGTTTCTGCGAAAACGAAACGTCCTGGCTTCTCCTCCTCATATCTTTTTCTGTGTTTTGCTTCTGCACGTGCCTCCTTAGCTGGATGCAAACAACATGTGAAGGTACTCGTGTGAATTTTTTCGGAATTTTTCAGCGCAAATACGGGCTCCGGAAGAAGTTGCAGAAACCAGGGCCAAATTCCAAAAATCTGGTAAGAGGATAGCCTTGGAGTGCCCAAAATTTATGAAAAGTTTTCCCGGAAGGATTTTCTCTTGAAGTTCTACGCAAGACTCTCAACCGAATTTGGGACAAAACGCGACGAATTTCGGGTCAAACGGACGAGTATTCAGTCGGGAAAACAATCAAACTGTTTCCACACACAGAGGCGAACCTTCCTTTCGGCCCTGGCAATGACGAACAAAAAATTTATTGCGAGTCCTGTGGAACCAACTTTAGGCTGAAACCTTGGCCACAACACAGTAGAAACAACAAGGAACGTCTGGTGAAAATTTCAGATAAAAAATCCTAGGAATAAGTCCCAGACCGAGAGGAAACAAATTTGGAAAACTTGTTTCTCCGAGATTGAAACGTCCTGGCTTCTCCTCCTCATATCTTTTTCTGTGTTTTGCTTCTGCACGTGCCTCCTTAGCAGGATGCAAACAACATGTGAAGGTACTCGTGTGAATTTTTTCGGAATTTTTCAGCGCAAATACGGGCTCCGGAAGAAGATGCAGAAACCAGGGCCAAATTCCAAAAATCTGGAAAGAGGATACCCTTGGAGTGCCCAGAATTTATGAAAAGTTTTCCCGGAAGGATTTTCTCCAGAAATTCTACGCATGACTCTCAACCGAATTTGGGACAAAACGCGACGAATTTCGGGTCAAACGGACGAGTATTCAGTCGGGAAAATAATCAAACTGTTTCCACACACAGAGGCGAACCTTCCTTTCGGCCCTGGCAATGACGAACAAAAAGTTTATTGCGAGTCCTGTGGAACCAACTTTAGGCTGAAACCTTGGCCACAACACAGTAGAAACAACAAGGAACGTCTGGTGAAAATTTCAGATAAAAAATCCAAGGAATAAGTCCCAGACCGAGAGGAAACAAATTTGGAAAACTTGTTTCTCCGAAAACGAAACGTCCTGGGTTCTCCTCCTCATATCTTTTTCTGTGTTTTGCTTCTGCACGTGCCTCCTTAACTGGATGCAAACAACATGTGAAGGTACTCGTGTGAATTTTTTCGGAATTTTTGAGCGCAAATACGGGCTCCGGAAGAAGTTGCAGAAACCAGGGCCAAATTCCAAAAATCTGGAAAGAGGATAGCCTTGGAGTGCCCAAAATTTATGAAAAGTTTTCCCGGAAGGATTTTCTCCTGAAGTTCTACACAAGACTCTCAACCGAATTTGGGACAAAACGCGACGAATTTCGGGTCAAACGGACGAGTATTCAATCGGGAAAATAATCAAACTGTTTCCACACACAGAGGCGAACCTTCCTTTCGGCCCTGGCAATGACGAACAAAAAATTTATTGCGAGTCCTGTGGAACCAACTTTAGGTTGAAACCTTGGCCACAACACAGTAGAAACAACAAGGAACGTCTGGTGAAAATTTCAGATAAAAAATCCAGGGAATAAGTCCCGGACCGAGAGGAACCAAATTTGGAAAACTTGTTTCTCCGAAAACGAAACGTCCTGGCTTCTCCTCCTCATATCTTTTTCTGTGTTTTGCTTCTGCACGTGCCTCCTTAACTGGATGCAAACAACATGTGAAGGTACTCGTGTGAATTTTTTCGGAATTTTTCAGCGCAAATACGGGCTCCGGAAGAAGTTGCAGAAGCCAGGGCCAAATTCCAAAAATCTGGAAAGAGGATAGCCTTGGAGTGCCCAAAATTTATGAAAAGTTTTCCCGGAAGGATTTTCTCCTGAAGTTCTACGCAAGACTCTCAACCGAATTTGGGATAAAACGCGACGAGTTTCGGGTCAAACGGACGAGTATTCAGTCGGGAAAATAATCAAACTGTTTCCACACACAGAGGCGAACCTTCCTTTCGGCCCTGGCAATGACGAACAAAACATTTATTGCGAGTCCTGTGGAACGAACTTTAGGCTGAAACCTTGGCCACAACACAGTAGAAACAACAAGGAACGTCTGGTGAAAATTTCAGATAAAAAATCCAAGGAATAAGTCCCGGACCGAGTGGAAACAAATTTGGAAAACTTGTTTCTCCGAAAACGAAATGTCCTGGCTTCTCCTCCTCATATCTTTTTCTGTGTTTTGCTTCTGCATGTGTCTCCTTAGCTGGATGCAAACAACATATGAAGGTACTCGTGTGAATTTTTTTGGAATTTTTCAGCGCAAATACGGGCTCCGGAAGAAATTGCAGAAACCAGGGCCAAATTCCAAAAATCTCGAAAGAGGATAGCCTTGGAGTGCCCAAAATTTATGAAAACTTTTCCCGGAAGGATTTTCTCCTGAAATTCTACGCAAGACTCTAAACCCAAATTTGGGACAAAACGCGACGAGTTTCGGGTCAAACGGACGAGTATTCAGTCGGGAAAATAATCAAACTGTTTCAACACACAGAGGCGAGCCTTCCTTTCAACCTTGGCAAGGACGAACAAAACATTTATTGCGAGTGCTGTGGAACCAACTTTAGGCTCAAACCTTGGCCACAACACAGTAAAAACAACAAGGAACGTCTGGTGAAAATTTCAGATAAAAAATCCAAGGAATAAGTCCCGGACCGAGAGGAAACAAATTGGGAAAACTTGTTTCTCCGAAAACGAAACGTGCTGGATTCTCGTCCTCATATCTTTTTATGTGTTTTGCTTTTGGACGTGCCTCCTTAGTTGGATGCAAAACACATATGAAGGTACTCGTGTGAATTTTTTCGGAATTTTTCAGCGCAAATACGGGCTCCGGAAGAAATTGCAGAAACCAGGGCCAAATTCCAAAAATCTCGAAAGAGGATAGCCTTGGAGTGCCCAGAATTTATGAAAAGTTTTCCCGGAAGGATTTTCTCCAGAAATTCTACGCAAGACTCTCAACCCAATTTGGGACAAAACGCGATGATTTTCGGGTCAAACGGACGAGTATTCAGTCGGGAAAATAATCAAACTGTTTCCACACACAGAGGCGAACCTTTCTTTCGGCCCTGGCAATGCCGAACAAAACATTTATTGCGAGTCCTGTGGAACCAACTTTAGGCTGAAACCTTGGCCACAACACAGTAGAAACAACAAGGAACGTCTGGTGAAAATTTCAGATAAAAAATCCAAGGAATAAGTCCCGGACCGAGAGGAAACAAATTTGGAAAAGTTGTTTCTCCGAAACCGAAACGTCCTGGCTTCTCCTCCTCATATCTTTTTCTGTGTTTTGCTTTTGGATGTGCCTCCTTAGCTGGATGCAAACAACATATGAAGGTACTCGTGTGAATTTTTTTGGAATTTTTCAGCGCAAATACGGGCTCCGGAAGAAATTGCAGAAACCAGGGCCAAATTCCAAAAATCTCGAAAGAGGATAGCCTTGGAGTGCCCAAAATTTATGAAAACTTTTCCCGGAAGGATTTTCTCCTGAAATTCTACGCAAGACTCTCAACCGAATTTGGGACAGAACGCGACGAATTTCGGGTCAAACGGATGAGTATTCAGTCGGGAAAATAATTAAACTGTTTCCACACACAGAGGCGAACCTTCCTTTCGGCCCTGGCAATGACGAAGAATACATTTATTGCGAGTCCTGTGGAACCAACTTTAGGCTGAAACCTTGGCCACAACACAGTAGAAACAACAAGGAACGTCTGGTGAAAATTTCAGATAAAAAATCCAAGGAATAAGTCCCGGACCGAGAGGAAACAAATTTGGAAAACTTGTTTCTGCGAAAACGAAACGTCCTGGCTTCTCCTCCTCATATCTTTTTCTGTGTCTTGCTTCTGCACGTGCCTCCTTAGCTGGATGCAAACAACATGTGAAGGTACTCGTGTGAATTTTTTCGGAATTTTTCAGCGCAAATACGGGCTCCGGAAGAAATTGCATAAACCAGGGCCAAATTCCAAAAATCTCGAAAGATGATAGCCTTGGAATGCCCAAAATTTATGAAAATTTTTCTCGAAGTATTTTCTCCTGAAATTCTACGCAAGACTCTCAACCCAATTTGGGACAAAACGCGACGAATTTCGGGTCAAACGGACGAGTATTCAGTCGGGAAAATAATCAAACTGTTTCCACACACAGAGGCGAACCTTCCTTTCGGCCCTGGCAATGACGAACAAAACATTTATTGCGAGTCCTGTGGAACGAACTTTAGGCTGAAACCTTGGCCACAACACAGTAGAAACAACAAGGAACGTCTGGTGAAAATTTCAGATAAAAAATCCAAGGAATAAGTCCCGGACCGAGTGGAAACAAATTTGGAAAACTTGTTTCTCCGAAAACGAAATGTCCTGGCTTCTCCTCCTCATATCTTTTTCTGTGTTTTGCTTCTGCATGTGTCTCCTTAGCTGGATGCACACAACATGTGAAGGTACTCGTGTGAATTTTTTCGGAATTTTTCAGCGCAAATACGGGCTCCGGAAGAAGTTGCAGAAACCAGGGCCAAATTCCAAAAATCTGGAAAGAGGATAGCCTTGGAGTGCCCAGAATTTATGAAAAGTTTTCCCGGAAGGATTTTCTCCTGAAATGCTTCGTAAGACTCTCAACCGAATTTGGGACAAAACGCGATGAATTTCGGGTCAAACGGACGAGTATTCAGTCGGGAAAATAATCAAACTGTTTCCACACACAGAGGCGAACCTTCCTTTCGGCCCTGGCAATGACGAACAAAACATTTATTGCGAGTCCTGTGGAACGAACTTTAGGCTGAAACCTTGGCCACAACACAGTAGAAACAACAAGGAACGTCTGGTGAAAATTTCAGATAAAAAATCCAAGGAATAAGTCCCGGACCGAGTGGAAACAAATTTGGAAAACTTGTTTCTCCGAAAACGAAACGTCCTGGCTTCTCCTCCTCATATCTTTTTCTGTGTCTTGCTTCTGCACGTGCCTCCTTAGCTGGATGCAAACAACATGTGAAGGTACTCGTGTGAATTTTTTCGGAATTTTTCAGCGCAAATACGGGCTCCGGAAGAAATTGCACAAACCAGGGCCAAATTCCAAAAATCTCGAAAGATGATAGCCTTGGAATGGCCAAATTTTATGAAAATTTTTCTCGAAGTATTTTCTCCTGAAATTCTACGCAAGACTCTCAACCCAATTTGGGACAAAACGCGACGAATTTCGGGTCAAACGGACGAGTATTCAGTCGGGAAAATAATCAAACTGTTTCCACACACAGAGGCGAACCTTCCTTTCAGCCCTGGCAAGGACGAACAAAACATTTCTTGCGAGTCCTGTGGAACAAACTTTAGGCTGAAACCTTGGCCACAACACAGTAGAAACAACAAGGAACGTTTGGTGAAAATTTTCAGATAAAAAATCCAAGGAATAAGTCCCGGACCGAGGGGAAACAAACTTGGAAAACTTGTTTCTCCGAAAACGAAACGTCCTGGCTTCTCCTCCTCATATCTTTTTCTGTGTTTTGCTCTTGGACGTGCGTCGTTAGTTGGATGCAAACAACATATGAAGGTACTCGTGTGAATTTTTTCGGAATTTTTCAGCGCAAATACGGGTTCCGGAAGAAATTGCAGAAACCAGGGCCAAATTCCAAAAATCTGGAAAGAGGATAGCCTTAGAGTGCCCAAAATTTATGAAAAGCTTTCCCAGAAGGATTTTCTCCTGAAATTCTACGCAAGACTCTCAACCGACCTTGGGACAAAACGCGACGAATTTCGGGTCAAACAAACGAGTATTCAGTCGGGAAAATAATCAAACTGTTTCGACACACAGAGGCGAACCTTCCTTTCGGCCCTGGCAATGACGAACAAAACATTTATTGCGAGTACTTTGGAACCAACTTTAGGCTGAAACCTTGGCCACAACACAGTAGAAACAACAAGGAACGTCTGGTGAAAATTTCAGATAAAAAATCCAAGGAATAAGTCCCGGACCGAGAGGAAACAAATTTGGAAAACTTGTTTCTCGGAAAACGAAACGTCCTGGGTTCTCCTCCTCATATCTTGTGCTATGTTATGGTTTTGGATGTGGCTCCTTAGCTGGATGCAAACAACATTTGAAGGTACTCGTGTGAATTTTTTCGGAATTTGTCAGCGCAATAAGGGCTCTGGAATAAATTGCAGAAACAAGGGCCAAATTCCAAAAATCTGGAAAGAGGATAGCCTTGGAATGCCCCAAATTTATGAAAAGTTTTCCGGGAAGGACTTTCTTCAAAAATTCTATGTAAGACTCTCAAGTGAATTTGGGAGAAAACTTGACGAATTTTAGGTCAAACAGATGACTATTCAGTCGGGAAAAAAATCAAAAAATTTCCACATACAGAGGCGCACCTTCCTTTCAACCCTTGGAATGACGAACAAAACATTTATTGCGAGTCCTGTGGAACCAACTTTTGGCTAAAACCTAGGCCACCACACAATAGAAAAATTTTGGAACGTCTGGTAAAAATTTCATATAAAAAATCTTAGGAATCACTCCCGGACCGAGAGGAAACAAATTTGGAAAACTTGTTTCACCGAAAATGAAACGTCCTGGCTTCTCCTCCTCATATCTTTTTCTGTATTTTTCTTTTGGACGTGCCTCCTTAGCTGGATTCAAACAACATACGAAGGTACTCGTGTGAATTTTTTTGGAATTTTTCTGCGTAATACGGGCTCCGGAAAAAATTGAAGAAACCAGGGCCAAATTCCAAAAATCTGGAAAGAGGACAGCCTTGGAGTGCCTAAAATTTATCAAAAGTTTTCCCGGAAGGATTTTCTGCTGAAATTTTACGTAAGACTTTGAACCGAATTTTTTACAAAACGTGACAAATTTCAAGTTAAACGGATGAGTATTCAGTTGGGAAAAAAACCAAACAGTTTCCACACACAGAGGCAAACCTTCCTTTCGACCGTGGCAATGACGAACAAAACATTTATTGCGAGTCTTGCAGAACGAACTTTAGGCTGAAACCTTGGCCACCACACAGTAGAAACAATAAGGAACGTCTGGTAAAAATTTCAGATAAAAAAGCCAAGGAATAAGTCCCGGACCGAGAGGAAACAAATTTGGAAAACTTGTTTCTCCGAAAACGAAACGTCCTGGCTTCTCCTCCTCATATCTTTTTCTGTGTTTTGCTTTTGGACGTGCCTCCTTAGCCGGATGCAAACAACATATGAAGGTACTCGTGTGAATTTTTTCGGAATTTTTCAGCGTAATACGGGCTCTTGAAAAAATTGCAGAATCCAGGGCTAAATTCCAAAAATCTAGAAAGAGGATAGCCTTGGAATGCCCAAAATTTATTGTGAGTCCTATGTAACCAACTACAGGCTGAGACCATGGCCACAACACTGTAGGAACAATAAGGAATGTCTGGTAAGAAATTCAGATAAAAATCCTAGGAATAAGTCCCGGACCGAGAGGAAACAAATTTGGAAAAATTGTTTCTCTAAAAACGAAACGTCTTGGCTTCTCCTCCTCATATCTTTTTCTGTGTTTTTCTTTTGGACGTGCCTCCTTAGCTGGATGTAAACAACATATGAAGGTAGTCGTGTGAATTTTTTCTGAATTTTTCAATGTAATATGACCTCCAAAATAAATTGCAGAAAATAGGGAAAAATTTCAAAAATCTGGAAAGAGGATAGCCTTGGAGTGCCCAAACTTTCTAAAAAATTCTTCCGAAAGGATTTTTTGTTTAAATTCTACATAGGAGAGTCCCAACATAATTTGGGAAAAAACGCAAAATATTTCTTAAACCTTCGCTACAACTCAGTACACACAATAAGGAACATCTAGCGAAAAGTTCAGATCGAAACATCCAAGCAATAAGGCGTAATAAGTTATGGACTGAGAGGAAAGAAAACTGGAAAACTCTTTTTTCTGAAAAACTAAATGTCCTGGCTTTTTCTCATCATATCTCTTTTTGTGTTTTGCTTTTAGACGTGCCTCCCTAGCTGGACGACATATGAAAGTATTTGTGTAAATTGTTTCGGACTTTTTCAACGTAATATGAGCTCCAAAAACAATTGCAGAAACTAGGGCAAAAATTTCATAAATCTGGATAGAGGATAGCCTTGGAGTGCCCAAACTTTCAGAAAATTCTCCCGAAAGGATTTTTTGTTGAAATTCTACGTAGGAGTCCCAACATAATTTGGGACAAAAGGTGACAAATTTCAGGTCAAACGGATGAGTTTTCAGTCAGGAAAAAGATCAATCAGTTTCACACTCAGAGGCGAACCTTCGTTTCGGCCCTGGCAATGGTTAATAAAAAATTTATTGTGAATGTCGTGCAATGAGTTTGAGTCTTAAACCTTCGCCACAACTCAGTAGACAAAATAAGGAATGTTTGGCGAAAATTTCAGATTGAAACATCCACGGTATAAGGCATCCCGTGGGACGATTTTGGGTCTTAATCCTTCGCCACAATTGAGTAGACACAATAAGGAATATCTGAAAAAAATTTCAGATCGAAACATCCAAAGAATAAGGCATAATAAGTCCCAGATCGAGAGGAAAGAAATCTGAAAAACTTTTTTTCCAAAAATGAAATGTCCTAGCTTTTCCTCGTCATATCTCTTTTTGTATTTTATTTTTGGACATGCCTTCCTAGCTGGAAGCAAACAATATATGAAAGTAGTTGTGTGAATTTTTTCAGAATTTTTCAACGTACTATGAGCTTCAGAAAAAATTGCAGAAACTAGGGCAAAATTTCAAAGATCTGGAAGGAGGATAGTCTTGGAGTGCCCAAACTTTCTGAAAAATTCTCCCGAAAGAATTTTTTGTTTAAATTCTACGTAGGAGTCCCAAAATAATTTGGTACAAAACACGACAAATTTTAGGTCAAACAGATGAGTTTTCAGTCAGGAAAAAAATCAAACAGTTTCACACACAAAGGCGAACCTTCCTTTCAGCCTTGGCAACGATGAATAAAAAAATTTATGCGAATCCCGTGGGACAAGTTTTACTCCTAAACCTTCGCCACAACTCAGTAGACACAATAAGGAACGTCTGGTGAAAGTTTCAGATCGAAACATCCAAGGAATAAGGCTTAATAAGTCCCAAATCGAGAGGAAACAAAACTGGAAAACTTTTTTTCCGAAAACGAAACGTCCTGGCTTTTCCTCGTCATATCTCTTTTTGTGTTCTGTTTTTGGATGTCCCTTCCTAGCTGGACGCAAAAAAGCATATGAAAGTACTTGTGTGATATTTTTCGGAATTTTTCAACATAATATGAGCTCCAAAAAAATTGCAGAAAGTAAGGCAAAATTTCAAAAATCTGGAAAGAGGATAGCCTTGGAGTGCCCAAACTTTCTGAAAAATTCTTCCGATATGATTTTTTGTTTAAATTCTACGTAGGAGTCCTAACATAATTTGGGAAAAAATGTGAAATATTTCAAGTTAACCGGATGAGTTTTCAGTCAGGAAAAAAATCAAACAGTTTCACACACAAAGGCGAACCTTCGTTTTCCGCTCTTGCAACGATGAATAAAAAATTTTATGCGAATCCCGTGGGACGAGTTTTAGTCGTAAACCTTCCCCACAACTCAGTAGACACAATAAGGAATGTCTGGTGAAAATTTTAGATCGAAACATCCAAGAAATAAGGCGTAATAAGTCCCGGACCGAGAGGAAAGAAAACTGGAAAACTTGTTCATCCGAAAACAAAATGTCCTGGCTTTTCCTCGTCATATCTCTTTTTGTGTTTTATTTTTGGAAGTGCCTCCCTAGCTGGACGCAAAGGACATATGAAAGTACTTGTGTGAATTTTTTCGGAATTTTTCAACGTAATATAAGCTCCAAAAAAAATTGCAGAAACTAGGGCTAAATTTAAAAAATCTGGAAAGAGAATAGCCTTGGAGTGCCGCAATTTTCTAAAAAAATACTCCCGAAAGGATTTTTTGTTGAAATTTTTTGTAGGAGTCCCAACATGATTTGGCACAAAACGCGAAAATCTGGAAAGAGAATAGCCTTGGAGTGCCGCAATTTTCTAAAAAAATACTCCTGAAAGGATTTTTTGTTGAAATTTTTTGTAGGAGTCCCAACATGATTTGGCACAAAACGCGACAAATTTCAGGTCAAATGGATGAGTTTTCAGTCAGGAAAAAATCAAACAGTTTCACACACAGAGGCGAACTTTCTCGTTTCGGCCCTGGCAAAGATCAATAAAAAGTTTATTGCGATTCCCGTGGGACGAGTTTGAGTCTGAAACCTTCACCACAACTCAATAGATACAATAAGGAACATCTGGTGAAAATTTTAGATCGAAACATCCAAGGAATAAGGCGTAATAAGTCCCAGACCGAGAGGACAAAAATCGAGAAAACTTGTTTTTCTGAAAATGAAACGTCCTGGCTTTTCCTCCTCATATCTCTTTTTGTGTTTTGTTTTTGGACATTCCTCCCTAGCTGGACGCAAACGACTTATGAAAGTACTTGTCTGATATTTTTTGGAGTTTTTCAACATAATATGAGCTCTGGAAAAAATTACAGAAACTTGGGAAAATTTTCAAAAATCTTGAAAGAAAACTGGAAAACTTGTTTTTCAGAAAATGAAACGTCCTGGCTTTTCCTCATCATATCTCTTTTTGTGTTTTGTTTTTGGACGTTCCTCCCTAGCTAGATGCAAAGGACATATGAAAGTACTTGTGTGAATTTTTTCGGATTTTTTCAACGTAATGTTAGCTCCGGAAAAAATACTTAAACTAGGGCAAAATTTCAAAAATCTGGAAAGAGGATAGCCTGGGAGTGCCAAAACTTTCTGAAAATTTTCCTGAAAGGATTTGTTGTTGAAATTCTATGGAGGAGTCCCAACATAATTTGGGACAAAACACGACAAACTTTTGGTGAAACGAATGAGTTTTCAGTCAGGAAAAAATCACACTATTTCACACAAAGAGGCGATCCGAACCTTTCCTTCGGCCTTGGCAACGATGAATAAAAAATTTATTGTGAATCTCGTGGGACGAGTTTGAGTCTGAAACCTTCGCCACAACTCAGTACACACAATAAGTAACGTCTGGCGAAAATTTCTGATCGAAACATCCATGGAATAAGGCGTAATAAGTCCCGAACCGAGAGGAAAGAAACCTGGAAAACTTGTTTTTCCAAAAACGGAACGTCCTAGCTTTTCCTCGTCATATCTCTTTTTGTGTTTTTTTTTGGGCGTGCCTCCATAGCTGGACGCAAAGGACATATGAAAGTACTTGTGTGAATTTTTTTAGAATTTTTCAACGTAATATGAGCTCCAGAAAAAATTGTAGAGACCTGAGCAAAATTTAAAAAATCTGGAAAGAGGATAGCCTTGGAGTGCCCAAACTTTCTGAAAAATTCTCCCGAAAGGATTTTTTGTTGAAATTCTATGTAGAAGTCCCAACATAATTTGTGACAAAACAAGACAAATTTAAGGTCTAACGGATGAGTTTTCAGTCAAGAATAAAGTCAAACAATTTCACACACAGAAGCGAACGTTCCTTTCAGCCCTAACAATGATGAATAAAAAATTTATTGCAAATCCCGTGGGACAAGTTTCAGTCTGAAACCTTCGCCGCAACTCAGTAGACATAATAAGGAACGTCTGGCAAAAATTTTCAGATCAAAACATCCATGGAATAAGGACTAATAAGTCTCGGACCGAGAGGAAAGAAAATTGGAAAACTTGTTTTTCCGAAAACGAAACATCCTGGCTTTTCCTTGTCATATCTCTTTTTTGTGTTTTGTTTTTGCACGTGCCTCCCTAGCTGGACGCCAAGGACATATGAAAGTAATTGTGTGAATTTTTTCATAATTTTTCAACATATTATGGGCTCTGGAAAAAATTGCAGAAACTAGGACAAAATTTCAAAAATCTGGAAAGAGGATAGCCTTGGAGTGCCCAAACTTTATAAAAAATTCTTCTGAAAGGATTTTTTGTTGAAATTCTACGTAAGAGTCCCAACATAATTTGGGACAAAACGCGACAAGTTTTTGGTCAAACGGATGATTTTTCAGTTAGGAAAAAAATCAAACAGTTTCACACACAAAGGCGAACCTTCCTTTCGGCCCTGAAGTTGATGATTTAAAAATTTATTACGAATCCCGTGGCTCGATTTTGAGTCTGAAACCGTCACCACAACTCAGTAGACACAATAAGGAATGTCTGGCAAAAATTTCGGATCAAAACATCCAAGGAATAAGGCGTAATAAGTCCCGGACCGAGAGGAAAGAAAACTAGAAAACTTTTTTTTCCAAAACTGAAACGTGCTGGCTTTTCCTCATCATATCTCTTTTTGTATCTTGTTTTTGGACGTACCTCCCTAGATCGACGCAAAGGACATATGAAAGTACTTGTGTGAATTTTTTCGGAATTTTTCAACGTAGTATGAGCTCCGAAAGAAATTGAAGAAACTAGGACAAAATTTCAAAAATCTAGAAAGAGGATAGCCTTGGAGTGCCCATACTTTCTGAAATATTCTCCCGTAAGGATTTTTTGTTGAAATTCTATGTAGTAGTGCCAACATAATTTGGGACAAAACGCGACAAATTTCAGGTCTAAGTGATCAATTTTCAGTCAGGAAAAAAGTCAAACAGTTTCACACACAGAGGCGAACCTTCCTTTCGTCCCTGGCAACGATGAATACAAAATTTATTGCAAATCTCGTGGGTCAAGTTTGAGTCTGAAACCTTCACCGCAACTCAGTAGACACAATAAGGAACATCTGGTGAAAATTTCAGATCGAAACATCCATGGAATAAGGCGTAATAAGTCCCGGAACAAGAGGAAAGAAAACTGGAAAACTTGTTTTTCCGAAAAAGAAACGTCGTTTCTTTTCCTCATCATGTCTCTTTTTTTGTTTTGTTTTTGGATGTGCCTCCCTAGCTGGACGCAAAGGACATATGAAAGTACTTGTGTGAATTTTTTTGGAATTTTTCAACGGAATATGAACTCCGGTAAAACTTTCAGAAACTAGGACAAAATTTCAAAAATCTGGAAAGAGGATAGCCTTGGAGTGTCACGAAAAAAGTTCTGAAAAATTCTCTCGAAAGGATTTTTTGTTGAAATTCTATGTAGCAGTCCCAACATAATTTGGGATAAACTGCAACAAATTTCAGGTCAAACGGATAAGTTTTCATTCAGAAAAAAAAAAAAATCAAACAGTTTCACTCACAGAGGCGAACCTTCTTTTTTGCCCTGATAACGATGAATAAAAAATTTATTGCAAATCCCGTGGGACGAGTCTGAGTTTGAAACCTTCGTTACAACTCAGTAGACAGAATAAGGAACGTCTAGCAAAATTTTCAGATCGAAACACCCAAGGAATAAGGCGTAATAAGTCCTGGACCAAGAGGAAAGAAAACTGCAAAACTTGTTTTTCCAAAAACAAAACGTCCTACGTTTTCCTCGTCATATCTCTTTTTGTGTTTTGTTTTTGGATGTGCCTCCATAGCTGGACGCAAAGGACATATGAAAGTAATTGTGTGAATTTTTTCAGAATTTTTCAACGTAATATGAGCTCTGGAAAAAATTGCAGAAACTAGGGCAAATTTTTAAAAATCTGGAAAGAGGATAGCCTTTGAGTGCCTAAACTTTCTAAAAAGTTCTCCCGAAAGAATTTTTTGTTGAAATTCTATGTAGCAGTCCTGTAGTGGCCAAACCTTGAACGTCGGCACATGAGTGAGAGGTCGACACAGGAGAGGTCGGCATGTTGGGGCCCATAGAGGGGTCCACAGAATTACATGTGTCAAGGCACGAAACCAGATTCACATATACGCCATGCATGTCGGATGTGTTCAAGACGTAAGGTTCTGACACAATAGAATTATCCTTAGAAACGCATGTAAGGCACGTGAAGGTTTGAAGGCACGTGAGTTTTTAAGTTATTAGACAAGTTTAGGTTGGCAACGCTGGGATAGGCACTGAAACCCTAGCGGCCACACCTTAAGTTATGCACTCCAGGAAAGGAATGTAGCCATGGGAGTTGCACTCTATGAAAGGAATGTTGCCACGGGATTGCACTAAGATTGTGCATTAGAATCCCAAAAAGGGTAACCCTAAATTCGCTAGAGGCAACACTTGGACAAAAGGATGTATGCGGCAGGTACCCAAAAACAGTTACATAATGGGGTAACGGCCAAGGTAAACACAAATTCACAAACAGACACAGTCTTTTGCAAGCTTAGAGTTTCTTACACACTCTTAGCTTGAGATACTCTAGTTATTTGATGTTTCTTGCCCTGTACTGACTTGAGCGTCGGAGTGCAATTACAGGTAGAGCCCCCCTCTATTTCAACGGAGCCACACTTGGGAGAACCACCCCTTGCCTCAGAGTCAACGACAACCGAGTCAACTGGCGAGAACATTTGGCGCCCACCGTGGGGCCCGATAAAACTAGGTCCCATCCACAGTCGTGATTAGTCAAATCCGGCGATATGAGGAATACAAGGCAAGGCAGCGCTGGAAGGGATGAGGATGATCAAGCCGCAACCATACAGGAACTCATGGAGACCATCCGCAACCTCCAGCAGGCATTTGCGGCGTCTAATGCCAATCAAGATCAGTTTAGGACAGACCTAAACGCATCATTGGCGGCTAATGAAGAATTACGCAGGGTCAACGAGGAATTGAGAAGAGGGGTAGGAGAACGCGCAGCGGCGGATCCAGGGGTGCCACCCCCATCCAGGGTTCGACCTATACCTTTCTCCCAAGAGATCATGGAGACAGTCATACCAACGTCCTTCGTGATCCCGAAGATCACCTTCACAGGGGTCGAGGACCCAGAGGCCCACATAACGGCCTTCCACACTTAGATAATGATCTCAGGAGGTACAGACACTATGCATTGTACGTTGTTTATGGGTACATTTGTAGGAATGGTGTTGAACTAGTTTGTTGGGCTCCCAGATGGACACATCACATCCTTTGGCTAGTTCACAGAGTAGTTCAAGAAACAATTCAATGTCAATCGCGCATGACCTCCTGTCGCGTTCGATCTTTTCGATGTGAGACAGTTCCAGTAAGAACCACTGAAAGACTTCCTGAACCGGTTTGGAGCACTTGTGGTAAGATTGCAGACCAAAGATGAGGCCATGATCGTGCATGCGTTTGAAAGGGGAATCCTTCCATGACCCTTTAGTGACGCTCCGATAAGGTGTCCACCAACTACGTTTGATGAGATCCAGTGTCGCACTGTAACACATATTACTGCAGAGGAGCGCGTGGCAGAGAAGCGCGCAAGGGTAGAACTGCCCAAACCTCGTGCATCAGGGCGTACTCAACCCTTGAGGGTACATGAGGCCACCACAGGGAAGAAGGTCAAATCAGCACCGTATGAGCCAAGAAGGCCTAAACCCGCAAGGCACAGTTTCAGAGTAGAGCTCAAGGAGCTGATAGCCATCCCCGAGGTGGCAAGCAGATTGAAGTTTCCCCCGAAGTCTGACAAGAAGCTGGGACCACATAAGAACAAGTAGTGTGACTTCCACCAAGCACATGGTCACACCCTGAGCAACTGCCTCTCTTTGAGGCACGTAAGTGAACCTCTCCTACCTTGTTAAAGAAAGGGGGAGAATAGTATGGTTCCAAGAAAAGTCCTCTGTGGCTTGAAAGCTGAGGTCGAGTTACGTAAGCGAACCTCTTCTACCTTGTTAGAGAAAGGTGAAGAATAGCATGGTTCCAAGTTAAAGACCTCTTCCTCGACTTTTTACAGCAAGGTCAAGGCAAGTTAAAGACCCCTTCCTCAACTTTTTATAGCAAGGTCAAGGCAAGTTAAAGACCCCTTCCTCGACTTTTTACAGCAAGGTCGAGGCAAGTGAAGTCTTCCTTGGCTTATCAGTCGAGGTCAACAGAGACGAGGTCTTCCTTGACTTATCAGTCAAGGTCGACCAGAAGAGGTCTTCCTTGACTTATCAGTTGAGGTCGATAGAAACGAGGTCTTCCTTGGCTTATCAATCGAGCTCGACAGAGATGAGGTCTTCCTTGACTTATCAGTCGAGGTCGACAGAGACGAGGTCTTCCTTGGCTTATCAGTCGAGGTCAACAGAGATGAGGTCTTCCTTGGCTTATCAGTCGAGGTCGACAAAGATGAGGTTGATGTGAGTTGATTTTATGATTTAGCATTTTATGGTGGCACTTTAATTAGGATTGAGATTTTAGGATGATTAAGGTGAGAACCTAAGGAAAATCCCCACTGGACATTAACTTAACCAAGTGGTTAAGTAGATGTGAAGGTTCATTTCACAAAGGCAAAAGGAAAACACAATTATAAGGTGATGATGATGAAAAGTTATGGTGTGGAATTACATAAGGAAAACAAGAGCAACATATAAAGACCGAATAGACATAATGAAGCAAAATAAGAAACTGTTTATGAATAAATGGAATGATAATGGAAGGAAAATGTGAAGGAAAAGGAAGCTTATGAGAAATGGAATTGAGAATGGTTGCACGTCACTTAGATGGTGAAATGACTCCAACATAAGTGAAGGATGCCGCCACTTGAGAGCTCTCAAAACTCACAAGATAAGACCAATTTTGGAGGAGCTCACTCACTCACAATTCACACAAGAATTTGTGTATAGTAACTTTACTCTAATTTTTAACTTGTGAATACATAAGGTAGGCCTCCCTATTTATAGATTTAGGAGCCTTGGAAAGCAAGCTTAAAGGGTAGAATGGGAAAAGGGGAAAAAGTGAGCAGCCATAGAGTTTGACTAAGTCAATCCCGTATTCTTGGCTTATCCTTCTAGAAATTAGGTCAAAATGCCTTCAAATGGGCTAGGAACAAGCAAGAATGCTATCCACACCCCCTACTATGCTAAAGGCACTTTATTCTACCTTATTTCTACTGTTTGGACCCCTCATTTGAGGCCAATTTATTTACAACATTTTTCTAAATATTTAAAAAGACTAATAGGAAGAACTTCAAGTGCTCTAAACCTTGCCCATTCCTCCTATTGAAGAGGTCTTCCTTTGGTTGTTGAGATGACCCTTTATAGTTGGCATTCTTGGTCATCTTCTTGTGGACTTGGTTTTGGAGTCTTTCCCCGACTTATCATTCGAGGTCAACAAAGATAAGGCTCTCTTTGGCTTGTCAGCCAAGGTCGACAAACCTCCTTGGGCTTGTCAAACAAGCTAAGGACCATGCCGAGGAGTCCTCTTCCGCGACTCACGCGGGGAGTCAGAAACACATGTTAACAAGTACCGCATCATCGAGGTTGCTTGGAGAAGTTACTTGTGACACAGATATTGAAGTAAGAAGCTACGGATAAACCGATACAGGTTTGCAAAGTCGTTAGACAAGACACATACAAGTTAAGAAACAGAATATGCAGAAAGGAGGACGACAGCAATATTAAGAAAGAGTTACAGTGGCCAAGTTGTGTTCAGAGTAGAAGGCATCAGTTATTAACGCAAGAGCAAAAAGCAAGAAGTTAAGTGCATTAAATAAAGTGTACAAATATTTACAAACAAAATAACAGTTTAACATCAGAATTACAAGAGGAGCAGAGGGGGTTTAAGAATCTTCAAGAGCATCCACCAGTTGGCCATCGACAATAATTCTCTTCAGGCCCATTTGGGAGTGGTCCACCCTAGGATGCGCATAAGCAACCTGGACAAGGGCGTCACCAAACCCAGCACCGTAGGCTTCATCTGCCTCGTTGGTGAGTTCTTCTTTGGCCTTCTAGTATAGCTCTACAAGCCATTTTTTCCCTCATCTCAGCCTCGGACTTAGCCATCTCCTTCTTCAGCTGGCCCATCTCTTGCTTCATCCGGGCCACGTCCGCCTCTCAACGCTCAAAATCATCAACATGTCTGGCCAGATCTACTTTGAGGTCGACCACGTCCTCCTCCTTGCACTGTAACTCGCTCTTCAAATCCTCCACAGCCATGCGAAAGTCATTACACTTGGAATGCAGGCACAGGGCCTCCTGAGACTTAGAAAATAGGAGGTCCCTAACCTCCTTGTCAGGCTTTTGCAGCTTTGCAACCTCTAGAATGAGGCTAGTTATGCGGCGATCCGCCCCTACAGCAGCGAGAGCGCGGCACTCGGCGTCGAGCTGGGATTTGCGCATCTTTTTGAAGAGGAGGCTTGACCCGCCGAGAGCCCTCCCAAAGTCCTGGGCCACTTGCTCCATAAGTGACCCCACTTCCATGCCTTCCAAGACCTCCAACTCTTGGGTGGACTTCAGCATACGTTGGAGGAAGGGGGCTAGAGTGGTAGGGGGCCCAGCGGTGTGCTTGCGGGAACGCTTTCTCCCAATCCCTCAAGTTCTGCAGCATGTGGGGGAGAAGAGGCGTTTGGAGGTCAATCCCTGAAGGAAGGGGCACCCTCATCTTTAGAGTCAGAAGCCACCTGGGTAGCTTTTCTTTTCCTCTTGAAGACCAACCCTGAGTGGGTGCCCCCGTCATCAGAGGGAGGGACCTCGACTACCACAACTACTCCCTGAGATTCCGTGGCAGGGAGTTCAGTGGGGGCCACGGCAGCAAGAGGGGCAGCGGGGAGAGGAGCGGTGGTGGTAGGATCGTCGACGACAGGAGGGTTGGCTTGGATTGGTCGGGAAGAGCCTACAACACCCTTTTTGGCAGCATGACCAGCCAGTTGCTTCCTCCTCTCAGCACCAATAGTCATTTCAGCCACAAGCAACAAGAAAATAGAAGGCACCCCAGATCAGCAACAGGCTAACATGCAAAAAGCAGCTAAAAACCTAGAAGAAAAAGACAAGCAAGAACAGTCACTAAGTTAGAACAGGTACCTATGCACCCCCGCAAGGTTTTGGGGTGGTACTCGTTTTTTATGAGCTCGACACTGCTAAACACTGCCTCGAGGCCAGTCAGAAGCTCGCACTTCCCTATCTTGAGGGTGCAAGTCAGTTAGGGCCCTGGGTTTGGCTAGATTAGGGTTCTCCACCCAGTAAAGGGGAAACCCATCCAGAAGTGTAGGGTCGGTGGCACGGCAGCAGATCTTGAAGAACTTGCCTTTGAACCCTTTATAGGATTGTTGGAAGAGGGTCAGCAGCGCCCTTCCAACAACTCCGTTGATGCTAACCCAGAAGTTCTTCCCCGAACTTTTGGCCTCGAAGAAGTATAAGAAGGAGTCCATGAAGGGTAGACGTCCGAAGTAATTGTAGAGAATGGCGAAGGCCCTTACGAAGGCCCAGCCATTTGGATGGAGTTGAGCGGGGCCGACATTCATCTCAGTCAGCAGCGCCCGCTCAAAGCCGCTGAAGGGGAGGCGCAAGCAAACCCTCTTGAAGACAGTTGAGTAGATTAAGTAGCAGGGCGCCTCTTAGACTGAAGCCTCGTCGCAGCAAACAGGCTCGCCCACCTTGCAGGGGACCACCCCAACGTATTTATCATCTTCTTTCCCGAAGACACGAGAGGCATGGCTAGCCTTATACCTCACCTCTTTCTTCCTATAATCTACAATGGCTTTGGAAGTGGTGAACTCAGACACCTCCTTCCGAAGCCCTTTAGGAGCCCAAGGGTATAAGAATTGGTAGAAGTCGGAGCAAAGCGCTAGAACTACTTAACGGACAGGGGGCTGGGAGGAATTTGACTCAACCCTAGAATGGGAGGAAATAGATTGATCCATTTGAGAGCAATGAAGGCTAAAAGACACAGAAAAAAGAGAAAAGACAGACTCAGAAGGGGAACAGAACAAACACGTTTCAAAGAAAGTGTCGAGACAGGAAAATAGGGCACGATGACATGCAACGAGCAGAAATCATAAATAGTCCCAGGCAATTATAAATGCATGGAGGGGCATCGCAATAGCAAAGGAAAGACATAAATGATGAAAAGAACGTACCTTTAATAGATTATGAGTGGAGTTGATGAAGGATCGAGAGGGAAGAAAGAGCGCTCGAAGAAGCAAAGAGTTTTTGAAAAGACGAAACGAGAAGGAATGAAACAGTGAAGAGTGTAGGAAGCAAAGGGTTAACGTATAGGGGAAGCGCAAATCCACAATGCACCCTAGCCGTTGAGATTGCCATGTGTACGCTCCAGGGAAAGTATGGTGAAATGTCACCTCAAAGTACTGTGCACGTCCCATCACTTAGCCTAACCGCAGTACCACGTAGGGCAGTGCCACGTAGGTCGACAGGTCGAGCAATTAGGCTTCTCGCTGAAACTAGTTCTAGCTCGAGCCTGGGGGGCTTGTGTAGTGGCCAGATCTCGAACGTCGACACATGAGTGAGAGGTCGACACAGGAGAGGTCGGCATGTTGAGGCCCATAGAGGGGTCCACAGAATTACATGTGTCAAGGCACGAAACCAGATTCACATATACGCCATGCATGTCGGATGTGTTCAAGACGTAAGGTTCTGACACAATAGAATTATCCTTAGAAACGCATGTAAGGCACGTGAAGGTTTGAAGGCACGTGAGTTTTTAAGTTATTAGACAAGTTTAGGTTGGCGATGCTGGGATAGGCACTGAAACCCTAGCGGCCACACCTTAAGTTATGCACTCCAGGAAAGGAATGTCGCCATGGGAGTTGCACTCTATGAAAGGAATGTTGTCACAGGATTGCACTAAGATTGTGCATTAGAATCCCAAAAAGGGTAACCCTAAATTCGCTAGAGGCAACACTTGGACAAAAGGATGTATGCGGCAGGTACCCAAAAACAGTTATATAATGGGGTAACGGCCAAGGTAAACACAAATTCACACACAGACACAGTCTTTTGCAAGCTTAGAGTTTCTTACACACTCTTAGCTTGAGATACTCTAGTTATTTGATGTTTCTTGCCCTGTACTGACTTGAGCGTCGGAGTGCAATTACAGGTAGAGCCCCCCTCTGTTTCAATGGAGCCACACTTGGGAGAACCACTGTAAAGATAAGAGGAGTCACCCCCTGCCTCAAAGTTAACGACGACCGAGTCAACTGGCGAGAACAAGTCCCAACATAATTTGGGACAAAACGCGACAAATTTTAGGTCTAACGAATGAGTTTTCAATCAGGAAAAAAGTCAAACAGTTTCACACACATAGGCAAACCTTCCTTTCGGCCCTGACAACGATGAATAAAAAATTTATTGCAAATCCCGTGGGACGAGTTTGAGTCTGAAACCTTCGTTGCAACTCAGTAGACACAATAAGGAACGTCTAGCAAAAATTTCAGATCGAAATATCCAAGGAATAAGGCCAAATAAGTCCCGAACTGAGCGGAAAGAAAACTAGAAAACTTGTTTTTCCAAAAATGAAACATCCTGGCTTTTCCTCGTCATATCTCTTTTTGTGTTTTGTTTTTGGACATGCCTCCCTAGCTGGACACAAAGGACATATGAAAGTACTTGTGTGAATTTTTTCAGAAATTTTCAACATAGTATGAGCTCCGGAAAAAATTGCAGAAATTAGGGAAAAATTTCAAAAATCTGGAAAGAGGATAAACTTGGAGTGCCCAAACTTTCTAAAAAAATTTCTCGAAAGGATTTTTTTTTGAAATTCTATGTAGTAGTCCCAACATAATTTGGGACAAAATGCAACTAATTTCAGGTCTAACGGATGAGTTTTCAATCAGGAAAAAAGTCAAACAGTTTCACACATAGAGGCGAACTTTCGTTTCGGCCCTGGCAATGATGAATAAAAAATTTATTGTGAATCCCGTGGAGGGAGTTTGAGTCTGAAACCTTCGTCAGAACTTAGTAGGCACAATACGAAACGTCTGGCAAAAATTTCAGATTGAAACATACAAGGAATAAGGCGTAATAAGTGCCAGACCAAGAGGAAAGAAAACTAGAAAACTTGTTTTTCTGAAAACAAAACGTCCATGATTTTCCTCGTCATATCTCTTTTTCTGTTTTGTTTTTAGACATGTCTCCGTAGCTGGACATAAACAACATATGACAGTACTTGTGTGAATTTTTTGGGATCTTTTCAACGTAATATGAGCTCTAGAAAAAATTGCAGAAACTAAGGCCAAAATTTCAAAAATCTGGAAAGAGGATAACCTTTGAGTGCCCAAACTTTCTGAAAAATTATCCCAAAAGGATTTTTTGTTGAAGTTCTATGTAGGAGTCCCAACATAATTTGGGACAAAACGCAACAAATTTTTGGTCAAACGGATGAGTTTTCAATTAGGAAAAAAATCAAACAGTTTCACACACAGAGGCGAACCTTCCTTTCGGCCCTGACAATGATGAATAAAAAATTTATTGCGAATCCCGTGGGACGACTTTGAATCTGAAACCTTCGCCACAACTCAATAGACACAATAAGGAACGTCTAGCCAACATTTCAGATTGAAACATCCAAGGAATAAGGCATAATAAGTCCCAGACCGAGAGGAGAGAAAACTGGGAAACTTATTTTTTTGAAAACGAAATTTCCTAGTTTTTCCTCATCATATCTCTTTTTGTGTTCTTTTTTTGCATGTGTCTCCCTAGCTGAACGCAAACATCATATGAAAGTACTTGTGTAATTTTTTTTGGATTTTTTAAACGTAATATCAACTCTGGAAACAATTCCAGAAACTAGGACCAAATTTCAAAAATCTGGAAAGAGGAAAGCCTTGGAGTGCGCAAATTTCCTAAAAAAATCTCCTAAAAGGATTTTTTGTTGAAATTTTGTGTAGGAGTCCCAACATAATTTGGGACAAAACATGACAAATTTCAGGTCAAACGGAGAAGTTTTCAGTCAAGAAAAAAATCAAACAGTTTCACACACAGAGGAGAACCTTCCTTTCGGCCTTGTCAATGCTGAATAAAAAATTTATTGCGAATCTCTTGGGACGAGTTTGAGTTTGAAACCTTCACCATAATTCATTAGACACAATAAGGAACGTTTGGAGAAAATTTAAGATCGAAACATCCAAGGAATGAGGCGTAATAAGTCCCAAACCGAGAGGAAAGAAAATAAGAAAACTTGTTTTTCCAAAAATGAAAGGTCCTGGCTTTTCCTCGTCATATCTCTTTTTGTGTTTATTTTTTGGACAGGCCTCCCTAGCTAGACGCAAACGACATTTGAAAGTAGTTTTGTGAATTTTTCAACGTAATATGAGCTCCCAAAAAAATTGCAGAAACTAAGGCCAAATTTCAAAAATCTAGAAAGAGGATAGCCTTGGAGTGCCCGAACTTTCTGAAAAGTTCTCCCGAAAGGATTTTTTTTGAAATACTTTGTAGGAGTTCCAACATAAATTGGGACAAAACATGACAAATTTCAGGTCAAACGAATGAGTTATCAGTTAGGAAAAAAATCAAACAGTTTCACACACCGAGGTGAACCTTCCTTTCAGACCTGGCAACGATGAACGAAAAATTTATTGCGAATCCCGTGGGATGAGTTTGAGTCTGAAATCTGTGCCACAACTCAGTAGAAACAAAAAGGAGCATCTAACAAAAATTTCAGATCGAAACATCCAAGGAATAAGGCGTAATAAGTCCCGGACCGAGAGGAAACAAAACTGGAAAACTTTCTTTTCTGAAAACGAAATGTCCTGCCTTTTCCTTGTCATATCTCTTTTTATGTTTGGTTTTTGGAAGTACCTCCCTAGCTGGACGCAAACAACATATAAAAGTACTTGTGTGAATTTTTTTTAGATTTTTTCAACGTAATATGAACTTTGGAAAAAATTGCAGAAACTAGGGCAAAATTTCAAAAATCTAGAAAGAGGATACCCTTAAAGTGCCCAAACTTTCTGAAAAATTCTCTCAAAAGGATTTTTTTGTTGAAATTCTATATAGGAATCCCAACATAATTTGGGACAAAACATGACAAATTTCAGTTCAAACGGAGAAGTTTTCAGTCAAGAAAAAAATCAAACAGTTTCACACACAGAGGCGAACTTTCCTCTCGACCTTGTCAACGACGAATAAAAAATTTATTACGAATCTCTTGGGACGAGTTTGAGTCCGAAACCTTTGCCACAACTTAGTAGACACAATAAGGAATGTCTGGCAAAAATTTTAGATCGAAACATCCAAGGAATAAGGCCTATTAAGTCCCGGACTTAGAGGAAAGAAAACTAGAAAACTTGTTTTTCCGAAAAGGAAACGTCCTGGCTTTTCCTCGTCATATCTCTTTTGGTGTTTTGTTTTCAAACACGCATCCCTAGCTGGACGCAAAAGACATATGAAAGTACTTGTTTGAATTTTTCAATGTAATATGAGCTCTTGAAAAAATTGCAGAAACTAGAGCAAAATTTTAAAAATCTGGAAAGAGGATAGACTTGGAGTGCCCAAACTTTCTGAAAAATTCTCTCAAAAGGATTTTTTGTTGAAATTCTATGTAGGAGTGTCAACATAATTTGGGACCAAACGCAATAAATTTCAGGTCAAACGGATGAATTTTCAGTCAAGAAAAAAATCAAACAGTTTCACACACAACGGCGAACCTTCCTTTCAGCCCTAACAACGATGAATAAAAAATTTAGTGTGAATCCCGTGTAACGAGTTTGTGTTTGAAGGCTTCGCCACAACTCAATAGACACAACAAGGAACGTCTGGCAAAAATTTTAGATCGAAACATCCAAGGAATAAGGCCTAATAAGTCCCGGACCGGGAGGAAAGAAAACTGGAAAACTTGTTTTTCTGAAAAGAAAACGTCTTGGCTTTTACTCGTCATATCTCTTTTTGTGTTTTGTTTTTGGACGTCCCTCCCTGGCTGGACACAAATGACATATGGAAGTACTTGTGTGAATTTTTTTCAGAATTTTTCAACATAATATAAGCTCTAGAAAATATTGCAGAAACAATGGCCAAATTTCAAAATTCTGGAAAGAGGATAGCCTTGGAGTGCCCAAACTTTCTGAAAAATTATCCCGAAAGGATTTTTTTGTCCAAATTCTATGCAGGAGTCCGAACATAATTTAGGACAAAATGTGACAAATTTCAGGCAAAACGGATGAGTTTTCAGTCAGGAAAAAAATCTAACAGTTTCACGCACAGAAACGAACCTTCCTTTTATCCTTGGCAACGATGAATAAAAAATTTATTGAGAATCCCATGGGAGGAATTTGAGTCTGAAACCTTTGCCATAACTCAATAGAAACAATAAGGAAGGTCTGGCAAAAGTTCCAGATCGAAACATCCAACGAATAAGGTGAAATAAGTCCCGGACTGAGAGCAAACAAAACTGGAAACTTATTTTTCCCAAAATGAAATGTCCTGGCTTTTCCTCGTCATATCTTTTTTTATGTTTTGTTTTTGGACGTTCCTCATTAGCTGGATGTAAAAAAAATATGAAAGTACTTATGTGAATTTTTTCTAAATTTTTCAACGTAATATGAGCTTTGGATTAAATTGCAAAAACTAGGGCCAAATTTCAAAAATTTGGGAAGTGGATAGGCTTGGAGTGCCCAAACTTTCTGAAAAATTTTCTCGAAACGATTTTTTGGTAAAATTCTATGTAGGAGTCCCAACTGAATTTTGGACAAAATGCGACAAATTTCAGGCCAAATGGATGAGTTTTCAGTCAAGAAAAAAATCAAACAGTTTCACACACAGAGGCGAACCTTCCTTTCGGCCCTGGCAACGATGAATAAAAAATTTATTGCGAATCCCATGGGATGACTTTGAGTCTGAAATCTTTACCACAACTCAGAAGACACAATAAGGAACATCTAGAAAAAATTTCAAATCGAAACATCCAAGGAATAAGGCGTAATAAGTCTCAGACTGAGAGGAAACAATACTGGAAAACTTATTTTTCCAAAAATGAAACGTCCCTTCTTTTGCTCGTCATATCTCTTTTTTTGTTTTTTTTTTTTTTTTGGACGTGTCTCCTTAGATGGATGCAAACAACATATGAAAGTACTTGTGTGAATTTTTTTGGAATTTTTCAACGTAATATGAGCTCTGGAAAAAATTGCAGAAACTAGTGCCAAATTTCAAAAATCTGGAAAGAGGATAGCCTTAGAGTTCCCAAACTTTCTGAAAAATTATCCCGAAAGGATATTTATTCAAATTCTATGTAGGAGTCCGAACAGAATTTTGGACAAAACGCGACAAATTTCAAGGCAAACATATGAGTTTTCAATCAGGAAAAAAATCTAACAGTTTCACATATAGAGGCGAACCTTCCTTTTGTCCCTTGCAATGATGAAGAAAAAATTTATTGCGAATTCTGTGTGACGAATTTGAGCCTGAAAACGAGGGGTGAAAACCAAAGCGTGTCAAAACTAATAATAAAAACTTCCAACTCAAGAGTGTCGAAGGCTTTATGAATATCAACTTTGTAAGTCATGTTACCTCCTCTAACCTTTTTAAAAAACATGTTAATAGCTTCAGAAGCAATACCAATACAATCCTGAATCTGTCTACCCTGCACAAACCCATATTGATTAGGAGAAATGATTCTAACAGCCACGGGTGCAAGCCTATCCGCCAGTATCATGAAAATAATATTAAATTTGAAATTAGCAACAACAATTGGTCTGTAATCTTTAATGGAATCAGCACCCTGAATCTTATGAATAAGAGATACCACATTAATGTTCATTCCAAGAAGAACCTAGTTTTGTTTCAAAAACTATTGAACAACATTGCAAACATCTGTCCCAATAATTTTCCAACAAGAATGATAGAAAATACCACCAAAACCATCAGGACTAGGAGCACTATTACCATTAAAATTAAAAAAAAAAAAACATTCTTAATTTCCAAAAAATTAGGACATTTAATTAACATCATATTCTCCTCAAAGGAAATCAGCTGAGGAATATAAGTACCTATAAAATTTTCCATATTACTTATATCCTGAACATTAGAAATAGACTTAGGATAAAGATTTTTATAAAAGTCCAAAATATGATCCTCAATGAGTTTAGGATCCTCAATAACCTCATTATCAATCCATAAGTGATGAATCCCACTAGAATTATTTCTCCTCTTGATCACAGTATGGAAAAATACAGTATTTTGATCCTCATCTTTAAACCATAGCATCTTAGCCCTTTCTTTCCAAAACAAATATTGATAGTGAAAAGCATGATCAAGCTCCTCCTTAACATATTTTCTTGACAAAGAAGCCCACAATATCAGACAAACTAGCAGTCTTTAATGTTTGTTGAATACCAAGGAGAAGACCCTGCTTAAGAAGAACTGCGTTGTGAACATTACTAAAAAAAATTTATTTCAGTCTCGGAGCTCAATTTTCAACCTTTTTAACTTATGTTGCAAAATAAACATAGGACAACCAACAACCTTATTAGCCCAAGAATCATGAATAAGCTTCATACATGAAGTGTCATGAAGCCACGTAGAAAAGAAACAAAAATTGCAAACCTTCCTTAAAGAATTACTAGCAAGACTAACAAGAATGGGGGAATGGTCAAAACAATTTTTAACAAGAACATGATAAGTACAAAAATATCATTCATCCAAACACACTCCATTACATAAAGCCCTATCCAATCTTCTATGAATTCTATGCAACTCTCCCCTTCCATTACACCAAGTATAACAAGGTCCAGTAAAAGGCATACAAGAAAGATCATTAGTATTAAGCCAATCAAGGAATTCATTACAAGAAACCTGGTTAGGACCCCCCCCCCCCCCTTTTGCAGTCATCCGCTGAGAGCACAACATTAAAATCTCCCATAACACACTAAGACCATGCGAAGAAACTAAGATCCCTCCACAAAAACAATCTAACCAAGTATGTGTTAGCACTATAAACACCTGCAAAGCTAAAGCATTTATCATGCAGAAGGCAAGTTACAGAAATAAACCAATCATTAACCAAGAAATTTTGGACAAGATTTGGAACCGACAAACACCAAAGCTTAGCAGCTTTATTAACAACAAGAGAGGTAGCCACCAAATGCATATTAACAAATTTGAAAAGGACACTGAAAGAATCAATGTACGACATCATAAGTTCAACAAGAAAAACAAGGAGGGGTTTATGTAGTTTAAGTAAAATAATCAACATCTCCACTGTTTTGTGGTTTCCCAATCCTCTAACATTCCAGGAAAATGAAGTGACCTTCATTGCGAAATTGTAGAGAGAACTGCCTTAGCAGTTTTTTTGGAATAAAAGAGTTATATTTTAAATTAATTCTATGCATGTTTTATTTAAAATAAAAAGGGAAGGAAAGTGTAGTTTAGAAGATTATAAGATTTCCTTGTTAGTACATAATCGCCAGTCGCCTAGACTACACGTCATCGCCAGGGCGCGAGGCATGCAGACGTCGTCGGGGCGCGATGCATGCGGGCATCATCAGGGCGCGAGGCATGCGGGCATCTTCCAGGGGGAGACATCGGTCGTCCGCCAGGAAAAGGTCATCGGTGGATAGCCTTCGCGCGAGATGTCATCGGTGGATAGCCTTCGCGCGAGAGGTCATCGGTGGATAGCCTTTGCGCGAGAGGTCATCGGTGGATAGCCTTCGCAAGAGAGGTCATCGGTGGATTGTTTTCGCGCGAGAGGTCATCGACGAAAGGTTATCGCGCGATGGCGAGCTTCACACAGATAAAGTGGGACCCAGACTCCCAGCATGAAACGTCCTGCACGCGCGCCACGTAGACAAAAAGGGTGGTTCAGAATAGTGACATCAGAATGTTGGCATGCGCAGGAGACACTCGCGGTCGTACTGTTCAGAGCAGTGGTTGGCATGCACAAGCGACAACAGTGGTCGTACTGTTCAGAACAGTGGTTGGCATGCACAAGCGACAACAGTGGTCGTACTGTTCAGGGCAGTGGTTCTCAGGCTTTCCTGCAGAAGGGGTGGCAGCAGCAGCATACGTGGACAGGTAAGCTGGGATTCAAAAGCCACTGCGGGAATGGCAAAGAGCGTTACAGACTCAAGAGTGTTAGAGTGAGTGCAAACTTCCTCCCTCCCTTCTCCTCCCCTTTGCGTTGTGACTAAGGCAACCTCAAGCATCAGTGCGACAAGCGACGTTTGCTCTTAGAACACCTAAGAGGTTCTCTGCAAGTTCTACAATCAGGCACTGAAATCAGAGCTAAGGTATCCTTCAAGCTCGGTGGGTTTTGAGCTCGCGGTGTTTTGCGCAAGTCCAGGTAAGGGAAGCTAGACTTCATTTTCAATACAAGCCATAGTTTAGCTATTTCTGAAGTGAGGGCGACGTGGTCGCCGGTTTTCGTTTTCATCCTTGTAAAATGCTCTGTGCTATGTGTTTGGGCGACGTGGTCGCCGGTTTTAAATGCAGACTTCGAAATACCTTGTTTTGAACCAGATCGCCGGTTTTGGCGTTATTTGCGAACTCTCTGTTTTTGGTGTTGCTTTGAAACTGTTGAGATTTAAATGAGATATTCGAAAATAAGAACTTTGGATTGAGTTTTGCTGTGATTGAAATCATTCCTTTAAGTGTTATGTGATGTGTTGAATGTGGTGAATGTGGGATCGAGGCATAGTATTTTCAGGAAAGAAAATACCGTGTAAGATCGTGTAGGATGTGCATTGATCGGTGATGTCTATAATGAGATTATCCTGACTCTCCTGAGATAATGGATTCATATAGATGAGGTTATTCAGGCGTTGAGAGTCGAAGGAGGTTCATATGTATGGGTGAGTTGTTTAAAAGAAAACGAGCTCGGCCTGTTATATGGATTAACCCTGTCATACTGTGAGAATGGTGAACTTGAGATCGAGAATGTGTTGATGCGCATAGCTGTGGAAACATTACAACAGCTTAGTATGACAGGTGCAGAATCTCTGAGTCTAGTCAATGCACGAGTCTTCCGAAAGTAGTGTCAAGTGTCTTGTGTGCTGAGTCAGTGGTAGTCTGACGTGAGAAATGAAAAACATTGAATTGATAGACACTTGGTGCATTATGTGAATAGAACGACTCTTGAAAATATTGTGAAACATGTGATTTCTTGATGGCTGTGTGATATGAATGAGAAAGTGATGGACTCTTGTGAATGTTTAAAAAGGCTGATCTACGTTGGTTGTCCAGTTTAAAATTTAAAGTTTAAAAATATCTAGCTTACCCTTTGTATTGTTCTCTGGCTGTTTTCTCTTAAAACTGTGATGATCGTGTATTTTACACGGGAGCAGATGATTTTCCAGGAAGTAGAGCTCCTTAGTGAGTGGTCGCCGGAAGGAGATCGCCTGATTTCTGTTCTGGTAGCAGATCGGCTGTTTTGGGTCCTCTGATAGGGGATCGGCCTCGTCCGATAGGAGATCGGTCCCTTCCGATAGGAGATCGCCTGCTTTGTTTTTTTTTACTGTATTTTGTTTATGTTTCTGGAAAATTTGACCGAATTTGTATTAAACTCCCTGTGAGGAGAAACTACATTTCATATATATAATATTTTGTTCACTTCAATCTATTCGTTACCTTTATTTTCATTATATACATTTGTATAGTATTTTGGCGGGATGTTACATTAATGGTATCAGAGCAGTTCGTCCTTAGGATGACCTGAGGGCTGTGGATCCATTGTGTTTCTTCTGCTCATGAAAGTTATTTGAGTTTAAAATAACAACTATAGTGAAAGATTTTCAAACATTTTTGTATTGAAGTTTGGTGTGTGCTTTGGTGAATATATGCTCTAATTGAAAATCTTGGTATTAAGAATGAGAGGATCTTGATAAAGTAATGAGGGTGCACACTCATAACTGGATCGAGATGATTCTTAATCTTAATTCCAAAGGTTTGATGTTTAGCCTACATTGAATTCTGGTGTGATTTATGGAGTGCTCTTGTAATTGCCTGAAAGTGGTTGTTTGGATTGATGACTGTACACCAGTAACTGTTCTGGTGTTTTGTTTGAAGTTATAAGTATTATGATTCTATTGATGAGCTCAAATTCTTAATGATTTTGAGATGCTGACCTTTGTAAGGTCTATATGTTACCTCCTGAATGAATTGATTTCTTATCGATCTCATTCTTGTAGTTGTAGGGAATATAGAAACCTGTAGTTTCAACTCTGAAACGAAGAGAGATGGCACGTAGACCTTCTACCCCTCCCCAATCTTCTTCGGAGATGAGCCAGATTGCTAAAGCTATCGAGATGATGGCAACTGCCATCCAACAGCAGAATGCAGCGATGGCTCAGAACCATCAAGCTACAATGCACCACTGGGAAACTGCTCGGTCGGCTGAGACAAACTCCCACGGCGGTCAGCCTCAAGAACAGATGGGACTGACTGAGTTCATGAGGCACAACCCACCCAAGTTTAGTGGGAATGCTACCCCTGATCAGGCAGGTCAGTGGGTCAGAGAGCTGGAGAAAATCTTTAGGGCGACCTCCTGCCCTGAAGAGAAGAAATTGGTGTTCGCAACCTTTTTGCTATCTGGGGAAGCTGAGTTCTGGTGGATGGGAGCTCAGCAGATGATGGAGGCCCGAGAGGAGGTGTTGGATTGGGAGAGCTTCAGGGTGAGGTTCTTGGAGAAATACTTCCCAGACAGCGCCAAGTTTGCGAGGGAAGCTGAGTTCCTAAAGTTGGAGCAGGGGGATATGTCAGTAAACGCCTATGCTGCTCGGTTTGAGTACCTCGCCCGATTCTATACTCAGGCGACCTCCGAGGCCTGGAGGTGTAGGAAGTTCGAAGAGGGACTGAAGCACGGGCTGAAGAGGACCATAGCCCCGATGTGCATAAGGGAATTTCACGCCTTAGTAGAGAAGGCGAAGATGGTGGAGACCCTAGAAAAGGGTGATTCTCGGGTGATCAGGTCACACCCAGGAGGTTCTTCTAGTGGGAAAGCTAAGGCACAGCACCCACAAAGCAAGCCCTATGCGAGACCTCCACCACATCGGGCGGGAACAGCGTCATCCCAGTTTCAGCAACCACAACCTTGGAGACCCAAGTGTTTCCATTGTGGTGGGTCACACACGCCCAATGTGTGCCCCAAGAAGACTTCAGAGAGAAGATGTTTTACCTGCCAAAAGACAGGACACGTTGCTAGAGAGTGCCCTAGCAGGAATGGGGCGACCCAACCCAGTGGCTCTCAGCAGATGAGGAACGAAGGGGGCAGACCTCAGGCAACAGGGAGAGTGTTTGCCATGTCAGGAGCAGAGGCGTCTCAGTCAGGTAACCTCGTGCAGGGTATATGTTTTATAGCTGGTAGGGGTGTAAAAGCTTTGTTTGATTCTGGAGCGACATACTCCTTTGTGTCAAGCATGTGTGTAGCTGAGTTGGGCCTTCTAGTGAAGGAGTTACCTTTCGAACTGTTGGTCTCTACACCTGCGTCAGGACAGGTGTCGACCTCTACAGTTTGCCCCGAATGTCCAGTGATAGTAGAGGGACGCAGATTCAAAGTGAACTTGATCTGCCTACCTCTTCAGGACCTGGATGTTATCCTGGGAATGGATTGGCTAGCTGCCAATCACGTTCTCATAGACTGCGGTAGTCAGAAGGTAGCGTTTCCAGACCCCCAAGAATCAGAGGTGATATCAGTTCAGCACGGGTGGTCAGAGTTGAAAGAAGGGGCGAGGTGCTTCGTGATGATAGCTCGGTTGGAAGTGAAGAATGAAGGGGACGTAAGCAGAATACACGTGGTGAAAGATTTCACGGATGTATTTCCAGAAGAGGTACCTGGGTTACCCCCTAAGAGAGAAGTGGAATTCTCCATTGATTTAGTGCCTGGAGCTGGACCAGTGTCAATGGCACCTTACAGGATGGCACCAGCCGAGTTGGTGGAACTAAAGAAGCAAGTGGAAGAATTATTGGAGAAACAATTCATCAGACCCAGTGTATCTCCATGGGGGGCTCCAGTGCTCCTAGTCAAGAAGAAGGATGGAGGGTCTCGGCTGTGTATAGATTACAGGCAGTTGAACAAGTTGACCATCAAGAACAAGTACCCCCTACCCAGAATTGACGATTTGATGGACCAAATACATGGGGCCTCGGTGTTCTCCAAGATTGATCTGAGATCGGGGTACCACCAAATTTTGGTAAAAGCTGAAGATGTTCAAAAGACAGCTTTTAGGTCTCAGTATGGGCACTATGAGTATGTGGTGATGCCGTTTGGAGTAACCAATGCTCCAGCCCTGTTTATGGACTACATGAATAGGATTTTTCGCCCTTTCTTGGATAAGTTTGTGGTGGTCTTCATAGACGACATACTCATTTATTCAAGGACCGAGGAAGAGCATGAGGAACACCTGAGGACAGTATTGGAGATACTGAGGGAGAAGCAACTCTATGCCAAGTTCTCTAAGTGTGAGTTCTGGCTGAAGGAAGTCAACTTCTTAGGACACGTGATATCTGCCCAGGGGATCTCGGTGGATCCAGCCAAGGTAGAGGCAGTGCTTCAGTGGGAACGTCCTAAGACAGTGACTGAAATAAGGAGTTTTGTGGGCCTAGCTGGCTACTATCGGCGGTTTATTGAGGACTTTTCCAAGGTAGTGGCTCCTTTAACACAGCTGACCCGCAAGGATCAACCTTTTGCTTGGACCGACCGATGTGAACAGAGCTTCAAGGAACTAAAGGAAAGGTTGACTAGTGCTTCAGTGCTGGTGATCCCCGAGGTAGGAAGACCTTTTGAGGTCTACTGTGATGCTTCACATCAGGGTCTGGGATGTGTTTTAATGCAAGAGAAAAGAGTGGTTGCATATGCTTCAAGGCAACTCAAGGTTCATGAGAGAAACTACCCTACGCATGATTTGGAGTTGGCGGCTGTGGTATTTGCCTTGAAGATCTGGAGGCACTATTTATATGGAGCTCGGTTCCAGGTGTTCAGTGACCATAAGAGCCTGAAATACCTGTTCGATCAGAAGGAGCTAAACATGAGGCAAAGAAGGTGGATGGAGTTTCTAAAGGACTACGATTTTCAACTCACGTATCATCCAGGGAAAGCCAATGTAGTGGCAGATGCCTTGAGTAGAAAATCAGTACAAGTAGCCACCATGATGATGGAAGAGCAGAAACTGATCGAGCAATTCAGAGACTTAAACCTTGGGGTAGAATTTCATGTAAATCACATTAGTTGTAGTAAGCTGGCTATAACTAATGACTTCCTTGGAATGATAAAGGACAAGCAGTTGGAGGACCCTAGTCTGAAGCGTACTATGGAGTCGCTAGGGACAGATCAGGCTAGAGACTTTGTGATGGGCGAGGATGGGATCTTGAGACTACATGGCAGAATTTGCATCCCTGCAAATGGAGAGTTGAATAAAATGATCCTAGATGAAGATCATAGGAGTCGCCTTAACCTACATCCAGGCATGAACAAGATGTACCATGACTTGAAGGAGTCATTTTGGTGGTCAGGCATGAAGAGAGACATCGCCCAGTATGTTACTACCTGTTTGACGTGTCAGAAGGCAAAGGTAGAACATCAAAGGCCTGGCGGGTTGTTACAGTCATTGGATATCCCTGAGTGGAAATGGGACAGCATTGCCATGGATTTTGTCACCCATTTACCCAGATCGGTAAAGGGCCATGATGCAATCTGGGTCATCATTGATCGGCTGATGAAGAGTGCTCACTTTCTCCCAGTGAACATGAGGATGCCTATGGCCAAGCTGGCACAGTTATACATCCAAGAAATAGTGAGGTTGCATGGAGTGCCTTCCAGCATTGTTTCAGATAGGGATCCCAGGTTCACCTCACGGTTTTGGCAGACCTTACAAGAGTGCTTGGGAACTAAGTTGAGGATGAGCTCTGCATATCATCCCCAAACAGATGGTCAGTCAGAGAGAACGATCCAGTCCTTGGAAGATCTGCTGAGGACGTGTGCCTTGGATCAATTGGGGATTTGGGACGAGGTGTTGCCACTAGTGGAGTTTACCTATAATAACAGTTATCACGCTAGTATTGGGATGGCACCATATGAAGCCCTGTATGGGAGGAAATGCAGAACTCCCTTATGTTGGTACCAGGAGGGCGAAGCAGTCTTGGTTGGGCCAGAGTTGATTCAGCAGACAACCGAGAAGGTGCAGCAGATACAAAGCAGAATGAAGGCTTCTCAAAGTAGGCAGAAGTCATATGCAGACCAGAGGAGAAAGCCTTTAGAGTTTGCTGCTGGAGACCATGTGTTCATGAGAGTGACACCCACTAAGGGTGTAGGACGGGCGATCAGACCAAAGAAGTTGTCCCCTAAGTTCGTGGGACCATATCAGATCTTAAGGAGGATTGGCCCAGTAGCTTATGAGATCGCCCTACCTCCCCATCTAGCGAATCTGCACAACGTCTTTCACGTATCACAGCTGAGGAAGTACATGGCAGACCCTAGTCATGTGCTGGAAGTAGATGATGTGCAGATCAGGGATGACTTGTCTTTTGAAGCGAAGCCAGTCAGGATTGACGATCGTCAAAGCAAACAGCTCAGAGGCAAGACCATCAACATGGTGAAGGTGGTGTGGGATGAGCGATCGGGTGATTCAACTTGGGAGTTAGCAGAACCCATGAGAGAAGCCTATCCATACCTCTTTTCCTTGTAATTCAATTTTCGAGGACGAAAATTTTTCTTGATGGGGAGAATGTAAGGACCTGAAAAATTAAATTGGAATAAAAGAGTTATATTTTAAATGAATTCTATGCATGTTTTATTTAAAATAAAAAGGGAAGGAAAGTGTAGTTTAGAAGATTATAAGATTTCCTTGTTAGTACATAATCGCCGGTCGCCTAGACTACACGTCATCGCCAGGGCGCGAGGCATGCAGACGTCGCCGGGGCGCGATGCATGCGGGCATCATCAGGGCGCGAGGCATGCGGGCATCTTCCAGGGGGAGACATCGGTCGTCCACCAGGAAAAGGTCATCGGTGGATAGCCTTCGCGCGAGATGTCATCGGTGGATAGCCTTCGCGCGAGAGGTCATCGACGAAAGGTTATCGCGCGATGGCGAGCTTCACACAGATAAAGTGGGACCCAGACTCCCAGCATGAAACGTCCTGCACGCGCGCCACGTAGACAAAAAGGGTGGTTCAGAATAGTGACATCAGAATGTTGGCATGCGCAAGAGACACTCGCGGTCGTACTGTTCAGAGCAGTGGTTGGCATGCACAAGCGACAACAGTGGTCGTACTGTTCAGAACAGTGGTTGGCATGCACAAGCGACAACAGTGGTCGTACTGTTCAGGGCAGTGGTTCTCAGGCTTTCCTGCAGAAGGGGTGGCAGCAGCAGCATACGTGGACAGGTAAGCTGGGATTCAAAAGCCACTGCGGGAATGGCAAAGAGCGTTACAGACTCAAGAGTGTTAGAGTGAGTGCAAACTTCCTCCCTCCCTTCTCCTCCCCTTTGCGTTGTGACTAAGGCAACCTCAAGCATCAGTGCGACAAGCGACGTTTGCTCTTAGAACACCTAAGAGGTTCTCTGCAAGTTCTACAATCAGGCACTGAAATCAGAGCTAAGGTATCCTTCAAGCTCGGTGGGTTTTGAGCTCGCGGTGTTTTGCGCAAGTCCAGGTAAGGGAAGCTAGACTTCATTTTCAATACAAGCCATAGTTTAGCTATTTCTGAAGTGAGGGCGACGTGGTCGCCGGTTTTCGTTTTCATCCTTGTAAAATGCTCTGTGCTATGTGTTTGGGCGACGTGGTCGCCGGTTTTAAATGCAGACTTCGAAATACCTTGTTTTGAACCAGATCGCCGGTTTTGGCGTTATTTGCGAACTCTCTGTTTTTGGTGTTGCTTTGAAACTGTTGAGATTTAAATGAGATATTCGAAAATAAGAACTTTGGATTGAGTTTTGCTGTGATTGAAATCATTCCTTTAAGTGTTATGTGATGTGTTGAATGTGGTGAATGTGGGATCGAGGCATAGTATTTTCAGGAAAGAAAATACCGTGTAAGATCGTGTAGGATGTGCATTGATCGGTGATGTCTATAATGAGATTATCCTGACTCTCCTGAGATAATGGATTCATATAGATGAGGTTATTCAGGCGTTGAGAGTCGAAGGAGGTTCATATGTATGGGTGAGTTGTTTAAAAGAAAACGAGCTCGGCCTGTTATATGGATTAACCCTGTCATACTGTGAGAATGGTGAACTTGAGATCGAGAATGTGTTGATGCGCATAGCTGTGGAAACATTACAACAGCTTAGTATGACAGGTGCAGAATCTCTGAGTCTAGTCAATGCACGAGTCTTCCGAAAGTAGTGTCAAGTGTCTTGTGTGCTGAGTCAGTGGTAGTCTGACGTGAGAAATGAAAAACATTGAATTGATAGACACTTGGTGCATTATGTGAATAGAACGACTCTTGAAAATATTGTGAAACATGTGATTTCTTGATGGCTGTGTGATATGAATGAGAAAGTGATGGACTCTTGTGAATGTTTAAAAAGGCTGATCTACGTTGGTTGTCCAGTTTAAAATTTAAAGTTTAAAAATATCTAGCTTACCCTTTGTATTGTTCTCTGGCTGTTTTCTCTTAAAACTGTGATGATCGTGTATTTTACACGGGAGCAGATGATTTTCCAGGAAGTAGAGCTCCTTAGTGAGTGGTCGCCGGAAGGAGATCGCCTGATTTCTGTTCTGGTAGCAGATCGGCTGTTTTGGGTCCTCTGATAGGGGATCGGCCTCGTCCGATAGGAGATCGGTCCCTTCCGATAGGAGATCGCCTGCTTTGTTTTTTTTTACTGTATTTTGTTTATGTTTCTGGAAAATTTGACCGAATTTGTATTAAACTCCCTGTGAGGAGAAACTACATTTCATATATATAATATTTTGTTCACTTCAATCTATTCGTTACCTTTATTTTCATTATATACATTTGTATAGTATTTTGGCGGGATGTTACAGTAGTGGCCAGACCTCAGACATCAGCCAGGTGCTGAGAGATCGATGAGCCCTCAGAAGAGTCGATCACGAAGAATAAGGGCGATGAGAGATTGCCAACAGGGTGACACATCGGTCATCGGTGCCCAGAGCCAGGGAGCGGCCTTAGTCACGGAACGACCATGCATGAAGATGGGAAGAAGCAGTTAGGTGCAGAATCCTGCTGGTGCAAGAACTCGTCAAGGTTAGAGTCTCCCAATGAGGTTGCATGCATGCCACGTGGACTGTGAAGATGTTCCCAGAGAATAGGTAGGGCAGATAGGCACAGAAGTCGAGGGGTACAGAGGTACCCACGCAGCCTCCTCTGTCAGACTTTGCACTCAAGTGAGGAAGGCCTGCACGCAAGGTAGGCCTGGGGGGTAGATAGCAGCGGTGCAGAGCAATCAAGTGGCCCTAGAGGTAGCCAGTAGGGGGCGACGTGGGTTTATATGAGGAAGAAGAACGCTGAACCAGGTATAAGATACGTAACCCAGAAATTAGACAAAGAGAGTTCTTGATGTTTCCTTGCCCAAAATTGACTTGAGCGTCGGAGCTACACCGGCCGCTAGGGCGCCCCTCTGTGTTTGCAGGAACCGTTTGCTTCGTTCGAAGGGAAGCCAACCGGATGAACAGACACGGACGCGGGAGGAACGCGGAGCCCATCCAAGCTCGAGTCCGCGGCGGGATCATTTGGCGCCCACCGTGGGGCCCGAAGTAAAACGAAGCCCCCATACACAAGAACGAGAGTAGAAATCGCACAGATGAGTAGAAGAACCAGACAAACGGCACCTGTGCCATCTGCTGAAGAAGGAGCTATTACCATGGCACAGGTCATGGAGATGATGCGCGCGCTGCAAGAGAATGTCGCGGCGTCGAGAGTTGAGTAAGAGAAGATGCATGCAGAGCTGACTGCATCGCATAGCAGAAATGAAGAGCTGAACCGCGTGAACGAGGAGTTGCGTAGGGAATTGCAGGCGCAGAATGAGCGCTTATTCGAAGATAGGACGTCGATGCCGCCGTCGCCCCCTAGAGCATTTCCTATGCCTTTCTCCCCCGAGATCATGAACACGGTGGTGCCTCCCAACCTGGTGGGAGTGAAGGCGTCGTTCACGGGGGTGGAAGACCCAGAGGCACATTTGACAGCCTTCCACACTCAGATGATGCTTTCTGGAGGTTCAGACGTTGTGTACTGCAAAATGTTTATGAGCACGCTGAGAGGAGTAGCTATGGAGTGGTTCGTGAGCCTGTCGGAGGGCCACATCACCTCTTTCCATCAGTTTTCAAAGCTGTTCACGGAGCAGTACATCGTCAACAGAGCGCCACCAGTGGTGTCTTACGATTTGTTCGACGTGCGCCAGTACCAGGGGGAGTCATTGAGGGACTTCCTCAACCGTATCGCTGCGCAGGTGGTGAGATTGCCCAGCAAGGACGAGAACATGTTAGTGCACGCGTTCAAGAAAGGCGTGTTGCCTGGTCCTTTCAGTGAATCCCTCATCAGGAGCCACCCCGCCACCTTTGCTGAGATACGGTGACGCGCGGTGGCACACATTGTAGCAGAGGCAGAGGTCTCTGAGAAGAGAGGCAGCACTGCGCCGACGAAGCCGCATGGAGGTCAGGGGAAACAGCAGCAGCAGGTGCGGGTGTATGAGACCAGGGAGGAGAGGAAGGCGCAGGGAAGGCCTCGTCCGTATGCACCCAGGAAGGACCAGCCCAGGGGGCGTGCAAGGGAGAACAACACACCCCCTAGGTATGATTTCGTGATAGAGTTGGCAGAGCTGATCGCCATCCCTGCCGTGGCTGCAAGACTCCGAGTACCAGAGAAAACTGACAAGGTAATTGGAGGAAGGAAAGACGAGTGGTGTGAGTTCCATCAGGTGTATGGACACACACTCCACACATGCCTGGCGTTGGGGCGTCAACTTGCTGAGTTGGTAAAGACAGGTTTCCTGACCGATTACCTGAGGGAGGCGCAAGGTGATCGCGCTTCGGGGTCCCAGGCAGGTGATCAGCAGCATGAAATTCCTGTGCACGGGGAAATCAGGTGATAGAAGATGCTACACTGGGGGGGCTCCCAGGTAGCTCAGGTGGAAGCTGAGGCAGAGTCTTTAAGCTCGGCGATAGAAAGTTGCAAAGAGAAAGGCGAAGAGTCCAGTTCTTTAGCTGTTGACTTTGTATATCCGCCAGTCGATCCCAAGACCTGGATGAACGAGGGTTACACTTCTGTGAACTTCGCCAGACCCCAGGTAGTGTGGGATTTCTGCACGTTTGCAGGAGAAAGAGGGATTGGAGAAGCACTTGAAATCATGAGCTTCCCGCACAAGTTCGAGGAAGTCCAGTCAGTTCGCTTTAACACACCTCGCGATGGTGTAACGAAGGGGAAGCAACGAGCTTATGGAGAGCTTGGGAATCGCGAACAAGTTTGAAGTGAAGGACAGCTTATCGTCGTTGCTGGAAGAATGGTGTGCTCGCCAGGTCGGTCATCGCCAGGGCCCATACAGAGTAGTTGAGGCGCTGGAGAATGGAGCTTATCGGCTGGAGACCCTGGATGGAGCACCTATCCCATGGACATGGAACGCTACACACTCAAGTTTCTACTTCAGTTAAGTTGTAAGGTAGATGCGTTCTTGCGCTGTACACACACTCAATGTATATACTGTAAATAGTTGAGCAGATCAGGGGGCACTCTTTTCCCTGATGAGGGTTTTTAATGAGGCCACCCAATAAAAAAGATTTCGGTATGTCAAGTGTGCACATGTTTCCCAGTTTCAAGTTCTGCTTGCCCCAGATGCAAGTGCAAGTGATCGGTTGGAGCCTGCTCGCCCCAGGCGCGAGTACGGACCACTGACCTATATTCTCCTCACCCCAGGAGTGAGTGCAGGTGGCTAAAGTCTGAACCCACGACCACAAGGCAGAGGCAACAGGAATCAGACCTAAAGGTCGATGACCTTGGGGCAAGCAAGAGGGGTCAACAAGAAAAACTCTTCCTCCCCGAAGCAAGACATCATCTTCGCGTTTAAGCACCAAGAAGAAGAGCGCGATCAGTCATCGGTACACCCAAAGCAAGATCAGCCGCCGGTGCATGTCGGGAGTGAGCACTCGGTCGGTGCATGGTCATCGGGGTCTTTCTAACACGTGTTAAGCTGGGACCCAGGTTCCCAGCGAGAGCGTTACGCATGCACCTCGCATGATTCCAGAAGAAGATTGGTCATCGGGGTCTTGCTAACATGTGTTAAGCTGGGACCCAGGTTCCCAGCGAGAGCGTTACGCATGCACCTCGCATGATTCCAGAAGAAGATTGGTCATCGGGGTCTTGCTAACACGTGTTAAGCTGGGACCCAGGTTCCCAGCGAGAGCGTTACGCATGCACCTCGCATGATTCCAGAAGAAGATTGGTCATCGGGGTCTTGCTAACACGTGTTAAGCGGGGACCCAGGTTCCCAGCGAGAGCGTTACGCATGTACCACGCATGATTCCAGAGGAAGATTGGTCATCGGGGTCTTGCTAACACGTGTTAAGCTGGGACCCAGGCTCCCAGCGAGAGCGTTACGCATGCACCTCGCATGATTCCGGAAACAGAGCACTCATCGGTGCATGGTCATCGGGGTCTTGCCAACACGTGTTAAGCTGGGACCCAGGCTCCCAGCGAGAGCGTTACGCATGCGCCCCGCATGATTCCAAACCAGAAGAAGAGGAGTTGCCCACTCAAAGGGCGTGCGGTGATACCATGCAGGCAGGGATGCGCCTAGCGAGTGCGCTTAGACAGCCACCCCTGGTGCTCCCCTGGGAGCATGCACCCACTCAGAGGAGAAAGTCCTCACCCTCGACTTTGTACAGCGGGGTGCAGGCAGAGAAAGTCCTCTTCCTCTGCTTTTTACAGCAAGGTTGAGGCGAGAGAAAAGTCCTCTTCCTCTGCTTCTTACAGCAAGGTTGAGGCAAGAGAACCAAGTCCTTCTCCTCTGCTTCATACAGCAAGGTTAAGGCAACAGAGAAAGTCCTCTTCCTCTACTTTTTACAGCAAGGTTGAGGCGAGATAAAAATTCCTCACCTCGACTTTGTACAGCGAGGCTGAAGCGAGAGGAGAAAGACCTCACCTCGACTTCTTACAGCAAGGTTGAGGCAAGAGGGGTCATCGAGAAGCATTCCCCAAAACACAGGCGTCATCTTTGGCGTTCGGGCCCTCTATGCAACTAGCGCTGGAGTGACACAGAAGTAATGCGAAACCTGAAGCGCGGTGACTGATCGGTGGTGCGCTAACATGCTAGTCGGTGGTCGGTAGTAAAGCTCCGAGTATGAAAGCTTCCCCAAACAAGCTCTTGGGCGATCAGTCGAAGCATTTAGACGCCATCAGGTCAGTCATCCAACATGAATTTATGCATAAAAGGCTTATATACAAGTTTGTAGCAGAAAAAGAAATTACACAAAAGGAGAAGTCGCAAGGGAAGAAGCTCAAGGAGGAGGAATGAGCCTGCCATCAACCACTGAATGGTGGAGGCTAGGTTGGGTAGAGTCCAAGTCTGGCAGGACGCAGTGATCCTGCTGCAAGCCCATGGAACCCATCTATCAGAGCCTCGGCACCAGCAGCCATGGTCTTAGGTACATCGGCTTCGAGCTCCTTCTTCTCTTTGGTAAGGGAGACCACTTAGTCTCTTCGCCGAGAACAAGTTCACAGCTCGAGACTGGGGGGCTTGTGTGTAACATCCCGCCAAAAACTATTCATATTTATATAATGAAAATAAAGGTAAACAAATAATGTTGAAGAGAACATAATTATATATATAAGTAATGAAGTTGCTCCTCACAGGGAGTTTAATACATAACCAGTCAAATGTTTTTCAAAACTTAACAAAATCAATCAAATACAACGAAAACGGCGGTCTCCATACATAAACCGGCGATCTCCTAACAGAAGCCCCAAAACAGGCGATCTACTATCATGGCAGAAAACAGGCGATCACCACAAAGAGATAGAAACAGGCGATCTCTTCCCCGGCGACCACTCACTAAGGAGCTCTACTTCCTGGAAGATCATCTGCTCCCGTGTAAATTATACACGATCATCACAGTTTTAAGAAAACAGCCACAAAACCAAAACACGCAGGGTAAGCTAGATATTTTAAAGAGAGTTTAGATATGAACTTTTAAAATCAAGATAAAACAAATTCAAGGTACCCACGTAAAACTATAAATTTTCTCGTTCCCTTCACCTGATCGCCAAGAAATCACACATTTCACAATATTTTCAAGAGTTCTTCTATTCACATAATGCACCAAGTGTCTATCAATTAAATGTTCCTCATTTCTCACGTCAGACTACCACTGACTCAGCACACAAGACACTTGACACTACTTCCGGAAGACTCGTGCATTGACTAGACTCAGAGATCTGCACCTGTCATACTGCCCACTATGAAATCACACACATTCACAGGGTCGCCGTGAAATCACACACATTCACAAGCGAATAAATGAATCTCAATATCATCACTATCCTAGCATGACAGGGTTAATCCACACAACAGGCCGAGCTCGTTCTTTTTCACACGACTCACCCATTCATATGAACCTCCTTCGACTCTCAACGCCTGAATAACTTCATCTATATGAATCCATTATCTCAGGAGAGTCAGGATAATCTCATTATAGACATCACCGATCAATGCACATCCTACACGATCTTACACGGTATTTTCTTTCCTGAAAATACTATGCCTTGATCCCACATCCACAACATTCAACGCATCATACAACACTTAAATGAATGATTTCAATCACAGCAGAACTTACTCCAAGCTTCGTATTTTCGAATATCTCATTTAAATCTCAAACAGTTTTAAAGCAACACCAAAAACAGGGAGTTCGCAAACAACGCCAAAACCGGTGATCTGGTTCAAAAACAAGGTATTTCGAAGTCTGTATTTAAAAACCGGCGACCACGTCGCCCAAACACATAGAACAGAGCATTCACGAAGATGAAAACGAAACCGGCGACCACGTCGCCCTCACTTCAGAAACAGCTAATCTATGGCTTGTATTGAAAATGAAGGCTAGCTTCCCTTACCTGGACTTGCGCAAACACCAAGAGCTCCAAAATCCACCGAGCTTAAAGGATGCCTTAGCTCTGTTTTCAGCGTTTGGTTTGTAGAACTTGCAGAGGACCTCCCAGGTGCTCTAAGGGCAGTCGCCGCACGTCGCACTGGTGCTGGAGGTTGCCTGAGTTGCAGCGCGAAGGAGAGAAAAGAGAGGGATGAAGGTGCAGACACTCTTTCACTCTTGAGCCACTGTAACCTTCTTTGCCTTCCCACAATGGGCTTTTGAATCCAAGCCTACCTGTCCACGTATGCTGCTGCTGCCACCCCTTCTGTAGGAAAGCCTGACAACCACTACCCTGAACAGTACGACCACTGTTGTCTCTTGTGCATGCCAACCTCTGCCCTGAACAGTACGACCACTGTTGTCTCTTGTGCATGCCAACCACTGCCCTGAACAGTACGACCGCGAGTGTCTCTTGCGCATGCCAACATTCTGATGTCACTATTCTGAACCACCCTTTTTGTCTACGTGGCGCGCGTGCAGGACGTTTCATGCTGGGAGCCTGGGTCCCACTTTATCTGTGTGAAGCTCGACATCGCGCGATAACCTTCCACCGATGACCGCTCGCGCGATGACTATCCACTGAGGTCTCATACTGGCAAACGACCGATGTCTCTCCCTGGAAGACGACCGATGTCTCTCCCTAGGAGACGACCGATGTCTCTCCCTGGGAGACGACCGATGTCTATACCTGGCGATGCCCGCATGCCTCTCGCGACCCGGCGATGCCTGCATGCCTCGCGCCCCGACGACGCCCGCATGCCTTTCGCGCCCCAGCGTTGCCCGCATGCCTCGTGCCCCGGCGTTGCCCGCATGCCTCGCGCGCCCTGGTGACGTCCACATGCCTCGCGCCCTGGCCATCATGTGTAGTAGACGACCGGCGATTATGTACTAACTAGGCGATCTCATAGTCTTCTAAGCTACACTTTCCTTCCTTTTTATTTTAAATAAAGACATACTTAGAATTCATTTAAAATATATCTCTTTTTATTCCAATTCAATTTTACAGGTCCTTACATTGTGATCCGGCCGGTCATCAGTAGTCGATGACGTCAGCAGCAGATGACCACGTGGGCCAGTCACAGAGCAACGCGTGGCATGAGATAGTAGATGAACCAGGGTGGAGATCGTTCAGGAACGGCGATCAGTGGTCAGCTACCGAGTGACCACCACCAACAGATCGGTTCCTACGTGAGCGCCTGGAAGCAGAGCGCGAGAAGTGATGAAGCACCGATCAGTCATCGGTGCATGCAGAGCGATCAGTCGTCGGGGGTTCCTTGCCAACACGTGTTATACTGGGACCCAGGCTCCCAGCGAGAACGTTACCCAAGGACCTCGCCTGATTCCATAAGGAGAGCACGACAACGTGAAGAAGCGCCATCTGTCATCGGTCGGGGTAACACATCGATCACTGGCCAGAATGGCACATCGGCCATCGGTCAGGATGAGAGATACCTCGGTCATCGATGTGTGGCGAGTGACGTCGGCCACGACGACGTGAATGACGCGCTAAGTTACTCCGCAAAGGGGTTGTAGTGGCCAGACCTCAGACATCAGCCAGGCGCTGAGAGATCGATGAGCCCTCAGAAGAGTCGATCACCAAGAACAAGGGCGATGAGAGATTGCCAACAGGGTGACACATCGGTCATCGGTGCCCAGAGCCAGGGAGCGGCCTTAGTCACGGAACTACCATGCATGAAGATGGGAAGAAGCAGTTAGGTGCACAATCCTGCTGGTGCAAGAACCCGTCAAGGTTAGAGTCTCCCAGTGAGGTTGCATGCATGCCACGTGGACTGTGAAGATGTTCCCAGAGAATAGGTAGGGCAGATAGGCACAGAAGTCGAGGGGTACAGAGGTACCCACGCAGCCTCCCCTGTCAGACTTTGCACTCAAGTGAGGAAGGCCTGCACGCAAGGTAGGCCTGGGGGGTAGATAGCAGCGGTGCAGAGCAATCAAGTGGCCCTAGAGGTAGCCAGTAGGGGGCGACGTGGGTTTATATGAGGAAGAAGAACGCTGAACTAGGTATGAGATACGTAACCCAGAAATTAGACAAAGAGAGTTCTTGATGTTTCCTTGCCCAAAACTGACTTGAGCGTCGGAGCTACACCGGCCACTAGGACGCCCCTCTGTGTTTGCAGAAACCGTTTGCTTCGTTCGAAGGGAAGCCAACCGGAGGAACAAACACGGACGCGGGAGGAACGCGGAGCCCATCCACGCTCGAGTCCGCGGCGGGATCAAAGAATATATAAGTTACATATTTCATATTGAATAAAAATAAACAATACATGTCAAAAGTTTCTCTATAAAAGTTTAAGAAAGCATCTTTGAGTTATTTGGACAAAAGCATCTTAGAGAGTTTCATTTGTTATCACTTTTCTCTAACTTATATATTATAAATTTATCTTATTTTTAATTTTTATTTTAAAATTAAAATTAATACTTTTCATGACATAGACCTATGTTACGGGCAAAAAGGGTAGAAAAGGAAAAATAAATAAAGAGCAGGGGCTTTTGGTAAATGGCCAGACAGTTAGAGAAATTATATATGTGGATAAGGGTATGCACAATGAGGCCATCAGAAGAAGCAACAAAATGCACACAGCCAATAAGAGGCTTGCAGGGTATGAGCTAGAGGGCAGGCATGAATTGGGTATGTTCTTCCTCTGCCCCTCTTCTTCTTCCTCTGAATCAGTTTCTGTATCGTCACTGAATATACATCATTCTCTTGCAAATTGACTCTGTAGCCAATCACACATCCTCCATTCTCGTCCCCATCACATACTGGCATTGCTGCTATCTTTTAATTGTTATAGTTATGAAACACTTTTGGTACTGGTTGTGTTGATAGTTAAATACCAAACTTCAATATATATCTTCTTTTCCTTACAACCTATAGTTTTTGGTAAATAAATGTACAGACTCAAACATTTTCAAAAGATTATTATGTAAAAAGTATAGGTTTAGACAAAAATAAACTAAAGAAAATATCTTTAGTGATTAGTAAAACTTAAAGGAGTTTTGTAATTAGACATAATTTTGGTGCTTAAGATGAACATGTACAAAAATTCCAGTAATAAAATTAATGATAGTCATAGTTAAATTAATGCAATCAGAATTACATTGCGCTTGAGCTGCAATGGTTAATGTGATTCGAGCGATTGTATGATGTTGCAATGTCCTGTAACATTAGTCAAGTATATTAAAAGAATTGTGCTCTAATTATTAGTTATAATGTTGGTCAATAATAAGTGTTCAATATCTAGTCAAAATTCATATTTACTCAAACTAACTAACCTATCAATTCTATCAATTGGTGAGTGCAATTCAAAACCTATAATAAACAAAATAAAGTTGAAATAAATGGTATTAGTATGTTGGGGGAAAAAAAACTATTTTCTATTTTGAAATGTGAACCTCGTTTGAAAAGAAAACAATGCATGTTCTCTTCTTAGTTATAAATCATATCATTCTTCTTTATTTAATAACTATAATATATATATAACATCATTGCAAAATAAAGTTAAGGTTGTTGTCATTAATTTAGTAACTTTGTCTGTAATTGAAAATGAAACCAGAATATAAAATCATTTAGTCTCCATCGTGCAAACTTAATGGGTGATATTTAATTCCTGAGACAAGCATGTCATGATTTATATATATATATATATATATATATATATATATATATATATATATGGATTAATTTGCATTGACTACATAAAGTAAACCTTACGGGTTGGAAAAAAATCCCAAGAAGATTTTCAACTCAAAAACTTTAATGCATTATCATGTGGAACATTTTTCCAACTCTCTTGGCACTTCAAGAACTTATGGAATATGACTTGGGTTTAAAATATGGTGTTCTTTAAGCATAATTCAAACAAACAAGTGAATTTGATATAAAATGCAACGAAGAAAAAAAACTCCTCTCAAGTGAGTCTTTTCAAACTTACATTTGGCACTAATATATGAAGTATGACAAGGATGAAGACATTTTTGTTATTAAGTAATGAATAAACTCCTTATGAATTAACACTATATTTAATTCAATATTTTAAGATATTAAGTATATATCTTTGTTATATATATATATATATATATATATATATATATATATATATATATATATATATATATATATATATATATATATATATATATATATATATTTCTTAACAAATATTATTCAATGTAAAACTTTCTTGCTTACCTTTATGGTGCAAAGTTAGTATATTATTGGTCACAAATCATTTGATTGTTTTGGTTTTATAAAACAAATAAAGTATATAAAATGGGAAAATAATTTATATATATACTACAATAAAATAATTAAATAAAAACTAATTTTGGAGAAAAATAATAATTAGTTACTATATTGACTAAATTAAATTTTTTTTTATAGATTAAAAAATATTGCTATCTAAAATATAGTTTATATTTTTAGTAAAAATTCATAAACTAGTTTTAAATTGATATTTAATTATCTACCAAGGTTTTAGCTATCAATTCTTTTAGATATTGGTAGCTAAAATCTTAGTAGCTAATTAGATACCAATTTAGAAATTAGTTTATAAATTTTTATTAATAATAATAATTATTTAGATACCAATAACTTTTTAGTCTATAAAATAATATTTAATCTAGATAATATAATAACTAATTATTTTTAGTCTCTAAAAGTAGTTTCTTTTCAATGATTTTCTTGTAGTGCTATATATATTAAATTGGTACTAAATATATATTTATTTTTTATACCTTTAACACTTTCTCACTTGAAAATGATTCAAATTTATTTTGATCTTAAGTCCGTTGAGATAATATCATTAAAATCAATCACTGGATATAGAGTATTGTAAACTTAGAAACTCAGAGCTCCATTACATTTTTGTCCTTAAAAGATACATAAGATGGTTAAGATCAGGTACACTCGCATAACTCGAATATATATATATATATATATATATATATATATATATATATATATATATATATATGTATATATTTTATAATTGATTAAGTGGTCAAATATTCAATAATAAATCATATATTCTATCTATTTTAAATACCTTGTAGAATATTTTAACATAGACCCAAAAACCTATAAATACATATGAATCCTACATAGGATACTCCCTTCATTCTCTTCCTTCTATACTCATTCTATAGTTTATTCTAACTCTTATTAACTGGAGTGCTATAGAAACTTTTGTAATTCGATCTCTCATCGATTTTCATTAACAAGTTGAATCAATTCTTAAAAGGTCAAACTCAATTTTATGTAACACTATAAGAAAATCATTAAATAGCAATTAACTTTAGAGACAAAAAATAATTAGTCACTATCTTGATTAAATTAGATGTTATTTTAGAAACTAAAAAAATATTAATATCTAAAATTATTTTAATTTATAAAATGATTTTTAATTTAATTAATATAATAATTAATTATTTTAATTTTTAAAATTAATTTTTATTTAATTTAAAAAAAAAATATCACTAATTCCAACTTAGATAACAACACCCGTTTCCGGTAAAAAAAAAATTGATGATGATAGTTCTATTTTGACATAAAGTTGGCAACAGTTTAGATCTACAGCTTTACACGTTACACTATGCTCTCAAAATATTAATATTTTTCTCGTATTGAAAATGTCTTTAGAGAGAGACGACAAAATGTTGAAAATTGAATGAATATTAAATGAATTCAGCAGAGCAAGTGGGAAAATGTGACAAAGAAGTGGGAATGGATTTAAGAACGCATCATGCAGGATCGAATAGAAAATGTAAAATAGGTCGATGTAGACAAAATAAATTGCACGTATAAATTAATCTCCAAAAGCTTTGGTAATGAAACAATTTCAGGCACATTAGGAAGAGAGTTTCATGCACATCTGAAGGTACCATTTTGGAAGAAAGTAAATTTTTTGAACTAAGCCTTGCAGCTGAATCAACCATCACTTTCCCTCACAGGTAATCACCCATGTTTCCCCTTTTTTAACTTAATTAATTCTCAAAATGGAAAAAAGATTTTGGCTTTAACAACCCCTTTTGATTTCCTTTTGTTACTGTTAACCAAGGTTGTGTCTGTAACTAACTAGTAATTTTATCTTGAGTTGACCAGTTTCATCTTTATTGAAATGTTCTAGGAAAAAGGAAGTTGTTTCAATGGATTCTTCTGCTGCTACCTACACTGCAGTACCTGAAACAGATCCCCAGATAGAACACATAATTGACATTCCTAAAGACATTCAGCCTGCACTGCATGATCTGTGTTGTATTTACAAGGTTCCTCCAAATCTCAGAAAGTTGAATGAAGGGGAAGCCTATGAACCAATTTTTATCTCAATTGGCCCTTTTCACCACAACAAAAAGCCAGAACTAGAACCCATGCATAAGCAGAAGCAAAGGTATTTTCTAGCTTTCTGGGAACGTGTGACAAACAAAAAGGCTTTGGTCAATTACAAAGCCTTCATCAGTGAAAACATTGAAACCATAAAACACAGGTATTCAGAGCCAACTAGCCTCAGCAAAGATGAGTTTGTGAACATGATCTTGCTAGACTCAGTCTTCATCATGGAGCTCTTTCTAAGAAAATCCAAGAAATCTGAACAGGAAAATGATTACATGTTCACCACACCATGGATTTGCAAAGGCATCCAGAGAGACCTGTTACTACTTGAAAACCAGCTTCCATTTTTTGTCTTGGAAGATTTATGCAGAAGGGTTTACAGTCTAAGCGATCATAGCTTTCTTGAGCTTGCATTTAACTACTTTGAAGATTACTATCCACACAACTCAACAACTGATCAAAATCGAGACATTGTCAAGAACTTCTCATCTTGCAACCACTTCACTGACTTGGTAAGGCGTTTCTACCTTCCAGAAAAGGTTAATGCCAAGGAGTGGATGCCATCAAAACATTTCACTCCTTGTAGCAAAAACGAATGTGTTCTTAAGACTGCAACAAAGTTGAATGAAGCAGGAGTTAGCTTTGAGAAAGTGAAGTGTAAGAGTTTGTTAGACATAAAGTTCGAGAAGATTCAAGTTCTGAGCTGGTTTCTTTGCATAGGTTGTCTACCATGCTCCACATGTGTGAAAGCTCGTTTCCAAATTCCTCAGTTAAAAGTGCTTCAAACAACAGAATGTGTGCTGAGGAACCTCATTGCATTGGAGCAGTGCCACTATCCAGACCAACCTTTCATGTGCAACTATGTTTCTCTGATTGATTCACTGATTCACACGAAAGAGGATGTGGAGTTGTTGGTGGACAAGGAAATCATTGTCCATGAACTTGGCTGCCACAATGAATTGGCAACTATGATAAATGGTCTTTGCAAGCATGTGGTGGTGAATTGCAACTATTATGGCAAAACCACAGGGAAACTCAATGATCACTACAATAGTGGTTGGAAGCGTTATATGGGTATGTTAAGGTCTGTGTATTTCCGTGACCCTTGGAGACTAAGCTCAACTGTTGTAGGAGTTGTTATCTTCTTATTTGCCATTGTTAACTTTCTTCGTGTTACTGGTTTGTATCATCCAAAACAGTGAACTCTTTTGGTCCATGTAATCTGTGATGTAATCACTTCATTTCATTGTTACATTGTTTAACCACTAATAGATTAATTCAGAATGGATTAAATGTGTCATGTTTGGTGAGGAATAAAAACAGGAACAACAAAAATATAGGAAAAAAGTCTCTCATATATTCATAATCCAACCATGAATTGTTTCCTATTATAATTACTAAAGAATTGTCTCCTATTATAATTACTAAAAAATAGATAGAGAAATAAAATTTTATTAGAATGTGTACTATGTAAGGAGATCTAGAAAATTTTGAAAAATGGTGCATTGGTTTAAAGTAATTATATTTTTATAATTATATATATTAAATATCATTCATTATAAATTATATAAATAAACACCTTAAACAAAATAAATAAATATAAAATATACGTTTTTTTATTATATTGACCACATTTACATATAGAATATTCAAGAACGTAAATATCAATATTCAATTGTAGAAAAACTCCATAAACTCTTTATAATATATAGGTGGATTTGATTGTAGAGTTATCAAAATAATATTTCTAAAAACAATAATCTAAAAGTCTAAGTCTTTTTTTTTTAATTTATTATTAATAATTGGTTTCATTTTTTATTGCCGGTAGGTAGGCACTAGTTGATATCATAACCTTCGTAATGTGTAGTCTTTTTTTAAGATCTAAATATATGTGTACTCGATTATTTATTCTAAAAGAGAATTGGTATATGATACGAATAATTTATTACCAAGAAACTCGAATCTTGCTCATTTTTTATTGGATACTCATATAATTTATTAAAATATTTAACTGAAATCATCATGGAATTCTCTTTCTAAAACAATTTCAATCTCTTATGCTTTCTTTATTTGAATCAGACTTGGTTTAAAAGAGAAAGAACAAGAAAAGGAGTGGACAATAAAGTTGTTGAATATAAAGAAAGTGAATAAATTTAAATAAAAAGTGGTACGAAATTTTGTAGTAAATGGGTTTGAAAGGATTGAAAGAAAAAATATATTAAAATTGTGTATATTAAATATTACTATGTTCTTGGGTTATTTGTTTAAGAATTTGTGTAAATTTTATTTAAATAGTGAATATTTTTTATATTTAAAGTTTAGAACGAAATAAAATAATATAATTTGAATATGAAAATAAATGTAATATTTTTAATTTATTTTAACATATTAGTTATATGATTTTAAAATATTTACATGTTTAAATTAATATATTGGAGAGTTGATTCTGAATTGGAAAATTAATTTGAAACTGAAACAGATTTAAAAATATTTTATCTACAAATATTTTTGAATTATATATTTATATTTTTAAATATAACATTAATCATAAATGGAATCATTTTTTAAATTAATTTCAATTAAAGTACGATGATGTTTTTAGTATTATTGGATATTGGTTAAGATTTAAAATTTATTAAATTAATTAATTAATTTATAAAAGTAAAAATAACATTTAAATTTATTTTATCGATAGCTTTCATAAAATACACGGATTTAATGAATAATTATTTTTTTATATAATTTTATATTTACTATTAAAAAATTATTAAATAGAAATCAATTTTAAAAACTAAATATAATTAATTATTATATTGATTAAATTAAATAATATTTTAAAAATTAAAAAAATTATTAATATTTAAATTAGTTTTTATTATTAATAATTTTAAGATCAATTTAAATCAATAATAAAATATAGAATAATATACTCTTCTACGTGGCCTAATGACATACACTTAATGTGTATGTAATTCTAAAATGCAATTAATTTTTAAGAATAAAAATATGTTATAATCTTCAAATTGGTATAATGAAGATTAATTTTGCAATTTCAACTTTAATGAATTTTTGAATATTGTAAATAATAAAATTATATGTCAAAATGAACCTTCAATTCTTCCATGTTACAATTTCATGCTAAGTTTTATCCTTTTCTACCATTTTTTTTGTCGCTTGTCCTTTTCAAAACAGCTTTATGGAATTGCTCTATAATGTTCTAACTTTTATTGAACAAAAAATTCACTAATTTCAAATAAAGGTAGAATATGTTTGCACATCTTTCAAAACTTTGAAATTTGACTGTAGTTTTTTTTTTTTTTTTAAATCATCATTTGTTTGCTGTCCATCAAATTTTAAAATTATGTGATAGTTTAAGGACAGTCTTTCATTTAAATAATAATAATAATACCTACAAATTCTTATATATTATTATATCATTATTAGAGACCCAAAAGAAAGAAAGTGTACCCTTACCTACTACTCTGTGGCCAGCTAAGGAAGTCATCTACTTTGAAAATGGAGACGAGAGAGAACATGTTACTCTATCTATCAGCCTTACCCAATTACCAAAAAGATAAAAACAAAGTAACACTGCACATTGTCAGAGCATTCAATTTTCTCCAGAAGCCTCTATCTCAATTCATCATTTTTAAGTATAATTTGGAAATTAAACACACATGACTCAACTTGTTAACTTGATGATTTTGTGTTTAAGAAGGGTATTAGTAAACTTTTGAATGAATTAATTGTGCAAAGTAAACTAAAGTTGTTAAATTAGTCAATAAATAGTAACAAAATAGCAAGTAGGAAAGACCCCACATGTTAAAAAAACTATCTATGGTGGACCAACCACACTTGTGCCATCATTAAGTATAATTAAGTTGCATTAACTAATCTGAGTTACTATAATTAAACACATTCCCATTATGTAAGAATTCCTACCCTGTTGAAAACAAATGCACATGCATTAGTGCCAACAGACAAAAACAGCATCATAGCTCAAATATCAAGGTAGCACAGTCTGAAAGTTACAGGAAGGTATTATCTTTCTAAGTTTTAGGCCTTGCAAGCTGTAACACATCAGTGAAACCCTTTCTATTCCAGGTTAGCAGAGAACAACCAAAGTTTGTGTTTTATAACTCTAGGACTCATTTGACAGTGGAAAAAGATTTTTGAGTTAGCATGGTTGTATGATTGTGAAACAGGTGTGTTTCTTTCAAGTCTATATTCTTATGTGAGTGTTTCAAGTTCAAATTTCTTGCTATTTTTCTCACCAAATTTTAGTTTTTCATCTTTTCTCAAATGCATGTGAAATGCAGGTCATTTTGAAAACTTAAAGCATTCAAGGAGTTCAGACCAAAATCAAGGTTTGAAGGTTTCTACAACCTCTGTTTTTTCTTGCTAAGTTGTGTCTCAATGACTTCTACTACTACTTTTACTGCATTACCTGAAAATAAACCTCAGATTCAGCACATAGTTAACATTCCTGAACAGACTGAGCCTGAGGTTCATGATCAATGTTGCATCTACAAGGTTCCTCCCCATCTCCTGAAACTGAATGTGGAAGCCTATACACCACATTTCATCTCAATAGGCCCTCTTCACAGTGAAAAGCCAGAGCTAAAGCAGGATAAACTGAAGCAAAGGTATTTTCATGCCTTCTGGAAACGTCTATCTCACAAGCAGTGTTCAGCTTTGTCACAATATAAAGTCTTCCTTGAAGAGAACAAAGAAAAGATAGGTAACTCTTACTCCAAGCCAGAACTCCACAAGAATGAAAATTTTGTGGACATGATCCTCTTAGACTCGGTCTTCATCATGGAACTGTTTTTGAGAAAAACAAACAAATCTGAGCAGAAGAATGATTTGATGTTCACCACATCATGGATTTGCAAGATGACTCAACGTGACTTGTCACTGTTAGAAAATCAGCTTCCCATGTTTGTGTTGGAGGAATTGTACACAAGGGTCATCCTTGGAGATGGTGGCACCAAGGAAAACTGTCTCAAGTTCACTGAACTTGCCTTTAACTACTTTGAAGACTATTATCCACACAAGTCAAGTCAAAAGGTGGAGATGATCAAGAATTGTAAATCTTGCATAAACTTCACTGATTTGATCAGATACACCTACCTTCCTAGAGAAATCCAGGTTAATATGAATTCATCACAACATTTCACTCCTTGTGCTGTAGAATGTGTTCTGAGGACTGCAACAAAGTTGAATGAAGCAGGTGTTAGTTTTGAAGCAGTTGAAGGTAGGAGCTATTTGGATATAAAGTTTGAGAAATGTCCAATCCTCAGCTGGTTCTTGTGTTTTGGTTGCTTACCATTCGCCAAATGTTTCGAATGTCGTTTGCAAATACCCCATTTGAAAGTTGACCAGGTGACAGAATGTATACTAAGGAACCTCATTGCTTTGGAGCAGTGCCACTATTCAGACCAGCCTTTCATATGCAACTATGTGACTCTAATTGACTCTTTAATTCACACTCAAGATGATGTAGAGCTTTTGGTGGACAAGGAAATAATTGTGCATGAACTTGGCAGCCACAATGAGTTGGCAACTATGATAAATGGTCTTTGCAGGCATGTTGTGGTGACTTCAAATTATTATGGCGAAATCACAAGGGAACTCAATGAACACTACAACTGCTGTTGGAAACACTACATGGGTGTGTTAATATCTGTATACTTCCGTGACCCTTGGAGATTCAGTTCAACTATTGTTGGAATTTCTGTGTTCTTGTTTGCTGTAGTAAACTTTCTAAGGGTTATTGGTGTGTTTCAACCAAAATATTAACACTGATATGATTAATTTGCCACACAAATGCTACTAACTACTAAGTTCGAAAGGAATGCTTGTTTTTCTTTCACTAGCAATTATATGTGCCAATTATGAGATCAATTTCTTTTTCCTCAATCCGATTAGATTTCTGCAAATGTTATAAATGCAAACAGTTGGAGTGCATGGAGAGGCAATGGACCATAACACTATTGCGTTTAATTATATTGAAAGTAACGTGAGTTTTGATTCGAATATTAAATCATTGTAACAGAGTAACGAAGTCCTAATTGCTTTTACTCAGACTAATGACATCCACCTTATCAAAATTTTGATTCCAAATATAATACAAATTTGGTTTTCCTCAACTCATGAGACATTCAAAATCTCTATGGGTAAGAATATGTGGTGTTGGTCTAGATGATTATAATTGGACCTATTTTCTTTTTAAAAAATTAGATACCTTAAAGAGTGTTTCAAGACTTACATAGAAAGAACTAATGAAAAATGAAACAGAGACACCCATCAAGTGTTTGCAGATATACAAAGGAGGAAAATTGAACTCTTTCAGTTTCAAATTATTTTCTGAAAAGAGGGAATAAGGAGAATATAATTTTCTCAATTTCAAATCATTTTGTGAAAAAGAGGGAATAAATAGACAACTTGTTAAAAACATATACATTACACCAGAATCGGGATAACATAATGCAAATGCAAAAGTTATATGATTTGTGAGAGTGCTTTCTTAAGGTTAAATATTTATTGAAAGGTGTATTGTAGCAAATGAGGTAGTTGATGATGAGAAGATAGAAAATAGTGTATGATTATGAAAATAGATTGCCAAAAAGAATATGAGTCGGTCAATTTATTATTTTATATAATGGAAAAAATGAGGTTTTATGATGAGTGGACTGGATGAATTGGGATTACAAGAGCATATTGTGATGCAAGGAATCTTTTTCTTTTGTTTTATGTATATTTATGTAGGTCTATGCAGGTCTTGACTGCTGTAGACTATTTTTAGGGAGCACTTGGTCCTCTATTTTTGTAAGGGGTGGAGTTGTAATCTGAATGCATTTGTTAGAAAGTTGGCTAGATGAAGAGTATGTAGGCACATGTATAAGGGTTGGAATATCGAATTCTATGTTTTATCCATAGCAAACATTTAAGTTGTGTCATATGAAAACCTCTTTCTCATCAATAATTTCTTGCTTGAAAATAATGAGGTTCCTTTGTTTTCATATACTACGAACCACAGTCACCACATACCTTTTCACTCCAAATTTTGATTTTGATTTTGGAAGCCTGTGTGGCAGATGGAAGTGCTCAACGTATAACATACCAGTTTATCTTAGTCATCGGGCCCACACCCTATATTCTACGAAAAGTTGTTGTGAGGATTCATTCACAACTTTTTAGCATGTCATTCAGACTCATCAGACCTGAAAATTGGATTTAATGTATAATATAATATGTAAAATGTTTATTAGAAAGAAGTGAAAAACTCTGGTTATGTATGAATAACTTGAAGATTACTTCAAACACAACAACAAACATGTCTGTTAACATTGATACCAAAGAAAAGTGACATAGGATGAAGCATTAAAGTCACACACACAATAATCCAAACTTAGATTTTGTAGAGAACACGCAGAGCTCGTATGAATTGGAACACAGCAAAAATGAGCACAGCAATTCCCACCACAGTGGAACTTGCTCTCCAAAGGTCCCTAAAGTACACCAACCTCAACGATGCCATGGTGTGGAACCATTTGTTCTTGTAATGCTGGTTCAGATCATTCATGATCTCATAGTAGCATGTATCAGAGTTTGTCACCACATGTTTGCACAAACCATTGACAAGAGATGCCACGTCCTTGTGACTCCCCAACTCATGCACAATCACTTCCTTCTCAACCAGCAACTCCACATCAAGCTGAGTGTGGATAAGAGAGTCAATAAGAGACACATAGTTGCAAATGTAAGTCTCCTGAGGATAGTGGCACTGCTCAAAGGCAATGAGGTTCCTTAACAGACATTCAGTGTTGTGGTCCACCTTCAACTGGGGTATCCTAAAACGTGCCTTGAAGTGGTTCAAGCATTGCAAAAAACCTAAACAAAGACACAAACTCAGAATTTGTTTCTTCTCAAAGGTTATGTCTAGTAGCTTTCTCTTCCCATCAGCTTTCTCGAAGTACACTCCTGAGTCTTGCAACTTTGTTGTGGTTCTTAGAACATGAGAAGCTTCTTTTTGTTCTTTCTTAGTGGGAAGGTAAGAGAACCTTATCAGATCAGTGAAGTGTGCATGACTCTCCTCCATACAGCAGCTACCTTCGCTCTTTTGTACACAACATTCCTTGCAGCTGCGGATTAGGCCACAGAAAAAATTTTCTGTCTTGGTTATATTTCCAACAGAAGAAGGCATCTGAGGGTGATAGAATTTAAAGTACTTTAAGGCTAGATCAACAAATTTATTGCATTCGCAAGCTGGGGCAACCCTTTCATAGAGTTCATCAAGCACAAAAAAGGGTATTTGATTCTCCAGAAGAATCAAGTCCCTAGCAATGTTCCTGGCGAGCCACATCTGTTTCATGATGAGATCATCATGCTCTTGCCCTAGCTCGTCATTAGAATTCTGTGATTTCAACTCATAGTTTCTCAAGAAAAGCTCCATGATGAACACAGCATCCAACAGCATCATGTCCACGAATTTCTCTCTGGGCAATTTGTCAGTGCACTTCTCCGAATAGCATCGTCGAATTTTTTGTTCTTTGTCCTCGAGGTAGTGTTTGTAGGTCTGCATGGATGGTTCGTTTGACACACGATTCCAGAAGAATTTCATGTATCTTAGCTTGTGTTCTTGCATTGTCTCGAGTTCTTTTTTTCCTAGGTGAATTGGGCCTATTGAGATGCACTGAGGAGTGTATGCGTCATTCTTCACTTCTCGGAGATTGTATGGAACCGTGTAGATGCTACGCTCAGACAACCTTAGCTCTTCTGGGACTCCAATGTCGATCACGTGCTTCACCATCTCAACAAAATTGGGTTGAGATGAGGAAAAAGCAGCAGCATGCACCATTGTTGCACCAACCAGTTTCAACTTCCTTTAATTGTGCAGGCACATGAATTTAGTATAAAGGAACAAGAATTAAAGTTCTAAGCCATTATCGTACAGTGAAAGTCCTTTGTTTTCAATAAAAGTTTTCAACCACCAAGCATGTACGGCAACACGAATTCGTAAATGACTCCACCTAACCTATTAACTAAGATATTAATTAACCTAAATTAATATAAAAGATTAAAAAGGAAAATCATAATTCCACCGTACCAAAGATTTTAAAAAAAGGTAAAGATATATTCATATACACAAAAAATTATTAATTTATTATAGTATAAAATTTTATTTTAAAAAAAATTATAAAACGGTTGTTTTTTCACTATTAGAATGTCGAAAAAAAAATTTATTCTTTTAAAAAAACTTGTTTTAATAGTAAAATATTACATTGTATCACAGTTATAAATTTATGTTTTTCTACTGTGTAATAGTTATTTTTTAGTTGTAATATGATTCTTGTTAATATATCAACACTTTAAATATAAATAAATTTTAAAATAAAATAATATTATATTAGATTTAAAGAGTTGTATGAAATATAAGTGTTAACATAAAAAGATTAAAATATTTAAAAATTATTTACATATTTTATTTAAACAAACTTATTTTAACATTTTATAATTATTTTATGGGTACACTCTTTTGGACACCTGTCCTGTATTATATAATTTTCAGTGTTATATTATATATTCTAAAAGCAAGTTTCTTAAAAAAATGGAAATGTTATTTGGCAAGTGAAGAATATTGAAATATATTACAACTTTGATTTGTCCAATATAACTTTAAAATTGATTCATTTTAATCAAAATTTATTTATCTTTTCAATTATAATCTGTGCATGATTCTCAACCTATCATTATTTAAAATAAAATAAAATAGCACAGTAAGAAAACAAAGACTGAGAAAGAGTTTACACTTTATTGAGAAATCTTTGTTTCATGTGAGATCTTCTTTGTATGTGACATTATAATTTTGAATTCAAGGTAATAGCATATATTTGACATCTAAGAACTATACATAGAATAAGTAATCACATTCAAGATATAGAAACAAACATTATAATATATGCTAACCATGGCTCTATTCAACCTTTGAAAAACCTACAATATTTTCATTTTTCTCATAACAACATATATCTGAAATGAAATGGTTGAAAACCATTCTGAAAACAAACATAATTTTTTCGAAGAGGCTTCTTAGTGAAAAAGAAAATAGTTTTGCAGACTTCAACCCCAGTCAGTATCTAAAGAAATAACAAAAAGTGAAGTGTGTTGTAACAAATAGTTAATCAATTATGTTTCTTATAGAGAACTAGCAAATTCAGAACATGAATCACCAAAGAGATATGAAGAAATCAGTAGACACCATGATTAAAACACCAAAATAGACACAAAAAAGAATATAGTTTGAAAAATTGAGAATGGATACAGAACCTGTTAGTGGAGAGAAATTGGAGCTTTTGTTTCCCTTGAGTAGTAGTTGTGACAGTGTCACTTCATCTCTCTCACTTTATGTTGCCAAGGTATAGGTTGACTACAAAGACTTTATGCAACTTTATTGAATTTATGAGTGAGACAACTGTTGGTCGAATTTTTTAGGGAAAAAAATTTCCCAAAGTGGGCTGCTTTTGGGTTTATTTCCCACAGTAGAATTGTTAAAGGGTGTGAATATACTATTGAATATTGAATGACAATAAAACTCCACCTCATCATCACTACAAGAAAAATAGTATATTTCGTCGATCAAAAATGGACACAAATGAACCAAAATCGATGCTAAATGTCGGATTTGTGTCGGTCAACTATTGGACAAAAAAGTTGTGGAAGCAAAGTGATATTTTTGTCGGCCTGCACAAGCAACACATATTGCTTGGACCAAACTGATGAAAAACAGACGCAAATATCGTTGATCAGATCAACATAAAAGCAACGTAATATCGTCAACTTATGCGTGGGTCACACCGACACAAATGTATAAAAAATACATATGCATCAATTTATGGTCCTACAAAATTAAATAAATTAATATACCATGAAAAGATTTACTACAAAATATGAGTTTTGGAGAAAATATCATGTAATGAACTTACCATATTCTCAGAGTGAATTTGGAGTGTTCATTGAAACATAATCAATCTGGAAACCTTGTAGATGGTACGCTGAGAACATGCACCATTGTTGCACCAACTAGTTTCAACTTCCTTTAGTTATGCAGGGACATGACAAGAATTAAAGTACTAAGTCATTATTTTATCATTTTTTTTATCAACAAAAAATGAATGAATAAATAAGAGGCATTTTAGGGATACATCAACCCTTATACAAAAAAAACCTATCTGGCTGAGGCATTCTATTGATCTCCTAACAAAAACTGAATTAACTTGAAAACAAACACCTTATACTCGAGTTATCTATCTCCTAGAAACATTGACTGACTTCATACAAATCATAAGTTCAAGGTACCAATCGAAGTATGAAAAACTTACACTACGTGTTTTAGACAGAACCCAAGACCAAACCTTCATCTATGCCTGAGTGAATATTTCCAAGTGATCTATCCTGTCACCTCTGAATATCCTGTTGGTTCTATGGGACAACAACTCTCCTACAACTATTATCCATACGCCGCCCCGTATCTGATTAACAGTTTCCTTGACCCCACTCAACCTGAAACTTTCGAAATGTTTTTTTAGCTCCCTATGATCTGTCGCTACCAACCTCATCCACTCGTAGCACTTGGACCACATGAATCATGCAACTCTACAAGTGCAAAAAACATGTGACGTGGTTTCCTCTTCCTCCCCACATAATGAGCACCTAATAGTAGTCATACACAATCCCCTTCTAACCAAATTTACTTTTGACACTATTTTGTCTTCTAGAAGCCTTCATGTTGTGAGATGTGAAGATGGTTGTGCCTTCAGCCTCCAGAAACCCCCATACAGCTCCCTATCAACCCCTTGATCCTCTTCCTTAAGCATATTGTATGTGGATTTGACCATGAACACAGCTGACTCTTCGTCATTCCAAGCCCAAGAATTTTCCTTATCCAGCAGAACCCTCTGTTCCCCCAACACTTGCATCAACTGTTGTTCCTGATTTCGTTCCCACTCAAACAGATTCCTTCTCCATTCGATCTTCCAATACCACTCTGAGTTCTGTGACCACTCTCCCGCGTGCCAAATGGATAAATCTTTGGTGGAACATATGGTGAACAGTCTCGGGAATGCCTCCTTGAGTTTTGTGTTGCCTACCCATCTGTCCTCCCAAAACCTTATCTCCCTCCAATTCCAGACCTCCCAAGAGAAATTATCCTCAAATTTATCTTTCCACTCTTCCAGAGACCAGACCTCCTTCAAATCTCTTCACCAAAGGGAATTGGTATTGCTTTTTCTTTGACTTCGGATTTCCCTCCAACCTCCATATTTTGAATCTAGGACTTCTTTCCACAAACCTGTCTTCTCAAAACTTAAACGCCAAATCCACTTTCCCAACAATGCAATATTAAAACGCCTTAAATCTAACATTCCAAGCCCTCCCTTGTCTTTTGGCTTACAAACCTTTTTCCACAAAGCCCACGCTATTTTCCTGCCTTCCGATCCCCATCCCTATAGAAAATTCCTCTGCAATCTCACTATTTCCTTCATCACCATAACCGGCATTTTAAAAATAGACATGAAAAATAAAGGTAGAGTGGACAACACCGATTTAATCAAGCAAAGTCTTCCTGCCATAGAAATAAACTTTCCTTTCCATTTGCTTAACCTTGTCTTCACTTTTTCCACCTCCTCTTCCCAAAACTTACATCTTTTGTGGCTTCCAACGTGTAGTAAATAAATTCCCAAACAACTGAGTCGTATGTCTTCTCGTAGTCAACCTTGAAGAACACACAACTACTTTTTCTCCTCTTGATATCTTCCAAAACTTCATTTGCTACCAGAACACTATCCAAAATCCCTCTGCCCTCTAAAAATGCAGACTATCTAGTGTCTATAACCTTATGCAACACTTTCTGCATCCTCATAGACAAAATTTTTGCCACAATTTTGTATAAACATCCTACCAGAGAAATAGGTCTAAAGTCGTTCAAATGTTGTGGATTATCGATTTTAGGAATCAAGGAAATAAAGGAGGCATTTGTCCCCCTTGGCCATCTTCCGTCTTCCTCAAAATTATGGACAACTCTTATGAAGTCATCCTTAATCTCTTCCCAACAAAATTTAATAAAGCTAAAATTGAAGTCATCCGGACCTGGACTTTTATCACTATCACAGCTCCACACTACCCTCTTCATTTCCTCTTCAGATATCCTACCTACCAATGAGACATTATCTTCATTTGGAATTTTGTTGAACCTTTCATTATCAAGCCTAACTCGTTCACCTGCATCTCCGAAAAACCTTTCTTCGTAAAAGTCTCTTACCTCTTTCTTCACCACATCTTGCTCATCGTACTGCTGGCCTTTATCTCTCAACCCACACAAACCATTCCTTATTCTTCTTCACTTTATGACTGAATGAAAGTATTTTGTACTCGAGTCCCCTTGCTTCAGCCATCTAAGACGAGCTTTCTGCTGTAAAAAAACTTCCTGATTGTGACTATTTTGTCTCTGTTCCGATAAAAGCCACCTTCTCTCCTCCCTTCCTACCTCACCCAGCTCACTTTCATCATTCTTTGTATCTAGCTCTTGTATTCTCCTATGAAGATCCTCCCCCTGCTGGAAAACATTGCAAAAGACCTCTTTATTCCAAACTTTTTAATCAGATTTCAACTTCTTCATCTTCTCCTTGAAAACGAAAATTCCACTTCCTTGCACATCATAACTAGCCCACTTGTTGTGAACGAAAGCCTTGAAGTTGTTATCTTTAAGCCATACATCCAAACACCTAAATGGTTTTGGACCCCAATCCTTGATGGTTGTGTTCAAAACCAATGCGCAATGATCGGACACTGACCTGTCTACAACATGATATATTTGTTGTCCGGTCACTTGTCCAACCATTCCTTTGATACTAATATCCGGTCAATTCTACTCTTTATCAAACATTTGGTTTGTACCACATATACTTTCTTCCTGTCATCGAAATATCAAACAACTCTGAACTTTCAATTAAATCATTAAATCTTCTCGTCTCCCTTTGATGGTCTCGATCCGTGCCCGCATTCCTTCTTTCACCTACTCTCCCGATAGAATTAAAGTCCCCAACCACACACCAAGCCTTTGTGTTTGTTAACTTCCTCCTCTCTCGAACCTCATCCGACACTATTTTCCTGTCTGCCAAGGAACCAGAATTATACATGTTAATCAGGATAACCTATAGAGCCTCTCCTCCACCCCCCTTCAATTATGTTGTAGTTATACCCGTTAATAACGTTACAAAGGAGAAAGCAATTTCTCCTCCACATTGTTAACACCCCTCCGACAGAATTATCACTTTTGTTCTCAATCCAATCAACCTCATTAGTACCCCACATTTTGGAAATCTCATCCATTCCCACTTGTGCGTATATTTGATGATGTTCCTTCTATCTCCATTCCTTTTTCTGTTGTGAAACTCTATGATTATCGTTCCACTCTTTCCTTGTCCTCTATGATCTCCTGTATTTTGGTTTATTCACCCTCAACTTCCAGGTCCCAATCCAGATGACATTTAACCTTTTTCCAACACGTCTACATCTACCACCTCTTAGAATCTTACAAAGCCGAATTTTGATATTTAATCTGTTAAAAATGAAGATGTCTTTTATTCATCCCACGGCTAAAAAATCTTCCACATATCCTTTTCATTGTGACCACGAGGAAAATTGGAGAAGAAGAAAGTGGCCTCCATATGGTCTAGATGGTTACTTAGTAGAAGTCCTTGTCATATTTGTCAGTAAACATATGTAACTCATAAAAGTTTAATAAGAGTTCAAAGTTTTATATTTGTCGGTGAAGGTGACAAAGTGTGGTAGTGAGAACCATGACAAAGAACTGCAGGAAGGTGACCTAGCTGGGTTCAAAACACAGAAGATGTGGCTTAATGTGTGCAGTCCTCCGGTGTACAAAATGCTATGAACAAGACCTACTTTTGAAGAAGTGATTATTATCGTACAGTGAAAGTCCTTTCTTTTCAATTAAGTTTTCAACCACAAAGCATTTACGGCAACACGAATTTGTAAATGACTCCACCTAACACTAATATATCATGTTCTTTTACTTATCATGATCATAATAAATGTTTTTGTTTTACTAGGAATAAATGAGAAATAAAACTCATTGGTGGTATAATTCTAGTGTCACGTTTTTCTCACTTTGATTTTAATTCTTGTAAAACAAAATTCTTTAACAAATATTTAAGCGATATACTTATATATGTACAATTTCATATTTTTCAAATTTCAGTGAAAAGAATAGTATGCATTTTTATTTCATAACCAAAAGATTATTTATCAAACTTTTTACACCTTTCCATCCCATCATCATCCCTAATTACGAGGTGATGAGGTATATTTTGAATTATATTTATCTTAATCAAATTATTTAACATTTTAAAGGATTTCTATTTGTAATTAACTAAAATATTACATTACAAAAGAAAATTATTAAATAAAAATTAATTTTAAAAAACAAAAATATTAATTTTTATATTAACTAAATTAGATACCATTTTAGAGACTAAAAAGAATTTGATTTTTAAATTAGTTTCTATTATTATTAAATAGTTTCTAAATTGGTATCTAATTAGCTATCAAGGTTTTACGTACCAAATATTTAGATTCTAAATTTGGTAGCAAAAATCTTGATAGCTAATTAGATATTAATTTAGAAATTATTTAACAATAATAGAAACTAATTTAGAAATCAAAATTATTTTTAGTATTTAAAATAGTTTCTAATTTAGTCAATATAGCAACTAATTATTTTTTATCTCTAATTTAGTCAATATAACAACTAATTATTTTTTGTCTCTAAAATTAGTTTCTATTTAATAATTTTCTTGTAGTGTTAACTAATCTATATTAATTAATATAAAAGATTAAAAAGGAAAATCATACTTCCACACCACCGATTTTTAAAAACTTGTTTTAATAATTAAATATTATAATTTTTGCAAGTGTGATAAAAAAACCTTTTCAAGGGTGATCAAGTGATCAAGTCTCGAGTGTCACAAATCAACATTTTCTTCATGATTTATATCATTATTAACTTGCATTAAATTGATAGAACTGGATTCTGATTTATATAGGAGCATATATATGTGATACAAACCATGATGAAGATCAATTTGATCTATCATCTTCAATAAATTCTTCATTTGAATCTGGAAAGCGTCATGTAAGAAAACTATTTGAAAACTTAGAGATAATGTGAGTCTTTGAACATAGATCATATTTAAAGAAAATTGTGGTATTTTATAAAACATTGTAAATGACAAAATCTAGAGAAAGATGAATGGTTATAGCATAGTAAGCATTGACATGTGCAGTATGTGCAAGATTTATAACTCTTTAATCTCAATCTCACACAATACCTCTATGATGATGTTGAGGCATTTTTATGGAGAAGCATTAGTAGATGCATATAGTAAATAAAGCTCCATAAAGAATCTATTTTTACGATCACACGTTGGTGACCATGAGATCAAACAAAAACTTCTTTATTAGAATTGTACCATTTTAAATTGTACAATCTAGAATTTTGGATCCAAAAACACTTTCTAAATTGTACAATCCATAATGCATCATGTTAGACAGTATAATCTGAAAAAAAAAATTATATCTAGTATTAATTTTCTGATTGTATGATCCAGAATGTGTATTTTTTTGGTAAACGTACTCTAGATAGTACAATCCATAACAACCTTATGAATTTCATAATGTATTTTTTTAAACGTATTATACATTGTATCTGAAATGTATTCCAGAATCTAGATAAGCTTTCCAAATTATGTAATCTAAAATATGTTTTTTTAAAAACATATTCCAAATTATATAATCCTGAGCGTATTCAATCCAGAAAAGTCTTCTAGATTATGCAATCTAGAGTACAAAATTTTATTTAAGAGTGTACAATCCATAATAAAATTTTGTAGTCTATATTCTGTAATCTCCATATTTCACAATCTAGAATTGAAAAAAAAAAAACAACAACATGGAATTAGAAGTGTATTTTTGGGATTTACAGAATTATAGGGGCGCAAGAAGAAACTGTAGGAGTGTAAAAAGGAAACGCGAATAGAGTTTAATTAAATTAGTGTTTGATTTTGTTAGGGTTCAAAAAAAAAACCAGAAATGCTGGGTCATGTTCCAAATGCACCAACAGAAGGGGGGAAATGAAAAGAAAAGAAAAAAATTGATATTAAGAAAAAAATAAAATAAAATAAATAATCGATATTCTACATAATTAATAATTGAAGCTGTATAGCCCCCACAAGATATATCTCAATGTCGTGTACAAGGGCTATTAAATTTGACTAATTTTGACACAAAAAGTCATAAAGCCCTAATGTAGCCCCTTAATTTCGAACTCTTCATATTGTGTCCAAATTTGACTAATTAAAAAAAATCTCTTGTATTATTTCTAATAAAGCAGACAACATTATTTTGTTTGTTTTTCTCTTAAAAAATAACATGTGTACTTTTTTATCTTTTAATTTTAATCTAATTCTTTTCAATAAAATTACATGTATTACTTCAAATGTTCATCTTTTACTTTATATATATATTTTTTTAATTTGGCCTGAATTAATTTTGTATAGTTTTTCTATAATTATAGTATTTTGAAATATACCATCTTACCTCTAAAAAAATCATTCAAAAGTTTCCTTTAATAATGAATCCAACTAAAATTTTATATATTAACTATATTCTTTAAAATATGTCCAATCTTTTTCTTACATAAAATCAAATATATTACTATTTTATTTAAATATATATATATATTATTTTTTATTAAAAAAACATAATATTTTATTATAAAAGGGGTTATAATTAAAGTGGAAGTCAGAGAAAAAAAAAACTAGTGTGAAATAAACTTTTTCCTTAAACTATTTCACGACCCATGATAAAGCTGGAAATTTTATTTTCCTATTTTAAGTATTAAAGTGTAGTGTTAAAGTTTTATATAACTTCTAGTAATTTAATTTTATTTAATACTTTTTACTTTTAATTTTCCAAACTTTATTGACTCTCTGGTTGGTACAACAGCAAAGAAAAAAAAAAAAAAAAAAAAAACCAGAAAGATATCAAAGTATTATACTTTAATCTAAGAGAAAATGAAGAAAAAGCCTTAGATTTTTACTTTCAAAGTAAACCTTTATCTCCTTTTAATTTCAGTCTCTATAAAAAAAAACATCAATATTATGTTTTCCATACTTTATAAAGTCCTCAATAATAGTTTGAACAAGCTACCAAACAAAAGCATGCATTCATAATTTAATAAAGTGGCATGAAGTCTTCATCAGTTCTACTTTTTGGCCAACATAAAAGCACACACAGACACCAAGCATGAACATGGAGAAAGGTGGCAGCTACTGAAGAAGAAGATAAACCTGAAACTCTTCAAATAATTTCTCCCCTCAAACAGGTTCTGAATATTCTATCCATTCTCATCTTCTTTTCCAATTTTGATTTTATCTTTTTGGTGTTTTAATCACAGTGTCTGCTAAGTTCTTTCCTTTGGTGATTATTGCATGTTATCTATTTTCAAGTTCTCTGATATTCATCATTTACTGGATACACTTTTTCTTGCACCTTTCTTCTCTTTTAAATAGTATTAACACAAACTATAATATTATCTTAATAAGAAAAAATTTAAGTTTAACTCAACCCAACCCTAACCATTAGATGAAGATCAAGAGGTAAATCATAAATAAAAAGGTTCTTTTATAGTTTTACTTTTTAAAACCCTACATTATTTTTAATCGAATCTTAACCATCAACCCTAATCATAGATCAAGATCAAGAGGTTTTTTTTATAGTTTTACTTTTTAAAAGTAGGTTTGTCTCTTTTATTTGATAATAAAGCATTTTTACAACATGTTTTTCTTTCTTTTACTTATGGACCCTGATACCTCGATAGTGCATATAGTAAAATCATTCTCTTAATAAACAAATAAATTAATATTTTAACTATTTTAATCTTAATTTTTAATTTAAAATATTATAATATTATTGTAAAGGATTGTTGATTTACTGTATGGAGTGTGAACAAAACTTTTTGCTTTTTTTATAACCATGTAAAAAGCCTAACAATTTTGCTTTTTTTTGGGGTATGTGTAGCAATAGTCACTTTGTTTAATATAATTTTTTTATGATAAATATCATACTCAAGATTTTAAATTGTTCCAAGTTTCTTTATAATCTTTGAAAATAATCATCAAATGCAAACATAATAATATGATTGCAAACACTATCTTTTTTTTTTTTTCTCTTTGGAGACTTTATATCGATGATACAATTAAAAATAAAAACAAATTATAATATTGATTAAGGACTAAATTAAGAAAAATAATTTAGAAATTCATTTAAAAAATTTCAAATAATTCCAAGACTAAACCAAGTACTTTAACCTTTTAAACAATGATTACTAATGCAGATAATAGTGGCTTAGTTTGGTATTTTGATACGAGAAAGTTGAAGTTGGGTTTCTGCAACAATGGCACATGCTTATAAAACTGCTGGTTCTTCACTATCTGAAACCGAATTTGAGATGGTGAAACACATAATCGACATGCCAACCCTAGAGGAGTTAAGGTTGTCTAAGTGCATCATCTACAAAGTTCCTTACAATCTCCGAATGGTGAACGAGGTTGCCTACACCCCTCAGTGGATCTCAATTGGCCCAATTCATCTCACCAAACCTGAACTCAAGCCAATGCAAGAGCACAAGAAAGGGTACTTCCACTGCTTCTGGGAGCGTGTCTCAAACGAACAAGCCATGAAGAGCTACAAGCACTACCTCCAAGACCAGGAAGAAAATATCAGAGAATGCTATGCAGAGAAATTCCCTGACATCCCCAGAGAGAAATTTGTGGACATGATGCTGCTGGATGCTGTGTTCATCATGGAACTCTTGCTGAGAAACTGTCACTGGAAATCTGAAAGATCCAAGCACGAGCACGAGTACAAGCAGACCAAATCGTTTAGGCAGAAGCACAGTGATGATCTCATCATGACACAGCCCTGGCTCAGCAAGAACATCGCAAGGGACTTGATCTTGTTGGAGAATCAGATACCCTTTTTTGTGCTTCAGAGACTCTATGAAACTGTTGTTCCTGGTGACAGCAAGAAGGAGGAACACACTGCCGGGTTTGTTGATCTTGCCATCGAGTACTTTGCGTTCTATGACACCCAAATGTCTTCTTCTGATGAAACCAAACGTGTTCTTGACAAGCAACAGTCAAGGAAAAACTACTTCAGTGGCTCACTCCGAAGTTCCACGAAATATTCTGCTAACTCAAAGAACAAAGATAGATGCAACAAGAATCCAAAACACTTCACTGATCTGATAAGGTATAATTCAGTTGACATTATCATGCTTTTAAATTATTCATCACTCAACCCACAACACGTTTAAGAAGTTGTGGTAGCAATGTGGTTAATCTATGAAGTCCGGACTAATCCCTTAAATGATGTATGACACGTGTACCACATATAATTAATGGTGAAGTCTCAAATTCAAAAAGTATTTTTTAATTTATTAAAATTATAGCATAATTTCAACATAATTTTATAAAGATAAATACAATAATTTTTTTAAAATTTAAATTTATTATATAAGTTTTTATTATAATTATAAAAATAAAAAATAAATTATTTTGAACCATGGAAAAATATCTTTTTGCAACAAAGAAAAAACTCAATCGTATTTATTCACAAAAAATTTTATGATCAATTTATATATAGCATATAGATCTGTATTTCCATAGTGTATTATATAGTTCACAATATAGTTTTCTATAATTTTCTGGTACAGTGAAGGTTTGCAACCAACCAAACCATAACTGTAACTGATCATTATCTAAAATCATGTTTTCAAAGCATACAGTTCATCAACCTACACGACACTTCTTTTTTTTTTCTAATAAATTAGTAGGTGATCCTGAATTTTTATGTTATTCTTTACACAAAACTTCACTGAGTTTTGTAACTTCATGATGTACATGCAATATCTAAATGTATTATGTAGACACTTTTTGAGATCACAAATATAAATGGCGGTTCAAAATCACCTGATAATATTTTCTCTTTCTCTGGGTGCTAACTAGCATGATGTCCACCAACTTTTTTCTAGGTACTTTTACCTTCCCAAAGATTGGGAACGCAGTAATGGCTGTGCCCTTCATGTGTTAAGAACGGCAACAAAGTTGCAAGAGTCAGGAGTGAGCTTTGAGAAAGATGTGAAGAGAAGGTTGCTAGACATAACCTTTGAGAAGAAGCCAATTCTGAGTTCCTTTCTTTGCTTAGGTTGTTTGCCTTACTTGAACCACTTCAAAGCACGTTTTAGGATCCCCCAGTTGAAGGTGGATCACACAACTGAATGTGTGCTCAGGAACCTCATTGCCTTTGAGCAGTGCCACTATCCTTATAAGCCTTACATCTGCAACTACGTTTCTCTCATTGACGCTCTCATCCACACTCAGCTCGATGTGGAGTTGCTGGTTGAGAAGGAAGTGATTGTGCATGAGTTGGGGAGTGATAAGGAAGTGGCAACCCTTGTTAATAGTCTAAGCAAACATGTTGTGGCAAACTCAACATGCTACTTTGAGACTATCAATGAACTCAACAAGCATTACCAGAACAAATGGTACCACACCATGGCATCGTTGAGGTTGGTGTACTTCAGAGACCCTTGGAGAGCAAGTTCCACTTTGGTAGGCATTGCTGTGATTGTATTCGCTGTTTTCCAATTCCTACGTGCTGTTCGTGCCTTGTTTTGATGATAAAACCTAGATGCAGCTTCTTCTCAAGTGTTGTTTGTGCTGCTTCACGTTGATAATCTGCATACATGAACTTCTGAAGTGAAACTTCGATTCTAATATTAGCAAACAACACAGCAAACAAGTAAGAAAGTGTGTTTGTCATATATATGTGCCTTTCATGGTTATTCATATGAATGATATACACACATGTTGGTTGTTTTGTGCATATGCAATTATGCATGAGGTGATGAATAAACAGTGTGTTAATTGGGAATGTGTAATCTATCGATCAATGCTACAAATAATGCATGATGCTACTTGTAAACTCCATTATGCAACTTTACTGAGAGAAAATGTATCAGTAAGTAGCTACGTTACGTTAGAAATGTTCGTGCATATTTTGGAAAGGGTTATATTATGATGAATAAACATGCACTCACTATTTTTGTTTGCCTTGTTTTGTCTAATTTTTGCTATGTTTTAGTCTCATTTCTTTCTATCTATTTCTTATTTTTCAATCTGCATAACTTATTACTATATCTATCTTCTTTTTTTTCCTTTTTCTCTCTTTTCTTCTACTTAAAAAGTATATGGACAGTTTTTTCATCATAAATAATACTTTGAAAACCTTAAAACAATTCTCTAATTTAACTACCAACTTTAATAATATATATTAAAATTTTAAATTAAAAAATAAATGAATGTTTTTAATCTTAGATGAATAGTATAACCATGTTCATGTATTATATAGATTGTTTCCATATGTAATAATTAGTTTATGTATATAAAGTAGTTTCCAAACGAAATTTATTCCAATTTTTTTAAAATTAAGTTTTTAACTAACACCTAAGATAGTTTTAGTTAGAAGGAGTAACTGATTTTACTTTTCATATTGAATTAAAAAAATATGTGGACATATTTTTATAGTGATTATATAAAGGAGTAATTTATCTAATTATATGATCTGCGTTAAAAAAATAATTAAATAAAACTAATTTTAAGATAAAAATTAGTTAGTATGTTAACTAAGAGACTAAAAAATTATTGGTATTTAAAATAATTTCTATTATTAATAAATTATTTTTAAATTGATATTCAATTTACTATCAAGGTAATTATATATTAATTTAAAATATATTTATTAATAATAGAATTATATTATACATTAATAATTTTTTATTCTTTAAAATAGTATTCAATATAATTTTTATTTAATTATCTTTTTAAGTGATATTAGATATGGGTTTTCATATAATCACCGATGTTACTTTAATTCTTAATTGACTTATAAATAGGTAGGTTTTAAGTTGTTGAAAGATTAGTTTAACATGAAAGCTTTTAAAAAAAATAGTTTAGCCTATAGAACTTAAAAAATGGTTAATTTTTTTTTTATGAAATAAAAATGGGTAATTTATACAAGTGAATTTAAATCCATTTACTCAAAGATAAAACAAAAGTTGTTCATACACACAACTAATAGTCCAAAATATTGTTTCTTTTTATGCATGGAAATATCACAATCTTTAAATCTCAAGGTTTATCTTTTCTAGCTTTCTCTATTTTCCAAAGTTGATCCATTATTTTTTGCTTTACACATATGGACCACATCAATCTTTTCAGCTTTTGACGAAGTGGATCAACATTTGCACTCAATTAATCTATATAATTGGTAGATGATGAAAGGTATTCATAAAATAAATTTATGTAAAGAACTTGAATATGATGCTCAAAACTTAAATTTGCTACCAATAATGGAAATTGATAGGAGATATGTTCCTACCAAAAGAAGTTATTAAATATAAATTAATTTAAATATAAAAATAATAATTCATTATTATATTAACTAATTTCAATATTATTTAATAAACTAAAAACTTATCTATGTTTAAAATAATTTTTATTATTAATAAAAATTATAAAATAAATTTAAAATTAATATTTAATATTAACTATCAAGATTTTAATTGTTAATTACTTTAAATTAAATTATTAATTAAATTGGAAATTGATAATATATAAGTTTGTATCAAGAGATTTAATAATAAGCAGTTGTTTATTGTGAAGTACTCTTAATGGATATCAATTGATTAGTTTTCTTATCAATTTTAAAAAAACTACTCAATATCTCATATCAGCATTCTCAAACTCCAAAAATTCTTATCATAGCCATAAGAAAAATCTCTTTCTATGGTAGGTTGAATTCATAATTTATTTCTATGGTAGGTTGCATAGGTTGCATTCATAATTTCTCATTTGAGAAATTTGAGGTAGGTTGCATAGTTCATCTATAAGATAACATTCTCCCATAGATATATTACTAGACTTCACATTAAACTGTGAAATAATTTTCTTTTTATAATGTTAAGTAGTAACTTTAATTGTAACCTAATCTTATAAAATTGATTTAATTATATTTATTTATATATTATGAAATATTTTATTTTTAATTGACGTGAAATATCTAACTAGATCACATTTCACTACAAGAAAATTATAAAATAGAAATCAATTTTAGAAAACTAAAAATAATTAGTTGTTATAGTGACTAAATTTGATACTATTTTAGAGACTAAAAAAATTATTGATTTCTAAATTAGTTTCTATTATTGATAAATAATTTTTAAATTGGTATCTAATTAGCTACCAAGGTTTTAACTACCAATTATTTAGATTCTAAATTTGGTAGCAAAAATTTTGGTAACTAATTAGATATCAATTTAAAAATTATTTATCAATAATAGAAACTAATTTAGAAACCAATAATTTTTTAGTCTCTAAAATGGTCTCTAATTTAGTCAATATAACAACTAATTATTTTTTGTCTCTAAAATTGGTTTTATTTAATAATTTTCTGGTAGTGTTTGAATAATTATGTGTATGACATCTTCTGTCTAATGAAATACACTACTAGAAAATCATTAAATAGAAATCAATTATAGAGATTAAAAATAATTAGATGCTATATTGACTAAATTAAATATTATTTTAAAAATTAAAAAATATATTATTATCTAAAATAATTTATATTATTAATAAATCATTTTTAAATCTGTATCTAATTAACTACGAAGGTTTTATAGCTATAAAATATTTAGATTATAAAACTGGTAGTTATAGCTAATTAGATATCAATCTAAATTTTTTTTATCAATAATAGAAATTAATTTAGATACTATTGATTTTTTTAATCTCTAAAATATTACCTAATTTAATTAATATATCAATTAATTATTTTTTGTCTCTAACATTAGTCTCTATTTAATTAATTATTGTAGTGATATCCATTAAAAGTTTCAACTTCATGTTTTACATAATAACTCCATCCATTATTGACACTAGATAAATAATCCTCTCCCTCCATTTTTTTTGACAAAAAAATTCATTCTCAATATTTAACATTTTCATGTTAATCTAAATTTATCTTGATAAAAAAAATCTTTAACGATAAAAAATATCAATATTCTATTAAATCACAAAAATATAAAATATTCATTTGATTCCTCCTTCTTTCTAAAAAAATCTCTACCAATAACAATCTTACGACATTGATGGTACATGACATTGATGGTACATGAAATAATGGTTATGTTTTTACGTTGTTGTACGTCACTTTCCAAAAGTTGATTAAATGTGTGGTTGAGATTTTTAAACAAGTGCCATCCATTAACATTTTATCTATTAATATATCGAAGTTATTAGTTATCCATTATTAATCCCAATTTTTTTGTGCCAATCAATATATATTTTTGAAAAATAAAAATGATGGATTAATTAGTGAGACTCTTTTTTATAAATTATTCATATCAACCACATTTTCTTTAACTAAATTTAATATTATTGGAAGGAGTCGAATTTTGTATATGAAAAAATGGAATGAAAAATCTCTTGATCTCTTTTACATTTAATTTTATGATTTTAATTATTAAATTTTATATGGGATGAAACAAATGTACCACTATATTCAATGGAATATGTTGGTAAAGTTGATCAAATTTAGTAGGGCTACATTATTAAATGCTGTATTACTTAAATATAATATGAAAATGATATAAAACTTTAAATTGAATTTCATGTTAATATTCATAATAAATATGTAACCGTAGTTAAATCCAATTAAAAATAATTAGACACTTAACTAAAAGTTGTTAAATAATTCATAAATATAAAGGTTAATTTAATCTTTAAATAATGATATAAGATTTTAGTTTTTACAACTTTTACAATCTATTTTACACTATAACATATTTCTTTGTGGTTATTTTTATTTTTCTTCAACAATATAATATTACCCTCAAATCACTCATAGAGAACAAATATCTCTCTTTTATTTTTTATTTTTTATTTTTTATTTTTTTTAATATAGAGACATAAAGTCTTCTTTTACCAAGTGTTTTCAAAATTTATCTATACTGTTTATATTAATTAAATATATAGAGACTAATATCAAGTGCTATATTTATTAGAATAATTTACTATTTAAAAAATTACTAAAAAAATTAATGACAAATTCTAAAATACATATTAAAACGTGTTTTCATTATTAATTAGAAAAACTATTTTGTTAGACAGGTGCAATGATATTAGTCTTTAGAATTTAATGCTTAGGTACCAGATCATATTTTTTCCATTTTGAAGAACTATTTTTTTTTTTAATTTTAGAGATCTAAATTAGAATTAATCTAAATTGAAGTGACTACACTAATTAATTAAAAAAGTTCTTTTGTTTTTGAAATAATGCAATATAGGAAGATTAATGATACTGAAAAAGCAGAAGCAAACACATTATTACTCACTCACCTACCTGAGTGTTATAGAACTCATTTCATGCACCAAAAAGCAAGAATTAAAAATCTGAGCTACCAATATTTTCATGCAATTAATTTCTTGGTCCCTCAATGTCCATTGAATAATTGATCATTGAATTAACTATTTATCATACCCTGACAAAGTAGTACATATTTCGTGAATGCCAAACTATTCCAGCCTTCAAATGATTAATTTTAGCATTAGATCTGCCAAGCATTAACAGACAAAACTTGAACATCAGTGATCACTTCTGTTCTAGTGAAGAATTTTTCTTCCCTTAGGTACTGTATTTTCTCTCACTTACTACGTCTACAAAGGGCACCCTAAAGTTCAAGCACAAACCAGAAAGAGACAGAGAAAAGAGAGTTTAGAAGTGAAGATCAAGGAGCTTGGAACTGAGAAACTGTTAGAAGAAGAAACAGTCTTTCAGGTTCATACAATGTGCGTTGTAGTTAACACAAGTTTGTGATAAGATAATACCTACTGGATCCTTGCAGTAGTTAAATTTTTTCAATCACTAATTGTGGTTTAGGCCATTATTTATGGAGTCATCAGTTTTTCACTCTGTAACTGTGATGATCTTTTGTGATGAAAAGTCTACTCTAGTTTCTGTACTCTTCTCTCCCCCTCCCCCCCCCTTTTGTTTTCTACTTCTGGTTTTTCATTTTGGTTTAGTTGGTTGTTTTGTTTTATTTGTTTGAGATGTTGCCAATGTCACCTTACAAGTGATTCTCTTTCCCTGTGTGTTCTAGTCCTTCTTCTGTTTGTAGTTGATATTTAAAAATTCTAACTTTATCATATACAAAGAAGGAATGCTTTTAGCCAAAGGGGAAAAGTCATTTGTTTGTTGAAAAATATCTTCACTTTATGTCTATACATGCAGATGGATGGATCTTTTGTGTATCAGTGGAATCTGCCCTTTTCTTTTTCGAAGTCAGTTATCTTACTTTGAAGAGGCATGTCTGCAGTGTAAATGTCCTTTTACTTCTTTGTATTAAAATACATCTTCACTATTTACTACACTTGATAGCATGGATTTGCATATTTATTTCCCAAGAATGCCAAATCTTGGTTTGATGTAGATAATTTGTAGGAATTTTGAGGTTCATATCTCTATACATAACAAGTGTACAGAGGAAAGAAGTTTTGAAAAGGTAAACAGTAGAAATCCAAACTATGAACCCCTTTAGCTTGTTGTGAAGATAAGCCTTTTCTTTGTTGCCTGGAAGTCTCTAGAAGATTCTTCAATCTTTTTTGTGCTTGCTATTTTGAAAATATAGACAAGAAGAGGTAAAGACAAACAAATTTTCCAAATCTTGAAATTTTGAAAATGAAAACAGAATTTGTCTCATGGCTGATATGTTTGCTCAACAGAACCACAAAAAAGAGTTGTCATGGGGACTTCGGTTGAACATAACATCCAACACATAATTAACATTCCAGAAGAGATTGAGCCTGCACTTTGGCCAGAATGTTGTATCTACAAGGTACCAACTAGTCTTTTGAAGGTGAAACAGGTGGCTTACACTCCTCTATTGGTCTCAATTGGCCCTGTCCACCATGAGAACACTCAACTAAAGGAAATGCACGAGCAGAAACAAAGATATTTTCATTTCTTTTGGGCACGCCTAAGCCAAATGAGTAAGCTTGATTTAGATCATTACAAAGCCTTCCTTGAGCTAGAAGAGAAAAACCTACGACGTTGTTACCAAAAGAAATTCCCTAATATCAGCAAGGAGCAATTTGTGGAGATAATGTTGTTGGATGCTGTGTTCATCATGGAGCTGTTTCTGAGAGAAGCAAAAAAATGGGAACATAAGGAGGACTATCTAATAACTCAAGGATGTGTTAGCAAAAGTATCCAGTGTGACTTGATGCTGCTTGAGAACCAGCTTCCAATGACAGTGCTGGAAAAACTATATGATAAAGTTGTCCCAAGCAATGTCAAAAACCACACCAGATTTATTAACCTTGCTCATGAGTACTTTGGATCCTATTATCCTCATGAACAATCTTCAGAAAACAAGTTTGAGCTAAGAAAGTGGGAGAAATCACTACATTTCACTGATCTAATTCGAAATTCCTATCTCCCTAAGAACCTGAGCAGTCAGAAAAACTATAGTAATAAGGAGTGTGTACTAAGGACCGCAACAAAGTTGAATGAGGCCGGGATAAGCTTTGACATGGTTCATGACGGAAGCTTACTTGATGTTAAGTTCGAGAAGAAACGATTCTTCAGTTGGTTTCTTTGCTTGGGTTGTTTGCCATGCTGCAAGTTGTTCAAAGCTCGGTTTCTGATCCCCCAGTTGAAAGTAGACCACACAACAGAATGTGTTCTGAGGAACCTAATAGCCTTTGAGCAGTGTCACTATCCTGAGGAACCTTACATTTGCAACTATGTTTCACTGATTGACTCTCTTATTCACACCAAAGATGATGCAGAGTTGCTGGTCGAGAAAGAAACTATTGTCCATGAACTGGGAAGTGATCAAGATTTGGCAAATCTGGTTAATGATCTTTGCAAACATGTGGTGACAAATTCAACATGCTACCACCAAATCATGGAAGATGTTAACGAACACTACAACAATAATTGGAAATGGGCAATGGGTACATTGAGGTGGGTTTACTTCAGAGACCCTTGGAGAAGCAGTTCTACTATAGTGGGGGTTGCTGTCCTAATATTCACTGCCTTCAACTTCTACCGTGTTACTGATCTACTCTTTTAGTAAATTGAAAATTACATTGGATTGAGAACCAATAACTGTCTACATGTGTGTTATGAGGGAAAATGTGCATCCTTAACTCAGCTTTTAAATGAGCCTGTATCTTTTTAAACAAGGCTACTTGAGTTGGTTGATTGTTATGAACTGATACACCCTCTAAGTAAGAACATATTAGTCAAAATTGTTTAGAGGGAGAAAGATTCCCCAGGTTTTAAATGGATCCAGTTTGATCAAATTTCATAAACTGAGGAAGTTATGATCAGAATACTTCATACAGCCCCAAAATATCCCATGCAGCATTTTACTTAAACCATTTCACTTGAACCCAAGTAACTACTATAGCCTCCAGTACACAAACCAAAACAAGTTAAAATCACTTATCGAAATTACAAAATAAGATCAAAATCAAAGATTCTAGAAATCAACAATGAACTTGGACAGAAGCTGAACCAGGAAAGACTAACAATAGCTGCTTACAATGAAATCATGCATGAAAATGAAACATTAGTCCTATTGATTAACTGAAAGCACCTTCCGCTTATATCGAACCATCACTTTTCCCTTCACTCCCACAACCATGGCATTCCAGTCGATCTCAGGAAAAGGTGACACCAACTCCAGTTCAAAATTCCTCAGCAGATGAGTCCATATTGCTTTAATCTGCAGATATGCAAATGGCTCCCCAAGGCATCCATGTCTACCCCCTCCAAACGAAATGTATGAGAATGCACCAGCCACCTTGTCCTCTTCCCTCCCCACAGAAAATCTATCGGGATCATACCTTTCAGGGTCCTTGAAAATGTGATCTAGCCTGTTAGCAAAAGCAGGTGATGTAGCAATTATATGACCTTTGGGAATGTCATACTCTTTCCCCTCTCGTGTTGTGACACTAAAATCACTGTGTGAACTTCTCAGCAGCATGATCAGAGGAGGGTGGAGTCTCAAGGCTTCTTTGATGCACCGATACAACACATCCATTTCAGCCAAAACATCGTGATCAACTCTGTCCCCATGCTTTTCCATCAACTGCTTCTGCTCCTCCTGCACAGCTGAAAGGTACTGGTTGTTACATAGCAGATATGCACCAGTCCAAGTGGAGGTAATTGAACTTGTGTGTTGACCCGCAAAAAGAGCAGCAATGAGGAGTCCAGTCACTTCAGCTTCAGTTGTTGGGCGACCATCTTTGTATTTTGAGTCGATGAAGCACTGCAGCATGTCATCTTCAGATTTGCCAGCACTCTTGCGAGAAGATATGATGGTTGCAAAGATTTCAGCTAGCTTCTTGCGTGCCTGATCACGGCGCTTATGAGCTGGGATAGGCAGGTATGGGAAGAGCACACTGATTGGAAGCATCCCATTATCAAGATCATGGAACAATGCAGAGACATCATCAAAGAGCTTGTCCCGAACTTCACGCCCCAAGAGACATCTACTAGCTGTCAAGATGATAAGATGCTCAAGCTCATACTTCAAATCAACCTCACCACTTGGTCCCCACTTTGAGAAATAGTCCTGCAAATTGAGTTTGGTTTGGGATAAAACAGGCTTCAATATCCAATTGTTATACAGCCAAGAAAAATTACAAGGGAAAGTTTGATATTAACGACATTATGAAAGAAAACTGTCAAGTTTGATGCCATTTCACCATAGTGAAGTCCAAATGGAAATGAAGAACTTCTCCAGCTTAATATCAGAATGAACTCAAGTAGCAAAATGAAACTTTGTTGACAATTCAATGGCATATTCTCGTGAAAAAAAAAAAAAAGTATGCACATTTGTTAGAAATAACGAAATTGTTAATTTTACTACATATTCTTGTAAAAGATTTATAATGCCACTCTTTTCACTCTAGTCCAAAACCACCTTGTCTCAGATCCATGGAGTTGGATAATACTGTTCAGTTAGTTACTGTTGCATAAAAGTTGGAATAAGCAACGCCATGCAGACTACACAGATCATGACAGGTGTGGCCATTGATCACCAAATCGTTGAATTGAACACCCAAACATGCAATAGTCAATTAAAGCACAAAAGGCAATAACAAAAGCAATGTAACTAAGCGTATATGAGCTTCACAAGTGGCAAATTTGTAAGGGGATGACAAAATGCTCCCAGTCCGCCAATCCATCATTACACCCCCATAAAAATCAAAGAAAACAAAAGGGTTAATGGTGTTCATCATCCCTGTAAAATTGACAATATTGGGCTTTTATTCCTAACATATAAAACATCATTTTTCGTCTTTGTATTTTGTAAATACCCAAAATCAATCTAGCTCTTCAGGTGTCGAATTTTGGCATATTAGACAGAGGGATGAAACCTTGGGCATCTACAGAAAACATGGAGGAAGAGATGAGGTTTTGAAAAGTGGGGATTTGAAAATTAAGGGCAAAAATGAAAAACCTAAGATTGTCCAATTTAAATCCAAAATAAAATAGCTCAAAAGATTCCTGTTTGCAATGATTAAATCCAATACGAATAGAGAACGATTACACATCAACGTGAGAAACCAACATATTAGATCAATCAACAACAACAACAATAACAAAAGTACCAAAAAAGCACCAACATGCATACCACCAACACACGCATACCTCTGCTTCTGCAACCATCTGATTGACATAGCTCTTGAGCTTGTTGACCCTAAGAGCCTCAGTAAAGAACCTGAATTGTTCCTGTCTCACGGAGTAGTCAACATCAAAAACCACCCCAGGTCCAAAAGTTGGCACATTGAACTGGTACACCTCTTGCTGGCTGAGATCAGTCTCCGGAGCCTTGAAGAAGTGTGCAGAGACCTCAGGGCCAATGAGGAAAGTGATGTTCTTGTGGAAGAGTTTGAGGGTGAAGACACTCCCAAGCTTAGGGTACTCCTCACGGAGCATAAAGATTGGACCTTTCAGGAAACGGACAAGCCCTCCAACCAAGGGCCACCCCTTCACAAATGGGGGCACCCTCTTCCTGGATTTGGGCACTATGAAGGCTGAAATGAGTTTTGCCACAATAATTGTGGCAACTAGGAGGAGCCCAGTGCTCAAAAACCTGCTATCAATTTCCATAGCTGTTGTGTGTGTGAATTGAGTATTGAAAGTGATGAAAAAATGTGAGCAGATTTGGATTTTGATTGGTACTATTGGTGGTGATAACACCAATGTCTAAGAAGGTGACAGATCCAGTGACATGGGTAGATCTGTGTAATATTTGTGTGTGGCCACTAAGGAGTGTGAAAGTTCAATTTCAAATTTATAGGGTGAGATTGGCTTAGCTGGGCTCACAGTAATCAAAGGGTTTGTGGGATGAAACTGTGGGTTAGGCTTTGGAAGGATATGACTAATATGCATTCACGGACCGAACATTTTGGGGTTAATTTTATATGAGTTCAAGGGGCAATTGGAACAAATGGAAAAAAAAGTTAAATACTTTGAAATTTTTTTAATTTGTATATCAAAAATAGAAAATAGCTAGGCTTAAATCTTCTATTAATATCGTTTGCTTATGTGATTATTTTGACTATGCAGAAGGAATTTGAATCGTCTAAGGATGTATCTGTGAAATGCATGGTATGCCGATAATTTCTGACATAAGATGTTTGAAAAGTTCCTTTTGTTTATGGTGGAGCAAGGAGATCATGGAAAAATCAAAATTATTATTGATACAAATGAAAACTTCGATATGATTTTGTTTTATTTTATATAAGGTTATAATTTTACATTAATTTTAAGTTAATGGGTATATTATAGATGCATTTATAAACATGAGTGATGTTGTAAGTGTGTATGTGAAAAAGGACACAATGTTTTAACTCTGAGAGAAGATTCAATATTTTAATTACATGCGCATTAAAAGATATGCAATTTTCTAAGTATGTATGTGTAAGAGAAAACACATAGTCTTGTATATGTACGACAAGACACAAATACTCTTACATGTGTTTGCATGTGTGATAAGACAAAATGCTTTAAGCATTTGTGTTTAAGAGGGAGTTTCTTCATGCAACTCTCCAACCATTCTTTTTTTCACTCTATACTTTAAAAAATAATCAAATTATCTTTTAAAAAATATTTAAATTATTCTTTAACAATTTTTATTAAACATTTTTTCTTTAATTTTAAAATGTAAAATTCAAAGACTTTCTCTATTATAAAATTTGAAAGTTAAAATTTATGTTTTAGATTGTACAATATTCTAGATTGTATAATCCAGAATACAAATTTATATTTCAAATTATAGAATTTGAAATGAATAATTTTAAATTTTTTAAAATATGAGATTGTAGGAATAAATTATGGGGTATAGAAAAAAATTTCTAAATTTTTAAGATATGTGTGTGTGTTATGGGTTATGCAGGATGAGTCCGCACTTGACCCACTCAAGTTGTTGGTTATGCGAGACGACCCTAAGTGAACCAACGAATTGAAATAGGCAACACACCTTGCGTTTTTTCCCTTGCGGATCGCGAACTGGTCCGCATAACTCGTCTCGTATTGTCATCCCTAATATACGTTTATGTGAAAAAGCTCAATATTCTAAATGTATGCATATTTAAGAAGACATACAATGTTGTAAGTGTATACGTGTATGAGAATAAGCTCAATAATCTAGATGTATGCATGTTTGAGAAGAGAAGACACACAATGTTGTAAATAAGTGTTTGTGTAAAAAAAATGTAATGTTCCTAGTATGTGAATATGTGAGACAAGAGACAATGCTCTAATTGTATGTGTATGAGAAAACACAATATTTAATGTGTGCCTCTTTGAGAAGATGCATAGTATCATTAAGTATGTGCATGCGTGACAAGACACAAGGTTTTAAATGTGTGCATGAAAGGAAATTCATTTAATATTCTGGACATATGCATGTGTGAAAAACATCTTTCTTTTAAGTGTATATACATGTCTTAAATATGTTAATGTATAAGTGTATATATGGGAAAAGACATGTAAAGTCATAAGTATGTTATGCAATGTTATCAGAATATGTGCATATAAACAAAAATGTTCAATGTGCATATAAACATATATGTATTGTTGTAATGTATGTAAAAAAACACAAATACTCATATAAGTTAAAAAAAGAAGGCAAAGAAAGTTAAAAGTAAAGACTAATTTGTTTCAATAAATAGTTAAAAAAATTGATTTGTATTCTAAGAAAGTGCTTGAAAAACTACTTTTATTTAATGAGTGAAAGAAAAATTTGAAAAAACAAAATAACAAAATTAATAATAATTATCATTATGATAATAATGGAAACACGGATTTGTATTTATATTTTCTATTAAGCTATAAGTTAAAATTGAATTATTATATTAATTTTAATTTAATGAATGTATTATCGTTACATTTATGAAGAAATTTAATGTTTTAATTGTGTGTTTGGATGGGAATAATTGCAATGTTACATATGTTTTAATTGTGCATGTGCATTAAGAAAAGATTGCAATGTTCTAAAGAATGCATGTGAAAGAATATTCCAATATTCTAAATGTGTTTATCTATAATTAAGAAGATGTAATTAATGTTTTAAATGTGTGCCTCTAACAAAAGAAGTAATGTTGTAAGTGTATGAATGTGGCAGAGGACTCCCAATATTTTAAATGTGCAAAATGTTTTAAGTGTGTATATGTAATACAAAATACATAATGTTTTAAGTATCTATGCAAGTAAAAACACCAATAAGAAAAGACACACTATAAAATATTTCAATAATAATGTATTCGTTTAATATTTTAATTAATAATATAATTTCAATTAATGTTTAAAAATTATTATTTACTTATATATATAATAAATATATATTATTAGATGTTACAATAACTATTAGATAATTATAATATTCAACACATTTTAGAGATATAAAGTTTATCTTATGCTGATGTTTCCGAACCCACTCTTCTCTTAAAATAAAAAAAGAAACTAAACTAACACAAATTATCAATAAAAAAGATACAATATAATGAAATAATTATTTTATCGCGTATTAAACGTGTTATTTTCAAATTAGAAGATTAAAAGTATCACTTTAAATTTGAGGAATCACAAAACATTTGGCACAAGTTCAAGAGCCGAAAATTTATTTAATTTAAGATTTATTAAATACAAAAGCAAAAAATGATATTATATAAAGTTTTTTTAATTAAAATGTTTTTAAAAATTTACGTAAAGTTATCATTATTATTGTTAATTTTAGTTAAAATAAATTTAATGACAAAATTAAGTAATCTTTTTTATTTTAAATTTAAATATTTTGGGTTTTCTTTATCAAATTTAAGTATAATATATATTTAAAATATTAGGAATATATATTTTTCAATTAAAATTAATGTAATATTTCGTTACCTACATTAATTTTAATTGAAGAATAATATACTACTAATATTTTAAACACATATTGTATTAAAATTGAATAGGAAGTAAACAGCAATGATTTAAATTTAAAATAAAAAAATTAATTAGTTTTGTCATTAAATTTATCTTAGTTAAAATTAACAATAATAATAATAACTTGAGTAAGAGAAAAACATTTTAAGAGTTGTCTAATTAAAAATGTTGAGGACATAATATCTTGGGACATGTTTCCAATTATTGAAAGCCTTCATATTTAAAAAATTCCATAAATTTGCATCACTCTTTTATTAAGATTGTGTCTTTATTTTAAAATATTAGATACTAATGGCCCAAATTTTCTTAATTAGAATAGGGTGTCCAAAAGTTCTTGACAAGTGCACATGATATTAATTACATGTATATAAAAGAATGAGTAGGTTATAACAAATTTTTAATAAGAATTTTCTCATCTCTATTTTCTTTTAATTATTTATACATTATTCTCAAATTTTAATTTCCTTCTCTAACCTTCCTTTTTTTTCTTTTAATAATAATGCAAAAATATAGCTCTAATTATATATTCGACTCTACTGACCACTCATTTTACATTATTCAAGTATAATAAAACTATCTTTTAAAAAGTTATAATGATTTTTTCTTTTTTTTACAGAAATATCATCAAAATGAATAAAGAAATTCCCATCTCAACTAAATAATGAATATATATATATATATAAGAGAGAGAAAATAGAGAGAGAGGAGAGAGAACGTGGACAAGTTAGTGGGAACGAGGCAATAACTGCCATGCATAACCGTAATATCCTAAAGAACATAGAACAGAACATATAACGTAAAACGTAGTAGTGTGAAAAGTAGTTCGCAGAAAATCAGAGAAAAGATTCTTCAGAGTTTTGTGGGATGCATGTGAGAAAAATGCACGGAAAAAAGGAGCAAGAAGAGTATATAAGGAAAGGGCCATGGAAAGCAGAAGAAGATGAGGTGCTACTCAACCATGTGAAGAAGTATGGTCCCAGAGATTGGAGCTCCATTCGATCCAAGGGTCTTCTTCAAAGGACTGGCAAATCGTGTCGTCTTCGTTGGGTCAATAAGCTTCGACCAAACCTTAAGAAGTGAGACAACAATGTTTCTTCATTTTCTCCTTGTTCTGTGCATGTACCATGTATGACTGTTACAATGGTTTTAAATTGCCATTCTACAATTGTAGTTGCAATAGTAACATAAAGGTTTTTCTACTTACTGATTGTAGTGGCAGCATCAGTCATATTGTGTTAAAATATAAGGGAAACAACAATCACAACAGCAATTTAAAACCATGGCTGTTGCTTCTACTTGTTTTTGTTTGATGAAAATGGAGTTTTTAAGCTTATAAATCACTCTTTTTTTTTTATGGGGTTTGCATATTTTGTATTGGATTTTTGGCGTTTTATCTCTTGTTCTTACCTACTGTGAGTTCAAGTTTTTGCTACAAGTTGGTCCATGTTATTGTGTCCAAATATAAATGGTTGGTTTATGGCTGTTATTTGCACCTGTGTTTGATGATTTTGCAATAATGGGCTTGCTTAATTGATCTCAAAATTTGCCTTTTTTCAATGGTGTTTATGGTTTTTCAAAAGCCATTTTTTGCTAAAGTTCTTTTAGAACCGTAAGTTCGTTGGTTTTATCCAAACTTCACGCCTTAAAGATATCACTGCAAGAGACGAAAACTTATTAATTTAACACAAAGCAAATAATTTGATGCTTTTTGTCTGATTATTGTCTTCTCTTTTGGCCCTCTCAAAGTGGTTGCAAGTTTTCACTTGAGGAAGAGAGGGTTGTGATAGAGTTGCAGGCACAATTCGGGAACAGGTGGGCTAAGATTGCATCCTACTTGGCAGGGAGAACAGACAATGATGTGAAAAATTTCTGGAGCAGTAGGCGAAAGAGGTTGGCCAGGATTCTGCAGACATCAGCAACAACTGCCAAATCACAGAAAAACAAAACAAAAGTTCCTACCCTTCTTGATGTCCCTACTTTGGAGGTAAGGTTCCTCTATTTTCAGGCTTTTGTTGTTCTATCATTATGTTTTCTTCTTCTTCTTCTATAGAATCCATTGTTAATGAATAGAAAAAGAAAATGGAACTGAAATTTGAGACGCCAAATCAGTTTCAAGGTTTGTTTGTTTTGCTGAAGATGACAAGATTTTACTTTATGCTAAACTAAAGATTTCCACAAACAAGACATAACTGAAATTGTGACCGACCAAATCAAATTTCAAGAACTAGTTTCTCCTGTAGATGGTTTGTTGATTGTTGCTATTTACTGATGTTAGTCAAAGGTTTTAAATGGTGGTCATAAATGTGGGTGTGAACACTCCAAAAACCATGACATTGTGGCCCTGGATCTGTTTTATGTACATGGAAAAATGAGTAAAATGTTTTATGTGGCTGTGTTGTTTTCACTGCTGCAATTTTTTTCATGGGCATAACATATATTTGTTGACTTGGATAGGCTCCAAAGTTCAGTTCATCATCAGAGGGAGAGTCATCATCAAAGCCTCAGTCATACTCACTACCCTTAATTGAGAATTCTGAGGTTATCAAAATGGTATCTTTGCCAGAGCTCATAAAGTCTGAGTTACCTTGTTCTGACCCAATCCACATTGAACAAGAGTTTACCCTTTTTGAGAGCTATAAAATGAGTGAGCAGAATCAACAGATACCCTTTCCTCAGATGCCAGAACTCCAAAATGATCTCACATTCCCAGTGGGAAGCCAAGATGTCTTGGCCAGAATTGATGAGCCATGTTTCATTGAAGACTTTTGTGCTCTTGATGATGTATCTGAGTTTGGAATAGGTCTGCAACACCCCATTAGTTTTCCTTACTTCGAGCCACCAGGAACTTGCAGAATTGAGACAAGGGATACCATTGATAAGTTCAAAAGCAGTGACAGTGACAGCTTCTTCGATGACTTCCCTATGGACATGTTTGATCACGTGGACCCACCTGCAAGCCCTTCAAACCTATGACTTCTATGCTCATTGTCGTTTATTCCATGTGTTGTTGTGTTTAAGTCTTGTAATGCAGGCTAATTATTATGTCATACAAATAACTTGGTCATAAATTGCTGTTTGAAATTGTTGACACTGTTGTCATTCGTAGGATAACCAAAAACAGACATTGCATTTGTCCATATTGCTGGTCTTTCTGACGGCCAAATTGTTCTAGTCTTGGACCTGAGTTGTTTCAACTGATAGCTACTAGTAATATGATCTTTGTAAAATGATGTGTGGCATCGATAAGTTTTGCTATTATATCTTAATTAATTCATCATTGATTGTTGAAGGCATCAATTGCGATTATATTCACTTGCTATCCAAACAAGATCACATAAATATTAATATAAGTGTAGATAATCCTTACACCCTATTACTTTTCAAATCTTATAAAATTACCTTCTATTCCTGAAAATATAAAATTCAAAAAATTAAATTTAAAAATTAAAATCTCATTATGAAAAAGTAAATTTGAGATATAAAAAATACATTTCTAAAAAAATCTAAAACACAAAATTTGGAAATCCATTCTAAATAAAAAAATTTAAAATTCAAAACTGTGTTTCAGAAATATATTCAAAAAAAAGGTTCTAATTTTTTTTTTTATGTGCATTGTTCCTTCATAAGATATTTTTGTTATTTCATAATATTTTTGGTAATTCGGATGCACGTTTGAGGATGAATTTGCCTAATATTTCCCCATATTAAGACAGCCCAAAGCATTATCTTCAACATCTTTGGTTTATTCAACAAGTATTTATACTGCAGCCAAAGAATACATAATTTTATCTTATGTAGTCTTAAACCAAAGTAAATTGTCTTGATAAAGGAAAATGTTTCATGTACAGTTAAAATGGTGATTTACATCTAAAGACAAAAAAAAAAGAAAAAATGATAGATTTCTAAAATATATGATATGATAAGAGAGATAGAATGATAATAAATGTTTTTTTTTTTTAAAGGGTACATGTATATCATTTATCTTTAAATAAATTTTGGTAAATAATTTGGAGAAATTCACTAAAAGTCACCAACATTTTTGGGACCTGTTAATCCGTAAGAGTTGACACTTTAAGATGTTGTTAGTTGCTGTTCTGTTAATAAAGTCCCAATTAATAGAGGTTAGTTTAGGTTGTGTTGTTTTTCAGATTTACCACTTCTTTAGGAGATGTAAACGTGGTTGTTACATTTTGACCTATTTTTCAGACCTTCCAACATTAGCTTCTTCATATGTTCAGTTGAATTGGAAGAAAAATAAAGATTTAAAAAGAGGAATCATACAAAATTAATCAACACTGGTGTACTTTTCATAAAGTGATCATCACAGTGCAGTTTTTTAGGAAACTAATTATTTTGAGCATAACATAGCTTTTTAAGATCATTGAAAGAAAGTTGAAAATTGCTCAACAAATACCTTTTAACAGAAAGGATTATTCCTTTCAAACTCATACACAGAAGAACTAATATCATTTGCAACCATTTTCTTCCTTTCTTTCCTAAATACAAAACTTTATATTTACAACACAGCAAGAATGTTTGAAGTTAAAATGTTTAAAACACCTTTATGTAAAAAAATTAAAATGTTTAAAGATTTGGTTGTGGAATTTTTTTTATTTTTTATATTCTGATTGTATAATTCGATAATTCTTATGTAACTTCTATATTAGACCATCTATAATTTGTTTTCAAATCAATAAAATGTTAAGAATTATTCAATTTACAATACATTTACTTTCGACATTACGTTGTACATAAGCTAATTTATTATTTGAGAATCTGTTTGAGATTAATAGAATTTAAAAATAATTTTTAAAAAAAAAGACATTTTAGATTTCATAATTCAAAACTTTTTCCTAAATTTTGAAAAAAATACATTATATTAGAAATAGTTTATTATACATTACATAATTTGAAATTCTTTTCCAAATTTAGAAATAGTCTATAGATGATGTAATTTAGGATGTATTTTTTTTAAAACGTATTTAGATTATTATGTAAAAGCCTTTTCTGTATGTTTTTCTGAAGGACAAAAACATATTTTCATATAAAGTACAGGTGTCCTAAGAACATACAAAAACTTTTCCTAAATTTTGAAAAAAAAATATTATAAATTACATAATCTAAACGTACAAAAACTTATCCTGAATTTTGAAAAAAATATATTATGAATTATATAATTTAAAAGCAAAAGGAACCATTAGATCATCCATCAGCATTGAGTTCTATCATAAACTAAAATTTCAGTAAATTCATATAAAATGTATCCATTAACTTATTCTGATTAAAATGGGAAGAGTACAGCCCTACTTTTCTTTTCATCCTATGTTTACCATTCAATCGAGTGAAGGATAATAATAATGGTGTTTATGTGTTCCAACACAATCAAGCATTCTCAATAAAGAAGTCATTTAGTCTTTGGAGGACTCAAGCACCAAGTAGCCACAGTAGTGTGGTAAGTGTAGATGGCCATTACATTTTTTGGGTGTATTTTATACCAGTTTGACCATTGTGCACAATAGCTTCAAATTCTCCTGCAGTGAATGATTGGCCTTTCTTGAAAATTGGGCGTCTGAGTTGGACGTATCCACAGTAATCAACATCATACACTTCAACTTCAACTTCAACTTCAACCTCCTTTTGGAATGAAGAAAACGCCACCCCAACTCCTTCCCCTACAAAAGATGCAATCAAATCAGAATTCAGTTTGCAAAAATCAAAATATACCAACTTCTTCATCCAGTGACCACTACCAGATTCAGTAAATTTCGTTCTTGCACATTAATATAAGGAACAACAAGAAAAAAGATTGCATTTACATAAAAAAGGGTGTTTACAGTTGAAATTTGAACAATAAATTGAATATTATACCATGTGTGACAAGCAGCAAGTTCTCAGTATGATATTTGTCTGCAAGGTCTTTAACTATTTGCTTATATCTAGGCCTTGTGTGCAAGTTTGGATCTTCTTCCCACTGGGGCAACTGAAGTTCCTCAAGCAAAAAGATTTCATCAGCCAAAGTGACATTTGCATTCATACCTATATAACTGTCAAATGTGCCAAAAATTCTCAGTTGAAAATGAAGATGAAAACCTCCATACCATTTTATAAACCCTTTCCACATTCTTATCCACTGTGCCCGCCGGAAGCATGGCCTCGAGCTTCGGTATATCGAAACCCCAGTTTCCATCTTTGGGAATCGCATCAAGTCTGATCGCTGCTCTGCTCATCATTTCACACAAGCCATATTCAACAGAGACCTGCAGTTGTGGGAAAGAGGGTTAGAATTTCTTAAACTCAATAGCTGCTGGTATAAGAATCCACTCAGGATTTGTAAGGCATGTTACAATTTTATAAAGGAGAAAAATATGAAACTTCATGTTACCCTTTCACCTGCAAAACTATAGGATTCTACTTCGGCAGATGAAACTGAACCTCTGCTACAATGTGTGTGTATACACATTGAGTTTTCATCAGTGAGACAAAGGTTTAAATGTTAGCATTTATCACACAAAGTCAAACATCCCAAATACAAATCAAGCATAACCATTGTTTACAGTATCATTACTGGAAAATTTATTCAAACATAATTTTCTTTTACTGTAAGACAAGTTAATGTTTATCTTTGGTAAACTACAATAGTACTACACACAATATAGAACATGCTCAATCACTTTTCCTCTTAATTCATTTTAGAGTAAAAGTTGGATAAATTTAATTAGAATGTACAAGTTTAATTTCTATGCATCAAATCATAGATAATCATTAATATGATTTTTAAATAAATATTATAAAACTCTTATAACTTTCCAAGGCAGCTTATGATTGGATAATATTAGAGCTCAATGCATGCACTATTGATTTCTTGTGTGAAGACATGATTGTGAATTTGACTGTCTTTTAAAATTCGAATTATTTAATTTTATATACACAATAACTAAAAAAAAAAAAAAAAACAAAGTTGTCATACCAAAATTTTCTCATCAAGAACACAAAATTACCACAAAAAACTAACTAAAAAGTTGCAAAAACGAGTACCACATTAAACAAATGCCTCAAAGCAGAGTTTAGAATCTGCTTAGTTATTTAGTACCAGCCAACCCAGTTTTGATCCTTAAATTTAAAAGAGATTATTCTAATCTCTTAATTTTTTGTAAAAAATTAGTTCAGTCTTTAAATTTACTGTTAACGACTAAAAATTGATCTTAAAGTAGTATATTTCACTCCTTTAAACTAAAAAAGGTTTTTTTTTTCAAATTTAAATGATTAAAATATATTTTCTACAAAAAAAAAAAAGGGATTCACCTCAGATTTCAGAAACCAATCAATCCTTAATTTTATAATTCCAATTAAACTTTGATTTCACATTCTGCAAAAAGAAGAGAAAGACGACTTTGACCTTGATTTTAGAGGGATCGATGGGGACGCCATCGCCAGTGAGCTTGCTGGGGTCGTCGACGTCGGACACGGCGGAGAGGGCGGCGACGACTTCGGCGGCGGTTTGAACGCATCGGAGAAAGGGAGAGACGAAGACGCGGTTGAGAGTGAAAGGTAGCTTTTTGAGGAGCTCGCGACCCGTGGCGAAGGCTCGAACCCGACCCTGTTGGATCAGGGGCGGGTCCCAGGGTCGGGTGGCGGAGGAAACCCACATGGGTTCGAAGTAGTCGATGCGATCGCCGTGGCGCATTACGACGACGTTTTGGTAGAACTCTGGTGCCGCAACGCCACTTGAAGCCATTTTTGGGTTGAAAGAAAGAAAGTATGTTGAACACTTAATGGTGTTGAATGTAAATGAGGTAGTGAAATAACTTTCTCTTCACAATTTTCTTTTTCTTTTGCTTCAAATATTTTTCTCTTAAGACTTTATAGAATATTTTGGTTATTGTATTTAGGAATTCATCTTTTTGTGTTTGCTCTTGTTTTGTATATGTTGAATATTTGTATAACATATAAAGATAATGGATGCTCTTTGTTGAATATTTGTATGTAAATTTACTATTTTATTAGAAATTTTCAATTCATAAAGATTGACTAATAATTCCATGGAGATATGATCCTATTATTTATCCATTTTTAAAAACTATAAAAGAACTTTAATATAGTGATATAAAAAATTTATCCATGTTTTAAGGATTAAAATAATTCAATCCTATTTTATTTTTCAAAATATAGAAGTTGTGTAGTATATACTCTAACTTGAAGTATAATTTATGACTAGTTTTAACATAGTGATATAAAAATTTTCTAAGAATATCTCCAAGTTATTTCACATGTCCTAGCTTTAATAATAGGATTAAGCCACGGAAATGTAGGTATGAAAAACCTAAAAATTAAACTATCCAAACAATGATGGGTGAGAAATCCAAAATGGAAAACATAATTTAGCTCATTGTGTATTATTTACAATTTTAATATACATAAAACAATGCTTAAAAAAACTCATTTTTAGAATTTAAAATCAACAAATAAAAAATTTAAAATATCATTAAAAAATTTGAAATTCTATATTCTTTAATCATTCTATTTTAGCATAGGTACCCACTCTTGTTTTTCATCCGTTTAAAGTAATTTAAGCATTAATGGGAGATTAAAGATATATTAGAGAGGTTATGTCAATATTCATAAATAATATTTATTATTTATTTACTAATTGATGTTATGAAAATATTAATAAATATTATCAAGACAAATATATCTATTTAAACTCATCTCGGTTTTAATAAAAGATTTTTTCATTAACTAAGAATAAGTATAAATATAAATAATATTCGATTCTTTTAATTTGGTACAAGTATGAGAATGGATATGTACCCGTTTCACACTCATTTCCATACTTATACTAGTTCATGTTTTAAATTAATAATTTTAAAATTTTATATTAACTTTTCTTTTTATCATTGATTTTTAGTTTTTTATTTTGTCATACTCTTATTTATTTTTATTTAACATTGGAAAGAAAATGTATATCTTTCAATATTAAATACTTAATAATATGTTTTTTTATCGTAATAAAAAAAATAATGAAAAAATTCATACTCATAAATAGAAGGAAGAGAATGTATTTCTAGTCTAAAGATAAGGATGATAAACACAATTCAGCTCACATATCTATCCTTAATCTTACTTTGGACACTTTCATAAAACATTGTCAGTTGTGGTGTTTTTGTTGAAGTTAATTACGCATTTATTTATTGAGATTTTGTATGTAACCCCCACATTTTCAAGAGTTCAAATAAAAATGTAATATAACATAACATATAGAATCAGATTAATTAAATTCCACAAACTGCAAGAACAAATGGTGGTTTTACAATACAATATCTCAAAACTTACACATTAGAAGATGTTTCAAACTAAAGGAGAAAGAGAAAGTGCAAATTAAAGAACCCTTGCATCTCTATAAATTCACCAACTTTCTCATAAACCATGAATATACTTGGTGATTAAACTACACTATTGTTAATCAATGGAGGTCAAAACCCACATAGCAATAGTTTCAGTCCCAGTATACAGTCATCTACGTTCAATACTTGAGTTCTCTAAGAGACTAGTTCATCTCCACCATGATATTCATGTCACATGCATTAACCCTACATTTGGTTCACCCTGCAACAACACCAAAGCCCTTTTCGATTCTCTTCCCTTAACCCTAAACCAGATGTTCCTACCACCAGTTAACATGGATGACCTTCCACATGATATTCACCCTGCAATCCAAGTTCAGGTCACCATCTCTCGTTCTTTACCTCTAATCTATGATGCATTGAAGGCACTACATGCTAGCTCAAGGCTTGTTGCAATCATTTCTGATGGTTTGATAACACAAGTGTTGCCCTTTGGCAAGGAACTCAATGTCTTGTCCTACTCATATTTCCCATCCACAGCTATGTTACTGTCACTTTGTTTGTATTCTTCTATGCTTGACAAGAGAATATCTTGCGAGTACAGAGACATAGTAGAACCTATAGAGATTCCTGGTTGCATACCAATTCATGGAACTGATCTTCCAGACCCTCTTCGGGATCGATCAGGTGCAGCATATAAACAATTTCTTGAAGGTAATGAAAGCTTCGATCTACTTTTATTTTCTTTCTTTTGTAATGAAAACTGATGTATTGACAATTGAATTACCAATTGTTTATGTAGTAATTATAATAGTATGTTAGTCATGACTCATCTGTATTGTTAAATGAAGTTGTCAAAGTGGTTATTTAAACAGTAAAAAATGTCAAAATCTCTTTTTTTTTATGATGAAATCAACTAATAAGTTCTTTGAGGTCTCAGTGAAATAAATTAGTAGATAATTCATGTTAATCTTTATGGGACACATGGTCAATTTTTTTCAATTTATCAGAAGAATTAATAACAGTAGACTATGTATTATGTTGAGATTAGTTGGGTGAAACTCTGAGATGTTTTAAGACTTTGAATCTTTTGAGTAATGAAACTAATGTTAACAAGTTTTCTTTGAAGGTAATGAAAGATTCTATTTAGCTGATGGTATACTGGTTAACAACTTTTTTGAGATGGAAGAAGGGACCATAAGGGCCTTGCAACAAGAAGAGGAGAAAGGAATCCCTTCTGTGTATGCAATAGGACCCTTTGTGCAAGAGGAGTCATGCAAAGAAGGAAGTAATGATGACATAAAATATTTGAGATGGTTGGACAAACAACAATGCAATTCAGTCTTGTATGTTTCCTTTGGAAGTGGTGGCACACTTTCTCAAGAGCAGATAGAAGAGCTTGCTTGGGGATTGGAATTGAGTGGTCAAAAGTTCTTGTGGGTGTTAAGACCTCCAAACAAGTTTGGCATTATTTCAGACATTGATGCAAGACATGAGAACCCTTTTGAGTTTCTACCAGATGGTTTCTTGAAGAGAACAATAGGACATGGTTTGGTGGTGCCTTATTGGGCATCTCAGGTTCAAATCCTTGGTCATGGTGCAATTGGGGGATTCCTATGCCATTGTGGTTGGAACTCAACACTTGAAAGTGTTGTGCATGGGATTCCACTGATTGCATGGCCACTCTTTGCTGAGCAAAAGATGAATGCAGTTTTGCTAACTGATGATTTGAAAGTGGCTCTTAGGCCTAAGGTAAATGAGAATGGGATAGTGGAAAGGGAAGAGATAACTGGGATCATTAGGAACCTGATGGTGGGAGAAGAAGGCAAGGAAATTCGTCGAAGAATGAAAAATTTGAAAGATGTTGCTGATGATGCTATGAAGGATGATGGATCTTCAACAGTGACCCTAACACAATTGGCACTAAAGTGGAAAAGTTTAAGTTTGGAATCCACAGTGTGATTAAAACTTGTATAATTGGTTCAAATGGAATTAAGCAACTCTTGATTGTTGAAATCAAGATTATACTTTCATATTTATCCATAAAAAACACCCACTTAATATTATCACTATATAAATTTTAATCATATTTTATAATTTTCAACTTAAAAATACTACATTATTATATTATTAAAGTGAGTTATAAATTGGTTAATTTTTAAAATCTAATTGTAAAAATAATATATTTTAACTCACTTTAATAATATAATAATATATATTAGTATTTTGAATTAAAAAATAAATATATATATATATATATATATATGAAAGTATAATTATAATATTAATATAATGGTACTAGTGGGTGTTTTTTTTATTGAACTTATTAATTTTTTTATCAATTATATTGAAGTAAAACAGTTTTCTATAGAATTGTATGATCCAATTTTTGTTTGAGATAATCTCACTTATACTACCAAAAAAGAGGGGCGTTGCAATTGTGTCTCGTAAATTTCTATCTTAAAACTAAAATGGTTGCTTATTTAAATAATTCATATATTTGTATTAATATATAAATTGTGTGAGTTTAAGAAATAAAATAGTGAGAATAACTATGAAAGGGGGAAAAAATCTAATACTGTATCTATCTTTATGGTTGGTGACAAAGGAGTATAATATTTATTTCATAAAAATTGTCTCGATTAATTTCTAACAATATTAAAACATATTATTAATTATTCTAACCATATTTATGAGTTAAAATATTTTCTAAACTTCTCGATATTTATTGTTTTTTCTTATTTCTCAATTTTTTTTTTAGACATTAGTCATGTTTTTATGCAACTAAAAAATATTTTCTAATGTTAATGTTAATTAATAAAAAACTATAACTTAACAAAGTTAATTTTTATGTAATTTTTTAATACTTTGTAATGTTGATGGTGGACAAGAATTTAAGTCTTGTATTTTGTTTAAAAGTTTTATTTTACAAATATTTAACAATTAGTGAAAATTATAATTTAGTTTTGTTATAATTTTTCTACAAAATTATTAATTTTTAAATTAAATGGTCAACTTATTTCAGTCAGTAGAGGCCAACATTCAACTTTAGTCAAAAGTACCGGAAACAAATCTAAAACGAACTTTCTACTGTTATCATAAAATACCCTTACAATTGAGTGTATTAGAAAATCAGCTCAATAAATTGTAACAAAATGAAATACACATTTAATACAATTTAAAATTAATCATAATTATAATAACCTGTTTTCTAATTAACAGTCATTGTTTTCCTTTATCCTCAAAACTGCTTTTCCTTCACTTTAAAGGAAAAACTTTTTTTTCTCATCTGTCCACTAATTTGAAGAGTGAACGATGAGATATTTGCAGAGAACTCATTGTCTGTATCAGAGATGCAATGAACTAAAACAGAAAAGAGCTGATTATTATGTGCAAAAATTTACACTTTACATAATCAAATTTACAAAGCAATTTGCCGAAGGGGGATGAAGGTATGGAGGTACAATGGATAACTCAACAGATATTTACAGTACCATCATGGGATAATAACTATATCAACTTGTACTCTTTTAGTGAAGAAGGTTAGAAGCTGATCCTCAAAGCTTTTTACTCTAACCCGAGCAATCATCATCAACGCATTTCTTTTTCCAAATTTTGGAAGAATTTGGATTGGTAGAAGAAATGGAAGCTGCTTCTGGGATTCAACCAAGCAACAGTGGCATCTAGTGACGACTTTAAAGATCATCTACTCACGAGACAACCTGGTTTAAATAGGATGTCTTCCTTAAAATTACGGCCTGAGACAGACACTGACTCACCTTGACGACGGTAACACTACAAAGGATTAAGAGCATAAGTGAGAAAATTAAATTCTTGTAGTGGTAGAAAAAAGCACAAATAATCAAAATATAAGTCAGCCAGAAATATTGATCAATGTAGGAAAAATTTATTCCTTTAAAGCATGAACAGTATACAATGAATTTTTAAAAAATCTAACTGGATTGTCATACTAAACAGATTAATTACCAAAATGACGGAGCAATACTTCGAGAATAAAATTGATGAGCTCAAAAAAGTTCTATAAAGAAATAGATAAATAAGTTTAGCACAGCTACATTTACTGTGTTGCATAGTGTTAGATGTAATGGGCTAAGACCCACCTCTCTGTATTCTCTTATTTATAAATACATAACCTATGTGCTCAATTCACAATTGGGATTCAACATATGCCCCTCTCTTATTTTAAGATGGTATCTAGAGTTAGGTTTAATTCTTGTCTCCCACGTGAGCCCACGGATGCTAATTTTTGTTTTTTGGAAATTGTTCCTTTTTAATTTTCGGCTTTACTCTTAGGCTTGCTCCAGCTGCAGTTGCCCGGTTGCTGCCTCAAGCTTTGTTTTCGCCACCACTATACTGCCACCAATGCCCCATTTAGTCCGGCAACACCACAGTTGTGGTTGTCCAGGCCAGGCAACCACCACGCAGCAAAAATCATGACAATCGGAGCTTTGACAAGCCACCTCACCCTTGCCACCACCGCCACTTCCCGTCATGCGTGCCGACACATCAGGCCTCGCCTTCGATGGCAACCACCAATGTCAGATTCATCTCTTCATCCTCTTTCTGAATCTATAACTTTCATCTTATGTTGATGATATTGTACTTACAAGCAATGATCACCACGACACTCACATGTGAAGCAACACCTTTGGTAAACTTAGAGATATTTCTTGGGAATTGAGGTAGCACAATCCAATAATGGAATTGTTATCTCTCGAAGGAAATATGAATTGGATATTTTAGAAGAAAATAGGTTAATGAATTCAAAGTTTATTGACACACCCATGAATCTCAATGTCAAACTTCTACCTAATAAGGGAGAGTCACTCTCAGATCACGAGAAGTATGAAAGATTAGTTGGAAAATTGAATTATCTTACATGTACTCATCTTGACATTTCCTTTGTAGTCATGAGTCAATTCCTTAATTCTCCATGTGCAAATCATTGGAATGTTGTCATTCATATATTGAAGTACATTAAAGGTTCTCCGAGAAAAGGTTTGTAATATGAGCACAATAATCACGCTAAAGTTGTATGTTATTCAGATGCCGATTTGGCAAGTTCTCCTTCTAATAGGAGATCCACTTCTGGATATTATGTCTCCATTGATGATAATTTGATCTCTTGGAAGAGCAAGAAACAAAATGTTGTGGCAAGATCTGGTACGGAAGTAGAATATAGAACTATGTCTCAACTTTTTATTAGCTTATTTGGCTTAAATAGTTACTTAAAAGAGTTGCAATTTGGACAGGTCACTCAATGACACTTATACGTGACAATCAAATTGTTCTTCATATTAGCTTAAATCGCATCTTTCATGAAAGGAACAAACATATTGAGATTAATTATCATTTTATTCAATAAAAGATTGTATTTAGGAATACCAAGACTGGTTGTTAATTCTAATAATCAACTAGCAGATATTTTTACTAAATTACTACGAGGAACTAGAATTGATTATATTTGTAACACGCGTGGTATATTAAGCACCAGCTCAAAGGAGAGTGTTAGATGTAACGAGCTTAGGCCCATCTCGTTGTATTTCTTATTTACAAATGCATAACCATGTGTGCTCAATACACAATAGGGATTCAGCCTATGCCTCTCTTATTTTAACCATAGGAGTAAAGATCAAGTGTACTAAAATCAAACATTTGACAAGAGCATAGCAAGATTGTGGTGAGACGTGGAAAGTTGGGACAAAAATTCTATTTGAGGCATGAATTGAGAGAAGAGTTCAACTAACTAACCTTGTAACATACAACAGTGTCATCAGGATACATTGCAAATAGCTTCGTACCAAGGCGTGCATCACAGGAATCACAGAGACTCTCATCATCAATTTGCACATGCCTTGACCTCTCCTCTAATCTTGATAATCTTGCATCAATGTCCACAGCACGTGATAAATTATGCACAATCTGAAAGAATTTCTTACTAAGATCACAAACCCATAATACTTTATTGTCAACAGAAAGAAGCAATCAACCTTGAAATGTCAGACTACAAACGGCAAAGAAAAATTAATCTCGGGAAGATACCATATAGGGGTTATTGGTAAAATTAGTTTCATTTCAGAAATTACTATGAATTTGGTGGTTTACATCCATATAAACTGGTGCTACTGTAAAGACTATACCAAAAGTATCTTACTAAAATAAACCATACATATTGTTCCATAAGTATTTAACAAAATTATATTTGCCAAAATCTTGCAGAATGGTCTAAACACCTAACTTCAAGAGATGTTTCATAACTTAGGATTACTGATTATTCTTGACAGAAGCCACTACACCCTGTGTGGACTTTAATTCTTTATTTCTCTATCACATGGAAAAAAAAGATATGAGATTAGGACAATTTATCCATCTGGAAAAAAAAGACGCAAGTACCTGGCCTTGACGATGATGATGAACTCTGGCCCTGAACATTCTTAGTAAAGTATCAGAAGCAAGTTGAAGTGGCATATCTGGAGATAGTTTCTGCATTATAAAGCCAAAAATTTTAAAATTATGAACCACAACTCTGAAATGAATTAAATATGGTTACAAAATGACAAACTGCATGTAAATAGATAGAGTCTTCGATTGCAGAGATACATCCAACACTGACAATGCCTACGGAGTGGCTTGCTTAAGCAGCTTCATTGAATAATTTATAATATAAGTGTTTCATAAAAAGTAATAAAACTATTCATGAGACATCACCTAATAGTTTGAGGTTTGGGATAGTATATCATTGACATCGGTATTAAAGACCCCATGACAAACACTAGAATTCATTTGTTGCAACCACTATTTTTCAACACTAGTGTTGAATTTCAACATGATCTGAGTTGTACCATTGCATTGTTCAATGTCCCAATATCAAACCCAAAATCGTCTTGCATGAGCAGGAACCTTTAATACAACCATCTATATGCCTTCACCTAGGGGGTTATTGACAATAACATTAGATAAGAGAGAAGGTAATACAACTCTTCAATCCTTACCAAAGGGCTGAACAAGTTTAAAACCTGATGGTTTTATGTGGGGTAATTATTTATTTGTATTGATAATCTAAAGGTATTTTACCAATGTAAAACTCACCGATATAATACATGGGTACTCATAGGAATCAGCCCAATTAAGAGAAGCCTTTCAAGGTCTGTACCCGTAGGCCCAAAAGGAAAATTGTGTCTATTCAGAATTAGCTATTTTGGGGAGAGTTCAAGGAGAGAGAATTCTGTTATAGGGGAGGGAATCAGAACTGAAGGAGAAATTGTGGAATTGGGAATTGATTGGAGTCCAAATATCTTCTGTCTTGGGGGAGAGCATTGCTCACATTCATCTTTATATTTTTCCTTCATTGCTAATTAAATACAAATAATGGTGTTCTCTGTTAGGAATTATCCTAACAGGTATAACAGGCACACATATTTTCATGCTAACATATCCTTTATCCATTTACTGTGGAGTAGGGTGCAAAATATGTACTTCTTGCAGTGGAATATAGATGTTGCAAACAATTTGCTTCAAAACTTAATATAGTGAGTTTAGTACCTCTAAAACTTGCAACGGGTCTAATGATTCTCCATGATTATGGAGTAGGCGAACAGCAGCAGTAAACATGGGATCCTTCCCATCTTGTGGGTCCAGATACATTTCAAGCAACCTGAGGACAATAAACAAAAAAGCAAAAAAAGAGCATTAAAACAAACTTGTTAAACAGCATAAAAAAGTAAAATATTAAAAGGGTAAATCGGGACAAACTGCATATAAGCATCAGCCCTTCCTATCTCAGCACAATACTGCTCAGCAGCTTCACTGTCTTCTAGTTTCCTGTGAGCCAACATATAATAATAATAATAATAATAATAATAATAATATTAATAATAATAAAGAAAAAAACTACTTGTTGGTATTAACACATTGTATGCCAATTGGTTTTTCTGCGTGTGTTTAATGTTATTCACATTAAACCTCACTATCCTAAAACTATGAGAATTTGAGAAATTCAATTGGCTGCTAAAATACATATCCAATGGAACCATGCTGATTGCAGATATCCCAACTTTAGACAATCACATTACTCTGCACAAAATATGGTAAATTTATATTTCACCAATGCTTTTAAAGGCTTTTTCTTTACAAATTATTGGAAACTGCAAGCCTTGACACCCTAAAAGGATAAATATTTGCTAAAGAAGTAATCCATATTCATGATTTCGATTTAGTCTACAACAACCAAGCCTTATCCGACTTAAAGAGAACAGTCAAATATATGGATAAAGCATCTTCTTTGACCCCAATCAAAAACAATTTTTTCAATAAATCAAATTATTGCAAGGCCAATTCTAGTCACATTTCTTGCTAGTGTACATAATAAAATCAAGATTCCAAAACCACAGCCTTTGGGCTCAAAACTCCCCCTGCTCCAAAAGATAGTGCAGTCCTAAGATGGAATCAAAGTTCAAAAAATATATAAATATTTCTCTTTGAATGTCCATGGGCTATTGATCACGAGAAAATCCCAGGTTTTTTCTTGCCTTTTTTGGTCTACTTTTCACCCACTTCTATTGCAACAAATTACCCTGTTTCTATTGTAACTAGTACTGCCACAGCTTTGACTGAATTTATATGAAAGCTAGTGCAATTTTTTAAGCTAATTAGACACTTACAAAGCCAAAATTTGGAGGACCAAAGTCTCCTGCCCCAGTCTTCTATACAGAATAGCCTGTCAAGTAAAGAAAAATTAATAAAAGAAAAAGTAAAGAATGTTAGACATCCATTTGAATCTGTGGGGGCTTATAACCACACCCTCACAAAAGTCTACTATTACTGCTATAGTAGTAATGGTAGATATTAGGATTAATTAGATTAATTATATTTATATTATTAGCCTGAAATAAGGTAACTGAATATTCTGTAATTATGACCTCAATATTTTGTAATTATATTTTCTCTCCTATAAATTCAATAGCTGCGTTGTGATCTAAACATGTGGAATTCATCTTATGCTCTCTTGATTCTCTCTCTCAATATGTTATCTAGAGCCTAACAAGAGGCTGATTCTAGGAATCCCAAATGAACCCACACCATCAACATCATCTCCTCAAGACTGGCCTATCCTCATCAGTCTAGCAACCATCAAAGGTTGCATGTGCTGCCCCTGTCTCTCTAGGAATTTCTCCCACACACTGCTCACGTCCACAGGGTGTGGCACTGCATTCAACTTTTGTTCCTACCCCCCCTTAGCTGGCCTTTCCTCGCCTCTCTATCCTCTACACATATTTGGTCTCAGCTCAGTGTTTGGATATCCCTTTGCCACTATTTTGTCCTGTTTTCTGCCATTGTTACTGTTAGGATACTGCTTGGCATTTTCTTTCTACTTGCTAACCAATGGCTTCCTCAGCCACTGTGAAGTGTGACACTCAGATTTCCACCAGCCACATAACTGCATCGCTCTCGTCCAAGCTGTTGGATGTTGATTATTCTTCTTTGGTCTCTCCCAAAAAAATAGACCACCACATAAGTCTACTTCTGGTTATTTAGCTGTTATCACCATGGCAAATAGTTCTCAAACATAGTCCCGAGGTGTTAGTATTATCCATCCTCTTCCTCCTCCTTCTACTCATAATAAATTTTATGTCCCTACAGCCCCCTTCAATTTATTGTTTGCTATTAGTATAGGATATTAAGTATACTACTATAAGCTTTTAGAAGATTCTAGAGATCTCTATGTAATCATTACTCTAGGGAGTGCTAGAATATCGAAAAATATAGTAATAGTATACTAGAATGAATTCAATTTTTTGTATATTTATATTATTAACCTAAAATAGGATAACTGAATATTCTGTAATTATATCTTCAATATGTTGTAATTATGTTTTCTCCCCTATAAACTCAATAGCTTTGTTGTGGTCTAAACACATGGAATTCATCCTATGCTCTCTTGTTTCTCTCTCTATCTCTCATCAATTATAGAGAACCATTTTGGTATCACTTATGCCAGCATTGGATAAACAATACATAGGAAAAAAGTCAAAAGTCTCAAAATTACCTTCTCTAACCACAATTCTGATCCTTCAATCAAATAAAGAACTTCTTCTGGATCATACAAGTCTGAGGATTGCAAAAATATCTGCAATCTTTCCCTGACAGGAATGTCAAAGATTGAGTTCTTCAAAGCAGCCAAACTTCTTGTCTCTATACTTTCACCATTAAGATTCTCAGAGATATTTTCAGATTCAATGACTTCAATTGCTGATTTGGCAAGTGAGAGAGCATACAACGTATGCAACTGTGTATCATTACAGTCCTGGTCTTCAATCAACCACTGGAGATACCTAAATACAAGGCACCATGTGTAAACTGAAGAATCAGAATTTTAATAAATAAAAGAAAAATTTATATTGTGATGGCAAGAACAACCAAGAGTGATCCTATCAAATAAAATTTGGTAAGTGGATCAACCGACACCACTGGGCTCAATCAAAACAAAATTTCTCAGTAAAACTATCTAGAACAAGAACATTTTTTATGGTTTCTCATATGACCAGAAGAAAAACTATATGGGACAGAAAATAGTTGTGCTCATCTTCAGGGGGGGAGTTTAAGAGAGGAAGATGATGAGCCTTTTATATTCCCAATTTCCCAAATACCAGTCATTAAACCACATGATGATACAAAGTTTGGAAAAAATCTGGTGTACACCCGAAGAGGAAAGGTCATTCCAGGACCAAAACGTGCTCAAGAGTTCAACCCTGTATCATTACATGAGGTAAATATGTCTGACCCTATAAATCTTAATTCTACTAAATGTGATGATCTTACTAGTAATGAACTCCCTACTGTAGAACCTATTGCACAGGTAGACAGAATTTAGATCTCCCAATTGCTCTTAGAAAAGGAACCAGAGCCACTAAACCACCTTACTTGATAGCAAATGATCTATCCTTTGAAAAATTCTCACTCACCCATAGAACCTTTCTTACAAGCCTAAATACCACAACCATACCTTCTTCTGTATAGGCATTAATTGACAAAAAATGCAAACAAGCCATGGATTTGGAAATGGAGGCATTGGAGAAGAACAATACTTGGAAACTAGTCACCCTACAACCTGGAAAAACCTGTCGGGTGCAAGAGGGTTTACACAATCAAATACAAGGCTGATGGGACTATTGAGAGGTATAAGGTCAAGCTGGTGGCTAATGGATTTACTCAAACTTATGGAGTGGATTACTTGGAGACCTTTGCACTAGTTACAAATATGAACAAGGTCAAAGTAATTTTGTCTTTGACAGCAAACCATGATTGGAACTTGCATCAATTTGATGTGAAAAATGCATTTCTACATGGGGATCTTGAAGAAGAAATATACATGGAAGTAACACCTGGGTATACGGGGCAGATTAAGGCCAACACAGTTTGCAAGCTAAGAAAAGCACTGTGTGGGTTGAAACAGCCACCTAGAGCATGGTTTGGGAGATTCACCAAAGTCATGATGAGCTGTAAACAGAGTCAAGTGGACCACACTTTGTTTATCAAGCATTATGATTCGAGGGGAGTAACAATTCCATTGGTCTATGTGGATGATATCATTGTTACTGAAAATGATGAAAAGGAGCAACAAAGGTTGAGCCAATGTCTTGCCAAAGAATTTGAAATCAAGACTGTAGGAAAGTTGAAATATTTTCTGGGAATTGAAGTTGCCCATTCCAAGAAAGGGATCTTCATATCTCAGCAAAAATACATTAATTGATTTGTTACAAGAAACAGGTCAAACAACCTGCAAACCAACAACCACACGTGTTGATCCAAAATCAAAGGTTGGGAAGTGCAGAGTATGATGTTGTTGTCGATAAAGAAATGTACCAAAACTTGTGGGAAGACTTATTCATCTATCTCACACTAGATCAAATATTGCTTTTGTTGCGAGTCTAGTCAACCAATTTATGCATCAACCAAAGGAAGCACATTTACAAGTTGCTCTTAGAATTGTCCAGTATTTGAAAGGAACACCAGGAAATTGAATTTTATTCAAAAAGAAACAAGAGTGCTAGTTTGAGGCATATACTGATGTTGATTATGCAAGTTCAGTTGTGAATAGGTCAACTACTGGATATAGTACCTTCCTTGGTGGAAACCTAGTAACGTGGAAAGAGTAAAGAACAAAGTGTGGTAGATAGATCTAGTGCTGAAGCAGAATTTCGGGCAATGGCTCAAGGAATATGTGAACTATTATGGCTGAAGATTATATTGGAGGACTTCAAGATAAAGTGAGATGAACCTATGATGTTTATATTGTGACAATAAATCTGCAATCAGCATAGCTCTCAACCCAGTGCAACATGATAAAACTAAACATATTGAAGTGGACAGACATTTTATCAAAGAAAAGCTTGACAGTGACATGATTTGCACTCCATATGTGTATACTCAAGGACAGCTTGCAGACATACTTACCAAGGGGCTAAACAGCAGCAACTTTGAAAGAATTATATCGCAGTAACTTTGAAAGAATTATATCGAAGCTGGGAATAGAGAACACTCATTCACTAGGTTGAAGGGAGTGTCGAGATATTTTAGGAAGTTTCAGATGATTCCTATTGTTTTTTAATTCTGTATATTGGTTGTATTTTATTTTTATTACTAGCATATCAATCCCACAATCTCAGGGATTTGTTTCCTAGAATAGGCAGTGCTTGTTTCCAAATTTATCCAATCAATTTATGTATATATGTAGGATGTAAGTGATGAGACTGAATAAGAGAAATTATTTTCTTCTAAACTTGAGAAGTATACTGCAGACAGATAACACAGTGACATACCTCTGTAAAATTTCTACCTTTTGTGGATCAATGGTTGTAACAACTTCATCTGTAGGGCGAAAGGAATAACACATGGTGGTATCAGAAATAAAACAAACATAACAGAAATAAAAACATAACACTGACTATCATATCAGAGAACCTTTTGGCAGAGTATATTAGACATTAAAGCAAGTAGTCCAAACTAGTCAAAATTTCTCTCAATAAAAAGTATCAAAGCATAATGATAATCCAAATAACGAGCACAAAATGCTTATAGAATCAAGGCCAACCAGGAGAAAGATGGATCTCTCGTTTCTCTGAAGTTAAAACTTTGACTGCAAGAACCTGGCTAACATCTGCAATCTGAAATGAAAATATTCAAAACAAGAATAATGACTTAATCAGATTATCAAGTTGGAACAACAAACTTCTAAACACTCTTACCCATCCTAAATGTTCTAGAATCAACTCTTGGTCAGATGATTCCTCAAGAATCTTTGAAGCTTCAGCTGCAGCAATTGCCCTGCCAGAAATAAGGCTTTCCCTATTATCCTGCGTGCTATTCTCCAAAGCAGGGTCTTTCCACAGGCCAGATGAATAATTTCTTGCTAGGATGCGCCAAATATGCACAGCTTTTGAGCTCATTCCTTTACTTGCACACAAGAAGGCAAGTGTTCGTAGGTGCCCAGACTCTTCTAACATCTGTTCCAATTCCTCCTGCAAGGAAAATGTATTTCATAAGGTCACTTTTAAAGCAACCCAGGTAATTCCCATTATTTCTAGCAACCTAATTTTTCATTAAAAAGCAGCATAGATTTAGAAAAGGGAATCTTGTCATTTCCTGTTCATGCTTGTGGTTGACATTCAAAGTAGGTTAGGTTTTTGGTTTCTTGTTTTCATTTTGCTATTGATGCTATTTTCTTTCCATAGAGCTTCAAAAATGATCATACCAGGAACAAGAAAAAGTAATTCCTCAAATCTACTGAGAAATAATATCTAAAATTCCATTTACTACATATTTTTTACATTGCTAATTACGAAAATGTATCAAAATCACTAATACGCGTTAGAATTATGTTCAGTTTATGTATCATACATTAAATGCTTAAAACTTTTAAGAATAATTATTTTGGAAGTAGCACCCATTCTTGAGTGTTTAGGAATTAGTATTATATTATAGATACAGATGTTCTGCATAACATAAGCATCATTCAATAAGTCAGTCAATTTCACTTAAACAATTTCATCATGCCACCCTCTATTTCTCCCCTTTAAATTCAACAATAATAACATCCAGAACTCAGAGCTTATGTAAAAACAAAAACATTAATTTGCATATATCTATTGAGAAATCACATAAAATATGGAAGCCACAATAACAGTAATTTGCACGTACCACAACACACCAGTTTGTAGAAGATGCCAGCCTCTCCATGTCTTCAACACAATTTAGAGCTCTATAGAGATACATTAGTAGAGTGTCAACTCCCTCCCTGACTGATTCTGCTAGGTCTTTTTCTCGACAGGCCTCCAAATACCTAAACACATCATTGATCAACAAAGCTGGTTACAAAAACAAATCAAAGACTATAACAACAGACATAAGAAAGCCTCCACAAAACAATATTAATTTACAATGCTATTTTGAAATGGCGCTGAAACCCAAAATATTTCAACTTTCAAGTATATTCCTATTTTTCTCCTCCCAAACTTTCCTTTATAATCTGCCAAAAGTCCTGATACAGGATATAGGAGCTTTTTGTTGGTATATGTATTGTATCAAATTATCTGAATCTGCAGGAATATAATCAACATCCAAAGTTGAAACAAATAAGTGAATAACAACAAAATTGAAGTCAGACCTACTAATGTTCTTGATTGCTGACTTCAACAAATCAGCTCTATTCGCTGGATTGAGAAAAAGATCATTATCTACCATTGTTTCTACACCTGCTTTCCTCAGAAAAGAAGCTCTTTGGATTCTCATCAAGCCATCATCTATAACATCTTCAAGAGGGGCTGGTGGAGGATGCAAACCCCAATACCTATTCCTAGGAACCTACAAAAACCAGTTTGAAAATCTGTACCACGTTCATACAGCAAAATTTTAAATATTTGAATAATTTAAATGTATTAAGGACAAGTACCACATTTCACGATATAGCACATGATTTAATAAAAAGATTAGTAGTTAATCTAGTATATTTAATTGAAATTCATCAAGCACATCAAATAGCCCAAGGTATCACAAAGTGAATGAACTTCAACCATTACAAGTGTGTTAAGCAAAGCTTTTTAAGCTACCTTCAGGCTGATTTGACTAGCTTATTTTAATATCAAACCTATTTGATAAAAGAACCCCTATCCATTAAAATTATTTGTCTAGTTTCTAAAATATTTTGCTTCAAATATCTCGGTTTAAATTTGAACAGAAAATAAATCTTGATTAAATACATCCAGTTTTGAATTTTTTTTTTTTTCTACTAAATTTTGATTAGAAGAGATTAGAAATTTATATAAGAAAAAATATCCAATAGTTAAAAGTAAGGCTCTAGACAACAAAAGTTAAAACTGCCAATCCAAACAATATGGTCAAGAACACTATCTTGTCTCGAAACTAAAACAAAAGGTTGCAAAATGAAAAAAACACAATTTTGAAACAAAACTTATGGCAGTAATATAAATACAGACAAACACAATGTACCAGTAAGGACCATCGATTTGGATCACGCATTATAAATGGGAATACTTCAGAAGGTTGCATAGTGTCAGAAAGCAAGAAGTGGTCCACTGCTTCTTTAAAATGCAAGTCAAAAAGCAAGAGGAATCCCACTTGAGCATGAACAAACGAGAGCAAATCTTTTGACATTTCCCCTTCTAACTCAAGCTCCTCCACCAAGGATATGGCTCCCTTATAGTTCTTCTTCCTCAGAAGGTCTTTTATTTGTTCTACAGAAGGTAATTTCTGATAGCACACTACCTAGAAAGATAAGGAAAAAATTAAATACTTCAATGAGCTATGACTACAACTGTTCAAATTATTTTTAATTTGACAACAGAATAAATTAACACAACTTAGGATCTAATAGTTAATTGAGGCAAGATCAACAGTTAAAATTTTAAATGACAATAACAAAACTATATGTAATAGAATAACAAAAAACCAAGCAATATCACTTTGTTTTGTGTCACAACATTCTATTTTGCATGGTGTTTACAAATCATGCCTGGTGCAGACACGTTGGAGCACAGAACAACCAAAATCACATTCGCTTCCGCTAGAGGAAAACCTGTGAAAACTTTTAAATAACCTCACTTAATGATCCTTTAGTATTTTGGGTATTTTGTCTTTTTAATTTATTTTATTATATTGAACAACTTATAATAAAAAACAACTACCACAAACATTCACTCGTATCATACATTCTCAACTTCAGCAATCTCTCTCACAATGACCCTTCTTCCCCATCAACCACCCCTCTCGAGTGACCTCCAAGGACTCTATTTGAAGTTTCATTCTTTTCTCTAATTCTTTTATTTTCATTTCATCTCTTTTCCTTTTTTTTTATCTTTTTCTTTCTATTTCTTTTGTTAGAGATATACTTTTCTATGACTTTGTAATATCTTGTTGGCTTAAATAAGTTTAGTCCTCCAAATTGGGGCCACTATTTATTTTGGTCCTCCAATTAAAAAATTTCATCTTTTAGTACTCCAATTTCACAAAATGTTATTTCTAGTCCCTGGGATTAGACAGCATTAGTGATGTCATTGATGTAGTAAATGGTGTACTCAACATTTTTTACGTGAATTTAATCGAATGACATAATTTTTTGAAAGTTTAATAATTTCTTGTTGAATGAAAATGTCCACTTTGGATCCTAAACACACAAAGGAACACGAATCTCTCTTTCTCTAACCTCCATCTGACTAACCAACTCACCTAAGATTGTACTACAAGCAGTGCCTACACTTGGCATCTTAGATCAGGAGATCATAATCTCAATGTACTACATACTTGGCATCTTAGATTAGGATATCCCATTTTATTGTAAAAGTTCTATGCCTTTTTGTTCAGCATGGTTCATGGTCAAAGCACATACACATTCTTCTCAAGCTTCCTTAACTACCTATGAATCACCTTTTGGAATAGTGTATAGTGAGTTGTGAAGACCTTCCCCTGTTCCCTCTTCTAATGGGTTTTCTTATTAGATTTCCTTTGTGGATGCCTTTTTTCAAATAATTGGTTGTCTCCCGACTATCTGTTCATGGAAGACACTTGCAACCAATTTCAACTCCTTTCCCAATTCCCAAAGCTCAGTTTCCCATCGCACACTATGTTCTCTGTTCTGAATTTCTAAACCCTGTTTTAATGTTTTGCTCAGTCCTGTGTTTGAGCATTCTCTGATCTGATCTCTCCTCTATTCTGGCCTAGTTCAAACATGCCCACATTGAAGCCTTCAATATTGCCTCTGCTCTGATCTTGTATTGGTGCCTATGTTCACGTTTTGCTTTGTTCATCAGCCACACGCCTATTTTTGTGCTGGGTGACATTTTAATTTTACACTATATTAAAATTATGTATTTTATATGTTGACCTTTTTATATACTTATTAAGCAATGTAATGTGATGTTTAATGAGACTAAATTCGTTAATATAACCTAGGACTAAAATCAATTACAAGCTATTAAGCACCTATACTTGCATTTGGTTTATGCATCCAATACAAATATTCTCATATAATTCACCTATATGTATCTATGAAGTATCCAAGTCTTTAAGTTATGAAAAAACAACACAGCAAACTACGAGACAGAAGCATGCATGTAAAATTGCAATCCATCGTTATTATGAACTAGTCCATATTCAGATTACCTCAGCAATCTATTATTCCAAATATACCAAAAAACCAGCAAACCGACCATCCAAGCTCGTATCACAAGTATATCATCAATCAATGGTTATAATCTAATTTATTATCACAGCGTCACTAGATTCAATCTAGAACATACCTTGGTAGCAGTGGCAACAACAACAAGCTTCCCATCCCTATCTTCCTCACTAGCAACAACACATCGCCCAACTCCTTCCCCACCAAACGGCAAAACCTGAACACAGCCACCATACCTCTTATGATACAACTCAATCTTCCCCTCACTCACCACAACCACATAAGAACCAATCTCTCCAACCGAATCCAACCCATTCCGGAACACCAGACTCCCTCCCACTGGCTGCCCATGTGCGTCAACAATAACCCCCACATTGTCCACCAACAACAGCACCCTCCACTCCTTGTGCAAAAGCTTCAACCTTGGCGGCCGCGACACATCCGGCAGCGAGAAGATCACACTGCTCTGCCCAGTTACACAGGAAATCAACCTATACCCATTCACAGTACCAACAACAATAGAATCATTAAGCCACACCATGGCACTAACAACCCCATCCACACACTGAATCTCCTTCAAAACCACAAGAGAGCCCCCACCACCATCATCCCTCTCACTTTTCCCATTCCTATTCCCCAAGACAAGCTCCGCAATAATCAACCTCTTCCCAACAACAAGCGCAAAAACACAACCACCCTCACTCTGCATTTCACCCTCCTTCACTGAGTTCATTCTCAATTTCTGAAACAACCCTAACCCCGAACCTAGCCCCGAACCCAAACCCAAACCCACACCCTCGGATTCGCCGTTCCTGAACCGCCTCCTCGTGACCAACGATACTCCCTTAGAGAAACTCAATTTCGAAGCGCGATTCGAGAGCTCCGAGTCCACCAAGAACAAAGCCCCATCGGAGAGCAACAGAACCTTCCCTAACTCCTCGATCACCGAAATGCAATCCACTGCGGCGTCGCTCACCGAAACGCTCCGCAGGAACGAGAGCTTCCGCAGAACGGCATCGTTCGGGGCACCGTCACCGTCGTCGGTGTCCACGGAGAGGGAGAAGAGGGTTCCCGAGTGAGTACCGACATAGAGGACAGCAGCACGGTGCCGTCGCGCGTGCGGCAGTGTGGCGAGTGCGAGCGATCGAATGGAACTAGCGCGTGAGTGGGCGGTGAGGTCGAACTGCGCGTGTGGCTCCAGAATCACCCGAGCCATGCTGCTTTCAACCTTCGCCATTCTCTAATGTCTCAGCCTTTGAGAGTTTCGTGTTCAGTTCACAGAGGAAGTAACTAAAAGTGAAAATTCACCCAAATTTTAAATAAATAAATATTCACATAACTAAATGTGAATATAGAAACACTGTTTTTGAATCCGGCGACGAAAATTTTCCCCTAGCGCCGCCGATTACCGTCGAAAATATTCCGGCAGCAACGGCGGTGGTCGCTGAGGTTCCGTTCTCCGACGCGCTGTCTTTGTCGGTGGTGCAACTGCTCTCGGTGGCCGGAGCTGAAAACAAAGTTATCTAAAAACGCTCATAGGGATTTTTATTTTGATTTTATGACTTTATATACACACACTTTATAATTGCTTCTGTGTAATTTTATAATTAGGTTTAAATAGCATTATTTTACAGTAATATGAATTTATTATATAATTATATTTTATAAGTTTTATTATGTCAACTTCACACGCTAAATTAATGTGATTCTCTCTTAATTTATTATAAATTTATATAAAAAATATTATTTTTTTATAAATGGATTGAATATTCATTCGAAAAAATTGTTGAGAGGTAAATTAAATTGATTTTTTTATTAAGTAGATAATGAGAGATCAAAAGATTTAAGTAAATATTGAATGGATTAAAACATATTAAAAAGTTTCTTTATGTAATTTTTTTATAATTTAAAATAGAATATATCTTTTTCAACAATTTTGTTATCATTACTCTTTGATTTTCAGTAATTTTTCCACTATAAATTATTCCACCTAAATGTGTCAAGCATAATTATTCAATTCAAAATTAATACTTATTCCGTAATTTCGATCTTATTTCATGATATTCTATACTTTTGATAAAATATTAATAGTTTAATTCAATTTTGACACTCAAGCAACTTTTTTTTTTTTCATTTATCATATCATTTTTTAAGATAACAAATTAAATAAATTTGACTAATCTTTCAATTGAAAAGCAATTAAAGTTATATGATGAGTGAAATAGTGGAAAAAATACAAGTTGTTATTATGATGTGATAGATAAAAATAATATTGTTATAAAAATAAAAAATTATTATTGTAAAGATTCTATCTAAAAGTTATAAATTTAAGATCTATTTTATAAAATTTATTTATTGGAATCAATTGATATAATATAAAATTTTAAATTTTAAGTAAGATCACAAATTATTAAAATGAATATTTTTTATTTTAAAAACAACTTTATCTCAATAAGATTAGAGAAAAATGTATTAAAATAGAGGATGTATAAGACTCTTGTATTGAAGCGGAAGTTAATATGAGATCTTAAAAATTATATAAATGATAGAATCCAAAAAATAATGAAAAATTTTATCATATTGTAGTTAATGGGGATGACTTAAAACAATAATATGTTTTTCATCAAACTCATGTTTTTTTTTTATGTTACTTTTGTTTAATCAACTTACTATGTGGTTTTTTATTTGTCTTTTTTTTTTCTTTCAAAACCATCCAATATAAATAAATGGACCTAACCTTGATCTTTACTTCATATATTCATATGCATATGCATCATTACTTTCTTTTCAACCAAATTTAATTACTCTTTAAATTTAATCTATAGATGAAAGTAAAAGATCATTATAACATGTATGTATTAAAAAAATTGTCTTTTAAGAGAAAAATTAATTCTTGAGGTCCTCTTAGTTTATAATATGAAAATGAATATAATGACAATGTCATTGTTTGGAGTGATTCATTTGCTAGCTAGAAAAAGGCATATGGAGATTTTATAATTTTTGTTACTCAAATACCTAACCATTATCTCATTGACTAGAGATGATGGGATGGTGTTACACCTTATAATTAAACATGGTGAGAGAGACTTTTTAAGGGATTAATGTTCACAAGATGGATGAGAAACGACGTTCATTATTCTTGAACGAGTGATGTGTCTTTTACATGTCAACAAGTGTGAGAGACAAATGAATGATGAAGTTGTAATAAGCAAAAGGACAAACAAAGGTGTGAGAAACTTTGTGGTTATGATTGTGCATAAGGTGCTAACAAAGAATAACAATCATGTCAATGTGTTACGACCCAAGAATGAGTTATGTGTGATAGTAAAGAATAAAAAGGTGAGAAGCATCCAACGATTCATCAGAGGGTGGCATGGAGGTAAATGAAAGGGGCAATAAGAGTTGCACATGCATGTTTTAAGGGGAGGATGAAGTTGGTTAAGGGTTTATTGGAGAAAGAAATTAATGTGCACAAGATGGATAAGAAGGTATAGGGAGATTGCTACATCATGTTATGAGTGCTCAATGTGTAATTTTTCCCATATTTTATTGTTCATGTTAGTTTAATTGCTTTTCAATTAATGCATTGGTAATATTATTTTATTTTTTTACCTTGAATAATACAATAAGTACAGAAAAAAAAAGATAAAAATTAAAATTAAACCAACATTAATCTTTTAAACAATATATTTATTATTCTTTAATAAATAAGTCAAATGTGTAAAATCAATTTATAATTAAAAAAAAAATACTTGAGTTTGAACCAGTTTAACATTACATTCTTATAACACTTTTTACTTATTTTAACACCTATTATGATAAGATTGAACTTATATTTGAGTTTGAATTAAAACTTATTTTGGATTTTGATTGAATTTATATCACAAATGACAAAGAACAAATAAACTTAAGGAAGCTTACCATTAATCATGAATTTAATCCAAAATGAATACATAAGTGTGATGTTTGTCTCCATAAGATAAGAGAAAATCAAATATATAACACAAGAAGGAATGAAATTGAATAAAGGATAGAATCAAAACAAGAAAAACACAAGACAATTAAACAATATTAAAGAAAGAAAAGGATGAATAGACTTAAAACAATGCTATAGCAATGTAAGAAGAGTGCTATTAGAAGAAGGAGATGACTTCATTTTCTTAAGCTCCTTGAAGAATCTTCACTTAACTCCTAACCCAAGATAAGACTCTAAGTTTGTGATCTCTGACAAATGTTTTCTCTCAGATATCAAATTTCTTAAATTCCAAAGTAACATTGCAAAAGACAAGTGGTGGTTATTTATAGAGAATAAAATCCAAAAGTACTAATGCAAATGCATCCTAAATGAAATTAAAATGTGGCTTCTAAAGCACAAAGTCCATGTCAAAAATTTAAAAAGAAATGGAAAGAATTTTGAAATTCAAAAATTTTAAAAGAATCAAATAAGTTTCATTTGGCAGGATTTATTGGTGAGGTGTTTTCCATTCTCACTCATGTTTTCCTTGCTTTATTATGCTTTGTTTGCCCTAATTCATTGAAGTTTTAGTATAAAATTATCTCCTTAATTTGGGCTTCCTTTACCTTGCATAACCCCTTTTACTTCTTCTTGACCTTTCTTGTTTATGTCTTAAATATATATAAAAAAAAGGACTTAACAAAAGGACTATCTAAACTTATTTACTAATTACACCTCAAAAGAAATAAATCTTACAAAGTAAAAGTCTTAGAAATACAAAATAAGGAAGAAAGAGAAATATTTTGTTAAATAAGAATCACTTATCTTGACATGTATCTTGTCATTCATTCTTTTAGGTATGATGTGTTATTGCTCATTTTCTTCTTTATCATTTGTACTCATCACCTTACTTACTAATATTTACTATATATCAAAAGCAATACTATATACATGTATAAAGAAAGTTTAGTAACATATATTGTTCTTGCCAGTTGATTCTCCTGTCAATTGACTCTACGACGATCACACGCCTCCTTCCCTCACCTTGAGTGATGTTTTGCTGTCTTGAAAAACCCGCACCTGCAAGATAGAAAGGGGCGCCCTAGAGGTCGTTTGCACTCCGACGTCCAAATCAAAAACTGGGCAAGCACACCAAGTGTATTCAGTATCTGTGTTTAGATTAAGAAACTGCGTACCTTTGTGAAGTATTTCTCTACCCTTTATATAGTCTAGGGTTTCCTCTGCGCCGCTACCCATATTTAGGGTTTACAGGAATACCATTGCGCCGCTATCACCCAGACTTAGGGTAATCTAGCACGTAAGGTTTTCCTTAACTGGAGTGCAAACTCTAACAGGATGGCCACCTGGGTACCCCCTCGTGCACCTAGTCTCTGGGGCCACCTATCTTGGGAGTGTCTTCACTGTTCACGTGTCATGCATGCAGCCTCATTTGGAAACTCTAATCCTGTTGGGCACTCAACCCTTCAAGACTCTGCACCTAACTGTGTTTTCCTCGCCACATGCATGAATGCTTTGTGACTCAGGCCTCTCCTTACTTCTGGGCATTTTACTGATAACTGGTCTTCTCTCAAGACTCATCGTAGATGTTCTAGTTCTGTTGTTCGAAACATCCAAGACTGATGTCACCTCGTCGCACCCAGTTGCCGAGGACTCATCACCCTGCTGAGCGACGAGGACATCTCAGTCCACTCTGGTGGTCGACATGCTGATGACTTATCATCCCATTAGTCCCTACTACCTGTGGGACCCAGCCCACGTGGCTCTGGCCCATGCTGTGGGACCCAGCTGACGCGGCTCACCATTACTAGTTATTCTCGGTGTCCGAGGACTGGTCGGTACATATACCAATAAAGGGATTTACATAATCAATGTATTTCAAAAGGTTGATAAAAATACATAATGTTGGCTAGATACTTAGTATGGAAATCACATATTTAAAGACAAATACAATAAATTATTTTTTCTATATCTAATTAGAGTAATGTTAAAGAAGGGGATATGAGGATGTGGGTAGATCATCGTTATGTATAGTCATTCTCATAAGTTATTTGTATAGAAAAAGATAATATTGGATAGTTTACTCAGAAATTGACAAGCTAAAAAAGGAAAAAATTATTTGATGAAAACTGGTATATTAACTATCCACAATCTAATAGCAAAATTGGATCAAGTTTTCTAGGAAGTTTAAAGGTGTCAAGTTCCCCCAAAAATGATATGTTTGATATGGAAACTCTTTCATAATAGACTATCAACTAGGGATATTTTTAGAAAAATAAATGTGTTGACCTTAAATGATGTGATTTTGTGTCTTATTTGTGATTTAGTTGATGAAATTATTTCTCATATCCTACTCACTTATAACAAAACATATTTGATGTGGAAGCAGTGTTATAGTTGAATACAAATCTCAACAATGCTACCAGACAATAAAAAAAATCATTTCTAGCAGCACTTAATTCAGGAAGGGAGGGCAAATAAACAAGATTGGAGTATCTAGTTGTGTGGTCTTTATAGGGTGTTTCATGATATGATTTTTTGCTTCAATGATATTATATAATAGGTAAAAAATTATTATTCAGAGGGGCTCAAGAAAATAAATCCTAAGTAATGTCACCCTTTCAAGAAAAAGTTTACAATGTATCGTTTTTTATATGTAAAGGAGTTATAGTAACATATTCTGTAATACACGTAATTTTCTACTTATTAAAATTAATTGAAAATTACCAAAAAGAAAAACTTGATAAGTAGTGAAATTTTTTAAATAAAAGCTTTCATGTTAAGCATCACTATGCAACCTGACATCTCAGCTAGGCTGACACATCAAGCAAACAAAAATCATCTATCATCACATGAAAAAAGTATTATTAAAAAAAAGAAAAAAAGAAAGAAAATACAAAAATATGGGGGGACTAGACCAAAACTCATATGCTAACAAAAACGATACATAGGTAGATTATACCTATTCATAAAAAATTCTAAGAATAGACTAGATGGAAACATATTATACTAATGAAAAGATTCTCTATGAATAAATCCTAAATTAGCCAACTTATCAGCACACGTATTCCCTTCACGAAAAATATGAGTGACCCTAAACCTGATTTTCCCACAATAATTAAGACAAATATTTCATCTATTACGAAGCATCCAATGAACATTTGTCCTAGTAGTAAACGCAACACAAACCAAAACAGAATCACATTCCAACCAGACATTAGTAAGCCCCAACTTTTAAGCTTCCTCCATAGCATGTATAACCCCATAAAACTCAACAATCCGAGCAATCTTAACTCCAAAAAACTCAGAAAAAGCTCTAATAAACTCCCTCATACTTCCCCGGAAAATACTTCCACAAGTAGCAAGACCAGGGTATCCCCTAGCAGCCCCATCAATATTAATTTTAACCGAGTCAAGCGAAGGAAACTCCCATCTCACAGGGAGGACGAAGAACTTTACTAGTGCGAGTATTAATACCAAAAAACTTGATTACATTGAAATCGAACATATCATTATTCATAGAAGCTTTTGATGAATTACCCACTAGACAAGTTAAACTTTTAATAACCGAAATAGCCCGAGTAACCTCAATCTTATCCTGAAAACGAGCAAAATTCCTCATACGTCATATCATCCAAATAGAAAAAGTTATCACAACAAACTTAATCAATTTAACCAAAGGACTATCATCACTCTTTATAAAAGAAAGAAGATCCTCCTTATTAGAAAAATGAGAAGTAGGAAAAATCTATCGAACCCTACTCTAAATACCCAAAGCATTAGAACATTCAAAAAATAAATGCGGAATAGATTCTTCGTGCTTTTCACAAAGCGTACACATAAAACAAATATTTCACATTTTAAATAAATTTAAAAAAGAATAAAAAATAAACTCAAATAAAAACATGTTATTAGAACATTCAAAAAATAAATGCGGAATAGATTCTTCGTGCTTTTCACAAAGCGTACACATAAAACAAATATTTCACATTTTAAATAAATTTAAAAAAGAATAAAAAATAAACTCAAATAAAAACATGTTGTTGGTATTTCTTTTATCCATGTTCTCTTTACCTCAAAATGACAATAGTTTGAAGTTAAAAAATTGAAACTAAATTATATTTTAGTTTTAATGAAATGCTATGTATTTACAAAATATAAAAGTAATACATTACTAAACATATATATATATATATATATATATATATATATATATATATATTTATCGGCAACATTACTAAACATATAAGTTTATTTTAATAAATTATTTTTAAAAACAACCATTTTTTTTATTCTGCGTAAAAAGAAGTTTAAATTGCAATTTGACAAATATCTATGCTTTAACTATGAATAGTCATCAGTATCGTGAAATGCACATATGTATTTATTTTAATTCTATTTATATATAGATATTTAAAATAAAGTTATTTTAACTTTATGTTTTATAAATATATAAAATATTTTTTAGTTTAAATTTATTTTCAATTTAAAACACATTGGAATTGTTGGGAAAAAAAACTCATTTAACTTTTCTATTAATCTCATTTCTGATTTACTATTTATTTGGGTGTGGTAGGTTTTCAAAAATCAGTCTATTATATTTCAAATAATTATAGAAAATATGTTACAAAGTTCAATTGAAGTACCTTTCTATTCAGTATTAAAATAAAGTTTATATTGGTTTGTGGATATTATGTCATTAACAATTGTGCAACGTGGAGTTTAAAACATATGACATAATAAAAAAAATTAGTAAGGGTGAATTATTCTATGTAGAGTTTTATTTTTCTTTCAAAATGTTGATTGATAAACAATTTATTTTTGCTAAGTTATTGAATAATTTTATAAGATTTTTGACATATTTATCATGTGACTAATAACTTAACCCACAAAGATTTTGTGCTTGTACAAACTTTGTGGGAGAGAATATTTTTAGAATTTGTCTCTCCTTTGCTCTTTTTGTTCCTTCTTTCCTTCATCAACTCCTTCTATTAGTTAACCTCTTCTTTTGGTCACTCGTGTTTTTTGAATTATTTTTACGATCTCTCAGTATGAAGTGTAGTACTTACAAGAATTCTTCAAAACTTAAATCAATGTTTGTATTAATTACTCAACAGAAAAACTAAAAAACTGAACTAAACATTTTATCTATTTATACTACTTGTTAATGAGTCTATTGAGTCTGTCACATTATATTAAACCTTTTGCTTATTTCTTATTAATTAATCTTAAATACTTAATTAACTTTATTTATCTTTCATCGATGTATGTCTCTTATTGATATTGACACATGTACACTATTTTCACTTAACATCTTTTCTAATGCTTTTTCTCATCTTTTACTTCTTTTGATCTTTCGACTTTCCGGTCTTTCAACGTCTCTATTTTGAAATAACTAGTTTAAGACTTTTGATCTTTCGGCTTTTTGACCTTTTAACATCTCTCTTTCGAGATAATTAGTTTAGGTTTATATTTTCTTTTAAAAAATGAGAATGAAACACAAAAATTAAAAAAAATATAATTTTCAAATCCTAAATCTTAAATCAATAAAATTTTATTAATATATTCAAAATATTAACCTAAGTTCCAAATCAATTTTGTAGGAAAGTAGCATACAAAGGAAAAAAAATTGTTGGTAACATTGATACATAAAACTCTTAGAGATTGTTTTTGTTGATAATGAGTAAGAGGTTAAATATACTTAATTTGACATTTTTCTTCCAATATGATTCTTTATGTGCCATTTTTTTTCTCTTTTCAAAACTTTCACATTTTTTATTTAAAATCTGTTTTACACATTATCGCATAATGCTTTAAATTTGTAGAGTGTGTCTCTTTTTCTTTCTTTTCATATTTTTTATATGTTGGTTTGAAATTTATTTAATCCACTACACAAAAGTTTATTAATGGTAGATATGTTTTTAATTCTTATATTATTACTCAAAATTAATTTTAGTTTTTTTTCTAATATACATCATTCTCAATCAGACTATATGTTAGTATTTTTCTTTTACCTGATAAACAAAATTCTAATATAAATTATATTATAATATTAGAATATTTATAATAATGATAAGTCATTATTTACATAAGTATGAGTCATTGTCAAATTAGTTTTAAAGTTTAAAAACTAAATTCAATTTTAAATTAATTTTTTTACATAAAATAATTTTTATATAAAAAGTTTTAGAAAATATATCATAATTAATATTTTTATTTATATTCAACTGGATGTTATAATTATAATAAATAGTATTATTAATATTTATAATTAATATATATTTATAAATTCTCTTTATAATATTTATATTAATTATAAATATTAATTATAATATTAATATTATAATTAATTACATTGTACGGCTCCAGCTATGGCTGGGTTGGCGGCTTTATTAGATATGACTACCTTATTCATACCTCATATTATAATTAATATAAATATCATAATTAATATTCATAAAAAAATTATTTACATTTATATTATTATAATTATAATATAAATATTAATGTAAATAAAAATATTAATTATAATATATTTTTTAATATTTAAATATTTTTTATATAAAATAATTTGTTTGTATATAAAAAAACTTAAAATTAAATTAAATTTAAAATTTTTATGCTAATTTAGATACTAATTCATGGTGATATAATATTATAGTATGTTATATTAAAACTTTATTTATTATATATAAAAATAATGCTTTTTATTGTCAATTAGTTATTTTAATCATTTCTATAATAAAAACTAAAGCTTCAATCAAAAATAAAAACCAATGTTATATTATAACAAGAGAACGAAAAATATATTCAATTTATAAATTTTATGTTTTCTTTTCAGAATTTTCACATTTTAGTTTATTCTTTCTTTTAGAATTTTCACATTTTAGTGAGAAAACATAGAGAGATTCAGTTTCTGAAAACTCTGTCTTTCAGTATTTGTTTTCCCAAAGCACAAAAGTTTTTGAAAAATACAAAAGTTGCTTTACCATTATTGGAAATAGAGGTGGACAGCTTTTACAGCTTTTACAGTAATAAGTCCAAATATTCTCAATATTTTTATTAAATTTATTATAATATTCTTTTTTAAAATAATTTTAAAAAATTAATCTCTAAAATATACCACAAATATATAAATTATATCATTCTCAATTATATAAATCTAAATCCACAATAAAAATTTATGTTTATAATTTTTAATTTTTTTTAATAAAAAGGTTAATAAAAACTATTTCTTATTTTATTAATAAAAATTTATATTATAATTTTGAATTTTTGAAAAAATAATGTATTTTTTTAAAAAATTCATGTTAAAATTTATAAATATCTTTTGAAATCGATATTTCATGTATACATGTCTATATTCATACTACGAATGTTGTACTAAGAGACATGTCTCAGCTCATACTAATCCACACGTCAACCAACTACCTTTCATGAATACAAACTTATACCTTAGTTCCTTGTCTCTATTGTTCTCTTCTCTCTGTGCTCTCTCACCTTCTACACAGTTTTTTTCACCTTCTCCACAAGTTCTTCCCATGGAGTCATCACCAAGAACAACCCACATAGCCATAGTCTCAGTCCCTGCTTTCAGCCACCAAGTCTCAATCCTCGAGTTCGCAAAACGACTCCTCCATCTCCAAGCCAACACCTTTCACATCACATGCATCATTCCCACACTCTCATCTTCTTCACCTGCCCCCACAAAGTCCTTCTTCTTCGATTCCCTCCCTCACAACATTCACTGCATTTTCCTCCCCTCTGTGAACTCCCAAGACCTAAACAACAAAGGGGTCTCCGTGGAAATCCAGATTCAGCTCTCAACCTCTCGCGCCATGCCCTCCGTGAGAGAAACCCTAATATCACTTTCCAAAACCACTCAGCTCACTGCTCTCATTGCTGATGCCATGAATCCTGAGGCTCTGGAGTTTGGTAAAGAACTCGACATCTTCTCCTACATATACTTCCCTTGCTCCACCATGGTGCTGTCCATTTGCTTTCATTCTAAAAACTTGGATGAAGAGGTTTCATGTGAGTACAAGGATCACCCTGGTTTGATACACCTTCCTGGTTGCATCTCTATTCGTGGTGCTGATTTTCCAGACAGTATGCAAGATAGAGGAACTTTGGGGTACAAGCTTTTCCTTCAACGTTGCCAAAGGTACCTTAATGCTCCGGATGGTATATTGGTGAACAGCTTCATGGAGTTGGAAGAAGAAGCAACAAAAGCAATATCCCAACGTGGAAGTCATGGTGGTGGCGATTACCCTCCTGTGTATTCAGTTGGGCCCATTACACAAAGTGGGGCCAGTAGCTCTAAAAGTAGGTGTGAGTGTTTATTGTGGTTGGATAGACAAGAACCTAATTCAGTTCTTTATGTGTCTTTTGGAAGTGGTGGCACACTTTCCCAAAAGCAGATCAATGAACTTGCATTAGGGTTGGAGTTGAGTAGGCACAAGTTTCTGTGGGCTAATTTGAGAGCACCAAATGATAGGGCAAGTGCTACTTATTTTAGTGATGTGTGTTTGGTGGATGATCCTTTGCATTTTTTGCCTTTGGGGTTCCTAGAGAGAACCAAGGAGCAAGGTTTGGTCATGTGTGGGTGGGCCCCACAAGTGGAAGTGCTTGGTCACAAGTCAATTGGTGCATTTTTGAGTCACTGTGGTTGGAATTCGGTTTTGGAGAGTGTGGAGCATGGAGTTCCAATGATAGCATGGCCTTTGTTTGCTGAACAAAGAACCAATGCAGCTTTGGTGACAGATGAACTGAAAGTTGCTCTGAGGGCAAAGATGAACATTGGCGAGAAAGTAGTGGTGAAGGAGGACATTGCTAAGGTCATAAAGGGTCTCATGGAGGGTTTGGAGGGTGAAGAAATTCGTAGGAAAGTGAAGGAACTGAAGAAGCTTGCTAATGGTGCTATGATGGAAGATGGGTCCTCCACAAGGACAATATCAAAGTTGGCACACAAGTGGAAACATTTGGGAAAAGCTTTGTAGAAGAATGTGGAAGAAATCACCTCAGAAGTAGTTCCACCTGTTTCTTTGATTTATGATTTCATGTTAATAAATGAATCTTTGTTTAGAGTTTATCCATTGAGTACAAGCTTTTGGATTGTCTGGAATTAGATGAAATCAAATGAAATAGTACTATCATATAGTTCTATTCCTTTTATCTCATTTTGCTGAGATAGTCAACTCTTGTTTACTACTTTTGTCATCATAATTTTCCCTTCATAAAAGTTGTATTAATTTTTACGTTTATAATTTTATTTTTGCAAATTGTAGTTTTTTCTTTATAAAATTTATTATATTAGGTATCATTGTAAAATTTATAAAATTTCACATGTCAGTTAAACTAACATTTCAAATAACAACAATCACGATTATTATATAAAAAAATATATTATTAAAAAAAAAATCAAGAAAATATGAAAGATTAAACTAAAACGAAATAATGCTACTAATATAATAATAAAAATTAATTTTAAAAATAAAAAATAATTAATTATTATATTAGTAATTAAAATATTTATAACTATTTAAATATTATTTATTAGTTACTTATTAATAATAGAAATTAATTTAAATATTAATAACTTTTTTAATTTATAAAATAGTATCTAATTTTATTAATATAATAATTAATTATATTTAATTTTTAAAATTAATTTTTATTTAATATTTTCTATTAGTGTATTTAAAAGTCTAATTTTGTTTTAAAATAACAAAACCATTTTTTTAATTCATTATACATATTTAAACAATACAATTAATTGTAATTTTGGTCAGTTTTATGAAATCCATAAATTTGATCCCTAATTATTTTTCCCTCAATTTTCGTCTCTTAATTTTTAATTAATTTGATCTCTTATATTTTTTAGACAATTTTAGTCTCTAAATTTTAAAATTCGTGAAACTTTGTTTAATTTTAAGGATAATTACAAATTTAAGGATCAAAATGATGCAAAAGATCCAAAATTACAGATAATTTAAAATTAGGGAGTAAGATTGAAAAAAAATAAAAACCAAAATTAGAATTTTTGCAAAATATAAAAATAAAAAATTACAATTAAGCCTAATGTTAAAATTATTTTATTTCTATTAATCTCAGTAAATTTCATTTCGGTTCATCTACCTAACTTTAATTAGTTATCATCAAATTGAATCGTTTTGTTCTAACAGAAGAGCAACAAAAAAATTATATTAAACATAAAAGTGCAACATATGATTCAAAATTCGAATCTTAAACCATATTGAGAAATGAATACTATTTTTTTTTTATATATATCGAATTTTTATCAATATCATAGTAATAAAAAATATAATATTACATTAGTTAAGTGCTTCTGTGAAACACAATTAAATGCTTCACGTGACTAGGAAAAATGGAGGACCACATGAATTGAAGCTAAAAACACTTTTTCAACTAGAAGCCATTAATGTTAGAGGTTGCGTTGCGAATTCGAAAAGTACTTATTAATGGAAAACGAAGATGGAGATAAAAACGCATCAATTTACACTTCTTCTTTTTTTTTTTTGAAAATTATGTTACTTTCTTAACTTTGGTTCTAAATTTTGTCTCATATTTCAAAGAAAAAAACAAAAAACAAAAGTGTCTCATTATAGTTTAACTCACTTAAATATTTATTATACTAACATGTTTCTTAACTTCTGTCTTTTAAGGTATACTACTGAGTTTTATATGAGTTTTCTAATCTCGATTCAAAATCCAACTAATTTCTTTTTATAAGACTACTGAATTATGTGATATTTTTTTTGTAGTTTACTTACTTTATTTGATGATTTTTTTGAACGATAAAGAGAAGTCTTTAATATTTAATCACACTATTTATATTTTTTGTTTTATTAGCCATATAATTTTAGTATATTTTTTTAGTGTAGTTAATAGTAACATTCATATTATCTAAATCGCAGTTAAATAAGTTTTCTTCCACAATTTTTTTTTTTATAAGCAAGTTTTCTTCCACAGTATATGTTGATGGATGAATAACTTTGTAATCCTTAATTGAGTTGAGTCTAAATCGTGTAATTTGTTATTTAATTTTCGTCACACATAAATTTAAAAAATGAAAAATCTTGATAAAACACAATAAAGAAGAAGCTTATTAAAGAAGAAACTCAATAAAGAAGACAAACAATAAAGAAAAAAACAAATAGATAAGAAGATGAAAACAAAAGGTGAAAGAAAAACAAAAGAGAGAATGAACACTAAAAATAGGGTAGAAAATAGGAACAGTGAAGAAGATGAGTAGTGAAAAGAGAGTTTGGAGAAGATGAACAATAAGAAAAGAGAAATTGATTAGATGATAGAAGTAGAAAATAGAATCCATAGAGAGTAGTTCTAAGAAGATAAATAGTAAGAAGCCAGAAGATGAAGATGAAGAATATTTTGGATTATTTAATGTTTATTATGTTTTTATTACTGAGTAATTATATAAAGACTTTATTTATAAGTTTATTACTATATATTTTACAATGTATAATAAGATTTGATTCATCATTCAAAATAGAAAAATATTTTGAATAATAATCATTACTTTCTCCTTTTACATGTGTGTATGATTCTTCCAAAATGTGAGGTATGTTAGCTTATATACATGTTGCTTATGATATGAAAAATTGTGGGGGAAGTTCATTTGTGAATTAGATTGCTGTAACTTTTTTTTTTTTTTACATTGCTGCAAGTTCTGCAGTATTGCGAATCAGATTTAGATCTTTTCTCTATTAACTTTTTTGCACCAATTGCTGCATCATTTAGGCTGCTCTCTAGCTTCTTCTTCATTCAATTTCTATATTATTATTTATGGTATGCATCATTTTCTTTTGTTATCTGCTGGAAGTAGTTTTGTGCATATTGTTCTTCCCTTTACTTTTGACATTCCTGTTTCATGCTCTTATAATAATTACTTGATAGGTAATAGGCACGTTTATGGTAAATCCATATAGTGTAGGTTTGGTATTTGTGGGCACGAGTTGATTAGTTTTTTTTTATTTTTTATATGGATTGAAGTATTTCTCAAATATTTTTTAGTGTAAAGATGGAAGAAACATATAAATGTGTTGTAAGTGGTATCAATCATATCAAATTGTGACTATTCTTATAAGTTATAAGGTTGAATATCTCTATCAAGTCCTTCAATCTCCAGATCCTTCAATCTTCTATTTCGATCTCTCCTCTCATGTGGTGTATAAAAGTACTTGTAACGATATTCCGACGCTTAAGTCAGTTTTAGTTATATTCAGATTTGTAGATTTAGGATTAAAACAGTGATTATCTTTTACCATAGGGGTTCCTTCCTATTTATAATTAAGTTTTACTTCCTAACCATGAGATTCAGATGTGTGTCTGACCTGGTTAACAAGCCAAACTGTCGATAATCGATTAATCGACTTCTTATTGAAACCTGACTGTACAATGACGTTTAGATTGTTACGCTTTAAGAAAAAAAAGTTGTACCTAATTATTAGTTATAACTTTTTGTTTAATAAGTATTTGATCCAACAAAAAAGTGAAGATGAGTATTTTATTAGAATAACACTCTAAAAGAAATCATTTAGAAAAGAAGATCAATCAAGAAAACTTTTCAACCACGTGTCAAAACTCCACTCTGTAAGGACCTATAAATTTATTTGGAATAGAAGTGATAAATTCTAAATAATTTCTGAGTATGTTATTATTTAAAATAAAAAGGACATAAAAATAGAAAATCTCATAGTGGTCAGACCTCGGACGTCGCCTAAGGTCTGGGGTCAGCTGGTAGAGGGCGGTCGGTTGACCATTGTGCTAACCAAGTAGTCAAGTGCGATGACTTCATCGTGAGGTAATCACGTGGGCGTGCTTGAAGGGAGGAGGCACGTGAATCAAGAAGGGTAAGAGAAAGGAAGGTGTAGCTTAGAAGTCGATGAGATGACCGTTTGTTGAAGAAGGCGGCGGCCTCCGACTTCCCCCGTATGAAACCGCCAATCGCCTATGGTGTACATGATCGCCGAAAAGAGCACATCGTTGAGTATTCGAGAAGACTTGGTAAGCACTTAGTATGTGGTCTAAATACAGAAGATGAGTGATATAGAAGACAGGTGGCATATCTGCCACCATGAGTAGTGTGAGCCGTGATACCACAGACTTAGAGGAATGGGAGGACGAGCCCTCAGCTGGGTGTGACGATGTGACATCGGTGACCAGAGTGAAGTGATGTGTCCTCGTCACACACAAGGGCGATAAGAGATCGCCAACAGGATGAGAGGAACATCGGTAATCAACCAGGATGGGAGACACATCGGTTGTCTGCCAGGGGGAGACATCGGTTGTCTGCCAGGGTGACACATCGGTTGTCTGCCAGGGTGACACATCGGTGGTCTGCCAGGGTGAGACATCGGTTGTCTGCCAGGGTGAGACATCGGTGGTCTGCCAGGGTGAGGAATCAGTCGTACGTTAGGAAGAGGAATCAGTCATCGCCAGTATGAGAGGCATCGGTCATCACCAGTATGAGGGGCATGGTCATCGCGCGAGCAGTCATCGGTGGATGGTTATCGCGCGATGTCGTGTTTCACACAGATAAGGTGGGACCCAGGCTCCCAGCATGAACGTTCTGCATGCGCGACACGTAGACAGAAAGGGTGTTTCAGAATAGTTAGCATCAGAGAGTTGGTATGCGCAGAAACCCACGTGGTCATACTGTTCAAGGAAGTGTGCACGCAAGCTTTCCTGCAGAGTGGGTGGTGGCAGCGGCATTTCTGGGCAAATTGGTTTAGATTCAAAACTCACTCCTGAGAGACAGTGGACGTTGCTGTAGTTCGAGAGTGATTGAGTGAGTTAGCGTTGGTTCCCTGTTCCTTTCCTCTCCTTCTCCCTGCGTTCAGACGTCCTAGCGAACCAGTTGAAGATCGACGACTGCCCCTGGATTCCTGACGTTGTGCTCTGCAAGTGTTCTGATCAAAGCTGTGAAACAAAGTAAGTTCTTCGTGCTCTGTTTTTGGAGCTGTTCCTGAACATGAGAGAGTTGCTTCTGCATGGGCTTTGCATTCAACTCTTTTAGCTTCAGAATTAGCCTCTGTTAACGCAGAATATGGGTAATGTCGTTAGTTTTATGACTAAGGCTCCATAGTGCAGGTTAAGGCATCCTTAAGTCGGTGGGTTAGAGCTCGTAGTGAGATTCTACGCAAGTCCAGGTAAGGGAAGCTAGCTTTATTTTCAAGAAAACCTTAAGCTAGAAGATTTTGATGTTGGGGCGACGTGGTCGCCGGTTTCAAATGTTATCGCATAATCCCCTGTTTTTGGACGTGATCGCCGGTTTTAATGTTTATTTCGAACCCCCCTGTTTTAGTGTCGTTTGAAATTGTTTGAGATTGAAATGTGAAATGCATGTGATATTCGAAAATCTGAACCTTGGAATGATTGTTGCTGTGATTGGAATTGTTCATTTAAGTGTTATATGATGTGTTGAATGTTGTGAATGTGGAATCAAGGCATAGTATTTTCAGGAAAGAAAATACCGTGTAAGATTTTGTAGAATGTGCATTGATCGGTGATTTCTATAATGAGATATCCTGACTCTTCTGATATAATGGAATCATATAGACGAAGTTATTCAAGCGTTGAGAGTCGATGGAGGTTCATATATATGGGTAAGTGGTTTGAAAGATAACTACTTGACCTGTTGTATGGATTAACCCTGTCATACTAGGAGAGTGATGAGATTGAGATTGAGATTATGTTTATGCGCATAGCTGTGGGAACTTTACAGCAATGTAGTATGACAGGTGCAGATCTCTGAGTCTAGTCAATGCACGAGTCTTCCGGAAGTAGCGTCAAGTGTCTATGGGTGATGAGTCAGTGGAAGTCTGACGTGAGAAAGAGAAATATTGAAATGTGATAGATACTTGATGGATTTATGTGGATGTTTAGAAGCTGGTTATGTTGATTTTAAAGTTTCATATTTAAAGTTAGTTTTTTTATAAAAAAAAAAATATCTAGCTTACCCCTGTGTTTTGTTTTGTGTTTGCTTTCTTTAAAACTGTGATGATCGTGTAATTACACGGGAGCAGATGATGTTGCAGGTAGTAGAGCTCCTCAGTGAGCGTGTTGGAGGAAGGGACAAATTTAGTTTAATGTTTTCCTTCATGTAATTTGGAACATTTGATGGAGATGTATTAAAACCCCTATAAGAGGGATGTTTTCTTTTGAGACACAATGTCTGGGATGAATGTATTTTATTATATATACATATGTTAAATTTGATATCTCTTATTTTAATGTATTTCATATTATATACGTATGAATGGAAAATGAGGGGCGTTACACACTCAACCACATGTCAAAACTCCACCCACTTCAACTTGTGGAGTCCATAGGAACCAACAACCACCTTATCATTTAACCCTCTCTAAGAACTCACATGGCCAAAATAATAGTAGGTTATCCCATTGTCCCACATGCTGAACAAGAAATTTATGGACCTATAGTTCCAAGTCAAAGACTATTATCTCATTGAGTTCATCATGCAAAAGGGTCCCTTCACTCCCAAAAAGAGTGAAATAAGAGTTTAGAAGGTGATTTTCAAGTCTTGCTAAACAATTTGACTTTGGTTCAAGAATTGGTCCACCAACATTAGGATTAGCTATTTTCTTATGCTATTTATCTCTATTCTCAAAATTATCTTATTTCAAGGATTGTTCACTATTTAAATATAAACAATCAAAGAGTTTTCAATTTGTATATCACTATACTTTAAAACTACTTTCTCCACACCATTTTCTCTTTCAAATCACCATCATGAGAAAAAAAAAATTTAACTTTTTTTGCATTACAAAAATCTTGACAAGTAGTCTCTAAAAATAATTTAGATTACATGATAAATGTAAATAAAAATCAAGTTAGTCAACTTTAACTTGAAATTAACTAAGTTTAATATATTAAAGTTAGTTTCAATTTATCTTCTATTTATAATTATTTATTAGTGCTAATTTAATTAATATTAATTTAATTTATTTTTAATATTTGTTAAAAGTAGTGTCGACACAAAATTTAAGTTTGTGTTGACTAATTTGATGTTAATATTATTTATTGTAATATTTATTTACACATCACATTCTTTTTTTCAGCATAAGATGAAAGTATTTTTCGCACTAAGAAGGAAGTCTCACTCTAACATGATGGTCCCTTTTCAATTAGTCTTTCAATTTAATTCATCTTTATATAATTGAATTTATTTTATTTTTTCCATCTATTTATTTTTTTTATGTTGAAGATGAAGACAGAGATGATTGCACAGATTTTTTTTTAAGAAGAAAATGTAGGTGATAGTAATATTTAGATTTATAAAATATTTCTTTAAAAATATTAACATTGATTAAGTTGATGTTAAACCATTATAATTAAAGATCAATTTAAAGTTTACTAACTAATGTTTTAGTTGACACTACATTTCTTTGGTGTTGATATTCAAAAGCCAATGATAATGAATTAATATCTACGATTTTGTTGATTTTATGTGTCATACAAATATGAAACTATCAATTAAATAAAATTAGATTTTGTATGTTAGTGTCGACTTTTGAACAATACTAAATATTAATTCTTTTGTAATGTTATAGAATAAATTTTTTGTTGCTTCTCATCCATTCCTCTTAAGTCGTCTTTTTCTAAATTCTCGAAGGTGTTAAGTATGACATCATTGACCAAAGAGAGTCCTTTTGCACACACGAAAACATGTTCAATATGTTACACTTGATCTTCCAAAAAAGACAACTAGGTTGAAAATATCTTTGTCATGGAAATTAAAGTCATAGTATTCTCATGAGCACCTATTATGACATTGTGTAGTTGGGGCAAAAAGAAAGAAAATGATGAACATGTAGCTAGCGAGGTGGAGAAAAAAAGTAGAACATGAGGTTAATTTCTTAGTAATTGTGAGTGCATCATTATTGTTGTTGTTTCACAATCAAATACAAAATAGTTTCAGAGTTAATTGTCTAACGTAGTGCTAAACCTTGAATCACTAAAGAGATGATAATATAGATATGTTTAGTTAACCCCAAGTTCTAAGTGTGGTTAAAATTATGTTCATCACATTACTTGAGAAATGTATATGAGAAGTTGGGTTATAATTCACATGGTTCATGTGTTTAGAGTTTCACTTGATTAAGTTTTAGTTGATTTCAAGTATAGATGGAACTCAATGAAAATTGTCCTTGGACACAAATTTAACTCAGGTGAGTTATACAAGTGTGGAAACACTCTTGAAATAGTGTAAAAGAAAAAGAAAGAACAAACACATGGAGGAAAATTAATTGGCAAAAATGAATGGAAGGAAAAGAAGATGAAATAGGAATTAGAAGAAGATAGTCTAGAGGAAAATAGTTAGAGGACTTATGGAGAAAAACAAATTCATTGATGGTGAATGGAGATGGGGAAGCCACACCACTTGGAAGGAGAATCCAAGATAAATGATAAAGAGTTGCCACTTGAAGCTCACACTCACAATAAGACTCAGAGAAAACTAGAGAACCCAGTCTCATATAAAATAACTAAAGTTTCTTTACTCAAAATCAAGTGTATCATACAAGAGGGAGATACACACTATTTATAGTGAGAAAGGTCATGTGATTAAGGAATGAGTGAAAAATTTAAATTCAAACTAATCCTAGTTAAGTCCCTAATTAGGCACCTATAATCATGGATCTAGGGAGTCAAACCTTACACATTTAAGCATTTGCTTGACGTGGGAAGTGTGAGTGACTAGACACGCTCCAAGCTAAGGTTTCTAGAAGGAGTGAGACACTAAATCAATTGGGCAAAATGGAAGCCGAAACTTATTACAATTAACCCTATTTTATAGAAAAATTGAAAAGAGAGAACAAATAATGCTCTGCCCCTTGCTGCTGTACTTTGCTCCTAGTGATCCTTTTAGAAATGGTATGACCTGAGTCATTGGCTGCCTGAGATGTCTAACCTAACCATGTATCCTGTGTCATGCTCCTGGTCATCCTCTTGAGAGGCTGAGTTGGCTCAGATGGTGCCATGCTATTCATGATTTCATCATAAGTGGAGAAAAGGTAAGGAATGTTGGAGGATCAATTGTCATTTGTGTTGCAATGTGGATGTTGGGAATAGGAAGCACTGAGTGATACATATTCATTGATGACATAATTGACACCACGCTTTAGCCTAGCTGGAAGGATCTCACCATTGAATGATATGACAAAACAACACAAATCAACCCTTTGGATAATATCATCACGAATCCACACAAGAGAGCAACATCATAGTGAAAGAAGAAATTCACTTCGTGTATGTAATAATAGTATTGAATTACAAGTTGAGATGAATTAACAAAACAAAATGTTTGATAAGTTTTTGTTCTCGTACAAAAGGGACTGAGAGAACTTCTACCGGTTGAACAATTGACTTCTTCGCTTCGATCGGTACTGTCCTCCTTCGCTCCTTCTCTTCTAACTCCTTAGGTTTAGTCATTCCTTTGTTCTTACTCACCACCTTCAGTCGAGCTTTACTTTCTTGTTTCGATCTCGGTAAGGAGGACACCTGCAAAAGGTGCTCCAACGTTCAAGTAAGTATTCAGTATTTAGTGCAATAAATGAGTAATAACGACATACCTTTTCTTGGAAGTTGTGCCTATTTATATGGCTGTGATGGACTTTGTTACTGTTGGACTGAGATTAACATATGGATTGAGATTAAGAGCGCATTACCAGTTCTCTATATGATTTAGCCTTGTTAATTATCTTTTGATCTTAATGCATTTTAAACATATCAGTCAATCAGTACCAAATACCAAGACATCTTTCGAAATTGTCTGGTCCCAATCGGTATAGTTTTAGTTTATTTGTAAAAGAAAACAATGATTTGGCATTCTTTTCCATGATGAATCAATTAAAAACCTTTTTATAATAATAATAATAATTATTATTATTATAATATCTAAATCAACTAATGATATTTTAAAATATATAACTTTATTTTAAAATAAATTAACTCACATGAAATAAAAATGAAAAAAAAAAGATTTGTAATTAAAAAAATCTACTAACGTAAGAAATCACATTGTAAGAGGTTATTAGATAAAATATATTATTTATGCAACCCTAAGAAGGAAGTATATGCCATTAAAAATTAAAAGTATGTAGAGTATATTTAGACTATAACTTATTGTGATTCAAAAGTTAATAATTAAATATTAAATATTTGTAATTTTTAATACAATGTATTAAATCCTTTTAAATAAAAATTAGGTAATACTCATCACTTTAAAAAATTAAGAGTAAATGTTTGATTAAATTAAAGATTCAAATGAGCTAATTTGGATCCACATTGTGGACTATTTCTTCTTTTAACGTTGAATCCAATTGTGACGGAAGTGAAAAGTAATGTCATATATCATTTTCTTCTATATTTTCTACTTTTATTTCTAAATGAATATATATTTTTTCCAAAATTTTATATTAAATATTATTATGTAATATGATATCCATAAATAAATATTTTTTATATTTTATAATTTAGTTTATAATTTATAATTTTAGAATTTAGAATTTAAAAAACAAAATTTTGAATTTAGAGTTAATAGTTTATAATTTATCGATTACAATGTAAAATTTATAATACTTTTTTATTGTAACATATTTTTTAAACTATAATTTATATAAAAAATTCATTTACACAAATTTATATAAAATAGTATTTTAAAAAATATGTTAACATAACATTATTTAATATCCTGTTTATATTTATTTAAATGAAAATCAAAATATTATAATTTTTAAAATACAATAAAATATGAATCTCTTCATAATTTACAATATATACTCTTATTAAGAGGTAAAAACAGAATCACTAGTACAAAATGTCTAAAATTTATATGATCAAATTATGAACAAGATTATGAAACTAGCTTCCTCCTCCTCCCATCCCTTCCTTAAGAGCATCATCACCATACTGATCATACATTTCTTTCTTCTCAGGATCACCAAAAACTTCATAAGCTTGGCCTAACTCCTTAAACTCTTACATGAATCAATTATTCAGTAATAAAACAGAGAAACCAAGTACAGCATGAAAATTGGCAGAATTTCATGTACCAAGTGAATAACATTTCATATGAACATATACAGTTAAAACACATAACATACCTTGTTTAAATCTTCTGCATGCAGCATTAATATATCCAATCTCTTCATAATTTACTATATACACTCTTATTAAGAGGTAAATACAGAGTCACTAGTATAAAATGTCTATAATTTATATGATCAAATTATGAACAGAGGTTCAAATAGAGAGCTGAGTATACAAATGGTATAATCAAAACAAAATGCATTGAAACATTGCTTTTACCTTTTCAGGATCTCCACTCTTGTCAGAATGGTTCTTCATAGCAACCTTTCTGCAGGGCTTCTTGATTTCATCTTCAGTGGCATTCTTTGAAATTCCAAGAATATCATAATATTTAGAATTATCACTCTTCCTTGGTCCATCACGCCCAAACATGACTGCAGCACCTCAAAAAAAAGAACACTGCACAAGAAAGAGAAAAGAAATTGTAATTAATTCTTTCTTGGACACTTGTTTACTTTGAATTTTATAAGACGATCCTCTTAATGTCTTCTACCTATCTTTAAAAAAAATCTTTAAAAATTTTAAAAATATATTATTAAAATATAATTTTATAAAATATTTATATTAGAACAAAAGTTACTATAAAATCTTAAAAGTATATAAAATAAAAATAAACTAAAATCCCATTTCATTAGTTTAGTAGAGAAATGAGATGATGTAACAACATTCAAGGTTACCTTCATTACAAGGATTACAAAGAAGATTTTAAGTTTAAAATACTAATGTTGAAGTATACTATCATAAACTTTAAGACTCTAAATTTTAAAATTATAAAAGTAAAATATATATTTTTACAATAAAACATTAATTAAAATGTAAATTTTTTATTTTATGTAAAAATAGTGTGATATAATAGAATTCATAAAGAAAATCGATTATTTTTCTAATTTATAGGTTAAAATTAAATTATCTTTGATAGAAGTGAAGAGTAAAAGTGTTGTCACATCAAAGACATCGAGAAGAGGAAAGTTGTTAAGAGACGCCGCCATGCATGACCAATTTGCGCTCACTTGAGGCAGAAGTCGTCCACCAACGGTCTACATAGCCGAAACCTCACCCAATCGAATCCCACAGACAAGGTAACAAAGTGCTTTGAAACTAAGCAAAGTTTTAACAAAAATAAAAAAACAACCTAAAACAACTCTGGAGTTTAGTTACTGTTTCATCCCATCTCATTTTAAAGTGGGTTTAGCAATTCGGCCACATACCAACAAAACCCTTTTTTTATTTTTTATTTATTTTTTTTCTATTCTAAACCCAATTCACCATAAATACATTAAACTACACATATTTCGGCTTCTCCTTCTTCTCTTCCTTTCTCTTTTGAGGGTTTCTTTCTCCCTTGAAGGAAAAGAAGAGTTACTGTCACCAGGCCGTGCGTGGTAAGCTTTTTTTTTCCCCTTAATTTATTGCTTTTGCCGGTTAATTCATGTTCAGAGTTCAGATCTGTTCACTGGTTCTTTCAATTGCTTAAGGTTCTTGATGGTTGAGTTTCTTAGATCCCTATTCATCATTGATTTCTATTTTTTCTCTCTCTTTATGTATTTTGAGAGGTTTCTGACATTTATACACAGCCTTGTTTTCAACCGATTTCTTTTTTTATATTTCTTGACTTTTTAAGTTCTGAATTTGTGTTTGGGTTGTGTTGTTGTTTGTGTTGTTCACTAGCTTGATTTTGGATTTTTTTTGTTTGGGTGTGGAAATTTAGAAAATTGGTCTGCTTTCTTGATTGTGCGTTAGGTTTCTTGGATTGTAAATTAAGGAAACAGTTATATTCTAGATATGGTGGTGGTGGGGAGAGACTCTTGTTATGATTTTGAAGATTTTAACTTCGGTGGGTTTTTTTATGTGTGAAATAGTTTATGTAAGTTGTGAACCATGTAGTGAGTTGAGCATGGTTTGGACCTCATGGGGTGTCTGTAGTGGAAGTGTTTGCTATCTAGTCACTGGATGAGATGGATTGTAATGTAAATGTAAACACATGCAGAGCAAAGGAATTGAAATACTCTGCTACCACACTGATGAACTACAATGATGTTTTTTTTTCAATTTAAAATTTAAAATTTCTTACTCTTTCTTGTGCAGTGTTTGTTGTAGGTGCTGCAGTCATGTTTGGACGTGGTGGACCAAGGAAGAGTGATAATTCCAAATATTATGATATTCTTGGAGTTTCAAAGAATGCCACTGAAGATGAAATCAAGAAGGCCTACAGAAAGGCTGCTATGAAGAACCATCCTGACAAGGGTGGAGATCCTGAAAAGGTAAAAACAATATTTCAATGCATCTTGTTTTGATAATCCCATTTGAATACCCAGCTCTCTATTTGAACCTCTGTTCATAATTTGATTATATAAATTTTAGACATTTTATACTAGTGATTCGGTATGTACCTCTTAATAAGAGTATATATTGTAAATCATGAAGAGATTGGATATATTAATGCTGCATGCAGAAGATTTAAACAAGCTATATTATGTGTTTTAATTCTATATGTTCATATGAAATGTTATTCGCTCAGTACTTAAAATTCTGCCAATTTTCATGCTGTACTTGGTTTCTCTGTTTTAATACTGAATATCTGATTCATGTAACAGTTTAAGGAGTTAGGCCAAGCATATGAAGTTTTAGGTGATCCTGAGAAAAAAGAAATGTATGATCAGTATGGTGAAGATGCCCTTAAGGAAGGAATGGGAGGAGGAGGAAGCTCGTTTCATAATCCATTTGATATATTTGAGTCATTTTTTGGAGGATCAAGTTTTGGTGGTGAGATGTTCACTTTTAAGTTTATGTTATTTCATTTTATTTGTGAATCATCTTGCAATATTAACCAACTTACTGGTACTATCATCTCTTAGGTGGTGGTAGTTCTCGAGGTAGAAGACAAAAACATGGTGAAGATGTGGTGCACTCTTTGAAGGTGTCCTTGGAGGATGTCTATAATGGTGCAAATAAGAAACTATCTCTTTCTAGAAACGTATTATGCCCAAAATGTAAAGGGTATGCACCTATTTGTGTTTATATTTTTGTACATCTAATTTATTGAGAGAATATTAACCTTCGATTCAATCACTTTAACTCTTTATAAATACATGTTTTGTATTTCACATCACAGTATATAATCAATATGCTCCTTTAGAATCTTGCTTTCTCAGAAAATATATTGTATTAGGTTGATGATATTTTTTTAGAATTCCTAATGTTCAATATTTGCTATGCTGTCCTTGTGGAATCCCAAATGGAACATGTTAAGATGTCTTTTTAACCAAAAAAGAGATATGTGTATTTACTTGTGTTAGTGCATGTGCATGTGCATGGCATAGCTGTCTATGACACATGATTTGGGTGCTACAGTGACATCATATTTGTGGTGTCTGGCCACTTCTGTGGTCTATTGTGTGGAATTGTGTTGATGTGTAAATTGTGAGATATAGTATCATCTGTGTTACTGTATCCTGTTATCACTTCAACAACTCATGTCATCTTTCAGATAAAGACAGTTCACATTTTTTCTCTAACACCTCTCTGTTCTCTCTCTCCACTGCTCCTATTAGTGCATGTGCATGGCTTAGCTGGCAGTGGAAAAGTTTTAATGCTGTATCTTACATTAAGATAATTATTAATACTGACTCGTGGTAGGATTCACAATTGGGGAATATGAAAAGTTTGTGAAATACAAGGTAGGATAATCCAATGTGACTTTTGATTAGGCATGTTAGTTAAGTCACTCTTGTCATAATCTATTAGTTTGTGTTTGTAGAATGTATTTATTATTTGAATATAATCATGCATCTTTGTGGTGATGTTTTTGTCAGAATTTGACAAATAATCAGCTATAACAATGCATTTACATTCAATTATATTGATAATTCAGGAAAGGGTCAAAAAGTGGAGCAGCTAGTAGGTGTTATGGTTGCCAAGGCACTGGTATGAAGGTCACAAGAAGGCAGATAGGACTAGGCATGATTCAACAAATGCAACATGTCTGCTCGGACTGCAGAGGATCTGGTAATGGAAACTTTGTTTTCCATATTCTTCAGGTTACTTTTATGATGTTTTCTCAATCTCATCTCTCATTTATGCAGGTGAGGTTATTAACGAGAGAGATAAATGTCCTCAGTGCAAAGGAAACAAGGTTACTCATGAAAAGAAGGTGCTGGAGGTGCATGTTGAAAAGGGGATGCAGCAGGGTCAGAAGATTATTTTTGAAGGACAAGCTGATGAAGCTGTAAGCGGTTATATTTTGTATCTATTTTTAACACTCAAGTAAATATTACCTTGAAGTTGATAATTAAGGCCATGTAATGTTGGTTTCTTACATAAAATGAACTCCTTCTTGTTGCAGCCTGACGCATTGACAGGGGATATTGTTTTAGTATTGCAAGTGAAGGAGCACCCAAAGTTCAGGAGGGAGCAAGACGATCTCTTCATTGATCACAATCTCAGCTTACGAGAGGCACTCTGTGGCTTCCAGATTGCTGTCACACATCTTGATGGTAGGCAATTACTGATCAAATCAAACCCTGGGGAAGTCATCAAGCCAGGTAATAAAAAATTCTGGGAGTACAGATAGCTGGAGTTTCATTCAACCTTTATATTCGATTTTCTGAGTTATGTATTTTAATTCTGCTATGTAGGTCAATATAAAGCAATAAATGATGAGGGAATGCCACAACACAACAGGCCATTCATGAAGGGTCGTCTCTACATCCAGTTTAATGTTGATTTCCCAGACACAGGGTTTATTTCCCCTGATCAATGCCAGTTATTGGAGAAGGTATTACCTCAGAAGGGCAGCAAGCACATGTCAGCTGCGGAGCTGGATGACTGTGAAGAGACCACTTTGCATGATGTCAACTTGAAGGAGGAGATGAGACGAAAGCATCAACACCATTACCGCGAGGCATATGATGAAGATGAAGATGATGGTCCTTCTGGTCACCGAGTGCAATGTGCTCAACAGTAGTGCAATTTATGGTAGAGGTTATATGTTTTCTGCATGGTTATCTTTTTGTTTGCATAATGCAGCAGCTACCATAACTGCGTGATAAATTTACCTTTAGGTATTATCTGGTAATGTTGTTAGTTTCTAGTTCATGGCAAATAACTAAGTATGTTTCTTTTTATTGCAATATCAAGTTTATGAAAATTAAATGCCCTTTGGTATACATATTTGATTCTTTGGGACGTGGTAGTGTGCTATAATGATTCCAGATCCCAGATGCATGCCTCCTAATACTATCTTGTTCTTAGCTCTGGTAATCCTTCAAAATATATTCTCATTATTATTATTTTAGTTTAGGGCTAATGAAGATTGTTAATAGTATTAACAGTGATTCAATTTTACTAATTCAAAGAAAATAAAATCACCTGTTAGATGCATAGTTTGATTAATATTTGATCCTCACGAATTATAAACTTTAAAATTTTTATATAGTAATAAAATGTAATAGATTAGTTCTTGCTACAATTGATTGATCTTTCCAATTTTCAAAACTATGCTAAATTCACATTTGAATTTAATAAGGTAGATTACAATCCCTTTGTTTACCAGGAGAAAATTTTAATCTCTTACTATTAATTAACTCATGCTATGGATGATTGAAGTTAAATTCTCTCCTACTTAAAAAAAAAGTATGATTATGAGTAATATTAGATTAGGCTTTTTATCAAACACATAGTAAGCAAACAAATAGTTTGATTAAATTGCACAAAATGGTATATAGGAGTTAAACACCAGTCATCAGTCTGATTAAGGGAGTCTCAATCAATTATGCAAACTATAATATAATTACAATGAGTTTAGACAAAATAAATTAATAAAAAAACTAAATAAATTATTGATGGAAGTGTTTAATTATGTTACAACCTAAAATAAAACTAGACAATGATACACAAAATAACTGAACATATAAACTATAAATTTAAGAAATAACCGGGAAATAGAAAAAAAAAAGTAGTTTGAAGAGAAGAGAATGCAGAGAGAACTTTTCCAAATAGAAAATAAGATTTTTTTTTTAAAAAATTCTTTTGGTTTCTTTCGATTTGAAAACTAAATTCTTTTTTATTGATTCTTTTGTAAGGAAGACTAAATCTTTTTGATGGATTCTTTTCTAATTTTTCTTGCAACTTTTTATTGATTCTTTTGTAAGGAAGACTAAATTCTTTTGATTGATTCTTTTGTAAGGAAAACTAAATCCTTGTAATTTTTCTTGCAACTTTTGATTGATTCTTTTGTATTTTTTCTTGAATTATGAGGTTTTCATCATAAAAGTTTTATTTTTTTTTAAAAAAAATAAGAGGTATGCAAAATGAGAGAAATAATGAGGGAATAAGAAATCATTGAAATCATGTAATAAAACAATAAGGAAAGTTAGATGATAAAGTTGAGAAATGAACCTGATAGTGAAGGAATAACGAAAAGAGAAAAGCGTTGAAATAGGAGAGAATGCGCAGAGAGTGATGAAGGAGCAGAGAGAACTGAGAAGGAGCAATAGCAGAGGGAAGGTGAATTTATCGAAAAGAGAGGGAATATGGTATTTTAAATTTCTTCTTTATTAAGTAACTGAATTTCAAATTCCACCATCTTGCTTATTTGTGCCCAAAAATATGTGCCCAAAAATATGTTTTTTAAATTTTTTTAAAAAGTTTTCTTAATCAAAAAAATATTTTACTTTAAAGAATTTTAAATTATCTTTTCCAAACACTATATTAAAGATTTTTTCTAATAAAAAATCATGTTTCAAACTTTGCTATTACAAAAGAAAATTTTCTTTGAAAAATGTTCCCCTTAAATTGATATTGAAATAATAATTTATACTATAATTGTTTTAAATTTTAAAATTAAAAAAAAACCCTCTTAAATATAATATAATAATGTTGTATCTAACCATTATCATATTTATCTAATTACCAGACACAATTATGTTTTTATAATTTCATGTAGCAATCTTCATATAAGAAGTGTTTCCTTATATTTTATCAATTTCAGGTAACTTTTCATCTTTGACTAAATAGAAATATCTATAGACTCTAACTACCTAATGTATTCATTTATATGATTTAGAATATAAGTAAAACCTAGATATATAATGGAATATACCCATTTAACATCATATCAAGAACAAACCATTTCAAAATTACTCATATTTCAACATATAATCTCCTTTAAATATAATAAAATAAATAAAACAATATATAGTACATAAACTATTTTTTACACAAAATATATATATATATATATATATATATATATATTAAAGAAAAATGTAAGTAACTAAAAATGAATGTTACTATTGGAAAAAAAAAAAACTTATATAAGATAAATCTTAGAAATTTGAGTGATACTTTTCTAATAAGATAAATAACATAATTTTTTTACTCAAATAAATAAAGGATTATTGTTTGCTAAATAAAACTTATGTTTGAACAAGATTGAAATGTTTGAGTGAGAGACTACAAAAGAACACAATTCAATTTTGACTACCATATATCCCATAAGCGACCAAGCCATCACTCAAACAAATTAAAATCACTTATCTTTATTGTGTATCTCATTTTCTATCTCTCCAATAATTTCGGGTCACATTAATTAATATCACACATTAGCATAAAATGTAATTAACAAGTGTTAATTTTAAAACAAATTTAATTTTTTACATAAATATAGAACTAAATTTTCACATATATCAAAACACAAATTGAGACTTTGTAAACACTTTAATTACAACTTAGCTCAACCAATAACAACGTTAATATCTGAAATCACTATCGTGTCAAGCCTTCTTGCCTACATTAAACACTTTTAAGATTCTTGATGATAACAATCATTTAGTAAGATTTTGTGTCGTTGACATATATTTCTAGGAAGTAAAATTTCAATTTTATCAACAACATATCCATAATTAATTAGAATGTTTAAAATTATTATACAATTAACCATTTTAATTTCTCATATTCAAGGCTATAACCCAAACAAATTCTTAAAAATAAGAACATCATCAACATTTAAATTTAATTTATACTCCCTAAATTCTCCTTAAACTCACAGGTAAGAAAATACCTCTTTTTAATTTCTTCTCTTTGAAATTTACTGGATACCAAAAATACCTTTTTGAAATTCCACCATCTTGCTTATTTGGGCCCTAAAAATTTTTTAAAAAAAGTTTTCTTACCCAAAAAGATATTTTACTTTAAGGAATTTTAAATTAGCTAAATAAAAAATATTTTTTTAAATTATCTTTTTCAAACACTAAATAATAACAATCTTAAATCTTAGACAATGAAACAAGATTGATACGGCAGTGATGCGACCTGTGACAGAGAAGCGTGAAGCAGCAGTGAAAAAGAATTGAGAAAGGCACAAACTGGATGAAAAAAATTAGAATCACAAAATTGTATTGCGTTCTGTTTGATTACAAGATAAAAGAGATTAAAAAGAAAACCGATGCTAAAAGAGTTTAGGGTTTTGAGTTTAGGGTTTAGAATTTAGGACCTTAGATAATTGAGTCTAAATTAAAAGAAAAAAGAAAGAGTACAATGAAAAGAACCCAAATGGGCCATAACAAAAACTGTTATTAGTAAATAACAGAAACTAATAATGTTAACAAACACAATATTAAAGAATTTTTTTCTAATAAAAATTCATGTTTCAAACTTTGCTATTACAAAAGAAAATTTTGTTTGAAAAATATTCCCCTTGAATTGATATTGAAATAATTATTTATACTATGATTGTTTTGAATTTTAAAATAATAAAAGATCTCTCTTTGGATCCTATTGTATGTATTTGTGACCTACCAAATTAAAAATATAATAATGTTGCATGAGGGTGATTTTTAATATGGTCAAGATCAATTATAGAAATTTTTTTCATCAAATATACAATATTTCTTAATCCTAATTCTGTATATGTATATAACTTTATTATAGAATAAGATTAGTGGTACGAACAATTTAACCATTTACAACAAATAATAATTAACATGTTCACTTATCATTTTTTTCCAATGCATTCCAATAACATAACTAAACAAGTAAAATACACTAATTACCTCTAAAAAAATATATTAAGTTATGAACTCAAACTAACCATTGTCATATTTATCTAATCTATCATACAAACATGTTGTGATATAATATTAATTTTACATGATAATCTAGAGCAACTACTTAATATCTTTATTTATATGATTTAGAATATATATAAAATTTATATATCATCAAATCTATCAATTTAATACTCACATTATATTTTCATTAAGTTAGTGGTAGCACTTTGATAAATTGGTATCCATGTCAAAATTAGTTATATTTCCTTATATAATCTCATTTAAATATAATAAAAATAAAATAAATGAAACAAAATATAATGTCTAAATATTTTTACACTATATATCCACTAAAGACAAATTTAAGTAATTGAAAATGAATGTTAAGCTATAGAGAAGGATCACTTGAACGAGGTATCTTCCCTCATTATTCAATAGAAGAGAGAATTTATGTGATTAATTCCTTTCTCAAGCAATAGTTGAGTATACAATTTTTTTATCACTCGAGCAACTCTTCGAAGTTTAAGACAAATAATTTATACAACTTTCTTACTCAATTGATGGGCCATTGCTTCCTTAGCAAAACTCATTGCTTAAGCAAAATTTAAATGTTTGAGTGAGAGTGTACTAAAACACAACTAATTTTTTCTACCTCTGTATCGCTTGAGCCGATCCATCACTCAAATGAATTAAAATCACTTATCTCCTCTTTTGTCCCTTCAATGATTTTTTGTCACATAAATAAATTTAACACATTAGCATAAAATATAATTAACAATGTTAACTTTAACACAAATCTAATCTTTCTACACAAATATATACTAAATCTTCACATATATCATAACACAAATTGAGACTTTGGTATATATGGTGTGACACATATTCAAAGCTTCAAAAAATATAAATGTAAATATTTAATTAAGAATTGCAACTTCGTTCCACCTTATTTTTACTAACACTGAGCGTCTCAAGATTCTTGATTATGAGAATCATTTGGTAAGATTTGTGTCATTTTTTTATCGACAAAAAGATTAAATAAATTGGAACATTTAAAAGATACTCTAACCCCTATACAAAACATCCTAAAAGTAAAGTTTTCAAAAATAAATATATACATAAAGAGTTAAAACCTTAGACCATACCTCCTAAAAAAAGGCATTTAACCAACTTTGATCATTATAGTACCCTCTTGTTTAATATTCTATAACTATATAACCTTCACTAGTCAACATTGAGCATAACAATACCAATGACATTACACCTATTGCATCAACACACATTAACTCCAAAGAACCAACAAAAAACCAGCAAAAATCAACAAAAACCTCCACACTTAGCATGCCTTGTTGATTTAGTTATCTAAGTTGTTGACGATGAGCATATGTTTATAGGAAGTAAAATTTCAATTTTATCAACACAACATACCCATAATTAATTAGAACATGTTTAAAATTATACAATTAACCATTCTAATTTCTCATTCAAATCTATAACCCAAACAAATTCTTAATAATAACAACATCATCAACATTTAAGTTTAATTTATACCTATAATCCTCCTTAAACTCACATGTAAGAAAATACCTCTTTTTAATTTCTTCTCTTTTCTTATAATCTAATTCAAAATCAAGGTTAACTTCACTTAAATAAAAACTTACTCTTTAAAGAATCCAATTGTAAAAAATAAAGCAAAGGATAGTCAAAGATAATTTAGTTTATTTATATGAAGCCAAAAACAAGCAAGCATGTCATCATAAACTTAAACTAATAGTTCTTAAAATTTACTGAAAACACAATTATAATTATTCATTGACTTCAAACCTCTCATATACTTTAATCATGAAAGTATGTATTTAAAGTTAGGGTAGAACTTTTTGTAAGAGAAACAATCGTGTGGTCTTAAATTTGAACTACAGTATTTAACTGCGAAATCAAGAGAATAAATATATATGAATAAAAAAAAAGTAAGAATAAACTGAGTTCAATTTTAATTTGAAGTTAATATATTTATTTTAAACATACTTTATATGTTTTTTTTATCATATTATTTATTTTATAAGTAAAATTTAAATATCCCATTTTCTTTATTATGTAGTTTTATCTCTCTTATTTTTTTTAATGAAAGACTGCTAATAGTATCTTCAATTAAGAGATAGTTTTGTTCATCAATTACAATAATCCCATTCTACTTTATTTGACACAATCATTTTAAAACATTTTGTTATAATTTGTTAGGAATCATAAAGTCATAAATAGAACTCATAATTCACAATTCCTAATGGATTCCAATAAAAGTATAAAATCGCTAGTATTATTCTATTTTCTTACACTTATCTTATGAGATTTAAATCAAATCAATTTAATACCCCATTAATAAGTTATCAAAATATTTAGTTCTTCAATTTTTTAATCAATGCTTATATTTTTCCTATCAAAATCAAACACAATAAATATATATAATTAGTAAACAATCTCTCTCTCTCTCTCTCTCTCTCTCTCTCTATATATATATATATATATATATATTAAATTATATAAATTTTTTATTCTGTGCATCTTTATAAAATAGAAATAGAATGTTTATTCGTATTTTTTTTTCTTACTAGTTTTAACTTACTTGCAACCGAATATATCGAACAAAGCGAATCTTTAGCTAAGGAATTTTTTACTTTTAGATGTTATGTAGAATAATACAATGAAGTTCTTAATAGACACTTAAAAGTTTTTAATGCAAAGGGATACTAAATTTCAATATCTTAGATAATGTTTTAAATTTAATTTTTTTGTAAGAGATAAAAATTGTGATTGAAAAATATTTTACTAAAAATATGAATAAAGTTAAAAAAAAAACAAAAAAAACTCAAGAACTAAAAGCTAGGAGACAAAAATACGGATTTGGTAAAATGCAGGATCAAAACTATAAACAAGTCAAAAATTAATAAATTCCCTATATTTTTTTTTATACTTTTAATTGATCTTTCAAAATTATTTTGTAGAATTAAAAAAATATAATAAATTTTCTTTTTCTTAAAAATATTTTTTAAAGTTTCTTATTTTATCCTTTTCTTTTTTCCATGTTATAATAAATGTATGTGTAAATTAATTAAAAGTCAGAAAACATATAAACATACAAGTGATAAAAGTGATTAATTTGGTAATGAAATTTTACAAATAAATAAGAAAAATAAAAAAATCCGAACATTAAAAGTTAACTTTTCATGTATCACTACAAGAAAATCATTGATTAAAAACTAATTTTAGAGACAAAAAATAATTTGTTGCTATAGTGACCAAACTAGAGACCATTTTAGAGATTAAAAAAGTTTTTGGTTTCTAAATTAGTTTCTATTATTGTTAAATAGTTTCTAAATTAGTATCTAATTAGCTACCAAGGTTTTAACTACCAATTATTTAGATTCTAAATTTGGTAGCAAAAACTTTGGTAGCTAATTAGATACCAATTTAGAAATTATTTAACAATAATATAAACTAATTTAGAAACTAAAATTTCTTTTAGTCTATAAAATAGTCTCTAATTTGGTTATTATAACAACTAATTATTTTTTGCCTCTAAAATTAATTTTTAATCAATAATTTTTAATCAATAATTTTCTTGTAGTGTATGGTGTCCTAATTGAAGGTCAGTGAGTCCTTTGCGGTGGCTGTAAGCAGTAACCATGACCCAAACTCTTGTGTATTAATATTAATATTTATATTAATATTAATATTTATATTAATATTAATATTTATATTAATAGTATTTAAGATGTGATATTTTCAATGAATGATAAATGTGTCGGAGAAGAATGAATGACACAACACAAACCAAACCACTGAAAGCACGCCAAGAATATTTCCAATGTTTTTGTTTTTTTCCTTTATTCAAAGAACCAAAGTTTCATTTGATTCACCACTCTACTCATGAAACACTACAATATTTTTCATTATTAAAAATAATAATTAATACGGTTGAAGAGTTTAAACGTACATTATAGAAATATTTTCTTAATATGGTTTATTTCATATATAATATGATCATCATTTAAAAATATGTTGCTTTATATTGATTTTATTACGTCATATTTTTGTTTTGGTACGTTAGAGAAATTATTTTGGGAAAGTTTATAATGGTAGTATAATTTTATAATGTGTTTGTTGGTTGTGCACTCTATCAACCTCTCTAGCTTTTTTAATGTTTGTTGAAGCATGTCTCAAACATTTTTTTTATTAATTTTATTTTTTATTGATAAAAAAGTTATAATAGTAAGAAAGATATTAATATATTTACCACAATCATTTTGCATGTTTTTGTTATTATTAGAAATTTTACATCGACTACAAATAAATATATTTTATAGTATATAAATGAGTACAAACATATTTTTTATAATTCATTTTATAAGGTTGAGTTAGATCTAAAATTTACTTCTTAATGAACAGATTGGAGATATAAATTATTGATATAATATACATATAATTAAATTAAAATATTCATATAGTACAAATATGCAAGTCTTTTTTTATTTGAAATTAAATGAAACCAAATACTTGTGATATTATTAGATTTTCAATATTCAACTTGACAATGATTAGAGAATAACAAACAAAGGGCATTTATTGATCATGGAGAGTTCTTAACACATCCATGATAATATTATTAACAAATGGAGGTGCTTTTTAAGAGATTATGCAATAATTATAAAAGGGATACAATACAAAACAATATTTTTAATCCCTTTGAAATTTAGAATCGAGTTTTTAGTTCCTTTAATTTGAGAAAAAAAAAGCTTGTTTTTGTGAACATATTATACTAAGCCATTGTCAAAATAAATATTTTAAAAGAATGGCAAAACACTTGATTGAACATTGGATAGAAAAAGCAAAATTGAAGGAGATTATCATGATTGGTTTTATAAGTGAAAAGCTTTAAGCCATTTTGTACTTAAGAGAAGCACGTTTGTGTGTGTATATTTTTATATGCTTGTAGCTTGTAGTTGAAAAGCAAAAACAAAGACTACATATGAAAGCAATTGAGTATCTTTTGTTATTATATAGAAAGAGAAAAATGAAGAGTTAGGTGATGGCATCATACACAAGTTAAATGATAAAAATAAACAAATAAGATTTGTTAGTGTATGATTGACTAGATACGTATTTGTTCCAAAGAGAATAATTGGATTTTGATTCTTCATATTTCAAGTGTGCAAGACAAAGGGCAAAAAGAGGCTATGCAATTATTTTTTAAAGCGTGTATAATATATTAAGATAAATGAAATTATGTGTGTAATATATTTAGAAATAAAAAGTGTGTTTTATTAATTATATGAGTGTTAATAATTTTAAACGATAATTAAAATATGTTTTTTAAATGCAAAGACATTACAATTTCCCTCCTAAGTGGTGGTTTCGTAGAAACACCTTGGGGAAATTGGGATATGGCTTCGTGGTCTTTTATAAATTTGTTTAAAATTTTACTGACTTATATACATAAAATTATTTTTAAGTTTATATTTCGACTTTAAGTCTATAGTTTTTTTAGTTTATTAAGACATATCTTTAAAGTCAATCATCCCATTCAAGTCATTATTTTTACAATTTGTCCTTAAAACATGTAATGATTAAGGAAGAAAATGTATATAAATTATTTTTAACCTCAACTCCTAAGTGATGTGAGACTATATTGTACGTATCGAAACAAGTCTTTCAATTGAGGATTAAGGGGATGAAGATTCGTCTTTGGAACCTCATATCATTCTCACTAACGGTGCCAATGTTTCGATCTCAAGTCAGTTGTGATTGATCCTAGCTATGCTATCTCAATGGACTTGAGGTCGAAATATTAACGTCGTCTGTGGAAATGAAACAAGGTTTCAAAGACAAATCCTCATTCCCCAAGAGAATGGAAAAATGATTCCAAAGACGAATCCTTGTTCCCTTTGCCCTTGACGACTGGGAGCTTGTTCTAGTACGTCTAATATAGTTCTATATCATTTAACAATCGAGGTCAAGGTTAATTTATATACACATTTCTCCTTAATTCTCTGAAACACCTTTTAAGTGATGGTAAAAAAATGCACACGCGGAAGCAACACACATAATCACGAATCAATGCAAGAAAATAAACGACACAGAATTTAACGTGGTTCGGTCGCCAACTGCAACCTACATCCACACGGGAAACTATTAGGTTTTCATTCTGTCCTGTTGCACACCAATTACAAGTACAATGATCTCTTTAAATAGAGATAAATAGAGATAATAACGGGAACACCATGATTAAGCCCACTCACTAAAACATAGTGTCTATTCAGTCCAGCCCAATTGATCCTAGCTTCATACCCAACATTAAAGACAAAACCGTGATGAAACTTCAAACTTTAAACCCAAAAATGCCTCGGATGCGGTGAGTAACTTAGACGCTAGCGATGCTATTTCAACGAACTTAGGATAAAATAGATTATAATAATAAATTTCCTAAATATTTTTTGTTTTCTTCTTCTAAATATATTTATGGAGAAACTTGTTTAAATATATCTAAAATTTGTGCTTTGACTTAGCTCTATCTTTTATTAGTTAAACTAATTTGTAAACAGTTGAGTTAATGAATTGGTTTTATTTATATTTTTATTATTTAATTTTCACAATCGATAAAGTCATAATGGGCTTAATGTACATATATTATTAACTATTAATGTGTATGTTAAAGTAAAAGTTCTATATGCATATTAAGTTTTTTTTTTTATTTTTTAATTTTCAACACTAGTTTATTATTATAAATCAAGTTTGTGTGAGAAAGATTATTACTCGGAAAATTTTGCAATTAGAACTTTCCAGGACTAGAACTTAATACAAAAACAACTATAAAAATAAATTTTTTTGGTAAGCACTATAAAAATCAAATAAATAATTGAATCTACAAGATCTTATGTTAATATATTAGATTATCATCTAATATCCACATATCATACTATTAATAGAATATATCGTACCCACAATGTTTATATTATCAGTTTAATTTTCGTTAAATGAGCATTACACTAAAAAAAATACCCAAACTTCATTTTTTCTTTAATTCATAACATTATCTTAGCATTTTTTTAGAAATTGAATTAGTCTTGAACAAGATATATCACCTAATCAAAGTGGTCAACATTTTTTATCTTTTATCAATTTCAAAATAATATATATATATATATATATATATATATTTCTAAATTTAAATGATACAAATGCATTTAGTTTTTCTTCTAAAGATGACCTAAAACTTTACATTATCCACAGGAATAAGGGAATATATACCTACCAACATAGGACTTTGGTGATGGGTGTGTGAGAGTCTATATAAGGGGTTCATAATGACAAAATTGTGAGTCCAGATACAATGTATTTGATATTTGTAATTGATATATATATATATATATATATATATATATATATATATATATATATATATATTGGTTTAAACATTTTTATAAATTATCAAACACATGTTTAGATGAAAGAGTAAAAAGAAGAAGATTATAGACAATAGAGTTAGATCGAACTCTTTTAAAGGTGAGTAGATCGGACATTCCCTTTTATATAGCGTGTCCCTGTCGGACACACGTGTCGGACACGATACTTGTATGACACTCGTAGGACACGTATCGGTGAAGTGTCCAATTTAAAAAATATTTGTTGGATTTCTGACTATTCTAGCACGATTCTAACACAATTTTAAAAAGGAAAAATACATTGATTTTCTAAAAACTCAAATTTATTGTATAAATTTTTAGTATAATTATAAAAGTAAGGAATAAATCCTTTTGAATCAGTCATAAAAAACATCTTTATGCTCCAAAAAGAAATTAAAACATACTTGTGCATATAAATCTTTGTTGTCAATTTATCTAATTCATAATTATATAATATATAAATCTGTGTCCCCGTATCCTACATTTTAAAAATTATACGTATCTCCGTGTCCATATCCGTGTCGTATCAGTGTCCGTGTCCGTGTCTCTGCTACATAGGTACATAGTTCTTTTGGCAAAATAAAAGAAATAAAAATTAACTAATAATGAATAATTTGGGTAATTAATTTTTTTTTATTAAGCATGTGTGTTTGGATAAAGCTATGAGAAAAATACGTTTCTTCAACTAATTTAAAATTAGTTAATAGACAAGTTATAAAAATAAGAATTTAGAAAAATTATATATATATATATATATATATTTATAAATGATCTTATATACAAAATAATTTTAGTTTATGAAAAAACTAAATTTGTATATTTTTGTTTTTCTTTTCTAAATGAAGAAAGTTGTCTAAATATAACCTAACTTCACGTATCATATTAATTGTTATATTAATTGTTGAACTCAGATAGAAGGTAAATTCTTCTCGATATTATTTATCACAATTAAGAATTCTTTTGATTATTTTTCATTAATGTATTTCTTAGTTTATTTCGATATACTTGTATATATGGGTAAAAATATGTGTTTCAATGACTTTAAAAAAAAAATATAGAAATCAACTTAATCAAAAAAATTTCATCTTTTTTTTTTAATACCTATATCTCACTAATTTTTCTTTATCATATCCATATAATATTTTTTTTACAAAAGCTTTATCATCACTATTTACTATGCAACTTGACATCTTTAGACTGACACCTTAAGTAACAACAATCATCTGTCATCACATGAAAAAAGTATTATTAAAAAATAGAAAAAAAAGAAAATACATACAAAAATATGGGAGACTAGATACATAGGTAGACTATACTTATTCATAAAGAATTATAAGAATAGACTAGATGAAAACCTATTATACAAATTAAATGATTATCTATGAATAAATCCTAAATTAGCCAACTTATCAGCATATACATTCCCTTCCCGAAAAATATGAGTAACTCTAAACCTGATTTTCCCATAGTAATTGAGATAAATATTTCATCGATTACAAAATATTCTCGGAATATTTTTATTAACTCTGACTTTTTTTCTTCTTCTTATTATCCATTTAATTCTTAATATTTTATATTCCTCAAATGATTAGTTGTGTATAATAAAATTTTTCTTTGAACTTGATAAAAAAATTATTATTACAAGTAAGATCACTAATGTCTTTTCTATTTGACAACACAACGTGAATCATATCTTAAACATTTTTTTTCAGTGTTTCATGTGTCATTTCTATTATTGATCTTGAATACTTGAACTTAGCATAAACTTGTATATATATGACATTTATTTCTCAATTTTTGTCTGCAAGTAATTTTTCTATTGTTGTTTTGCTAAAATAATGACAAAAGTTATTTCTGATCGTACTCATGTAGAAGTATTTTGATTCCATTGTTTATCGTTAAACTAAAGTTTAGATTTAATATTTTGTCTTTAACCCTTGTAATAAAAAAACTCCATCTAAAAATAAGCAAGTATTTAAGATATGATTTTTTTTTTCTTTCTGTAAGTACAATAAAAATTTCATTCAAGAAAAACAATTGTACAAATTTCTCCAAACAAAAATCTATAAAAAAATAAAAGAATTAACTTACTTATAAATTAAAATTAGTTTATATATAAATTAATGTAGAAAATCTCTGTCCTATAATTTCTCTATTTTTTATTTTTATTTTGTATATATAAATTAGTTTAATTTATTTAGAAACAAATTTTAATATAATTTTTATTTTAAAAGTATTTTCGAAAGAAACTTACGTAACTATAATCCAAACAAAGAAAGTCATGTCAATTTTTTCATTTGAAATTATTATGTTTTTAAATTTGATATTTTCAATTAAATCTCTATAAAAACTGCTTTGTTTAAAATTTAAAAATTATATATATTTTTTTGTCTTTGAATGACATGTAAAAAGAAAAGAAAGAGTTAACCAGAAAATTAGATTAAAAAAAGAAATAACCAAGTTATTTATTAATAATAAAATTGAACAAAAGATACTTACACAAAAATAAAATAAATTTTAGATATTTAATAAATAATTTTTTAATAAAAATTCAATAAAATATCTAAATTTATGCAGTATTTAGAATTTAATTAAATGTAAATAATATAATAACTTGTAACAGATAAAAATAACCTCAAATTAAGAAAAAAAAAACATAAAACTTATGAAAAGGGAACTATTTGCTCATTATAGTTAATTGCATTTTTATTTTACAAATTTTGACTAACTTGGATCTGTAATATATATATATATATATATATATAATTAAAAAAATAAAAGAAAGAATAACATAAAGTAGAATTCGTTACCTCAAGTGGACAAATTTTAATTATTTTATTATGTGTTTTTAAATAAATTTAATTTATTCTCGAGATACTTTATATTTAAAAAAAATTCTCAAAAACAAAATTGAAATGAAAAATAGATTATTTTCCAAACAAAATCATTATACGTAGCTTTTTAACAAAAGATTATATATACGTACCTTTTTACCTTTTTTTCATTGACCTTTTTGCAAGAATATTTATCCTAACGGTGCACCTTTGTTTGCAAAGGAATCTCTTTCTCATTGGTTACAAAATCTTGTGAAAATCCTCACTAATTGACTTTTACACTACACATACCTTTATTCATTATTTTGTTATAAGGGAAACAGCTCACTAAATTATCATTCATAAAATTTTTATTGGTTGAACTTTGGAAATTATGTTTCTAATATTATAACACATTATATATGTGATTTGTAAATTGCAAAACCTAGTTTACAATTTTTAAGCTCTCCACCTCCATGTGTACACTTTGGTTAGACTTAAGTTGTGAAATTTTCAATGTTTAAGTGGTGTTTAGGTTTCATTTTTTTTTTAAATTTCTATGGTTTTGTTTGTGAATATATAATTTTGGTTCTTATTAAATTTTAAGTAGATTTGATTTTTAAAACTTTTCAAATTTAAGCAATTCTAATTCAATGTTAATATATTATATAATTATTATAAGAAAATATTGGCATATAAATACATTTATCTTATCTAGTGAATAGTTGAAATTATTATAAGAGGTATTGATTTTTGTGAACAACTATTATTAGATTAAAATTGCTTAAAATTTTGAAAAATTGGAAAACTAAATTTATAATTAAAATTGAATAAGAATAAAAGTTGAACATTTCTAATTTATAGGAATGAAAAGTGGATTTATGTTTTATTTTTATTAGGTTGTTTAATATCGATAATTTAGATAATGAAGTGAAACTATTTGTCACCCCAACTTTTAAGTAAACTTCATTAACAATGAAAACTAAAAATGATCTAAATAATGAAATATTGAGTCCACATTGCAATCATCAAAGAAAATAATGTCAAAAGTGACATTTTAGTTTCTATTCAATCTCTTTTACACTTTCAATGTATCTAGCTTTGAGAGTTGATATTTGATTTTTCCTACATCTCATATTTAGTGTTGAATGAGAGTGTTTTGTGTTCCCATCACCTTTTTGCACCCTTTTGATTTTGTTGCAATGTCCTTTCTTCATATACTATTTGGAGACAAGTGAATAGATCATAAAAGTAAGGAAGAAAGAATATCATTTTTTTCATGGGATTGTGGCTAAGTCAATAACCAATTTAAGAAGGATTTGGTTGGTGATTTTTGAATTTGATTAAATTAAAAGAACAAAGCAAACAATTAAATCATTTAAAAAGTTTAATAAATTAAAGGTTGTAGGTATTATAATCCTCTAAATTACCCACTAACATAAACTCAATTTCTTATGAATCTAACATATCATTTATTAAATTTCTACAAATACGAATAATTTGAATACACTTAAAAAACTAATTTTCATTATATAACTATTAGAATTGGAAAAGTAATTTTTTTACGATTATATACCATGTAATATTATCAAGATTTTTGTATTGAAACTTTTAGATTTAAAAACTCCAAATCACTTTGAAAATCAAAAACCTCTAGATCAAAAAACTTCCTCAATTCAAAAGTATGATTTTCGTTTTGTTTTATAAAATTAATAATAAATAGTTTTTTTTTATGATGCTTAAGTTTAGGAATCTTCCCATACATAAACTTCCATGCCACAATCATCATCAATGTTTACAAAACTAATAATACAAAAAACGTTTTACATGGAGCCATAAACTTTATGTGTGTAGACACACATATATATTTAGTAGAAAAAAAGAAAATTACTTAATCATTTTATATTTAAGAGTTAATGTATATGTAAATGTAAAATCTAAACATTTAGGAAATGAAAAGAGAAATGTTAAAAGCAATTAAATATGTGGGTTAGGAAGGTATAGATGAAGAATGTTGTGTTTTAGTTGAGACACATTTTGCTTAGGATGGAACATAAGATGGGGACCAAGGGCAGTGGATACCTGGTTAACAGGATACAAACAAAACAATGTGGTATTTAGTAGAAAAATAAGAATGATTGTCGAATTGATTAAGAAATAAGAATGGTATTTTTGTTGCAGAAAAGTTACTGATACTGAGTTAATGGTTGAACCTACCCCATTAACTTTCCTTCTTACTTATCTTCTGCGGCTTAGTTTAAATTCTCTTATCCGTTTTGCTTTCTACGCACTCTGCAGCAATTTTTTACTCTCCACCTAACTCTTCCTTTTCGCTAAACACTTACCTAATATGTATATTTATTCAAACACTTCATTTGTTAGAGCCATACTTACACTTTTCAATAAGTATGACTGAAAAAAATTCTAAATTTTTAAATCTTTAAATCCAAGTACGTAATTATTCAAATATATGATGATAAATTTATTTTAGATTTAAGCCTGGTCTATTTAATTGGATAATTCCTTTTAGATTTTAAAGACGAAATCACATTTATCAATAGACAAAATATCACAAAACTTATCTCAACCACTAACATTTATTATCAACCATCATAAACAACCACCATCACTTGAAAATGAAAACACCACACTCTCAACCTTACTTAGAAGGATATTGTTGGAATTAAAAAATGTATGAAGGTGTACGGAGAATTTGCTAAAGTTAAGTCAGGTCAAGCCTAGGTAAAACATGATAGGATCAGGTTGGACATAACTCATTTAAGGTTGAGCCAACTTGGACCCAAGTCATTCAGTGTTGGGTTGGACAAACTCAGTACAAGTTGGACCAAACCACACTAAAGTAGAGTTAGCCAGGCCCAGGTTAGACAAGATTAAGGTAGACCCATATCAAGCTAGCTCGACCAGGCCTTTCCTAAAGTTAGGTTAGACATAAGTCAAGTTGTGATAAGGTATACTTAGGCTAGTCTGAGTTGGGTCAAACTAAGTCAAGTTAGGTTTGGTCAAAACTATGTCAAGTTGATTGGATTGAGTCTAAGTCAGGTTGGGTCGAGCTAGGTCCAAGTCAATAGAGTAAGACTGGGTTTAGGTAAGGTCAAGTCACTCATGACAGGTTTATGTCAGGTCGAGTTAGGCCAAACCAAAGTCTTACTAATACGAACATGGCCTAAATCGGGCCAAGCTAGCACTGCCAAACTCAAGCCAAGACAAGTCAAGTTGACGTGAACTAGGTACAGGTTGGGTTGAGTTAACCTAGGTTTGCATCAACTTGAGTAATCTTGATCCACTTCCAATCGATTTTCTAGGTTGAGCTGAGTTGGCTTAGATCCACGGCTGGTTGAGTCAACTCGTGTTCACGTTTGGTTGAGTCAACTTTGATCCACGTTAGGTTGAGTCGAAACGAGCAAACATCAACCCAAATTGGGTCGAATCAAAGTTAGGTCACATTAAATAGGACCCAAGTTAGACTTGTCAAGACTAGCCTAGGTCAGGTGGGTTAGATTGCCCCCAACTTAGGTTAGGCTTTGTCATATCGAGTCTAAGTCGATGGGTTCAAATCTAAAGTTAAATCTAATTTTAAAAATTATTCAAACTAGATTTAATTTAATTTAAACTGGATTGGAAAAATCTAATTCAATTTGATTTAATTAAAATATTTGGATTTTAGATAAAGTTTATTTTATTGAATTTAGATTATATTTTGAAAAATTTAATTCATGATTACCCTTATCAATAAGTAATTTGTTTGACTATATTTTATAGTGATGACCAACAAAGTTTAAGTGACAAGTAAGATGATTGGTGAGCACAATAACGATTTCATGGTGGCGTCTTATGATGGTAAACAAATGATCTTGTGATAATAGTTGTGAAAGTGAAAAAATGAAAATAAAGAAGGAAGACAAGGAATAGACTGAGAAAAATAATAGAAGAAGTCAAAACAATGAAACACAAAAATAAATATCTACTAAAACTAGCTATAATCAACACAATATTTTTATCCCAGTTCAAATTAAAATTAATGTATACAATATTTCCATGTTTATAAGCTTGTCATTATTTGATTTACTGTAGGTTTGTTAGAAATCTTATAAATCATCATTGATTTTTGAATTTGTAGTTTCAAAATTAACTACCTTAAATACCTAGAAGAAATTATTGTTCATAATCATCATATATCTATCTTATGCTAGAATACATGATATGAAAGATATAAGATACATGATCTCTAGAAAGAATTTCCCACAGCATTTGTTGCTTTAGACAATTAAACTTCATCATCGTCTTGCAATTCTTTGACGCACACGACTCAATTTCTCACAATGGGTTGGCCAAGATTTAGAATTTCTACCCAAAAATAGAACCCTAAAAAAAATAACAAGATTGAAGAGACCTGTTAGCGTATATAGTTGACTAAAATACCAGAAAAAAAAGGGAATTTGAGCCAACATTGGCCCACAGGCATGTGCACCATGTGTACGTAAGCCATGTTTTTGTGCTAAAGTAAATCCCTATATTAACCTTTCTTATGTCAATATAAAGCTTAGTCAATAGTTAAATCAATGCACAACAATTGACAGTTAGCAATATAAACATCATACATGTCACTCTTCTGTTCTCTCACAAAAAACAAATACTACAAACACATTAACATGACTTAAACTAAATTAATATGATGTTTTCAAGGGACTAATAAATTTCAAGAAAATATGTTAGAAGGGATGTTGAAATGTAATATACTTGTATAAAATGTAAACTTATGCATAAAATTATATATATTCTGGATAATCCAATAACGGTTTGATAAAAATTGGTTTGATAAATTAATAAATTTTCATTAAAATAGATTTAAATAACTTTGATATCATGTATTTCACTCAGTTTATAAGATAAGATTTGAACCCATTTTATACTATTGAAATATTCTTATATTTATTTAATGTTTGATCTTGGAAGATTTTATATGGAAAGTTTTGTTTATGTGTGTTGCGTCACTTGTCTTCTTCCTTCATTACCAAAACCCACGTGGGCCTGCTGAAGTGGTGAATTGCAGAAAAAATTGTTATTGAAAAATGGTGTTTAATAGAATGAATTTCCACCAGCTATTGTGAGACAATAGTCCTGATTCCATTGGTTGTGCCAAGTGATAACAACTGGAGAAAAAATTGTTTATACATAATTAATCAAGACATTGAAAATGGAACACCAATCTCTAGCAGAAGGCCAGATCAGGTTAAGACATATAATTGGGCCAAGTTGAAGAGGACACACTAACAAGCTCATCAAATAAAATATTGTTTTCAAGGGGGAATTGATACTGTCTTGCTGAGTTAAATAATTGTATAAATCCATACCAGAAAACTTGTAATTATGCATAATAAGGTTGAGATGAAAAATATGAATGAATGTATAAAAGTTCATAGAAGTTTGTAGTTATACACATCCCCATGAACAAAGAAAGACCATGTCATAAACTTCATACAAGGTTGAGATAAAAGTATTAAAGAATTTATGGGGTTTGGTGTGCTCTATTTTTGAGGACCTAGCTGGCCACCCCACAAACCAATAGTGAGAGTTTTACATAAACTAGAATGAAGGGTCATTATGAAAATATCATGTCAGTGAAATTATGGTCCTACCACTTAGGGAAGGACCCCAAAGAGGGGTTGTTCTTGAAAGCAGAACAGAACTGTGGAAACACATGAAAGTATAGAAGAGAATGGAAAGTTATGACCACAATAGAATGTAGACACTAGAAAAAACCAGAGGTAAGTTACAAAAAACAACATTGGTCTATAGAGTTAAGCTTAATCACATTATTCAATTCCCACATGGAAAACAAATTAGCTGAATGTAGCACAACTGTGCCTTATGGAACCCATGCTTTTTTTTTTTATATTCCTTTTCCTCCTTTTGCTTTTATATGTTATTATTTTCCATCTTTTAACACAATTTTTTTTTCTTTTTTAATAGGAGAATCATGATTCCTAAGGCTTCCTTAGCAGGGTCTATTTATTTTTGTGCACCCTCCACTCATTCTTTCTGTACCACACCAATCAAGGTCCCAATTAACCATGAGAAAACGTATCAGTATGGAAAGTGATGCTGACTTCTTCAATTCCTTTGCCACATCCTCCTCCTCCTCCACTTCCACTTCCTCCACTTCCACTTCTATCACCACCACCACTACAACCCCTTCAATCTTCATTGACACCAACACTTCTAGCACATCGTCATCATCATCATCTTTAACACTCTCCACATCTTCTACCTCAAACTCAGATTCAAGCACCAAAGAACACTCCAAAACCCCTCAAAATGACTCAACAACTCCTCAAACCTCGTTGGAAAATGAGAAGGACTCAAAGGGGTGCAAGAAGAGGCAGAGGGAGAATCCCAGCAATCAGAACTACCCTACTTATAGGGGTGTGAGGATGAGGACCTGGGGCAAATGGGTGTCTGAAATCCGTGAGCCAAGGAAGAAGTCAAGAATTTGGCTTGGAACATACCCTACAGCAGAAATGGCTGCTAGAGCACATGATGTGGCTGCCTTAGCCATCAAGGGCCATTCTGCATACCTCAATTTCCCTGAATTGGCTCAAGAACTTCCAAGGCCAGCTACCACATCACCTAAGGACATTCAAGCTGCAGCTGCAAAAGCAGCAAACACATCCTTTGAGGTGGTTAAGCATTGCCAAAGTACTACTACTATTGAAGATGGAGAAGAAGGAGAAGAACCAAACCAAACAGAACATGCCTCATCTTCAACTCTCTCAATGGACAACACACAAGAATCTTCAAGCTCTCACTCTACCAATGATGATGACACTTTGTTTGACCTACCAGATCTTTTCCCTGATCAACTTTGCTCCTATTCTTCTTCTTGGCATTTGTGTGCAGTTAATAGTGGATTTAGGCTTGAGGAGTCACTTTTTTGGGAGAATTATTAGTGTTAGAGGTTGTTTATTTCAAGCCACACACAAAATTAAATAAAAAATGAGGAAAGAAAATGAGAGTAAGATCCTCCTGAGTTTTTCTTCTTGTTTAGTCACTGCAACTGCATTCTGCACAGAGAATAACCAGTTGAAGAAGAGTTTTTTACAGTTTTTTTTATCTGTAAATGGGTGTTGAATATTGCTATTATTTTGTCCAACATAGTTTATTATTCTTTTCTCTGTTTTGGTGAAAGAAGGTTCAATTAGGTGAACAAAGACTACTCCTTGATCATGTAAATTACGTATAAATTAGAAACACATCATACCATATCAGACAAAGTCTCTTTTTCAACTATACATGAATTGAAACCCATCATTTCCTTTAATTTCGCCTGAAAAACTTTTCAAAGGGAACAAATTTCCATAATATTAGACAAATCATATCTAATTTATAATTTTGTTTGACCAAAGTTTTGAGGTATTTACTAAATTAGTGTATTTAATCATCAACTATACGAATTAATTAACACAAGATAATTCTATCTTAACAGATAGCTTTAAACTTAGGAAACCTATACTTTGACACTTTCCATAAAAATTACACTGAATCACTTGACAACTATTTTAACAATATAATAATATATATTACTATTTTAAGTTAAAAAGTAAAAGAAATCTAATTAAAATATTAATATTATAAATTGTATAATGAATGTATTTTACTTTAAAGTGTCAAACTATCACCTTCTAAAGTTGGGCAGATTTTGTTAAACACTCATCTTCTCTTTCGATTCTGTCTCACACTGTGTCAATAAGTTGACTTTTTTAATTTTGAGTTTTTTTTTCTTCTTTTGACTATGTTTCACCATGTTTGAAGGGACAAGGTTTTTACCATGATCTAACATGAATCATAAGTATAACAATTGCATGAATTCAAATTCAATGTACTGAATTCTTCATTTTATTTTGTGTCCAAAATTCTGTAAGATATATTTTACTTATTTTACTAGTCAATGGGAATTATAACTTTCAAAGACTAAATTGTATTTAGTTATTTACATTCATTTTATTAAATTACTACAAGAAAATCATTAAATAGAAACTAATTTTAAAGAAAAAAAATAATTAATTACTATATTGACTAAATTAGATACTATTTTAAAGATTAAAAAAATTATTTTAAATATCAATAAATTTTAATAGTTTATTAGATAACAATTGTAAAATTAATTTATAAAATTTATTAATAATAAAAATTATTTCAAATATTAATAATTTTTTAGTTCATAAAATAATTTTTAATTTAATTAATATAATAACTAATATTTTTTATCTTTAAAATTAATTTATATTTTATGATTTCTTGTAGTGCTCCTATATTTCTCTTTTAAAAGATAATAATTAAGAGATCATTAATATCTTCGCTTATATTAAAATAACTAATACGACCTCCACTATTATATCATTTTGCATTGTATGTATATAAAATATATAAGAACTAAGTATAAATAAGGGCATAATCAGGAATATAATCAAAAATTATTTTCACTTTTATAATTTTTCATAATTTTATTCCTTCAAGAAAAAGTATGTTTTGGTTCCTATATTTTTCCCCACCAAACTAGGTTTTGGTTTATGCAATTTCAAATTGTTGAATTAGCCTCCCAAGTTTTGCTAATTGAAGATTACCTAATTTTTTAGTCTAAAAAACCTAAAAAAAATTTTCTTAAATCTGTTTGATTTATCTCAATGATAAACATAAAAAAAATTATTTTCATTTATTTCATAGTGTCTATTATGCCGAATTGCTTTTTGTGTTAGGTAATAGGTCAACAAAATAATGACTATGATAGAGTACAAAAATTAAATTTCTTAATTATTTTTTCTCTTTTTTAAATAATGATTTATTTACAGGCCCAGCTCTTTATACCCTTTTCATTTTTTTTCAGTTATATGAAAAATAAAATACACATTTTTAAAAATAGCAACTAGCTGCTATTTTTTGTTTTGTTTTAAAACCTATAGTTGAATTATGAGCACATATTGCGTAAGCATGACTCTAACTAAAATGTTTAGTTTTTTTATATACTTGAAAAATATGCATTTGATATATGATTATGTGATGATTAATTTTTTTTTTTTGAAAGAGATGTAATTGTTAATTATGTACATGTTATAGTGTTAAAGAATAGTGTTACTCAAATTCATTTTAAGAAAAATTAAAGTGGTCATAATCAAACATAACATATTTTGTTATGTTACCAATTTTATCACTTAAAAAATTACCCAATCATTTTTTTATTATTAGCATTTAGATATCACACGAGACATTAAATTAGTCTTCTTTTGTCACACTTTAAGACATTAAATTAGTGTTCTTTGTCTTCCATAGAGCAAAAATAAAACAAAATCTTAGACCTATGATATTTTAATTTTTAATAAATTGGGATTGGGGTAATTTCAAAGTTTAATTTGGATGTTAATGTTAAAAAAACAGGAACAAAATCATATAGTTATCAACTTGTTTAAGATACAGCACATTATTTATTTTTCTGAAATATTTAATATGTAAGAATGGACATATTCTAAGAACTAAATATTAATATATTCAAATGATTGATTAATAGAACTGTAGTAACTAGTAATAATCAGTAAAAAAAATGTTTAAATCTATGTTTTTAGCACCACTATATTATTGTCTCATGTAAAATATCATTGTGCTTTTATATTTTGCGTACCTTTGAAGTCTTCTTATTTGACACCTATTTAATTTAATGTCTCACCTACTACTACAATTAGTTTATTCAATTTTAGTATATGCTTTATTCAAATAGTTTTTCCAAATGACAAAAAAATAATTAGTCTATTAACTAAATTAAATATGATGGCAGAGGCTAAAGAAATTATTGATATCTAAATTAATTTCCACTATCAATAAAGAATTTTTTAAATGGGTATCTAATTAATTACCAAAATTTTAGCTACCAACTAAGATTCTAAAGTTGGTAGTTAAAACTTTGGTAGTTAATTAAATATTAATTTAAAAATTATTTATTAATAATAGAAACTATTTTAGATACCAATAACTTTTGTAGTCTTTAGAATAATATGCAATTTAGTTAATATAATTAACAATAGTAAATGATTTAAAGTGAAAATATTAACATTAAAAGAGAATTTAAATTACTTATTTTCTTAAGTTAAATTGAGAATTTATTTTAATAGTTTTTGCATTATTTGAAAATTTCATATTAGAAACCATCTATAAATATCCACCTTTTTATCAACTTATAAAAACAAATTTTCATAATAAAACTATTTAATACTAAAACAAACAATATAATAAATATTTGATTATGTGTTGGATCAAATAAAATGAGAATTTATGATTCACATTCAAACTATAACTATTTTAAATAATTTTTACTTTTCACATCCAAAACATAAACATAGATATGCACATTATCAACAATCTAATATTTTTTTTTTAATAATTTAATTACATTATTAACATCTTGCTATAAGACAAAATGAAATATAAATATTATGAGTACATATAGAACTTTTAACGATTATGGTGTAAAATTTAATACTGTTTAAACATAGTAAAAGTTTAGACTGTGTAACTATTACAAAGCCAAGGTTTTTAGAAATGTAATAGTTTTTTAATATAGTAAAAGTTTGGACTATAGTGTTAACTATTAGAAGGCAAACTAGTTTTTCAAAAACGTGTGAAATAATTTAGATTCTCTAGACAAAGAATAGATGTATTTGACCTATTCTTTCTACTTGCTTTTTTTTGTGCTTTTAATATTTTTTGTGAAAAGAATTCCAATAAGATTAAGTGCATGATATAGTAATCATGGTTTATAAATTAATGTATTAAACATGATACTTTGTAATATAAATTAGTCCCCAGAAGGATCGAGATCGAATAAGTTTTTGGTTCTAAGTGTCACTTTTTGCATCATGATTAATCATAAGAAAACTCATCTTATTCTATCACTATATATGTATATACACACAAATGTAGGAACCCAATGAAGGAGACAACATCATCTAAGCCAAGAAAAGAAAAAGAATAGATGAAGATAGTGTAATTTAGGAGATCAAAAGTCCATTGTTTCCTTTTATAATTATTCAAAACCACTGAGAAGAAAGTGCTAAATGACCTCACCATGAGAAAAGAGTGAGAGAAAGAAGTAAGTAATAAAATAATTGAATCAAGTTTAGAGAGAGAAGAAAGAAGAAGGAAGAACACCTCACTACTATGTGCACTATTTTTCACTTTCAAACTATATAATATAAATAATTGAACACAACATGTTCTACTATTGGCTGATTATATATATATATATTTTAAAAATTTTATACATGTCAGAATTCAGAGTACAATTATTATAATTTTTATCTTTGTAAATTCTATATGTATATTTTTTATTTATTTTTAAAATGAAATATATAAAATATCAAAATTATTTCGAACTTATCCTGACAAGAGTTTGTTGAACTTATCCGATTATTCGCGGTCAGACTACTTATATATATATAGTCTCATACACGAATTGACAGTTTCAAAAGTCTATTAAAATTTTTACACCAGCCAACCAATTTTATAAGATTGAGTTAAATTTAGAATTGATATATATAATACTATTTAAATAACCTGATTCAGAATTGTAGTATTCTTTTTTTATAAGATTGAGTTAAGTTTAGAATTGATATATATAATACTATTTAAATAACCTGATTCAGAATTGTAGTATTCTTTTTATAAGCTTTAGATTATCCCTTAAATATTCTTATTTATTAATTTTTTACTATTAATAAAAAAAATCTAATTAACCTTGTAAGATCACACTGATTAGTTTAATCTGGAAATGATAAACTCTATAGTTTTAGTTAGTTGGAACCACAAAATATAACTATTATTGAAACTTAAAAAATTAAGTGTTATTATCTGATTTGATTATGTAAGTGTGCTTGAAATATTAAAAGTTTATCAAATTACGATATTATTTAATTATAAATATTGATATAATCGTTAAACGTTTGTGTTTTGACAAAGATTAAATTTTCATAATATTGTTGATTAATACACATACTTTATTGATTAGTTTAAAAAGTACCTAAAACATGAAGATTAGCACCCAAATTTAGGCTTAAAATTAATGAAAGCGACTAAAACTAAAAAAAATGATGATGTTGTAAGAATTATTACGATCTTTTTGGCATGATAATGACACAAAAAGATAGAACTACCACAATAATAACATTGTTGATTATACCATAACTGTCTTAATATATGAATTATTAATTATTCACACTATTTGAAAAACAGTAGATATGACTAGAATATTAATTAACCTGTTGATTAATTATTTGTTAGTGAAATTATTTATCAGAATTATTTAGTGGAAAAAGACAAAGAGACACACTTGCTTGAGGCTTTATTCATGGTACATCAGAGTAATTTGGAACAGAAAGTATCTTCGTGTTTTGCTATTGGTCACCCTAAAAACAACACAACACACGTCAAATTTCACAACGTACAATACATGTTTTGACATGTGAGAAGAGATTTGTATGTATCTGAGAAAGTCTTCTAGTTTGATATATATTATATATTTCTAATAGGATTGATCTTATAGAGTAATTTTATGTGGAAACGCTTCTTAAATAGTGTGTCCGTATCGGATACATGTATCGGATACCAACACTTGTAGGACACGTATTAAATTCAATTTATAAAATATTTATTAGATTTATGACAATTTTAACATGGTTTTAACATAATTTTAAAAATAATAAATGTATTAATTTTCTAAAAACTTAAATTTATTATATAAAATTTTATTATAATTATAAAAATAAGGAACAAATTATTTTGAACTAGTAATGAAAAACATATTTTTGTTAAAAAAAATTAAAATATACTTGTACATATAAGTCTCTATTTATATGATTTATAATTATATAATATATAGATCCGTGTTTCTATATTTTATATTTTAAAAATGATATCTATCTCTGTATCGTGTATGGATATCGTATTAATGTTCGTGTTTATGCTACATATATAATATAATAATTTTTACAAGATAATGATCATTACTCTAAACACTATAGGCGAAACCATTACTATTTCTATAGCAAAACTCATTACGAATCAAATTTTGATAAAAAAATAAATAAAAATTACGAATCAAATTTGGTTATTATAACTATATTAGGAAAAGAACTGTTCATTTTAAAAGTGAACAAGTAAAACTAAAAATGGCTCTTTTTTCAAAAATTAAAAAAACACGATTAACCCTTTTTTATTCTTGAATTAGTATCTCTTACACTAGTTGCTAAATTATAAAGTAATTTTTTCAGCATCTAATGCCTCAAATTGGCAATAGTGGAAGCTTCTAGGAAATTGCATGTGAATCTTAGTCAATGTAAGTACAAATATTCCTAAAAATTAGTCTTAGTATTAAATGTTCAGTATGAGTGTGTGACACCATTAAATTTGGATCTCATGTTACATCCCCTTCATGCTTTGCTTGGACATAATTGTAAAATAAGAATCATCATTTAAATGAAATTTATGTTTAAATATATTTCTTGTCTTTATGTTAAATTTAATAGATATTTTTCACTGAAAACTGTGATTTTTTTACTTTTTAATTTGTTTTTTTAAATTAATATACTTAGAACTGATGTAAAATGTGATAAATTTTTTATATTGTTGAATTTACATGAACGAGAAAATTGATTAATAAGTCTTCTAAAATTAATGTAAAGTATTTTATTTAATAAAGAACCTTTTAGTTATGGTTTTTGAATACTCCAAATTATAAAATAATGCTTGTCACACAATTGGAAGGGACCTTCTTAGGAGTTTTTTTTTCTTTTCCACAAAATGCAATTTATTTTATTTTTGAAAAACCTATGAATGTGGTTAATTAGTCAAGAAAGGACATAGAAGAATAGAAGAATCAAAGAGGAAAATGAAAGAGAAATCTTAATTATTGAGTCAAAATATGATAACCACGTGATTCATATTCAACACATATTTGTTCATTAATATCGTTCAGGACACTGCCATTCCCAATAAAGGAACAGAATAATTGTATAAATGGAAAAAAAAGATTGTGAAGCTTAATTAATAAGCCAAACCCTAGATTTGTTCAATATAAAATTGAAGCCACCAATTAATTAATTAACAAGCGCATATATAGGAACTAACACATGAGAGATATTGTAATGATTAATTAACTAGAAGGAACCCTAAAACTGTGATGAAATCAAGATTGAGACATTTGTAATTGCAGATTGATTGATTAATATTTATGATTAAGGATTCTAAATCTCTAAAGATCAAAGAAAGGGTGACTTGGAAGAATAATGACTTTGGTGTGGAAAAGGAAGACAAGATTCAGTTTCATTTTTTTCTTCCAGGTTGGAAAGAAATGCATCTGATGCTTTTTTGCCAACTGATAAAAATACTTGCATGTTTTTCATTCAAGTTTCTTCTTTTGATTATTGGTATAAGAAACTTGGGTACACAACTTTTTATATGTTTTAGAAACAATGGTTCATAAATTACTCTTATAAGAATAGGATAATTGGTATAAACTATTTTAATTTAATTAAGTCTGCGAGTTTGAGAAGTAAATATATAATTTGTGCTTAATATTAAAAAAAAACAATTTTTTAGTTAATATTAATTTATATGAAGAAAATACAACAATCTTGTGCCATACATGGCTGAAATCATATAGCTGAGATTACCTTACCACATCCAACTAATTGTAGTGAGTAATCATATTGGTTTTCGGCACTTGCGAATACATTTTGGAAAATCAACAAAGACAAGCACCATAATAATTTTAAATCAACTTAATAAAATACCGTAATATCTTACTAATATAAGATTAATTATAATATTTCTATTGATAGTTTCATCCATCCATGTTGATGTCTAATATGAATTTATAAATAAGTTTAAATATCGGATCATTTTTATCGGTACATATCATCCTAAAACAAAGAAAACATTAATTCAGATTATTTTGAGTTTTTTTTCCTTCTCAATAGAAACAATTTTAAGAAAAATCTAGACAATAATATTTTTATTTAAATAATTTTTCTTTGAATTTTAAAATGGTATTTCTTTTTAGGTATGATTACCTTTTTGTTCCCACATTTATAATCAATATTAAATTTACTACAGTGGTTTAAAAAAAACCAATTTGGTCCTAAGTATTTTTTAAAAATATATGTAAGTTGGTCCTTATGTTAATTTTTCACCAATGACGATAAGTACAGAAACTGTGAAATGGGACAAATTTATAATAGGGTTTTCTGATATGGCTATTGGAGGGTTTCAAAGATTATTAAACATAAGGAAATTGGGGAAAAGAGATTAGGGTTTGCTTAATAGCATTCAATGATTTGGGATTTGGATGATTTGAATTCTTGATTTTGGTGTAGTGTTGGCGATTTGAATTCTTGATTGTGGTGTAGTGTTGACTATTTGAATTCTTGATTTCTAAGCTTAAGCATTCTTCATTTTCGTGATTCTGGTACACTGTTGGCGATTTGGTTTCTTGAATTTCAAAAGCAACTTGAAGGTCATCTTAGGATTCATCTTAAATTCAAAAGCCTACTTGAAGGTTCAAAAGGCAAAGATCATTATGCAGAAAAACCAAAGACAAAGATTACAGCAAAATCAAAGGCAAAGATTGCAAGCTCTCACATGGAACTTCGTTGTTTATCTTATAATCACCGTCGTTTGCATCCAAATCTTCCTCGAATGTGTCATATTGCATTTCAACCACCAAACATCAACACTGCTTTGCTAATCAAAAAAAAAAAAAAAAATCGACACTGCACCAAATCACACTTCACCAAACCAAAGTTCACAAAATTGCACTTCACCAAATCACATTTCATCAATGTTCAACTTTAACCCCAATCGCTCAAACTCATTGCAATTAAAAAACCCGAACCCCAATGTCCATCTTTAATTTCAATTGTCCAAACTCATTCTTTGCAATTAAAAAATCCTAACCCTAATGTTCAACTTTACTAATCTACCAACCCCTTCACTTGCCACTTCACACAACATCTAATCCCATGTGTCTCTTAATTCACAATCCACATCAACAATTCTTTGTACCACACAAGCAAATATATATATTTACAAAAGTTTAGAGGACAAAATTATAATAAAATTAACTAAATTTTATAATTTTTCTAAAACAGTAACACCATATCATACCCTTTTTTTAGTATCTAAAATTTATCTTTAAGAGATTATTTTTTTCAACAAACATAATTGTCATGTTTTGATAATACCTAATGCATATGACAACAGTTTACATATTACTTTGAGACTGTACATTTTTTTGTTAAAAAAGTATTGGAGAAAGATGGTTTAGGAGAATATTGCACAACAATTTGCATATTAAATATTAGTGTATAATGTATGTATATGTACTACCAAAATTTGTGATTATACTTTTTAATGATCTATAATATTGTAGTTGCAGTAGGATAATCTTGTCTATTTTTAAAATAATGTCTATGTGATATTGTAATTATTTTTGGTACATTATTGGATTGTTTGTTCAAAATTATCATCATATTTAGTTATTTTTAATAGAGAGGTTATCATAATATTGATTAGTTTTGTTGTGTAATATTTAATGGCAAGTGGATCACATTGTGAAAATACCATGATTCATGTCTTCAAATTATCTTTTCTTTTCTTTTCTTTCCGCAAACTTTTTATTATGCTTTGTTGCTTTTTCACACATTCACATGGTGTTTTTCTAACAATTTTGTTTGACTAGTTTTCAGTACTTAAAATCAGTTCAATGGTTCAACATAATTCGAATTAATATAGGAACACTTTCTATATAAATTGCGAAAATTCCTTTCACGTGTGTTCTAATTTCATATTCTTATTAACAAGCTTTGTTCAGTACACTTTTTCTCACATGGTTAAGGTGTTTTTCTAACTCTAATATTCTAATAATTTCGCTTAATAATGAATTAATCACTTTTCAATTTTTTATAATTAGTTCAATGGTTTGATTCAATAGTTTATAACAACTCAGATCGGTTAGTGAATAGCTATTCTTCTTTATGAAAGATTATGAAATACCAACGTGGTATCTAATAAACTAATAATCAATTTTTTTTTTTTGTAGTAATGCATGCTATTAATAGTGTTCAAGTCTGGTTCAAATTTTGAGTAAAATAAATTTTGAATGAATAGTTTTTATTTGTTTAATTTGAATGAATGAATGAATAAAATATTATCAAAGATCATTTGACACCCATTTCTGGTTTTCATTGAATTGATTCCACAGAAGGAAACTTCTGTCAAACTATCACTGATTTTGTTGTTGGAAAACTATGTTGATTTAGGTGGCAAAAATTTAGAATAGTGGAATCAAATAAGAATCTGATAGCATATCTGAATTTGAATACTTTTTAGACAAATTAATTTACATAATTAGTCATTGACTTGTGTTTGTTTTGGAGATTTGGCACACACAAATATATAAAGAATATCACCGTTTAACGAACAGATGTTGCTTGCATTATACAGATTTATTCACATATATATGAAGCATAAAGTATATATAAATTTTAAAAATATACTTATGAATAAATTGTTTTTTATAATAGAAAATGGAAATTGAAAAATTGAAAAAGCTACTCACCTTAATTTTTTTTTTCTTTTATAATTTGGAAATTAATTGAATTGTTAACTTGTATTTTCATGGTGATGTATAAATAATTCGTATTTAATATTGGTTGGATAAATTTGATTATTAATTAAAGTAATTATGAGAGATAATATTTATTAGATGACTAATTAAAAATATTAATTTCATATAAAAGTTAATTAGGCTTGATATAAAAGTGGAGACATTTCACTACATGAGAGTGAGATAGATCTTTGGATTTTTCTTTAAGTAGATTAGTGTAACCCTAACAATAAGAAACTAAAATAAATTTAATGGTTCCAACAAATAAAATTTCATATATTTGAGAATGGTACAAGACTGCATAGAAAATGAATTGTCCTTTAGTCTATGTTTATCCAATGGTGTTAGTGTTCAGGTCTCTACATGTTCAAAGCTCTACATGGTTGAGTGTAGTAGGAACAAGTGTATTAGGGGTTATAAACCACTAGCCATATAAATCTAGTTTTTCTACAGTTTTATACAATACTTGCATATTGTATAGTAGATGAAATGAACTTTTTTGAGAGTGAAAAATTAGAAGAATCTATCACATCAAGGATAAGATCAAATATAGTTGATGAAAATTTGATGTTGTTATATGTTGTTTTGAAACTATTTTTTATTTTTTTTTATAATTTTGACGTTGTTATATCATATATAAGTTTCTTCATAATATATTTATCATAATAAAATAAGAAGAAAAAATGAAATTAATTTCTCTAAAAGGTAAAAAGAACTAATGTCTAAAAACTCTTTCATATAATTTTTCTAATTTTTTTTTTAATTTATATATAAACTAAGGTTAATTTACAAAGCTATGTAGCACAGACACGGACACAGACACTGATATGACATGGATACGGACACGAACGTGTAATTTTTAAAATGTAGGATACGGGGACACAGATTTATATATTATATAATTATGAATTATATAAATTAACAGTAAAGATTTATGTGCACAAGTATGTTTTAGTTTTTTTTTTAGCAGAAAGATGTTTTTCATGACTGATTCAAAAGAATTTGTTCCTTATTTTTATAATTATACTAAAAATTTATACAATAAATTTGAGTTTTTAAAAAATTAATGTATTTCTCCTTTTTAAAATTATGTTAGAATCGTGCTATAATAGTCAGAAATCCAACAAATATATTTTGAATCGAACACTTCACCGATACGTGTCCTACGAGTGTCATACAAGTGTCGTGTCCGACACGGATACGCTATATAAAAGGGAGTGTCTGAGCTTCATAGTTACAGAAAAATCAAATTCATCATTTTTTCCCCTTTTATATCATAAATTAACTCAATTTCACAAAATTAACTTAATTTCACAAAATTAACTTAATAAAATTTACTTTCAAATTGATATCTGAAAATTTTTAAAACTTAGTAGTCACATGTAATTAACATTAGACTAAATCATCACCTTTTGAGACTGCAAGTAAGGTAGTTCAAAGAGATTACACCTAACCACCATTAATATTTTTTAAATAAACTACATTTTTCAACTTTTAAAAGTTTTCCTTATTATATCATGGTTCTTCCAATTTGTGTACAGAAGACTTACATGGAGAATAAAGGTAAACTGGGTGTCATATTTCCAAAAGGAAAAAAAAGTGCTTAATCATATTCATAGCATATTTATTGTGCCAAAGTAGAGGTTCCATAATTTTTCTCTTTACATAAAAAAGCTTTTGGTCACTCGTACCCTAGGCATCAAAGGATTATTCTTAGAATGGTGACTAGAGTCTATTACAATTTTAGGTGTTATCATGAAGACATCACAACCCCTGTATACACATCCAAGATTTCTTCCTACATCTCCATGAAAGTATCCTTTCATGCTTCCGAAATTAAAAACTTAAGACATTTTGTTCCACATTTTACGATTTGTTCAACGTTTTAAATTGTAAAATCTAAAACTATTTTTTATCTGGATAACATAATTTGGATTTAGAGTACAACCCGAAACTGAAAACAAGGTTCTACTACCCCAGCAGCTTACTAGTAGTATTAGATTGGACAATGTTCTTTTCAGCCTCAGAAGGATTGACCATTACTGGTTGTCCTAGAAGAAGTTGGGCGGAGAGAGCAATTGCCATCGGCACTGTGTATCGAAGACACCCACTGCCACCACCTCTCCCAAAAAAAGGAATAAAATGAATGGAGAAGAAATGTCCTTCCATATCAACCTCGTCCAGAAATATGTCATAACCAGTTCAAGAGATATAAACTGAAAAGGCTAAAACACAAATGAAAGAAATTCTCACTCCATGCATATCAGAAATGCAGAGGAAGAAAATTGGGAAAAGGACCAATAAGAAAACCGGGATTGTCATCTACCTTGAGTATGAAGCATGAATTGATTAAACATGGGTGTAAGGTATTCCCGTCATCCCTCATCATTATCGCATTAAGGGCATTGGTACTCATCACATAGAAAATTGGCAACTAGAAAGAAATACCAAATTCCCAAACATATCAGAACTTATAATATTTATAACAAAACAAAGGGGTCAATCCACATTAAAAATAAATAATTTTAGATTGTAAAATCCAGAATGTTTTTAGATTCTGCAATTCAATACACAGTATCCGAATTTTTAACTTTCGAATTATCCAGACCAAAACTTTCGAAATCACTCAATTTAGGATCTTCCTAGGGAAACCTCATAGAAGGATATTTTTTCCGTTTCCACGCTTCATGGAGGTACACGAAGAAACTATGGAAGTGTAGGATGAAAGAATCTCATGATGAAGGATGAAATAATTCCTATTGGGTCAAAAAGTTAAAATTCCAGTTTCCGTGAAATGGTTGTCCCTACACATACATTGCACGGCCTGATGATTCAATCAGGCAAAAAGACCAAAGCAGTCATACCACTGCATTGCATCATCAGTTTATTACCTAAATCACATGAAAGCTTTCTTCACCATGTCCTGTTACAACTATGTCCTCTCACTCTACAGCTACATATATTAATGTGTTCGTTACATATATATGACCTACTTCAATATTTTTTATCAGTTAGACAATAAAAAATAAATTGAATATAGAGTTTTTGGAGAGAGAAATATGTACAGAGACTGGAATGCTTCATTCATCTTTCATTGCAAACTCATGCATCTTTTTCTGCCCGATTTCCACAAGTAGAGTCAAGAGAGCCTCGCACACCTGAGATGCATCTCCTTCAGAAAGGTCATCATTAAGCGATGAATAAACCATCCAAGCATGGTCTAATTTTCGCTTTGGTCGCACCACAACAGATCCAGGAACTTCTGCATCTCGGCATGTCACAAGGCCATCACTTTTCTCACCGTACCTAACCTGTGTCAATTGTGCACAAGCAGCCATTGCAGCACCAAGGGGCATCACCACAGGGAGTTTTGTAGACTCACCGGTAGGAGCGACAAGGGGTGGAAATTCGGCATGTGCAACATGAGATAATGTGGCTAAAACAGCAGGGGAAATGCCAGCTTCAGTCCGAAAGGAAACAACTGGGACTTCGTTTGGCAGATGATGCTCTTTCAAAAACTCTCTCCGCCTTTCGTATGTCAAGTCTTCTAAGGCTCGCATGTCACCCTTCAAAATAATAGATGATAAGTAACAGTGAGCAACCGTAACTTCAATGATGACGAACATTGACAGCAACTAAACAAAACTAACCTCAGGTAAAATTTAAAATAATTACGTAGCTTACAAGGAAACATCAAATAGAAATAACTTAATCAACCAGTTTCTACATTAAATAAGAAGAATCATATAATGACACCATAAAACTTTGTTAGCATAAACTGACAAATATGTAGATTAGCAGCAACTATTTGAAATGCCATTTAAAAGGATCCTTCGATTTCTCAAATAATTTAGCAAGAACAAAGTAATACCAGTTTGTAATAAGAGTGAGAAATTGAAAATACAACCTGCATGAATGGACAGAATCTAGAATCCCAACCCTGTAGTAAACTATATTGAACAAAAAGAACAAATCACTCCTGGGAGACTTCAAGGAGTTTTCCTTGGCATAACATCTAATTCAGGATAAGACTTCAATTTGGAATAAAGGGCATGATATTTGTACACGAGTTCCCGATATGTCATGGGGTTGGGCAACTTTGTTCCATTGATATTTCTTTTTTCTTAAGTGTTACGTATTTAGCTCTTACGATTAGGAGAATTTCTTATTCTACAAATTCATTTTAATATCTGTCTTATTGAAGATCCCACCATTAACTAGTGATATGATCAAAACAAAGTATAAAAGTGAGAGACAATCCTCACTTTCCATGCTAGCTTTTGGAATAAATTAGATTCTCAAATTCTAAGATGGTATTCAAGTTTATCCTAGTAGTTGTTCGACCTATTAGGTCATTCATTTATCAAGTTGATACAAATATTCAATATTACAAACTTGATATTCAGTCCTCAACATTATGAGATGTGTGTCATAATAACTAATAATACAACAACCAGCTGATAAAATGATAATAATAATACAACAAAAATAGTGTACGCAAGTAGAGGGTCTCATTCTATGATCTAGTTTTTGAGGTAATTATGCTCAAACCCAAATTCTAAGATGTAAGATGTGTTAGAGATCTCACATTAACAATGATGAAACAATCAAAATAGTGTATATAAGTGGACGGGCCTCATCCTATGAGCTAGCTTTTGAGGTTGAATTAGGCACAAACTCAAATTCTAATATGTAAGATGTGTTAGACATCTCACATTAACTAATGACACAGTAGCCAAAATAGCTAAATATGTGATAGGGGGTCTGATCCTATGAGCTAGTTTTTGAGGGTGAATTATACTCAAACCCAAATTCGAAGATGTCTTGATGAACGTTCTTTTCTCTAATTCTTAATCAAGTGTAGCAAGAACATTTTTTGAGGTTCTACTAATCAAATAAAAAAATTTAAACACCGATTCACCCCTCCTCTTGTTAGTGTAGGTATTTTTCTTTACACCCTTAAACAACACGAAACTGTGATACAGCATATCTGAACAGCAAATGTAGATTACAAGCAACAAAACAAATGGCCAAAGTTTTTATAGAATAACAAAAGAAAATGTAAAAAAGTGCATGCAAATGCATTTCAAAAGGATGCCAAAGAAAATAAATGTTTCAAACAGAAAAGAACCAAAGGGTGATAACAAAAAAAAAAAAAACACACTGAACATACCTTAATTACTTTACAGATAAGAATCTCAGTAAGTTTCCGTAAATTCACATAATCGCCAAGCTGTCCTTCACGTAGAAGATCTGAAGCTATAGGAGTTCCACCATAGGGACTTTGAGCTAATGCCAAACCAGCGACTTTGTCTTTCAAATCAGACCAATACAATGATAAAGCAGCTGCTGCATCTACTCCTCCTTTGCTATGTCCAAGAAGCATAACACGTTTCTGTGAACCCCAATAAATTTCCTCAATGTACTCTTTCAGCTCTCTGGCATTTTTCTCCACTGAAGCCTGGTTAGTAATTACTCAAAAATTCAGTAATAGAACTGAAAAACAAGAACACCAATATGATCTACAAAAAAATTAGTTATAAATTTTCATTCGAACAACTATCATCATCATCATCAAGTACTGTATTGACCATATTACTACTACAATGACTATTAGAATGTACCTCACTATGAATCTTGGCAATATGACAGGCCAAACCCATTTTTGAAAAACTGACTTTTGTATTGACAAAGTAAAGTGGACCATGATTACTGAAAAGACCTGCCATTGTAAAAAGCATTATAGTTAACAGCACAGAAAATATGTTGCAACAATGAACTTAGGCACTTTTACTATTTACACCCGATAGGTCAGGCCAGGTGCTAATAAACATTTATCATTCCAGATGCACCATTGACTTTAGGCCTTTCCTTTATGTGAGGCTTGAAAGTGGAGTCGGTCATGATTAACCTGATCACTATACATAATCAGTCACTTTACCTGGAACTAACAAATAAACCACTGAATTTGGTAACTTGTGAACACCATGCCTGACAAAGTAAGGTAAAACTTAGTTAACAAAACAATGACAACGAGAAAATTGGAAAAAAAAAAAAATTCTACCAACTTGATGTTGTCCAGAATTTCAAGGAACCTATCAGTTCCATCTTCAACCGGAGGCATTCCTGGATCACGTTGAAGCCATCCTATATCATCTGCAGATCCACGCACAGTCCTTCGAGCACGATCAATCAGGCTGAAGTAATAAAAGCATATTACAAACCCTCCCGTCAATTGTCAAAAGGGCTTTAAAATTCAGACTTCAGATGGTTCTTTAACAAAATTTAAAAACTAAATTAGAGTATGAAGGACAAATCAACATCCTCAATTTCAATGATACACAAGGATGACAAATAAAACCGTCTCCACAGGTATTATCCGAACCTGCCCTGATTCTCTAACTAATAATCCCCACACTAGCGGAGTATAATACTCAATTTTTTAAATTAGGCATGGGGATGAGTATGTACACATCCACCCTGTCCTTATCCCTATACTCGTCCCAATACTTGTCCCGGATCCTATACCCGTTCCAATACCTGTCTTTGTTTTCATACTCGTTCCTGTTTTAAATTACTAAAACACCCATAGTTTATTAGATAACCTAAAAACTTATCTTCCCTATATTCTTAGTTTTGTTTCATTTGGAAAACCTTGTTTCTTTTTTCTACCACACAATTTTTCATTCTATCAAGTGTTGCTTGTGTTGTTCAATATTCACAAAGTTCACTCAAATCCATAAAGTACTTCCCTCTAATCACAACCTTGATTACATAATATTTCCTTTGTGCAATTTCGTGCAAATGATGTATTACATTTCAAGGAACACGAACCTCAATTTCTTCAAATCAAATAGTTTTTAGGGCACACATGATTATTTCTACTGCTTTTTTATATCTTTATTTATTGTTTTTTTTTTAATATGAAAATATCTGATTTTCAATTTCAAGTGTTCAATTGCATAAACCCTTAGAATGTGTGTCCTTTTTACATTGAATCCTTGATAATATCATATTTCTTTTATTGTGAATTTCTCTTTTTTGTAAAAAAAATTATTTAATATTTCAAACAGTAAGGCGGGCACAGTTATACCCATTTCCTAATGGGAAGATCAATTTTTATTTCAAAGATGAGGATGGAGGTAGTCAAACTTGCACTAACCCACTTGCCATCCCAAATTATACCATAAATAAGAAAAGGACATGAATGGAAGAATAAGAATTAAAGGTGAAGGCTTTAGAAGTAGGAAATAATGATTTTGTATAGGTAACAATAACCTATCAGAAACAATTAGAAAGAAAAACTTGGTATGCTTGTAGTCCCTGAAACAATATTTGTTAGTTTTAAATCTCTAACATTTCGTAGCCGTTATTTTTTCAGTCCTTATTCTTACAATGGTTTGGTTTGACGGACTAAATGCAGGCATAGTCATATTTATAAGTGCTAAAAACATATTTAAACCTTTTAAATAAGATTAGTACATTAAAATTATGCTAACTAAATTTTCTTAATTAATGTGAATAATTTTTTTATCGTATAAACTACCACAACTTTTTCTTATTAATTGATCTTGAAGGTTGCTCAAATTTATTTCTCTCGGTGTTCGTGCATCTCAGTGCATTTAAAAAAAAATATACAGAATAGAACAAGTGCACCCAGATGAAATGAATATGAAGAACCAGTTAGGTCTAAATTTGCAAACTCATTTCACACAACCGTCCTTTTAATAAATTCACCACAGAATGTCACACCTATCTAATACATTACAGTTTATAACAACTATAACTAGCCAAGAAGCAATGATGTTTCCTATCCTATACCTTTATATGCAGCCACAAACATATAAGTTGATAAAGAATATACCTTTGGAACATGGAAATGCCACTTTGTCCAGTGCGATTCGATTCAACAAGTGCACTCGAATTTTGTAACAGAACTCCACCAGAGGTACTAGTGATTTCATCTTGCATATGTGGACGTGCAAAAGTTGAAGTGTTGGATGATTCAACACTAGTTAAATGGATTCTGTTTGAAGGAATATGATCAATTTCAGTAGATGAAGATGCATCAGTTTCTGCAGAAGGAAATTCCACGAGCTCTTGTGCGCTAGGGCCAGAAGCACCAGAACCTCTGGGGGAATGTTCTACTGAAATATTAACAAAAACTTCAATGTCTAAATTGCAGAAGTCAGGGATTTGTAGCAAGTACAATTAACAAAACAGACATGACACAAAGTCACTATAAATCAAATGCACATGTTTAGGGAGTAATCAAATAAAATAACACGAGCAAAGGTGACAACTGAAAGAAATATATAAGGAATAAAGTAAAAAATATTAGAAATCTTTACAGCATTTTAGAATATCTTTGATGACCTCTTGGCAATTTTGTTAAAATTGTGAGTGTACTCACATACTCATGTGATCCTAGGAGTAAGGGAGACACTGCAAGGTGACGCACATGACAGATTAGGAGAAGCATATGTTGTAGCAGGATCGCACGGTTGCTTGTGAAATCAAAGTATCTTGCTAACAACCCAACTCATAAGGATGGCCCTCTTCTCCTAGGGTTCCATTGCAAATCAGAACATAGCCAAACAGCTCTTGATGGTGCCCACTCTCATCATCGACAACACAACTATCACCGTCAATGGCTCCGGCAACCAATGCAACATTGTCACGAATGCTATCTCAACATCAGCTATCGCAGCACCCATCCATCACTTGGGCGTTGCCTTCATCTCTGACTATGTTCTGTATTTTGTTGGTAATACTTTCTTCTGTTCTTGCTGCCATTTTTTAGAGTGTTTTGTTCTATTTAGTTGTGTTAAGTATTGGGTCTTACGAGTTATTTTTCTTGACTGTATTATTTTTAATGCATGCACAGGTTTATAAATATAGTTTTTCATACACTAAATATACTCGTAACTCTTACAATCCTCAAGTTATGATTTTTATCCTCCTTCCAGTCCTTTTACCATCCTCTAGCTTGACAACATTGCTTTTAGGTATTTCTTATATTTTTAATCAAGGAAATGTAATAAAGATATCATCTTAAAATATTCATAAACAAATTCAAAATTAGCTGTAGATGAAATTTCATGAAGTAGTAGAGGCATAGTAAAAGGAATCCCAAGTCCTATGTTACCTAGAGTAAAGCAGATTTTCAGAGTCAAATTATACCTACAATAAACTCTAAAGCGAAATTCACATAAAAACTAAAAGCCACATGTTTTACTAGGATTTTTTAAAGGCTGGGTTTCTACAAGGTTTCACAACAGCACAATAAATCTTACTTTGCAATAATTTCTAACATGATAATTTCTTACTTTGGGGCTTTGTCTATCCCTAGAAGGGATGTCTTTGTTTCCTGAAAGTTGACCATAAATCTAAAATAATCTGATTAAGGCCTTCAATTTTCAACATCCATGTATAAATGCAACAGTTGAGATAACATAAAATCTAGTCCATCATTTCTATTTTTCATTAAAAGCAGATGTGCTTAATTGAGGGAGACAATGATTTTAATTTAACATCCATATTCTTTTTCTCACAGATAAACCACACCATTATTTTGATATGCTACATAAGAACTCAATGTCATTATTTCCTTTCCCTTTATGAAAACTTATGACTGGCTACATAATTCCTTAAACTTCTATAAAGAAGAATCTACTTAAATTACATCCCGAACTCTAAAGAGCTAGATAAACAAATAAGAAACTTGCCTGAATAATCGGAGAAACAACCAGTTAAGTATGTTGTTGTTTGTGCAAGATAAGAAGCAGCATCATTAAGAGCTGGCATAGATGAAAATATCTGAGGAATAAGCCCATCATTTGTCAAACCCTCTCCCTGTACCTAAAAGAAAATGATTGTTTATTATTGCTTTAATCATCAAGACAATCATGAAAGGAAGGTACAGCTACTAATAAAAAAGTACAACTAAAAGCAAAAACAAATTCGTAATAAGGAATTTCAACTAAATTATCCTTAACAGCAAGATTCATATTCTACAAGAAAAAATTCTCCACGGTAGAAATCAATAAATGCATGCCTCAAGAAGCCAATTATTAAGTTGAAAGAATCAAATCACCAGTTAAAGATGCTGGTTCACATTGAAAGGCTTTCACTCACCTTCGATTTTGGCAGGGGCAGATAGGAAGAAAGGAAGTGGTTGTCAATGCAAAACAGGCAATAGGAAATTTATGATCATAAAATCTTTCCCTGCGTACATATATCATTTCCTCTAGTTTTTTTAACACGGATCTTTCCTATTAGTCAGCACTCAGCACAATAGATTTTACCACAAATACAGAGCAATTTCTGATTACTTGATAATCCACCAACACAAAGATAACCTTTTTTGTAATAAAGCATGTTTCTCCCAGATTTTAAACTTAGCTTCCAGAAATCAATTATTTGTTTCAAAAACTAACACTTGCTTACGTTAATTTTCTAACATTAATTATTTCATCATTCATTTGCCTAACCACTATCACCAAGGTTGTCAAACTTGAAGGAAATAGGTAAGTACAAATGATTACATCAAACATTTTTTATACGAAACAAACTAGTAACACTCTACTAACAAACTACTAATCAATATCTTTAATATCATGGTAAAACAATGCCATTGTGGGGTCAACGAGAGCAAAAATTACACCTGGTATCAAGCATGTTCACTGAAAGAGTTTATACAAGCTTACCGAGGTAATTTACCAGATATTACCTTAAAAGAGTTTTATAGTGAGTTAACCCAATTTTTCTATCTAGAATCGTAAAACCATAAGAGTTTTAAGAGCTAACTTGAGAGTTTGATAACCGTGATCACCATCAGTTTAGTATCCCCAGAAAATCCACTTGTCATGATGACAAATCCAGCTTATTGGAATTCATAAAATGATTCGTGCATGGCAAATGCTTCACTATGAAGACATAAAAAATTTCAAGTATAAATTATCAAAGAAATCACATACCATATTACCACCAATGGGGTGCCCGATTCCCATTAAGTAGGTTTTGAGCTTGCGCAGTTCAAACCAATTTAGGCAAAAAGGAAAAGCATAAAGTTCATTACACAATTAACGGCATAGTCCCAGATGATTGGATGCAAAAAACAAATTAAAGAGAAATTCAATCAAACTTTGATTTAGTAAATTGAGACCTGATAATGAATCAAAGTGACTGCAACTAGGAGAATGGGTTAGTGAAGGAGCTGCTAACCCTCTTATAACTACTACTATGAAGAGTTGAGGAAAATGTGCCCAAGAGCAGAAGAGAAATCTAGATTGTAAAGGGCAATAACAAGCACGCATACATGGTGTGGAAGTGATGATAAAGGAGTGTAAAATGGGAAAGGGAACGAATTGATTAAGTTTTTATTTCTTTCCGTGCATTTCTGTTTGTTCAATCCCTCAAGAGAGAGCTAGCTCTGCTTGTGAGTGCCTTGATCCCAGTTATTTCTACTTATCCTTAATATTTGGCTCATAATGATTCTTGAACGAACAATCATTTTATTTCAGTTCTTTCACCATCTTGCAAGTGTTGAAATTCTCGTTTCTTGATAAATATATGCTATATCAAATCTGCCTATTTAAATATAGTATGTTAACCTTTCTTTGAAAATGAAAAAGAAAGAAATCCTGGTGCACAAAAGTTTATCACGACTACAAATAATTTACTCATTTTCCAACCTTGTTCTCATATATGCTTCCAGCACAATATAGTATGTAACAAATAACATATAATACGATAATATGATCTTAGCAATCAATACACATTAATGGTCTTGTAGTATAATAACATTCTATAATAGAAAAGATCTTGGTTCAAATATTGGCAAGCACGCTTTTCCATTCTACCTAAGCTAAATGTAATTCACATATTATCTAACAGATCATGTGAGCTTAACAGTAAAGAAGCACGATTGAAGGCCAGCATTTATGGATTGGCCCAGATTTGAACTGGAGAACCAACATAAAACACAAACTTGAGACAAGCTGGTTTGGGTTAGCTTAGTTTCCCATATCTTAAAACCTTTTAAGCCACAGAAAGCAGTAACAAATTGAGTCCATGCAATGGAAACATATATTGATACCATGAAGCATGTGCCACATGAACCATGCAAGCCAATATAACCTTCTATTATCAAGACAACAAAATCATGTTTGGTTTAAGAGATTGAAATTGGAATGGGAATGGAAATGAGGGTGAGTCTGTCACAGTGGTAAGGTTGTGCCTTGGTGAATGGTTAGTCATGGATTTGAATCCAAAATCAGCCTCTTAGCATACATAACGGAAGGTTGAGTAAAATGACACCCCTACTTTCACATAGCAAAGACCACTCTAACATCAGGTTATGTTAGTTGAGATGAAAAATAAGAAAGGGAATATGTGTTCCCATGTTAATAGTGAACATTTTTTTCCAATAAAGTAAACGAAATTCCAGAGTACTTAAGAAGGAATGAACATTCCTTCAAGGAAAAGCTATCACCATGCATGCATGATAGGATAAATTCACCAACGCTAGTCGTTACCTTTTTCATGCACTAACTAGATTTTCGTTTATATCTTATAATACCTGAATAAATAGTTCTTAAATTGAGGTAAAACTGCCTACACTTCACTGATACATTTCAGTTACAGAACAAATTTCTGTCAAAGCAAGACATGTGAATAACTGAATATCAAAAAGTTCTGCATGCGGTTACTTCCACCTTAAAGCAATCCATAGTTGTGCGACGCCAATCCAAAACGTAAATAGTTAACCTAACTCAGCAAATCTCGTAATTAGTTCTGTTTTGTCATAACCATAATCTAACTGTGATTAATTAGCAGCATCGATAACGACAAGTGAACACATCGCATTTTGTATATTACTCTACAAATGTTAACACCAGAATAATTCTATGATCATGCAAACATTTCATATCTTCAAATAAACTTCTCATTAGAACTCTAACTTACAAAACCACTTAGTTAACAATTTCTTCTACAAAAAAACAAAATTAAGGGAATGAAAACCATTTGCGACGCGAAATTCATCAAAATTATAAACACACCAAGCATAATGTACTTCGCAGTTTTCGTGCATGGAATACTACCAATTTCGTATATATATGATACAAAAAAAAAACGGCAAATACGTGACTCACGACTAAGGGCGTGCTCGATTCCAGATGCTGCGGATTTGAAGCTCGCACCATCGAAACAAGTTTCTGCCAAACGCGAGCAATGAAGCTCATGAAATGAAAACAGCGATGATTGTGAAAATGAAGAAAACGAAAATTGGAAACATGTATTGTACAATTATACCTAGGGAATTGTGAAGCGAGCGAGATTTTGAGGAAAGATATTTGAATTGAAAGTGAAAGAACAAAGGAAGGAAGCGAATTCACAGCGAAGGTGTTGTTTTGGTTCGTTTCGTAACGATCGCGGTTAGAGAATTAGAGGAATATAGTGGTGGAGACCAATTTGACGACGTCGTTTTCTATTACCTTTCTGGATGAATTCTTCCTGCACCCGTAATCCTGGAAATACTAAATTATCCTTTAATATTTTTTATTAAACATTTTTTTTATTTTCGAAATGTAAAATTTGGAGATTTATTGGATTATAAAATTCAAAAATTAAAATTTATGATTTTTTTAATTCTAAAATATAAAACACAATACAAAATACAACTTTTATATTTTAACTTTTAAAATACAGAATAAATATTTGCATAAATTTCGAAAGTATGGGATGCAGAAAGAAGTTCTGGAGGTGCAGGAAAAATTTGTCTTCAGTTTTCACCTCCATTTTTCGGTTGGGTATCCAGGCCCATTTCTGAGTGGGGAATTTTTTCTGCCCCCACATAATTTCTTCATGTACCCCATGGTTATGGCAAAAAGACCTTTGTAACCTTTATTAAAAAAATAAATAATCCTACTTCCCCTACACTTTTAATCTTCTTCATTCCTCCTTCAGTTGCGACACTCCCAAACACCCCCTTACCGCGCATCTCTTTATTTCTTTCAAGCTTCTTTCTTGTGTTTGTAGAGCATTTGTGTAACCCTTCACTGAATATTGAATATGCATTGTAGAGTCATTGCCTTCTCCATTGACAAGGTTTGTTAATTACATTAAATCTGCATTGAATTTGTGTTCTTTTTTTTTATTTCAGATTGGGTGATTCGAAGAGGTTCCAAATTATACAATCAGCTATGAATTTGTTTTCTTTTACACATTCTGGATTCTACAATCCAAAATGCATTATAAGAACATATTTTTTCTGGATTGGATCATCTAGCTTGATGTAAATATGTGTTATATTACGTTTTGGTTTTTATTAATGTAAGGATGATGTTGTGGACAAAGTTATGGCTAAGACAAGAGGTGGTGCATCGCAAGATGATGATAGGGGACCTACGACAACATTATGTCGAGGATATCATGAGCAAGGACGTGATCATACTAGTGATAATATGATGGATGCACAGCAAGAACGGCATGATTAGTAGGAAGGATTCCTCGAGCACCTTTGAACCTGTCTTAGTAAGTTTCGCAGATCATGTCATTGTAAGGTTGTCGGAGGGTGAGCTAAGAATGAAAAATTGTTTAATTAACTTGTATTTATCATCACATTGCTTTATAGTTTTTTTTTTATAAAAGTTTTCATGGTGGACATCATTATACAACTTGACATCTCAGTTAGACTGACACCTTAAGTAATAACAATCATCTGCCATTACATGAAAAAGTATTATTAAAAAAAAGAAAAAGTACAAAAATATGGGGGGACTACACCAAAACCCATATGTTAACAAAAACGATACATAGGTAGACTATACCTATTCATAAAGAATTCTAAGAATAGACTAGAGGGAAGCCTATTATACCAATGAAATGGTTCTCTATGAATAAATCCTAAATTAGGCAACTCATCAGCACATGTATTCGCTTCACGAAAAATATGAGAAACCCTAGACCTGATTTTCCCACAGAAATTAAGACAAGTATTCCATCGATTATGAATCATTCAAGGAACATTAGTCCTAGCAGTGAACGCACCACAAACCAAGGAAGAATCACATTCAAGTCAGACAAGTAAGCCCCATCTTTTGAGCTTCTTCCAAAGCATGTATAACTCCATAAAACTCAACAACAATAGCAGTCTCATCACATTGCTTTATAGTTATTAGCACAATTAGTTAGGATCGTGGAGAATTAAAGTTGGTCTCCTACGATAAAAAATTAAGAAAATTTGGGGTGCCCCATCCTCAAATTGAGGAAATTGTGCTTAATTCAAAATTGTTGTATTTGTGCAACATAAGTTATGAGGTGGCTAATAAGGGGCTAATTTAAGCCTTCGTAAAGAGGTGGCATCGGGATACCAACATTTTTCACCTTCTGATTGGTGAGATAACAGTCACTTTGGATGATATGTCGTCTCTACTACATCTCCCCATAGTAGGAAAATTTCTTACGTGTATCCGCATGTAATTCGTTGCAGCTTCACTATTTAGGTGGAGTTGCTAAAGGTTGACCAGGATGATACAACCTCAGAGACAATGTCGGGGTCCAAACATTAGACTTAGTTGGCTCCGAGAGGTCTATGAAGAGTGTTGCATCCGGTAGACTTGGGAGTGTCATGCGAGGATATATTTGTTGCATCTACTGGGATGCACAATATTTATCGATAAAAGTGTCACCTCCAGCTCTATGTCATACTTGCAATTGTTTAGAAACTTAGGGATGTGTGGCAGATACTCGTGGGGAGCTTATACACTTACTCATACATTTGACTAGTTAGGGGATGTGCGTTTTGCCCAGACAAAGCAATTGAGAGGTTATCCGACTCTTATACAAGTAAATCATATACAAGATTCACGAAAGTTACTTTTTTTTCATATGCATATATGAATATTGATTTGTTGGAATTTGTAATAGGCATGAATATATGAGCATTTTGAGGGCATAGGAATGAGGGATATAATTCCCACCTATCAGGAGGTTCATTCGTAAGTAGCTCGATATATGACTAGACAACAAATTTGTACTGTTTGTGCTATGCGAGTGCAGTTGGATGCCCTGACCCATGTTGGAGTCATCTAGATTCCATATGATGACCATCACCCCGATAGGCCCTTCGAGTCTATCTCCTTATTTTTTTGATACATTCGGTTGGACACGTTATGGTAGCAACATTTGCCTGAGCATGTGTTGTGGCAGTATGGCTATGAGCAGACGATTCTTTGACCTCCCATGTTGTATGTTGATAAGGGTGGACTTGTGGCGGCTATATATGAAAGGTGGTTACACTTTGTTGACCACATCGTCACAAATGTGGCACTAGCATCTCCTCCATTTGCATGTGCAGTCGAATATATGTAGGGGTTTAAGATTATGTTACACCCATATAAAGTAAGGGTGTCGACGATAATCCTCCAAGCATAATATTCAAAATCAACCATTTCAGTCAATATATTACTTTACTCTTAAAAGAGACAATCCTGCAAGCAAAAATTGGAGCTGGAGACCACGTCACCCCCACATCCAAATCTTCTAACCTAGGGTTCTATTGTAAGGAATAAGAATAACTTCCTTGACCTAAACTTGAGTAGATGCTCACTAAGAGCTCCAAAATCTACCAAAAACTTAAAGGTAACTTAATATGCACCATAGAGCCGTGATAAAAAAATATAACTATAACACTAGGACCTTGAGCTAATAGAGATTAATCCTGAAGTTAAAAGAGTCACATGCAAAGCATAGACAAAGACAAATCTAACACGTTCAAAATTTGACTCAAGGAGAAGAGCAAAAATGAACTTATTCTATTAAAGATTATGATTGGGAAGTCTTGCAATTTTCACCCCAAGAGTCTAATACCGGACTCTGATCGTCAAATTGATGAGTGAGGAGGTCAAAATCTTAGAGAGAATGGAGAGGAAAGGAAAAAAGAAACTTCTAGAGAGATGATGGTTCTTTTAAAATTAAACCTAAATAACTAAATTTTCTATTTATATGCTCTTTCATTTTAATAATAAATTATTCATGTGTCATTTAAAATATATCACTTCTACTCTAAGATTATTTTCTAGATCTTTACAACAACTTTAACCCCATTGTTGTACATTTTGTGCATATTTTTAATTTTTTACTTAACAATTAGGATCATGGTTTGACCAAAAACATCATAAATGTATAGTCATAACGACAATGGTTACTGTTATATAGATGACATGTTAAACTATCATCTAAATTTAATATTTTTAATGATGACTTTATATACAATTGTTTGGAAGCCATTATGATAAGTCTTTTAAAATTGTCATCTATCACTTTTTTACAGTAGTGTAAATGTGAGAAAACTATGTTGATTAAATAATCATAAATAACTTATGTAAAAATTTTATTTTTGGAGTAGTGTAGTGCATCGATTGCAATTATTTGCCAGAAATAGATAAATTAATAAGTTTTAAATTAATCAAGTTTATATGAATTGACTAGATTTAGTAGAAGTAATGGAAGATTCATAAATTTTGGTTAACAAAAATTATTGGATTGAGTATTTATATAATAAAAATAATATCAAGATAATTTATCAACCTCCCTAATTGGGGTTTAGCAAAAGTGTGTTTGCCTAACACTTCATTGTTGGACTCTTGAATTATTTTTTGGACTAGCCGTTGGATTTTTTTAAATTCGTTATTAGTTTGATTTTTGGTTTATGCTTAGTTAGGACTATTGATGATCGGTTGTCTACCTTATGTCTAGAGGTAGAAACAAGTTTTGCAAATGCCTAAACATGTGTTGGATTATATGTAATACTTTGAACTTTTTTGAAAGGTTATATTGACCTCATAATCTCAATGTATAAAATTGGAACATCATTAAAATGTTTTACATTTATTCATTATTTTTACTGATAAAAAAAATAAAATAATTTATTAACCATGAATATGACACCATCAGTTAAGAAGACTCAAGAAGTTGTTGATATACTGCCGAAAGTTCAAAGTTTGAAAAGTTATTCAATTAGTACGTGAACACACACACGCACGCACGCACGCATGCACACACTAATTGTTCTTTTATGTTTTATGTTTATCAATTTTGAATTTATATTTTTTTTATTTCTGAAATTACTTTGATTCACAAAACTTTTTCTATATTTTAGAAGCTTTTTTTTTATTTTGTTTTACAAATTATATTATATTCAGTGTCAATTACTTTATTTATTCTAAATTATCAACTAATTAAAATATTTCAAATTATTATTATTATGATACAACATATGAGAATTTATGTTAGATTTCAGGTTAAGATTGATTTTTTTAGGGTCATTTGTGTCATTAAATATTTCATTTGTCTAGTGGAAAATTCGTCTAAAAACTCTATGAGAAATGATATGTTTGATTTCAATGTGCTTAAGTTCTTTGATATTAATACTCGTAATGGTAAAGTTTTTCATCCTTTGCCTGTTAGATGAGAAGTTTCCTTCACCAGGTTGGGTTAAGATTAACACTAATAGTGCTACTAGGGGTTTTCCTGGTCTTGCCACTTGTGTTGGTATTTTCTATGGGAATATGAGGGAGTTTATTGGTGGTTTCTCTTCTTTCCTTAATGTTTAGACTTCTTTGGTTACTGAGTTTTATGGAGTTATACATGTTATTGAAGAAGCTAAAAAGATGAGTCTTACTAGTTTATGACTTGAATGTGATTTTTCCTTGGTTTGTGTGCACTTACTGCTTAAACTAATGTTCCTTGGATGCTTCGTAACAGGTGAAACACTTGTCTTAATTACTGTGGGAAAATCAGATTGAGAATTTCTCACACATTTTTTGTAAGAGAATGCATGTGCTGACAAACTTGCTAACTTATGATTTATTCATATAGAACAATTTCATTAGTATAATAGGTTTCCATTTAGTATTTTCTTAGAATTCTTTCTTAATAGGTATAGACTACTATGTATCGTTTTTGTTGATATATAGGTTTTGGTTTAGTTTCCCATGTTTATTTGTATTTTCTTTCTTTTAATATTTTTTTTTCATATAATGATAAATTATTATTTTTACTTGAAGTGTCAATCTAGTTAGGATGTCAAATGTCATAATAATATCTAAAATGAGTGTTTATATAAAAAGAAGTATTTCCAATTCTTAATTATTTAAAATGTTTGAAATACAAATTGTGTTTACGTTATATAAAGAAAATGAAATTTATATTATGATATAAGAAAAACCCATATTTTTATCAGTAAAATAATATCTTTAGTATAAATATTTATGTTTGATTAGTAAAATATATTTAAATTAAAACTTATATTTAATTACTATTTTCAATAAAAAGAACTAAAAAAAATTATATAATTTTTAGTTATCAATTTTATATAATTTATACCTTCATAGAAAGAGGGTGGAAAGATGAAACGCCGCCAACGTCACGTGATTGCAGAAAGAGGCTGGAAAGTAGAATTTCCACGACAAGCAGCCATATTTGATAGAATTTCCACGACAGGCTGTTATGACATTATATAATTAATTTGACAGAGGGTGGAAAATTGAAGCGTTATAATAAAGAATTTAAAAAATAATTTAAAAGAGAATAAATTAGTAAAGAAAAAAAATAATTAAAAAAATATTATAAATAAAAAAATATAAAAATAATTTTCAAAATTTAACATTAAAAACTATTTTTTCAATTTAAAACTATTTATATTAAATATTTTAAAATTATTTTATTAACTTTTAAAATTATAAAATATAAGTAAAAATAAAATAAAAAAATAATTTATAACAGTTAAAATAAGAAATTATCTTTATATATTTATACGAGATATTTATACATTCGTAAAAAGACTACTGTGCGAAAGTAGAAAACGCATAAATTATTAGAAAAGTTAAGTGGAAGAAGCTTCAACCGAAAAAACTCATAACTTTGACACTTTTGAAAACCAATTATAATAATAATATAAAAATATTTTATATTATAATTCAAATAATAATTTAATATATATATTGTACCTTTAAGAGCTAGTTGTGAATAAAAAAGAAAAATTTAATCTTACATAGTGTCAGTCTTATTATTTGATGGCCTGGTTGGAATTATTTGTCTGATAGATAGATGTAGGCATTCTATTAAAATGTGTCTTTGTAAATTTCTAAAATAAGTCGTATTTATTTATTTATTTTTATTATAATAAAATCTCCAAATTAACCTTTACATCATTGAATCAAATAAACACCAATACTATATTTATTTTTCTCATAAAGATATATTAACTGAAGGGGATAATTTTTTTTATATTAAGGATCTACCTTCTTTGACAGTGTAGTTAGAAAGGCTACAAGTCCTATGGTCTTCTTCATCTCCACCACCTTCAACTTATTTTAGAAGTTTTTTATTTTTTTATAAATTTATATTAAATTCAGTGTCATATAATTGATATTAAATATATATAATTGATATGACTTGACTGAAACCACGCGGCAATTATTAGAAAAGCTAAGTGGGAGAAGCTTCGATTAAAATAAAATAAAATACTCACAACACTTATTTCTATTTCTAGAGTTTGCTTCCACTTGCACACCCATTTTATACGATCATTCGTAGAAAGAGGGTGTGGAATAATGAAACGCGCCAACGTGATAATAAATACCCATTCTTCACTTGAATTTCTATTTATTCATTCAGTGATTGATTGCTCTCCACTTTTTCACACCCATTCTCTCTCTCATAATACTTTTCTCTCTCAACAACTTTTGCTTTCCAATGGCTTCTCACGCCATCATCGATTATATCTCTTCTTCTTCATCATCATCTCTTGCAACAGACACCTACGATGTATTTGTGAGCTTCCGCGGTGAAGACACGCGCAACAGCTTCACTGGTTTTCTCTTTCAGGCTCTCCGTACAAAAGGCATCAATGTCTTCAAAGATGATCAAGATCTCAAAAAGGGTGAATCCATTGCACCCGAACTACTGCAAGCCATTCAAGCCTCTCAAGTTTTCGTTGTTGTCTTCTCAGAGAACTATGCTTCCTCCACTTGGTGCTTGCGTGAACTGGCGGAGATACGTAACTGTGTTGAAAGACGTGCTATTATACCTATCTTTTATGATGTTGATCCTTCGTTGGTGCGGAAACAGAGTGGATGTTATGAGAAAGCATTTGCAGAACACGAGAAGAGATTCGGAGAAGATGAAGTGAAGATGGAGGAAGTTCAGAAATGGAGAGAAGCTCTCACACAAGTGGCCAATATCTCTGGTTGGGATATCCGAAATAAGTGAGTTATCGTTTCTCGTTTCTCGTTTCAACATTCATCACAGTTTGAATTTATTTACTCCTTTCTAAACTACAATTCATAGATGTTAGGAATTTAGAAAACTCATGCAAATTGAATCCAAATCTATACTTGTTTAATCAAAATAATATTTTCAAACTTAAAATTTTTACGCTATTGTTTTTTTTTTCTGTAAATGTTAAATTTTCAGGTTACACTGTGAACAGATAGAAGAAATTGTTGAAAAGATAATAAAAATTTTGGGTCCGAAATTGTCAAGACTTCCAAAGGATGAACTGGTTGGAATAGAGTCTCGAATTAAAGAATTAACAAAACTTCTACATTTAAAGTCAGTTAATGATGTTCGAGTTGTTGGAATTAGTGGAACGGAAGGCATTGGAAAGACAGCTCTTGTTCGAGCTTTATATGAAAGAATTTGTCATCAGTATGATTTTGGTTGTTTTATTGATGATGTGAGCAATATTTATGGAGATTCTGGTTCATTAGGTGTACAAAAACAGCTAATTTCCCAGTCTCTAAATGAGAAAAATCTTAAAATTTTTAATGCTATTGATGGAACATATTGGGTGTGGAATAGACTGCACAAAATAAGAACACTTATAGTTCTTGACAATGTTGATCAAGGTGAACAACTTAAGTTGCTTACAGGGAACAGAGATATACGTACATGCGTAGGTGGAGGGAGCAGAATCATCATCATTTCTAGGGATGAACTTATATTGAAGACATATGGAGTGAATAATGTTTATGAAGTCCTGCCGTTGAGTAGGCAAGAAGCTGCATTGTTGTTTTGTAGAAATGCTTTCAAAGTTGAAGTTAATTATGACGATTACATGGAGTTGGCACGTGAGCTACTTACACATGCTCAAGGTAATCCTTCGGTAATTGAAACAATTGGATCATTTTTGTGTGGTCAAGATGTCTCAGTGTGGAGAAAGCTCTTGAATAAGGTAAGAGAAATAAAATTTGGAAGTATTAGAAGTGTTTTATATAGATGTTGTGATAAGTTGGAAGAAGAGCTTGCAAGCCATTCTAATAAATTTACAAAGGTTATAGCTAGAAGTTATGATAAGTTAGAAGAAGACGGAAAAGAAATAGTCCTTGATATTGCATGCTTATACAAGAAAATCACTAAACACACTAAAAAAATCATTGATTAGAAACTAATTTTAGAGACAAAAAATAATTAGTTACTATAGTGACTAAATTAGAAACCACTTTAGAGACTAAAATTTTTTTATTTCTAAATTAGTTTCTATTATTGTTAAATGGTTTCTAAATTGATATCCAATTAGCTACCAAGATTTTAACTACCAATTATTTAGATTCTAAATTTGGTAGCAAAAATTTCGGTAACTAATTAGATACCAATTTAGAAACTATTTATCAATAATAGAAACTAATTTAGAAATAAAAACATTTTTTAGTCTATAAAATTGTCTCTAATTTAGTCAATATAATAACTATTTATTTATTTTTCTAAAATTGGTTTCTATTTAATGATTTTTTTGTAGTGGATATTTATTCGAAGGATAGTGTGCAGAAGATTTTAAGCATCCATGGATTTGATTATGAAAATGACATACAAGCTTTGGTTGAGAAATCTCCAATAACATGTGAAGATGGAATCATTCGAAAGATTTGAGACATATATCTTGGATATGATTTGCAAGTTGGGAGGATTGCGAGGACAGATGGTCTATGCAAAATTAGACACCTTATTAAGTTGCTTAAACTTATCAATGTGTATTTTTCAAAAAGTCTCAATCATCTTTCGAATGAACTAATGTTGATTGGAATGGATATTCTTTTAATTACTCAATTATAATCATTAATTAAAATTTAATTTTTAAATATTGATTATTTAAGTTAAAATAGTTTTATTATATTTTTAATATTACAAAAATTATAGTAATTTAAATTATATCTTTTTACTTAAATTTTAATAAATCAATTTTAATATTATATAGATAATGTATAAAATAATATATTAATGAACTCACAAACTTGCCTATATCACACATGGAACAGATTTTAAAATTCTATGGATAAACTATAGTACCCTCGTTGAATCGTTGGCATAATATAATATATATATATATATATATATATATATATATATATATATATATTATATCTAAGGCATTTATAAAAGGTTTTTTCTTCCTACTTCCATAATTATTAAGTGCAACCCATATGAAGAAAGAAAATTTTAAAATATTTTCCTTTGTGCACAGTGCCATTACCACCGTTTTACGCTTCCATTTTCCATCATACGTTGCATTTAGAGAAGAAAAACAATAGAAAAAGAGTTGTTTTGAAAAACTTATTTTAAAAAACCTATTCTATACGTTATTTACTTTATGAAAAATTTGTCTACAAATTTTATTACAAAAAAACTCATTCCAAAAGTATTTCATATATTTAAAAAAAACTTATTCTAAAAACTTGATTCAAAGATTTTGTTTTAAAATGTCATGCTCTACAATCTATTTCATATGTTATGGAAAACTTATTTTTAAAATCCTATATCAAAAGATCTCTGGATATTACATTTTAAAAATTTTGTTCCCAACATTACATATTAATTTACAATTTGATTTAATCTGTTAGTTACTATTTTGTATATTATTTATAATTTTATATGATATTATTTAATTTGATTGGTTTAATGTGTATATGTTAATAAAAAATGTAAAATTGTCAAAATTAACTACTGTTCAAATCAAAATTGTCATCTATTTTTAATATAGGCGACGGTTATTTACAATGTCATCTATGTGGACTAACAGACAATCATTTTGATTTTATTGTCGTATATTTTGTGCATATTTTTCTTTTTTAATTAATAATTAGGACTATAGTTTGACCAAAAACATCATAAATGTAGAGTCATAACAACCACCATTTCTATTATATAGATGACGAGTTAAACCATTGTCTAAATTTAATATTTTTAACGATGACTCTATATACAATTATTTGGAAGTTGTCACGATAAGTCTTTTAAAATTGTCATATATACACCTATTTTACACTAGTGCAAGTGTAAGAAAACTATATGTTGATCAAATAATCATAAATAACTGATGTAAAAATGTCATTTTTGGAGTAGTGTAGTGCATTGTTTGCAATTATTTGTAAGAAATAGGTAAATCCATAAGTTATAAATTAATCAATTTATATGAATTGACTGGATATAGAAGTAACGAAAGATTCATAAATTTTGATGGAAAGAAATTATTGGATTGAGTATTTATATAATAAAAATAACATAAAGATAATTTATCAACCTCCCTAATTGTGGTTTAGTAAATTGTGTTTGTCTAACTCTATGGTTGGATTCTTGAATTTTTTGGATTAACTGTTAGATTTTTTTAAAAATTGTTATTAGTTTTATTTTTGGTTTATACTTAGTTAAAACTATTAATAATAGGTTGTCTGTCTTATGTCAAAAGGTAAAGATAAGTTTTACAAACATCTAAACATGTTTTATTTTATGTAATGCTTTGAACTTTTTTGAGAGATTATATTGATATCATAATCTGGAACATCCTTAAAACGTTTAATATTTATTAATTATTTTCACTGATATAAAAGAAAAGAATAAAATAATTAATCAACCATAAATATGACATGTGAATAACTGAATATCAAAAAGTTCTGCATAGGTTACTTCCACCTTAAAGCACATCCATAGTTGTGTGGCGCCGATCAGAAACGTAAATAGTTAACCTAACTCACCAAATCTCGTAATTAGTTCTGTTTTGTCATAACCATCACCTAAGTGTGATTAATTAGCAGCATCGATAACGACAAGTGAACACCAGAATAATTCTATAATCAGGCAAACATTTCATATCTTCAAATAAACTTCTCATTAGAACTCTAAATTATAAAACCACCTTAGTTAACAATTTCTTTTACAAAACAACAAAATTAAGGGAATGAAAACCATTTCCGACGTGAAATTCATCAAAATCATAAACTCACCAAGTATAATGGAATACTACCAATTTCGTATATATATGATACAAAAAAAAGGCAAATACGTGACTCACGACTAAGGGCGTGTTCGTTTCCAGATGCTGCGGATTTGAAGCTCGTACCATCGAAACAAGTTTCTGCCAAACGCGAGCAATGAAGCTCATGAAATGAAAACAGCGATGATTGTGAAAATGAAGAAAACGAAAATTGGAAACATGTATTGTACAATTATACCTAGGGAATTGTGATGCGAGCGAGATTTTGAGGAAAGATATTTGAATTGAAAGTGAAAGAACAAAGGAAGGAAGCGAATTCACAGCGAAGGTGTTGTTTTGGTTCGTTTCGTAACGACCGCGGTTAGAGAATTAGAGGAATATAGTGGTGGAGACGAATTTGACGACGTCGTTTTCTATTACCTTTCCTGGTGAATTCTTCCTGCACCCGTAATCTTGGAAATACTAAATTATCCTTTAATATTTTTTATTAATCATTCTTTTTTATTTTCGAAATGTAAAATTTGGAAATTGATTGGATTATGAAATTCAAAAATTAAAATTTATGATTTTTTTATTCTAAAATATAAAACACAATACAAAATACAATTTTTATATTTTAACTTATAAAATCCAGAATAAATATTTTCATAAATTTTGAAAGTAAAGGATGCAGAAAGAAGTTTTGGAGGTGCAGGAAAATTGTCTCTCTTTTGTCAATTCTTCCTACACCATATTAATTTGGATTGACACCCAACATGTCCTAGTAAAAAGATCAAAACACATGAAAATTAAGTTATATTTAGAAATGCACCCAACCCAGCAGTCAAAAACACCTTTCTGCATGTTGATGTTCGAAGTGAACAATGTGAATTCTAGATGGAAATATCTATAAGGAAGGATTTGACTTTCGAACTTCCATATCTAGAAGCAAGGACCCTTCTCTAAACAAGAGGGGGTGAATTGTTTTTCTAAGATTTTCGCAAATCACACTAAATATGAAGATCTTTATCAAATAATAGAAAGAAAGCTTATGAAGATAAAGAGAACCAATAACCGGTTGTTAGAGTTATAGAAGCAAGACCAATGAGCAAGCAATGTACACAAAAACAATATAACCGGTTAAAGTTTTGTGACAACCGGTTGTTTATGTTATGTAAGCAAGAGCCAAAGATAAGCAGTCTAGGCAGTGAGAATTATAACCGATTGAATTATCGTTATAACCGGTTGATTATGTGTTAAAGGTTAAGAACAAGTTTAATCAATTAACACATCAACAAATTAACCGATTGTTATATAGTTGCAACCGATTGTTTATGGCAGAACAAAAATATCAAACAGTTTTAAGAGAAAGATGGAGAAATTCACACAAAGCAATTATACTGGTTCACTCTCTACATAGCTACATCCAGTTCCTAGAACCACATTGGGCAATCCACTAAACTGTAATTCACAACAAATTACAAGAGTTCACAATTACAAAGATCAGATCTTTACACACAAGATCAACCACACACAACTTTTGCAATGTAAACCAAACTAAACATCCCTCTGCTTTCGCAGATTAACTGTTATCACACCCTATTACAATTACACATATACAAGAAATGATTTAAGGAAGGAGTACACCTGAATTATGAAAACTAAAAACACTTTCTTGATCAAAACAAAAGCAATTGAGTAATCTTGAGCCTTTTCTTTGCAAAACTTTCTCAACTCAAACTTTCAATTCTCTCTCTCAGATTTCTGTAAAAGATTGGTGTGTATTTCGTGTTTTCAAAGAGAGGAGAAGGTCTTTATTTATAGGATTTTAGAGGGAGCTCATAAAGAGAGCCAACTATTATTGACTTTAACAGATTTTCAAAAAACAATTTGAAATTCAAATTTTAACCGACTAAAATAACGAGATACCCGGTTAAATTTGTTACAACAGTTGTGAAGTTAGTTTAAAAAACCCTCAAACAGTCCATGAAAGAACAATTGGTTAAAACGAAATTATAACCGGTTGTTTTATCATAGTTTTCAAAAAAAACATTTTCTCTCTTAAAAACAAATTGTTCAACTTGTGTTTATGATTAAGAAAGAACTTTACAAATTCTAAAGCACACTAAAAGACTCTAAAACAACAACAGCTGCTTCAGCAACACAAAGTCTTCAGGATTCTGGATTCATCAAAGCTTTGACTCAACACAAGGTGCTCAATTGTAAAAGTAAGTTGTAAATAACTAGTAAATTAATTATTTAAAACAAATAGTGGAATTGTGGTCTGTACTCGAATTATTAAACAGGTTCATTCCATTTGTACTTAAACCAACTTTTTAGAAACTGATTATCTAAAAGCCATTGTCTTTTTTTATTTTTCATTGACAATCCATTCAAGAATCATCTTTGTTTCATTTTTTTTCACCATTTTTAGCAATGGTTCAAATTACAACCATCATTGAAACTTTGACTTATTTACTACTCTGCCACCATGTCTTCTTTTATGATGAATAGCCACAAATTGTCGCTATTAGCAGTCGTCGTTCGCTAATTTTGCACTAGTGTATGAGATAAACTAGTATAAAAATCACAACATAAATCTTCTTCAATTTACCTTTATTCATTTCATATTATTCTACCGCACTAACTAAAAGAATGAGAATTTTATTAGACCAAGTGATGACAAGGCATTCCTGTGCAATGTTATAAGTCCATTTTACCTGAGTAATTGAAAATGTGAGATTTTGTTTCTGATGACATAGTGATAATGTTTCATATACGTTTACCCTTGTACAACAATTTGTGTAGCATGTTGATTAATCTAGGAAACCAAGAAAAGTAGACATGGAAAGGCTCCACACTCAACATGGTGCAACTATGATAATCTTAAAAGAGTATTTTTAGTTGGTTTTCTTAGAACCTTATTATTGAAATAGACTTTGTTGGTGGCTCTTATTAAGTAGTGAAGTTAGTAACTATGTGGCATGTTGCAACACATGACAATAACTAGTGGATCAAAATCTCAAATGCATTCATAAGACAGAAAGAAGAAAATAAAAATATAATGGCTTTATATAGTAATATTAAGTACATGGGTTTGATAATTGTCGATCTTGCTTGTATATCCACCGATACCCATAATTCTTCATATGCACATTAACAAATGATCTTTCTCTCTTCTTGAACATGACCATGTTTGTAAATTTCAAACTAATAACACCATCAAAAAATGTGTACCATGTGAAATAATAATATTGTTTGCCAAACTCTTGACGAGATAAATAAAATAGCCACATATGATCTGACTGATCAATGTCCATATCTTTTCTCAAATAGATAGGAGGAATTGTATGGTTAGAATGCTCGAATCTTATATCAGTCATTCCTCTTTTATTATGTGTATGGAATAATGCACAACAAATAACACCAATCCAATTATTGTCATGTTTAACATGAGAGGTATCAATCCTTATTGAATTGTCCATGCTCACAAACTGATTGTTGAACCACCTTGGTATTTCACTTCCCGGGATAACACTTCCAACAAATCGATAGATATGCACGTTTTCTGAGCACCTCGCCTCGTAAGACTACAGAGTTATGCTTTAGTAGTTGTTTTCCAACAAAAAAAAAGATTAAAAGAAAGGAAAAGGAGAGAGAATGCAAACCTGAAAAATTTGTATCATCCACGAAAAAATCATGCTAGAATAGTGGTCACTCTCAACTAATTTTGGGCAGTTGTAAATGATTAATCCTACCAAATCTTCATCAGTCATTCGTGAAAATTCAAGCTTGTAAATTTGTAAAGGCAAGTCAATTTGCAAAGGAAGAACAGGCAAGCGTTTGAATCGCTTGCAATGTTGTAAGTTTAAATGATACAGTCTGAAAAGGTTCTTGAGGTTAGGAAGTGTAGTAAAATTGTTTCCCTTCAAATTTAGTCGTTCTAGGCACCTTAAATTCCCAATGGCATCAGGGATTTGAACTAAGTTACAAAAGCTTACATCGAGTTGACGCAAATAAGTGAGAGAACAAGGGAGAGTAGCAGAGGAGGGAAACAAATAGTTGACTGAGTCTCTTCCTGCTCTACAATACAACAAATCTAAAGGCCACAACATGTTTTTTATGAAAGAGGATGTTGACAGGGAAAGAATAGGAGCTTCATCTAATAACTGATTATTATATAGTTTTGAACAGCCAGAGACATTCAAATATTCAAGGGAATCCAGGCGTAATATGGTATTGGGTAAGCTTACTAGGTTTTTGCAATTTCTGAAATTCAAAAAAGCAAGTTTTCTCAAAAGACCAATCGATGGATTGATTTTTCGAAGCTTTATGCATTCTTCAAGTTCTACCTTTTCAAGATTTAGTGCCTCTCTAACATCCGGCATCTCAACTAAATCTTTGGAGTAAGAGAGATCCAAAATCTTCAAATTGTGCAATGGCTACAATGATTAGAAAGACAAAATTAATAATGACATTTGGGTTTTCTTTAATTCATTAAAGAAAAAAGGAAATTAAAAAGACAGTATTTGTCATTTAATTGGTTCATTTAAAAAAAATAAAAGATTAATATACATTACCTTTGTGCCTTTCCATAGTCGTTTAATACTGCTCTCAACAAGGTGTAACTCAACTAGTTTTTCTGGCTGAAAACTTTGAGGCAAACATTTAAAAGGATATTCTCTCCAATTAAGATATGCTAGTTCACTTGAAAGATGATTGAGACTTCCTGAAAAGTTCACACTCTGAAGTTTAAGTAAGTTAAGGTGTCTAATTTTTGATAGACCATTTACCCTCAGAGTACTCCAAGGCCAACCATGTTTAATATGTATGACTTCAAGATTTTCAGTTGCCTACAACAGTATGAAGAAAGAATAATATTGTTATACTTATCCAAGGGTTTTAATATTCTAGAAAAAATGGCAATGTAAGATTTACACTCAATCAATTATTTTTACCTGATTGTCTAACATAGCTTTCTCGAAATCACTGTAATGCCACAACCTACTCCACTTTAGAGGCTCCTTAGGTGATTTTTCTATAACAATACTTTTACCCAAATTCATCAACAAGTTATGCATATAAATAGTCTTGTGTTCACATGTTATTAGAGACTTCTCAATCAAAACTGGTATGCCATTTTCATAATCAAATCCACGGATGCTTAAAATTTTTTCCACAAAATCCAGAGAATAGATTTGCTCACCAAGGAAGCATGCAATATCAAGAAATATTTCTTTTTCTTCTTCTTCCAACTGATCAAAACTTATACGTAAAACATCCATAATTTTTGTATCTTTATTATATCTCAGCCTACCCAATGCAGTTCTCCATTGTGAGACACTTCGACCAAACAAGGATGACCCAATTACTTCAATTGCCAAGGGATGACCTCCAGCATGTGAAAGTACCTCATGTGCCAACTTTTCATAATCGTCCAATATATAATTAACTTTGAAAGCATTTCTACAAAACAACTGCACAGCATTTTTCCAACTCAACGGCTGAACTTGATAAACATCATTCACTCCATGTGTCTTCAATATATGTTCATCCCTTGAAATTATGATGATTCGGCTTCCTCCACCTACGCATCTACGTATATCTCTGTTCCCTGTAAGCAGCTTAAGTTGTTCACGTTCATCAACATTGTCAAGAACTATAAATGTTCTTACGTTGTGCAGCCTAGTCCACACCAAATTTATTCCATCAATAACATTACAAATTTCAAGATTTTTCTCATTTAGAGACTGTGATATTAGCTGCTTTTGTATACCTAATGAATTAGAATCTTGATAAATTTTGCTCACATCATCAATAAAACAACCAAAATCATATTGATGATAGATTCTTTCATATAAAGCTCGAGCAAGAGTTGTCTTTCCTATGCCACCCATCCCACTAATTCCAACAACTCGAACATCATTAACTAACCCTAAACTTAGAAGATGTGTTAATTCTTCAACCCGAGATTCTATCCCAACCAATTCATCCTTCGGAAGTCTTGACATTTTGGGACCCAAAATATTTATTATGATTTCAACAATTTTTTCAATCTGTTCACACTGTGACCTGAAAATTTAACATTTACAGAAAATAAAAATAATAACGTAAAGATTCTAACTTGAAAAATATTATTTTCATAAACAAGTATACATTTGGTTTCAATTAAATAAATTGACGGGTATATAAGTCACTGCATGGTAAACATATAACTGTGATGAATCTTGAAACGAGAAACGAGAGACGATTACTCACTTATTTCGGATATCCCAACCAGAGAGATTGGCCACTTGTGTGAGAGCTTCTCTCCATCTCTGAACTTCCTCCATCTTCACTTCATCTTCTCCGAATCTCTTTTCGTGTTCTGCAAATGCTTTTTCATAACATCCACTCTGTTTGCGCACCACCGAAGGATCAACATCATAAAAAATAGGTATAATAATACGTTTTTGAACGCAGTTACGTATCTCCGCCAGTTCACGCAAGCACCAAGTGGAGGAAGCATAGTTCTGTGAGAAGACAACAATGAAAAGTCGAGAGGCTTGAATGGCTTGCAGCAGCTCGGGTGCAATGGATTCACCCTTTTTGAGATCTTCATCATCTTTGAAGATATGGATGCCTTTTGTACGGAGAGCCTGAAAGAGAAAACCAGTGAAGTTGTTGCGCGTGTCTTCACCGCGGAAGCTGACAAAGACGTCGTAGATGTGAGTTGCAAGAGATGATGAAGAAGAAGAGGTGTATTGGATGATGGCGTTAGAAGCCATTGGTGAAAGCAAAAGTTTTGTTGAGAGAGGAGAAGATTATTACCAGAAAGAATGGCTGTGAAAGTCGAAAGCTAAGACTTAAGAAATAGAAAGAGGGTGGTGATACTTCAAATTTCACATCCCAATAAATTTTTTCATTGAAGCTTCTTCCACTTAACTTTTCTAATAATTTCTCCGTTTTCTACTTTTCCACCGTCTTTCTACGAAGGTCATTTATAAATTTATTATAACGCTGAACGCGTTTCACTTTTCCACCCTCTTTCTACCAAGGTCATAACAATTATAAAATATCATAGTAAAAATTATATAAAATTGCCGCGTGATTGTGGAAATTATTTAAAACTTTGCCGCGTGATTGGGGAAATTATATAAAAAATTCTGCTTTCCACCCTCTTTCTGCACAGGTCATATATAATTTTTTTTAGTTCTTCTTATTGAAGATAGTAATTAAATATAATTTTTAATTTAAATATATTAAATTAATCAAAACATACATATTTATACTAAACGCATTATTTTACTGATAAAAATATGGGTTTTCGCTTATATCAGAATATAAATTTCATTGTCTTTATATAACGAAAATCCAATTTGTATTTCAAACATTTTAAATAATTGATAATTTGAAATATTTTAATTAGTTGATAATTTAGAATAAATAAAGTAATTGGCACTGAATTTAATATAATTTTTTTATAAAAAAAAGGGCTTCTAAAATACAGAAAAAGTTTTGTAAATCAAAATAATTTCAAAAATAAAAAATAAATAAATTCAAAAATTGATAAACATAAAATGTAAAAGAACAATTAATATATACGATCATACATAAATGTAGTACAGAACTAAAGAACGAAATGTAAATAGATAATTACAAAAAATAAAAGAAAAATATGTAAATAAATACACTACACATGAAGGTGTACAGTACATATAATCTTTTCAGAAACGACACGTTGTATGTCTTTATAAATACTAATTGAATAACTTTCCAAAAATAATGTCTATCAAAGTTTATATACTATTTTTCAAACTTTAAACTTTCAGCAGTATGTGAAACGATTTAAAAATATTCCATCTCTATATCCTGATATTATGATGTCAATATAATCTCTCCAAAAAATTTAAAGTATTAACTTTTTCTATTAACAATAAATAAATTAAATTAACAGAATATTTCAGAATATCCCAGTTTGTATATAAAACTCACAAGATTACACCTTTTTATGGTTAAGAACAGAACCAAACATTCTAAGATTTCTAACACCCAAGACTACATCTGTACAACGCCAAAAACTTATGTAAAGGGAGCACAAACAAAACTGCACACTGCATTGAAAATGCCTAAAGAGTGGCCAAACATGTGCCTAAAACTAATATGGACAACGTCCAGAAAAAACATAAGAAACATATAAAGCTGCATTAAAAAGATGCATAATCATGCATAAAAGAGCTTAGCATTTTGTGCAGCACGACTCCCCTCAACAACACCAAAACAGGATTCAAAGCATTACATATAATCCAAACATATTTAGGTCTTTGTAAAACTTGTCTCTACTTCTTGACATAAAAGTAGACAACCAATCATCACTAGTTCTAACTAAGCATAAATCAAAAATCAAACTAATAAAAAATTTAAAAAACTAAGCATAAATCAAAAATCAAACTAATAAAAAATTTAAAAAACATTGAACGGCTAGTCCAAAAAACAATTCAAGAGTCCAACAATAAAGTTAGACAAACACATTTTTGCTAAACCACAATTAGGGAGGTTGATAAATTATCTTGATATTATTTTTATTATATAAATATTCAATTCAAAAATTTCTCTCAACCAAAATTTAGGAATCTTTCGTTACTTCTAAATCTAGTCAATTCATATAAACTTGATTAATTTATAGTTTATTGATTTATCTATTTCTTTCAAATAATTGTAATTGATGCACTACACTACTTCAAAAATGACATTTTTACATTAATTATTTATGATTATTTGATCATCATATAATTTTCTCATACTTGCATTACTGTTAAAAAAAGTTGTATAAATGACAATTTTAAAAGATTTATGGTGACAACTTCCAAACAATTGTAAATATTAAATTTAGACGATGATTTAACTCATCATCCATATAACAGAAACTGTCGTCATTATGACTCTACATTTATGATGTTTTCGATCAAACCATGGTCCTAATTATTAATTAAACAAAAACAACAAAAAAATATGCACAAAAATATACAACGATTGGGTTAAAGTTGTTGTCTGTTGGCCCACATTGATGACAGTTGTAATAATAACCGTCGTCTATATTAAAAATTGACGACAATTGAACAGTCATTAATATCCTTTTTAGTTTAATTTATTTGTTAAATTTTATTCTTTTTATTAACATGTACACAGTAAACCAACCAGATTAAACAATATCATATAAAAACATAAATAATATATAAAATAATAATTAAGACATCAAATCAAATTGTAAATTAATATGTAATATCAATATTTGGAACAAAATTTTTAAAATGTAATTTGATATAGGATTTTAAAAATAAGTTTTCCATAACATATGAAATATGAAATAGATTGTAGAGCAAACATTTTAAAACAAAATCTTTGAATCAAGTTTTTAGAATAATTTTTTTTAAAATATATGAAATACTTTTGGAATGAGTTTTTTGTAATAAAATTTCTAGAAAAATTTTTCATAATGTAAATAATTTCTAGAATAGATTTTTTAAAATAAGTTTTTCAAAACAACTCTTTTTCTGTTGTTTTTCTTCTCTAAGAATGCAACAACGTATGATGGAAAATGGAAGTGTAAAACGATGTTAATGGCACTGTAAAGATATTCAATAACCTGTAAAGAAAGGGTGAAATAAAAAAGATTGGATTAAACTTCCACTGCCTTCTTTTATTACCTAGTGTGTTATTTATAGTTACAGGAATTTCTACATTGTGATCAAAATATATGAACACTGTCACGTATCATCACCAAAAAATAACATATGGTGACACAAAAATATTCAAAATCATATATATTATTTAAATTGAAAATGAATGTTATATATTCAAAATTATACATAAACAAACAATTGTTTGGTATCCCTTAACATAATATAGAAAATAATGACAAGAACATGAACATTTTTTTTATACTTTATTCGAACAGGGAAGTGTACTTTAATAATAATGGAGGCTTTAAAAAATTAATAATATATTTTTTTATTTAATAACAGATAATTATTTAAAATTTGACATATCAGTTTAATTAAGATATCAAAATTGATGATAAAGTAAACAACTTAAGCTGCTTACAGGAAGCAGAAATATACGTACATGCATAGGTGGAGGGAGCATAATCATCATAATTTCTAGGGATGAACATATATTGAAGACACATGGAGTGAATGATGTTTATCAAGTCCAGCCGTTGAGTGAGGAAAATGTTGTGCAGTTGTTTTGTAGAAATGCTTTCGAAGTTAATTATATATTGGACGATTATGAAAAGTTGGTATATCAGGTACTTTCACATGCCAAAGGCCATTCCTTGGCAATTGAAGTAATTGGGTCATCTTTGTTTGGTCGAAATGTCTCACAATGGAGAACTGCATTGGATAGGCTAAGATATAATAAAGATAGAAATATTATGGATGTTTTACGTATAAGTTTTGATCAGTTGGAAGAAGAAGAAAAAGAAATATTTCTTGATATTGCATGTTTGTTCAACAGTGATCCTACTCAAGTTTATTCAAAGGATAAAGTGGAGGATATTTTGAGATTCCGTGGATTTGATTACAAAAATGGCATACCAGCTCTAGTGGAGAAATCTTTAATAAGATCTGTACATGAGAATATTTATATGCACAAGTTGTTGATGGATTTTGGGACAGAGTATTGTTAAAGAAAAATCACCTAAGGAGCCTCTAAAGTGGAGTAGGTTGTGGGATTACAAGGATTTCAAGAAAGCTATGTTAGACAATGAGGTAAAAGTAATTGATTGAGTGTAAATTTTACATTGCAATTTTTTTTAGAATATGAAAATCCTTCGAAAAGCATAACAATCTTATTCTTTCTCCACAATGTTGTAGGCAACTGAAAATCTTGAATTTATATATATTCCAAACTATTGGCGTAAAGGGAGGCATGAAGAGACTGTGAGGGCTGATGGTCTATCAAAAATTAGACACCTTAAGTTACTTAAATTTATGGGTGTGAACTTTTCAGAAAGTCTCAATCATCTTTCGAATGAACTAGCATATCTTAATTGGTGTTTATATCCTTTTAAATGTTTGCCTCAAAGTTTTCAGCCAGAAAAACTTGTTGAGTTATGCCTTAGTGGGAGCAATATTGAATGACTATGGAAAGGCACAAAGGTAGTGTATGTTAGTTTTCTATATTTTTAAATAAACCAATTAAATGACAAACAATGTCTTCTAATATCCTTTTTTTTCTTTAAATAATTTTTTCTAGAATATGAAAACCCTTTGAAAAGTATAACAATGTTATTCTTTCTTCATAATGTTGCAGGAAACTGAAAATCTTGAAGTCATATATCTTGAATCTGTGCTTTTCGGCACTGTGAAGGCAGAAGGTCTATCAAACATTAGACACCTTAACATGCTTAGTCTTGATAGTGTAAACTTTTCAGGAAGTCTCAATCATCTTTCGAATGAACTAGTATATCTTAAATGGAATGAATATCCTTTTAAATGTTTGCCTCAAAGTTTTCAGCCAGAAAAACTAGTTGAGTTATACCTTGTTGAGAGCAGTATTAAACGACTATGGAAAGGCCCAAAGGTAGTGTATATTAATTTTCTATGTTTTTTAAATAAATAAATTAATTGACAAACACTGTCTTTGATTTCTTTTTTTCTTTAACTATTTAAAGCAAATACAAATTTTATTATTAATTTTTTCTTCTATTTGCTAATCATTGTAGCCATTGCCCAATTTGAAGCTTTTGGATCTCTCTTTCTCTGAAGATTTAGTTGAGATGCCGGATGTTAGAGAGGCCCTAAATCTTGAAAAGATAAAACTTGTAGGATGCATAAAGCTCCTAAAAATCAATCCATCGATTGGCCTTTTGAGAAAGCTTGTTGTTTTGAATTTGAAATATTGCATAACCCTAGTAAGCTAACCGAATACCATATTGGGCCTGAATTCTCTTGAATATCTGGATGTCTCTTACTGTTCAAAACTTTGTTTAGTTGAAGCTCCTATTCTTTCCCAATCAACATCCTCTTTCATTAAAAAAAAAATATTATTGCTCTCCTCTCCTACTCTCCCTTCTTCTCTCACTTGTTTGCGTGAACTCGATCTAAGCTTCTGTAAATTAGTTCGGATCCCTGATGCCATTGGAAAGTTAAGTTGCTTGGAAAAGTTAAATTTGAAGGAAAAATTTTTTACTACACTTCCCAACCTGCAGAACCTTTTCAAGTTATATCATTTAAACTTACAACATTGCAAGCAATTCAAATGCTTGCCTATTCTCCCTTTGCAAACCGACTATTCCTCAAATTGCATGTTTACAATCTCAGATTTCTTAAATATAAAAAAATTTCATAAATGAACAACAATTATCATTAATCATTTACAACTGCCCAGAATTGGTTGAGAGGGAACACAGTACTAGCTTGCTTTTATCGTGGATGATACAAATTTTTCAGGTGTGCATGCTCCTTCCTTCCTCTTCCCTTCTTTTAATCTCTCTTTTTTTTGTTAGAAAACAGATATTAACACATAACTCTATAGTCTTACCAGGCGAGGTGCTTAGAAAACGAGCAATTTAATTACATGAATCCATTTGTTGGATGTGTTATCCCGGGAAGTGAAATACCAAGGTGGTTCAACAATCAGTTTGTGGTGAGCATGGACAATTCAATAAGGATTGATGCCTCTCCTGTTATGCATGACAATAATTGTATTGGTGTTATGTGTTGTGCAATATTCCACATGGGCTATGAAATGACTGGTAATAGAATCGTGGATGATAAATTTATAATTCCTCCAGTCGATTTAAGAAGTGATCTAGTCATTGACCAGTCAAATCATATATGGCTATTTTATTTATCTCATCTAGAGTTTCATGAGCAAAGTTATGATTGGAAATGGTACAGATCTTATAGTAGTGTTATTAGCGTGGAATTTACAGAACTGATGATGGACCAAAACCAAATCCTATCAGGATTAAACAAATATGTTAAGGTGCATGCGAAGAAATATGGGTATCGCTGGATATATAAGCAAGGTCGACAACTACCAATCTCAGGTACTTAATATTACTACATAGAGTAGTTATATTTTTGTTTTCTTCTTTAGTGTCTTACAAATGCATTTGAGATTTTGATCCATAAAGTTATATTGTCCTGTGTTCCAGCATTATGTTGCAAGGGAGTTACTAACTTCACTATTTAATAATAGCTCAAACACCAACAAACTCTATTTCAATAATAAGATTCTAAAGAAAACCAATTAGAAATACTCTTTAAGATCATCATAGTTGCACCATGCTAAATGTGGAGCCTTTCCATGTCTGCTTTTCCCGGCTTCCTAGATTAATCAACATGCTACACAAATCATTAGTACTTCATCATTTTAATTATAGTAATAGGTGTTTTCAATGCAGATGTCAATGACAGTTTCTTGTGATATAATCACACTATTGCATGGTTCTGCTGATTGCACAAGAAGTCACATGCATATCTCAAGCAAATAATGGATTGGTAATTAATAACAAGTTAAGCATCCCCTAACTAGTGTTTTTTGTTATTAGTTTTTACACTATATATAAATTTTTGAAAGGTCGACAACTACAATGTCCCAAAAGCTGCCATGGTTGCATTTTAAGGTTATTAGTAATTTCATTAAATAATTTTATTGCTTGTTTTGTTTGTCAAATAAATATCTTAATTAGGTTGGTAATATTGAATTGTAGGGTAAGAAACAAACATGAGAGTTAAACTGTGGCTATTATGTAATATAATGGATGTAAACCATTGTACAAGGCGATATCGAAAGAGGTTGGGACCAGGTAATCATGTTTAGCTAATTCTTTATGACACAAACTATGTCAGGTATATGGCTATGCGGGTGCAGTTGGATGCTCTGACCCATGTTGGAGTCATTTGGATTCCATATGATGACCATCACCTTAATAGGCCCTTCGAGTTTATCTCTTTATTTTTTTTTTTATACATTCAGTTGGACACGTTATCGTAGCGACATTTGGCTGATGTGTTGTAGCAGTACGATTACAAGCAAACGATTCTTCAACCTCCCATGTCGTATGCCTATGAGGGTGGACTTGTGGCGGCTATATATGAAAGGTCATTACACTTTGTCGATCACATCGTTACAAATGTGGCACTAGCGTCTCCTCCATCTGCATGTGTAGTCGAATATATACAGTGATTTAAGATTGTGTTACACCCATATATAGTGAGGGTGTAGACGATGATCAGTTGAGTGTATCCCCACATTGTCGTGGTCGTAATCCGCAAGACGAAGACGTAGATCCCTCATCCCAATAGGAGCATGCATGTTTTTCAGCACATGCTTTGTTTATTCACATTAACTTTTAGCATACACATTAACCTTTCTCATTTGAATGTCTTGCAGGGCATATTTTGGTGGATCACCAACGTACTACAAAGGATGATTGATTGTGGTCACGTCATTGAAGGCACTCCAACATGGGAGGGCACATAGATTTCCTTTTTACTACTTTCAACACAATGGACTAATTGTACATTTGTGTATGGACAATGTTTAATGTTAAGTATTGTTTGACTCATGGGTTGCTTGATTCCAATGGATGTTTATTTTGAATGCTTATAAATATCACCTCAATACATAAGAGTTTGAACAAAACTCCCAATCCCAAAGGGAATAATTAATCTCTCATGCTGGTCATTACAAGCATGGAAAGCAAGAAAATAATATCCAAGGTTTTTCTCCTTAAAGGTTGTTTCCTCTAGGATTTTCTATCTCTCTATTCTTCCAATGATATATAGGATTATGCCTCACACCTTTTATTTAACCAAATCGGGCTTGGGACATGTCGCTTAAGCAAGATATTGTTGGCTTAAGCGTGTTTGACGAGAAAAAATCCCACTTCACTAGAATGAACTCACTTAAGCAAGCCTTGGACAAGTTCCTTTGGAGTGATCTTGCTTGGGTGAGTTTATAATGTTCCAACTTTGTCTTTTCATCTTTATCTTTAATTTGTCCATTCTCCTTTAGTCCTTTTTATCTTATTTTTCTCCTAAACTCCTGAAATTAACACAAATTTAAAAATAAATCATTTACGTTCATCTTATAATAAAAAACATGTACAAAGGTTCAAATTCCTAAAGTAAGGGTTGAGTTATAACTATTTTATCAATTAAAATTCATAAGTGTCAATCTTTTTATATGAAATATTACTGAATTATGGCACTTGTAATTATCTATTTATATTTACATTTCTCGTTCTTTAGTTATGTATTGCATTTATATATGATCCTATATATTTAATTGTTCTTCTACATTTTTTATTTATGATTTTACTTTGATTTACAAAAAAATTTATGTATGTTTGAAGCTTTTTTTAATTTTTTTTAAAATTTACATTAAATTCGGTGTCAATATTTTATTTATTGCAATTTATCAAGTAATTAAAAATATTTCAAATTATAAATTATTAAAAATGTTTGAAATACAAATTGTGTTAACATTATATAAAAACAATGAAATTTATATTCTTACATAAGGGAAAACCCATATTTTTATCAGTAAAATAATGTGTTTTTGTATAAATATTTATGTTTGATTAATTTAATATATTGAAATTAAAAATTATATTTAATTACTATCTTCAATAAAAAAACTCAAAAATATTTTATATAATTTTTAGTTATCCATTTTATATAATTTATACCTTCATTGAAATAGGATAGAAATAGAAATATTATACTTCGAAAACCCCCAGAAAATTATACTAATTGTTCCTTGGATGCTTCAAAACCGATGGAATACTTATCTTAATTACAGTGGAAAAATCAGGTTTAGAGTTACTCATATTTTCCGTGAAAGAAAGAAATGTGTATGCTGATAAGTTGGCTAATTTATAATTTATTCATAGAGAATCTTTTCATTGGTATAATAGGCTTTCATCTAGTCTATTAGAATTTTTTTATGAATAGGTATAGTTTTCCTATGTATCGTTTTTGTTAGCATATGAGTTTTGGTCTAGTCCCCCATATTTTTGTATTTTCTTCTTTTTTTTTTTTTTTAATAATAATACTTTTTTCACGTGATGACAGATAATTGTCATTATTTGAGATGTCAGTCTAATTGAGAAACTGAGATGTCAGGTTGCATAGTAATGTTTAACATAAAAAATTTTATTTAAAAAAAGGCCCAGAAAATTATATATTATGATGTGATAATTGGAATAAAAAAATAATATAATAAAAATTATTTTAGTACATGTTTTCAAAACCTCCTTATGTGAAATTATATATTGGCCGTAAAAAAAATTTAAATAATATAAATATATAATAATTTTTAAAAAAATGAATGCGCCCAACATCATAATAAATTTATATATGACTTTTGTAGAAAGAGACTGGAAAGTAGACTTACCACAACTGTCGGCAGTTTTATATAATTTTTACATTTTAAGAATTTTGTATAATTGATATCACCATAATTTTATCAACGCATAAATGATTAGAAAAGCTAAGTGGAAGAAGCTTCAATAAAAAAAACTCAAATATAAATATTTATATGAACAACGTAACTTTGAAAACCAATTATATTATATAATAACATCTACGAGCTATTATCATTATGTCATGATGACAAAATCTTATCTTTTCAATTACTCGTGTACAATGGACTTATAATATTGCAGAGGAATCTTTCGTCATCACTTGATTTGTACAACTCATTTTTTTTAGTTAGTGCTGTAAGATAATATGAAATGAATAAAACTAAAGAAAAAAAATTTATGCCCTGATTTTTATATTAATTTATCTCATACACTAGTGTAAGAAAACTATGTTGATTGAATAATCGTAAATAATTTATGTAAAATATTTTTTTAGAAGATTACAATTATTTAAAAAAAAATAGATAAATTAATAAATTATAAATTAATCAAATTTATATGAATAGATTAGACTTACAACGAAGGATTCATAATTTTTTGTTGAGAGAAAACGTTTTATGTATTTTATAATTTCTTTTTATATAAATTTATAATAAATTCAATGTCAATTATTTTATTTATTCCAAATTATCAAGTAACTAAAATGTTTCAAATTATAAATTGTTTAAAATATTTCAAATACAAGTTGTGTTTACGTTATATAAACACAATGAAATTTATATTCTCAAATAAGCGAAAATGTGCTTAGTATATAAATATTTATCTTTGATTAAATAAATATATTTAAATTAAAAATTATATTTAATTACTATCTTAAATAAAACTCATTAAATTTTTATACAATTTTTACTTATAAATTTTATATAATTTTTTAGGATGGAAAAATAAAACGCGTTATAATAAATTAGACGATAACACATTAATATCCATAAAAAAAGATACTCACTTGACATTCACAAATAATAAATATTTTAATAATATTATTATAAAAAGTCTACTTGTAGCGTCTCAAATAATATTTACTCTAAATTTATATACGATCTTCAAGAAAGAGGCTGCAAATGTAGAATTTTCACAACCACGCCGAATTATTAGAAAAAAAAAAAAAACAGTCTCAATAACTTCACTTGGCTGGGTTTCTATTTATTGAGTATTTGCTTTCAACTTTCTGGTAATACTCTTTTCTCTATCTGTCAACGACTTTTGCTTTCTCTAATGGCTTCTAACGCCATCATCCAATACACCTCTTCTTCTTCATCGCACGCAACTCACATCTATGACGTCTTTGTGAGCTTCCGTGGTGAAGACACGCGCAACAACTTCACTGATTTTCTCTTTCATGCTCTCCGTACAAAAGCCATCCATGTCTTCAAAGATGATCAAGATCTCAAAAAAGGTGAATCCATTGCACCGGAGCTGCTGCAAGCCATTCAAGCCTCTCGACTTTTCATTGTTGTCTTCTCACAGAACTATGCTTCCTCCACCTGGTGCTTGCGTGAATTGGCGGAGATATGTAACTGCTTTGAAACTTCGCCAAGACGTGTTATTATACCTATTTTTTATGATGTTCGTCCTTCGGTAGTGCGCAAACAGAGTGGATCTTATGAGAAAGCATTTGCAGAACACGAAAAGAGATTCAGAGAAGATGAAGTGAAGATGGAGGAAGTTCAGAGATGGAGAAAAGCTCTCACACAAGTGGCCAATATCGCTGGTTGGGATATCCGAAATAAGTGAGTTATCGTTTCTCGATTCAACATTCTTCGCAGTTTGAATTTATTTACTACTTTCAAAACTACAATTCAAAGATGTTAGGAATTTAGGAAAAAGTAGAAAACACATGCAAATTGAGTCTCAATGTATACTTATTTAAATTTTCAGGTTGTTTAAATTTTCAGGTCACAGTCTGCTCAGATTGGAGAAATCGTTCAAATCATAATAAATATTTTGGGTCCCAAAATGTCAAAACTTCCAAAGGAGGAATTGGTTGGGATAGAGTCTCGGGTTGAAGAATTAACAAATCTTCTACGTTTAGATTTAGTTAATGATGTTCGAGTTGTGGGAATTAGTGGGATGGGTGGCATAGGAAAGACCACTCTTGCTCGAGCTTTATATGAAAGACTCTGTGATCAATATGATTTTCATTGTTTTATTGATGATGTGAGTAAAGTTTATAGAAATTCTAGTTCACTAGGTGTACTAAAGCAGCTAATTTCCCAGTCTCTAAATGAGAAAAATCTTGAAATTTGTAATGCTATTGATGGAACATATTTGGCGTGGACTAGGCTGCACAATGCAAAAACACTTATAGTTCTTGACAATGTTGATCAAGGTGAACAACTTAAGTTGCTTACAGGGAACAGAGATATACGTACATGCATCGGTGGAGGGAGCAGAATCATCATAGTTTCAAGGGATGAACATATATTGAAGACACATGGAGTGGATGATGTTTATCAAGTCCAATTGTTGAGTTGGGAAAATGCAGTGCAGTTGTTTTGTAGAAATGCTTTCAAAGTTAATTATATATTGGATGATTATGAAGAGTTGGTACGTGAGGTACTTTCACATGCTCAAGGTCATCCCTTGGGAATTGAAGTAATTGGATCATCTTTATTTGGTCGAAATGTCTCACAATGGAGAAATGCACTGGATAGGCTAAGATATAATAAAGATAGAAATATTATGAATGTTTTACGTATAAGTTTTGATCAGCTAGAAGAAGAAGAAAAAGAAATATTTCTTGATATTGCATGTTTCCTTCATAATCACTTCTACTATAATGAAATTTTAAGCATCCGTGGATTTGATTATGAAAATGGCATACCATCTCTGATTGAGAAATCTCTCATAACATGTGAACATGGGGATATTTATATGCACAGGTTGTTGATAGATTTGGGACAAAGTATTGTTAGAGAAAAATCACCTAAGGAGCCTCTAAAGTGGAGTAGGTTGTGGGATTGCAAAGATTTCGAGAAAGCTATGTTAAAAAATGAGGTAAAAATAATTGTTTGAGTGTATATCTTACATTGCCCTTTTTTCTAGAGTATGAAAACTCTTCGAAAAGTATAACAATGTTATTCTTTCTCCATAATGTTGTAGGCATCTGAAAATGTTGAAGTCATATATATTGATTGTGATTTGCTTTTGGGGACAGTGAGGGCAGATGGTCTATCGAAAATTGAACACCTTAAGTTGCTTAAACTTGAAGATGTGAAATTTTCAGGCAATCTCAATCATCTTTCAAATGAAATAGTATATCTTAATTGGAAGGAATATCCTTTTAAATGTTTGCCTCAAAGTTTTCAGCCAGAAAAACTAGTTGAGTTATACCTTGTTCGGAGCAGTATTGAACGACTATGGGAAGGTACAAAGGTGTGTATATTTATTTTCTATCTTTTTAAATAAACCAATTAAATGATAAACATTGTCTTTTAGTCTCCTTTAGTCTTTAAATAATTAAAGAAAATCCAAAATTCATTATTAATTTTGTCTTCTATTTGCTAATCACTGTAGCCATTGCACAATTTGAAGCGTTTGGATCTCTCTTACTCCGAAGATTTAGTTGAGATGCCAGATGTTAGAGAGGCCCTAAATCTTGAGAAGATAGAACTTAAAGGATGTATAAAACTCCCAAAAATCAATCCATCAATTGGTCTTTTGAAAAAGCTTGCTTTTTTGAATTTGGGAAACTGCAAAAACCTAGTAAGCTTACCCAATACCATATTGGGCCTGAATTCTCTTGAATATATGAATGTCTCTGGATGTTCAAAACTTTGTTTAGTTGAAGCTCCTAGTCTTTCCCAATCAACATCCTCTTTTATAAAAAAAATGTGTTATTCCATAGCACAAAGAAACTTAGTCAGGTATTTGTTGCCCTCCTCTCCTCCTCTCCCTTCTTCTCTCACTTGTTTGCGTGAACTCGATCTAAGCTTCTGTAACTTAGTTCAAATCCCCGATGCCATTGGAAACTTAAGTTGCCTAGAACACCTAAATTTGGAGGGAAACAATTTTACCACACTTCCCAACCTCAATAACCTTTTCAGACTGTATCATTTAAACTTACAACATTGCAAGCAATTCAAACACTTTCCTGTTCTCCCTTCGCAAACCGAATTTCCCTTAGAAACTTGTAAGCTTCCACTACCATATTTGACATATGAAGATCTGGTAGGACTAATCCTTTACAACTGCCCAAAATTAGTTGAGAGGGAACACTGTAGTAGCATGATTTTTTTGTGGATTATACAAATTTTTCAGGTGTGCATCCTCATTCCTTCCTCTTCCCTTCTTTCAATCTTTTTTTTTTAGAAAACAGCTACTAACACATAACTCTATAGTCTTACGAGGCGAGGTGCTCAGGAAACATGTGTAGTCTCAAATTACATCCAAATATTGCATGTGTTATCCCGGGAAGTGAAATACCGAGGTGGTTCAACAATCAGTTTGTGAGAGAGGACAATTCAATAAGGATTGATACCTCTCCTGTTATGAATGACAATAATTGGAATGGTGTTATGTGTTGTGCAATATTCACAATGGGCATTGAAAGGGACTTGACTATTTATAGATCCATAGATCGTAGTGCTAGAATTCCTCCAGTTGATTTGAGAAGCGATCTAGTCATTGACCATTCAGATCATATGTGGCTATTTTATTTGTCTCATCAAGAGTTTGGTGAACGGCGTTATGATTGCAGATGGTACACATCTTATAATGGTGTTATTAGTGTGGAATTTACAAAACTAATGATGGACAGAAGCGAATTTGAGAATGAAGAACACCAATATTTTAAGGTGTATGTGAAGAAATATGGGTATCGTTGGGTATATAAGCAAGATCGACAACTACCAAACTCAGGTACGTAATATTCGTTATATTTTTGTTTTCTTCTTTCGTGTCTTACAAATGCATTTGAGATTTTTAGCCACAAAGTTATTGTCCTATGCTACAACATGTGAGGGAGTTACTAACTTCACTATTTAAAAAAAGCTTAAATACCAACAAAGTTTGTTTCAATAATAAGATTCTAAAGAAAACCAACCATAAATATTCTTTAAGATCATCATAGTGTCATCGGGATAAGTGTGGAGATTTTCCATGTATGTTCTTCCTCGCTTCCTAGATTAATCAACATGCTACACAAATCATTGTACAAAGATGAAGGTACGTGAAGTATTATCATTGTCATGAGAGACAAAATCTTACCTTTTCAGTTAATCAAGTACAGAGGACTTATAACATTGCACAAGAATGCCTTGTCATCTCCTTGGTTAGTAAAACTCTCATTCTTTTAGTTACTGCAATAAGATAATATGAAATGAACAAAGATAAAGGAAAAATTATTTATGCTGTGATTTTTATACGAGTTTATTTCATACACTAGTACAAAATTGGCAAACAATGACGGTTAACAAAGACAATTTTTGGCTATTCGCTATAAAAGAAGATGTAGTGGTAGAGTGTTGAATAAGTTAAAGTTTTGAAAATGGTTTTAATTCAAACTGTGGCTAAAAGTGGTGAAAAAAAAATGAATGGATTGACAATGAAAAACAAAAAAGATGATGACTTTTAGATAATCAATTTCTAAAAAGTTGGTTTAACTATAACTGAAATGAATCATTTTGATAATTTGAGTACAAATCACAGTTCATAGTCTATTTTGAATCACTGATTTATTAGTTATTTACAACTTACTTCCTAGATTGAGCACATTGGTCGTGTGCATGCTGCAGGATTAGGGGTGGACATTCCACGGTTCTTTGGAACATCTTCACACGAGTACTCCGCTAAGGAATCTAGCTAATAATCTATTTTGCAATTGAGGTAGTAGATCGCTTAAGAGGCAGTGAATGAGGTTACTTAGAAGGTGAGACAAGAGTTTAAGCAGCATCTAGAGACCTTAAGTCTTTAACAACACAACTCCTACACATAAGACCTTTGTGCCTCCCACAATTAGAGTTAATGCAAAGAGAATTTTTGCAACTGATAATCCATGAGGGGATGACATTGGCTTCATAAGCCAATGCAATTCATATGTGGATGATAATTATATTTCTCGATTGATGGCCTTATGAAATTTCTTTGAAGGGGTCACTATGTTACATGGTGTGGCTCCTCTCCCCTTATATGGTCAAGTTCATGGTCAAGAAAGTTTTCATTAGTGATGTTGCAGTTCCTATGCCAATAGATGAGGTGATTAATGTGCCACAGACCTTTTAGACATTTGTAGCCTGGCCTAGACACCTTATGAGACCTATTGTAGAACCTCTGGTAAGAAAATAATTTCTAATTATTAATTTTTATTTATCTGTAAATCCATTTGTAGATGTAAGTTAATGAAAATGTTGTTTATTTGTAGCCAAAGTGTTGAACCTCATTGATAGTTACTTGTGATATCCCTAACTGACCACACTATTGCATGGTTATGCTTATTGTACAAGAAGTCACTTGTATATCTCAAACAAATAGTGAATTTGTAATTAAAAAAAAAACTTATGCATCTAAATTACTTAAGCATCCCCTAACTTGTGCTTTTTTTATTAATAGTTCATACATTAGATATAACTTTTTGAAGGGTCAATCAATTGCAAGGTTCCAAAAGCTAACATGGTTGCTTCTTGAGGTTATTAGTAATTTCATTACATACTTTTATTAGTTGGGATTAGGTAATCATGTTTAAATAAATCTTTATGAAACAAACTATGTCTAGTTTATAGACTAATTTTAACTTATTATATGTTGCAGTATTTTATGAATCTACAACCGCTCAATTCTAAATCCATTAAGTATGTGAGACAAACATGGAACACTTATTTTATCAACTTATACAACACTTTAGGATAAATGTTCATAGAATTGTATTGATAATATGTTTTTCACTCTTAATTTAAGCTTACGATTTTAGTTTTACAAAGTTTTGACAGTTTAAATGTTTATTCACAATTTCTTTTGATATTATTAATTTTTTTAAAGTTTTATGAGCATTCATATGTTTTTATACAATATTGTTGAATCTAGCTAGTTGTTTAATGAATAGGGTGGATAAAGAGAGGAAAATAGAACAAACCCAAGTGAACTAAAAAAAGTACACAATTCAACAATGATTCATATCAGAATCACCGTCAACTTTGACCCTAAAACAATGACAATTCACACCATAATGTTGTTTTTATGGTGAACGATAAGTTTTGTACATATCAACATAATACGACGACAATTTGGACAAAATTGTTGTTAACTTTTTAAGCTAAACAACGATGATTTGAATTCAACTATTGTTTTATTTTTAGATTTTAAATATCACCCTAAACTAACCATTGCATTATGCATCCACATATATTGATGGCGCACCTCCATAAAAATTGAATTTCCAATCTTACCCTTCATAAATATATATTATGGAATGTATTTTCATGTTCGGAAATACATTTCGAAATGCACATTCTGATTCAAAAATATTTTCTAAAATATGAAATCCAAAATGTACATTCCAAAATGTATTAATACATTTTGGATTGTGCATTTCACAAGATATTACTAGAATGCACATTCTGAAATACATTTTTTGATCTAGAAATACATTCCAAAATGTGCATTCCAAAATATATTACTAGATTGTGCAATCAAGAATGTATTAATATATTATAGATTATAATACATTTCGAAAGGTATTTTTCAGATCCAAAAATACAATTCAAGATGTGCAATCTATCATTAACTCGTAACATTTTAAAAACTCACATAATTTAACTACTGAGATTGGTTGAAGTATTGATTTTTGGATGGTATAACTTAATCAATTGAATTTTAATTTTTGAAAGACAACAATAAAAATCTTGAACCTCATGGGATGAGTTAATATTTAACTCCACAACATAAGTGACTTGTAAGTAAGAATTGATCTCACCTTAATACACACCTCTACACTCTTTTTTATGGAATAAAAATTTTCTCAATAATTATTTCTTTTGTCAAAAGATCAAAGTTATTGTTAAACATCCATGTCAACCAAAATTATAGTCAAATTATAATATATATAAATAAGTTACAAACATCACATTTTAAATCGGTTATATAAAGTTTATTTAACCATAAACCTTTTTACTAATTATTCTCACTAATTATTTGATAAGCCTAAAGTTGTTTCAAAATCCAGAGGTGGAATATTGTTGGACATCTCAAGTTCCAAAATTTGAGTTTGATGAAGCCTTCTTGAAGATTTATTGTTATATGTGTCTAGGTAGTTTGTTCTTTATTTTTGTCTTGTGTCTTTGATTTATCTTTTTCTTTAAGAGATGATGATGAATCCAAGAACAAAGTTTTTAACTAGTTAAAAAATTTTCCAACTGATTTATAATTTGATTTCTGGAAAGTTACAGTTTTTTAATCAAGTATTTTTTAAATCAATTGATTGAAAATACTTAAAAAAATTTAGCATTTTCCGAAATATATTTTCTATTTCGAAAGTCGTGTTTTAATATGTTACATATGAAATGTTTTCAGTTTGAATACTTTCCATATGAATTTTTTTTTATGCAATTATATTCATTTTAGTAAAATCAACTAGTTACTTTAAGTTTTTCAACAAGTTGATTTTACTTAACTACACCCGTTTAATAAATATGCTTTTGTTTAAAATATGTAAAAAGGTAACCCATACTCTTGCAACTTATCTAAGAGAGAACATTTTGCGAATTAGGTTCTTGTGAGAAATTATTTTTGAAAGATCTTTGAGGTTTCTTGGAGCAAAATTTTCATCATCTTATTGAAGCCAAAGATATTTCACTACTGTTGTGAAATTAAGAAATCTAGTTGTGTTTCTTGTTTCACAATTCAGGTTAATTCATTCTATACTTTACTGTGTTGTATTTGAATTGTTAGCCAAGATAGGGTTTATTAGTGGTTGGTTCTGCTATAATTGGGTGTTGCAGTGTGTGTTTTGGTTCTTGTAGTGTTCAATAACAGTTTGGTGTATTCTATTGTAAAAAATTGTGTTTTTAGGGAAACCTATCTTGGTGTGAGGTAGGACTATTTGTAGCTTTATATATTAGTGAACTAGTATAAAATTCTTGGTGTTTTTCTGTGTTCTTTATTCTCACTACTGCAAAAAACAACATTAAAGACGGTTAAAAAAAGCATTTAAAGAAGGTTCTAAAGCTTCCTTTAATTCAACAAAAAAAATTAAAAGCTGATGTAGAAACGAAGGGAGGAACTCCGGTGGGGGGCGACTGGGCATAGAGGTCACGACTGGAGCGGTGTCGTGTAGAGCTAGCACGTTTTTGCTTTTGTGCGATTGGGGCATAGGGTGAAGGTTGTGGTGTTGTGCGAGTTGGCACTTTTCTGATAAGATGCGGTTGGGGCGGGGTTGCGCGACTGGAGTGATGGAGGTTGCGCGGTGTGGTGGAGGTTGCGGTGTCCCGCGGCTGGACTAAGGGTGAAGGTTGTGGTGTCGCACGGCTGAAGTGATGGAGGTTGTGCGGTGTGGTGGAGGTCGCGGTATCGCACGACTGGAGTGATGGAGGTTGCACGATGGTGGTTTCGTGGTGTGGTGGAGGTTGGGGCTAGAGTGTGGTGGCAGAGAGATGAGTGTGTGAGAGTTAGAGTGAGAGAAGTGATATTGATGGGCACGAGACAAAATAGAAGAGGGAGATGCACGTGGGACAACACATTTCGAAAAAATTTTACTTTTTAACGACGATTCCTCCCATAATCATCTTTATATCTCTCAGAATAGTTTTTAATGACGGTTCTTCCCAGAACCATCTTTATATGTCTCCCAGGGAATTTTTAACAACAGTTCCCCCTAAAACCTTTGTTAAAAATAAAATATAATTACGAAGCCATGACCTTTTTTTCTACGATAATTTTCTACTCACTGTCTTTATATGGAGTCGTGGTTTTGATATTTTGTACTAGTGTCTGTTCTTCGAATTGTATGCATAATAATCTGTTATGATATAATCAATCTGTTGTTTTTAAAAAACAATCTGTTGTTTTAATTTTTGTAGACTTGTGTTGATTTTTCTGTAATAACTAAAGTTACTAAGATAATTGATATTGATTGTTACATCGAATCCTAATATATTGGATTGTAATCTATATTAGTTACTTATTAACAAAATTGTTTGAAACATAAATAGTTTAATAAAATTGCATTGATCTTAATACAATCAACTATTTTATTAAAGCATTGATTGTTTTTCTAAAATTTGTATTTATCATGTTAACTGTAAAATTATTTTTTTCCCCTTTATTGTTAATTATGCTTGTTTGTTTTGTGTGTTGGAAAAAATTTTAAAATTACAATTAATTGTTTCTAGGTTTATCAATTTCTCTAACATTACTTCTTCATTACAAAAGTAATTTGTTAATCTGGTAAACAATCTATGGAAATTAATTTTGATAAATTGATTTTTTATTAAATAGTTTTAATACTTCTAACTGTAAATCTTGCTTAAAATTTAATCTGTTATTTTCCAAAATAATTTGTTAAAAGTTCACACTGCATTTATTTCATCGTATAGGAATTTTAAATACAAATTGGTCACCCATTCTTACATTCACTAATGGTGATTGTCACATTTATGCACTCAAGTTCATTCTTGCCTTTGCACTCACGCTTTTACTTGAGTCTACAATTTGACTCCCAATCGAAATAGGGAACCTCCCTTTTGTGTTCTTCATTGATTCAATACTACTTTCGAATTATTGGTAAGTTTAATCGAAAAAACTTTGATTTAGGGTTCTAGTTTTTGTTTAAAACTCTAAAACCCTAACCATTTTCAATCTTCAATTTCGTAGATCCGTTTCGCAAAATGAAAACCATCAAATCAAAGCATTGGTGAGCATCAAGAATTAGCCTTCAAATTTTCTCTGAATTTTTGTTTTCTCGGAAGACCTAGTCGAGAAGGTAAATCTTTATGCACTTACAGCATATTAAATCACATAGAAGTCAGCTTCTCACTTTCCTTCGATCATGTGTTCTCACTTCAATAATCAATGAAATACGACTTTTACTCTAAAATTATATTTATAATTTCCACTTTGAAATCGTATACGTAAAATACGACTTACTCATTTTCGTACAATTTATTTTTTATCAAATTGTAATTTTCAAATAAAAGATGTACTACTTTAGCCCAAAAACTCTTACATGTGTTTTTTCTCTAAATACTTCTTACATGTGTCTTTTTCCTAAATTTGTAATAAAGTGCTTAAATGTTGATTTTGTAAGAAAATGATTATTTTCTTTATCTTTTGACATAAAGAAAATTGGAGAAAGTTATTTAAGAAGATGTTTGAGACAATAGGGTGGTGCCATTTCACTATGAATAGTAAATCTCAAAAGATATTACGCGAAAACAAATCTTTTGCACCTTGCTTTGGGATTTTTTTTTTAATAACAAGAACAAACTATAGGATAGGAATAAAAGAAAATATTATAAATAATATGAAACTCCAAATAACTTCAACATAAAAAGTTCATATCTAACTACTCATTTATGTTTCAAACTCATCCAAAACTTTTAATAAGTCAATAACAACAAATTTTTATGAATCTTCTTAACAACATACAACAACAATTTTTGACTTAGAGTCATAACTACTTTCATTCCTAGAAATTATTATAATTAGGTTGCTTGGCCTACTACATATGGATCAACATTATTCAGAACTATAAATATTCTTGCATTCACTACTAAAAAATTATTAAATATAAACTAATTTTTAAAAATATTAATTATTACATTAATTAAATTAGATAATATTTTAGATATTAAAAAACTATTAGTATTTAAAGTAGTTTTTATTATAGATAAATAGTTTCTAAATTTATATATAATTAGCTACTAAGACTTTAGTTACCAATTATTTAAATTCTAAAGTTAGTAACTAAAACTTTGGTAGCTAATAAAATATCAATTTATAAACTATTTATCATCCATATAAACTAATTTAGATATCAATAAATTTTTTTAATCTTTAAAATAATATCTAATTTAGTTATTATAATAATTAATTATTTTTTTCTAAAATTAATTTCTAATTACTGAAGTGATTCGGCCCACTAAATATGACACTAAATTATTTTCTTCGAAATATCCCCTTTAGTACATCTAAAGGTTTAGAATCTTGATAAATTTTTCTTGCATCATCAATAAAATAAGAAAAATTATACTGATGATTGATTCTTTTACTTAAAATCTCAGCAAGAGTTCCACCAATCCGAACCACTTCATCCTGCGGAAGTCTTGATATACCCAAAATATTTATTATCTCTTGAACAATTTCTTTAATCTGTTCACTTTGTGACCTGAAAATTTAAATGAAATGATGGCAAAACTTCATGAAACAGAAAAAAAAAAGGAGTATACTCATTTATAGGAAAAAATATTTAAGTTTGAAAATATTATTTTGATTAAACAAGTATACATTTGGATTGAATTTGCATGTGTTTAAACAAGTATACTGTTTCCGAAATTCCTAACATCTGTGAATTGTAGTTTAGAAAGGAGTAAATAAATTCAAAACTGTGATGAATGTTGAAACGAGAAACGATAACTCACTTATTTCGGATATCCCAACCAGAGATATTGGCCACTTGTGTGAGAGCTTTTCTCCATCTCTGAACTTCCTCCATCTTCACTTCATCTTCTCTGAATCTCTTCTCGTGTTCTGCAAATGCTTTCTCATAACATCCACTCTGTTTCCGCACCAACGAAGGATCAACATCATAAAAGATAGGTATAATAACACTTGGCGAAGTTTCACAGCAGTTACATATCTCCGCCAGTTCACGCAAGCACCAAGTGGAGGAAGCATAGTTCTCTGAGAAGACAACAATGAAAAGTCGAGAGGCTTGAATGGCTTGCAGCAGTTTGGGTGCAATGGATTCACCTATCTTGAGATCTTCATCTTCTTTGAAGACATTGATGCTTTTTTTACCGAGAGCTTCAAAGAGAAAACCAATGAAGCTGTTGCGTGCGTCTTCACCGCGGAAGCTGACAAATACGTCGTAGATGTGAGTTGCAAGAGATGAAGAAGAGGGGTGTTGGATGATGGCGTGAGAAGCCATTAGTGAAAGCAAAAGTTGTTGAGAGAGAGAGAGAGAGAGAGAGAGAGAAAAGAAAAGTTTTTGGTATGAGAATAGCTGTGAAAGTGGAAAGCAAACACTGATAAATAGAGATAAGTGTCGTGAGTATTTTTTCATTGAAGATCATGTATAATTATGAAGCGTTTCATTTTCTCACCCTCTTTCTGCTACCAAGTCTGATCAACTATGGCTGCTGCCGAACTTCACTGATGATGACTTCGTAGAAAGACTCAAATTGTCACTGATGATGATGACTTGGAAGAAAGAGTCAAACTGTCACCACATGTTATATTGTGATGATATGTGACAGTGTTCATATTTTGTTGGGTGTGACAGTGACTAACCATATGGCTCATGATCCATGATCCACAAGTGTAGAAATTCCAGTAACTATAAATAACACACTAGGTAATAAAAGAAGGTTTAATCCAATCCTTTTTAGTTCCACCCTTTCTTTACATGTTAATGAATATCTTTTATTATTAATTGAGATGATGAGAAATTTTATATGTTAATTTAAATTACTCAATTATAACCATTAATTAAAATTTAATTTTTAAATATTGATTATTTAAATTATGAACCTGAGTGGTTTTGTTAGTACTATAAAATTTGTATCTCGAAGGACCCATGTCTCTTGTAACAGGTATCCACTATATAATGATTATGGTAACAATAAGTGCATAATTTTCTATTATATTGTACTTAGGATTTCTAGCATCTTGAGTAGAAAACCCAACTTTTTGAAAACAATCAGTTTCAATATGGTCATATTTTCCACAAAAAACACAAAGCATGGTTGATGCAATCCTAGTTTGCATTGTTATGAGTCTTTTGTTTTGTTTTTTGGGGTGTGGAATTTGATGGCATTGGGTGGTTAAAATGAGTGAAAGAAATTGTGAAATATTGGTGTATGGAGAATGATAATGAAGCTTAAGAATGTTAGACCAACTCTTAAGAAGATTCAAGCAAAACACTAATAGAAGTGCAAACTTGAGAGTGAGAATTTAAAGAGAAAGGAGTTAGCAACTTGGGCAGCATTTCATTATCAATTCAAACCTCATTTACAAGGGGGCTAACACTTGTATTTGTAGTATTATGGGCAGCCAATGTGCAAGCTTTAATCCTAAAAAACTCTTCAGATGGTCTAGAGTTGCATTGGATCCAAAGAGACTCAATTGTAACTCTAGCTAGACTCTTTCTCTTTTCTATTTACACCCTACTCTAATTGGAAAAATTGTCCTAAAACATGGTCCAAGATAATGATTGAGATACAAACCCAAAATAAAGCCTATACTACTTTGTACAAATTTATAAGACTAGGAAATTTGGAAGAAAGAGTTAAAAATTAATTCTCTATAAAAATAGAGTTTTTTGAACTCCTTTTTCTTCTTCCATTCTTCTAGTCATGACCCTAGTTAAAGGCCCAATATGTGTCATTCCGGATGGTCCTCCATCAATGGTATTAGGGACAACATTATGACAGGTATTATATTAATGGTGGAGACATGAACAACAGTAGCTAGTAGTCTTTCTTGTTGCACAACAGGGGAAAAAAATTTGGGTATAGGTGGAATAGGTTCCATTAGTAAGACATGAGACCAAATATTACTATATTGATCATTTAATCTCCTAAGAAATTGCATTGTATGATTCTCACATTTTCTTTGAGTTATAGTAGTCCCAATAGAGCAAGAATCTTTACTTTGGCAAGTGCATATAGGATTGGGTCTAAAATTATCCAATTCGTCCCAAATAATATGTAATTTTGTAAAATACTCAGTCACAGACAAGTCACCTTGATGTAAAGATGCAACCTCAAGTTGAAGATTAGAAATAAGAGACAAATCATTCCAGATATCAAAAGCAACATCCATCCAAATAAAAATTTGTCTAATAGTGAGATAAACGGAGTGAACTAACCACAATACTACCATGTTAATACATTTGTACCAAGCCGAGTAGTTAGGGTTGTTCTTAGGTGGATAGGGATGAGTGTCGAGAATGAACTCCACTCTATTTTTGGCCCTTAGAGTCATCATGATTAAACAACCCCATGAATGGTAATTTGAGGAGTCTAACACCGGTTAGACCAGTGAGGCAGCGGGATTTTCGTTGGGATGCAAATACAAATACTTCTCACCGATTGATCCATTTGAGAATACAAAGAAACACATTCTTTAGTCAATGCTGCAAGAAGAAAGAAATTACAGTCAAGATTACAGAAATAGAAAAGGAAAGAACAAAGAAGAAGTAAAGAAAGAAAGAAGAAAAAGTCTCAGAGAACACAGCAGAGCTCTTCAACCGAAGAGCTATGATACCATAATATGCTTGCTCAAATATGTCAAAGAGAATCCTAGGTTTCACAGATCAAGAATCGTGTAGGCAATGCAACAAAGAGAGTAAGAATAGAGCGTGAAAAACCCTAGTGGAAAGAGAGAGAAGAGACAAAACATAGAAGAAGAAAGATAATGAAAAGAAAAAAGAGAATTGTATTTTGTAAGAATTGAAAATGTATACACTGTAAAGAGTAAAACATAGGTGTATGTATATGTAAACTATGCCTAAGACTATGGCTGTTCTGTTTGCAAGGAACTGACATAACATAAGAATTTATGAGGAGGAAGTCTAGAGTTGTTCCCTTTCCCTTGTTTTTTAGGCTTGAACCTGATAGTAGTTGTTACCGAATTGGCACTGGATTTTCTTTACATTGATTAAGATTAGCTTCAAACTGAAAAGCTTTCCTTAACTTAAGGGCCAAAGAGCAGAACTGGTCCAATGGAGGCCCATTACAAAATACTAATACTAGTGGACTTTATCAAATTTTATATAATTTATACCTTCATAGAAAGAGGGTGGAAAAAGAAAAGTTATACATTCACAACCTTTGTTGAAAGACAGTGGAAAGTAGAATTTCCACAATCACGCGACTATTTTATATAATTTTTACTTATGACATTATATAATTAATATGATCTTCGTAGAAAGAGGGTGGAAAAGTGAAACGCGTTCAGCGTTATAATAAATTTATATATGACCTTCGTAGAAAGACGGTGGGAAAGTAGAAAACGCATAAATTATTAGAAAAGCTAAGTGGAAGAAGCTTCAATGAAAAAAGCTCAAATCGTAAACAACGTAACTTTGAAAACCAATTATAATAATAGAATAATATTTTATATTAAAAAATAAAATAAATATAATTAAAATAATAATTTATTGGAATGTGAAATATGGGGGTTTTGAAGTATCACCACCCTGTTTCTATTTATTCAGTGTTTGCCATTCTCTCAACAACTTTTCCTTTATCTAATGGCTTCTATCTATCGCCATCATCAAATACACCTCTTCTTAATAAAATACTTATTAAAAAAAAACTCATTCCAAAAGTATTTCATATATTTTAAAAAATTTATTCTAAAAAGCTTATTTAAAAACTTGATTCGAAGATTTTGTTTTAAAATGTTTGTTCTACAATGTATTTCATATGTAATGGAAAACGTGTTTTAAAATCCTATATCAAAAGTTATCTGGATATTAAATTTCAAAATTTTTTTCAAATATCGACATTATATATTAGTTTACAATTTGATTTGATTTATTGTTTTGTATATTATTTATGTTTTTATATAATATTATTTAATTTGATTGATTTATTGCATACATGTTAATAAAGAGGATAAAATTTAATAGATAAATTGAACTAAAAAAATCACAATATCCATATTGTTCAAACCAAAACCATTGTTTATTTCTAATATAGATGACGGTTATTACCATAATCGTCATCTATGCGGGTCAACAGACAACAACTTTAATCTCATCGTCATATATTTTGTGTATATTTTTTTTTAATTAATAATTAGAATTATGGTTTGACCGAAAACATTATAAATGTAAAGCCATAGTAATAGTGGTTTATGTTATATAGATGATAGGTTAAACCATTGTCTAAATTTAATATTTTTAATGATGACTTTATATACAATTGTTTGGAAGTCGTCATGATAAGTCTTTCAAACTTGTCATCTATAAATTGCTCAAGCGAGATATTCTCGCTTCAACAAGAATGTGTTAGAAAGATTAGGTCTTTTTTATATTTTATCACTTAGCCCATCAGCACGACACAGGAAGCGATCTAACCCTAGAAAATTAGGTTAAATAGGGGCTAGAGGCTTAACCCTAGTGTGCGAGATTGAGAGGAAAACACCATCGAATGAATTGTAACCCAATTGGGAGAATGGAAGGTGCTAGAAGTATGCGTGGCTAATTCTACCCTTTGGGATTGAGAGTAATCTGTTCGAACTCTTATGTATTGAGGTGATATCTTATATATTAATATTCAGTTCTTGATTGATTACTGATATTGTTGTTTTAATTCTAAATTTTTATGACAAATTAAGAATCTTAAATTTGACTAGAAAGTATTTTTAGGGTTCTGACTTAAACAATAATACTTAACATATTTGAGTGTTAGGAATAGACTTGAAATGTTAATTGCCATTAACGTCTGTGAGCTTGATTCTAAGTTGTTCTTATAATTATACGAGGGATCAATAGTTAGGAAACATTCTTAAGGATTTTATATGCGAGGAATCAATATTTAAAAGACTTTTATACAGGCATCAATTTCAATCAAAGAATGTATTATTAACATGCTAATCAAAATACATGAGAGTGAGAGAGATGAAACCTAATCCTAGTTTTTTCAATTGAAGCAATTACTCTTTGACTTATTTTCTTATTAATCAGTGTCATCCCAAGAATATATCAACAAACATTTTATTATTCTGTCTTTATATTTAGGGAATTTTGTATTGAATTTTTCAACTATTCCTTTGGGATTGATATCCATCCTTAGGGACAAATTATTACTTTTGACAACGCAGTGCACTTGCCGTAAAAAGTCATCAATTACTCAGAACGAGAGTTTGAGCAGCGCCTCAATAGCTTAGGTATGTCCCAATAAAGTGTTCCTATATAACAGACCTTTGTAGCTCCCACAGATAATGTTAACACAAAGGGGAGTGGTGCAACGGATAACCCAACAAGAGATGACATTGGCTCCACATGCAAGTGCGAAAATATATGTGGAGAATAGTTCTATCCCTTATCATCTATACACCTTCTTACAATAGTGTAAGTGTGAAAAAATTATGTTGATCAAATAATTATAAATAATTAATGTAAAATGTCCTTTTTTTAAGTAGTGTACTGTATTGATTAAAATTATTTGCAAGAAATAGATAAATCAATAGGTTATAAATTAATGAAGTTTATATGAATTGAGTAAACTTAGAAGTAACAAGGATTCATAAAATTTGGTAGAGAGAAATTATTTGATCGACCATTTATATAATAAAAATAATATCAAAATAATTTATCAACCATGATACACTTAGTTAAGAAGAGTACAAAAGCTTATGATACACTCTTTAAAGTTCAAAGTTTGAAAAAATGCACATAAACTTATATAGAGACATTACTTATCAAATATATAGAGAGAAGTTATTCAGTTATATATTTATAAAAACATTATGTGAAGAAATAGAAGTATTAGACAGATGTGTTTAAGGTGTCATGTCAAAAAGGATGATAAATGTTTAATGTATGATTTCAAAAAAGATGATAAATGTACCTTGAATCATTTTCTTCCACAAATAATTGTAATAAAGGACAATTACTTGAAAAGATTTGTTTACATAAGGAAATTTTTAATTGTAATTAGAGAGTTTAAAATAACATTATATCGAAATTTTGTAAACCCGAAAAATCACAATAAAAAAAAAAAAGTATGTATACTTGATCTCAAAATTTTATGATTTCTTTTACATTTATTTTTTATCTTTCGTAATTATCTATTTACATTTACATTCCATGTTCTTTAGTTCTGTACTACATTTATATCTAATCCTATATATTTAATTGTTCATCAACATTTTATGAATTTTTGAATTTATATTTTTTTATTTCTGAAATTACTTTGATTTACAAAATATTTTCTGTATTTTAGAAGTTTTTTTTAATAAATTTATATTAAATTCAGTGTCAATTATTTTATTTATTCCAAATTATCAAGTAATTAAAAACGTTTCAAATTATAAATTATTTAAAATGTTTGAAATACAAATTGTGTTTACGACAATGAAATTTATATTCTGATATAAGAGAAAACCCATATTTTTATCAGTAAAATAATGTGTTTAGTATAAATATTTATGTTTGATTAATTTAATATATTTAAATTAAAAATTATGTTTGATTACTATCTTCAATAAAAAGAACTAAAAAAAATTATATATGACCTTTGCAGGAAGAGGCTGGAAAGTGGAATTTCCACAACACGCGGCAATTTTTTAAATAATTTCTACAATCACGCGGCAATTTTATATAATTTTTACATGAATTTTATATAATTCATATGACCTTCGTAGAAAGACGGTGGAAAAGTGAAACGCGCTAAATTTATATATGACCTTCGTAGAACGACGGTGGAAAAGTACAAAACGCATAAATTATTATAATATTTTATTATAATTAAAATAATAATTTATTGGATGTGAAATTTAAAGTATCAGCACCCTGTTTCTATTTCTTCAGTGTTTGCTTTCCACTGTCACTGCCATTCTCATAATACTTTTCTCTCTCTCAACAACTTTTGCTTTCACCAATGGCTTCTAACGCCATCATCCAATACACCTCTTCTTCATCTCTTGCCACTCAGATCTACGACGTCTTTGTCAGCTTCCGCGGTGAAGACACGCGCAACAGCTTCACTGGTTTTCTCTTTAATGCTCTCCGTACAAAAGGCCTCCATGTCTTCAAAGATGATGAAGATCTCAAAAAGGGTGAATCCATTGCACCCGAGCTGCTGCAAGCCATTCAAGCCTCTCGACTTTTCATTGTTGTCTTCTCACACAACTATGCTTCCTCCACCTGGTGCTTGCGTGAACTGGCGGAGATACGTAACTGCTGTGAAAGATGTTCTATTGTACCTATCTTTTATGATGTTGATCCTTCGTTGGTGCGCAAACAGAGTGGATGTTATGAGAACGCATTTGCAGAACACGAAAAGAGATTCAGAGAAGATGGAGTGAAGATGGAGGAAGTTCAGAGATGGAGACAAGCTCTCACACAAGTGGCCGATCTCTCTGGTTGGGATATCCGAAACAAGTGAGTAATCGTTTCTTTGTTTCTCGTTTCAAGATTCATCACAGGCATGCAGTGAGTTATATACCTGTAAATTTATTTAATTGAAACCAAATGTATACTTGTTTAGGAAAATAATATTTTGAAAGTTAGAATGTTTACGTTATTATTTTTTTTTCTGTAACTGTTAAATTTTCAGGTCACAATGTGAACAGATTCAAAAAATTGTGGAAAACATAATAAATATTTTGGGTCCCAAAATGTCAAGACTTCCAAAGGATGAATTGGTTGGAATAGAGTCTCGGGTTGAAGAATTAACAAATCTTCTAAGTTTAGGGTCAGTTAACAATGTTCGAGTTGTTGGAATTAGTGGGATGGGCGGCATAGGAAAAACTACTCTTGCTCGAGCTTTATATGAAAGAATCTATCATCAATATGATTTTTGTTGTTTTGTTGATGATGTGAGTAAAACTTATCGAGATTCTAGATCATTAGGTATACAAAAGCAGCTAATTTCTCAGTCTCTGAATGAGAAAAATCTTGAAATTTATAATGCTATTGATGGAACATATTTGGTCTGGACTAGGCTACATACTGCAAGAACACTTCTAGTTCTTGACAATGTTGATCAAGGTGAACAACTTAAGCTGCTTACAGGGAACAGAGATATACGTAAATGCGTAGGTGGAGGGAGCAAAATCATCATTATCTCAAGGGATGAACATATATTGAAGACACATGAAGTGGATGATGTTTATCAAGTCCACCCATTGCGTTGGAAAAATGCTGTACATTTGTTTTGTAGAAATGCTTTCAAAGTTAATTATATATTGAGCGATTATGAAAAGTTGGCATATGAGGTACTTTCACATGCTGAAGGCCATCCCTTGGCAATTGAAGTAATTGGATCATCTTTGTTTGGTCGAAATGTCTCACAATGGAGAAGTGCATTGGATAGGCTAAGATATAATAAAGATAGAAATATTATGGATGTTTTACGTATAAGTTTTGATCAGTTGGAAGAAGAAGAAAAAGAAATATTTCTTGATATTGCATGTTTCCTCGACTTAAATGGTTTTATGATTCATTCTGACAATAGTGTGGAGGAAATTTTAAGCATCCGTGGATTTGATTATGAAAATGGCATACCAACTCTGATTGATAAATCTCTAATAACATATGATAAATATGAGAATATTTATATGCATAGGTTGTTGAGGGATTTGGGAAAGAGTATTGTTAGAGAAAAATCACCTAAGGAACCTATAAAGTGGAGTAGGTTGTGGGATTACGAAGATTTTGCGAAAGCTATGTTAAACAATGAGGTAAAAATAATTTATTGGGTATAAAGTTTACATTGCCATTTTTTCTAGAATATGAAAATCCTTCAAAAAGTATAACTATGTTATTCTTTCTCCATAATGTTGTAGGCAACTGAAAATCTTGAAGTCATATGTATTGAATGCGATTTGCTTATGGGGACAGTGAGGGCAGATGGTCTATCAAAAATTAGACACCTTAACTTGCTTAGTCTTGAGGGTGTGAACTTTTCAGGAAGTCTCAATCATCTTTCGGATGAACTAGCATATCTTAATTGGAGCAAATATCCTTTTAAATGTTTGCCTCAAAGTTTTCAACCAGAAAAATTAGTTGAATTACACCTTTTTGGGAGCAGTATTAAACGACTATGGAAAGGCACAAAGGTAATGTATCTTAATTTTTTTTATGTTTTTTTAAATAAATCAATTAAATGACAAACACGATTTTTAATTTCTTTTTTTAACTAATTAAATAAAACCTGAATTTCATTATTAATTTTGTCTTTTATTTGCTAATCATTGTAGCCATTGCACAATTTGAAGATTTTGTATCTATCTTACTCCGAAGATTTAGTTGAGATGCCGGATGTTAGAGAAGCCCTAAATCTTGAAAGGATAGAACTTGAAGGATGCATAAAGCTCAGAAAAATCAATCCATCGATCGGCCTTTTGAAAAAGCTTGTTCTTTTGAATTTGAAAAACTGCAAAAACCTAGTAAGCTTACCCAATATCATACTGAGCCTGAATTCTCTTAAATATATAAATGTCTCTGGCTGTTCAAAACTGTATAATAATGAGTTATTAGAAGAAAGAAGGAACAAAGACCATTTGAAGAAGCTTTGTTTAGTTGAAGCTCCTATTCTTTCCCAGTCAACATCCTCTTTCATAAAAAAATTTTTGTTGTTGTCCTCCTCTCCTACTCTCCCTTGTTCTCTCACTTGTTTGTGTGAACTTGATTTAAGCTTTTGTAAATTAGTTCGAATCCCTGAGGCCATTGGAAAGTTAAGTTGCCTAGAAAAGCTAAATTTGAAGGGAAACAATTTTACTACACTTCCCAACCTTCAGAACCTTTTTAGATTGTATCATTTAAACTTACAACATTGCAACCAATTCAAACGTTTGCCTGTTCTCCCTTTGAAAACCGAATGCTCCTCAGAATTTTGCAAGCGTCTACCCATATATTTTGGAGATGAAGAACTAGTAGGATTAATCATTTACAACTGCCCAAAATTGGTTGAGAGGGAACACTGTACTGGCTTGATTTTTTCGTGGATGCTGCAAATTTTTCAGGTGTGCATGCTCCTTCCTTCCTCTTCCCTTCTTTTAATGTCTTTTTTTATGTCCAAAAATATATCCTAATGCATAACTCTATAGTTTTACCAAGCGAGGTGCTTAGAAAATGAGCAAAGATACATGAAACCATGTGTTGGAAGTGTTATCCCGGGAAGTGAAATACCGTGGTGGTTCAACAATCAGTTTGTGGTGAACATGGACAATTCACTAAGGATTGATGCCTCTCCTGTTATGGATGACAATAATTGTATTGGTGCTATCTGTTGTGCAATATTCCACTTGGGCATTACAATAACTGGTTCTGGAGCCTTGAAAACTGTACCTAGAATTCCTCCAATCGATTTGATAAGAGATATAGCCATTGACCAGTCAGATTATATGTGGCTATTTTATTTGCCTCGTCGAGATTTTCATGCGCAAAGTAATTGTTTAGGATGGTGGTACACAATTGATAATGGTGTTATTAATGTGAGATTGACACACTTTATCATGGACCGAAGCCAAATCCCATCGAGAGAAAACCAATATATTAAGTTGCATGTGATGAAATATGGGTATCGCTGGGTATATAAGCAAGATCGACAACTACCAATCTCAGGTACTTCATAATACTACATAGAGTCATTATATTTTTGTTTTCTTCTTTGGTGTCTTACAAATGCATTTGAGATTTTGATCCACAAAGTTATATTGTCTTTTGCTGCAACATGCGAGGGAGTTACTAACTTAACTATTTAATAATAGCTCAAATACCAACAAACTCTATTTCAATAATAAGATTCTAAAGAAAACCAACCAGAAATACTCTTTTAAGATCATCATAGTTGTGCCATGCTCACTGTGGAGCCTTTCCATGTTTTCTCTTCCTGGCTTCTTAGATTAATCAACACGCTACACAAATAGTTGATGAAGGTACGTATTATCATTATGTCATGAGAGAGAAAATCTTACCTTTTCAATTACTCGGGTACATAGGACTTATCACATTATAAAGGAATGCTTCGTCATCACTTGGTTCACAAAAATCTCATTCTTTTAGTTAATGTAGTAGAATAATATAAAACGAATAAAGATAAAGGAAAAAAGATTTATTTTATGATTTTTATACTAGTTTGTTCCATACACTAGTGCAAAATTGGTGAATGAAAATTGCTAATAATAATAGTTTATGATTCTCACATACATTCATACAATCAAGAAGAAATAGACACTTACCTTGATCCATGAGTGATCCTACTTGAGCAGTTACTTTATCTCCTCCTTTGTCCCAATCTATCTCTTAATAATTTTGTTCTTGTCACACACTTTCTTGATGGTTAATAGAGAGACAACTATTATTTGCAGAGACAGAACCCTTTTGCTATTAGTTCTCAATCTCCATCAGACCTAAGTTTTTATTAGGTATCATCAGATATATATTTTTCACGTTAACCAATGGACCTTTAATTCTATTAGTATTATTAAATTGGGCCCAAACTCTATGTTATGTGAGTCACATTATAGAAATTAATTTACATAATTTCTTACATTAGACACCAGTATGAGTTGGAAAAACTAACTATTTAGCCATTTACATGAACTCGAAAACCAAATTGCAGTACTTTGCTTAAAAAGTCATATTAATCACATGAATTTCATATCTAAAAATAATGGAAATAGTATTGTAGACAGATGACACGTTGGTAATATGGAAAAACTATTTCATTAAGGGTAAAATATCATTTGGATACAAGAAAGTGTATAGCATTCTCTAGTTGGCTCCTCAAAGTAAGAAAATAAAATAAAATAAATCCTTAAAATGCAATATATTAATCACTTCAGTCCAAAATTGAAAATTAAAAATGATTGTAATTTTAATCTTTTAGAGAAAACTATATAAAAATTGATGTTCTAATTTTCAATCAAGTGTAAATTATTTATTCCTAATTTACCTCCAAATAAATTATATCAATGTTTGTATTGATAGTGGATAAAAGTAATGCATATTTATTGAGTGCAAAGTTATTTTAAAGTTCAAAGACTACCTTTGGTGCAAAGTCCTTGTCCACCACGCGTGCCCTTACTCCCTAAAATGGATTAAAATTAACTCTTGTATGTAAACAGAAGAAGTTTGTTTTTGTTTGCAGAGATAAAAAATAGCTATACCTCACAGATATCCCCAGATATTTGCCTATGTATTGCTTGTAAAGTCATACGGTACTCATGCCCCAAACATTGATCAAGGGTCTCAAATCTACCTTCCCGTATCTGCACCAATTACATCTGTTAGAATAGTTTATATTATCATCTAAGAAACTTTGTTAAACTTGTTTTTCATTTTACCTATATGTTATCTGGAGTCCTAGGGGTGAGCTTTATTTTGTTTTTTACTCTTTGTGCTTTTGCTACAAGACACAAATCTCTCTCTATCTAGAGAACTAAGTGAGACCTCTCAAGTACCTTTTCTTGTATATTCTTTCTCAAGTAGATGAAGAACACTATAAATGTGATTTGTTATAAGAGCAAAGAAATTAGGAATTGTTTAGACTTTAGAGATGCCAAAGGAACTCACAGATCACTAGGCAACCTTCAAGCTCAATGGAGAGGCTTCTTTGAGTCTATTTAGGGTGGAAATGCACCATGCATCTTTTGTTTCGCTTGCTGCATTTTCCTAAGACAAATTTAAGTATAATAAGAAATAGAAAATATAAAATGTTCACCAAATAGTCAAGCCACACACACACAAACACACAGAAGAAAGGACATGCAAGATATTTGCTCCTACAAGCTTGATGTTGCAAAGAATTTTTGTGAGTGGGTCTTAAATGACATCAATAATGTGCTAGAAGATGCTGCTACAAAGATTATGTGTCATTAGGCTCAGTCTATCTTTCTTGCAGAGAGCCTATTTTAGAATAAAATAAACTGATATGGAGATTAACGATGTTGAATTAGCTAGAATAAAAAGATTAACAATGATGAGTTAGCTAATATATACTTATCATTTTGTTCGACTATCAAAAATATAATTTGAATCTGTCTCCATAAATTTCTTCTTAAGTATTTCTAGGTGAAGAAAATAAGAAAATGAAATAAGTTTCTCCATAAAAAGTTATTTGTAGAAGTTATCTCTAAAAGATAAGTTTTAACTAGTGTATTTTAGAGAAACTTGTTTCAGTTTTCCTTCTTGCCAATGAAAAAAACTTACCAAAAGATTAGTCAAATTATCAGTAAACACAAAACCCCTACTAATTGGACTCTAACAAAGAGCAGGAAAAAACTGTCTCAATAATATACAAGGGTTTCCTCCATATCACTAAGAACTCTTAACGAGGTGTGCTTTTCTCTTAAGAGATAAATTTTGAATAAAATGTAATGTACCCATGTAAAGAACAATTGATTTTCACAACAAAAAATTGTGTTGAAAAGAAAACTCTGAAAAGAAAGATGGGTATCTCACCATGGCATCAACAATCTCTTCAACTGTGTCATGGCAAAAGCATTTATCTAGAATTTCAATCCTAAGAAAATAAAAAGTAGAAATAAGGGTTATAATATATTATAAGTCAAAATATGAGATACAAGGAAAATAAATTAAGCATCCCAAAAACAAACTTATATCAGACTATTTTCTTATCTTCTTGTTGGCCTTCAGCTAATGGATGATTTAATTTTTAGAGGGAATTAAGGGCAATTCCAAGACACTGTACTTGATAACCTTTGATGAATATGTCATGAGTGAAAGATAATACAATATTTTGGGGCATGCAATTTTATGCATATGTACACATTAAAAGTAATTCTCAAACCCCACTTCAATAGTTTAGATTTTAATTATAGATTATTTTATTCTTCACTTTACATTATAAAGTAAATATCGTTCTTTAATTTTTTTATTTATTTTATTTTTCTCATACTAAAGTAAATGTTATTTTGTAAAGTCAAACTTTGCAATGTTATATACAAAAGTAACGTGGTTAATCTTGTGAAAATAGAGTTGATGAATGATTGAACTTGAAGGTGCTGCTAGAAGATCATCTTCTCATATGGTGACTCTAGGGATTGTGCCACCAATCTTCATTTCTCACAAAGAAGCAAGTTCATTGATGCTTAAGCAGTTGTTAGATGGTTGGAAAAAAAAATTGTTGACTCTTCTTACATCATCAATAATCTTCATTGTTGACGTAAGAATTTCTATACCAAAGCTATATAACATCTTTAGGGTCTAGTCTCTCCTTACAAAAATTACCATCTATCAATATTGTTTGTTTCCTATGCACTTATCAATGTTTAATCATTTTTCATTCTAAGACAACATACAACAACAATTTTGGACTCACATACTCATGACCACTTTCATAATTGATAAATAGTTTTATTATTACAGATGCAACAAAGAAAAATGAAAATAACAAGGTAATGGAAATATTTTGAAAGAGAATTAAATATGGAAAGTTTTTGAGAAGAAAATTTAAATGATTCAGATATATTCTCATATATTATTTAAATTATATTAATCATTTAATTTGAAAATTATATTATTCACTAATAATTTGTTCCCATAGTGAAGGGACATAAAAGACTCAAGTTAAAGCTGTAGCTAAAGTTTATATTCTCAACAGTGAAGGGACATAAAAGACTCAAGTTAAAGCTGTAGCTAAAGTTTATATTCTCAACATTTAATAGGAAAGAGTTGAAGCTAATGAGAGAGATTCTCGCTGACATTGATTGGAAAATCCTAATGTTAATTAAAATGAAGAAATGCAATAAGTGAATCATTCTGAAGAGAAAATCATTGAAGACACATATCAACTTTCCATATTTATTGTCTAATATGAAAGAGAAAATGAACTATGCTAGATTGGAAAAAATTCAAGTCCAAAGATGCTTAATGTCATGGATAGTATTTAAAAATTAAATACATGTCAAAGACGCAGAGATTTTTTTATGGAGTTGTATATACTTTGGAGGAAGTTCAAAAGTTTGGACATACTAATGTTTAGCTGGGATGTGACTCTGTCTTGGTTTGTGATGCGTTTACTGCTAGAATAAATGTTCCTTGGATGTTTCGTAATCGATGGAATATTTGTCTTAATTACTGTAGAAAAATTAGGTTTAGGGTTACTCATATTTTTCGTGAAGGGAATGAGTGTGCTGATAAGTTGACTAACTAAGGATTTATTCATAGAGAATCCGTTCATTGATATAATAGGTTTCCATCTAGTTTGTTCTTAGAATTCTTTATTAATAGGTATAGTCTACCTATGTATCATTTTTGTTAACATATGGGTTTTGGTCTAGTCCCTATATTTTCTTTTTTTTAATAATACTTTTTTCATGTGATGGTAAATGATTATTGTTACTTGAGGTGTCAGTCTAGCTGAGATGTCAAGTAGCATAATGATGCCTAACATGAAAGTTTTTTATATATATAAAAAAAAGACGCAGAGATTTCATCAAAATAAATAGTTTCATTTTGAACATCTATCACATTCTTGAACAATACACAAGAAGAAATTCATTGAGTCAAAATTAATTAAAGCCTACATTCTAATTTAATACAGTTAAAGAAATATTTCAAAAGGATAATGACTCAAAGGACATGTAAATTGCATTAGAACAAAAATTTACATATTAAGCATCTACTGCATGATAAATGTGGCAAATCTAAGAAGATACCTGAGTAATAAAGATTAAAGCTTCAACATTTGAATATTTATAGATAAAGAAAGTATTTGAAGAACAAGTAATTTTTTTTATCAGCAAAAAAAAGAATAAATAATAGAAATATTTTAGGGATACCTCAATCCATATACAAGAATACAGAAATGAGTCTCCTTACCAAAAAGACAAGCTTCTTAAGCGAACAAAACAACATAAAACTACAAGAAAACACTATAGCACCTAAGGCACTACTTTCTTCCTTACCTAACCACATCATCTACCTACTCGCCTAATACTTTTTAATAGATTTCATGTATACCAGCGGCTTAAGGCACCAATCTGAGTAAGAAAAACATGTTAAGCGTACTTTCAAAGTTACCCATGATCATACCTACAATTGCACCATTGTGAAAATTTCAATGTGGTTTATACAATCAGTTTTAAAAATCTTGTTATTCCTTTGTTTCCACAATTCCCTATTACTTTTATCCACACACAACTCCATATCTGATTGACAACTTTATTAACATCAGTCATCTTAAACTGTGAGAAATGCATTTTTGATTCCTGATGGACCGTTGATGCCAAACCCACCCACTCGTAACACTTAGACCAAACAAACCATGCTACTCTATAGGTACAAAAAAGGTGAGACGTTGTTTCACTACAAGAAAATCATTGAATAGAAACTAATTTTAGAAACCAAAATAATTAGGTATTATTTGACTAAATTAGAGACCATTTTATAAACTAAAAATATTATTGGTATATAAAGTAGTTTCTATTATTAAAAAAAATTATAAAATTATTTCTAAATTGGTATCTAACCATTAGCTACCAAGGTTTTAGCTACTTATTTATATTCTAAATTAATCTCTATTAGTCTTTTAGAGACTAATTTAGAATCTAAAATATTAGTAGCTAAAACTTAGGTAGCTAATTTAGATACCAATTTAGAAACCATTTTAATTTTTTTTATTAATAATAGAAACCACTTTATATATGAATAATATTTTAGTCTCTAAATTAGTATCTAAAATTTAGCCAATATAATGACTAATTATTTTTTATCTCTAAATTTGATTACTATTTAATGATTTTATTGTAGTGTTTCCACTTCCTCCCTACACATACTACATATGTTGCTTACTATACTATCTTCTTTCTCTCCAAATTCACTTTAGATGTAATCTTATCTTCCAACACCCTCAAGGCTATGATATCAGCCAATGGTTGTGCTTTTATCCTCCAAAGATGAAGATCAACATGACATATTTGAGCAAGATATCAAATCAAGGAAATTAAAGTTAATGTTCATATTAGAAAAAGAAAAAGAACTAGTATACATCTCTATTTACTTCTCTCACTGTACTCTTATTTAAATGTTATTTTCAATTAATTGATACTCCACAAATTGAGTTTAAACTTCATTCAACTTTCCTTATAAAATTAATTGAAATTTCATATGACTCTATAAACAATTATTTGAAAGTCATTCTGGTAAGTCTTTTAAAATTATATCTATATATTTTTATAATAGTGTAAGTGTGTGAAAACTATGTCAATCAAATAATCATGAATAATTTATGTAAGATATTCTTTCTTGGAAAAATTTAGTGCATCGATTGTAATTATTTAAAAATAAATAAATAAATTAGTTATAAACTAATCAAATTTATATGAATTGACTTGCAACTAATCAAGATTCATAAATTTTGGTTGAGAGAAATAAAAACGTTTTCTGTATTTTAATTTTTTTATAAATTTGTATTAAATTCATTGTCAATTATTTTATTTGTTCCAAATTATCAAGTAATTAAAATTATATTTAATTACTATCTTAAATATAAAAAAAAACCTCAATAAACTTTTATACAATTTTTACTGATAAATTTTATATAATTTTTTTATCAATAAATAATAAAATAAATAAAAAAATATACTTCAGAGTATTGAACCGTATACAAATACTAAAAAGTCTTCACCACCTATAGACTTAGGACATAACAAAACAATCTAAGAGTCCATCCATATAATTCTAACCATTACCCCTCAACCCCTTTAATATTGCTGCTTTACAAGACCATCTACATCAATCTACTACGTTAGGGTGGAAAAATAAAACGCGTTCAACATCATAATAAATTAGATGATAACACATTAATATCCATCAAATAAAAAAATGCTCACATGACATCCTGAAATAATAAATTTTTTAATAATACTTATTTTATTTTTTAATTTAAAATTTCAGTATATATTAATATATTATTAAAGTGGGTTGTTAATTTTTTTAAAGAGTGTAGAAAAAACATTTTTAATAAATTTATGAATCGTGATAAGTTGACGTAAAAACATTCTCATAACAACCAAATATTATAATATTATTATAAAAAGTCGTTGAATATGTTTATAAAAAAATGAGGACACATTAACACCATCAAATAAATTATCACTTGACATCCTTAAATAATAATATTTGTTTTACTTTTTAATTTAAAGTTTTAATTATTATAGTTGTACTGGTCAGACGTGTTCAGGTCCTTGATCCAAGCATTTAGATGTGATAGTTCAGTCAGACAGAGATGTTATAGCTTGACGAGATAGACCTATCTGGAAAGTATCCAGCTCGACTTGGGATAAATAATAAACCCAATAATATAACAAGAGGTCGATCCATGTAACCGGAGCCCGTGCTGAAAAGATAATTAAAGCAAAATAATCTGAAGAATAATTGAGTTGGTTAAAACATATGTATTTTTTATGTAAATAAAAACTGTTGGAAATAATGTTGCATAAAATAAGGTATATATTAAAAAAATATCTTTATGTTGCATAAAATAAGGTGTATGTTAACAAACTGTTTGTTTTTTTTTTGTGTTTGTTAAACTCTTGAAAAGAGGACTTCGAATACTATAAAAGGGACTTGAGATCCTAAGTAAAAGTAGTTTTTTTAGAAACTCTACGATGAATAGGATTTTTGTTCAAGATATTCATAATTGAATGCTCTTATTAACTTAATTGTCGGAGTCTTGCGAATAAATGAAGCCCTCCTCGTTGTAAAGTTCTATCACCTCGAAACAACCGCAAACAAAAACAACTCAACTTGGAACTTACTACCAAGGTCTGAGGTGTTAAAGGGGTTGTAATTTTTTGAAAAAGTGTAAAAAAACCAATTTCTCAATAAATTTATGAATCGTGATAAGTTTATGAATGGTGATAAGTTGACGTAAAAACATCCTCATAACAACCAAAAAATAATTTTACTATATTTATTTAAAATATTATAATATTATAATATTATTGTAAAGAGTTGTTGAATATGTATTATTTACTGTGTTCCGTGTCAAACAATTTTTACACTAACTATATATATGAGCTTCTAGAAAAAGGCTGGAAATTTAGAATTTTCCACAACCACGCGGCAACTATTAGAAAAAAAAATGAAAAAACACTCACAACAACTTCTTGGCTGGGTTTCAATTTATTCAGTGTTTGCTTTCGACTTTCACAGCCATTCTTTCTGGTAATAATCTTCTCTCTCTCTCTCAACAACTTTTGCTTTCTCTAATGGCTTCTAACGCCTCTTCTTCATCTCTTCCAACTCACATCTACGATGTATTTGTCAGCTTCCGCGGTAAGACACGCGCAACAACTTCACTAGTTTCCTCTTTCAGGCTCTCCGCACAAAAGGCATCCATGTCTTCAAAGATGATCAAGATCTCAAAAAGGGTGAATCCATTGCACCCGAGCTGCTGCAAGCCATTCAAGCCTCTCGACTTTTCATTGTTGTCTTCTCACACAACTATGCTTCCTCCACTTGGTGCTTGCGTGAACTGGCGGAGATACGTAACTGCGTTGAAAGACGTCTTATTATACCTATTTTTTATGATGTTGATCCTTCGGTGGTGCGCAAACAGAGTGGATGTTATGAGAAAGCATTTGCAGAACACGAAAAGAGATTCGGAGAAGATGGAGTGAAGATGGAGGAAGTTCAGAGATGGAGAGAAGCTCTCACACAAGTGGCCAATCTCTCTGGTTGTGATATCCGAAACAAGTGAGTAATTGTTTCTCCTTTCAAGATTCATCACAGTTATATATTTATCATCCAATGAGTTACATACCAGTAAATTTATTTAATTGAAACCAAATGTATACTGTTTATGAAAATAATATTTTCAAAGTTAGAATCTTTACGTTATTATTTTTTTCTGTAAATTTTAAATTTTTAGGTCACAGTGTGAACATATTGAAAAAATTGTTGAAAGCATAATAAGTATTTTGAGTCCCAAAATGTCAAAAATGAGACTGGATGAATTGGTTGGGATAGAGTCTCAAGTTAAAAAAGTAACAAATCTTCTAGGTTTAGAGTCAGTTAATGATGTTTACTATGAAGCTCGGACAAGCTTGGTGATCTCCGCTTCCGCACGGACGCCTTCCAGATACAGACTCCCTCCGGCAAAGCCACGGTCTCTGATGAATTGAGCTGACGGTAGTTTGTGAACACGCGGAGGACACTTTCAAGTGAAAAAGAAGATGGAGGAGTCAGAAGAAGAAGAAGATGAAGGGTGTCTTTGAAATGGGAAAGAGATCTGAGGGAGGGGATTTAGAGTTATTTGAGATGAAAGTGAGATTTTTGAATTTGAATATCTTAAATAGATTTATGAAGAAAGTTTATTGAAATTTGTGAAAATAGTTTTATAAATAATTTTGATAAATATAATAAAATTTAAATAATTATAAATAATTTCATATAAAAATTTAAAAAATTTAAAATTTGAAACTAATAAATAATAATAATAACAAAAGTACATATTAATTATTAAAATTAATTTTTATTTATTATTTATTTTATTAAAATAAGAAAATTAATATTAATAATTAATTAAGAAAGTATAAATGTTATATATATATATATATATTAAAATATAATTTCTATATATAATTAGTATATAATTTATTAATTTTTATAAAAGAATAATGTGTAGTTAACTTTCTCAAATCTATTCAGTAAAGGCAAAAAAGGTTTTACCAAAAAATGACCTAAACTAACCATTAGAACTCCTACCAAACAAAAAGAATAGTTAAAAAGCTCAAATAAATGAATGCATTTCTCAATTTAAAATATGTATGTGGGATCTTCACTTTTTTTATTAAAAAAATTTATGAGGAACCCTTCTGTCATGCTTGTATCAACGTATATCTTGACGAGAAAAAAAGAGAATAATAAAGAATAAAAATACAAGAAAAAAAAATAAAAACACAAAAAATAATTTTTTTTCTTATTTTTTCAACTTTTATTATTTCTTTTTTTTTTTCTCGTCAACACACACCTTGATACAAGAATAAGAAAAGTAAATATCGTACATACATATTTTGAATTGAGAAATTGAGAAATGCATTCATTTATTACTTTCACTCCATGACGGTGGTTTTCCATTAGAAAAGTGCCTTTCCATTTTAAATTTGATATTATCATTTTTTAATTTAAATATAATTTATTATATAATTATATAATATTCTGTATATTTCTATAACTTAAATATTATATTTTTATTTTACTTTATTTTTAAATTACAAACATAAAATTATTTTTTATAATTTAAATTAATTTTTAAATACTAATGTTTTATTAAAGATTAATATTTTAAAATAAGATTAAACTTTAATTTAAAAGAAATAAAATATTTTAAATAACAATATTTTATATTTAATTATAATATTTTAAATAGTTGTTTGAATTAATGGGATGTGGCATAGGAAAGACAACTCTTGCTCGATCTTTATATAGAAGAATCTATTATAAACAATATGATTTTCGTTATTTTATTGATGATGTGAGCAAAATTTATAGAGATTCTAGTTCACTAGGTGTACAAAAACAATTAATTTTTCAGTCTTTAAATGAGAAAAATCTTAAAATTTTTAATGTTATTGATGGAACATATTGGGTGTTGACTAGGCTGCACAATGTAAAAACACTTATAGTTCTTGACAATGTTGATCAAGGTGAACAACTTCAGTTGCTTACGGGGAACAAAGATATATGTAAATACGTATGTGGAGGAAGCATAATTATCTAGGTATGAATGATGTTTATCAAGTCCAGTTGTTGAGTGAGGAAAATGATGTGCAGTTATTTTGTAGAAATGCTTTCAAAGTTAATTATATATTGGACGATTATGAAAAGTTTGTATATGAAGTACTTTTTCATGCTGAAGGCCATAGACAATTGAAGTAATTCATTGAGTCAAAATTAATTAAAGCCTACGTTCAAATTTAATACAGTTAAAGAAATATTTCGAAAGGATAATGACTCAAGGACATGCAAATTGCATCAGAACAAATGTTTACATATTAAGCATCTACTGCATTATAAATGTGATAAATCTAAAAATATATCTGAATAATAAAGATTAAAGTTTCAACATTGGGACATATACAAATAAAGAAAGTATTTGAAGAGCAAATAATTATTTCTTTTATCAGAAAAAAAAATAACACAGTATTTTGGGTATGCAATTTTCTGCATATGCACACATTAAAGGTAATTATCAAACTCCACTTCAATAGTTTAATTTTAATTATAGACTATTTTATTCTTGACTTTACATTATAAAGTAAATATCGTTCTTTAATATTTTTTATATATTTTTCTCATATTAAAGTAAATGTTATTTTGTAAAGTCAAACTTTGCAAAGTTAGATACAAAAGTGACGTGGTTAATCTTTTGAGACAAAAAAAAAAAGAAGAATTGATGAATGGTTGAACTTGAAGCTGCTGCTAGAAGATCATCTTCTGATATGGTAATTCTAGGGATTGTGCGACCAATTTTCATTTCTCACAAAGAAGCAAGTTCATAATTTAATTTGAAAATTATATTATTCCCATAAATTGTCAAGGGACATTAAATACTCAAGTTAAAGCTGTAGCAAAAGTTTATATTCTCAACATTTAACGGGAAAGAGTTGAAGCTGATGAAAGAGAATCTCTCTGACATTGATTAGAAAATCCTAATGTTAATTAAAATGAAGAAATGCAATAAGTGAATAATTCTGAAAAGAAAACCATTAAAGACACGTATATGAACTTTTCATATTCAATATCTAATATGAAAGAGAAGATGAACTATGCTAGATTTGGAAAAATTCAAGTCCAAAAAATGTTTAATGTATGGAGATAGTATTTAAAAATTAAATAAATGTCAAAGATGCAAATATTTCATCAAAATAAATATTTTTATTTTAAGTGTCTACCCGATACTTAAACAATACACACAAAAAAAAAATTTATTGTGTCAGAATTAATTAAAAGTCTACGTTCAAATTTAATACAATTAAAGAAATATTTCAAAAGGATTACAATGACTCAAGGACTTAAAAATTGTATTAAAACAAAAGTTTACATGTTAAATGTCTACTGCATAATAAATGTGGCAAATCTAAGAAGATATTTGAGTAATAAGATTAAAGCTTCAACATCCGAATATTTATCGATAAAGAAAATATTTGAAGAGTAAGTAACTGTTTTTTTATTAGCAAAAAAAAAAAGAATAAATAATAGAGATATTTCAGGGATACCTCAACTTTTATACAAAAATACAGAAATGAGTCTCCTTACCAAAAAGACAAGCTTCTTAGGCAAACTAAACAACATAAAACTACAAGAAAACACTATAGCACCTAAGGCTCTACTTTCTTCCTTACCTAACCATATCATCTACCTACTCACCTAATACTTTTTAATAGATTTCATGCATACCAATGACTTAAGACACCAGTCTGAGTAAGAAAAACATGTTAAACGTACTTTTGAAGTTACCCATGGTCATACCTACAATTGCACCATTGTGAAAATTTCAATGTGGTTTATACAACCATTTTTTAAAATCTTGTTATTCCTTTGTTTCCACAATTCTCCTATTACTGTTATCCACACACAACTCCATATTCGATTGACAACTTTATTAACATCAATCATCTTAAACTATGAGAAATGCATTTTTGGTTCCTGATGGATTGTCGATGCCAAACCCACCCACTCGTAACACTTAGACCAAACAAGCCACACTACTCTACATGTACAAAAAAGGTGAGACGTTGTTTCAGTACAAGAAAATCATTTAATAGAAACTACTTTTAGAAACCAAAATAATTATTTACTATTTGGCTAAATTAGAAAGCATTTTATAAACTAAAAAAATTATTGGTATCTAAAGTAGTTTCTATTATTAAAAAAAAAATTATAAAATGATTTCTAAATTGATATCTAACCATTAGTTACCAAGGTTTTAACTACTTACTACTTTATATTCTAAATTAGTCTCTATTAGTCTTTTAAAGACTAATTTAGAATCTAAAATATTAATAGCTAAAACTTAGGTAGCTAATTTAGATACCAATTTAGAAATCATTTTAATTTTTTTTATTAATAATAGAAACCATTTTAGATATGAATAATTTTTTAATCTCTAATTTAGTCAATATAATGACTAATTATTTTTTGTCTCTATATTTGATCACTATTTAATGATTTTCTTGTAGTGTTTCCACTTTCTCCCTACACATACTACTTATGTTGCTTACCATACTTATCTCATTTCTCTTTAAATTTGCTTTAGATGTAATCTTATCTTCCAACACCCTCAAGGCTGTGATATCAACCGATGGTTGTGCCTTTATCCTCCAAAGATGAAGACCAACATTACATATTTGAGCAAGATATCAAGTCAAGGAAATTAAAGTTGCAATGTTCATATTAGAAGAAGAAAAAGAATTAGTGTACATCTCTATCTACTTCTCTCATACTACTTTTATTTAAACATTATTTTCAATTAGTTGATACTCCAAAAATTGAGTTTAAACTTCATTCAACTTCCCTTATGAAATCAATAGAAATTTCATATGACTCTATAAACAATTATTTGAAAGTCGTCGTGGTAAGTCTTTTAAAATTGTATCGATATACCTTTTTATAATAGTGTAAGTGTGTGAACACTATGTTAATCAAATAATCATGAATAATTTATGTAAAATATCCTTACTAGAATAATGTAGTGCATCGATTACAATTATTTTAAAAAAATAAATAAATCAATAAGTTATAAATTAATCAAATTTATATGAATTGACTACACTTACAACTAAGGATTCATAAATTTTGGTTCAGAGAAGTAAAAGTCTACTCTTTATTTTAATTATTTTTTATAAATTTATATTAAATTCAGTGTCAATTATTTTTTTTATTCCAAATTATCAAGTAATTAAAAATTATATTTAATTACTATCTTAAATAAATAAAAAAACTCAATAAATTTTTATACAATTTTTAATCATAAATTTTATATAATTTTTTTATCAATAAAAAAAAAATACTTCAGAAGTATAACCCATATATAAATACCAAAAGGTCTTCACCACCTTTAGATTTAAACCTAACAAAACAATATGAGACAATCTAAGAGTCCATCCATATAATTCTAACCATAACCCTCAACCCCTTTAATATTGCTGCTTTACAAGACCATCTACATCAAACTACTTCGTTAGGGTGGAAAATAAAACGCGTTCAACATCATAATAAATTAGATGATAACACATTAATACCCATCAAATAAAAAAATGCTCACATGACATCCTGAAATAATAAATTTTTTAATAATATTTATTTTATTTTTATTTTTATTTTAAAATTTTAGTATATATTAATATATTATTAAAGTGGGTTGTTAATTTTTTTAAAGAGTGTAGAAAAAACATTTTTAATAAATTTATGAAACGTGATAAGTTGACTTTAAAACATTCTCATAACAACTAAATATTATAATATTATTATAAAAAATCATTGAATATGTTTATAAAAAATTCATAAATGGGATGAGGACACATTAACACCTATAAAATAAGGTATACGTTAACAAACTATTTTTTATATTTATTAAACTCATGAAAAGAGGACAACAAATACTATAAAAAAAAACTCGAGATCCTAAGTAAATGTAATTTTTTCTGATAATCTTATATTGAGATAGGATTTTCGTTTAAAATATTTATAGTTGAATGTTCTCTTTCACTTGTTCGTCAAAATCTTATTAATAAATAAAAATTTTTTATTATAAAGTTCTAACACCTCGAAGCAGCAACAAACAAAGATGACTCAACTCAAAATTTACTGTCAAAGTCTGAGTCGGAGAAAACAACAATATTAAAAGAATTATTAATTTTTTGAAAGAGTGTAAAAAAAAAATTCAATAAATTTATGAATCGTAAGTTGACATAAAAACATCCTCATAACATCCAAAAAGAATATTTTAAACTATATTTATTTTAAATATTAATTTAAAATATTATAATATTATTGTAAAGAGTTGTCGAATATGTATTATTTACTGTGGTCCGTGTAAAACAATTTTTACTCTAAATATATATATGAGCTTCTAGAAAGAGGCTGGAAATGTAGAATTTTCCACAACCACGCGGCACTATTAGAAAAAAAAATTAAAAAAGACTCACAACAACTTCACTTGGCTGGATTTCAATTTATTCAGTGTTTGCTTTCGACTTTCACAGCCATTCTTTCTGCTAATAATCTTCTCTCTCTCTCTCTCTCTCAACAACTTTTGCTTTCTCTAATGGCTTCTAACGCCTCTTCTTCATCTCTTCCAACTCACATCTACGATGTATTTGTCAGCTTCCGCGGTGAAGACACGCGCAACAACTTCACTAGTTTCCTCTTTCAGGCTCTCCGCACAAAAGGCATCCATGTCTTCAAAGATGATCAAGATCTCAAAAAGGGTGAATCCATTGCACCCGAGCTGCTGCAAGCCATTCAAGCCTCTCGACTTTTCATTGTTGTCTTCTCACACAACTATGCTTCCTCCACTTGGTGCTTGCGTGAACTGGCGGAGATACGTAACTGCGTTGAAAGACGTCTTATTATACCTATTTTTTATGATGTTGATCCTTCGGTGGTGCGCAAACAGAGTGGATGTTATGAGAAAGCATTTGCAGAACACGAAAAGAGATTCAGAGAAGATGGAGTGAAGATGGAGGAAGTTCAGAGATGGAGAGAAGCTCTCACACAAGTGGCCAATCTCTCTGGTTGGGATATCCGAAACAAGTGAGTAATTGTTTCTCGTTTCAACATTCATCACTGTTATATATTTATCATCCAGTGAGTTACACACCCGTAAATTTATTTAATTGAAACCAAATGTATACTTGTTTATGAAAATAATATTTTGAAAGTTAGAATCTTTACGTTATTATTTTTCTCTGTAAATTATAAATTTTCAGGTCACAGTGTGAACATATTGAAAAAATTGTTGAAAGCATAATAAGTATTTTGGGTCCCAAAATTTCAAGAGTGGATGAACTGGTTGGGATAGAGTCTCAAGTTAAAAAAGTAACAAATCTTCTAGGTTTAGAGTCAGTTAATGATGTTTACTATGAAGCTCGGACAAGCGTCATGATCTCCGCTTCCGCACGTCGTATGCCTACCAGATACAGACTTCCGGCGAAGCCACGGTCTCAGATGAATTGAGCTGACTCTTGTTTGTGAACACGTGAAGGACACTTTTAAGTGGAAAGAAAGAAGAAGAACGAAGAAGAAGATGAAGGGTGTGTCTGAACCTGGAAAGGGATTTCAGATAGTGGATTTAGATTTATTTGAGAGGAAACTGAGATTTATTTGAGAAAAAACTGAGATTATTTAGATTTGACTATGTTAAATTAAATTTGTGAAAAAAATTTATTAAAATTTGTGAGTAATGTGATGTGAAAGCATGTGATTGATCTGATAAATATAATAAATTTTAAATAATTTTAAAAATTAAAATTAAAATAAATTTAAAATTTAAAACTAATAAATAATAATAATAATAAAAGTATGTATTAATAATTAAAAATAATTTTTATTTATTATTTATTTTATTAAAATAAGAAAATTAATATTAATAATTAATAAAGAAAGTATAAATGTTATATATATATATATATTAAAATATAATTTGTATATATAAATAGTATATAATTTATTAATTTTTACAAAAGAATAATGTATAGTTAACTTTCTCAAATCTTTCAGTAAAGGAAAAAAAGTACCATAGGCGACTGGCGATCACGTGTAATCTAGGCGACAGGGGATTATGTACTAACCAGGCGATCTCATAGTCTTCTAAACTACACTTTCCTTCCTTTTTTATTTTAAATAAAAACATACTTAGAATTCATTTAAAATATATTCCTTTTTATTCCAATTTAATTTTACAGGTCCTTACATTCACTGTTAATTTTGACCCAAAAACGATGACAATTCATACTAGAATGTTGTTTTTGTGGTGGATGGTAAGTTTTGTCCATATCAACAGAATACGACAATAATTTCAATGTAATTTGTCGTCAATTTTTGAAGGTAAACGACGATGAGTTGAATTTAACATATTATTTTTATTTTTGGATTGAAAAAATATCACCCTAAGCCAACCTTGGACCATTGCATTCTACACTTGTATATATTGATATTGCAGTTCCATAAAAAATGAATTTCTAATTTTATTCTTTATAAATATATATTTTGAAATATATTTTTATATTCGGAAATACATTTTAGAATGCACATTTTGGAATAAATTTTCAGATTCAAAAATATATTCTACAATATGCATTCCAAAATGTAATAATACATTATGGATTGCACATTCCATAATATATTGTTAAATTACACATTTTAAAATACATTTCAGAATCTTGAAATACATTTCATAATGTATTATTAAATTGTGCAATAAAAAACGTATTAATACATTATAAATTATATATTTTAAAACATATTTTTTAAATAAAAAATACAATTCAAGATGTGCAATTTAAAATTTATTTTTTCAAGATAAATTTATCATTTCACCCCGTCATGTATGGGTATGGAGAATGCAATATCTCAATTTTAATATATAGGAATGAGTTGGGTTAATCCACTAAAATTTGAAAAAAAAAATCAAAATAATAAAAGTATAGTTTAAAAAATGATAACTCTAAATGTACACACCATAAATAACTCTTTTACACTAATTAAAAACACAAACCACAACGCTAATATAATAAATTATTCAAATATTTTAAAATAAAATTAAAAAAAAAATCTGACACATTAACCTACTTGAGTATATATTATTGGATTGTATAAATTGGTGAGTTCAGTCAATAGAATAAAATGACGTTAAATTTTAAATTTTACTTCTCTAAATTAAAAATTTAACCTTGAAAGATAACATAAGGAGTTATTACGATTGATTAATTAAAAAAAATCCATAACATTTAAAAACATTACATAATTTAACTACTCATATTGGTTGAAGTATTGATTTTTGGATGGTGTAACTTAATCAATCCAATTTTAATTTTTGAAAGACAACAATAAAAATCTTAAACCTGGGATGAGTTAAAATTTAACTCCACAAAATAAGTGACTTGTAAGTAAGAATTAATCTAACCTCTACACCTCTGGACTCTTTTCTATGGAATAGAATTTTTCTTGATAGTTATTTCCTCCAACAAAAGATCAAAGTTATTATTGAAGATCCATCTCAACCAAAAAATATTGTCAAAATATAATATATAAATAATTTACAAACATCACTTTATAAATTTATAAATTGGTTATATAAAATTTATTTAACCATAAACTCATTTACTAATTATTTGGAAAGACAAAAGGCTCTCTCAAAATCCATGTGGAATAAACTACAAATTATTGTGGTAAACCAGTAGAAGCTACCATCATATGGTCAAAAGGTACAAGTTTAAGATAGTCTTGGCAAAATGGTGTGTATATGCAAATGTTTAAGGGAAACAAACTACAAAAAAGCTTCACGACTTTTTGTGGGCAGCTCTAAATCAGGTTCGGACTTACTAAGAGGAAAGAAGTATTGATCCACCATATCTTGAGACACATTTTCTAAGCTTGGAGGATCCCATCGCATACATTTCATTGTATGGGAATTTCAAATACAAATTTATAATATAGATAGAAAAATTAAAGCATTCACATCATTTTTTTTTGGTAAGGATGACATTGCATTAATTAGCCTTTTTTTTTTACCAAAGTAGCTCAATTTGATTTCGAATTTATGGCAATGAGCAAATTTTTAAAAAGTTATGCAATATTATTACCTAAACACGATTTTAATGCTCCTTAGGTGAAACCATTTTTTACCTTAATGACTTTAGTATTGATGGAAAAGTTGTGTGAGTCAATCATAAGTTTGATTATCCTCAATTATTTTTATTTTATTACAATAAAGTCATGTAGAAGAGACATGACTTCAATTCAACGTTTTTTTTATTTATACTAAAGTTGTGTAGAGGTGACACGATTTCAATTTAACAAAATTTTTATTTTATTTGCAGTGAAATTGTGCAGGTGAGGCACGACTTCACTTTAACATTTTTTTTTTAAATTACTGAGGCATTTTGAAATATCAACCTATGTTGAGTTTATATTATTAGTTAAAATAAAAAAAATTAACCAAATGTACCAATGTAAGCCAATAGTTTTACTCAAGCTCTAATGCTCCACAATTTTGTTGAAATCACTATCTTGGCCAAAAATACCCATTTACCTTAAGTAACTTAGACAGCTAATTGGATTTAAACACCCATATGAGTTGGAGAAACTAGCTTTTTTGTTCTGATGTGTTATCTAGGTCCATGCTTTAATTGTGCTTGGGTGAAGATCTCTTCAGATCTCCCTTGCCCTCTCATGATATTATTTCTTTAGATCCGTATATTTCTAGATAATTGCAATCCACATACATCTCTAACTCAGATTACACTTGTTGTTAAGGCACGGTAACTCAAACTGTTGGAAGTGATCTTTGACTTTGTTATGTAGCACTAAGTTTACACCTACCCATCTGAGACATAAGTTCCAAACATTCACTACTACCATCATGCAGTCATAAAACATGTGATTTACAGTTTCTGCGCTGTCACCATTAGGTGTTCGCGTGTTGCTATTTTATTCAATAGCACTCCCCACACAAGATGTTGTGTCGATGGTAGACCTTTTATTTTCCAGAACAATATATAGATATTGAACTCATCCTCCCTTGTCCCTGGCTGCAACTTTTTATAAGCTGATTTCACACTATATGCTTGTATTTCCTTATCATTAACATTGTAAAATTGCATCTTTTGTAATTCATTTCTCTCATGTGAAGGGTAAGCCCCCTTGTCCCATTTTCAAACCCTTTCTCTTCTTAATTTGTGGGCAAAAAATAGATTTATAATAAAAAATCGATGTCCCTTGTAAATAATAATAAAAAACATGTTCAACGGAAGTTGTGACACCTCTGTACCACTTTTGTACAAATGAGAGAAAAAAAAAATGTTGAACTAAAGTCGTGCCCGCTTAATGTAAATAAAAAAAAAATTAAAACTAGTCAAAGTCATCATTAACCCATTCGACTTCATCATTAACATTGAAATTGTGAAAGTTAAAGACGATTTTTTCACTTAAAAATATCAAAGTTGTATTTAGGTAATTCGATTCTCTGCAATGAAGTTGTGTCATTTAAGTATGACTTACCCATATATTTATAATTTTTAAAAAATTTCCATTTAAGTGAACTCGAAACCAAATTACACTACTTTACTTAAAAAGCTATATTAATCACATGAATTTCGTATATGAAAAGAAAAATGTTAATAGTCATTGTAGAGAGAAGACTTGTTCTTGGCTATCTGGAAAAACTATTTCATTAAGGGGTAAAACATCATTTGGATACAAGAAAGTGTATAGCATTCTCAATTTGCTCCTCAAAGTAAGAAAATGGAATAAAATAAATCCTTAAAATGCAATATATTAATCACTTCAGTCTAAAATTGAAAATTAAAAAACTGATACTTTTGTCTGTCCCAAACTGATTGTAGTTTTAATGTTTTAGAAAAAACTATATAAAAATTGATGTTCTAATTTTCAATGAAGTGTAAACTATTTATTCCTAATTTGGCTCCAAATAAATTATATCAGTGTTTATATTGATAGTGGATAAAAGTAATGCATAGGAAGCCACACACACACAGAAGAAAGGACAAAAAAAAAATATGCTGCAGCACACTAGTTTTTGTTTGTGACATATTTTTCCAATTCAATTCTCGCGGGCCCCACACCAAGAATCTTCAATTGCGAAGACTTAGTCAACAAATTCACAAGTTGTTCACCTAATCACAAATTTAGCTTTAAATTCATGGACCCCACCATCGGAATATAATTTCTAAATATATTAAAAGAAACCTTTGTTTCGTTAATTAACACTCTCTTGGCCTTTTAATCAAATGATACTTATTAAGTCAAGTCTTATATGACTTTTTCTTTCCTTATGAATTAAATCACTCTCCTCATATGAAATATCTTTAAAGTAATATCCCGTTATTTTATTAAAGATATGATCATTTTAATTTTTTATTGTTTTAATTTTCTACTTCACAAAAGCAATTTTCCTCTTCTATATTTTCTTAGACATTATTAACGATTTAAAGACGATGTTGTAAAAGTAGATGACTAAGCAATTCTGTTTTCTTTTTACATGTTACTTAATTTTAATAAACATGTTATTTTACATTTTTATCGTTAAAACAGATTATATTATATTGTTTAAAAACTTTAACAATAAAAAATATTTTTCATCATTAGAGAAAAGAAATTAACAGAAACAAATATAGAAAAACAAAATATATAAACCACTCAAGAAACATCTATACAAATCATGTGTATATCCCTAACAAATAACAATGAATATGAACAAAAAAATAACAATAAATCACACGAATTTAAGAGCTAGGTGTGAATAAAAAGAACAATCTAATCTTATACAGTGGCAATTAACCCTTACATCATTGAATCAAATAAACACCAATACTATATTTATTTTTCTCATAAAGATATATTAACTGAAGGGGATAATTTTTTTATATTAAGGATCTAATACCTTCTTTGACAATGTAGTTAGAGAGGATATAAGTCCTATGATCTTCTTCATCTCCACCACCTTCAACTTTTTCAGGAGTTGCGTTTACTTTGATTTACAAAACTTTTTCTGTATTTTAGAAGCTTTTTTTTATATTTTTTTTATAAATTTATATTAAATTCAGTGTCATAATTGATATTAAATTTATATAATTAATATAACTTGATAGAAAGAGGGTGGAAAAATGAAACACGATCAACGTCATAATAATACTACAAAACGTCATAATAATACTACAACCACAAAATAAATGCTAAGTAAGAGAAGCTTCACTCACAACATTTATTTATATTTCTCAGTGTTTTCTCTCCACTTTCACATTCATTCTTTCTCATAATACTCTTCTTCTCTCTCTATCAACAACTTTTGCTTCTCTAATGGCTTCTTCTTCTTCATCTCTTCCAACTCACATCTACGACGTATTTGTCAGCTTCCGCGGTGAAGACACGCGCAACAACTTCACTGGTTTTCTCTTTCATGCTCTCCGTACAAAAGCCATCCATGTCTTCAAAGATGATCAAGATCTCAAAAAAGGTGAATCCATTGCACCCGAGCTGCTGCAAGCCATTCAAGCCTCCCGACTTTTCATTGTTGTCTTCTCACAGAACTATGCTTCCTCCACCTGGTGCTTGCGTGAACTGGCGGAGATATGTAACTGCTTTGAAACTTCGCCAAGACGTGTTATTATACCTATTTTTTATGATGTTTGTCCTTCGGTGGTGCGCAAACAGAGTGGATGTTATGAGAAAGCATTTGCAGAACACGAAAAGAGATTCAGAGAAGATGCAGTGAAGATGGAGGAACTTCAGAGATGGAGAGAAGCTCTCACACAAGTGGCCAATCTCTCTGGTTGGGATATTCGAAATAAGTGAGTTATCGTTTATCGTTTCAACATTCATCACAGTTATATATTTATCATGCAGTGAGTTTTATACCCATCAATTTTTTTACTCCTTTCTAAATTACAATTTAGAGATGTTATGAATTTCGGAAAAAGTAGAAAAAACATGCAAATTGAGTCCCAATGTATACTTGTTTAATGAAAATGATATTTTCAAAGTTAAAATTTATAGTTATTGTCTCCTGTAAATGTTAAATTTTCAGGTCACAGTGTGAACAGATGGAAGAAATTGTTGAAAGCATAATAAGTATTTTGGATTTCAAAATGTCAAGACTTCCAAAGGATGAACTAGTTGGGATAGAGTCTCCAGTTAGAGAATTAATAAATATTCTACGTTTAAATTCTGTTAATGATGTTCGAGTTGTGGGAATTAGTGGGATGGGTGGCATAGGAAAGACAGCTCTTGTTCGAGCTTTATATGAAAGAATTTATCATCAATATGATATTTGTTGTTTTATTGAAGACGTGAGCAAAATTTATCAAGATTCTAGTTCATTAGGTATACAAAAGAAGCTAATTTCCGAGTCTCTAAATCAAAAAAATCTTGAAATTTGTAATACTAGTGATGGAACATATTTGGTGTGGACTAGGCTGCATAATGCAAGAACACTTATAATTCTTGACAATGTTGATCTAGGTGAACAACTTAAGTTGTTCACAGGGAATAGAGATATACGTAGATGTGTAGGTGAAGGGAGCAGAATCGTCATAATTTCAAGAGATAAACATATATTGAAGACACATGGAGTGAATGATATTTATCAAGTCCAGCTGTTGAGTTGTGAAAATGCTGTGCAGTTGTTTTGTAGAAATGCTTTCAAAGTTAATTATATATTGGATGATTATGAAGAGTTAACACGTGAGGTACTTTCACATGCACAAGGTCATCCGTTGGCAATTGAAGTAATTGGGTCATCTTTGTTTGGTCGAAACGTCTCACAATGGAGAAGTGCATTGGGTAGGCTAAAATATAATAAAGATAAAAATATTATGGATGTTTTACGTATAAGTTTTGATCAGTTGAAAGAAGAAGAAAAAGAAATATTTCTTGATATTGCATGCTTCCTCTATAGATGCGGTTATTCAAAGAATGAAGTGGAGAAATTTCTATGATTTCGTGGATTTGATTATGAAAATGGGATACCAACTCTGATTGAGAAATCTCTAATAACATGTGAAGATGGGGTTATTTATATGCATAGGTTGTTGATGGATTTGGGACAGAGTATTGTTAGAGAAAAATCACCTAAGGAACCTCTAAAGTGGAGTAGGTTGTGGGATTACAAAGATTTCAAGAAAGCTATGTTAGACAATGAGGTAAAAATAATTGATTTAGTATAATTCTTACATTGTCATTTTTCTTAAATATGAAAACCCTTAGAAAAGTATAACAATGTTATTCTTTCTCCATAATGTTGTAGGCTACTGAAAATCTTGAAGTCATATATATTAAACCTGGTTGGCGTAGAGGGACTGTGAGGGCAGATGGTCTATCGAAAATTAGACACCTTAAGTTACTTAAATTTATGAATGTGGGCTTTTCAGGAAGTCTCAATCATCTTTCGAATGAATTAGCATATCTTCAATGGAGTGGATATCCTTTTAAATGCTTGCCTCAAAGTTTTCAGCCAGAAAAACTAGTTGAGTTATACCTTGTTGGGAGCAGTATTAAACGACTATGGGAAGGCACAAAGGTAGTGTTTTATTAGTTTTCTATTTTTTAAATAAACCAATTAAATGACAAATATGTCTTTTAATTTCCTTTTTTTTAATTAATTAAAGAAAACCAAATTTCATTATTAATTTTGTCTTCTATTTGCTAATCACTGTAGCCGTTGCACAATTTGAAGCTTTTGGATCTCTCTTACTCTGAAGATTTAGTTGAGATGCCTGATGTTAGAGAGGCCCTAAATCTTGAAAAGATAGAACTTAAAGGATGCATAAAGCTTCGAAAAATCAATCCATCGATCAGTCTTTTGAAAAAGCTTGCTTTTTTGAATTTGGAAAACTGCAAAAACCTAGTAAGCTTACCCCATATCGTATTGGACCTGAATTCTCTTGAATACCTAAATGTCTCTGGTTGTTCAAAACTATATAAAAATGAGTTATTAGATGAACGAAGGAGCACAGATCATTTGAAAAAGCTTTGTTTAGTTGAAGCTCCTATTCTTTCCCAATCAACACCCTCTTTCATAAAAAAAATGTTCTTGCGGCCTTCAGATTTGTTGTTGCCCTCCTCTCCTACTCTTCCTTGTTTTCTCACTTGTTTGCGTGAACTCGATCTAAGCTTCTGTAAATTAGTTCGAATCCCTGATGCCATTGGAAAGTTAAGTTGCCTAGAAAGGTTAAATTTGAAGGGAAACAATTTTACTAAACTTCCCAACCTCAAGAACCTTTTCAGATTGTATCATTTAAACTTACAACATTGCAAGAAATTCAAACGATTGCCTATTCTCCCTTTGCAAACCGATTGCTCCTCAGAATTTTGCAAGCTTCCACTCCCATATTTCACAGATGAAAAACTGGTAGGATTAATCATTTACAACTGCCCAGAATTAGTTGAGAGGGAACTTTGTACTAGCTTGATTTTTTCGTGGATGATACAAATTTTTCAGGTGTGCCATACTCCTTCCTTCCTCTTCCCTTCTTTTAATATTTTTTTTTTGTTGGAAAATAGATACTAATGCATAACTCTGTAGTCTTACAAGGCGAAGTTCTTAGAAAATGCACATAGTAATCAAATCAAACCATGTGTTGGAAGTGTTATCCCGGGAAGTGAAATACCAAGGTGGTTCAACAATCAGTTTGTGAGCACGGATAATTCAATAAGGATTGATACCTCTCTTGTTATGCATGACAATAATTGGATTGGTGTTGTGTGTTGTGCAATATTCCATGTAGGCAATGAAAGGGAGATTACTGATTATACATGCATAGATCGTAGTGTTAGAATTCCTCCAGTCGATTTGAGAACAGATCAAGTCATTGACCAGTCTGATCATATGTGGCTATTTTATTTTTCTCGTCAAGAGTTTGGTGGAGGACGCTATGATTTCAGATGGTACAAATCTTATAATGGTGTTATAAGTGTGGAATTTAGAAGACTGGTGATGGAATGGAGTGAAATCTCGAAGGACAAAGACCGATATGTTAATGTGTATGTGAAGAAATATGGGTATCGCAGGGTATATGAGAAAGATCAACAACTACCAAACTCAGGTACTTAATATTACTATATAGAGTCGTTATATTTTTGTTTTCTTCTTTCATGTATTACAAATTTATTTGAGATTTTGATCTACAAAGTTATTGTCCTGTGCTGCAACATGTGAGGGAGTTACTAACTTCACTATTTAGTTAGAGCTCAAATACCAACAAAGTCTATTTCAATAATAAGATTCTAAACAAAACCAACCAGAAATACTCTTTAAGATCACCGTAGTTGCATCATGTTGAGTGTGGAGCCTTTCCATGTCTGCTTTTCCTGGCTTCCTAGATTAATCAACATACTAAACAAATTGTTGATGAAGGTATGTGAGGTATTATCATTATGTAATGGGAGACAAAATCTTACCTTTCCAATTACTCAATTATAAAGGACTTATAACATTACAGAGTAATGCCTCGTCATCACTTGGTTCATAAAACTCTCGTTCTTTTAGTTAGTGCAGTAAGATAATATGAAATTAACAAAGATAAAGGAAAGAAGATTTATGTTGTGATTTTTATACTAGTTTATCTCATACACTCGTGCAAAATTGACTAACGACGACTTTTAATAACAACAACTTTTGGCTATTCGCTGTAAAAGAAGACGGGGTGGCAGAGTAGTGAATAAGTTAAAATTTTAACAACGGTTTTAATTCTAATTGTTGCTAAAAATGGTGAAAAAAATGAAACAACGACAATTTTTGAATGTATTGACAATGAAAAAACAAAAAAGATGATAACTTTTAGATTATCAGTTTCTAAAAAGTTGGTTTAGGTACAAATGAAATGAATCATTTATATAATTTGAGTACAAATCATAATTCGTAGTTTTTTATTTAAATCATTAATTTACTAGTTATTTACAACTTACTTTTTATATTGAGCACCTCAATCGTGTGCATGCTGAAGGATCAGGGGAGGACATTCCACAGTTCTTTGGAACATCTTCACATAAGTACTCCTCTAAGGCATCTAACCAAGAAGCTATTTTGCAATTGAGGCAGTAGATAGCACAAGAGGAAGGATGTTACTCAAAAGGTGAGGCAAGAGTTTAAGAAGTGCCTAAAGACCTTAAGTCTTTCACAACACACAACTTTTGCACATGAGACCTTTGTGCCTCCCACAATTAGAGTTAACACAAAGAGAAGTTGTGCAACTAATAATCTATCTGGGATGACATTGGCTCCATAAGCCAATGCGATTCATATGTGGATGACAATTCTATTTCTCAATTGATGGCCTTATGGTTGTCTTTGACTGTGTTACATAATGTGGTTGCTCCCTCTTATATGATCAAGTTCATGTTCGAGAAAGTTTGCATTGGTGATGTTGCAGTTCCTATGTCAATAGATAAGGTAATTAATGTGACACATGTATTTTAAACATTTGTAGCCTGGCCTAGACACCTTGTGAGACCTAGAGTAGAACCTCCTATAAGAAAATAATTTGTGATTATTAATTTATTATTTATTTATAAATATATTTGTAGATGCAAGTTAATGAAAATGTTGTTTATTGTGTAGCCAAAGTGTCAGACGTCACTAATAATTACTTGTGATATCCCTAATTGCTCATAGTATTGCCTGGTTCTGCTCATTGCACAAGAAGTCACTTGCATATCTCAAACAAATAGTGGATTGGTAATTAAGAAAAACTTATATATGTACATTACTTAAGCATCTCTTAACTATTGTTATTTTTATTAGTTCCTACATGATGAACATAACTTTATTCACACTTATTAACTTTAATTAAGATTCATATAATTGAGTTTATTTGAACCTTAATTATTATTTCTGTTAATTATGTATTTTTAACCTAAATTGCTTATTTTCAATCAAAACAGAAAACAAAATTTGAAATAAATGTGATTTCTTATAAGAGCAAAGAAATTAGGAATTGTTTAGACTTTAGAGATGCCAAAGGAACTGACAGATCTGAAGGCAACCTTCAAGCTCAATGGAGAGGCTTCTTTCACTCTATTTAGGGTGGAAATGCACCATGCATCTTTTCTTTCTCTTCCTGCATTTATTTTCCTAAGACAAATTTAAGAATAATAACAAATGTAGAACACATAAAATGTTCACCGAATAATATGTCATGAGTGAAAGATAACACAGTATTTTGGGGTATGCAATTTTCTGCATATGCACACATTAAAGGTAATTATCAAACCCCACTTCAATAGTTTAATTTTAATTATAGACTATTTTATTCTTGACTTTACATTATAAAGTAAATATCGTTCTTTAATATTTTTTTATATTTTTCTCATATTAAAGTAAATGTTATTTTGTAAAGTCAAACTTTGCAAAGTTAGATACAAAAGTGACGTGGTTAATCTTTTGAGACAAAAAAAAGGAGAATTGATGAATGGTTGAACTTGAAGCTGCTGCTAGAAGATCATCTTCTGATATGGTAATTCTAGGGATTGTGCGACCAATTTTCATTTCTCACAAAGAAGCAAGTTCATAATTTAATTTGAAAATTATTTTATTCCCATAAATTGTCAAGGGACATTAAATACTCAAGTTAAAGCTGTAGCAAAAGTTTATATTCTCAACATTATTTTAACGGTAAAGAGTTGAAGCTGATGAAAGAGAATCTCGATGACATTGATTGGAAAATCCTAATGTTAATTAAAATGAAGAAATGCAATAAGTGAATCATTCTGAAGAGAAAATCATTAAAGACACATATATGAACTTTCGATATTCAATATCTAATATGAAAGAGAAGGTGAACGATGCTAGATTGGAAAAATTCAAGTCTAAAAGATGTTTAATGTCATGGAGATATGGAGATAGTATTTAAAAATCAAATACATGTTAAAGACGTAGAGATTTCATCAAAATAAATATTTTCATTTTAAAAGTCTACCACGTATTTACACAATACACAAAAAGAAATTTATTGAGTCAGAATTAATTAAAGCATGTGTTCAAATTTAATACAGTTAAAGAAATATTTCGAAAAGATTATAATGACTCAATGATGTGCAAATTGCATCAAAACAGAAGTTTACATATTAAGTGTCTACTACATAATAAATGTGACAAATCTAAGAAGATATCTGAATAATAAAGATTAAGGCTTCAACATTCTAATATTTATATATAAAGAATAAATAATAGAGGTATTTTAGGGATACCTCAATCTTTATATAAAAAAACAGAAATGAGTCTCCTTACAAAAAGACAAGTTTCTTAAGCGAACTAAACAACATAGAACTGCAAGAAAACACTATAACACCTAAGGCACTACTTTCTTCCTTACCTCCACAACATCTACCTATTTGCCCAATACTTTTTAATAGATTTCATGCATATATACAAGCGGCTTAAGGCACTAATCTGAGTAAGAAAAACATATTAAGCGTACTTTCAAAATTACCCATGAGCATACGTACAATTGCACCAATGTGGAAATTTCAATGTGGTCTATACAACCAATTGTAAAAATATTGTTTCCCTTTGTTTTCACAATTCTCCTATTACTGCTATCTACACACAACTCCATATTTGATTGACAATTCGTTAACATCAATCATCTTAAACTGTGAAAAATACATTTTTGGCTTTTAATGAACCGTCGATGCAAACCCACCTACTCGTAACACTTAAACCAAACAAGTCAAGCTACTCTACAGGTAAAAGGTGAGATGTTATTTCCACTTCCTCCTCACACATACTACATTAGACATCGATTACAATTATTTTTAAGAAAATAGATAAATCAATAAGTTATAAATTAATCAAAGTTATATAAATTCACTAGACCTACAACTAATCAAAAATTCATAAATTTTGGTTGAGAGAAATAAAAACGTTTTCTGTATTTTAAATCTTTTGTTTATAAATTTTTATTTTATTTTTTTATCAGGGTTTATAAATTTATATTAAATTCAGTGTCAATTTTTTTATTTATTCCAAATTATCAAGTAATTAAAAATTATATTTAATTACTATCTTAAATAAAAAAATCAATAAATTTTTATACATACTTATAAATTTTATATAATTTCTTAGGGTGAAAAAACAAAACGCGCTCAACGTCATAATAAATTAGACGATAACACATTAATATCCATCAAATAAAAAAATACTCACATGACATCCTGAAATAATAAATTTTTCTAATAACATTTATTGTATTTTTTAATTTTAAATTTTAGTATATATTAATATATTATTAAAGTGGGTTGTTAATTTTATGAAAGAGTGTAGAAAAAACATTTTTAATAAATTTACGAATCGTGATAAGTTGACGTAAAAAATCCTCATAACAACCAAATATTATAATATTACTATAAAAAGTCGTTGAATATGTTTATAAAAAAATTCATAAATTGGATGAGAACACATTAACAACCATAAAATAAATTCTCACTTGACATCCTTAAATAATAATATTTATTTTACTTTTTAATTTAAAAATTTAATTATTAAAGTACTAAAGGGGGTTGTTAGTTTTTGAAAGAGTGTTGAAGAAACATTTTTTTAATAAATTTATGAACCATGATAAGTTGACGTAAAAACATCCTCATAACTACCAAAAAAATAATATTTTAACTATATTTATCTTAAATTTTAATTTAAAATACTATAATATTATTATTAAGAGTTGTTGAATGTGTATTGCTTACTGTGTACCGTGTCAAACAATCTTTTACTCTAAATTTATATAAGAGCTTCTAGAAAGAGGCAAGAAACGTAGAATTTTCCACAACCAGGCGGCAACTATTAGGAAAAAAAAAATGAAAAAAACTCACAACAACTTCACTTGGCTGGGTTTCTATTTATTCACAGTTTGCTTTCGACTTTCACAACCATTCTTTCTGGTAATACTCTTTTCTCTCTCTCTCAACAACTTCTGCTTTCACTAATGGCTTCTAACGCCATAATCCAATACACCTCTTTTTCTTCATCTCTTGCAACTCACATCTACGACGTCTTTGTCAGCTTCCGCGGTGAAGACACGCGCAACATCTTCACTGCTTTTCTCTTTCAGGCTCTCCGTACAAAAGGCATCAATGTCTTCAAAGATGATCAAGATCTCAAAAAGGGAGAATCCATTGCACCCGAGCTGCTGCAAGCCATTCGAGCCTCTCGACTTTTCATTGTTGTCTTCTCAGAGAACTATGCTTCCTCCACTTGGTGCTTGCGTGAACTGGCGGAGATACGTAACTGCTTTGAAACTTCGCCAAGACGTCTTATTATACCTATTTTTTATGATGTTGATCCTTCGGTGGTGCGAAAACAGAGTGGATGTTATGAGAAAGCATTTGCAGAACACGAAAAGAGATTTCGAGAAGATGAAGTGAAGATGGAGGAAGTTCAGAGATGGAGAGAAGCTCTCACACAAGTGGTCAATCTCTCTGGTTGGGATATCCGAAACAAGTGAGTAATCGTTTCTCGTTTCAACATTCTTCACTGTTTGAATTTATTTATTACTTTCTAAACTACAATTCAGAGAAGTTTGGAATTTAGGAAAAAGTAGAAAACACATGCAAATTCAGTCCCAATGTATACTTGTTTATTGAAAATAATATTTTCAAAGTTAAAATTTTTACGTTATTGTTTTTTTTCCTCTAAATGTTAAATTTTCAGGTCACAGTGTGAACAGATTGAAGAAATTGTTCAAAAGATAATAAAAATTTTGGGTCCGAAAATGTTAAGATTTCTTAAGGATGAATTGGTTGGGATAGAGTCTCGGGTTGAAAAAGTAATAAATCTTCTACATTTAGAGTCAGATAATGATGTTCGAGTTGTTGGAATTAGTGGGATGGGTGGCATAGGAAAATCAACTCTTGCTCGGGCTTTATATGAAAGAATCTATCATCAATATGATTTTCGTTGTTTTATTGATGATGTGAGCAATATTTATCGACATTCTGGTTCATTAGGTGTACAAAAGCAACTAATTTCCCAGTCTCATGAGAAAAATCTTGAAATTTATAATGTTATTGATGGAACATATTGGGTGTGGACCAAGCTGCACAATGCAAAAACACTTATAGTTTTTGACAATGTTGATCAAGGTGAACAACTTAAGCTGCTTACAGGAAACAGAGATATACGTAGATGCGTAGGTGGAGGGAGCAGAATCATCATAATTTCTAGGAATGAACATATATTGAAGACATGTGGAGTTAATGATGTTTATCAAGTCCAACCGTTGAGTATGGCAAATGCTGCGCAGTTGTTTTGTAGAAATGCTTTCAAAGTTGATTATATATTGGACGGTTATAAAAATTTGGCATATGAGGTACTTTCACGTGCTGAAGGCCATCCCTTGGCAATTGAAGTAATTGGGTCATCTTTGTTTGGTCGAAATGTCTCACAATGGAGAAGTGCATTGGATAGGCTAAGATATAATAAAGATAGAAATATTATGGATGTTTTACGTATAAGTTTTGATCAGTTGGAAGAAGAAGAAAAAGAAATATTTCTTGATATTGCATGCTTCCTCCAATTCGATGGTTCTATGATTCATTTTGACAATAGTGTGGACGAAATTTTAAGCATCCGTGGATTTGATTATGAAAATGGCATACCAGCTTTGATTGAGAAATCTTTAATAACATATGATGAATGTGAGAATATTCATATGCATAGGTTGTTGAGGGATTTGGGAAAAAGTATTGTTAGAGAAAAATCACCTAAGGAACCTATAAAGTGGAGTAGGTTGTGGGATTACAAAGATTTCAAGAAAGCTATGTTAGACAATGAGGTAAAAATAATTGATTGAGCATAAATCTTACATTACCATTTTTTCTAGAACATGAAAACCCTTCGAAAAGTATAACAATATTATTCTTTCTCATAATGTTGTAGGAAACTGAAAATCTTGAAGTCATAGATATTAAATATGGTGTTCTTTTTGAGACTGTGAGGGCAGATGGTCTATCGAAAATTAGACACCTTAACATGCTTAGTCTTAAGGATGTGGACTTTTCAGGAAGTCTCCATCATCTTTCGAATGAACTAAAGTATCTTAATTGGATGAGCTATCCTTTTAAATGTTTGCCTCAAAGTTTTCATCCAGAAAAATTAGTTGAGTTACGCCTTGTTAGCAGCTATGTTAAAAGACTATGGAAAGGCGCAAAGGTAGTGTATATTAATTTTCTATGTTTTTTAAATAAATCATTTAAATGACAAACATTGTCTTAAATTTCTTTTTTTCTTTAACTAATTAAAGAAAATCCAAATTTCATTATTAATTTTGTCTTCTATTTACTAATCACTGTAGCCATTGCACAATTTGAAGCTCTTGGATCTCTCTTACTCCGAAGATTTAGTTGAGATGCCAGAAGTTAGTGATGCCTTAAATCTTGAAATGATAGAACTTAAAGGATGCATAAAGCTCAAAAAAATCAATCGATCGATCGGTCTTTTGAGAAAGCTTATTTCCTTGAATTTGAAAAACTGCAAAAGCCTGGTAAGCTTACCCAATACCATATTGGGCCTGAATTCTCTTGAATTTTTTATTGTCTCTGGATGTAAAAAATTATATAATAATGGGTCATTAGATGAACGAAGGAATATAAAGCATTTGAAGAAAAAAAGGTTGTTGTGGCCTTTACATTTGTTGTATTCCAGAGCACGAAGAGACTCAGTCAGTTGTATATTGCCCTCCTCTCCTACTCTCCTTTCTTCTCTCACTTGTTTGCAACATCTCGATCTAAGCTTCTGTAACTTAGTTCGAATCCCTGATGCCATTGGAAATTTAAGGTTCCTTGAACAACTAAATTTGAAGGGAAACGATTTTACTACACTTCCCAACCTCAAGAACCTTTTCAGGATGTATCATTTAAACCTACAACATTGTAAGCAATTGAAATGGTTGCCTAGTCTCCCTACGCAAACCGACTTGCTCTCAATAATTATGAAGCGTCAACTCTCATATTTTGACGATGAAGATTTGGTAGGATTAATCATTTACAACTGTCCAGAATTAGTTGAGAGAGAACAATGTAGTAGCATGATTTTTCCATGGATGATACAAATTTTTCCGGTGTGCATGCTCCTTTTGTCCTATTTCCTTCTTTTAATCTTTTATATTTGTCAGAAAATAGTTACTAACGCATAACTTTGTAGTCTTATGAGGCAAGGTACTCAGAAAATGTGCAAAGTTACCCGATTCCATGTGTTGGAAGTGTTATCCCGGGAAGTGAAATACCGAGGTGGTTCAACAATCAGTTTGTGAGCATGAACAATTCAATGAAGATTAGTATTTATCCTGTTAAGCATGACAATAATTGGATTGGGGTTGTGTGTTGTGCAATATTTCACATTACCGAAAAGGAGATGACTGGTCAAATATTCGTGGATGATAACGATAAAATTCCTCCAATCGATTTCAAAAAAGATCTAGCCATTGACGAGTCAGATCATATGTGGCTATTTTATTTGTCTCGTCAAGAGTTACGATGTCCCCATGTCACATGGTACACATTTCGTCATGGTTTTATCATAGTGAAATTTACAAAACTGAACATGGACCGGAGAGAATTTAGGAATACAGAAAACCAATATGTGAAGGTGTATATGAAGAAATATGGGTATCGTTGGATATATGAGCAAGATCGACAACTACCAAACTCAGGTACTTAATATTCGTTATATTTTTGTTTTCTTCTTTCGTGTCTTACAAATGCATTTGAGATTTTGATTCACAAAGTTATTGTCTTATGTTGCTACATGCGAGGGAGTTACTAACTTCACTATTTAATAATAGCTCAAATGCCAACAAAGTCTATTTCAGTAATAAGATTCTAAAGAAAACCAACCAGAAATACTCTTTAAGATCATCATAATTGCACCATGCTTAGTGTGGAGCCTTTCCATGTATGCTCTTCCCAGCTTCCTAGATTAATCAACGTGCTACACAAATCGTTAGTACTTCATCATTTATAGTTATAGTAATAGTTGTTTTCGATGCAGATGTCATTGACAGTTACTTGTGATATAATCACATTATTACATGGTTCTACTTATTACACAAGAAGTCACATCACTTGTATATCTCAAGCAAATAAATAAGCACATAACTTAAGCATCCTCTAACTAGTATTTTTTTATTAGTTCCTACACTAGATATAACTTTTTGAAGGATAGACTAATTGCAAAGTCCCAAAAAAGCTGACATGGTTACACATCTAGAGGTTATTAGTAATTTTAGTAAATACTTTTATTGCTTGTTTTGTTTGTAAAATAAATATCTTAATTAGGTTGGTAATATTGAATTGTAGTGTAATAAACAAGCAGAAGAGTTAGAGTGTGGCTATTATCTAATGTAATGGATGGAAACCATTGTACGAGCCAATATCGAAAGAGGTTGAGACAAGGTAATCATGTTTAACTAATTCTTTATGACACACTATGTTTGGTTTATTGACTAATTTCAACTTATTGTATGATGCAGTATTTCATGAATGTACAACTACTCAATTCTAAATCCATTGATTATGTGAGACAAGCATGTACAACTTATTTTATCAACTTGTACAACACTCTAGGATAAATGTTCTTAGAATTGTATTCATACTATGTTTTTTACTTAATTTTAGCTTATGGTTTTAGTTTTACAAAGTTTTGGCAGTTTAAATATTTATTTGTAATTTCTTTTGACATAGTTAATTTTTTTTTATTGTTTTTTAAACAATTATATGTTTTTATACGATATTTTTGAATTTGGTTGGTGGTTTAATGAATACAGGTGGATAAAGAAAGGAAAACAGAACAAACCCAAATGAACTTTAAAAAAAAAGAGCACACAATACAATAATGGTTCACATCACATCCGCTGTCAATTCTCACTTGAAAATGATGACAATTCATACCAGAACGTTGTTTTTGTGGTGAACAGTAAGTTTTGTTCATATCAACAGAATACGACGATGATGTGGATGTAATTGTTGTCAATTTTTGAAGTTAAAATGACGATGAGTTGAATTTAACACATTATTTTTATTTTTGGGTTGAAAAAATCATCCTAAACCAACCTTGGACCATTGCATTCTACACCAATATACATATTTATGTTGCACTTCCATAAAAATTGAATTTTTAATTTTATCATTCATAAATATATATTTTGGAACATATTTTCATATTAGGAAATACATTTCAAAATATATTTTCATATTCAAAAATACATTCTAGAATATGCATTTCAAAATATATTAATATATTATGGATTAAATATTCCATAATATATTGTTAAAATGCGCATACATACCAAAATGTGCATTTTGTAATATATTACTAAATTGTACAATCAAAACATATTTTTCAGAAGAAAAATACAATTCAGGATGTGCAATCCATAATATATTTTTTCAAGATAAATTTATTACCTTTATGAGTGTGGAGAATACGATGTCCCAATTTTAATATCCAGGAATGAGAAGGGTTAATCCACTAAAATTTGAAAAAAAAATCAAAATAATAAAAATATAGTTTAGAAAATGATAACTCTAAATGTACACACTATAAATCACTCTTTTACACTAATTACAATGATAATATAATAAGTCATTCAAATATTTAAACAAATAAAATTACAAAACAAAAATCTGAGGCATTATCCTGCTTGATTATATATGATTGGATTGTGTAAATTGGTAAGTTCAATCACTTAAATGTAACGGCGTTAAATTTTAAATTTAACTTCTGTAAATTGAAATTTTCACCTTTGAAATATAAAATAAGGGGTTATTACCATCGATTAATTAAAAAAAAATTAATCCATAACATTTTAAAAAATCACATAATTTAACTGCTTAGATTCGATTGGTTGAAGTATTGATTTTCGGATGGTGTAACTTAATTAATCGAATTTTAATTTTTGAAAAACAACAATAAAAATCTTAAAGCTGGGATGAGTTAAATTTAACTCCACAAAATAAGTGGCTTGTAAGTAAGAATTGATCTAACCTCTACACCTGTGGAATCTTGTCTATGGAATAGAATTTTTTTCAATAGTTATTTCTTCTGACAAAAGATCAAATTTATTATTAAAGATCCATCTCAACAAAAAAATATAGTAAAAATATAATATAAATAAGTTACAAACATCACTTTATAAATTTTTATAAATTGGTTATATAAAGTTTATTTAATCATAAACTCATTTACTAAGTATTTGAAAACACAAAAAGCTGTGTCAAAATCCACAAGTGGAACAAACTACATATTATTGTGGTAAACCACTAGAAACTACCATCATTTGTTCAAAAGGTACAAGCTTAAGATAGCCTTGGCAAAATACCAATGGTGTGTATATGCAGATGTTCAAGGACAAACTACAAAAATGCTTCACGACTTTTTGTGGGCAGCTCTAGATCAGGTTCAGACTCACTAAGAGGAAAGAAGTATTGATCCACCATATCTTGAGACACATTTTCTAAGCTTGGAGGATCCCACTGCATACATTTCATTGTATAGGAATTTCAAATACAGATTTATAGCATAAACAGAAACATTAAAGCATTCACATAATTTTTTTGGTAAGGAAGACATTGCATTAATAGGCTTTCTTTTTTTTTTTTTTTTTACTGAAGTAGAGCAATTTGATTTCAAATTTATGTCAATGAACAAATTTTTAAAAGGTTACGAATATGGATAAATCGTATCTAAATGACGACTTTTTATTACTGAAAAATCATATTACTTAAACACGACTTTGGTGATGAAATTATTTTTAGTATTGATGATAAAGTCGTGTGAGTCAATCATAAATTTGATTATTCTTAATTATTTTTATTTTATTTACAGGAAAGTCACGTAGGAGGACATGACTTCAATTCAATATTTCAACTCCTTTTTCATTTACACTCAAGTTGTGCAGAGGTGACAAACTTATTTTAACCAAATTTTTATTTTATTTGTAGTGAAGTTGTGCGGGTGAGGCATGACAAACTCCTTTTTCAACATTTTTTTTTTAAAATTACTGGTGCATTTTGAAATATCAACCAAACCCACTATGTTGACTTTATATTATTACTTAAAATCAGAAAATTAGTCAAATGTATCAATGTAAGCCAATAGTTTTCCTCAAACTCTAATCCTCCACAATTTTGCCGAAATCACCCTTTTACCCCCCTTTGTCCATGCATGCAGTAGTCCCTATCTTGGCCAAAACTACCCATTTACCTTAAGTAACTTAGACATCTAATTGGATCTAGACACCCGTATGAGTTAGAGAAAGTAACTTTTTTGTTCTCATGTGTTATTTAGGTCCATGCTTTAATTGTGCTAGGGTGAAGATCTCTTCTAACTCCCTTGTCCTCTCTAAAAATGATATTATTTCTTTGGATCCATATATTTCCAAATAATTGCTATCCACATACATCTTTAACATGTTGTTAAGGCACTGTGACTCAAACTGTTGGAAGTGATGTTTGACTTTGTTATGTAGCACAAAGTTTACACCTACCCATCTGATACATAAGTTCCAAACTTTCACTGCTATCACCAGGCAGTCACAAAACATGTGATTTACAGTTTCTGCAGTATCACCATTAGGTGTTCGTGTTGCTATTTTATTCAATAGCACTCTCCACACAAGATGTTGTGCCGATGGTAGACTTTTTATTTTCCATAGCAGTGTAAAGATGTTGGATTCATCCTCCCTTGTCCCTGGCTGCAACTTTTTATAAGCTGATTTCACACAGTATACTTGCATTTCCTTGTCATTCCACACCCAACTATCCCCCATAGATTTATCTAACTTAATACCCACTAATTCTTGCAACAGGTTTGAGTACCTTAAAAACAAGGGTTTCGAAATCCTAGACATTGTAAAATTGCATCTTCTGTAATTCATTTCTCTCACGTGAAGGGTAAGCCCCCTTGCCCCATTTTCAAACCCTCTCTCCTCTTAATCTGTGGGCAAAAATTAGATTTATAATAAAAAAACTCATGTCCCTTTTAAATAATATAAAGAGAACATGTTCCACGGAAGTTGTGGCACCTATTTAGTGTAAATGAGAAAAAAAGTGTTGAACTAAAGTCGTGCCCGCTCAGTGCAAATAAAAAAAATTAAGACTAATCAAAGTCATCATTGACACTACATCATTAACATTGAAATTGTGGAGGTCAAAGTTGACTTCACTAAAGAAGTATCACAGTCGTATTTAGGTAACACGATTCTGCAATGAAGTTGTGTCATTAAGCACAACTTACCCATTCTTATAATTTTTTTAAAGTTTAGCCATTTACGTGAACTTGAAACCCAATTGCGCCACTATTTTGGTTAAAAAGCCATATTAATCACATGAATTCCATCTCTGAAAAGAAAAATGGTAATAGTCATTGTAGACAGATGACATGTTGGTAATCTGGAAAAACTATTTCATTAAGGGGTAAAACATCATTTGGATACAAGAAAGTGTATAGCATTCTCAAGTTGGCTCCTCAAAGTAAGAAAACAAAAATATAATAAATCCTTGAAATGCAATATATTAATCACTTCAGTCTAAAATTAAAAATTAAAAAGCTGATACTTTTGTCAGTCCCAAAATGATTGTAATTTTAATCTTTTAGGAAAAACTATATAAAAATTGATGTTTTAATTTTCAATCAAGTGTAAATTATTTATTCCTAATTTGCTTCCAAATAAATATATCAGTGTTTGTATTGATAGTGGATAAAAGTAATGCATATTTATTGAGTGCAAAGTTATTTTAAAGTTCAAAGACTACCTTTGGTGCAAAGTCCTTGTCCACCACGCGTGCCCTGACTCCCTAAAATTAATTAAAATTAACTCTTGTATTTAAACAGAAGAAGTTTGTTTTTGTTTGCAGAGATAAAAAATAGTTATACCTCACAAATATCCCCAGATATTTGCCTATGTATTGCTTGTAAAGTCATACGGTACTCACGCACCAAACATTGATCAAGGGTCTGAAATCTACCTTCCCGTATCTGCACCAATTACATATGTTAGAATAGTTTATATTATCTTCTAAGAAACTTTGTTAAACTTGTTTGGAGTCCTACAGGTGAACTTTATAAATGTGATTTCTTATAAGAGCAAAGAAATAAGGAATTGTTTAGACTTTAGACATGCCAAAGGAACTCACAGATCTCAAGGCAACCTTCAAGCTCAATGGAGAGGCTTGTTTGAGTCTATTTAGGGTGGAAATGCACCATGCATCTTTTGTTTCGCTTGCTGCATTTTCCTAAGACAAATTTAAGAATAATAAGAAATAGAAAATATAAAATGTTCACCAAATAGTCAAGCCACACACACAGGGAAGAAAGGACATGCAAGAAATTTGCTCCTACATGCTTGATGTTGCAAAGATTTTTGTGTGGTTCCTTAAATGACATCAGTAATGTGCTAGAAGATGTTGCTACAAAATTATGTGTCATTAGGCTGAGTCTATCTTTCTTGCAGAGAGCCTATTTTAGAATAAACAGATAGGGAGATTAACAATGTTGAATTAGCTAGAATAAAAAGATAGGGAGATTAACAATGATGAGTTAGCCATTACCATTCCTAATACTTCATTTTTTTGGGACTATCAAAAATATAATTTGAATCTGTCTCGATAAATTTCTTCATAAGTATTTCTAGATGAAGAAAATAAGAAAAATGAAATAAGTTGCTCCATAAACTAAAATTAGTTTACACAAAAGTTATTTGTAGAAGTTATCTCGTATTAGCTTCTCTAAAAGATAAGTTTTAACTAGTGTATTTTGGAGAAACTTATTTCATTTTTCCTTCTTGCCAATGAAAAAAACTTACCAAAAGATGAGTTAAATTATCAGTAAACAGAAGAGCAGCCTCTAACTAGATCTAACCACAAAACCCCTACTAATTGGACTCTAACAAAGAGCAGGAAAAAACTGTCTCAATAATATATAAGGGTTTCCTCCATATCACTAAGAACTCTTAACGAGGTGTGCTTTTCTCTTAGAGATAAATTTTGAATAAATATGAAATGTACCCATGTAAAGAACAATTGATTTTCACAATAAAGAATTGTGTTGAAAAGAAGACTCTGAAAAGAAAGATGGGTATCTCACCATAGCATCAACAATCTCTTCAACTGTGTCATGGCAAAAGCATTTATCTAGAATTTCAATCCTAAGAAAATGAAAAGTAGAAATAAGGGTTATAATATATTATAAGGCAAAATAGAGATACAAGGAAAATAAATTGAGCATCCCGAAAACAAACTTACATCAGACTATTCTTATCTTCTTGTTGGCCTTCAGCTAATGGATGATTTAATTTTTAGAGGGAATGAAGGGCAATTCCAAGACGGTGTACTTTTCAGTTTCTTTTTTCTTTTTATACAGAAGTAACTGTCATTCTATCTCTCTTTTTTAATTATTTCTTTATTAAAAAAAATAAACCTTAGGCAGAATGTATGGTAGGTCAAACCTTTCTAGTACGCTACTGCTGTCTGGATGTGCAAGGTCCCCATAATGTTCTAAAGTGGCTTCAATGACAGATGGGTCATCAGTAACCAATTTCCCCAGCTGTTCTTCAATTAAAGGAAGCCTCTACCGAATAGGACAAGACAAGCAAAAAAATTGACTTTCAAGAATCTGAAAATTCTATTAAAATTAAAATAAATCAAGCAAGAATTGTTAAGCAGAACTAAACTGCACTTAATGAATAGTGTGTAGCAAGCCCGCAGGTAACCATCTCTACTCCGTTGAGCTTTTCCCCTGTCAGAGCCAAGTACTCTCCTGCATAGAATAACAACCTTTGAAACAAAGAAAGACTGGATGGAGGAAGTTCATCAAACATACTTTCAGTTGATGACTAGATCTGAAGATTCTGAACCCATGAATTTCCCTCAATCATTTTTAGGAAAATAGGATGATTAACCTCTTTAAAAACCTCATCAATCAACTCTTTGTGATGTTTATATACTAGATGTAATGAATAAGGCTACAGAAAAGCATTAGTGTATAACATTTGATATCAATAGAAGTAAAAATAACAATTAGACCTCAGAAAATTAATGTTCATATTACATTTTATGTATCGTTCAGGATTCCAAATTCCAATATCAATAAGGAGAAACTCAATTTTGAAGGATGGACCAATTTATTGCATAATTACAATTCCTGTCATAAAATCAAGATTCCACAATAACTAAGACCGACCTTAAGCCTTATCCATGGCCATCATTGATTGTAGTCACTTTGTTGGAAAAAGAACTACTATTGGACAGAACAGAAGTACAAAGTGGGGCAAGGAAAAGTATTCACAAAAGCAAAAAAGGCAAATAAATGAATAAAGGAAACTAGAAATATAGCAAGGCAGCCCAATCCCCCTGCATAGTGGAGAAGGCTTAAAATCAACCTTAGGTCTTGGGGAAACCACCAGAGAGCGGCTAAAACATACCGTATCACAAAACAAAATTAAGGCCAATGAGACACCTTTAAATAAGCATGTATTCTGCTCCAGACAAATGCACCAGAGAATGGCAAAGGAAGCATGTTATCCCAGTTTAAATGTCAAGACTCGTCATTTGCAGAGAGAAGTGATAGGCTTGAGAACTGTAACTAAGCTCGATGCCACTGAAATTTCTATTAATAAAGCTAATGACTACCAAGGGTCACCAATAATGGACCTAATTACCCATCATTCTTCACAATGCCAAACATCATCAACTCTAGAAAGAAGTAACAGTTACAAAGTGAAAAAATCTCTACAAAATACTTCTCAATTCTTTAAAATTCTTATTCTATACCAAATTGTAACAGGTCTAAATAAACACAGATGTTTATGAAGTGAAGCTTAAATTTGAACAAGAGAACCACATTTTAACAAACAGGCCTTACCTAATTTTCAGAACTTTCTACTATCCCTTCCCCTCCCCCAAGTTCATAATACCAGTGTACAAGTACAAGATTATATTATAATCAGAATTATTTACAATTGGAATTATTTAGAATCCCCCGTTCCAAGTAGAGGGATTTTGAGTAACTTCAAGTAGATGAGGCATGTAAGTATGAACATACCTAAATGACCAGGTAAATGTGAAAGGTAAAAAGATGCTGCAGCATCAGGGTGGAATCCAATATGAACTTCAGGGGTAGCAAAAATCTGCAAAATGGGGATAAGTTATAATAAAACTAAGCATACACATAAAAGTTTTTCTATGCACATATCGGCCAAAATGAAGACAAACTTCTAGAACAAATATACAGGGTACAAACTACATAGCATAAATATGCTATGTCTCCAGGAGTCTATGAACAAATATGCCAATGCCATGTCTCCAAATAGAAGAAAAAGATGTACATTGTAGCAATGGCACAAAGAAGCACATGATTAAGTAGAAGGCATAGAATTTAGACAAAGAGGCATCCAACTTGTCACCTATTTATCATTTCAAACTCAAATTTACTAATTATTCATGTGACACCCTGAACACTAGTAGAGCCTAATCCTTATTAATTATATCTGGCTTAGGACAGAAAAGAGCGGAAACCCAATATACAACAAAAATAAGTTTTCTCTGTTCTAAATCCAATGCTGAACCAAATGGCATAAAAATAGCCCACCCATGTTGCCTTATTAATTTTTACCACACTTTCCAAGACACCCATACTTCAAATGTGGAACACAAACTAATTTAGTTTTAAAAAAAAGATGGATGGTGCACAAATTTTCACATATAATACTGGTTTGTCACCCAGCCAATGAGTAGCTGATGACATTTTTGGAACCCCATCTTGCTAGACACTATATTGCACTTAATTGGCTATGTTTTCAACTCCATATCCATTCAAATGTCATCTAGTGTCTAGCAAGATGGTGTCTAAAGATGCTATCAGCAACTTGTAGGCTGTCACAGTTCACCAGTTAGAGACTGCATCAACACTGCAGAATTAAATAATGTAATGACCAAAGTTTTCAGCGGTGAATGTGCACAATATTCTCTGTTTTTACAATCATGAGTGAAGTGTTTGAGCATCTACTGTAAGTTCTTTAATTTTCTTAACTCTTCCTGAATGATTTAAAACTATAATAGAAGCATAAAGCATTAAAAGCTTAAAAGCTCTAACATCAAACCAAAAGAACTGATTAACAACTGAAACAACCTTTTATTCTTTTTTATTTTCCGTAGCTGCTCAACATAATTTAAATTCAAATATTAATATGTCAGTTGGAAAGGGAAATTAGGCAAATAGATTGGATAGGAATGTAGATAGCAGGATTTGTGTGAGAAGCTCCACCACCATGGATAAAAGCCTGATATGATCAGAAAAGTAATCCATAATAGTAAAGAACATCAATAGAAATTTTCTGAAAATATTTAATTTAAAATTATGTTGAAAGACTAAAATTACATAGACTATAACTATTTAAGTATCCAAATTGACTGGACCCTTAAGTAGCTTAATCAATGACATTAAGTAAGAGTTCCTTTTAACGTTTCAGCATAAATACTCACCTAAACCATTCAATAAAAGTATCATTATTTGTAGGACCAATAAGTATCTATCTGACTAGGACAAGTAACCAAAATTAAAAAACAAAAAATTCTCAATCTAAAATAGGAAAGGGAATCCCAATTCACATGTTCTATCATCCAAATAACAAATCCATCAATGATAAATACAAGAATAAAATATATAATCTCACACCATCAAAATTGTCAAAAATGAGATCAATGCAGAGCTAGATTTCATACAGTTTTGTCTGTTGCAACACGGAATGTCCCAGGGATTGAAACTCCGGCCCCACCACCCATTGTAATGCCATTTAGAAGTGCCACCTGCATGAAGTTCATTATTGCATAACTTTTGTTTAAATGGTAAACTGACTAGTAAACATAAAAATTGATTTTTATCCAGCATGCTTGCTGCCATGTGATGAACGGATGTGGCTTCTCTGTAATACTCTATTTTATAAAATGCACATCTGAGGGAAATGTTGTATCCAATAATTCTGTTGATAAACTATAAAATAGAATCGTTGATAATTAGTCTTTCATGTCAAAATATTAAGCTGCATCGCAGAAAGAAATTTAAATAAACATGTAATGTAACTTAGTCACTTGTATCACATAATTTAACCACTTTTGCTGAAAAGATGTATAATTACAACATGTGATTGTATTGTTCCATGTAGTTATATGTCACTAAAATAAAATATTTATAATGTATTTAAATTCACATAAAAGTTGAATTAGAATCAATGTATCAAGTTAATTTATACTTCTTCCACAATATAACCAAATTAAGTCATAGTTACAAGCCAAATTTTGAATAAAATTATTATAATGTAATAACACAATGAGAAAAAAACAGATGGCCCGATAGTCTTAAAATTATAGAAATTTGTGTTATCACAACTAACTACCATAATAGGACTTCTATTTTATTTTACCATGTACAATTTGGTGTTATTTTACCATGTAAGCATGTATTTTTTGACACCCCCTCCAATTGGGCTGCACAGCATCACTGATTGCAGTTCTATGAACTTTTATAGGTTTGGGATCATATATTTCATGGAAATAAGATCCTAGTCAACTGTTTAAAAACATCAGAATTTCAATGGTTACAAATCAGCACTTACACGACAAATGTATCATGAGTAGGACTAACTATTCATACAAAACAGCTCATATGAGCAAATTGCACATATGTCAAATAAAGACAGCATAAATAACATATCAGCCTCCAAATACCGTGTACTCACATGTGGCTTCAAATATGTACCTATCAGGTACATAAAACTATAGGCTGTTCTGAAAAATTCTTTACACGCTTCCATATTTCCTGCATAAATTGTATGAAAAAAAATCAAAATAGCTGTATATAAAAAAAATTAAGTAGCCAAAATGCATTAGAAAGATACATGTTTAAAATAGAAGCAAGAATATACCTAGAACCAATTGCATGGAAACACTGAAACCTAAGTATCGATGCAACCTACACTTTTTCTTATACTTTCTTCAGCACCAAAAATCAAAAACCAATACATTTTGGAGTAGGATGTTGTTTGTCACAAAATGTAAAATTAAAAAATGTTAAACAGACAACTCAATTCGTATCATCTCCAAGTTAGTATTGAATATTGATACTTCACAAGGTCCCTTATCTCTGAAAACCATCAAAATGGTCAGTGTTACGAAAATTTCTAGTTCCAGGAATTAAGCATGAACTCGAAGAACTTAGAAAAGAGATGAAATCTCACGAAAGAAAAGTCCCAAATGATTGCGTTGAGATTTCTCAAGAATTTACAGAAGTTTTGATTACAAGATATGACTTGAACGTGGATCAATTAGTTAACTTGCTACTTATAGCTAACAAACTAACCGATCTAGCAGTCTTATTTCATACCAGCAAATAAACAAACCTTTTAGAACCTCAAAACTAAGACAACTGAATAAGATTCTGAGAAGAAATTTTCTGTCCAGATCTACATAAAAAGAAACCTAGATATTTACCTTTGTTTATCAAATGGTAAAGCGCAACAATATCTCCACCAGCTGCAAACGCTCGGCCACTGCCCTTAAGAAAATTGAAAATATTATGTAAGCATCGCATCATTAGACATGCATGAGGACAAGATCATTGCTCGCAGTGAAAGTGCAATATGGATAAAAGGGAAAAATATATTAGAAAAAAGAATTTAATTGGAATACACTAAGGTTTTTTACACTGTTATCCAATCAAAGACTGTCATATAACTGAAAATTAATAATTTTAGTAATAATAACCTTAAAATTTATATCTAAGGTAATTATCATTTTTTGTTTGTTTTTATTTCCCGTATGCATCTCTTAAAAAGTGAATTCAAAACTAAATCAATCCTATAAAACCAGCTTGTAAGGTGAGGACTGTACCTATTTATATACTACAATTTAGCTATATCTTTAGTAGTTGATGAGATCTCCATCACATTCTCTCAAGCATATCATACGTGGAACTAAAAATTTATGGATGGTCGAACCTTATTAGGATAGACTCTGATACCATCTAAAAAAATATATTTAATCCTAACTTATCTTACAAATTGACTTGTAAGGTAAGGTTTGCACCTAGTTAGATATATTATAACTTGACCATATTTTTAGTGGATGCGAGACCTCTAGCAACTAGCAATCTCTTTCAACTGGGATTGAAACCTTGATTTACCACCTTGTAGCTGGTTAACCATGTAAAAAGCACTAGCCAGATAGTACACCAAAATGAAAATTAAATTCATAGAAAAAATAGAGATTACCTTCATCATCACAAAACCAATATCAGGGTTATCTTCCCAACTCCTATAGAGTTTATGCAGCGTAGCCGCCTGAGAAAACCACAATCATAACCCAAAAGCATGTTACCACCCAAAAGATTGATACCACTTTAGGTAGTGTGCAATCACAACAAAATCATACATATCAAAAAATCACGAGTGATTGGAAGTTTAAAAGCAAAAGGGTCACAAGCAAACGTCGGACTCATCAAATTGTGAGACAAATTTACGGGCTTTTAGTGACCCTCTTTTGTTGGTGTTGAGAAGCAATGAGAGGAAAAGGAAAGATACCATGTTGGTGTTGAGAGCATTGAGAGCAGAGGGTCTATTGAGAATGGCCATTCTGGAGCAACCATTTCCTTCGACCAAAACCTGCGACATTGTGATTTGTGAAAAACAGAGATTCAATAACATAGTACAGAGAGAAGGAAATATTGTGACCTGAGAGTGATTGGGGTTGTCGAGAATGACGTGTTGAGAAGAAGAGAGGTTTCGGTATGCATTAAGGCTAAGCTTTGCCTTTGTGAAGAACCACCACCCCACCCTTTTCCTCTGCATCATCTTCTTTCCCTTCTTCTCTCTACTTCACTCTAAGCTCAATTCAACTACTTCTTCTCCTGTGAATATTTCCTCTCAGAATAATAATGATTTTATGAAAAGCATTTTTTTTAAAATAAAAATTCATTTTTTTTTTCATGTAATTCTAATATGCACAAAGAATAAAGATTTAAAATACTTTTTAAATATATTATATTTTTAGAACAATTCTACTTAACTCGCCTAAAAACTTTCTAAATAATATTTATGCCCCTTAATTTTGAATGTATACTCATCTAAAATAAAACCTACACCCTGTATTTTATTTATATTGAACTTATAAAAAATTATATGTGGATATAATAAGTTAATAAATTTATCCATATATTATACAATTATTATAATCATATCAAATATAAGAATTATAATATAGGATTTAATTTAATCTATATGATTATTATGTGTTACATTAAAATTTGAATAATTTTTTATTTTTGATTTATATTTTAAATTTTTTATTTTTATAATATAATTAAAAAGCTTAAATTTTATGTTATATAATATAATAAAATATTTTTTATTATTAACAAAAAAAATTACTAAATAAAAACTAATTTTAAAAATAAAAAAATATTAATTATTATACTAACTAAATTAAATATTAAATTCAAAATGTATTAATATATATAATAATTTCTAAATTAATTTTTAAATTGATATTTAATTTACTCTTAATTTTAGAATATAAAATTAATAATTAATTAAATACTAGTTTAAAAACTAATTTAGAAATTACTTTATATATCAATAATTTTTTAATTTATAAAATAATATTTCATTTAATTAATATAATAATTAAATTTTTTTAATAACTTTTTTTAATTATTAAAACCCTTATCTCGGAAACAACCTACTTTAAAGTTAATATCACTCTTACACGGACTATAGTTTTTATTGTTTACTTTTATATTAAAATAATATTACTCAAAGATATAACTTTTTTTTTTATATTTTTGTAAAAGAATCTATAATTATATAACAGATATATTTTTTTAACACAGTTAATATATAATAATAAAATCATATTTTTTATTATAAAATATTTGAATTTTATGCTTTAAATTTTTAATTTATTTAAATTGTAGTAATCTTTTATTTTTATATTAAATAATGAATATATTTATTATTAGTATAAAAATGTGTGTTTATTCTAAAATTAAAAATAATATAATTGTCATTTATAACCAGGTAATTACAATTTTTGCTTGTATTTGTAGTATTGTGATTAATAGAAAAGATGAGCAAAAGTTTCTTTTCATCTGCATTTTCTGGAAATTTGTAGCTTTTCATGCAAATCATGAATGAGATAATTGATTAAGATTGTAATGTAATGATTATTTTTTATAATCAAACTTGATTTTTCGACCAATCGATACTGGACGAGCCGATCTCAGTCGAGGTGACTGATTGCTCGAGTCAAAGAACACCTCAAGATATGCAATAAATGGTGGTAACGACAGTTACATCAGCATTTAATGAGTCATAATTTGTATTTCGGAATACGTGAGAAGTATCTCTAATAAATCAACTACAAATTAATTAACTGAAAGATGACACAAATATTCTTCAGATATTCCAATGTACCTATATAACAATATACCTCTCTATTAATCAGGGATCATGATGCACATCAACGAATAACTGGAATACAACCCATCATAACAAGGGCCCATGACCAACACTATAAATAAACCCTCTACAAAGGTGTAAGGTACACTCTTACCAATTACCGACATACACTCTTTACACAGAGTACTTACTTGATCGTTAGAGTGTCTTTTTTAGGTCAACCCCAACTGAGCATCAACATTTATGGAAGGAGACTCAAAGGAAGGTTTTCTGGTTAGCAAGTTGAGAGTTTCACCATCTTTGCCCTTGATTCTTGACCATCCCTATGACCAACAGCTTTCAAAGCAATGCTCCTCACATGCTTCTCTTCATGTTCTTGGTCATTTAGCCGATTCATTTCAAGTTCATGTTCCCTTAGCTCACCAAAAAAGGAGGTTGTGGTCAAGGTTGTCAAATCATTGGATTTAAAGATTGTAGTGACTTTTGGTTGCCAAGATCTATCTAAGCATTTAAGAATCTTGATGTTAAGTTCCTCCCTTTCGAAGATTTTGCCAAGGCTGATGAGGTGGTTCACAATGTGGGTGAATCTCTTTTGCATATCAGCAATGGTTCCCCCTTTAAGCATTCTGAACATCTCATATTCTTGAATCAGAGCATGCTTCCTTGCTTTCTTCACATCAATGGTTCCTTCATGGGTAACCTCAAGAATATCCCACATCTCTTTTGCTGAAGCACATTGTGAGACCCTGAAAAACTCATTAGAATTTAAGGCATATGTGATGATGTTTTTGGTAAAACAATCAAATTGAGCTATTTTGCTTTCAATCTCAGTCCATTTGGACCAAGGTTTCTCAATGAAAACATCATCCTTTTCAAATTTAGGAACAAAGGGGCCATTTACAATAGCATCCCAGATTCCTCTATTAATTGATTTCACAAAGATTTTCATTATGACATTCCAAAACTGATAATTCAGACCACAAAACAGAGGTGACCTGTTTATTGAAGCACCCTCCCTAAGGGTAATTTTTCAGCCATAAAAAAAATTTATGATTGAAAACTTGAATGACTTTCAAGAACTCAACTCCTGATGCCAATTGTTAGAATTATAGGCCTTAAACAAGAAAGGGGTTGAATTGTTTATGAAAGATTTTCGCAAGTATTGAAGGTAGAGTGGAGGACAATGAAGAATCAATCAATTAGAAATCAGTTTAGCCAATTGGAAAACTGGTTTTAGTTTGATTCCAAAAAATTAACCAATTATTTATGCGAAACAACCGGTTGTTTATACCAGTAGTTTATAAAAACAAAAGTAAAGTAGTTTAAAGAGTGTAAGGATAAAGAGATTCACACAGAATGTTTATACTGGTTCACTCTTTCCCAAGAGCTACATCCAGTCCTCATCTAACCACTGAGAATTCACTAAGTAATTAAACCTTGATTACAACCAACACACCAAGAGTGATGATCTTGAACCTTCAAGAACACACACCACTCTTTGGTAAAAACACAATTTTCAAAACAACCCTCTGAAACCGCACAACACCAAATCACACAGAAATACAGTGATCAAGAAAGAAAGGAATGGAATACACTTGGGTACAGTCAAAGATTAAAGTACAGAGAATACAAAGAGCCCTATTCCACACTTGAGAATGATCTAAAAGCTCTTCTAAGTCTTGAAAATTGATTTCGATTAAACTCTCTTTCTTAGTTAATGACTAGGAGCGTAAAACAACCTTTTTATACTCTAGTCAGATGGTCAAAGCATTTAATTCAAGAACCAAAAGCAGTTTGAATCATTTAAAACAGATTGGTACAGCTTAACAGAATTTTGTTAAGGTTTCCAGGAAAACAACCAGTTGAATTTTCGAAACAACCGGTTGAATTGGCTTGACAGAAAAGTCCAACAAAGTCAAGCTTTTCAAATCCTTTTCAAAATCCACTAAGTGTAAAACAACCGGTTGAATTGACATTTCAATAGGTTGAATTTTCACACTCTTTAGAAAACACATATTTTTCAAAAAGATTAAGATTCAATTAACCTTGGATCATCACCAAGAGTGGATTAACAAATTCAAATACTTCTAAACACACACACACACAACCAGCAGCAAGGTCTTCAAGAATTCCTCCTCGATTTGAAGACATCAAAGCTCCTTGTTCAACAATATGAGCTATGGAAAAAATTGCAGAAACTAGGGCCAAATTTCAAAAATCTAGAAAGATGATAGCCTTAGATTGCACAAATTTCTAAAAACTTTTACCAAAAGGATTTTTTTTTTTAAATTATATGTAAGATTAACAAAATTTGGGAGAAAACGCGCAAAATTTCAGGTCAAACAGATGACTATTCATCAGGAAAAAAATCAAACAGTCTGACACACAGAGACGAACCTTTCTTTCGGTCTTGGCAATGATGAATAAAAATTTTATTGCAAAGCTCATGGAATGAATTTACAGCTCAAACCTCAACCACAAATCAATACACACAATAAGAAATTTATGGTAAAAAATTCAGATAAAAACATCCAAGGAATAAGGCATAATAAGTCCCCGACCAAGAGGAAACAAAATTGAAAAACTTGTTTATTCGAGAACAAAATGTCTTGGCTTTTCCTTTTCATATCTTTTTTTGTGTTTTGTTTTTGAATGTGCCTCCTTAGTATGTTTCAAACAACATATGAATATACTTATATGAATTTTTTTGGAATTTTTTAACGTAATATGAGCTCTGGTAAAAATTGCAGAAACTAGGGCAAAATTTTAAAAATTTGGAAAGAGGATAGTCTTAGATTGCAAAAATTTCTGAAAAATTTTACTGCAAAGATTTTTTCTTGAAATTTTATGTAAGATTCTCAACAGAATTTGGGACTAAACACGACAAATTTTAGGTTAAACGGATGACTATTCAGTCAGGAAAAAAATGAAACAGTCTCACACACAAAGACAAACCTTCCTTTCGGTCCTATCAATGATGAATGAAAAATTTATTGCAAATCTTGTGGAATGAATTTACGGCTCGAACCTCAGTCACAAATGAATACACACAAAAGGGAATGTCTGGTAAAAATTTCAGATCAAAACATCCAAGGAATAAGGCGATATAAGTCCTAGATCGAGAGGAAACAAAATTGAAAAACTTGTTTTTTCGATAAAAAAAATCCAAGCTTTTCCTTGTCATATCTCTTTTTGTCTTTTGTTTTTGGACGTGCATCCTTAGCTGGATGCAAAAAGCATATGAAAGTATTTGCGTGATATTTTTGAAATTTTTGAACGTAATATGAGCTCTGGAAAAAATTGCAAAAAGTAGGGTCAAATTTCAAAAATCTTGAAAGAGGATAGCCTTGGATTGCATAAATTTTTGAAAACTTTTATCGAAAGGGTTTGATGTGATTCCACTAGCCACAATAACATGATTCTTTGATATTCTATGGAATCAACTTGAGTTGGCAAAGATTAGGCACTTTTATAGAAGAGGATCAATGTTCTATATTTCAAGAACTCACCAAATCTTGCACCAAAAACCAAACTCACATGGAAGCTCCATTTACTATCAATTGAATCGATTAAAAAGCTGGAAAACAAGTTTGAACCGAACAAGAAAGAAGGAAAACAGAAAATGAATCATTCAAAATCAAAGAAAAGGAAGAATAGTTGCTGGAAAACTGAAAACAGAACCAAAAACTCAAGAAAACCAACTCAAAACATGAACAACTAAAGAGAAAAAAGGAAGGAGAATAGAAAACTTATGAAAATGGATGTAGATTGGTATGAACACGCCACTAGAAGTGATGGATGCTCCTAGATGAGTGTGCTGCCGCCACTTGAGGACACCATGGATCCTTCAAGATAAGACTAGAGAAGAAGGCTCAAAGCTCTCCAATGTTCTCTCAAAATTTGAGTAGAGTTTCTTTACTATCAATTTCAATCTAGCAAATACAATGAGGGAGGCCTCCTATTTATAGCATGAGGAGCCTTGGAGAACAAGTTGTGAGGGTAGTAAGGGAAGACACAATATGGTGCAGCCTAGGTCATTGACTTTGGTCAATGCCACACCAGTTCACTCATTTCTAGAAGGTAGGGTTTCCTTCCTTCCCTAATGGACTTCATAAGCCTAAACTTATAACTTCACCTCCTTATTTACTTCTACACCTATCTACTAATACACCCCCCCTAAGACTCCTAACTAAAGACTAAAAGATGCTATAATAATAGAGGTTTCTAATGTTTCCCTCTAAGCACCATCAACCAAAGAAATTACAAAAAGAGAGAATAATTGTTCCCTAGCTCCTAAAACTTTGAACATGCTTCTTGTAAGCCTTTGAGGTGGGCTTTGATATTCATGGGCGTCCTCTATTTGCACCTCTACCTCTTCTTGATCTTGTTGATTGGCCTCTATGTCCACTAGAGCTTGATCTCCATCAGGGTTTCTTCGTTGAAATTATATGTAAGATTCTTAAAATAATTTGGGACAAAATGTGACAAATTTTGGGTCAAACGGGTGAGTATTAAGTTAGGAAAAAAATCAAATAGTCTCACACACAAAGACGAACCTTCCTTTCGGCCCTGGTAATGATGAATAAAAATTTTATTGCAAATCTTGTGGAATGAATTTATGGCTCAAACCTCAACCAGAACTCAATACAATCAATAAGGAATGTCTAGTAAAAATTTCAAATAAAAACATCCAAGGAATAAGGCGTAATAAGTCCCAGACTGAGAGGAAATAAAACTGGAAAACTTGTTTTTCCAAGAACAAGACGTCCTGGTTTTTCCTCTTCATATCTTTTTTTGTGTTTTTTTTTTTTGGACATGTCTCCTTAGTTGGATGCAAAAAATATATCAAAGTACTTGTGTGAATTTTTTTATCAATTTCTGAGTGTAATATGAGCTCTAGAAAAACTTGCAGAAACTAGGACCAAAATTTAAAAATATGGAAAGAGGATAGCCACGGATTACACAAATTTTTGAAAAATTTTCCTGCAAGGATTGTTTCTTGAAATTCTATGTAAGATTCTTAATAGAATTTGGGAATAAACACAATAAATTTCAGGTCCAATGGATGACTATTCAGTCAGAAAAAAAATGAAACATTCTCACACACAGAGACAAACCTTCCTTTTGGCCCTGTCAATGATGAATAAAAAATTTATTGCAAATCTTGTTGAACGAATTTATGACTCAAACCTTAACCATAATTCAATACACACAATAGGGAATGTCTGGGAAAAATTTCAGATCAAAACATCCAAGGAATAAGTAGGGGTGGCAGAGCGGGCCAACCCGCCCCGTTTAGGCCCGCCCCGCTTAGGCCCGCAAAATGCAGGCCGGGTTGGCCCGCCCCGCAAAAAAAATGCGGGCTGGTTTTCATGGCCCGCCCCGCATGTGGGTTGGCCCGCGGGCCTGCGGGCTGGCCCGCTTTTTTTTTTTTTTTTTTAACATGTAGGAGTAGTGGAGCGGTACGAGCAATAACAGTGTGGTAGTAGCGCATAACAGTTGCAGGTGAAACTGCGTGGCGTCACAGCCGAAGCGAGCGGCAGCACTGCAAAGGAAAATGCGTTGTGTGTTGTGTGCGTTTTTTGGAACATCATAGCTGCCTTGTGTTTTGAGTGAAAACCTAATTTTCTTTTACTCAAAGTTATCACTCTTCCACTGGTTGTGTTTTAAGTAAAAACCTAATTTTCTTTCTCTCAAAGTTGTCACTCCTCCACTGGACCTTTGCTACCAAGTCAATTATTTTATTAATTTTTTTTTTGCGGGCCAGCGGGCCGGCCCGCCCCGCCCCGCTGCTGGCCCGCGCGGGCCGCGGGTTATGCGGGGCGGGCCAATGCGGGTCAGCGGGCTGAAAAGGTCAGCCCGCCCCGCGTTTTTAACCGCGGGCCGGCCCGCCCCGCTTTGCCAGCCCTAGGAATAAGATGTAATAAGTCCCATACCGAGAGGAAACAAAATTGGAAAACTTGTTTTTCCAAGAACGAGACTGTTATAATATATGGCCTTAAACAGTAGGGGGTGAATTGTTTATGAAAGATTTTTGCAAACTTTGAAGGTTTAATGAAACTTAATGCAGAATTACAGACAGAAAAATCAAGTTAGCCAAGAATATAATCTGTTTTAAGTGAAACACAGAAAAACAACCGGTTGTTTATTCGAATCAATCGGTTGTTTATACCAGCACAGTATATGTAACATCCCGCAAAATAAAACCATACATACATGTATAATGAAAATAAAGGTAAACAAATAATATCGAAGAGTACATGATATTATATATATAAGAAATGAAGTTGCTCCTCTTAGGGAGTTAAATACATAACCAGGTCAAATGTTTTCAAAATTTAAAACGAAAGTCAACCAAATACAACAAGACCGGCGATCTCCATACATGAACCGGCGATCTGGTAACAGAAGGCCCAAAACAGGCGATCTGCAGCAGGACATAAATCCGGCGATCACCACCAAGAGGTAGAAAACCGGCGATCTCTTCCTCGGCGACCACTCATTAAGGAGCTCTACATCCTGGAAGATCATCTGCTCCCGTGTAACAATTACACGATCATCACAGTTTTAAGAGAACAGCCACAGGACCAAAACACGCAGGGTAAGCTAGATATTTTAAAGAGAGTTTAAATAAGAACATTAAAATCAAGGTAAAAACATTTTTCAAGATATCCATGTAAAACTTAGAGTTGCTCATACCCTCCACCTGATCGCCCAGAAACCACACATTTCACAATATTTCCCAGAGTCGTTCTATTTCACAAACAGCATCAAGTGTCTATAAATTCCAAGTTCCTCATTCCACACGTCAGACCACCACTGACCCAGCACACAAGACACTTGACACTACTTCCGGAAGACTCGTGCATTGACTAGACTCAGAGATTCTGCACCTGTCATACAAAGCTGTTGTAATGTTTCCACAGCTATGCGCATCAACACATTCTCGATCTCAAGTTCACCATATTCAACACATCACATAACACTTAAAGGAATGATTCAAGTCACAACAACGATCGTTTCAAAGATTCAGATGTTCGAAGATCACATTTAAGCTTCAACAGTTCAAAGTAACACCAAAAACAGGGAGTTCGCAAACATCGCCCAAACCGGCGACCTGGTTCAAAAACAGGGTATTTCGAAGTCTGTATTTAAAAACCGGCGACCACGTCGCCCAAACACATGGAACAGAGCATTCACGCAGATGAAAACGAAACCGGCGACCACGTCGCCCTCATTTCAGAAATAGCTAAACTATGGCTTGTATTGAAAATGAAGTCTAGCTTCCCTTACCTGGACTTGCGCAAAACACCAGGAGCTCCGAAACCCAACGAAGCTTGAACAACGCCTTGGCTCTGTTTTTGCGTCTGGTTGAAGGACTTGCAGAGAACCTCCCAGGTGCTCTAATGGTGATGCCTCTCGTCGTACTCTTGTGTGAAGATGCTAGAATCGCAGCGCGAAGGAGATATCTGGAGGAGAAGGGAGGTAACTCACTCTTTCTCTCTTTGAATGCTGCAACGTCTTTTTTTCTCTCAGCAGTGGGTCTCTGCATCTTAAACCAACTTATCCACCAAAAGCAGCTGCCACCCCCACTCTGCAGAGAAGCCTGAGTGTACGTTTCCCTGAACAGTACGACTACAGTTGTCTCTTGCGCAGGCCAACCACTCCCTGAACAGTACTACTGAGCGTGCCTCTGTGCAGTCTAACACCCTGAGGTCACTATTCTGAACCACTCTTTTTGTCTACGTGGCGCGCGTGCAGGACGTTCCATGCTGGAAGTCTGGGTCCTACCTTCTCTGTGTGTAACTCGACGTCGCGCGATGACCTTTCACCGATGACCACTTGCGTGAAGTCTATCCACCGATGACCTCTCGCGCGAAGACAATCCACCGATGACCTCTCGCGCGAAGTCCATCCACCGATGACCTCTCGCGCGAAGTCCATCCACCGATGACCTCTCGCGCGAAGTCCATCCACCGATGACCTCTCCCTGGCGAACGACCGATGTCTCCCCATGATGATGCCCGCATGCATCGTGCCCTGGCGACGCCTGCATGCCTCGCGCCCTGGCGACGACGTGTAGTCTAGGCGACCGGCGATCATGTATTAACAAAGAACTCTTATAGTTTTCTAGACTGCACTCTCCTTCCTTTTTAACTTAAATAAAAACATACTTAGAATTTATTTAAAATAATCCTTTTTATTCCAACTTAATTTTTTTCAAGGTCCTTACAGTATAAAACAACTTAAAAACAGAATTTAAAAGAGATTAGAGCAAGAGAAAATTCACACAAGCAGGTTTATACTGGTTCACTCTTATACCAAGAGCTACATCCAATTCTTAGAAACTTCTGAGTTTCTACTATGCAATCAAAACCTGATTACAATACAACCACCAAAAGAGTGACCTTGAACCCTTCAAGAAACACACTCCTTTTGGCAAACCAATCCACAGAAATCAAAACCTCCTGATTCTGTACTTACAACCAATTACAGAAATACAGTAATCTAGGAAGAATAGAATAGAATACACCTGGGAATTACAAAGCTTAAAGATCAGATGAACAACTATTCCACACACTTGAAAATCCAAAGCTTGAGTGAATCTTGAAAACTCTTTGCCAAAATTTGCACTATGATTTCTCAAAACTGTTTCTTACATTCCAGGAGCGTGTAACCAACTTTAAATACTCGAAGGAATGATTAAAAGCATTTAAAACAGGAGCGCAATTAGTTAGAAATCATTTAAGAAAGATTCACAATTCAAAACTGAATTCTGTTAGGATTTTCAAAGAAACAATCGATTGATTTGGCTTGACAACTAGTCAACCAAGTCAAATCTTTTTCAAAACCTTCTAAAAACATAAACAACCGGTTGATTCGATAAAACAACCTATTGTTTTTCACTTAGTTGAAAAACATTTCCTTTTAAAAAGGTTTTCAAATTCAATCAAATTTGGATTCAAACAAGGTGTGGATTACAACACATTCTACCCAAGAACCCCCTAGACACAGCAACAACTAAACTTTCCATCAAATATCTTGGATTTGGATTCTTCAAAGCACATGATCACTCTTGATCAACAGAGACGTCCTGGTTTTTCCTTGTCATATCTTTTTTTGTGTTTTGTTTTTCGATATGCCTCCTTAGCTAGATGCAAAAAGCATATAAAAGTACTTCAATGAATTTTTTCGAAACTTTTAAACGTAATTTGAGCTCTAGAAAAAACTGTAGAAATTAGGATCAAATTTTACAAATATGGAAAGAAGATAGCCTTCGATTGCACAAATTTTTTAAAAACTTTTACCGAAAGAATTTTTTTTGTTGAAAATATATGTAAGATTCTTTCTGTGTTTTGTTTTTGGACGTGCATACTTAGCCAGATGCAAATAACACATGAAAGTACTTGTGTGAATATTTTCAGAATTTTTGAAAGTAGTATGAGCCCTGGAGAAATTTGTAGAAAACAGGCCCAAATTTGAAAAATCTTGAAAGAGGATAGCCTTGGAGTGCCGAAAAATTTCTGAAAAATTTTCTGGAAAGGATTTTTTGCTCAAATTCTACGTAAGAGTCTCAACGGAATTTGGGACAAAAGAAGACAAATTTCACGTCAAACGGATGAGTATTCATTCAGGAAAAAGAATGAAACAGTTTCACACACTGAGGCGAACCTTCGTTTCGACCGTGGCAGGGATGGATACAAATTTTTTCGCGAATTCCGTGGAATGAATTTGGGGCTGAAACCTTTGCCACAACTCAGTAGACACAACAAGGAACGTCTGGTAAAAATTTCAGGTCAAAACATCCAAGGGAAAAGGCGTTTTATGTCCCGGAGCGAGAGGAAACAAAATTTGAAAACTTGTTTTTCCGAAAGCGAAACGTCTTGGCGTTTCCTCGTCAAATCTCTTTCTGTGTTTTGTTTTTGGACGTGCCTCCTTGGCCGGATGCATACAACATACGAAAGTACTTGTGTGATTTTTTTCAGAATTTTTCAACGTAGTATGAGCTCTGGAAAAAATTGCAGAAAAGAGGGGCAAATTTTAAAAACCTGGAAGAGGATAGCCTTGGAGTGCCCAAATTTTTGAAATATTTTCGCGAAAGGATTTTTTGCTGAAATTCTACGTAAGAGTCTCAACGAAATTTGGGAAAAAAGACGAATAATTTCAGGTAAAACGGATGAGTATTCAGTCAGGAAAAAATCAAGCAACTTCACACACAGAGGCGAACCTTCGTTTCGGCCGTGGCAACGATGAAGAAAAAATTTGTTGCAGATTTTGTGGAATGGATTTGGGCCTGAAACTTTGGCCACAAATCAGTAGACACAATAAGGAACATCTGGTAAATATTCCAGATCAAAACATCCAAGGGATAAGGCGTAGTAAGTCCCACGTCGAGAGGAAAAAAATTTGAAAAATTGTTTTTCCAAAAACGAAATGTCCTGGCGTTTAATCTTTATATCTCTTTCTGTGTTTTGTTTTTGGACGTGCACACTCAGCCAGATGCAAATAACACATGAAAGTACTTGTGTGAATATTTTCAGAATTTTTGAAAGTAGTATGATTCCTGGAGAAATTTGTAGAAAATAGGCCCAAATTTGAAAAATCATGAAAGAGGATAGCCTTGGAGTGCCGAAAAATTTCTGAAAAATTTTCTGGAAAGGATTTTTTGCTCAAATTCTACGTAAGAGTCTACACGGAATTTGGGACAAAAGAAGACAAATTTCACGTCAAACGGATGAGTATTCAGTCAGGAAAAAGAATGAAACAGTTTCACACACTGAGGCGAACCTTCGTTTCGACCGTGGCAGGGATGGATCCAAATTTTTTTCGCGAATTCCGTGGAATGAATTTGGGGCCGAAACCTTTGCCACAACTAAGTAGACACAACAAGGAACGTCTGGTAAAAATTTCAGATCAAAACATCCAAGGGAAAAGGTGTTTTATGTCCCGGAGCGAGAGGAAACAAAATTTGAAAACTTGTTTTTCCGAAAGCGAAACGTCCTGGCGTTTCCTCGTCAAATCTCTTTCTGTGTTTGGTTTTTGGACGTGCCTCCTTGGCCGGATGCAAACAACATACGAAAGTACTTGTGTGATTTTTTTCAGAATTTTTCAACGTAGTATGAGCTCTGGAAAAAATTGCAGAAAACAGGGGCAAATTTTAAAAATCTGGAAGAGGAAGGATAGCCTTGGAGTGCCCAAATTTTTGAAATATTTTCGCGAAAGGATTTTTTGCTGAAATTCTACATAAGAGTCTCAACAAAATTTGGGAAAAAAGACGAATAATTTCAGGTAAAACGGATGAGTATTCTGTCAGGAAAAAATCAAGCAACTTCACACACAGAGGCGAACCTTCGTTTCGGTCGTGGCAACGATGAAGAAAAAATTTGTTGCAGATTTTGTGGAATGGATTTGGGCCTGAAACTTTGGCCACAAATCAATAGACACAATAAGGAACATCTGGTAAATATTCCAGATCAAAACATCCAAGGGATAAGCCGTAGTAAGTCCCACGCCGAGAGGAAAAAAATTTGAAAACTTGTTTTTCCAAAAACGAAATGTCGTGGCGTTTAATCTTTATATCTCTTTCTGTGTTTTGGTTTTGGACGTGCACACTTAGCCAGATGCAAATAACACATGAAAGTACTTGTGTGAATATTTTCAGAATTTTTGAAAGTAGTATGAGCCCTGGAGAAATTTGTAGAAAATAGGCCCAAATTTGAAAAATCTTGAAAGAGGATAGCCTTGGAGTGCCGAAAAATTTCTGAAAAATTTTCTGGAAAGGATTTTTTGCTCAAATTCTACGTAAGAGTCTCAACGGAATTTGGGACAAAAGAAGACAAATTTCACGTCAAACGGATGAGTATTCATTCAGGAAAAAGAATGAAACAGTTTCACACACTGAGGCGAACCTTCGTTTCGACCGTGGCAGGGATGGATACAAATTTTTTCGCGAATTCCGTGGAATGAATTTGGGGCTGAAACCTTTGCCACAACTCAGTAGACACAAGAAGGAACGTCTGGTAAAAATTTCAGATCAAAACATCCAAGGGAAAAGGCGTTTTATGTCCCGGAGCGAGAGGAAACAAAATTTGAAAACTTGTTTTTCCGAAAGCGAAACGTCCTGGCGTTTCCTCGTCAAATCTCTTTCTGTGTTTGGTTTTTGGACGTGCCTCCTTGGCCGGATGCAAACAACATACGAAAGTACTTGTGTGATTTTTTTCAGAATTTTTCAACGTAGTATGAGCTCTGGAAAAAATTGCAGAAAACAGGGGCAAATTTTAAAAATCTGGAAGAGGATAGCCTTGGAGTGCCCAAATTTTTGAAATATTTTCGCGAAAGGATTTTTTGCTGAAATTCTACGTAAGAGTCTCAACGAAATTTGGGAAAAAAGACGAATAATTTCAGGTAAAACGGATGAGTATTCAGTCAGGAAAAAATCAAGCAACTTCACACACAGAGGCGAACCTTCGTTTCGGCCGTGGCAACGATGAAGAAAAAATTTGTTGCAGATTTTGTGGAATGGATTTGGGCCTGAAACTTTGGCCACAAATCAATAGACACAATAAGGAACATCTGGTAAATATTCCAGATCTAAACATCCAAGGGATAAGGCGTAGTAAGTCCCACGCCGAGAGGAAAAAAAATTTGAAAACTTGTTTTTCCAAAAACGAAATGTCCTGGCGTTTAATCTTTATATCTCTTTCTGTGTTTTGGTTTTGGACGTGCACACTTAGCCAGATGCAAATAACACATGAAAGTACTTGTGTGAATATTTTCAGAATTTTTGAAAGTAGTATGAGCCCTGGAGAAATTTGTAGAAAATAGGCCCAAATTTGAAAAATCTTGAAAGAGGATAGCCTTGGAGTGCCGAAAAATTTCTGAAAAATTTTCTGGAAAGGATTTTTTGCTCAAATTCTACGTAAGAGTCTCAACGGAATTTGGGACAAAAGAAGACAAATTTCACGTCAAACGGATGAGTATTCATTCAGGAAAAAGAATGAAACAGTTTCACACACTGAGGCGAACCTTCGTTTCGACCGTGGCAGGGATGGATACAAATTTTTTCGCGAATTCCGTGGAATGAATTTGGGGCTGAAACCTTTGCCACAACTCAGTAGACACAAGAAGGAACGTCTGGTAAAAATTTCAGATCAAAACATCCAAGGGAAAAGGCGTTTTATGTCCCGGAGCGAGAGGAAACAAAATTTGAAAACTTGTTTTTCCGAAAGCGAAACGTCCTGGCGTTTCCTCGTCAAATCTCTTTCTGTGTTTGGTTTTTGGACGTGCCTCCTTGGCCGGATGCAAACAACATACGAAAGTACTTGTGTGATTTTTTTCAGAATTTTTCAACGTAGTATGAGCTCTGGAAAAAATTGCAGAAAACAGGGGCAAATTTTAAAAATCTGGAAGAGGAAGGATAGCCTTGGAGTGCCCAAATTTTTGAAATATTTTCGCGAAAGGATTTTTTGCTGAAATTCTACGTAAGAGTCTCAACGAAATTTGGGAAAAAAGACGAATAATTTCAGGTAAAACGGATGAGTATTCAGTCAGGAAAAAATCAAGCAACTTCACACACAGAGGCGAACCTTCGTTTCGGCCGTGGCAACGATGAAGAAAAAATTTGTTGCAGATTTTGTGGAATGGATTTGGGCCTGAAACTTTGGCCACAAACCAGTAGACACAATAAGGAACATCTGGTAAATATTCCAGATCAAAACATCCAAGGGATAAGGCGTGGTAAGTCCCACGTCGAGAGGAAAAAAAATTTGAAAACTTGTTTTTCCAAAAACGAAATGTCATGGCGTTTAATCTTTATATCTCTTTCTGTGTTTTGGTTTTGGACGCGCACACTTAGCCAGATGCAAATAACACATGAAAGTACTTGTGTGAATATTTTCAGAATTTTTGAAAGTAGTATGAGCCCTGGAGAAATTTGTAGAAAATAGGCCCAAATTTGAAAAATCTTGAAAGAGGATAGCCTTGGAGTGCCGAAAAATTTCTGAAAAATTTTCTGGAAAGGATTTTTTGCTCAAATTCTACGTAAGAGTCTCAACGGAATTTGGGACAAAAGAAGACAAATTTCACGTCAAACGGATGAGTATTCATTCAGGAAAAAGAATGAAACAGTTTCACACACTGAGGCGAACCTTCGTTTCGACCGTGGCAGGGATGGATACAAATTTTTTCGCGAATTCCGTGGAATGAATTTGGGGCTGAAACCTTTGCCACAACTCAGTAGACACAAGAAGGAACGTCTGGTAAGAATTTCAGATCAAAACATCCAAGGGAAAAGGCGTTTTATGTCCCGGAGCGAGAGGAAACAAAATTTGAAAACTTGTTTTTCCGAAAGCGAAACGTCCTGGCGTTTCCTCGTCAAATCTCTTTCTGTGTTTGGTTTTTGGACGTGCCTCCTTGGCCGGATGCAAACAACATACGAAAGTACTTGTGTGATTTTTTTCAGAATTTTTCAACGTAGTATGAGCTCTGGAAAAAATTGCAGAAAACAGGGGCAAATTTTAAAAATCTGGAAGAGGAAGGATAGCCTTGGAGTGCCCAAATTTTTGAAATATTTTCGCGAAAGGATTTTTTGCTGAAATTCTACGTAAGAGTCTCAACGAAATTTGGGAAAAAGACGAATAATTTCAGGTAAAACGGATGAGTATTCAGTCAGGAAAAAATCAAGCAACTTCACACACAGAGGCGAACCTTCGTTTCGGCCGTGGCAACGATGAAGAAAAAATTTGTTGCAGATTTTGTGGAATGGATTTGGGCCTGAAACTTTGGCCACAAACCAGTAGACACAATATGGAACATCTGGTAAATATTCCAGATCAAAACATCCAAGGGATAAGGCGTGGTAAGTCCCACGTCGAAAGGAAAAAAAATTTGAAAACTTGTTTTTCCAAAAACGAAATGTCATGGCGTTTAATCTTTATATCTCTTTCTGTGTTTTGGTTTTGGACGCGCACACTTAGCCAGATGCAAATAACACATGAAAGTACTTGTGTGAATATTTTCAGAATTTTTGAAAGTAGTATGAGCCCTGGAGAAATTTGTAGAAAATAGGCCCAAATTTGAAAAATCTTGAAAGAGGATAGCCTTGGAGTGCCGAAAAATTTCTGAAAAATTTTCTGGAAAGGATTTTTTGCTCAAATTCTACGTAAGAGTCTCAACGGAATTTGGGACAAAAGAAGACAAATTTCACGTCAAACGGATGAGTATTCATTCAGGAAAAAGAATGAAACAGTTTCACACACTGAGGCGAACCTTCGTTTCGACCGTGGCAGGGATGGATACAAATTTTTTCGCGAATTCCGTGGAATGAATTTGGGGCTGAAACCTTTGCCACAACTCAGTAGACACAAGAAGGAACGTCTGGTAAGAATTTCAGATCAAAACATCCAAGGGAAAAGGCGTTTTATGTCCCGGAGCGAGAGGAAACAAAATTTGAAAACTTGTTTTTCCGAAAGCGAAACGTCCTGGCGTTTCCTCGTCAAATCTCTTTCTGTGTTTGGTTTTTGGACGTGCCTCCTTGGCCGGATGCAAACAACATACGAAAGTACTTGTGTGATTTTTTTCAGATATTTTCAACGTAGTATGAGCTCTGGAAAAAATTGCAGAAAACAGGGGCAAATTTTAAAAATCTGGAAGAGGAAGGATAGCCTTGGAGTGCCCAAATTTTTGAAATATTTTCGCGAAAGGATTTTTTGCTGAAATTCTACGTAAGAGTCTCAACGAAATTTGGGAAAAAAGACGAATAATTTCAGGTAAAACGGATGAGTATTCAGTCAGGAAAAAATCAAGCAACTTCACACACAGAGGCGAACCTTCGTTTCGGCCGTGGCAACGATGAAGAAAAAATTTGTTGCAGATTTTGTGGAATGGATTTGGGCCTGAAACTTTGGCCACAAACCAGTAGACACAATAAGGAACATCTGGTAAATATTCCAGATCAAAACATCCAAGGGATAAGGCGTGGTAAGTCCCACGTCGAGAGGAAAAAAAATTTGAAAACTTGTTTTTCAGAAAACGAAATGTCCTGGCGTTTAATCTTTATATCTCTTTCTGTGTTTTGGTTTTGGACGCGCACACTTAGCCAGATGCAAATAACACATGAAAGTACTTGTGTGAATATTTTCAGAATTTTTGAAAGTAGTATGAGCCCTGGAGAAATTTGTAGAAAATAGGCCCAAATTTGAAAAATCTTGAAAGAGGATAGCCTTGGAGTGCCGAAAAATTTCTGAAAAATTTTCTGGAAAGGATTTTTTGCTCAAATTCTACGTAAGAGTCTCAACGGAATTTGGGACAAAAGAAGACAAATTTCACGTCAAACGGATGAGTATTCATTCAGGAAAAAGAATGAAACAGTTTCACACACTGAGGCGAACCTTCGTTTCGACCGTGGCAGGGATGGATACAAATTTTTTCGCGAATTCCGTGGAATGAATTTGGGGCTGAAACCTTTGCCACAACTCAGTAGACACAAGAAGGAACGTCTGGTAAGAATTTCAGATCAAAACATCCAAGGGAAAAGGCGTTTTATGTCCCGGAGCGAGAGGAAACAAAATTTGAAAACTTGTTTTTCCGAAAGCGAAACGTCCTGGCGTTTCCTCGTCAAATCTCTTTCTGTGTTTGGTTTTTGGACGTGCCTCCTTGGCCGGATGCAAACAACATACGAAAGTACTTGTGTGATTTTTTTCAGAATTTTTCAACGTAGTATGAGCTCTGGAAAAAATTGCAGAAAACAGGGGCAAATTTTAAAAATCTGGAAGAGGAAGGATAGCCTTGGAGTGCCCAAATTTTTGAAATATTTTCGCGAAAGGATTTTTTGCTGAAATTCTACGTAAGAGTCTCAACGAAATTTGGGAAAAAAGACGAATAATTTCAGGTAAAACGGATGAGTATTCAGTCAGGAAAAAATCAAGCAACTTCACACACAGAGGCGAACCTTCGTTTCGGCCGTGGCAACGATGAAGAAAAAATTTGTTGCAGATTTTGTGGAATGGATTTGGGCCTGAAACTTTGGCCACAAACCAGTAGACACAATATGGAACATCTGGTAAATATTCCAGATCAAAACATCCAAGGGATAAGGCGTGGTAAGTCCCACGTCGAAAGGAAAAAAAATTTGAAAACTTGTTTTTCCAAAAACGAAATGTCATGGCGTTTAATCTTTATATCTCTTTCTGTGTTTTGGTTTTGGACGCGCACACTTAGCCAGATGCAAATAACACATGAAAGTACTTGTGTGAATATTTTCAGAATTTTTGAAAGTAGTATGAGCCCTGGAGAAATTTGTAGAAAATAGGCCCAAATTTGAAAAATCTTGAAAGAGGATAGCCTTGGAGTGCCGAAAAATTTCTGAAAAATTTTCTGGAAAGGATTTTTTGCTCAAATTCTACGTAAGAGTCTCAACGGAATTTGGGACAAAAGAAGACAAATTTCACGTCAAACGGATGAGTATTCATTCAGGAAAAAGAATGAAACAGTTTCACACACTGAGGCGAACCTTCGTTTCGACCGTGGCAGGGATGGATACAAATTTTTTCGCGAATTCCGTGGAATGAATTTGGGGCTGAAACCTTTGCCACAACTCAGTAGACACAAGAAGGAACGTCTGGTAAAAATTTCAGATCAAAACATCCAAGGGAAAAGGCGTTTTATGTCCCGGAGCGAGAGGAAACAAAATTTGAAAACTTGTTTTTCCGAAAGCGAAACGTCCTGGCGTTTCCTCGTCAAATCTCTTTCTGTGTTTGGTTTTTGGACGTGCCTCCTTGGCCGGATGCAAACAACATACGAAAGTACTTGTGTGATTTTTTTCAGATATTTTCAACGTAGTATGAGCTCTGGAAAAAATTGCAGAAAACAGGGGCAAATTTTAAAAATCTGGAAGAGGAAGGATAGCCTTGGAGTGCCCAAATTTTTGAAATATTTTCGCGAAAGGATTTTTTGCTGAAATTCTACGTAAGAGTCTCAACGAAATTTGGGAAAAAAGACGAATAATTTCAGGTAAAACGGATGAGTATTCAGTCAGGAAAAAATCAAGCAACTTCACACACAGAGGCGAACCTTCGTTTCGGCCGTGGCAACGATGAAGAAAAAATTTGTTGCAGATTTTGTGGAATGGATTTGGGCCTGAAACTTTGGCCACAAACCAGTAGACACAATAAGGAACATCTGGTAAATATTCCAGATCAAAACATCCAAGGGATAAGGCGTGGTAAGTCCCACGTCGAGAGGAAAAAAAATTTGAAAACTTGTTTTTCCAAAAACGAAATGTCCTGGCGTTTAATCTTTATATCTCTTTCTGTGTTTTGGTTTTGGACGCGCACACTTAGCCAGATGCAAATAACACATGAAAGTACTTGTGTGAATATTTTCAGAATTTTTGAAAGTAGTATGAGCCCTGGAGAAATTTGTAGAAAATAGGCCCAAATTTGAAAAATCTTGAAAGAGGATAGCCTTGGAGTGCCGAAAAATTTCTGAAAAATTTTCTGGAAAGGATTTTTTGCTCAAATTCTACGTAAGAGTCTCAACGGAATTTGGGACAAAAGAAGACAAATTTCACGTCAAACGGATGAGTATTCATTCAGGAAAAAGAATGAAACAGTTTCACACACTGAGGCGAACCTTCGTTTCGACCGTGGCAGGGATGGATACAAATTTTTTCGCGAATTCCGTGGAATGAATTTGGGGCTGAAACCTTTGCCACAACTCAGTAGACACAAGAAGGAACGTCTGGTAAGAATTTCAGATCAAAACATCCAAGGGAAAAGGCGTTTTATGTCCCGGAGCGAGAGGAAACAAAATTTGAAAACTTGTTTTTCCGAAAGCGAAACGTCCTGGCGTTTCCTCGTCAAATCTCTTTCTGTGTTTGGTTTTTGGACGTGCCTCCTTGGCCGGATGCAAACAACATACGAAAGTACTTGTGTGATTTTTTTCAGAATTTTTCAACGTAGTATGAGCTCTGGAAAAAATTGCAGAAAACAGGGGCAAATTTTAAAAATCTGGAAGAGGAAGGATAGCCTTGGAGTGCCCAAATTTTTGAAATATTTTCGCGAAAGGATTTTTTGCTGAAATTCTACGTAAGAGTCTCAACGAAATTTGGGAAAAAAGACGAATAATTTCAGGTAAAACGGATGAGTATTCAGTCAGGAAAAAATCAAGCAACTTCACACACAGAGGCGAACCTTCGTTTCGGCCGTGGCAACGATGAAGAAAAAATTTGTTGCAGATTTTGTGGAATGGATTTGGGCCTGAAACTTTGGCCACAAACCAGTAGACACAATATGGAACATCTGGTAAATATTCCAGATCAAAACATCCAAGGGATAAGGCGTGGTAAGTCCCACGTCGAAAGGAAAAAAAATTTGAAAACTTGTTTTTCCAAAAACGAAATGTCATGGCGTTTAATCTTTATATCTCTTTCTGTGTTTTGGTTTTGGACGCGCACACTTAGCCAGATGCAAATAACACATGAAAGTACTTGTGTGAATATTTTCAGAATTTTTGAAAGTAGTATGAGCCCTGGAGAAATTTGTAGAAAATAGGCCCAAATTTGAAAAATCTTGAAAGAGGATAGCCTTGGAGTGCCGAAAAATTTCTGAAAAATTTTCTGGAAAGGATTTTTTGCTCAAATTCTACGTAAGAGTCTCAACGGAATTTGGGACAAAAGAAGACAAATTTCACGTCAAACGGATGAGTATTCATTCAGGAAAAAGAATGAAACAGTTTCACACACTGAGGCGAACCTTCGTTTCGACCGTGGCAGGGATGGATACAAATTTTTTCGCGAATTCCGTGGAATGAATTTGGGGCTGAAACCTTTGCCACAACTCAGTAGACACAAGAAGGAACGTCTGGTAAAATTTCAGATCAAAACATCCAAGGGAAAAGGCGTTTTATGTCCCGGAGCGAGAGGAAACAAAATTTGAAAACTTGTTTTTCCGAAAGCGAAACGTCCTGGCGTTTCCTCGTCAAATCTCTTTCTGTGTTTGGTTTTTGGACGTGCCTCCTTGGCCGGATGCAAACAACATACGAAAGTACTTGTGTGATTTTTTTCAGATTTTTCAACGTAGTATGAGCTCTGGAAAAAATTGCAGAAAACAGGGGCAAATTTTAAAAATCTGGAAGAGGAAGGATAGCCTTGGAGTGCCCAAATTTTTGAAATATTTTCGCGAAAGGATTTTTTGCTGAAATTCTACGTAAGAGTCTCAACGAAATTTGGGAAAAAAGACGAATAATTTCAGGTAAAACGGATGAGTATTCAGTCAGGAAAAAATCAAGCAACTTCACACACAGAGGCGAACCTTCGTTTCGGCCGTGGCAACGATGAAGAAAAAATTTGTTGCAGATTTTGTGGAATGGATTTGGGCCTGAAACTTTGGCCACAAACCAGTAGACACAATAAGGAACATCTGGTAAATATTCCAGATCAAAACATCCAAGGGATAAGGCGTGGTAAGTCCCACGTCGAGAGGAAAAAAAATTTGAAAACTTGTTTTTCAGAAAACGAAATGTCCTGGCGTTTAATCTTTATATCTCTTTCTGTGTTTTGGTTTTGGACGCGCACACTTAGCCAGATGCAAATAACACATGAAAGTACTTGTGTGAATATTTTCAGAATTTTTGAAAGTAGTATGAGCCCTGGAGAAATTTGTAGAAAATAGGCCCAAATTTGAAAAATCTTGAAAGAGGATAGCCTTGGAGTGCCGAAAAATTTCTGAAAAATTTTCTGGAAAGGATTTTTTGCTCAAATTCTACGTAAGAGTCTCAACGGAATTTGGGACAAAAGAAGACAAATTTCACGTCAAACGGATGAGTATTCATTCAGGAAAAAGAATGAAACAGTTTCACACACTGAGGCGAACCTTCGTTTCGACCGTGGCAGGGATGGATACAAATTTTTTCGCGAATTCCGTGGAATGAATTTGGGGCTGAAACCTTTGCCACAACTCAGTAGACACAAGAAGGAACGTCTGGTAAGAATTTCAGATCAAAACATCCAAGGGAAAAGGCGTTTTATGTCCCGGAGCGAGAGGAAACAAAATTTGAAAACTTGTTTTTCCGAAAGCGAAACGTCCTGGCGTTTCCTCGTCAAATCTCTTTCTGTGTTTGGTTTTTGGACGTGCCTCCTTGGCCGGATGCAAACAACATACGAAAGTACTTGTGTGATTTTTTTCAGAATTTTTCAACGTAGTATGAGCTCTGGAAAAAATTGCAGAAAACAGGGGCAAATTTTAAAAATCTGGAAGAGGAAGGATAGCCTTGGAGTGCCCAAATTTTTGAAATATTTTCGCGAAAGGATTTTTTGCTGAAATTCTACGTAAGAGTCTCAACGAAATTTGGGAAAAAAGACGAATAATTTCAGGTAAAACGGATGAGTATTCAGTCAGGAAAAAATCAAGCAACTTCACACACAGAGGCGAACCTTCGTTTCGGCCGTGGCAACGATGAAGAAAAAATTTGTTGCAGATTTTGTGGAATGGATTTGGGCCTGAAACTTTGGCCACAAACCAGTAGACACAATAAGGAACATCTGGTAAATATTCCAGATCAAAACATCCAAGGGATAAGGCGTGGTAAGTCCCACGTCGAGAGGAAAAAAAATTTGAAAACTTGTTTTTCAGAAAACGAAATGTCCTGGCGTTTAATCTTTATATCTCTTTCTGTGTTTTGGTTTTGGACGCGCACACTTAGCCAGATGCAAATAACACATGAAAGTACTTGTGTGAATATTTTCAGAATTTTTGAAAGTAGTATGAGCCCTGGAGAAATTTGTAGAAAATAGGCCCAAATTTGAAAAATCTTGAAAGAGGATAGCCTTGGAGTGCCGAAAAATTTCTGAAAAATTTTCTGGAAAGGATTTTTTGCTCAAATTCTACGTAAGAGTCTCAACGGAATTTGGGACAAAAGAAGACAAATTTCACGTCAAACGGATGAGTATTCATTCAGGAAAAAGAATGAAACAGTTTCACACACTGAGGCGAACCTTCGTTTCGACCGTGGCAGGGATGGATACAAATTTTTTCGCGAATTCCGTGGAATGAATTTGGGGCTGAAACCTTTGCCACAACTCAGTAGACACAAGAAGGAACGTCTGGTAAGAATTTCAGATCAAAACATCCAAGGGAAAAGGCGTTTTATGTCCCGGAGCGAGAGGAAACAAAATTTGAAAACTTGTTTTTCCGAAAGCGAAACGTCCTGGCGTTTCCTCGTCAAATCTCTTTCTGTGTTTGGTTTTTGGACGTGCCTCCTTGGCCGGATGCAAACAACATACGAAAGTACTTGTGTGATTTTTTTCAGAATTTTTCAACGTAGTATGAGCTCTGGAAAAAATTGCAGAAAACAGGGGCAAATTTTAAAAATCTGGAAGAGGAAGGATAGCCTTGGAGTGCCCAAATTTTTGAAATATTTTCGCGAAAGGATTTTTTGCTGAAATTCTACGTAAGAGTCTCAACGAAATTTGGGAAAAAAGACGAATAATTTCAGGTAAAACGGATGAGTATTCAGTCAGGAAAAAATCAAGCAACTTCACACACAGAGGCGAACCTTCGTTTCGGCCGTGGCAACGATGAAGAAAAAATTTGTTGCAGATTTTGTGGAATGGATTTGGGCCTGAAACTTTGGCCACAAACCAGTAGACACAATATGGAACATCTGGTAAATATTCCAGATCAAAACATCCAAGGGATAAGGCGTGGTAAGTCCCACGTCGAAAGGAAAAAAAATTTGAAAACTTGTTTTTCCAAAAACGAAATGTCATGGCGTTTAATCTTTATATCTCTTTCTGTGTTTTGGTTTTGGACGCGCACACTTAGCCAGATGCAAATAACACATGAAAGTACTTGTGTGAATATTTTCAGAATTTTTGAAAGTAGTATGAGCCCTGGAGAAATTTGTAGAAAATAGGCCCAAATTTGAAAAATCTTGAAAGAGGATAGCCTTGGAGTGCCGAAAAATTTCTGAAAAATTTTCTGGAAAGGATTTTTTGCTCAAATTCTACGTAAGAGTCTCAACGGAATTTGGGACAAAAGAAGACAAATTTCACGTCAAACGGATGAGTATTCATTCAGGAAAAAGAATGAAACAGTTTCACACACTGAGGCGAACCTTCGTTTCGACCGTGGCAGGGATGGATACAAATTTTTTCGCGAATTCCGTGGAATGAATTTGGGGCTGAAACCTTTGCCACAACTCAGTAGACACAAGAAGGAACGTCTGGTAAGAATTTCAGATCAAAACATCCAAGGGAAAAGGCGTTTTATGTCCCGGAGCGAGAGGAAACAAAATTTGAAAACTTGTTTTTCCGAAAGCGAAACGTCCTGGCGTTTCCTCGTCAAATCTCTTTCTGTGTTTGGTTTTTGGACGTGCCTCCTTGGCCGGATGCAAACAACATACGAAAGTACTTGTGTGATTTTTTTCAGAATTTTTCAACGTAGTATGAGCTCTGGAAAAAATTGCAGAAAACAGGGGCAAATTTTAAAAATCTGGAAGAGGAAGGATAGCCTTGGAGTGCCCAAATTTTTGAAATATTTTCGCGAAAGGATTTTTTGCTGAAATTCTACGTAAGAGTCTCAACGAAATTTGGGAAAAAAGACGAATAATTTCAGGTAAAACGGATGAGTATTCAGTCAGGAAAAAATCAAGCAACTTCACACACAGAGGCGAACCTTCGTTTCGGCCGTGGCAACGATGAAGAAAAAATTTGTTGCAGATTTTGTGGAATGGATTTGGGCCTGAAACTTTGGCCACAAACCAGTAGACACAATATGGAACATCTGGTAAATATTCCAGATCAAAACATCCAAGGGATAAGGCGTGGTAAGTCCCACGTCGAAAGGAAAAAAAATTTGAAAACTTGTTTTTCCAAAAACGAAATGTCCTGGCGTTTAATCTTTATATCTCTTTCTGTGTTTTGGTTTTGGACGCGCACACTTAGCCAGATGCAAATAACACATGAAAGTACTTGTGTGAATATTTTCAGAATTTTTGAAAGTAGTATGAGCCCTGGAGAAATTTGTAGAAAATAGGCCCAAATTTGAAAAATCTTGAAAGAGGATAGCCTTGGAGTGCCGAAAAATTTCTGAAAAATTTTCTGGAAAGGATTTTTTGCTCAAATTCTACGTAAGAGTCTCAACGGAATTTGGGACAAAAGAAGACAAATTTCACGTCAAACGGATGAGTATTCATTCAGGAAAAAGAATGAAACAGTTTCACACACTGAGGCGAACCTTCGTTTCGACCGTGGCAGGGATGGATACAAATTTTTTCGCGAATTCCGTGGAATGAATTTGGGGCTGAAACCTTTGCCACAACTCAGTAGACACAAGAAGGAACGTCTGGTAAAAATTTCAGATCAAAACATCCAAGGGAAAAGGCGTTTTATGTCCCGGAGCGAGAGGAAACAAAATTTGAAAACTTGTTTTTCCGAAAGCGAAACGTCCTGGCGTTTCCTCGTCAAATCTCTTTCTGTGTTTGGTTTTTGGACGTGCCTCCTTGGCCGGATGCAAACAACATACGAAAGTACTTGTGTGATTTTTTTCAGAATTTTTCAACGTAGTATGAGCTCTGGAAAAAATTGCAGAAAACAGGGGCAAATTTTAAAAATCTGGAAGAGGATAACCTTGGAGTGCCCAAATTTTTGAAATATTTTCGCGAAAGGATTTTTTGCTGAAATTCTACGTAAGAGTCTCAACGAAATTTGGGAAAAAAGACGAATAATTTCAGGTAAAACGGATGAGTATTCAGTCAGGAAAAAATCAAGCAACTTCACACACAGAGGCGAACCTTCGTTTCGGCCGTGGCAACGATGAAGAAAAATTTGTTGCAGATTTTGTGGAATGGATTTGGGCCTGAAACTTTGGCCACAAATCAGTAGACACAATAAGGAACATCTGGTAAATATTCCAGATCAAAACATCCAAGGGATAAGGCGTGGTAAGTCCCACGCCGAGAGGAAAAAAAATTTGAAAACTTGTTTTTCCAAAAACGAAATGTCATGGCGTTTAATCTTTATATCTCTTTCTGTGTTTTGGTTTTGGACGTGCACACTTAGCCAGATTGAAATAACACATGAAAGTACTTGTGTGAATATTTTCAGAATTTTTGAAAGTAGTATGAGCCCTGGAGAAATTTGTAGAAAATAGGCCCAAATTTGAAAAATCTTGAAAGAGGATAGCCTTGGAGTGCCGAAAAATTTCTGAAAAATTTTCTGGAAAGGATTTTTTGCTCAAATTCTACGTAAGAGTCTCAACGGAATTTGGGACAAAAGAAGACAAATTTCACGTCAAACGGATGAGTATTCATTCAGGAAAAAGAATGAAACAGTTTCACACACTGAGGCGAACCTTCGTTTCGACCGTGGCAGGGATGGATACAAATTTTTTCGCGAATTCCGTGGAATGAATTTGGGGCTGAAACCTTTGCCACAACTCAGTAGACACAAGAAGGAACGTCTGGTAAAAATTTCAAATCAAAACATCCAAGGGAAAAGGCGTTTTATGTCCCGGAGCGAGAGGAAACAAATTTTGAAAACTTGTTTTTCCGAAAGCGAAACGTCCTGGCGTTTCCTCGTCAAATCTCTTTCTGTGTTTGGTTTTTGGACGTGCCTCCTTGGCCGGATGCAAACAACATACGAAAGTACTTGTGTGATTTTTTTCAGAATTTTTCAACGTAGTATGAGCTCTGGAAAAAATTGCAGAAAACAGGGGCAAATTTTAAAAATCTGGAAGAGGAAGGATAGCCTTGGAGTGCCCAAAGCTTTGAAATATTTTCGCGAAAGGATTTTTTGTTGAAATTCTACGTAAGAGTCTCAACGAAATTTGGGAAAAAAGACGAATAATTTCAGGTAAAACGGATGAGTATTCAGTCAGGAAAAAATCAAGCAACTTCACACACAGAGGCGAACCTTCGTTTCGGCCGTGGCAACGATGAAGAAAAAATTTGTTGCAGATTTTGTGGAATGGATTTGGGCCTGAAACTTTGGCCACAAATCAGTAGACATAATAAGGAACATCTGGTAAATATTCCAGATCAAAACATCCAAGGGATAAGGCGTGGTAAGTCCCACGCCGAGAGGAAAAAAAATTTGAAAACTTGTTTTTCCAAAAACGAAATGTCCTGGCGTTTAATCTTTATATCTCTTTCTGTGTTTTGGTTTTGGACGTGCACACTTAGCCAGATGCAAATAACACATGAAAGTACTTGTGTGAATATTTTCAGAATTTTTGAAAGTAGTATGAGCCCTGGAGAAATTTGTAGAAAATAGGCCCAAATTTGAAAAATCTTGAAAGAGGATAGCCTTGGAGTGCCGAAAAATTTCTGAAAAATTTTCTGGAAAGGATTTTTTGCTCAAATTCTACGTAAGAGTCTCAACGGAATTTGGGACAAAAGAAGACAAATTTCACGTCAAACGGATGAGTATTCATTCAGGAAAAAGAATGAAACAGTTTCACACACTGAGACGAACCTTCGTTTCGACCGTGGCAGGGATGGAGACAAATTTTTTCGCGAATTCCGTGGAATGAATTTGGGGCTGAAACCTTTGCCACAACTCAGTAGACACAAGAAGGAACGTCTGGTAAAAATTTCAGATCAAAACATCCAAGGGAAAAGGCGTTTTATGTCCCGGAGCGAGAGGAAACAAAATTTGAAAACTTGTTTTTCCGAAAGCAAAACGTCCTGGCGTTTCCTCATCAAATCTCTTTCTGTGTTTGGTTTTTGGACGTGCCTCCTTGGCCGGATGCAAACAACATACGAAAGTACTTGTGTGATTTTTTTCAGAATTTTTCAACGTAGTATGAGCTCTGGAAAAAATTGCAGAAAACAGGGGCAAATTTTAAAAATCTGGAAGAGGATAACCTTGGAGTGCCCAAATTTTTGAAATATTTTCGCGAAAGGATTTTTTGCTGAAATTCTACGTAAGAGTCTCAACGAAATTTGGGAAAAAAGACGAATAATTTCAGGTAAAACGGATGAGTATTCAGTCAGGAAAAAATCAAGCAACTTCACACACAGAGGCGAACCTTCGTTTCGGCCGTGGCAACGATGAAGAAAAAATTTGTTGCAGATTTTGTGGAATGGATTTGGGCCTGAAACTTTGGCCACAAATCAGTAGACACAATAAGGAACATCTGGTAAATATTCCAGATCAAAACATCCAAGGGATAAGGCGTGGTAAGTCCCACGCCGAGAGGAAAAAAAATTTGAAAACTTGTTTTTCCAAAAACGAAATGTCCTGGCGTTTAATCTTTATATCTCTTTCTGTGTTTTGGTTTTGGACGTGCACACTTAGCCAGATGCAAATAACACATGAAAGTACTTGTGTGAATATTTTCAGAATTTTTGAAAGTAGTATGAGCCCTGGAGAAATTTGTAGAAAATAGGCCCAAATTTTAAAAATCTTGAAAGAGGATAGCCTTGGAGTGCCGAAAAATTTCTGAAAAATTTTCTGGAAAGGATTTTTTGCTCAAATTCTACGTAGGAGTCTCAACGAAATTTGGGACAAAAGAAGACAAATTTCACGTCAAACGGATGAGTATTCATTCAGGAAAAAGAATGAAACAGTTTCACACACTGAGGCGAACCTTCGTTTCGACCGTGGCAGGGATGGATACAAATTTTTTCGCGAATTCCGTGGAATGAATTTGGGGCTGAAACCTTTGCCACAACTCAGTAGACACAAGAAGGAACGTCTGGTAAAAATTTCAGATCAAGACATCCAAGGGAAAAGGCGTTTTATGTCCCGGAGCGAGAGGAAACAAAATTTGAAAACTTGTTTTTCCGAAAGCGAAACGTCCTGGAGTTTCCTCGTCAAATCTCTTTCTGTGTTTGGTTTTTGGACGTGCCTCCTTGGCCGGATGCAAACAACATACGAAAGTACTTGTGTGATTTTTTTCAGAATTTTTCAACGTAGTATGAGCTCTGGAAAAAATTGCAGAAAACAGGGGCAAATTTTAAAAATCTGGAAGAGGAAGGATAGCCTTGGAGTGCCCAAATTTTTGAAATATTTTCGCGAAAGGATTTTTTGCTGAAATTCTACGTAAGAGTCTCAACGAAATTTGGGAAAAAAGACGAATAATTTCAGGTAAAACGGATGAGTATTCAGTCAGGAAAAAATCAAGCAACTTCACACACAGAGGCGAACCTTCGTTTCGGCCGTGGCAACGATGAAGAAAAAATTTGTTGCAGATTTTGTGGAATGGATTTGGGCCTGAAACTTTGGCCACAAATCAGTAGACACAATAAGGAACATCTGGTAAATATTCCAGATCAAAACATCCAAGGGATAAGGCGTGGTAAGTCCCACGCCGAGAGGAAAAAAAATTTGAAAACTTGTTTTTCCAAAAACGAAATGTCCTGGCTTTTAATCTTTATATCTCTTTCTGTGTTTTGGTTTTGGACGTGCACACTTAGCCAGATGCAAATAACACATGAAAGTACTTGTGTGAATATTTTCAGAATTTTTGAAAGTAGTGTGAGCCCTGGAGAAATTTGTAGAAAATAGGCCCAAATTTGAAAAATCTTGAAAGAGGATAGCCTTGGAGTGCCGAAAAATTTCTGAAAAATTTTCTGGAAAGGATTTTTTGCTCAAATTCTACGTAAGAGTCTCAACGGAATTTGGGACAAAAGAAGACAAATTTCACGTCAAACGGATGAGTATTCATTCAGGAAAAAGAATGAAACAGTTTCACACACTGAGGCGAACCTTCGTTTCGACCGTGGCAGGGATGGATACAAATTTTTTCGCGAATTCCGTGGAATGAATTTGGGGCTGAAACCTTTGCCACAACTCAGTAGACACAACAAGGAACGTCTGGTAAAAATTTCAGGTCAAAACATCCAAGGGAAAAGGCGTTTTATGTCCCGGAGCGAGAGGAAACAAAATTTGAAAACTTGTTTTTCCGAAAGCGAAACGTCTTGGCGTTTCCTCGTCAAATCTCTTTCTGTGTTTTGTTTTTGGACGTGCCTCCTTGGCCGGATGCATACAACATACGAAAGTACTTGTGTGATTTTTTTCAGAATTTTTCAACGTAGTATGAGCTCTGGAAAAAATTGCAGAAAACAGGGGCAAATTTTAAAAATCTGGAAGAGGATAGATAGCCTTGGAGTGCCCAAATTTTTGAAATATTTTCGCGAAAGGATTTTTTGCTGAAATTCTACGTAAGAGTCTGAACGAAATTTGGGAAAAAAGACGAATAATTTCAGGTAAAACGGATGAGTATTCAGTCAGGAAAAAATCAAGCAACTTCACACACAGAGGCGAACCTTCGTTTTGGCCGTGGCAACGATGAAGAAAAAATTTGTTGCAGATTTTGTGGAATGGATTTGGGCCTGAAACTTTGGCCAGAACTTAGTAGACACAAGAACGAACGTTTGGTAAAAACATCCAATGAATAAGGTGTAATAAGTCCCACACCAAGAGGAAACAAAATTCGAAAACTTTTTTTTCTTAAATCAAAACGTCTTAGCGTTTAATCTTTATATCTCTTTCTGTGTTTTTTTTTTTTGACGTGCATAGTTAACCGGATACAAACAACATATGAAAGTACTTGTGTGAATTTTTATAAAATTTTTCAACATAGTATGGGCTCTGGAAAAAATTGCAGAAAATAGGATCAAATTTCGAAAATCTGGAAAAAGGATAGCCTTGAAGTGCCAAAATATTTGAAAACTTTTCCAGAAAGGATTTTTTGCTGAAATTCTACGTAGGAGTCTCAACGAAATTTGGGACAAAACACGACAAATTTCACGTCAAACGGATGAGTATTCAGTGAGGAAAAAAATCAAACAGTTTCACATACAGAGGGGAACCTTCATTTTGGCCGTGGCAACGATGAATAACAAATTTGTTTCAAATTTTTTGGAATGAATTTTTCAACGTAGTACGAGCTCAGGAAAAAATATTAGAAAATAGGACCAAATTTTAAAAATCTGGAAAGAGGATAGCCTTGACGTGCCCAAAACTTCTGAAAAGTTTTTCGAAAGGATTTCTTTCTGAATTTCTTCGTAAGAGTCTCAACAGAATTTGGGACAACACACGACAAATTTCAGGTCAAACGGATGAGTATTCAGTCAGGAAAAAAATCAATAAGTTTCACACACAGAGGCCAACCTTCATTTCGGCACTGGCAACAATGAATACAAAATTTGGTGCAAATCTTGTGGAATGATGTTAGGGCTAAAACCTTGGCCACAACTTAGTACACACAATAAGGAATATCTGGTAAAAATTTCATATCTAAACATCCAAGGAATAAGGCGAAATAAGTCCCGGACCGAGAGGAAAAAAAATTGGAAAACTTTTTTTTTCGAAAACGAAACGTCCTGGCGTTTCATCGTCATATCTCTTTCTGTGTTATGTTTTTGGACGTGCCTCCTTAACTAGATGCAAAAAACATATGAAATTTCTTGTGTGAAATTTTTCAACAAAATATGAGCTCCGGATAAAAAATCAGAATCCAGGTCCAAATTTCCTAAATTTGGAAAGAGGATAGCCTTGGAGTGCCTAAAATTTCTGAAAAATTTTCCCGAAAGGATTTTTTGCTGAAATTCTACATCAGAGTCTCAAAAGAATTCGGGACAAAACACGACAAATTTCAGGTCAAACGGATGAGTATTCAGTCAGGAATAAAATATAATATTTTCACACACAGACGCGAATCTTCCTTTAGGCTCTTGCAATGAAGAATAAAAACTTAATTTCACATCCTATGGAACGTGTTTGGGGCTGAGACCTTGGTCACAACTCAGTAGACACAATAACGAACATCAAGTAAAAATTTCAGATCAAAACATCCAAGGAATAAGGCGTCATAAGTCTCACACCGAGAGAAAATAAAATTCAAAAACTTATTTTTTGAAAACAAAACGTCCTGGTTTTTCTTCGTCATATCACTTTTTGTGTTTTGTTTTTAGACGTGCCTTCTTAGCCAGATGCAAAGAACATATGAAAGTACTTGTGTGAATTTTATTAGAATTTTTCAAGGTGGTATGAACTCTGGAAGAAATTGTAGAAGATAGGACCAAATTTTAAAAATCTGGAAAGAGGATAGCCTTGGAGTGCGAAACATTTCTGAAAAATTTTCCCGAAAGGATTTTTTGCAAAAGTTCTACGTAAGAGTCTAAACAGAATTTGCAAAAATTTGCCAAATTTCAGGTCAAACAGATGAGTATTCAGTCACAGAAAAAATTAAACAGTTTCACACACAAAGGTGAACCTTTCCTTCAGCCATGGCAACGATGAATAACGAATTTGTTGCAAATCCTACGGAATGAATTTGGTGCTGAAACCTTCACACAATTCAGTAGACACAAAAACGAATATCTGCTAAAAATTTTAGATCAAAACATCCAAGGAATAAGGCATCATGAATTCCAGACCGAGGGGAGACAAATCTGGAAGACTTGTTTTTTCGAAAATGAAACGTCCTGGCTTTTTCTTGTCATAAATCTTTCTGTATTTTGTTTTTGGATGTGCATCCTTATCTAGATGCAAACATTATATGAAAGTACTTGTGTGAATTTTTTTGAAATTTTTCAACGTAGTATGAGGTCTGTAAAAAATTGTACAAATTAGGGTCAAATTTCAAAATCTGGAAAGAGGATAGCCTATGAGTGCCCAAAATTTTCGCGAAAGGATTTTTTGCTGAAATTCTACGTAAGAGTCTCAATAGAGTTTGGGACAAAATGTGACAAATTTCAGGTCAAATGAATGAGTATTCAGTCAGGAAAAAAATCAAACATTTTGACATGCAGAGGCGAACCTTCCCTTTTTCCCTGACAACAATGAATAAAAAGTTTATTGCAAATCCTATGGAACGAATTTGAGGTGAAACCTTGGCCACAACTCTGTAGACACAATAATGAACCTCTGGTAAAAATTTAAGATCAAAACATCTAAGGAATAAGGCGTAATTACTCCCAAACCCAGAGGATACAAAATTGGAAAACTTGTTTTTTCGAAAATGAAACATCTTGGTTTTTCCTCTTCATATCTCTTTCTGTGTCTTGTTTTTGGACGTGCTTCCTTAGTTGGAAGCCAAAAAATTATGAAAGTGCTTGTGTGAATCTTTTCAGAATGTTTCAATTTATTTTGTGCACTGAAGAAAATTGCAGAAACTAGAGCCACAACTTTCAAAAATCTGGAAAGATGATCGCCTTGGAGTGCCCAAAATTTCTGAAAAAAAATTCCTGAAAGGATTTTTTGCTGAAATTCTATGTAAGAGTCTCAACAAAATTTGGGACAAAAAGTGACAAATTTCAGGTCAAATGAATGAATATTTATTCAGGAAAAAAATCAAATATTTTCACACGCAGAGGCGAACCTTCCCTTCTGCCCTGCCAATGATGAATAAAAAAATTATTGTAAATCCTCTGGAATGAATTTGAGGTGAAACCTTGGCCATAACTCAGTAGACACAATAAGAAACGTGTGGTAAAAATTTCATATCAAAACATCCAAGGAATAAGGCATAAAATATCCCTGACCGATAGGAAAAAAATTGCAAAACTTGTTTTTCCACAAACGAAACGTCACGGCTTTTCCTCGTCATATCTCTTTATGTGTTTTCTTTATTGACGTGCCTCCTTAGCTAGATGCAAAAAAAATATAAAAGTACTTGTGTGAATTTTTTCATAATTTTTCAACCTAGTATGAGTTCTAGAAAAAATTGCAGAAAATAGGGAAAAATTTTAAAAATCTGGAAAGATGATAAGCCTTAGCATGCCCAAAATTTTTGAAAAATTTTCCCGAAAGGATTTTTTGTTGAAATTCTACATAAGAGTCTCAAAAGAATTCGGGACAAAACACGACAAATTTCAGGTCAAACAGATGAGTATTTAGTCAGGAAAAAAATAAAACTATTTCACACACAGATGCGAACCTTCCTTTAGGCTCTTGCAATGATGAATAAAAACTTAATTGCACATCCTGTGGAACGTGTTTGGGGCTGAAACCATGGCCACAACTTAGTGGACACATTAAGGAAAGTCTGATAAAAATTAAAGATCAAAACATCCAAGGAATAAGGTGTAATATGTCCCAAACCGAGAGGAAACAAAATTGGAAAACTTGTTTTTCCAAAAACGCAACGTCCTAACTTTTGTTTGTCATATCTCTTTCTATGTTAGATTTTGGGACGTGCCTCATTTGTTGGATGTAAACAACATATGAATGTATTTGTGTGAATTTTTCAACGTAATATGAGCTCTGGAAAACATTGCAGAAACTAGGGTCAAATTTCAAAAATCTGGAAAGAGGACCGCCTTGGACTGCCAAAAATTTCTGAAAAATTTTCCCGAAATGATCTTTTGCTAAAATTCTACATAAGAGTATCAAAAGAATTCGGGACAAAACACAACAAATTTCAGGTCAAACAGATGAGTATTCAGTAGGGAATAAAATCAGATTGTTTCACACACAGACACGAACCTTCCTTTAGGCTCTTGCAATGATGAATAAAAACTTAATTTCAGATCCTGTGGAACGTGTTTGGGGTTGAAACCTTGGTCACAACTCAATAGACACAATAAGGAACGTCTGGTAAAAATTTCAGATCAAAAAATCCAAGGAATAAGGCGTAATTCGTCTATAATGAAAGGAAACAAAATTGGAAAACATGGTTTTCCAAAAATGAATCTTCCTAGATTTTGCTCGTCATATCTCTTTTTATGTTTTTTTTTTTGACGTGCCTCCTTTGCTAGATGCAAACAACATATGAAACTACATGTGTGAATTTTTCTAGAATTTTTTTAACGTAGTACAAGCTTTGGAAAAAATTGCAAAAACTATGGCAAAATTTTAAATATCTGGAAAGAGTTGGAGTGCCCAAAATTTATGAAAAAAATTCCCAAAACGAGTTTTGGCTGAAATTCTACGTAAGAGTTTCAACAAAATTTGGGACAAAAGGTGACAAATTTCAAGTCAAACGGATGAGTATTCAACTAGGAAAAAAATCAAACATTTTCACACGAAGAGGTGAACCTTTCCTTCTGTCCGAACAACGATGAATAAAAACTTTATTGCAAATCCTATGGAATGAATTTGTGGCTGAAACCTTGGCCACAACTCAGTAGACACAATAAGGCGCATTTGGTAAAATTTTAAGATAAAAACATCCAAGGAAAAAGGCGTATTAAGTCCCAGACCGAGAGGAAACAAAATTGTAAAACTTGTTTTTCCGAAATGAAACGTCCTGGCTTTTCCTCATCATATCTCTTTCTGTGTTTTCTTTTTAGACGTGTCTCCTTAGCTGGATGCAAAAAACATATGAAAGTACTTGTGTGAATTTTTTCGGAATTTTCAATGTAGTTTGAGCTCTAGAAAAATTGCACAAAATATGGCGAAATTTGAAAAATCTTGAAAGAGAATATTCTTGGAGTGCCCTATATTTCTAAAAAAAATTTCCCAAAGTATTTTTTGTTGAAATTCTACGTAAGAGTCTCAAAATAATTCAGGACAAAACACAACAAATTTCAGGTCAAACGGATGAGTATTTAGTCAGGAAAAAAAATCAAACAGTTTCACACAGACGCGAACCTTCCTTTAGGTTGTAGAATAATGTATAAAAACTTTATATCAAATCATGCGGAATGAATTAGGGGCTGAAACCTTGGCCACAACTCAGTAGACACAATAAGGAACGTCTGGTAAAAATTTTAGATCAAAACATCCATGGAATAAGGTGTAATACGTCTTAGACCGAGAGGAAACAAAATTGGAAAACTTGTTTTTCCAAAAACGAAAAGTCCTTGCCTTTCATCGTCATATCTCTTTCTGTGTTTTGTTTCTAGACGTGCCTCCTTTTTTGGATGCAAACCACATATGAAAGTACTTGTGTGAATTTTTCTGAAATTTTTCAATGTAGTACGAGCTTTGGAAAAAATTTCAAAAATTAGGGCAAAATTTCAAAAGTCTGGAAAGAGTTGGAGTGTCCAAAATTTATGAAAAATTTTCGCAAAAGGATTTTTTGCTAAAATTCTACGTAAGAGTTCAAATGAATTTGGGACAAAAGGCGACAAATTTCAGGTCAAATAGATGAGTATTCAGCTGGGAAAAAATCAAACATTTTGACACATAGAGGCGAACCTTCCCTTCTGTTCTGACAACGATGAATAAAAACTTTATTGCAAATCCTGTGGAACGAATTTGAGGCTGAAGCCTTGGACAAAACTTAGTAGACATAATAGGGCCCGTCTAGTAAATATTTATGATCAAAACATCCAAGGAATAAGGCGTAATAAGTCCCAGACCGGGAGGAAACAAAATTGTAAAATTTTTTTTTCTGAAAACAAAACGTCTTGGCTTTTCCTCATCATATCTCTTTTTGTGTTTTGGTTTTGGACATGCCTCCTTAGCTGGATGCAAAAAAACATATGAAATTACTTGTGTGAATTTTTTTGAAATTTTCAACGTAGTTTGAGCTCTGGAAAAAATTGCACAAAATAGGACCAAATTTCAAAAATCTGGAAAGAGGATAGCCTTGGAGTGCCCTAAATTTCTAAAAAATTTTCTCAAAAGGATTTTTTGTTGAAATTCTATGTAAGAGTCTCAACAGAGTTTGGGACAAAACGCGACAAGTTTAAGATCAAACGAATGAGTATTCAGTCATGAAAAAAATCAAAACAATTTCACACACAAAGGTGAACCTTCATTTCGGCCCTGGCAACGATGAATAAAAAATTTGTTGCAAATCTTGTCGAATGAATTTGGGGCTGAAACCATGGTCACAACTCAGCAGACACAATAAGGAATTCCTGGTAAAGATTTCATATCAAAACACCCAAGGAATAAGGCATAATAAGTCCTAGATCGAGAGTAAACAAAATTGGAAAATTTGTTTTTCCGAAAATTGAATGTCCTGGCTTTTCCTCGTCATATCTCTTTTTGTGTTTATTTTTTGGACGTGCATCATTAGTCGGATGCAAACAACATATGTAAGTACTTGTGTGAATTTTTTCCGAATTTTTCGACATAGTATGAGCTTTGGAAAAAAATTGCAGAAAATAGGGCCAAATTTAAAAATATGGAAAAAAGATAGCCTAGGAGTGCCCAAAATTTCTGAAAACTTTTTTCGAAAGAATTTTTTGCTGAAATTCTACGTGAGAGTCTCAACAGGTTTTGGGACAAAACCCAACAAATATCAAGTCAAATAGATGAGTATTAAGTCAGGAAAAAAATCAACCAGTTTCACACACAGAGGCGAACCTTCATTTCGGCCCTAACAACGATGAATAAAAAATTTGTTGCAAATCTTGTGGAACGAATTTGAGGCTGAAACCTTGGCCACAACTTAGTAGACACAGTAAGGAACATCTCGTAAAAAATTTCAGATCAAAACATCCAAGGAATAAGGCTTTATAAGTCCCCGACCAAGAAGAAACAAAATTGGAAAACTTGTTTTCCGAAAACGAAACGTAGTGGCTTTTCCTCGTCATATCTCTTTTTGTGTTCATTTTTTGGGCCTGCCTCCTTTGCTTGATGCAAACAACATATGAAAGTACTTATGTGAATTTTTTCAGAATTTTTCAACCTAGTATGAGCTCTGGAAAAAATTGCAGAAAATAGGGCCAAGATATCAAGTATTTGGATTTATTAGTTAATGAAAAAGAGAAGGAGGAAGTATACCTAGGAGGCGCACTTAGTTTTGTGTGGGTCAATGTAAGGACCCAGGAAATTTTATTGGAATGAAAGGGTTATATTTAAATAATTTCAGAAGATGTTATTATTCAAAATACAAAGAGCTGGTAAACGAAGTTTCATAGTAGTCGGACCTCGGACGTCGCCCAAGATCTGGGATCAGCTGGTAGAGGTCGGTCGGATGACATGTGGACCAAGAAGAGTAAAGGAGGAAAAGTGTAACTAAGAAGTCTTCTACAAGATCGCCGTTAGTGAAGACGGAGGCCATCTCCGACTCTTCTGGCACATAATCGCCTGTCGCCTAGAGGAGACATGAGCGCCAATCGCCTAGAGTGTACGTGATCGGCGGGAATGCACGTAGTATGTGGTCAAGATACTGGATCAACCAGAGTGGGTTCCAACAACCACGCGTATCAAGGTGTGGGTTAAGCCTTAGATACGCTGTGCATGCGAAGCTCTACGCTTGAGTAAAAGAGATCACCCTTAGTGTTGCATGCATGGGAGCACGAGGAGTGGTGCTGATCTACTCTTGGAAATGTGAAGCTACCGACGTCACCGAGTCATGTGGAGAGGATACCTTGGACGTAACATAGTAGAATGAAGAACCTTCAGGAAGGCGTGGCGATGTGTCGTCGGGCATCGCCAGGTGAGAAACATGCGGGCATCGCCAGGGCGCGAGGGGCATGCGGGCATCACCAAGGCGCGAGGCATGCGGGGTTAGTCTTCGCACGAGAGATCATCGGTGGATTATCTTCGCGCGAGAGGTCATCGGTGGAGAGTCTTCGCGCGAGAGGTCATCGGTGGATAGTCTTCGCGCGAGATGTCATCGGTGGAGAGTCTTCGCGCGAGAGGTCATCGGTGGATAGTCTTCGCGCGAGATGTCATCGGTGGATAGCCTTCGCGCGAGAGGACATCGGTGGATAGCCTTCGCGCGAGAGGTCATCAGTGGAAGGTTATCGCGCGATGGCGAGCTTCACACAGAGAAAGTGGGACCCAGACTCCCAGCATGAAACGTCCTGCACGCGCGCCACGTAGACAAAAAGGGTGGTTCAGAATAGTGACATCAGAATGTTGGCATGCGCAAGAGACACTCGCGGTCGTACTGTTCAGGGCAGTGGTTGGCATGCAGAAGAGACAACAGTGGTCGTACTGTTCAGGGCAGTGGTTGGCATGCAGAAGAGACAACAGTGGTCGTACTGTTCAGGACAGTGGTTGGCATGCGCAAGAGACAAACATGGTCGTACTGTGCAGAGAAACGTACACTCAGACTTCTCTGCAGAGTGGGTGGTGGCAGCTGCTTTTGTGGACAAGCTGGTTTAAGATGCGAAAACCCACTTCTGAGAGGGGGGAACGTTGCAGTTGTTCAAGAGCGAAAGAGTGAGTTTACCTCCCTTCTCCTCCATTCTCTCCTTCGCGCTGCGGTTCTGGCACCTTCACGCAAGAGTACGACGAGCGACGGCCACCATTAGAGCACCTGGGAGGTTCTCTGCAAGTCCTTCAAACCAGATGCAAAAACAGAGCCAAGGCATTCTTTAAGCTTCGTTGGGTTTCGGAGCTCCTGGTGTTTTGCGCAAGTCCAGGTAAGGGAAGCTAGCTTTATTCTCAATACAAGCCATAGATTAGCTGTTTCTGAAGTGAGGGCGACGTGGTCGTCGGTTTTCGTTTTCATCTTCGTGAATGCTCTGTTTCTATGTGTTTGGGCGACGTGGTCGCCGGTTTTATATACAGACTTCGAAATACCTTGTTTTGAACCAGATCGCCGGTTTTGGCGTTATTTGCGAACTCTCTGTTTTTGGTGTTGCTTTGAAACTGTTGAGATTTAAATGAGATATTTGAAAATAAGAACCTTGGATTGAGTTTTGCTGTGATTGAAATCATTCCTTTAAGTGTTATGTGATGTGTTGGATGTGGTGAATGTGGGATCGAGGCATAGTATTTTCAGGAAAGAAAATACCGTGTAAGATCGTGTAGGATGTGCATTGATCGGTGATGTATATAATGAGATTATCCTGACTCTCCTGAGATAATGGATTCATATAGATGAGGTTATTCAGGCGTTGAGAGTCGAAGGAGGTTCATATGTATGGGTGAGTCGTGTGAAACAGAACGAGCTCGGCCTGTCATATGGATTAACCCTGTCATACTGTGAGAATGGTGAACTTGAGATCGAGAATGTGTTGATGCGCATAGCTGTGGAAACATTACAACAGCTTTGTATGACAGGTGCAGAATCTCTGAGTCTAGTCAATGCACGAGTCTTCCGGAAGTAGTGTCAAGTGTTTTGTGTGCTGAGTCAGTGGTAGTCTGACGTGAGAAATGAGGAACATTGAATTGATAGACACTTGATGCATTTTGTGAAATAGAATGACTCTTGAAAATATTGTAAAGGGTGTGATTTCTTGGCGATCAGGTGAAGGGAATGAGAAACTCTATAGTTTTACGTGGGTATCTTGAATTTGTTTTACCTTGATTTCAAAGTTCATATCTAACTCTTTTTAAATGTCTAGCTTACCCTGTGTTTCTTTTGTGTTGTGTTTGGCCTTTTCTTAAACCTGTAATGATCGTGTATAATTTACACGGGAGCAGATGATGTTGCAGGATGTAGAGCTCCTTAGTGAATTGTCGCTGGAAGGAGATCGCCTGTTTTCTATTTCCGTTGGGAGATCACCCCTTTTGCTGCTTTCTGATAGGAGATCGCCTATATGATAGGAGATCGCCCTTCTAATAGGAGATCACCCTTCTGTCAGGAGATCGCCTATCTTTCTATTGTATTGTATTTTGTTTATGTTTTAATGGAAAAGTGATCGTATTTGTATTAAACTCCCTGTGAGGAGAAAACTTTGATTACATATATATAATTTTATTCACTTCAATCTATTTGTTACTTTTATTTTCATTATATAAATATGAATGGTACTTTGGCGGGATGTTACAGTCAACATTATTGATTTGATTTCTTTAGAAGAGGTATTGACACCCATTTTACTTTCCTAATTTCCTTTTTCTTTTTCTCTTTTGGTTTTCATTTTTATGTGGTCCTCATGAATTCTTTGGGAGAGACAGGTTTTAAGATAACCTTGTTCCCATGGAAGTTAAAAGACATTTTGTTGGTTAGGCCATCATGTAGAACTTGTCTATCATATTGCCAAGGTCTTCCCAAAAGGATATGTGTTGTTTCTATTGGCACAACATCACATAAAACCTCATATTTATACTTTCCTATAGCAAAAGTTATGAGAACTTGTTTATTAACCATGATTTCACCCTCTTTACTAAGCCATTGGAGCTTGTAGGGCTTTGTATGAGAGATGGTGGGTAATTCAAGCTTTTCCACCACTCTTGTACTTGCCACATTAGCATAACTACCCGCATCTATTATCATGGAACATAACTTGTTGATAAGGCAGTGGGTGTGGAAAATATTTTCTCTTTGGGTGTCATCCAAAGCTTTTGGAATTGTTCCCAACATTCACCTTATCACCAATAAGTCACCTTCACAAGGTATCTCACATTCATTTTCACTAGGGGTTTTTGAAGGGGAAGGGGAGTTAGCCCTAGAAGATTGATCACTATGTTCACTTACTACTATCCCCCCCTTAACCATCATGGTTCTTTTGGTTGGACAATTGGCAGTTATGTGCCCAAAACCTAAACACTTAAAACATTTGGTTTTAGAGGTTTTGGTTGACGGTTTTATCTTAAAAGGAGAAGGATGTTCTTTTTGTGAGGTGGATTCTTTAGACGAGTTGGAAGGCTTATCTTCTTTTGAAAATTGATTTTTACCCTTCCAAGTTGAGTTATAGAAGTCATCATTATGAGTATTTTTTAAAGAAGTTTTCTTTAAAAGTTGTGATTCTGATGGCTAGGTGAACCAATTTTTCCAAAGAAGTATACTCATAAAGTTCTACAACATCTTCACTCTCTCTTCTTAATCCACTCACAAAATGAGCCAGCTTTGACTCTTCATTTTCATGCATATCAACTTTTGTCAAAGTGGTTTCCAAATCTTTAAATTATTCATCTACACTCCTAGGTCCTTGCTGAAGCCGTTGGAGCTTCAACAAGAGTTCCTTCATATAATGAGGAGGAACAAACCGCGCACACATACATTCCTTTAAATCATACTAAGAGACCACGGCTGGCCTTTTGTTCAAACCAATGTCCATTACAGTTTGGTGCTACCATTGCATGGCATATTCTAAGAATTCTAGGGAGGCTAGCTTTACCTTTTGGTCCTCTTAGACCTCATACATTGAATATTAGCTCTACCTTAGCCTCCCATCCTAAGTAAACATTGGGGTCACTTTCCCAACTAAAGCTAGGCAATTTTACATAGGGAAAAGAAGGTTTAGAAGGATGGTGTTGGTGGCGCCTTTCATCATATTGGTGCATTCTCCAATCTTCATCTTCCTCTTGGCTACCAAAATGGTTGTAGCTCCTTGAAGCTCTCCTATGCTCCCACCTTTTTCCTCTTTGTTGTCTTTCTTATGCCGTTTCAAGTCTTTGAAGTCTCTCCTCCAATTGTCGCATTTCTTCCTTTTTTTGGGCTAAGGATCTCTTGGTTGCCACAAGCTCACCCAAAAGAAAATCCTTTTGGGGAAATTGAGGTTTAGATGATTCCCCTAAAGAAAGAAGAGCCATAAAAATTTCACAAAGAGAACAAAAAATTAGTGAAAGAAAAAGTTAATAACCCTCTCCTCACTTGTGTCACTCGTTTTTGTAGCAATGAGAAGAAATGAACAAAGCACTTAAAAAGAATTTTCTCTCAACAAAGGTCTATCTTGGGTTGCAAGATCTCAAATGAAAAAGGACAAAGCCCTTGACACTTGATCCCAAAAGAACCACAACAAAACTAAAGAATTTTAAATGACAAACAAGAAAAGCTTAAAACAAGAAAGCTAAACCTAGTTGGAAAAAGAGATTATGACAAAACTTTTAAAGAAAGACAAGCAAGAAAAGCACGCAAAAAGACTTTAAGATACTTGCTTAACCTTTAACTATGAAGTTTTACTCATGTTAGAAATTGTAAAAGCAAAAGGATCAAATTCCACAATGATGAAATCAATTTGCCAAATAAAATGAATCCTCTTTTTAGAATATAGAAACTTGACAAGGAAGATAGTGATGTTTGTGTCAACTTGTTTTTTTTTTTATCGTTGTTTTTGGATTATGGAATTAAGATGTCCATAATTCTTGTCATGCATATTTTCATTCACTTCCACTTGTCACAAAAAAAATTTGGGATTCAAATTAAATGAACACTTGAAATCTATGTTTGGAACTAAGTCTACTTCTACTCAAACAAATTTCTAGTTACTTTTATACCTTCACAATTAAAAGCAAAATAAGTAGAAGCAAAAGAAGACTCCTAGAGACACTAAGAACATATGACTCAAGCAAAAAGAGGCAAGAACAAAAAAAGGACACAAAATAAACATTCAAAAGCGAAAAAGAAGTGCTAATGAATAAAAAAAACGAAATATAAAAGACAAGAAAGTAAAGGCTGAATTGAAATTGCTTGAATGTAAAAGTAAGAATTTAAAGGTGCAAGAAAGTAAAGTGCCGAAATCAACTCAAAGCAAATAAGCATGAAATAACCTTGCTCTGAATACCACATGATGTGAGTTGATTTTAAATGGTTCCATTTTAGAGGTGACACTTTACTTATGATTGAGATTTTAGCAAATTATATGGTGAGATCTACAGAAGATTCCCACAGGACATAAACTTAACCAAGTGGTTAAGTAAGTGTGAAGGTTCACTTCCAAAGGCAAAAGGAAAAACACATTATAGGGTGAATTTGATGTATGGTGCGGAATTGAAAGAACATGAATGGAAACACAATAGGATGATATGGACCGAATGGAAAATGGAGGAAAAACAAGAACATAACATAAAGATAAATGGAGTAATGGAAAATGGAAAATGGAAAAAGAGATGAAGGAAAGAAAGCTTATGGTGGTGGAAGAGAGTTGGACACGCCACTTGGAGTGTGGTTTCTCCAAGATGAGTGTAGAGGGTCGCCACTTGATAACTCTCAACTCACTCAAGATAAGAACTAATGCTAAGAGGACACAAGCCGCACACAAGCCTCACACAAATTGTGCAAATTTTCTTTACTATTCAAATTCAACCTCCAGATACAAGGAGTAAGGCACCCTATTTATAGGAGATGGTGCCTTGGAAAATAAGAAGCAAGGGTAGGATAGGAAACACTAAAAAGGGGTGGCCTTAGGCATTGACTAAGTCAATGTTGCACCCTAATTCCTATTCTTCTAGAAGATAGGTCAAATTCCTACCCTAAAAGGCTATGCTCAAGCTAAAGTGATAGTTACACCCTCCTAATATGCTAGAGGCACCTATTCTAGCCTATCTTGCTAGCTATTTGACCCCTCAAGTGAGCCCAAATTATTTACAACATGTTTTAACTTTAAGAAGACCAGAAGAAAGAATATTTGGTGTTCTGGTCTATGCCCACTTCTTCTTCTGGTGAGGTCTGCTAGATCTTTGGTGGGGTCTTGACTTGATTGTTGAGATGACTGCTCATAGTGTGAATGGTCTCTTGAGACCTTAGTCATCTCCTTGTTTACTTGGATTGGATCAGAATTTGAGGGTCAAATCTCATCCACAACTCAGTACACACAATAAGGAATGTTTAGAAAAAATTTCAGATTGAAACACCCAAGGAATAAGGTGTACTAGAAATAGCCTTAGAAATGATTAAGCAAACAAAACTGGACAAGTTAAATCTTTAATTACCAAAATAGCCCTAGAAATATCAATCTTATCCTGAAATCTAGTTTAATTCTTCATATGCCATATCATTCAAATAGAAAAATTTATCACAGCAAGCTTAATCAATTTAACCAAAGGACTAACATCACTCTTAATAAAAGAAAGAAGATCATCCTTATTAGAGAAATGAGAAGAAAAATCTGTCGAACCCAACTCCAAATATGCGAAGCATTAGAACATTCAAAAAATAAATGTTGAATAGATTTCTCGTGCTTTTCACAAAGCGTACACATAGAACATATATGCAAACCTTTATTCTGAATATGTGGATCTTTAGCAAGCCGCCCATGAAAAATTTTCCAGAGTATTAGAGTTTTGGAAGGCAGAACATATGAAGACCAAATGAATTTACCCCAACCACAGGGAACTCCTAGTTCCAAGAAAAAACTCCTAGCTGATTTAAGAGTGAAACGACCAAACTCATCTAGAATCCAATTAGGAATATCCTATTCCTCCCTAACCATGATATGATTAAAAAAATGAGGCATCTGCTATAAAGGCAGGGGAATATTTCAATCACAACCAGTTCAAAATTGAGAGATTATATCTGGAATGCTAGCACCATCAGATAACCCTGCAATATTTGCTAAAGAAGTAGTAGAACACCATTTATCATTCCGGAAATTAATAAAAGTACCTGTACCAACAGTCCAAGAAGTATAATCAAGTATAGTAGAATAAAAATGCTTAATTCCATGCCAAAAAGATGAGAATCTATAAACCATTCTAAACTCGTATTTTAATTTAAGAACCCTAACTTTCATGAGAAAAGACCAAGGCTTGTTGCTATAAGAGTTCCAAGCAAGCTTAAGAAGATACGCATTATTTTCTTGATAAAGATTAATAATCTTCAAACCTTCATTCTCAAGAGGAGAACAAATCGTAGCCCAATTAACGATAGCTATGCCTTTTTTTAGAATATCACCAGTCCAAATAAAATTTCAACACCACTGCTCAACTTGCTTAAGAAGTGAAACAAGCCCTTTATATATATTAAAGTTATAATTTAGAAATCCAGTAATCACCGTATTGATCAACTGAATCTGAACCATCAAGCTAAGAGATTTACATTTCCAAGATGCTAGCTTCAATTTGACTTTATCAGCCAAAGGTTGAAGAAATTGACACTTTGGAGTACTAACAAATATAGGCACTCCTAAATAAGTGAAAGGCAAACAACCATGACTGCAAGAAAGGATACGTTGAATTTTGATGACAAATCTTGTAGAATTATCCATGGTGAAAAAACTACTCTTAGAATTATTAACATATTGACCAGAAAAATCACCATATGTTTTAAGAAAAATACTCAAATTTCTAAGAGACTTATTATCCCCCTACAGAAAACAAATATGTCATCAGCATATAAAATATGAGAGGGAGTGAGGTAACCTTGCGAACTAGCCATATGTAGAATCTTCTTATTATTCACAAGCTTATAGATACCTCTACTAAGAACTTCCTCTGCAAGACAGAAAAGTATAGGAGACAAAGGATCACCTTGTTTGACACCTCTACTAAAAGGAAAAAACCCACAAAACTGTTATTTATTCCGATAGATTGAATGGAGAATTGCACTAATCCAACTGACAAACGAGGGGTTAACACCAAAGCGCGTCAAAACTAATAATAAGAACTTCCAACTTAGAGTGTCAAAGGTTTTATGAATATCAATTTTGTAAGCCACATTACCTTCTCTAAACTTTTTGGATAGCATGTTAATAGTTTCAGAAGCAATACCAATACAATCTTGAATATGTTTACCCTGCACAAACCCATATTGATTAGGAGAAATGATTCTAGCAGCCATAAGTGTAAACCTATCCGCTAGTATCTAGGAAATAATCTTAAATTTAAAATTATATTGAATATAGTTTTATTATTTACTTTTATATTAAAATAATATTTCTGAAAAATATAACTTTTTTATATTTTGGATTTTATTTCATAAGTTTTCATTATAAACTCACTATTATTAATATAAGAGACAATAAACTTGTTATATTTAATGATTGTGATTAGATCATAGTTTTAATACAAAATTTTCCCCTTATTCAACACAACAAATTGTGTAATGTAATGATTCATTTTTTATAATCCAACTTGATTTTGAATCCATTGAATATTCAATCTAAAATCTAGATACTAATAATACTCAGAAAAAAAATATAGTTGAATTATTTTGACACCAATATGAATTTATTATATATATATATATATATATATATATATATATATATATATATATATATATATACTGATTATTTATATGAAATTACAATATTCTGTCATTTTATGAATCAAACATGAAGTACAACAACATATTAATTAATGAATAACAACTCAATTTAATAGTTTCATTTCTATATAATATCAATGCATTATTAAGATCTGATTCAGCCTACACATTATTACAATATATAGTTTCAAAAAAATATATATTGATTGACTAGTTAGTCATATTTAATAATATTTATATTAATATGTAAACAAATTACTACATCTAATGACATTTAAATTAAATTGAAATCAGAATATTTTAATTTAAAAAATTAAAGATTAATAAGGTCAGATAAATGAAAAAAAGGTTTGTGTGACAAAAAGAGAAAGTGTAAATCTAGTAAATACAATCTACACACATTATTTATATTAAAAGTTATATAACAATAATAATTACTTAAAAAACTCACATAATTTTGAAAGTTTTTTCTGCCTTATATTACAAGAAAATGATTGAATGGTAACTAATTTGGAAAAAAAAATTCTATAATAATTAATTTAGATACTATTTTATAAATTAAAAATTATTGATTACTAAAATGGTATGTATTATTAATAAGAATTATAATGTAATTAGATACTATATTTGATAACTAATAATAAAAATAAAAAAAACTTTTTATAGAGACATTTTTTTAGTCTCTAGTTAAAATGTAATTGGAAACATTTTTTTAATTAACTGAATTCAGTCTCTAAAACTTTTTATTTCAAGTATGAAAAAAAATATATAAAATGTCCTTTAATCTATTAAAGTGGGTTCAATATTTTAGGTGATGTGATGAACTTCACCATATATTTTTAGTTTTTCTTTGTATTTTTAAATAATTAAAAGTTAAACATGGATAAACTATGACAATGTCATTGTTTGAAGGACTAAATTTCCTAAACAACCATACAATAAAAATAAAAATAAAAACTAATCTCAACCCAATTTTAGGTCTCTCAGTTGCTCTTTTGGGTTCAGGAAAGCTCCTTTTTTATTTTCAATAGCTACAATTATTGATTAGCAATTTCTAGAAAAGATGTGTTGTCAATCAAGGCATGATTTGGCCAATGCCTTCTCCTCAACAAGCTCTTGGGCCGTTTTGTCCATCTTATCCCTTGAGAACTCATCAATCTTCAGATCTACCAAAAACATCAATGGCACTATCAGATAAACCATGACGTGATCAATGAAATTCTAATTTTTCTCAAATCTTAATCCATTAGAAAAAGGGTGTTCAAAAGAGTGTGTTATTGACCATTTTTTGTAGAAATAATTGATCATAGCATAAGTTTGTTGTGGTTATGTTAACATGGTGAAAAGTTTTTTGAATCCATGGGCTTGAAAGAACACAAAGAAATCTAAATCCTACAAAGTTTATGAGAAGAAGAAAATGTACTCTGAACAATAGTCCAATCTCCTTTCTCACAAGTCACAGGGAAAGAGTATATGAGGCCAGGTTGAACACCATAAGATCCATCAGAATACACTCCCATTGATACCCATGTGTCCTGAAATCAATGCAGATGCAGCAAAAGGTAAACACACATATATGCAAAGTGGTTGTAACAAGGGTGAAACTCTGCTTATGATAGAAAAGAACAAACCTTAGGAGTTCCTAGAACCCAATCATGAATGTGATCACATGCAGAACTTGCTGCAGATAATGCACTAGACAGCTTTCTGGCTTTAATAATGGCAGCCCCACGTTGCTGAACAGTGGCGATGAACTCATTGTTTAGCCTATACAAACAAAATTACTGTCTTAAGGAAAGGAAATGAGATGTTTATGGAATGATAAATACTGACATTACGAAACATGATTGCAAAACCTTTGATACTATGTGTTGGTTTTTTAATCCAAATTAAAGTTCCATTTCAATAATATGCTGGAAATTTGATATCAATTAGAGATAAGACTAATTTATAATATATAAAATAGGAGAGAATCTCGTCTACATGTCAGTTATTTAGAGTTAAAATAGATTTAAAGTTTATTTTTAAACCTAGATTCTTAACCAGGTTCTTTTAAAGAATTCCTACTCGTTCAAATGTCCGGTGTGATTTGGCACCAACGAGTCATGAACATTTCATATAAGAAAGTCGAGAAACCACTTCCAATCCCAAACCTTAAGGTAATGGATATGTAGGTTTTCTTTCTTATATACATCTTCGAACTCATTCCTACTCATGTGTGACAAACTTGAAATCCTAACTATTTAGAAGTGGACTTTAAGTCTAACTCAACCTTATAAAACCAATTTATAAGTTAAGATTTACACCTACTTATATACTATAAAATGTCATTATTTATAGTCGACGTGGATCTTCAATACTAACTATAAGTGCATTCACTTCTAACTCAAACATGGTAATGATATAATGTAGCATCTATACATACCAAACTCAAATTAACACAAGTAAATCAAAAGCAAAGGAGTAAGAGTGGAGGGTTTGAAAGTGAGGTACCAGTTATCATCACCAATTAATTCTCTGACTGGCTTCTGTGCACCGTTGGCAGTGACTGTGGCATGGTTGACATCTGGATATTGGGTTGAGGAGTGATTGCCCCAAATGATGACATTTTTCACATCAGAGACTTGAACATTTAGTCTCTCAGAGATTTGGCCTAAGGCTCTATTGTGATCAAGTCGTGTAAGGCAGGTGATGTTTTTATCAGGGATTGAAGGAGCAAACTCTTTCAAAATGAGAGCATTGGTGTTTGCTGGATTGGCAACCACCAGCACCTGCATTAACAAGAGTAATTACCAATTGGACTTTAGAGGACCATGTGTGTTGGATTTTCAGAACTTTAACTTGATTTTAGATAAACTTTCATGTTTAGTTTTACACTGAAAAATTGATCTGGGTTTGAAACAATTTTGAGTAGCTTCTTGCATTAGATAAAACATTCTGTACTAAATTTTACCACTAACTTGTTTTTTTACAGTAAAAACATCCGAAAATAAATCAGATCACTTGAAAATCAATTTTGCCAAGGTTCATCTAAACACACACTATTGTTGATTGATATTCAGGAAGCTGGCTCATTCATTCTACAATGTGAGTATGTGACAAGTACTATCAAGAAACCAGAAGTGTAAGATTAACATTGTTATAAAAGAAAGTTGTACAAGAACCAATAGTAATGACAATAACCTCGAAAAGGATGTTCATTTCATCATTCATGCAAAGGTTTATCACATCAATTTGGAGTTTGGGCTAATTCTGTGCAAGTTCAGGTAAGATCTTATATCTAAGAAAATCGCGATTCTCTTTGTTCTCATGTATGCTAATGTCAAAATATGAAAATACCAATAACTCAAAAGAAGAGATGAAGTAAAAAAAATGGGGTAATGTGATTGCTATGTTCTGAATGTCACACATTCATATAAGTATTTTGGTGTCAGAAACAATGCCATGATGCCAATGATTTTCAAATTAAACTCCAAATATGGTGAGAAAGTGGTTTCTATCCAACCTTACAATCTGCTGCAGCATGTTTCTCCAGTGCCGAAGCTTGTGCCTTGTAAATTGACACATTTTTAGACATCACATCTTTTCTTTCCATTCCTTCCTTCCGGGGGAATCCACCCACCATCACAGCAATGTTCACATCCTTGCATGCTTCCACAACATCAGTAGTAGCAACAACACCTATTGCATTAATGTGCAAAACCAATAATATGAGATGTCACAGAAGAAAAATCATCATGTAATGATAAAGAATTATTCTATCATCTGCTATAAAGTGACATATAAATGTTTACTTTTAATTCCTATCAAATGTTTTAAAACAGACTAATTCAAAACGAACTAAATATTATAGGCTATAAGGTAAGAATTGTACTTAGGTTAGCATTAATTTTGAAAACATGCCTTTAAGAAGTGGAAAAGCAGCATCAACCAGCTCCATCTTCACCCCTTTCAAGGCCTCTGCTGCTGGTTCAATGTCAAGCATGTGCAGAATCACAGGCTGATCTGGGCCCAGCATTGCCCCTCTTGCAATCATTGGAACAAGTGCATATCCAATTTGCCCTGTAATTTAACCAAATCAAAACTAAAAGTTGCATGCCGATGAAGTTAAAAAAACTAATGCTGCAACCAAATTTTCCTATTTCAAATTTCAAATTCTTCTTCTTGTGAACATACAGTCTAACATTTTCAGTGAGTTTCAGATTCAGCACTAGAACAAGTCCAGTAAGAAAACAATGTATGACATGGAACTGAATTCATTCAACATAAAGATTCACACAAAATAAAAACACTGCACATCTGATTAGTTCTGTTTCCAATTTATAGACCAAAAGCATGTTACAAGTGTTGTAATAAAGCATGATGAACATTTCACAAGTTTAGCCAATGTCAAATAAGAGCTCAATGTATGAATTTTGAGTCAAACAAGAATAATTTTAGTTTAGAATATGAATTGCATTGCATGAAAATGCTAAAATCAGAGTTTTAAAAAGGGTTGTCATTACAATTTCAACCACTAAATCAATATTTTTGAAATATTTGTGACAGTAATTATGATCATATAAGCCACATTCGTCTTCAATTTCCCACAATATCAAAGAACGAGGCAAAACCTTGATCATAATTACTATTTAGAACTGTCAAAGATATGCAGACAGAAAGCAAATTAGAGGAAAATTTGAAAAATGAGGAGGAAGACTAAATAATTCATGCCTGCAGCACCGGTTACCAATACTGTGATTGGTTCCTTCTCTTCCTTGAGAAGACTAAACATGTATCTAACAATCTTCCAAAACAAAATAACACAAAGCAAAACAAGAAGAATTTTCTTAAGAAATGTATAGTCCACAATGTCCCAAGCTAACATTTCCAATTCCATGATCTTTTTGTGTTAAAATCCAAGGGAAACAATCTCCTTCATTACCCTTTTATACAATATAACATAATTTTTCCAATTGAAGAATCCATGCATGTGGCATTCCTCTGTAACAAGACAATCATATACCATAACCGAGTCCACAAGAAATGCAAGTGCAAGAGAATCAATCATCAACACCTTAGCAGCAAAGAAAAGAACATTTTTCAAAGTTTGATCCATAAGCTAAACATTATAATATTTTTCTATGTCACATCTTTCTTAGATGGCAAACCAAGCAAGATATGAGTTCAATTCAAGTAAGAAATTAGTTTTATGTATTGAAAATAAAATTACCCGCAGCTCCAGTGACAAGAACTCTAAGTGGGTCTGTGGCCACCATTATGATTTGGAATGAGATTCTAGAAAGAAAGAAATGAAGATTTGACAGTGGCAGAATAAAAAGTTGGTTGTATATATATAAGTGAAAAAAAAAATTAATACTGAAGCAGTTAGAGGAATGAGCAATTGTGTAGGGAAAGAAAAGAAAAAGTCTTTTTTTTGCATGTGATATTAATGTCCTAAAGTATAGTACAGGGATAAATGAGTAACTTTCATACCAAACCAAAATTATTACAGAGATAATAAATAAATGTATAAAGTATATATGGGTTCTTTAAAAAAATATTAAAATTCCATGTAAAAATAAAGATCAAAATTATAGATTGAAAATTATTTAAAAAATTGTCCAAAATCTGTTCTATAAGTATGTTTGATGTTTTCATCTTTTATGTCTCCAATTGCTTCTTGAAACATCATTGACTCTTCTTCAATAATAAAAAAGTTGAAAATTAAACATGTTCCACTAAGAAAAGAAATTTTATAATTTAAAAAATTTGAGGAAACCGAAATTAATAATGTATATATATATATATAATTAAAAAATAAAATAAAAATTTAAGATTTTTAACACTTCTGAAACTATGTACGCTAGGAAAAGAATTTTATATACCTGTAAATGCATATCAAACAAAATTTATAAATTTCATCACACATAAAAACAAATTCAACAAAAAGAAATTGCGATTATATAAACATAAAGATGCTAATTCTAGCAAAAGAAATAATAAATAAACAAGACAAATTAAAATATAACTAAATTTATTCTATAATTATTTAATTACAATATTTAATAATAACTCTCTTTTTTTAAAATTTTAAAAATGCAAAAACGTCTGCGTTTTGTATTTTTATTGTTGCTAGGGTATAAAACAGTCTCTGATCAATTTGAAGGTAATTGTTGGGTTCTGCCAGTGATTAATCTGTTCTTACACGTGGTACCTATTTAAAGATCTTGTGGATTTTTTGAAACTTCTCGAAACTTCTTAAATTTCATGTAACTCCTTTCAGAATACAAAACATTTGGGCACACTTCAAAATCTTCAAAGTTCTTTTCTTCGTTCCCCTCGTAGGTAAGTCAAACATTCCTTTCGTTCGAATGTGGTTTTTTTTTTTTCTTCGAGTGCGTAAATTTGTGAGAAGCGTTGTGTGTTCCGTGATTTCGATTCATCCCGAGATTCGTTTGGAGTCTTCTGGAAAAATTGTCTTTTGTTTAGTCATAGTTGGGTAGTAGATATTTGTAGCCATGGATTACGTTGCTTTGTTTTTTACACTGTTTTTGTTAAGCTAGGGTTGCGATTACCACTGGATTTATTTGTAAAGGAAATATTGTCCGTACTGAATGTTGCTCCTCCAACTACATCCTAATAGTTGTTGCTTCATTCGAACGTTGTTGCTTCATTCGCGCCTTTGGCATTCTCTACACACACTTCAGTGTTGTTTCAACGCCAATGTGTTTTCTTATTTCTTCGAGTTTAAGGGTTCATTCCGTCAGCAATGGTGTCCCTGAGTAGTGTCAGTGGAAGAAATTTTAGCCAAATGGTCATTTCGAAAACGGAGTTGGCACGGCGACTCAAGGAGATTAGAACTAGGAAGCCTACCATTGGTTCCGACGAGGGTGAGCAGATTGCTTCCGACTCCCACCTCAAGCGGAAACGAACGAGTAATGATGCCACTGGTTCAGTTCCCCAGCCTTCGAAAAATCTGAATCCCGAAGGTTCGTGTCTAGGGAAAAAGTCGAGCGTGTGGGATAAAGAATTCGACTTTTCCAAGTTCCGGAATTGGGGGGTCGACCAACTTTGTGGAGGTACTGAAGAATATCTCCGCAAAGCCGTTGGGCTGATGTGTTTAGCCAATCTTAAGGCTAAGGAAAACGCAAATGCGGAGAGGAAAAGGGAAAAGCAGCTACACAATTTACAGCAAGAGGTAGATCAGCTGCAAGCCGATGCCAGCAAAAGGGAAAAGCAGCTCCGCGATTTACAGCAAGAGGTAGCTCAGCTGCAAGCCAAGTTGTCCAATGAGAAGTCTATCCTCTATCTCCAACGCCACCAAATGAAAAAAGAGATGAAGCTGAAAGATGAGGAGCTCTATGAGTTGAGGGAAAAGAAGGCTCAATTGACCAAGTCAATCCAAGACTTGAATGTGAAGGAGGCCGAGTGGAAAGAGACGGAGGAGAGCCTGAAGAATCAGATTGCCATCTCTTTTGGGTCAGGCTTCGACGCAGCTCTTGAACAAGTTGCTGTTCTTCATCCGACCATCGACCTATTCAAGACGGATCTGTGCAAGGTGGAGGTGAATGGGAAACTTCTGAAAGAAGAAGCAGCTTAAATTACTTTGTTTCTGAACTCAAGTTATCGTCTTTTTTTTTTCTTTCGTTTCACTTTTATGATATCGTACTTTATAGATCAAGTGGGCATAATCTAATTAAAAACACTACTAATGTTTTTTGCTATGAGAGATCGATTGTAATTAAAAAAAGTCATACGAGGGCATGTTTTGGTTAGGCAAAGATTCTTGACTTTTTTTCCCCACTGTGAATTAAATTTCAGTACATATTTCGTGTTGTGATATAAAGTTATTTTAGTTATTGATAGTTTTAAAAAAAGAGTAAAATTCCATGTAAAAAATAAAGATCAAAATACATTGAAAAATATTGAAAAAATTGTCCAAAATCTGTGCTACACATATTTGATGTCTTCATCTTTTGCCTCCGGTTGCTTCCTACATAATTCACTCCTATTTAATAATAATTTTGTTTTGAAAATTAAATATGTTCAACTAGGAAAAAAATTATAATTTCAAAAATTTGAAGATCTACTTACAAAATGGTTGGAAAGACCTCGGTTTGCAATTGAGAATATATATATATATATATATATATATATATATATATGTGTATATAATAATTGAAAAATAAAATAAAAACCAAAGAGTTTTGATACTTTTGAAATTATGTATGCTATAGAAAATAATTATATATACCTGTAAATGCGTATTAAACAAAAATTAGAAATTTCATCACACATAACATTAAAAACAAAATTCAACAGAAAAAATTGCGATTATATGAACATAAAGATGCTAATTCTAGCAAAAGAAACAATAAATAAATAAATAAGACAAATTAAGATATATCTAAATTTCTTTTATAATTTTTTAATTACAATATTTAAAAATAACTTCTTTCTTTAAAATTTTAAAAATGCGAAAACGTCCGCGTTTTGCATTTTGTATTGTTGCCAGCGTATAATAGTTTCTATGAATCAATTTGAAGTATCAAAATTAAAAGAAGTAAGTAATTGTTGGGTTCTGCTCCTACCACAGCTCCTTCACCACTGAACCTTCCACATTCGCCGCCGCCGGAAAACCTCAAATTCGTGGTCGGAAGCACGCCGGAGGCATTTCAAATCGAACTTGAACAAGGTAGTCATTCTCGTATTGCGTCTCAATCGCTCTCTATCAATTGCAGCATGATGTTTTGGTTGCTTTCACTATGATTTAGAATACTGTCTACGTTCCAGAATCTGTCCCTTTTCTGATACTTTACAAGTTTCTATCATAATATGAGTGATTTTCAATACTTTTGCGTTTTGATAAAGCCAAACTCCAACTACACTCTGTGGTGACCCATTTGAGTATAATTTGTGCGAATTTCCCCCCTTTTCATATGCTCTCAAAGATTGCAGTTAGGATACATATACTTAGAAATGTTGTAGAGAGCAAGGTCATTGATGGGATTAGGATACAACACTTACTATACTTAATTTTAAACAAATTAATGTGCAATATGGTTGAAAAATTATATTTTTCTAACTCCCACCTTCCCCATGGGTATGGGTTCAAACCTTCATCATGCCAGTTTCCCTGCTTGGTGGGTAATCTTCCCACGAAGATCTCTGAGACCTGGGGACTAATTGAATAGCTGTATCTGAGTGGAAATGCTTGCAGTTCGAGTTTGTGTAGTAATCTTTAAAGCGAGTCACTGTTGATAATCCCAACATGTCATTGACGTCTTGTCCATTTGTATTTTGGGATTGTCTTCCCGTTCTACAACCTTTTATCTCATCATCAAAATATGGTTGGAAATACGAAAGCGGGAAAAAAAGAGCTTACCCATGAGAATGAGAATCCTGCATGGCTTATTGAGTCTCTGTAATCAGTCAGCTATGTGAAAGATATACCGACTGCACTTAGAAAATGAAGCAACCAAGCCAACACTGTACCCTGAAAATCCAGATGAGTCTATGAGGGGAACGAGAATACAAACTAAAGTTTTGGTTCTGATTCTCATGATCATGTTTGGTATTTTCATTCACAAATTAATTTAAACAGCTTCCGCATTTCAACTTGAATTGATTGACCCCTTTACATGTGAGAAACCCCTGATTGAAAGTCGGACTAGTTTGGCACTGGCCATTGCATAAATATCCAAAATCAATAACTTTAATTGTCCTATTCACCATCAAAAAATTTGCTTGGAGAGAGTATTAAAAAGCGATGTTCCCATGGAGAGAGTATTAAAAAGCGATGTTCCCATGCCCTATAGTTTTGTTTTTTTTTTTTTTGTCCAAATGTTGTGTCATGTGGTTTGTACTGAGTGGACTGGTCATCGTCATGAACAGGGTTTTACCTGCATGAGGCTTATCTATGAATAAGTATTTGTTTGACCAGTTCAAACTACCATATGCGTACCAAAAATGCTGCTCATTTTCCTGGTAATGGGTGTTGTGTCGTTGACTTATGCTAATATTAGCCCTTTGTCATGATATACTCATGAATGATATCCTGAAGTTTACCTTGAGAACATGTGTATGGGTTCCTGATTCCAAGAACCAAAGTCATTTAGTCGAGTTCTATTACCCCAGTTGAAACCCTTGTGCATTAACACTGCTGCAGTAGCAATTGAGGAGTTAAGAGGAAGGTCATTGCTCTATTGAAGACAGCTATTTTCCCGAAGGTAACCTTTTCATTTGAATTCACATTCTGTTAGATAAATATGGTTATGTTGACTATCATAAATATTTCCACTCAATGTGTTAGCAAGTATATAACTACTCAGATAAGTGGGTGGTGGTTGGATGGAAAAACATATATTAGAATATTCCTTCATCCATATATTTGGTTATTAGTTACATATCTTAGAGGAAATCTAAACAAATGTCATTATTTTTCCATTTTGATTCTCAACTGAATGTTTGTTGTTTTGATGATATTTTACACAAGTTTCTCTAGATAATGTTTTCTTTAAAATTTTCAGGAGTTTCTTTTCTTCAAATATGGATGAGAACATGAAACAGTTCCAAAAAAAGTTAACAGAACTGGAAGTGGAAGCTGAGCATCATCTTTTAGCCCGACATCAGGTAATTCAAATTTATGAATCAAAGGCGATTACTGTTTTTACGAAGACTTATAAATATAGTAAGTAATAAAATTGATTAAAAAGGAGTAAAATCTAGCTTCTATTGCTACATTGGGGACAAGAAATTGGTCTTAATGAGGAACTACATGGTAAAGTTCATAATTATTTTTGATTTTTCTGTAACCTTTTTTTTTTTGGTTTATATGAAGTATGTATGTCAGAATCTATTGCTGCATTCAAATATTCTATTGGCAACATGATAAGGACAGATTTAAGACACTTTACTCTCATCTAATGTATTCTTCTTTTCCATTCCTTAATGCCGTCTTCTTCCCAGGTTTTTCCACCAATTTTATGGCGAAAACATCCTGCTCTTTTCATAAATGAATCAATATAACAAGAGTCTGGTACACAGCTCCTTAAATTTCAATGATATATCTTCAAGATGAAATAGTTCTGTAGCATATTAATCATGCAAAACTACAAATTAGTGGCTTGAGGTTTGTGTCTTGTACAAAGTATTTGGGCAACTAGCTCTCCTAAATTATGAAACCTTGACCTTGTCTGTCGTAAATTGTTCTTAGATTAGATGTCTTTGGTGTTACATTTTTTTCCCTAGTATCTTTGGTATACTATCCACTATCTTATTACTACAATTTTGGAATCTTCTCCCTCTGCTGCTATCTAGGACTAACAACTATAAGTTAAAACAGAACTCAGTGCACCCACCAATAGCTGTAAAGAACCAACTAAAGTGCCAAATGAGTTATATTCACAAAGTAACTAATTACTTGAGCCCAATGTTATTTCCTTATTACCATGCTATGTCCTTAACAGAAATCAATTCAATACAATCGAGATTTTTTTGTTTACTATGCCTATAAAAGCTTTCTTTTTTTTTTCTACTGGATCTCTTTAATAGCTTTTCAATTAAATGTGCTATGCAATTGTCCCTTTTGGAAAAATACAGCTGGTTGAGAATGATAGATTAAGAAATGGGAATAGAGAAGCACTTACTGCATTAAGGAAAAGGGCTCGGACAACAGTGAGCAGTGTTCCATCTCCTTTTGAATCAATGATGAGGGGAGTTGCCGGGAGCAGCTCAAGACCTTTGGTTCAGGAGGTTTGCAACACCTGTGGCAACCATGACTCTTCTGAGCCAACATGGATGATGTTTCCAGGAACAGATCTGTTTGCCAGAATTCCGTTTCATGCAGCTCATACTATATTGGAAAAAGGTTTTTGGCCCCCCTATTCTCTAGCCATTGGAAAAATACTGTGAAAAAAAACAAGAAAATTTCTCTAAATGCTTACCCACGTTGGTTTTCTTTTTTCATGTGCTTGAGCATAATGCTTGTGTGCCAGCCTATTGCTTGTTACTTCTGTATTTTTAGAGGAGGGGGAAGGGCATTCTACGGTAGTAATGTTTGGCCATAACCCCTAATTCCTAATCAATCCTATACATCTTTTCCCCCTAATTATGTTTTTTGTATTATTGTGGATGAAATGAGAAGCTGGGTTTGATGCATTAGTTTGGAAAACAGCCTACAGAGGCAATGTAATCATGTCTAATTTGCGTTTTTGACTGTTTCTCTTTTCTTGTTAGTAGATCTTTTTAAGATATTTAAATGGCCTGTCATACTAGTTATTGGTTCAAGTTGATTGTGGTAGGCAATTTCTTGTAATTGCAATCCCTGCAACAATGAAAAGAATGTAATTTTACCTAAATGTGGCTTTTGCCTACTGCTCTGTTGTGGTTTTCAAATGCCACTCAATGATTCTTGTCCGGAACTGTATCTGAATTGTTGACATAGGACTTTCTGATTATTATTTATATTAATTTATTTTTCTTTGTGTAACACAGAATCTGTACTTATATAAGCAAATGTCATGACATGTGTGATTATTACTATACACCAACTCTTATAGTTTAGAAGTTGTGATGAGACTGACTATCTCCATTCGTGTTCTTTTATTAGTCGTTATTATTGTGATGGTCCAAACTTTGAACTGTAGCTATGAGTGAAGTCCTTTTATCGAAAAACTTATTTCTAACAAAAATTGCTTGGTATCTTGTTTTACTGACCATGTAATTATTTACAGATCAAACACAGCTTGACTTTGAGTCCAAGAAACTACAGAGCATTATGAAGGAAAAAGCTTACTTTCTATCAGAGTCAGGTGTTCTTGCAGACAAGATAAGTCCTGGAGTACTCAAATCGCTTGTAACCTTAAATGACAAGCCAAAGTAAGATGCCTTGAGCTGGCTATATAGTGAGAAAAAGCTTGTTGTGGCATTACCAAATCGGTGGAAAATGTCACTGTTTTCTGGGAGAATCTTTCTTGGGGCATTTAGGTTAGGTTAGTTATTAGTCTGTTACTGCAATTGTGTACATTTTTTCCCCGAGTTTACATACTATTACTGCTACACTCAATCCTCGAAATGGAGCTATTGTTACACATTTAGTGCTTGTCTGCTTTAACTTATTTTGATGAAATAATAACTTATTTAAACAAACTCTCGAGACAGATTTTTTTTACGCTTTAAACAATATGCTATACCAAACATGGACCTGATTCCTCAACTGTTATGTGCACCTTGCATTTTCTCTAAACTTAGTGAGTCAGATGTGGGATCTTTAACATATAATGGCATTAAACCCAACCTCTTCTCCAACCTTCTAACTAAGAAATGATGTATAATGTATGTGCTCAGGTTAATGTCATGTAGTTTGATTGCCTGTTTTTTTGCAAAATTATGAGTTGTGGAAGCCTGGGGTGGGGATTAACAGGAATTAAAAGTTTGATTTTTTTGGTAGAAGAGGTGTTTATAATTAGTTTCTAATCGTGCTTCAAATAAGATTGTCACTGATGTTGGATATTTGTGGGAAAAGTGGGGAGGGGGTTGTTAAATTGAGCTTGAACCATTGACTTTGGTCAACTCAGACAGTCTAGCATTCAGCAACCAACGTCCCCATTTTGTTGTGGTCCCCTTTGGAGGAAGGTCTTTAAATTGAGTGGAATTATTGCAGTAGAAAATGAACACATGTTTCACCAAGAAAGATTTTGTTGGACAGTCTGGAAAGGATTGCAATATAAACAAAGGGATTGTGATCTTACAAAGTGTTTCCAGAAAAGTAAGTTGTGGTAGAAAAGATAGGAGAAATTAAAGTGTTGGGATAATTCCAACACTTCATGGAAGGAGTTGTCACCAATCAAGCAATTGAAGTTTTTGCATGCTACTGACTTTTCCTATTACTTATTTTCAGGTGAGGTGGTCCAAACCTCTATCTTTAGGGTTATAGATATGTGGGAACTAAAGTAGTTTGGTCGGAAGAACCAGGCAATACTCTTGCTCATAATAAACAGTTTTAGGGAATCAGTAATGCTGTGTATATCATTTTCCTCCTTCTCTCACTACTCTTCTTATTGCTTTATACAGAAAAAGTTAAATGTAAAAGAAATGTATTTAAGAGGATAATGGAAGATGATAGTGTGGGATAATGTTTATGGAACTCAAGTATTCATGTGGCCATTAAGATTTGTGTCTATTCAGTGATTAAATATGAAGTGAATTTAAAATGATTAACATTATTGGCCTATTTTTGAGAAAATATTTAATTGTAGTGAGATAATAATTAAAATACTTTCCATTAATAAATTGAGTATTTTTTTTATTTGTTATGTAAATTATACTTTTCTTATGTAAAATAATTAAATTTTAGTATTACCAGTTTATTCTAAGTGATTTGTATGGATAATATACAATAGAATGAATTTATACAAATAATACCATTTATAAATGATTTATTACAACATTTATACCTTGATAAATTGTAAAGTAAGAAAAATAAAAAATATTTAAAAGTATAATTTTTAATGTATTAGGAATAGAAAAATATAAAACTTCTCATTTTTTTTAATTGTAACTGAGCAATTTTTTTTTCTTTGTTACCATGCAGAGGAAGAAAGAGCTAAGCATATTTATTACTCCCTCTTATTCTAAAATTGAACTGAATTATGTCATAATTTAAATTGAAATGTTTTATTTACTTGAAATGTTTGAATACTTTGAATTATTATTAATAAACATCTTATTTTAAAATATATTTTAAATATCATAAATTATATTTCAGTTTACTTTAAACCATTTTATTAATCCATAAGATGAACTTAGTCAAATCTCAAACTAAATCTTTGAACAAAAACATTACATTGTGTTTCCAGTAAGAGATATTGCTGTAAATGTTGTAGAAATATGAAAAAATTGTGTTATCTCACAAAATTTTAGTATAATGCTATTATTATTATTATTATTATTATTATTATTATTATTATTATTATTATTATTATTTCAACATCTAAATTTATTTATTGATTTACTTTTGTATCTCACCCCCATCTTCCATTGAAAAAATGGAAAATGGGATGAGAAGAGAAAGGTTCCACTGCCATGGTGAGTGTGGTCCATAAATGAACTGGGCTTATATATCTGATGGGCTATGCAATATTATTATATTATTATGCGTGAATAATAAATATGATATAACAACCACATTAAATTTTGTTTTTAATTCTTAATTTTTTTATAAAAATTACTTTTAGCATTTGTTTATTGGTTTTAGTCCTTCAATAACCTTTTTCTCAAGTTTAATTCCTTAATTTTTGTGTTTTATTGTTTTATTCCATACTATTAAATAAGATAAGAAAATAAAAACAAAAATTAAAAAAATATATTATTATCACACTAAATTTATAGTAAAAAATGAGATCACCTTTTGAAATTTTAAGATATTATAAAGCTTTTATAATTGCAAAACTGAAAGAAACAGAAAATAACGAAAAAAAAATTATTAAATAAAAATTAATTTAAAGATAATTATTATATTAATTAAATCATATACTATTTTAGAAACTAAAAATTAATAATATTTAAAATAATTCATATTATTTATAAATAATTTTTAAATTAGTATCTAATTAATTATATTTTTTAAGTATCAATTTTAAAATTTATATAATTTAGAATTAAAAAATTGATAGTTAACTAAATATCAAATTAAAAACTATTTATCAATAATAAAAAAATATTTTAGATATTAATAATTTTTTTAGTTTCTAAATTAGTATATAATTTAGTTAATGTAATAATTAATTATTTTTTATTTTTAAAATTGATTTTTATTTAAGAATTTTTTAATAATATAAACTTAGAAAAATACCATTTTTAACTCTTAATTTTCGAGTTATTCAAAACCTGTTTTACTTTCAATAAAAAAGAATTTGACATAGTTCAGACCATCACATCTTGGTAAGTTAAGCAAATTAACTGTAAAATATTTTTAAAAAAAAAACACTTTTTTAGAACTTTTAACTTGTGCCTATAATTGTTCTACTACAAATGAACCAATGGTTAGTGAAAAAGATCTCTCCTTTTTAAAACTAATTACAAAAAATGTATTGTCTCTTACCAATTCAGCCCAAATATTTTGAATGTATTTTGATGGACAAATGCCTCATATGAACTAAAATTGGTGAACAAAAACATTTATGAAAGGACTAAAATTAGTAAAAATTGATAAAAAAAAGAATATTAAAAGAAGTCAAGAAAATATGAAGGAATTAAAAATATATTTTAGTGTGGGTGTTAATAAAATTTAAGCATTAGAATGTGTGTGTTTGTGATGAGTGATGATGCAAAAATGGTGTAGAAGACATTCCGTACATGGGGTCATAGTCTGTGTCAGACTTTTTGTTGTGATAAACACTTTCTCTCTCTCTCTTTCACTCTTTTTCCCATCAAATTTGGAATTTCATGCATTTTTTTTTCTCTCTTTCTCTCACTCTTATCCATGGCACAACCATTGCATGAAGATGATGAGTTGAGGCAAAAAGTGGGTACCCTATGACACGTGTTGATAGCCTAAGGAGAGTGAATAGGTTGTGAGAGTGGGATTGGTGTCATCTTTGGACTAACTATCTATAATTGGAGGACACATTCCCTTCAACCTCTTTTCCCTCCCTTCTTTTTCACATTTTTATCTTTTTCTTTTCATTCAAACACTACAAAAAGAAAAAAAAAATATTTATATATATATATATATATATATATATATATATATATATATAACTTTATCCTATATTGTAATATGATTCAAATGTTAAAGTAATTCTTGATAAATAGCTTCATATCTAATTTAACTCAATTTATATTTTCTTTATATATGTTGTGATTTGGTTTTACTTTAGTATGTTTAATATGTTTTTATCTTAAAATATGAATATTTTAAGTGTAAGATTAAATATTTGTATTTGGTTTTAAAAAAACGATATGATTAATTTTATTTTTTTTGTTAAAATAGATTTTGAATAACTTTAATATTATTTTATTAAATAAGTTTGTAGTTAAATCAATATTGTAAAATTTAAATCTTATATTTTTTATTTTATATAATATATGTTAATCATTTGTCTAGATTTAGTGAAATATTTAAATTAAATACGTGAAACAAATAATTACTAAAAACACAAAGATAAAATTAATTGAGTTTAAAATTTGACCTCTTAATTTTTAAAAGAATTTCTTCATGAAATGGTTCCTAAAGAAGGTAATTAAATGCAGCAAGCAAAAGAACTAACAAAATTATTTAAGATTTAGAGTTTAGAGTTTATCTAAACATTCCTATATAATTAGAACAATAAATTTCTGAGTAAATATGAATATTTAGAATTTAAAATTTAGAGTTTAAAGTTTAAGGTTGATCTAGGAATTCCTACGTAATTAGAACAACAAATTTTTGGAACTGTAAATTGAAAATGAATGTTCTTAATAAACGAAATTTCAGGTTGTCATTGTAATGATGGAGTATAAATTACTTTTGAAAATAAATATTTCAATAAGTTAATTAATGAGAATAACAATGATTAGATTAATTCATTAATATCTATTAACCAATACTATTGGTATGATTATAATTATTTAAATGATATCTAAAATCAATAATTTTAAACAATTAGAATTCATTTGGACAAATTTTTGAATGAAGAAATTAATATTCAGTATAATAATTTAAATTAATTAATTACTACTTATTGAATAATAATAATAATAGAATGATAAGTTTTTATGAAGAAAGAAACACAATCAAATAATTTCAATATTAATTACAAATGTAGATAATAAGATCAAATTATGTACTCTAGTGACTTGTACCAATTACTATTTTTTTAAGGTTATTAAATTATCTTAAATAATGTAGCTATTATTATAAGCCTTTGATTCTGTAATCAATACAAAAAAAATATATATATATATATATAACTGAATTTAAATGATTTTAATATTAATTGAAAACATTAAGAAAAAATTATTTAAGCTTATTTAATTATATATATAATAAATCCAAATTCAGTATAAATAAACATATTTTCTTAACAAATAAAAATAAAGATAGAGTAATCCCTAATTTGTCTTAGATAATCTTATTTAATTTATTTATGATAGATTAGATTTAATTAATATATGATAGATACTAAAATAACTAAATAAATTATTAGATATCCAAATAAGAATAATAAAGTATTTTAAATTTTGATTTAGGTAATTGTTATTAGTCTTTTTCCATAATCAATTATAATATTTCATTAATTTTTTTTTATAAAAATTTTCACGTTAGGTATCGTTAGTATATTTCTTTTAATAACTAATTTTTTTCTTTGATAATTATATATTTAATCTCTATTTTGTGTTAGAAATGTGGAATTGATTTTGATTATTATTTTAATCAATAATTTGCTGATGAGAATTTCATATAAAAAATCTCTTCATGAATCCATTCTACACTACATCTCCTCAAATATCACATAGGAAGACTATGCATTAATTTCTTACCCAACTTTTTTTCTTCTATGTTCTTCAAACTTTTTCAAAATATCTTAGAAGAAAAATAAAAAGAAGTATCATAAATAAAAATTAGTTCATACACAAATTAAATTTTAAAAAAAATCTATATCTTTCTTAAAATTTATTTTTTACTTACATATAATCTAATTTTAACTTCATTTTTTTCTTTCAAACATATCCTTTAACTAATTTAACTTTGATAAAGCATGAGTGAATTCTACAATGCTTTTTTAACATTAAGTTTATTTGAACTTATAGTATGCACCCTTCTTCATTGGACTATACGAAAAACTGAACATATGCAACGTAATAGGGTTAACCCTATTACCCACCACTGTTTGTTCACCACGTTCTGTGTATTAAGTTGAAGCACAGCAGATTTGAGATACATTGATGGTACGTGTGAAATGGTTCATGTGAAGGAGGAATGAAAAGTGAAACATAAAAGAGAAATGATTCTTATTATGGTATTAGGTTTAAGGAGAGAATTGGAATGATGCATATATGTTGGTAGTTGTTGCAGTAGATTGTCACATCTCTGAACAGCTTTGGCATTTTGCGTGGTTGCCCTGCCTCTGGCACTTTCTTCATCTCCTTTCATCTAACTTCCACCTTAATACCATACCCTTCTACCCACTTTCATCACATAAATCCATCACCATAACTTACATTCTATAAACCAAACCACTTTTCACAATTTCTTTTAACTTTCACATTCTTTTAAAATAACACTCAAGGCATAATCATCTTTATATACCATCATCTTTTTTCTAACCATGAATTTTCTCTAACTGTTTGGTATAATTGTCTTAACTGAGTTGGTTAGGTCACAATAATTCACTTTGTACCAAAATTGCATTTCAATCACTTTAAGATAATCAGATTGAATAAAGTTGAAAATAGGGCTTGGAGATATATGTGGGTAGCCATTGCGGAAATCTAGAATCAAAGGAATCACATAGTCTTTAAAAATGCTAGAACTGAAATTTTTGTTCTTGCTCAACTCAAATCCTAGTTTGACTAACTAGTAAGGTAAAATCTGTAAACTTTTCTTATTCTGACTGATGTTTAAATCTTATCTTTTGTCTAAGAGCAATAAAGTCTAGTCTTAGGATGTAATTGATGATATGTCACACAATTTATGGGATGATTTGATATTTGTTCTGTCAATTAGTCAAGATGGTGTTTTTCTGGTGATTACATGGTTTGGAGAATTTCTGCAATGAAAATCACAATAAAAACTTTTCAAAGGTGTCATGGCATGAGGGTTCTTAGATAGAAATTACAATTTGACACCATAACACGTGTACGAAATCAATATTTTTCCATAGTATAAACAAATTGTATGTATTCAACATCTTTTAACCATTGCTTGGGCTAAATAATGTGGTACGCATGAAGTCTACCTTCAACTTTTTGAACTCTCCCTCTATCTCGAAGAGTCTCTTCCCTTTGCTATTTGGAGTGAGATGATGATTGGTTATAGGGGTAAACTGAAATATTGTTGTAAAACTCTGGTAGGCTTTTTACAAGGTGTGGAGGTTCTCATAGGCTAGTCAATAGGGATTCAATCAGTTAATGGTTCTCTGTTGTGATATTTTGTTGTGAGAAAGGTAAGTTAGCTGAGTTCTTGAGGGTAGTTGAACACTATACTGAATAGGGGTCTTGAAGTATGTTTCAAATAATTTATTATATTTTACTACATGTTCTTTTTGTATATGAGTTGGAGTACCTTCACTACTCCCATTTATTTCATTTTTTATTATCGATAAAAAAAATCAATAAATCTAAAGTATGACTATATAACTATTTCAAAATAAAGAAACAAAAGTGAAACATAATCATAGAAGAATTATCCTTCTCACATCTATCTATATTTTATCATTTTGTCGTATTTGCTATTTTATAGTTAATTTAAAGAAAAGTTTAAATTGATTTAGCCAATAAAAATATATATTTAGTATCTATTTGATTATATACAAAATTTTACAATTATATAAGTGAGATTTATGGCAAATCAAATTATTATAATTTAAAAAATATTTTTTACATCAATTACTAACAAGAATCAATATAGAGAATAACATATTACATGAGTTGTGGACTGAATGAATAATCTATATTTGTGTTTTTATGAAACTAACTAATGTTGTATGTCCACTTTCTATATTGATTGATTAACAATTAATGTAGGAACACTTCATTTCCTAGATTGAGTGCATATTTGTCATCTGATTGTTGTTTTAGATCTAATCAAAGTTGTAAAGTTAATAAGATTTTTAAAGTGATTTCTTTTAATATTATTTTTCTTATTAAAGAAATTCTAGGCATGTTATTACCAAATAACGATACAAAATATTTTAAAAATAAATTAAGTTAACGAAATATATTGAAGGACTGAAACTAAATAAAGTAATTTTCAAAGTCTTTTTCCAATACATTGATTTACTTAATTAAATTTAAATAAAATAATAAAATATAGTTGTACAAGTAACCAACAAATTTGGTGCAATAAGGAGATGATTGATTTCTTTGTGTACGATTTAGTTGAGTTTTTGAATGAGTATGAAAAAAGTTTTATTGAATGAGGTAAGATTTAGTTTACTTCCTTTGGATAAATTGATCAACAGGGTAATAAAATAAGAAATTCAAATTTTGTATTAGCTAAAATTTAAAACATTTTCTAAAATTAAATAAACAAGGTTGTATATATAAAAAAAAATTAATTACATGAATTGGTTTTTGCTTATACGATTTGATCCTAAGCTTTTACTTTGGTTTCTTCGAGTAATACACAAGACTCACCTTAATAAGGAAGCCAAATATTGTACATTTTGCTTAAACTGCAAAACTAACACAAAAATATTGAAGAACTAGATTTCTTTTTATCAATAATAAATAAATAAATAAATATTGAAGTATTTGAAAAATATTTTTAATTTCTATACAAAATATTAAAAAACTTAGATGAAATATTTCCAAAAAAATCATATAAGAAAACTAACATTCCTTTAAAAGTCCTACAAAATATACATATGAACATACATAGATTTAAGACCTGACCAACATAACATAAAAGGATAATATAATTAAAAAAAGTAAATATTAATATTAAAATAAATAACGCCATTAATTAAGTCATTTCCTACAAGCTTCATAAAAAAAATCTTTAATGAATTGTGAATCTATTTAAAGAAACTTCTAAAGATACCTCCAAGAAAATAAAATAAAATAAATTTTTTCCATAAGTGAAAATTAACTTACAAGAAGGTTAAACATAGAAATTCAGAAAAATTATTAAAAAAATATACAGATTTGGTCTTAGAAAAACTTATTTTAGATTTTTACCTTCCAACTAATATTTTGAGTGTGTAGACATCAAATTATAGGAGAAGATAATGGTTGTTTTTTGGACAAGGGTGATTTACATTATTGATGAGGGGTAGGTTGAACAATAATAGACTACACATTGGATTAAATATATTTAGATTTTGAAACATTGTTTGCATTAAATAATTTTCATAGTCCAAAAGTGAAGAAAAAAGAAGAAGGGTAGAATTAGAACCCTACCTAGGTCCAAACCCTAACTCAATGAAAAAGAGTTTTGCATATACTTTATTTCCCTAACATGAATATGATGATTGATTAGCAGCCTTTTGTGAAGCTGTTACTTTCTTACCATAATGCTGTCAATTAGCATGTCCAGTGGCAGAAGTGCAGCAGTACTACTTCCTCCCATTTTCCTACCCATCATTTTCCTTCTTCTCAAACTGATCAAACATTTTTCTAAGATCATTGTGATTCGGCCCACGGAAGGTTCCTTATTTAACTACTTTCCACACATAAACCTATCAGTACTGCCATTAACTTTGCTCCACAATATTTCACCTTCAAATCCCCCCTTAACAACACTTTCCTCACCCTCTCTCACCTTCATCATTTGCTGCATATGTTTCAGACAATTCATTCTCACCACTGTTAATCTCTGCTTCAATGTTCCAACCTCAACAATCTAAACACATGCAACCACTTCTATTTCCCTTTCCTTCTATCAGATCTATCTTTCATTAAACACTTTTATGAGATATCAATATTATAAACAATATAAAACTCGGTATTTCTTTTTGTAATTTAATAAGTGAACTTTAAGTATAATTCAATCTTATAAAATTGGTTTGGAAGGTGAAATTTACACTCATTTATATTATATATTTATGGATGGTCCGATAACGGAATAGTCTGATAAGCTCAACAAACTCTCTTTATGATATACGCTAAATTCTTATGATACCATTTTAAGAAGTTCTTTAAACTTAACTCAATCTCAAAAAAGAAAAACAATACCAAAACCATTTTTTTCATAAACAAAAAATTAAAATTTTGAGAGACTATATACGTAAAGGTTTTGTTTATTATTAAGTTAATTTTAACTTATAAAAAGCTATTTTTTAATTTTATTGGTCAAAACAGATAGTTAATACAGTTAAATATCCAAACTGAAACATAAGATATATGATTGAGGTTAAATGGTAAATCGATAAACAAATAATGGGTGTGTTGTTTTCGAGTTTACGCAAGTTTTTACGTGGATTTCCGTGACTTTCTGTAAATTATACGTTTTTTTTTATTAGAATAAGTAAGAATAAAATAAATAGAAGATTTTAAGAATGTTTCAATTTTATTAAAATAAAATATTATGTATATAAACCCTAAACATTAAACCATAAATCCTAAAAAATCATGATATCATCAAAATGGGTATACAATAAAACTTCACATATTAATTATTACAAAACCTCTCTTTACATCGATCACCACCTTTACAATTTAAAGACTACCATTAACTTCACGATTACACAAAATTAAACCCAACAAAACAAGTGAATTATGTGTGTGTTTTAGATAGGTTTCCAAAGAGCCAAATAATTGGTGGAAGGGAAGTTGCAAGTTGATGATGGGAAGTGAATTAATTAACATTGACGTGAGATATATTGCAAGGGAAAGTTGAAATAAGGGCTAGGGAACCCTACTTACTTGACCTTTTCCTTTTCCTTTTCTTTTATCTCTTGTTCTTTGTTATCGTCTCATTTGATTTCGGCATTTTGGTTTCTGCAATTAGGTCACTTATAAATGCTTTCGAATGGTACTTCTTTTGGTGTAGCTTGTTAAAATATGTGCAAAGGACAAGAGAATATATATTTCCATACAATAATTTACAAATTACGGATTAAGAATAGATAATAGCTACGGATTAATTAACCAAATTGGTAAGCTATAGGGATATTTCTCGTAGTTTCATAATAATTATTTTAATCAGAAACAACTTCCAACCTTGGTTGGGTTATGTGTGATTTTATTTTTTTAATAAATATCTATATTATGTCTATATCAACAAAATTTGTTACTAAGAAATATCATTTTAATATTAATATTGTAGAGTCATGTACAATATACTTTGATAAAATTAACTTATTTTAAAGTAATTACTTAAAAGCTTGGATATAAAAAAAAAGTTAAAAGCGTACAATAGGGTTTTTTTGTGTGGATAAAAGGTTGATGCTATAAAGGACAACAAAAACACAATAAATTATAAAAGATTAGCTCAAAACTCATGAAAAACAAGGAAAAGCATAACAAGATCACGCTTATTCTTAAAGAAGTGAATCCTGTAAAACTATAAGTCTTATTCCACCAAACAAAAACATCACCACATTCAGGATCGGCCAAATATAATTTCATGTTTTCCATTTCATCCCTAAATAACAAATATAATGATTATTATTAATAATAATATTAAATAGCAAATTGGTATTAGAAAAAATCAAACCAAAATTTATTGAGTAAACAAACAACCTCTAACCAATACACATGAGAAAAATTTTATTATCATATTATAATCATTATTTTTTTTATGATTATACTTATTATTATTACTATTATTATATTATTAATAACGTTTACATGGGTGGGAGTGAATTTTAAAATAAAGTTGATTGGGCGATTGAGGATGGGAAAGAAATCAGGTTTTGTGAGGATAAGTGGGTTGATAATTAATGAAGCATTAATGTTTAAGTACTCAAGACTATATTTGATTGTTGCAAATTGTGATAGTACTTAGTTACATGCAGGCAGGTGGAACAATGGTAGGTGGGAGTGGAAGTTAGGGTGAATGAGAAATCTGTTTGTGTGGAAAGAGAATCAGGTCACTAAGTTGTTGCTTCTGATTGAAAATAAAAAGGTTGTTGAGGAGGGAAAAAGTGTAGCGGACAATTGGATTTAGAGGGATGATAAGCAATTGAGTTTTTCAGTGAAATCTGCTTATAAGTCTTTAAAGTTAGTGGTGGGAGGTGAAGATAGGGATCTATTCAAAAGGTTCTGGAAGGTAAAGGCTCTTCCCTCTGCCCAAATCACTGCTTGGAGGGTGTTGAATAATAACATAGCAACAAAGGATAATCTGTTGAGACGAGGAGTCTTAATGGTAAGTTGTTTGTGTGGGTTATGTGGTGAGGAAGAGGAGACTGTTTGTCACTTATTTTTTAAGTGTAAAATTGTGTGGAAAATTTAGGGTTTGTGTTTGTCTTGGTTGGATTGTTTGTTGGTTAACCACTATGATGCAAAAGTACACTTCATGATGTTATGTCCTCTAAATGTTAATGGCCAGACTCTCAGAATCTAGGGAGTGGTGTGGATTACAATTATAGGTGAAATCTGGAAACATTGAAATATGTGTGTTTTTAATAATGGGAGAATTGACCATATAGAGGTGTTTACGGTGGTTCAAAGAAAAACTTGGGCTTGGTTAACCAATAAAGAAAAAGATGCAAAATTCTCTTATTCTGATTGGTGTCTGGAACCTCTGGTATGAATGAAAACTATGAATTAATTTTGTTTCTATTTCTTTGGTATGTTTCTCTAACTCCTTTGTAAGAAGGAAAAAGTTGTATGTTTTGTAGAATGGTCTTAAGCATCAGTTGGAGGTTCTGTCTTGGTTCTTGGATTAAGGGACTCTAAGGAGGAGCTTTTGTGAAGTGAAAAGGATTATCTTTGGTTTTTTTGTTGAGGAAGTGGATTACATGGTTGTTGTGTTAGTTGTAAAGAGGGATCTTTTAAGTTCTTCTATTTGTTGGAGATTTGTGCTTGGTGGTTTGTCTATGTTTTATGTTCTTTTGGATTTTGATGTGTTGATATACTCTGGTTGTTACCAAGGGTGGGTTCTTGTGTAGGTGTTATTCTTGGGTTCTTGATTAGTTGACAACTTTTGTTAGGAGATTGGTGTAAGTTGGAGTGTAAAGTTTTATCTCTTTTTTCTCTTTATCTTTGTATAAGGGTTATGTGACCCCTGAAATGATCCTTATTTATTTATTATTTCTTGTTGATAAAAAAATTTATTAATAACGTTCAAATTAATAATAATATTATTATTATTAATTATAATATTAATAAAAATACTAACATTCATAATAGTATTAATAATATTATTATTAATATTACCTATATTATAAATAATATTAAAAATATTATTAATATTAGAATTAATATTAATGATTTTCTTGTAGTGTACGAATATGTATTTGTAGATAATATTTACATCTATGAAGATAGTTAATATTAATAATAATAATAATAAAATAATAGTATAAATAGCATTCTTATTCACAATATTAATAATATTAACATTACAAGAAAATTATCAAATAGAAATCAATTTTAGAGGTACAAAATAATTAGTTTCACTAATGCCAGCTTTTGAAGATCGATCCTGTGTAGCATTGATTAAGTCGACTCTAGTCAGTCAAGTCGACACTATGTGCACCCTCAACGAGTAAGACAACTATTATTTTATGCAATACATACTACACTGATCTTTTATGTTCTCACTGACTTGATCTTCGATGTACTGTCAACAAGTGAAACTCTCATCATCTCATTGTGATCTCCGAACATTCGAAAGTTGCAATTACAAAGAGTTAATCTCGAAATCCACCTCCAAGCTCCCAACCTCCACGCAAAAAAAATAATTAATATATATATATATATATATATATGCTGAAAACAAATAAATTTAGGTTGGAGGTAATATTACCAAAATCAATGATTCTCTATCTTAAATTAAAATTTATCTACGTTCGATATTTTTAGTTATATATTTTAAGTTGTAGGGACATATGAATTGTAAGATTAATGTCGATTTAATAAAAAAACTTAAATAAATTTTATTAGTGTTCCCAATTCAGCACTTAACCTAAATAAATATTAAAAAAATTATATTAAAGTTGATTAAATCGATACTAATTTAAATATTAAACTTAAATAAAGTTAAAATGGATCAAGCATACACTAACACCATTATTTTTAATTTTATCAATTTTTTATTCTAATTTGAATTTAGAGTCATCTTAAGTGACTCTATTTATGATATTAGAATCGGTTTGGTTGTTTCTATTTTTTTTTTCTTTTGATTTTTTTTTAAATAGCATTGAGTAGGTTGATGGAAAGTCTTTACATAATAAAAAATATTTTTTTGTGATAATTTATGGTTTTTTACCCATTAAAAACAAATTAACTTATTTTCATGTCTTTAAAGTCGGCTAAAAACGTTCCATTTAGATCAATGCATTTGTTTAGAAGTTAAATCATTATTTTCTTATATAGTTTTAACAATATAAAACCATTAATATAAATTTTTATTTATTTATCATACTAATTAAGATAATCTAATATATAAATTCATAACCAAAATTAATATATTAAAATCAAATTATATATGTTTAACTATAATATCTTTTTTGTTATTAATAAATTTATCACTTAAGTGTCTCTTAACTTTTACTTTTAGCGATCTTGAGTTAGGCGAAATCAAATAAGCCTAAACATTATCGCTTTCATTAAAACTCGTTTTAAACAACTTCCTCAAATCAGGAAAAACACATTTCGCTTAATCTTTCATAGATTAAGCACGTTTTCATTTTCAAATAAAACCCTATTTCTAAATTAAAGAAGTATAAAGAGGTTTCAAATAAACAACAAAGATCTTTTTTATTATTATTAAACTTTTCCTACTTTAACCTTTTTGTAAACTATTAAAACTAGAAAATTATTAAATAAAAAATAATTTTAGGGAAAAAAATAGTTAGTTATTGACTAAATTATATCTTATTATAAAAACTCAAAAAATTATTGATATCTAAATTAAATTATATTATTAACAAATATTTTTAAATTGATATCTTATTAGTTATTAATGTTCTAACTAACAATTTCACATCTAATCTAATTAGTTGGTAGTTAAATCTTTATAACTACTTAAATATCAATTTATAAATTATTTATTAATAATATAAATTAGGTTAGATATCAATAATTTTTTACCATCTAAAATAATATTTAAGTTAGTTAATACAATGACTAATTATTTTTTATTTTTAAAATTAGTTTTTATTTAATATTTTTTAATAGATAATTTAATTCTTACTATTAATTTTTATTTAATAATTTTTTTAAAGGATAATGTGATGCCCGCCAAGTAATTGTCCCTTGATTAATCTATAAACGTATTCTTATACCTTTTAAGTTGTCTTGAAACATGTATCGATGAGTTTTGCAGCAAAACTTGTCATTACTTTGAACATTGTAAATTTTGAAAGAATCATAAAAAAATAAATAAAATGCATTGAATGGTAAAAAGAATTTGCACCAACTCTCCCGGTGTGATGTAGAGAGGTAGCCCACGTGATAATTTCAGAAATTCCAGCAGAATTTGGTTCGCATGGGTGCTTTTGGGCCATAGAAGGTCCCAACACTTGACTCTCTTTTAGAGTCTTCAATTCACACTCTTTCCTTCTTAATGTGGAAGCATCATCACCACAAAATGCAACACCATCTTCACAACCCCTCCTCCATTTAATGACTGCAATTCTTTCACACTTTCAACATCTTCTCTCTCACAGACACACACATCACAACATCTTTTCTTTCAACATATATTTTTTTATCAAGAACGATCCAGGGATATTTTTTCATGTATTCAAATTATTAATTAATTAAGAAACAAGTTATGTAGCAACTTGCTATATATGTTGGTCACTTGATTCTCTTTTGTTCTATGTTGAGCTTACAAAATGGTATAAAAAACAGTAATGAGTAGAATAGTACAGATGAAATGAAGAACTTGGTGTAGTAGCTAGGTTGCATGGTCAGTGAGTGCAGGGAGTGAGAGAGAATAATATATTTTGGTGCATGCATGTTTTGTCTATATAAGTACAATTAATTCCAATATTGACATGATATCATTTTGTTTGTTGCTGGGTGGAGTTATAGATAGATATATATAGGTTGATGGATCTGCTGCTGCAATGCTGCAATGCTGCATGAGCATTGTATTATGTCAAACTGACTATAGTACTGAACATGTATATGCCTTTGTTTTTGTACAAAATCAAGTGCACACAGAATTTCTGCATGCTGCATAGATCAGTATAATAGAAACTTAACCCTCCAATGTAAAACCCCAAGTCAACCAAAACCAATAAACACATGTCTGTGCTCCAATGCATATTCTCATTGGAATCTGTGCACATCAGATAATTAACTAGAGCTTTAGGTTGAAAATGATCCATTTCAACTTTAATTTTCAAGATGATTACATTTTTAGAAATAAGAATTTAGTATATGCACTACACTGAATACACATGCTTATATATAAATGTATTTTAGTGTATAATCATGAATCCTTATATAAAAATTATTTTTAACTATCAACATTTGTTTAGAGAAAATTGTTGAAATTCAATTTAAAGTTAAGGGTAGATTAAGAGTTGTAATTAATCAGTTAAATATTAAAAGAAAGGTAATAGGAGGTAGTTGAAAGAGAATTTATTTTAGTTAAGAAAGTAGTGTATTACTAAGAATGTTTGAGTGTGAGATTCTTCAATATATATATATATATATATATATATATATATATATATATATATATATATATATATATATATATATATATATATATATATATATATATATATATATAAAGTTTATAGAAGTTCAAGATTTGAGGAAAAAATTATGATCTTCTAAAATTGTATTTGTTTATATATTTTATGGGTGTATTAAAGGGGCTATTGAAAGTTTGGTTTGAAAGTCATTTACTGATTTTGCAAAATAGTAGGTTGATTTAATGGTGATTTTGAAAATACATATCAGTTCTTGCAGTAACATTGTAAGAGAAAGAAGAGAAAGGCTTTATGTTTCGCAGTATAGTCTATAAATAAAGCTGTTCATATTTAAGAAGTCAAGTAAGATCTGATTTATGCACTGACAACTTTTCCTTTTTTGTTTTTTGCTCCTCTTAGGTCGAATTAAATGATGCCAAATTCAGAACTCAGCAAGGGCTAAAACTAAGCACAATCATGGGATGTAAATTTTGCTTAATTAGAACTTAAACAGCACATAACTACAAGGCTTAATCAAAAGTTCAGTGGGTGGGATTTGAAAGTGGTGGAATAATTGGTTTGGAAATTAAAATGAAACTAAACCGTTAAGATGTGTAATAAAGTGATTGTGTTTAGGAGAAGAATCACATGGGTTGAAAGTTTTAATGTAAAAAACATGGTGCTATTTTACACTGAAATAATGAAACAGATGCAGTTGCACTTGTTCTAAAGAGTCCCTTTCAAATGTTCAAAAACGAAATAAAGGGGTGCGTTTGCAAAAGCAAGAAAGCGAAAATTCAATTAAGCAATCACAAAATCCACCTAGCCATATATCAATTAATCATCACCATCATCTCATCTGGGAGCCACCCATCAAACGGACCAAACTCAAAATCAGATTGTGGGTCCAAAAATTTATTCTCACTCTCTTCAGTTTATTAACCTATCTCACCAACAAATTATTACATTTCACAAAACCATTAATTTAGATTGTATGTTGCAGACACTGCTTCTGATTTTTCTAGGTTCTGATGATCTTGCTGAGTTCAAAATTGGGTTAATGAGTTTTTGTTTTATTGGTTTGTCTACTTCTAACATTGCTAATTAATTACTGCTCCCACCATCACCATGCTCCTTCTTCCTCTAACTTATCTGGTACAAAAGCAGGGTAATTGCACCTGTATGGAGAAAATATCTTCAGTTTCTGTGTGTCCGTACGTTTGCATGTTCATTCAATTGAACCCAAAATTATGCTTGCACATCAATTTATTTTAGATTAATCAGTTCAAATGAACCAAATCAAATTCTTGTGTCTTTCATGTTATAATTGGGTTGCCCACAAACTATATATTAACATTAATGTAAAACCATTTTATACTGTGTAGGTGTAAGTTTCTTAATTTTGGTCTACATTGGGTAAAATTGAATTTCTGGTATTATTAATTGAATAAAAATAAAAACTTTACCTTTATAACTTGGTACTAAAGGATAAAATTGGTGAATTATGAAGGTAATGTTAGTTTGGAGGGGAGAGTAATGTAAAAAGATGGAGATGATATTGTGGGAAAGTTTTGTTTATACCTTTTAGAAAAAAGTGAAAAGATGGTATTTGATTGGATTGTAATGGTAATTTTCCATTGAAGTTGTAACATATATCTCAGTACAGATCACCCACCAATTACCCACTGTCTGCAGAAGCCGCCTCATAAACTGAGTTTCCCTCAAACTCTCACACCACAACACACCAATAAAGAGAAACAAAGAGAGAGAGAGAGAGGGAATTAAGGAGCAAGAGTAGTAACTTTTGTTGGCATAGAGAGAAAGAGAGAGAGAGAGATGGAGAAAGGGGACAAAAGGGTTCAGCTTTTTGAGGGTGAAAGTGAGATCTTTTAAGCGCACATCCATTTAGCAAGAGGCAGAGTCTTAAACCACATAGTGTGAAAGAGAGAGAGAGAGAGAAAAACACACACAAGAACAGAAGAAAAAAAGACTTAATGTGCACGCCATTGGGGTGAGATAGATAGAAAGAGAGAAGAAAATGAAGTTGCAAAGCTAAACAACACAACCTCTCCAAATTAGGGCTTTTATTCTTTGCAATCATATTTCCACTCTTTCACTTCGCTCTCCAAACTCACACAGGTAACACAACACAACCCAAAACACTTCTTCATAAACCCTTCCTTAAAAAAACAAAACCCATGTTTTGTTTTCCTTATTTTTCTCGAATCTCTTTTTTCTTGCTGTTGTTCTTTCGAACTTATTTTATTACCACTTTTTTGTGTTTTCAGTGCTTCAGACATGTTGGACTACGAATGGGGAAACCCGTCTTCAATAATGCTAACAGGAAACGAGGAAACCGCCGCCGGAGCTTCCGACCAAACCCACCGTCAAATCTTCGACCACTACGCCTCACACTCGCTCATCCCAGACCACTTTCTTCACGCGCCAACACACTCCGCCGCCACCACCGCCGCTGCCGCCACCGTCGACTACACCAACCACCACCACCACTTCAACCCGCAACCCCACCACCACCACCTCAACCACCACCACCACCCGTTCTTCGACCCACGCGCCTTCCACGGCGCGTCGTCCACCTCCTACCCCCCAACCCCATCCATGCTCTCCCTTGACCCGCTGCCCCACGTCAACGCCGCCAACTGCGGCCCAGGGCCCGGACCCGGCCAAGGCGGACTCCTCCTTGTTCCGAAGTCTGAGGACGTTGGGCGGCCCATGGACTTTGTCGGCTCACGAATTGGCCTAAATCTCGGAGGTCGAACGTATTTCTCCTCCGACGATGACTTCGTGAGCCGTCTCTACCGTCGGTCTCGGCCGGCGGAATCGGGTTCGGCGGCTTCCTCGAACTCGCCGCGCTGCCAGGCCGAGGGATGCAATGCTGATCTGTCTCAGGCCAAGCACTACCACCGCCGCCACAAGGTGTGCGAGTTCCACTCCAAAGCCGCCACCGTTATCGCCGCCGGGTTGACTCAGCGATTCTGCCAGCAATGTAGCAGGTTGTGGTGGCGCTTGTTTGTTCCCCACCGGCGGAAAATTAACATCAATCATTGAGTTCCCCTCTCCCAGGGGCATTTCCGTCTTTTCGTTCCTTCTTGCATACCAATTTTATTTCACTTTGCAACACAACACACTGAACCAACCAACGGGTTAAACTTAGTTCAAATTAAATGTTCATTTAATTGGGAACCCTCTTGAAATGACGAAAACATCCTTCGTCTTCGTTCATATTTTTTCCCTGATTATGAACTCCAACGTGCATTAAGTGCACTACTCCACCCTAACAAAAAAATTACGATTAAAATCTGTGTGGGTCTCATTTTACCTTAGTTTCTTAGAAATTAATAAAATGTCGGAAATTGAAAGTTGATGTTTTTCCATGGATGGGAGGGGTGGGGTGAAAAAGACCAATGTGCCCTTGGGAGAGTGTTGATAATGATTGAGTTTGCCGTACGTGGGGAAATCCCGAGGGCATTTGCGTCCCTAACATGTTTCTTGTTTGCTCTTACTCTACTTTCAGTTTTGCAACCTACGTACTGCATCGTTTTGCTCCTTTTAGTTAGTACCATTAAAAACCGCTGCATAGTGCATTGCATCAACAAAATAAAAACTATATTCTATTATTTTTATTAAAATTATTGTTTTTTTGGGGTACGTGTTTGCCTAATTAATTAACTATTGTTTGATTTTGACGTGCAGGTTCCATCTTCTCTCTGAGTTTGATAACGGAAAACGTAGCTGCAGGAAGAGATTGGCAGATCACAATCGCCGCAGAAGAAAAACTCAGCAACCATCTCAAGAAATTCAGAAATCTCAACCCTCTTTGGATATTGTTGCAAGTACAACCTCTCTCTCTCTCTCTTTCTCTTTCTCTTCTCTTCTTCTTCTTCTTCTTCCTACTATGTTCAATTCTCACTCTATTTGTTGTAATGGCTCATTAAATAACCAACCACTAATCAAGATCCAAAATTATCTTCCCATCAAAGACTGAAAAAATCAATCCTTTTTTAAATTTACACAAACCATATTTCCAATCTTTGTTGAACATGCATGATTCCTTACAAATTATGTATAGGGAGCATGAGGGTTTTCTCCTGTTCTATTTTTTTCAATTTTTGCAACAACTGTGCATTTCTTTTTGAAGGATCTCCACCTGACTCCGGAGCTCAGTCGTCGTCGGTGACGGTGGCGGTGTCACCGCCGGACTATTTCCGGCAGAGGCCGTATCAGAGCACAAACCCTTCCACAAATTCAAGCTCAATGTTTTTCTCCAGCGGGTAGTGCATGTTGGAGCAGTTTAATTTGCATGGCTAATCAACATTTGCAAGGAATTAACGAAGGAGCGTCAACAACAAGAATAATGATGATGATAAGAATAATATATATATATATAGTGAACTAGTACTACTACTTCTTCTTCCACTTGTAACTCCCAATCTCAGTTTCAAAGTTTGTATTAATCTGGAGTTATTAATTTGTACGAATTTGATTTAAAGCATCTATGTTAATCACCCTCTTAATGTTAATTGTGTGTGTTTTTGAATAATTGGGTGGTGATGGTGGTGGTGGTGGTGGAGATGGTAGCTAGGGATATAGTAAGAAAGTAGCAAATGGAATGGTGAGGAATGGCCCCTACCATTTTTATGATGTGTTCAGCTTTATTTTCACTGCTGTAAAATTTAGTTATGGTAAACCGTAGAAGGGAAAATTGGACCCCTCTATTTGGATTTTCCCGGAAATAGGACCTGTTTGGTTTCTGAGGAAATTGTGGCAGCTGAGCACGGGTGTTAAGGTGTATACACATATTGATTTTGGAGCATTGAATTATTTTCGTTTTGTCTGGGCATGGAATTTTTCCGGAAAAATGAAGGGATGATGTGAATTAATATAATATTATTATGAGTGTGAATTAATGTGTATAATAAGTATATAGTAAAGTTAAATAAAAGTGGTAATAAAATAGGGTTGATGTGAATTTGTAGCTAGGAACATTTATTGGAATCCCTAGCCGTCAAGCTGTCTCCTCTATGGAAGCTATATAGCTGTACTAAACCCAGTTAATTGTTTCCAATATCAACCTGCAGATGCCCTTTTCTCTCTCTCTCAAACAATCTCATCATACATGTGTGGCTATTCCTTGTTAAGTACCTAACGCTTGGGTCTACCTATAAACCAAACCAAACTCGAGGGAGGATATCCTAATCTTCCACCTCATCTTTCCATTTCATTGCATGCCTCCATAATGCTAAGATTTCCTCTCTCTTCACTTCAATGCTTACTAAATTAAATAAACATACGAGCAACTTCTACCAATTATTTGTAACTAATCTTAAAAATCATTAGTAAATAACAATAATATATATTAACTAGGTTGAAAATCTCACATCGACTAAATACTCATTATGATATTTTATAATTTTTTATATAAACAAGAGGTACTTTAAGATATTCTAACCCCTTATACAATAAAGTAGACAATTTATTTCGATCTCTTCTTCTAGTTACCATAATATAAAACATATGGCATACTTAATCTTTGCACTACAACAGTTAACAAGAATAAAGAGAAAGCATAAAGTGCAATTAATCATACAATCTTCTGGTCTTCCATCTTTTTTATTGTTATAAGTCTAGATTGGTACCTCTATTAAACACCATATATGCATGCTTAGTATATGACTTTGAATCTTTGCACCTTGTACAACTTTTTCTACCTTTTACATTGTGACCTCCTTCCCTCACTGTCTGGATTGCTTTGCATTTCATTTTGTCAAACAAAATTCTGCACCTACATTTTCATTATTTCATGAAGTTATTGATGAGATTTAGAGATATAGTAATAGGCTCATTTTTAAAAGTGGAGTGACTGATCGTTTTAAAATTTCACCCTGGTCCAACTAAAAGTATGGTCTTAGATTACCTCTAAAATTGTATCAAATTGGTACCTTGATTCGTTGGTTTGTATATATTTGCTCAAGAAATTTTGAATTTTTAGGAATTTTTTAGAAGGTTGGGATGAGGTGTTAGTATGTTCCTGAACTTCTTTTTTGGTCCTTTTTGGCCTGCATTTTTGTTCTAGTATTTATTCTAGTAGGAAGTCAGTGACAAGTCTTCGGGAGAGATGTTGTTTATTTTTATACAGTTTTGTAGAAGAGTTGAATAACTCCTTAAGAGATTCTTATTTATTTATTTATTATTGATAAAAAAAATGAACTTCACTTATTTATGAATTAGTGATATTTAGGACATTTTACAGTGTATAAGTGAGTACAAACCTCATCTTATAAACTGATTTTGTAAGATTGAGTTAAACTTAAAGTTTGCTTTAAAAGATTAAATTTAATGTGTGTTTTTGAAAAAAAGATAATGATGGTGTGGTAAGAATTAGCATGTAAAAAATGGTGGAAAGTATGATAATGGTGATTTAATTATGGTGTGTTTGGTGGGAACATGGTGACTGGTTAGGCTGAGTGGCAGATGAAGGTGTGGTGTGTGTAAAGATGTCTAACGCGTTTAGGGTATCCCACACACCCACCCATGTGGTGCATGTTTTTATGGATAGTGCAAGCAAACAATAAGAATGGGAAGGTACACGTAGCCATAGCCATTTCCAACCTTTTTTTTCACACACCATTTCTTTCAGTTTTAGTACTCTCATCAAATTAGGCAATGTGTGTGAGCACCTCGACAACTTTTGTCTCAATTATTGCCAACAAATTATCCTCTCTTTTCACTCTTCACTTAGGGTAAAATAATAATAATAATACTAATATCTACCCACCAAATTAATCACTGCCTCATTTATGCTATCTTCTCACCAATCTTAGCTTAATTAGCCTTATCATTCACATTATTTCACTTCCATGTTGCCTGCCCAAAACTTTTCTAGAGCCTAGACTTTTGTTTTCTTCTTCACACACATGTGTACTTTGTCAAAATTTTCCATTCATTCATTTAGAAAAAGAAAAAAACTTATCCCTTTATATTTAATATTGCTACCATTTCTTATACTTTTCAATGCATGGAATCAAAGTTTTTTTTTTTTTCCATCCAAGTTATACAAGCGATTTAGATAATATTTTAATGTTATTGTTTCAATTTTAAGCCTCTTGTTAATATTTTAGGATCCATTTAATATATTTGTATGTTTTAGTTTAATCGACAAAGAATTCATAAATTAAAAGGAATATAAAATATTTAAGGATACTCTAACTCTTCAGATTATCTTCAGATTATGTAAATCTCAGTCGTACTCATCTTCTAAATCAAAAAATTTATATATATATATATATATATATATATATATATATATAATTAATCATAAAATTCAGCCTAAAAGAAGAAATACATATAAAATCTTACATTGCACACACACATAAGAACCTTTCACTACCCTCTACACCTTGCTGTTGAAACTACTCTAAACATAAATAAAAACAAAAAATTCATTGAAATACCTCAAGAAAGCTCCAATATACAAGTGAGAGACATGTTTAGCACAAGTTCAAAGACATGGTATGATATATGTATTTGTATGCTTAATAAATTTATTAATATTTTTTAAAATATTTTAATATAATTTTTCAGCAATATGTGATCCCTATTGATTGACAAAAGCAATCATTATTAGTGAGAACATAATTGAACTGCTAAGAGTAGTTTCCTATCCAAACATGTATATCTAATTATCCATAATTGAGTGTCTGTGGCCATGGATTCGTACCTAAAATAGAAAACCAACAAGACATATTGGTTTCATCTTCTGCTCTAATTTGCTATAGAAAATAAATTTTATTATTATATATAGATATTTTACAGATTATAGAAATGGATAGAAATATTTCAACAAATTTGGAATATATCAGATCAAATATAAAAATAATCATTTAATTGCTTACACTCATATATGTGACCTTCTTTCTTTACTTAGTTTCAAAGAATTTTTTTTTAACTTTTTACTTATGAAATGATATTATGTGACCAGTGTATTTTGTTGACACATCAAATCTAATTAATTAGGTGGTTTTAATATTTTGAAGTTTGTACTTAAATTCCAAATTCTTATTCTAATTTTTCTTTACATGATATCGATCTATATTGTCTTTAACTGAAAATAGAGTTTGTGATGTGATATATTTAGAAATGTCATCATAACTTGAAATATGAATAGTATTTTTAAGTAATGAAGACACACACAATTTCTGATGCATTAACCAAGTAAAAAAGGAATAAAAATTCTCTGACTAGGAGACCCTGAAATCATCATAATTTTTTTAGAAGCAAAATATTAGGTTAAAAAAAAAAAAACAACAACAACAACAAGAGAGCTAATTAGCTTCTGATAACTCCATTAAGTTTCAGCCTTTCTTTCAATTGTGTTATGATAATTTTATAATTGATATTTAAAATTTTAGTAGAAATATAAGCAGTTTTTTTAACCATGTATATAATTACTATAATTAAATAATTAAATATCATCTAATTTAAAAATGAAAAATTATTAATTATTATATAATTAAGTTAGATATATCTCATTAATTTCTTCTTTTGATTTCAATAAATAACATAGATAAAAGAGAGAGAAAAAAATGTAATAAATTAAGAGAAATAAACATTATATGTGTTGTAAACTAGTGACACAAAATATTGTATAAATGGTTCTATGAAGTTTTTTTATTGGGCAATGAATGAATTAAATGATTGTATGAATAATCCAACACTTATTGCTTTATACACATTCTTGGAGAGACTTGAACCATAAATATTTTTAATTAATATTGTCTTTTGCCAACTAATCTATGCTTAGTAGTATAATGAAATCTGACATTAATTATGATTCTCTCAAAAAGGTAAACAGTATAAAAATAAGTAGCACACTTCAAAACAATTAAACCATTGCATATTGTACCTAACCCCAACACGTTCCACCACGTGCTTCATTCCTAGTTTTTTTTTTTCCCCTTTAATTAATAATTAATCGTGAGCTAAAACAACCTTTCAGGTAAAATAATTCTGTTCAAGTAAGACTTTCTCTCAAAGATTTTAATGTAATCATATTTTCAAGATTTAGACTTATTTTTTCAATATTTTTTAGTCTATTACAATTTTTTCTGGCAAATCAAGTAAACACACTAATATTATTTATAGAATTAATGATTATTATTGATTGAATGAGTTTTTCACACTACAAACATTATTAAATAAAATCTAATTTTAAATATAAAAATATTTAATTATAATATTGAATAAATTATATATTATTTTAGAAATTAAAAAAAATATTTTGGTATCTAAATTAATTTTAATTATTAATAAAATCTATACATTAGTTTTTAAATTGATATTTAATTAATTATTAAGATATAAATTTTACTAATAACAAAAATTATTTTATATATATCAATAATTTTTGTAGTCTCTAAAATTGTATTTTTTTTTATCAACAAAAAATATATAAAATAAAATGAAACATTTCAGGAGTTTCTCAACTCTTATACAGATAATTTAGAAATAATACAACCCTTATACAAAAATGATCATGACCAATATACTCAATACCTGACCTGTCTATAATATTTGAATTCTACAAACCATCCAACCAATCCTCAATAACGAAAAGGAATGGTGGACGATATTAAAAGAAATCACCAACCACCCTATTAAGGTCCTTGTAACTAATTTGTAATGTTTAATTTAATTAATAACAATTAATTATTTTTTGTTTTTAAAATTATTTTCTGTTTGATAATTTTCTTTGTAATGAAGTGGAAATAAATATATGAGATTATCCTATTTATAATTCGAGATTATCTATTTATAATCCAGAAAGAGAAAGGTGTGAAAAGTAAAATATGTAACTATTACATTAACCTATAATATGTTTTGAAAATGATTGTTTAGAAAAGAAAAATGAGAACTATTGAGAAGAGAAACGACTTTCCCCATGCAGACGTTGCAGAGAAAACGCAGAGCATATACATTTTGGTTGCATGCATGATAAGGTATATAGATATTATATTCATTTTTTTTGTTCCCAAATGGGTGTTAACTATTGAGAAGCATTATTACATGAACAAGACACGAATTGTTTGATATTTGCTTCGTAGCAAACGATGTAATGGTTTGGTAAGATGGATGAAGTGTTGAGGCTTTTGATGATGTTTCCTTTTATGAAGTGGGTGTGACTTTCTTTGTGTTGGGGTTGCCATGAAGCTTCCAAGAAGAAAACCATGGTGGGCCACATGCACTTTCATTGGGTCTCTTAATTAATTTGCTTCGTTACTTCACTTTACAAGAATGAAAGCACCATATTTTGTAGTCACTAGAACTAAGAAATAGAAGTTTATGATACCAACAAGAACAAAAAATTTGAGATATCACCATCAACACTTGGTGTCGTGACAAAAGTCTAAAGCACTAATCAAACTCGACAACAAAATTTTGATTGGTCATTGGAGATGCGTTTTGTCTACGAAGCTTCCTACCAAGTTTGCCTAATCTTGTATTAATCTAAAGGGCCAAAACTTTCAAACTTTATCATCAAATGTCATATAATTTATCCCATCAATTTTCCTTTCTCGGAAAATTAACACACACAATTCACAACAACAAAAAAATGGTTAAACATCTCACACTGTCTCTCTATGTATATAGGCAAAATATTACCAACTTCATCTCACCCTAATTTGTTCTTTACGTATTTTTCATTTCATGTTTTTTCCACAAAAAAAAAATGAATGAATAAAAAAAATACTATTTAAATAATGAACCAATCCTTATAAAAAAAAAAAAAAGTAGTTTAGTCCTTACACATACACATATAGGAAACTAACATTCTTTCGTATGGGAGTACTCAAAAATGGTCAACTACCTAATCAAGAAGAACACCCAAAACTATTGTAGAAACCCTATTAAAAAAGAAATTTCAAAACCTGCATAAACACTATGCTTCTGCAATTTCACATTGTCTGGATCAACTTCCCACACACAATTTTTAATTTGATTGTTACTCATCTGGTATATTTTTACTTTAGTACTTGTATTTACTATTTATTTTTGTTCTTGTATATGGAGTTGAGATAATAAGGATTACCGATTGAACAATTGATTTTTTCTCTTCGGTCGTGCTTCACTTCGTCTTTTCTTTGCTCCTAAGTCACAAACAATTAATTCTTTCTACTCTCGATCGAGAATGTACCTGCAAAAAGTACTTTGATATTCAAGTAAATATTCAAATGATTACTATATTAACAATATACCTCTGTTTTGTCTGATGTATTTATTTATATAGTTTATAATGAGGTATATTTTTTATGGACCATATTTAATTTGTATAATCATAAAAATATAACTATATGATTTGTCGCACATTTTTTTTAACGTAAGATTTTTACGTTAGTTGATATGGCGGTCTTCGATACTGGATCATCTAGTGCTGATCGATACAATTTTTAATTTATCCTATGCATGAGAGTCAAATTAGTTTTGTCACATATATATAACTCTATGTATTTTTTCCTTTTTTTTTTTCTTTAAAGATATCTCCTAATACAAATTATGTAAGATGCAAGTTATATTAATTACTGAACTTGCCCAAAATTTGAGCCATGTTAGATAATAAATACCTTTCACTATTATTAGTAAATTAGAAAATTCACTAATCACAAAAAGGTTCTAACATATATCAAAGTTTTAACAGAAACAAACAAAATTAAGTCAATTTATCCACCAAACGTGTGAATATGAGATTATGAATGTATTACGATATTCTCTAAAATTTCACTTCAACAAAAAAAATCTTTACTTTAGCAAACATTCTTTTGATTTTTCTTTTTAAATCAATAACTTTGTTTTTGGTAAGTGATATAATTTATTTTTCATTAATCCTTTCTTAAAGAATAAAAAAAGTATGCACGCACGTATCCACGATAATTTTTTCATTACCAGCATCCAATCATGAACCATGTAAAATTTCATAGAAACTAGTTTTTTAGAAAAAAAAAATTAATTATTATATTAATTAAATTATATACTATGTTAGAAATTAAAAAATTATTAGTATTTAAAATAATTTATATATTTTTTAAAATAATTTATAAATTTATATTTAATCACTATAAGAAAATCATTAAATAACAATCAAGTTTAGAAATAAAAAAATAATTAATCATTATATTGACTACATTAGATATTATTTTTTAGACTAAAAAATTATTGATATTTAAATTGGTTTCTATTATTAATAAATATTTATAAAATGTTTTCTAAATTGATATTTAAATTAGCTACCAAAGTTTTATCTACTAATATTTTAGATTCTAAATTAGTCTTTAAAACATTAATATATAGACTAATTTAGAATATAAAGTAATTAGTAGCTAAAATCTTGGTAGCTAATGGTTATATACAAATTTAGAAACTATTTTATAATTTTTTATTAATAATAAAAACTACTTTAAATACCAATAATTTTTTTAGTTTATAAAATGGTCTCTAGTTTAGTACAATAGTAACTAATTATTTGGGTCTCTAAAGTTAATTTCTATTTAATGATTTTGTTGTAGTGAATTAGCTAACTAGGTTTTAGCTATCAACTACTTTAGATTTTAAAGTTAGTAGCTAAAATCTTGATATCTAATTAGATATTATATTAGAAACTATTTATTAATAATAAAAATTATTTTAGATACCAATAATTTTTTTAGTTTTTAAAATAGTATCGAATTTAGTCAATATAGTAACTAATTATTTTTCGTCCTTAAAATTAGTTTTTATTTAATGATTTTCATGTATGTCGCATGTATCCAGAATAATTTTCTCATTACCAACATCAAATCATAAACCATGTAAAATTGTTGTTTTGTATAATAATTATTTTAAAAGATATACTACTTCTAATAATAATAAGTAGTTTTATTTATTTATTTATTTAGGGTGTAACAATTCATAAAATATAAATTCAAGTTTCCTATTGTTCAAGCTATCCTTAATTAGATTGTGAGTATCACCACCTCCACACCACAGACCTTACCAAGGTATCTCCACCTCCACATACCTTATTAAGGTTTGATAGTTCTGGATGCTTATTTTAGATAAAATTAAAAATAGATTATCCATTTGAAAGGGGAGGTATCTTATTCTGGCTGGATAATTTGCTCTATTAAATCTCTTTTCAACCTTTCTTTCTTTAAGACACCAGTTTCTGAATATTTAATACAGTGTTACATGTCTAGAATTTGACTTTAATACACTAATGGATTCATTTGATATGTAAGTACGATTTCTAATTCGTTTATATTATAAAAATCATTATACTACACATAAAAAATAAATACAAGTTTTTTTATGTACTTTTCCTGTCGGTTTATATATAAAACTGTTACTATATACATTCTTAAATGCTTGACAAATTACTTATTTATGTGGATAATTTTAATTTTCCCATCTGTTTTTATAAATCCAAGATTAGTACTGAGATTGGTTTTTAAAATTTTAAATATGAATTATTGAGAAACATATAATTGATTTTTGTTATGCCAAAACATGTTTCTTCTGACTAATAGTATTCTTAATGATTAAATTTGAGTAGATATTAGAAAGTACAAAGATTGATTGGGAATTGGCATTGATGATTAGGAAAAAATAGAAGCATGAGTTTGGTGAGAGGTGTTTGAGAAATGGTGAGAATGAGCATGCATTGTTTTTGGCATGTTGCCTGTGCTCACTAAGACAAGCCAACAATTAAATGGCAAAACAAATCTTAAGTGACCCAAAAGAGAATCTAGCCTCAGAACTCTTAGTACAAGGTTTGGAGAAGAGTCCTTTTCCCACAGTTTCATCATCAATTTTTACTGTTCCTTTGGGGCCATTCCTAGAGACACCAATTTCAAAGCCAATCCACTTCTGACGTTTGCATGTTTGGTATGGATCAAGATGCAAGGAAGAAACTAGATCATGATCATATCTATCTCAACTCAAAATAATTGGAAGATTCATAAAATGTATCTCAAGTTTTATTTTTTTGAATGGTACTTTAGAAGAATAAGTATATGTTGAGAAACCTCCACAATATGATATGTGATTGAAGGTAAGGTAGATAAAATGTGCAGATTGAAGAAAACACTCTATAGTTTGAAGCAGGCATTAAGGGTTTGGTACAAGAGGATTGATTCATACATTGTGAAAATGATTTTCAAAGACATCCATTCGATGGTACTTTATATATTAAATTTATTAAGACTAAATATATTTTTATTGTGTGTTTATATGTTGATGATTTAATATTTTTTTGGCAGTGATCTTAAGGTGGTTATAAAATTTAGGAAGGCTATGACAAGGCATTTTGAAATGATAAATTTGGGCCTAATGCCTTATTTTTTAAGAATTGGGGTTATTCAACAAGATGATGGGACTTTTATATCTCAAAAGAAATATTATACTGATATTCTAAAGAAGTTAAGATATAGAATTGAAAGTCAATCTCCATACTGGTTGAAGAAAAACTGAAGTTGACAAAAGAAATGATGACAAGAGAGTAGATCCACCATACTATAGAAGTTTGATTGGAAGTCTCGTGGCTGTAAAAAGACCAGATATTGTATTAAATGTAGGATTGCTTAGCATGCATATTCATGGAAGTTCCACATATGTGTTAGTTGCAAAGTTCTAAAATAATTTTATGATACATCAAAGAAATTTTGAATGAGGAACTTTTTGTGCCAATAATAGTGAAATTAAATTTGTTGGCTATACTGATAGTGATTAAGCAGATATGTGGAATCAAGAAAAAACACATTAGGATACTCATTTCATCTTAGGAGGGGTACAATTCATGGTCTTCAAAGGAACACCACTAGTTGCACTCTCAACATCCGAAGCATAATACATTGCAACACTAGTTTGCTACTCGAACAATGTGGTTAAGAATTGCATCATGTGAAAATCAAGTATTTCATGGACAATCAAAGCACATAGATTTACTGAAGAAAAATTATTGACGAATATGTATCCGTCGCTAATTACCCATAAATTTTATAGACGGATATCAAAAAATAAAAAATTTATAATATTTGTGGTTATCTACTAATAAAATTCTTTGCTAAATGAGCGCATAAAAATATTTGTTGATAATTGAACGCAAATCAATATTCGTTGGTAATATCCATCGATAACTAGAGACGAATAAATATTTGTCGACAAATTTTATAATACTAATATAATTATAATAACAATATTAATTAAGATAATAATATTAAAACGAACTATGATAATAATAATAACAATAATTTTCTTATTCTTAATAACATTTTTTATATTAATAATATTAATAATTTTGTATAGATATATAAAAAAAATGAAAATATTAATTTAAAACATTGATATAATAATAACAAAGATGGTAATACCAAGAACAAATATAATACTAATATTATTATTAAAAATAATTACAATAACAATTATAAAAATACTATTAATAATATGTTATGATAATTGTAATGTTCATAATTTTATTTTATATTAATATATTAGAAATATTAATTTAATAATTTTTAATAATAATATAAATGAAGATAATAATAATGTGGATAATAATAATTATTATTATTATTATAAGAAGCTTAATAATAATATTTTTAGGATAATAAATATTATAATAATATTAATAATTGTTTATGATAATAGTAATCTTAGAAATATTATTTTTTATTACGATAAAGTAAAAGTATTAATTTAATAATAATAATAATTTTACTTATTTTATTTTATTTAATATATAATAAAGTAAAAATATTAATTTAATAATAATGATGATAATAATAATAATAACAACTTTCTTATTATTAATAATAACTTATGATAATAAAAATACTAATAATCTTATTTATATTAAAATAAAAATATTAATTTAATAATAATATTATTACTAATATTAATAAGGATTATTATAATATTAATAATACATAATATAATAATAAAAAAATATCAATTATAATAATATTATTATTATTAATATTATTATTATAATAATAATAATATTAATACTAATATAATAAGAAAGTTATTAGTATTATTATGGCCAACTGATATTAAGAATATTTTTTATGGGTAGTTATATGGATGAGCTCATCCTGTTTTGGTTTACTTCGCATTGCTCTGCTCTACTTAAGTAATGCAAGCTAAATCTATGGCTCATCTCGTATAAGGATGACTTGCAGGCTAGTCTGCGGCTAGTCAATATAAGATAATTAAAATTTTAATAAAATAAAAAAATATTAATGCACTTGTAATATATATAGAAAACAAAAGTTGGGGGAAACAATTCTTTTATTTTTTATTAATGTGCTTCTTTTTACACCTCATCAAATTTCTTCCTACACCTCATCATTTTTGGAGTTAAATTTTAATAACATAAAAGTTGATTTCGGAAATGAAAATTTAGAAGAGAACAAAAATATTCTGGAATAACTATTTTACCTTTCAGAATCTAGAACAACTATTTTGACTTTCGTCAATTTCTGGAATTGATGGAATGCAAGAAGAAATTAGAGGATTGCAGGAAGAAATACCCTTTTAATTATTATGCAATCTAGTGGACTAGCCTACCCCGACCCTTACCTAACCTGTACAAATTGTAAATTATGTGTAATAGACTTTAAGGAGTCAATAGGTCAAAATAGTAAATTCATCTCACGCTTTTCATAACAAACTGCGAGCTACCTCACGTTATCACTCCTAATATTTTTGATGACTAATGTTGTAATCATTCTTACTTAGTATCAAAGATATAAGATAAATAAAGATAAAATAAACTTTAATATGTTTAATATTATAGCTATTTTTATTTGGTAAGTTAAAATGAAGATTTGTTTATTAATTCAATTTAAAATTTATTATATCAACATTTTTTATTAAAAAATTGTTATTTTAATTACAAATTTATCATACGGATTCTTTTTGTGAAAAAATTATTATGCAGTATTGTACACAAATATTGATTTTTTTTTTCAATCAAGAGATAAAGATGTGATTGACAAGTAAAGTGTAATTAGAAGTGGAAAAATAAAGTCTAGGAATAAAATTGTTTGGCGTAAATAATATTTACACATTTTACTAAAAAGTATGAAATCCTTATAATCTTAAGAACGAAGTACTCACTAAAATGTGTATATAAATATGTTTTTTAAATAAAAATTATTTTCTTCTAGGCATCATATGAAGTTTTCATATTCCAATTAAGTTAGTATTCTAGAATTCGTCAATCATTTGTCCGTAAAGAAAATAATCAATAAAAAAAACAATGACATTGAGAGAAACCAAACCAAAAGCCATGATAAATTTAAGAAAAATATAAATCTGTATATGTTTAAATACTAAGAGATTTTTATAAAATGTAAATTTTTTAATTAAATATAACTTTATTTTTTATTCTTTTTGAAAATATTTCTATAATTTTAATTAGATATCTAATTATAGTAAGATAAGATGATTGTTAGAACTACAATTATCATTGTATCTATGAAATACAATGACAATTCTAATTGCAACTATTGTCATATGTATTTTTAGTTTAAACTTTTTTAAAATTTTTTTTTCAACTTTTGACGATGATTTCTATCAAAATAATTGTTAAAAGTCATAAAGGAATAAGTTATAAGAAAAATTGTTGTCATATGTTTATTTTTTTCAATGTTATCCACAAGCATAATTAATTAATGTCGAAAAGTTACATGATGAATTATATGTTTGACTTCTTTGTGCTTAAGTTCTTTGACATAAACATACGAAATAGCAAAGTCCTTCATTCTTTTCTTGCTAGATGGGATTTTCCTTCTTCTGGTTGGGTTAAAATTAATATCCTAACCTTGTTGTTTGTGGTGGTATTTTTCGTCTGAGTATGAGAGAGTTCATTTGTGGTTTTTCTGTTTTCCTAGATATTCAGAATGTTTTGATTGTTGAGTTCTATGGGATGATTCATACTATTGAAGAAGTAAAAAATAATGGGTTTCCATGTTTGTGGGTTGAATTTGATTTTACCTTAGTTTGTGCTGCATTTACTTCTAAAACTAATGTTCCTTGGACCCTTCGTAATAGGTGAAACAGATGCTTATTGTGGGAAAATCAAATTTAGAATTTCTCACATTTTTTTTGAAGATAATGTTTGAGCTGACAAGCTTGCTAATTTAGGTTTCATTCATAGGGAGAAGTTTCATTGGTATAATAGGCTTTCATCCAACTTATTCTTAGAATTCCTTATTAATAGGTCTAGATTGCCTAAGTATCATTTTTCTTAGGTTGGTTTTCATTGAAACAAATGATGTTTCAACCGTGAATATCATTGCCCAAGTTACACAAAGGAATCAAGTTCAAGGAAGTGTTTGAGTGAAATACAAAGGATACACATGAGTATTTTTGAAGTTAGAGACTAATGACATGACATGAGTGATTATAAAGGAAGGAACAAACAATGTTAGGTGAGATCTCAAATGTTATGCTAGTTAACCGTATCATAATTGATGTTAGAGGTTTAGCAAAGATAATCTTAAATGAATGACAACTTCCAGTTATATTAGGAGATGTCTCATAATATGTATGTATTGGTTAAAGATAGACATGACCCATTTTGTATTATTAATTTTTTTTTATATATTAGAACTATGTACATGTATATGGATTAAACACCTTAAATAATACTCTCAAACAACCTAAAATTGCATAAAAGATACTCAAAATTATACTAAGAAAAAGTTCTACAAAGGTTAAAATTTGATCCAATGTAGAAAGGTACATTAACCCCCCAATTATGTGGAGAAACTAATGTTATATATGCCTTTACACTAATTCAAGTTTTAATTGATGTATATATGTAACTATTTTTTAAATGGCTTCTAGACATTTGTTTCCTAACTTGTAATTGGAATGAATTTGAACTAGTCATTACAAATATATTTAACCAGCAAAATAAATTTTTAATATTCAATAAAATATAGTAAATACTAAAATATCAATAACTTTCCTTTACTACATTCACATCTATATGTTAAGGTTAATTTAAAACTAAATTAACAATGATTACTAATCAAAACTAAAATAACTTGTAATCAGAACCAATTTGAACTAAATGGTGTCTTACAATATAAATAAATAATTTTTTAAAAATAAAAAAGTATAGAAGTTTGGCCTTAGTGTTTCAAAAAGTTACAAAGTACAGATAAAAAAAACTCATTTAAAATACATTGTATAAGTTTAGATAAGTTATTCGACCAATAAAAAAAAATTAAAAGTGGCATATTTTTCTTAATTGTTTTGGTTTAAATATGTTGAATTTCAAATACTCCAATTTATTACTCTGATTTGGACCCTCTAACATTGCATTCAAACTTCACCTTTAAATTATGTGCAATTCATATATCACCATAGATATTTAGACTTAAATATTATTTCCTTGTTTCGATCCTAATAACTAATTGGTGTTACTTTTAAAATAATCTATGAATATGTTAAAGATTTGACACACTAAAATAATATTTAAATCATTCATCAATGAAAGTTTTGAAAAAAAAAACTATTAATATATATAACGGGTCGGACGAACCACATCATTCGGTATCAGAGATTGTTTGATTGGTTTTTTTTTTATAATGTACCAAGATATATTAAGAAGATATGCAACAAATCACGTATCTAATTTTATTTATGTTATGTAGATATTAAATATCATCCATGAACATGAGAGAATTCACTTTTTTTTTATAAAAAATTTTATGTTAGGTATAATTATGCAATTTGACATCTCAGTTAGACTGACACGTCAAGTAACAACAATCATTTATCATTACATAAAAAAATACCACAAATAAAAAGAAAGAAAATATAAAAATAAATATGAAAGATTAAACCAAAACAATGTATATATAAACTATGCTTATTTATAAAGAGAATTCACTTAATTATCGAATCTTTTACAAATTATCAAAAACTAAAAATCAAACACGAGAAAAAAAAAGCAATTACTCAACCGATAATAAGTGTTCTTTAAACCTTATGTCTAACCTTTATACAAATATAATAAATATATAATATGAATAAATATTTATATATATATAAGCTCATTAATTTGAGTTGCATTCAACTAACCCATTACTCAATGTAGATTAATCATTAAAATCAGTTTGTGAAAGTATAAACAAAATTTAAAGTTGTCAAATCAAGATCTTCAATTGATTAAGAGAGGTGTAGGGTTTATGAATGTCTCAATCTTACAAAAATTGGCAAGATGTTAAACGTCAAATTCCTCTCTGACCTTGCATGATTCGTTAAGTTTCTCAAAAGTTTAATTATAAACTCATTATTCAAAGTGAGGTTTGATTGTTGTTGATTCTTTGAACAGTACAAGGATAAGAACCCTACCACCTAGAAGAATATTGACAAGAAACCCATTGAAACCCAGTTATCTTGTTGGTTATTTGTAGCAATGACCTAAAATATTTCAATTTTCTAATTACAGTGGAATGTCCGAAAAGAGAAGTGTTGGAGAAACAGAAGCAGAAGAAACATCAAAGGGACAGGGATGAAGATGGGAAACTGAACAAAACCACTTTGTGCAGCTAATTATACAGAAACTATAACACGACAAAATACACAGAATTATGAAATGTTTCAGCAGTATAAATGATCAACTATAGGAATATTAAATCATTTTTATTTGGCTCTTTATGAGAATAAGATTTTCATAAGCCTAAATGTCACTGACATTGGATTTTCACATCCAATCAAACATTTAATCAGATCAGATTGTTGTATCAAACATCAGTAACAGTAACATGAAAAGTTTTTTACATAGTAAAACTAAAAGTTATTAATACTCCACTATACAAAGATTAATCAGTTAATAAAATATGAGTTCCCAAAATAAAAATATATATATATATATATATATATATATATATATATATAAATACTAAATGAAAGATTAAAATATACCAATTTCTATTATAAGAAAATTTTTAAATAAAAATCAATTTAAAAGAAATAATCAATTATATTAATTAAATTAGATATTATTTTAAAAATTAAAAAAATTATTAGTATTTAAATTAATTTTTATCATTAATAAATAGTTTTTAAACTAATATTTAATTAGTTAACAAGATTTTAACCACTAATTTTATAATTTAAATAATTGATAGTTAAAATCATGATAAATAATTAGATATTAAATTAAAATTATTTATTAATAAAAATTAATTTAAATATTAATAATTTTTTTAATTTATAAAAATAATATCTAATTTAATTAGTATAATAATTAACTATTTTTTTAAAATTAATTTTTATTTAATAATTTTTTAGTAGTGTTTATTATTTTACTAGTTAAAAGTTTTATATGAATTTATAGGATATGTGAAGGACAAAAATAGGAAACATAGTACGAATTATGTATAAAGGAGATTTTTTATTTTATATATATAATTTTTTTTCTGAAATTACCTTTAAATTAATTGTGTCAAATAAAAAGCAGCTAATTAACAGTTCAATTCAATTATTTTTCAATATCTGTTTCCTTGAACAAATATAAAAGATATTTGTTGCAAAATTCATTTTTTTTTACAACATTTACTAATAATTTATATTATTTCTAAATTGGTTAAAAAATGAAAGCATAGATGAGTTATATTTTCTCCTTCCATCTTGATGATATGTTGTAGAGAGTTTTGAATTTGGTAAAATGTGGTCCAAAGTCCCAAACTTTCCCATTGGAACCTCATTGTTCATCCAGAAGAATGCAAAGGATGGGCATTGTTTCATTGGAGCAGTGCAAGTCCTCTTTCAGCTCCCAAATCCCCAACTCTGTGGGTCCCACACCCTCTTCCCACACCCTCTTCCCACACATCATTTTCCCTCATTAAATCATGGTACCTATTTTGATTGTTACTATCATGTTGATGATCATCATGATGCATTATGTCACAAGGGGTCTGTTGTGGCCCCTCCCTCCTTTCCTTTTTTCCTATCTAAAAACTTCATATTATTATTATTCAAAAGTTTGGTTTATCTCTAAAATTGTTTTTAATTATTTTTTTTATTTAGATTGGTGTTTTTATCTTTTAGTTTGTATATATTTAGATGAGGTGTTAGTTTGTTTCTAAATTTGTTTTTCAATCTTTGTTTAGTGTATAATATTTGTTATAATAAGAAGTTAGTGGCAAATCTCTAAAAGAAGTATTGTTTGTTTATGAAAATTTTGTATGAAAGTTAAATTATTTCTTAAATTTTTTTTTTATTATTTAGAAAAAGAAATTATTACTGAAAGGCAAACCAAATGGTGGGGAGTCTCATCATTTCATACTTTTCAAACCCTAGCACGTGGAGACCTCCAAAGTTATGACAGTGGGGGGCACCTCATTCATTGGCTGCTGCTGCTACACAATAAAAACATCTCAGGGTATGCCCCTCCCCAATCTTCATGTCTTCCTCTTTCTTGCTTCTTCTCCTTCCATCATTCAAAGGGATCCCTTCAGATGCTTCTTCATAGGTAATAATCAATGGATGACACATGAATATATGCATTTTGCCATTCTTAGGGTTTGCCATTTCAACCTAAGAGGAAAGAAAAAAAGAAAGAGAAAAGGGTAGTTTCCATCTCACTATAATCATTGTGTGTGTCACATTTTGTTTGGTGTTCTTCATTCACAAATCTATGATTGGAATCCTTTGATAAAGATGGGAATTCTAACTTTGTATTAAAATATTATTTTTTTTAAATAAAAATTTTCATGTTAGATATTATTATCAATTTGACATTTCACTTAGGTTAACATCTCAAACAATAATCATTCACAAGAAAAAATATATTAAAATATTATTTATGTATGTGAAAATTGAAATAGAAACAATAATCATTCACAAGAAAAAATATATTAAAATATTATTTATGTATGTGAAAATTGAAATAAAAAATTGGTTTCTATGGCATTATTGATATACCTTTTTATTGATGATTACATAGAGGTTTTGAATTTTTACAAAGGATACCTATAATTGTACAGTAATTATATACAGGAGTGCTGATATAATCACATTGTATCATATTATAATTAAAAACATTTTTTTTTGTTAAAATATAGATCTCATTTGAAGAGATGGAATAATTTTATCATTGTACTATACGATATTGTAGTTGTACATCATATTATAATTAAAAAATAAAATAATTTTAAAATTATATTATATTACATCATAATTATGATTTATGTTTTTCATAATTTTTATAGTAACATTTTTTTATTGTATATAAAGAGATAAGGAACGAAACCACAAACGATATAATCTAGGGAAATTTGGCTTTTAAGGTGAGAAAGTATAGAATGTGCTAATTGAAAAAACAATTAAGCTTTAATTTGTTTCCATTTGTTTTTTTTTTCTTCAATGAGTATTAGTGTCACACTCATACACTTTTTTTATTCTGTACTTCTCCTGGGGCTTGCTCCCTGATTTTTAATATATATATATATATATATATATATATATATATATATATATATTAATTAGTTAATGAATTTATTTCTATAGAGAATATTGGGTTAAATATTTTTTAGTTTACTTAAAAAGAGTTTATTTAGCTTTTAAAAAAAATGTTTTTAGTTTCTCTAAAACGGAACATTTTATTCATATCTAAGATTACGTGATCCTTATTAATTATTTGTGACTAGTTAAAATACATTATACTTTGAAAAAATAAAAATAAAATAAATATTATTTATATATTTTAAAATAAAAAATAATTAAACAAAAGTAGTGATTTTAAATTTTTGTAAAAGTAAAAATTCAAAATAAAATTCAAATGACAAAGACTAAAGATTCCTTTTATATATCTTCTCTACCATGATAATCAAGACATTTATTCCACCTATTAAAAAGGATTAAGGAACATTAGTCCTAATACTAAAAACAGCAGAAACCATTAAGGCTAATAATAGATCCAAACCAACTCCAAAGTCTAGATAATCATTGTTTTTTAGCTTAATCTTTTTTAAAATCCTTTTTGGATGTTTAGGCCTTCTAGGTATTTGAACAACAATGTCTTCAATCTCACTAAAAGAGTTTTCCGTATCAGTATAAGATAAAAATCACGTAATATACAGAAGAAAGATAAATCCATTTTCACTATTTATGATATAAATAATTAGATTGGTGTCTCGGATCCCTGATTAGTATAGGTCAATCAATGTTACTAGGAGATAAATGCTTGTTGCTTTTTCAATTCAATTAGGAAGTTAGAAGATTAAAGCCTTAGTCAGATCTTCTGTATAAAGGTTAAGGTATCTCTTAAATACCTCTTATTTATTAATTTATTTTTTGTTGATAAAAAAAATAATATAAATAATTAATTCTAGTAATTTTTCCTGAAGATAGATATTAAAATTATATTGAATTTAAATATATTATTTTAGTTCCCTAATTATTAGTCAAGATGTGGTTTTATAAAAATCTCAAAAAAAAATTACATAACATATATTTTTCTTTTCTTTCTTGGTGGGTCACAACAGGTATTGAGTGCTCACAATTTTTTTGTCCTAATTTGTTGGGCAAATTTGATGTGAATTGAATAATTGAGTGAATTGAAGGTGATAGGATATCAGGTCTTGTTAGTACATAGAAAAATGTTGACAACTCATCAATTTTTCATCTGGGATAAATAAATAGTTTAGAGATAGAAATGTGTGATAGTTTTTTTTTTTTTTTTTTTGATAGTATAGATTCATAAATTAACCTTTAATGCTTTTGAGATATTTTAGGGAAATATTTTTCCAACCATTTTATGATTTTAAAATGTACTAGTTTTCCTTAATACAAAACATTCTCTATAAAAAAAATTGTGAAATAAAAATTAATTTTAGAAACAAAATTATTTTATATTAACTAAATTAGTATCATTTTATAAATTAAAAAAATTATTGGTATCTAAAGTAGTTTCTATTATTTATAAAATTTTATAAAGTAGTTTCTAAACTAGTATTTAACCATTAATTATTAAGATTTTATTTACTAATTACTTATATTTTAAATTAGTTTTTATTAAACTTTTAGAGACTAATTTATAATCTAAAATATTAGTAACTAAAACCTTGGTAATTAATTTAGATATTAATTTAAAAATTATTTTATAAATTTTTATTAATAATAGAAACTACTTTAGATATCAATAATTTTTTAGTCTTTAAAATAGTATCTAAATTAGTTAATACAGTGATTAATTATTTTTTAATTTTTAAACTTAGTTTTTATTTAATATTTTTTTTTAGTGATTAATTAGTTCTTCTCATCTCTCAGTTTTAAGAACCTTCGAAATGTTTATAAGCTTTATAAATTATTGCACATTTAAGGGTTAGTGGTGGACCTTATAGTTAATTTTGTTGGAAAGATCTATCTTAATAATTTCAAAGACATGATTATATAAAAGGTATTTACTTTTTAACATATTTTTAATATATTCCTTATTTAAATTCTCATCAATTTATTTGTTTTTATTCCTAATGTTAAAGTTGATTCTTCCATACTTTTTACATTCTATTTTCTTTATTGTTTTCAAGTTTTTTTCTTTTTCTTTTTCACATCCCATTTTTTCTCTAGATGTGGTTTCAAATTTCTTTAACTTTTATCTTAAATTTAAATAAAACAATAAATAAATTATACAAATAAATAATATTAAAATTAATATATACATTTAGATATAAAATAGAAAAAACAAATTAAATTTTAACTAAACAAAATAAATAGCAATCGAAATGAAACTTCATTCATTCTCAAGTCTCACTCCTTATTTCATGTAAAGTTTTCTATTTTTATATATATATTTTAGCCAAGTTTGTCTTTTGCTGTAGTATGTGGTGTGATTGGAGTGGACTATAGGCCTAAATACACGTGCATATGAGTGTGAATGTGTTTCAACTTTCCAGTTATCAACTTCCATTTTGCACAGTTGAAGCCATGAAAAAAAAAAATTGTTGAACTCTAAGGGATCTTTAAACAGTTTTATAATCCATATCTATCAATTCCAAAATAGATTCATTGAACATTTGACTATAGTGTCAGGTTTATAAAAATAAATTAGAATGTAATATGGTGTTTGTAAAAGTGCAGTTAGTTTTAACTGGTTACATTCTCATATGTTTCTCATATGTTTTTGTATGCTCTTTTTCCTATCTGGTAAAACATTTATATAAGGTTAGAACACCATGAAATTTTCCCTTATATTTAATTTATTTATTGCAGATAATATATATATATATATATATATATATATATATATATATATATATATATATAAAATAACTGAATGTGGAGTTCAAGAATTTTGGACCAGATGAGATTAACTTTAATTTTTCTAAAAGTAGTTGACAAAGATTAAAAGACAATATTTTAGAGGCCGTGAAAGGTTTCGAGGTCACATAGATAATTTTTATGGGTTATGTAGTGAATCAAAAGGAATAAATTGTTCTTTAAGATTCAAATTCATGAAAAACAATTCTAAAATCTTAAGTATAGTATTCATTAAATATAAAAAAATGTGTAAAAATTTGTTTGAGAGGTTGTTTGTATCATGAATTTATATAAGAAATTAAATTAAAAGTAAAGTAAACGATTTAGATTATTCAATTGAGAGAATTGAGGTTCATCATTTTCACTTGTTTGTATTTTTAATGAATATAAATATAAATATATAACATTTCATCTTAATTGACATTGATATACATATAAAACTCATTCATATTGATTCCTCACATACAAAATTATTAAAATTGTTTCCTAAATATCAATTCCTCGCATATTAATAAAAATGTTTTATCATTATAAAGAGATCTTATAAAACAATTAACATTTCAAATTTATTCCTAACATTCAAATATGTTAAGCATTATCATTTAGGTTAGATGTTTAGAAGAACTTTCCAATCAAATATAAATATCAAAATCATGAATAAAGATTCAAACTTTAAGAATAAAATGACAATACCAATCAAAGAACTTAAATATTATAGATAAATATCACCTCAATACATAAGAGTTTGAGCAGATTACTCACAATTTCAAATGGAAGAATTAACCACTCATGTTGGTCATTACAAACATGAAAAGCAAGAAAAGAAGATTCAGGATGTTTCTACTTGACGACTACCTCCTCTAAGGTTTTCTATCTCTTTCTATTCTTCCAATGTTGTCCAGGGTTATGTCTCACGCCTCATATTTAACCTAGTTGGGCTTGGGTTAAGTGACATCTTGCCTAAGCGAGTTATTACTTGTTTGGGTGAATTTAACGAGAAAAAACCCAATTTCACTGGAGTGAACTTGCCTAGACAAACCTTGGGCGAGTTCCTCTGGAGTAATCTGGCTCGGACAAGCTTGGGTGAGTTTTGAGCGAGTTTCCAATGTTCCAACTTTTTATTTTCATCTTATCTATTCTCTTTTAGTCCTTTCATCTTCATTTTTTCCTAGAATCCTGAAATTAATACAAGTTTAGAAATAAATTGTTCTTATTCATATTATAATCACAAATTATATAAAAAAGTTTAAATTCCTAAATTATGAGTTGAATTATAGCTATTTTATCAATAAACATCCATAAGTTCATGCCTTTTAATATTATAATCACAAATTATATATAAAAAAGGTTTAAATTCCTAAATTAGAGGTTAAATTATAGCTATTTTATCAATAAACATTCATAAGTTCCTGCCTTTTAATGTGAAATATTACTGAAATATGACACTTATCTCTATTTTCACAAATTTTAACAAATCACAATTCTTTTTCATTTCATTTTCATATCACAATTATATTATAAACATGAATCTTTAAGATCTTTTACAAAGTTATAATAAGACTATGTTTCTAAACAAATTGTTTTTTCAAACAATATATTCAGCCAGAATTAATAAAAATTCAATTATCTTATCCTATCCCAAATTTCCAATCAACATAAGCATTAAAGTTTATACCAATTTCAAGTTTACAACACTAGTGACATCAACAACATATCATGTCTATTTTTTTTTTTTTTTTAAATTTTGTTACTACAACAAGACGTTTGGTTGTATTATCTATTTTATCAAGTATATTTACAATTGGTGATTGTATCTTATGGTTTTATGGCTGTACTTCATTACAATAGACATGATATTTGGAATAATGTAAGTTGTCATATTTTAAAAATCAGTAGAACAAACTATATTTTTTAATACACTGTTATGTATATATACTTCATCAATATTATGGAATTTTTTTTTTCTTCAAAATTATGCTTCAATATTCAATATATATTAAATGTAATTCATCACAATTGAATTTACACTACTTGTCAAATCAAGTTACAAAAACAAACTTCACTTGATGTTTTGTTACAAAATAAATAAAAAACTATTACTTAGGAGTAACAACCCAATATACATCCAATAACCACAAATATTCTCATGTTATCACCTTCATACTTTTAATTCCTTCACTAAATTAACTAAATTGTTCATTAGAGGCAGTTCTCCATATCTCTTTTCCACCTCTCTTTTTTTCTTCATGATTCCTCTCTTCCACTTTGCTTTGCTTATATGATATTCTATGAATTATCTTTATTTGTCATATTTATATAATTAAAAAGAAAGTGACAATTACTTGGGTGCTCCAACAACAACAGAATTAACTTGAGCATTCATATCATGGGCAATACAATTTTTATAAATAAAACTTCAACATTTTAGTGTCAAATATCAAATACCCTTAGAAATGAAGATGTGTAAAATATTTTAGTTCAAACAATTGTCTATAATAATTAATAAATAGAATATGTTTTCATAATTGATTCTTTTGATGTATACATTTATTATGATTTTACCTTTAAAATTGTTATAATTGTTTTTACTAATTAAAATAGATAATATATCTCTGATAGTTAATAAAGAAAATACATTTTTGTAACTGTTTTTTTACACATTTTCTTATAATTTTATTTTCAAAATTGTGATAACAGTTGTTCTTTATTATTATTAACACTACAAGAAAATCATTTATTAAAAACCAATTTTAGAGACAAAAAATAATTAGTTACTATAGTAATCAAAGAGAAAATTTTGGAAACTAAAAAAATTTTTGGTTTATAAATTAGTTTCTATTATTGTTAAATGATTTCTAAATTGATATCTAATTAGCTACCAATGTTTTAAATATCAATTATTTAGTTTCTAAATTTGGTTTAAAAAACCTTGGTAGCTAATTAGATACCAATTTAGAAACCATTTAACAATAATAGAAACTAATTTAAAAACCAAAATTTTTTTTGTCTCTAAAATGGTTTCTAATTTTTCACTACAAACTAAATATTTTTTTTTTCTAATCAATGATTTTCTTGTAATGTAATAATAATAATGGTTATAAATAATAATAATTTAATTGTTTTCAAGATTATGGATATTAAACTCTTAGTTTATTTAACACGGTTAGTCTATGTATATTTGTTTAAAAAAAGTTAAAAATAAGATATATAAGAAAAAACATACCTTTTAAAATATTTTTTATAGAAAAATATTTATTTCTAAGTACATATTTTATTATAATTTTACTTTTTATACTTTAATAGCTACTTTTTAGTATAATAATAGTCATATAAATTTTTAGTTATATTTATTACATTTTATTATCATAAAAAATTGTAAACATACATACCCGAATGATTGACCTTCAGAACTTTATAAATTAAAATGATATTTTTATAATACAACAATCTCAAAAGGAAATAAGAAGATTATAATATAATCTGGAAATATGACCAGCCCAAATTACAGAGAAAATCATGGGCTATTCCTTTTTGTTTATTGAACATTCCGTTTTCTATATTTTAGTTTATTCACATCCTAGCCCAAATGAAACTCACAGACACATAAAAGAAATATTGTTAATTTCCATTGTTTTGAATAAAAAATATTCCGTTGTTAATTTTAAAAAAATAAATTACACAAACATAGTTTCCTAAAATTATACATCTTTTTAAAATATTACCCCTATACTTGGATGTTATACCTATTCTTCTTAATTGTTTAAACAACATTACATTTTCTTTTTATCACACTACTGCAAATGTAAAAAACAGATAGAATTTGTATAATTTACAAAACTTTAGAAGTGGTTAGTGTAATTTACTGAAACAAACATTACTAAAAAATCATTAAACAAAAATTAATTTTAAAGACAAAAAATAATTAGTTACTATATCAACTAAATTAGATATTATTTTAAAAACTAAAAGAATTATTGATATCTAAAGTAGTTTATATTATTGATAAATAATTTTTAAATTGACATTTAATTAGCTATCAAGGTTTTAAATACCAACTTCTAGAATCTAAATAGTGGATAACTAAAATCTTAGTAGCTAGTTAGATATCAATTTGGAAACTATTTATTAATAATATAAATTATTTTTTATACTAATGATTTTTGTAGTCTCTATAATCTAATTTAGTTAATATAGTGACTAATTATTTTTTTAAAAAAAATTAGTTTATATTTAATTTTTTTTTGAAAGAAAGAAAAAACTTAACTTAGATAGGATTTTTCAGATTTTTGGTATGAAAACCTAAATCATGTTTGTTGTTAGAAGTAATGCATGATCTTGCATGGGTCCAAATAGGAGTAGTGGTGGGGGTAGGAGGATTTGGCAAGTTTTGCTCCATCAACAATCTACATATGATTGATGAGTTTTAGTTCATCTTTTTTCTTTTAATAATGTAAAAGTTGTTAATCATTGATAAATTAAAATGACAAAACCTTATTGGTTAAATGTATTAAATCACATGTTGTCTCAATAATCATTAATCATTTAATAATGACAAAGCCTTCATTCATATGGTCATTCGATGGATGATTGAAAGGACCAATTGTTTTTGGAAGCATTAAATTTCTCCCTAACTTTCAAGTGAGGGGCTACACACTATGAGAAAACTTAAGTTGAAAAATTAGCCATATTAAAGGTCTTATAACTAAGTTGAGATTGGTCATATCAAACTTATAAATGAGTTCAAGGTACTCATACATTCAACTTTTCCAAAAAGTGATAAATATTTTGGCTTAAAAATTATAAAAATAAAAAACTTTAAAAATTATGTAAAGTTATTCTACACTAAAAATTTATTTTAAATCAAATTTTCGGTTTATTTTATCACTTATTTTTACAAATGATTACACCTAGCTTTTGGGTCACATCACCCAACAAATCCATGATATTTATGTGTGGACATGATTAGGTGAATTATCTTGACTGGATATAATTTAGCACATTATACATGATAATCCTTTTCAGACATTTGCATTAAAATGTTTTATTTTTAATAAAAAAACAGAATTTTTTTTATAAAAACAAAAACAAAAACAGAACATAACATAACATTTTTTTTCTACAATTTATTTTCAATGGTAGGCAAATTTTCTTGTCAACTAAAGAGAGAGACTATTGTTTTAGTTTGGCTTAATTGATATCATCCTTTGAAATTTATTTAATTACTTAATATAATATTCAATATACACTACAACAAGAAAATCATTAAATAGAAATCAATTTTATAGATAAAAAATAATTTGTTGTTATACTAACTAAATTAAAGATCATAGAAACTAAAAAAAAAAATTGATTTCTAAATTAGTTTCTATTATTGTTAAATAGTTTCTAAATTGATATCTAATTAGCTACCAAGATTTTTGCTACTAAATTTAAAATCTAAATAATTAGTAATTAAAATCTTGGTAGCTGATTAAATATTAATTTAGAAATTATTTAACAATAATAAAAACTAATATAGAAACTAAAAATTTTTTTAGTCTCTAAAATGATCTCTAATTTATTCATTATAGCAAATAATTATTTTTGGTCTCTAAAATTAATTTTTATTTAATGATTTTAACGGAATTTATTTTTACATTATCTAGGGTTAAAACCTTTATTAAGTCATTTACCCAAAGTTGCAGTTTCCCTTGCTAAACCATTTCTAAGGAATGTGTTTCCCGAGGTTTTTTTAAACTTAAGGAAAAGTCTTTCAAAACCCCTATTAAATACCATGAGTTTAAGAACCTCCATAAAGTACCATGGGTTTCAAAACCTCCATAAAATACCATGGGTTTCAAAATTTCTATAAAAATGAGTTATCATTTAAAATAACCTTCAACCCCATTTTCTACTATATCTAATGATCCTCTTGACTTCTCTCTTCCACCGTAGGCACACTGCTCTCTAGTACAGATTCAATGGTCGCTGACAACAGTTCTAGCAAGGAATCACAATTCAACCACACTTATGTTTATTATATCTAAGAAGAAGAAACACTAAATAAGGCACTATCTTCTTCTTACTCTAATATTGCTTCTTCCATCATCTTACTGCCCCAACTTAGGTCACAAGCCATTGTTACCTAGCTCGTCAACAATTGGTATTTATCACTACTTTATATATCCTAAATAATTGTATTATCTGTCAGATGTGGACTTCAAAGTCATGCGTATTCTTGGCTAAAGATTGCAAGAACATATTGCAAGGAGAAATTAACTTTATTACTTCTTAGTTTCACAGTGAAATAATTATTACATGCATTTTAAAATAAAGACCTTAATTTAAAATATTTCTAAATTATGATAATTAAATATTAACAATTATAACTATAACTAAAATTGTACATAAAATATACATACATCTAAAGCTAAAACAAAATATGTCTGGTTTTTTTAAGTATGAGCTCATAAAAAAAAATATAGAAATTATATAAACCAACTACCGTCAATCATAAGAAATATGCAAATATTGTTTAAATACTTATTATCTAGGATTAGTTGTTGAAATACTTATTATCCAAAGTTATTTTACTGAGTTTTTAAAATAAAATTTTGAAACTTTAGAAAACTTATTTCTACTGTAAAGTTACACTTTCAAAATTTTAGATAATTTAGTTATAAAATATATTAAAACTATATAATTTTTAATTATTTATTTATAAATAAATTTAATTATATTTATTTATTAAAGTTTGAAAATTCTAAAATGTTTTATTGAGGTTTTACAATAAATCTTTAAAATTTTACGAAGGTTAAAAAAATATCTGATATTTTATTGAGATTTTAGAATAAATCTTTAAAACTTAACAAAGGTTAAAAAAAAACTTTTGTTAATATGCTGAGGTCATAGAATAAACCTTTGAAACTTACTGAAAGTTAAATAAATAAATAAAAACTTCTATTATTTTGTTAAGATTTTATTGAGATCGTAGAATAAACCTTTATAACTTACTCAAAGTTAGGAAAAACCTTCATTACCTTTGAAATTTAACTAAACTTTAAAAAATCTTTACTATTTTGTTGAGATTTTAAAATAAGTTTTTAAAATTTAATAAAAGTTAAAAAAATTTCTAATATTTTCTTGAGATTTTAGAATAACCTATGTAACTTGATAAAACTTAAAAAAATCTTCATTAATTAAATCAATTCCTATATTAACCTTTGTTAAAACTTCTTTTTAGTGAAATTTTAGAAAAGAATTAAACATAAATTCTTTACTACTCAAATCATTTGAATAATAATGTATTGATAACAATATATATGTTTAACCAATTTATAAAACTCCACAAATTTAAACATTTAAATCAACTTTATTATATTTGTTTCAACCTTAAACATACATGTAGACATCAAAACATAGTAATCAAACAAAATTGCATAATATCCCAAATATGAACTTAGTTTGCACATGTATTGAATGTGTTGAGTTGAGACATGTATTCTAACCACTTAATAATTTATCTCCCAACCCCAACACACCATAAGTAGATCTGATGCAAAATACTTGAGAAATCACAAGTCAGAACTAGACATGCAAATGCAACCTTACTATAACTGGCTAGTACTCTAGAATCTCATCATGGAAAGAAGTTCTTATTTTTAGCAAACAAAAGAATTGGAAAATTGAGACAACAAGGCCTCCCATGCAGGCATTAATTCCTTAAATAGATGATGGGCTACACTCTGTGGAAAGTGCAGCATTAGATTTAGGGTCACTTCAGCACCAATATCAGAACAGAACCATTATTATGATCATTATTGTGTCTGGGAAAACATGTGTTGAGGAAAATAATTGGACTCAGGTTGTATCTCCTCAAACTCTTGTTCTTCTTCATCCACAGCATCATCATGGTGGGGCACAACATGGCAGTGATCTCTATCATAAACAACTTGGTGTTGTTGCTGCTGTTGTTGTCTAGTCATTAAGGCAGCACGGTTTTCTGCTATGAGTTCACCCAATGCTGCACTGCATCTTGTGGAGAGATCAGCATGAAAAGACCAATTATCACTGCTCCCAAATGACAGAAGAGTGAGAGCGCACCCTGCATATATAACATCATTCACAACCCTCCAACTATCACATTTTGTTCTTGCCATAGGAACATTGCGTGCTCACCATGCATTAGTCAAGTTAGATAACATGTCAAATCAACAAAGGCCATTTTCATTTGTTAGGCTCATCTTAATCTTCATTCAGGTTTCCACAAAATCATTGAGCTCAAAACCTATCAATTTTTTATTGGCTGCTTCTGTTTGTCTCAGCTTGATTCAACTTTTATATCTTGAATCTAATTATATAATAAAATCTCTTTATTTCTAATCTAATCATATATATATATATATATATATATATATATATATAATCCATGAAGAATCTTCACAACACATCTTAATGTTATACCTCAATTAAACTTTCATTTGTAAGTTTGTACTTTACCATATAATTTTCAGTTTATGTTAGAAATTAAGATTTAGATAAGAAGGGTATGGATTAATTAATTACCTTGTCTAGAACTCCTAGTAACAGAAAGGTGAGAGCTCTTTCTTCTTCTCTCATTATGCCCTGCTAATCTTCTCCTACAACTTCTCTTTGAGTCATCAAACTCTGACACCACATGAAACCTACATATAGTAAACATCATTAACATAATTTAAGTTAATTAAAGATAATTAATTACAAATAATTAGATAATCAGCCATGTTGATCTCTAAAAAATTAAAATGGTGACAATTTAGTCAATGTTAAAAATCTGATTTAGTCACTAAATATTAAAAAAAAATACAAAAATACATTCTTAACACTACAGTGTCAAATTGACAGTGAAATTGATCTACAGTAATAAATCTTAATAATAAAATTAACATGATATAATTGCCAATCCACAATCAACCCAATTAAGCGAACATAATTAAAAAAAAATATTCAGTATAAATTGACTGTTTAATTCGTATTTTAGTTAGGTGAAAGAAAACAAAACTCCAATTGATGTTAAAAGATAATATAGAAATACTAAAGAAATTATATGTAAATTCAGTCTGAAAATAAATAAAAGAATAAAAAGGAAAAGATAATGATAAAGTGACCTGCTACACTGCTGACAGAATCTCTGCACCAAACCCAACACCACAACTTTAGGCGCCTTCGAATGCATATCACAAACTCTGTGCCTCCTATAGTACTCTTTTGAATTCACCAACGCCACGTGGCACCCCTCCACCTGACACCTCGGAACCGTCCCAAACGCCGCCGTTTTCACGCTGCCGCCACCGCCGCCTGCAGCCGCAGCTCCTCCATAACACCCCCTCGCTCTCTTATCATTACCCTCTGAAAAATAACCCGCACCACCATCACTTCCGTACACGTGTCGATTCCCCAGAGTAATAACACCATCATCACCGCCCACGTGTCGGTTCCCCGAAATAGTAACACCATCACCAACGCATACGGGTGGCTTTCCCAGAGTAGCAATATTATTATTATTGTTATTTCTTACATCAAAGTAATGTCTCTTACCAAGATGCAAGCACGTGAGGTGAGGGTCCCCATGCACGTGACACCCTTCGCTGCCGTATACTTGGCGGCGGTGACCGCCGGCGTAATCCTCCGCCCCCATGGTGGGGTGCGGTGAACTAGTGTAGCTAGAATTAGAAGTAGAAACAACATTAGTAGGTTGTTGTAACCATGATGAATACCAAAGAATGTTGTTACTGGTTTCCTCTTTGGTGGGGGTGTGGAGGGTGAAGGTGTTGGTGGTGTCTCCAAAGTCCATTTTTTTTGTTTGTGGGAAGAAAAAAAGAAAAAGGTAAGGAGAATTTAAGTGATGGGGGATGGCACAGGAGTTAAAGTTGAGGAAAAGAGGAATGTGTGATGTGAATAAAGAGTGTGTGTTGGTTGTTTGGGGCAAAAGAGGAAACAAGAGTGAGGTGATAGTGAGTAGGTTGCTTGATTTGTATGGTGAGTTATGCTCCAATGGGGTCAAGGTTAAGGCTGCAAAACTAGTCACTCAGAAAGACAGAGTACTCAATGAAAGAAAGAGAGAGACAGAGAAAGGGTAGTGTTAGAAAGAGTGTTGTGTATAGATATTTGTTGTTTATTTATTTTACTTAAGTATATGAATTTTATTTTGAAAAAGATGATGACATATTCTAAGATTTTTACCTAAAAATGTCTTTCAAAAATATACAATAATTGTTCAACCAATGCAGGGTAAACCTCCCCTACAGAGAATGTGTCATGCAAAAAAATACAGGAACCAAACTGAGTGCATCGGACGGCTAAAAACTAGTAGAAAAAGGAAGAAATAATCTATCCTCATAGGTTTAAGGTTCATTAGTTGTAGTTTGTTGAGATTTGTTAGTTTTAGGTCCTTTCAGACAAGGCACATTTAAGGTTGTTACACCTGAGGTGTTATTGCTAAATAATGCAAAAGACGAGTAAATTTTGTATCTCTGTGGGTTTAGTCTTTGGCTATGTTTTGTGGGATTTTAAACGCATTAATGTTGGGCAGAAATTTCAGATATGGGAGTGCGGTGTAAAACAAAAGTTGTGTTTTGTTTGTGAAGGGTTCTTATTCTGTGTGGAGATTTCTTTGTAATTTTGTATAAAGAGTTCCAATATCTCTTAAATATTTATTTATTTATTTATTTTAATAAAAGAAAAAACTTTGCATATCATTGCGTCCATAGAAATTTGTATTCCTTTTCTCAAACTCCACTAAAAGGCATACCCTTACATCTTACAAAACATAAGTAGATACTAGCCAGAAAAGAGAATTAGTGAATTGATTCAGTAAAAGATAAATTAACTAAGCACACCTCATACTTTACCTAAAAAATACAAAGAAAAAACAGAAAGTGTTAAAAATAATAATTTATTACTTGTAATGTAGTAGTTATTATATTTCATATACATATGTATTGTATATAAAATTCTTTTAACATTTTTAAATATTAATGCCATAAATTTACTAGCTAAATGAATCATTTCATTTCATTTTTTTAACTTGTAATGTTTTGTTTGATAAAGATGTGAAAGATGAGTTAACTGACAATGTATTGATAAATTAGAAATATATGAGAAATAAAACAAATTATCCAAGAGTTAGCTTTATCAAATTAGTGTTTATTTGCATCCAAGACTAATTATATTTTTTCTAAATTTTTATTTAATGATTTTTTAATAGTAATGTAGATGGAAAATTTAGGAATAATTAAAGGAAAATTTTGATTTTGTTTTCTTTAAGTAATCTTTAATATAAATATTGATTTATAAGAAGAAGAAATCGATAACATTGATTTAGAATTTGATATCAATTTTATCTCAATAATAAATGCTAATGTTTATGCAAGTTGCAACACTTATAGTTCTTTGTTTTGTTGCTCATGGACTTGATGTCTAATATTAGGGAATTTGGTCTTGAAAATAAACATCACGGGGTAAGTTTTATGTCATACCTTATTCATACCTATCATGATATTGTTTGTACTAGACCTAATATTTACTAACTTATGTTAATGATTAAGAGCACTTAGTATGATTAAGGATCTCTTTAGGTTTACAGTTGAGAAATACGTAGCCAATTTCGTAGGGCATTACATAAAAAATGAACTATTTTTCTTTTTTTTATCGACATAGAAAAATTATTAGTTGACACTTCCATAATGTGTTGCATGTGATTATTACATTTGAAAGAGAATTTTTAGTTCAACCACAAGGGAAAGAAGTTCAACCATATATCATAAACAATAACATTTTTTTTTTTCATTTATGAGGTAAGACAATATGAAATAAATTATAATTGATTGTAATTTTTCGAAAACTTTAGATTATTTATTGAACTCATGTATGAGTAAAGATCTCAATATAAGGAGTAAAGATCTCAATATAAGGAGTAAAGATCTCAATATCGGATACTCCTTATTTTCGTGGTAAAAAAGACTACCCAATGAAAAATGTTTTTATCGTTTATGATTTCAACATTAAATTAATATATTTTTAATCAGCAGAAAATAAATAGAATAAAATGAGACACTTCAAAGGTGTCTCAACCTTTGTACAAAAATATCCATACCAACCTTTATAATACCGAACCAACTTGAACAACAACCAAAGTAACATAGACATGACTAGACAGATATAGACATGATCACTTCATAACATAAGTACATCATTCCTCCAAAGGAGTCAAGTTCTCACAAAAGAAAACAAAATAAAAACACCCCACACCCTTCTCCAACAACTAAAAGGAATCTTTGCCAACAAGCTGAAGTAAGCCAACTATCTGAGAGTCAGAAAAATAAAAACAAACCAACAAGATACTATGAATACCAAAAAACCTACACTGAAACACAACAAAACTTCCAATCCTTGACAAATCCTTAGAAAGCAATCACTAAACATCAAATTCTCAAATACCTCATACAACATAAATGTTCCAAACACCAATTCGAGTAAGAGAAAATTGTCATTCTTTCCTTTACCGTAACCCAATACCAAGTTTTCTTTTGTACCGCAATAAAAACTTCAACTAGATCAATTCGTTCATTCTTAAAAACAATCATATTCTTGTGATTCCAAATTTCTCCTATAATTCCAACCCATATCCCCCCAACACCTAATAGCGACATACTTCAAATCTATAAGTTTAAACAACTTAAAGTACATTTGTGCATCATAATGGAAGACTAAAGTAAACCTCAACCACTCGAAACAAAGCCTCCAAATTCTCCAAAAAATCCTACACACAAGACATGAAATTAACAAATGTCTTATTAGATGGAAAGGAACAACATTTTATTTAAAAATATTGAAATATGTTTTCTTAAATGACTCAAAAAGTATACTTAAAGATTGACCAGTTTTTTAATATATAAATCATATATTATGAAATAATAATAAATTATGACATAATAATAATAACATTCCAACAATTATACTGTTGTATTATTATGTAGGAAAATATTATGTTGAAAATGTGAAATTTATCATCCTCTCATTACTAGAGAGATAATTGTTTCATAGAAAATTCTTATTACACCTATATATGATATTATCATGATTTCAACTTAATTATTGAGTTACATACCATCCAAATTGGTCATATTATTACTTGTCTTGCTTTAATATATGTCCTATTCCATTTTTCTCTGAAAGCAAAATTCAAAAGTAATCTTTAACACCATATTGATCAGCTACTTTAACCCATCCTATTCTTTCATCAGATTCTTTTCTTGTCTCCTTCTTCTTTTACAATAATAATATTATTTCTTGCTAATAAAAAGTAATAATAATAATAATAATATTACTTACATTACTTATTCCAAATATTATTTTTGTTTTCTTTTCTCTTCCCATATCTCTCTTTCTCATTGAAATTAGTGTTTTTTTCTTCTGTTTGAAATTCTACTTAAATATTCAGTGAATATATTATTATTTTCAAAATATATTTGGTCTGAAAAGTTGAGAGGGGTTGGCCCATCCCTTCTCCATTAAATTCACAGGCTGTAATTTTTTTTTATTTATTATTTTTTTATTATTGTCACAGGCTGTGAGGTTTGATGCAGTCTTAAATTAGAAGAAAATATAAGCCACACAGATGTTGTAAGTGGGGTCTACCTGAAGATAACTCCACATAAATGGAGCAAAGATCCACTCAGATTGATGACTGTGACCATTCCTTCACATTACTGTACACGAATTACGTGTTTGGTTGAAGATAACAAGTTATATCTTATAGGATCAATATTTTTATTTACATTTAAGAAAATATTTATCTTAAGAATATATTTTTTTACATGGATGGTAAAATTTTGAATATTTGTTTTTAAAGTTACCTACTAAAATCTTAAAATTACACAAGTGTTTCTGTTTAGTCAGCAATTTTTAAAACAATATTAGTAGAAATTAAATAATTAAGAATGTTGGTTGAAAAGAGAATAATGTCAGAAAGAACTTGGAGTAACAGTGTAATATTCGTTGTGAAAAATGGAGATATTAAACTTAAGAAATTTTCAATTAACTTTTAATGAAAAAGATCATAGAGGATATTAGGAGTAAAATATACTCCTTCATAAATACTTTAAAAAAAATTGTAATTTAAAAATAACTTATGCTTACAATTTTAGAAATTTTGTTATATTAATAATTTCAAGATTATATTTCAATTATATATATATATATATATATGTTAATTTTAGTCAATAAAATATTGATTCACATTTTTTTGAAAAATTTACCATACAAAATATGTAAGAACATTGGTGATTTAACATTATATTTAACCTAAATTTAAAGAAATTAAATATGGGACGTGGAACCTTTAAAAAAAAATAATTGAATAGAAACAAATTTTGGATAAAAAAATAATTAGTTATTATAGTGATTAAACTAAAAAAATTTTAGAGACTAAAAAACTTTTAATTTTTAAATTAATTTTTATTATTGTTAAATAGTTTTTAAATTGGTATCTAATTAGTTACCAATATTTTTGTTACAAAATTTAAAATTTAAATAATTGATAGTTAAAATCTTGATAATTAATTACATAATTATTTAAAAACCATTTAACAATAATAAAAATTAATTTTTTTTAATATTTAATTATTTTTATTTTTAAAATTAGTTTTTATTTAATAATTTTTTTATAGTGTTTTTTATTATCGCTTTAACATAGTTAGGATATTAATTGTGTGTATCATATGAGATTATTTTATTTTATTTTTATAGTAAACTAATGATTTTGAATATATAAAGTGTATTATTTATATGTTTTATTTATTTATATAAGTTCATAAAAATATATTTTAAATTAATTTTTTACCCTTGTGAATAGCGTAATGTTTATTTTATATTATTATTGTTGTTATTGTGTGAGAAACTTAGAAAAATTGTAAGTCTCCACTTCATCATTCTAAGTGACATATTTTAACACATTATATTAATTTAATGAGCATAAAAATTGATGGGTAATAGTCTTTGGACACCAAGCATCATATTAGTATTAATTATTGCTTCTGTACTTCAATTTTTTCACTGATTTTCTTCATGCAATCTTAATTCTTCATTGATTTTTTATTTTTATTTTTATTTTTAAATTTGATTTGTGGAAGAAATGAAAGTGTATCTGAGTGTGGGACATGATGACAATAATGCAAAGCTCTAGGGATGCAGCTAGCTATAAACTATGGATGCCTTGTTATATTAACTATACCTTTTTACTTTATCAGAAATATCAGACTTTTTTCTGTGGATTCTTAATTGTACCTGTAACACACCACAAACCAACCACTTGGTTCACCTGAATAAAATTGGATTTATTTTTATATAAATTTTAAAATTAAGTTTGCTGGATAAAATAATGTCATAATAATTCATGAAATAAGTAAAATAAATAAGAGAAGACATTGGCATCTTCACATGCAGAGATGAGAGGGTGAAAAATGAGGTAAAGTAGTTAACGTTACTACTAGCAGTGTAGTGCTACTTAGGTGGGTTTCTGACACGTGTACTAATGTCCACAGGGGGTTTAAAGTGGTACTTCCCGTACTGGAACAAGTCGGAAAATTGAGAGACAAGGGTGGTTTTGGTTTCTTTTAACAAGACACAGATTTGCAGAATGATAATAGAGGAGAGGAAATTCAGAACACACTATTTTTAAATAATATTAATTTTTTTATATTAATATTTAGTATTTATAATGGGGTGATTCTCTGTCTCACAATTATGTGGCTAGACTTTATTATTAATGTTGAAGAGGGACATTTTTTTTTTTCATTTCAAATTTTGAACCAACCCAAAACTTTTTCAGAATGTCCACGTCACCCCTGAAATCATAGTATATTCAAACTACAACTTGATATGAAGTTTGTTGATAACGTGATTTTTTTTTAAAAATATTTTAGTGGATTAAAGAGAAAAATATATTTAAACTATTTTTAACATCGATTTCTAATCGATATAATATTATTAGACATAGCATAACACATTTTTATATTGAAATTAAAACTTTAATTATTTCTTTGACTTCTGAAATTTAGAACGAACATAGGTTTAGTTTTACAAATATTTTAGCTTAATTTGTTTTGAAGAAGTTGCAGTATACTGGTTTGCTAGTTCCCTCTCATTCATAGTCTTCTTATAAGTCAATGTTAAAACTCATTTTAATATCATGTTTATTGTTTCTAAATCCTAATCACAGTTGCTTTATCATCTGGATTAACTTGTTTGAAACAGTTGTTTAGTTTTGAGAGAACTTTTCGAAAAACATCATTTTTTTTTTAAATGTCTAAAAATTTAGGTACTTTGCCATGACCATGAGGATTGGGTCCCTCATGAACAAGGTCTGAGAATGTCATTAGGCTTTCTAACATGGTTCTCTCGTGATCACAAAATTAAGATTCTTTTTTCACTTACACAGGTGCAGACATAACCCTACATGATCCTGTGACCCTATTTAGCAAATTCACGCCAAAACCCTCGTAGTGTGTATTCGATATATGCCTCTAATGTCAAACCTAAGATCACTGCAATGATTTTCCTGTAGAATCTGGCAACCATGTTACCTTCTTTGTCTTCAGCTACATTCACACTCCATCAATACTTCCAACACAGTTTGTACACCAGTACGTTTTTTAACTATTGTGACATATAATCAATTCTTTACCCTATGAAAACCCATATATATATATATATTTTATTAATAATAAATAAATTAAAACATATTGTTATAGATTTGAGTAAGCAAATATAAAAACTAAATTAAATAAGAGTATTTCAAGAATATTTCAATCTTTATTCAGAATATCATTTCAATCTGTCAACACTCTAAATACATAAAAATATACAATATATTTACCAAAAAGTACTACCTATATTAAGTTTTATACTTTCACAGAGCTAAAAATAAAAAATAAAAAAACTTTACTATGCAACCATTGAAAATCTTAACTTGTATTCAATTAAACAAAAATCTTACACAATAGTTAGTTGTTCTTACAACTAATTTTCACACTCTACCAAACTATCCAAATGACTAGTTCCTATGACTTTTTCCCAATAGTCTTGATTTCATCATTTTTAACGACATGTCATAACTGTGTATCACAATTCTTACTCATAACAACTTGTTTTGGTAAATTTATTTTTTTAATTATATTTTTCTTCTTCTAGAAGTAGTTTTAAAAAAAGTCATCTGAATATACCCTTTGATGAAAAAAGATAGCATTTTGTTTTGAAAGATTATAAGAAAAGTGTACTTAAAGAAAAAAAGAGAGTGAAATATCAATGATCTTAGGCACTACGTGTTCACAATTTCTTGTTAGTCACATGTTGTCACTCCTTTGTTTGACATGCAGAGGAACAACCTGTACTTTGATCAATAATGCACGGAAATGATAAGCCATGAAACAATGGGTTGAGGAGAAGTGTTTTTAGCATAGCTCATGTGCCTTGTGCCCCTTATGGCCTCACATTTGACCTTATGTATTAAAATTCAAAGATAATGACTTTATAAGGTGATTATTTCAACACATAAAATTTTACCTCAATAAAATTTAAAAAATAATTCTTCCCTAATTAATATGTACTCCAACTAAAATTCAAGTCTTCCCTTGAAAACTATATAAGTTTTGTCAAATGAATTACTCTAAAAAAACATGCTTAATGCTTGTATTCTTACAGTGTAGTTAGTGCTATAAAAAAGGAACTAAAATGCATTTGTCTGGTCTCATTAAGCACATGGATTCTTGAAACTTGATTGTGTGCATCAAGCAGAAAGGTACTGTGATGAGTTCTTCCTATTTTGAAGTGGTTTATGTTATATGTGCTTTTAAACATGATTCCTAGAATAGCACTGTCTTTTTACTGTGAAATCAAGGAGTTTTTACCTTTTTCAAAATGAAAAAAAAAAACTGTGAAACTGTGCTTTTACAGCAAAGAAATGAGAGAAGGAAAAAAATATAAAGAAGGTGGTGAGAATAAAGAAGGTTTAGTTGACATGAGTAAGAAGAGAGAGAAAGCATAAAGGGTTAGATGAAGATGTGAGGGTCCTTTGGGAGGAGAGAGTTCTCCTTGTCTAGCCAAATTTATGAAGGAATTCAGGGTCTGAAGAAATTGGTCCTCTTCCACTGACACATCTACACATGCTACCACCTCATCAATTTTGTCTCAACCAACCCTTCATTCTTCTCCCTTCAATTATATACTTCATTCATATCCATCTTCAAGATAAATGCCACTTTTTCTTTCACTATTTCATGCCCACCACCATATACAAATTCATTGCTTCTTAAACCTACCATGGATTCATGGTTTATAAAAATCAATCACTTTCAATAGTGTATTGTCTAAAGATTAGTTGAAGTCATAAGATTTAATTATGTTTTTTAGATTCTCAAATTTGGGATAATTATTGTGGTTTTCTTTTCCATGTATAAAAATATCATTTTAGATGTTTAAAACTGTAAAAAAATAATTTTAATTATGAAATATTAAATTTGAGATAACAGAAAATCTTTTTAGGTTTTGGGGTTTACAAATATTTTTTAGTCTTCCAATGTAGTGTTTATTAAAATAATTTTCTTTCAATTTTTTGAGAGATTACAAAAATTCTCAAATTTAGAGAACCAAAATTCAAAACTACTATAAAAAAATTAAGAATTTAAGACATAATTAAACCAAATAATAATAATAATCTCACAGGAGAAATTATTACCAAATTCCATACCACCAAATCATCTGTGATCTCAGTATCTTGTAAAAAAAAGACAGAAATTTATAAAAATAAATCTTATAAAAAGGACAAAGGTAATATATACCAAACTTAAAGGTTAGGGTTATTTCTAAGAGTAAAAACTTAAAAGAAAATTTTATCATTGATAACAAATGTTAGGTTTTAAAGAAAAAGGCCAAAATATATAGCATAAATAAGAATATTGATTAAATACTGATAAAAATAATAATATTGATTAAATGTATAATCATAAGGTAAACAGAAGCATGACCTCAGATAAGTGTTACCTAAAGATCTCAAACTAAGAGAAGGGTTGGAATATTTGGTTCCTACTTCCTAGGTTGTAGGGTACGACCTCAAACCATGTCTTTAATTTGGTATACGGATTCTTGTACTACATTTTTCCAATGTACAAAATCACTTTCTGGATTGTGATACAACTCACATTCTTTCTTTGCTTTTTGCTATTCTTCTTTTATTGTGTCTTTAAAATATATTGATTTTTATATATTTAAATTTTTTTAATATATTTTTTAAATATTAAATTTCTGTATATTTTAAAGGTAAATAGAGGGACAATATTAAAAACTCAATAGAAAATCCAAATTCATAACAAAATTATGAATCCAACCACATTTTTCCTGTGTAGAAAAGTCCTTTTGAATGTTTCGAAACTGTTCATTCACCTATTCAATCCATTTGAATTATGCCTATTTACACCACACATTTATCTTTAGCAAAAATTAATTATCTTAAAATTACTTTCTAATGAATTTAGGCAAACAAAAATAATTTAATTATAGTCTATTATAATAATATTAATACTATTATATATAATAATTTATTAAAACAATTTACTTTCACTGTTATGTCAAACATATTCTAAATTTTTAAGTGCGAGTTTCTGGTAACAAAATTTTGGTTTAGATAATAGATATTAAAATTTTGGTTTTAACACAATGTTGTTTCAAACTTGCAATTAAAATTTAATTTTACACTGTTAATGAGTCATGGGAACTATCCCTGAAATTTGGCAAGTTGAATATTTTGAAATTGTTAAGATGGGCTTTTACATTGGACAAACCAAAGGTTATATACTATCTGGTCATTTCTTTCTGCAGCTCCATAATTTCTACTGCACCTCTATGAGGTGGTTAAAAGATAAAGTTGTAATTTCAAATTCCAAAAGTTTTTCATGAAAATAAATAATTTTCACATAATGTAATCCATATATAAAACAATAAATTTTAAATCGTATAATTTAAAAGTAAAAAAAGGTTTTAAAATTACACAATGAGTAAGAAAAGTTGCAAAATTACACAATTTAGAAGTCAAAAACGATTTCTAGATTATGCAATTTAGAAGCTTTTCTTTCATATAAAAAATTACTTTAAAATATAGCAATCTAGAAGTAATTTTTTCATAAACTAGTTGAGCAAAGTGGGAATTTTCATATTCATGTGGTGCAGAAGGAAATTATGGGCTTAAAAAGACATTTCTTTACTATGTATGAAAGAGGCCCAAAAAGAGAAGGGGCAGATAAATGGGCCATGACCAAAAAACAGAGGCAGTTTCTTCCTGCACCCCTACGTTTTTCTTCCTGCACTCCACAATGTAATGGAAAGACAAAAGTATCCCTCAATCCAGATTGGAAAATCCGCAAAATCTTTCGAATTGGTGAATCCGGTAATCTTTCAAATCCATCAATCCGTAACAGAAATTAGACTTCCAGATTCAGCAATCCAGAAAACAAGAATTTACCTTCGAAACATTCACTTCTGGATTGATGAATTCGTAACACACTCCAGGATCCCGAAATTCAGTAACCTAAAAAATTCTAGTTTTTTCAAATAAAAGGTGAAGGTTAGTTTTGGGATTTACAAAATTGTGGGGGTGCAGAAAGAAAAACGTAGGAGTGCAGGAAGAAGAAGCGGAAAACAGAACCAAAATGAAAAGCCTTTTAAAACCAATGTGTATGTGCTATGATGTTTTTTACTGACTTATTTAATTTCACGGGATTTTATTTGTTGATCAAAAAGAAAATTTCTTACTGTTTTTTGTGTGTGTTTATACTTGCCTCTAATACTATGTTTCTTAATATTTATTTATTACGCAATAAATAAATATATGTTTATTAATATATAGTTATTATACAACTAATGGAAACGTAGGTTTTTTTTACGTAATTAAAAATATTGACACAATTAAAATAAAACAGTTATCACAATGAAAAATGTTACCACAATATTAAAGATAAAATTGTAAAAAAATTACAAAAATATATCTCATTTATTAATAATAATAACTAATAGAAAAGAGGCCTTTGTATTTTTTTTAAGAAAATAAAATTAATAATAACTGTTACATAAAAGATAATAATGGTTTCTAATGTAATGTGTTATTGAAAGAGGTGATGTTTTATAATGTGAGTGTTATAAGGTGATGATTTTGTCATCAACATAATAACAATAGTTATAAATAAAAACGTCGTAAAAATAAAAAAATGTCCATAGTAAAAAATTATTGGCCAACTTATTATGATGATTGTGACAAAATTGTCATTGTTTGAGGAGTCAATGACGAGGATTGGGAAATATATTCTTGTGGTTTGAGATTTTTATTTTTATTTTTTGATATTTTTGAAAGCAAGATCTATATAATATGTACTGTACAACTAGTCAAAATCAATAATATTATATAAAATTATAAAAAAATTTACACATTTCAAGTCTTAAAATTTTAACATAAAATTCTTAAGTAAAAAATAAATTTAAAAAATATCTACAAAAGTATTGTAATATCATTTAACCTAATGTGATGTAAAAATTGATAAAATAAGTTGTTCATATCAATATAAAGTAGTCAATGAATTTAGAATAAAAAGATAAACTTATATTAAATGGTGCAACAAATAATAACTTCAAAATACTTCATAAACTAAATATAGTTTTTTTAATAAGGAATTAGTTAAATAATTACTTAGTCTAAACCTTTTTCAATATTATCTTATACAATAGTTGTCATCCATTTTATTACATTATAGCCATAATCATACTCTCTAGTTTGTTTATTCAATACCAACCTAATTAACATGTTTAATTAACAAACAAAAACAAGCAAACAATGTATATTTTTTTGAAATTAATAACCTTAATATGCAACCATGTCAGCTTTTTGCGATTTTGCTCTTAGCATGCCCTTCAAAATAAAAGTACGCACTAATAAGGAAAAAAAAACAATGGTTAGGGGATACCTAAAGATTGTAAGTACATAAATTGATGTTAATTACTAATTCACCGTCTGTTTGAGATTTATTGGGGTTTCTTATGCAATAAGTAGAACCATGCAATAATGTGATCAATCATGGATATCACAAGTAGCTACTAGTGAGACTTGCATTGAGAAAATACTAATGTGTGGTTAAGTAATCCAATTTCGATCCATATGTACATTTTGTAAACATTACAGGATTTTAAACATTGTTTAAATGCATGCAAATTTCACTTTTGCAATCAAAGGTGTGACTCTATTAAAGAAGATTCACTTTTTCTAGTTCATTGGTACATAACTTTTAAACAACATTTGATGCAATCCGGCCTTGCATGCTCATGTATAGATCTTCTTTTTCAATGTGTTTTTATTTGAATTTCTTCAATGGAAGATGAATGATAGTGGAAGCATGTAAGAAGTGTAGAAAATTTCAAAGAGAAAATGAAAATTATGAGTTGAATCTAAGTGAGGTTTGACCAATATTTAGTTTGTAGAGTGAAGTTGGGTCAATGCTACTAGGAGGTTTGAAAGCTAGAAGTGTCTCAAAAATTAGACGACAATTTTTTACTCAAATCAAAGTTAAAAATACATATACAAGAGACTTTATTTATAAGAAAAGAAACTTGCAAGGCAAGCTTCTTAAAAATCCTCTCAAATGAGAGTGTGACAAGTGTCACCTCCTTATTAGCGTAAATCCTCTCCATTAGGAGAATGACAAGTGACATTTCTTAATTGGAGGAAAATACTCTCCATTGAGGAGAGAACATATGGACCTTCATGTCATCCTTGTCTATTTTCCTATTTACACCTCCCTTTTTCTATTGTACACTCTACTCTCTTTTCTATTTACACCCTACTCTACTTGGCCCAAAATACAAGGTCCAAAAATAATTTCCAACTACTTTTACAAGGCTACGAAAAAGAAAAAACTCTTCAATTTTTGAGTGTTCCTCTCCAATAAAGTTCAATCTTATTAGCCAAAAGTTTCAAAATAGGATGATTTTCATCAACATTTCTTAAATTTTACAATATTGATCTTCGATTTACATGAAATAAAAGTGGTAATCAACCACAATCAAATATATACTCAATATTTAATATAAAATACAATCAACCAAATTTCATAAAATATATTAAATGTAAATTAATATATATATAATGAATTATTAAAACTTGATTAATCTTCTTACCCCATTCAACTGAACAATTCAAAGATTCAATACATTGATTATTAATCCTACATCCTCTTACTTTTTATATGTTTTCGTGTTCCTTTTCCACAGTGGGTAGTGAAAAAAGGTTATGTAATCAACTATATGAGGAAAAATTACAAGAATAATGTAATTTGACACCATAAATATGTAAATGGGCAATTGCATGAAATATTACAAAAATGGAGAAATCGTCATCAAGAAGTACAACTTCAATTTTTCAACATAACCAATGTTGTACTTTACATATACGACTTCAACTTTGTCATTGATCCGCACTGAAGTCATGTCCAACCAATATGATTTCAATTGAAAAAATTCACGTAAAAGTCGTCATGCTTGCATACGACTTTGATTAAGCTTTAATCCTACTAATATTTTTTTAATTGAAATTGTCATAGAGGATGACGACTTCACACCGTGGATTTCATTTAAACTGAAGTCATCAATACAACTTCAATTAAAAAAATGTTAATAGTAAATCTTAATCAAAATAATGTGTATATATGATGATTTCTTTGTGAATTTTTTTCAATTGAAGTCATATTGATTGTATAAAACTTTAGTGTGGATTAGTGATAAAGTTAAAATCATATATATAAAGTACGATTTTGGTTATGTTGAAAAATTGAAGTTGTATTTTTTTTATAATGACTTCTCTATTTTTATAATTTTTCTTGTATTTGTCCATTTACATATTTCTATATCGAATTAAACTATTTTTGTAATTTTTCCCTATGTGATAATTGTTAAATAGAAACCCTCGTAATTCTGATTATACCACGATGAACAACTGTAGGAATAGTCATCATATAAATATCATATAAATGCTTTTATTTATAAAATTATCACCAATTCAAAATAGATGACAGTTTAACGAAACCATCTTCATTTATGGTTTTCAATTTCAAATTTTTTCACCGGTGGGTATACCTTCTTTTTTATGTGCGTATACTTTTTTCTTCATTTGCACAATTAAATAAGAGAAAATGATAAGAGAATCATAAAACCAAATTACTTCAATTTACTCTTTTTTTGTTGCTTTTCAAATATTAATGTAATTGAAACTTAGAATTTTGAATAAGGTAAGAGCAGTGAGAAACAGTTTGTTCTTGTTACCCTGTACAAGTGACATGTCAATTCGTTAGTCAACTTGTCAATTTCACAGATTTCTCTCATTTGTTTTCCTCCAGAAAGTGATCAACAATAACAAGAGAGAATAACAAAACATCAAATCTGCAAGCAAATATGGTTTAATGAAAATCAAGTTCCCAACTCCTAATTAATCAACTTTGATTGTTCTTCACGTTCAAAGCCATAAAAGACAGTTTGTAGCAGTACCCCTTTTTTTTTATATTATATTCAATTTCCGTGTGACTTTGAGTAAAGAATACGTTTGAAAGATGTGAGAGAAAGAGAAGAACAACAACCAACAATGATGGAGTGTAACTAACTTGTATAGAACATTGAGCTTTTCCCCTCCTTCAAGAGAAAAACATGTGTGTCTGTTACACCTGAAATTGCCACTTTATCTTGGAACAGTTACCTGCAAGATTGGACAACTTCTCAATCTCCCTTCTATCCATTCAAATGAATTTGCTTTGTTTTTTAAGTTACTTCATAAGACATAAACCTATTTTGGAAGGTGACACAAATTTATCAGTGAGGTATGGTCTAAGGATTGTTTAATACATAAGAGAAAATATCAGAAGATTATGAAACTTTATAACAATAAGTAGCTGCATAAGCTCACTTTGGAAACAAGAAGTAGATATATAGGGCAATGTCTACAATTTCAGCAATAAATTGGCCTCAACTACATGTGCGAATTAGTGTACAACAACCATTACCAAGGTAGTAGCTACCAAAATAAATAAGCTACTTTTCTAAACCCTGTGATGAAGCACCTAGATAAATGCCTATCAAAAGATCTTAAATAAATGCCTCGGATATCAACAAAGTGTACTAAATATGTTTGTCAAAAGAGAAAAAATCTACAAAAACAGAAAACATTTAAAAGGGCAACCATCTAAGTACTTTAAAACACACTTAATTAATTACACGTGTGAAAGAAACTTTTAGAAATAAAAATGATATTGACATTCTTGTTACTTTTAAAGTAAATTATAACAGCTCTTCTGGTTTTTCTTTGAAATTATGTTTAAGAAGTAATGCATTTTTTTAATGTATTTAACTGTCGATACCTTCCATGTTGATATAAAATCATGCAAAAAGCTATCAACTAAATAAATCATAAAGATGAATAGGGAGATTGTGGCTATTATTTAGACTATTACAGATTAGTCTTATCCTTGTACCATATCCATATATATGAATCATAAGCAAATCAATGTTCCAAAATGGTTAATGATTTGTTAATTAATCTTTGTTTGATAAAGTTAACTCTCTCTCTCTCTCTCTCTCTCTCTCTCTCTCTATTTATATATATATATATATATATATATATATATATATATATATATATATATATATATATATATATATATATATATATATATATATATATATATATATATATATATATATATATATATATATATATATATATTACTTCGCATCAAAGCTTCCATCTATATATGCCTCCAAATCTACAAGCTCTTAAGCAACCACCATGTTCCTTTCACTCACATATTCCTTCACGTTCTTCTTCATTCTCGCATCATCATCACCTTCATACATTGCAACATTAACACTACCAGCCACCAAAATATCCATCACAAGCCACAACATTCAAAGCCTCAGCAATGCTGACAAAGGGGCAAAAATCGCAGGTATATCGCAGATTAAAAGATATCTACATCGCTTTGGTTACCTACAAAACAACAACAACACTTTCAACGACGAATTTGATGTCGTGTTGGAATCCGCTCTCATCAGATACCAGGGAAACCTTGGTCTCCAAGTAACAGGGAAGCTCGACTCCAACACGGTTGCTCAAATGATAACACCAAGATGTGGTGATCCAGACACAAACACAAGACCCCAGAACCACGATCACAATCACGTCGACAACGTGCGTTCTTCAAAGAATTTCGTGTTTTTCCCGGGAAAACCACGGTGGTCACGTTCAATGCCAATGACGCTCACCTATGCCTTCGCACGTGAGAACATGATCCATAGTTTGAGCATGAAGGAGATAAGAGAGGCATTCCAACGTGCATTCTTAAGATGGGCTTCGGTAATTCCTGTTAGCTTTGTCGAGGTGAGTGACTCTGAAGTTTCGGATTTGAAAATAGGGTTTTACAATGGGGAGCATGGTGATGGTGAGCCCTTTGATGGGGTGCTTGGGGTGTTGGCCCACTCCTTCTCGCCGGAGATCGGCCGCCTCCACCTTGACGAGGCAGAGACATGGGCGGTGGACTTCCAGGCCACGGTGTCGGAGGTGGCGGTGGACTTGGAGTCGGTGGCCACACATGAGATTGGCCACTTGTTAGGGTTGTCTCATAGTTCGGTGAAAGAGGCTGTGATGTATCCAAGTTTGAGGCCTAGAGATAAGAGGGCTAATCTGAACATTGATGACATAAAGGGAGTGCAATCTCTATATGGATCAAACCCTAATTTCAGATCCGAATGGTCACTAGAATCAGATATGTCGGCTAATAAAGATTCCAACTTTGTGAAACCTTTGAGGTTGGCTTCTAGTTTGATAATTATAGTTTCTCTCATGCATAGTTTATGTACATTATAGTTCATAATTTGAACTCTCTTTTCTTCTTTTTTTTCCATTTTTTTTATGGTTACTTCTTTCCAACTTTTTATTCCTTTATGCTTGTGATTTAGAAATTCAATGATGATGTGGGGTCGAGTATGAAGAGGTACGAAGACCTTAAGGATGAATATATATTGAGTATAATGGTAGTTGACATGTATAATCAAACAGAAAGTGATGGTTGTTGTTGGGATGGTACTCATAGTGGCAGAGAAATTAATATTATAGTTGTTTTACTTAAGATTTTATGAGTTATTGGTGTTTGTTTACTATTTCTCTTTAATCTAATTTTTCTTTCCCTATTAATCGATTTTATCTTGTTATGATGAATTCACAATAAGCTTGGAAGATCATGATTCATGAATGACTGTGGGTAACGAGATATATGATTTTATATATTATTTATGCATGCATGATATTTTGACTGAGTGTAAACCTTTATGTAATTTTTTTTAAGGAATTGGATATAATTATATACTTTCTCTTGTCCATTTCAAAACAGGCATATAAAAATTAGTTTACAAAATCAATGCAAACATATATAGCAGGCAACAGCTTTTGGGACATAAATGTAGTATACATTGATTGATATTGCAGAATAGTTAATTAAAAAACGAGAGATTGTTTTAAATGAGAGAAATAAGAAGAGCTTAAACAATACTGTTTTGTTTATAACCAAAAAAATTATGAAATTATTTGTCAATAGTACACCATATCATCATTTTACAGCTTTAATACCTATCAAGGATGGAGAAGCAAAATATGGCAGCCCATTAAGTCATTCCAAATTCTCAAAATTTGAATAAGTATGGTGGAGAGATTTGAGAAAGGTATGTAGAGGGAAAAAAAGAGAATCTCTTATTTGATTATAACATCAGATGGATAGTAGGTAAGGTGGACAAAAATAATCTTTGGCATGATAATTACAGTTCATATTTGAATTTAGTTGTTACATATCCTAGAGTATACAAAAATTACACATCTAAAACAACTACAATAGTTGAAATGGGAAGTTGGAAAAACAATAGCTGGGAGTAGACTTTTCAGTGGAGGAGGGACTGGTATGATTTATAATTAAACAAGTTTGAATCTTTCAACAATGAGATAATACAATATATACCACATATACATATAATTGATAAATGGGAATGGAAAAATTGACAAATATGGGATCTAAATTGTAAAGAAAATATTTTTTTTTATCAACAAACATGAGGTAGAGGGGGAGATCTTTAAGGAACTATGGAAACCAATTGGCACACCAAATGTAAAGCATTTTGTTTGGGGAGTGTGTCTTAACATAATATCAACTAGAGAAAATCTACATTAAAGAGGAATTCTTTTTCGTATCAATCAATGTGTTCTCTACAATAATCATATAGAGACTATAAATCACCTCTTCTTTGAGTGTAAAGTAGTTATAATTGTTTGAAATTTGTGATGTAAGTGGATAGATATTACAAGTGCATCACCAAACAATGCAGCTATGCATTTTGTGCAATTCAACATACTAGGTCTTAGAAAATACGGGAATAGAGTTTGGAAAACTATCTGGATGACAATTTTGACAGAAATTTGGGAGCACAGAAATAATATAATCTATAGGGATGCATTAGTAGATTTTGTAGAAATTTTTGCAAACACACAATTAAAAGCTTGGACATGGATTACTAGTTTAGATTAAAAAAAAACAAGTTTTCAAACACAAAATTATGCATATGTCCAAGAATGTGTATTGATAGCAGACAAAAATAGTCATATTGAATTACGAAATGAAATTCAACCTTATAAAAATTAGTTCTCAATTATCATCATGCCACATCAAAACAAACATTCCAACAAATATCTTCATCCTATGGTGTTGCTTGTCTTGTTCATTATGCAAAGTTGGAGACCAGACCTAAAATTCAATACTAATAATGTTTGTGATCGATCCAATATTGACACTAATGGTAAGGTGGTTTAACTTGCGACACTATGGATTTATCACAAACTAACAGTAAACATAGGGTACCCCCGATTTACTATATTCTTTATGTTTTTGTTAGTGTATATTGTAGGTCGACACCAGAGGACACAATATTGATGCATACAGTAAAAATAATAATGTAGTCAAAGATGATATCAACACAATAACAAAAAATCAGAAATGTTGCAAAGTTTTGAGTATAGCTCTCAATAGCTGGAATATGCATAAATCAATCCAACAATTTACATAAGGTTGGAAGAGAAAAGTTGAAATGCAAATTCACTTGGAACAATTTCATTTGCATTGGAAGTAGTAAAAATTTAAACAAAGGTATACCTTGACTCCAAATCTTAAATCAACAAATAGACGATTTTGTAATTTTCAATTTTGGGGAATGTAATCCTTGGATTATAAATGTGTAGATGGGATATCTTTTGCATGCTACAGAAGTTCTGTTGTAGTTGTATAACTTTTTGTAAGTGTTTGCATATTGCAGAAGTTCAATTGTAGACGTACAATTATTTTGTAAATGAGTTAGGATATTCCAAAAATACCCTATTATTAACATATTCTTTTTGTTGATTAAAAGAAAAACCTAAGAAGGATGGATGTGGTGTAGTTTCTCGTGATAAGAGTTATTTAATTTGATAGGAATCATGTTATTTTTAGACAAGGTTATTTCATTGAAAGGAAATTTATGAAGAAGTGTTGCAACAAGCTTGGAAGTGAACAAAACGTTAAAAAAAGAGAGAGAGAGAGAGAAAAGGTTTTTGTTATTCCTTTAACAACCAATTGTTGAATAAGTGGAAATCCTCTCATGAAACATTAATGGAAGGTGGTACTTGTTACAATTAAAGTTTAAGATGCTTAAAACAATTAAAGTTTAAGCTTGAGGGTCTCACAACTATAAACGTACAAGCTCATCTCCCATAGATACAATTCCAAAAATCCAAACCTTGTTGATATGATAGCTGAATCTACTTCTGTTTGTGATTTTTAAACTATACATGTGGTTAAGATTATCAAAAATTGTCCAAACCTTAAGATTTCTTTTTATCAATTCAAATGTAAGCATGTCTTCTTAAACAATACTGTTATGTTATGATCTTAGTGAACCTGACTGATCTGAAAGAATTGATGCAATGAGATGTATCCCTTCCTTCCTTTTTTTGCCAAAACTGCGAAAGTAAAATATCTAGATTAGGCAGTCTGAAGCATTAAGAATGTCCTACATCTACATACTTGTTATATCATACAAGTTGAATACATGTACATGGACACAAACCAATTAAAATAAGAGAATGAAGTATTGGATATGTTTGTTGTTATCTATGCCCAAATTTTTTTCTGAACCGCCATAAAGATTTGCTTACAATCTAAAATATGATTATTGAAAATTATATTATTGGATTTTTTAAAACTAAATGTAAAATTTTATTGTTTTCTTATTTTCTTTCGTTTCTTTATTTACTTTTAAATTAGAAAATATTATATACTCTTACTATGGTATACTATGCATTCAACAGTGATTTCCCAAAAAAAGAGAAATCTATCTGTGATCCTTTACTTAGAAAATAGTTATCAAGATTCAAACTTTAATCCAAATCTGACATGGGACTTTCTAATTCTTCAACACTCTTCTCAAGTGTAATTAAAATTTGATGTTCAACACTTCTCTTAACTTCTCAAGTCCAACTTAGTATTTGCGGTTCAATTGCAATTTATAGCATCTTAGCCTCAAGTAATTGTTTAGTAGGAATTGTTTGTCACAATTTGTTCTTTAGGTTACTTGTTTTCAACTAACTCCAAAAGCCACATCTAGTGTTCATTTTTCATTAGTATGCTTGGACATGTGTTTTTTAGTCTCAAAGATCCACTTCTTTTTAGTTGAATTGGACACTATATATTAAGAGATTAGACTCTCATAACATGTTATAATTTTTACATAACACAAAACGATGCAGATTGAATTGAATCTATATTAAACATAAGAGAAATATTGTCCAAAAGGTTCAACCCATTAATCAAACTCTTAACTCCACTATATTTATAATATATAATTTTATTTAATAGAAAACCATGGTAAAGATGTGAAAGGAATCAAAGTGAAAGGTGAAAAAAAGTCTATGTTGCTAATGGCAGCACTGTGGAACAACAGTGCATATATACCTTCAAACACCTAATAATTTCAAGCTTTGAATAGGAAAGCATGGTGCATGAGCAAGACAAATAACAAAGACAGTATCAAGCTTTGACTGAGAAGCAAGGTATATTCTTCTTCCCTATAGTTCTCACAAACTAGCTGGAGTGAAAACAGGTGTTGAAATTGAAACAATTCACATGGAATTAGAGGTATTTTAATTGTAGCTATGATAGGAAAAGTTTCTCAATAACGACAGAAAAATAGAAAAAAAAAAAAGTTTAGATCAATTATATAAGAGAATTTTAACAAATTAATTTATGTCTGAACTAGTTTTAGACAGTACAGGAATTAATTTTACTTTGTTTCTTCTAAAAGTGCTTGACAATCATGTTGTTAATAATATTTATTCATCACATATCTTTGATTTTGAATCCTAATTATCTAAAAGTTTAATCATTAAAACCTTTAAAACTTTTATTTTGATGTGTTTTGCGAATGATTTACACTTAGAAAAGTGAAAGAAATTGAAGGATTCAATTGGGAAACGTAAAGTTAACAATGAAGATTCATTTAAGTTAGGAACATTTCTTGTTTAAGTTAGTGAAAGTGAGCATTTCATTTAAGCAAGACAAAATTCTTCTTAATTAAGAAAATGAAGTGAGAAACTCACTTAATTTAGACTAAAGGCTAGCTTAAGCTAGCAAAGGTAAGAAGGCCCATTATTATATTTATATTTTTAATTGAATTTAATTGATGAGTGTATAAATAAGAATATTTTTGAATTGTTTTAAATATTTATTTATAGAGTGGAGTATTATTTTGATATAACTTCTAAATTTTATAATAAAAAATAATATTATAATTTACAAATATTTATTTATTTAAGATCATATTTATTTATCCATTTTCTTTGTTTTGACAATATTTTTTGTTGTTGAGTGTGTTCTCAGCTTCAGTGCCCTTTCTTTTTGCACATGCAGAATAATAATCCATGTTATTGTTCTTATCCTAAACACTAACTTAAGGTGTTTTGAAAAATAAAAATAAAAATCTAAACACTTATCCGTTTTTCTCTATATTCTTAACTATGTACCCAAATACATAAATGGAATTTATAAATAAAAATAAAATAAAAAATATTTTCTGGCTGACTAATGTTAATGTTGTTTATTAGTAAATTTTTGTGAGTGTCTTTACGCAGTCACATAAGCATTATATGTATTACAGTCTAGAGTAAATTCAGATTAAAATTACAAACATACAAATTTAGTAATTAATTTAATAAACTTAAACTAATTAATTTGTTATTTATTAAAGTAAATTATACTAATCACTTGTGAAGTTTTGGAAAATTATTATTTATTTCTATACGTACTTTAATTGTTAAAAAAAATACTACATACTAGTTTTACATTGCATCAACTCCCCAAGTGTTTGTAAAACATTACACTATTTACACCTATAGAGAGTTGAACGTAAGTGTTAAAAAGAGGAAATGTTTTTCTAATTTTATTTTGGGTAAAATGTTAGATAATTTCCTCAATGATTTGATGATATTTTTTTTATTAGTAATATATTCAATTAGTAATTTGAATTTGAAATCTTGTACAACAAAAAACAATTGAATATAATCCCATAGAATGCTAGCCTTCGTCCCCTTCCCTATTATTTTTAAAACCTACATAAAGAAATACTAAGGAAATAAATGAATTAAATTTTTTGCAATAAATATTTTTTGAGGGGTTTGAGTCAGTAGAATTTTTTTCAAATCTTAAAAAAGGCTTTTACCAAATAGTTTATGAAAGATAAAATTAGTTAGAAAATTACTTATTTTATTCTTTCTCGATAAAAAAAATTAAAAAATTATCTATCATTAAATTTAATATCACATTGTCTTTTAATTGAAGAAATACATTAAAACCATAAATGAATCTAAATGTGATCGATCTAGACTGGTTAAATTTTAGCCAATGTACTAAAAAGATTTTGTACTAAAGAGAAAAGTTGTAAAAACACATAATGTATGAAAAAAAGAACATGTCAAAATTTCACATCACTTTAATTATTCACATGATGGTTATTGGTCCACCAAATGGAATCTATTAAAACTTATACCAAAATAAATTTGTTATATGACAACTAATTAATATTTTACTATTATATTAAAATATCAAAATATCAACACCTTTTTTTTTCATAAAAGAACGTATTTTACCCTTTCATTGAATCTAGTGAGTTTTCTATGTAGTGTTTAGTCTAGTTTACTTATTTCAAATTTTTCACTAATTTTTCGTGTATAAATTCAAGGTAATTTTTTTATGAAAATAGATAAATTGTATATTATGTGGATAATTTTAGACTGAAAATCGTATATGATCCATACAATTTCATTGTAAAATAATACAACTGAAGTCGTATAAAAATGGTATGACTTCAGTTATATTGTTTTACACTAATATTCTATCGACATTATATGACTTCATTTAAAACTAATTTCAGAAAGTCATTAGAATTTCATATGAATTTTATTTAAAGAAATTAACAAAGTCATATTCATATCATACGACTTCCACAAAGAATCTTTTTCGACCTATAGTCGTATTCATGAGTCCGACTCTCACTTTAAAATCATCTACATGGTGTACGACTTACTCATTTTTATAAAAAATTATCCAAAATCATAATTTATAAAAAACATTATACTAGTTTTGTGAAAAAAAATCTTTTATTTCATTATTATAAACACATTTTTTTATTTGTTTATGCACATATTTTTATAAAAAAATCACACACAAAATATATATATATATATATATATATATATATATATATTAAAATGTCACAATAGTATTTGCCAATTTTTCAATAAAAAGGTTATTTGTGCCTTTTAATTGAAATTTTAAGATAAATCATTTTTACTTTTTCTAAAAAAAAATAACAGTGTAGATTTGTATAGAATCAGATTAGATTAATTTAAACCCAACCACTACGTTGTTATTGAGATTAATTTATTCAAACAGTAGTATTTTTTAAAACTTGGATTAATTCGAACCTAACTAATACGTTATTGTTGAGTTTATTTAATCCAAATTGCAATTTTTTAAATATAACTAATCCAACCTAGTTCCAAATTCATTTTCTATACGATAACACAAGCTACCTCAAATAACGGTCCAAGGCTTCCTAAAATTAATTTTTCACATAATATATACCTAAAATTGAATATGAAATTAGGGTTGCTTAATAATTTGTTACCCTTGAAAACGAAAAAAAACACTACAAGAAAATAATTGATTAGAAACTAATTTTAGAAACTAAAAATAATTAGTTGTTATAGAAATCAAATTAGAAACCATTTTTGAGACTAAAAAAATGTTGGTTTTTATATTAATTTCTATTATTGTTAAATGATTTCTAAATTGGTATCTAATTAGCTACCAAGGTTTTTGCTATCAAATTTAAAATCTAAATAATTAGTAACTAAAATCTTGATAGCTAATTAGATACCAATTTAAAATATTTAATAATAATAAAAACTAATTTAAAAATTAATATTTTTTTAGTTTTTGAAATGGTTTGTAGTGTGTTGCAGTGATTTTTCCAATCATATCAACGTCCATCTGTGAGTAAAAACGAAGATTACGTGTGTATTGTAAAGCTGACAACATAATAGTGCAATCCAGTTGTTAGAAAATTGGCCACAGATTTGGTCTGTTTTCCTAAAAGACTAAAATAAAGTTGTATGATGACTAAGATTTGGCTTTAGTTCACTTAGATTTTAAAGTACCAAGATATTCCACATGCAAATGGATAAGATAAAGCCTCTCTTCTTTCTTCTTTCCTCTTCTTGTCTTATTTTTTTTCTCATTTCTTTTCCCAAAGTAGCTATATAGCTAGGCCTCAGACATACATCAATATATCAAGCTTTTCATCACGTCACTTTCCATTCAATTATCTCATCTAAATATCTATTTCTTTTCTCAAATTCACTTATGGATCTCGTCCTTTAAAAGATGTTAAAGGTTTATGCATTGTATGGAAGAAAAGTAAGGTTATTATATAATACAGGATAAAATATTTTACATATATTATCTACCACAATTTCACTCAAATTTTCTTTTTCATATTAATTTCACATCATTTTTTATCATAAAAAATTAATTAAATTAAATAGAACACTTCAAGTGTTCTAACCTTCATATAAAAAATCTACAATCACAATCTTTTTCCCAACTTTAACAATCCAACAAATAAATATACCATCTAGATATAAAATTTTCAATATTTCTATTAATACTTCATTTTTACTGTATTTTCCTTTCTAACAAGATACTCTAAGACTTATAATAAAAACAAAGACATAATACATATGGAGTCTTCAATATAAAAGATCCATTAACAACAACAACATACATATGTTCATAAAATGTCTCTCACTCATCAAACCATCATAAGACTTTCACCAACCCTTATTGGCGTCTCCTGCTCTAAAGCCATTCATTCTCGTGCAAATCCTTCAAAGCATACCAATCAAGACTCCTACTCCATGAGCATCACCACATTTTGTGTAAGTTTGACTACTGTCCTAATACTACACCTCGGCTACTACCCCTCGCTCTGCGACTTCAACTAAAACTTCTACAAAAGACACCAATTATTGGGTTCGTGATTATAGATACTGACAATTATAGCCAAGTATATTCATATCAATAATTACTCATTTAATATAATATTTAGGACACATAAATCATACCCTAATTCGATTGTAGGTTATTAGCGGTCATAAGTTACTATTCATTTATATATCATAATAAATGTTTAATGTCTTTATTACAATTTGAATCTAATAAGACCTATAAATAAGTGATAACTCCCATGAATTACACATCCAACTAGACTCAATTCTTCATTATACTCACAAATATCTTATATTCTTCCTGACTTAAGCATCATTAGAGCGTTTTTTGTAGGTGAACCTCATTTCTCTCTTGTCATCGATCAACACCATAAAATTGGGGTTCATAGAGAAGTTTTTCCTTCTCCACCTCAAAACTTTGCTAATCCATTTCCTATTAGAACATTTTATGTCCACTATAGGACTTGGATAAAATAAATTTCATACCACAAAATTTATGATTTTTACGTGAAGTCAGTTTATCACATAATCCTCGACAGCATGCCAAAAAATAATCTCACAACAAATAATACTCTAACAACACTAATAATTAGTAAACCTAATTGCAAATAATCACAAGAACAATATTAAAAGAATGAACTTCATCAATTAGAAAGTTCTATACATATAGTTCATTCACAGTACACATCAAGCTTTCTCTATATATAGAACGTAGGAGATGAAAAAACAAAAACAATTAAATCTAAACATCATTAATATAGATGGGTCTAATGATACATATATGTCGGACAATTTTGTCTAGACTTATCACTACTAAATGTTTTTTAGGAGACGATCTTAAATGTTCATACATATAATTTAAGAGTTAATCACCACAATACAAATTTTTTTTAATTTAATTTAATTAAATAGATATAATATGAAATCCTATTTATTTTATATAGACTTATTGTGCCATATTATTTTTAAGATATTTTTTCTTCATTTTATTTAAATACAAAAATATGATATGAACATACTTTTTTATGTTATTTTATTTACATGTTAATTTAAGGAAAATTTTAAATAAATTATTATTATTATTCGAGAAATTATTTAAAATTCAAGATTTAAAATTATCTCATACTACATTAACCTACTTTGAAAAAGTTCTTATAAAATTTGCATCTTAAGATTAATATAATAATTATAATAAATTAATTAATCATGTCTTTAGAAGAAGAAAAAAATATTTTAAAATATATTTAGTAAGAGATAATAAACATAAATATATTTTGCTTATAATTGTTTCAAACAAATTGTTGATATAACTATAAACATTGCTTAAAAAATTGAGTTTCCTTTTAAACAAAATTTTTACTTACATCTAAAAAATATAATTTATTTATGTGTTTCACAAATAGTAACAATAAATTAACAAATAAGGAGAGACCATCACAAATAAAAAAAAATATAAGAAAAACAAAAGAAGATCACAAATCATACATAGATACAAATAAACAAAATCATGAAACGAATAAAAAAAACAGAATATCATAAAATAAATAAAACCCAGAATATCTATAGAACTTCTTGATTAAAACCTAGATCTAAGACCTTAAAAGTTCATATCTAAATTTATTCTGGAAGGTTTCTTTTAACATCTGAACTACTGAATTTAGATTAATAATATTAATGAAATAATTGATATATTTTCCTCAAAAAAAGTAATTAATTAAAATTAATATATAGCTAATTCAGTTTAAATAAAAAATAAAAATTGTTTGAAGTTGTTTAGTATGAATATTTTTCATATATAAAATTTATCTTTATGAAAGCATAAATGAAACTTCATCCATCATCTGTTTCCAAGAGAATTAGATATGAGTAACAGCATGACATGACATATATATATATAAAAAAATCATATTTGACATTTTTTGCATGGAAGAAGCAATTTATGTGAGTTGCTATCATTGGACTGCAGATAAACAAGCCAATTAAGTTTCTGCTACTATTATCTGTTGTGTAGGGCTAACTCCAATTACGTGGTTGAAACATGCTGCTGCAATAAGAGAACCGTGTCCACCATAGTTGAACACTTCAAGGCAAAAGTGGTGAAGATACAGAGAAAAGTTATAATGGTGTTACTTCCCCCGATACTCTTAAGAAAGCCGTCACCTCTGTCATCGCATCGCTGACACAACATTATGGTCTGCTTTCCGAGGAAGGAAGTAGGTTGTTACCTAAGATGACTCACTTAAATTCGAGGTATATGTTTTCAAGATGGGATCTCTCACTTCATCTTCATGCATATCTGTTTAATATTCAATGCTTGAGTTTCAATTTACATGATTGACATTCAAACTAACAAAATATTTTCTTTTTGTTATAATCATCATGCATTAGTAGTATAAACTTGCACACCATCTTCATTCTAAATTTTCCTTGTTGCAGAACAATCATAATAGTGTTCAAACCAAAACCTCACACGCATAAATAATAAAAGTAGAAGTTGTTTCTAACACACAACTCTTTCACCACACAAATTCTTTAGGTTATTAACTATAACAATTGTTCCTTCTCATTCTGGTATCTTTAATTTATTTTTCAGATTTAAAAATATTCAAATTTTGGTTTAACATTAAATTTTGTAATTAGGGATTATAAATTACAGAAACTCTAATTAATTGTAATTTATCTTGATAGTTATATCTTTTAGTAATAATATTTTTTTAACCTTTCCTGATGTTTGTCTAATTCATATGTAATGGAGGAATTATAACAACTGCTAGTGAAAACAAAAAATCATTTTATTGCCACTAAGGAATCATTTTATAAGTTTTTGGCTATTATGTTCATAAACCAAACATTTAATGTTTATTTTCTTGAAAAGTTTTTTCATGTCATTTATCATACTCTATACAATATAGGTATAGGTATGTACCAAATATTATTTAAAACAAAATGGTGCAAACTTGTACATGTTATGTTCCATTATTACATTAATTAAGATTATTAAATTTTGAACATTTATATTATGTTCCTGAGTGTTCTTGTGTTGTCTTCTCTTAACAATAATAACTTTTTATTTTATTTTTTATTGTCTTTTTCAACTTTCTCACCTAGAAATTTATAATAAAGAATTGTATAACATTTTCAAATAAATAAAAACTATCACTTAACAATACTTAAGGTAGATGTTTAAGATTTTGAAAAGTTTGCTATTGATGAAAATTTATGAATAATTTTAACAAATTAAATCATTAGATTTCTCTTTAGGAAGAACTTTTTGTTAGTAAGAAAAGCTTGTATTGGGATTAAATATTTTTAATAATCATGCATCAACATCAACTATGTTGGTGTGTTGTAGTTTTATAGGTACAAAATTGTTAATGGAAAACATCCACTAAAAAGATTAATTATTTAATGACTTGTCATCAAACTGATTAATTTTTTTTTAAAGAATCATCAAAGTTACTATACAAACAAAATATATCATATGTTGTTTGAAAATACATCATCTATCTATCTTACCCAAGTTAGTTTTGCATAATCTTATTTTAAGTAATACATTATGGATTAACAAATGACTTTTCTAACTTATAAAGCCTAATAAGACTCATAAGATATTTATTATATTAAAATATGGAAGGAAAAATAATAATATTTTACTTATACATTCCTCTTGATGCTAAGAGTAGTTGACAAAATCTCATATGTTTTTCGAAAGGACATATTTAGGTTATATCTTTCTCTTCGTTTATATTATTATTTAATAATTAATAATATAATAGATACCTTTTGGACCTTACTTACCCTTATAGAAGTATTTAGTTTAAAAGTATTTTTATTCTTTGGAATGTGACTATTTCTCTTTGTCTTTTAGTTAAAAAAAATGAACTTTTTAATCCATTAATTTTTTTGTCAAATATTATTTCTAAAATTTAGATTCAGGAATATCAATCATGTTATAATAATTTGTAATTTACTCAATATGTATCACATAAATTTGATTAACTGACATGTTTTTTTTTTAATTTAAATATATTTTTTATTTTTTAAATTGTGGATACATTTTTATTTTAATTATCTATATATATTTTTAATATTTTGAAATATTATTTTTAATCATTGGAGTTAGAAGACATTCATGTATAATTTAAAATATAATATAATACATATTTCATTTTAAAATTCACTTATAAAAGGTAAAAAAAAAATTGTAAAAATTCAATAATAAAATATGCTATTAAACCTATTTCTAATATCTTACAAATTATTTTAGTTTAAACGTATATTTTACAACTTGACTATTATTATTTTTTTCAAATGTTAACATCTATATTTTGTTATATAATTTATTATCATATTTTTTTTTATTTTTACACATTTTATCAACAAATCAATTGAATAAAAAAGTGCTAACACCTCTTTATATAGACTAGTAGTTGTATCATTAAATATTGCAAAACTATGGTATGCAAGCACTGAAAACTTTCGGTAAGATGTGGTGAAAATAAAGACAATTGAGTGATAAAATGTCCTGTTCAACCAACTATGTCACCATATTCTTTTACTATTTAAAGAAATTGTTGTAAATCACTTTAATATATATATATATAGAGAGAGAGATATTTTAGATGGAGATATAGTTGAATAGTGATTCGTAGGTGGGGAGAGTTAGAAGATGACATAGAGAAACATGACATGATTTAGTTAATGGGAGTTTAATGATGATGACCTTAATTTCTTGGTTTTTAATAAATGGTCAGAACAGACACAGTGGATACAAATGTCTTCCTTATCAACTTGTGTGTACTTCGGAGATATTTTTTCATAAACAACTCTTCAGTACTGTCCAAACTTGTAAGGAAAAAATAATATCCAAAGATCAAAATGTATGGTCTAAAAGCAACCACCACAATAACAAGACCCAGTTCTATTCATCACTAACACTTCATGAATCATGACACGTTTTTCTCTTCTTTTTCATTTTTTTTTCTCACCTGAAAATTAGTTAAACAAAATCCAAAAAATTCTTGCCTGCATATATGGCTACCATTTACAGATGTTGTCGAGGTTGAAAAGTGACATGAAAGAAAATGCAAAAAAAAGGAAAAAAAAAAAAAAAAACTTTGAAGGTACTAGTTCTCCACCTTGAAATGGAGACCCTTTGATTTTCTTTTGACATGGCCAATAATAGAGAGGGCCTAGCAATTAAAGGCCTTCAATGAATCTGCAAAAGTTAGCAGGTTTCAGGTACTCTGAATTCTTCTCCCAAAAGGAGAACCAGTGCATTCAATTTAGACTAACTAGCAAATGTAAGGTTCAACCCTATCACCATAGTCAAAGTCTCTTTCACATCTATCCCTATCCAGTTAAAATCATATAAGTAAAATCAACTCATTTTATAGTCATCAAAACAATACTTAAATTTATTTTTATTCTTTATTTCCATATATAATAAGAAGGTATTCACTTAAATTAAGAAATTAAATTTATTTACTTATAGTTAAGTACATTAAAATAATTATTCTTTTAAGTGCTTATAGGTGTACGTCCAATGTGTCAACATAATTAAACCTTTCCGTCTGGAATTTGGATTCTGTATTAAAATATAATTTCTCCATCACTTCACGAGTTACAAATGTCATGCAGAAAGCTACTTCATGTACCATGCATTACATCAGAAAACATGTAACAAGAGGAGGATGCACATGCATGAAAAATCTTTGAATCTGTGTTTTCTGCTTCTCATTGAAGAAACAACATAGGAGCTATAGCTAGCCAGAAAATAGATATCTATAGAGGTGGAAAGTTAATTATGTCATATAAGTAGATTTAGTGACTGCTAATACAATGAACTTGAAGCTTCATGCTTCTTCTATTCACAAGTTTATGGAAAGAGACACTTAATAAGGTTATAACAAAGCAAGTAGAACACGCATAAGCAAAGTTTTTACAAAGCTACTACTATTTAGAAACTTACAAAACTAAAATAACCCTTTCGACAAGCCTAATAAACACTATTAGTATATCTACTCTCTTGCTCTTGCTGCTTAAGGATGCTTTTCTTTCTTGTTTCCTGTTTCCTTTCTTAACACATTACATCCTTCAGAAGCTTGTACCTTCGTGTGGAGGGTCTTGGTGAAGGGGTGGGACTCTTCCCCTTCTCCAAGTTCGAACCACTCTCTTCATGGTGCTTGATCTTCTCCCCAGAATATTCCGATCGAGTGGTGGTTCCGCCGTGAGTTCCAGCCACTGATTTCTTTGAACTCGACCCGATAGTAACACTATGTCTTCTGTAGTTTCTTCCCTCACTTTGGCACCAATCACACACTGCTATTTCAACCAGTTCCCCGTAGTAGTTGCTACAATACCTAGATGATGAATCAAGTTAAAATAAACCTCATTTAAAAAATTGGCAAAGAAAAGGTATGCTGTGTGCATGTATATGTTTGTATGTTTGAAGTTGATGTAATATAAAGGTATAAGAAGTGATGGGCATGTGTATGTGTTGATGATTATGCAGATATGCATATGCATGATGGGGTATGATGAGAATCAAAGAAAGAAGTGATGTAGTTACATGTAACTATCAAATTAAGGGTATGCCGCTATCACATGATAAAGAAAGATGCATGTGTATGTATGGTATGAGATGATTGAGGAGGTGTGGTGAGGAGATGAGAGCATACGAGTGTTGGAATCGGTGATGACATTTGTTGCAGCGGAAAAGCTTGTCAGGGAAACCAACGTCACCACACATGCAGCAAACGGTTTGAAGGTCCACCATGGTTGATGATAGATCACTGAGTGAGAGAAAGAGGCAAAATTTGGAAGAAGAGAGAGAAAAAAAGGAGAGAGGAAAAGTGAAGCAGAAGATAGAGTGAAAGAAAGAGTGTTTATATAGAGAAAGAAGAGAAGTGAGATTGTTTGATGAAGGAGTCGGTGTATCTATGTCATATAATAATAATAATATTATTATTATTAATAAAGAACTAAAAAAGTGTTTATAATATTGTGAGTTATATATAAAAATTAGAAAAAGGATATATACAGAAGGAGACCACAGGTTGCTTGCAGTCGTTTTCAGTTGAGGCAGGGAACCAAGAGAGAGAACCTTAAAAAAGAAAGAGAGAGGAAAAGACATAGTGTCCTGTCCTGTGGCTGAGGTTGCTTGATTATTGTTTCTTACCTCTATATACATATTCTCTTTTTTTTTTTCTTTTAATTTTCTTTTTGTGTGATAATTTTTTTCTTTTTAAAAGTATATTACAATTAAGTATAATTTAAGTCTAACTCAATCTTATAAATTTTATTTATTTTGTGTATGAGAAATTATATATATATATATATATATATTTATAAATAGTTTAATAATAACTCAATAGTAGATGATACGATAGATTTAATTATGATATGTTTTAAATGATTATGATATCATATTAAGAAATAAGTGAATTTTAAATCTAGCTTAACTTTATAAAATTAATTTATAAGATTTACATATACTATTATTATATATTATGAAATGTTTTTATTTCTAGTCCATATAGAAACTTCAGTGTTTTTTTTATCAGTAAAAAAAATAAATAAATATGAATCATTTCAAGAATGGATCAATCCTTACATTTTGAACAAAAAACCTACATTAATTCAGACAACTATAACAATCTCTCACAAACAATAAAATAAACACCAATCCAACCTACCACTAATCAAATATACTTATTTTACCAGACGAAATTTCTAATGTACATAGCATTAAATGATAGAGTAATTTTGTTTGATGTTGTTTATTTGGTGAGTAGGTGTCAGTGTCAATGTGTTTGTTTTTGTTTTCAACAGTTGTTGTCCCTGTGGGTGGGTTTTGGAATTTGCATATAAAATAGAGAAGTTGGGCTAAGAAAGGTGGTAGCCACGAGAGCCACGCTCTTGACACTGAGAAAGAAGCATCAGGAATCAAAGATTCGTGAAGTCTATGGTGACAAAACGTGTATAATAATAAGGCAAAACCCTCCAATCTACACAATATTCTGAGTCCAGTGTTTTGTACAAAAGGACATGCCTTAAAAAGAGTTTTGTTTTGTTAAATAAGCTTAATTATAGGCACGCGAAGCATAATAAAACCACTTTCAACACTTTAAGAAATAATGAAACCCTTCTCATTCATTAACCTTTTCTTATCATAAACTAATTCACATCATAAAATACTTTGGTGCTTCGATCCTATGATTTACATGTTTTCGATTAATTAAGCTTCTACAAGGTTTTTTTCTTAGTTGGGTTGATTGTTGTTTTTAGTTTTATAAGAATTAGATTATTTAAAAGAGATTCTGTGATATTATTGTGTTATGATCATATATAAAGATTGGACTATTTCTAAAATGATTCATATTTATTCATTTTTTACTTGTTAATAAGAAAAAATATTGTTGGTGTTTTAAATATTCTGGATTTTAAACTTTGATGTTTTTCCTTCTAAATCAAGTCTTGGTGTATTAAATGAAGAAAGTGTTTATAAATTACAAAATAGCCACACTCAAAATATATAATAAGGATTTGAAGTTCATAAAAATTTGATTACAATAATCCCTTTGTTTAAACACTAAGTGAGAATTCAACTAATCACCTATTAAGTCATTTTAATTTCTATTATTTAATCAACTAAGATTTAACCAATAGAAGTTTTACAACTCTAATGCAATAATCATTCTATAGTTGATATTATTTAATTATCATTTTCACCAATAAATACTTTGATTTGGATTAAGACTATAAGAGATAAATTGAAAATCTTTTCTTCCTTTTCTAAAGACATTTGGAGTGTTTAAAGTTGATATTTATGACTATAATTAAGGAAATATATTAAAGAATAAATCGGTTAAACTTTGCAATTTTAATAAGAAATACTTCTAATTCAACTATAAGGTTAATAGATATATATAAAATTAATATTTCTTCTCTTCTTTCCCAAGATAAAATTAGAAAAGGTTCGTCATTTTATTATCGAATCTCATATTTGGTGGATTATTTCTTTCTTTCTTTTTCTTTCTCTTAACTGGCCCATACGAGGTTATTATTCTACATTTAGGAAAGTGGAAAAAAATGAATGAATATTTACTTATTAAAAATTCTTTCTATGGATTCTCGTATTTGTGTTCCCACTTTTTTTTTATAACTTTATTTTATTCATAATACTTTACAGATAATATTTCATATTTAAAATACTATTATTTACTTTAATTAATGTTGAGTTTAAATACTATCATTTACTTTAAGTAATGTTGAGTAGGTCGACTTTAATTAATATGACTAGACTGATTCTATTTCATTATAAAATTTTAATTTGATTTGTAATTTATAAGACCGTTAATATGTCCCTGTATAACCTCATCTAATATATTAAATATATAATAAATTTTTATATCTAAAATAATTAATGGTAACTATTCTAAGTATAAGCTACTTAAATTTGAAAGTATAAGTTAAAATAAAATAATATATTAAATAATTGGTAAGTTTCCTTACGTGTTCTGAATATATTTTAAATTATCTTATATTTTATACTAAATATAATATTTTTTATCAGTAATAAATAGTTAAATAATATGAGTATAATATAGTGGAAGGAGAAGGTTGAACTGAATAGAGAATAATTCTTGGTGAGAGAAATGACTTATTTTTTAATAAGAGAAACTTCCATTTAGTGTAGAAAAGAAAAAAGATTGATGAAAGACATTTGAGTGTAAAGCTCTTTAGAAGAAAAAAAAAAGTGGGAAAAATAAATTCTGACTCATTGATACAAATTAGAATTGCATGAATCATAAGATTATCATGTTTAAAATATATAAATACTTGGATCAAGAATTTTTTTTTAAACTTTTTATGTTAAATTCATAATGAAAATTTTCAATGATATTTACAATGAGAAGATTAAATTAGACTACTATTGTATGCGTCACACTAGTTTTAAAATTTTTTAATTCTAATAAACTCTTATCTAAAGTACATTTTTCATTATATAATAAAATCAAGCAGGATTTTTGGAAAGACAAATGGTCAGTAGTGTTTGCGGTAAAATCAATGTACAAAGTTCTTAAAGATGATGTTTTTGGGATTAAAAGGAAGTTTGGTGGGTTTTTTTCCTTGCAGTAGAGGTGTCAGACAAGGTGATCCTTTGTCTCATTTACTTTTCTGTCTTGCAGAGGAGGTTCGTAGCAAAGGTATCTGTAAGCTTGTGAATGACAAGAAAATTTTACATCTCATTCCCTCTCATTTTATATACAAATGACATATTTATTTTTTGTAGAGGAGATATTGAGTCTCTTAGAAATTTGAGTATTTTTCTTAAAACATACGGTGATTTTTCTGGTCAATATGTTAATGACTCTAAAAGTAGTTTTTTCACCATGGATAATCCTACAAGATTTGTCACCAAAATTCAACGTATTCTTTCCTGTAGTCATGGTTGTTTTCCTTTCAATTATTTAGGAGTGTCTATCTTTGTTGGTGTTCCAAAGTGTCGATTTCTTCAACCTTTGGCTGATAAAGTCAAATTGAAGCTAACATCTTGGAAAGGTAAATCTCTTAGCATGATGGGTCAGATTCAATTGGTCAATACGATGATTACTGGATATCTAGCTTATAGTTTTAATATGTATAAATGGCCTATTTCACTTCTTAAGCAAGTTGAGCAGTGGTGTCGAAATTTTATTTGGACTGGTGATATTATGAAAAAAAAGGCATCCCTACCTTTAATTGGGTGATGATTTGTTCACCTTTTTGAGAATGGAGGTTTGCAGATTATTAACCTTCATCAGAAAAATTATGCGTATCTTCTTAAGCTTGCTTGGAACTTTGCTTATAGCAACAGGCCTTGGTCTTTGCTCTTGAAAGCCAGGGTTCTTAAATCAAAATAAGAGTTTAAAATGGTTTATAGATCCTCATATCTTTGGCCTGAAATTAAACAGTTTTATTCTACTATACTTGATTATACATCTTGGACTGTTGGTACAGGTTCTTTTATTAATTTATGGAATGATAAATGGTGTTCTACTACTTCTTTAGCAAATATTGCAGGGTTATCTGATTGTGATAGCATTCCAGATACAGTTACTTAGTTTTGGACAGGTTGTGATTGGAATATTCCTTTATCTTTACAACAGATGCCTCATTTTTTTAATCATATCATGGTTAGGGAGGAGAAGGATATTCCTTATTGGACTCTAGATGAATCCGGTCGTTTCACTCTTAAATGGGCTAGGACTTTTTTCTTGGAATCAGGAGTTCCTTGTGGTTGGGGTAAATTCATTTGGTCTTCATCTATTCCACCTTCCAAAACTCTAGTACTCTAGAAGGTTTTTTATGGGCGGCTTCCTACAGATTTACATATTCATAATAAAGGTTTGCATATATGTTCTATCTGTACGCTTTGTGAAAAGCATGAGGAATCTATTCAACATTTATTTTTTGAATGTTCTAATGCGGTGTATATTTGGAGTTGGGTTCGACAGATTTTTGTTACTTCTCATTTTTTTTAATAAGGATGATCTTCTTTTTTTTATTAAAAGTGATGGTAGTCCTTTGGTTAAATTGATTAAGCTTGCTGTGATAACTTTTTCTATTTGAATGATATGGCGTATAAGGAATTTTGCTAGATTTCAGGAAAAGATTGAGGTTTCTACAGCTATTTCGGTAATTAAAGATTTAACTCGTCTAGTGGAAAATTCGTCTAAAGCTTCAATGAATAATGATATGTTGGATTTCAACGTGATTAAATTTTTTGGTATTAATACTCGCAGTGGTAAAGTTCTTCCCCCTCTTCTTGTTAGATGAGAGTTTCCTTCACTAGGCTGAGTTAAAAGTAATACTGATGGGGCTGCTAAGGGGTATCCTGGTCTTGCTACTTGTGGAGGTATTTTCCGTAGGAGTATGGGGAAATTTATTGGTGTTTTCTTTGCATTTCTTAATGTTTAGACTGCTATTGTTGTTGAGTTTCATAGAGTTATACATGCTATGGAGGAAGCTCAAAAGATGGGGCTTACTAATGTCTGGCTTGAATGTGATTCTTCCTTGGTTTGTGGTGCGTTCACTGCTAGGACTAATGATTCTTGGATGATTTGTAATCGAAGGAATACTTGTCTTAATTTCTGTGGAAAAATCAGGTTTAGGGTTACTCATATTTTTCGTGAAGGGAATGCATGTGCTGATAAGTTGGCTAATTTAGGATTTATTCATAGAGAACCATTTCATTGGTATAATACGCTTCCCTCTAGTCTATTCTTAGAATTCTTTATGAATATGTATAGTCTACCTATGTATCGTTTTTATTAACATATGAGTTTTGGTCTAGTCTCCACATATTTTTGTACTTTTTCTTTTTTTCTTTTTTTTAATAATATTTTTTTCATGTAATGACAAATGATTGTTGTTACTTAAGGTGTCAGTCTAGCTTAGATGTCAAGTTGCATAGTGATGTCTACCATGAAAACTTTTATAAAATAAATAAATAAAATAAAATAAAAAGAGGCAGGATAGATCACATTGAAATTTTCACTATAGCACAAATGAAGACTTGGTCTTGGATTACGTCTAAAACGTGTGGTGTAAGTTTTTCATACTCAGATTAGTGTCTTAAACCGTTGTTTTGTATGAGGTAAGTTAAAGTTCCTAGGAGATAAGTTTTGGTTAAGAGGTTAGAAGATTAGATTTTCATACTTGTATAAGGGTTGAAGTATTCCTGAAATACCTCTTATTTATTCATTTTTTTTCCACTTATAAAAAAAATACATATTTACTTACATAAAAATAGTAAAAGAAAAAGTAGAGAAAGGTGAAAATTTTGACAGTAATAAAATGTAAAATAAGAAAAAAATGAAAATAAAGAACAAAATAAGAAAAAAAAAGAAGAAATGAAAATACTGTATTCATATATAATTAAATATTATTAATATTTGGGGACCTCTTTAAAGTAATATTTATTTGAGAAAATCAGAGACCACAGAAAACTACAAAATACAGAATCAATAAATGATTGTCAGAATAATGACAATTTTCTTGAAGGATGGAGCTTGATGTGCAGAGTAACACAACATGTAAATTAAATAATGCCATTTGGAATGAAACATATTTTTACTTCTTCTTAATCTTAAAAGAAATAAAAAAGAATAAAATTTTAAAATAATTAGTAGTATTTCTCTTTCTATTTAAGGGAAAAGAAGATTAAGAATAAAAAAAATATTTAACTTTAAATAATCACTTACTTTCTTCTGCATCACTTCAAGAAATTATGTATTCCTTACGGTAGTTGAGATGTTAAGTTGCTTAATGATAACTAATGTGAAAATTTTTATAAAAAAAAAAATAATTATCATATTAATTATTAAAATTTATGAATAAAAAATCGTGTAAAAGAAAATATTGGATAGAATTTAACATCTTTGAATAATTAATTTTTGATTTTCAGGTGGGAGGTACTTCAAATTAAAAAAAAAAAACCCAAATTTTAATTAAAAAATGTGTTTATGTATTTTTCCTATTATATACCAATAGGAAATTTAGTATTTTCAATCTCTTTGAGACTTTGATGTATTTTCTCTCAATCATATGTTAATTCAATGTTTGGTATTTCTTTTGGCAATCACTTTGTCTTCAATACAGATTAAAAAAATTGCATATGCTCTCGTTTATATATTCATAGGATGTATATAGAATTTTCAGTTTCTTCGCACTTTTTGAGATTTGAGTAATGGAATGATATATATTTTCTATATTATATGTCCATCAAAATTTTAATAATTTTAGATTCTTTTTATCTTGCATAATTCAACAAGAAGAATGATACACTGATATTAATTTATTGATGGATTTATTTTCCTATTTTAACAATCACTCATCAATATTATTATGATTCATAATGTTTGGATAATTTAAAGAGAAGAAATATCATATAAATTTGTATTAATTTGTTATAAGTCAATCATATAAAATAAGAATATATCTTATTTAATTTAAAACTTTAAGATGAAAAGTTTATATTTTCTTATTTATATATTGTTAAACTTATCTATTAAATTTGAATTACAGCACAAATCGTTTATTTTATAATGTTAGACTTTTTTTTATCAGTAAAAAATAATAAATAAAACATGAGTATTTAAAGGATGTCTTAACCTTATTACTAAAAGAAAAGGTTATATGTCATCCCAAACGTCATAGTCCAAAAAATCCATAAACATCCTACAATTATTTTACATGGACACCAAGAAGATGGCGGAATTAGAATGATTAAATAAGAATTGCATCATAGCGTGATCAACCAAACATTTTAGTAAAGATCTTTTCTACCCTCCCTAAAGAGATGAACCAAACAAATTTACACCTTCCAAAAAATTACATGTAAAATAAAGTTAGCAAAAAGTAAACCAAAAGAACATCATCCCAAAATCAGGACAAATGCATCTACAACCATGAGATAGGTTTGCCACCATTTTTAGCCAGGTTGCAAACCAGTATGATGGTGATGCCAAAACCAAGGAAGATCAACCTGCAAAAACAAATAAACTACAAGGAGAGATGAAACTAGCATCATACCATGCATGACCTAGAGCCTTGTACCACCTTGCTAACTCAACATCATAATGCACAAAGTTTGATTGATATATGAGTTTGAGAAGGAGCAAATTGATTTTGGCACTAAGTTCCTAATCCAAGCTCAAAGATTAATTTGAGCCCCATAGAACACCGATGTTGCATCTGGTGAGCCATTTTAAAACATGATCTTGTTTCTCTATTTCCATAAGTTTCAAATTATTATCACTCACATTCCTTTCCAAATCAAGTTACCTTTATAGTAAATTATGCAGTGCAGAATTGTAATAAATGTTCCCTTGAATGATTATGACCAACATTGATGATTCCTATCCATCTATAGTCTTTGTCCCCTATATCCCCAGCCACATTACACTCAAAGAAAACATGGTTAATTGTTTCACACTCCCTCGAATACATAGGACAGAGAAAATTTGTAATGCCAATACCTCTATGCCTCAAGTTATCTTTAGTTGCAACTCTCTATCAAGTTATCATAATGTTGGATGTAAAAGCACTCTTACATTTATTGGAAATAAACAATATTTCTGCAATAAAGTATAGAAACCAAAAACAAATAGAATAACCAACTCAACACTTCCTTTAATTTTGTTTTACAAAATCGGTCAAATTCAATTGATAATAAGAAATCTCAATTTCTTCCCTTTATTGGTTTAGTTAAACCATTGATAATTTATTCATGAGTAAAACACTAAATCAACTCCAATCTTCTTTAATTTACTTGATCTCTCATATAGTAAAATGTGGTCTTGGTGTGCTTGCTTTTCCCATTTGTCATAGGATTCTTCAACAAGCTAATAATAGATTTTCGCTTCTTCAATCTTTTTTACCCTTAACTCTTTCACAGGTTTTCCCAACCATATCGTCTAGAAAGCACACATCACAACAATTATGTGCTCAACTTCACAAAATGATTCTTTTTTTAACTCCACGATATTAAAGCTTCTTCAATGAATAACACAAATTTGTTATTGGTATATGAAATAAATGCCCAACTCAATTGTGCTCTTAATCAAAATTTTGTTAGTGGCGAGAAGATGAGATGCCCTAGGTTTCAGCATGTATCTCAATATAAAACCAACAACAAACTTGATATTAGACCTGGTGTGATAAAGATATCATAATAAATTAGTAATGTGTTTATTTTATATTTTGTATGTTCATTACTTTCTTCTCGATAACCAAACTCAAATTTAATGGAGTGACGGTTGAATTACAATTCACCATACTGAACCTCTTGAATATTTTTGTTACATATCAATTGATGCTTTATTAATCATCCAGTCACTGGTAAATTTGAAACCCAAGAAATAATTAAAGCTTCCCAAGCCAATCATCTCAAGTTCACAAAAAAAACTTAAAATAAATGCTAAAATTATTTGTTTATATTATTTTCTTAGGACACTTATTTTATGTTAATATAGAAAAAAATACATAAAACTCTTAGTAAAGATCTTATTACAAGTATTTTGATTTTTGAAGATTTGATAGATTAATTTATGAGAAATTTAATGCTTAATGCAAATAAAGGAGGATTTAAGCAAGGGACAAACTTGAGCCAAAGTCCTAAGTGAACTTTGAGTTCTCTTGGTAAATAAAGAAGAATATGGAAGGTGTTACTGCTAGAAATCCATTGAGCATTAGTGAGTTATAAACAATCTATATAAGAGAGTATGATAACACCTTCAAACAAAAATTTTAAGACTTAGTGTTTGTGAGACTTTTCTTTATATGTCACTTAACTTTCTTATTTTGACTTAATGTGAGACTTTCAATTCATAGTTGAATTCTTAATTTTCTCTCCTTCAAGTGTGACTTTGGATTTAACCATGAATTTTTACCACATCAAGACATGCTTGTCTCCGCCAACCATCTCAACCCACTTCCCTTCACCCTAATTGGTGTTTGGTTTTTACCATAACAAAACATGTTTGCCTCTATTTAAGTCAGCCACCAAGACAAACCATTTATTCTTATACCTCCAAATCTACTCATTAGATACTCTAGTTATTTTAATAAAAAATGTTATGATGTACATGTTTGAAGGTTTATTCACTTATGATAACCTCAGTAATTTATTGATACCAGTTAGATTTGGTTTCTTAAAAACTTTGAGAATGAAAAACACGTCATTAAGCATAAAATTTCATTAAAAATCATCATTTTACTTGACAAAATTGAACCAACATCAAAAGTAGAGAATAATCCACAAAATGTGTTTCAGGTAAGTATTTTTGTTATCATTAAAACAACAGTATAAATGGGTGACTATTACTGCTTGAGGGGAAGTATCAATGTGAAAGAAACTCGCACTTGAAGGGGAGATAATTAGGATTCTAAGTGATTTTGGTCTCATATTGAGTAGCAATGAGTATGAAGGTTGGAATGAGAAACATTCAAAAGGGTGCATCTGATGAATCACAGGAAGTTTTAATCCCAATGATGTATGGAGATCCTGCTAATAGGAAAAGTAGTAACATGTAACAAGTAAGACGCCAACTATGGAGATCGAACCCACGACCACGTGGTTAAAAGCCACGCGCTCTACCACTGAGCTAAGTTGGCTCTATGGGTTAGAGCACCTCTTAAGTGCACAATTTTAATTTAATTCATTGAGTCTGAAGAACAATATATAAAAAAGAAGACTTACATATTCATTGTCTCAAAATTTTATGTTAAGGGTGATGTCTTGAATTTCTTATATAAAATGCTCATGACTCATTAATATTAAATCTCTCTAGTATTCTCGTTATCAAGAACCTAACAAAGAATATGGTTAAAGTGGAATGAATTAAGATGATATGATGGTTGATTTGTAATTTACTTTAATATATTCATACATTATTTGTAACCTAGTGAACCATGATTTGCATTGTTATTGTAATATTGAACTAAAAACCAAAAAGCATATATTCTTCTACATTTATAATGTTTGATATTAGTTAAAAACTTAATTCTTTTTTATCATGGATTTATAGTAAGTTGCTAAGTATGCTCAAGTTGTAGCAAAACTACGTTCATAGCATATCCAAATTACATTTCTTATTTTTTGAAAAAAATATTTATAAAATATAAATTTGTATAATATATCTATATATATATATATATATATAATAAAGAGATAAAAGAGTAAAATAAAATAAATAAATATAATAGTATATAAATTCCTCCATTAATATTTTGTTTCCAAAAGTGCGATGAATAGCTTGTTAAGTAAAATTTCTCCATTATTGAAATAGAATGACAAATTTTCTTTCTCTACAAAGAATCTCTTAATCTCAACGTATTACCCACCAAGGAACAGTGTTTTACAACATCACTCAATTACCATTAATGATCTAATGAAAATAAAACTCATTAATATTGGTCATATGAAAATATAAACTCTTTCACGCACAAAATCTTTTACTATTCACTCTCGAATGAATTGTTTTAGTTTTTACTAATTTCTTTTATAAGTAAAAATTGAACACAAGTGAAAGAGTTTACATCAATTTACATATACTATTCATCCAACTTCTCAATAATTTTAATAAATACTTTTAGAAATAATTATATTTTGACATTTACTAATGTTATAATATAATGGTAGTGTCAATAAAAAACTCTTAAAGATTTATTAAAATAAATTATATTAATCTACTTTAAAATGAATACTAGGAACCAAAAACAATATTTTACACAAAAATGAAAATCAAATATTAATATTTTACCCATACTAAAATCAAGAGAACAAAATTTAAAAAAGAGACTAAAAGAAACAGAAATTAAAAACTAATATTGAACTTCAAACATTTAAGTAAATTTTACCCTAATTTTATGGACCACTTCTTTTGAATGATAAATTCTACCATTGATAGGGAAATAAAGAAAAGTTTGGCAGCCACCATTTTAGTGAGATTCATGCATATGTAGAGTTATTATAATGTCACAAAAGAATCCTAAGGATGAGTTTCCACCATTCCCTCTTTTACTTCCATATATTTTTTCTTCAATTTACTTTTAGAATTTTTAATAAATAAAATGTTTTTAGGAATGGTTATTACCTTTACATAATCATATATTTAATAGAATCTCATATACCAAACATTACTTTTATATACCAATAATATATTATCTCTTAATTTAATTTTAATTTGATTTTCAACTCATTCAAAAAATTATATTTATGGACTATTACAACCCATTCTCTTTTTATCTTTATTTATATCTTTGGCTTTTTAACAACATATTTCTTTCAATTTATTCTTTTAATATTTATTTTTCAATTTAATTTTAAATTTTTTAAAAATATCATAGTTCAAATAACTTTGATCACAATATAACTTATTTATAATAACTCCATAATATTATTTACATGTTTTAAAATATAGTTTTTAGAAAAAATTAATCACTATACAATTTATATGTATTCAAATTTTTAATTATATAAAGAAAAGCAATTCAAACATTGGACAAAAGAGATAATGATTTGGGTGGTGATATGTTAAAATATGTGTCAACATACTCCCATTTAACATCAAGTAGTTATTTAACATCACATTTACAAAATTATTCTTTTCTACGTCAATCTCACTTGTCATAAGGACAGTATCAATTGAGAGTCTTTAAAAAATGGGTGTGTAATAATTTTTCTCCTAATGATTTATGTTTCTTAATAGTAATTTTTCTTTCTCTTAATAGTTAAAAAGAGATAACCAATTACCTTTAGTTATGGATGGTAAAATGGGTTACTCCAGTTTCTTTTAACTCAACTTGCCACTCGCCCACTAAAAATGGAGTGAGACGAGGCGGGTTGACCTGTCAAGATTATACGAGTTGAAATTGATAACCCGTTCCGTTAAATGGTGGGTTGGTAGGCTAGTCCGTCACTTTTCATTTTTTTTTTAATTTTTTTTGGTTTTGATCTATTTATTTGGTTGTATGACAAAAAAATGTAAGAATGAGCAATAAAATTGAATCAAAATTTAATATTCTAATCAAATAAAATAAATATCAATAATATTTCAATAAATCAAATTATGTATAAAAAGTTAATGTAAATAAAGTTTTATGTGAAACATTAATATTCACAATTTTTAATTTTAAAAGTATGATATTCATCTTTAAAAATATCAAAAATAAAGTTAGATTCGGATTCATCAGTTTTATTAGTTTTGTTTTATTAGTTTTTTTTTATGGGTAAATATTTTTTGATTAATTTATTATAATAACTTTTAGATATGAAGATAAAGAAGAAGAAGAAAATAAAATTAATTTCACTATAACTTAAAATTAACTTATTCTTAAGATAAAAATATAAATAGAAAAGTCATAATCCTATATCAATATGATTTAAATTCATTTATTTATTTTATTCTTTCATAATGTGGTTGTTACTTTTTTTATCATAAAATATATTTGGACAATTTTCTCTATATAGGAGAAATAAATAGATAAATAAAAATAATTTTTAATAAACTGAAATTAACTTATAATTTACAAAATACATATTAAAATTATATTCTCTTAAATTAATTTATTCATAAACTGGTATAAACAAATTTTATTCATAATCTCTCAACAGCTTTTTCGAATAAACTTCGGGAAATATATCCTTAGTCTCTTAATTATTTTCGTTTCAAAAACAAGTGAACCATTTTTACTTTTTGGTGAGTGAACCATTTAATCGAGAATAATAATCATCTTCCTCTTGTATGTTCGATGCTTCATGATTTGTTAAACTCTACCTAATGTTAATCATTAATGGTTAAATATTTTGTTATAGAAAAAAAAATGTTCTGTTGTTGCAGAGGCTCCAAAGAATCTCCATTCTGAGTAAGAAAGCCTTCAACAGTGCCCTAATAAAGGTTAACCCATATTAATAAGTCAATTATTGCAATAAACTTACTATATTATTATCTATAGAGAAATTCTTGTGTTGTGATGATTTAGGTGATAATGCATGAGGTCCATTTTAATGATCATTTATTGTTTGTCGTTCTCTGTAAAATGCCCTACCAGAGGAGAAATTAATGTTTTTTCATTAACATGTCACATTATTGAAATGAAGGAAGGGATGATCCATGCATGTTCAAACTGATATGAACGTAGAAAAGGACACTGATGGATCTTAGTCTCCCAATCTCATCATTGATGATTAACTCTTTTCAATGTTTCTTCTTCTGATAGCAGAGATAAGGATTACTGTGGCTGATTAATAAGGAGGAAGTTGTTCCATATCATTTATTTACATACAAAATGATAATGTATGGAGAAAAAGAAGCTTATATACAATGTCTTATTTGATAGAAAATTTTGAAAGATTAAGGTTCTTCCATGAGTGTAATTATTGATGTTGAAATTGTTACAAAATAGGGTGACAACAAAGACAACTTAGGTAGACGAAGGATAGTACTAGATAATACTTTATATGTTATATCTGATAAGGAAGAGGAAACAATCTCTCACATATTTTTTAGATGGAGGGTAGCATAGAGTAATATGATTTTTTTTATATAAAAACTTTTATGTTAAGCATTATTATGTAACTTGATATCTCATTTAGGCTGATACCTCAAGTAACAACAATCATCTGTTATCACATGAAAAAAATATTATTAAAAAATGAAAAAAAAAATAAAAAAAAGAAATATGAGGAGACTAGACTAGGGCAGTATGAAATTTATGTATGCATAGATTAATGAGCTTACCGTATATCATTGTTGACCAGAAACACATTTTACACCGTTTAGAACACAAGGTTGTCAAGAGTAACAAATAGAGATTGGAGATGCATGTGGATTGTTGTAAATATGAAGGATATGGAGATATATAGGAACAACATAACCTTTAATAATGGTAGAATTAATCACTTAAAAAATTTTGCATTGATTTAATTAAAGACATGATCGTAAATCACAACTAAATAGCATTTCGTCGAATTCTCATATTCTGAATTATTATGTATTAATCTCTTGGTTTATTTGAATTCTATGAAATAGTGATTCTCCTAGTTTGATAATGGATATATATAATGGACTGTCTAAGAGAATATTGAATCAAAGGTAAGATTCAATCATAATTGATAATATTAGAATAGTATAAGTGCACTTTGTGAGTAAATCTATTGAATACATTGTGACCCTTCAAGGCCCCATCACCATCCCTCTCAACCACCCTCTTTAGTTCTCAAAAACAAATGCTTCAATCTTTGTCAAAAACCACATCAACTCTGATTCGTATCTCTCCTTTTCTTCATTTTTTTTTTTTGTCATTTATTAATTTCGCTGTCAAACAAAACAACAAGGAAAGTATATAACATCAAACCTTTGTTAATGTTAATTAACACCACTAATTGCCCTCACTCATGAACACTCTCGTGGCTAACTAAAACTTAAACATCAAATCATAAACAACTTGTTCGTATCAATACAAATTTTGGGTTTGAGTTTTCTAAATAGAAACAAAATTTTATTGAGTTAAAGATAATACGTCAAGCTATACCTAACAAACATTAATTATTTACAAAGTTAAGGAAAATTTTGCCCTAGTAATATATCTTTAAAAAAAATTAAACGTTAATCACATTATAAGACACCCAACTAACCCCTTAATTTTAAAGTATGCTTTGTCTAAGTTGAAGTTGATGATCCATTTTGAACTATCACTTTCGATCATAAAATTAATCCCTTAATTATATATATATTTTTTTAATTTAGAACGGTCGAATCCCCTGAACTTGTGATGCAGCCATCTTATTTTATTTTATTTTCGTTAAATATATTTTTAATTCCTTGTAAAATAAGTGAATTTTGATTTTAGTCTTTATAAAAAAATTGAAATAATTGTTTTCGAGTCTTATAAAGTGTATGGATTTCGGTTTTAATTTCTATACAATTGTTTCCTTTCTTTTTCTTTTTCCTCCTTCTAAGATGTGAAATTATTATTTTGATCTCTAAAGTCTATTTTAAGATGGATAAATAAAATATTTTTACATGTCTTATTTTTTTAAAGACATTACTTGCTAACTTTATATCACAATATTAGTTGAAATGATTTATATACTGTTTTGTGTATTTTTATTTTCGGAAGAAGCACTTGATTTCATACATAGTTGGTATGATTTATACATAATTGGTATGATTTATACATAGTTGATTTGATTCTTTGGGATAATTATTATATGTTTTGTTGACATTTGTTGTTTTTGTAAATTATGCATATACATAATATATTTTTTTATTTTTTTTAATAGGATTGAAATATCTCTAAAATACTTATATTTATTTATTTGCTGATAAAAAAAATAACAAATAAGTTTATAAGTAATTATAAATCTCTTAAAAAAATCAACTAGAATAAATTTTAACCAACTAGTTGAACTTTTAACACATTATTTTCATAGATCATGATTGATTTCATATGTTTTATCCTAATTCAAGTAAAATGCAAAGTTTTTAAAAAAAAAAAACATTAAATCTATATATCCTTATTAAAACTAGAGCAAAAACTAATATAATTAAGATGTTTGCGAAATAAAAAAAAAATGGAAAGTATTGAAAGGAAAGTTTAGCCTTAATCCAATTCAAAACTAGGTTTAATATGATTGATACAATCATATAATATTAATTTTTTTTACATATTGAAGTGGATTGTAATTTATAAACATTCAAAGTTCTTGAATTCATAATTGATTTGAGAGAACATGAACAAAGATAGAGTTTTTTCACTCATTAATCCCACTAGGCTTGAATAACAATTTGCTACAAAAGTATATTAAACCATAAAAATGAAAAGAAAACTATATATTTTATTTTAGTTTTCTTCATATTTTCTTCTTGTTATCATATGAAAAAACTATCGAAAGTTATTATTGAAAACATATATATTGTCTTATAAACTAACATAAACAAAATGAATGGTTGATGTAAATCTATATGCATGCACGAGTAGTTTCATTCTCATCACTTAAAAAGGACATTTCATGTTCATACCGTACAAATGTATGGAGGGAAGATGAGTGGTGGTGATGGAAGTGACCCTTAGATTTGGCATGTAACCATTATTACTTATACTGTTTCAATTTGACCATTAGGGTTAGGCATATTCATCTCATAACCTACCTAGTGGTAGCAAGTGAACATCACAAAGATTGTGGAGATATATAAGAGGAGATGTGGGGTTTGACTTTATATGTTCATTACAAACATTCACATACATATATTGCATAAATAATTATTCCATTCAAACTTTAGGGTACTAACATAACATAGTACAATTTAATCCATCCAACTATTTTATTTATTGATTAAATATATTTTTCAATCATGTATTAAATATGAAATTATTTTTTTCTCTAATCTAAATTTTAAGCATCTTAAATATTTGTAATAAAAAAACTATTGGAAATATAACATGAAATATTTTAACATTTTAAACTTAAAATTCGTTTGCCACATAAAAAAATTGACAATGATTTATTCCAATAATTTTTTTATTTATTTAGAAGGTATAAAATTTGGATTAGAGATGAAAATTAATTTTATATAAAATATGGAAAAAAACATATTTAATATTTTCATTTATTTATCTATGCCATTAATCACTCTGATGATTTTTCACATGGGAGAAAATCCACTAATTATGTTAATAATTAACTTATTAAAAATAAAATTAGTCAATCAATTTTAATAAAATATTTTTGTCAATTTTTTTATCAACAATAAATAAATAAAATAAAAATAAATATTTTAGAAAAATCTCAACCCTTATACAAGAACTTGAATCAAAGAAGAAGAAAAAACATATAAAAATATGTAGGTAAAATTTGTCCAAACTAAACTTACAACAACATCTAAAATCAGATTCAGATAAAAATACTATTATAGTAGTCTACCCAAATCCAAGATTTCAAAGTTTATACAAGTGTATCAATTCTACTCCGAACAAAAAAACTCATCTTAAAGTAAATTCTATTGACATGTTTTTTTTTTCTACAAGGTTTGAATTTAAAATTTTAATTAAGAAACCCAAATTCAATGTCACTCGGATAAATGACATGTTGGTTTCTAATGTTTATTTATATAAGAAGGTTTTTGTGATGCTTATTATAATTTTTTATGTTTTCATTCTTATTGAAATAGTTTTTACTTAAATTTTCTTTCATTTTTTGTTAATTAAATAAATAATTAAGAGATTTTTTCTAAAATTTAATAGAAATATTAGAACAAGTTGTGTTTATACCGAGATAATGCTTGTGAACCATGAGAAGAGATTACCCATGGATAAAAATTAATAATTATTCATATTTTATTAAGAGATAAATATTTCAAATGATTGATTTTATATAATTAGGTTTTTATTATTATATAAATGTAAAATAAATAATATAGTTAATTATTTAATTTTCATGTAATAAATATATAAAATGAAAACTAATATATATTATTTATGACTGCAGAAATAATGCAAATAAACCGACCATGCTCGGATGGGTCCATGCGTTTAGGAATAAAGTTGGAGAGAACGACTTCAAATAAAATTAAAAATATCCAATTATAACTAAAAGTAAATTAAAATTCAATCATTTGTATAATATTGTAACCACAAAAACTCAAATCAAATCAAGCATAATACTTATAAATTGGGCTATTTTCCATTTTTAAAATTAAACAATTTTATTTATTACCTAATTGTTAAAACGGGTTACTAAATTTATGATTATTTTCTTAAGTCAATAAGTAATTGGTATTATTACTACTGATTTGTAACAAAAACGAAAACTGTAATATCATAGAAGGTGTGATAAAATTATGATAACCAGTGAAAAAAAAAAGTAAAAAATTAGTGAAAAACCCTAAACCCTAAGCAAAAGAAGAAGACGAAGAAGAAGAAGAGAAGAAGCAGCCATGGGGAAAATTCCTCCTTCTTTCCGCTCCGCAATTGGAAACCCTAACATTCGAAACCCTTCTTCTCTGTTCCGTCCTCAACCACCTTCTCCTCCCTCCAAACCATCCCCTTCCCTCAAGAAACAATCCCCAAAACCCATCCCAAAACCAAACCCTATCTTCAAATCCCCAAATCTCGAAGATGCCAAGAAAATCTTCGACTCCATTGCCAATTCCTCCAAAGACCCTCGCTTCCCCAATTCCCTCCTCCACTCCTACGCCAAAATCGCCGCCTCCACCACCGACTCCGTCAAATTCCTCCACCACATCACCAAAACCCTCCCTTCCTTTTCCCCCGATCGCTCCACCTTCCACATTCTCCTTTCCCACTCCTGCGCCAACCCCAATTCCAATTCCAATTCCGCTCTCTCCGCAATACACCAAACCCTAAATTCAATGCACGCCGCCGGCGTCACTCCGGATGCCGCCACGGCCGATGTTGCGATCCGCGCCTTGTGCTCTGCCGGTCACCTTGACCACGCCATTGAATTGTTCAACGAATTCGCCTCCAAACACTGCCCTCCGGACACCTACACCTTCAATTTCCTTGTCAAGCACCTATGCAAAGCCCGCGCCCTATCCAGTGTCTACGACTTCATCGACGAAATGCGCGAAAAATTCGGTGTAAAGCCTGATCTTGTTACCTACACTATATTGATTGACAATGTGTGTAATGGTAAGAACTTGAGAGAGGCAATGAGGTTGGTGAGTGTGCTTCATGAGGAAGGGTTCAAGCCTGATTGCTTTGTGTATAACACGATTATGAAAGGGTATTGTGTGCTGAGTAGAGGGAGTGAGGCGATTGAGGTTTATAACAAGATGAAGGAGGAAGGGGTGGAGCCTGATCTTGTTACTTACAACACTTTGATTTTTGGGTTGTCCAAGTCGGGGAGGGTGGTGGAGGCCAAGAAGCTGCTGCGTGTGATGGCGGAGAAGGGTTTTTTTCCTGATGAGGTGACTTATACTACATTGATGAATGGGATGTGTAGGAAGGGGGAGGCGCTGGCGGCGCTGGCATTGTTGGGGGAGATGGAGGGGAAGGGGTGCAGCCCCAATGAATGCACATACAACACACTGCTTCACGGGTTGTGCAAGGCGAGGTTGTTGGATAAGGCAATTGAGTTCTATGGGGTGATCAAGGAGGGTGGTCTGAAGTTTGATACGGCTTCCTATGGGACATTTGTGAGGGCACTGTGTAGGGATGGGAGAGTTGCCGAGGCTTATGAGGTGTTTGATTATGCTGTTGAGAGCAAGAGCTTGACTGATGTTGCTGCTTACTCGACGTTGGAGAGCACGCTTAAGTGGCTCAAGAAGGCTAAAGAACAAGGGCTTGCTGTTTAATTGGTATGGATGCTTTGTATTTTACTAAATGATTTTGTCAAATTTATTTTGTGCTGCTGAGGTTTAAATTTGATTGTCCATTAACACTTAGTGTAAGATACAGTTATTTCTTAGCTAGTTGGATACCCTTGTAGCTTCTTTTTTAGGTATAGAAGGAATGGAAGATATGTATCTTTCTTCTATATATTTTTTTCTTTTTTACTTGATAATTTTTCTTCTTCGGAGTAAAAGAATTTTTCTGGTATGTTGGAAATGCTGTTCAAATTTCGTTACCAATTCATCTCAGGAGCTCTTTAATATTGCTGGATTAGTTGGCTGTAGCAGAGTTTGCGTTGTCTGTATTCATCATTCTAAAGGTCTGTAGAAGCTAAGATGATCAATCAAACCCATCGTTTAGGTCTTTTTTAGTTGCTTAAGCTTTTAGATGAAATGGGCATGACATTGTATTTGAGCTTAGTTGACCAACTGGTCTTTTTTATATAGTTTTTTTTTTTACTCGAGAGTAGTTGAAATGAAGATCTTTTACTATCGATCCCATTCTAAGTGAAGTGTCCAGCATAAGTTTTCCTTACTTTTGGCACTGCCACCATACCCTTGCTTTTCATAGCTTGTCTTTTTATCACTCAAGTGGTTTCTTTGCATGTTTTGTCCCCTGCCTTTTTATGGACGGTAAAAGTGATTCATATATATATATTGCAGGTGCTTTCTGTGGATGCTGCCGAGGATCTAAGAGCTAGTTGCCTAGTTTAAGCCTAACTCCATAAGAGCATACCAAAGCTGCACATAAAATTTCTCTCTGTATTTGGTTGCAAGTATACCTTTGTTAACAGTTGAACACAACTTAGAACTGGAATCAGACAAGAAGCCAGAATTAGGTAAAACTTTGGTTGCATATATTCGATGGTCTTCATGCAATGGAACAGCAGTCTTTGAAGCTGCTTGGTCGGTCCTACTGATGCTATTATTTGGCAGAGCATTCTGGCTGTTCTTTTATGCAGTTGATGATGACCTTGAAGGAAAACGCGTATTTTATGGAAACTATTGTTCATTATTTTGAGTCGTATGATTCTCTAATAGATGAAGATAACAAATTTTGAGTAAACCATAAAGAAGCATTTGATTGTTTCCACCGATAAAAGAGCTCCGAGATGTTGGATTCATTGTATTTGTATCAAGATAGTTGGTGGTAGCATAATGCACCGTATCTTTCTGTAAGGCATTGTGGGATTCTCATGTTTCATAGAAATTTACTTCCACATTTCTTATATCTGGACTTGCTTGGATAGGAATTGGATAAATGTATTCACTAATATCAATAATGTTGAAGAGTTGGATAACAATTTTTTAGCTAAATAATAACAAATACTCAAAATTAATGCGATGGAATTTTTCTTCCTCAAATTAGGATTAGAGAAGATGCATAGTCACAATTTATATGATTATTATTCTTTTCTTAAACATTAGTTCATTATACAAGAAACACTTAATGGGGGGAAGGAATAATGGATTTAAAAATTATTAAGGTTAATTTTGAAAGAAAAGTATAATGTATTGATAAATTTAATATAAATAACTTAATTGATCATTTTTTTTTAAAAATAATTTGAATTAGTTAGAAGAGTTCTAAATAGGATAGGAGGAGTGATTTCCAAACTTATAGACTAAAACTTAAAGATGTTAGAATTTAGAAATCAAATGAGTAAAAATAAAAAATAATCATACTCCATGAAGTGTCTTTTTGTATGTGTTAGATTTTATAATTTAATTATGTTTTTTTAATATTATTAATATGATAATGCATATGAACTTTTAAATGAATTGAACGTTTATAATTACTTAATTTTACATTTCATATTTATTTTTAGTTTTAAACGTGTTTTTGCACCCTCAAATTTGAACCAAGTTAGTTTATGGTCATCTAATTTAAAATTAATTCTTTAGTATATCTAATGTGAAAAATGTATGTTTTCCTCTTATGAATTTGCTTATATAATTAACAGTTACAAGTTTATATAACAAACTAATTTAATTTTATAGTCTTATCATCAAGTATTTTGAAATATTCATTTTGATAAAGTTTATGCATGGCAAATTAAAATACATTTTATTTTCAGATGATAGAAACTAAAATAATCAATTTAAATTTGAAGGACTAAAAAAGTTATTTCAAATTTTAGAGACTGAAAATATTATACACATTAAATTGAATTTTAAATAAAGCATTAAATAGTTTTAAAAATTTATAAAATATGTGGACTTGATATTTAAATAAGTGTGAGGGAATTATAACTTTTAAATTTAGCTAAAGAGCCCAAAAATTCATCGAGTAAATTATTCCTTTTATATAAAATAAACAAAATTATATTATATAATGTATAATCTATAATAATTAATAAGGAGGAGTACTTTTATTTTTTATACATTCTTTTATCATTTTACCTTTAATATTATTTTTTCATTTCAGCTATAATTTATATCTATAGATTAATTTTTGTCATTTTTTTAGGTTGTAGACATCTTATTATTTTATCGTTAAAATTTTTGTACCTATCCTTTATTATGATAACGGTCTTAATAGTTGGATTTTTCTAACTGTATTAACTATTTCTTATTATTATAAATAAATGTATATATTTAGTCGGGGCTTTGGTTGTATTTTCACGAATAAATTATTTATAAAGAATAAACTTTTTCACTGTTTTATCTTTAAAGATTTTTATATATAAATATTTATAAAACTTTATATTTTATTTTTCTTTGTATATATATATATATTAACCATTATGTCAAGAATAAAAGTATAAATAATAAAAAAAATATTACTTTAACTTTAAAAATTATAGTGAAAAAATTAAAAAATACAATAATTAAGAAATTAGAAGGGGATTATGTAAAGAGGGTTTCGTACTTTGTTCAGTGACACAGTACGCAATGTACTTAGGTTTGTGAGTGAATATGGAAAACCCTTTGTAAGATTTCACCCTTCTTCTTCTTCTTCTTCTGCTGATTCTGATTTCTGAACTTTTGTTCTATCCGATTCTGATGGCGCTGTTGTCCCATTGCACTCGTCGTTTCTTCTCACACCCGTCCTTCAAATCACCTCTTCGACCAATCAATAATTCCCTTCTCAACCCTACTGTGCCGCTGCGTCCATCCCCACTGCTCACCAGGTAAACTCTTTACTCCAAACCTCCAAAGCTATCTTCTTTTTGAGATTTTGTTTATACCCAGAAACTCAATCGTTTAGAAAGTTTCTCTATTTTCATAAATGTTCTTTTTGCTGTGAACTGTGTAGTATGGCTGGAAGATGGAAATTGAAAATCAATTTTTTTAAGTTATTAAAACAAAAAAATGGATATAGAAAAAACTGATCTGCTGATAAAGCCAGTATTAGAAAAAGGCCTATCACATTGATTAATCATTAGCACCATCAAGAAGGATAAGTTGGAATCTAGGAGAGAAGAATTCAGAGAAACCTAAATATGCAGAAATACACAAAAAAAATGACAGCTCATCAGAGTCTGTGGGACGCAACAAAATTCTGGAGATTTCTGGAAGTTTCAATTCTGTTGGTCCTTCTGTTTTTTGTAAGCTGATATTGCATCATGGGTTGTTGGTTTTCTGATAGTAATGCTGTTTTCTGCTTTCTGTTAATTCATATTCTTAAGTATTGACAAAGGTTATTTATAAATCAAATTTTAAATTTTATCAAAATTAAGAACAGAAGTCTTTCAGGACTAAAATCACATTAACATGTTTACATGTACTTAAAAAAGCTTGCTATATCATATATTTTGTGTAACTAGTTGTTAGCCTTGTTTGTATTATATGACTTAATGCATATTGTATTATATTTCTTTCGAAAATGCACTACTTTGTAAACAATGATTTTATACTGTTATTCAATTAGCTCACAAGTTATATCTACCATGATTTCTAGTTCTAGTTGATCAACTTGTGTGTACCGTCTAAAAATTTTGAATGCTCACAAAGCTTAACAACTAAACACTCTTTTTATATGTATCATCGTGCTGATGTGTCAAACTGTTGTGTGCTGAACAGAACTTTTGTGTACCAACTAGGAAGTGTGCAGTCACTGTTGCCTCTACATAGTGCAGTGGCCACTTCAAGATTGGTGTCTAGTCTCAGCGTTGATTCAAGGATTTGTGGTGCTCTTTCACTGGCTACCCTCTGCTGCAACTTCCCTGGGCCCTAAGGTCTTTGTAACTTTGAAGGACTGTCTCCTTTCTTGTGAGGTGTTCCAACGGGGTCAGGGGAAGAGAATAAGCACAACTCGACAAATGGAGCTCTTCTTATGATTGACAAAAAATAATGACTATGTTGATTTTTGGATGAGTTGAGCTGCCAATAGTTTTGCCTCGATTCATTTTCTTCTTATAGACCAGATGTAACTTTGTTTGTTTCATGCAGCCTTGTTTCTTTATTTGGTTAATTTTTGTATGGATAGTCTCTTTTTGAATCTTTCATGTAATATATGCCCCATTCAGTCTAGGTGATTCAACCTGCCAAGTGCCAATGTACTTTGTATGTATGAGTAGCACAGAAGAATATACTGAGATTCTGTGGCACCTAAATAAAAGGGTTAAGGCTCACGTTGAGAATTTTTAATGGAGCTTTTCATAATGTTAATTCTGCATGAGAGCATCTAGGGTGGATACAGCCAACGAATTGAATTTGGTTTGAGAATACCAGCTTTTGCACAAGTGAGCATGGGGTGAGTGTTTTGAACTTGCACTTTAGTAGGAGGGGTAGTAGAATAATGAGGAGAGACAAATGGAGTAGGTGACAATGTAATGCTTGGTGAAGAGTTATTGGAGTCAGTGATTGGTTCATGTGAAAGAGAAACAAGAGTAAGAGGAGCAACACAAGAAACAAAATCAACAGTAGATTGTTCATTGTGAAGGAAGAATTTTGAGGCATAAAGAAAGGAAAAATATACTCATTAAATATAACATGGTGTGATTTAATAGTCTTACAGTTAGGGTTAAGAAAACATAACATTTTCGCTTGTCATAACCAAGAAACAAACATAGTGAATATCATAAATCAAAGTTATGTTGATTGTAAGGGCGCAACAAGGTAACAAGCACACCCATATATTTTTAGAAAAGTATAGTTAGGTTTAAGAGAAAATATTTTTTCAAAATTACTAACATTGTTCAAAGTAGGAGTAGGTAATATATTTATAATATAAACAACAAAAGTAAACGCCTCACCCAAAAAATTTAGAGGAAGAAAGATGACAACGAGAATAACTAGATCGGTTTTAGCAACTTGACAATGTTTGCGCTCAATGGAACCATTATGTTTGTGAGTGTGTGGACAAGTGAGTTTGTGAGTAATTTCGAAATTATGCAGCATTTTTGTTAAGGATAAGAACTCTTTAGCGTTGTCACTTTGAAGGCACTTTATAGAGAAATCAATTTGTTTTTTCGCAAGAAGTTTGAACTGTATAAACACAACATTAGCTTGTGATTTGGATGTGATAAGATACATACATGTGAACTTGGAAAACAGATCAAGAAATACAATATAGTATAGAGAACTATTTGTAGAATAAACATGTGAGGGACCTCAGATATCAACAAAAACTAATTGTAGTAAAGTAGTATGGAAAAACATAAAGGCCATCAAGAATTTTGCCTTTGAGTACTATCTCCCTTGTAACCTAATTTTTGACAAAGAAGTGGTCAACAAAGAATTCAAAGAAGACACCATTATTAGGGGCAAACCGAGACACATTTAAGAGAATTTTATTAACAGAAAACATATGTAAAATGTTATGCAGTTTGAAAGAGTGAGATGAATGAGCAATGTAAAGACATGTAAAACCAACAACACGAATGAGCATACCTGAACCATTACCAAGTTGTTTGTATTAGGATTAGTGTAATTGGTTTTGTTGGAGAAAATAGATGGGTCATGGGTTATAAGATGTGTTGCACCAATGTTAGGATATCATAAGGGATCTTGAATAGTAGAAGATGTACCCAAGATGGAGGGCTTTAGACTAATCAAGAATAGATTAAGGCTAAAAAAGAGAAGCATTAGTGGATATATTTGAAGGCAAATGAGTATCATACCGTGTCCAACAAGTCAGGGTAGTGTGTCCAAACTTAAAACAAAGTTGACACTGAACACAAGGTTGGTGAAACGTAGAAAAGGATGAATCATTCCAAGAAATATGTGGGTTGCGAAATTTTTTCGTTGTTTGTTGTTGTTTCATAATCTGGAAGAGCCATGACCACCACACGAGGTAGTTCTACGAAAAGAAGAGTTTGAAAAAGAGATGAAGCATACCAATTTGTTGAGGCAATGTTAGTTTGGATGAAAGAACTTTCAAGAGACTTGTGTGTTGTCGAATCACTTTCAAGTTAGACAATTTATAATATATTTCAAGTGACAAATGATGGGAAATTCAACACAATAAAAATAATATCTCAACAAGAGCAATAAGCAGCGGATAATAATTTCTCCAACTAGCAAGAATCTGTGAGGAGCAATAACAAATAATGGCAGCAACAAAAACACACTTCAGGAAGACACAGAAATTTTTAACGTGGAAAACCTTCTCAATGTGAGAAGTAAAAACCACGGGCACAAGCCAGTCAATCAAACTCCACTATGATCAATATTATGGTTACAAGAGAGTCTCAAAACAGCACAAATTGTGCTAAATAACCACCCAAGTAGAAATACAACAGAGATGAAACAAAGAACAAGAAACCTGAAAAATTCCCAAAACTGCAGCTACCGTACACGGCCTATATCTCACTGTTCCGATGACTTTTGAACAATCCGAACGGTCCAATTGAAGCACCACAAGGTATGAACCTGCTGACAAAATTTCAGACCGATCTAATGGTGGACGAAACAGCAGCAGCAATCCGAAAAAACTCGTTCTCAAGAGAAACGCTGAAAACACTGCTGTAATGTGAGATGAATTTCTCTCTGCTCAAACCACTTCTACAAGATCCGAACGGTCAGATTGAATTCAAACAAATTATGAACCTGCTTACAAAATTTCAGCCCGATTCTACGGTGAACAAAGTGTCGGCGGCGGCCGGAAGTTACTGAGCGAAACTTTTCTATCTTTTTCTTTTCTCTCTCTTTTTTAGCTGACGGCTGTCACTCTGTCTCTCAGGAAAAACCTTAAAGGTGATTAAAAAATTAGATTGGGCCTCCACATAGGAAGTGAGCCCAACCCAACAACAAAATCTATAATATATTTTCAAATTACATAATCTATAATGTATTTTCATATTACACAATTTATAATGTGTTTCAAATTGTAAACATGTTTCCAAATTTAAAGTATTGATAATTTAGAATTTTCCAATATTTATGGAAGTGCAAGAATAAACCATGAAAACAAAGAAAAAAATAACATAAAAAATGTCATATAGATAAACAAGACCATTACTTTGTGCACCCAATGAAATTTGAACCTGCTCCTAATACTTACTTAAATGACAAAAATACCCTTAAACAAGATGGATGTGCAGGTTTCTGTAATTTGAAATCCCATTTCTGAAATATGTATTCAAATTTTGTTTTCCAAAATGTATTTTTTGTATTATGAAATTGTTTTTATATAATAAGATTTTCATTTTCTAACTCTAATTCAGAATTTTATTTCCATAAAATAAGATCTATTATGGATTTTTTTTTCTAAATTGTATTTTTTTATATTCTAAATTTTCAATTCAAAATGAAAAAATTTAAAAATTTAAAAGTGGATCGGGTGTAGGTAAATGTTCATCAGGTGCAGGAAGAATTAGCTCACAAACAAACCCAGAAGGCCCGCCCACTAAAATTGGGTTAAGGCCTGCAAGATTAGTCCCATAAGCCCAAGATAAAGAGGAACAGAAGGACAACATGGTTCCTTTCAGACCCAAATCAAGCAGCAAAGCAACCTTCTTCACACTCAAATCTCACGCATTCTCTTCTCTTCTCTACCATTTCCAGCATTCTCTGTGATGAAGACTCTTCTTCATTCCTTGCCATCCATGTCCAACTTTTCCTCCAACCAGATTCGCTTTCTCCTCACCACCTTGAACGAAGTCAACTTTGACTCCGTTTTCCATCAACTCTCTCAGGTCATTCATTCATCCATTTCTCCATTTTCTTCCTCCTCAAAACCCCATCTCATTTCTTACGCTAACTTTTTCTGGGTTTCTCTCGAATTTTGTGTTCGTGCTCCGTGCTTGATAAAGTTTCCTCCTTTCTCATGCGGGGGCTGCGCGAATTCCCTTTAAGGGAATCCAATTTAAAATTGACTGGACGTGCTTTTGTTTGTTTATGCGTGTGTTCAATGCTTTACTTTTGCGACCTTGGTGTGCGGTGTTCGAATATACTGTGTGTGGAAATGATTTTGTGGATTTATGTAGTTGGGTGTTTCTAGGGTTTATGTTGCTGGTGTTACCTTTTCAAATATACCTTTTTTGCGCATGATGTTTGTTTGTATTCTTTTGAAATGCTTTGTTAGATGTTGTTGTCTTCCTGTGATAAGGAGAATAATTAATCTAGCTTTTTATTTTACATTATTTTTGCTCACTACTGTGCTTTAGTAAATTGGAGTACGAAATGATTTACGGATGGGCTTTGGCCTTTGTAGAAGGTGTGACCTGATCATAATTATTTTTGCGGTGTTTTGAGATTATGCTCAGCTGAAGAGTAGATAGTGTTGTGGAGGTGATTGTAGTGGATAGGATCTCGAGGTTTTTTGCATTTGGTTTTTAATCATCTGGGATTCCTGAGAGAAATGAATGGTTTTTAGCAAATAAATATAAGATGCTAAGGTTCAGTGTCACTGTAATTTGGTAATGATCCAGTGTCTATATTCTTTCTCTGGTTATAATATGACATGTTTCACTATGATTTGTGTATGCCATTTCTGACCTGTTATTTTTCCTCTGTTTTATGGACTTGCATCTTTGTTTATCTGCTGTCTTGCTCGGTGCTCTCTCTCTCTCTCTCTATGCATTTTGCTCCCCTGCGAATTACCCTAATCTTAGAATAGTAGGCAACTATTGGCTTCTGCACACCTTAGTAGATTTTCTTTTGTGTGCTCTTAATTTTTACTTTATTCGTATTTGGAATTTTCTCTGTATTGGCTGTCTGTTTTGGATTTGTTATTGACTCGAACTTTGTATGGCTGACAGTTTGCTGAATTTGGAACCACTGGATGCATTTTGCTGCTTCAAACTTGCTTGGATCACTATGGTTATGCCAGGAGAGATACGAAAGACATGCAGCATGAGCCAATTCTTGGGGCAGTCATTAAATACCTCTTGGACAAACCAAACTTCAGTACAGTGTTTTCTGAGTCCATGAAGAATATGGAAATTAATGAAAGCTTTCTAGAAAATTTTTGTAATGGATTGCAGTTATCTTTATTGGAAAAGATGGTCATCAGTCTTGCTTTATCTGATTCTGAGAATCCTGATGTCAGGCTGTGTGGTAAGTATGAAGTTAATTTCTAGTTTCAGTTTTTTTAATTGTTTTTCTTGTGAACATTTTGCTTGATAAATAATGTTTATATATTTTTGTAATGTTCGTTTCATGGTCATTTCTGTATTATCTATAGCATCAATATTTTCTCAGAGTATTATGTAGTTTTATGTTTATATATTACGTTATTTGATCAGAAATATTGCTTGTGTATAGGAAAAAACTTTTGCATGTCTCAGATCGAGGAATTGTGTGCCAACCCTGGTTCTATGAGTTTTCATGAGCAAATTCACAGTATTATCATGTTCCTAAAGCAGTCCGAGGGTCTTTCCAAGCACGTGGATTCCTTTATGCAGATATTATCACTTGTGGAGTTCAAAGACACACCACCTTTCGTCTTGACTCCATTGCTTCCTGATGAGATGCACGAGGCTGATTTTTTAAGGTGGTAACTTATATAGCTATCCTTTTTGTATTGTATGGGTGATAAAATTATGGTAAAAAAGTCATGGTAATTATAGATTACTGACTGATTACCATCTATGAAGTTAACTACTCACTGATTACCATCTATGAAGTTAACTACTCACTGTTCTGTGAATAATATTGAAAACCTATTTTATTTAACCCCTGAAATAAGTAGTTAAGTTGAACCCTTTTAATCATTAATTAAATTTAAAATGCTGGTAAAGTACAATTGGCTCCACGTTTGAATAAAACTGTATGTTTGATTTACATTATTAATAATAAATGATTAAGTCCTGGGGTTATGATGTTTCTCTATCTGCATCATTACAGGAATATGGAGTTGTTCCACGACTCTGGAGAAAATGATTTTGATGCTATTTTGGCAGACATACAGAAGGAAATGAACATGGGTGATATTGTGAAGGAGCTTGGCTATGGATGCACTGTTGATGTTTCACAGTGCAAGGATATATTTTCACTCTTCTTACCTTTAACTGAACATACACTCTCTAAATTACTTGGTGCCATTGCTTGTACCCATACTGGGTTGGAGGACAATCAAAACACATACTTAAATTTTCGTGCGGCCCATGGATACAACGTGTCTGAGTTGCCGCCGCTGAACTCTTGGAATATTGATGTCTTGATTGATACAGTCAAGCATCTTGTGAGTTTTTTTCAATAAAGCTTAAAATTCCATCTTGTCATGTGCTCTTATTCCTGTTGCTGGAATTGGAATAAATGAGATAAATGCTTTCATTTTTCTGATATAGGCACCTCATACCAATTGGGTACGTGTTATTGAAAATCTTGATCATGAAGGGTTTTTCCTTCCTAGTGAAGAGGCATTCTCTTTTCTCATGTCTGTATATAAACAGGCCTGTAAGGTATGATATCAGAACACTACATATACTTTCCCTTGAGCTTAATTGATATACATGCAAACCCTGTTATAAAATTCTGAATGTATGAAAATGGGCCTAGCAGGAACCGTTTCCTCTCCATGCCATCTGTGGGTCTGTCTGGAAGAATACCGAGGGTCAATTGTCTTTCCTTAAATATGCTGTATCAGCAGCACCAGAAATGTTTACCTTTGCACACTCTGGAAGACAGCTGGTATGGTGATCGTTTTTTCACTATTTCTGTTACTTGTTCCCATCTACCTATTTTATGGCAACAAATTGCTTTTCAGGTATATGCTGATGCAATTAATGGCCACAAACTTCAAAATGGACATCCGAATCATTCATGGCTGTGTCTTGACCTTCTAGATGTCCTCTGCCTGCTAGCTGAGAAAGGTCATGCCAGTGTTGTTCGATCAATCCTTGATTATCCCCTTAAACACTGTCCTGAAGTCTTGCTTCTTGGGATGGCACACATTAATGTAAAATTTAATGGATTCATATTTGTTAGTTCTCAACAGTATTCCATTTCCTCTCTTTTCTTGATATGAAGTTTTTATTTGTTGTTCTTGCAGACGGCCTACAATCTCTTGCAGCAGGAAGTATCTCTAATTGTTTTTCCCATGATTGTAAAAAGTGCGGTAGGCAGTGGGATGATTCTACACCTCTGGCATGTAAATCCTAACTTGGTCTTTAGAGGGATAATTGATTCTCAAAACCATGACACAGACAGTATTATAAGAATTGTGGACATCTGCCAGGAGCTAAAGGTTGTTTCATTGTTAAGTGTGTATTTTTCATTTTGATTGTTTTCCTATATATGGATTTTACTGTTAGGTATTGTATTTTTTTCTTGTGTAAGTCTCAACTTTGTTAAAATGAGCAGCTCTCACATTCCTTGAGTCCTTTTAGTTACCTTGCAATAAGCTTTTAAATTTGTATTCATGAATACCAATCTCATGTTTCTGTTATTGTTTTTTTGCCATTTTTAATCTATCATATTTGTTTTACAGATTTTATCAACTGTGGTGGAAATTATTCCTTCTCATTATAGTATAAGGTTAGCAGCTGTTGCATCAAGAAAAGAATTACTTGACTTTGAGAAGTGGTTGAGTAGCAACTTAATTACATACAAGGAAACCTTTTTTGAGGTAATAATGCCTTCCCTCATTAGTTGGTTTCTAAATTTTAATGGCAGCAGTAGCATTATAGATTTAGGCATTCTGTTGTTTTTTTGTTCATAGCATTTTTAGTTGTACTTCTCTGAATTTATCGTAGCAGAAAAGTGGCTGACATTATTAGGCCTACCCTGCAGGAGTGTCTCAAGTTCTTGAAGGATGCCCATTTTGGTGGATCACAGAACCTTTCTGGCCAATCTTTTCATCCATCTAGTGCTGTTCTGAGTCTATATGCTGAGACAGCTGCTACTGTCTTGAAGGTTATACTTTAATCATTTGGTTTCTCTGCCTCTCCTATAGCCTCATTTGTTTTCATTTTTACTGTTGTATCTGACCTTTTTAGATTACAGGTTCTTAAATCTCATAATGACTTGGTTGCCCCTAGACATCTTTCTGAGGAGTTGGAGAGGCTGCATATATCTATTATAGATCCAAATCCAAGGATTCAGAATGGTGGAGCAGCTGATTCATCTACTTCTGATGGATATGCAGATGACATTGAAGCAGAAGCAAACTCTTACTTCCATCAAATGTTCTCTGATCAGTTAACCATTAATGCAATGGTACAAATGCTTGCTAGATTCAAGGAATCTTCAGTGAAGAGGTGATAACTTTTAAAATTTCTTCTGGTCAATCTGTTACTGTAAATACCATCTTAGTGTTGTGTTATTTTTGAAGTTCTAGCCTTTTTGTGAATTTGTTAAAGTTATGTAACCTTTTGTATCAAGGTTTTTGAGGCTCACTCTAGCTGTTAATTATGCCTCTTAAAACCTTCCCAGAGCAAAAAGAAAATTAAACTTTCATGTTCAAGCGCATGTGTGTTCTTTTTTACCTTGTAGGGGTGCCAGACTGGGTGGATCGAATATTTTTTTTTTGAATTATAATGGATTGGACATAAAGAATCCAGTAAAAATTTAATTGAAAATCTAATCCAATCTGATCCTTTTAATAATAATGCAATCCAATTCTTTCACAATTTTTTTTTGATGGATGAATATCCAATCCATTTATAAAGTTAATATTTAAAAAAAACTTATAATGATTTCTTTTAAAAAATTCAGAAATAAATTTTGCCACAAATTTAAAAGTAGAGTTTTGAAAACATTTTAAAAATGAAAATTTAAGAATAATTTAATAATGAAAAATTAGCTGCACGATCTTTTATCCTTTAAGTATTGATAGGATGATCCGTTGGATTTTGAATAATAATAGATAGATCATCAAGCATCCTAAAATTAGATGGATGGTGTTGATGAATCCATTTTTTATATTTTTTGTAATGGATAATTAGATGAATTTACTTGTGGATTGACGGGTGAATGATTGATAAGTGGATTGATTTGCCAACCCTGGTCCCTTGGTTGGAAATTCTGTCAATGACATTAAGTTTGTGGTTTTTGGGTTAAGTACTAAAATCCTTTCTCTCTTGGTGAGTTAACAGGGAGAAATCGATTTTTGATTGCATGACTGCAAACTTATTTGAGGAGTATAGGTTTTTTCCAAAGTATCCTGAAAGGCAACTCAAAATAGCTGCAGTTCTCTTTGGTAAGTTTCTCTTTTGGCATTGTAGATGATGAAATTTAACTTCATATGATCAACTTTTGTGGTTTATGATAGTGTTTCATTTCAACCTAGCAACTTTTGATCTTGATTGGTGAATTTGTAAGTTATGTAAATTGTTTCTAGGCAGAGTTGTGCTCGTATATGTTAATCATGTAAGCATAAGGCTGCAATCATGCATTTAGATGATAATGTGCATTAATAATTCCGTTTGCTGACAAAATTGGTTGGGCTAAGTTGAATCTGTGACAATGATAGTTACATACTCTGTTAGAAAATTTATTTCCTTAGACTGTGATTCTAACTTGTAAACTTGTTATCCCTATATGTATGTAGTGCATACAAATTTTGGGGTTTTCTTCATTATTGGGTGTGCATTATTAAAATTATGTTTTTTAGTACGCACACTGCTTGCTTTAGCTAATATTATCTGTCCACGATTCATATCCTTTGGTATCATTTTTTCCATCATTTACATTGCATTTTTTGTTTTTATCTCATGTACCAGGTTCCGTGATCAAGCATCAGCTTGTAACTCATCTGTCTTTGGGGATTGCACTGCGTTATGTTCTTGATGCATTGCGCAAGCCTGCAGATTCAAAAGTTTGTGTTGTTTTGGATAGTGAATTCCTTTGATGTTTTCATTTGATGTGAGGGTTGACGATGCTTTTGTACAGATGTTTTTGTTTGGAAGTCTGGCGTTGGAGCAGTTTGTGGATCGTCTAATTGAGTGGCCTCAGTATTGCAATCATATTCTTCAAATTTCCCATTTGCGCAGTACACACTCAGAAATAGTTGCTTTCATTGAGCAGGCCCTTGCTAGGATTTCCTCTGGTCATTCGGATAGTGATGGAGCAAGTCATGCTTCTGTTATTAGTAACCATCATTCTGCACAGGCTACACTAGGGCATGTAGAGGTAAAAATAACTTGTTATCATTTGTGTTTGTCTTGTATTCTATTTTCTAAAACGAGTCAGATTTAAGATTTTGGTTTTAATTTTACGTTAGAAGTGCAATTGCTCATGGATAATCAGTTATAATTAAGTTTTATACCTTTTTCTGTTACATATTATCTATTTTTACGTTAATGGTTTTTTACATATTGTAACATGTGCCTAAGTTGGTTGTTCTAAACCCAGTTTTCGTATTAAAGATTATTTTTTTATGTACCTGTGTTCAATATGATCATACTTCTGTTTGTGCTTGATGTATTTTGTTTTTGGTTGAGGGTGTTGTTAACTATCAGTTATTGTGGCACAATAGCTCCATAGTGTAGTGGGTTTCACCCAAATTGCGACCATGGCAGCCTTTTTCCTTGCAGTTGCCTTGGTCATTGAGGATCTTGGGTCATATTCCAGGATGAGTGAAAATAGGTAAGAAATAAAGTGAAAGTTACAGTTATTTTGGTTGAATAAAATAGAGAGGAAATGAGAGAGAGAGCATAGTGGAAATAGGTTGGATATAGAGTGGAAAAGTACTCTAAATCTATGATATGAACAAAATAACTCTTTTTTATCTTCACCTATCCAATCAAACTATTAGGGCTTTGTGTCTGCAGAAACAAAATGAGAGGCAAGGTTGCGATTTGGAGTTGTGGACCTGTGCAAATTGGGCTTTATTAAGGGAATCTGATTGGAATAGGCAGATAAATTTGAAAATCTTATGCGCTGCCATCAATGTTGTGAAACTCGGGGATTGGAGGGGGATAAAATATCATAACATGAGATCGTAATTTGACTTGTAAGAGTTTTGCATATATGAAAAACTATATTTATAGACCTGCGCATGCATTAAAATAATACAGAGAAGAAAATAATTCACTATAAATTTTAAGATCCATTAGATAACACAATTAGAAATAGGTTCACGTCATAAAATTGCTCAGAATAGACAGCAATATCCAAAGGAACAATGTAATAGTTGGTGTTGCTGTGTACAAAGATTGGTGACGATGATGGAATCACTAGTGTCAAAAGATGAAGCAAGCCTTGTTTAGGGTGATGGATTGTTGGGGATTGTGATGTGAGCCTTGCTGATGGCTGGTGATCACAAAGCCAGCACTGCAATGGTAAGTGACAACAGTAAGTGCATTGCGATGACTGATGATGACAATGTCCAAAGATGACTATGGCAGCGTTGTTTATTTGGTGCTCCTTTTAACGAGGAATTGGAGCTGTGAAGAATGCTTCATATGTTCTCTGATTTGCAACTGGGAACCCTAAGGGAAAAGAGGGTCAGTTTTTAAAAAAATTGGTTTGCAATATAACCTATTTGGAATTTCCAACTACATGAGTTGGGTCAATTGATTTGCTAGGAGCTTGAGCCTGCATACATGAACACATTAGGCAGGATTGACATGATGAATGATTCCATTCATTGATTTTGTGAGTAAAATTGCTATCCCGAAGTGATCCCTAATTTTCCCGATCTGCTTCCTGTGTTTGATTCTATTGTGGATACTCAAGGGACTTTTTAACCTCAAGGCTGAGTGTCCCTTATGTTCTATTTGTTTATTTATTCTATCCAGTTTTTACTGATTGACTTGGGTCTCCTTAGTTTTAATAAGCTGAAACCTTTTTGCATATCCTTTTCGCATATTGCCCTAAAACTGTTTTCTCATATTCTTCACATTATAGACTACGGTGTTTTTCTGAATAATAGTCATTTGCTCCACTTATGGGGGGAAGATCGGCTGCAACACTTTTGGGTGTTTTGTTTCCCATTATGTGAATCATTAGTATGGTAGGTTAGTGTTTGTCGTTATTCCGTGGAGACCCATTGCAGCAGGATTTGTTTTTCTGAGATATTTGTGGTGGGGAAAGAAACCTGTTATTATTACTTGTCACTTGATAAGGTTTTATCATAAAAACAAGATTATGGATAATAGATATGTTATTTTATTTTCCTTCAATTACTTTTATTTAATTTCTGTCTGGCTAACATTTTATTTTTGTTGTATCCTTATAGCAGCTCAGTGGCTCCACGGTCATACAACCTGGGCAGCAACATTTGTCACTGCAGCTTCAACAGAGACGTGAAAATCTCTTGGATGATCGTCACAAAGCTTCAGTTGGTTCATCTACTGATGTAAAACCACAGTTATCTTCTCTAGGGCAATCTTCAGTACTAACACCTACTGATGCTTCTAATACCAATAAGGTATTATACTTTTATATTGCTCTTTGAGAATTGTAATATTCTGTATTCTTATAGTGTTAGTGACATACTTGAGTAGTTGAGAAGGCTACTCTACATTTCAGTTACGGAAGCTATAAGTTTCCATTGTAACTCATGGTTGTTGGTTGTTACATAATCAGTGATTTTCATATATTGAACTACAAATTTTATCAGTGATTTTCACAAAGAATATTTCGGATTTTATTTTGCTCTGGTTAACTTTCTCTGTTTACCGTGCTTTATTATATTTCGTATTCTTTTTATAGCGGGACTTAGTTTTGTTGCTACAATTGCAGTTACATAGCTCAGTCAGCACCTCGTCAATGCTATCTTCTTCTCCTGGTTTTGTTCGCCCTTCCCGTGTCCCTACTTCTACCAGTATATTTTTTTTACTTGTTAACAGTTTCCTTTGCTTAGCATAAAGTCATAGATAGTATCCTTTAATTGTGTTCTTATTTTCTGAATATATTTTGTGCCCCTTTGATATGTGCATCTGATGTAGGGTTTGGATCTGCCTTGAACATTGAAACTTTGGTTGCCGCTGCTGAGAAAAGAGAAATTCCTATTGAGGTGCTCTAGCCTCTTGCAATTAATTTATGAGATTGGCTGCTTTCTTGAGTTTTGTTAATGGATTTGTTCAGTTGTTTAGATTAATGATTTTACATACCTGCTTACAATTAATTTTGAAGTTTTTCATGTTTCACCTGGTCCCTGTTTTACTTTAATTTCTTATATGAAATTTAAATTGTGTTTCTTTTACTTGCTGTAGTTTAAGCCTCATTTTTTTGCTAACAGGCTCCAGGGTCAGAAGTTCAGGACAAGATATTATTTATAATTAATAATGTTTCTGCTGCTAATATTGAAGCTAAAGCAAAAGAGTTCACTGAAATTTTGAAAGAACAGTACTATCCTTGGTTTGCGCAGTATATGGTTATGAAAAGGTTAGTTTTGCTTCCTAAGTTGTCATGTGTCATACAATTGCTTAAAAAGTTACACCCACGTAGGTAGATAGACTGTGCAGAAAGCGAATTTACTAAGGGTTAGCAGGGAGGCTTAAATGCACTATTGGGGCTAATAAATAAATAAAAATGAGTAGGGTAACTAAACAGATTTTAGAAACTGCAAAATTTGGTTTGGATATTTTCCCAGTCCTGCTTTACAGTGATTAAGTGCAAGGAGGTTTAATTGGATTGTTGGGGGTAAATAGGGAATTAAAAGGTGTATAGCACTTAACAGATCTTAGAAGCATAGAAATTTGGTTTTGTATCTGTTCTAAGTCCTGCTTTTATTGAGTTGTTGATCAGTATAAACCACATGTCGTATTCCATTATGAAGACTGTTGAGTTCATAGATATTTTCAGTGTACTCCATTACAAAATAAATTAAACCAAGAACTTGGGTTTAACATGGAAATAATGAGTAATAGATGAATCAAGCAAACCATGTTAATAATTTCCGTTTCGCTCAATTCAATTTTTGGCACATCTTACTATACACAGCTGCTATATTTATCTTATCAAACTGGTAACTATTTTTTTATGCATATACTTATACCAACTGATACTTCCTTCCAGAGCAAGCATTGAACCAAATTTCCATGACCTGTACCTGAAATTCCTGGACAAAGTTAATTCAAAGGCTTTGAACAAAGAGATTGTTCAGGCAACTTATGAAAATTGCAAGGTTTTGATTCTTGTTTCTGTTCCTTGCTTGATTGAAGGGTAGATGTGTAAAATGTTTGAAATAATACTTGGTGTTTGCATAATCTTCAGGTTCTTTTAGGATCTGAACTCATAAAATCAAGTTCAGAGGAACGCTCTTTGCTTAAAAATTTGGGGAGCTGGCTTGGAAAGTTAACAATTGGCCGGAATCAGGTTTTGAGGGCTCGTGAAATAGACCCAAAGTCTTTGATTATGGAGGTAAATTCGAAATTGAATATATTTTATGAGTAGATGGCATTTCAAGTTATCATTTGCTCATCAAATTGTTTTCCACATTGTAGGCATATGAGAAGGGGCTAATGATTGCTGTTATTCCATTTACGTCAAAGGTATAATTTCTGGTTGTGATTATTTTTCATTGGTTATATTCAATAGCATGCTACATTATCATTCAATTTTATGCTATAGGTCCTTGAACCATGCCAAAGCAGTCTTGCATACCAACCTCCTAATCCTTGGACTATGGGCATTTTGGGATTGCTTGTTGAAATTTATTCAATGCCAAACTTGAAAATGAACCTCAAGTTTGACATAGAGGTCAGAGTTTGTTTTCTCTTTCCTTAGAGTATCATTTGCATAATTTTGTTACTCATCCACCTATTTAATGTAATAATTGTGCTATACAGGTTTTATTCAAAAATCTTGGTGTTGATATGAAGGATGTCACCCCAACTTCTCTCCTGAAGGATCGAAAAAGAGAATTTGAAGGAAATCCTGATTTCTCTAATAAAGATGTTGGAGCATCTCAATCACAAATGATTACTGACATAAAATCTGGTCTTGTACCTCCAGTAAATCAAGTGGAATTGCCACTTGAAGTCACCAATCAATCGAATACGGGTGCTCATCCACATATGCTGTCTCAGGTTTGTTTTTGCATTCTTTTGGTCTATGGTGATCTTTTCTTTTTGTTGATTTATAAATATTTCTTTGAATATTTCTGGGTGGATAGTATGCTGGTCCTCTTCATATGTCTTCGGGTGCATTGATTGAAGATGAAAAGGTAACACCTTTGGGATTGTCTGATCAACTTCCCTCTGCTCAAGGACTGTTACAAGCTACTCCTGCCCCAGCACCATTTTCTATTAGCCAGGTTCGGAACCAAAATCTTGTTTCCCTCCTTTTTGGACTATTTATAGATTAATAGAATGTTATTTTTAAGCATCACTGATTGTTGCTTGTTGTGGTTACAGCTTCCAACACAGATACCTAACATTGGGACTCATGTTATTATTAATCAAAAGCTCAGTGGTTTTGGCTTGCAAATGCATTTTCAGAGGTATGGTGCTATCACTATGTTGTACTTCTTGTTTGAATCTATGTGTGATTTGGATACTATTTTTTTTATTACAGAGCGGTACCCATTGCAATGGATAGAGCTATCAAAGAGATAGTGTCTAGTATTGTGCAGCGTAGTGTTTCCATAGCAACACAAACTACAAAGGAGCTTGTTTTAAAGGTTTACATATTACTGAAGCCTTGCTGCTTCTAACGGCTTGATTTTTGTAATTCCATTTGTTGTAATTCCTGATGTAATCTTTCTGTTGGATATATCTAGGATTTTATGGTTTATAACATCACCTTTTTTAATTGTGATCTTTTTAACTGCTTGATTAGTTGTGTATAGAAACAGCTTTTTTAGTTTTTTTTTTCTTGATTTTAAATTGTGTAAATCATATGCAGGATTATGCCATGGAATCTGATGAGACACGCATATTAAATGCTGCACACTTAATGGTCGCTAGTCTTGCTGGGAGTTTGGCTCATGTTACTTGCAAAGTAATGCCCTTAATATGATATCTATTCTGTTGCTTATATGTTAGTTAGCTAATTCTTTTAGAGTGTTATGCTTTTAGGCTGCATTTGTTTTATTTTCTTCTGGCTAATGCATCTCAATTTCTAGGAGCCATTACGGGCATCGATCTCTGGTCAACTGAGGACTTCACTTCAGAACCTAAATATTGCTAATGAAATTTTGGAACAAGCTGTGCAACTTGTCACCAATGATAATCTAGATCTAGGCTGTGCTGTCATTGAACAGGCTGCTACTGATAAGGTTAGCTGCTAAATGTCTGTGGTTATAGCTATTTGTAGCAATGCCAACAATGGTGAAAAATTCTTTTGTTGCTTCTTTCATTTGGTAATATAATAATTAATTTTAGAATGTAGACATTATTTAGATGTCTCCATTGTTTAGTACTGAAGTATATTGTTAGATACAGATATATGAACCACCAATTGCTCACATCTGTAAAATTGTTGGGTTTGTAAGAATGAGTATTTATCAAATTGAATCCTTCCTTGTATGTGATTATTTGATTACTGTGTGAAATGCTTTTTTGCGTTATAATTAACTGATGAAACACATAGGGGATGGAGTAGAAGTACCTCCGTAGGTCTCCATTTATATTTGCCTTTTCTTGTTTTGATTGTATGTTGTACTAAACAAAAGAAAATTACAAGGCTGAAGAAGTGATGAATGTGAAGAGTAAACAAAAAGAGGCGCAATGTCAATGTACATTGTGTAGGTTATAGCTTTCTTTTGATATATAGCATTTGCTTTTGGGGTCTATGTAGACTGTTTAAATATTTTACTGAAGGAAAAATAATATTTCATAGTTTAATTCTTTTATAATTGTGATAAGATAAGACATTTTATTATTTCATGTCACTAATTTTACATATTGTTTTAGGTGTAACCTTAGTTTTGATCAATGATTTTTAACATCAGTAAAATATTTGGTTGATACTGGTGGCTACAACTGCCATTTCTTTTCTGATTTTGCATTTACAGTGATAAATCCAATTTAACTGGCTTGTCTGTGATGCTATCTTACAGGCAATAAACACCATCGATACAGAGATTGGTCAACAACTCTCTTTGAGAAGGAAGCATCGAGAAGGTATGGGTTCTACATTTTTTGATGCAAGTTTGTATCCACAAGGTTCTATGGGTGGTGTTCCAGAGCCTCTTCGCCCCAAGCCTGGCCAGTTGTCACTCTCACAACAGCGTGTATATGAGGTATGCATTTGGCATGTATTCAATTTTTGCTGGGATTTGTAGAGATTAACACCAGGGTTTAATTTCTGTTCATTTCTATTAGGAAATGCATTTGGCATGTATTCAATTTTTGCTGGGATTTGTAGAGATTAACACCAGTTTAATTTCTGTTCATTTATATTAGGACTTTGTTCGGCTTCCATGGCAAAACCAGTCTAGCCAGAGCTCACATTCTATGTCTGCTGGTGTTGCTGTTCAATCTGGCAATGCTGGTCTTCCTAGCACGAATGGTTCTGTCTCTGGTCAGGTTAACCCTGGTTACCCTGTGAGTACAGGATATGAAGGAGTATCTCGACCATTAGAAGATATGACAGAGTCTAACTTAGCTCCACATTTTAGGTCCCCACCTGTTATTTTCTATGGCTGTTTTACTGTCTTGTAGGTCAAATTCAAATTTATTCACAATCTGCATTGATTTTTTCAGTGCTTCCTCAATTCACATTAGAGCATCTGATAGTGCTTCCCAGCTTAGTTTGGAGAAAGAGTCTGTTGCCTCATTTCCTTCAGCTGCTTCCACACCTGAATTGCATGCAGTGGATTCATCTGATGTGAAAGTGAGAATTTTAAATAAACATCACTGCTTCTAACATGTCATGATTATAGTCTAAATGTTTTTGTGATTTATGGCCAGGAATCTGGAACTTCTTCACAGACACTAGTCACATCAGGTGCTATGGAGCGCCTTGGAAGTAGTTTCTTGGAGCCTTCTCTCACTACAAGAGATGCCCTAGATAAATTCCAAATTGTTGCACATAAGGTTGTTGCTAATCTTTACAGATTATTGTGTCTCTTTGTGTATATCCCATTATAGAAGGTTAATATAACCAATATATTTTATTTCTATATAATTGTACTAATGAATGTTAATGTTGCTTCATTACACGGTGTGTTTCATTAATTTATATCAGGCTTTTATTATTTAGTGTATGTTGGAATTTAGCTGGTTGTCATATACATCTCGCTCTCGTGCAAAACATGCCAATTAGAGAAGTTTCATAACTTACTGTGTGTGTATGTGGCTGTTGTGATGGAAGACTGGTCCTAGGTAACTGGGTTTTTGAAGTTATTGGTGAATTGATGTATTTTTAGATAATTTTGGCAATGTCTTCTAATAATTTCTTTCATATTCTGTTATCTTTTTATGATTAAATGCAAATGCAACCAAGGGTGGAAATTAAGGTGCTGTTTGCTATGCCCTTGAGGTTTTTCTTGTTAGGTTAACCTTTTATGAATTTAACTTGTGGTTGGTAAGGATGTTGCATGTGTTTGAAAAGGAATAAGTTTTCCTGCATGATATACTTTTGAAAATGATACCTTTGCTTCAATGGAATTTGCTTATGTTATTCTTACATTTTTGTTTTGATTTTCTTTTCATCTCCGATCAAGCTACACTTTTTCATGCAGAAGTGTAGTAAAATAATTTTTGGAGCAGGACCACCAATTGTGCCATGGGTTGTTGATTAATTTATTTGATTATTTGGATGCAATGTTTCTTTCAGATGTTTATTGACTGCCTTTATGTCATTGGTTTCAGTTGGAAGCTATGGTCAGCAATGATTCCAGGGATGCAGAAATCCAGGTATTTTACTGCGGTTCACATTCAACTTATACAGTCTGTACTGTTATGCCTAATATGAATTACTGTTACTGGTATCTTTTTTACCTTTATAGTTTCTTTTCCATTTGTTTTAATATCTGTTTTGGGTTCTTACTGATGTTCAGGGTGTCATCTCTGAGGTTCCAGAGATCATACTTAGATGTGTTAGTCGAGATGAGGCAGCTTTAGCTGTGGCTCAAAAGGTGTGCTTCCCCTGCTGAGAATTTTGTAATTCATGAATTTTACTGAACGCTAATGCTATATATGTTATCGTGAATTGATTACTTCAATAGTTTCATACTTATTGTCGTCTGTGTCATTTCTGATACCTCCATTTTCAGTTGATGGGATTGACAATTGTTAGCTTTTTAAACAGGTTTTCAAGGGTTTATACGATAATGCATCAAACAATATCCATGTCTCTGCCCATCTTGCAATCTTGACTGCCATTCGTGATGTTTGCAAGCTTGCTGTGAAGGAGCTTACTAGTTGGGTATGTACTGTTGAACTCACAAAAGTTGCCATGAGTTGAATGTTCTATAGATTGTTAGAATTTAATTTGACACTTTTTAACTTACATTTTGTAGTATGTTATGTATACTTGGTAGTTTTGTTTTATAAAATTGCATATTATGAATGGCATATTGTTGTTCTCATTCCTGAAATTTGACAAGTTAGGTATCATCTGTTGTTTGCTTATAAAGAACAATTCATTTGAAGATGGGAAACAGTAATTGATTATTACCAAAGATGTTTCTTATTTTCCCTAAAACTAACACTCCCTCCTTGTCTTGTATAAAAAAAACAAATATTTAATTCATCAAGACCAGTTAAAGTAGTTAAGATAGTTAATTTTAATTACTAATGTCAGTATATTTATTTTTTATTCCAATATTCATAGAATTCAATGATTTAAGTGTTTATATTTAATGGCACCTAATCCTCAAACAGTTATACTTGCTCTTGATTTGTTTTAAACTGTACATTGTGTACTCCTTGTAGGTAATTTACTCAGAAGAAGAAAGGAAATATAACAAAGAAACTACTATTGGCCTCATCCGCAGTGAATTGCTAAATCTTACTGAGTACAATGTTCATATGGCAAAACTTATTGATGGAGGAAGGAACAGTATGTCCAAAGAAAATATTTTTTTAGGCTTTACTTTTTTCTGTACTACTATAATGAAGCAACTTACTGGATGAATGTGCAGAGGCTGCAACGGAATTTTCCATTTCCCTTCTTCAAACCCTGGTTATCGAGGAACCTAAAGTTATTTCAGAACTTCACAATCTTGTTGATGCTTTGGCTAAGGTTTGTATTTGTACATGAATCTCTGCATTTCTTAGTCCGCCCTAAATTCCTAACAATATTTTATTTTTCAGCTTGCTACAAAGCCTGGATGCCCTGAGCCATTACCACAGCTTCTTGAAATGATCAAGAATCCTGGTGCTCTATCCTCTGGCACTGCTGGAAAAGAGGATAAGGCAAGACAATCAAGAGACATTAAGGTCACACGAGCAATGTGGTTCAGCTGCCACTATTGTTCATGCACTTTTTGTCTTCTCTTCTGGTTTTTTATTTGTGGTTGCTTTTGGTTTTCCTGAAATCTGGGTTTTTTTTTGTCATCGTGTAAAAGCAGGTTCCTGGTCTGCTACCTGCAAACAGGGAAGAGTTCAACAGCGTGGATTCTATTGAACCAGATCCGGCTGGGTTCCGGGAACAGGTATCTTGATGTTGAAATTGATAGATAAGTTTGAATTTTGTTGCTTGGCTATTTGGCACCACATAACTGCTTCACAATTTCATTTAGTTATATTTTTCATGCCTGCCACTTTTATTTTAATGTTTTATCGAAGATTTTATTTCATCCAGCTGTACCTGTGTTATGACTGAGTAGAATAATTCATGTATGAGTTAATTACACTTTAGAATTGCACTCAATTATTAATACTCTTTTTTTTGGTCTATGAGCACAATATGAATTTATATTGTTTTCCATTTTGGTTAGACAGCTTAATGAAGTGCTTATGTACAAGTTATTTTTCATTTGAATGAAAAAAAAATTAACTTGTTTTTGTAAGCTATTTGAAGTTCTGATTCAAATAAAGAAAACACCTTATTAGAGACATATCATATGTTGTAATGCAAGTCCACATGAGCTGTACAGTAAGCCTTTCAAAACACACCCTTCTGAAGTTGTTATGCAAAAATGAATGAAAAATTCACTGGCTCCTTTTAGCCTTAGGAACTGTCATGTAGAACCAGTTGAAAACCGTAAAATCTGATACTATTGCATTTCATAAAAGGAGAAAATATATTTTGCAAGTAATGACTATGCGCTTTTGTAAGCTCAATCTTGCTCAGGACACTGAGTTGCGTGTAGTTTCAGATGTTGAGTAGTTTTTTCCCTTTATTTCTTACCTTTTATTTTTCCTTTGTTCAGCAAAGGGACATTGGCATCAAATCTTTCTTTAATTATGTATTTGTTGGACCAGAAACAAAATTTGAACTTCTAATGATTACTTATTTTATGCACAAATTGTAGGTTTCCATTTTGTTTTCAGAATGGTATAGGATATGTGAACTTCCTGGTGCCAATGATACAGTCTCTGCCCACTTCATCTTGCAATTGCATCAGAATGGACTGCTGAAGGGGGATGATCTTACAGATCGCTTCTTCCGCCTATTACTGGTGGGTTTTCTTTCTTCATGCTAGCTATTATTTTCTACTGATGACCAGGATTGTCAGTTTAACCACTTTCCTTGTTCTTTTTTTTTTTTCAGGAGCTTGCTGTTGCACATTGCTTATCCACTGAAATGATTAATTCAGGATCACTACAATCCCAACAGCTGCAGACAATGTCATTTCTTGCAGTTGATATTTATGCAAAGCTTGTCTTCTCAATCTTGAAGGTTGTCAACTGTATATCTTTTTCTTTTCTCATTTCTTTTGGGTATTTTTAGCATCTTAGCTGTTCTGTTGGTTGCTGGAACAGGGATCAAACAAACCCTTTCTTCTTTCCAAGGTGTGTAATAAACTAAAATTTTAATGCAGTCTCTTTCTCCCAGGCATTACTAATTATATAATTGTTGTCTAATACTTCCCATTGCTTTATGATAGATTCTGGCAGTTGCTGTCAGATTCATTATAAAAGATGCAGAGGAGAAGAAAGCATCTTTTAATCCAAGACCACTTTTCAGATTATTCATCAACTGGCTTCTAGATCTTGGTTCACTTGAGCCTGTTACTGACGGTGCAAATCTCCAGGTGTTTGTCACTTTCATTTACTTGAATAATTTATTTATTTGTATATTTTTGGGTACAACCGTGGGTTCAAACTGTTTATAACCATTAAAATTGTTCATACATGTGTGAATTTGAAACTTTCGGGAATTTTATCAGTAGATACTTTTATTATTGACTGGTAATCACCTGCCAATTAGGCTGGTTATTTTGTTTGTATGGTTTTTTATTGCTTTCGCCAATGCATTTCAACCCCCTTTCCATCACCTAATAAGTTAAGAACAGGCTTGACTAATACCACTTCATGAATTGCAGATTTTGACTGCTTTTGCCAATGCATTTCATGCATTGCAGCCGCTTAAAGTTCCTGCGTTCAGGTTAGGAATGTCTACTTCTGATTCATAGTTTGCTGTATTTTGGTTTAAGAATATCTTGTAATGGAATGCTATTTTATTGTGATGCAGACTTTTTTATTGTTCTGTTATTTTGTGTTCTGTCATTCAAGAATTCCAATTCCTATTTTTTGTGGAGAGATGTGTAAACATTGTTGATTAAGGATCGTATACTTCTAGTTTACTTTGTCAGATATTTACTTGCTAAAGATGATGCCCCTTTATTGTGGAAGAGGTTATGTTGAGTAAAATGTTGTGCGGGCTCTGAATGCATCAGAAATTTAAAACGCTTTAACTTTGCTTGTGAATTATGTTGGAATTTGGGTTGATTATATACCTGTTGCATAATGCAAACTCAAAATTGAGGCGGACTTGACCTAAGAGTACATTTTAAATCCAATCTGAGCAGGCATTGTTTGACATGCTCCTCATTATTGTTTATGATATGACTAATTTTACCGATTTTCTTTTTATTGAAATGTGGATCTCTATCTATATATAATTGTGTGTTGGATGCCTGTCTTTTGGCAAGAAGATATCCACCTATAATGTTCTTGAATTTATCATATTGTAATACTTTGTATATTGATTTGAACTTTTCTATATTCTTCCTGTATCATCGTGTTAGACTTGGGACCATTCTTTTGTACCTTTGACAAGTGAAATACAGAATGTAGTAGTTTGTTAGAATGATTATGTATGTTAATTGTCCTGATGCTAGTATCTATCATTGTTTTGAGTGAGTATCGTTATTTAAATTCGTTTACTTGTAGAGTCTTTATGATGTGTGTATATATTTATATATAGGTTCTGTTTAGTTTCATTAACAATTCTGTCTGTAATGTCTACAGATCACTTTTTATCATGCTTGCGGCACACAAACTGCACAGACACACATATAACACACACACATATATGTATATATGTACATTTTAAATGCTTCGTTTGTTTGATTTTGTATTTATAACTCAGTTCCTTTATGTGCATGTTTCTTCAGTTTTGCATGGCTTGAGCTGATAAGTCACAGGAGCTTCATGCCTAAAATGTTGACTGGTAATGGTCAAAAGGGTTGGCCATATATCCAAAGGTTACTTGTAGACCTGTTCCAATTTATGGAGCCCTTTCTGAGGCATGCTGAATTGGGAGACCCGGTTTGTCTCTATCTATGCCTCAATTATTTTCTTTTATTATAAATTCTAAGAAATATCTGATATCTTTTTTTATAAAAATACATTAACAGCTTCCAACTGGGTCTATGTACAATAATGCTTCTTACATCTACACTTTTTTTTTTTTAAAATTTTGTTGTGATCAGGTCCGTGTACTCTACAAAGGGACACTTAGGGTGCTCTTAGTGCTACTTCATGACTTCCCCGAGTTTCTATGTGACTATCACTTTACCTTTTGTGATGTCATACCTCCAAGTTGCATACAGATGAGGAATATCATTCTAAGTGCATTTCCACGTAGTATGAGGCTGCCTGATCCATCTACTCCAAATTTGAAGGTCTTAAAATCTCGTATTCCCCCCTAAACCTTTTGTTAAGGTTAAGGAGCTTTAAGTTGATGTTACTGCCTTGTGCTGTTGTATACAGATTGATTTACTTCAAGAAATTACTCAATCACCCCGCATTCTTTCTGAGGTTGATGCTGCACTTAAAGCAAAGCAGATGAAGGCTGATGTAGATGACTACCTCAAGGTCCGCCCTTCCCTCTTGGAATTGGTTTGTTGTTCATAGTTGGTTTGCTATGTTATAATTGAGTAGAATGATTATGCTTGATGCATTTGTTGCTTGTCTACAACATGTGAATTCTTTTTGGTCAAGATTTTCTACCTTTTATTTCCTTAGTTGTTTCACTCCAATCCATTTTTACTTTCCTACCTTTTTATTCATAAGTTTCCAATCACTTTTTTTGCAGACAAGGCAACAAAATTCTCCATTTTTGTCTGAACTGAAGGATAAGATGCTTCTCGCACCCAATGAAGCTGCCTCTGCTGGGACTCGATACAATGTGCCGTTAATCAACTCACTTGTGCTATATGTTGGAATGCAGGTACTTTAAATGGGAAACTCTTATTTTTCATATTTGCCTCTGGCATTAACGAGTCTATAACAATAACCAGATGTTATAGACTAAGATTGCCATTTTAAATTGGAGTTTAAAAGTTGCTGAAGTTTTTTGTTCTAAGCATGTTAGATCGTGTTATATTTATGATCACAATGCAAAAATCTAAACAATGTTTTGGTATAACAGGCAATCCATCAGCTTCAGGGAAGAACTCCCCATGCACAATCTTCAGCAAATGCTTTCCCCTTGGCCGTATTTTCTGTTGGTGCTGCTTTGGATATTTTCCAGACACTGATTGTGGACTTGGACACCGAAGGCCGCTACCTTTTTCTAAATGCCATTGCCAACCAACTGCGTTATCCTAATACCAACACACACTACTTTTCTTTCATCCTTCTTTACTTGTTTGCTGAATCAAACCAGGTACACCTAAACTTGTGCCATGCCTTTTATCTTTAGCTATATCAGACACATTTCCAATTATTATTTAACTATATACTCATGTGTTGACACAGCAGGAAGTTATCCAAGAACAAATTACTAGAGTCTTGTTGGAACGCCTAATTGTTAACCGTCCTCATCCCTGGGGCCTCCTCATTACCTTTATTGAACTTATCAAGGTATTTTCTTTGTATTTTGGTACATATTACAGCTTATTAACCATATCACTTCTCTTGTCTCTTTGTAATATTTTCTTGTGATATGGCAGAATCCTAGGTATAACTTCTGGAACCGGAGTTTCATCAGATGTGCCCCAGAGATCGAAAAGCTTTTTGAATCTGTGTCAAGATCTTGTGGAGGTCCAAAACCAGTGGATGACAACATGGTGTCTGGTTGGGTCTGAGTGTCAATATAGTCTTTTTCCATACTTGTTAGTTTGTGTAGGTTAGCCAGTTAACCCTAACCATGTTAGTTAGGACTATTTCCTCAATTGTAATCTAACACTGTTTCTACTTTGTATATCATGTTTTAGTGAAATTCTCTTCTTTCTCATGCCTCTTAATTGTTTCTCCTGGAATATGCATGTGTTTTCTTCTATAAAAAAATTTACATAAAAAAAACTATTTTATAATTCTTTTCAGTAAGTATTTTGAAATTATTTTATTAAAAATATATATTATAAACTTTATCATTTTAATTGTATACGTGTTTATGTAAATTTCAGAATATACTTTTTTATAAATGAAGACAAATATAAATGACTTGTTATAATAAAGCAACTGTTTTACGAGTAAAACAAACGTCAAGTGCTTTTATAAATTATATATATAAGCTCGTCATCACTGATTCATCACATCTAATCTCTTTAACCTTTTCTGAAACATTAAAAGAGAACAAAAAAGTTCTATGAATTAAACATATTTAAGACCCCGGATCAGTGAGGGCAAACAGTATAATTACCAACTCTTACATGTGAATACGTGAAACCAGAAGATCTATATATGTATATATATTAAGAGGTGTAAGAAATATGCAATATTTAATTGTATATTTAGAAAAATGATAGAGTGCAACTGTTAATCCTGAAGTAACTTTGGATACGCCAGTGCTTATGGATAAGTGAAAAATAAGTTTGAAAACTATATAAAAGAATTTATTTTTATAATATTTATTTATTTATTTTAGAAGTGTTTAGGGATAAGTTGTAAAGAAACATAAGTAAAAGGTCAAAATTAATTTGAAGACCAAAGAGAAAACATTAAAGTGAAGTGAACCTGACAGAACATGATTCAACCAATTTGTTAACTGGGGAAGAAACATTTTCTATTACAAAAAGGTGAAGAAGCTCTAAAACTGTCTCCCTCATCTTCCAACCCTTCTCAAGATATCTTACTGGAAGCACTTTGGAACTTAGGCATGCCATGAGTGTGGCATCTTCAGCTTTTTTGGCAAAGGAATTTGCACACATAAAAGTTTCCTAATGTGGTCAGTGTCCTGTCCAAATAAAGGGGAATAAACCAGAAAAGTGTCACAATATCCCTCATTTCAACTTCACCATGAGCATATATAAACTCTAACCAACCATTTTACAAACAACGAGGAACAAAGCTCTAGTTGAAGGAACCATTTTGGCGTAATGGTAGGCCTGAACCCCAAGAAGGTTCTGAAGGGGAGTGAGTCTCAGATGTTTCCATCTGTTGAAATTTTTTCATTGTTGATCGTCTCAAATTTAGCTTTTGCTTCTCTGCCTTTTCCCTCACTAGGCATAGTTTCTTTTGAGTCCTCACTGAGGCCTTAAATTGCTTCCTCTCCAGATCATTCTGTAACCACAGGCGATAAAGGATTTATGAAAAAGAAAGGAGGGTACATTGAAGACATGCATAAAAAAACAGTGTAGAGAAACTTTTCAGGTAGAAGATACATAGAAAATGAAAAATGAAATCACTTTTTCTTTTATTTACTTCACATGTAGAAGTTAATTTTATTTGTCTCCTCGAATTATTTATGAAGAAGTTTTTCCAAATAGACTTGTAACCCTTCTCACTGTGTATTTGGTTCTCTGTGGAGTCGCTAACATTTCAGTCAAAACATGAGGAGATGCTGTTAAACTTATGTTCTTACTTCCTATGATCCTTATGTGAAGCTCTTGCTACTTTACCAGATAACTAGAGTTCCAGTTTGCATTGTGTTTAATCCTTCAGAGCATTTGAGGGTTGATGTACACAATCCAATGTAAAACAAGCAGTTTGATATTGCGCAGTTTGCGCTTTGTTATTCTACCCTATTAAGGGTGTAATCTGTGCACAATCTACATATTTAAATGTAATATAGATGGAACAAGCTTACATGCCTGAATTTTATCCATCTTGTCCATAACTTTTCTTGTTTGCTGTAACTCCCAATCATTTATGGCGTGTTCCTTTCTTCTCATCCTATCACCAAATTTATCATCAAAACTTGCTTTGTTACTGTCTCAATGACAATCACACAAACAAAAAGTAAGAGGTTTGAGAAATTTCTGCTTTGGTCTCACTCACTTGAGCATAAGTTCAACATGCTTGGCCTTATGCGCATCTCTTTCTGCTTCCTGTTTCCTCCTCCTGACATCATCGAAAAATTCATCATATGGTCCAATCAGTCTTGTTCGTTCATAGCCTCCACACTTTGCGGCTCTGTGAGTGCAGGTAAGGCAGGTCTGGCCTTTGAAAACAGGACTATCTTCTCTTACACAGGGTAATGTTATGTTGTAAAGTTCACGATGTTCTGGAGCCACAAGGTAGCTGTTGCGCATTGCTGAGAGTCTCGAGTCTTCTTCTTCTTGGCTTCCATTTTGCCCCGAATCAATAGATTCTGATCAAAACATTAGAATAGGTATCATGAATAATAGCTTTTAGTGTGTTTAGTTAATCTGATAAATACGTTTGTAAAATTGATTTTAAAGTGATTTATGTCCAAATAGTTTTTATTCTACAAACAAGTTAGTAGTCAAACTCAGTGGCATTTTTTTTCTTCTTCAAACTAATGCTAAACTAGTTCAACTCAAAATCAATTCTTTCCCTATAAATAGTTATCTAAAATAAGATATTTCAACTTAATTCTAAATAATGTAACATGAATCTAAACACACTACTAGAAAGCAGCAATCAGGTAGACATGAGATCACGTGACAAACCTGTAAGATGGTTAGAGGATCTGCAGAACTTATTGGCGTGTTCCAACCATTCATCAATATCTGAGAGGCAAGTGGAGAACTTGTTGTTGTTGTTCTCAATATTGTCAATATTGCAGGCCATGCCAAAGCTCTGGGAATCCAAAAAAAACCAAAAGGGTAGTTTAGAGTGAGTCCATTATTTTTGTTCAATGATGATGTAAAGCAAACCAGTCAACAACATACATGACGGTGAATCAAGAAAATTTGTATCAGTGACACATGAAAAATGGGAAACATTTTCAAGAACCCGGGAAAAGAAATATCTAGAAAGAATCAAATGGAAGGCAGCAAGAAAGTGATTATTATGGTAGAAAGATTCATTGGAAGATGATGCAAAGAAGGAGTTTCTTGAAGCGGTGGCAATTGTACGAACGTAGTCTCTTGGAGTGGAGAACTCAGTGGCATGGTGTGTTGTGTTTGAATGAAGGGAGTGGCGTGTGTTGGGAGGAAATATGGTTGAGGCGTGGCTGCAGATGGTGGAGGGAGATTCTGGAAATGCAGTCATTAGGGAGCTCATGCTCCATGCAGAGTTTTTGAAGCTTCTTGCTAAACGAGAAGAGGAATCAGATTTGTTGGAGCAAAAAATGGACATGTTGGCTTCCTTGTGTAAAGATGATGGAAATGTGTGCTTTGTTTCCTACATTGCCAATGCCAAATACTCTCTTTCTTTAACCAGTTTAGCTACTTTACATTACTTCATATCAAAAACAACTTTTGAATCAAACTAAAGATTTATTATTTGGAAATGGAAGAATAGGACACAAGATAAATAAATTAAATTTATTTTATGAATTTAATATTTGTTTGTTAGGAGTGTTACATGCTAACATTGTAGCAATAATACTAATCAAGACTATTTAGAACACATATTTTAGATATAAAAGATAAAAAATTTCAATTTTAGAAGGATAGAAAATAGAAGTTTTAGAAATATAAACTAACATTTCTTTTTTTACATGGAATAAAATTATACTTAACTGTTTGTATTTTTTCACAAGTAACAACATATATAAATTAATGTAAAAATGGTTAATTTAATTTAGTTGCACAGGCTTTGTAAGAATGTTGTGCCCTGCATTCTGTTGGTACTTCCACTCTCACACAAACACTTTGCTTCATTCTCATTCTCATCAGAAGGTTTCTACTTATTAGCAACCAGTTTATGAGTGTTGGACATAATTTATTTTGGAAAAGAAAAAGTGAACTAATCTTATTCCTTGCTTCTGGAACAGAAAAAAAGAAGTATTCAAACTAGTTTTACACACTAATTTAACTCTACTACTTTACAAGAGAACAACATGGTAACAAACAAATGAAAATTAAGATGCACACGCTCCATAACTGAATTAAAAATATTAATTGCATTATTATCAAGAACAAGATCACTGGAAGTGACTTTGCTGTCATAGAAGAGATGCATGGCTATTCTTTGTTTAAAGCATCAACAATCGTGTGCATATGACCCTGCAGCTTCTCTGCTACTCGACTCATGCTGGGCCTAGCATTTTTCTCTTCCTCTACACATTCCAAAGCCACTGTTGCCAATATCTCCATTTCATTCATGTCATAGTTTGATCCCAAAGCAGGGTCAACGATTTGATCCACCCAAGATGATCCAACTTCTGATCCTTTCATCCTTTTCTCCCTCACCCATGTCACCAACCTCTCATGATGAGGTGACTCTGCTTCTAACTCTGTGAGTTGGACACCTGTTGTTGGGCTCCTTCCAGTGATCATCTCCAAGAGAACAATGCCATAGCTGTACACATCAACCTTGGAAGTGATTGGCAAGTTGAAAACCCATTCAGGTGCCATGTAACCTCTTGTTCCTCTTATCCTTGAGAAGCTTGAATTGTTGAGGTTGTTCCGGTTAAGTAGCTTAGACAAGCCAAAATCCCCTACTTTTGGTTTATAATCAGTGTCAAGAAGTATATTTTGAGGCTTGATGTCACAATGCAAAATCCACTCCAAGCATTCTTCATGCAAGTAGGCCAGACCCCTTGCTGTTCCCACAGCAATGTTATACCTTTTGCTCCAATCAAGTGCATTTGAAGCTGATGAAAGGTTGTGAGCTAAAGAACCATTCTCCATGTACTCATAAACCAACAACCTGTGCTTTCCCTCTGCACAATACCCCAACATGCATATTAAGTTCATGTGGTTAAGCCTTCCAATGATGCTTATCTCAGCCAGAAACTCGCTTTCTCCTTGGTTTGCTACTTCATGCAGACGCTTTATTGCCACGACTTGATTATCTGTCAAGACACCCTTATACACTATACCTCCACCACCCCTTCCAATCTCTTCACTGAAACCTTTGGTGGCTTGTTTCAGTTCAGAGTAACTGAATTTCCTGAACCCAGCAGCTGCTGCAAGAACATACCCTTGTCCTTCAGCACCTGAGGGTAACGTTCTATTACTCCTAAACAAGAAACACCACACCATAAATATGCACACCAGCTCAACTCCCCCCAAAGCGCTTGCAAACCACAGCATGAACTTCACCGATCCATTTTCTCCCCCTTGCACATACGATCTGTCAAGCAGCTCTGCGCCCTCACTATCTCCCCCACAAACCAAGCCATTATTTTGGATGGTGTTCTCGTACTCATCACGAGACGATAAAGGAAGTCTGAGGAAGAATGATCCCTTGAAACCTGGTTGACTATTCCCATTACGCAAATGCGTCTTCGGGTAGCACTGAAAGAAAGCATTTTCGTCTGAAAAGCTGTGTTGAAACCCTTTGCATTCGCACTTCTGCGAGCAGACACTCTCACACTGTTGGTAGGTGTAATTTCCAAAGTAGCCAAGGTCATATCCGTAGAAATCAACATCAGGTATGTGCAGGAAGCGAGACTCATACTCGGTGCTGTCCTTTTTGCTGCACGAATGTTGGAAAGTTGGTTTGCAACCTTGTGACCAGTCTTCACTATCAACCCACGAATGACCTATTTGCATAATTCTTTTCATTAAACACTCACAACAAAAGAACATAATATGTTGTTATAGAAAAAGGAATCAAGAAAGTAAAGAACACAAGAGTTTTGTACGTTAATCAGTTCATGAACATGTTGACTCGGTAAAATCACAATATTTTTCATGTAAGTTAAAACTAATTTAAAGAAAAACTTGTTGACGAAGTAAAGCAATTAGAAACAGAACCTCCACTAAAAATAGTCCATTATACTTTCCAAAAAGTTAATCTTCAGAAAAGTTGTTAACACAAAAAACTGAAATCTGGTTTTGGAAAAGTTTAACATGTTTCCTTCTCATACCTGGAAGGCACGAACACCTTCGACCACTGGGAGGGTCGTATCTGCAATAACTGTTAGCCCCACAAATCCCATGAACGTAGCATGGATGTGAGCGAAATTCCCCTGACATTGTCCACTTCTCTTCCCCATCGTTCTTGCTGTACACCCTTGCACCACCGTCGTGATCGAGGGTCAACCTCCGTTGCAGCACCGCCCCGTAGTCAATGCTTCTGAAAGTAAAGTTATCGGAAGAAACCAAGTAGCCCAAATCATCAAGCACAGCGACCCTGCTATCGTTGTAAGTGGATCTACCATTTCCCGTGCCACCGTTTCCGAAGTTGTTGTTCTGAAGCCAAGGGTCAGGCCAATAAACGCTGGAAACTTGAGGACCCTGGTACATGATACGAAGAACATTCTCGGAGTCGAAGAAGAGCTTGTAGAAACCGGAGGAGTAGTTGCTCCCGCTTCTCGAGGAAACCAGGCTGGTGCTCTTCGTGAGAGCTTGACCAGGAAGAAGCGTGTCAGTTGGAAAATCGAAGCTCTGCCATATCACAACGTCGGAGGAACTGTTCCGGCTTTCGAGGAGTACGAGGTTGCCGTTGTCGTGCAAACGTAACTGGACTTGTTCGGATGTGGCGGCGGTGTTGGTGGACCAGACTTGGAACTGGGCAGCGTCGGTGAGTACGAGGTTGCCGGATTTGAGAAGGGAGAGGGTGGAGCGTTTTCCGTTAACGGGGTGGTCCCGGTTGGCGATCCAAACGAGGGTGTTGGGTGAGTTGGTGTACCATATTGCGAAGCAGAAAGCGTTTTGTCCGACGGCGTAAAAGCCTGCTGTGAATGTGGGTTTGGGTGATGATACTATCACATCTTCTTTGAAGTTCTCTACGGAGAGAGAGAAGGAAGATGAAGCATGCAAGTTATGGAACAATATCAGAGGAATCAGAACACCCAAACACAGTGTTGTTGAAGATGCCATTTGCATGATACTGCGTGCTAATGTTGAAGTTCATGTCATTATTTAAAATGAAAGAGAACAAAAGACACCACCATTTTCCTCTCCTTTGTTCACTCTTTTCTCAGTACTTTCCATCATTTTCTTGTTTCTCATAAAACTGAAAAGTCAATGATGTCAAATGATAAATAAAGTTCGTTGATTTTTATAAAGCAACAAGAAATCAATGAATAAGACTAAGTGGGTATCATCAATCAATAAGAACAAATATTGATTTTTTGTAAGACAGATTAAGAGCTGAATATGTGTTGTTTTGGAAGAAAGATAATGTTGAATGTTGAAAGATTTGGTAATGATTTGGAGAAGAGAGTGTTGATAAAAAGATGGCTTATAGAAAAGTAAAATAAGAAGTAAAAGCTGCGATGTGAACACTTGAAGTCGTAGATGAAATTATTTAAGATGGAAAAACCAAAAACATGTGCTGCGGGTCCCTTAGGTCAAAATATCTAATTTCAACAATGATAAGAAAAAATTATATGCGGAAATAAAATAAAAATTAATGGCATGTTTTTGCTCTCAATGATAAGAACAAATTATAATAAGAGATTTTCCTACCAATATTAATCATAGTCAGTATGATTAAAACAACTACAATAACAGTTTTCTGGCTTTGAAAGGAGGATATGATAAAAAAAAACCTTTTTTTATTTATTATATATATAAAAAGACAGGAGAAGATAGAGAAACTCACTTTTAATTTAAATTTTTTTTTACCATAAACAGATATATATTAATTTCCATTTGTAGCATAATTATTTAAAAGTAAATCACTTTTGACCATTTCTTTTTTGTCACGTAATCACTTTGAAAATGTTGGAAATGGGAAAGTTCAGGGAATTGCAATGAAGACCAAAGAAGTGACTGAGTAGCTCAGTTTGAATATAGTAATGAGAAGGCAGAAAAGAAGACTGAGAGATGCAATCTTTATGTTCTTATGTTGTCTATTCACATTAGGAAGAGAAAAGTATCTTATACTATTATTTTCTTCTTATATTATATATATATATATATATATGTATATTATAAAAAAAAGTAAACAAAACCTGTTTAATCTTTCAAAAATCAAGAGAATATTTTAATAATTTTTTATAGAGACTATAAAGATTTAAAGTGGTATAGATAAGGATGGAAATAAAATATTTCTAAGAATGTAAATTTTTAAAATATATATATATATATATATATATTTATTATTGATGAAAAAAAGATTTCAAATTGCAATTTTTGATAGATTTTTATTTTTAAACAAAGAGAAAGAATTATTAAATAAAAAGTAAAACCACAAAAAAAAGTCATACTTGCAATAGTTTTCAAGCAATAGTAGAAAGAGAGTATTGCTAAAAAAAAAGAGAGAGAAAGAAAAGAGTATTAGAGAAAATGTCTATCTTTTCATCCAAAGAAGAATTATTCTTCTAGGTTTACTCTAATGGTGTGATTACCATTACTGAAATAATTTATTGATTTAGTGTAATTTGTTTTTATAATTACCTAATGGGTAAGTTCTAAAAAAACTTCAAATTAGTTCAATTGGAAGAAGTAGTACTAACAACAGTTTATGGTGGAATATTTTTTTTTAATTCTCAGAGTGTAGCCATATGTTTTTAAATGATTTTAGTTTAAGTTTTTGTTTAAATATTAAATATAATATTTTTTGTAAGTACACATCACCTAACTTTGAATTTATGTTTATTTTAAAATGGAATTTTTGTATAAAAAATATGAGAAAAGATAATGTATTCATAGTAAAGAAACGCATGAAAAATAAGTGATTTATTTAGAAACTAGCTATGCATAAATCTAATCATATACATTCATCATTTATATTAATAATTATTACAATGATAACTTTCATCTGAATTCTAAGAGCATTTATAAACCCAAATGTTATCATATGTTGAGAAGTTCTTTTTATTATTCAGTTGTTGTCGTGCATTGAGAAGTTCTCCTTATGATTATTATGTAGTAGTTTTTTTCACCAAACAAAACTTTAATATAGATTTATGTAAAAATGTTCTTTTATATCACATCTTGATATAAAAAAAATATTTTTATGTTAGTCTTATTAGTTAAGTGGAAGTGGAGGTTGAAATATGAGGCAAGTGGTTATGAAAAAACATTGTTTAATCTAAATATAGTAGTATGAGAAATAAGGGGGAAAATAATAGGTGTAAAGAGTGAAGATGAGGAAAGGATATTAAGGATATAGGTGAAATCGGAAATGAAAATTGATGATAATGAAAACATTGCCTAGAATGTGGGAAATGGTGAAAACATAGAGTTTTGGGAGGAACCATGGCTAGCAAAGAAACCACTTAAATAATTATTTCTTAAACTATACGGAAATGCTAGAAAAAAAAGTAAGGTGACAAAAGCAGGATTTTGGAATAGTGAAAACTGAGTGTGGAAAATTGCTTGGAGGAGACATTAGTTTGAGTTTGAGTGGAAGAAACCCTTACTCAATACGATGAACTTGCAAATGTTCAACTAAGTAGGGTCCGACTTGAGAAGAGGATTTGGAGAATAGTTGAAAATCATGAGTTCTCTAGCAAATCAACTTATGATGTATTACAACATCATAGTCCTGGGGATGGGATGAAACGTTTTCAGGTATACGGAAAGTTAAAACCTTATTAAATGTAAAACATTTTGCTTGGCATGTCCTCGTAGACAGAGTTGCAACAATATTAGCTCAAACTTTCTGTGTTTTGTCCCAAATTTTGTTGGGATTCTTACACAAAATTTCAACAAGAAATTCTTTTGGAAAAATTTTTCCTAAACTTCTTCGGCTCCAAGGCTTTCCTCCTTCTAGATTTGGGAATTTTTATCCTAGTATCTGTGATTTATTTTGATTTCATATTTCGTTGAAAAATTTTGAGAAAATATACACAAGTACTTTCATATGTTGTTTGTATCTAGTCTGGGAGGCATGTCCAGAAAAAAACACAAAAAAAGATATAAGGAAGAAAAGTCCGGACGTTTTGTTTTTAGAAAAAGAAGCTTTCCAATTTTGTTTTCTCTCGGTCTGGGACTTAGTACGCCTTATTCCTTGGTTTTTTGATATAAAATTTTTATCAAACATTTCTTATTATATGTACAAAACTGTGGCTGAGATTTGAGCCTAAAATTCGTTCCATAAGATTTGCAATATATTTTTTATTCATCATTGTCAGGGCTGAAAGGAAGGTTCGTTTATGTGTGAAACTGTTTGATTTTTTTTTTTAACTAAATACTCATCTGTTTGAGCTGAAATTTGTAGCGTTTTGTCCCAAATTCTTTTGGTATTCTTACACAAAACTTCAACAAGAAATTATTTAGGGAAAATTTTTTAGAAATTTCTTGCGCTCCAAGGGTTTCATCTTTCCAGATTTGGTAAATTTTACCCTAGTTTTTGCGATTTTATTATGAGTTCATATCATGTTTAAAATTTGCGAAAAAATGTACACAAGTACTTTCATATGTTGTTCGTATCCATTCAGGGAGGCACATCCAAAAATAAAACACAAAAAAGGATATAAGGAAGAAAAGCCAGGACGTTTTGTTTTCGGAAAAACGAGGTTTCAAGTTTTGTTTGCTCTCGATCTGGGACTTAGTATGCCTTATTCCTTGGGTGTTTTAATCTAAAATTTTTACCAAACAATCCTTATTGTGTGTACTGAGCTGTGGCTGAGATATGAGTCTCAAATTCGTTCCACAAGATTTGCAATAAATGTTTTATTAATCATTACCACAGCTGAAAGGAAGGCTCGTATGTGTGTGAAATTGTTTGATTTTTTTTCTAATTGAATACTCATCTGTTTGAGCTGAAATTTGTAGCGTTTTGTCCCAAATTCTATTGTGATTCTTAGACAAAATTTGAACAAGAAATTATTTTGGGAAAATTTTTAAGGAATTTGTTGCGCTACAAGGCTTTCCTCTTTCTAGATTTGGGAAATTTAGTCCTAGTTTTGCGATTTTATTATGAGTTGATATTACATTTAAAAATTTCGAAAAAATGTACACAAGTACTTTCATATGTTGTTTGTATCTAGTCTGGGAGGCACGTCCAGAAAAAAAACACAAAAAATTATATATATAAGGAAGAAAAGCCATGACTTTTGTTTCGGAAAAAGAAGTTTTCCAATCTTGTTTCCTCTCGGTTTGGGACTTATTACGCCTTATTTCTTGGATGTTTTGATCTGAAATTTTTAACATACATTCCTTATTGTGTGAGTTGAGTTGTGGCCGAGATTTGAGCCTCAAATTCGTTCCACAAGATTTGCAATAATTTTTTATGCATCATTGCCAGGGCCGATAGGAAGGTTCCACTCGTTGTTTGAGGTTGTTTGATTTTTTTCCTGACTGAATACTCATCTGTTTGACTTGAAATTTGTCGCGTTTTGTCCCAAATTTTGTTTAAAATCTTATATAGAATTTCAACAAAAAATCCTTTTGGGAAAATTTTTCAAAAATTTGTGCAATCCAAGGCTATCCCTTTTCAAGATTATTGAAATTTGGCCTTAGTTTCCGCAATTTTTTCTAGAGCTCATATTATGTTAAAATATTCTAAAACAATTACACAAGTACTTTCATATCTTGTTTGCATCCGACTAAGGAGACATGTAAAAAAACAAAACACAAAAAAAGTATGACGACGAAAAGCCAGGACGATTTGTTCTTGGAAAAATAAGCTTTCCAATCTCGTTTCCTCTTGGTCTGGGACATACTACACCGTATTCCTTGGATGTTTTGATTTGAAATTTTTACCAAACACTCGTTATTGTGTGTATTGAGTTGTGGCCGAGGTTTGAGCCTCAAATTTGTACCAAAAGATTTGAAATAATTTTTTTTATTCATCATTGCAAACACTGAAAGGAAGGTTCGTCTCTGTGTGTGAGACTATTTAATTTTTTTCTTGACTGAATACTTATCCATTTGACCTGAAACTTGTTGTGTTTTATCCAAAATTATGTTGAGAATCTTATATATAATTTCACAAAAAATTCCTTATGGGAAATTTTTTTAGAAATTTGTGCAATCCAAGGCTATCCTTTTCCCATATTTTTGAAATATAACCATAGTTTCTGCGATTTTATTATGTTTTCATATTATGTTTAAAAATTGTTAAAAAATGTACACAAGTACTTTGTTATATTGTTCGTATCCAGTCAGGGAGGCACGTAATAAAGAAAACACAAAAAAATATAACGAAGAAAAGACAGGACATTTTGTTCTCGAAAAAAAGAGTTTTCCAATTTTTTTCCTCTCGGTCTGGGACTTATTACGCCTTATTCCTTGGGTATTTTGGTCTAAATTTTTTACAGACATTCGTTGTTGTGTGTATTGAGTTTTGGCTAAGATCTGAGCCTCAAATTTGTCTCACAAGATTTGCAATAAATTTTTTATTCATCATTACAAGGCTGAAAGGAAGGTTCGTTTGTGTGTGAAAATGTTTTATTTTTTCCATTAGTGAATACTCATCTGTTTGACCTGAAACTTGTCGCGTTTCGTCCCAAATTCAGTCAAGATTCTTACATGGAATTTCAACAAAAAATTATTTCATCAAAATTTTTCAGAAATTTTGTGAAATCCAAGGCTATCCCCTTTCAAAATCTGTGAAATTTTTCCATACTTTCTGCAATTTTTAACTGGGTCCATATTGTGTTGAAAAATTTTAAAAAAATTCACACAAGTACTTTCATATGTTTTTTGCACCCAGTCAAGGAGGCATGTCCATGAACAAAACACAAAAAGAGATACAGGGTAGAAAATCCAGGACGTTTTGGTTTCGAAAATCCAGTATTTTCTGCAATTTTATTCTAGGTTCAAAAATTTTTAAAAAAATTCACACAAGTACTTTCATACGTTTTTTGCACCCAATTAACGAGACATGTCCATAAATAAAACACAAAAAGAGATAAAGGGTAGAAAAACCATGTCGTTTTGTTTTCGAAAATCCAGTTTTGTTAACTCTGGGTCTAGGAGTTATTACGCCTTATTTCTTAGGTATTTTGGTATGAAATTTATACCAGACATTCATTATGTGTATTGAGTTTTGGCTGAGATTTCATCCTCAAATTCGTGCCACAGGATTTGCAATAAGTTTTTTATTCATCATTGCCTGGGCTAAAAGGAAGGTTCATTTGTGTGTGAAACTGTTTGATTTTTTTCCTAAGTGACTACTCAACCGTTTGATTTGAAATTGATCACGTTTCATCCAAAATTCAGTCAAGATTCTTACATGGGATTTCCAAAAAAAATTATTTTGTGAAAATTTTTCAGAAATTTTGCCAAATCCATGGCTATCCTATTTCAAAATCTTTGAAATTTCGCCATATTCTTTGCAATTTTATTCTGGGTCCATACTGCGTTGAGAATTTTTTAAAAAATTCACACAAGTAATTTCATATGTTGCTTGCACCCAGTTAAGGAGGCACGTCCATAAACAAAACACAAAAAGAGATATAGGATAGAAAAGCAAGTACGTTTTGTTTTTAGAAACCCAATTTTGTTCACTCTCGGTCTGGGAGTTATTATGCCTTATTTCTAGGGTCTTATGGTATGAAATTTTTACCAGACATTTGTTATTATGTGTATTGAGTTTTGGCTAAGATCTGAACCTCAAATTCGGGCCACAAGATTTGCAATAAATTTTTTATTCATCACTGTCAGGGCTGAAAGGAAGGTTCGATTGTGTCTAAAACTGTTTGATTTTTGTCCTAAGTGAATACTCATCAATTTGACCTGAAATTTGTTGCGTTTCGTCCCAAATTCAGTTAAGATTCTTAAATGGAATTTCAAAAAAAAATTATTTCAAGAAAAGGTTTCAAAAATTTTGTGAAAACAAAGGTGACCTTTTCAAAATTTGTGAAATTTCACCATACTTTCTGCAATTTTATTCTAGGTCCATACTGCGTTGAAAAATTCTGAAAAAATTTAGACAAGTACTTTCATATGTTGTTTGCACCCAGTTAAGGACGCACGTCCATAAATAAAACAAAGAAAGAGATATAGGGAAGAAAAACCAGGACCCGTTGTTTTTAGAAAACTAGTTTTGTTCACTCTCGGTGTGAGACTTATTACGCCTTATTCCCTGGGTATTTTGGTCTGAAATTTTTACCAAGCATACATTATTATGCGTATAAAGCTGTGGCTGAAATATGAGTCTCAAATTCGTCCCACAAGATTTGCAATAAAATTTTTCAGAAATTTTGTGAAAACCAAGGCTATCCCCTTTCAAAATTTTTGAAATTTCGCCATGCTTTCTGCAATTCTATTCCGGGTCCATACTGCATTGAAAAATTCCCAAAAAATTCACACAGGTACTTTCATATTTTTTTTGCACCCAGTCAAGGAGGCACGTCCATAAACAAAACACAGAAAAAGATATAGGGAAGAAAAGCCAGGACGTTTTGTTTTCAGAAAACCAGTTTTGTGCACTCTCGGTGTGAGACTTATTACGCCTTATTCCTTGGGTATTTTTGCCAGACATACGTTATTGTGTGTGTTGAGCTCTGGGTGAGATGTGAGCCTCAGATACGTCCCACAAGATCTGCAATAAAATTTTTATTCCTCACTGCCAGGGCTGAAAGGAAGTGTCGTTTGTGCGTGAAACTGTTCGATTTCTTTCCCAGGTTAATCCCATCCGTTTTTCCTGAAATTTGTCGCGTTTCGTCCCAAATACAGTTGAGATCCCTACATGGAATTTCAACAAAAAATTATTTCGGGAAAATATTTCAGAAACTTTGTGAAAACGAAGGCTATCCCTTGTCAAATTTTGTGAAATTTCGCCATGCTTTCTGCAATTTTATTCCGGGTCCATACTGCGTTGAAAAATTCCGAAAAAATTCACACAAGTACTTTCATATGTTGTTTGCACCCAGTTAAGGAGGCACGTCCATAAACAGAAAGAGAGAGATATAGGGAAGAAAAGCCAAGACGTTTTGTTTTCGGAAAACCAATTTTGTTCACTTTCGGTGTGAGACTTATTATGCCTTATTACTTGGGTATTTTGGCTAGACATACGTTATTGTGTGTGTTGAGCTCTGGCTGAGATCTGAGCCTCAGATTCGTCCCACAAGATCTGCAATAAAAGTTTTTTATTCCTCACTGCCAGGGCTGAAAGGAAGTGTCGTTTGTGCGTGAAACTGTTCGACTTCTTTCCCAGGTTAATACCCATCCATTTTGCCTGAAATTTGTCGCATTTTGTCCCAAATACAGTTGAGATTCTTATATGGAATTTCAACAAAAAATTATTTTGGGAAAATTTTTCAGAAACGTTGTGAAAACCAAGGCTATCCCCTTTCAAAATTTGTGAAATTTCGCCATGCTTTCTGCAATTTTATTCCGGGTCCATACTGCGTTGAAAAATTCCGAAAAAATTCACACAGGTACTTTCATATGTTTTTTGCACCTCGTCAAGGAGGCATGTCCATAAACAAAACACAGAAAGAGATATAGGGAAGAAAAGCCAGGACGTTTTGATTTCGGAAAACCAGTTTCGTTCACTCCTGGTGTGAGACTTATTACACCTTATTCCTTGGGTATTTTGGCCAAACATACGTTATTGTGTGTGTTGAGCTCTGGTTGAGATCTGAGCCTCAGATTCGTCCCACAAGATATGCAATAAAATTTTTATTCCTCACTGCCAGGGGTGAAAGGAAGTGTCGTTTGTGCGTGAAACTGTTTGATTTCTTTCCTAGGTTAATACCCATCCGTTTTGCCAGAAATTTGTCGTGTTACGTCCCAAATACAGTCGAGATTCTTACATGGAATTTCAACAAAAAATTATTTCGGGAAAATATTTCAGAAACTTTGTGAAAACCAAGGCTATCCCCTTTCAAAATTTGTGAAATTTCGCCATGCTTTCTGCAATTTTATTCCAGGTCCATACTGCGTTGAAAAATTCCGAAAAAATTCACACAGGTACTTTCATATGTTGTTTGTACCCAGTCAAGGAGGCACGTCCATAAATAAAACACAGAAAAAGATATAGGGAAGAAAAGCCAGGACGTTTTGTTTTCGAAAAACCAGTTTTGTTCACTCTCAGTTTGAGATTTATTACGCCTTATTCCTGGGGTATTTTGGCCAGACATACGTTATTGTGTGTGTTGAGCTCTGGGTGAGATGTGAGCCTCAGATACTTCCCACAAGATCTGTAATAAAATTTTTATTCCTCCCCACCAGGGCTGAAAGGAAGTGTCGTTTTTGCGTGAAACTGTTCGATTTCTTTCCCATGTTAATCCCATCCGTTTTGCCTGTAATTTGTCGCGTTTCGTCCCAAGTACAGTCGAGATTCTTACATGGAATTTCAACAAAAAATTATTTCGGGAAAATTTTTCAGAAACTTTGTGAAAACCAAGGCTATCCCCTGTCAAAATTTGTGAAATTTCGCCATGCTTTCTGCAATTTTATTCCTTGTCCATACTGTGTTGAAAAATTCCGAAAAAACTCACACAGGTACTTTCATATGTTGTTTGCACCCAATCAAGGAGGCACGTCCATAAACAAAACACAGAAAGAGATATAGGGAAGAAAAGCTAGGACATTTTGTTATCGGAATACCAATTTTGTTCACTCTCGGTGTGAGACTTATTACGCCTTATTCCTTGGGTATTTTGGCCAGACATACGTTATTGTGTCGTTGAGCTCTGGTTGAGATCTGAGCCTCAGATTCGTCCCACAAGATCTGCAATAAAATTTTCATTCCTCATTGTCAGGGCTGAAAGGAAGTGTCATTTGTGCGTGAAACTGTTCGATTTCTTTCCCAGGTTAATACCCATCCTTCTTCCCTGTAATTTGTCGCGTTTCGTCCCAAATACAGTCGGATTCTTACATGGAATTTGAAGAAAAAATTATTTCGGGAAAATTTTTCAGAAACTTTGTGAAAACCAAGGCTATCCCCTTTCAAAATTTGTGAAATTTCGCCATGCTTTCTGCAATTTTATTCCGGGTCCATACTGTGTTGAAAAATTCTGAAAAAACTCACACAGGTTCTTTCATATGTTTTTTGCACCCAGTCAAGGAGGCACGTCCATAAACAAAACACAGAAAGAGATATAGGGAAGAAAAGCCAGAACATTTTGTTTTCGAAAAACTAGTTTTGTTCACTTTCGGTGTGAGACTTATTACTCCTTATTCCTTGGGTATTTTGGTCTGAAAATTTTACCAAACATACATTATTATGTGTGTTGAGCTCTGGCAGTGATCTGAACCTCTGATTCATCCCACAAAATCTGGAATAAAATTTTTAATCCTGACTGCCAGGGCTGAAAGTGAGTGTCGTTTGTGCGTGAAATTGTTCGATTTCTTTCCCAGGTTAATACCCATCCGTTTTACCTGAAATTTGTCGCGTTTCGTCGCAAATACAGTCGAGCTTCTTACATGGAATTTCAACAAAAAAATATTTTCGGGTAAATTTCTCAAAAACTTTGTGAAAACCAAGGCGAGCCCTTTCAAAATTTGTGAAATTTCGCCATGCTTTCTGCAATTTTATTACGGGTCCATACTGCGTTGAAAAATTCCGAAAAAGCTCACACAGGTACTTTCATATGTTGTTTGCACCCAGTCAAGGAGGCACGTCCATAAACAGAAAGAGAGAGATATAGGGAAGAAAAGCCAAGACGTTTTGTTTTCGGAAAACCAGTTTTGTTCACTCTCGGTGTGAGACTTATTACGCCTTATTCCTTGGGTATTTTGGTCTGAAAATTTTACCAGACATACGTTATTGTGTGTGTTGAGCTCTCACTAAGATCTGAGCCTGAGATTCGTCCCACAAGATCTACAATAAAATTTTTATTCCTCACTGCCAGGGCTGAAAGGAAGTGTCGTTTGTGTGTGAAACTGTTCGATTTCTTTCCCAGGTTAATACCCATATGTTTTGCCTTAAATTTGTCGCGTTTCGTCGCCAATACAGTCCAGATTCTTACATGGAATTTCAACAAAAAATTATGTCGGGAAAATTTTTCAAAAACTTTGTGAAAACCAAGGCTATCCCCTTTCAAAATTTGTGAAATTTCGCCATGCTTTATGCAATTTTATTCTGGGTCTATACTGCGTTGAAAAATTCCGAAAAAATTCACACAGGTACTATCATATGATGTTTGCACCCAGTCACGGAGGCACGTCCATAAACAAAACACAGAAACAGATATAGGGAAGAAAAGGTAGGACGTTTTGTTTTAGGAAAACCAATTTTGTTCACTCTCGGTGTGAGACTTATTACGCCTTATTCCCTGGGTATTTTGGCTAGAGATACGTTATTGTGTGTGTTGAGCTCTGGCTGAGATTTGAGCCTCAGATTCGTCCCACAAGATCTGCAATAAAATTTTTATTCCTCTCTGCCAAGGCTGAAAGGAAGTGTAGTTTTTGGGTGAAATTGTTCGATTTCCTTCCCATGTAAATACCCATCTGTTTTACCTTGAATTTCTTGCGTTTCGTCCCAAATACAGTGGAGATTCTTACATGGAATTTCAACAAAAAATTATTTCGAGAAAATTTTTCAGAAACTCTGTGAAAACCAAGGGTATCCCCTTTCAAAATTTGTGAAATTTCGCAATGCTTTCTACAATTTTATTCCGGGTCCATACTGCGTTGAAATGTTTCGAAAAAATTCACACAGGTACTTTGATATGTTATTTGCACCCAGTCAAGGAGGCACGTCCATAAACAAAACATAGAAAGAGATATAGGGAAGAAAAGCCAGGACATTTTGTTTTTGGAAAACCAGTTTTGTTCACTCCAGGTGTGAGACTTATTACGCCTTATTCCTTGGGTATTTTGGTCTGAAATTTTTACCAAACATACGCTATTGTGTGTCTTGAGCTCTGGCCGAGATCTGAGCCTCAGATTCGTCCCACAAGATCTGCAATAAAATTTTTATTCCTCACTGCCAGGGCTGAATGGAAGTGTCGTTTGTGCGTGAAACTGTTCGATTTCTTTCCCAGGTTAATACCAATCCGTTTTTCCTGAAATTTGTCGTGTTTCGTCCCAACAATAGTCTAGATTCTTACATGGAATTTCAAGAAAAGATTATTTCGGGAAAATATTTCAGAAACTTTATCAAAACCAAGGCTATCCCCTTTCAAAATTTGTGAAATTTCGCCATGCTTTCTGCAATTTTATTTCAGGTCCATACTGCGTTGAAATGATTCGAAAAAATTCACACAGGTACTTTCATATGTTGTTTGCACCCAGTCAAGGAGGCATGTCCATAAACAAAACACAGAAAGAGATATAGGGAAGAAAAGCCAGGACGTTTTGTTTTCGGAAAACCAGTTTTGTTCACTCTCGGTGTGAGACTTATTACACCTTATTCCTTGGGTATTTTGGTCTGAAATTTTTACCAGACATACGTTATTGTGTGTGTTGAGCTCTGGCTGAGATCAGAGCCTTAGATTTTTCCCGCAAGATCTACAATAAAATTATTATTCCTCACTGCTAGGGCTGAAAGGAAGTGTCGTTTGTGCCTGAAATTGTTAGATTTCTTTTCAAGGTTTATACCCATCCGTTTTGCCTGAAATTTGTCGCGTTTTGTCCCAAATACAGTCGAGATTCTTACATCGAATCTCAACAAAAGATTATTTCGTGAAAATATTTAAGAAACTTTGTGAAAACCAAGGCTATCCCCTTTCAAAATTTGTGAAATTTTGCCATGCTTTCTGCAATTTTATTCCGGGTCCATACTACGTTGAAAAATTCCGAAAAAAATTCACACAGGTACTTTCATATGTTGTTTGCACCCAGTCAAGGAGGCACGTCCATAAACAAAACACAGAAAGTGATATAGGGTAGAAAAGCCAGGACATTTTGTTTTCGAAAAACCAGTTTTGTTCAGTCTCGGTGTGAGACTTATTACGCCTTATTCCTTGGGTATTTCGGTCTGAAATTTTTACCGGACATACGTTATTGTGTGTGTTGATATCTGGCTGAGAACTGAGCCTCAGATTCGTCCCACAAGATCTGCAATAAAATTTTTATTCATCACTGTCAGGGCTGAAAGGAAGTGTTGTTTGTCCCTGATACTGTTCGATTTATTTTCCAAGTTAATACCCATCCGTTTTGCCTGAAATTTGTCGCGTTTCGTCCGAAATTTAGTCGAGATTCTTACATGGAATTTCAAGAAAAGATTATTTCGGGAAAATATTTGAGAAACTTTGTGATAACCAAGGCTATCCCTTTTCAAAATTTATGAAATTTCGCCATGCTTTCTGCAATTTTATTCTAGGTGCATACTGCGTTGAAAAATTCCGAAAAAATTCACACAGCTTTCATATGTTGTTTGCACTCAGTCAAGGAGGCACGTCCATAAAAAAAAACACAGAAAGGTATATACGGAAGAAAAGCCAGGACGTTTTGTTTTCGGAAAACCAGCTTTGTTCACTCTCGATGTGAGACTTATTACGCCTTATTCCTTGGGTTTTTTTGTCTGAAATTTTTACCAGACATACGCTATTGTGTGTGTTCAGCTCTGGCTTAGATCTAACCCTCAGATTCGTCCCACAAGATATGCAATAAAAGTTTTATTCCTCATTGCCAGGGCTGAAAGGAAGTGTCGTTTGTGCCTGAAACTGTTCGATTTCTTTTCCAGGTTAATACCCATCCGTTTTGCCTGAAATTTGTCGCGTTTCGTCCCAAATACAGTTGAGATTCTTACATGGAATTTCAACAAAAGATTATTTTGGGAAAATATTTCAGAAACTTTGTGAGAACCAAGGCTATCCCTTTTCAAAATTTGTGAAATTTCGCCATGCTTTCTGCAATTTTATTCCGGGTCCATACTGCGTTGAAAAATTCCGAAAAAATTCACACAGGTACTTTCATATGTTGTTTGCACCCAGTCAAGGAGGCACGTCCATAAACAAAACACAGAAAGAGATATAGGGAAGAAAAGCCAGCACGTTTTGTTTTCGGAAAACTAGTTTTGTTAACTCTCGGTGTGAGACATATTACGCCTCATTCCTTGGGTATTTTGGTCTGAAATTTTTACCAGACATACGTTATTATGTGTGTTGAGCTCTACTGCGATCTAAGCCTCAGATTCATCCCATAACATCTGCACTAAAAATTTTATTCCTCACTACTAAGGCTGGAAGGAAGTGTCGTTTGTGCCTGAAACTGTTCGATTTCTTTTCCAGGTTAATACCCATCCGTTTTGCCTGAAATTTGTCGCGTTTCGTCCGAAATATAGTCGAGATTCTTACATGGAATTTCAAGAAAAGATTATTTCGGGAAAATATTTCAGAAACTTTGTGATAACCAAGGCTATCCCCTTTCAAAATTTGTGAAATTTCGCCATGCTTTCTGCAATTTTATTCCGGGTCCATACTGCGTTGAAAAATTCCGACAAAATACACACAGGTACTTTCATATGTTGTTTGCACTCAGTCTAGGAGGCACGTCCATAAAAAAAACACAGAAAGAGATATAGGGAAGAAAAGCCAGGACGTTTTGTTTTCGGAAAACAAGTTTTGTTCACTCTCGGTGTGAGACTTATTACGCCTTATTCCTTGGGTATTTTGGTCTGAAATTTTTACCAGACATACGTTATTGTGTGTGTTGATATCTGGCTGAGATTTGAGCCTCAGATTCGTCCCACAAGATCTGCAATAAAATTTTTATTCCTCACTGCCAGGGCTGAAGGGAAGTGTCATTTGTGCGTGAAACTGTTCAATTTCTTTCCCAGGTTAATACCTATTCGTTTTGCTTGAAATTCGTCGCGTTTTGTCCCAAATACAGTCGAGATTCTTACATGGAATTGCAAAAAAAGATTATTTCAGAAAATTTTTCAGAAAAAACCAAGGCTATCCCCTTTCAAAATTTGTGAAATTTCGCCATGCTTTCTGCAATTTTATTCCGGGTCCATACTTCGTTGAAAAATTCCGAAAATATTCACACAGGTACTTTCATATGTTGTTTGCACCCAGTCAAGGAAGCGCGTCCATAAACAAAACACAGAAAGAGATATAGGGAAGAAACGCCAGGACGTTTTGTTTTCGGAAAACCAGTTTTGTTCACTCTTGGTGTAAGACTTATTACGCCTTATTCCTTGGGTATTTTGGTCTGAAATTTTTACCAGACATACGTTATTGTGTGTGTTGAGCTCTGGCTGAGATCTGATCCTCAGATTCATCCCACAAGATCTGCAATAAAATTTTTATTCCTCATTGCCAGGGCTGAAAGTTAGGGTCGTTTGTGCGTGAAACTGTTCGATTTCTTTCCCAGGTTAATACCCATCCGTGTTGCCTGAAATTCGTCGCGTTTCGTCCCAAATACAGTCGAAATTCTTGCATGGAATTTCAAGAAAAGATTATTTCGGGAAAATATTTCAGAAACTTTGTGAAAGCCAAGGCTATCCCCTTTCAAAATTTGTGAAATTTCGCCATGCTTTTTGCAATTTTATTCCCGGTCCATACTGCGTTGAAAAATTCCGAAAGAATTCACACAGGTACTTTCATATGTTGTTTGCACCTAGTCAAGGAGGCACGTCCATAAACAAAACACAGAAAGAGATATAGGGAAGAAAAGCCAGGACGTTTTGTTTTCGGAAAGCCAGTTTTTTTCACTCTCGGTGTGAGACTTATCACGCTTTATTGCTTGGGTATTTTGGTCTGAAAATTTTACCAGACATACGTTATTGTGTGTGTTGATATCTGGCTGAGATCTGAGCCTCAGATTCATCCCACAAGATCTGCAATAAAATTTTTATTCCTCACTACCAGGGTTGAAAGAAAGTGTCGTTTGTGCCTGAAACTGTTCGATTTCTTTCCCAGGTTAATACCCATCCGTTTTGCCTGAAATTTGTCGCGTTTCGTCCCAAAAATAGTCGAGATTCTTACATGGAATTTCAAGAAAAGATTATTTCGGGAAAATATTTCAGAAACTTTATCAAAACCAAGGCTATCCCCTTTCAAAATTTGTGAAATGTCACCATGCTTTCTGGAATTTTATTCTGGGTCCATACTACGTTGAAAAATTTCGCAAAAATTCACACAGGTACTTTCATATGTTTTTTGCACCCAGTCAAGGAGGAATGTCCATAAACAAAACACAGAAAGATATATGGGGAAGAAAAGCCAGGACGTTTTGTTTTCGGAAAACCAGTTTTGTTCACTCTCGGTGTGAGAGTTATTACGCCTTAATTCTTGGGTATTTTTGTCTAAAATTTTTTCCAGACATACGTTATTGTGTGTGTTGAGCTCTGGTTGAGATCTGAGCCTCAGATTCGTCCCACAAGATCAGCAATAAAAGTTTTATTCCTCACTGCCAGGGCTAAAAGGAAGTGTCATTTGTGCGTGAAACTGTTTGATTTCTTTCCTAGGTTAATACCCATCCGTTTTGCCTGAAATTCATTGCATTTCGTCCCAAATACAGTCGAGATTCTTACATGGAATTTTAAGAAATGATTATTTCAGGAAAATTTTTCAGAAACTTTGTGAAAACCAAGGCTATCCCCTTTCAAAATTTGTGAAATTTCGCCATGCTTTCTGCAATTTTATTCCGGGTCCATACTGCGTTGAAAAATTCCAAAAAAAATCACACAGGTACTTTCATATGTTTTTTGCACCCAGGTAAGGAGGCACGTCCATAAACAAAACACAGAAAGAGATATAGGGAAGAAAAGCCAGCTCGTTTTGTTTTCGGAAAACCAGTTTTGTTCACTCTCGGTGTGAGACTTATTACGCCTTATTTCTTGGGTATTTTGGTCTAAAGTTTTTACCAAACATACGTTATTGTGTGTGTTGAGCTCTGGTTGATATCTGAGCCTCAGATTCGTCCCACAAGATCTGCAATAAAAGTTTTATTCCTCACTGCCAGGGCTAAAAGGAAGTGTCATTTGTGCGTGAAACTGTTTGATTTCTTTCCTAGGTTAATACCCATCCGTTTTGCCTGAAATTCATCGCGTTTCGTCCCAAATACAGTCGGGATTCTTACATGGAATTTTAAGAAAAGATTATTTCAGGAAAATGTTTCAGAAACATTGTGAAAACCAAGGCTATCCCCTTTCAAAATTTGTGAAATTTCGCCGTGCTTTCTGCAATTTTATTCTGGGTCCATACTGCGTTGAAAAATTCCGAAAAAATTCCCACAGGTACTTTCATATGTTTTTTGCACCCAGTCAAGGAGGCACGTCCATAAACAAAACACAGAAAGAGATATAGGGAAGAAAAGCCAGCACGTTTTGTTTTCGGAAAACCAGTTTTGTTCACTCTCGGTGTGAGACTTATTACGCCTTATTTCTTGGGTATTTTGGTCTAAAATTTTTACCAAACATACGTTATTGTGTGTGTTGAGCTCTGGTTGATATCTGAGCCTCAGATTCGTCCCACAAGATCTGCAATAAAAGTTTTATTCCTCACTGCCAGGGCTAAAAGGAAGGGTCATTTGTGCGTGAAACTGTTTGATTTCTTTCCTAGGTTAATACCCATCCGTTTTGCCTGAAATTCATCGCGTTTCGTCCCAAATATAGTCGGGATTCTTACATGGAATTTTAAGAAAAGATTATTTCAGGAAAATGTTTCAGAAACTTTGTGAAAACCAAGGCTATCCGCTTTCAAAATTTGTGAAATTTCGCCATGCTTTCTACAATTTTATTCCGGGTCCATACTGCGTTGAAAAATTCTGAAAAAATTCACACAGGTACTTTCATATGTTGTTTGCACCCAGTCAAGGAGGCACGTCCATAAAACAAACATAGAAAGACATATAATGAAGAAAAGCCAGGACGTTTTGTTTTCGGAAAACCAGTTTTGTTCACTCTCAGTGTGAGACTTATTACGCCTTATTCCTTGGGTATTTTGGTTTGAAATTTTTACCACGCATACGTTATTGTGTGTGTTGATTTTTGGCTGAGATTTGAGCCTCAAATTCGTCCCACAAGATCTGCACTAAAATTTTTATTCCTCACTGCCAGGGTTGAAAGGAAGTGTCGTTTGTGCGTGAAATTGTTCGATTTCTTTCCTGGGTTAATACCAATTCGTTTTGCCTGAAATTTGTCGCGTTTCGTCCCAAATAAAGTCGAGATTCTTACATGGAATTTCAACAAAAAATTATTTCGGGAAAATTTTTCAAAAACTTTGTGAAAACCAAGGCTATCCCCTTTCAATATTTGTGAATTTTCGCTGTGCTTTCTGCAATTTTATTTCGGGTCCATACTGTGTTGAAAAATTTCGAAAAAATTCACACAGGTACTTTGATATGTTGTTTGGACCCAGTTAAGGAGGCACGTCCATAAACAAAACACAAAAAGAGATATATGGAAGAAAAGCCAGGACGTTTTGTTTTCGGAAAACCAGTCTTGTTCACTCTCGGTGTGAGACTTCTTAGGCGTTATTCCTTGGGTATTTTGGCCTAAAATTTTTACCAGACATACGTTATTATGTGTGTTGAGCTCTGGTTGAGATCTGAGCCTCAGATTCATCCCAAAGGATCTAGAATAGAATTTTATTCATCACTCCCAGGGCTGAAAGGAAGTGTCGTTTGTGCGTGAAACTTCTCGATTTCTTTCCCAGGTTAATACCCATCCGTTTTGCCTGAAATTTTTCACGTTTCGTCCCAAATACAGTCGAGATTCTTACATGGAATTTCAAAAAAAGATTATTTTGGGAATACTTTTCATAAACTTTGTGAAAACCAAGGCTATCCCCTTTCAAAATTTGTAAAATTTTGCCATGCTTTCTGCAATTTTATTCTGGGTCCATACTGCGTTGAAAAATTCTGAAAAAATTCACACAGGTACTTTCATATGTTGTTTGCACCCAGTTAAGGAGGCACGTCCATAAACAAAACACAGAAAGAGATATAGGGAAGAAAACCAGGATGTTTTGTTTTCGGAAAACCAGTTTTGTTTATTGTCGGTGTAAGACTTATTACGCCTTATTCCTTGGGTATTTTGGTCTGAAATCTTTACCAGACATACGTTATTGTGTGTGTTGAGCTCTGGCTGAGATCTGAGCCTCAGATTCGTCCCACAAGATCTTCAATAAAATTTTTATTCATCACTGCCAGGGCTGAAAGAAAGTGTCGTTTGTGCGTGAAACTGTTCGATTTCTTTCCCAGGTGAATACCCATCCATTTTCCTTAAATTTGTTGCATTTTTTCCCAAATACAATCGAGATTCTTACATGGAATTTCAACAAAAAATTATTTTGGGAAATTTTTTTAGAAACTTTGGGAAAACCAGGGTTATCCCCTTTCAAAATTTGTGAAATTTTGTCGTGCTTTCTGCAATTTTATTTTGGGTCCATACTGCCTTGAAAAATTCTGAAAAAATTCACACAGGTAATTTCATATCTTGTTTTGCACCTAGTGAAGGAGGCACGTCCATAAACAAAACACAGAAAGAGATATAGGGGACGTTTTGTTTTTGGAAAACCAGTTTTTGTCCATCTCTCGGTGTGAGACTTATTACGCCTTATTACTTGGGTATTTTGGTTTGAAATTTTTACTAGACATACGTTATTGTGTGTGTTGAGCCCTGGCTGTGATCTGATCCTCAAATTCGTCCAACAAGATTTGCAATAAATTTTTTCCCATCACTGCTAGGGAAGAAAGGAAGTATCGTTTGTGTGTCAAACTGTTTGATTTTTTTCGTAGGTGAATACTCGTCCGTTTTACCTGAGATTTGTTGCGCTTCCTCCCAAATACAGTCGAGATGCTTACATGGAATTTCAAAAAAAAATTATTTCAGGAAAATTTTCAAAAAGTTTTGAAAACCAAGGCTATCCCCTTTCAATATTTGTGAAATTTCGCCATACTTTCTGCAATTTTATTTGGGGTCCATACTGCGTTGAAAAATTCCGAAAAAATTCACACATGTACTTTCATATGTTCTTTACACCCAATTAAGGAGGCATGTACATAAACAAAACATAAAATGAGATACAGGGAAGAAAATCTAGGACGTTTTGTTTTCAGAAAACCAGTTTTGTTCGCTCTCAGTGTGAGACTTTTTACGTCTTACTCCTTGGGTATTTTGGTCTGAAATTTTTACCTGACATACATTATTGTGTGTAATGAGATTTGGCTAAGATCTGAGCCTCAATTTTTCCAACAAGATTTGCAATTAAATTTTTGTCCATCACTGCCAGGGCTGAAAGCAAGTGTCGTTTGTGTGTGAAACTATTTCATTTCTTTCCTAGGTGAATACTCATATGTTTTACCTTAAATTTTTAGCATTTCGTCCCAAATTCAGTCGAGATCCTTACATGGAATTTCAACACAAAATTGTTTGGGGAAAATTTTTCAGAAATTTTGTGAAAACCAAGATACCCTTTCAAAATTTGTGAAATTTCGCCATACTTTCTGCAATTTTATTTTGGGTCCATACTACATTGAAAAATTCTGAAAAAATTCACACAAGTACTTTCATACGTTGTTTGCACCCAGTTAAGGAGGTACGTCCATAAACAAAACATAGAATGAGATACAGGGAAGAAAAGCCAGGACCTTTTGTTTGCGGAAAATCAGTTTTGTTCACTCTCAGTGTGAGACTTATTACGCCTTATTCCTTGGGTATTTTCGTCTGAAATGTTTACCAGACATACATTATTGTGTTTATTGAGCTCTGGCTGAGATCTGAGCCTCAAATTCGTCCCACAAGATTAGCTCTAGTTTCTGCAACTTTTTTTGAAGCTCATATTTCGTTGAAAAATTCCAACAAAATTCACACAAGTACTTTCATATGTTTTTTGCATCCCTCTAAGGTGGCACATCCAAAAATAAAACATAGAAAAAGATATGATGAGGAAAAGCTAGGACGTTTTGTTCTCGGAAAAACAAGTTTTCCAATTTTGTTTCTTGTCGATCTTTGATTTATTCCACCTTATTCCTTGGATATTTTGATCTGAAATTTTTACCTGACATTCTTTGTTGTGCATATTGAGTTGTGGCTGAGGTTTGAGCTTCAAATTCGTTCCAAGAGATTTGCAATGAATGTTTTATTTATCATTTTCAGGGCCAAAAGGAAGGTCCGGCTCTATGTGTGAGACTATTTGATTTTTTGTCTGACTGAATACTCATTTGTTTGACCTGATATTTGTCGTGTTTTTCCCAAATTCTGTAGATAATGGTACATGGAATTTCAACAAAAAAATCCTTTTGGGAAAGTTTTTTAGAAATTTGGGCAATCCAAGGCTATCCTTTTTCCATATTTTTGAAATTTTGCCCTAGTTTCTGCAACTTTTTCCAGAGCTCATATTATGTTAAAAAATTCCAAAAAATTTCACACAAGTACTTTCATATGTTGTTTGTATCCTACTAAGAAGGCACATCCAAAAAGAAAACACAAAAAAAATATATGATGAGGAAAAGCTAGGACATTTTGTTCTCAGAAAAACAAGTTTTCCAATTTTGTTTCCTTTCGGTCTAGGACTTATTCTTCCTTAATCATTGAATTAATTTTTATATAAAATTTTTACCAGATTTTCCTTATTATGTGTATTGATTTGTTGCCGAGGTTTGAGCCTCTAATTCGTTCCACAAGATTTGTAATGAATTTTTTATTCATCATTTCCAGGACCGTACAGAGGGTTCGTCTCTGTGTGTAAGACTGTCTGATTTTTTTCTTGATTGAATACAGATCTGTTTGACCTAAAATTTGTAGCGTTTTGTCCCAAATTCTGTAGAGAATCTTACATGGAACTTAAACAAAAAATCCTTTAGGGAGAATTTTTCAGAAATTTGTGCAATCCAAGGCTATCCACTTTCCAGATTTTTGAAATTTGGCCCTAGTTTCTACAATTTTTTCTAAAGCTCATATTACGTTGAAAGATCCCGAAAAAATTCACACAACTAATTTCATATGTTCTTTGCATCTTGCTAAGGATGCACGTCCAAAAACAAAAAATATATATGTGATGATGAAAAGCCAGGACGTTTTGTTCTCGAAAAAACAAGTTTTCCAATTTTGTTTCCTCTCGGGCTGGGACTTATTCCACTTTATTCATTGGATGTTTTGATCTAAAATTTTCCCATACATTCCTTATTGTGTGTATAGATTTGTGACCGAGGTTTTGGCCTCAAATTTATTCCACAAGATTTGTAATGAATTTTTTATTTGTCATTGTCAGGGCCGAAAGGAATGTTCGTTTGTGTATGTGAGGCTATTTCTTTTTTTTTTCCTGACTAAATACTCATCTGTTTGACCTGAAATTTGTCACATTTTGTTCCAAATTTTGTTGAAAATCTTACATAGAATTTCAAGAAAAAATCCTTTCGAGAAAATTTTTCAGAAATTTGTGCAATTAAAGGCTATCCTATTGAACTTAAAGCTTTGATGTCTCCAAATCCATGAATATTGCTTGAAGACTGGGTTGCTGCTTGTGGGCATGGGTTCTGGGTAAATTAGAATTTTTCAATCCACTCTTAGTTTAACCCAAAACTGAATCAATCAAGTTCTTTCAAAAGAAAAGTGTTTTTCGAAGTAGTGAAAAACAATTTGTTGATTTATCATTTCAATCGGTTATTTTACACTTAGTGGTTTTGAAAAGGATTTGGAAAAGCTTAAATTGGCTGACCTAACAGTCAAGGTCAATTCAATTGGTTGAATCGAGTTTTTAATCGATTGTATTTTAAAAACCTTAACAGAATTGGTTAAGTCTGGTAAATCTATTTTCCTTGATTTCAAATTGATTTAGCCCTTGATTCAAAGTCTTAAACGACTACTTTTTAGGCTATATAACTGGTGTTTACATCTCTGATTAGAGAGAAATCAGATTACCAAAAGATTAAGAAAGATTTTCAAGATTGCAAGATTGCTTAAGGCTTTGCTTTGGTTAAGAGTGGAATAGGAACTGATGTAATCCTTTTGTATCAGGTGTAATTTTTACTATTCTTACTTGTATTTGTTTTCATATTTGTTAAACTTGTAAGGTGTTGGTGTATACAGTCAGAGGGTGTTCTGAATTGTAGTGATTTGTGTATCAAAGAGGGTGAGTGCTCTTGAGAGGTTCAAGATCATCTCTTTGGTGTTTGTAATCTAGGGTTGATTATTTAGTGAATTCTCAATGGTTAGCTGAGGACTGGATGTAGCTCTAGTTAAGAGTGAATTAGTATAAATTCTTGTATGAATTTCTCTTTCCCTCACTCATTCAATCTGTTTGAACTATGTTTTTATAAACTGCTGATAGAAATAATCGATTGATTCGCATAAACAATCGATCGATTTTCTAGAATCAAGTTAAAACAATTTTGTTTATTGGCTGATCTGATTGCTTCTTTTGTGCTTCTTCATTAATCTTCATTCTTGTCCAGTATTTGCGAAAATCTTTCAATAAACAATTCACCCCCCTATTGTTTAAAGCCTATAACTCTAACAATTGGTATCAGAGCTAGGTACTTGAAAGTCACTCAAGTTTTGATTAACAAATCTTCTTTAATGGCTGATAAACTACCCTTTGGGGAGGGTTTCTATTAATAGACCACCTCTATTTTATGGTGTAAACTATACACTCTAGAAAATTACAATGAAAATTTTTGTTGAATCTATTGATAGAAAAATATGGGATGCTATCACAAATGGTCCCTTTATTCCTATGCTTAAAAAAGATAAAGATTTCTCTAAAAAACCTTGGTCCTAGTGGACTAAGAGTGAAAGTAAAAAGGTCCAACTTGATTGTATTGTCAAAATTATTATTACATCTGCTCTTGATTCTAATGAGCTTTTTAGAGTTTCAAAGTGTGTTTCAGCAAAGGATATATGGGATACTCTTGAGAGCACTCATGAAGACTCAAGTGGAATTGCTTGGCAAGACAGTAACATGTCTTCTTCTAGCTCATCTTTAGAAGTTGCAAAAGCCAATCTGCAAGTTGCCGAGGTTTGAGCCTCAAATTTGTTCCACAAGATTTGAAATGCATTTTTTATTCATCATTTCCAGAGCCAAAAGGAAGGTTCGTCTCTATGTGTGAGACTTTTTTTTTCCTGACAGAATACTCATCCGTTTCACCTGAACTTTGTTGCTTTTGTCCCAAATTCTGTAGAGAATCTTACATGGAATTTCAACAAAAAATCCTTTTAGGAAAATTTTTTAGAAATTTGTGCAATCCAAGGCTATCCTCTTTCCATATTTTTGAAATTTGGCCCTAGTTTCTAAAATTTTTTTCAGAGCTCATATTACGTTGAAAAATTCTGAAAAAGAATCACACAAGTAATTTCATATGTTGTTTGCATCCCGCTTAGGAGACACGTCAAAAAACGTAACACAAAAAAATATATGACGACGAAATCCCAGGATGTTTTGTTCTAAAAAAAAAAAAAATTCTAATTTTGTTTCTTCTTGGTCTGGGACTTATTACGCCTTATTCCTAGGATGTTTTGATCTGAAATTTTTACCAAACATTCCTTATTGTGTGTATTGAGTTGTGGCTAAGGTTTAAGCCTCAAATTTGTTCCACAAGATTTGCAATAAATTTTTTTATTCATCATTGCCAGGATCGAAAGGAAGGTTTGTCTTTGTGTGTGAGACTGTTTGATTTTTTCTTGATTGAATACTCACCCGTTTGCCCTAAAATTTATCGCATTTTTTCCCAAACTCTATAGATAATCTTACATGGAATTTCAACAAAAAATCCTTTTGGAAAATTTTTCATAAATTTGGGCAATCCAAAGCTATCCTCTTTCCATATTTTTGAAATTTTGCCCTAGTTTCTTCTATTCTTTCCAGAGCTCATATTATGTTGAAAAATTCCAACAAAATTCAAACAAGTACTTTCATATGTTGTTTTCATCCCGCTAAGGAGGCACATCCAAAAATAAAACACAAAAAAGGATATGACGAGGAAAATCCATGACATTTTGTTCTCGGTTAAACAAGTTTTCCAATTTTGTTTCCTCTCGGTAGAACTTATTACGCCTTATTCCTTGGATGTTTTGATCTAAAATTTTTACCAGACATTCTTTATTGTGTGTATTGAGTTGTGGCCGAGGTTCAAATTCGTTCCACAAGATTAGCAATGAATTTTTTATTCATCATTGTCAGGGTCGAAAGGAAGGTTCGTCTTTGTGTGTGACTCTATTTGATTTTTTTCTTGACTAAATACTCATCTGTTTGACCTGAAATTTGACGCATTTTGTCTCAAAATTTGTAGAGAATCTTACTTCAAATTTCAACAAAAAATCCTTTTGGAAAAATTTTTCAGAAATTTGTGCAATCTAAAGCTATCTATCCTCTTTCCAGATTTTTACAATTTTGCCCTAGTTTCTGCAATTTTTTCCAGAGCTTATATTACATTGAAGAATCCCAAAAAAATCACACAAGTACTTTCATATGTTGTTTGCATCCCTTTAAGGAGGCACACCAAAAAAGCAAAACATAAAAAAAGATATGATGAGGGAAAGTGATGTGAGTTTATTTTAGATTAATTCATTTAGGTGGCACTTTTGAATTAAGATTGAGATTACTTAGCAATTTAAGGTGAGAAACCTAAGGAAAATCCCCATTGGACATTAACTTAACAAGTGTTAAGTAGATGTGAAGGTTCATTTCCATAAGGCCAAAGGAAAAACACATTTAATGGTGAAGAATGAATGACAATTAGGTGCGAAATTTAAGCAAACACAAGGTGAGAAACACATATGGACCGAATTGAAACAAGAATACAAAATCAAGAACAATACATATTTTGGAATTGAAAATAGGAATGGAAATGGAAGGGAAAAGAGATGAGTGAAAAGAAACTTAGGAGTGGTGGAATTGTGAATGAGCACGCCACTTGGATGGTGAATTGAATCCAAGATAAGTGTAGATGCCGCCACTTGAGAGTTTCACAACACTCACAAGATAAGACCAATTTAGGAGGAGCTCACTCACTCACTAATCACACAAGAATTTGTGTATAGTAACTTTACTCTAATTTTCAACTTATGAATACATGAGGTAGACCTCCCTATTTATAGACTTAGGAGCCTTGGAAAGTAAACTTAAAGGGTAGAATGGGAAAAGGGAAAAAGTGGGCAGCCATAGGGTTTGACTAAGTCAATCCCGTATTCTAGGTTTATCCTTCTAGAAACTAGGTCAAAATGCTTTCAAATGGGCTAAGAACAAGCTAGAATGCTACCCACACCCCCTACTATGCTAAAGGTACTTTATTCTAGCTTATTTATACTATTTGGACCCCTACAAATGAGCCCAAATTATTTACAACATTTTCTAAATATTTAAGAAGACTAGCAGGAAGAATTTGAGATGCTCTGGCTCATGGCTTCTTCTTCTACTGATATTGTCTTGATGTTTGGTGAGCCTTAGCTGTGTATATTGAGATGACTGCCCTTTTTGGATTTTGCTTATAGTGTCTTTAGTCATCCTTGGGTTTGTATCAGAAAGCCAGGACATTTTGTTCTCGAAAAATTTTGTTTCCTCTCAGTTTGGGACTTATTACGCCTTATTTGTTGGATGTTTTGATCTGGAATTTTTACCAGACATTCCTTATTGTGTATATTGATTTGTGATTGAGGTTTGAGCCTTAAATTCGTTCCAGATAATTTGTAATGAGTTTTTTATTCATCATTGCCAAGGCCGAAAGGAAGGTTCGTCTCTGTGTGTGAGACTGTTTGATTTTTTGCCTAACTGAATACTCATCATTTTGACCTAGATTTTGTTGCCTTTTGTCCCAAATTTTGTTGAGAATCTTAAATAGAATTTCAACAAAAAATCCTTTTGAGAAAATTTTTCATAAATATGTGCAATCTAAGGCCATCCTCTTTCCAGTTTTTTAAATTTGTCCCTAGTTTCTACAATTTTTTCCAGAGGTCATATTACATTGAAAAATTTTGAAAAAATTCACACAAGTACTTTCATATGTTGTTTGCATCCCTCTAAGGAGGCACACCAAAACAAAATACAAAAAAAGATATGACGAGGGAAAGACAAGACGTTTTGTTCTCAAAAAAACAAATTTTCCAATTTTGGTTCCTCTCGGTTTAGAACTTATAACCCCTTATTCCTTAGATGTTTTGATCTAGAATTTTTACCATACATTCCTTATTGTGTGTATTGAGTTGTGGCCGAGGTTTGAGCCTCAAATTTGTTCCATAAGATTTGGAATGAATTTTTTATTCATCATTGTCAGGGCCAAAAGGATGGTTCGTCTCTGTATGCGAGACTTTCTGATTTTTTACCTGATTGAATACTCATCCGTTTGACCTGAAATTTGTCGTGTTTTATCCCAAATTTTGTTGAGAATTTTACATAGAATTTTAATAACAAATCCTTTCGAGAAATTTTTTTAGAAATTTGTGCAATCCAAGGCTATCCTCTTTCCAGATTTTTGAAATTTTTCCCTAGTTTCTACAATTTTTTTCCAGAGCTCATATTACGTTGAAAAATTCTGAAAATATTCACACAAGTACTTTCATATGTTTTTTATATCCCGCTAAGGAGGCACATCCAAAAACAAAACACAAAAAAAAATATGACAAGGAAAAGAAACTACGTTTTCTCCTCGAAAAGACAAGTTTTCCAATTTGTTTCCTTTCGGTCTGGTTCTTATTACGCCTTATTCCTTGGATGTTTTGATCTGAAATTTTTACCGGACATTCCTTATTGTGTTTATTGAGTTGTAACCGAGGTTTGAGCCTCAAATTCATTCCACGAGATTTGCAACGAATTTTTTATTCATCATTGCTTGGGCCGAAAGGAAGGTTCATTTGTATGTGTGAGATTGTTTTATTTTTTGCTTGACTGAATACGCATCCATTTGATATGTAATTTGTCGCATTTTATTCCAAATTCTATTGAGAATCTTACATAGAATTTCAATAAAAAATCCTTTCGCAAAAAGTTTTCAGAAATTTGTGCAATCCAAGGCTTCTCTTTCCATACTTTTGCAATTTGGCCCTAGTTTCTACAATTTTTTCCAGAGCTATATTAATTAAAAAATTCTGAAAAAATTCACACAAGTACTTTCATATGTTCATTGCATCCTGCTAATGAGGCACTTCCAAAAACAAAACACAAAAAAAGATATGACGAGAAAAAGTCAGGACGTTTTGTTCTCAAAAAAATAACTTTTCCAATTTTGTTTCCTCTCGGTCTCGGACTTGTTATGCCTTATTCCTTGGATGTTTTGATCTAAAATTTTTACCAAACATTTGTATCTGTTGAATATATGGAGGCCTAAGTTCAAGAGAGGGGGTGAATACTACTTAGGATAATTTTCAAAAATTTCAGCTTTAAGAAATCCTAACAGTAAAAGAACAGATTTGTTTGAAAGAAAACGGATTGATTTTCTTGTTCAGGGTGCAAACCAGAATATCAACATATTAGTTTTAGAATTAACATATTATATTCCTGACTTAAGAATTCTATTTTAAATTTTTCTTATCTTTATATAGAATGAATATTAAAATCGGTATAAAAAACAAAAGTTGGAATATTTCTTTAAAACACAATGAATTAACCAAGATTCAAAATTCGTTTGAAAAGCAAGATCTTGAAAACAAAATCAAGACCTGGTTCTTTAAATTCTGATTCAAAGCAGAAGTATTAAAAACATATCTCTAATTTTAGAATAGTTTCACAGTGGTCTTAAAAGAATTAGTTTTCTTTTTAAAAGCTAGATTCAAATTAGTTCTCTAGTATATTGATTCAATAAGAAACTTGGTTTTTGATATCTTGATTTTAAGTATAAATCTGTCAAAGATCAAGTCTACCTTGCAATTTTAAATTTTTTCCAGAATCTTGAAATCAGAATATAAACCAGACCAATACTGTAGTAGAACAACAAATTCAATTTAAAAACAACAGATTCAATTATTATAGTTTTGCAGATTTCTCAGTCTTAGAGGCAGTGATTTATGAAAGAAGAATTGCACACAAAGATTTATATTAGTTCACTCAATCTTAAGCTACATCCACTCCCATCTCACACCAAGATGGATTCCACTAAAAACACAACAATTTTTACAAAGGATTACAAACAAACTAGTTCTTGAACCCTTCAAGAATCAAGGATACAAGCTGAAAAACACTATTTCAGCAACTTTCTACTTCAAGAAACACTATCAAGAAGTAAAAGAATACACCTTACACAGAAAAGAGTTTAAGGAAAGGAAACACCTTCTTATGCTGACTTTAGAGACTCAAAATTGGATCTCTCCACAATTGCAACACCTTGATGGAACTTCTAATCTTCAACCAATTAAAAAAAAAAACCAGCACAAGAACTTTCAAAACATTCAAAAATTGTAACTCACTTGAGAATTTTCACAAAGAACTCTTGAAAATAGTAAGTAGTTTATATTGCAAGAGATGATTTGAACTGAGATACAACTATCCTTTTATAGGACTCAAGTCAAAACAGCTTTTCCAAAACATTTTTTTAAAACTGTTATAAAACAACAGGTTAAAGCTTAAAAGAACAGGTTGTATTTTGAAAAAGCACTTGATGGTAACATAACCAACCTTTGGTTACTTGAAAACAGAATATGTGAACAAACCAAAATTTTGGAGACAAAACATATTTTTGAAAAATCAAAGCAGTTTTGGTGCAGTATAATTAAATTAATTGTTTTTCAAAACAACAAATTCAAATTTTAGTGCAGTAAAATCAATTTTGAAAAACTTGACCAAATTTTTAAAACACCTTTTAAAAGACCCTTAGAAAAACTTGACCAAATTTTTAAAACACCTTTTAAAAGACCCTTATGCTTGAGATCATTACCACGGCTATAAGATATGGAGTTGTGTCAAAATGCAAAAGACTACTTAAGCAACTCTATTCTAACTAAGACAATAACCTATACATCTTCAAGCTTATTTTCTTCATCAAACATTCTTCATAAAATTTTAGCCGAATCTTCAAGATCTCCAACAGTATCATCCTAGACGACTTTAGTTGAATTGGAATGACACAGAAGTCGTGCACAACTTGCACAACCTTGATTAATTTTGAATTTAACCTTAACTAAAATTGTGCATCATTCACACAACTTCAGTGTAAAATTAACAAATGAAGTTGTGTCACCCATTTCCAACTTCAATATGACTTCTATGTTGTTATTGATTAAAGTAAGCATAACTTCAAGCATACAGACATACGTTGTTATTGATGTCAATGGTGAAAAACTCAGGTAAATAGCCACACCCATTTGGTAAGATGTTGTTGGGCTTGTGTATTTACATTGTGTATACTAGTGCAGCCTTTTATGTCTTGGGTGGTTTATATTCGGTTAATAAGTTCTGATCGAGCTGAAAAATTACGTCAAATGGTGGCTCTTTTAGAGTGCAACGTAAAGCTTCTTGGAGCAACTAAAATTGAGTGAGGACAAGCTGCAGGGAGATATGCAGCAGATAATTATAAATGGCACTTCAGAGGTCGAGTGCAGAAAGCTCTTGACCGATGCTATAGCCAAGTATGGGTTGAAATCTTCAAATAGAGAATATCAGAATCTGAAGTGCAAAACTGATTCTAGACATGGTTGCCCTGATATTTAAAATGATACAAAATCATTGGACTTCTCAAGTGGAATGCAGTAAAGGAAGAAGGAACTACTGCTCCATTGGCACTCAATTTATCAGTAACCCGTATAAACAGGTGGGCTTCACCGTTTTCACGGTGTAATCTATCCGGTCAAACCTTTTAATCCATTTTGAGTTCTGAAGGTTGTAAGAATGTTGTGTTCAGGGTTTTATTGGTGCTTCCACTCACACACACAAACACTCTGCTTCATTTTCATCTCATTCAAAGCTTAGTGCAATGAGTTTGAGGTTTCAACTCACTCAGTCACAGTCATAGACTCATAGCCACAGTCACCCCGTTTCCCCATTCCCAACCTTCATTCTAATCATCAGAAAAGATGAAAGTGACCAAGAGGAAGAAGAGTGGTGAAAAGAAGTTGATAATTTAATGAGTGAGAAAGGATTTGATGATGTTAATGATGACGACAACGATGACTGGAGTGATGAAGACAATGACAGTTTGCCACCAGATTTTGGTGAAGATGCTGAAATATTGGAGATGGACAAGGAAAAACAATTAAACAAGTTAAAGACTTGAGACAGAATGATGAAGAGGTCCTTGTTTCTGTATTTGTAATTGGTCTAAAAATCTCAAAGAGCTTGGACTCTTAAAAATTTCAACCCTGAACCAGAAGTTGGACTTATTTGCAAGGTTGATGAAAATAAATACTTAAAATATTATATCTGAATTTGATGCTTCAGCTATCAGTAGAGAACTTGACCCCTGCAGAATTGGAAGATAGAGGAGTTGGTGCAGCACTATCTTGTGAATCCTTAGTCAATCTCCTCAGTCATTTGGATTTTGTAATAAGGAAATAAGTTTCTGCAGGCGAGTATATCCTCGAGGGAACCATATTGTCTCAGTTAAATGGACACTATTGCAGAATATATTGCTTAACATGTTTTTCCCTTTAATATGTTTCTACCAATATAATATTTGTTCACATTTATCTCAGAGAGCATGATTATATAGTTGTAGTTGACACGAAACCATTGATCAATTATGATGAGGAAATTAATCACTTGCTGCTGCATACAGCCTAATTTAGAACTCTTAAAGAGGAAATGTGAATTCTTTTTTGTTAGATTAAAATAAAAATTTTAAAAAATGGATGGACTAAGTGCTGTTGTGGACATGCACATAGAATAATCACATACTTTGGGTGTGAGGATTATGGAGTTGAAACCTTAAAATCGAAGTATTTTATTTTCACGAAGTAAGCAAAAACTATTTTTAAATGAATTTTGGCAGAAACTTCATAAGTCTATTTTACTTAGTGTATTGAACTGATTTTCTTTGAATGTTTTTACAGAAGACTTGGGATGGGGTTCCTTACAGACTGAGTAGTCTAACAGAAAAGTATACAAAATTATATGTCCCACAACAAAGTAACAGTATATTGTATAGTAGGAGATACTAGGATGATGTCCCTTAAAAAATGATGACGTATATCGGTTAAGGGCATTTGGCTACCTTGGAAAGAATGTTACTTGCGAAAAGGAAAGATTTGTAAAATTTTTTCTTAGTTTCTGCAATTTTATTCTTAGTTCATATTACATTGAATATTTTTGAAAAAATTTACACAAGTATGTATCTGAGTTCATATGTTGTTTGTATCTAGTCAAGGAATTACGTCCAAAAACAAAACACAAAAAGAAAATATAAGAAAGAAAAGTCAGGACATTTTGTTTTCAAAAAAACAAGTTTTCCAGTTTTGTTTGATCTTGGACACGTTTTATGCCTTATTCCTTGTGTGTTTTAATCTGAAATTTTTACCAGACATTCCTTATTATTTGTATTGAGTTGTGACTTATATTTGAGTCTCAAATTTGTTCTACAAGATTTGCAATAGATTTTTTATTCATCATTGTCAAGGATGAAAGGAAGATTTGTTTCTATGTGAAACTGTTTGATTTTTCTCTAACTTTATACTCATCCGTTTGAGCTGAAATTTATCGCGTTTTGTCTTAAATTCTATTGGGATTCTTATATACAATTTCAACAAGAAATTTTTTCAGGAAAATTTTTCAAAAATTTCTTACACTCCCTCTTTCCAAATTTGTGAAATTTTACCCTAGTTTCTACAATTTTATTCTGAGTTCATATTACGTTAAAAAAATTTTGAAAAAATTTACACGAGTACTTTCATATGTTGTTTATATCTGGTCAAGGAAACAAGTCAAAAAACAAAACACAGGAAAAGATATAAGGAAGAAAAGCCTAGATGTTTTGATTTCGGAAAAACAAGTTTTCCAGTTTTGTTTACTCTCGATCTGACACATTTTACGCCTTATTTTGGGTGTTTTGATCTGAAGCTTTTACCAGACATTCCTTGTTGTGTGCATTGAGTTGTGACTTAGATTTTAGCCTCAAATTCGTTCCATAAGATTTGCGCTAATTTTTTTATTCATCATTGCTAAGGTTGAAAGGAAGGTTCGTTTCTCTATGAAATTGTTTGATTTTTTTATAACTGAATACTCATCCGTTTGAGCTTAAATTTGTCATGTTTTTTCCCAAATTCATTTGGGATTCTTACATAGAGTTTAAACAAGAAATTCTTTTGAGAAAATTTTTCAGAAATTTCTTGCACTCCAAGGCTTTCCTCTTTCTAGATTTGGGAATTTTTGTCCTAGTTTCTGCAATTTTATTTTGAGTTCATATTACGTTGAAAAGTTCCGAAAAAAATTTAAACAAGTACTTTCATATATTGTTTGTATCCAGTCAAGGAGGAACCTCAAAAACAAAACACAAAAAAAAAATATAAGGAAGAAAAGCCATAACGTTTTGTTTTCGAAAAAAACAAGGTTTCCAGTTTTGTTTGCTCTCGATCTAGGACATACTACGACTTATTTCTTGGCTGTTTTGATATGAAATTTTTACCAGACATTCCTTATTATGTGTATTGAGTTGTGACTGAGATTTGAGCCTCAAATTCATTCTAAAAGATTTACAATAAATTTTTTATTCATCATTACCAGGGTTGAAAGGAAGGTTCGTTTCTGTGTGAAACTGTTTAATTTTTTTCTAACCAAATAATAGAGACACTTTAGTAAAAAGTTAAAGGGAAATCAAAATAGTTTGTTCACTTTATGTCTTTGATATGTCTTTTTAAAGAATTTGTGATTCACAACATAAATCTTACAATTTCTTTGTCACTTTTTAGGATTGTCTTTAACCCTTTTAACTCAATTGATTTGTTACCTCTTCCTACTATTAGGAGTTATGTTAATTAAAAAACCCACCTAGTTGTTTTTATACTAGCAAAAAGAATAAGTGTGTTTTTTCATTTTTATCATCTTATTTTATTTTATTTAGTTTAAATTTAATTGTTGTAATATTTTATATATTAGTATGCATATTAATTTTAAATTTAATATATTATTTTAGACATTTATATTCACGACTTATAGAGAGAACTTATGTGACTAGAGATACGTTTTTGCACACATATGATCCAATTCTTTGAGTATATTATGAATTTGAGTAAAATTTTTTTATTAAGATGGGGAAAGTCATGTCTCGTTGGCATGATTTTATATGAAAAAATCGTGTCACATCTATACAATTTCAATTTATAATTTTTTCACGTGAAAGTCGTATAATCCTAGACGACTTTAGTTAAATTGGAATAACATAGAAATCATGCACGATTTTGATTAATTTTGAATTTAACATTAAATAAAATTGTGCATAATTCATGTGATTTCATAAATTCAAATGAAGTTGTGTCACCCATATCCAACTTCAATACTACTTCTATATTATTTCAATTCAACTAAAGTCGTCTTAAGGTGTTACGACTTATACATAAAAAGATTTTGAATTAATGTCGTATATTTGTTACACGACTCTTTCGTATAAAGTCGTATTAGTTAGACACGACTTCTCAAATATCGTAATATTTTATTTTTATCTAAATTCATAATATGCAAATCACCATATCCATGAAAAAACTTAGTCAGAAAAGAGTTTCCAAATTATAAAAATAAAATGATTTTACATTAATTAAGGATTAATTAAGGAGTATATTAGAAAATAAATTGTATAAACTAGTTCTATAATATTATAAGGATGAAGGATGTCATGTCTCCATCCACCCAAGGCTCATCTTCACATTCACCCAAGGCCATTTATTTTTTTTTCTTTTTCGTTTCAACAACTTTAACCCCACCAGGAATAGCATAAAACAGCAAAGCATAGCATGAGAAAATCCATTAATGGCATCTTCAAGAGTGTGTTTGGGTGTTCTGTTACCTCTGATATTGTTCCATAACTTGCATGCTTCATCTTCCTTCTCTCTCTCCGTAGAGAACTTCAAAGAAGATGTGATAGTATCATCACCCAAACCCACATTCACAGCAGGCTTTTACGCCGTCGGACAAAACGCTTTCTGCTTCGCAATATGGTACACCAACTCACCCAACACCCTCGTTTGGATCGCCAACCGGGACCACCCCGTTAACGGAAAACACTCCACTCTCTCCCTTCTCAAATCCGGCAACCTCGTTCTCACCGACGCCGCCCAGTTCGAAGTCTGGTCCACCAACACCGCCGCCACATCCAAACAAGTCCAGTTACGTTTGCACGACAACGGCAACCTCGTACTCCTCAAAGATTCCTCCGACAAAGCTGTTTTGTGGCAGAGCTTCGATTTCCCAACCGACACGCTTCTTCCAAATCAGCCTCTGAGAGGGAGCACCAGCCTGGTTTCCTCGAGAAGCGGGAGCAACTACTCTTCCGGTTTCTACAAGCTCTTCTTCGACTTCGAGAATGTTCTACGCCTAATGTACCAGGGCCCTCGAGTTTCCAGCGTTTTCTGGCCTTACGCTTGGCTTCTGAGCAACAACTTCGGTAATGGCAACGGCAGATCTACTTTCAACGATAGCAGGGTTGCTGTGCTTGATGATTTGGGTGCCGTGCTTTCTTCCGACAACTTCACTTTCAGAACGATCGATTACGGTACGGTGCTTCAGCGGAGATTGACCCTGGATCATGACGGCAATGTGAGGGTGTACAGCATGATAGATGGAGAAGAGAAGTGGGTGGTGTCAGGGCTGTTTCGCCCACAACCTTGTTTTATTCATGGCATTTGTGGACCCAACAGCTATTGCACCAATGACCCCACAATTGGAAGAAAGTGTTCCTGCCTTCCAGGTATTTCAGGAAAGTAGCAGAGGAAACAGTGAATTGGGGTCTTTTTGGATAAAGTTCTTACTAAAAGTGGTAAATAAGAAGTTAAAACGCATTCAGCTTCTTCGTCAACTAATGTTAAAATTAAAGTTTTTCCCATGGATATTCTAAAACCAAATTTTGCTTTAGAAGTTGGAGTGAATACGTTGATTTGAAGTTACAAGATAAGTTTATTTAATTCATTTTACTTCGCATTTCCTCCCTTACAATTGTTTATATAGATGGTTGTCTTCTCCTGTAGTGTTTATTGAGAAATTTATGCTATCAGGTCACAAATGGGTTGATGGTCAAGACTGGACTCTAGGTTGCATACCGAATTTTGAACCTTGGTGCAACAACACTAAGCAAGAGTCTCGTTTCGTGGGTTTACCCGAATTTGATTTTTATGGATATGACTATGGCTTCTATCAGAATCACACTTACGAACAATGTGTGAATCAGTGCTTGCGGTTGTGCCAATGCAAAGGGTTTCAGCACAGTTTTTCAGACCAAGGTGGTTTGGGTAGTCAGTGCTACTTGAAGACACAGTTGCTGAATGGGCATCGTTCACCAGGTTTCTCGGGATCATTCTTCCTGAGACTACCTTTGTCTCGTGATTATGAGAACCCCATCAATAATGGTTTGGTTTGTGGGGCAAATAGCGGAGTGAAAGAACTAGAAAGACCGTATGTGGAAGAAAAAGAAAATGCATCGGTAAGGTTCATTCTGTGGTTTGCGAGTGCCTTGGGAGGAATTGAGGTTTTGTGCTTCTTGCTGGTGTGGTGTTTTTTGTTTAGGAATAATGCAGACAAACAAGCCTATGTTCTTGCTGTGGAAACGGGGTTTAGGAAATTCAGTTATTCTGAATTGAAACAAGCCTCCAAAGGTTTCAGTGAAGAGATTGGAAGGGGGGGTGGAGGCACAGTGTATAAAGGTGTCTTGTCTGATGATCGGGTTGTGGCAATAAAAAGACTACATGAAGTAGCAAACCAAGGAGAAAGTGATTTCCTGGCTGAAGTAAGCATCATTGGAAGGCTTAACCACATGAACTTAATTGGCATGTTAGGGTTTTGTGCCGAGGGAAAGTATAGGTTGTTGGTTTATGAGTACATGGAGAATGGTTCTTTAGCTCAGAACCTTTCATCGAGTTCAAATGTTCTTGATTGGACTCAGAGGTATAACATTGCTCTCGGAACTGCTAGGGGTCTTGCTTACTTGCATGAAGAATGCTTGGAGTGGATTTTGCATTGTGATATTAAGCCCCAAAATATACTTCTCGACTCTAATTACCAACCTAAGGTAGCAGATTTTGGCTTGTCTAAGCTACTTAACCGGAACAACCTCGACAATTCAACATTCTCAAGGATAAGAGGAACAAGAGGCTACATGGCACCAGAGTGGCTTTTCAACTTGCCAATCACTTCCAAGGTGGATGTCTACAGCTATGGCATTGTTGTTTTGGAGATGATAACGGGAAGGAGCCCAACAGCAGGTATCCAAATCACTGCATTAGATGCAGAATCACATAATCATGGGAGGTTAGTGACATGGGCGAGGGAGCAAAGGAGGAAAGGATCATCTTGGGTGGATCAAATTGTAGACCCTGCTTTGGGTTCAAACTATGACAGGAATGAAATGGAGATATTAGCCACGGTGGCTTTGGAATGTGTAGAGGAAGAGAGAGATGTGAGACCCAGCATGAGTCATGTTGCTGAGAGGCTCCAAAGTCACGAGCACAATTCTTGATGATGGTTTTTAACAAAGAATAGCCAGACATCCCATGGTTTTCACCTACCTTGTCTGTCATCCACAGTTCCAGTTCCTCTCGTTTTTTGGTAGATTCAGTCTATCATAAGTTGTCTGTTCGTGCCTTGTGGTAAATCTTCTATTGTTGTGCAGTTTAGTGTTGCTGTTGTATATCAGATTCCAGTGCTTGTAAACCGTATGTTGTTACAGTTGCAGAGTATTTCCATTAATTGCAACATGCACTTTTGTTCCTTTAACATTATCTGCTGTATGATTCCAACTCTATCATAAAATTAGTTACTTCGTACATATTCAACCTTAAAATCATGGCAACAATTTTGAAGATATAGTTTTACGATGATACCCATTTTTGTATTAAGCTCTGAATTACATATTCTTTCTGGATTAAATATTTTTTTTTTATAATCCCAATGGCTGTGCCAATGCGGTAGTAACCTTAAGCTAGGGTTAGGAGATGCAAAATGAATGATTTCCCTGGATATTTGAGTGATCAGGACAGTTTCCAATTAACAGGCAAGAGCTCTGTTGAAAGTTTATGTTTGGTCCTGACTCTTGAGAGCTTTGCAATTAATTTAGTAGGTCCATTGGAAGCGACAAACTACAGATATTATTCATAAAATTTACAAACTGCTATAAAATAAATGATAGAAGATTGCAAAATTGGTAAATGATAGAAGATTGCAAAATTGATAATTTCTACCAAGTAATGTCTCTTTCCATGCCATATCTAACATCCCCAGTAGAATAGAAATACGGTGCCAATTTCCAGTGGTCTAAATTAGTAAAAGGACTTGACTCCACTCCATATCAATACTTCCTCAGAAATCAAACCATCCACTTTGATGGAAGAAAAAGAGAGAAAAAAATAAGGAAAAGAAATGGAAAGAAAGATATTTGAGGGGTAAGGATGATACTAACTAAGCCTGATGCTAGGAGCCTCGGGTGAAACAGTTTGTCTCTGTGTTAATAACTAACCAACTGTAGAGAATGTCCCATATCAAATTCATCTTTGCATAGAAATGGTATTCCCAGACTTTCTAGACATCTTCATGAGTTTGAGTGGCAGTCTCCGGTTGATTATCCAAGGGCATATATTGGGCCATAATTGCCCTTATCTCAGAGTCCATGTATCTCTGCAGAAAAATGTTTCCTCTTGTAAGTTAAACGATTTTACGATGTCAATGCTTAAATTATAACCTTGTATTATTACTAAAATATCAGAAAAAGAAAGATGGAAAAAACTTTTTGTCATTTGAACCAGCAAATCAGGACAACATAACATGCTCACTAAATGGAATGAATGAGAAAGTATTAATGAAATGAAAAGATGATTTAACGAAATGTAGTTATATTTTCTTAGAGCTACTGGTATTGTATTTTTTAATAAAAAAACAATAATATTATTTCATTACTACATTGACTGCAATTCTAACTAGATTAGTTCCTCAATTAGTATCTATCATTTGCAACATCCCTCAAAATCATGTATACAAGAGAAAATAATAAAGGTATTGTATGACTTCATTAATTCTTTTATTAAACTTCAGATAGTTATTTTGAGAGAGTATTTCGTATCTGCTTCACTTTAACTTCCTTTTAGTATTCGTTCAGACAGACACTTAATCTTGATGCTGCCTGACTTACAGCCTTGTCTTAGGTGACCTGCATCTTGTTCCTCCAACATTGTACATCCTTGTCGGAAACATTCTCATGTACCACTTACTGAGTGCTGCATCATCTTGGGACTGTTCAGTCTCTATTTTAACTATTATGTTGAATGTTTTGGTTTTAACCAATGTTTGTTCACCTCATACACATCGAGCATTGTAGTGTAACTGTATTGTCTGAAACTAGGTGTACGAAGGAAACTCTCATCCTTCCTGACTCTAATCATAAGAGTCTTTTACCAATGCATCATGTTACCTCAACACTGGGAAAATGGATTTTTTATATTTTGAAGACTATAAATATTGAAACAATTCAAATTAACACACCAGCTTTTTATCTACATCTGCCTTAAGGACAATCAAATGAGTTAGAATTATACCCGGATTCTGTATTTGTAAAATGCATACCCTCCAGCACCAGCAACAGCCAAGATCAGAATAACCATCCAAACAATGCCCCCACCGGCCACTGACGCAGCATATTTTCCTGCATATTTGTAAGATACCGCTAGTGTGAAAATGAATAAATTATTATTTTTTAAGTCTCAACAACCATGGAAAGGTTATCAACATAGATAATTAGAAAGCCCAGAATAAAATTTAGAAACCTTAAGAAACTAAACTACATAAGTATAAATAGAAATAAAATTGATTAAGTTTGCTGTGATATCTTTTTCTATTTGGATGTTATAACGTATGAGGAATTATGCTCGTTTTCAGGATAAGATTGAAGTTTCTAGGGCTATTTCGGTTATTAAAGATTTAACATGTCTAGTGGGAAAGTCGTCTAAAGCTTCAATGAAGAATGATATGATGGATTTCAGTGTGATTAAGTTTTTTGGTATTAATACTCGTACTGGTAAAGATCTTCGTCCGCTTCCTGTTAGATGGGAGTTTCCTTCACCAGGTTGGGTTAAAATTAACACTGATGGGGTTGCTAGGGGTTATCCAGGTCTTGCCACTTGTGGAGGTATTTTCCGTGAGATTATGGGAGAGTTTATTGGAACTTTTTCTGCGTTTCTTAACGTTCAAACTACTTTGGTTGCTGAATTTTATGGAGTTATATATGCTTTGAAGGAAACTCAAAAGTTGGGATTTACTAATGTATGGCTAGAATGTGACTCTGTCTTGGTTTGTGCTGCGTTTACTGCTAGGACAAATGTTCCTTGGATGCTTCGTAATCGATGAAATACTTGTCTTAATTACTGTGAAAAAATCAGGTTTAAGGTTACTCATATTTTTCGTGAAGGGAATGCGTGTGTTGATAAATTAGCTAATTTCGGATTTATTCATAGAGAATCCTTTCATTGGTATAATAGGCTTCTATCTAGTCTGTTCTTAGAATTCTTTATTAATAGGTATAATCTACCTATGTATCGTTTTTGTTAATATATGGGTTTTGGTCTAGTCCCCCGTATTTTTGTATTTTTTTTTTAATAATATTTTTTCATGTGATGACAAATGATTATTGTTATTTGAGGTGTCAGTGTAGCTGAGATGTCAAGTAACATAGTGATGCCTAACATAAAAGCTTTAAATAAAAAAAAGAAATAAAATGCCAAAGTGGCAACCAGTGCAAAGTCATGTTTTCCATGAAGAATCTTATCTATCAAATTTTAACGAGTGAACAAAATCTGCTGATCCAGCAAGTCAGGCATAAAAAATGTCATACAAACTAAGTCAGAAACTGTTAAAAATAAAAACTCACCAATGCACATATCATTTTCTCGCGTGTAGAACAAACCATCACTACATGAGCAATCATAACTTCCCCAAGTATTTTTGCAATGACATTCTGGGCACTGACAGGCCAATTTCTCCTTGCATTCGTCCACATCTACAACATAATCAACACAAGAAATATTAAGAAACAAATGTCAGATTTGCAGAATAGCTAATAATGGCATGACTATTCACAACTGTAGGATCATATTCAAACATTCTTACCAAGATTATGATTGATGTATTTGCCATTCAAAGGATAGGTACTAGAAGTAATGTTATATCTAATAATGTATTAAGAAAAAAAGTAAATATATTTTTATCATGAAAACATAAAAACATTCAATACTCTTTTCATTCAGTAAGTTGGAAGTTTTATCGGAAGATGTTGTAAGAAGATTTATAACTATTTATATTATAACAGTTCAAACAAATTTTGAATGTCAAAGTACCTTTACAGGAGTTGACTCCATCTCCCTTGAATCCAGGTGGACACTTGCAACCTTTGGTGTGGTCATCCTGCATAATCATTTAAGAAAGAAGGTATATATCAACATTCAAAGAAAAAAAGCATGCATGCATGATAATGTAAAAGAGGATGGAGAGGATTACTTACAATACAAGCAGAGAAAGTTGTGCGACCTTGGGTTTCTTTCCAACAACCTCCGTTGTTGATTGCACACCTCAAGGCGCCTGTAGCTGCTTCGAAATAAAAATGTGTGAAGGTGAATTCATATTTTGATTTTTATAGCTTGGAGATGATGACATGAAGCAATTTATCCATTTTAAAGAAACTAATTTACCTTCACAATGGGTATATCCATCACCAACAAACTGGACATTTTGTACAACTGGGCATTCACATATTCTTCCTCTGAAAGTGTCCTATAATTTTGAAAGTGATAAAACCAAGCCTTACTCCACATGTATTGAAGTCCAGTAATATAAACATTCACAAAAACATTGAGTTAACCAAATACCCTGCACGCAGTAATGTTAGCAGCATTGTCCTGCCAACAACCACCATTGTTTTGCAAACACTCATTAGTTTCCATGTCTGCAAAGGATAATCAAAGGTACCTGATATCAATTCTTCTATCCAAATTGCCAGTTGAAAGATGAGTTGATAAGATTTATTTTATTGGTTCTTCTCCAAGGATGATTGGAAGTGGTACGGGGAGAAAAGAAGAAATGCAAAAAAGGACCTGGAGTTAAACAAATTGATGGCTCGGTAGTCTCTTGGAAACCTGAACAGATTGCCTTCAGTACTGCTGCTTTTGACAGCTTACCTAGAAATGGTTAACAATAAAAATTATACAGCAGAACAAGGTTAAACAGCCACGAAGATATTCAGAAAGGTTGTCAGACCTCTATATTGTCTGTTGTTTATAATAAGAGTAGGTAGTATAGTAACATCTCCACGATCGCCGTTACCAATCTGAAACAAAAAATCATTAACCAACAGAAGGGCCTAATTAGAGAACAGAAACAATCCTAGAAGAAGGCCATATTCTCCTACAAGACGAACCTGTGAGTCCTGTTCATTATTGAGAACAGGGTTGTCGACATTCGCACTAGGATCTCCTACACAATCTTTAACTTTCTTCAAATCAACTCCTGTAAAGTATATGAGGAAAGAGTGAACAAGCATGCAACATATCCGAAATTAGAATAATGTAACAAAACATTCCCCCAGAAAATTTGAGATGACAAATGAGAAGTTTACTTAAATTTTTTCCAATAGATAAAGAAAATCAAGCCATGACTTTATTTTTATGTTGATTTTGAGCATAATGACTGTGATATTTGTATAACGAAGATACAAATTTGGTTTCGCTCCACATATACATACAAGCTGGAGCATTTTTTTTATGCTTAAGCTCTAGCATTTTACATAACAGGGAAACTTCTAAAAGCAATGACAGGAAAATTTGGCAAAAGATGACAATTGCATTATTATGTAAAAAATTATGCTATATACTAGTAATGCAAAATAATTTTATGCCGTAATCTAATCACAGATCACGCATGCATGATAAGTGTGTTGTCTTTCACAATAACTACTTTAAAAATCATCTCAAAGGTAGTTGTTGATGAGTTGACTGTGTTAAATTTTATGCTCAGTGCATAACTAATAATCTGTTACTATGCGAAGAAAAGGAAAAGCCATATATGATTTTTACAAGATTGGAAAAGTTGTGGCGTACACTAAAAATCAAACAGCAAAGAGAAGCACAAGTCCACTGCAAAGTGTATCCAACATACCGAGAGATTTGATAACTTGATCTGAGCATTCTTCAGTATACTTATTCTCTCTCATTGGGCAGCGGATTGAAAAGTCAGTCACGTAGTCCCACCATTGCCAAGGCTTTCCACTTTCATTTGCCACTTTAAAGAAGCATACTTGACGTAAGTTTTGGATAACAACATCTCTACCACTGTACCCTCTTTTGTAATCTAGCTCAGGATCTGGTGCACAGTATCTCCCATTATTTATGCACTGGGACTTGCACTGTTGGCTCAATATAAATGCTTCTGGACAATACCAAGTTATATAGTGAGGGGTAAACTTTGCAAACCCTTTCTGCTCTAGTAATTGAGCTGCCCCTTTAAAACCCTTGACAAAGTTGATTTCACTTTCACACTTTGGTCCACACTCATCATTGCTACTTGTCCAAAACTCATACTCAACTCTCTCATCAGGGTGAGGAAGAGCCTCTCTCCAATCAAGATTTACATTAACCATTTCCCCACTAGAGAGAGCACTCTTGATTTTATCCCCTAGTGATTTGCTGATAAGGGCAGAAGGAATGCTGATCTTCTCAATATAATCGTCATTGCTGGCACCATTTCCTTCTTCAGGTGTGTCCATGGTGATCAATGGTTCTGTCCTATCATCTGCGACAAGAATGGCCGCTGCTCCACCTTTCTGTGCATTCCACGCCTTTAAAGTGAAGAAGCACTCTAACAAAAATTGCAAAAGGAAGTTATACAGATTTTATCATTATTATTGGAATATTTCTATCAACCAAGGATATCAACAATTTTGTAACAATCACCACACAACAATGTGACGCATAATATGTACCGAAATCTTGCACAAGAAGTTTCATTGAACTTTACATTATATTTAGAACACCTTGTAAGTCTGTAATAGAAACTGAAAACTAATGTCAAGATACATATTCGATTGAGAAAGTTACCCCCAACTGCCCGAGTGATGCCATAAATTGCATAAAAGAAAGAAAATTGCATTGCAATACACAGAAGATTCAAATTTTCCACACCTAAAACACACCATGGAACTTTATATGAAAGTGTAAACACACTCACACCAATGATCCTGACAGTTACTTAATAAAAGTCCATGTATAAAAAAAAAACACTAAATAAACAGACATTTTACAATACAACAAAACTTAGATGCAAATCCACGTGTTCTTCTGATAAAATTTTGCAATTAGAATTAAAGTTTCATCCATTAATATGAATAATAAGGATTTTCAGTAAAGATCACTGAGAAACTCTAATTCTAATTGAACAAGCATGCTAAAAGCACTTAATTATGAACTCCATCTTAAAGTACTTAATGAACTCATCCAAGTCTTATACTTCTTTCCTTTGTTAAAATTTGAAAACTGAAGAGCATTGAAAGGAGTAAAGGGTAGCTAACCTCCTCGATCAATAAGAACAAAGCTGGGGAAGGTTCCGGGCTTGGAACTCAACGAGGAATCAAAGGGTTTACATCCATTCTGATCGGTCTTGGGGTACACCACTGAGCCAATCATGGTTCCTCCATACTTTGGGACCCCAAAATTCCCAATTGCACATTCATATATACCTTTCAATGAATTTGGAGAAGTGATTTTCAAATTGTTCTTCTCCACCACAAACGTTCCCACACAAGACCCACAAAGCAAAATCCATACACACCACAAAAAACTTTGCTTTGTTCTCATTGTCATCATATGTTGAACTCTTCCCCTTCAATAGAGAAAGATCTCTATTAACAAAAAAATAAAAAGAAAAAAGAAATCTTGTTTAAGTTAACAACACCACTGAAATTGAAATAACATGTTTGAAGCAGTGTCTGGATCAAATGGAATGCTTAGCTAAGTGCAATGCATGCTATGCTGAGAAGGAAACCCAGATGAGGAAAAGGAATTGAAGACCACAAACAATGGCTTTAGTTGTTGTTACGTGGGAGTGTAGAAAATCATCCAAATCTAGAACCAATATGCGAAAGAAATGGACAATGGGGTGGACGGGTTAGTTACATTCAACGGTAATTGCACTCATTGCAATATAACATCATACGATTACAAATGGACCAAATGTCGTTCAACATGTTTTTTAATATAATTCTTCTACGTTCTTTGTGAATGTAAAATTTTTACTCCTCTTTATTTCCTTTCAACCTTTCTATATTTTGTTTAATTGTTATAAAATAGAATGCTTTATATCATAATTTATTGACAATGTGACATGGATATATATATATATATATATATATATATATATATATATATATATATATATATATGTATGTATGTATGTATATATATATGTATGTATATATAAAAGTTTTAAAATTTACAAGTAAAACTAAAAAAATGGAATAATTAAAATACATTTTAACCATATTTTAAATGTATTAAAAGAAATATATTTAAACTATTATTCAAGAGTTTAATTTGAAAAAAATATATATAATATTTTAAGTAAACAAGCAAGAAGTTAAAATATTAAACTTGTATCCAAATTTTCATGATTGATTTCTTTTGTTTCTTTAACAAAGTCACACCTGAAGCAAAATTTCATAATATATTTTTTTAAGTAACCATACTCCTTTGCTTTCTAGATTATACAAGGGTTAAAAATGATAATTTTGTAAATAAATGCTTACTTAAGTGCTTTTTTGACAGCCTAAATGCTTTTTTATAGTTAAGAATTATTCTCTTGCAAATTTACCATTAGAGCAATTGATGTGACTACAAAAGTATTTATTTATGTATAAGTTACTGATCTTAACATTTTCTAATAATATAAATAATTATACAATTTTTATATAAAATAACAAAGAAATCAAACCAATTCAACCATGTAAAAATCATTAATCCACATTATCTAACATACAAATTTATTTTCCATATTGTTTATCATTGTTTTCTTTTTATTCTCGTACTTTGTAAAAATAAAATGTATCAATGAAAAAAAAAGTTAAAAAGTTAATTCAATGTCATCATCAGAGAATATGTTTAAATAAATTTCTTCTTAAGAACTTACAAATGAGGAAAGTAAAACTTCAAATATAAAATTGTACAAACTATACAAATATTTTAATAAGATATAAGTTAATTTTAATTTATAACAAAACTATTTGATCTTCTTTATTTATTCTAGAATTTCTTTGGAGGAAGCATGTGAAATCACAGCCATATTCCACTTTGGAAATATCAATCTGAGTCAAGCTGCATGGTGTCAATTGTTTTGTAGACAGATTTCTCTTTGGCGTCTTTTACACACTCATTTCTGTTGTTTTTCTGTGTCATGTTACACATTTCTTTTAATTCCTAGTCTTTTCACATAACTTTGTCAAAGACATAACTTTGATGAGGGGCGAGAACTGATACGAAATACAGCACCTGTTGAAAGGTGGACAGTAGACTAGGACTTGAGAGCATGATCCAAGGTTGCAATAATCATAAAATTGCATCTATATGACAATACTTTTTTAAGACTTCAATTTAATATTGTGTTTCTGTGTAATGTTTTTTAGATATTGAAAGTGACATTATTGTAATTCAGACTCAAACTTCTTGATTAATCAAGACAATCAGTGTCAGAGGCGTAAATGGCAAATGTACTGTGATATGCAGGCTACTTCATTGGTGCTTCAATGGGGGTTTACTTTTTCTACTCCTGGCATAAATTGTGGTCATTTTGGATTTGTTAATAATATACGGTTTGCTTACCAAGAAACATTCAATCACAGGGTGCTATAATCATACAGCAGAAAATGAGAAAAGTTGGCTGCAATTGATGGAAGTATTGTAAAACACAGGTGTACTACTACTGATATACTATTCTGCAACTGTAACATGATGCCGTTGCCAAGCACTACAATCTGATATACAATAGCAGATTAAACTGCACAATAAATTGAAGATTTAACACAGACAGAAAATTTATTTATGATAGAAGGAATCATCAAGAAGTGACAACCGTGGAAGAGATGGCTAATCTTTGTTCAAGCCATTAAGAATCATGTTCATGAATTTGGAGCCTCTCAGCAACATGACTCATGTTAGGTCTCCCCTCTCTGTCTTCCTTTAATATCTCCATCTCATTCATGACATAGTTTGATCCCAAAGCAGGGTCAACGATCTCATCCACCCAAGATGGTCCTACTTCTGATCCTTTCCTCTTTTTCTCCCTCACCCATGTCACCAATCTCTCATGATGACCTGACTCTGATTCTAACTCTGTGAGTTGGACACCTGTTGTTGGGCTCCTTCCAGTGATCATCTCCAAGAGAACAATACCCCAACATGCCAATCAAATTCATGTGGTTAAGCCTTCCAATGATACTTACTTCAGCCAGAAACTCACTCTCTCCTTGGTTTGCTACTTCATGTAGTCTTTTTATTGCCACAACTCGATCATCAGACAAGAAACCTTTATACACGGTACCTCCACCCCCCTTTCCAATCTCTTCACTGAAACCTTTAGTTGCGTGTTTCAGTTCAGAGTAAGTGAATTTCCTAAATCCCGTTGCAGCTGCAAGAACATAACCCTCTCTAGGTAACATCCTGTTTTTCCTAAACAAGAAACACCACACCATAAAGATGCACACGACCTCAATACCTCCGAAGGCAATCGCAAACCATAAGATGAACTTCACCAACTCATTTTCTTTTTCTTCTACGTAAGGTCTCTCAAGTACTTTAACTACTCCACCATTTCTTCCGCAAACCAAACCATTATTGTTAGGGCTCTCATCATAGTCATGGAGGTGATAAGGCAGTCTCAGGAAAAATGAGTTGGTGAAACTCGGTGTACGATGACCATTTAACAACTGTGTCTTGAGATAGCACTGACCATTAACACTCCTTGAAGTGCTGTGTTGAAACCCTTTGCATTCGCACAACCACGAGCACTTCCTCACACATTGTTGGTACGTGTGATTCTCAAAGAGGCCATAGTCATATCCGTAAAAATCAACTCCAGGTAAGCTTAGAAAGCTAGACTTTTGCTCAGTATTATTGTTGCACCAAAGTTGGAAACTGGGTATGCAACCTTGAGACCAGTCTTCACTATCAAACCATCTATGTCCTGTTTCCATCAATGAAGAAATAATAAGCATTTATACCAAAAAGAAGAAGCTAAGGATAATAATACATGCCTTGATTCTCTCGTGCAAGTTTTTTCTTTTTTAAACTAAAGAAATCTCAAACTAAGGACCAATACTACTGCTAGTAACAATGTTTCAACTAGGCTATTTTGAAAAAGCTTCAAAATTGAAGTGAATACGTTAATTTCAATAATGAAAACGAAACACTAATTATTTAATGTTATAATTTTTTTCTATTGTTTTGGTCAAATACCTGGACTACAGGAACACTTTCTTCCGATTCTTGGATCATAGCTGCAAATACTGTTGGGTCCACAAATTCCATGAATAAAACAAGGTTGTCCCCGAAATAGTCCTGACACGGACCAGTTCTTTTCTCCGTCTTTCATGCTATACAAACGAACATTGCCGTCGTGATCCAGGGTCAATCTGCGTAGGAGTATCATTCCGTAATCACTTGTTTTGAAAGAGAAGTTATCAGAAGAAACCAAATAGCCCAAATCATCCACCATAACAACCCTGCTATCGTTGAAAATGGATCTGCCATTGCCGTTTCCATTCCCGAAGTTATTGCTCTGAAGCCAAGCGTAAGGCCAGAAAACGCTTGAAACTCGAGGGCCCTTGTACATGAGGCGTAGAACATTCTCGAAGTCGAAGAAAAGCTTGTAGAAACCAGAGGAGTAGTTGCTCCCGCTTCTCGAGGAAACCAGGTTGGTGCTTCCTCTCAAAGGCTGATTTGGAAGAAGCGTGTCGGTTGGGAAATCGAAGCTCTGCCACAAAACAGCGTTGTCGGAGGAATCTTCCAGGAGTACGAGGTTGCCGGAGTCGTACAAATGTAAGCGGACTTGTTGGGATGTGGTGGCGGTGCCGGTGGACCACACTTGGAACTGGGCGGCGTCGGTGAGTACGAGGTTACCGGATTTGAGAAGAGAGAGCGTGGAGCGTTTTCCATTTACGGGGTAGTCCCGGTTGGCGATCCAAACGAGGGTGTTGGGTGAGTGGGTGTACCATATTGCGAAGCAGAAAGCGTTTTGTCCGACGGCGTTAAAGCCTGCTGTGAATGTTGGTTTGGGTGATGATACTATCACATCTTCTTTGAAGTTCTCTACGGAGAGAGAGAAGGAAGATGAAGCATGCAAGTTATGGAACAATATCGGAGGTATGAGAAGAGCCAAACACAGTGTTGAAGATGCCATTAATGGATATTCTCATGCTATGCTGAAGTATGCTCTACCTCATGGTCTTGTTTTTATGTGTGTGTGCGTCTATATAAGACGACGCATGACTCTTCTACGTCAGTGGAGATGATCCAGTTTGCTCATGACTGAGACTGTTTCGTTTATTACATACTCATTAGTCATTTCCTAGGTTTGAATATATGCATAATGACAAAATATTTCACGGAAAATAGGTAAGAGTTTTTTTGATTGAATATTCTTGAACTGTTCAAAGCTTTTGCGTGGAGGGTGGTGTTTGACTTGACACAACACAATTAATGGCCCGAGAACAAACATTGCTGTTCTTGACCAAAGCTACTTTGCCTGCTATTCTGTTTGGAGGATGAATCTAATGGTAATATATATAATGTTTTCATGCAAGTTCTCGTCTTTCATATATATGGTATGGAGTCTATGTTATAAGAAAATGGGATCCAACTTGGTGCCTTTGAACTCCAAATGCCATTTTCTTCAACATAGTTTTGGGCTTTCAGGAAAATTAAGAAATCTATGTAAGGTTGTTTTTCTGGTTTTGGTGATTGTGGATACATAAAAGGTGTATTATGTATATTAAAAAAGTGAGGATAACAACCGTGAATAGGTGTTTGATTTAATTAAAATTAGAGCTTGGTACTGTACAAACAATAAAAATAAACTCATTAGCTCCATTCAATTACTCAATTAATCGGTAATCAACAATATTAATCAATTATTAGCAATTCTTTCAGAGACAAGTGATGATGGAGAATTCAGAAGAATTGATGTCCACTAGTGTAAAATTCACCTACAAGGATGTAATAGAATTTGTGTTGATTAGTGTGTAATTTGAGTCCCAAATAGTTAATAGAATTGTTTGACAAAGTTTGCTTTATCTTGTGTTCTTGGATTGGATCAGTCTTATCAAGTCTAGGAGAAGGTTCAACAATCAATGGAGGATTATCTTCATAAAATTAAAAGCTTTGTCGATGAACTTGCTAATGCTGGCGTTTTGGTGCATCATGAAGAATATGTTAATGCGATTCTGGAAAGACTAATTTATCCTACCAGCTTCATGAATTTGTTTCTTTTATTGATCCAACCACACATCCATTCATTATGCCTAACTTAGTTGAGGGCGCGACTCAACTAAGTGCAATGTTAATAAATTTGAAATCTAAAGGCATTGGTGACACCTTTTGGATTCCAAATTCGGGTGCTAGTTCCATATGATTCGTGAGCCACAAAATATCATCAATTAAGTCATTTTGACGGTTCAGATCAAATTTTCATAAAAAATGGCAAAGGTTTAAGAATTTTTCTTGTTGATTCTTCATCATATATATTACTTATTGCTTCAAACATCACTTTTAAGCTTAACAATGATACATGTTTCTTCTATTACTAAAAGCTTCTTATGTGTTAGTAGGTGTTTGTCAAATATAACTATTTTCTTTGAGTTTGATCCTCGTATATGTTTTGTTAATTTGAGGGGTTCATTCATTAAGGAATTGTTAGTGTTGATGAACTTTATTCAATTTACAATCTAATGAACACAAATTTACTCACATTTAATAATAATTTTCTTTATTTGAATTGTAATTATATATGAATAAATCTATTGTTTTAAATAGTATTAATGTAACTGGGTTTATTTGAGCCTTAACTATTTTTACTGATAATCTTGTATTTTTAGTCACAGTAGACGATCTAATATTTCTCATAATAGATGATCTATCTAGATAGTCTAATGGTTACATGGAGTAGATGGTCTAACGACTCATCTGCAAAAACTTAACTAAAAGAAGCACTTTAACAACATTAAACTTAATGAAGACAAAGGTGTAGAAAGAGTCTGGTGTAAATGTTTTAGACTAGATTGTCTGATATCTACTACACTAGTGCACGAGTCTAATAGGAGTGCCTACTCATTTGAGTGGACCTAATCAAACAAAGTTCAAGTTGTTTCTCTCAAAAATTGGAAATGAAATTTGAGTGAAAGAATTGGATAATAAAATCTATAATATCTCAAAAACAAGTTAGGAAGCAAATCAATTGAAAAAAAATAATAAACAGAATTGTCACAGAACAGGGTACAAAATCCGAAAAATCTAGAAAGTTGAAAACTAAGAATTTGTAAACAATATCTGAACCACAATAGCACTTGAGAGCTAATCTACTTTTTTTTTATTGTTTTTCATCATTTACTTTACTTTTTCTGCTAAACATCCTTAAACCATCTTTAATCTTTACAGTTATTACTAACTTTTAATACTTGTAGATGAATTGCGAACACAGGATTGACTAGATTTATATTGGAGTCGTTGGAAAATAACTTGTCTATACTATCATCTCTTTAGTATTGAATGATGTATCACAACGTTTTACAATTTATACTCAATTTGTTTTTAATTTGATTGTTTTTAATTTGATTGTGAACGATATCGATCACAATCTCAAACTTGAATTCCCATTTCATATCCTGGCCTTTTTTTTATCATCCTTTAGTAGTTCAATCATTGTTTAGGATTTACCGCTTAGCAATGCAAGCTTCTGACATGCTAGATTAAGCCATTGAAATAGTAATGTGTGGAAGCTAATAATGTTTAAAAAAAGTAAGAAATTATAGATCAATCAATATAGTTGTTATTGTTGATGTGAATAGCTTTTTGGTTTAGAAAACTTGTTAAAAATATGCACATGAAACTAACAGGGAGCACACATACATTGGTTGACAATGATGTTGATATTTAGCAAATAACCACGAAATCAAGTTCTATTTTAAAAGAAATTTAGAAAGATGGAGAAGTACAACTTGTCTATTATGAATATTACATAAAAAAAACAAACACATCCTAACAATGACACTTACCAAAACTAGATGGGAGAGTTTCCTAGAAAAAGATATGGAACATGCAGCTTCAATGTTAAGAATGAGTGTTCCACAATTGATCCATGAAGGTATAAAAATATCCATTATGTTTCTCTTGATTTTTAGGTGCTAAAGAGTTGAATAATATTTTTTTAAGAAATTTTTTTAGACTATAAAGAATCAAATCATATTATTTGATTTGATTTTTAAGAATTTTTTTATTTTAATTAGCTTTTGATTTTGTGTACTTTTTTTCACCTCATCAATGTATAAAGTACAAATTTACATTTCAAAATTGAATAAAAGAAATGTCTTCTAAAAAATATATCCTCTATTTTTTTCAGCCATTTTTATATATTTTATTTAACCAACAGAAATATATAACAACTGCATTGAACTGCAGAACAAATTAAAGAAGAACCACAAGCACATGCAATTTCTGACAGACAAAACAAACAAAACAAAAACAAAGGAAGTGACAACCGTAAGACCCCTCTTTGTTCAAACTATCTTGAATCATGTTCATGATTTTGGAGCCTCTCAGCAACTTGGCTCATGTTGGGTCTCACGTTTTTCTCTTCCTCTACACATTCCAGAGCCACCGTTGCCAATATCTCCATTTCATTCATGTCATAGTTTGATCCCAAAGCAGGGTCAACGATCTCATCCACCCAAGTTGGTCCCACTTCTGATCCTTTCCTCTTTTTCTCCCTCACCCATGTCACCAATCTCTCATGATGACCTGACTCTGATTCTAACTCTCTGAGTTGGACACCTGTTGTTGGGCTCCTTCCAGTGATCATCTCCAAGAGAACAATGCCATAGCTGTACACATCAACCTTGGAAGTGATTGGCAAGTTGAAAACCCATTCAGGTGCCATGTAACCTCTTGTTCCTCTTATCCTTGAGAAGCTTGAATTGTTGAGGTTGTTCCGGTTAAGTAGCTTAGACAACCCAAAATCCCCTACTTTTGGTTTATAATCAGAGTCAAGAAGTATATTTTGAGGCTTGATGTCACAATGCAAAATCCACTCCAAGCATTCTTCATGCAAGTAGGCCAGACCCCTTGCTGTTCCCACAGCAATGTTGTACCTTTTGCTCCAGTCAAGTGCATTTGAAGCTGATGAAAGGTTTTGAGCTAAAGAACCATTCTCCATGTACTCATAAACCAACAACCTATGCTTTCCCTCTGCACAATACCCCAACATGCCAATCAAATTCATGTGGTTAAGCCTTCCAATGATGCTTACTTCAGCCAGAAACTCACTCTCTCCTTGGTTTGCTACTTCATGTAGTCTTTTTATTGCCACAACTCGATCATCTGACAAGAAACCTTTATACACGGTACCTCCACCCCCCCTTCCAATCTCTTCGCTGAAACCTTTGGTGGCTTGTTTCAGTTCAGAGTAACTGAATTTCCTGAACCCCGCTTCCACGGCAACAACATAGCCTTCTTTATCAGTATTTTTCCTGAACAAGAAACACCACACCATAAAGATGCACACAACCTCAATTCCACCTAAGGCAACCGCAAACCACAACATGAACATCACCAGCTCATTTTCTTTTCCTTTGGTATATGGTCTCTCTAGAACTTCCTCTACTGCACTACTCCCCCCACATACCATGCCATTGCCATTATGTACAATTGCTATGTCATCAAAGTCACGGGGCAGTCGCAGGATGAATGCTCCGTCGAAACTCGCTGAACGATGCCCATTTAGTAACTGCCTCTTGAGGTAGCAGTGACTACCAAGCCCATCTTGCTTCGGAAAATTGAACTGAAACCCTTTGCATTCGCGCAACGTTAAACACTGATCCACACATTGTTGGTACGTGTGATTCGAATAGAGACCATAGTCATATCCGTAAAAGTCTGTTTGAGGCAAGGTCAAGAAGTTAGAATCTTTCGGAGTGTTGCCGCACCAAGACTGGAAATTTGGTTCGCATCCTTTTGACCAGTCTTGAGTATTATTCCATCTGTGACCTGATCGCATAAACGAAAATCATCAATGAACACGCGAACGTGACCAAAACAGAATAGCAGACAAGTGCTGCATTGGAAATCCATATATAAAAGCACTTGGCAAGTCTTTCTCTATGCAATATTCCAGCATAATGTTTTAATATTTATGCTTGACGTCGTAATCAAACTAGTAACATAACAGGTACAATATTTGTGCTTGAAATACCTGGAAGGCAGGAACACGTTCTTCCAATTGTGGGGTCATTGGTGCAATAACTGTTGGGTCCACAAATGCCATGAATAAAACAAGGTTGTTGCCGAAGCATCCCTGACACCACCCACTTCTCTTCTCCATCTATCATGCTGTACACTCTCACATTACCGTCATGATCCAGGGTCAATCTCCGTTGAAGCACCGTACCGTAATCGATCGTTTTGAAAGTGTAGTTGTCGGAAGAAAGCACGCCGCCCAACTCATCAAGCACAGCAAGCCTGCTATCGTTGAAAGTGGATCTGCCGTTGCCATTATTACCGAAGTTGTTGTTCTGAAACCAAGCGTAAGGCCAGAAAACGCTGGAAACTCGAGGGCCCTGGTACATGAGGCGTAGAACATTCTCGAAGTCGAAGAAGAGCTTGTAGAAACCGGAGGAGTAGTTGCTCCCGCTTCTGGAGGAAACCAGGTTGGTGCTCCCTCTCAGAGGCTGATTTGGAAGAAGCGTGTCGGTTGGGAAATCGAAGCTCTGCCACAAAACAGCGTTGTCGGAGGAATCTTCCAGGAGTACGAGGTTGCCGATGTCGAGCAAACGTAACTGAACTTGTTTGGATTTGGCGGCGGTGTTGGTGGACCAGACTTGGAACTGGGCGGCGTCGGTGAGAATGAGGTTGCCGGATTTGAGAAGGGAGAGGGTGGAGCGTTTTCCGTTAACGGGGCGGTCCCGGTTGGCGATCCAAACGAGGGTGTTGGGTGAGTTGGTGTACCATATTGCGAAGCAGAAAGCGTTTTGTCCGACGGCGTAAAAGCCTGCTGTGAATGTGGGTTTGGGTGATGATACTATCACATCTTCTTTGAAGTTCTCTACGGAGAGAGAGAAGGAAGATGAAGCATGCAAGTTATGGAACAATATCAGAGGAATCAGAACACCCAAACACAGTGTTGAAGATGCCATTAATGGATTTCTCATGCTATGGTATGGTCTATTATGGGTGTACCTAATTTGTGAGTATTTCAAGTGAAAAAAGGAAGAAGCATTCCAACACGAGGTGAGAACGTGAATAGTTTAGGCTGAACATGATTGAATTCTGAATGATTAAATAGTACAAGATAGTACTGTTGAAGATATTATAGAAAGATTGAAAAATTGAACATTAGAATTGTCTTACTTTAATTGAAAATGGGAAAACGAGAGGAACCTGCAAAGAAGACTTAGCAACTCATTCATGCATTAGTCTGCGTTGATGCTTAAAGTCTTATGTTTCAAACAGAGAAAAAAAATCCTTAGTAATAGCACCAACCAACCACACACTTGTTCTTATTAAACGAAGTTGGTTTTCATTCAGAGCACTGATAATTTGACACCCCTTCCTCCAAATTACACCTCTTCAAGTGACAAAAATACCTTTTTACATTTCATAACCTCTATCATGTGAAAGTTGTAATTTAGAGCAATGCAAAAAGTGGTTGTGAAATAATATTTTTCCTTTCATTAATCACATAATTGTGGACCAATCTTTTGAAATATCAATGTTCATGAAAACTATCTTTAATAACTTTTATCAATTTTCTTTGTTTGTTCTTCTTTCCTTTTCGCAAGTAACATTCTTTCCAAGGCCGCCAAATGACCTTAACCGATATATGTCATCATTTTGAAGGGACATCATCCTAGTATCCTACTATACAATATACTGTTACTTTGTTGTGGGACATATAATTTTGGGGTAGTGATATTTCGACACTCCCAAAATTGGTTGCTCCAAATTACACCTCGGTGACCTGGATTAAGTGAGTATGTGGCATGGGCACTTTGGTAATTCTGAAAAGGGCAACGTGGCAAGTCATTTGGGTGAAATGAGAAAAGGTTTCAATTTCAAATTTCCCAAACCGCAAGCATACCAACGTTGAGAGAGAGAGAGTAGCCGCACAGGTTTTTGAAACGTTGTCGGCGGAGACATAGTTCGACGGTGACGGCGGAGACGTAGTTCGACGGTGACGGCGGAGACGTAGTTCGACGGTGACGACGGAGATGTAGGTCGACGGTGACGGCGCCAAGGTACTGCTCACAGCAACATCATTATGGTGAGAAGGGGCGGTGGTTAAGGGGATCGATTGCGGGGTGTGTGATAGGGTTCGGTGGTGTGCGAAACGCAAATACAAGGAAGGAGGAGAAGGTAAGTGTGTTTATTTTTGGTTTTTCTGGCATTTTAAGCTTTAGGGTTTGATGTTTGTGGTTTAGGGTTTTTCTGGCATTGAAGTTTTTGAATTCATCCGTCCACGGCTGTGAATTGGGGACATTGTATAATAAGTTTTGTGATGAGTGATTGCTGTTGTGGTTTATTTCACTTGCTTCATTGTTTTCTATTTTGTGGTCTGCGATTTCGGTACTGGTTTTAAAAATTTTTTGAGTTCAATCCTGCTTATTATGCAATTGAAGAGTCCAGACCTGTGAATTAGGGACCCCTTTGATTTTAAGTGGGGACCCGTGTACAACTTTATGCACTTTGATGTGATCCTCGAACTTAATGTTTGCAAGTTTATTTTTTTCGTGTTGTGAGGGTTCAGATGGGACTCTAGTGAGCTCATTGGAGGTTAGTGAATTGGATAGTGCAAGACTAGCTTCTCTTCTGGTTTGTCGATGTAGTTGGGGAACCCTTTGATTTTAAGTGGGGACCTATGTAGAACTTTATCAACTGTTATGTGATCCTCCAACTTAATGTTTGCAATTTTTTTTTTGGTGTTGTGAGGGTTCAGATGGGACTCCAGTGAGCTCATTGAAGGTTAGGGAATTGGATAGTGCAGGAGTAGCTTGACTTGTGGTGTGTCAATTTATTTGGGGACCCCTTGGATTTTAAGTGGGAACATGTGTAGAACTTTATGAACTGTCATGTCATCCTCCAACTTAATGTTTGCAAGTTCTATTTTTTTTGTTTTCAACTTATTTTGTGTGTTATGAGATGGTGGTTTTGAATTTAATGTGAATGTCTGCAAGTTTATTTTTTTGGTGTTGTGAGGGTTCACATGGGACTCGAATGATTTCATTAGAGGTTAGGGAATTGTATAGTGCAGGACTAGGTTGACTTATGGTGTGTCAATGTATTTGGGGACCCTTTTGATTTCAAGTGGGAAGCTGTGTAGAACTTTATGAAGTGTCATGTCATCGTCCAACTTAATGTTTGCAAGTTCAATTTTTATGTTTTAAACTTTTTTTGTGTGTTATGAGTTGCTGGTTTTGAATTGAATGTGAATGTTTGGAAGTAAATTTTTTTGGTGTTTTGAGGGTTGAGATGGGACTCCAATGAGCTGATTGGAGGTTAGGGAATTGGATAGTGCAAGACTAGCTTCACTTCTGGTGTGTCGATGTATTTGGGGACCCCTTTGATTTTAAGTGGGGACCTGTGTACAACTTTATGAACTGTTATGTGATCCTCCAAGTTAATGTTTGCAAGTTATTTTTTTGGTGTTGTGAGGGTTCAAATGGGACTCCAGTGAGTTCATTGGAAGTTAGGGAATTGGATAGTGCAGGAGTAGCTTGACTTTTGGTGTGTCAATGTATTTGGACACCTCCTCAGCAAAATGAAGTCTACACAGGCCCCACTATGTTTTTAGTTAAAATTCGTGTGGTGTTTATTAATTTCTTGCATGTATTTTGCTGGGGCAATATTTATTTTGGTTTTGTAGAATTGAATTGTGGTATTCATGGTTTTCAATAGATTAAATAATTACTTGTTCAGGATATAATGTCAATTAGCGGACGTTCAGATGAGGAGGTTGTTACAATTGATCCTCATCCCGAGCCTCAAGCTAAGGTTTGATTGAAATGACGATTTTTGTTTTAAAGTAGACATGATGTTATATTTATATTTTGATAATTTTATATATTAAAGTGTATTTGTATTTGATTTGATATACAGGTGTTTAGGCATAATTGCAGGTCAAAGTGTTTGGGTGTTGTGAAGAAGCACTTAAGTGTGGAACAAAAGTCTATTATACAGTTCACCCCATTTGGATGGCTTATGTGTGTATGTGAGGACATAAAATTGAGTCGCAGAATTTTAAGTAAGTTATGTAGTGTTTGGGTGGAGAGGAAGCAAGGTTTTGCAATTCAGTGTCAATATGTGTCGTTTAGTTTGTTAGACGTGTGTTTAGCTGTAGGTCTTAGAGTAGCTGGTACAAAAATTGACTTAAGGAAAAGTACAATTATATCTCGGATTAGGAGTTTTTTTGAAGAAGGTGATGTAAGTGTGGAAATGATTTATTCTGTAATTTTGAATTGTGGAAACGATATTTCGTCAAAGGACTTTTGTAAGTTGTACATCCTGTTAGGTTTGTCGGAGTTTATTGTTCCTACTAGAATGGGTTTAGTTCATGATGGGTTGTTTAACATTGTTGATGATTTAGACAAACTTGGTATGTATAATTGGGGGGGTTTAGTGTATGACATTTTGGTTGATAGTTTGTGTTCGGCTTCGAAATGGATGACCAAGGAAAGTATGTCGTCTATCCATGTGGATGGTTGTGTTTACCTGTTGCAGGTAATATGAAACATTTATCTTATTGGTAAGTGTTTGTAATAATTGTAATAAATGAATTTTTTGTATTCATTCTTCAGATATGGGCGATGGAGTATTTGTTCTCTTATAAGCGTCAAGTACCTAGGAGTGGAAATAAATATCCCCGTATCATGCATTGGATGGATGTTAGACTTGGTGACCATGAACTTCGACGTGGTTTTTGTAAGAATAAGGTATGTCATTTTTATTGGAATTTCTATCACATTAATGTTGTTTTCAATGTAGATAATTAAGTTTCAAATTATATATGTCAACGAACAGGTTGTTGTTGAGTTATGTGCTTCCAATGAAGAACTTTGTAGTGAATTTGTTCAAGAAGGTTTTCACCAAATTCGTTATGGAATTAGGAAGAAGAAACCAACAAAGGATGAAGTTCGTGCAATGAAGGTAAAAGTTGTTGAACTGATGCACAAATCCGAGGAGCAGGAAGTATTAATGACGAGTATGGAGAAAGAGGTCAACGAGATACTTAAGTTAATTGCAAGCAGAAATTTTGTTTTTGATGATACTTGGTCCGAAGTAGTTGAAGTTGAACCTCTTGCAGTGGATTCCACATACTTGAGAAAGGCAGAAAGTAGTAATGAAGATGTAGATGAAGAGAAAGACTTACATGAACATGAAGACCAGCCAAATGAAGAAGTCAACATTTTCCCTAAAATGGACCGTGAACGGAGGAAACGTTTCAAGACTGCTATTTTGAAAACATCTTGGACAACATATTCAAGTAGGAAGCCAAAAAACCCAAAAACTGATGCTTAAGTACTTCATTAATACATATGTTTTTAGGTTTTTCTGGTTTTAAGTTAGTGGATGCATGACTTATTGACATTGTTGAAATGATTGTAATTTGTGGTATTGTATAATTTATGTTGTTATGAAATTGTGGTAACAAAGATTTTTGTTCAGGATTAATTCATTGTGGAAACTGTGAATGTCTGAGTTGATTGATTTTGTTATTCATTCATAACTGTTTATTACCTTCGTCAGCTTTGCAGGTATATTTGTGAGTGTTTTGTATTGTTGACATGTCTTTGTTAAAGTTTGTAGTGAATGTGGTCAATTGAGTTCAATCCAGGTTATGCAATTCAGTACTACAAACCTGTGAAGTGGGGACCCATTTGATTATATGTGGGGACCTATGTGGAAGTTTATGCACCTTCATGTTATCTTTGAAGTTAATGTTTGCATGTCGTATTTTTGGTGTTGTGAGGGTTCAGATGGGACTCCAGTCAACTCATTGGAAGTTAGGCAATTGGATACTGCAAGAATAGCTTCAGTTATGGTCTCCCAAAAAGCAACGTCACAGAAATGAACATGAACAAACGTAGTTATGAATCCCAACATATTAACGCATGGGTCCCCACTTACAATACAGAGGTTCCTATGACCACCACAACATTCCTTTACCCACCCAATTGACATTAATACCTTACAACTACGTCCCTTTAAACACATCTTACACAGCCAAGTGCTGAATCCCAAAAAGGAAGAAGAAAGGAATGAACATACAGAAACATCATCATGGGTCCCAACTTATTAACACATGGGTCCCCACTTAAATTACAGAGGTTCCTATGACCACCACAACATTCCATTACCGACCCAATTGACGTTCATAGCTTACAACTACGTCCCTTCAAACACATCCTGCACTACGAAGTTCTGAATCCCAAAAAGCAAGATGATAGAAATCAACATACAGAAACATAGTCATGGGTCCCAACTTATTAACAAATGGGTCCCCACTTACATTACAGAGGTTCGTATGAGCACCACAACATTCCTTTACCCACCCAATTGACGTTCATACCTTATAACTACGTCCCTTGAAAGACATCCTGCACTGCCAAGTTCTGAATCCCAAAAACCAATATGAAAACAATGAACTTGCATAAACCTTTTCATGGGTCCCCACTTATTTACACATGGGTCCCCACTTATAGTACAGTGATTGTTATAAACATTAAAAACAACACTCAATATCATGAAGTAAATATCTGAAATGAAATTGAAATTGCTTCCATTCATGAACCAAATGTATCTATATTGTTCACATCAACTCATAATAACTAACATTTTTCTCAATAAGAAGGAAACTGTACAATTACATGAAGAATATGTTAAATAAAAATCATGGGCAATCTACTTCCAAATCTGTCAACACCGCTTCTCGTTCAACGTTACGCTCATCCAGCATCCAAGACAAAAGCATTTCTTGACGAAACCGTAGCAGCTCCTTCTGAATAATATAGCATGGAATTAGTTTCCAATGACCAAAGTGTAATTTAAACGTGTTAACTCATCAAAATAACTCTTACCGTGGTGTAATGGGGAAAGGTATTCCCATCCAAGTGTGTGAACCATCCCACAACTCCATATATTTGTCAACTAAAATGCCACAGTCATAACTGCATAGAACAAATAAATTTTTAACACTAAACAATGATTCAAAATATTAAGTCCAAACGAATTAAAATACATATAAAATGAAAATAAATAACACTACTACTATCAATACTAACGTATTCGGTTGTAGGGGAACCTTCTCTTTTATCAATGAAATTCGAGGAGCACTCTTTCCAGAGAAGTCGTCCAAAATTTCAAAAAGGTGTTGCAGTTGATCAACGTACAACATCAAATTTAACAATAACGATAACCCAATCCAAACAAAATCAATTCATTAAGTATTCAAAAACAACCAAGTATTTACCATTGCTTTATCAATCTTGTATCGACCTTCAATTCCATCACCAATGGAGTCCAATACATGCAATTGCCTTGTCTGACAATTGAGTGCATACAACCACCAGTGGTCATTGAACACGGTTGGCACAAACACCTACAAAACAATGCAAATTTTAAACTGACAGTGAACATGACCATTCTAACCAAGACCAACAAGTTGGAGGATGACATGACAGCTCATAAAGTTCTACACAGGCCCCCACTTAAAATCAAAGGGGTCCCCAAATACATGGACACACGAGAAGTCAAGCTACTCTTGCACTATCCAATTCCCTAACCTTCAATGACCTCAGTGGAGTCCCATGTGAACCCTCACAACACCAAAAAAAAAAACTTGCAAACATTAAGTTGGAGGATCACATAACAGTTCATAAAGTTGTACACAGATCCCCACTTCAAATCAAAGGGGTCCCCAAATACATGGACACACCAGAGGAGAAGGTAGTCTTGCACTATCCAATTCACTAACCTCCAATGACCTCACTAGAGTCTCATCCGAACCCTCACAACACCAAAAAAATAAACTTGCAAACATTAAGTTGGAGGATCACATCAAAGTGCATAAAGTTGTACACGGGTCCCCACTTAAAATCAAAGGGGTCCCTAATTCACAGGTCTGGACTCCTTAAATTGCATAATAACCAGGATTCAACTCAAAAAAATTTTAAAACCACAGTAAATTTTAAAATTTCCTCACAATCCCTCAAACAACATTTACACGCTTGATACCTTGTTAAATTAATAAAAGTGGAGGAGCTTACTAGAGTAAATGCGAAATAAGATTTGGTAGAACACAGGTGAAAAAAATAGAGAAGAAACATTTTGTATATACAATAAAATGTTTCACAATCATAACAAAAACAGTATATACAAATGAACATAAAAGGGTTGCTTTTGTAAGAATATAGAGTCATCTCATTGGGTAAAAAGCTGTCATTACAATTACTCAACAAACAAGTTGGGTGTCTGTAAACTAAGAGAGTAAACTATATGTCTTCTCTCTTAAGTTATTTGAAACTATCATATGGTAAGAAACCTCTCCAATTCTAACCATGTAGACTTGCTTATACTAAAAAGGATTTCGCAACAGGTAAAGAATATGTTGAAGAATGAATACTTGACTTCCATCTTCCCAAACTATACAATTTTAGTGCTATTAGTTAGCCCTTACAACTCGTGCAAGTTGTTATTGAGAACCAGGAATTATACAGGTGTTGATAAGAAAAAGTTCACAAAAATAAGGAAAATATATAACTGAATAGTAACAAAAATATGTTTAAATCTTAATATATTGCTATTAAATTAGATTTACTGGATTTGGAAATAAGTTTATATTAGGAACAATCACTTAGACAAGTGGTTAACTATTCAGAAGTGATTGATGGATTAATAATATATTCGTTTAACTACATATTCCTAAAGCCTATACAAAAATCCAGTTTCTTATTTCCTGATTTTCCCTAGGAAGTATAAATTCAGGAAAAAGGGTGAAAAAAAATCTCAAACCACAACAAATTTAACATTTCATAATTTCTAGCAAAGACTGCAATACAAACAAAGAGAGTAAATACAAGGGATTGCACCAACAATGTTAATGGTTACGCTTGCTCTTGGCAATGCACAACAAAACTATTCAATAATAAAGAGAAAGAAGTAAAAGCTCTCTCAAATTCCCTTGTGTCCAAAATTCTGTAAGAAAATAATCACAAATTCAAAATTGCTATTTTTTAAACAACTGTAATAATTTCCTACATGTATCACCTATACTAAAGAAGAAAAGACTTCAGTAAAGTCTTTCGTTGAAATTAAATGAAAAAACTCACTACATTTCAACCAATTGACACAAAATAAGCATTCACCTATGTTATACCCATAGGGAAGCCTCCTCTGTGACCAATAATAAGCAAATGAAACCATTAAAATATAGATTATAAAAGCTCATACAACTTGACAAAACTATGCATTCTTATGATGTATGCAGAGAAAGAAGAAAATGACAACTTAGATGGTTCATCAAACATACAATCAAGATTGGTGGTTAGAATATGGTCCATACAACAGATCAATTCCATTTCTCAGCAAGAAGCTATAACATAGGGAAAACAAAACAGTAATAAGTTAATAACCCTAAATTACTCTAAATTACATTACACCTTAAGAGCAAGAAACATCCAAAGCCAACTAATGAGAAAAAGATAGGCCAGCCCAAAAAATCAAAGAGTCAGCAGAATATTGATACATGGATTTCAGCATTCAATTCACTATACATATTTCCTTCCAACACAAGGTAGATGTTCTACACATGTTCCCACTTAAAATCAAAGGGGTCCCCAAATAAATTGACACACCACAAGTCCAGCTACTCCTGCACTATCCAATTCCCTTACCTTCAATGAGCTCACTGGAGTCTCATCTGAACCCTCACAACACCAAAAAAAAAAAATTGCAAACATTAAGTTGGAGGATCACATAACAATTGATAAAGTTCTACACAGGTCCCCACTTAAAATCAAAGGGCTCCCTAACTACATCGACAAACCAGAAGAGAAGGTACTCTTGCACTATCTAATTCACTAACCTCCAATGAGCTCACTAGAGTCCCATCTGAACCCTCACAACACGAAAAAAATAAACTTGCAAACATTAAGTTCGAGGATCACATCAAAGTGCATAAAGTTGTACACGGGTCCCCACTTAAAATCAAAGGGGTCCCTAATTAGGTCTGGACTCTTCAATTGCATAATAACCAGGATTGAACTCAAAAAAATTTTAAAACCAGTACCGAAATCGCAGACCACAAAATAGAAAACAATGAACAAGTGAAATAAACCACAACAGCAATCACTCATCACAAAACTTATTATACAACGTCCCCAATTCACAGTCGTGGACGGATGAATTCAAAAACTTGAATGCACGAAAAACCCTAAACCACAAACATCAAACCCTAAAGCTTAAAATGCCAGAAAAACCAAAAATAAACACACTTACCTTCTCCTCCTTCCTTGTATTTGCGTTTTGCACACCACCGAACCCTATCACACACCCTGCAATCGATCCCCTTAACCACCGCCCCTTCTCACCACAATGATGTTGCTGTGAGCAGTACCTTGGCGCCGTCACCGTCGACCTACGTCTCCGCCATCACCGTCGAACTACGTATCTGCCGTCACCATCGAACTATGTCTCCGCTGGCAACGTTTCAAAAACCTGTGCGGCTGCTCTCTCTCTCTCAACGTTGGTATGCTTGCGGTGTGGGAAATTTGAATTTGAAATCCTTTCTGATTTCATTCAAATCAGTTGCCACGTTGCCCTTTTCAGAATGACCAAAATGTCCATGCCACCTCATCAGTACAGCCACCTCACCCGGGTGTAATTTGGAGCAACCACTATTGGGGTGTCAAAAAATCATTTTTCATAATTTTGTATACTTTTCTGTTGCTTTGACTACTCAGTCTGTAAGGACCCCCATCCCAAGTCTTCTGTAAAAACACTCAAAGAAAATTGGTATAAACTAAGTAAAGTAAAATAGATTTATGAAGTTTCTGCGAAAATTCATTTAAAAATAATTTTTGCTTGCTTTGTGAAAATAAATTACTTTGATTTTAAGGTTTCAACTCCATAATCCTCACACTCAAAGTATGTGATTATTCTATGTGCATGTCCACAACATCACTTATTCCATCCATTTTTAAAATTTTTATTTTAATCTAACAAACAAGAATTCACATTTCATCTTTAAAAGTTCTATATTAGGCTCTATGCAGCAGCAAGTCGTTAATTTCCTCATCATAATTGATCAATGGTTTCGTGTCAACTACAACTATATAATCATGCTTTCTGAGATAAATGTGAACAAATATTATATTGGTAGAAACATATTAAAGGGAAAAACATATTAAGCAATATATTCTGCAATAGTGTCTATTTAACTGAGACAATATGGTTCCCTCCAGGATATACTCACCTGCAGAAACTTATTTCCTTATTACAAAAACCAAATGACTGAGGAGATTAACTATGGATTCACAAGATAGTGGTGCACCAACTCCTCTATCTTCCAATTCTGGTGGCGTCAAGTTCTCTACTGATAGCTGAAGCCTCAAATTCAGATATAATATTTTAAGTATTTATTTTCATCAACCTTGCAAGTAAGTTCAACTTCGGGTTCAGGGTTGAAATTTTTACAAGTTCAAGTTCTTTGAGATTTTTAGACCAGTTACAATTACAAGAATCTTTTCGACTAGTTGCTCAATGTTACGGGCAAAAAGGGCAGAAAAGGAAAAACCAATAAAGCGCAAGGGCTTTTGGTAAATGGCCAAATCGTTAGAGACATTTATGACGTGGAGGAGGATACGCACACGGAAGCCATCAGGAGAAGCAGCAGAATGCGCACACCCAATAAGAGGCCGGCAGGGTACGAGTGAAGGACAGGCAGGAATTGGGTATATTCTCCTCTGATCTTCTTCTTCTTTCTCTGGATCTTTCTTCCTTTGATCACCCTCTGGATCTTCCTCATTCCATGCAGGTTGACCCTGTAGCCAATCATACAGCCATCATACGACATTATCACCTTACGGACATTATTTCATTTTCAAGTTTAGTTATATTTCTGAGACAATTGTTTACTGGGTTGTTCGTTGGTTGAATATTTTTCTTATATATTAGTCTTCCACCATAACATTGGTGCTTTCATTGAGCCACCATGGCTGAGAACACACGAATGGCCACTGTGGCAGCTGAGATAAGAGCTCACGATGCTGAGCTCAAACGCGTAATGGACCTCTTGGAGTTACGTGACCAAGAACAATGTGAGCACACTACACAGGTGGAGGCGGCTGCAAACGCTCTCCTGGAGTGCCTTCAATCCATGGTGGAATCACTGCTTCAGAACCAAGCTCAGTCTAATGGTGGATCTAGCATGAACGCTACGCAGCACCTAGTAGTTCCGCCCAGGCACGCATTTCAGATTCAGAATGTGAAATTAAATTTTCCTACATTTAACGGTTCGGATATCATGGCTTGGATTTTCAAGGCTGAACAATTTTTTGACTATTATGGAACTGCGGACGAGGACCGAGTAACTATTGCTGCAATTCACATGGAACAGGATGTTGTTCCTTGGTTCCAAATGCTTCAAAGAATCCACCTTTGTATGTCATGGAATGCTCTCACTAGGGCCTTGGAAACTGAATTTGGCCCATCCCCTTTTGATTGTCCACAAGCAGCTTTGTTTAAACTCTAACAACAAGGATCGGTCTCTGAATATTATCTCAAATTCATGTCCTTAGCCAACCGATCAGGTAGCTTACCTCCAAAAGCATTGCTGAACTGTTTTATCAGTGGATTGCATACTGAATTACAAAGAGATGTGATTGCCCAATCCCCACCTTCCTTATTGAGAGCAGTGGCGTTTGCCAAGCTTTATGAAGACAAATATAACACTACTACCAAGCTTCATTCATTTAACCCCACCTCCAGATTTGGCCACCCCAAACCAAACTATTCTAATACCAATCAATTTAGCCCTTCACCCTCTAAAAGTCACTTACCTCCTCTACTTCCCACACCATCTACCAAACCTCTATACAAACCCAACCAAATAAAAAAGCTGACAGCTGCAGAGATGCAACTTAGGAGAGAAAAGGACCAATGCTATACATATGATGAAAAATTCTCATTCAACCACCGATGTCCCAACCGACACTTAATGATTTTGCAAGCTGATGATGATGACACTGAAATAGACCCAGTACTTCAACCACCAGAACCCCCTGACACTGCAGCATCACTAACTGACGTCCCTGTTGAAGACCTCCACTTATCCTTGGATGCTTTTGCAGGTGTTAGGCGTGCCAGAACTATCAGATTTGCAGCAGAACTGAATGGCATTATCATTCAAGTTATGATAGATGGTGGCAGCAGTGACAACTTTCTTCAACCAAGATTGGCTAAATTCTTGAAGCTCGAAGTGGAACAAGGCCCAAAATTACGAGTAATGGTGGGAAATGGTAACAGATTGGAAACGGAAGGCTACATTCGAAACATCTCTGTCAACATGCAAGGAGCACGAATTGATCTTCCTGTCTTTTTACTCCCTGTTTTTGGGGCAGATTTGATTATTGGTACCAATTGGCTTTCAACGGTAGGCCCTCACATCCATGATTATAAGGATCTCAACATACAATTCCACTATAAAGGGCAGCAGGTTACTCTGCAGGGAGACAAGTACCACCAAATAAACCTTGAAGCTGCTCAATACCACCATATCAGACGGCTTTCTAACACTGATGCCATTGATAAGTGTTATGCCATTCGGGTTACAATAGCAGCAGATCACAACGTCTTGCAGGTACCAGAACAAATGGAGCTTGATCTTGCAGCATTATTGCACACCTATAAACAAGTGTTTGATGTTCCAATGGGTTTACCCCCTCCCAGGCTGCATGACCACTCTATTCCCTTAATAGAAGGAGCAAACCTAGTCAAGGTTAAGTCGTATCGTTATCCTCACAGTCAAAAAGCTCAAATAGAGAAAATGATTCAAGACATGTTGACTGAAGGGCTAATCCAGCCAAGCACGAGTCCTTTTTCATCGCCAATTATTCTTGTGAAGAAAAAGGATGGAACGTGGCGATTTTGCACGGATTATAGAGCTCTTAATGCTCTTACCATTAAGGATAGTTTTCCCATCCCAACAGTAGATGAGTTAATTGATGAACTAGGCGCCACTCATTTCTCTAAACTGGACCTGAGGTCCGGATATCATCAGATATTGGTGAAGCCTGAAGACAGGTATAAAACCGCTTTTAGGACTCATCAAGGCCATTATGAATGGTTAGTCATGCCATTCGGCCTCACTAATGCCCCTGCTACCTTCCAGAGTCTAATGAATCACATTTTCCAAGGGTTGCTGCGAAAATTTGTGTTAGTATTCTTTGATGACATATTGGTTTGTAGCCCTGATTGGTCCTCTCACTTACAACACCTAGAGACTGTTTTGCAAGTCTTACAGAAAGAACACCTTTTTGCCAAGCTGTCCAAATGTTCTTTTGGTGCCACAAACATTGACTACCTTGGTCACACCATATCCACGGCTGGTATTGCAATGGAGAAAGATAAAATCAGAGTTGTGCAAGAGTGGCCAAAAGCAGCATCTCTCAAGTTATTGAGAGGCTTCTTAGGCCTCACTGGTTACTACAGACGGTTTATCCGAAATTACGCCTCATTGGCAGCCCCGCTAACGGATATGTTAAAGAAATATCATTTTAAGTGGACCACTGCAGCAGAGGACGCATTTGAGAAATTGAAAGAAGCTCTTACCTCATCACCGGTACTAGCACTTCCCAACTTTGCTCAGCCTTTCACTCTGGAAACAGATGCCTCAGGGATAGGAATTGGAGCAGTGTTATTACAGAATGCTCACCCTGTGGCTTACTATTCCAAGAAATTATCTGCTCGACAACAGAAGCAATCTGCCTACTCTAGGGAGTTATATGCCATCACTCAAGCAATTGCTAAATTTAGGCACTACTTGCTCGGCCATAAGTTCATCATCAAAACAGATCAGAAAAGCTTGAAAGAACTCCTTGCTCAATCCTTGCACACCCCAGAACAACAACATTGGCTTCCTAAATTCCTTGGATATGATTTCACAATACAATATAAGCCTGGAAAAGAAAATGTGGTAGCAGATGCATTATCAAGATGCATGTCCATGGCTATATCTGAACCTGTCCACCACTGGCTACAAGACATACAAACAAGGATAAAGGAGGATCCTGCGTTGCAAACCATACTGGACAAACTCCATTCGGAACCTGAAACAGTAAAGCATTTCGCTGTTCACAATGGCATTCTAGTCTGGAAAAATCGAACTGTTATTCCTAATAACGAGGAATTGAAGAAGAAAATTATGACAGAATTTCATAATAGCTTTGTTGGAGGCCATGCAGGTCGAGCTAAGACAATTGCTAGAATATGCTCTCAGTTCTATTGGATGAATATGCAGCAAGAAATCAAGACATTTGTGCAGAACTGTCAAATATGCCAACAGGCCAAAACTGAAACAGCACTCCCCGTTGGCCTCATCCAACCTCTCCCAATTCCTACTCAAGTATGGGATGACATAGCTATGGATTTCATCATAGGCCTTCCTCCTTCACAAGGGTTCACTGCAATTATGGTTATTGTGGACAGGTTATCCAAGTTTGGCCACTTCATTCCGATGAGGTCCGACTTCAACAGCAAACAAGTGGCAGACGCATTCATTAACAATGTGGTGAAACTTTATGGCATTCCAAAATCCATTGTATCTGACCGTGATAAGGTTTTTATTAGCTCCTTCTGGAAACAACTCTGGAAGTTACAAGGTACTACTTTGGCCATGAGCTCGGCTTATCATCCACAAACAGATGGCCAAAGCGAGGTGCTCAACAAAACCTTGGAAATGTACCTTAGGTGTTTTACTTTCAACAATCCTAGCCAGTGGTCTAAGGTACTCCTGTGGGCTCAGTATTGGTACAATACCAGTCACCACAGCAGCATTGGCATGCCTCCTTATAAAGCGCTTTATGGACGGAATCCCCCTACGTTGATTAAATATCAGTTGGATGAGCATGATTCACCTACTGTCCAAGCTAAATTGCTGCAACGAGATCAGATCATAGAACAAGTGAAGCTTAGCTTACTCAGAGCTCAGAATTATATGAAACAGTATGCGGACAAGAAAAGAAGGTCCATTGACTTTCACGTGGGAGACTTGGTTCTGGTTAAGCTCCAACCATACAAGCAACAAACAGTGGCTAAGAGACTTAATCAGAAACTGGGATTGAAATACTTTGGGCCTTTTCCGATAATAGCTAAGATCGGTACAGTAGCATATCGGCTACAGCTACCTGATGATGCCAAGATTCACTCAGTTTTCCATGCCTCAATGCTCAAGAAATTTAGAGGACAGTATACTGATCCTTACATTCCTATACAAAACTGGACTTTGACTCAAGGAGCAGTACTGCTACCAGGGAAGGTGTTAGCATCAAGAACCTTGTTGAGAGGACAATTAAAGATTCCTCAAGTCCTAATCCATTGGCAACACACTCCTCCTCATGCTGCCACGTGGGAAAATGTCTCAGACATAGAAGAAGCCTTTCCTTCATTCAACCTTGGGGACAAGGTTGTTTCCAATGGGGAAGGTATTGTTACAGGCAAAAAGGGCAAAAAAGGAAAAACCAATAAAGCGCAAGGGCTTTTGGTAAATGGCCAAACCGTTAGAGACATTTATGACGTGGAGGAGGATACGCACACGGAAGCCATCAGGAGAAGCAGCAGAATGCGCACACCCAATAAGAGGCTGGCAGGGTACGAGTGAAGGACAGGCAGGAATTGGGTATATTCTCCTCTGATCTTCTTCTTCTTCCTCTGGATCTTTCTTCCTTTGATCACCCTCTGAATCTTCCTCATTCCATGCAGGTTGACCCTGTAGCCAATCATACAGCCATCATACGACATCATCACCTTACGGACATTATTTCATTTTCAAGTTTAGTTATATTTCTGAGACAATTGTTTACTGGGTTGTTCGTTGGTTGAATATTTTTCTTATATATTAGTCTTCCACCATAACACTCAACTTAATGAACGGATTCAGGAAGAGCAGTTAAATGGTGTTAAATATGCCTGGTGGAAAGCTGAAACTACCATGTTCAGGGATCACGGATTCAGGTATTTTGAACAAAAGTATGCTTAAGTATTCAGCGATGGGCCTTTAACTAAGGCCAAGAAATGCATTTTAGCTACTATAAAATAATTTGCTAATCTGCAGAACTCACAATAAAAATCCAATCTTCTTTACAAATCATCACTAAAAGGATCATCAAACAAGTTGAATACCACAAGCGTGGTGTATAGCACTCATCACAAATCAGCCAGTACAAAATCAAATTTGATGCCAGATGTTTTCTTGTACGAAAACTCCAAGCTTGAAAGCTCTAGTGGATATCACCATTGTTCTCTGGAAGGCCATCAGGGAAGGGAATACAGAAACAAGGACCTCTTCATCATTCTGTCTCAAGTCTTTAACTTGTTTAATTGTCTTTCCTTGTCCATCTCCAATATTTCAGCATCTTCACCAAAATCTGGTGGCAAACTGTCATTGTCTTCATCACTCCAGTCGTCATCATCATTAACATCATCAAATCCCTTTGTCACTCGTTAAATTATCAACTTCTTCTCACCACTCTTCTTCCTCTTGATCACTTTCATCTTTTCTGATGATTAGAATGAAGGTTAGGAATGGGGGAACGGGGTGCCTGTGGCTGAGTCTATGACTGTGACTGAGTGAGTTGAAACCTCGAACTCATTGCACTAAGCTTTCACTGAGATGAAAATGAAGCAGAGTGTTTGTGTGTGAGTGGAAGCACCAATAAAACCCAGAACACAACATTCTTACAATCTTCAGAACTCAAAAGGGATTAAAAGGTTTGACCGGATAGATTACACCGTGAAAACGGTGAAGCCCACCTGTTTATACGGGCTACTGATCAATTGAGTGCCAACGGAGCAGTAGTTCCTTCTTCCTTTCCTGCATTCCACTTGAGAAGCCCAATGATTTTGTATCATTTTAAATATCAGGGCAACCATGTCTAGAATCACTTTTGCACTTCAGATTCTGATATTCTCTATTTGAAGATTTCAACCCATACTTGTCTATGGCATCAGTCATGAGCTTTCTGCACTGAACATCTGAAGTTCCATTTATAATTATCTGCTGCATATCTCCACTCAGAAGTTCACAAGAAAGACCAATTGAAATTGCAGTCTCTTGCTTATCACCAGTAAGAACCCAGACCTTGATTCCTGCTTGCCAAATGGACTCAGTGGCTTCTGGTACGCCCTGCAGCTTGTCCTCAAGTCTAGTTGCTCCAAGAAGCTTTACGTTGCACTCTATAAGAGACACCATTTGACGTAATTTTTCAGCTCGATCAGAACTTATTAACCGAATATAAACCACCCAAAACATAAAAGGTTGCACTAGTATACACAATGTACATACAAAAGCCCAACAACATCTTGAATAGTAAAACACATACTCTCTCACCAAATGGGTGTTGCTATTTACCTGAGTTTTTCACCATTGACATCAATAACAATTTATGTCTGTATGCTTGAAGTTATGCTTACTTTAATCTGTTAAAAGTATTGCTTTTGTTTCCGATATATAAAACCACTCAAAAGTTTGTGAACACACTATAATTAATTAAAGAACAGCCAATTCTTTAATTATAAGCCATGGAGTTAATAGTTAGAGATGTGGTTTCATGAACTGCTTTGATTCTAGCCTTCGTTTTTTGAATGCATTTCAAGATATTTTGTGTTTCTCCAGTGTCAAATTTTGTTACAATTACACGCATCTTTCCTTGTGTTCAATATGCCTGGTGGAAAGTGGGAAATATCATGTATAGGGATCATTAATTCGGGTATTTTGACAAAATATTCTTAAGTATACATGGAGGGACTTTTCATAACTAAGGCCAAGAAATGCATTTTAGTTACTACAAAATAATCTGCTAATCTGCAAAGCTCGCAATTGAAATTCAACCTTCTATACTGATCACCTTTAAAAGGAGGATCAAACAAGTCTAAATAAATAAAGTTGAATACAACAAGCGTCGTGTAAAGCACCCATCACAAATCAGCCAGAACAAATCAAATTTGAAGCCAGATTCTTTCTTGTACGAAAAACTCCAAGCTTGAAAGCTCTCGAGGAGATCACCATTGTTCTCTGGGACGGCCGTCAGAGAATACAGGAAGAAGGACCTCTTCATCATTCTGTCTCGAGTATTTAACTTGTTTATTTGTCTTTCCTTGTCCAATCTCCAATATTTCAGCTTCGTCATCAAAATCTGGTGGCAAACTGTCATCGTCGTCATCACTCCAGCCATCATCACCATCATCAACATCCTCAAATTCTTCGCCACTCATTAAATTATCAACTTCTTCTGACCATGCTTCTTCCCCTTGATCACTTTCATCTTCTCTGCCATCACCTTCTCTCAAGCTATCTTCAAGGGTTCTGCGAGCAGGTCCCTTGGGGAATCGCGGAACATTAACCAGGACACGAAACTTTTCCTTTACAAGCAACAACCGATCCTTGTCCACCAACTGAGAGTCCCGATAAGCTTCCCTGAGAAACACAGAATCCCTATCTCCTTTCAGAGAGACATAAAACATATCAGGATGCCTTATCAACATCCCCCTCAGCTGCTGAGAGAATCTGAACTCCTCGCGAAAGTGTGTGAAGTGATCAACAAGCGTCCGCTTCTCAAGTGTGAGACTCAGAATCTCATGAACAACTCCACAAGCATGTTTTTCCTTCTCCCTTGTCCCTGGCCTCAGTCCTGTGAAATCAGAGTAAGGCGACATATAAGGCATGTCTCTGAATTGCATAATCCTCCTCATCTCACCCTTGGAAAGATTAAGACCCTTAGGAAGCTTCACCCTGTGGAACTTGAGAGGTCTGTCTATGATCAAATTCTGCTCCTCCATTTCCCTGATGCGATTATCCTCAGCCGATAGCTCAGCCGCTGAAACCGCAAGCTCAGGGTCCCAATGAGTTAGTTCCAAGGCAGGGCCACGCTCAGTTGCAACCACTTTGAAGTACTGAGGGTACCTATGACAAATGGTGTCACGAAATCCTTGCGGGAGACCAAAATCAGTCCTGAGATGTGCAATTTTCTCCAACAAAATCCGCTTTTCCAGAGACATCATCAACAACTTCCTGAGCTTGACAATCACCAACTCTTCCATCTCATTCCTAATCTTCAATTCCTCAAAATAGAGTCTCTCAGCTTCAGGGGTCATTTTGAACTTAAGAGAGTAAACCCCTTCTTCCATAATCTGAAACACAGCTGGGAACTTCTTCAATATGGCAATAAGTTTCCTCCTTTTATCAAGACCCAAATCTCTTTTGAACTTGCCAAGCTGCTTAAGCGACATAACCCTATCTGGTTGAGCCACCAGAATATTCCTCACCCTCAGAACGAATTTCAGCTTCTTGTCCCTCTGAATCACGTTGTCAAACGGAAGCTCTTTCCTTCTCTTCACCGCCGCTGTTATTACGGGCCTCATCGCATCAAATTTCGATCTTCCATGCGGCAATTGCGATGGGACCCAACTCAAATTTCTTCCCCAAAAATGGGACTTTTGGAGGGAGCAATTGAGTTTGACGGAAAGATTGGGTTTTGCATGGAAAGGAAGTGCGTTTGAGATGAAGAAAGGTAAAGGGGTGGATGATGAAGGTGAAGAGAGTATGAGTGAAGGCTCCATCATCTATTCTATCACTCAACACAACACCAAAAACAGCAGCAGCAACAACACCAAAACAGCAGCAACAACACCAAAAACAGCAGCAACAACGAGGAACAGAAAAATGCAGAAATGATGAGAAGAAGAGGAAAAGATGAGACTCACTGAGTGTGTGATGATAAACCCCGTGCGAAAACAATATCTTAGGGTTCTGCTCTATCTATTTGCAAATATCAATTCATTATTTATTATATCACTCAAACTTAATTAATAAAATTACATTAATTCATTTTGAGAAGAGATTGAGAATGTGATAATAAAATTTAATTTTGAAAATAACATCAATGTGAAACTTGTTAATACTCTATATTTGATTTCTTAAAAACAAAACTATGTTTTGCTTTAAAAGAGATGTTAAAGTCTTTTGAATTAATTTTTTAAGATATAAATATTTTAAACAACTGGAGTGAAATATATAAAAATAAAAATAAATATAAGGAATGGTAAATTTTTTATCTGATAAATTATAAAAATCCGAAGGAAAAAGTTATATTATGTCAATGTAAAAAATAAGAATGAAAAAGTGAGTATATTTATAGATATTGTATTTCATATTAAAATATTTGATATTGTTTATAGATATTGTATTTCATATTGAAATGGTTGATATCTCTTTACTAAATTGTTGTTTACATCTAAATTTATTGTATCATTTTATTTTTTGAATAATTCTTTTAACCTTTTTTTAATTCATGGATTCGTGGCACATTCATTCAAGTATTTGTGGTGATCTTAGTTCAAAATGGTTTCAAAAGCAGCATAGTTTGATTATCACAGTTTCAAAGCATTTTTCATTTCATTGCAATTTCATTCTAAGAATTCATTCAAACAAACCATGAGTTTTATATTTAGATTTATTCCAAAAAAAAATGTTCTATAAAAATATTTTTCTTAAAGTCTAATTACTTAGTGGATGTTTCTTTTCTTAAGACATTTTAAATAATTTTTAATTTATAAAAAAAATCACAAAATTTATTTGTTTTTTTATTCTAAATTTCGTCGAAAACAATACTATATTCCTAATAATTATTGTTATATAAGTTAAGAATATCATATATATTATAACAAGATTAAGAACATCTAAACAAGGTCATGAGAGGAAATATTGAATTAATAACATTTGTGTGTTACTATTTTAATAAAAAAAAAACTGTAAGAATTAAAATTGAGAACTGAACATATTTAAAGAAGCATTTTATGCTTTTAGAAACTACATGAAGATCTTTTGTTTTGTTTTATATTTTATAAGTTTGAGATTGATCTCAAGTGCTTTCATAGCTCAGTTGGTTAGAGCACCCGTTTAGTAAGCGGGAGGTCTTGAGTTCGACTCTCAATGAAAGCAAGATCAAATGTTTTTGCTTCTTTCAACCAAATTTCTGTTTTTTTTTTTGAAGGAAATGTTCCAGCAATGAGAGGCATAATGAACTGTAACAGGGATTGATGAAAGTGGAATGCATGAGTTGGAGTAAGAATGATGATTGTGATTCCAATTTCATGTGTTGGAAGTGATGATATCTAGGAGCAGATTCATTCATTCCAGCCAAAGCACATGAAACAAGGTAAAAGGATGGATCTTTGGAAGGCCCTGAGAATGTAAGAGATGCCCAGAAAACAGTGGCAGCAGCAGTAGCATGAATGCAAGAAAGGGTCATCATAGGGACTGTTTCCTCCACCACCTGGGTTTTGGTGCTTTTGATGGTGATGCCCCATTTCTTAGGTTTTTGAACAAAATGAAAACCAAGTGTAGCAGCAATTGAGAGATAACTAGAAAGGGCTTAGATTAAGAAAATTGAAGGTGAATGATAATATTATTTGATTGTATGTGAAGAATGAAATTGAATGATATCCATTTCATAATTGACAATAATGATTTCAAGTGTTGACAGCACTACCAGCTCCTGTCACATCAGAAGCCTCTACAATCAATCATTACTTTGTGTTCAAGTTTATCCACAAAGAACCTTTTATTTTCTTAAAATTTAATACTTTTTGTTTATCACCAGCCACTTAAATCAACTAGTCAAATGGGGATAATGTCATAGATTAACTCATAATAATAATTTTACTTCTTGTTTATAAGATGATAAAGAATACTCTTACCATATTTAAAATTACAATGTATCTTACCTTTTTCTATTCATATATTTGCATTTATTTCCATTTAATTAGGTTTTTTTTTCCTTAGAAATTTCATTGTTTCAAATATTGGTTTTACCCTTTTTAGTAGGAAGACTTATTTTTTTTCTCTCGTTTTACCCTTCTATTTTATTCTTGCTGGTAAAGAAAATAGGCTAAATGAATGAATTTAGATGTTGGGCTACTTGACAAATATAAGAAAAAAATGAGAACATGCACGTATTTTTTTTATGCAAATTATATTTATTTTAAAATAACTACTATTTTAAATTATTTATTTTATTTTGAGTTATTTGTCATCTCCTATACTGATACTTTCTACTTGTTATTTTTATTGAATGAAAAAACAAGTTTCTGTTATTGATACCTATTGTGATTTTGAAAAAATATTGTGATTTAAAAATAGGTATGTTTTAATCTATTCTCTAAAGTTTTCACTAGTTTGTGTTCTGATTTCATCAAAAACATATCTAATTATCTCAACTGTAGAGGTAGAAAGGCTTACGTTTGTTTTCTTACATGTTATTGTTATTGATATAAATTAGATACAATATTACTTTCTTTGTTTGCCTCAAATTTAAAAGAGGAAAGGATTATCAATTTTCACAAAATCATACTCGAGTCTTATATTCTAGTTGGAATTTTTTAAAATAAATTTATGAAAATTGAGTTACTAAGGTTGGGAGTTATATATAAGGAACCATATTGTGAAATTAGTTAATTTTACTCTTGAATATGTTTTAACCTTTTTTTTTTTATTATTCAGTAAAGTCTTTTCCTGTGTTTCAAGTCAAAGGTCACTAATATCATCTCATTCCACTAATCCATCTTGTCTCAAATTATAAATTTGATTTTAGAAAAATAATAACTAGAAATCTAAAAGAACAATTGCACATTTTTCTTGGACAATAAGTGCTCAGAAGGAACAACACAATTAGTGCAAGTTGAAACTACTTAAATATAGTCTGAGTCAGACTCAACAATGTCAGAAAATTTCCTTAAAACTGGGTTTGCTAGTAATTGTAGTATGAAAAAGGGCGTGAGAAACAGCAATGTAAATTTGAAGGCATAGAGATGGATACATACGGATGATGGTCATTTGAAACCATAAAGGGGAATGATTTGATCACACCATCTGTTAAGGAAAACTATTCATTCTAGTTTCTAATGGAATGGGGTTCCTATGACTTGCAATTAAACCATTTTGATCTATTGATGAGATTGGCAGTGCCTCCCTTGTTTCCCATCACAACTGACACCTGCTGCACCATTCAAAACCATATCTGTATAGATGGACATCTACAGACATCCTTGTGAGAAATGATGTCATGTGAAACAATACTATACAAGTTTGACATTATTCTCGCTTATCCTCCTCCAGATCTTCCCCAAAGGCAAGATCAGTCTTCCGATCAAGTTTGGCTGCCACATCCCCAGTTATCTTTGCTACACTGCTTGTCAGAGAGATACCCTCCTCATCAAAGTCATCTCCCGTTTCCTCCAAGTATGCATATCTAGAAACAAAGATATAAATGCAATCAGTCTTTCCAGGAATAAAACAGCACCAAACACAGAAAGAAGACCGACCTATCGAGGCATGTATGAGCAAGAGAGAAAACGACTGATTACTGATTTCTTTAATGAGTAAAATGCATAATATTCATAGTTACTAAAGTACAATTGTTATGTAAGTAAATAAAGAAATACCTAACCTAAAAAAAGTATGTTGTTGGAGAGCAGGTTAGCATTTCTCCAACAGAGATAAAGTCAAGTAGTGACTGCAAGACAAGAATTATCTAGACCCAACATATATTAACAGGGTTAATAATTAAAATCATTATCATTGTTGAAAAACTTAACTTCGAGTAGTGGTTTTTAAAGCGTATACAAAAAATAACCCATGGAGGAGAGCAGGTTAGCATTCGCCTACACACACACACAACTCAAGTAGCAACTGCAAGACTACGATTGTCTAGGCCCACTAATTGATTAGCATAGTTAAAAACACTACTTCGTGCAGTGGGTTAAAAAACATATATTGAAAATAACACATTGAAACTAATGTGACCACTAAGTTCTAAAAATGGTCTAATTTTAACTTAAAATTCATTCATTCTGAAAGAAGGAAAAGTCTACATGGAGATTCCAACTAGTTACAAGAAGAATCTGAACACCAATAAAGAAACTAAAATTGTACACAATTTTCCCCTTGCATAGGCAAAGAGGCTGTTGATAAATTTGAAACTATAGTAACCGGTTACAAAGGGCAATTTTACAGTTACGTCATATACAAATGGAAGAAGGCCTTTATAGCCCTGAGCAATTATTACCATGGGCATGATTTGGAAATTTGAAAAAGCTGAGTGGACTACGGGATACAAGATAAAGCCAAGAAGAACAAAACTGATTATTAGGCACTCTCCTTTGCGAGGGAGTAACAACACTTGTGGTGTGTGCGGATGACAAATTAGAGACAGAAAACGAAGACAAAATAGTCACAACACTGCATGTAAGGAATTACTACATTTTTTGTATGCTTTTAAGCATAACTTGAGAAGCGACATACAGTGACACAACTAATCTCTCATAACATAAAGTTGCAAAGATAGCTGTCCCATTTTCTACATTGGCACACGCATACACAGACAAAATTGAAAGATAAAATGAAGGTTAAATGGAATTTTGCATTTTCCTCTATAGGTTAAAGGAAACTAGCACTATGTAATCTAATAGTATACGATGCAAACAAAATCCAACAGCCAGCTAAATGTGCAGTATATAAATGTAAGTTTGCAGTGAAATGGAAAAAAAAAAATCAGCAAAATGAAGACCAGAAGCAACAGTTGCTATCACAATAACTACTTCTATGCTAAAGAATATTAAAGGCATTTCAAATAAAAGGTTAAATATATTAGCATAAAAACACCAAGTGGCATAAAAAAACACCATTCACCACACCAAGGCCATGAAAAGGAAGTACCTTGTAGGGTTCCGAGAAGGAGCCCAAAGGACACATATCACCAGCAAGAGAGCATATGAAAGCAGACACCAGAAGGCTGGAATAATCCAAGCGATTTGCCACAACTCACTCAATGGGTCAGTAGCATTGAAGTATAGCTGGTTGAACAACAAAGAAGCCAGATAATGAGCAACACTGACACGCATAAAAATGCTAAAATAAAAATGTTTTGAAACTCCGGCTCTAAAATTGCTAATTGCTGTACAACAAATATCTTTTCCAATAACTACCTCAAAGCCAATCCATGCAATGGACAGTAGCACAGACACCGCGAGTGTGTTTGTAAACTTTCGGTAGAGCTCCAGTTTAGCTAAGTTTCTCCTTGTCTGCATCCATAAATAACAACACAATCAAAGAACAGTAAGGGCAAACGTTACTCAGCCCAACCAGTTCAAAAAGGCAAAAGAGTCATGCCTGCTGAACCAAACACACTCAACTAGAGCTAACAGTTGTACAACATAACAGTCAAAACTCAAACCAAGGCAGCACTCACTCCGTTACCATCATAAACTAAATCAATAACAACAACACACTAGAGAACCCAAGGTTTTGGAATTGCCTGCAGTTTCTCCAAGGTTTTGGACAACGATGAGAAAATCCATAAAATGAAGCACGAGTCAAGACAAACAACAGGGAGCACCAAAAGCAGCTTGGTCTTCCCGGAGAAGTCATTGATGTTCCCCAAATGCTCAACAAGCTCGAGGGCCTCAGAGGCAACAAAATACAGCAGACCAAGAAGCAGCACTCTGTAAGCAATCCTGTTCCCACCGAGCGTGGGGCGAACAACCCCATACCCCATGGAGACAACCAACAGCAGCAGCCGCGACAGCGTCTTCTTCACCGAAGTAAAGGTGACAGCCCAGAGGGTAACCCCCATGGGTCTAGTCCCAGTGGAGTTAAAATTAGCATACTCGAAATACCACACAGCCATCTCACACATTCCAAGCGCAATAACAGCGGTGATATGATAATGCAAGTGGATAATGTCTTTCCAAAACTGAACAAACCTCAAAAACCAACAAAGACCGAGTAAAATATAAGCCAGAGACATGAAGCCATAGAGGGTCATGAGAGGGGCCATTTTGCCAGGCAAGTACCCTTTAGGGTTACGCCACACGGTCCTTCCCTGAATGGTGGTGCCCTTAAGGGAAGGGTCGCAGAACATGAAGTAGAGGTAGTACATACCAGTGGCATTGATGTCAAGGGTCATTGGATCCATCTGGATCTGTTCTTCGGTTCCCTGGAAGAAGGTTTTGATGCGCTTCGGCAACTCGAGATTATCCGGGTTCTTCTGGATTATCACTTCCCCGAGGTTGCAGATCCGCTCCTTGGCCAGCTTCGGATCGCAGCAAATCAAATCAGATTTCAGGTACGAACCTCCGATCCGGTTCCGATCCCGTACCTCTAGCACTATGGCCTCCACTAATCCCGTGTTCTGCTGCATCCTCCCCTGCACGCTTGCGGATTCAGGCGGACGTCTAAACGTCACCGTTTCGAACCTGAACCCAAATGAATGGAATCAGAAACCTTAACTAACCCAAGAAATGAGAGTGAGTGAGTGAGCGAGTGAAGGGGAACAAGACCTGATGAAGGATTTGGCCGTGAGCGCTTCGCTGCCACCGTGGAAGAAGAAGGCGTCGGAGCGGTGGGTGAAAGCCTCGTTGGAGTAGTCGTGGATGGAGGCATTGATCGGAGTTAGTAACAGTAAGAGGAGGAGAGGAAGCGCGTGAGACTCAAACGCCGTCATCATCGTCGTCGTCGTGAAACACGGACATGCAACAAGCAATGTGATTCGATGCAATGGAAATTGTGAAGAAACGAAACGGAACGGAAGAACCAATTTTGCAGCTTGTAACAAAAAGTGAAAGTGAAGCTCAAAACGGTGATCATGCTTCAGTTAAATCCTTCGTCAAACCCAAAAGAAAAAATATTAAATTTGAATTTGTGGTTTAGTATAAATTAAATACTTCACGTGTACGTATTAATCGAAAATTATTTTTACAATAAAGTTGATAACTTTTGTAATAATTATTTTTAAATATATACAAATAAAGATTTTGATTTGGATATTTGGATGTTGAGTTCAAAGATGTGAAGATTTTAAAGTGAAGCACCATGACTATGTTCTTCATTCTTTTTTTGACTTTTGACATGGTGGTTGGTTAACTTGTTAATTTTTAGAGTGATGATGACATTTCAATGTAAATCCAAAACAAAGATTGGTGAAAACAACTTATTAGTGTATAGTTTATGCCCTTTCTCTCCTAAACAAAACAACAAGAGAATAGGATTATTTAAATTCTCCTTGGAGGTGAAGTAAATCATGAATAACCTTAATTAATTAGCTATCTCATTAATCCATCTACCCATTTTACTAGAAAGTAACAAGAAGTAGCAAACAAAATTGGTTGTATTGCTAGTTGAAAGTGGATGGAGAAATATTACCATAGATTGGTATCATTTTAAAAGGTTGTTCAACAATAGGATTATATCATTGAATTCAAAGGATTCAACCAACTTTTCGTTTTTCACTGTGAACTCTTCTAAATTTTTCAAACACATCTCTCAATTTGTTGGAAGATTAGTATACATGGATGGTGATTCCTTGCTTGACCTCTAATTAGTGGCATTGTGCTACCTAACAAGAGTCTTATTGTCTTTATTTTGTGTAAACTGTTTGCTTTTATTTTTTTAATTTTTAATAGTATTGAAAATCTCACGTCCACTAGAAATTAAGAGATTTTATAATATATAGGTAAGTGTAATATAAGTTGATTTTACGAGATTGAGTTGGACTTAAAGTTTATTTCTTAATATGATATGAGAGTTAGATTAAAATTTATCTTAACGAGTATTTGTGTTGGATCTATCGTATCACCTAATATATATATATATATATATATATATATATATAGTCTCACGCACGAGTTGAAGAGTATCAGTGTGAATGGGTGTTAAAGATCCCACGTCGACAAAAATTAAAACATTTCATAATATATGAGTGAGTATAAACTTTACCTTATAATCCAATTTTATAAAGTTGAATTAAACATTTTAAATTCCTATATTAACAAATAACTTCAGCCAAAGAGATAACAAAGTGTTGTATATTATTCTTTTAATATAATTGAAAAAAAACAAACATCTTTCCTCGGGTTGAATTGCAGGAAAGAGTAGGATAAGATTTGGAAAAACTTATGAAATGAAAACCCATATCCACAAAGCACCAATTTTTTTTGTAGCAGCCACAGTAGTAAATTGAATTTTCTAAATACAATGGCTCAATGGTGATGGGGTTGTTTGTGCATCGCTTTACACAATCATGTTTTCTATCTTTATTTTACTTTAAAAGCTACCCTCTTTCCACGACTCTTCTTTCTTTCATTTCTTGCTTTTTTCTATGTGCCCTTAACTGTGTTGTGTCAGACTCAACTATTTCTATCTGGTGATAGATATGTATATGACCATGATGATCTTCTTTTCAAAGTTCTAAACTAATGCTACTTGTTCACACTATCATATTGGGTTTAGGTGGAAAAAAGTCCATTCTGGTCACATTAATTTATTCTATTGAACAATCTCAGAACTTTCCTGGCTCTCACTTTCACCATTAGATAATTGATTAAGTGGATGTTGTTAGATTCTATGTGATGTTAATCTTGCCTCCAAAGTACATTTTTTGAATATGAGCACTCGTTCACATTGTTTTTGCATTTTTTAATCTTGCTTTCATTGGACTTTGGTTTTGTAGAACACGTAGGTGGGAATAAATTCAAAACAGAAAACTATGACAAACAAGACATATTGAGATTAATTTGTTTGATGAAGGGACACAACAAAACCAAATGAATTGAAAATGGAAGAAGACTTAATCAAAGATATGTACTACAATGATGGAGCTAGCTAAAACAAAACTCTTCCAACTTTCAAGAAAAGCTTGAAGCAACATTTATCTAGTTAAGTGACCTTTCACACTTTATTTATAACAAACACTCCTTCCAAACTGATCTAAGAAATTTGCGACCCAATTAATCATCAAAATCCAACAGAAGGTTGATATCATCAAGGTCAACAGAAGAATCACACAAGGGAGAAGACAAAACATCCCAGTGATCGAGTGGTAGAGTGAGATTATTGTGCCTTGAAGAATCATCTAAAGTGGGTTCTGGGGATAGCATGTAATCATTGGAGGAAGATGAGGGAATTATCTCCTCTTTGATGAATGATGGTGAGGGATCAAGAGATGATGAGGATGATAAAAAGGGGCACTCTTGCTTGGTTGGAGTAGGGAAGCTGTTGTTAAAGCTAAGCAGAATGGAAGTATCAGAAGGAGAATTAATGGAATCAAGTATGATTTCAGAGTTTAGCAAGTCATTGCATGTGTGGTGGCCAAAATAGGTGGTCTTATACAAGGGAGGATCCTCTTGAATTCTCTGCACTTGTTTTGTTGCTTGACAATTCCGATCATACTTGTGAGTGCACCTGTAATAGTTCCTGCACAGGCTTACAAAAAGAGAATAATTAAGGAAAAGGATGAAATATGTGGATCTATATACATATATATATTTGGATTTGGGAGAGGATGGAATAATAATATATGTTTGTTACCTACCTTGAGTATTTGGTTTTGAGGATCTCTTTTTGGCCATACTTTCTCCAGTGGTGGCCATCAACTGTTGGAGCTTCTGAAACCTTCTCCCATTCTTGTGTAGTTCTTCTGCATACATACAAGAAATGCTGATTAATTTACACTAACACTTGACCAAAACCTACCCTTAGTTTTGAACAAGCAACCACAACCAAGGGGTACAAGCAATTAAAGACAAAGCAGCAGATATATTATATCATAATATACAGTAATGCTAAACAATTTGATGGGGTCCATCAGCAACAACATTGGATAGAAGAAAAATGACCATTGAGGTTCCAAAGGGACACTTATATTTTATCTTGGAGATCCAAAAATGTTCAAACTCAAATTAACAACTGAGAAGTGAATTCAAACCTTAAACTGAAGCACACAAACAGATCACTCTAGGAAGAAATCAATTATGTCATTAAAAAGGAAGAGAGATGTGTGTGATTAGAAAAAGAAAGAAAACTAGCATGATTACTTTCTCTTGTAGCAGCCTCTTCTGTTCTTGAAACTGGTGAAACTCTTGCAACTTTCTTGGGAATCCTCAGATTTGGTGGGAGTGACAAGATTGGAAAGGTGATGAGAGGGATAGTACTTGTCTAAGAGGAAAAGGGTGTTGGTGAAGGATCTAAGCACGTTCTTGGCAAGAGTTTGGACAAATGGGGTGGTTGTTGCTGAATCATCTTTTCCATCGATGACTAGTTGAAGTTGAGTTGCAAACTCATGACCTCTCAGAAGCTCCTCCTGCACCTTTCTATGATCCATAGTCTTCTTCTTTCTCTTAATTACTTCCACTATCTTACTCTTTTGGAGCCACCAAGCTCTTGCAGCTAGCTACCTTGCCTTTCTCCAAATATTCTTCTTCTTGCCTCTTTTGTTCGTATATATATACATTGGTTGCTTTTGTTTTTGTTTTTTTATGGATAGATTTATGTTAATAAATGTATATTGGTTGCTTTCACATTCCAAACAGTTGCTTTTGGTCCACAACTGTACAAGGTACATTACCAGATGCACAAGGTTGATTGGCAATTTCATATTTAAAATTGTTAAAATGTCCTTTTCTAAAATGACAAGATCTGGTTAGTTAAACATATTTTAATTCAACAAGATTCATGAAGGCTTTTAAATTTGAGAATGTGACCCAACTAAGAAATAAAACTTAGGTTAAAAGTGTTTGAAGTGTTTTTTTTAGTTTTATATTATGAAATTTGAAATTGAGTAAAGCTTTAAAGGAATTTAAACTTGTGTGTATAAAATTTTTCAGATTTTCACTGGTTTCAAGGAAATAAATGCCACTTATCTAATATTTTGGTTGGCATTCATTGTTACTTTAAATGAAAATTCACTTCCTTTGTCAGAGAGGAAAAGTCATGGAAATGGATTACTGCAAAAGAAATACAAAATTTTTAAAAGAATAATTACAAACTAAGAGTACATATTGAAAATTATTTCTTTTACATATTTTTTTATTTATTTAAGTTTTGAATCTTGATCGGATATATATTTATAAAAATTGTCTGATGTTCGAGTAGGTATTTAAATTTTAACAATAACGTAATTTTATTTTTTTTAATATACTTATTTATATAGTTATGATAGATTCTATAATTAATGAGTTATGTTAAACGTGTATAATTATAAAAAATGGTATTATCTGATTTATTACGTGTTTATTTTTATTGATTTATTTAAACAAATATCCCATATTAAGAATTATATGACTGGCTACTTGGTTGAATAAGATCTAGTGTCCCCAGCCACTAAAATTATTCAATCTATGTAACAATGGACGGCTTAGGATGTGCCACGTGTGAGAAGAATGTTGAGGTGATGTCACAGTTATTGTGTCATATGATGACGTGAAGAGAGGTGTAAGATGAGAGTATGTTTGGGTATGAAAGGACGATATTGCCCTTCCTGGATGTGCGGAACATTGTTGTCAAATCATTCTTAAACTCATGTCTCCTTCTGTCAATCTAATCTAATTCTTTGCCAATCTAATCTAATCTATCTGTTTTTTCATTGAATTTTCTTTAAAAGAATTTGAAACGGTTGAATTGTTTTGATCTAGAGTTTTTTCAATTTTAAATGTTTTATTCAAATAAATCAATTCAAGTTTATTAAATTTTAAATTCTAGATTAAGATAGGGTGATTTTACTTATACTATATGTAAGAAACTATATATTGTGTGTATATTTTTTAAAATTTAAATTTAAACATTAAAGTAAACAGGAAAAAGGAAGAGAAAGAAGAGAGATATAAAAATGAGAAAAAAAAATTATGAAAATGATTAAATTCTTTTTTTTTTTTTTTTGGAACTGAAAATTTTGGACTTTCAGGTAATCAAAATTCTGATAAATTTCTAATAAAAAAATTTCTATCTAAACTTGTTACAAAACATTTTAAGTTCTTTTTGATAAAACTTTGTGTTATGAATTTCTAAAATGCACTAATGATGTTTTTTAATCAAAGCTTTCAATTTTGAATTATAACTACTGTTCGGCACTGGTTACCAATTAATCTTGGATTTATATACTGACAGATTTGAATTTATAGTTTGAAAAACAACCACCGACTCACAATTAGGAATGCAATAGTTATTTAGCACTAAAAAGATTAGAAAAAGTATGAGTTCATTGTTTGGAACCATATTTGTACGTGTTTGTTCTAGATCTATGAATAAACCTTTATTTTAATGTTTAAGTTATAGTTTTGTTAGAAAGAAGTGTTACATCGGAATGTAAACAGAATAAATGAATTTGCTTGGTGTTCGCAGTGTAGCTCAATTCCAGAACTTTCTTTTAGCCCCATTTGTAGCTCAGGTGCCTCTTGCAGCCTTTAGTTGAAGCATTTTGCAGGGTTGAACTGGACAAAAGGGCTGTACGGATTGCAGAAAATTGCATTAGGATAATACAAGCTTCATTTTTACATAACTATTGTACATCTGGTTACCCAGTATGGTAACCATCCTCTAAACAAGGTTGGTGGATCATGATCTTGATGCCAGTGCCCCATTTTTCAAATTTCACCCACAACCAATTGCCAGTACCTCTTTAACCCTCTCCAAGCTTGGCTTCATGTGATTCCCCACGACATACTTGATTACTATGTAGGATGAGCACCTGTTTTGAATTGTTGCAATTTGCTGATGCTACTCACCTGAAGAATTGACATAAAAAAAGATTAGGGGCAAGTACAAACGGATCTAAACACTTGACAAGAGAAAGCTTATTTTATTTCTGTAAAAGAAGGGTGAGCACAACATTTTTGCATCTTCATCCATGTATATATGCTCGCATATATATTCCTGGTACAATAACCATAAAAAGTCACTTGAAAATAAGACTTTAGAAAATACCAATTGGTGACATTCAATGGTGACCTTTTTAACTCGTTTCTCAGTTACAAACAAACTGTATACATGTTTCCTCAACTGTTTGCTAAACCCATGACCAGCTCAGGAGTTGGCAAATGTAAACAGAAACAATCTCATAAAGCATCCAATAAAGCCATTCTTAACCAATTGGACTCCAAACTTCATTGCAACAGGACACACTTTAGTAGTAAATAAAGCAGACAGTGGATGAGCATTGCACAGTCACATACATCGAGCATAAGTTTGGGATTTATGTTGTCAAAGAACTCAAAATGCCAAAGTTTACTTTTTCTAGTTGGGTGGAGAACTCCATGCCCTGGGAGATTCCTATATAAAACCGGCCTACAGAACCCAAGGCAAGCTGGATTTTTAATTACCAAATTAAAAAATTCTCGTATTCCAGGGAGGAGTCCTTGTTGCTGCCAAATGACATCCATTCTCCCTTCAGAAATTAAATAATTGAAAATTCTAAATTTAAAGATTCATATTGAGGAGAGAGAACCACCCATCAAATCCATCATTGTTTTTGCAGGAAAAACTATTTCCAAGGCAATTATAAAATACTCTTCTGACTGTTGCCCAAATCAAAGACTCACATTGTGCCATTTGACAGAGTTAGGTTGAGTTGAATTAGGTTGCATGCAACAAGAGCTTTTAACCTTTATAGAAGCAAAAAAAAAAAAATGTACTAAATATTGAATATCAAAGAGTAAAAGAGAGATAATGCAACTTAATTTTAACAATTGCAACTGAAAGTGTAACTGAATTATTACGTCGTAAGCATCTTACAAAGAGCGGCATATATAGCTGATCAACAAACAGAGAGGTTCAGCAGACTATCTGATCCCAATGATTATTGAAGGCCCAAGGCCCAATAAAGAAAAGACAGACAGTAAAGTACAAATTTTGGATAAAGAATAACTAAATCTAATACTACAAATAAATATTGTTGAGAGAGCTCTCATTTTACCCCCAAAATCTCCAAAATAAAAATTCCCTTATCTAGCTTTAATATTTGTTCAAAATATTATAGTCAAATCGTAAATTCAAGATTTAACGAAGATTTTGGTCCTCAATTTCCATAAATTTGAGTTTTGGTAACACCTACCTACAAATATTATTATTGGTAATTATTCGTCCTTATATTTTCACTCATTTGAGTATTAGTCCCTCAGGGACCACTACCTAAATAACTATAAGAATCAATCCTCACGGAACACAAGGTCCAATGTCTCTATTAGTAGATTTAATCAAGGTCATGGGACTTCTAAATTCTATAAAATCTATGAGTAACAGCATTACTATTACGTCATTAAGGATGAAGGGCTATCATTAACCATTGAGAGAGCGCTGTCTCTTTTAACTACTCATCCTAAGATATCTTTTGGACTATAAGTAATACACATACAAACCTATACCTATTAAATTCACTCTCAGCTTTAGAAAACCACTGCGTTCAATGAAACAAGTTTTAAATAAAAAAATAATTTGATAACTATAAAAGAACACCATTCAAAATATGTTTTAGATTAAACAGAGAAAGCAAACACTTGCCTGGTCACTTATACAGCCAACTGCCACAAAAATGCAATGTGATGGACAAATATAGTGGAAACCATTCCAATGAGATTCTGTAGTTTCTAGAAGATTGATAGTAACTTAAGTTATTTAGAAACTAGACACTTTGATTGCAAATCATCATGCTGTTTTCTCATTGTCTCAGCTTCTCTAGCTATCTGGATATCGGAAGGACAAAAGACTTGATAAAAAGCTTTGCAAGAAAAGCGAGGTAGCAATGCCACGACTATTATAAGCAAAATTGTCATCCAATATGTAGGGGAACTTGCCAAATGATAAATAGTCCTGAAATTATTAGAGGAACATTAGCTATATATATCCCACGGTACTAATCTAGAATATAGTATGGTAATAGGATGACTGGGACTAACCCGTAATTGGGAAAGGCAGGTATAGAATCCAATATCACCATGCAGCCATATGTAATGATTATTGATCCCCATACAGCAACATGACTAACCAGTGCCCACTGGTTAATGTCCATAGCCAGGTGTACGTTTACAAGGATAACAACTGAAATTGTCCATAAACTGCCCATGCTCCATATATCAATTGTGCTGTCCTTATAGATGAATAGGGGAATGTAGAAGAGAACAAGACTCTGCCATAGTGTGTCAATCATTGTAATCCAAAATAATTGCAAATTGTAAGCCTCATGCCTGTGACCTGTACCATATAATTTTGGATACTGCAAGAGTGTACTATGACTCAAGTCTTTGTCCAACACACCAATAATGATAGTGGGGATAGATGTGTATATCACAGAATAAAATACACTACTCCACTCTGTCAATGCAGAAGTTGTAGAAAAAGCAGTGCATAATATATACCTACGGACAACAATGACACCGTGATAGAATCAATAAAAGTTTTATAAAATCTCATCATGTAAATTAAATGACTTCTATCACTAAGCCCAGGAATTGGCAATAAATCCTCCAATATATTACAAATTTGAACGTGGATCGCATAGCATACAGCCAGAAGCAGACTATTCTTAGTGGCCAACTTCATTGACAAATGTTAACATACAAACATAACATGGATAAATTCCTTTTCCCAGTTGAACCTAGATGTAGGAAAAATAATGAAAATAACAATTTTCAAGTTCAAGTTCATGCCTAAAACATTTAAAGAGCAGACAACAGAAAAAAATAAAAATATATAAATATATATATAATATGCTGAGCACAGGAATGAATCCACAAGATAAAAGAAGACTGATTATATTGAACAAACTGGTGGAAGTCAGCCAGTGGTATGAAAAGAAAGCCATACATACCAGAATAGCATTAACACAAAGACAGCATTGCGGTAAAAGTTGTACAGAACTAGATAACCAACACGCTGATAATTCCAGTGCCCGTGAACCAGAAGCAATCTTTTCAAGAACTGGAATTGTGCCATGGCAAAATCTGATGCCATAACAGCTTGGCGCCCTTCCTGCCCACATATTCCAACACCAACATCTGCCATTTGGATCATTGACACATCATTTGCCCCTGTCCAAAGTAAAAAAAAAAAAAAACAGAAGAGGTCATAAGTTAGATACTGAAAATCTTCATTTAAAAAAAGTGCATCTGTTCATACGAATAACAAGTTACATGCAAAAGAATCTTGATGGCCTCAACTACTAACATCACTCAGCACCCCAAGAAAATACAAATGTAAAGTATACGAACTTCGTATCATTATGAAGAACTTACCATCACCAATAGCTAATGTCAGATCATCTGTGCGGCTTTTTATCAGATCAACAATTCCTGCTTTCTGCAAGGGTGCAACACGGCAGCATAGCACGACCCTACAGGAAGTTGCAAGGTTGAAAAGCTGTAGAAAGGAAAAGGGAAAACAGTAAATATTTGCCATGAAATTATTGATACCAATCTAAACAGTTGTGTATGCACTTAAATAAATTAAGCTTATGTTTTCCAATATACGTAAATATTCCCAATGAAAACTTCAAGTGAGCAAGGTTAATCTTGCCTCTGACTGCAGATCCTTCTCCAAAATATAAACTAAACTGGTTCCATCAATTATGAGTGCCAATTGAGAACTAGTTCCTTCTTCCTTTCCTGCATTTGACTTGGGCAAGCCCAATGATTTTGTATCATTGTGAATATCAGGGCAACCATGTCTAGAATCAGTTTTGCGCTTCAGATTCTGATGTTCTCTACTTGAACATTTCAACCCATACTTAGCTATAGCATCAGTCAATAGCTTTCTGCACTCAACCTCTGAAGTGCCATTTATAATTATCTGCTGCATTTCTGCACTCAGAAGTTTACAAGAAAGACCAATTGAAATTGCAGTCTCTTGCTTATCACCAGTAAGAACCCAGACCTTGATTCCAGCTTCCCGAATGCACTCAATGGCTTCTGGCACACCCTCCTGCAGCTTGTCCTCAATTCCAGTTACTCCAAGTAGCTTTAGGTTGCATTCTATTAGAGCCGCTGTTTGACGTAGTTTTGCAGCTCGATCAGTCAATGAAGTGCTTGCATCTTCATACATGTTTCTCCACTCCTCAAATTCAGCATCTGAAAGATCCCTGGAGCCTACTACAAGAGTTCGTAAACCTTGCATAGAATATTCATTTAAATGACTCTGAGTTTCATGCTGTATGCAATTGTTTCCTTCAGAGTCAGGTGCTAAAATGCTAAACATAGAAGTGTCAGCGCCTTTAACCAACACCTTAACAGCATTATCAGGAAACCGGAGAATTACAGACATCCTCTTTCGCACACTATCAAACTCATGCAGGCCCAATACATCCAACCTATAATAATGCACACAGAAATGATTAACTGAATATGCAATGTAAATATAATTCAATTTCATAAAATATAAAAGCCCAAAAACATTTTGGAAAGTAAAGCACACAGTCTCGCACCAAGTGGAGGTCACTATTTACCCGAGTTTCTCACCATTGACATCAATAACGACGTTTCCAGATGTTCGCTCAAATAGAGTATATCCATATGCAGATGCAGCTGAAACTAGAGCTTGTTCATCAGGAGACTCTCCCTGGTAATCAATACCTTCTATGTCTTGATTTGATTCATCTTTTCCACAACAGGAAACTTTACTACTACTGAGAATGGGGATCACAGTATTACAAGCAGCCAATGTGAGGAAAAAATCATGAGCAGCAATTCTTTCATCTAAATTTGAGTCTTTCTGCAACAATGCCATTAGTTCAGAATCAACAGCAATTTCAGATTTGAGGTTCCATTTTCGTTTACCATTATTGGCTCCTGCCGCCTCTGCAAAACATTACCAAAATTGGTTTGTGATACATATACGTCAAATTTCCATCGCATCATAACTTATAGATGATACTAATGAGAAATCAAGTAGTCATTCAGCTCAAACATACAATACAAACATAATCAAATGGTGGATGATAGAAAAAAATTATTGAGGGTATGGATATTTCATCAGACAACTCTAAGATGAGGCGGAAATTTTGAAAACTGAAATAATTATAGAGCTTTAGATATGAATGAATGAAACATATTCCACAAGTCAATCCCAGAATTTATTTAGGTAAACAAATAGAAATGAAAGCCCAAGAGAACATCGTGCTACTGCTGGGAAATGAATAGCGCATTACTCAAACTTCCATGAAAAATCAAAAAATTTCTCGTGATCTTAGTGCAACACATATAAAGCTTTTCTGCAAATTTCAAACTATATCAGCATGACAGAGATAAAGGCATCGCTACCACATCTTTAAGCAAACTGGAATTACATAATGACCCCAAGTGAAGCCCAACTAAAGAAAAAAATACCTGTACTTTTATCATCTGTAAGCAAGGAGCCCCCGTAGTTCTTTCCATGTATACTGGCTCTCTGAAACTCCATTTTGTTTTCTGTTAGAGTTCCTGTCTTGTCAGAAAACACGTAGCGTATTTGACCCAAATCTTCATTTATATTTAATGATCTACACTGGAACCTTGATCCAGATTTAGTATCATACATATCCTTGTCCTCTATCATGAAGTATGACTGACCCAATCGAACTAACTCCATTGTGATATATAGAGATATTGGTATCATTATCTGAAACACAATAATAGAGCTCAAAAAGGAGAAGAATGTTTCCATTGTTATCCCATAGTACCTGTATTTCCTTCCCTCATTTGGCCCATTGTCGAAGAATTTCTTTCTGTAGTAAGGCAAGGTATCAAGCTGATCCTCATGGCGTACCAGCCAGAGATTCATCCCAAGGGCAACAACTGCGCACATGATAAAAAGAAAAGCTGACAACCACAAAGTTTCTCTGTTCATGTAACTTTCCAGTTTGCTTCTCTTGGAAGGGGAAGCTGCGTGGTTCATCATTGCTTTTGTTTGCTGTCCTGCATAGACCACAACACCAATTATCCAATTCGTGTTCTTCACAATGCAACCACGCAGTACAATGTTTGACTGGTTAAGGGGAATCTTATGGCCATTGAACTCCATGTTGGCAGTGAACTCATAGATATTCCGATTAGGTGGCTCACATCTAATAACTCCAGCGACAGCACAAGCATCTGGCGAAACCACGGAAGCTGTTTCTTGCTTGGCAAATCGTGTCTTCAAATTCGATTCGCCATCCAAATTCATTGTCTGAATATAGGCAACCCCACTCGGATCACTTGTTCCCAACAAGACCACGTCAGCAGGAATCATCCCATCGGCAAAGATTTTAACCACATCACCGGCCTGTACATTTTTCCATCTCTTGGAACGGAACTGAGCCGATTGAAGAACCAGACACTCACGATTGTTTTCATGGCAATCCGACCTGTGCCTGCGCCAATCCTCGTAGGCATCCTTGATAGCAGTGACGCAAAGCACAAACAATAAGGGGAAAAGGGAGACGGTTCGGCCGAAAACAGCTAGCGGAGGAAGCTGATTCAGGGCAGCAATGGCAAGGAAATAGAGATAAGCAACCCGGTGAAACTGAATGAACAGATTCTTGGGCAAGAAGGTGAGAAGAGTGTATCTGCTGGTTCGGATGGCATTCCCAGAAAACTCATACTTTTCATTAGTCTTGACGGGATCATTAACATAGATGAGGTTGGCATTGTCATCATGTAAGATGATGTTATCATCAAATTGGACGCTGCTTTTGGGACGAACCCTGTGGCGGCGAGAATGGGAAGTTTCAGAGGGGGGAACGTGTGGGGCATTATGTTCCATAGCACTCCACGATCCCCCCTAACGTGGTGCTCTCAAATTCAAAACTTGTTCAGTACATTGGCAAGCCTATCCTGAACAAGGCTATGCAATTCCAACCAGATTCAAAACATTACATCAACAACGAACGATCTTCTTCTCTTCCTCGCAATCAGAAAATCAAACAAATAACAGAAATGACGCAACCTAGTGGGCCTTCAAGCCCAAATTGGCGGCAAAATCACCTCTTTCTGCAAATTGCATCCATGTTGAAGATTGTTCCTCCCCCTCCCCCTCCTGCTGCAACAACAACAACAAAAAAACCATTCAATTGAATGAACGTTGAGAACAACAATTAAACAATAAGCAAATGAACGAAGAAATGTGGAAACCGAAACAGAAAAGCTGACCTGGAAGAAAACACAGTGTGCAATAGAGGAGAAGAGGAAAGGGATTGGTTAGAGGTGAAGAGGAAGAAGTTGATGTAATGAAAATGCAAATGCAAATGCAAATGAAATGGTAATGCAGAGAGAATGGGATGGGATTTGCGTTCCCCCGCGGAATGGAACGGAACGGCTAAAGAAAACCGTTAGATGGAAGAGAATACTTCCAGAACAATAAAAATGTAATAACAAATTAACAATAAAAATGTAGTAATAATAATAATAACAATAAAATATAGTAATAAATAGCACTTTGTTATAGTAATAATACTCGTAAAAGTATAGTAATAAAAATTCGTAAAAACTCACTTTGTTATTACTATATTCGTAAAAATATAGTAATAATAACACAGTAATGTAATAATTAAAATCATAATTAATAATAAATAAATTGTAAGATTAAAGTTGTCAATTGAGAAAGAAGCGGGCAACCACCAATTCCGTGTCAGACTGCTGCAACATTCAAACAAAAATCAATTTTTTTTTTATTCAAGAAAATATTTTTTTAATTATTCATTATTATTAATTTTAGATACATTTTTACGAACAATATATAGTTGTTTTTTGTCACTATATTTTTATAGTTGGCAAGTGTACTTTTTGTTAGAACTTAAGATGATAAAACCAAAGATAATATTTAATAAAAATCATAAAAGGTAAGAATAATTTTAAGCGAAATGTAGAGGACCTAAATGTATGTATATTTTTTTACTTAACATGAATTTATTATAAAATTGAGCATATTTTATAATGAAATAAGTTTGCAAAGTATTTCAATAAAATTGTGCATAAAAAAATGATTTTCCATAAATCTAAATAAAGTGTTGCACGTGTTTAATATTTTTCTGTGGCTTCAAGTTTGATGGATGAGGTCTTAAATTTGGACCAAGAGAAGCAGTGGATAAAGTGAAGAAGAAGTGGCAAAAGTGGTACCTCTGATCTGAGAAGCATCATCATCCATGGCTTCTCTGTTCCCTCCAACTCCAACTGCTACTTCCACGCTCAAACACAGCCAAATGGCTTCTCCATTGAAGCTCACCACACCAAACAATGCTTCTTTCTTGTGGAACTCAAGCCACCGTTTGAAGAGCAACTCTGCAAAGTGCCATGCACTGTTTGGTGACATGGCCAAAGGGTTGGTGGAGAACAGTGTTGGCATGGACCAGTTTCAAAGTATCCAATCAGGAATAGTGCAGTTTGAAAGAGTGACTGAAGGCTTATCTGACATGCAGAGGTGGGGGGTTCTCGTGTTTGGTGGGTTGACGTGGATTTACCTGACTGCGAGGCCTGGTGTGCTTGTTGGTGCCATTGATGCGTACCTTTTGGCCCCTATTCAACTGGGGTTCGACAGTTTGGTTGGAAGGAGGAACCTGAAGAGGAGTGACTTTGTGGTTGGAGAAAAGCTTGGTGAAGGGTCTTTTGGTGTTGTCTATTCGGGTGTTTTGGTTCCAAAGAATGGGAATGGGAATGATGGGAGTCTTGATGTGGTGCAGAAGAGGGGGAGAGGCAAGGCAACGCAGGTGGAAGCCAAATCTAAGGATAAAGTCATTCTTAAAAAGGTATTGTTTTTGGAACTTTTTTAAGGAAGGAAAGAACAGTGATCTTATGTTGGTGTTAACTTAGATAGAGTTTTACCTTCGGTAAATTATATTGATTCTTAACACATCCCTTTATTATGCAGAAAATTGAGTTGAAATTTCAATTCTGTCGGAGAGCAATGCTTAAAGAACTTATCTAAATTTTGTCCTTTTTTATTATTTGCTCTGTTTGAATTCAATTGAACTGTTTTCTCAACATGTTATCTAGGTTAGTGTGTGGGAAGGGGGTGGGGTAGGAACTAGATAGCCTATTCAAGATGCTGAATATAGCAGAATGGATTAAGTATTTCCTGCATTGAATTGATATGGAGATATTGGAAAAACCTTAATTTTAGTTTTGTGGTTTTGTTCTTTGATTTGATGGCTGGATGATATTTGAATGTTGCAGTCCACCAACCCTTGATCATTATTCATTCTGTCTTTGTTCTCTATTATAAATTCTTGTTTTCTGATCAAGAGAGGGAAGATGTATAATTCAAATGTTTAAACCAGTAAATTGGATTCTTGATTAGATTATTAGTCTATATAGAAAGCATTTTGCAGCTGACTAATGGGATGTGCAGGTTAAGGTAGGAATTCAAGGCGCCGAGGAGTTTGGTGATTACGAGGAGTGGTTCAATTACAGGCTCTCTAGGGCAGCTCCCGAAACATGTGCTGACTTCCTGGGAAGTTTTGTAGCTGATCAAACAAATTCACAGTTTACAAAAGGTGGAAAATGGCTTGTTTGGAAGTTTGAGGTGCTCTAGCTTGTATTTCTATTGCATAAACAATAGCCTTAGATGAACTAATCATAACTATTTAACTGTCAGGAGTTTTACAAAAAGTTATTTGCATGATGTTCTTGAAAATATAAATTAAATTGCCATCTTAGCCTAATTTATTCCCCCATTTACTTCATTAATTGGAGGGTTCCATGTGTCACAGGGAGATCGTACTCTTGCTGATTACATGAAGGATCGCAACTTTCCTTCAAACTTGGAATCTGTGATGTTTGGACGTGTCCTGCAAGGTGTTGACTCTTCAAAACGAAATGCATTGATCATCAAACAAATAATGCGGCAGATCATTACATCTCTGAGGAAAATTCATGATACTGGCATTGTTCACAGGGATGTAAAGCCAGCCAACTTAGTGGTTACTAAACGAGGGCAGATTAAACTCATTGATTTTGGTGCAGCAACAGACTTGCGGATTGGAAAGAATTATGTTCCCAACCGTACCCTTTTGGATCCTGACTACTGCCCCCCAGAATTATATGTACTCCCAGAAGAAACACCAAGTCCACCACCAGAACCAATTGCTGCTTTCCTTTCTCCAATCCTTTGGCAGGTACACTACTACTACTACCCAATTCGTGAAGTCAAAATATGGTTCTTCTGTAGGGATTACTGATTTTATCGAGTCGGTTAAAGCAGCATATTGGCTAAGATCAGTTCACAAAAATATAATTGTTCTGTAAATTAAAATTTGAGAACTTCTAATTAAGAATCTTCTAATTTAGGAATATTAAAAAGTGGACTTTAAGTTTAACTCAACCTTAGTGTCAGTCTTCGTCGAGCTCCTTTGGCTCTCAATCAGTTTTTGGACAAACCAATTCAAGTACCAACACGTTTGTCTCTAAATCTGTTTTATAAGGTTGAATTAGGCTTAAAGTCCTCTCCTTAATAGGTAACATTAACTAAAAGATTTGTTAATGTCTTAGCCACGTACTGGTTTATTCCACTTGTATTTTGTTTTGATGAGGAAGTGCTAAAGTGGAGTTATGTGATTATTGTTGCAGTTAAACAGCCCTGATTTGTTTGATATGTATTCAGCTGGAATTGTACTTCTTCAAATGGCAATACCATCTTTAAGGTCTTCAGCTGCTTTGAAGAATTTCAACTTGGAACTAAAAAACTGTGGATTTGATTTGAAAAAATGGAGGGACTATACTCGCAGCAGGCCTGACTTCCAAATTCTAGATAGTGAATCTGGTAGAGGGTGGGACTTAGCTACAAAGCTTGTATCTGAGAGAGGTTCCCTAAGAAGAGGACGTTTATCTGCTGCCGCAGCTCTGAGACATCCCTATTTTCTTCTGGGTGGTGATCAGGCAGCTGCAGTACTTTCAAAACTAAGCTTAAGCAGAAAGTGAGCTGCTTAGCAATGTGGGTATACTGTTTCATTTTTAATTCATTAATTTTTTTAATCACTGGTTATGTTTCAAATTTGTGTAGTAAAGTTTGATATGATAAGATTTCTATTTCCTCATGCTGGCCTTATGTTGTCTTCCGAAATTGTATCTAGAGTTATCTACGGTTTCCTTGGCGAGAAACCAAGCAAGATAATTTAGAATGAAAGAAAATCACTTATGTGAGCTACCTGTATCTGGGCATTCTCTTTTGCCTCACAAGGTGATGTAAAAATTGCTAGTTAACCCGAGAGGTAGTTTCTCAGTGTACAAACAACAGGTTTGTTTAGTTTTTGAGTTACTGGTAATATGGCAGGACGGTTCACTCATTTGTTTGTTGTGTAAGAAGTAGGAACCATATCACTTTTGATTGAAGTCCTCTAAGGTAATATTATTTTAAGAAATTTCTTTCCATCAGGAGGAGAGGAGGAGCACATTTGAATTCAGAGGTGTTCCACAGCCAGCATGCCTAACATGTGAATTCAACACCATCAATTATAAGACTTTGTTCCATTTTTTTTGTGTTCGGGTTTTCCTCCCCAAGTTTAAATCAGGGGGAAATTTTCTACTCAATTTCAGGCATTTGAGAAGCCGGAGGACATCAAAGCATACAGAGGGAAAAATTATTGCTGCAATATACATTTATATCTTTCATTGTAACGTATATTTGACTACAATTTCAAACAGGAGCACATAGTGGTTGTAAGAGGTTTCTTTCTACAAAAGGTGAATGCTTGAAGATTGGTGGGACCTTGTCTGTAAGACTATAACTTTGAGTTCAATGCTTGAAACAGGACATGCAGCCAAGTAGAGCTGCATTCTATTGACACTTACCACCAGACGAAGTTACATACTTACATCCAGGATGATATTATGTATTTAGTTCCATATAGTTCTTTCATCTTAATAGTATTCTTGTACGAAATTGTGCTTCTTGTAAGAGTTGCCACTGATATAATAACATAGTTCTCCACACCAAAATTACTAGCTTATTTTACAAATTGCCACACAACTATCAGAACATACAAAGTATAACTATTGGCATCAATACAAACAAAATGGTATGCTGCATACCCATCTTTATCTCTTCTCTTCACTTTTCTCTGGAGTATCGTTTTCATACTGAAGCTATTATCTTGGATGCACCACGGACATGCTTTTTACATAGAAGAAGTTCGCAACTTTCTACATATGGTATTAGAGTTCGTCATGATAGAGTACTTTTTCCAACACATTTCGCTTCTTACAACCCCAACGGCATTTCTTAGAGCACAAGGAATTGAAGAGGGCTAGCCTTGTGGATTGAAGAGATATAATGCTTGATGTGGAAGGTGATTTTGAGAGAACAATTGCATACCCATCATCCATGTAATCTGTTCCATCGGGAAAGAGCTGCCACACAAGGCTTCCAGCTCCACTACCTCCTTTCTTGGTAGAGTTTAGGATTGTCTTGTACACAGTGTTTATAAGGTTGTCTCTGTATGATGAGTTGAAGCCAGGAGCTTTTGCAGACACACCAAACTCACCAAAAACAACAGGCATTCCTAGATACTTTTCAGCATCCTCTATGTGCGCTTCCATCCAAGACTTTATAAATGGGAGGTGGGATTCAGCAATTGATTGTGAAATCCTTTGGCAAGGTAATTAATTCATAGTCAGAAACTCTCGTACTCATGATGGATTTCTGATAATTTTTAGATGAATGATAAAAGCAAAGAAGAAACACTTATGGCATAGTACAATAATGTAGTTTATAATCTGTATGCACTTGAATAGGATTATGATATTAAGATGATTTCTAAAAGTTTGCAGCAGTTCAGTTTTATGATACTGTACATATTATAGTAAAAGTCATCATCGAATAAACTTAGTAACTTACCAAGAGTCTGGATATATGTGAACAGAAGCGAAGTCAACACCTAGAACCTGGTGGTTCCTGATAAAATCAGTTCCGACCTGTTGAGCAAATACATTTGGGTTTAACTGATATCTCTGAGGTGTTGACGGGCCATAAAATCCTTCCAGTCCAATCTCCACTAGATGTTTTGTATCAATGCTTTTCACATAGAATGACATTTCCTTTATCCAATCCTACAATGTCAGTTGAGCACAAGATGTGATATCATGGAAGGAACTGATTAATCGAATGCAATGATCATATGATATTACAAACTGAAAGAATAGTTCCACTGGACCTTCTTTTTAATGGAAAACAAAAGTTCTGGAGGGGCAAACCTGTAACACATCACCTGAGGAATCTGAGGTGCACCGAGGCTCATTCATCAGTTCCCAAGCAAAAATGGTTGGATCTTCCTTGTAAGTGATATTTGTGAATGTATTAGCTCTATTGAGCACCGTCTACACAGTGAAAAATAGTACTCAATCCAATTAGTTATTAGATAGTTGAGCATTGCAGCAAATAACAAAACAGGCTTCAATTCCAGTGTCCAATTCCCAAGCAACAAAAGCTGGTTTTAGATCTGTTGGATTGTAAGGAACTACTTGCCTTAACATGAGCCTGGTAATAGCTTCTGAGAGTTGGATGTGAAAAAAAGTCATCATCAGAGGTCAAGTTAAGGCCAGCTGCATTGCCCCACTTCACATACTGTGCTTTGCCACCATAAGCCTCCCAGTTGTTAACCAGTGATAATATGAGCCTAATTTTGTATTTCTTTGCTTCACTTACCACAAAATCCAAGGCCTACGGTTCCAACAATAAAATGGAATTGCATGAGGATTGCTATTTAACTGCACACATATAACTAGAAATTTGACACTATCATAATTTAAAACATTAACAACTACTAACCATAATACAATGGTGAAGAAAAAATTGATTATACAAGAGAAATCAAAATCATAATACTGTTTTTAGTAGTACATAAAAAGTACTGAAAATAACAAGCAGATAATTCAGAAGCACTGACCTTGAACACGTCTTCGTTATATACTGATGGAGATTTCTGAAGAGCGCGCCATTGGCCATCATTGAAGGCCCAAGTCCTACAAACTGACATGCCCACAGAGGATGCATGTTTGAACACCTCAGTGACCTTTCCTCTGGTGGACTCATCCGCAGCAAATACCATCAACCAGTACGTGTTGAATCCATTAACATAGAAAGGTTGGTCGTTTACCACAAATTGGTTTCCTTTAGTTTGCACCATCTGCCATTCATTTTCTTCCATGTCTTCCATTTCATTTCTTAACCCCAAAAAAAGGAGGAAAAAAATATAATTAAGTACCAAAAAGTTAAAAAGGACAGAAGTAAGAATTTTTTAAACAATTAACAAAAGGGTTTTCTAATACATACCCATAACTTAAGAAAGAATCTGCTATATCAACGCTTTCACCATCTTCATATTCACTGACATCAAATGCAGTTGAGCTTAAACTTTCAGTAAGAGTCAGAAAAAGGACCAAGGAAATGGTACGTAATCCAAATCTCTTGTGTGTTTCCATAGTGTTTGTTACCTAGCCACGATGTCTTATGGTGTTTTGGACAACATTATATAAGTGATCATCTTAAATTTTCTTACATAGAAGTGGATCAAAGACAGAAGAGTGGTGTGTAAGTTGAGACCATGTCACTGCTCTAGCTTTAAAGCCAAGAAAAGCTTTTACTCTATTATATTCTCTTCCATTGCTTAGCAATGTGTAGCAAAGTCAGGTAGGAGTAAAGTAGCAAAAAATGTGTGTCCTAACTCCCAAGGTACGCTCATGTCAAGTGGGCTCCACAAACCATAACTAACGATACATGAATCTTAAAATCAATTGATATTATGTAAATTTTGTTAAATAAAAATATAAATCACCCCATATATGATTTGAAGATCATTATACTTGAATAAATAACTCTTAGAATTTGGATTTAAGGTTTAATTTTATCTCTCAAAATAGACTTGTACGATGAAAGTTATCTAAAATTTATAAGCATTGCTTAAGCATATCTCTAATTGATATAAAATCTCACTTTTTCTAAGAGTAGATTTTCTAATGGCTGACAACTATGGTTCAGTGGGTTTCTTTGGTTGGTCCTTTCGCAAGTAGTCCTTCTGATGACAAATGCAGCCACTTCTCAACACAAACATATCAAAGTATAACACCACCAAGTTTGTTCTTATTACATCTTCACCTTTTTAAAATAAGGTCTTCACGATCAGTTCTGTCAGATAGTACATATGGTGCAGGAGTTGACGAGAAGAGTTTATCCAGAAGAAAAATTAAAGAAAAAAACCAGATATACCTGTTTCTGTGTGTTGAGTCCATGTAGCTGCTAAAAAGGAGTTTGATCCCTTGATGGGGAGAAATAGAAAAGATAGATGGAGATAAGAGGCATTTGGCAAAAGAAGAAGAGGGTATCGGTTGGAACTGACACTTCTTGCATTGTTTGTGATATTTGTACTTTACCAGCAACATTTGATGTTTTGTGAGAATGGCAATTAGATATATTAATGCCTGCCTCCAAAGTCAACCCTCATCTTTTTGGGACCATAGTTGGTGCTTGAGCTTGCTAATTGTCCTTGTTCCCAACTTATGAACAAGCATTTGTGTTTGGCTGTGCACCACATATTCTTACTACTCATGTTAAGTCCTTCAATTCTTTTACACCATTTTTTCCTTACTGCATTTTGATTACAAGACTAGAATCTGTCCCAGATTCAGAAAATCCATGAAGCCACACATTTCGGTTTACATGGATGTCAAATTTCTATATTTGCATTCATAAATAAAGGACAAGTTTATATGGTTCAAGGTTTAGTATTATTATCATCATTTTGTTCAAGGTGTACAAATTAACATCCTTTGCAACATTCTAAGAACTGTCTCTAAAAATGTTTTGGGTTTTGTACAAAGTGTTAGGACCTGCAACATCGATCACAAAATGATACTTTTAATTAAATATGTAAAACTTTATTTTTCCCATAAGAAAAACATAAATGCACATCAAAATAAAGAAAATAATTTTTGAAATTTTTTATTTGTGTCCATCAAAAATCAACCTTGCTTCAATGTATTTTTATTCACAATAAAAAAATCAAAAATTATGTTTAAGTGGAGATAATAAAAACTATACACTAATATGTTGACGGTTTGCATTATTTTATTTAGAGAAACACATTTTTTAATTTTTCAAAAAAATACATTAAATAGAAGATAATGCCAAATACTCAAACAATTAATTTTATTAAATATCATATTACGGCATGCAGTCATACCAATATTTATAATTTAGTAGGGCATAGTGCCCAAAAATTATATTTTAATTTAAATTTAAAAAAAAATCATTGGTGATTGTATATGTAACAAACAGGTGGCAAATAGTAGAAATATTGCGCCTAAAAGGGCCCATATTTAAAAAACTCCGATGGTGAAAATATAAAAATGGAATGGCAAATAACAAAAATGTTGAACCAGCCGAATGGATATGATAGTTTGACTCTCTTCAAAATTTACTCTCATTCAAGAACTGCTTTTGTTTTCTTTTATTTAATAATTTAATTTATATTTAAATCAAATAACTTAATTTAATATTTTATTATTATATATAATTGTTAAATAAAAATAAGAGAAAATATGGAGTGTCAAAGTAGTTTATTATTATTATAAAATATTTTTAAATTCTCTTTTGATCTCTTAACTTCTGTTTTTATCACAAGAACTTTCAGTTTTATGTTAACAATCAGGTAAAAAAAATCTAATAAATATTAATTTTTAATATTTTAGATTACATGACACGTGTTTCAGTTTAATAGGATAGTATAATAGGTGAAAGTATAATCAAATACTTGAACAAATAATTAAAACAACTGAAATCTTTGCAACCACTGTTTTTCTGTTACCTTTTTCAACTACTAAAATTTTAATTAATTTAAGTATGCTAACAGATAAGTAAATATATATTATAAATATGATGAGTGTTTGAAATTACTGTTACAGAAAGTGGTGATAGAGTTATTAGGAATGGAGAGAGGAAAAATGTTGATGTTTGTTGTGGTGACACTTATGTTTTGTTCTGTCTGTGATTCTTCAAGGTTGTTGAAGAATGTTGAAAGCCAACATGGTAGAAATCTTCTTAACAATGGCCTTGGTGCCACTCCTCCAATGGGGTATGGCATCTATCATTTATGTGTATATGTCAATTATTTCAAGTTTTGTAATCACTTCCTGCAATTATCACATCACATACCAAACACAACACAGACAATAAATCACTTTTTGATTCGTGCTTCAAAACATTTATGATACAGGTGGAATAGCTGGAATCATTTCCACGAACATATTAATGAGACAATCATCAGAGAAGCAGGTATTAACCATTTATATTATTTGTTATATGTATGTACACTCTCTCAGTAAAGCATGTTACTTTCAGGTACCATAAATACAAACATTGGTGTTGTTCATCTGGGACAAATTAAGAACAAAAAAGATAATATTTTAAAGAAAGGATTTTTAGTGGAATGAGATGGCCCATCAAATTCATAATTTTTTTTATTTTTATCTTTACTCCTTTTTACTAAAAACACTAAAGAATTGTGGTAAAATGTAGCATGCATGGATATAAGATACATGATTGTTCTGTTTATCTAGTATATTCAATTCAACATCACAGTCTAATTGCAAAAATATTCATACGTTTTACAGCTGATGCCCTTGTTTCTTCGGGTCTTTCTGAGCTTGGATACACTTATGTTAACATAGGTACATGAAAAAACAACTTTTTTCCAGTGTTCATAGTTTCTTTTTATTTTACTTTGCAAAATGACATAAGAACTGCAAGTAACCTTGATCCACAATTCTTGGCAGATGATGGCTGGGGTGAAATGAGTCGAGATCTCGATGTATGAATTGTATTGTTATTATATGTTTTGCTTCTGCATCTCTTGAACCAAGTTAAAATGATTTCATTGAAATTTTTAAAGTATTTGATCCAAAATGTATGTGACAGGGTAATTTGGTAGCTGATAAAACAAAATTTCCTTCTGGCATCAAAGCTTTAGCAGATTATGTTCATGAGAATGGTCTGAAGCTTGGCATTTATTCAGATGCAGGGTACAAGATATAACCAAAACACATGTTTCTCTTAATAAAAAATATAGATGTACTTCAACTCTTTCAAATTTTAGGTTTATGTAGAACTATCTGTTTGAGGGTAATTTTGCAGGTATTATACTTGTGCAAAACGTATGCCAGGTTCACTTGGTTATGAAGAGCAAGATGCCAAGACTTTTGCATCATGGGTACATATATATATATGGCACTGCTTATTTACTAAATTAGGAATGCCAACAACATTTTTTCAACACTTTTCTTAACATTTTTTCTATTACTAGCTAAATTTAATTAGAAATTACAAAATTTGGCATGTTCTACTGCTCATTTAACGATTCCCCTCTTGATCTAGAGGCAAAGGCAAGACTTTCTAAAATTTGTATTTTTTGTCAATCTCAGTTAACAGCAAAGAGTGTTAGGAAGTATGTTGGTAGCATTCCTCTATTTAATTGCTACTGAACAAACTGTTACTATTATCATTGTTTCTATTGCAGGGTGTTGATTATCTCAAGTATGATAATTGTAACAATGGTGGAATAAAGCCTCTTGATAGGTAGCAAAAGCTAGTTACAGTTTCATAGCATTGTTATGGTTTTTTTTTTTTTTCAATTCTGTCTTGATATTTAAAAGTGAAAATTGTTGTCTTCTTTTGTTATACACAGATATCCTATCATGACTCGAGCTTTGATGAAGGCAGGCCGTCCAATCTACTTCTCAATATGTGAATGGTAGTTTCTTATATTTTTAGAATGTTGATTGTCTTCAAATTTTTCCCTCTAATTGCATGTTCTTTGTCCATAGGGGAGACATGCACCCTGCATTGTGGGGTTACCCAGTGGGAAATAGCTGGAGAACTTCTGATGACATTACTGATAACTGGGAAAGGTACAACAAATAAAGCATAAGAAATTCTAACAAAGTTTGGTTTATGCTTTAGTGGTTGCAGAAAATATATGTAAAATGATTCACTTTTTGGCAGAATGCTTTCAAGGATAGACACCAATGATGTTTATGCTGATTTTGCAAAACCTGGTGGTTGGAATGGTATGAATTTCACTAATGACTCATTAGAGTTTCTCTTTTATGTTCATCTGACATTCTAAACAATCCTTAAAATCAATAGATCCTGACATGCTGGAGGTAGGAAATGGAGGAATGAAGAAACATGAATACATTGTTCACTTCAGTTTATGGGCCATTGCCAAGGTACCATCCATCTCAAATCTCATGCTACTAGTATCTAACTTCTATGAAGACATATATATATACTTTGGAGTAAATTGTTTATGAACTGACATTGCAAATAGTGTGTATATTTATATTGTCTTCTAACTAAAAATAGATATAAGTTTGTTGAATCCTATAAGAACTATTGACACTAGAGATATTACATATTGCAGGCTCCTCTTCTTATTGGCTGTGATCCTGGAAATATGACAGATGACACTATAGAGATACTATCAAATGCAGAGGTTATTGCTGTCAACCAAGGTGAAGAGATACTAACAATTCTGCATTGTGCATTAATGCATTAAGCTGATGGTGTTTTTGTGTGTGGTTTTTAATATGGTTGTGTTCCAATTTTAGATCCACTTGGTATACAAGGTAAAAAGGTTAGGATGGAAGGTGCTCTAGAGGTAAATTGTTCTTGCTATTATACCACGTAATGTAGACATGCATGCAGTTGAAGAAGGAAAGGAAAGAACAATGAAAATTGAAATGTGTTTTTTGATCAGATTTGGGCAGGTCCTCTATCAGGATACAGGGTGGCTGTTCTCATACTCAACAAATATGGTGATAGGCGTGCAGTGATTAGTGCTGAATGGGATGATATTGGGCTTGACCCTTCAACTGTTGTTGAAGCAAGAGACCTTTGGGAGGTAATACAATGATTTTGATCTCAAATTCTACATTGTTTTTCTTGGATAGTGTTGCTGTAACATATGTTGTGTTGTAATGTATGCAGCACGAGACATTGAAAAGACAATTCGTGGGAAAATTGACTGTCACTGTTGAACCACATTCTTGCAAAATGTATGTGTTGAAGCCAATAGCTTGAGTTTCAAAACATGACAATTACTTATGATGTTGGATTCGTGTTTCCCTAGTTATTTATATTTATGCAGTATTTTGTGTTAGTGTAACTGTTTCTTTAATTATATCTTCAGTGCTCATGGTTACTTAACCATAATTATTTGATAAAACTGGTTTTAATTTTTTTTTCTAATAATCAGAATCGATTCTGAAAATATAAAATTGATTTTATAGTTTTTATTGAACTTTAACAACCTATTTTACTTTTATTTAAGAAGAAAATAACGACAAAATATAAGACTTAACAACCTGTTTTATGATTTAATAATTGTATTGTATTTAATTAAAAATTTAAATTTTAAAGGTCCAAATAAGGACTGAAATCAATTATTGATCTAAAATATGTAACTGTCAAAACCAAAACTTGTGGAAAACTGATTATTGTTTAGTTATAATATTCACTTATCATATATGGTTAATGTTTATAACCACTTCTATTTATCTGGTTAGTTATTATCATGGTAATTTTTTATAACCATCCCTAATTATACTATCAAACCATTTTAAGAAGTTCAATACCTATTTAGTTTTAAAATTTGTACAAACATATTACTTTTGATAAAATTAAACAAAACTAAAATAGAAATAATTATAAAAAATTTAAGTAAAATTGTAAGTTTTGTAAAACTTAATAAAATAAATTGAAATTGATGTAAAAAATTAATATGTAAGTAATATTGAACATAAAATTTTACAATACAACAATTATACCACGCATTTGACAAAAACTATGAATTATAAATTATCTAATACCGTCGACACATCTAAAAATCTATAAAAAAAATCATAAAAACTATTATTATTATTATTATAAGTTTAGCAATTTATTATTATTATTATCAAATTCATTATCATTACTTCTATTATTATTTTACAATTCCATTACTTTTATTATTATTTATTATTTTTGTATATTATTATTACTAATTCTTTATTATTAATTTTATGTATATTATTTATTTTATAACTATTATTATATTATTCTTATATTATAACCAATTACCTTATATATTAAAACATACATTATCGATTTTCTCTTCAAACTTCAGTAAACCAGTTACTATATAATCAATTATCTACATGGCATCTTGCCTATACACTTGAAAATGTTCAAGAATTCCAACAATCACCCCTGATAGCTCCACAAAACCACCTCTTTACTCAACAACACCACTTCACGAACAAGCCCACATGCATGCATCACCATTGTGCATTTTCACATGAATCTTTGCATGCAATGTAAACTGAAGGATAAGTTCTTATTTTCACTCCAATCCAACTGGGTTTCGCTGCATTGCGCTGGCTACTCATGAGCAAGTAAAGTGAAGAGTAAGTTCGTATTTTCACTCCACCCCTATTCGGGTGAACAGTACTCATCGGAATGCAAACATAGTGGAAAGAATTATGATCAAGAAAGCTGACTTGAGGTTAAGAATATATGAAAGAAGGATAAAATACTAGCTGAACCACATAAATTTGAATCTTTTTACATTGTAAATCATAAATAGATATTGACTGCAAAATTGAATCAGCCTTTTGCAAAGTAGTGATATCATGCACAATATTCATATTTGGTAGGCATAATGCACAGTATTCATATTTGGCCATCTACCGGAAGAGCCTGGAGGCTGATCTCTTAAAGACTTTTCCTTCAAGTTTTAGTCGTCTATACGCTTCTCTCAGATGACAAGGCCGAATAGGTCCAGATTCCTTCCTTTCTTTCATAACTATTCTAGCTGCAAAAAATACTACAATTCATTAATATAAACAATTGGAATTATGCAAAATCTGTGCATGCACTGACTAAAACACAACATCCTTCAAATTATTACTGTGATATTTGTTTGCATTTTGCAATAATTCTAGAAGGAAATGCTCCAACTTACAAAGGAGAACTGGCCTTACCTGTTTCAACAACTTCACCAACAAACATTTTTGCAATGCCTGATACTACAATCGTAATTGGCACTGAAATCTTCTGGGTCCCAGTGATGCTAGCCAATAACTGATAGGGGGAGGGAGAGGAGAAAATTTCATAAAATATTGTTATAATATATAAATTACTAGTTCAAATTTGGATATAAAGAATGATAATTCGTAAACAACAGCAAAATTATGAGTTAAATCCAAAAGAAGCAGCATGCACACACCAAGCTAATAACCCAGGAGAAAATGCAAAGGTTAACTCAATCAGCTAAAAATTGGACAAAGTCCAACTGTAAGGTGGTGGTGGTGGTATAATTTAATCCTTTACGAGTCTTGACATTAAAATTACTCTTTCCTCAATCAAGAAATAAACCATTCTACTCGTCTAATCCATAAGGCTTCAATTCTGACAGATGATCAATTTCATTAGTTACGGCAGCATATTGATCTCTTTATGATTGTTTGATGCAATGACATTGATAACCTATCTGTGATGCCCTTATTCTTTTTTCTCCCATCATATTTTACTTACACCTATTAACTTCCCTGGTAAAATTTCCTTAACATCAACAAGCCACCAATCCAAAACCATACTTGTTTTTATTTCCAGAGTAAATTACACAGTCCTGAGATTTCATCAAATCTACCCTCTCCCTTTTTAATCCCTACCCTACACTAACTCCCCTTGTATATAAATGTTTAAAATACATTACAGTTACTTCCTCTATACAATACCAATAAAACACATTACACAGAGCAACCCTGTAAGGAAGAAACAACAAACGTCAAAAACACATCATCCATACAATACTCAGGAAACACATTACATGTTGCAACTCTGTAAGAAAGATCACTAAGGAACAATTATCCCATGCAACACTGTAAGAAAGGTTACTGTAAACATTAAAAAAAAAACAAAGGGATCATGTACAATTTCAAACAAGAAACATCGGGAGTGTCATTGTAATTTTCTCCTGTTTCAATCTCCTATCAAAACAAACGAAATCCAAATCCAAAAGCACGTTAACAGTATAAATCAGTATAACGTTTTTTATCCAACACAAAAACCATTAAAGTGAACATTTTCCTCTAATCACATTAACTGGATTAAATCAAACATGTGAATATACAGCTAAAGTGACATCAGTTGATGTTAAATAAAAAATGTGAATATATACACCTAAAATCACATTAACTGGTATTTCAACGTGATTTTAAATGATACAACGTGAATACAAACATGCATCTTCAGAAAGTGTTAAATTTGCCAAAGCAATGAAACCCCTAATGGAATAATATGAGAAGAGAAGAACACACACCCTTTTCATGTTAGCTCTCTGAAACCCAGCCCTCCGGAAGGACTCGTATCTACTCATCTGCTCATTGCTGAATTGCGACAAAATTGCCCTGAAAAATAAAAAGGGGGGAAATTGGTAATAAGGTAAAAGGTAGCGAATTTGAATTGAAGTGAAGTGAAGTGAGTTACGAACTGCATCTTGGCCATTTTGTGAGGGTCGCCGGTGGAAGGGAGCTTGGAAAGCTCAACGTCCATGTTGTCTTCTTCTTCCTCCTCTTCATCGTCCCTATCCTTGTCTTTGTCTTTGTTCTTGACCACCGCACTCGCCTTCTGTGGAGGCCCTGGATTGAGGGGTAGAAGAGAAGGAGAAGGAATAGGGTTTTGGTTATGATTATGGTTATGGCTATGGTTATGGTTATGAATTGAATCTGCCTCTGTCTCCGTCGGAGATTCTGGCGGTGATTCCTCGAACGCTGCTTCGAACGGATCCTTCGATTGCTTCATTCCGAACACACTAGGCTTTTGTTTGGATCTCAGACGACATATATATATATACACACACACAGTTACAACCATCTCTTTTTTTTCAGCATATTTTCCCCACTAGTTTCATGAAAGATCAAAAATACATTTTTAAGAAAAATATTCTTTTGTAAAGAGATTTCTATTTTACTTTTATCAATACAACTCATTTTACAATAATTATCCTTTATAATTACAATCATAAAAATTAATAAAAATATTTATTTTAGAATAACTATTATAATATCTAATTTTTTTTAATTTATTATTATCACTGAAAAAATGGGTACAGAAACTCGTGTTTCCATTGGTATTGTAGAAAGGATTTTACTTTATCAATACTACCAACATAATTTGTGTATGATACAAGAAGTAACACTGTATTTGTATTTTACTGTATTTGTATCAAGCACAATTTTACTGTATTTGTATCAAGAGTATCTTCTGTTTGTATAAAGAGATGTACTATTATCAATGACGATTTTACCGTATTTATATTAAGGGGTGTACTGTTATCAATGCCGATTTTATGGGATTATTCGTGTTTGACTGCAGTATTGTGGGATTAATATTACGGTTTTGTGGGATTATTTGTGTTTGGATTTTTATTTTTTTTTATCAATGAGTAATTATCCCAATTTTCAGTTGTTGAATATTGTTCTTGTTAAAATTAAAAATTAAAGCTTTTTAAATCCATGAAAAGTGTGTCGCCGAGTATGGACATGGATTCTCCATAGTTTAGAATTTGTTAAATTCACTCTTAGATAAATTCAAATATGAATCAATCTGTCTTTAAAATGAAAAGGTGTTTTTCGAAGCAAGTCAAAAACAACCAGAGGAGTTCTGTGTGTATGGCAACTTCCAGAGTCCAGAAGCTGAGAAACATAGTTGGATAGTTTTAGGAAAGTGAAGGAGGATTGTGACTTGTGAAAATATATAATCACTCAAATCAATATTCTGTAAAGCTTAAAGCACACATATATTTACAGTGAAAATAAATACAATGACAATGTCACAGGAAAACATGCAGAATACACACTGCCACTGGTTCTGAAGAGAGAAGGGAAGAGCACCGGTTCTACAAATTGACATAAAACAACAATCACAGTTGATATCGAGGAACTCCATCAGTAATCGCAGCAATCTTCTTCTCCAGCTCTGGCTTGTTGGCTCCTACAAGTTTGTCAAACTCTTTTCCATCTTTAAAAAAGAAGAAAGTTGGTGTGGCTTTGATGTCCAAGGAAGTGCTGAAGTCCTGCAACATACAACAAAACCATGTTTATTGCTGTCACACAAGGACAAGACAATAACTTAGTCCCATAACATCCAACAAATTTTCATCCTTGATCATTGGTTTCCATATAAAGAGTTCTCTGTTGCTTAGTGTGCTGTGTGTGGAAGGAATAAATTGATCAATGGAGGAACTTCTAAATGTTTTATCTTCACTTCCAAATAAATAATATATGCAACTTCTATACTTACTGCCAGTTCATCCACGTCGACTAATAAGAACATGATAGACGAGTGTTTCTCGGACAAGCTGCAGTAATATGGAGCAATCATCTTACAAGGACCACACCATGTTGCACTGAAATTTGCAATAACCTGTTAAACATGAAGCTTTAGAATTAACTGTTGCACCCAAAGGAAAATTGTCCTACACGAAGTTCAAGTGTAAATAAGTAAAACTTACAATTTTACTATCCCTATTTGCTTGTTCCAGATGTTGGTCCCAAGATTCCTTGGTAGTAATAAGTTGCACATTCCCAGAAGCAAAATCCACATGATGATCAGAATCACCATCCTTAGTATGACACTGCAAACATTAGAAACATGAAACTACAGTCAGTCTAAGTATTAATGAAAGATATGAGCTGGTATATAAAAAATTGTTTTAGAAGCATTGAGGTGCAATGAGGCTTGCAGAACTATTAAAGAAATAAAATATTTTCCCTTCCACAACACTTCCTCCAATTATAGGCTTCTACCAATAGCTTAAGCTCTTAGCAAAGTAGGTGTTCTAAATAGTATAGAGCCCCTAATCAAATGGACAAAAGTTCAAACCTTCTTCTACATTACGTTTAATATCACTAGTATAAGAACTGCACAAACTTAAACTACAATGGCATTTTACATGAAAAGGTGTGCTAGAATCTAAAACCATTCAGGGACTTCAACCTAATAGCTTTAACTTTTAAGTATGTAAGTTGGTCTTTGACAAGATGTAACAAAATTCTCTTTTCAATTGAACATGTTATTTTTTATCAAATTGTTGCTTGTTACCTAATGTTAATACCATTTTTATTCTTGTATCTATCCACAAGTTATGTCAATTTGGCATAGATTGACCAAATAAACAACAAATTTATGACTTCACTGTGAGGAGCTTTGGTTATGTTACATCAATTGGAGTTGTGTTGACGTACTATCAATGGTTCTTAGACTGTCTGAATACAACAATTTAGGTCTGCAAGTGGCAAGAAAACAACTCTGTTTTTGCCCCAGAAAAAAATAATCCATAGAAAAATAGCACCAGTTCAAGTTGCAACAGCAAGGCTTCCTTGCACTCTTATCCTCATAAGTCATAAACTACACTAGGGGGGAGAAAAATTGCAACAGACACATTCAAAATTATGACCTACGCAGTTTTAAGATAACAGTTTATCAGAGAACAGCAGGAAAACCTTGAGCTTTCAAGTTCATATGAGAAGAAATAACTAAAAAAATTTCAATTGAAGCATCCAAATATTCTCACCTTATGCAAACAATTCCCCATGTAATTGTTTCAAAGCCACGACACTGCAAATCTTCAATAAACTGACCCTGCAAACAGAATTTCGGCACAACAAATTTCTCAAAATCCATAAAACTCAAAGAAAGAACAACAAACAACAGGGAAGTCAGAGACTGAAGAAGGGAATTAGTATGGCAATCACAGGAGAGTAAGAATGACAATAAAAAGAATGAAGGTAGACAGCATGAGAATTACAATGCCTAGTTAGACACGATTTTCCTACTTAAAATTCTAAAAACTGTTCCAAGTATTCATCACCAAAATGCAAAGTAAGGAAATTAAATGACTACAATGATATGACAGTGGTGGTGCTGGTGGTGGTGATGGTGATGACGATGCAAGTGGGGTCCCATCATTCGTTCAGAAAACTCATTTAGAAGCTAAAAACACAAGATTTATTGCCTCTAATAGCACAACTTCTATATCTGGGATTTAAAGTTGAAAACTTTCCATCCATTCACAAGCAGAAAAAGAAACCCATGAAAAATTAACCAAAAACAGAAGGGAGAAATTGTGAAATTGGATTAGGAATCAGATTGAAAGAAACCCCAAAACTTCAATTTCAGAGGAAAAAACGAAATGAAAATAAAAAACAGACCTTTGGGGAAAAAAACCTGGTTTGCAGATTCGGGGCAAAAGGAACCGCTCCTTCAATTGAATCCGTGATTTGGGACAGTGAGTTGAGGTATATAGCTAAGAGAAGATAAAGCGTTTCGATGCTGGCCAGGTTAATAAATAAATGTCTTTTTGGTTCCCAACACAGAAGGTTTGTATTTGGTGTTCAGACATGGTTATTTTATTTACAGTAGATAATTAATAAACAATGACGACAAAGACTTTGAAAAGTTAAGAATTTCACATTTCTCAGGTGTGAAATGGAAGTTTTTAATGATTAAAACAAAATGGTTCCTTAAAGAGAAGTGAAGGAAAGAAGGTAGGAAAATGGAATGTGGAATATGAAATATGAATGCGGTGATTCAATTTTGACCTCTGACCTTTGAAGACGAATCAGTACCAAGTTTTCCAGGTTATCCATAATCATAAGTATGTATTGTCCTTTCTTTTATTATTGTGTTTTTTCTTTTGTTCGAAAGTTAGTTATATGATATTGTTTTTTCAAAATACTTTTTGTTAGATTTTTTTAATTATATTTATATTTAAAAATTGAATAATTTAATATTTCAAAAATACATGGATTGTTTTATTTAAAATAACTAATGTATTTAACTAAATATTTATTAAAAATTAGATCCCAAATACATTACTTTTATCCCAAACATTAAATATAAAATATAAGTCTTGCACTAACTTTTTAAAAATGGTTCACCAACAAGTTACTTGGTGATATTTCTTCTTGCACCTTTATAAATTTTTTTTCTACATCAAAAATATAAAAGTCTTCACTTTCTTTTTTATTTAAAGTTTTTTTTTAATTTTATCGTATAAAAAAATTTCAAAAATATTAAATTTCAAAGTATAAAATATTTTTCAAAATTACACAATTCAAAAATTATTTTTTTACGTAAATAAAAGTTTTTAGATTAAGTATCGAAAGTCAGTTTTAACTTCTAAAGTCTAGAAGTTATTTTATATATAAGAGTACTTAATTTGAAAGTTATTTTTACTAAAGCCCATTTTTCTTTAGCCAATGGGTCGAAGAGTGGACTCCTTTAATAAAGTTTAGGGCTTTGTTTTTCTTTACTCCCATAATTTCCTCATGCACCTCCATAATGTCTAGAAAATGTTAAAAGTACCCCAATACAGTTTTGTTAGAAAAACTCATTGAGTGATCAAAACATTTTTTAATTACATAATTTAAAAGTAAAAAAATTTTGGTGTTACTTAATGATTGCATAATCTGATATTGAATGTTATTTATACAATCTATAATACATTTTGGATTGTATAATTTAAAATATTAAATAATATTAAAAATAAATAATATCAGAATGTGCAATCTAGATCCAAAATTAAGTTTTTTTACTTGAATAATCAATCTAGAATTTTGTTTTCTATAAAAAAAAAATTCAAAAGTGTTTTATAATCCAGAAAGTATATATAAACACAATGAATTTGTTGAAGATAAAGCTAATAAAAGGTAATGAAAGTTTAGAAAAGGTGTGGTTCCATACTTGCAAACCAATAGAAAGAAATCAATATGAAAAAGTAATGAGTTTGCTTTAAAACCAACCAAATATCATTCATTTCCTAGCACCCTCATGCTTAACATTGCATTTTTCTCTCTCTCTACACTTCAACTATGTAATATAAGATTTCCAGGTATGTAAACACAACTTTGGTAAAGCCAAAAACACATTATTGTACTTTCCTCTCTACTTGAAACCATTCTTAATATTAACTCTGAAAAACCCTTTTATTTCATAATTTGACTATGCATAATATTAATATTGACAAATTTTTGCATGGTATTCACTTGTATTGTAAGATCAAAGTTAATCCATGCATTTCATATAACATGTTCATTTCCCAAGCTCTGAGACATGATAATGAAGCAGTAAATAGCATATTACAAATTACTGTGAGAAGGAGAATGCTAGTAGAATCCAAAGGGTTCTGGCAGGGATTCAAATCCATTGTCAAAGATAGCTCCTTCATCACACTTTTCATCAACACTATGCAGCCAGTTTGTGTTGTTCAAATCTTCTTTAAGCAATACTGAATCATAAGGATACACATCTACCACTGCATTCAATTTTCCCAAGTACTGTTTTTGCCTTTCACCTTTCTCTCTTCCATTTTTCCTGTTAGTGTTGTTTCCATTGCTTCTGCTTTGGAGGCTTCCGTTGATGTTCATTGACGATGCAACACTCAAACCTCGAGTGTGGTGTGTCTTGGGAGTTGAAGTTCGAACACTCTGAGGGTAGAGTGTGGCACTTGAAAGTGAACGAAGAATTCCTGACCCGTTCCTCACATCCTAAATGAAAAGGGTTCATTTTCATTGCAACATTATGACACAAGATCTTTAAGGAGTAAATTGTGATTGTAGAAATGGACTTACCATGTGTCTGATAGCCATATCCAATGATTTCTTTGAGATGGTCCTTCCCAGACCATTGTTGTCTGAGGCAGTAGTCGAAGACTTCACAGATTTCCTAGCAACTAGCTCAGAGGCATTACCAGCATTTCCATTGACACGGGTTTTTGATGTGTACTCAGAGAGCCTCCCCCTGTTGGCAATAGGAGATGGCTGTCTCCTTGACACGGTAACAACTGGGGTTTGCATTTCTGAGTTGGGCTTCAAAGGAAGAGTAACAACAGCACCAGGACGAGACCTGCCTGCAGAAACAGGTCTATCAGAAGGCAGTGTTGTTCTGAGGTTTGGTGGTGTTTCGAGAGGAAAATCAGGTGGAACAATTGGCTGGGGACGAGGAGTAGCTGAACTGCGTGCAACACGCGTGGCTGAAGGTAATGGAGATGGCAGAGAATGGCGGCGAGAGGGAGTAGAGGGCCGCGAAGGAGACCTTGAAGTGGCAGATGGTGAATGCAAGTTGGCAGGAATGGATGGCCTTGAAATTGAGCTTGGAGTGGAGGGTCTTGAGCCTTGTGATGTTCTAGTTTTGTTGGTGTCAGTGGTAGAACTGGGAAATGAGCGTGGTAAAAGTGCTCTTGGGGGTGTTGGTGTTGTTGTTTGGCGTGAGGTTGGAGTGGAAGACCTTGCTGCAGATGGAGAGCGGGTTATGGGAGAGGATGGCCTTGTGTTATGGATGGAGGAGGATCTGTTTGGACTGCGAGTCACTGACCCACTTCTTGCTGGTCTTGAGTGAGAGTGAGTGTTGTTGTTCTCTGATTGTGAGACTGAAAGCTGAAAGATATGTACTGTTTTAAGAATTCATGCATAACAACACTGAGTGAATTATTCTTTTATGCTGTGTTCATATGATATCAGAATACCGATTTGTGTTATAGAAAGAAACAGTAAGATATAGAATTCAGAAGAAGCCAACTTTACTTTCTTATATTCTCCTATAAATGTTAGTTAGAATGGTTATCCAAACAAGTCTGAGTAATTTATCAGAAATGATGCATCGTCTAGCTCTTCTGAGAGGTTGAGTATGCTTGAGTTTAATTTTTATGAGTTGAAAGCAAACATAAATTTAATGATAGCATATTGGAGTGCAGTTGAAGTTACTCAAAGGGACTGGTGAAAGGCATGTAAAGAAGCTGCACTAAGTAATAAGCATGACATTAACAAAAAGCCAATACTTCTACCCTTAAGCTTGGCAATGGCAACTAATATCTTGCTGCAATTAAATCTTATTGATAAAGCACTAATAAATTTGTAAGCAAAAAAAGCTCTAAAATAACTGTGAGCATCAGTGTGCTTATGCCTATGCAGGAGCATACCGTTGAGGCATGAGTGTATGACATTGGTCGACCCAAACTGCTTCTTAGAGGAACCAAAGTTGGTTTGGATAAACCTTCTGATGATGGTAAATGAGGGGTCTCCGGGGGAGTAAGGAGCCTACAACACACAATAGCAATAGTTAAAAATCGAGTAGAAAATATTACAAATGCATGTGCCAACATTGGGAACTATTTGAAGTTGCAATCTGTCATTTCAAAAGGTGAGGAAACAAGATGCCAACCACAGAAACAGATCAAACAAATGTATGTGTTGACATGACATTGAAAGTGTGTGTGTTGTATTAGTTTGTTTTACTAATGCGTGTACCAAGATTCAGGGCAATTGGGAGTCATGCTTTAGCTTTTGTATGCTTTTGATTATTGATCTATGGCATTGAATTGCAACTCACAATAATTCAAGTCTAGACTGCATGAGAATGTGATTTTAGATCGGTCTTCTCTTATGGTATTGGTAACAATCTTATACAATGGTAACATATAGCCAAAAACATAGCTAACTGAATACTCACATTATCCAGTGGAAGAACACAGTGTCTAGTATGATAAAAGGTGACAGAATGAAATGCAATGTTACCAATCATAGTCATGCTTTCCTCCTTCGGTGGATGACAATAGATCATCAATCCCAATGGTGGCCAGTTTTGCTGATTCAAATGAAAGTTTCCCCGGTTTCCCTATCCAGAAATAATCAAACACATTAAATTACAAAGTCACACAGTGATTAGATTAGACTTAGCAAAGTTGAGTTTATGATTGCACAAAGAAAAACATAATTAAGAAATGGAAGAGAAAGTGTTGAGTGAAGGAGGGTAGCAATATAAGGAGTTAGGTAGGACCTTGGGAAGAAATTGTGTAGGAGAAGGGATGGATGTTGGCAAAGCCATTGAAGCTGTGACCTCTGCTGTGATGATGGTGATTCACATTCCTGGTGTTGTTCATGATGCCAAGAACTCAAGATTCCTCAACACCAAACTCATATGTGTTGATATAATATGGTATGATGAGTTGTGCTGGTTGGAATGGATGGAGTGAGTGCATTGCAGTGTTGTAGATGGCAAGCAAAAACATTCACTTGTTTGTACGTCAACACACAAAACACAAAACACAAACAGAAACAGAAACTAACAATTCAATGCTCTAACTTAGTCATTCAGTTTCTTAACTTTTGTTTCATCACACTTTCATTCACTGCTTCTCCATTGGGTTGGATAGGGTGTGTCAGAAAATGTTGAATTACAAATCAGCAAGTCAAGGACATTGTCACGTGGTCACTTCCTACTGGCCCACGTGTCCGCTTCATTCACTCATGGCAGCTTTGAAATTGAGTTTGAGACAAACAAATGCCCCCATCGCACATGCTATTCTATCATCAAAGGGCCTCTTTTTGGAGTTTGTTTTGGACCTTATTCATTGCTCAAGAACCACACTCTTCAACATCTTCCACCCACCTTTTACACTTTTATACTATTAGGTCTAGGTTAATTTTTTTTTTTTTCATCATCACAAAATTTGTTTCTGATTTCATTCTATTATTTTAAATAATTTTAATTTAGTCACTTCTTAAAAAGAATAAGTAAAAAATAATTATTTTCTTTAAATTTATCTGATGTAATTACTATTCTAAACAAATTAATTTTACATGATCGAATCATATGTTTGAATATATTTAGTATAATAGATGTTATCTAGTATTTCTTTAGATTTTGTTCATAATAGATATAAAACTCTATGTATTTTTTTTACTTAAACTTTTTAAAGAAATTTTCTTTATATTTATTTACATGTATTCGGTCAAATCTTTTATTTTTTTTTCTTTTATGTTGTTTTTTCATGTGATTCATATGATTGATGAAGTCTTGCGTGTGAATCTAAGATGTCAAGTTTCACACTAATGACTAACATGAGTTTTATAAAAAAAAAAAATTGCATAATTTATCATATTATATATATCATAAAATTCAAAATCATAATAATAAAATAAAAATATTAGTAGTTTTAAATTTTAACCATAATATATGATACATAATGTGTTAAAAGTTTTTGTAGTACTCATTAGACATGATTCCATCTCTACATGAGTTACCTTTTTCCAACCATAGTTTCTTGAAGTGTAGTATTTGTTTATGTGAAGTGAAGAAGACTTTTAAGGCACTTCCAAGGCATTGTGTTATTATTATTGTCATTGTTTGGGTGTTAATTGATAACGCAACCAACCATGAAAGCTTTCAACCTCAGTTAAGCTTCTTAAGTCACACCTTCTCTCAACCATTCAAACATTATTACATCATCATGCTAATAAAATTGGTTTTAGTTCCACACACAAAATTTAACTTTCAATTATGGTCATAGTTTTTTTTAATGATATTGTATGCCAAAGTTTAAAATTTAGATTAACTGAATTATATAATAATCTTAAAACTTAATGTATAGAAATATATATATATATATATATATATATATTTAATTGGATAAATGAATTAAAGTTAAATTTTATTAAATCCAATTAAAGTTACTTGGTGTTTATTAGAATGAGAAAAATATAATTATAAGAGAAAGTTATATAATCAATATTAAAAAATGCGAAAAATTAAAACAAATCTAAAATTTATCTTATTTAAGAAGAAAAACATAATATATATATATATATATATAGTATAGAAATTAATTAGACTAAAATTCGAATAAACTAGTTACTGGTCAATTTTGTTCAGATAATATATAAAAAATAAAGTATACGAATAATTTTTTAGTATATATGTAAATGTTAAAAAAAATATTGAAAAAAAAAAGTAACGGATGAGAGGTAGGTATTTTGTTATGGCTAATTAGTAGTATTAGTTATAATACTTAAATAAAGTTTCTTTTATTTTTCAAAATGTATCAACTAAAACAATATTTAAAATGGGTTATGAGTAAATTATTCGATTTTAATCATATCACTCACATTCAAATGAAAAGTTGATAAGGAATTTCAATTAGGTTATTTTATTTAGATAAAATATAATTAAATGATATGGAAATATAGTATCTTCGATTTATTTTTCTATTAGTCAATTAAAGTTCCCTTATATTATGCCATAAATTTGGCGATTTTAAAAGTTTATTTGTTTTCTTGTATTATTTTTATCATATATAATTCCACAATTTATGAGTTTATTTATTTTCTTTAATATGTTTGTTACATTTATATATAATAACGGAAAAATTTGATGTTGTCATGCCTCTATATCTATATTTTTAAATTTTAATTATGAAATAAATCTATAAATTTCTCTTCTTCTTGACTTTTATGATGATAAAAAATTAACATCAGCAAAAGTAAAACGTTACACAAACTTTTCATTTTCTCGGTGCATCTCTTGATTTTAAAAAAATTATTTTTAAATAATTCTTATGAAATAACGAAATGTTTTTTTTTCATATGAAATGATGAAATACTCATTCTTATAATAAGGATAAAATTAAAAAAGATTTGTGTACACCAAAACAACAGTTACGAGGAAGAATCTTCTTTTATATAGATATATGTATGGTTTGTTCTTACAAATTATGTGACTGAATGTCCCCTATCAAGCACATTTTCAGTCTGCTCTTCTTCAACTGCCTTTCTAATAAGTTTGTGAGGGTGTGGTATCTGCAAAGACACTTCGACGTTCAAGTTAACTGAGGTTTTATATGCTCAGTGAATTTAAAATTATAATAGTCATTACCTTTTATCATGGGGTCTTCTTTTATTTATACTTTTCTATTCGGCTTTGTGTTTTATAAAGATTATCGTAGACCAAATAGTCCCTTAATCACACTTTACAATCCTTAATCATATTAGCTTAATTAATCTACAGATCTTCGTAATGTGAAACTTTGACCGAGAGATTGTATTGTTGTGCATTTTATCGGCTATTCGGTCTTCCAATTTCGGATATGAAAGTTTCAATTAAATAATGCAAATTTTCAAGATTGAGAAAATTGTTCTTTAAAACTTATATATTTCTTTGTTGGCATAAAAGTTGTTGGGATAACACCATCAAGCTTCAATGGCTCAAGTTAAGGTGGAGAAAAGCAAGTATGGAAGATAGCACATGGTAGTAAGGTGATAATGGAACAAGAATCTAAGACCTTTGAAAGTGAAGTTATGTGTGTATACTTGGAACCTAGTCCCTTTCGACCTTAGATACAATGCCATGGATTCATACCAAATAATCAACAATAATTCAAATGGTTGTGTTGTGTCTAAAGAGAGAAAGGAAAGCTAGATTCTTTGGAAAAATAACTTCCAACCAGATTTAGACATCGATTTCATTAAACCTTCAACCCAAATGTCAAATCACAATTTGGAATAAAAATCATTATACTTTATTTTAATTAAAACATGTGATAAATAGAAATCAACAATGATTACCACGTATCCAAATGTCATTTGGGGTATTTCAAAACTTAGATTACAAGAGATATAAAAAAATTAGTGTTTTGGTATCCACCATAGATATAAAATAGTATTTTTGTTGGATATTTCATATGAACAACTTATAATATATAAGTTGAGTTAAGGTTCAAGATCCTACATCAATATAAAATAGATAATTGGATTTTATATATTTATAATTTTTATATAAATTTATGAAATTAAAATCACTTATAAAGATATTAAAGTTATATAAATTTATGTTTTACAACACTTATTTTTTAATATTTTATTTTATTTATACTAATATTTTCTGATATAATTTTATTTAAAAAGATAAATTAGAGATATCATTTTCCATCAACAAACCTATCCAAAGTAAAACATTGATATACAATCAAAAAGTGTTTTCTTTGTTATATTATAGGTGTTATTGCCTATTCGTTAAATTGTTGAAATCGAACACATAAAATCGAACATTTTAAAAATGCCAAATATAACGTAAACTATTATAATGTATGATTAAAAATCTTTTAAAGATATATTTATTCACATAATTGTGTAAAGCTTGTAGTTATAACCAAACATCTTGGGCATGTTTCTTCATCTAATTAAACTACTAAGCCTCGAGTGAAGTTTAAGCAGGTTAGAAACCAATGATATTCTTAATTGTGATTGTAAAATTATCAATTTATTACTTGAGTATTTTGATTATGAAACTTAAAATCTTTTTTCCAATATGTTTAGGTGATTAATGATTTTGATTAAGTATTTATTCATTACCCTATTATCAAATAACAATATATGTGATAAATTCAACTCTACAATACGTATTGAATTATTTTATTCACGAAAATAAATTATTTTGATAAATTAAAATAATTATTCAATATAAGGGTGGGAAAAAATCCAAATTCTCAAATCCACTTCATAATTATTCAAATCAATATTACTTTTAATCCATTTAAATGGATTTATCTAAATCCAAATCCATTTAAATTGATGTATGTAAATTCAAATCTATATTTTTTGATTTCAAGTCCAATCTATTTAATTGATATGGATTATATATAGATTGGAAACATTTTTGGATTATCCAAAATGGATTTTGGGTTGGATTTTGACTTGGCCTGGGTCCAGGTTGAGCCAAGTTAATCAGGGCCTGGTTGAGCAAAGTTGACCCGAGTCTATGTCGAGCCGAGTCGACCAGGGCCCAAGTAGAGTCGAGTCGGTCTAGGTCCAAGTCGAGCCTAGTTAGCCTAGGCCAAATTCGAGTCGAGTCAACTCGCGACCAAGTCGAGCTGAGTGGGCTAGAGCCCAAGTCGAGTTGACCCAGGCACATGTCGAGCCGAGTTGGTCTGGGCCTATGTTGAGCGGAGTCGACCCGCATCCATGTCGAGCTGAGTCAACTTGCATCCATGTCGATCCAAGTCAACCAGGCAGATGTCAATCTGTATCGACTCGACCCATGCCAATCCGAGTAAGCCTGGGATCATGTCGAGCTGAGTCGACCCAAGACCATGTCGAGTCGGTCTAGGACCATGTTGAGCCGAATCAGCTCGGGTCGATGTTGAGCTGAGTCGGTCCGACCCGATATCGCCCCGAGTCTGTCCGGGTCGATATCGACCCTAGTCGACCCAAACCCATGTCAAGCCAAGTCGAGTTGATTCAGCCCGGCGTATGTCAAGTCGAGTCGACCCAAGCCTATGTCGATTCGAATTAGCCTGGGCCCATGTTGAGTCGAGTCTGTCCGAGCCCATGTCAAGCCGAGTCGACCCGCGTCCATGTCGAGCTGAGTCAACTTGCATCCATGTTGATCCGAGTCGATCGGGTCAATGTCAATCTGAGTCGGCCCAACCCATGGATCTGAGTAAGCCCGGGACCATGTTGAGCTGAGTCGACCCAGGACCATGTCAAGCCGAGTCGGTCTAGGACCATGTTGAGCCGAGTTAGCTCGGATTGATATCGAGCCGAGTCAGTCCAGGCCGATATCGACCCGAGTCGGCCCAGACCCATGTCAAGCCAAGTCGAGCTAAGTCGGCCCGACGTATGTCGAGCCAAGACGACCCGTGCCCATGTCAAATCGAGTCAGCCCGGACCCATGTTGAGTTGAGTTGTCCCGGGTCAAGGTTGAGTCAGCAGATCCATATTGAGCCAAGTTGACCCAAGCTCAAGTCAAGTCGATGTAGACCCTTGTCGAGCCGAGTTAACTAGATTTCATGTTAAGCTAAGTGGGTCAAAGTCCATATAGAGTCGAGTGGATTTGCACCTATGTCAAACTAGTTGACTATAGTCCAAATTAATATAGAGTTAATCTAATTGATAAAATGTATTTAAATCTAATTAAAAAATAAATTTAATTTATTTTAAATGAATTTAAAAAATCCAAATAAATTTGATTTAGTTAAAATGGACATGAATTAAATCCAATCCACTTTATTTGATTTTTGGATTTTGAAATTTTCAAGACCACCCGCATAATTTGCTTTTGACCTTGTAGTGTGATATGGTTACATGAAGGTGTTATTAAAAATAAGAAAGAATTGGGTCCAATATCCAAGAAGATGGTGGCACACAAAATGTAAAAATGTCAAACACTTTATTTCTTAGGAACTTTTTAGGTGTCGTGTCCCTCTATATTCTCCACCCTCATTGGCATAGAGTGAATCCGTTACCCACTAGCAATATAAATCTCCACTATTTTTATTCTAAACCAATGTCAAAGCTTCCAAATACAGCACTAATATTCCAATATCAAGTTTAGTTGGTTGTTGAAGATGATACGAAAAAGAAGAAAAGGACTTTTGTATTGGTTCTTCTTCTGAATATATATATATATATATATATATAAACCTTGGAGATGTGAAAGTTGAAGACATTCATTCCTCAACTATGGTGGGTCCTAGGAACCCAACACCTCTCACATTTTACCTTTCCCTCTCCACCATGCATGCTCAACAACATTTTTGCTCTCTGACGCCAACCCCACCCAATCAAATGGAAACATATATTAGTGTGAACTTGTTGCAGCATATGCATAATGCATGCATAATATTTTTCTACATCTTTCTCCTTTCTATATAAATACCTAATATAGGTTTATCTTTTCTTCATACTTTGCAATTGCAAGAATCTTTACTTCTTTTTCTTTTTCTCATCATCAGTGCCTTCCTTTTGACTCAGGTGTGGCTAATATTTGGCCACACACATCCATCCATTCTATTTTCAGCTCATTCTTTACTTTTATTTCTTTACCTCCAATGCTACCAATATCTGTTATTGCTTTCTTCCTTTCTTCACTCCTCATACCTCCCAACTTTAACTTCAATTATTATTATTACTATTATATATTATTTCCTTGTGAAGTAGATGCTGTTCCTTGCACTTGTTCTACAACCTATAACGCGGGGTCACATTGCATCTATATGCATGTATTTATGTGTGTATCATCTTGCACTTCTCCCCTTCATCTAATGTTGGAATACTGACACACCTGTTCTATACCTAGTCAAATTCCCCCTCCCAACATCAAAGAATCTAATTTCATTTCTTCAAGATATGGTCATGTTTGGTGAATTGACATGGCATATATTCTTTTCTAAAAAATAATCTCAATTTTGAGTAATTAGTTATTTTGAAGTATTATAAAAAAAGAAACTTCTATATAATATGTATGGTATTGGTGGTGCTTCTGATGCAAGCCATGATAGTGAATAATATTATCTTGTGAAGTCATAAGTGGTGTTTGATTTTGTAGTGGAAAAACTGAGAAGAATGTGGTGAATGTTGCAGGTACAGTGACAGAGGAAAAACCATAGTGAGGTGGGTGAATGGCTGAGAGAGTAGTAAGAGAGTTGTTGAGGGTGGTGATGATGTTGATGTTACTGATGTTGGCACCAAAGGCAAAGGCAATGAGCACCAGAAGGGGCCAAAAAAGGGGTAAAGATGAGTCATCTGGGTCTGGTGAAGGAGATGCAATGAGCTTTTGTTTGAGTTGGAGATTGGCAGTGGAGGCAAACAATGTGGTTGCATGGCCAAGAGTGCCACCTCAGTGTTCACGATATGTGGAGACTTACATGATGAATGGACAGTACGAAAGGGACCTGGATTTGATAGTGGAGGAAATATTGGGATATGTCAACCAAACATTGCTCCCTCCAGATACCATGGATGCTTGGATTTTGGATGTTGATGACACTTGCATCTCCAACATCTACTATTACAAAAGCAAGAACTATGGGTATGCATAGTAATTCTTCTATTAATTTGATTAAAATTTGTGTTTCTATTTGTATTTTTGTATTTGCTTCTCTGCTTAGACTTCTATCAGAACTTTTGTTTTCTTTTTCCAACATTGGTCTATGAAACCAGATTATTTCCTTCAGTCTTAACTTTGTAATTAACCACCCATCAGTTAAAGCAAGAATTTTTATTAATTCAAGGCTAGTAAAACAAAAGTTGGTCTATGTGCAGTTGTGATCCATATGACCCATCTGCCTTTAGGAAGTGGGCCATGATAGGAGGGTGCCCTGCAATTCCTTCTGTACTAAGGTTGTTTAGCATTTTAGTAGACAGAGGGTTCAAAGTATTTTTGCTCACTGGAAGAGATGAAGCAACTCTTGGTGAAGTTACCAAGAACAACTTGCACAATCAAGGATTTATTGGCTATGAACGGCTTGTTTTGAGGTAAGAGAATTGAATTACATGCATTGAAAATTGAAATGTTGAGATTAACTGAGAAACATGTGGAACAAATTGCAGGAGTGCAGCATACAAAGGGAAAAGTGCAATGAAATACAAATCTGATGTGAGAAAGCAGTTAGAAGAGGAAGGTTACAGGATATGGGGGAATGTGGGAGACCAGTGGAGTGATATTAAGGGAGATTATTTGGGGAACAGAACTTTCAAGCTACCAAATCCCATGTACTTTGTTCCCTAATCTTATCATAGTTAGTTTTTACATATGTGAAAATTTAGAGACATTATGGGAAAGATGTGTAAGACCACCCTCTTTGTTCATGTTTGTGATTACATTAAGTCTTATGTATGGAACCAAGTGGTTATTATTGTTTTCTAGTTTTTCACATTATCTTTCATATCCACCAACTTCATATGCTTTCAAAGGATCTACCACCTCCAAATGCATGGTGAATGGTGAATGAGATAGATGAGTTCCCTCTACATCACTTCCACCTGCTTCTTCTATCTTGCATCTCAGTGTTAACACTCCATGAGAAGTGAAAGAGGTCATCTTTATCCAGAACCAAACTGTAATTAAGAATTTCTTTTCATGTGTATATGATATAGAAAGAAAAGAGAATATAATAGTATATAATACAAATTATATTTAAATGACTAATTTTTACCTAACATTATATATACTTTTCAACAATTCACTTTTAATTTAAATTTTTTATAATTTACTAAAATTATTAAAAAGTATAACTTTTACTAAATTATACAAAATTATATTTTTTTATATAACTACTTTTATACTATATATATATATATTATATTTAAATAATTATCATTTATTTTTAATATTCTAATAAATAATATAATTTAAATTTATGTCTCACAATAATTGTAAATATAAATCCATATAGCATAATATACCAAATAAAAGTTATGATATATATTGTCATGTAAATTATTATTAACAAAATTATATAACATTTTATTTTATTTATATAGTTACTTTTATTGAAATTGTAAATAAACTATATGAATTTTTGTAAAATTAATATTTTAAACAATAATAAAAATTTGTGCTTTAATCATCATTATAATTTAGATTTATATGTGAGTATTTTATATATAAAGAAAAGAGGGAGAGAAAATTTATTCTATTTTATCGAACCTGATATAATTTCCGCAAATTAGACCTTATAAAATTACTATTTTTTATAACTCTTCTTACATGTTAAATTTTAGTAATTAAATCGTTTAATATTTTAATATTAACTTAACAATTAGTGATAAAATATAATTTTGTGTAATTACTTACATTTAAAAATATATATCATACGTTTAAATTGAATTTACTAAAAGAACTTTAAAACATTATACCATAAGAATTTATAATGTTATTACATTATTTTACTTTTATCCAATTTTTATATCCAACTATGAAATGAATATTTACTATGTACTCAAACAGTTAGAATATATAATTTCAAACTCAAATTTAATTAATTTCAATATTATATTTTGAAAATATTTATTAACTATAAATTTATCTTTTAGACTAATTAGGGAAAAAGAAAAGGTTAATATTTTTCAGAAAGAGATTGAAACAGTTCTAAGTTCTGCAGAGAAAAAAAAAGAATAAGAAAGAGAAGCAAACAGCGCTTTACCTAAACCAACTTATTCAATTCTCTTGTTGGTTCTTTCCTTTCTTCTTCGCATTAGCATTACATTCATTCCTCGCAGATTCACAGTTATAATTTCTCTGTTACTCATTTTCTTCTTCAATTTCATTTCGCTATTTTTTCTTTTTTGCTCTAACCATTTCGTTAATTTGATTCTTGCATTGCAGCTACCTGATTCGCCGCCCTAAATCACCAGGTACATTCTCCATTTCACTTTGCTGTTGTTGGATGCCAAGTGAACTGTGAAATTACTCAAACGTGGCTCTGTTCGTTCTAAACTCGTTCTAAATTCCAATGTCACGAATCCATGGCCTTACTGTTACTTTCATATTTCCCCTTCTGTGCCGATTTCACCTTCCGCTTTCGCGACCTCTTTTATCACTTTTTGTTTACTCATCCCATGCTTATTTGATTGCTCATAAACTGTTTGATTAAATGCCAGCCGGTTGACTGTTTCAATGTAGTTGTTTTCTGCTCATGGTTTCCGGTTTTTAGATTTTTTAGATATTTGCTAGTTGTTTCGTGCTGTAATATCAGGACACCCTTATTTTTTACTTGGTTATTATCCTTTTTCCTTCTTTTTATACCAGTATACCATGTGTATTTTTATTTGTAACTACTACCCAGTTATTGCAAAAGCTGAAAATCTAACTGTTTGGTTCTTTCTTTACCTCAAGCAAATTGGCATCATCAGTTTTATCTGAAGCTATGTGTACCTGAACCTCTGTTTTGTCCCCATGAAAATTATAGACATTTTCCATATTATTTGACTTATATTGAACATTTCTAATAACACTTTAACAAATTTTGAAACTATGATTATTTGGTGTGAAATTGTTGCATGCCCTTTGTGTCATTATTGGTTATTATAGTTTGATGCTTCATGTTAAAAACTTAGAAAGCATTGTAATTATTCTAATTTGGTCTTAAATAGTTTTGGTGCAATATTACATTTTCGATTGCCCTATCAAATTAGCGTGTTTAGTGCTGAATTTTGGCTTTCTTGTATTTGTGTTGTTTACTATCCTGTAAAATTTCGTACTAAAATTCTGAGTATTGCTGGGAAAGATCTTGTTTTCTCCAATTATGGTTGCAGTCTGCATAGTGATAACTCAGAAGCTCACTATCTGGTGCTTCCTATGAATAGATTTATTTGAAATGTGTATCTATTACGAAGAAAAGTACATATGTTCCTTTGCACTGCACATGAATTAATCCTTTCTATTAAATGCAGATAGAAATGGGATTTGCAGGAGTCCTAAGGAACATTGTTCGCCCTTTATCACTTGCATCATCGAGAACCTTGACTTCACGAATCTCCACCAATGCTTCGTTGGCATCATTTTGTCCTGTTTTTCCATCTCCCTGCAAACCTCCCCAGTGGACTCTTCCCCTCTGGAATCACTTCCACAGCTTGACAGACACTCGCTTCCCAAAGAGACGACCCTCTGATAAATCTCGTCGAAAGAGGGCCAGCTTGAGACCCTCTGGTGTGTCCATTTTTGTGCTTTTGATTTTGAATTTGACTCAAATTTTGAAACAATTTTTGTGGTTCAGGGCCTTATGCTTGGGTTCAATATACACCTGGCCAACCCATACTTCCAAATAAGCCCAATGAGGGGAGTGTCAAAAGGAGAAATGAGAAGAAACGCATGAGGCAACGCCGTGCCTTTATATTGGTGCGCTCTCCTTTTACCTTGTGCAAATTGAACTTTGGAGTCTTTGTGAGTGTTGAATGTGTCCTTTGTTTACATTTAAAGAAAATGGCAACCCTTTTCTAAATGTAATTATGCTTTGAAAAGAGGGAAGGGGGCGGGCAATTGGAAATGAAACAGGAGAGGAAAATTCATTGTACTTGCTGATTGTGCTAGAATAAATGATGGTTACAAAATAAATTATTATTCTGAATTAGTTTGATTTCATGTTATGGGAGTCATCTTATTTAATGCTGAAGAGGATAAACCTAGTTGGATAAAGCTTATATGTTTGTTGTTTTGAGAGTCATCTTATTTAATGCTGAAGAGGACTCTTTAATTGACGACAACAAATTGATATGTAGTCTCAATATTCAAGAATAAGTTGGATGGATTTCTAACAACATATTTTTAAAAGTCGGTGTTAGAACTTCGTAAATGTGTATAGTATTGTTGGGTGAGTATGTTTTAAACAATTGTGGGGGATATATAGGAATCTAGTAATTTGTCGCAAAAGCTCTAACAAGTCCCTGTGAATGCACTAACTCTTAGCCCTTGAAAGCATCTGTCTTCTTTTTTTAATCATGGACAGCACATTTTTTTTAACTATATCCCTTTAGTTCTTTTTGAGGAGACTCCATTCTGTCATTTATCTTATAACCTTCATCAACATCGGATATGAAAAGTACTATTATATTTTGCTAGAGTAGATGGTGTGCAAGTTTTAAATACAACTATCTTTGGTGGCAAGTTTATATGCTATTTAAAGTCAAACGAGTTCCATAGACAAAAAATATAGCCATAATAATCACCATTTAGAAATTCAAATTTTGTAAATGAGGTGAACTTTTGTCTATGTTTAACTGTATTAGACCATTATGTACTTATTCATTGAAAATAACTCGGGAATTTATCGGCATTCTGTGCAAATAATTGACTATCAAGTGTCATTCAAAGGTCTATTATGTATCCACTTCAAAATTTGTAAACGCTAAATGGAGTTGGTTATGAGCGTTTTTATCTGTCAGGAGGTGCTTATTTTAGCTATGAAGGAGGTTAGAGTGATTTTCTTAGAACTTACTAACATACCAGTGTTATGTTTGAATTGATTTTTTGTTTTGTAAACTAAAAGTTTCTCCATGGTATGGTATCAGTCCAAATATTTGTATTGGACTAAATGTTCAATGTTGACTCTTTCATACAGGCGGAAAGGAAGAAAAGGAAAGCTCAGCTGCAAGAGGCTAATCGCAAGAAAAATATTCAGAGGGTAGAACGTAAAATGGCTGCAGTTGCAAGGGAAAGGGAGTGGGCAGAAAGACTGGTTGAGTTGCAGCGACTTGAGGCAGAGAAGACAACCTAATTGAATTTGTTAGAACCCTATCTGCCGTTGGTAACACTGGTTGTGCACTCTAAACACTGTTTCTATATTTTCAATATGTTCAGAAACATGGAAGTCCAAATCCCCACATTTTCTTGTAGAGAGTTAGGCTAAACGCTGACACTTTTTTTTTGAACAAGAATGAAAAAAATAAAAGAAACTTGCTGTCACTAGATCACTCTGCACATCACAGTTTGTATTCACCCCAATTGTGGGTTTTGATCTATCTGATAAAATAGCAGAAGGAAATGAAAGGGTTTTATGAGAAAAGCATTAGGGTGAGGAATGTGTTGGGAAGGATGATGAGAAGGAACCAGGAAAGTAGAAGTGGTTTTGGTGTGATGAACATGAACATGAACTGCATAGAAAGAAGGTGGAAGGAAGGGGAGGGCTTATCCAGAATCTATTGTCCATTTTGGGATATGCTTGGGCCAAGTCTTACTTGCACGCCTGTCTCTCCTCGTCATTTCATTTAGGTGTAATCGGACCACCAACAGTAAAAAGATATAAACGAATTGGAAGAGAGTGAAGTTGAGATGGTTGGACTAAGGACCACTACTTGAAAAGTATAGAGAATATTTGTTACTCATTTTATTGATATAATAAATTTAAAATAAATTATACAATATATATTTAGAAAATTATCAAATTATTTCTGTTAATATAAATTCATTTTAATTCAATATTAATTATACTTTTGCTAATATTATTATTGTTGTTGTTAAATAGTTTTTAGTATTATTATTGGTATTTTCTTTATATATTACTATTAATATTTTATCATCATAATGTTAACATATTCGGTTATGGTTATGATTATGTTATATAATATAACAACACAACTTTCTTCAACACAACAGTACCCTCACTCAATTGGAAGTAGTAGAAGAAGATGCTAAAGTTAAGATACAAAATGACTTTCTGCCATTTTCATCTCAACGAGAGAGTTCAAAAAGCGAGAATAATCCAAAATTTGACATCACATTTCTTCTTTTATGATTCCAAACAAACACAATATTTATTTGTGTTCTTATAGGAAATGTGTATGGTTTTTCCTAAGTACATTCTTGAAAAGTTCTTCAAAAATGGATCACCGAATTTGTTGAAGACAAAAAGATATTAATATAAATAATAAATACAATTATTTATCTTTCGATCAATTATTATTGTATAATTATTGTATAAATATCCAAATTTATGTGATTATATCTGATCTCCATCAACCAAATTAATTTTATTTTGAGTTATAATGGATTGATGAAAAAAATCTCTACATTTTGGTGCCAAGCTCAAATTCATCCCTCACCTACAACTTTTTGATCCAGTATTTTAAATTTTCAAAATTCAAATAATTATTGATCTTTATTCGATATGTGTTCTTACACGGCAAGGGCTTTAAATTTTCAGAAAAATAGAATAATTTGAAGGATAATCAATTACTACAATTATTCAAAAATAATAATAAAATAACTTACAAATAACCAGAAATCAAAATATGCTATTGGATGAGACTTTTTCTTTGTCTAACAATCAATTTTTTCTTCACAAAAAACTGAAATATGAATTGAATAATTGATGATGACGTGGACGATCAATTATAGACAAACAATTATTATTATAACCAATAATTGACTAATTATTGTGAGTCATGAGCTTAATGTTGTTTATCTCAACCCACCTTAGTTTTCTATTTTTGTGCCTCATTTTCTTACATATTTGTGTGTCTATTTTATTTTTATTTTAAAATTTAAGGTAATTTTAATTATTTTTTTCCATTCAACTCATATAAAAAATAATTAAATAAAAATTAATTTTAGAGATAAAAATAGTTGATTGTTATGTTGGCTAAATTAAATATTATTTTAGAGATTAGAAAAAATATTGGTATTTAAGTTAGTTTCTATTATTAATAAATAATTTATAAATTGATATATAATTAGCTATCAAATTTTTAGTTATATATTTTTTTTAATTAAAGTATGATAATTTATTAGACTATGTTACTTAATACGACACACTTCTAACATAATCACATATATTAATAAGAATAATTAATTTAATTGGTTTTTAAAAATAATACTACCAATGTACCAAATTTAGTGACTTAGGAAAAGGAAGAAGTAATATAGAAGTATAGTCTTGTCTTCAAAAGTTAGGTAATCTCCATTATAATAAAAAGCTAAGCAAATTGTCCTTTTCATTTTCTTAAAAAAAAAAAATAGTTGAGTGGAAAGATTAAGAAAGGTAAGAGATAAATAGTCATACATTGATAAAAACAATTTCTGTAAATTAATAGTTATACATTAATAAAAACAATTTCTCATGGTAGCTGTAACATCTAACTTCTGCTCTATCGTCTAATGAATATTTGATAACTGTTATTTTGCAATCAAATTAAAAGATTTTATAGCAGACCGTCTAATGTAATTATAGTATGTTTAATTCTAGAAAGATAATAATATAGCCAAGGTCAAAGGACTTCATGTCGTCTCCTAATGAATCCAATTGCGAATCTAATGAAACTGTTAAGAACCTATCTACTAGCAATGAAAGTTAATAATAACAGTAAAGGAAGGAGAATTGTAATTGTTCAATATGAAAATATAAAAGATTAATAAAAAAACAGTAGAGAACGCAGGTTGACTCCTATTCTTGCCGGTTGACTCTCCTGTCGGTTGACTCTACAACGATCACATGTCTCATTTCCTCACCTTGAATTATGCTTTGCTGTCTCGAAACAACCTGCACCTGCAAGATCGAAAGGGGCGCCCTAGAGACCGTTTGCACTCCAACGCTCAAGTCAAAAACTAGGGCAAGCACACCAAATGTATTGAGTATCTGTGTTTAGGTCTAGAAACTGCGTACCTTTGTGAAGTGTTTTACTACCCTTTATATAGTCTAGGGTTTCCTCTGTGCCACTACCCATATTTAGGGTTTACAGGAATACCCTTGCGCTGCTATCACCTAGACTTAGGGTAATCTAGCATGTAAGGTTTCCTTAACTGGAGTGTATATCCTAACAGGATGGCCACCTGGGTACCCCCTCGTACACCTAATCTCTGGGGCCACCTGTCTTGGGAGCGCCTTCACTGTTCACGTGTCATGCATGTAGCTTCACTGGAAAACCCTAATCCTGATGAGTACTCAACCCCTCAGGACTCTGCACCTAACTGTGCTTTCCCTGCCACATGCATAGGCACTTCGTGACTTAGGCCTCTCCCTAACTCTGGGCATTTTACTGATAATTAGTCTTCTCTCGGGACCCACATTAGATGTTCTAGCTCTGTTGTTCAAAACATCCAAGACCGATGTCACTTCGTCGCACCCAGTTGCCGAGGACTCATCACCCTGCTGAGTGACGAGGACACCTCAGTTCACTCTGGTGGTCGACATGCTGATGACTAATCATCCCATTAGTCTCTACTACCTGTGGGACCCAACCCACGTGGCTCTGGCCCCTACTGTGGGACCCAGCTGACGCAGCTCACCATTACTAGCTGTTCTCGGTGTCCGAGGACTGGTCGGTGCAACTCCCAAGTTTATTCACCACAAATTTCTCATTGGTTTTCCTAAGATTATCATCCTTCAATTCTCACACAGATGTCAAACTTAATCAGATAAACGTTAATCAAATTCAACATAATCTTATCAACAAAATAAGTGGTGTTTACTGATGTATTTAATATCTCACTAGTTCTAAACGTATACTTGTGAGATATTTATCTTCTACTTCTCAAACTAAATGAATGGGAGATTGATTAGAACTAAACAACCTAACAAAAAAAAATTTAATTAAAGAAAAGAACTGTCAAAAACAATTCCTTTGACATAATTTTTATATTTGTATGCTACCAAAATTTTATTAATCTGATATACTTAATAATACTAATTATATGTATCATTTTAAGTACTTTTGTTTAGTATTTATTAATTTCCAACCTTAACTCTTTTTTGTACTTTAATTAAGGAAAATGTCTATTTATAGACTCACTACTGAACAACTAGGTGGGTGAAATCTGAGGCTAATTAATTATACAAAATATTTTGTTTATTTTTCCTTTAGGTCTGCCTAATGTGGTGCATGCACATCAGGTCGGCAACCCAAAAAACGGGAGGAGTTAGGTATCCAATCTGCATATTGAGTCGTAAAAAGAAATCATATGATAAAGTGAGTTTGTTTTAAAATTAATTTTATTATTATTATTATTATTCTTAATCTCAAAATTATTATTAACATTTGGGTGTAGAAGAAGTCAACACCAGGTCCAGGTCGTTTAAGTACGCATAAAATATTCAATCATTACATGTAAAAAAAAAAAAAATTGATTATATAATTATTATTCTTTTTTTATAATAATAATAATAATTATTATTATTACTTTTATTATTATTATTATTATTCTTATTAATAGGAAAAATAATATTAATAATAATTAACAATCATAATATTATTAACAAAAATATTTATAATAATATTATTATTAATATTAATACTAAAAATCATATTAATATTAGTAATGATGTTAATAGTAATATTAATAATAATATTTATAACAATAATAACAATAAACATAATAATATAAATAATATTAATATTATTAATAGTAATATTAATAATAATTTTATTGACATTCATCTTAATTCTCCACAATCCAAAGTGTAAAACTTATTAGTCATATCTTCAATTTTTTGACTTTTTTTTTCTTGTTTCCACAAACAAGAACAATTGTTGGGTTCAGAACAATAATAAAACAAGAAACATAACAAGATTAAAAGAAAATACTTTTATTAACACTAAAAGGTTTAAAGCATAAAAAACTTCACCAGATACAATATATTGTTTATATATATATATATATATATATATATATATATATATATAATGATCACTATATATAGAATCTAAAGTGTTTTAGCACTATTAAACTATCTCTAGTATACGATTTTTTATTCCCTTCAATCAGACATTGATATCATCTAACTGAACTTTTTAACAAAATGTTTGTTTAATAATTTTTACTAAAACTTATGTTTTAGTTTTATTATTTTTATGTTACATAAAAATTTACTTGAAAATAAAAGTAATTAAAAAATATGTCATGTTCTACCTTTTTTCTTCCTACCCAAAATCAATGCGAAGCACATTTCTCTCGATTAATTAATTTCTTTTCTGTCTTCCTTCTCCGACCAAAACTTTATATCATATATATTTGTTTGTGGCATTTGTCATATAAAACGTTTATTTTCTTATGGAATTGTTTTTTGTTTTGTTTTAAATAATCTAAGTGTGACTACTAATCAAATCGTGCATCTTGACCAAGTCCAATGTCAAAAAAAGTTTATATAATCATATAGTTTTAGAATTACGGTATGTTTAAATGTTACAAACTTGTCGTAAACAAATGAAATTTTATTGAAAATATATTAATTACAAGTTAATTTTGTATTTTGTACGACATAGAAGATAATATTGTATTCCTTACATTAATTAGTATTGATTAATTACATAATCATAAAGTAAATAGTATTCATTCTTAGTTAAATTATATTATACAAGTTTATAAGTAATTAATAATATACATATATTATTAATTATACATTTATAAGTAATACTAATAATATGCATATATATATATATAAGAAAAGTATAAAGTCTTTTTGCAATGAGAAAAGTAGAACAATGATAATATTCGATGATGATAAGAAAAACTTTTCTCAGACACAAATAAAAAATTCTACTAATTGGAAGAAAAAAAGATGAATGATGATTTAATTAACCAGAGATTATATGTACAAGTTCTCTTTCTAATATTGTATAAAAATGCATGTAGAATATAAACTAATAAGATTAAAAATTGAGATAAAAGACGACAACAACTATAGAGTAAGATATTTATTTTCTGCTTAAAGGAACAAATTCTAAAGAATCATCATATTTAACGCGAAAAAGGTTTTGATGTTTTAGAATTACACGTAATTTCATATGAAAAACACTCACACCATGAATAAAAAACAATTCATAATATAATAAAATTTAGTCGGCAGGGACATGACGCAATCAAATTTTCTTTAAAACTATACTTAATAAAAAAATTAAACTCTTTAACCATATTCATTTAGTCATAACTAATTTTCCTACCAAAAGTTCTAAAGTAATATTATAATTAAATAAATACATGAAATCCATATTAAAGATATATTATATGTCGTGATTGGGTGACAAAAACTAAAAGATGACATTGCACGTGATATCGTAATTTTCTTAATATAGAATATTTATTAATATTGAAACTGTGTCCATTTTTATCTTAATATATATTATATATTTGTATCTTTGACATTCCCCTAATGGTACAAAAAGAAATGTTTATTTAAAGTTTGTGTTCTTAATTTGAAACTCATAAGAATGCAAAAATAATTCACAGACATTTTCATTCTGAGAAAATGAGAAGGTGTGATGAAAGAGCATCATAATATGAAGATAAAGGTAAAAAAACAAATTATTCTTGTTGTGGAAAGAGAGAAGGGAAGCAGAAAGAGGTTTTCGTTCTCATTTCCATGAACCTTCGATGAGGGACCCATGAACTTTGTGATTAAAACTCACTGTCTCATCCCACAAAACCCATGCCTTTTCTTCTTCTTCCTCTTCCTCACTCCTGTTCTCTCCTTCTCTCCACATGCCAACCAAACCAGACCTTCAACCACTCTCTAACCAACTCATCCATCATTAACGAGTGGACAAAGATGAGGTTGAAGATCAGAATTTTGCAAGCAGTAGTTGCAGGTTTAACGTACTTGCTGGCCTTGTTAACCAAAGTGCTGGTGAGCCAAAAGGGTCGTCCTCCTCAGCAGAAGAGTGCGGAGGAGTCAGAGAGGGAGGCGAATGAGAGGTTTGGTCTGAGTTGGAGGGTGGCGGTGGAAGCAAACAATGTGCTTCCATGGCGAACGGTGCCACCTAAGTGCTACCACCACGTTCAGAACTACATGTGTGCAGGACAGTACGAGCGTGACCTAAAGCTCGTCGTCGAACACATCCTCCACTATGCCTCTCAGATTCCTCTTTCCTCTGACGGCATGGACGCTTGGATTCTGGATGTTGACGACACTTGCATCTCCAACTTTTCTTACTACAAAGCCAAACGATTTGGGTACGTAACTCACTGCCTTTGCTTCTTCCATTTGCACACTAACTAACCATTAATGGTGGACTCATAATAATGAATAAAACCTGCAGCTGCGACCCTTTTGACTCTGCCATATTCAAGGCATGGATTATGAAGGGAATGTGCCCCGCAAATCCTGATGTCAGATTGTTGTTTAACACCTTGAAAGAGAGAGGCTTCAAACTCTTCTTGCTAACCGGAAGAGACCAAGCAACTCTCTCTGCAATCACCACTCACAACTTGCACAACCAAGGCTTTGTTGGCTATCAACGTCTCATTCTCAGGTATTCTTTCATCAATCATCATATTCAGATATATTTCACTGTCAACCCTGATATACTTGCAAGAAGAGAATCTATGAAACAATTTCACACGCTTCTTCCATGGAAAACAATCAAAATACTGACATAGCACGTTGATTACAATTTATTTCATGTACTTGTTTATGGATAGACATGATGACATGATGCATGTGTGTGTAATCTATTAACTGATAAATGTCTCTCTCGTATGAACCTTTTTTATTAAACTTACGACAGAAAACACAGTTTTCCAAATATTTAATGGGTGAAGACAGAGAGAGGATAAAAGAGATGGCGTAATTGATGGCGTGACGAGGATTCCTATTATTTGTTGACCTTTGCGTAACTTCCTAGAACCACTCCTCTCTTCCTTTACCAAAAACATGTTCTTTGGTCAAACTTTCTTCCTCCAATAATACCCCTCCACATGCATGCTGTTTCCAGTTTTATTAACTTAGATATACTTAATAATACTAATTATATGTATCATTTTAACTACTTTTGGTTATTCTTTATTAATTTCCAACCTTAACTCATTTTTGTACTTTAATTAAGGAAAATGTCTATTTATAGACTCACTGAACAACTAGGTCGGTGAAGTCTGAGGCTAATTAGTTATACAAAATATTTGGTGCATGCACATCAGGTCGGCAACTGAAAAAACGGGAGGACTTAGGTATCTAATCTGCATATTGAGTCGTAATTAACAAGAAATCTTAAGAAAAAGTGATTTTGTTTTAAAATAAGCAAAAAAACATGTATTTTGATTTACTGCACAAATACACAGTTAATTTAAGGATAGGATGACGAGGATTGCAAACATATGTCTAGCGTGGTGGTTGACAAAGTCCATTGTCCTTAGCATTGAAATTTTCATGTTTTCTGTTATTTACAGCTAGTGATACATGACACTGCATTCAATAATGAGAGAGAAAAAAGGACATGGAAAATGTGCAGAGATGGTGCATTTCTGAGTCCATGTTTTCCACTGGCATAGGATTCTTTTCATATTCCAACTCTACATAATTTGTATAATTACTAAATTTCACAATCATATCACATCATGATGATCATGCAACCAGCACTTAAGCACAGACACCAAGCCATTAAATGAGAAAGATTAATTTTCTAGGTGGTTTTTATTTAATGAACAAAAACTGTGACCATAATATATACATCTGTGATGACACCAAATATATTATATCAAAGTGCATGTAATGTCATGCCATTAGGAAAGAAAATAGCACATTAAAATTAATATCTGTGTTTGAGTGCTTCTTCAATGTCAACCCACCGATTCATTAAGGTTATTTACTATAATCATTATGATTTAAGGTGGACTTGATTATTTACTGTTACTGATAAATTTTATTATTTAAAAAAAACAGATGAATTTATTTAAGTGATATGTTATTGTTCTCTCTCTCTCTATATATATATATATATATATATGTATGTATAATAAAAACCATTACTATCGTGTTTTCTTTTAGTTTTTGAACAATCCAAACCCTCTGTTAAGATGTAGCTGTCAAATACCTGGTCTAAGTGACCCTATGCTTAAAGGTGGTTGATAATTACAAAAAGAGAGCGAAAAGTTAATTGTAGTTGTTGATTTAAAGGTAACAAAACTAGGTTTGGTATATCAGTTCAACATCTAATCACTGATACAGTTAGTATTGTAATGTTTAAAAGTAAAGAAGAGAAAATGATGAGCACTGATATTAATGGTGGTAGATTTGGTTGAAGTGAATGGATTTGATGGTGTGATATGGATGAAGAAAAAAAGGGCAAAAGACTTGGTCAGCTAAAACTTTTTTCTCCGTATTGTCCTGGTCAACGTCCGTGCACGCAAAATCCATAAAGAAAGTTTCCTCTTGATTTACTTTTCGTCTTGGTGTGCTGTAGAAGAACAAAGAGATTCACCATCACTTTTGGTCGACTTGTCCTCCTCGTCAATGGAAAAGTCTTGCTCAAACTGCTCTTAATATATTTAATCATTAATCAATGAAGACTTTTAATAAAATATGACTTGGCTCAACTGCGCAAAGTTGATTAGTAACAGTGAAATAAAAAACCAAAACAAGTTTTTTGATGGTGAATGATGTTAACTTGGATCCTCCAAATATTAATGATTGTTGTTTGTTTTATGTAGGAGTGGTGAATACAAAGGGCAAAGTGCAGTGAAATACAAGTCAGCAATTCGGAAGAAGATTGAAGGAGAAGGGTACAGAATATGGGGAAATGTTGGAGATCAGTGGAGTGATCTTGAAGGAGAATGTTTGGGCAAACGCACTTTCAAACTCCCCAATCCCATGTATTTCATATCTTGATCATCCATCTATTTACCTTCTCTTTGCTTTGTTACTGTCACAAGAACCTTGCGCTCTGCAAGATTGAGTTTCAAAACAAAAACTCACACCTACGTTAATTAGTATTTTTACCTTGTACTTCCCACCTCCTACGTTCTACCACCTTCACAATGACCACCATGTACCTTAAGTATTTTCAACTTGTACTCAAGAAACTAGTGCTTTCCTACTTAATGGTTTTATCTACTTCAGTCTTCATGTCTATGATCAAAACAACACATGTTAGTTAACCATGAAATAATGAAACAAAGGATAAAACTCATGAAAAGGAAGAGGAATAGAGTTTATCATATTAATTCTAATCGGAGTATATAAAGATACAAAGGATAATAAACAATACATATATAATATTATTTAACATCTCGTGAATTAACACTTCATATAAGTAGAATGAAATTTTGTAAATAAATTAGCAGTCTACATAAATATATGATTTTTGAAATATTAAATTATGATTAATTTGAATAGTATTCTTATTAACATAATACATTAGTTTAGAAAGAAAAGAATAAAGCTTCCAAGTCAGAAAGAACCAAGACAACCAAATTACCTTAATAGTTGTTAGAATTATGACACTATATAATTAGCTTTAGTTGAGGAAGTTTCTTTTTTTTTTTTTTAAGAGATAAGAAAGTTTACTAGAAAAATTCAAAAACTTAGTACTCTTATGATCAATAAGGTCACTAGTCTAATTAGCATTAGAATAAATACAACTCCAAGAAAGATTAAGAAAGATAAAGCTATGAAATTGAGTATAACAAAGGTATTTAAGAATGTTGACAACAAGTGTCAATTGTACTATAATATAAAAAACAACAAACTAATTCACAACATGCACAATATTAGAAATATCAAGACGACTAACGATGAAATATATTAAATTGTCAATAGTATAATACAGTAAGATCAAATAGAGAAACAAGATTGAAAGTAGTATATCTCACATTGAACTCAATAGCGATATCATGTGTGAGTATCAAAAAGACAAGTCTATGTTAGAATAGTGACAATAGTTAGATTGAAAGAAAAGATAACCTCTAAGACAATATGCAACTACAATCCTCATAAAATAATGAAGAGGATCCAAATCCTTCATTTCATTTATTTTTCCAACTACAATTTTAAATGTTTACATTCTCATTTACATCATCTTTCAACAGATTATCATTTCGTCAACATAAAAAGAAAGAATAATACAACCATGAGAAGTAGTCTTCAAAAGTAAAGCATAGTCATAAAATCATTAAAAAAATCTTAGAGATGCAATAATTATAAAGAACATCTTAAATCAATCTCAGGGAGCTTCTTTAAGACCATAAATAATCTTCCTTAACTCACACACCTCCCTTGAATTATGAGAAACACCAAATGAGGTATCATGTAGACTTTCTCTCTCATATCGCCATTTAAGAAAGCATTTTCAACATCTATTTGGAAAACATTTCACTAACGAACAGAGACAACAACAATAAGAGTACGAATGGTAGTCATCTTAGCAATCGGGACAAAGGTTTCTACATAATCTATATCATAATTCTAAATGAATCCTTTAACGACTAAACTATCTTTGTAATGCTAAACAAACCTATCTAACTTTTTTTTAATCTTGAAGACCCATTGAGAGTAAATGGCTTATTTTTTTGGAATAAGATATACCAAGTCCCTAGTAAATATCTTATATAAAGCATAAAGTTTCTCTTGCATAGTCTATTACCAAAGTGGATCAAGGACAACCTCTGGATAGGAAGAAGGCTTACATGAATTGTTGTTAAGAACGAAGTAAAAGAAGAAGAAAAAAAAATTGGTAATTGGGTAGACTTATGAACACGTGGAGAATAATGAGGAAGTGGAAGAACAAAAATTATAAGAAGTGCTTGGTAAGTCGTGAGGACATATTACATTGTACTATTACCAATTATTCCTAAAATTCTCAATTTCTAGATTATTTACAACATCATCAATTTTTTGAAAAAAAAATCAATACAAATGAGACCATGTAGTGTTATTGGATTCATAAGAAAGTGAACAAAATAGAATGTGCTCAAGAAAAACAACAATATGAGAAATATAGATTTATGATTATAGGATCATAACAAACAATAACCCTTTTAATCTTCCCCATAATTAGGAAAAACTCTTGAATGGCTAAAAAAGTTTTAACCATTATATCAGACAAATTTTGTTGTCATATTATGATTATTACTTCTTAGTATGATTATTAATAGTAATATTATTAATATTGTTAATATTTGTAATATAATAATAATAATGTAAATAAAAATATTAATATTATTAATAATGTTAATAAAAATATTTATATTAATAATAATATTGAATTTACTTATTGATATAGATTTGTGACAAAATTTGTGGATAATGTAAAAATTTACCTACATATAGAGATCAGTTGGTAATAACAATCTATAGGTAAAACTTAATTTACCTATAGATTCAAATTCATGGGTAATATTTCATAAATAATGTTAAATTTATCTACAAATTCAAATCTATATGTAAAAATCATCAGTAAATTTTATTTTATTTTTTGTAATGATTTCCAAGGCAAGAATGCCATTATTAAAACTAAATGATGTGGAATATTCAAATGAAAATATGATAAATCAATGGTAGAAGCTACAACAGTTGGAACCTTAAGCTCATTCTACATATAAAGAATCATTGTCTACACTTTTGTGTCTATCAACCTCCTAGATTGAGGATCTTGCACATAACAATTAGTGAAAGAAAACAAAACTAAGTAACTAGAGTCACCAAATTGAATAACGACGACAAGATTCAAAATAAGATGAGGACTATAGGAAACATATGAAAGGGACAAAGAATATGTGAAGACAAATCCATGACATTAAGGAACTATCTGTATTCATAATAGATATAGGTGAGACGAAATTTTTAAAAGACTTAGAATCATATGACATGTAAAGCATAAAAAACAAAGATTTAAAAGGAAAGAGACATACTAACAAATTAGAAGAAGACAAATATTTTAATGGTGATGTGGACATGCCATATGATTAATAGTAAGAAACTTTTAGAATTGTTCTCCATAATCAAATAAACTAATGGGAATTGAGTGAGTCCCTTTTTATGGACCATAATAGAATAACAAAGAAAAAAAAACAGAAAAAATAATTGAAATTAAACTATAGAAGAAATAGAAACAAAGAAGAGGGGGTATTCACAACAACAAAAACAAGTAAGGACAAAATTGGGACAATGCAAAAAAAAAAAAAAAATGACATCAAAATGCAAATATAATCTTGAATCATTACTAAAATTACATCACGTTAAGAATTACAAACTTTACCTAACTCTGAACTCCATGTTAATAATAAAAGAAAGGAAGAAGACATATAAAAGATTGTAAAAATATATGAAATAACAAATATATAAATATATACATATATAAACTTAACAAGAACATAAAAATTAAATTACTCTTAACTAAAATATATGACGAAGTATTAATAATTTGATTTTTTTTTTTCAAATCATAACTTGTTCTACTCAAGCAACCAAAACTTTTTATTTAACGGTAAAATAACAAAATTTTAATCTATACAAAAACACCAACCAGTTGGGTTCGATGTAATAAATTATTCATACAAGTACGTAATGTAGTATAACTTACATTATATGGACAAACCAAAAAAGAATTTTTTATTTTATTATACTAAATTTCGTATATCATTATTTTACCATTATCATTATACAAAATCAAATACGAGCTAACAAAGTTAGAATCTCTTAAATCCAAAATCTTACAAATAATCGATTTTGACCTATAAAGTGGTTGCTATAACCAATAATAAAAAAGAAAAGAATACTCAGAAAGTTTCTCAAAAATCTTCAAAAAAATATTTAATGAAACCCTTTAAATTTTCAAAACAAAAAATTTAAAAATAGGTGGAGGTGTCAATTCAGTCTTTAGAAGAAATGAATAAAGAATTGAACTCTTTAAAAATATAAAAAATAAATAATATTGAAGACGAACAAGAAAATAAAATAACTAAAGGAAGAAGTAAGGCAAAAAAACACATAGTTCCCTACAATTATTTTCTTCTTTTCTGTATACTCAATTTCTTGAAGAGTGAGTAATTTTTATTTAAATCTATTACTTATAATTATCTGGTTAATGATTTTAGAAACTTTTATTGTTTAAGTTTATTCACTTTACCAATGGATTAATTAATTTTTTAGAAATTGAAGTGAAGTTGTGTAATATTTGAGGAAGAAGATAACGTTGACTGAGTGACGTCAGCAGCGTGTGAATGAAAATCGAGAAGCTAACATTCCTCACCATTCAATTCTTACAACATTTATTAAAAAATTTAAAATATTAATTATCAGATAAAAGTTGCTAATGTGTATTCAAAATAACGGGAAAATACATTTCAATAAAAAAATAGATATTAAATTTTCAGACACGTGTCGAGGTCTAACTAAAAACAGTTAATTATATTATAATTATAATAATTATTATTATTATTTATTATTATTATTTATTATTATTATTATTATTTATTATTATTATTATTATTATAGTGAGAAAAGAGAGATATTTGTGGGCATTAGGGTTTTGAATTGAGTCTTGTCGTTTTCTTTTTGGTTTTTGTTGTCATTCTCCGTTCTCCACCCAGCAATAACCAATTACACATTATTTATATATTATTTCAATTTTGATTTTGCAGATCACTTTTTTGTTTTTTGTTTTTGAAGATGATTATTTGATATGATCATATGATGTCAAGTTTGGGGAAGTTCATGTCAACGAATTGCCCATTCCCATGGTTTCTAATTTTGATCCAATAAATGTGAATATCTGCACCATTCTTTCTGCATTTTTTATTTCACCTCAATTATTTTGTTATGGACTAGTAATTTGTGCAAAATTCGATTTGGGGCCTCTGGGTGGTTGGCAGGCATTTTCCAACACAACATGGTTCTTAATCCGAGGCCCAAGTTGTTTGTTCCATTCTTCATGTTACTCCTAATGCTTCTTTCCTTTGGTTGTTCCAATGCTGAATTGGAACAGAAGCTCAGAGCTGCTCCACATAAGAAGGTGATTGGTGGCACTGGTGTGGAGAATTCCCTCAAGATAGAGGAAACCAATGGCAGAAAAGGTGGAGGCAGTAGTAGAGTTTCGGTTTCCACGGTTGCATTGTTCACGTTAGCAATGGCAGCTGCCACTGGTTTAGGTGCTCTGCCCTTTTTCTTTGTGGAGCTTGATCCACAATGGGCAGGGTTGTGCAATGGAATGGCAGCTGGTGTCATGTTGACTGCAAGCTTTGATCTCATACAGGAAGGTCAATATTATGGTGCTGGAAATTGGGTTGTCATTGGGATTCTAGCTGGTGGCATCTTTATTTGGTTGTGCAAGAAGGTAGTTACTATCTTTCTTAACTGCTGTTTCTATAGACAAACACTTCTTTCTCTTAATCCTTGTTACGGTGATTTGTAAAGAATTTTGATTTCCTATTTTACTCACTTGTTTATGCTTCATAAATAAGAAATGTCTTAAGGGTGCAGGACGTTTAGGTAGTAAATGTAGCACTGCTAAAAAACAATATAAATGGTTAAACTCTTTGGCAGTATGAATTATATCTACTCTGGCTCATCCTTTACTGTTTTCTTGGGGGAGGAATAACCCAGCTGTGAAATTCTCGTGTTTCTTGGAATTTCTAATCTGAAAAACGGTTTGCATGCCTTGTTAGAAGGCATGAATAGCAATTTTAAGTGATCCTAGCACTTTGAAGGATTTGATAAGCTGGTTATTTTGTTGTTATATATCACGGTCTTGCTTGTGCCTCGCATAACCTGTTGTATTTCAGTTACTTGAGCAATATGGGGAAGTAAGCATGTTGGACATAAAGGGTGCTGATGCAACCAAAGTTGTTCTTGTAATTGGAATAATGACTCTCCATTCTTTTGGGGAAGGATCTGGGGTTGGGGTCTCCTTTGCTGGCTCAAAGGGTTTCTCTCAAGGCTTATTGGTAACTTTGGCTATTGCTGTACATAACATTCCAGAGGGATTGGCTGTGAGCATGGTGCTGGCATCAAGGGGTGTCTCTCCACAGAAGGCTATGTTGTGGAGCGTTATTACATCTTTACCTCAGGTACATATTAATCTGAAAGTTAAATCATTATTACATTGTGAAAGGGAAAATATTATGAACTTAGTCATGACATCAGCTTGAATTTTGAAGAGTTTCTGTTTTGAAATTGATAGTAAATAGTTTGTCCCATCAGCCTGTTGCGAGAAGTCTTTTTGTTTTCTGTACCTGAGATATAGTATGTTAATAATATGAGGAGTATTTTTGGGTGGCTCTTCTCTGTTGCAAGTACAGTATTTAGTTATGCTTTAGTTTGATTCAAACGAGGGGTTTAATATGCTATGATAAGCAATATTTGGTTTGTATAAAATGGCTGTGTTGTAATAACATTTAATAATAGTTTGCTAGTACAGCTTACTTCTTCTGTAGCTAAAATAGTATCATTAGGATAGTCTCAGGCTAATTACGGTTATCCAACGTTCCATGTCGGTAACCTAGCATGAGGGGATATTATGCTCCTGAAACTAGCCTAGAATATACTTTATAAAACTTTAGCAGTATGCTTTATTTGTTGAGTTCATCAGAAGAAACTTTATTCTGTTAGAAATAATCCTTTACGATTCTGCTATAGATTTTGAAAACTTGTATCTGACGTCTTTCGTCTTTGCCTTTTACCATCTCATGCATGTGTTAATGCAGCCAATTGTAGCCGTTCCTTCATATGTTTGTGCTGATGCATTTAGTAAGTTCCTGCCATTTTGTACGGGGTTCGCTGCTGGATGCATGATCTGGATGGTTGTTGCAGAAGTGCTTCCTGATGCATTCAAGGTATGCATGTCTATTGAGGGTTTGTTCGATTGAGAAAATGTTTTCTGTTTGGTTCAACAAAACATTTTTTTCACAGTAAACATGCTGTTAATTTTTCTCAAAATTGGATCCTCTATTCCTATTACCTTGCATGGTACTTTTTAATAAATTAAAGTTGATTTTACATAACTGCTTGAATTTTTTTTCCTTAGCATTTTAAAAATGGTAAAGTAAACAATAACATCTTTAATTTGAACCTTCAAATTTAAAAATAAATAGTAGCAGTATTCTTGCGTTGCGATACCAAGCATTTGGAAATTATTTGCCCATTTGTGTGACGTAAGGCACAATCATTGTTTTTACTTTATGAAAACTTCTTCTGTGTGTGCTTTTTACAATTCAAAGGTGCTCTAATGCATTTCCCCAGGCCATAGCAATCTCCAAATACCATACTAAAGGATTGGCTCTCTTCCAATCAGTAAGTTTGACTTGGGAATTTGGAAACAATATAGTTTGTTGGAAGAGGGATGACAATGTCTTCATTCTTTTATCGCCTTATAACTTCCATGGATTTGTGGGAATTCAGCTCTTTCGGCAACACCTATTTGTATTATGTCGTTTTCAGATATATAATATCGTTCCCATACTTTGGTATCCAGGAAGCCTCTGCTTCACAAGTTGCATCGGCTGCAACACTTTCGGTAGCATTTATGGAAGCTCTAAGCACCCTTTTTCAGAATTTCAACCGTGACAACAAGTGAGTGTATATTATTTTTAATCAGCTATGCAGTATTCGGTTAGGAAAATGTTAGTCGCTGCTAGATGGCCAAAATTTTAATGTGACGAGTTGGCATTACAGTTGATTCTTGGATGGATGAGTAATATCTAATTCAAATAACAGCCTTTAATCTAGTTGAACTTAGTCAAATTTGGCGGTCTTTTCAAGTGTGTAGGCATTACTCACTCAGTTTTATTACTTGAATGATTCTATTAAATCTCATTGCTCAAGTTAGTTGATTTTGTTGCACAATTTGAAAGATCAGAAATGTTGTTTCAGCTTTTTGAGTATTGGCTTGAAAACATTTTGCATTCCCCATCAACTCTACCACGCAACTCACTTTTGTTATCTTAATTTTTTTTGTTCCAGCTCTGAGGATGCTTCTGGCTTCTTTGTTTCGTTGCTTTTTGGCCTTGGCCCATTACTTGGTGGGATTATTTTGGTTGTATTTGCTCTTGCTCTTCGTCTTCGGCATGCTATCCTGATGGGCATAGCATGTGGTATTGCCTTTGTTCTTGGTGCCTGGCGACCTGTTCAGCTTATTTTGTCTTCAAAATTAGGATTTGTTCCTGTTGTGTTACTCCTTGCAATGGGCGCTGCTTTAGTCCATGTTTCCAGCTCTGGGGTATTGAAGGTGGCAGCTCGCAAGAAAAACTCAATCAATGACTTGCCTACATTAACAAGCTTCCCTGTGAGTGTTCAAACCTTTCAATCATTTGTATCATGTGGTGCAGTTGCTCTACATGCTTTGGCTGAAGGACTTGCGCTTGGAGTAGCTGCACCAAAAGCTTATGGATTTGGTCGTCACATGGTCCTTCCAGTCTCTCTACATGGTCTCCCCCGAGGTGCTGCTGTTGCTAGCTGCATCTATGGTGCTACTGATAGTTGGCATGGTTCTCTTGCAACAGCTGCCATAATTGGATTTATGGGTCCAATATCAGCAATTGGATCTATTCTTGCTGGGATTGACTACAGTGGCCTTGATCACATAATGGTCCTGGCTTGTGGTGGAATAATTCTAAGTTTTGGAAATGTAGTTAAGAGAGCACTTAGCTTGGACAAGAAAAAGAGCACATGTGGCCTCGTTATGGGAATTGGGTTTGCTACCTTATGCCTATCGTTCACTAAATTAGTTTGCTTGAACACACCTTACTGCAATTCTGCACCGGAGGCTGTCAGATAAAAAGATTGAGCTGCATTTCCTGCATCCTCAATTATTATCTGCTTACATCAGTAGTACATATGTTTCTATAGTTTGTTCTCCCATCACATGTTGCATAATTTTGAAGAATTGGGAGAAATTGTAAAAATTGATTGATTCTTTTGTACCTTAAAAAAATATCACAGATTCTTGCACCTTCAAAAAATCAAGTCACATCCCCTTCCATTAATCCAGAAGGAAAGCGAGACTTGATATTTTTTGGAGTGTAGGAAGAAATGTCCAAGGGAAAACTTGGAGACAAGATATACAGTGACACTTCATACACAACATTGCACCATATAAATTGCTTGCTTGGCCATGTAGAACTGATCAGATTCTTTTTCCTCATTTGAGCCAAATAGAGCCGACATTTCACTTGCGCTGGTAGCCCTTTAATCTGCCTTAAACAAGCATGTTGCGAGTTGCTTAGAGTTTCATTTACATGTTTTCCTTCTGTTAAAAGGAAGTTCTATAAAGTAATTGCACAATATATGAAACTTTCTTATTGGCAAAAATTATCCTATTAAAGTAACAAACCATTGTAGAAATTAGTTAATCTGTTGATATATGATTCAATTTCGTTGACTTGTACTTATCAAATCTCGTTCTATGGTCTGATTGGGTCACCACGGATCCTATACCATGAAAAAATAAAAGGTTTAGTTGCTGATTGGTGGTTGTAGTCCCCTGGCTACTAGCTCGCTTTAAATGTAATGTGCGTCCACATCAGTACAAGTCCCACCAACATGTGATGTGAGTTTGAAAAAAGGATAGCGATCTCACGTAAAACAAAATGATTTTATGTATAATGATCATGTAATGTAACAGTATCTTATCACACTTAAATTTTCCACTTCTTAAAATCATCACTCCTATTTCACATTTTTCTACCTCTCAACAACAATTGCAAGACCAAATGTCAATGGCTGCACCTTGTCAAAGGTATAAATCTCAAGGCCAAATTTTGTGCTGGCTGCAACAATGTTATGATCAGTAGAGAAAGCAGATAATATTTTCGGGCATTGTATCATTAGTTAAAATATATTAAAAATTATAAACCCATTGAATAAGATGTAAAAACTACATATAAATCTAAGATTTTAAAGAAAGACTTTTCACTGACAGAGAATGTTTTAAAAGCATTTACGGTGATGCATCAGTGGTATTTAATTTGAAGGTCAGAAATGAAAGCAGCTGATATAATAATAAACAGAGCATGTTATATTGTTCTCTAGGCAAAGATGATTCAATTCTAAAGCCGAAGAAGCAAATGGCAGATAATTAATTATAAGCACTCCGAAGTTAAAAGAAAAAGAAAAGAAGAAACTGATGATAATCAGTTGTGGTGAAGATCCTATTTGGGTTGAGGAACAGAAACAGCCTGAGAGCCGGTTAACCTTGCCAACATGACAAAGGTCATCCCTCCGACAACATTGTTGGCCAGTCTGAGAGCCAAAACAGAGGACTTGAACACCAAAGGAGAAACGCACTTCTCCAACAGAAACTCCAAGCCATTAAGACTCTGGTACCTCAAATTGCTGCTCACACCCATGTGCGCCGCCCAAGTAAGCGCGTTGAGAAGCGTAGGAGGAGCCTTGTTCCGGGACTGGAACGTGGGGTCCACCCTCTTCCTCACCGCGATCAGCCCGTTCGAAATGGCAGTTCCAGCAAGGCCAGCAGCCAGCCCCACCAGCGCAAACAATCCTCCCTTGTACAGCAGAGTCCCACACCGCTCCACTATTCCGTAGGGACCAGGTTCGAACATGTGGCTGCTGGGACACGTGGCGAAGAACCAAGGAAGGGTGGAAGACGAGGACAGGGTGGGCGCCAAGAGATACATCAGGATGAAATTCAGAATGGACCCCACCACCAGAGTGGAGAACACGAAGTCCAGTTCGTTCAGTCCGAAGTTGGGGCGTGTGGCCATGTCGCCGACAACCGCCGCACTCACACCCACCAACTCCTCCATCAAAACCTTGAAAGGGAATTGTGGGTCCGCCGCCACCCTTAACCTCCATCCGTTTAAAAGCATCCCCAGAACCCCCAATCCCACGCTTTCGCCGTCCGAGTCTCCGCCTCCTCCCCCGCCGCTGCCTCCTCTGGCTCCACCGCCGATGTCGCCGCCGGAGAACGAAAGGTGGAGCCTTTGGCTGCGGGGGTGGCGCGGAGACGGGAAGGAAAAGGTGGACTGGTAATTGTAATGGTAATGGTAGCGGTGGTGAGAATAGAGAGGTGAGAAACGGAATTGGGCCATGGCTTGCGCTGCCATTGCCATTTTTAGATTTGAAGTGGCTACTCTGTGTGTGAAAGAAGGGAGATTGAGAGTGAAAAATAGAAAGAAGGATTGGGAGTGAAGAAGATAATATGTAGGTGGCAAAACAAGTGGTGGAGCGATATGCCAAAAAAATGATGAGTTTTGGAAGAATCTCAAACGTTGGAAAGAAACAAAAGAAGAGGTAATTTTTTGAAAGAGAAAGAAGTGTATTTGATTGTGTTGTGAGCTGCCACGTGGACTGCCAATATCGGACTGAGCTCCACCTCACTATTTCATATCTAGCCATGAGAATACATTTAGCTGCATTTCTAATGACATACTTTGAAGCCTTCTTTTTTTTACTCAAAGTTACTTAATCACAGTCTGAAGGAGTTCAGTTCTTAATCTATTTCCATTGAAGATGGCACAAAACTAAAACATTCTCTCAACAAATATAATATAATATAATATTATATAATATAATACTGTATTCTATATAAACAAATAGCAGACTTTTTCCTTCACCGATACATGGTATGATATCTGAGACATGACAGTAACATGTATCGTCAATCTGTGACGCAGAGAATAGAATACAAATGCTTGAGACAAACAACTATAAAGAATTCAGCCTATGCAAACTAATTTGAATACCATTGAGACTTGACATACCATGTCATGTCACATGCCCACAAAACTTGATCCACTTAGAGACCTAAAACTTCACCCCATCACATGTATATCCCATGCTTCTCACAAGTTACGGACTCAAGAATAAATCCAATAATAAATGTATGAAGTGTGCACCAAAAAAGACTCATTTGAACACGCCTATTCTCAATACCCAATTATATTATCTTCTTTTTTAATCATCTTTTTCTTCTAAAGACCCTTCTTTCTAGCTTTGACTCCTGTTGTTTAACAAGAAAAATGTAGGATAAAGGGGATGTAAAACCACCAGCAATAATTGTTAGCCTATTCTTTCATAGCTGCTTTGTTTGAGTTGTACTGGAAAACCATAACACCCATCTACAAGTAATGAGGAAACCTTTCTTTCATCGACCAGTTTTGGCTCGTTTCATTCCACTGGAGTTGAATGGAGATACACTTCCACTTGGTCCAGGACTCTCTTCTCTGAAGTTTGAATTCAGCATCGCCAATTCACGCAACTGCTGCCTCTTGATATAGTCCTCAGACTCCTCCTGCATATCAGAAGTTGGCAACCAAGAGAAGTAAGCATAAAAATTTTCACAAGCAATGTTAATCAACAAAGAGGTTACCGTTGGAGGTTTCCATGTTTCTGATTTCCAACAATAAGATGGTTGTGTCAGGGAAGGTATTGAATGGTTTAAATCACACGATGTTTTAAGATAAATTCCACTAACTTGCATCCTGTTTGGTACCACATCTACCCTCATGTCTTTTACATGAATTTCGGAAGTTACAAGGAGTAGCCCTTGTGTTGAATGTGAGTTGATACAACTATAACATATTCCTAAATCTTAACCAAACATGCACTTAAATCTGCTTGATTCCAACAGAATATTTCGTGAAAAAGGCAAAGAAGGTAAACCACCCAACCGAATTCTAATAAGTCAACTTAGACACCTTTGAAGGTCAAGGCAAACTTTACAGATAATGAAATGTGGAAGGAAAACTTGGATGACAAACAAAGAGAGTGGTATACCCAATCCATTAATTGTTATTGAATCACTTAAAATCTAGTCCAGAAAATGTTGTTAATCGCTTTAAAAGGTATTTCAACTTACAAAATTAAAAAAAGTATAAGTTGGTTGTTCCTTTACATTCTTGGGAATTTTAAAGGTTTTAACACTTTTTGGCATCAGTATGTTAACACACCGAACAGAAGATGGCAACTTTATTTTAATAATAATATATATATGGATAATCCAATTTAAAAAATGGAAAAAATACCATTAAAATGTCTATATAATTACTTGTCAAATGGTTGTTTCCTTATTATGAGGTGTCAAGTATCAATGCTCCAGAAGATTAATACAGTGTGAAGGAACTTACCACAGGTTTGAGCAATTCTTCTATAATTTCCTGAGCCTGTCGGAGCCTAATGTCAACAATATTAGCAGGTAAATCAGCTTCAATCAAGATATGGAGTGGCTCATTGAGATGCTCATAGCCTGGTCTTCCTCTTAATTTTTCTTCCTTTAAGATTGAAAAGATAATAAGCTCAGTCATTACACAAGAAAGATACATAGATAAATCAATAAAAAGAAGCATCATATTTATTTCACATTTTGCTATATTAGACATGGAAAATCATTTCAAGGCCTCCATTACCTTGTCCGGATCTTTTATTGAACCCTTTCCTCTAATATACACCCGGCAACCTGTAGAAGCTTCAACCCTTTTTAGAGAATTGCCCCTGGGTCCCAGAAGCCTTCCAACAAAATTGAACTAATGCAAAAGAAGAGAAAAGATAAATTACAACAGTCTGAAAGAGTCATTAATTAGTCTTTACTAAATTGGAATGGATATATGAGAGCTTACATTGGGGTATGTATCAACGGGAATTTCCAAGCGCAAAATCCTCTTAACTGTAAATGAACTAGGACTTGCAGGTGCAACTTGCCAGTCCATTGTCATTCCAGGAGTTCCTCGTAACCTCTGTTTAGCAGGGGAAAAGGAATAACAATGTCATCTATGCATAAAAGCTCAAATAGAGCAGGAAAAGAATATAGTGAAGAACAAGAACTAGGGATAAAGCCTTTTTTGCATTTAAAATAAGAAAAGAATTAGCATTCTCAATCCAGGTAACCAACAAGCAAGGAAAGTTTAAAAGCTAGACAAGAAAAATGAGGCGAATCAATTAAATGACAACTTGTAACTAGGAAAACAAGCAGTTGTAAGTGTGACTCTCTTGGAACTAATGTAAAGCATAGTTATCAATCAGTCTCAGATAGAAAGGTGTAGCAGCTAGCTTTGAAACACTTTAGTGGAACAACAGGATGTGAGCACTATTTTAACTATTATAATACAAACTAAACAATTTATCCTGCACGTATAATTACTCAAAAATGAAAAATAAATAAATCCATGATGAATAAGTCACAGGTTACATATATAATCGCTGTCGACATAGTAGTGAAAGTGAGAAATGAAGGATCATGGTGAAATAATAGAAAAGAAAAAACAAAACAAATTAGATAAACATCAGCAGAATGTAAACTCGGAAGTTTAAATGAAGAAGAATGAATGGAACACACTTGCACAGGTATATAAAGTAAGAAGCAAAAAGGTGCAGAATGTTCAAGAAGAAAGGTTTCAAATCCTATTACGTTAATGAACCAAAACATACGTTAGAAAATGAGGAGAAAACACAACTTTTACAAATGGATTTTTGAAGTCTCTATTATGGTAGTACCACTATGTCACTATCTGAATCTCAGAAGCCTAGGGTCACTCCACCTCTGCTATAGTACACTATCTGACTTCTATACTAAAAGTATTACCACATCAGAAAGTTGAATGGCAAGGCCAACAGTGCCACACTTCGCTGTTCTGAGATGGATCACAGTGAAGATTGGATCTGTTCTTTCTTCAAAAATTTATTTTTCCTAGAGTTGGAAGCACTTATTTGATTTTTGCTCTCATCCATCTTAAAATAAAATTCCTTCTAATTAATGTACACATTTTGTTGCATAATAGCCTTAATATAGCTCACATTTTCCACTTTTACAAAAACATGCTTTACCTTATTTAACAAAACTACTGCTAAAGGAATAAGCACAATACGTCATGAGTCAAATTAATCATACCTCATAATCCAGGCCATTGGGCTAAGTACATGACAAATTCTTAGCATTTTCACATATAGAAATTAAACAAGTATACGTGAACATATAGAAGTATTTTACTAGTCATGTACTGTTTAAAGTGCAAAAGAAAAACTCACATCTACATGAACAGATGATAGTCAAACTATGACAAGCATAAATTGAAGATTACTAAGATATGATTAATTAGGAGCATTTTATCTCTTGTCTCAACACTCTGACCATGAATTTAAACAAGGATCAAGGTATGGATGTAAAGATGGAGGAACAATTCCAAAACAGTCACCTCTTGCTGAAGACTATTCCATCCACCTAACCCCGATCCAGTGACACTTGACATGAGGTTTGAAGAAGCCATTGGACTAGGGCTTCTGTGCCGCAGTCTATCAAAGTCACCAAAACCTTGATTGGACAGCATTCCAGAAACTCTCAATATTTCTGCGCATAGAGAATCATTCTAATCAGGAAGAAACCAAGATGTACTATTTAATATCATACCTACTGAATGAAAAGAGCCATGATAAATCAATCAATAAAAAAATATTTGTATTCATAAAGAAATAGGATGAAAGAACAGATATTGTAAAATGAACAAGATAAGTCAAGCAATAATAAAAATATTCGTAATTAAAAAAATTAGGATGAAAGAACAGACATTATGAAATAAACGATATCATATATCATAATTTTTACTCATCATTCATCAGTAATAAACTGGACAAAGACCTTATCTCCTAAAAGCTTTACACTATAGGGCAAAGGCACATAAAGTCCAATATTGAGAGAAAGTGTATGGGACGCGTAATCAATGTCAAAGTTTCTCTAAACAAGACCAATTCATCTGCTTCAGGCTTTGTGAGGAAAATTTTATGTGGTTAAGAAGGAAATAGTTACTTCCCCCAGTCTGGATGTTTAAGTAAGGAAGTAATGAAGACTACTAGTACACTACCCTTTTGGGAGTTGAGACTGAAGTGGAGGGCCCTAGAGCCTCAGCTTGAATTGCACTAACAGGGAACTGCTTGATCACAGGATTGAACCCCACTAAGGGCTATTGTGATCTATCCCTGCACCAAATCTTAGATCTCTTTAGCAGCCAAAGAAGAAAGAAAAAACTAAAGTACATGAAACGAAAAATGCTTCCCCTTGTCAGTTAGAAACTTTAAATAAACTGTTCCCCTGCTTGCCCCCCAGTTTGAGACTGACAGGGGTTAGCAGGGAACACCTCCACCTCCACTTCCCTCCTTATCTTCCAAATAAGGCTTTCAAATTTGGTCAGCTTCCCCATCCTTATTACCTCTCATTCAATCAAGACATATGAAGATATATTTCAAACTTCTCAAATCAGATACCACACCAAATACTTCAAACACAAAAAAAAAAATCAGTTTTTTATGCAGAACATTATAAACAAGGTTCTATTGGAAGGATCTTCTCATAATACACACGATTCAGATCCCTACCCTCATAATCGGAGAGTAAGCTTATTGGCATCACAGTTTGAATCAAACACTTTACTTTACATTGACAGAGCAGAAGCTCTGGAAAGTGAAAAGCATGAAGACACATTGGGCGAAAGACACAATCTTCAGGGGCAATTGGGGCTTTTAAATTTGTAATACAGTTACAGAGAGAGATGCAAAGTTGGAAGTGAAGTGAGAAGAAAAGGGCGATCTATAGATCTCGAGAAGAAAGGAAACCTTGATTCAAGAGACGAGTGCAAATGGGAAGAGCTTGCATGAAAGGACCAAGCTTCTGATGCTCTGCCAGCAACTCCGTGAGGTACTGACTGAAATAGTGAAAGCAAAAGCAAAAACAGAAGGAAGTGAGTTGAGGCGTAGTTGAAGCAATCCAGTTGAAGTGGTGAAGTTGAAGAAGAGTACCTGTCAACTTCTGGGTTGGTTCTAATCTGAGGAGAAGCAGCTCTGACCGGAGAGAAGTTGGAATTGTAGAGACCCGACATGGCTAAACCTAAACCTAAACCTTGGATTGTGGCAGAGAGAGCAGCCGTAGGTTTAGTTTAGTGTCGTGAAACAACGTTTGCTGTTGCTGGATGGACAACTATCTCAATTTCACACCCAACAAATCATTTTTTTTATATTCTATTTTTTTATATTACTTCCTGCTTCTTTGTTTGCTGTTTTGTCACAAGCTGGCTAGAGCCAAAAAGAATACCATAAACAGTAAGAAAAAAAAAAGCAGAGTGGAATGGTAAAATAAATAAGAGAGAGAAAAAGAAAAGATTATGACAGTTGGAGAGTTAAGGTAAGTGAAGAAGGAGATTTTGACTGAAGGGGTGAGAGAAGAAGGAAAAAGACAGAATTTTTAATTTTAGTTTTGCATTTGTGTAGTGAAGGAGGTGGAGACACGTGTTGGGCATGCATGGAGGGAGGCAGAGAATGAAGGAAAGGGTTGGGTTGGTTTTGTTTTGTGGTAACAAATGATGAAGAAGGGTTGTGTTGTGTTCAAGTTGAGAATGAACAAGAGTTAAAGAAGAGTTGAGTAACAAAAAATAAAGAATGAAAGAGAGAGAAATTATGATGTTTGCCACCACCCTCTTAGCTGGACCCACAATACCTCTTTTTTCTACTAATTAAAATTCTTTTTTTTTTTTTACTTTTAACTTATTTTAAGATAAATAAATTCAAAACCTGAATATATTATTAAGATTTAAATGTTTTTTAGCTTCCATATTTTCCTCGTTTTTCTTCTTTTCAAATTAGCAAAATGTTAAGATGTAATATAAATTTGGAAAGAGTTATTAATATATAGAAAAAGATAACATGGAAACCGTTTATTATAGCTTCTTCTTCTTTATTCATATTTATAGATTTAAACAACAATGATAAAGCCTATATTATAATACTATAGTAAATACTTCTATAATTAAGTAAATAATAATAATATTGTTACAAAATTAAAGTAAATAATAATTATCTTACACAAAAATAGTATTACTTAATTGTTTTATTGCAATATTTATCTTTACTGTATATTTCTATGTATTTAAGGCACGTGAATTAATTTTTATGAAGGTAATCTGTTTTTAAATACTGTATATATAAGTAGCAATATGGTATAATTAAGAAAAATATAGTATTTAATTTGTTAAAATGTGTGAAATTGGAATAATATCAAATTAATAAATATTTGAATTAAACACTTTGTTTTTTCAAATCTTTTTTAAAAAGGGGTGTATTAGAAGAGAAGTGTTGAGGCAGGCCCACTAGAGAGGAGAAATGTTGAGGAAGGCCCATTAGAAGAGAAGAGTGTTGGGTTGAGTTGGAGGCCTTTTGTGTGAATAAATGTAAAGAAAGACTGAAGTAAAAATGCAAACCGTCTCTTTCAAATTGTCTGCAACATCAATTATGCAGATGATCGAAGACAAAAATGAAGTTAAAATAAGAAGTTATTTTTAAATTAAAAGTGAAAAAAAAAAAATTCCAGAGAGAATGATCATTACGAAGCTTCAGATTTGAAAAACGTACAAAATTGTATGTGTTATGTTAGGTTTGGAAGAAGACAGAAATTAATAATTGAGCATAAAACTGATATTTTGGCGTCGGTGATAATCTGCTGTGGACTTCATTCCTTCTTCATTCATCTTATCCCTTTCGTTGCTTTCATCAAAATAATAGCAATTATTAAAAAAAATGAGTTGGTACTTCTTAAAAAATCAAAAGCTGCGACTTTTTCAAAATATGAAATTCCTTTTCAAAACTTAAAGAAAGGATGCGTTGTTCAAAGCTTAAAGTAATGGCAAATTAAATGGATTCGTTGGCCATGCGTTGTCCCGAATTTTACGACAAGACAATGTCAAACTCAAAATCATCTCACATCCTCGTACCTTTGCTTTGGTTTCAATTTTTGACATTGTTTTTACATTTCACATATCCCAAACATTCCACATCCTACCAATTTCGCAAGGGAAATCATTCTTCTCCATCAGATATGTGCACGTATTTTCACTGTCATCGTCATCATTCATAGTATAAATCAATGATGTTCTTTCTTTCTTTGGGCTTCTGTTGAAGAACACATAGGAGATGAAATCATTGCAAGCAAAAGTACCAAGATTGATGCCCTTATCAGCTCATTACTCACTTGTTAGGAATGAATTGATACAGTGCCTGTTACTACTCCAATATTTCTATAACTAATATATATTTGCCCACAAATTCGGGTCAAATTTGCAAGATAACACCAGCTACTTGCACCTAAGGCAAGGTGAAGACAATCTCCAAACATGTAGCTAATCTAATTCTAAGCAATTTACTTTCTTCCTGAACAAGTGACTCAAGTTCTAAGCTTCCATTCCCTTTCCTGCATTCCTACATGAGTCCTGTTTGCAATGCAAAGCCAAAGGAAAGAAGGCAAAAGAAGCTGGCATTGAATTTCCAAGAATGTTTTCCGGAGCATTAATAGGCATTTGTTTGACCAATTTTGATTCCAATTTAACGAGTTTCAAAGAGGCGCAAAGAGGATTGGTAAAAAATTATCCCAAAAGTAGGAGCTACATTTTTATTCCTTGTCGATGGAACAACTGAATTCTTCACATATAGAATCACTCTGTGCTGCTACTACATACACATTCACACCACAATGAATCACAAAGGAGATAATCAGATTTACTTTACACAAAAATTCTATATTACCATTTACCACCCGTATAAACTAGCCAAGGGGAAGAGAGAAGCCTAAGCAAACAACCACCAAAAAGAGGTGTTTGGAAGAATTTCTGAATACAGCAACGGAGCTTGCACATATGAGTGGAACAGCAAGTGAAGATGGTGCAAGAACAATGTGTCAGGGTGCATATTCATGCTCAAGGGTAGGCTGCGTTCGAGTAACCGTGGCAGCAGGTGCTTTTGTATCCCCAACATTGGCCACATGAAGGGCCTCTCCTGCATCTGCAGCCCTTTCCATCTGTTGTATTCTCTTCTTTCGTTTGTACTTTAGCGCCCACAAAACCAGCAAACACAGCAACACCAAAAACACAAGTCCACCCAACACAGACCCCACAATAGCCCCAACCTTCTTGCCACTTTTGCTCTCCTTTGGCACAACTGGCGGCGGTGGTGGTGGTTGTGGTGGAGAAGGAGCAGGAGACACTGGTGGTGGCAATGATGGTGGCGGGGGTGGAAGAACAGAAGTCTCGGCGACGATAGATAAATGGCCTTGTGTGGAGGTAGAGCAAGTGTCGCCTCCTGTTACATTGCTGAAATTGGAGGAACCCTGCAAATCAAACCAAACACATCTTGCCACAGCACCCAGAGGAGGATCTCTGACATCCATAAACTTGACCTTGATAGGGTCAGCAGAGGCACTAACATTGAGGGTTGGTAAATTAATAGCTGACAAATTGGAGCCATTGTAGGCCAAGAGTCCGAGAACAGGAGCCAGGTAAGTGTAATTGGGCAAAGGGTAGTAGCTTTTGGACCAATTCCCCAAATTTTGGTACACCAAAACCAGCCTCTTCACATACGGTTTCTCAATTATCCCTATGGGAATCTCAAACTCGTTGTAACTGGGAACAACCCCTTTTCTCCTCAAACTACCACTCCTTAATCTCAATGCGGCAATCTTAACCCCAGTGAAATTGGAAGGAAGGTGAGATGTTGCATTGTAAATGGTACCTGTTTTGGGTTTGACCAAAGCCCTGTAGGCATATTCTTGCAGAATCGCGTCTAGGGACCTGGCTTCGCTAGACTGAGCCCTGACACGGGAAAGAGGAGAGCATAGCAGAAGAAGCAGAAGCAGAAACAGCAGAAGATGATGATGAAGCCTCATGGAGAACAAAAACAACAACAACAATAATAATAATAAAGATAAAGTTTTGAGCTGTTGGGGGTCTTATTGAGAAGGAAGAAGAACAACGGCAGGGTATAACATAAAGAACAATATTCTAAAGCGACTTTGAAGGTTTGGTCTTTGTTGTGCTGAATTGAACCGTTATTGAGAAAAGGCAAAGAGAGAGGTGGGGAATCTTGCTCTGGGCTTTTGCATTTCATCCATTCCTGAAAAATCAGTTGAGTTCCAAAAGGGGAACAAGATTGAATTGAAGAAAATGAAAACGAAAATGAAATTAAAGATGAATAGAATGAAAGCCCTAAAAATGAGTTGTTGGGGGAAACCAGAATCGAAACATGGGAAACAATGTTGATGAGAGTCCTCCATTACAGCATTTCGGTTGAGATCATAATACTCTCTGCTCCAGAAAGAGAAGAGAAAGAGATAAGTAGTATGTGTTGCGTTGCAGAGAGTGGTTGAGGTGCAGTGGACAACAAAAGCAGAAAGCAGGGTGAGTGTGTGTGTGTGTTTGTTTTTGTGGCCCTTCCAAAAACAAAAACACCAACAAACAACATCAACATCAACAAACACTATATTCTAATACAACCTCTTCCATGTCAAATTATTCACTCCTTCTTCCCTTCTTCTCTCCTCCTAATAACCCTTATTCAATAATATTAATTTACTTTTTTCTTCAAATCTATAATTCAAAATTCTAATTTTTTTTCTAAGCACTCCATGCAATTATAGCTTCATAATTCCAAAAAACATTACATGTTTGGTTAGAACAACTATTTACCAACTCATGCACATGTTTGACGGCGCTTAATTTTATTCTATAATTTATTTCATGTTCCAACATTATTTAATGAATGAATGAAAGCATGCTTTTACTGGTAACAGATTAAAATTAAACTCTTGTTTTTTTATATATAAAGATAAATTATTTTTTTAGATAAAGTCTTTGTCTTATCATGTAAACTGCAGTGAGGGGTTCCATTATTTGTTAAGCTTACGTAGAGATGACAGAATGATAAGTTAGCTCCATTGAGTTCTGTTCATTTTTTTTTTATTTTGGTGAAAGAAAAACTCAAAGTCCTGCTTCAATTTGGGTTTGACATAAAAGCCTTGAAAAGGTCTGCACTAAAATTTAATGCCCTTGTGTTCAGTTGGGGAGATATTTTGAAAAAACAGGTGATTTTTTAATAATTAATTTGAGGAAATTGAAATGCTGATAGATTTGGAAGTAAAGAAAAAAGAAGAAAAAGAAAGTAGTTAAAGCACACATGAGTGATGAGCAAAAGAATATAAAGAAATAAAGGTGCAGAGATGAGTGAGTATGGTGGTTTTACAGTGATGACCCTAGTTGTTTTGCATTTATATGAAAATGTGGTGTTCCAAAAGAGGTGTTGAAGGATAGAGGGTTGGTTGGTTGGAGTGAAACGCAAAAATACTTGTGAATCAATTCAATTACAAAAGAAGAACATGTATACATCATCACTATAAATACATCCAACTGCATCATCTTTCCTCAATTTTCTTTCATGGAACATTAATCAACATAATCCTTTTAACTATGGTGGGAAAAAGGGCAAATTCTTCCTCCACTTGTCACATTTATAATCTACTTTTTTAAATAATATAAATAGCATAGTACGCTTTCATATTCTTCTTTCAGTCATAACATTTTTATTATTTTAAATTTGAGATAACAGTTTTATTATTTAAACGTGTATATAAAAGTTGATGAAATAATTCGTTGTATTTGAATTTTCTAATGCAAAGATAAATTTTTTAAGTTTTATACTCTATTTCTACATTCTGATAATAATTTTGTGATTACAAAACTTATCTCAATCAGTAATATATTATGAGTTATCATGAACAACCACTATCATTATTATGGAGAAGAAAGGATCAAACTTTTTACTATAATTTTTAGAATATTGTTATTATTATAGTTAGAAGAATATTGTTAGACTTAAAAATAAATAAAAAGAGGTTGGGAGATAGAATTTGTCAGGAACAAAACTGATGAATTACTATTCTCACAGCTTTGGTGAAATGATTGAGGTGCTGAAATTATATGAAGAAAAAACAAAGTTTTTAATCAAAAAGATTTACAAAGTATAAGTTAATTAAAACTGGCTTTACCAAAAGTTGCAAGTTGCATGTGAGTTTGACTTCAAAATAAACTCAATAAATTTCGCCTGCTTCTTTTTTAAACCGTGTTAGTTCAGTTTAGTAGAAGCAAGTTTTGGGTTTAGACTTTCACGGGAAAACAAAAGCACTTTCTACCCAAGTAGGGTACAATGGACTTCTCTGGGCAAATTTTCATCATCAATTACCTCATGATTAATAGATTAATTTTTATTTAATAGATTAATTATTATTTCATAGATTAGTAAATTGGTTTAAAAGTATTTAGTAAATTTATCTTATAAACTAATTAGTGAATATAAAAGACTTAAAAAAGACAAAATTAAGTAAAAGTTTTCTTGTATAAATAATTTATTTTGCTTTATGTAATTATAGTTTTAATTTCTTTTAAATAGTTAAATTATCATAAAAAAATAATTCTTTTATTTTTTAAAAAATTTGTAAATATATTTTTTAATTTTATATAATAAAACGATTTGATCTAATGAGTATTAAGTAAATTTAATTTTTATTTATTTTAAAAATATTTTTTATCTCTTAAATTAAACAACTATTTTATTCTCTCGTTTTTTACAATTTTGTGAAATTTTCATATAGCATTATGCAAATGAAACATTAGTTATCTGAATTTAGAATGTTCATTTTTTTAATTTAAATTACATGAAATATTAAAAGTAACCCAACAAATATTGTAATAGAAATAGTCCAGTAATTAATTGTTTATACAAAATTGAAATAAATTTATTTGAATTTAATGGATAATGTAAAATTATTTTTGTTGTGTAAATATATAGTTTTTAATGATAAATGGGAAGTGTGATGTGTGTTTTTGGTCCACATTGGCAGCAGAGGAGATGACAAAGTATGATATTCTGGAATGTGCCAAACTGCACATGCACATGCACATGCCATCACCCTCTATTTTCTCTTGTCTTTCACATTACTCATGCTCCCATCCCATCCCATCCATATAAAATAAACAAATTACATTTATCATTCATTCCAAATTAAACTAATTCATTTAAAAAAAACTAATTCATTTTTAAACAATTTTAAATATTATGTACCTACAATTACTTTCTTAATCCTAGTCACATTCTTATCTTTGAGGTCACACAAACATTCTCCACTAGTTGATTTAATGTCATTGTTTTCAAAAGTACCTGTTTTTAAACCTTTAATACCATTTGTAGTAAATGTAACTAAAGATAGTTTAGGAAATAAATTTATTTTTATGAAATAAAAAGTTAAACGAATTACATGTTTGATCAATATAAAATTATATACTTTTTGTTTTAATATATTTTATCATTTTTTTCATAAATTATAAATAAATACGAACCAATTTATAGATCTTTCAATCCTATTACACAAAGTTTATATAATTTATGATTTCTGCATAACTTTAAAAAAAACAGAAGATAATTACTTAAGTCTTATGTTTGCCGATTCTATATTTTACCTTGTGTTTAAGAATCTTAATCTATCACATTACTTAATTGTAAAAATAATCATAATTATACTATATTGGAGAATTGATAGAGACATAAGTCTTCTTTAGTTATTCTAGTTCCTTGCATTTCTTCAATTTAAGAATAATATCTGTAAAAAATACTCTGAGATTTAAGTCAGCAATATGTATGACTATATCATAAATATTATAATTAAAGAATCATTACATTTTTTCTTTAAAGTCTTCTTCTATTTATAGCTTTCTTATAGTTCTGAGAAATATCCTAGGTTCATGAAGATTTAATACTCCGGTTTAGTTATTTGTGCTAGTTTATCTCGTTGTAGCTAGGGACCAAATCATGTCTTGGCGTGATTCATAAGCGAGTGGAATGACCACAAACCTTCATGTTTCATGTTTGATGTTGGAGTTGGATTTCTACCAGAGTAACATTAGCAGTGATGGCGCTTTGCAATGAAAAACGTGGTGCATGAATTGACAGTTGCTGGTAATTGGCGTGAAACTGATTAATGTATGACAAGTCATTCACTTTTATTCCCTCTTCTTTTTTGATGGTGAATGAAGGATTTGAATAAAGCAGAACAAAGTTATGTTGTCTCGTCTTCATGCTTTCAAAGCAAAATACATAAATTAAAGAAACAAAATTAGTGCATGCAATTAATAATTTATATTCTTTCAACTAATTTAATGTACTCATACATGAATTGTTTAGTTAACCAATTCAAATCACTGCCAAGAAACTAAAATAATTTGTGGTTTTTTTGGTTCTATGATTGCGTAATATGATTGGCATATAGTCCAAAGAGAGTAAGCACAAATGCAAGTAGAAGCTCCTTTTCATGATTAGTAACGTCATACCTACATTCACATGCTTCTGCAATCAACTTCTTTCTTACTTCATTGTCTTTAGCTTCAATAACACCACAAACAAACCAAATTTTCCTTCTGCACAATTGGAGGACTTTATTTTTACATCTCTTAAATGCTTCCACAGAATACTACTATTCCAGCTTCTCCCTCATCACATACTTTGATTAGTTTTATGCAAGTAATAATAAATAATATGTAACTATCAAACGAGCAGTGAACTGATATGAAATAAAGGGACTCTCTGTGTCTTGTGCTACAGAAAGATGATGAAGAAGAAGAAGCACAAATTGCCAAACGAACCCAAAACCTGGGCGGGCAAGGTACTGATATGTATATATATAGAGAGAGAGATGGATAGATACATAATGTGTTTTTGGTTTGGGGGAACACAGCACTAAACCCCGCCGTTTCTTGCTAGTTTAATCTTCCCAACATTGTAGCAACTGAACAATTAAATGTTACAAGGAATTCATGCCTAATATTGCATATGTGTTTTCCACCAGTAAGGAACCAACCCATCTAAGGCTAAATCAAACTACACACGTAAAAAAATATGCAAGGATCATCACTTTGCAACTGCATGCTCATCTAATTCTGATGCAATCTTCTTGTCTTCTGCTTCTTCTCCGTATTCTTCTTCTTCTTCTTCTTGATGCTGCTGCGGTGGCACAGAAAATATTGATTTTTTCTGGGAGCCTCGATTTAAAGGGGAACGCGGTGACCTGGGCAACTGTACCCTAGGAACTCCGGGAGCAGTAGTGCAAGTGGTGTCAATGGGGTAAAGTTCTGCAACTTCTTCCATGCCTTCATCAAGATACACCACGTCCTGCATACTCAACTGATGGTACTCCACAATTTCCCGTAGAAAACGATTCTCCCGAGCATATACCTCATTCTCACTGGCTAATCGACCCTTCTCCGCAAGAAGTGTCTCTAGTTGAAGCCGGATCTTCTCCATCACAACATTCTTAAATTAATTCACACTTCAATAAGAACACTTATAATTCATTTTCAATACTAATTAACTCACCAAATCATCATCTGCACGGGTTACGTTTTCTCCCTTCTCGCTACCCTCGCGGTCTCGGAGTATTTTGTTTTCTTCTTCCAGCTGACCACACCGTGCTTTCGAAAAAGCCAAATCTGCTTTCACTGTTTTTAGCTCCCGCAGAAGTAACTTTGCTTTTGCTGCCGTTGCCATTGCCACCTGTCACCCACCCAAAAACCAAAGACCGAATCTTGCGTCTCATGTCATTATTAAAGAACCAAAACCATTGAACATGAATTGCATCAAAGAAAAATCAACAAAACATGAATTCATGTGTTTTTTACTGCACGAAGCAGTATATGACAGACAATTAAATTACGTAGTTGCTAGTGCCACCTTACGTCGCGAGATGCCTTGAGTTGTGTATGGATAGTTTGAGGGTCTCCGGTCTGCGCCGGTTGCTGCCATGGATTCCACGTCCCTGGAGCTTGATGTGACTTTGAGTTGGACGGAGAACTTCCTTTTAGCTTGATTGGAGATCTGGGACTTGATGCTTTACTCTCCATAGCCTCCTGATGAAAGCATCACAATGAGAAAGAGATTTGAAAAGTGTGGTGGTGATGCAATAATAATAATAAGAAGAAGAAGAATGCAGAAGAACGTACGAGAGGAGGAGCAAATGTATTGAAAGAGTGAGTTTTGAGTTTTTCGGAGGCGATGGCGTTGTGGTGTGGGTGTGGGGATGACTTATCATCCTCCAGAATTTCTTTGGCCTTCTGAGCGAGAACGCCCCACACACCGGATTTCGAAACATCCGCCACCACGTAATTATTATCACAGCTCTGCATGCATGCATGCGCGCACCAGAAAGTATTCATTATTACGAAGTGCATCATGAAAATATCATTTATGCATGCATGGAAATGGCGTGGTAAGAATTAACCTTGGATCTGTGATGGTCATGTTCAGATTTGGGGAAAGCAAAGTGAAGAGAGGGATCACGACGAGCAGCAGAGGCTTTGATGGCCTGAGCAGCGAGGGAGGGTGAGGAAGAGGAAGAGGAAGAAGATGGAGTGAAGGATAAGGAAGAGGACAGAGACGGAAGGGGGTGAGCATTGCCATTTTCAGCATCTGCATGAGGTCGAATCTCTTCCTTGAAGGTGGAAGTCCTTGATATTCCTTGTCTTCTCCTGTACGCCATTGCCTTGCCTTGTCGTCGCCGCCACTGCCACTGCCGCAACACCACGATGATCACGATCACGATCACAATCACAATCACAAACACAAACAGAACCAACCCTTTCTCTCCCACCTTTCAACTCATATATTAAATCTCACCATCCTTTAACACACAACTGGCTCATTCCTCTACGCCACCTTAAACCTAGGATTCGGAGCAATTCACGTCCACTCTTAACTATATTTTACCTTCTCTCTCTCTCTACCACCATAATTAACTATCATTCATTACAAATTACTTTTTAGATCATGTAAAGATTCAAGATAATGTATGTAACTAATACTTCCTTAATCGTTTTCAATGTCTAAACATTCAAATTTTATTTGTTTATTTAAAATAATTGTTATAAAAAAATTTAAAGGTTTAAACTTTTAGAAAGATTTAGAAGAATATTAATTTTCACAAAATTAAATTTGGAAATTTAATACTCTCATATTCTAAAAGAAGTCATGCATATTAAGTCTGTATTTTCTTAAATTTTCCTATATATAATTTCGTAAAAAGTTTATCCATCCTCGTGAGTTTACAATTTCTATATCTTATTTTAAATTTACACATAACATCATGGATAAGAGAATTTTTTTTATTAATGTAAAAGAAATCTCAAATAATTTTCGCGGGGACAAGGCAGTGAAAAAATTATGTCTAAAAAAATCATTTAGACTGATTTTATATTCATATAAAAAAATATTTTGTCGAGATTACTTTACATTGAGCTAAAAAAAATGTTGTTGTATATGATGTTATATTAGTTATTCTTTTTGTCGCTACTACTATTATCTAATATGATAATGATCAAAATAATATCACTACAAAATGACTTATACTTAAACAATCTTTTAGGATTTTGCACAAAAAATGGTGCAATTCATTGAATTTATTATATTAATGAGTACTCTTTTTTTTTTAAATTATGGGATTTGATAAGTTATATCTTGGTAAATAGAAAGAGAGATTTGATTAGTTAAGTCGTATTATAATATATATTGAAAACAAAACTATAAATCATCGTCCATTTTAGTCTAATTTTAAAATTTTCATGGCCTTATTTGAAAAATTATCCTCATTTATGCTTTACAAGCAACAATTACACATTTTGAGTGAATCATGAAATTATTTTGCATCTAGCATTCATCTTAAACAAGAAAAAGAAGCATTACTACATTTTATGGTGCAAGTTTGTGATTGAAACTCATAATTGTTTCCAACATTGATTATAGAACTTTACTAGATTGATAATTCTAATAGATTTTCTTGATTAGCTAATTTTGATCCGTCCAATAACGTCCTCTTATACTTCTTATCAATTTCTTTAGTCCTTTACAATATAAACAAGTAAAACCTTTTGTGTAAGGTCATGAATAACATGGCTCAAAACAAAATCTCTTGCTTAAGAACTCTTTATCACACCTTAGAGGCCACTTGTGACATTCCCAAATGTTACCATTTAAAGGATTGCAACCTTTATTGTTTTCAACATTCAATATCCCTTTGGCTGCTTCTCTTCCACTAGTCTCTTCTCTTGGACTTCTTATTTCACTAGGATAACTATGAAAATGATCCAAATGATAAGATATCATGGAAGAAGTGTATGGAGCAGAAGTAGATGTCATGAGAATTTTACATCCAAGAATTTTCCTTTTGGCTATATTTTGGGCAATAGGTCCTAGATCTTTGGCAAACAACATCAAGCTATCTTTATAGCCAATATCTTGTTGACCAACCTATGTAAAACATGAGAAAAATAACAATGTTTAATAATTCCACTCTATAATTTTTATGCATTTTGTTAAAACATATTTACACATTAGGCAAGGAGAAAATAATACTCACATGTTGAAGGAGTTTTAGTTGACCATTTATTATTGGCAGTATAGAGTTGTCCTTGTCAAAGCGCAATAGTTTGTACATGCCACGCCTATCAGTCTCTAAAGACTTGCATTTGTTACACTCTTTAGTACCTAATAGATAAAATTTGGTTAAATAAACAATTTTGTTGCTTTTTAGAACTTCAAAAATGCACACATGATGTGAAAAATAGTCTTTTTTTTTTAATAAAGAATACATAAGAAGTATTATAACTAAGCTTTGGAGGGGGAAAGGACCATAAGAAATCATTTTCATATTTTTAATTTATAACTAGTAGAATGTTAAAATAAGTAATTAGTTGGTAAAATATCAAACTCATTATAAGAATGTTACAAAATAAAATAAAGACTAAGAGGCATAATAAACTTAAGAGTTTTGAAAACAAATATTAAAGTTAATGGATAGTTTATATTTTTTTTCTTGACCATACACAACATAAAATAAAACGTCACAAAATTTGTTTTCCAAACCGAAATCTTCACTTTTACCTGTGGTAATCTCAACATTTCTGGCTTCAAGATGATTTGTCTTACAACTTCTTTTATTTAATGTACTACAAGATGAACATGACACAATTTTTGAAGGCACACTAATACTTATTTCATTAGATTTCGAGTTTCTTGAGTTCCTGAAATCTCTTTGATTACTTCGACCTGTTTTTTGTCTTGTTTCAGAATATTCCATTTCAAACTTCTCAGGATTCTTCTTTAATATATCAAAAACTTTCTTAGCTAGTTCGTTTATAACACAAGCCTGCAAAATGAATCACTTCATTAAGGTATGTTAGATTTTTTAAAGTAATGCCTGGATCTAGAAGTTCATTAACTTTATATTCCATACCTGCCTAAAATATATGGTACCTGAAGAATTAAAACGCTTTGCATTGCCAAATATTAGAAAAACATCATGCTGCATGATGAGTCAAATATCATGTATTAAATGATGAATCAAGCTAGTATAATAATTTATATGTGTGTGTGTGTGTTATTGTTACTAATAATTTTAGAATAAGGAAAGACTTAAAAAAGTTGTTAACCTCAAATTGTTCTAGAGTCTTGTACATCCTCTCATGTAGTTTAGCCCTAATGGTGCCAAAATCCATAGGTTCTTCTATGATAGCATAATAATCTTCAACCTTGTTATATAATTCCATAAAAGAGTGATTTAGAAGGGAAGGCCATACAATAATATCCATAAGATTCACAACTAATTATGGGCACATACCTCATTTGGATCAATTGGTTCAACAAATATTTCATAAGTGTCTTTCCTGTATGGTTTAAAACAATTTTTAAATTACAAGAGGTAACTATATCTTCAAAATGACACACAACAATGATAAAAGTATTCTATACCTCTGTAAAGTATCAAGTACAAGTTGAAGTATTCGTGTCTCTAGCAAAAAACTTGAAGATGCCAATTTTGATGGCTTATCTGATTCATTATCAATCATGTAATAAATTGAATGCATTATGAGTATCATATAAATGTACAATTTTAACCAAATGTAATGTCACCTTAGTCGATGGTGTAAATCAATTTATGATATAAGCCCTTTACTCACCATCACAAATTTTCTTTTGAATATCACAAATTTTCTTTTGAATATCATAATGGCTAGAATGCTTCACATCCTACAAAATGAATGACTTGTGAATGTGAACTAATATAAGAATTTAACAAAGTGTGAAAAATGTAACATAAATAAAAAATAATACTTGATTTGTTGATGGTTTGAGTTGTTGGAGTAGTCTCAATTTTGTGTTCTTTCTACCCCTTGTTCGAAATGCAGGTCCTTGGTCACTATCTAAATGTTGTGTTAATAAATGATCATGATGAGACTCAATCTTCAATGTAGATAATCGTGGACTTCTCCTTTGTCCTTCTATTTTTTGCAATTTTCTGTCATGGCAAACAATTCTATAAAATGTAAAGGTCACATATAATAAAATTTACTAACAAAATGAAAGGGAAGACTAAACTCACCTCAATCTACCCATATTATGTCCGCAAAGAAGACAAATGATCAAGCCTTTTAAAATAAACAATGAACTTAAATACCTCTCCTACATATGTATATTTAATGTATAATTATTATTGCATTTAACCTAAGAGATATCATATCAAAAAATAAAAAAAAATATTAATACGAGTGATGAGATATGAAAATTAGTTAATCATATAATGTATAATGTTTTAGGTACACAAAATCAAATATTTTAATTCTTAGATAAATAACCTTGTAAAGCAAATAATTTTTCATGAGATTCACATTCTTTCTTATTTTGTATTTTTTAAAAATGGAAAATACAATGATTTTGGGTTCTAATTTCCTTATAAAAAATATATAAATATATTTTTTAATTTTAGATATTTTATAAAAGTTAAATATTATGTATAATTTAAAAATAATTGTAGACATGATAGAAATATGAAGAATTTATGAAAAATGATATAAAAGTGAATAAAACCCTAGTTGTTGGAAGGAAGAGAGGAGGGGAAGGAAAGAGTGTGGTGGTCCGAAGGCGAAGATGGGCGGCGAAGGAAGGGCGGCGATGAAGAAGAAGAAGAACGCAAAATCTGGGGGCTTTGAATCACTCGGTCTGAGTCCGAATGTGTTCAGGGGAATCAAGCGCAAAGGTTACAAAGTCCCCACTCCCATTCAGCGCAAGACCATGCCCCTCATTCTCTCTGGCTCCGACGTCGTTGCCATGGCTCGCACAGGCTCAGGCAAAACGGCAGCGTTTCTCGTCCCCATGATTCACCGCCTCAACCAGCACATCCCTCAGTCTGGAGTCAGAGCCCTCATTCTGTCCCCCACTCGGGACCTCGCTCTTCAGACTCTCAAGTTCACCAAAGAGCTTGCACACTTCTCAGGTTCGCTTCTCTTTTTGTTGGATGCAACTTTTCGGATCAATTTTGATTTTGATTTTGATTTTGATATTGGTTTCGTTTGCAGACCTTCGTGTGAGTTTGTTAGTTGGCGGCGATAGCATGGAGAGTCAGTTTGAGGAGTTGGCTCAGAGTCCTGACATTATAATTGCCACTCCTGGTAGGCTCATGCACCATTTGTCGGAGGTTGATGACATGTCCTTGCGCAGCGTGGAGTACGTTGTTTTCGACGAGGCCGATTGTTTGTTTGGTATGGGTTTTGCCGAGCAGTTGCATAAGATTCTTGCTCAGCTCGGGGAGAATCGCCAGACCTTGCTTTTCAGTGCCACATTACCCAGTGCTCTTGCTGAATTTGCCAAGGCTGGTTTGAGAGACCCTCAGCTTGTTCGCCTCGACCTGGAGACTAAGATCAGCCCTGACTTGAAGCTCGCCTTCTTCACCTTGAGGCAGGAGGAGAAGTACCCCGCCCTGCTCCACTTGGTCAGGGAACATATTGGTTCTGATGAACAGTCATTGATTTTTGTGTCCACCAAACATCATGTGGAGTTTCTCAATGTTTTGTTTCGCCAGGAGGGTATTGAGCCGTCTGTATGTTATGGCGACATGGATCAGGATGCTCGCAAAATCCATGTATCGAAGTTTAGGTCTAGAAAGACCATGTTGTTGATTGTTACCGACGTTGCGGCTCGTGGCATTGATATTCCATTGCTTGATAATGTTATCAATTGGGACTTCCCCCCCAAGCCTAAAATATTCGTCCATCGAGTTGGAAGGGCCGCAAGGGCTGGTCGAACTGGTACTGCATATTCTTTTGTGACTCCTGAGGATATGGCCTACCTCTTGGATCTTCATTTGTTTCTTTCAAAACCCATCAAACCTGCTCCCACTGAAGAAGAGGTCTTGCAGGATATGGAGGGAGTAATGTCTAGATGTGACCAGGCAATGGCAAATAGAGAAACCATTTATGGTCGTTTCCCACAAAAGGTCATTGACCTTGTTTCAGACAGAGTTAGGGAAGTTATTGATACTTCTGCTGAACTGGAATTGTTGCAGAGGACCTGTAAAAATGCATTTCGTTTATATTCAAAAACGAAACCCTTACCTGCCAAGGAGTCCATCAGACGAGTAAAGGATTTGCCTCGTGAAGGGCTGCATCCAATGTTCATGAAGGTGTTGGAAACGGGGGAGTTAACAGCACTTGCATTTTCTGAGCATCTGAAAAAGTTTAGGTGAGTGCAAGATTATGTTATGTAGGTATCCTTTCTACTCGCATTCTTTCTGTAGATTATACAGTTACATTGCTTTAATAATTCAATTTCAGGCCAAAACAAACCATTTTGGAAGCTGAAGGAGAAGCAGCTAAATCAAAGAATCAACAGGTGAATTTCTTCTTTAAATACATTATCCACATTGTGTCCATTTTAGAATTCCATATTCTGGTCTAATTCCATAATTTCATTGTTTGATTTGGTATGTAGAGTAACATTATTTTTGTCCCCCCTTCAGTGATTAAAATCCACGCTTCTCTGGTACAACTTAACATTTTCCATTTCAATATAATTGCATACATGAGTTGGTGCCTCTTTACATAAAACACTTAAAAATATGCGCTATATATGACTCACATTATACCTGTTCATAAACGTTTACTGAAGATGCTTTCTCTCTTTGATTTTCTTACAGCACATGCATCTTATTATGTGTTGCGTTACAATGTCATAGCCATTACTTCAGCATTTATCTTTGGTGTAAACTTCCCAATCTCCTATCACATTCGTATTGTTTGACTTTCTCTGCCAATTTCCAAGCACGTTCTTATTTTTATATTTTTTAATTTGGGTATGTTGTATTCGAGATTAGGTTGTGTCATTTATAACTATTGAATGTCCTTCTCAGTGTTTTGTTCATGTTCTGTTATATATCATTTCAGAGTTTATGCTGCATGCTCCCAAAAAAAACCCTCTTGCAATCTGTTATGATGTGCATGTCTATATTGTTGTCTTTGTACTTTTCCTATACATTGAAAGTGATGCTCAATATTTGCAGGGCCCTTCCGGGCAATGGGGTGATGTGATGAAAAGGAAAAGAGCTATTCATGAGAATGTTATAAATTTGGTTCATGAACAACAGCAGTCTAAGAATAATAAGGAAAAGGTATGTGGCTACTGCTGAAATTTGGATTTGGACAATTCAACCTCCTTTTTTTTTAAATAACCTGCCATATTCTGCTGACTGATTGGAATCAATGTAATTAATTATTTTTGGATTTTCTTTTCCACGTATTTGCAGGAGGAAATAGAATCAGAAATTAGTCCTTCCATGGAGAAAGGAAGAAAAGGTTTTATTTCATTTATATTGTCATTGCATATTCTTTAAGTTTGGTCGTTGTATTTTTCAATTTTTTAAGTGATTGATCTTCATCATGCTGTATTCCCCACCCCCCTTGTTTTAAGTAGTGCCTTGTGCCTCTGGAACAAAGTAGGTGGCTACTAGTACAGATATATTCTATTTTCTGTGGTGGTTATTTCACTACGTTCTTTCAAGTATATCACACTAGAAAGGCACATGGGAACCCGTTGTATACTATATATCTGTATGAATTGATAAAAAATTGTGGAAACTGTCTGCTTGGCCATCGTTTGATATGCAATTTTCTTTCCCTGTTGCATCCAGCAAATGCCTTTCCCATGTCATTGTAAGAATTTGTAGGTTAAAAATTGATAGAAAATTTCAAGGTTTACTTTTACGTGGGTATGCTTTATTAGGATTTGAGTGAAAGAAGACTAGAAGAGTTAAGTAAGCAAAATATGATTAGCTTCTGATTCTGTTTACTTGAGTTTTAGCAGCACGTGGCACTAAGAGAAAGCCCCAAAGTTTCAAGGACGAGGATCACTATATAAGTTCAATACCAAAAAATCAAGTAAGTTTCTATCTGAATTACATAGTTCATCATATAGATAAATACTATATTCATGGTGGTAATGCATCTGAAACAAAAAGTTTGCTACTAATCTTGCTATCATTCTCAGCATATGGAGGCCGGCCTTTCAGTAAAAGCCAATGAAGACTTTGCTTCAAATAGGTAGCAATCCTCTTTATTTTGCTATTGGGTTGATTTTATTGTCAACCATTTCTAAATCATTAGTTCAGAAGCCAAACGATAAAACTTTTAGCTGATTATGTTTGTGCTTTGGTGTTTAATTTGTTTGTTTGTATATTGTGTTGTGACTTTCAACATGTATGATTCAGTTTTATGTATTCAATCCCCATCCTTTCTAATGTTCAGTTTTGGTCCTAATGATACTCAATATTTTTAGATTGGACTCAGCTGTCCTTGATCTAGTCGCAGATGATGGTGCTGGCATTCGGAAACAAAGATCTATGTATCACTGGGATAAGGTAATACTGAAGTTGTGATTGATTTATGAAGAAGAAAGACAGTTATTTTTTAAATTTTATAAGTTTTTTTTGAAAAACTAGTCATTTATCTCACGTAAACCTTTTGGTGCCAGAGGAGTAAAAAGTATATCAAGTTAAACAATGGTGACCGCGTTGCTGCAAACGGAAAGGTACAATATTTCTAACCCCACAGTTTATATTGATACTTACTATGCAAGATGAGATTCTTCTATTCACCTACCTTTAAGAATTAGTGCATAAATATAATTTTCCATTCGAGTGTAGATAAAGACAGAGAGTGGTGCAAAAACGAAGGCCACCAAGACTGGCATGTATAAGAGGTGGAAAGAACGCTCACACGGTAAGATATCACTCAGAGGGACAAATGACGGTGATCCTCAGGAATCAACAAGTTTGGCAGGTACTGTACATAGTTTTGCTTCTTCTAATATTTATGTTAGATGATGAATTCTGTTATACTGGTAACTACTATTTATCATCCAAGAAATTTATTGTTAAACCTCAGTCAAACCTACACACTAGTCAACTATTCCTATACAACATTTGAAATTTGGATACCCTATTGGTGTAATGTTGCTTGATCAGAGGCTGCAGTCTTCAATGTTCTTGATTGTGTTTTTTTCTTTTAAAGTAATCCGGTTCATCAAAATCCTGAATCTCACTTTTGAATCTCACATTTCTGTCATTTTTGTCAACTTTCTATGTAAATAGTTTTGTTGATGTCAAAGATAATGTATGCTTGTTGCATATTTTTGTTTAGTATAAAAGCTAAATGTGAAACTCTATGAATTCTTGCTATATAGGATCTTACCGAAGAGGTCGTGGGAATTTTAAAGGCAGCAGCAAGCAGCATTCAATGCCCAATGCTCATGTGCGTTCAGAAATCAAAGATATGGACCAAATTCGAAAGGAAAGGCAGAAAAAGGCCAACAGGACTTCTTATATCAAGAGCAAGTCGACGAAGGGTAAAAAGTTTGGTAAAAGTGGTAAAAATGGTAAAAGAAGAAAAGGCGGCAAATAGTGTGTTTGAAGCTCTAGACATTTAATTAGTTAAGGAAAAGAAGAGGCCTGACATTAAAGGAATTTTATATTTTGGAGGGGTATGGGGTGAAAACTCAACCAACAGAAGAAGTGTTTTCTTGTATTCTTTTCGTGGTTCGCCAACAAATTTTGTTTGTTCTAGTACATGGATCACCCCTGTTCACTTCCTTTCATCTTTTGTACTCTCCCTTTTGTGCTTTTGGTGTTTTGTTCTATTTCCGATGCAGTTTAGTTTGGCTACTCAGCTATTTCAATCTTCATTCATAAGCATCCTTTTTTTTAACAATATTAAGATAATTATCTTAGTAATGTCACTAAAGGGTAATTTATCAAACTAAAAATAAATGAGCATCCTTTTATCAATCTTATTAGTCACAAACACTTCGGGATTATTTATCTGCTTATTTCAAATTTACGTTTCAAATGAAGCCAACTCCAGTTGCATATTAAAGTGAACTCGGTTTTCGTTTGTAATTAGTCTGAAGAAGAATTAAGCGGCGTTATGTTCATTACTGAAAATTATATATGGTAATTAATTGAAAAATTTCATTGTTTAATTCTAATGGTTACAATTTCGTACTGGCTACAAATTAAATATTGAATATAATTTGATAAAGCAACAATTCGAACTTTCTCATTTTTTGAACCCGAAAGTTACATAGCTTTAGTAATTTTAACCATTCTTAGCACTTAATAAATCCAACGGACTAGTAATCCTTGATATTGATATGTTTAGGAAATATTTTTCTTAAACAACATCCCAATAGGAAAAATAAAATAATTTCTTTCATCAAAGAAATTTAGCCTATTCATTAAATAAGTTATAAAAGTTATAGTATAAAATGAAGTGCATTTTTGTAAAAGTAAAAAGATATAAATAAAGTAGATGTGGTATAGAAAGAAGCGGAAAAGAAGTAAAAAGTTAGCGAGCGTGTAGCGAATAGGAGGAGAACACGTGTGATTAAAGGGAGTATAAAAGCAGAGACTTAGAGATTGGCGCTATTTGGAACTCAGAAGACATCGTGGGCAGCAGCAGCAGCTGCAGAGAAGAGGTATCTTTCAACTTCCAACTCACTCAGGTACTCTCTTTTTCTCTTTCCTCAAATCCCCAATTCATTTTTTATCCCATGAATCATTGTTCCAACCCCATAGATTCATGTAGTGGCTTCAAACTGCTGCCACTCCTCCCGGAGAAGATCCATTTGATAGAAAACCTGATACATTTCTTTCTTGTGTTGTGGCTAGGGAGGTAAATTAGGGTTTTTGTGGTTTTGTTGGATGTGGTTGTGTGTGTGTGAGAGTGAGTGAACATAGGGTTTCTGGGGTTTGTTGGGGGAAAATGGTGTGTCTAAACCCAATTTTGTAATTTGCTGTAGCTTATGGCATCCGTGGATCTGTGCAAAGAATCAATGAAAGATGCTATTACTCCAATTCCAAAGGCTGCCACCGATTGTGCGGTTCCTATAACTCCCGAGGCTCTCACCGAGAATGGAGATTTTCAATCCCAATCCCCTCTCACTCTCTCAGTGGTCAGGAAACAACTCAAACGTGCCTGCATTCATTGCGATTCTGACCGTGGTGGCTGTGTTAATGATAATGTTGATAATGGCAATGGTAATGGTAGTATTGGAAGCCCCCGAACTCCTGAGCATGGTGTTTTTGACCCCTTTGCACCAGGTCCTGATAACATGGCGCGGGCACCCAATAGCAACAAGTATCTTGATGACTACAGGAACACCGTCGCCCGCAGACTTAATTTTCATCCCTCCTTTGATGTTACTCTGGCAGATACTGATACTCTTTCAGATGAGGACATGGTTGAGTCAGTGTACGAGAATCTTTTGCAAGTAATTTTTTCAAAGCAGGCTGAGGGGTTTCTTGCTCAACTGTCAGACTATTGCGAAACACCTCCTTCTGCGCCTCGCATCACTGGAATTTCCGATGCTTGTTATGGTGCACCTAAGAAGCCAGCGGCTCCTCCTAGGAACATTGATCCGAGGCTGTGCAAGAAGCTTGAATTCTGACTCAAACTCAACCCACCTGCTTTATATCTAGATGTAAACTTAGACCAGATACACATCACATTCATTCGCAACTGCATTTTGTGCTCCTAATTTGACGATGTATCTCTACTTTGTAGCATAACTTGCTCAGGAAAAATGTTTTTTTACTGAACACAGTTGCATCTGACCAAGCTGATACATCTAGCAGCTACATTGTATAGTAAACTCTTAGTTTATTTTACAAATGAATTATTCTCTAGTTTTAATTTCTTTATGAAGTCGGTCTGATTCCATTTTACTGCAATTATGTTTTGTAAATGATGCTTCAAGCTTGTATGATACTTTCCCTCTGAGATCGTAGTGTTCTTCCCAACCAACGGATATTTTCATATATTTGCTTCTAATCAGTGGTTTGTGTGAATATTGATGTGAATTTGATATCCTTATTAACGTTGAAATTTCATCCCCCAATAAAATTTCAGCAAATACCGGGATCAATGCTTGACTTCTCGTTTATTCCTTCATCTTACTCAGGACAGAAATTTAGTATTAGCTGATAGAAAAACCGGTGCAAGGAAATCTGTTTTGTTCTGAGCTCTTTTTACTTTAGCATTGCCTGATCGACGTGGGGGTGTTGTGGTCTCTGTCCCATATTGTTGGGATGTTTTGTTTTCAAATATATGGAAAATTATCATTCAAGATTAACAAAGCAAAAAGAAGGATATGGACAATTACAAGCCAAATACTGAAAACCTTAACAGGGATAGTATACGATAGACTTTAAAAAGAAAACGCAAGTCTATATAGCTACTAGCAAAGATAAATAGTGTCTCAACTCGAGCTTGTATGAAAGCGTTTCATATTTTTATCGCAAGTGAAAAAATAAGTGTGTGGGCTGATTGAAACTATTGTTTCTATTCAAGAACTTAGAAGCATTGGTGAGCTATGAAGTATCAATCTACTAGGAATCTATAGTCTCATGGTAATGCTTTCTTTAGTAAAACTTTTACATGTAAAAAAAAAAAAAATGTCAAAAGTGAATATATAGTGAACCCCACATAACCGCGCACATCCCTTGTTTTCCTTGACTAACGTTTCTTGTCTTTGAAAAGATTGTTTGCATCCAACAAGCCTCCAAAAAAGTGCTTATATAATCCCCTATTAATTTTGTCCACTGATAATTAGCGTGTTAGGAGTAGAATGCTCCAAGGCATTAGCTTTTAACCTGCGAGGAGAGAAACTGAACAAAGATATGAATATTAGTTTCAACATTCAAATTACAGTAGTTTCAGAGAGGATTCAAGGTGCTGCTCCCACGCAGTGGTCATGTTTAACCATTAATGCTGCTATACTACGGTCTTCACGTAATGAAATTCTAGGTGCTACCATAAATATTAATGGGGCTATTCAAACTAGTCTTTTACTTGTAGTTGTACCAACCGCGGGGAAAGTCTTCTTGGTATGAAAAGCTTGAGAGCAACCCATATTTGTTTAAAGCTGCTTGACAAATGAAGATTTGCATGACTATTTCAGTATGTTAAAAGAACTTCTGGAGATGATAAAAGTCCAAGTGCAATGATTTTGGCATAACGAAAGATTGGACTTGGATCTCAGGAGTTATTGATCCCAAAACCCATTTCACATTCTCTAGCAGTATCATAATTCAAGAATCCTCCACCTTGCTTCAATACTTCTCCAATCCCTTCTTTGATTCCGACTAGTATTAACCATTAAGAATGAAGATGAGGTAATTGACCAACAACTAGTATCTTATTATATTCTCAAGCCACTTAGTTAAAAAGAGCAAGATTAAAAGCTTTGGTTATCAACAACACCACACCAAATTTATTTCTCTTTAAATTTCTCAAGACGGAAGTCAAACGGTGACTACACCAATTGGATGGTGCAACATTTATTCTAGGGATCAGAACAAAATGAGATTTAGGATTATTGTAACCAGAATAATGGACTCTTCTATCAAACCCAATCTGTCGTAACAAGATCCAATTAACAACGACTCAAGTAGAACTCACTCAAGCTATCACAAGCTTTAGAGAATGAAAGACAGAAGAAGGTGAATGAATGATACAGCTTTTATCAGCGAATTTAGTTGTGGTATTCAGCGTTGTTAAAGGACAATGATAAAGCTGTTAGTAACATATGCTCAGAAAGCATGAAAATGTCTCAAGTAATTAGGGGAAAAATAGAAGAAATAAAAATTCCATAAGGATGGAATTATAATGTTTCCTTCTGCACTAGGTGCAAATTTCCAATACTTCTGTAGCACCTACTTCCTTGGACATACCACCTTTAGTTATACGGTTTGTATGGAAAATTATGCAAATTTGAACATTGAAAAATTGTTATATAGTAATCCAAAAATTGCAACAGAAAAGAACGAGAGGTTTGTTCTCAATTTTTTTGTTTTACAAAATTAAATTGAAAGAAAAAGTTATCACACTTGTCAAGTTTTATAACAAGAGGACTGAAACTTTCCTACACTGGAGTCTCAAATTGCTTTCCTCCGGGAAAAATAAATATCAACAGGCATGTATGGCACTACCAACACCTTAATAAGATTAAAAATGGAAGGAAATAAATTGTAATTACCTAATGATTAAAACTACAAATAGCATAAATATGGAGGTTAACTTGAAAGTAAGCATTACTATGAAGTAACCAAAATGGGAAAATTAATATCAAATAAATTCCCAGAAGTAGCTTGAGAAGGAGAGGCGCGAGTAGGATCAATCACAATTACGGATAAAACAAAGTGAAATATGAACAAATTAATTGAACATTAAACAATAAGCATAGTCTACCTATCTATAGTATAGTTTCACTCCAAAACTAAACACTGTTGATCAAAGTTTTGTCTTGTATTGGCATTCTTGGTTCCCAACTGTTCTATTAGAAAGATTAATTACAACATCACAAGACGTGGAGGAAACCACATGCACTTTGATAAAGCCTAAGATGCTGACTTTGCCAGAAATCCTCACAAAAGTATTTAGGGGCAATGTCCCAGATGTGACATCAGAGAAAAGTTGGGAATTGGAGAGCAAACGGTCAGCCATAATGGTGAGGGTGAGGTTGAATCCTTTGGTCTCACCAGACGAAATCTCTCCAGCAGGGATAGGGACTTCACCTATCAACTGTCCTCTGTAATTGAGGTGAGCGATGCTATCTGAGTACTTGAATCCAACCTTGTTTGGGTTCATCACCGAGACATCCGTTCTCAGAGTCACATTCAAATCTACCCTAAGCTTTGCTATATCCAAACTCATGTGAAAGTCCTCTAGCTTCGTTGAGTCCACAGTGGTAACAGGATGCTTGGCTTTGAACACAGTCAAAGCTAGTATCACAATTAGCAGTATAAGTGCAATAACAACACCTGTCACCGTCAGGCACACTTTTCTCCCTTTCCCAGGTCCTACCTTCATTCTGTTTTTCCTTCTCATAGTCAAGCAAATGCATAGTTTTAGTTAAAAATACAGACAATGATTCATGACATACTTATCATTGATAACATACCAACTACCAAGTATCTTTGGGGAATCAACATTTTGATTTTGTTTCTCATGAGTGTATAGTGGGTTTTAGGAGGGAAAAATATAACATAACTTGCAGGGTTGTCGTCTCCAGAGACAAGCTCAATTATTATTCAGAAAAAAGCGCCACAGTTTAGTTTCTTGGATTTTCAATTTTCATTTTCTTGACAGATATTTTCTAACAAATGCAGAAAAACCATAACTTCCTATATTCAGTTTCTTGGTTAGCAGAACATTAGCTATTCATGTAGAACTTCAAAAAAATAAAAAACCATTTAAAGTAAGACGAAAATTGATATACCTTGGAATTGAGGTTATCTCTGCTCGTGGAAGATGAAATCCCTCAAAATGCAATCCTAATTCAAGTCAAGATCAAAGCACTCAACTTTCTAACAAGAACAAGAAAATAGCAAAACCCTAAATGAATCTTGAAAGGAACCACTGTCAAATGCTTGTGGGCAGTCACGAAAATTGACGAGAAAAAGCAAAAATGTATAGATGAGAAAGAAGAAAAACTGTTAAAGGGGTATGCGTAGATTTACACTTCACAGGCTTTTCAACGGAGATGCCACTGAAAGGCGCGTTACAGTGTTTCTTTGGTTGCAAGTTGTGACAGAAGAACTAACTGCACACTTTCTGTCTATTACACTTCACCTAATACCTACTTTTCAATACTCTAACGTTTGCCAAGATAAATAGCATTAGGAAAAATATTTATAATTATACTAATATTTCTCTTTTAATTAATTACATAATAAAAAATATTAAGAATATATTTTCTAATTTTTTTTATACATTCTCTTCTGAATTTAGCAATTTTTTGTTTAATCTTTTTATGTTTTAAAGTTTTTTATTTGAATTTTTATGTTCCTTATTCTACTTGATTTAGTATTTTTTATTACTTTCCTTATGGAATATTGTTTTTTTAAATTATTGGGGCTTTGTTTTTTCAAATAAAAGAGAATAATTAACTTCAATAAGACTCATATACAAAAAAAAACTAACTTTGATCAGTAAAATCAAATAGCCGCATCAGAAAATTTGGTCTCTTTTTGTGTCTCTGGGTGTCTTCCATGGTGACACTGTTGCGCATAAGAAGAATCATCATCACCTGCAACAACGCTCATGGGTTTTCCCTCTCTCATCACTCTTCTCCAAAATCCAAACTTTTCTCAGCATTACCGCTCCAACTCCAACCCATTGAGTGGGAACCCCTCTCCAAATCCCAGCTCAAGACCCTCGTTCTCAACCACTACGCCAATGGAAGCTTCACCAACCTCATCCAAAACGTCGTCGCTTCACCCCTCGTCCTCTTAACCGCATGCCATAATCTCGCAGTCGCTCCCTTTCGCCCGGCCTCGCTCCGGAACCGCTTCAGCATCGAGACCACGTCCCGGGAGCTCCGCGAAAACCGTTTCAACGTGGAAGCATGTTGCGTCACACTAACTCCCAACACTAAAATTGCTTCTCCTTTGGTTTTGCCCAATTTGAAGCTCAAGGTTGTGGTTGAGGCCATTCGAATGGTGCTGGAAATCGTGTACGACGAACGCTTCGTCACGTTTTGCTACGGTGGCCGCGTCGGCATGGGACGGCACACTGCCATAAGGTACTTGAAAAACTCCGTCGAGAACCCTAGTTGGTGGTTCACCGTGAGGTTCAAGCCTCACGGTTTTGAACATTTCCATGTGGAGAAGCTGTGTTCTGTTATTGAGCGCAAAGTGAAGGATGTTATTTTCATTGATTTGATAAAGAGGTTGTTTCAATGTAAGGCTTTGGTGATTGAATTGGGTGGGGATTGGCTGGGAAGGGGGCTTCCTCAGGAATGTGGCTTGTGTTCTATTTTGATGAATGTTTACTTTGATGGCTTTGACAAAGATATTCAAGAGATGAGACTGCGGGAGAATCGAGAGAATCGGGCATTGGATCCGAAGATGATTGGTTCAGGTTTGGATTCTGATGTGTTTTACAAGCCTGTGAAGGTGTATGCGGTGAGGTACTTGGATGAAATACTTGTTGCCACGTCAGGGTCGAAGATGTTGGCCATGGAGTTGAGGACGGCAGTTGTCAAGAGTTTGGAACTTGGTTTGGGTTTACGTGTTGATAAGGTGCATACTGCAATTCATAGCGCGGTGTCGGAGAAGATTGAGTTTCTTGGGATGGAGTTGCAAGCTGTTCGGCCTTCAGCTTTACGCCCACCCATGTCGGAGAAAGCAATCAGAGCACGGAAGAAGTACCTAAGGCAGAAAGAAGTTAGGGCTCTTGAATTGAGAAATGCCAGGGCAAGGAATAGAAGGAATTTGGGTTTGAAGATATTTAGTCATGTTTATAAAAAGATCAAGCAGAGTGACGGGTTTAAATTTGATTTTAGTATTGAAAATGAGGTCCGAGAAATTTTTAGATCTTGGGCTGATGAAGTTTCGCAGGAGTTCTTGGGGAATATTGACGAGTGTGAAGAATGGCACCGAAGTCTATCTGCTGGTGATTTTCTTCAGTTGAGACATATTAGAAATCAATTACCACCTGAGCTTATTGATGCTTATGATAAGTTCCAGGAGCAGGTAGATAAACATTTGAATCCTATAAAAGCTAGGAAGGCGATAGAGGAAGAGGAAATAAGAGTAAAGGAAAAAGAAGAACAAAGTTATTCCAAAGGAACAGTTGAGGATTTGACGAGCCTCTGTATGAAAGTTGAGGCACCAGAGTTACTCATAAGAAAGGCTGTGAAGTTGGTTGGGTTTACAAATCATATGGGTCGTCCAAGGCCAATTGAATTTCTGGTTGCACTTGAGGATACCGATATTATCAAGTGGTATGCTGGCATAGCAAGAAGGTGGCTTGATTATTTCTGCTGCTGCCACAACTTCAAGATGGTCAAAACTGTTGTATCTTATCATTTGAGGTTCTCTTGTATCTTGACATTAGCAGAGAAGCATGAATCCACCAAGCGTGAAGTGATAAAACATTTTAGCAAAGATTTGAAGGTCTATGATATGAATGGAAATCATGAAGTGCATTTTCCTACAGAAAGAGAGGTTAAGATGATGGGAGATAGAAATCTTTCTGATCCAAAACCAGTAGACGGGGCTTTATCATTGACTGTAGTAAGATTGGCATCCGATGAGCCTCCATCACAGTGCATTGCCCATTTCTGTGACAAGACAACCACAATCTTATATCGTGTCCATTTGCTGAACAACAGGTTGAATGTGAACCCATCAGAGAAAGTAAATTGGGTGCAAGGGATGGGTGTAATTCATGAAAGCCTAAACCGTAAGTGCCTCCCTCTCTGTACTGATCATGTAAATGATTTGTACATGGGGAGAATCACACTTCAAGATATTGACTTTCCTCATTGTGTGGATGTGGACTAACTTTTGCTGCTAATATATATTTACTTCAGTTGGAATCAATGATGAGTCCTTTATACTTTCATGAATTTTAAAAGTTTTGGCATGTTTGCTGTTGGGTCTTTTGGTTATTTTGGTTCAATTTATTTATCCCCTTATCTGATTGTCTGGTCAGATTGATGAGTTTGAAACTAAGATTTTATGTTGCAAGCAGTTCTTGTGGTGGTGAATTGGTTTCAGCATGTGTTTGGAGGAGATAGGGTCTGTCATACGTGTTGCAGCTGGATTGGTGGGGGCAGTTGTGGCAGGATTGAAGGAAGGAACTGGGTTGATTGTTAGTGTAATTGTAATGAAAAAATCAAAATTTTGGTCTGTGGGTTGTTTGAAGCGATGGATGGATTGAAGAAAGTGTGGTACGGTTATGAAGTTGTCATGTGAGTTTTCCTCGCAAACCCAAGGTTTGCTGATCTGAAAGGAGCAGAGTAAAGTTTGGTTGGCGCACATGGCAGAAGGTGTAGAAGACGCCCCTGGCATTCTCGCCCCAGCCTTGGATGTCAGTGTCAGGATCAGCCCAAAGGTCAGTGTCAGAAGGTCTCATGATCAGCCTTGGATGTCGGTGTCACACAAGAGGCCATGGTCGGGGAAGTCAATAGGCCTTTCTAACTTTGATCTGGTTGAGGCTCTCCATGACTGCGGCCTTGGGCAGACAGTTGAAGCAGTCTGTGAATATCTTAAGAGGCGAATGCTGAATCTGCGGTTGCAGTCGTTGTAGAAGCCACAGATTCTGTTAATAGAGGCACACTCGTGGTGTCCTGGGAGAAGGAAGAAGTTCTATGGAAATTTGATCTTGTAGGCCAGCAGCAGGCATATGATCTCCACACTCTGTTTTCCTCTGTCCACTTAGCCCCCAGGAACAGGTAATCCGAATCCAGCGGAAACCCCTGAAAAATAATCAGTCAACTGCATTATCAGTGCATAACGAATTAACTTATCGACCACTTACCACAAACAAACGTTTATCTGAGCTTCCAATTCCAGAAGGTTTGGCTGGCCCAGGAACAGAACTTTGGCCGTGCTGCAAAGTTTTTGAATTTCTGACTCCACCACTTGAATCCGTTTCCCTGTTCTTCCTTACTTCCAAAAGCCTCTCTATCAAACCATCCAATCCTTCCATTACCCTCCGATTTTCTTCTCTTCTCTTCTATTAAGAGATTTCTCATCCCAAGCTCAAACTCATGAATGCCAAAAATATGTTCTTTCACGCCCTCCTACTGATATAGAGGAAACAAATATTCCAAAACAAAGCAATTTGGTTTTATCAATTTGACTAATTACTACGGCTCAGAAGCTTTGGAGCTAAGTGAATGGAGAAGAGGTGTTCACCCACTCACTAAAATTAGAAAGCTGGAATCAGTTTGCTTTATAGACTTATTGAGGTAGTTGGTACACCAAGACAAAAATTATTGTTAATGTGGAGAGATTTATATGGAAGTAATTTCTTTAGTGTATGGTTTAAATAAATTGTTTTGCCAAGCTCTCTTTCTATGACAATATATATTTAGATAGGTGCTTTTTTTTAATATTATATAATATTGCATTGTAGTCTCAGAAATATGTTGTAAATATAATAAAATTTGTTTATTTTTAAACCTGCAATTGAAAGTCAGTTGAGCTAGAAAGTCTACTCAGCTGATAAGAAAACCTGCAATGCGAAACATGAGCAATGCAGTACGTTTGTCACGGTTATGGAAAGTTCTTCACCATTGGAAGCTTTGTGTAGGGTACATTCTGGAAACATCGTTTGATTTGTTATTCTCTCTTCATGGGATCATTTATAGGATGTGACTATTGAAATATAAAGTAATTCCAGAAACTTACTAAATTAAAAGCTTGAATTATTTTTTTGATGATAAAATGATATGCATGTATTTACACGGTGATATGATAAAGCTTGGGATTTGTATAAAATGAAAAACCAAGCTGGAGGGATAGTAGTGATTGAGTTGATGCATGAATTTAACCTATGAAGTTGTGAAGTCGAAAAAGTATGAAATTGGGATGAGAATGAAGTCAACGGGATCCAGACATGTGATCAAGGAGGATGAGAAAGGCCATGGCGAGAGCGGTGTCCATGTCAGGCTGTACAATTAGACGGAAGATGTCTGCGCCGAAAGCTACCCCTCCTGCACCACCTTCTTTCATCTTTATCTCTGCAACTTTTCTCCTATTCTTGCTGTAAAAGGTGCAGCAACGCTGGGAGTATGACCCCTCTATCTCATACGCAATTTCCTTCTTCATATTTCCTGTTCCCGAGGAGCTCATGAGGTGTGCCAAACACTTGTTCTTGCTGTTGTTGAGGATGTTGACACTCTTCCTCGCTGTAAAAAGTGGCTTCAGGGACTCATCCTCTCCTTCAAACACCAGCCAGGTGTCTCCCAAGCTCAGCCTCTGCACCAGAAATGAATGAATGAATGATTGATAGTTATTAGTTTCACTTGTGACGAAGGAGATGGAGAAGAAAGACGTACCTTGCGGCGGATGGTGAGGAGAGGTGTGCCTGCAGCATCCATGAGAAGTATGTGATCCTTGTTACCTGCAACGTAGTTATCCACCCTAAACACCAGATTCCCTCTCTTAGTGTCGAAAACGGTGAATCCGGTGCAGTTAGGGAGGAGAGACTTCTTCCAAACTGTGAGGACCACTGCATCAGCAGCAGCAGCAGAAGCATCAGCAGCAGAAGCATCCCACGCAGTCTCAGTCACACATGCACCAGGGTGTACCTTCCTCATTGCCACCAACTCCTACCACATCACTCCCACTTTAATCTATAAATATGGTTTTTGGTTGATCTAAATAATTAATTGTAATGGGGCGGTGACTTGGGTAAGTACACTCCAAAAGATAAAGTATGAGACACCATGGTTGAATGGCATCATGGTCGTACAATATTCAAATATTTGTATGGCTGGGAACCATTTCGCGGTGGTCACCAAGGACGGCTCCAAGATATTTCTTCTCAACTTTTTTCTCTCTTCATCACCTAATTATCGTAATTTGTTTCTAGTTAATTATTTTACTTAATTATTAGTGTAATACGTAATGTCTAAACCAGCAGACAATCGTGTGCTGTTATTTTATCCAAGATAGATCAGGGCGGTTTATGCGACTTTTTGGACCATCCAATAGACACACCTCGTTTCAATGGACAATTTATGTATAAAGTACAGGTAAAATAAGAAGAAAGGGTCATTAAAAATAGAATTGAAGATAGGAATAGAATTTTCATTAATACTAAAGTTGGGCAGAAACATAATAGTGTCACAAAATCATTTATACATAACATCAAAATCATTTATACATAATATCTAGAGTAAGAAAGTAACACCTATCGTGTATATTTATGATTTAGTTTTAACCCATTTTTCTTCTATTTTCTCACTTTCCTTAGTCGAAATTAAGCTTAGTCCAAATTAAGCTTGAGGTATGCTCGTGGATATAACTTGTATTACTAAAAGCACCTAATGCTTGTGTTGTGGAAAGTGAGAGTTTGAGGTGGTAGTTGAGAGAAAACCTAGATGCGCCATAGTACTAGTTCGGTGAGTTTTTTCTTTAGAAACAATATGTTTAATTATTCTTTTAGTTCAAAAATCAATTTAATCTCGATATTTAAAAAAAAATTAATATGATCCCAAATTTTTTTAAAATGATTAAATGTTATTCCTTCTGTTAGATTATCCCCATTTAAACAGATATATCTCAGTGATTATGTTATTGTACAATAAACTATATGTGTTATCACATTGAATAAGTTTAAAAAAAGTTGGGACCAAATCATTGAAAAGATCGCTCTCGACCTAGTCACCACAACTAAAGAATGAAACCTTATTTCTAAATCCTAAATCATAAGGTTATTATCAGAATCGACTACTTGATTATTAAAATATTGTCCAAAGTAGATTTAGTTGGACAAATGAAAAGTTGGTTAGTTAAATTATTTGAATATGACCTTACATACGAACTGGAGGGATGGTTAAATCTTAATCTTGGACAACTTCAAGGTCGAGTTGAGACCGACAGTAGAATCAATCTCCAACATATGGGTTCTTCACGTTGACAAATCTTTCAATTTGAAAGGGTGTGGGACTAGAATAGCCATGGAAGGCCCAGGAGGATTACTCTTTGAGCAATCTTTAAAGTTTGAATTTTAAAAATCACACAATAAAGCTGAGTATGAAATTCTTATTGTTGAGTTGACTTTTGCCAAAGTATGGATACAACTAGCCTAACATGCAAAAACGATTATGCATTGATGGTTGGACGTCTTTTGGTTGAATTTGAAGTGAAATTGTTTTTACGATACTATCACAAAGTCTCATAAATGCTTTCCAAATTTGAATAGATTAGAGTAGAACATGTACGTAGAAAGCATAATACTCAACTGAATTGCTATCAAAACTGTCCATGACCAAAAAGAAAAGTCACTTCCACTCGGTCATTCAACAATCTATTACAATTCCATTTGTAGATCATGTCGAATGCTTCTTAGCTTCAGAAGAAGAAACATGGATGATCCTACGCCAATTTCTTGAAGATGGTGTGCACAAGGATGGAGAAGAAAAGTTATTGAGACATATGTGTTTTCAGATTGGTCTTGATCTTTTCAAGAAAGTTACTCCTATCATTGTTGAAATGTGTAACAAAGGCTCAAGTTGACTACATCATGGAAGAAGAACACATAGTGGTATGTGATTTTCACTCTAATCCAATGATCCCAGTTGAAGTAGGGGAATCATCCCTTCACTGAAAACTGTTCAAAATGAACATAAACAATCAAAGTTTGGTTGTTTATCTTGATTTCGTTCATAAATTGAGAGATAAAGCAAAAATACAAGAGGTCACTAAAATGAGATTGACACGAAAGTACAATTTGAAGGTTTAGTCGAGGAGTTTTCGTCTTGATGACTTGGTATGATGAATAAGGAGTGCTGCAAGAAGAAAAGAAGAGAATTGTCGACCATTTGGGAAAACCTGTTTTATATTTAATGTACGTCTGTTAATGGAGCGTATCGGCTATAACACCTCTCTGGCAAGACAGTTTTACGAACTTGAAATGCTATCCATTTGAAATTTTATTTTTGTTAAATACTTATAAAATTTTAACTTTTGGTGTACTTTTTCTTCACTCGATCTTTTGACTGAAAAGTTTTAGTGAGACACCTATTAAAACAATTTTCGTTGATCTACAATTCGTCTTTGATTTTTCATAAGAAGGACTTGATAATTGTTGAGTTTCAAGATTTGAAGGACTCAACCAAGGAAGCTCCACTTTACACAATCACTCCCGACTACTTGAACTGAATGAAGAGTAATCGATTTAAAAAGCTTCCCTAAGCGACCCTCCCGATTACTAATAATGAATTACTAAAAATGAATCGGCCAAGGAAGTTTCGCAATAAGCCGGCCAATCCCTCCTGATCACTCCAAACACACCCCTATTATACAAATTTATGACAAGCCTCTCAACATGAAATTCAGTGATTAAAAAACCGGACTTAACTCAGTCGCACAAATCCTCGAATGCAAGATCTACGATGACGTTTTAACTAGAAAAAGCTCCTCCAAAACCAATATCTCCTCGACATATGAATTCGTATATTATTTTGATGTTACAAAAATGGTATCATCTCGGTTTCGGAAGATCTAACGAATTTCGAAAGTCAAGAGAAAAACCGAAACCTATTAGCCTTTAGATTACGACAAAAAGGATTAGATTTCGGACAGCCATTTTGCTTTATTAAGAATTGTACTTATCACAACATGTCGATCTATTACAAAATTAAATCAATTGAAGATTATGATAAATTATGACTTTACCAATTTTGTAAAATAAGCCCAGAAACTATTCTACCAATTTTGTGTAGACTTCAAAAACATTATTTCAATAACATTAGATACAATCTTAAAAAATAAAAAATTATTCAGGCTGACACGTATGTGAGCCGTGAATCATACGAGACAGACCGACCTAAGTGAACAAAAGTGGATTAACATAGTTAGCCTGCATCGCATTTTTTCCTTTCGCAGGCAAACCAGCAGAGCCTGCTTCACATTGCCATCCATACAGGGAAACATTTAAAACACCACTCATTCGTTGAAAATTTCAAAGTGTTTTACACAAATCATTTGAAACTTAATGCTAACGTGTTTTTCCCTTTCAGGCAACATCACTATCACCAGTTTCAACTTTCAACCTTCCTTAATAATAAAAACAACTTTTGATCGACAGCAAACTTAACACAATGGGAAGCATGTCCTCTCAGCATCAACTGAAGCCCACCAAACGAAGCATATACCTCCCTGGAGCAAAACAAAGAACTCGATCAGTAGGGGAATTGACCAATCTCAAGGACAAAATTAAATACTTACAAGTTAGAATTGTGAAAGACAAAAATCTCGTTGACATGAATATACAAGAATATATCGTCCGTATAAAAAAAATTACACAAATATATTTCTTGTCAGTCAGGATCCTTTAATGAGCATCCTATTGTGCTTGCAAAGATATGATTTCATAAAGCAAAAAGGAAATCATATTCTACTCAAATTCAAAGAAATATAAGCATAAAAACATAACGCTTGCAAATATGAAGTAACGCTACTCTGTCTGCTAACTCTATTTGTCTTGTAAAGCACGGTTAGACTAAACATCCTAGATTCCGAGGACATATTTCTGAAGATATCAAAATGTAGTAAAACACCAATATAATATGGGAAATGTTTACATACACTTCATGCTGAGGTTTTGAACATCCCTCGTTGGTAATGTTGTATAACCTTCCATGCATGATGTATTCAAACTTGTCTTGAATTGACACTTGGCCATCCTGGAGAGAAATCAAATCACTAGAAAAGGCAATATCCACTACTTTTGGGACAACTATATCATTCAAACTACTTTAACAGATATCCTTATCGTATATAACACAAAATAAATATTATCCTACTTGTCGCATACTCATGGTAACATAATATTGTAGTTACAAACTATTACTTGAAACAACCTGCTAAATTATGACACCCAAAAAGCCTTAACCATCTATAATTTGTTTAATCAAGTACAGGCATTAAAACTACTTAATCAGTTTCAAAATAAATGCATTTGCAGGAAGATATTCTGAGAGACCACACTGTTTTTATTTTCCAAAGGGCTTACTGGATCTTATTAGATATAACCATTCACAATCGTTTTGTGGACTTTTCTCCACATTGTCACTTCAGAATGGACTTATACTTCAATGCGGGGAAGACAAAATTTGACTCATAATGCCTTGTCATTCTCAATTTACCTTAACCAGTTTGTACTGCTAAATATACAAAAACTACATTTGGATAAGAGTCACTGAAATTCTTTAGTTGGCACCATTGAAAAGCACCTCCACATAATATGAGTGAGCGGCAACAAAACAATTTTTGGCAACAATCACGTTCTAACAGACAATAAAGCCTATACTAGAGTTGGATTATGTAAGATGTATAAATAACTTGTTCAATAAACAAGGGAACTATGTTGATATCGTCTAATGTCTGTAACCTGTAACCACAGTAAAACATGGAACATAAATGAATTAAGTTTACCTTAGTATTCAAAACAAGTGAAGGAGACAAAGCCATAAAAAATCTTTCTTTTTCCCTTATCGGATAAATTTCTGTATTTACATCTAGAAGCATGTACATGTCACGCTTCTCACTCCGTGCCACAATCCGAGAGACTGCAAGAAGATAGCCATGAAACTGTATAATTCAAGCTCTCTGAAGGCTGAACACTTCATTAATTAAAGAAATGCAAAGAGGAGGAAAGCACCCAGACAAGTACACAGGATTGCAAACATATATAATGGCTAAAGGGACAACTGATAAATAACATTGTTGCAAATTGCATAACATGCCATTGCAAAAACTAAATTCAATTGAGTCACAGATCTCTATCATGACTATTCATTTCCACATTCTAAAAAGCGAATGTTTTCATAACCAAATACTCCATTTTCCCCCAAGGTTCATAATTATTAGTCAGTCAGTGCACGTTACTATTGCAGCCAAAGCAAAACTTCATTTTCCTTAATTTTCTAATTTACTTGTGCTCAATAACTAGAACCTAGCCTTTTATTTAACTATCTTCAAACCCATTACGATATCAGTTGAGAATAATGGATTAGGAGAACAATAAGGCTTGACAGAGATCTCTCAGCTGATGTACTAAATAGAAAAAACTAAGTCTGAAATACACAAGGTTGATAAGAAAGCCTACACCCTAAGACCCCCACAAGTTTGCATATGACTGAGGCCGTTGCCCCTACTCAGTTTTAACACTAGATTGAGCAATTACATTCCGTGTGAGTTTCATGAAGGGAGAACACTGGTCCGGTATGGAGAACAAAGGAGAAAATACCCAAAAAGAAGAGAAAAAGGGACTGTACTCTAATCCATAACTAAACTAAGACAAGGTTTGAAGCCCGAAACACGGGTTGATATGGAGACTAGAGGAGCCTATGAGACCCCCGGACGAACTGGAGTGGTTGTCTGGTCATCGAAGGGTGGTCTGTTGACCTCACACCCCTGACTGAGCCGTGTAGAAGGATAGCATGTGAGGAGGTTGTTGCCTCATTGACCACCATGTTCATCAGCGGCAGCGAAAGAGGGTGGCCAGAAGTGATACTGGGCAGTGGATGGTCGTTGCCTCAATGACCACCACGGTTGTTCGTTGTTGGATGAGGTGCACTAGATTGGGAGGTTGGCAGCTGCAGAGGGGGGCCAAAAGTGATAGCGGGCAGTGGATGGCATCAAACAGAGACAGGCAAAGTGAGATTGGACCCACTCTGTTACCAAGTTGAGAATAATGGGTTAGGACAAGAATAAAGCTTGAGAGATCACTCACAGCTGATCTTTAAATAGAAAAAAAACATCAAAGTTAGAAATACAAAAGGTTGATATGAAAACCTACACCCTAGGATCCTATATCATTGACAGGTTACAAAAGAAAACAGCTTTATAGAGTATTCTAGAATACAATAATAAACTTCTTCTAACAAATAATAATTAAATCTTAGCGAAAACTAAGTGCGTAAAATAAACAGCAGTCTAATAATCAATGATTTATGTTGCAGAACATTCAAGTAAACAATATAAGGTGCTGCTTCAATCACATTATCAACTCAATAAGATAGCTTTGCGTATATCCAAAGCACTCATACTCTAATGCACATTGATTTTATTTCAAAAAGAAGTAACAACACAAGAAATAAGAGCACATACCCTTGTCATACTTTTTACCATCAGGGTCTATATCCTCGACCTTGAAAATGTCATCAAAAAGAAGTTCACTCATCCTTTAAAGCCAATTAGGTGCAGTTAATCAAACTCCAGATCAGAGCAGCACTGAGCATGATAAAATAAACACCAGAATTTAGTGGATGAACATTATACTTATTTATACCTTACAGACAATCTAAATTTATGAGCATTACAGAGGTCACAATGACACCACTGCGATACCTAGCATTTTCAATCACAAAATGTTATGAGAATCTAGGTTGAGTATCCAATTCTATTTCCATAATAAATAAATTATTTGTGGGGGCAATCACCAATTCAAATAGAGTGGAATGTTAAGTAATTAAAAGATATTGCTATTTGGACACGGCAGCAAGCTAGGTGCAGATACTCTCAAAGTCCCTAACTAACCTGAACTTGAATGTGTTGTTTAGGGAACATCAGTAGGAGGACAGTGGATTTAAAATGAAAGAAAAGAATTCAGGAAACGGTGTAACACACAATAATAACACCACATCCTTCCTTGACCAACTTTAGAACAACCAAAACTGCTTGTGTTTATTCCTTGACCACTGGGTCCAGTGAGCATCAATCAAAAATTTAAAAGCAATCGAAAATCAGAATCTAGTAACATACACGGTGCTTTGGGAGAAAAGTACTCACAATCAACGAGAATCAGCGATCAGGTTTGAGTGGAGTTAGCGTCCAGAGTAAAGAAGACGAAACTGGGCGGCGCAGCTCGCAAACGGTGCAGCTTTTACACCATTTCAAAATGGGCCTGATACATTAAGTTGACAATTTCTACCCGCACCCAAAAGAATCAACTTACACCTCCTTCTCATTAAACTTTGCATCACACTTACACAAAATTTGTTCTATATTTCAAGCATATTTATTTATACTTTTAAGGGAACATTTATTATTAAATTTAGAAAAAAAAAATTGTATTGCAATTTTGTAATTTTCAATTTGCGATTTTAGATTCTATTTTTTTTCACGATTTTTCGATAATTTGTAATTTTGATTAAATCTTTAAAATTCAGTTGAATAAAAATAAATAAATATACTGTATATAAAACTTGAAGATATAATAAAAATTGTAAAACCTAAAAAATAAAAATAGATATTGAGATATTAGAGGAGAGTAAAGTGCAATAAAAATTGGATTAGTGGGGGCTGCGGTGACGGTTATTGTTTAATCCACAGTGGCGCCGACTTCCGGTTGGAGCATGGGGCAAAGAGAATAGAAGAAAGCAGAGACGCGGCTGATCTCATCTCATCTCCGTTACCGATGGCTTCCACCGAGGGTCTGGTGCCCATAACTAGGGACTTTCTCGCCTCTTATTACGACAAACACCCTTTTACTCCCCTTTCTGCTGATGTCACTCGACTTTCCTCTCAGATTCGTTCACTGGCTAATGATTTCCTCGCTCAGCATCCTCCTACCCAAGGTTTTTTCCTCTTCCCCCTTCTCTACTGCGTCATCTTCAACTGTAATGCAAACATTGCATGCTCACATACTTTTTGGATCCTTATTTGGTCGTTGATTTCGCTCCAGGAGAAGCCGTCTTAATTGAAGAAGCTGACCGGTTACCTCCGCATAAAATTGACGAGAACATGTGGAAGAATCGAGAGTATATTGAGGAAACAATTTTTTTACTTGAAAGTTCTAATTGGCCAGAAGTGGTACTGTATATTTTCTTAAATCCATTTTCTTAACTTCAGAATTTCTCTTCAACATTTCATTCTAGTTTTGTTTGTTTTACATCATACTAGTTTTTGTAAAATTCGTGTAAAATGATTTTGTTGAATATATGCTTTTATTCTATGCAAATAGGGAAATAAGGAAATATTGTATAGCTAGAAATTAGGGATTATCTTTCATTATTTGTATCCATAATTGTAGCGTTGAATATTATACGTGTTGGTAAAACACACACTTCAGTGAACTGTTTACATTTGAAGTAAAAACAAGTATTTTATGGATACAGCTGAAGCAGCAGTCCGCACCTGACAGTGTTGAGTTTGCCCATACATTTGGGCAGCTGAAAGATAAACTTCATAATACATTGAAGGCTGTAGAATCTTTCCAAATAAAAAATGCTGAACATGTATTTAACACAGGTACCACCTTGCCTTTACTTGAATGCTTGTTTTCAATAGATGAAAAGCTTCTAATTTCCTTAGCATCAATTTCAATTAGCTGTAGTAAAGTTCATTTTGCTTGCTTTTTTTGGCTTTTGTTTCTACCCTGCAGTTATTTAATATAATTCATCTTCGTGGAAATCATAAAGGAAACTCTAGTCTATAAAGTGTATGTCGCAAATGCAAACTACATAATAATAAACCTGTTCCACTATCCAAGATGTCTAGATTCGTTGTAGCTTAGGAAATGAAGTTAGAATTATTAGCCTATAAGGAGATATTTTCTTATATTTTAACACTCCCCCTCAAGCTAAAGCTTACTAAATTGTAAGCTTGTCAAAATAAAATTCTTTAAATAAAGAAATCAAACTACGTAGTCTTAGATCCTGGGAGGGTACTGTTACACCCCTGATTAGGAAGTCATAATACTTGTACTAATATAAGATGATAGTCCTGACTAAATAATGAAAAAAATCATTAGATAGTAATATGGGAACCAATTCTAGGAGATAATATGGAAACTGATCTTAAGATGTTCTAAAATATAATCGAAATACTATTGTATATTTTTCATTTATTCCAATATACCTCTTTATTCTCTAACTCAACAAAATTTATATGCAGTTATGACATATTTGCCTCAAGATTTTCGAGGAACACTACTTAGACAACAACGGGAACGCTCAGAGAGGAATAAGCAAGCAGAGGTTGATACATTGGTAAATTCTGGTGGTAGCATATGCGATCGATATGCTTTACTGTGGAAACAACAAATGGAAAGGTGAGACTTAACCCTTTTTACAGGTTGGCTGTGCATGAATAGATACAAGAAATATATTAAACAACTTACCTATTACAGGAGAAGGCAATTAGCCCAGCTTGGGTCTGCAACAGGAGTCTATAAAACACTTGTGAAGTATCTTGTTGGGGTACCTCAGGTATGGCTATCATAAATTGTTTGATACAAGTTTGTGCTTTATGTTCTTCCTGTTTGGCATCCATTCATTCATTTTGTCTACTTAAATCAGTTTATGTGACTTGTTTTAGCTTATGCATTTTATTTCAATGTTTTAAAATAATGGATCTAGCTCCTTCTTTCAGGTTTTTCTGATAATCTTAATTTGTTACTAACATCATCATCTTATTTTTTTGATTAATTTGTTTGTGTTTGAAATAAATTCTATTTACTTGGATAGGTTCTGGTTATCTTAAACTCATTCTAAGACATTTTTCTGAGTTGTAGGTATTACTTGATTTTATTCGCCAGATAAATGATGACAATGGGTACAAAATTATTGTTTCCAATGTTGTTCAAGTTTTCTCTCTTCCTATCTGTATATGATAATAATTAATAATCTATTAATAAGAGTCATATGAGAACTCTTATTTATCTACTGGCAGGCCCATGGAGGAACAACGTCATCGATATGGACCACCCTTGTACAGCCTCACCTCTATGATTCTTTCTGTTCGACTCTTCCTTTCAATATCATGGGCACGATATGATACTAAGAAATTGTGAGATACCTTTCTTTTTTGATCGTTTAGTTGTTGGGTTTTATGATTGATTTTGTCAAATCACTCTTATTTCTATGTATATTGAGGACAAGCAATTATGTAAAGTCTAATATCTTGGAATACAACATGATTTACTGGGATCCTCTTCTAGGTTTGGAAATGACTACCAAATAGAAAAATGTGATTACACAACTTCTGAGTTTTATTTTTTAGATTTGATTGCAAGTAACTTGGATAAAAGTCAATTGGTTACTGAAAGGAAGAACTTCTCTGTTGATGATCATCTTTCCTATATATGATTGTTACAGCTTCAAACATCATGGTGTCTGCCACTTCTGGCTTTAGCCATGATAGTCTGCCTTGGGTTTTTGCAATTGTAAGACATTGTATGAGTTAAAAGTATTTCTAATCTAATAAGTTTGTTCAATGTAACAAGCACAACTCATTTTTTAACCTGAGTTGTGAGTTGGTTCATGGATTTGATATGAGCACGACTGTCTTGTGAATTTGTTCCCTGGTTTCTTTTATATGGTTTTTTGCTTCAGTGATATTTTAGAACTTATCTGAGTTTGAAGATTATTTTTATCATGATACATATTTGGACATCATGCTTCCTTTTGGTGTCAGCTCACGGACTGTGTATAGGAATTCTTATGGTGTTCAGAGAGTTTGATAGACTTTTTAATTTCTTACATTGACAATGTGTTTTTGTATTCTTTTGTAATGTGGAACACTTTCGTAATACCCTATCTTCTCTGTGTGTGGATATAATTTGACAGAAAAAGGGAACAGATTGCTATCTTGGAACAAGCTGTTGATGTCTACACCACAGAGTTGGAAAGGTTTTTGACATTTATCAGGTACAGTAATGCTCATCTTTGATATTTCTCATGATTTAACTTTTCGAATTCATTGTTAATAATCATGCAAAATTGTTGTCTACTTGGCCAGTATCTTTTATTACACAATATTGGTTTCCACACAGGATGCAAGGAAATTCTCTACAGTTTATCATTGTTTATGCATTGATATTTTGAGACAGTGGCTTTCCAAATAAAGCTGGTTATATGTTCTAAAAATGTTTAATTTTGAAATTTCATACACGGGCTTACACCATTCAATGACTTCTTAATAACCCTATGTTGTATTAGAAGTTTCTTCCATATATATACTATTTACAGAATTTTAGATTAATCCAACATCACTTAATATGTTATTCACTGCTAGGATGTAAGTTGGGAAAAGCCATGAGAGGAACATCAATAGCTACAAGTTGCAACACTAATGATTCAGATCTGTAACTTTAATAAACTGCCTAAAGATGCATCACATCAATCATAGTGTTTTCAACTGAGGTCTAAGCCATATGTGTTCAATTGTTCGCTTTCACTATATTTTGCTTTGCATCTGGCTCCCCCTAACAACCTAAGCTTATAGGTTTAACTGGTTGTTAAGAATCTTCAATAAGAAATCTGTATTTGTTCTCACCTTGCTAAATTTCTAATTCTTGTTGACTAACCTGCTATTGTCTTTTTTTTTTTTTTTATCAGCGGGGTCTTTGCAGATGCACCATTCTTCATTTCAGCAGAGGTCGTTGGTGCACTGGAAGCAAGGTAAATAAACAATATTGCTTTATTGTACTATTTTCTCTATTTTCATGTCAATTTTCTAGTTTGTTCATTTCAGGAAAAATGATGACTACAAAGAGATCAATATTCCAGCTGGGAAAACTTACGAGGTATAAGACTTGTGAAAAATTGATTAACTTGTCTTTCTCTTTTGTTATTATGACATGTTATATCTGCAAGCACGGGTACAACTATAGTTGTCAATCCTGGATAGTGGCAAAAAAAGACTCTATTGATGGGTAGTTGAGAGTGGGTGATTGCAATATTGACTTTATGCATACAAAAATAATTTATTGAACACATACAACTACTAAAAAAAATTCAAAATTGAAGGTGTTTTCGTCGTTAATAGTAAAAAGCCATAGTGACAGTCTAGATACACATTAACCATAAGACTAAATGTACAAATCAATAACATTGCTTTGTGAACTACAAAGTACACAAAGAAAATATTTTAACATGTGAGGTCTTGAAGCAGAACAGGGGAAATCACAAGCCCGCAAACAGATTAGAGGCGGTACAATACAACCATTAAATATAAGCTGAACACGTACATCTCTAAAAGAATCCAAAATTGAAGGTGTTTATATCATTAATAAAAAAAGCTATATTGACACAATTTATATACGCATTTACTATAACACGAAATGAACAAATCAAGACATTATGCTGTGAACGATAAAGTACTCACAAAATCAAAAGATTTTAAGAATGGAGGCCGTGAAGCAAAGCGGAGAAGATCACAAGCCTGCAGAAACAGATCACAGGTGGTACAGCCTATAAATGGTGATAGATGGGACAGGAAGAACAACACCTTTCATAAATAGAGGGGAAATGGGGAGGGGAGCTTGGGATCAAACCAAGAGCTAGGTGATGTATTGTTCCTCTTAGCCTTTTCATTTTAAATTAGACTCGGGTTTTAATGTTGGTTGGCTACATATGTAGGCCGGACATTTATAGGCTTATTTAAAACCTAGCAAATTTTAGTGTGAGGCTAATGCTTTCACTAGAAGCATTCTGTTAGTTACAGTTAGGTCTGACTACAGTCAGTTGGCTGTATGTTAGCTTCTCTTAGAAGCCTTATGCCCTGTACATAATTTGGATATAATAATCCTATCGTGAGCAAGCATTCTAACTAGTTACAGCACTTATAATTCACAATAACATGAATATCATTTTCCTGGTTTACTGGGAGAACTTTCACTTCTAAAAGATAATTTCCTCTAGAAAAACTGTTCCAAACATGCACATAGGCCTTCGTACACAACATTCTCATATAGGTCTATTAGTATAGCCACTAGCATGTTTGGGAATAATGCTCACCATTTTAATTAATTTATAAATTGTTTCCTTGCACAGAGCATGCTCTTTTTGTTATTTTGTGTATGATTTAGTGTTATTTTTATCTCATTTGAAATTCTGTTATTTTTATCTCATTTGAAATTCCTAATTGAATGAATCTGTGACTTGTTTTTTAGTTGTAATTATTACTTAAAGAAAGTGTTTGCATTTTGATTTTTTTATGATGCTTTTATTTTCTACTTCAGGTTTTGCTCTCTGTTGATGTTGTAAACTCATACATTGCATGGGACTTTTCATTGGTACAAGGCAAAATAAATATGGTATTGCTGTTGTGGGCTGCTATACCTTGATTTCAAAATGTTATGATATGTTCAACAGGCATCCCTCTATATTGATCTTTCTGTTGATTATTTGTCAGGATATTGGATTTAGTTTGGAGTTTGTAAGTCCTACTGGGGAAAAAACAGTAAGTTTGGATGGCGTTACACTTTTATTATCTGTATCATATTCTCTATAGGTTTCTTCAGAAGCATTTCCGTTATTGTTCTTCATCATCAGCCATTTTCGCCTTCAATTTCATAGGCCCCAGCCCATTTTCACCTTTTTCTGTTTTATTGTGCTTTTTTCTCTTTCCTGACTGATTCATTATCACACATGACACAGCTGATGTTACCGTCCCGCCGTTATGAGTCTGACCAAGTGAGTTTGTCACGTTTGTTGCAGCTTTTACACTTAAATAGGCATTTTGTATGTATTACTTAGCTTTTGTGCCCATAATATTAGGGAAACTTCTGCACGTTGATGGCTGGAAGCTATAAACTGATTTGGGACAACACGTATTCAACCTTTTTCAAAAAGGTAATGTATATGGGCATGTTGACTGATTCAATGAGATGTAAACTGTATTAGTCATTGCTATCACATGATCTGTTCATTGTTATTGTGCTATGGTTCTCCTTTGGTTAACACTCATGATCTGCTCATTGTTATTGTAGACTGATTTATTTCGTTTGTTGCTACATATTGGCTTCATAAATCTTTTTTAAGTGTTGGGATTCCTTCACTTATTTCCTCCTATATATTGGCTTTCTGATGTGCGTTCTGATGTATGGACTGTAGGTTATACGGTACAAGATAGATTGTATACCTCCTGTGACAGAGCCGGAGCAGTCCGACCCAAGCAAGAATGAAGGATAGCTGATTCGTTTTCTATTGATTTTAATCTAAAGAGAAAAATGTTCCAATTACTCATGTCAAGATTGATATACACCCTATTTATTTGTGAAGGGAAGAGGAAAGGAACTGAAAAATTAATCTTCTGTATAGAATTGTTATACATTTAGTTATTCTGTGTGGTTGAAGGTTGTAGCCTGTAGCAAACTGTGATTGTGCTACATTGGGCACAAGTAATCCTTCAGTGAGTTAATGTATATTTTACATTTATGCCAATAACATAATCACAGTGGAAACAAGTGGTGATAGGTTAGAATCAACTGGTTATGGTTTCAAGTTCCAACTTCGAAACCGGATTTGGCGAGTTTATTTTGCAAGCATTGAGCCGTGGTATGGCATTGAGATCAAAAATGCTATAAAAAAAGCGCCAAAGATAATTCATTACTTCCATGTTTATCAGTAGTGTAATATAGAAAAAAATATATGTAAAGATAGGTGTAATGCCGCACTCAGGACCTCCGGCTGAACTTGCCAACAAGGAAACATTTAGATGTTTTATAGTGCATATAACAACCTTTACAATCCGTAAAAAAGTTCATTTATAAAAGGATTCAAACCAATCGATAATTTTCTTTAATTTAAGCCTTCGAATGGAATTAACGGTGTGGATAACATGTTTCAATTGATACATTTTGGCTGAAAGAAATCCTATGGCCCCGACGACTAAACAGTAGAACACCACCTATCTTGAAATAATCCGAATCAAAGAAAATTAATATAACAGAATCTAAACTATCAGCTACATAGTATGCATTACAAAATTGTTAAAAAAAAAAAATCCTGTTTTAAAACTCAATCCATGCTGAAAATGACATTGAACGAAGTATAGCACTTTGGACACGGGTAGTGTCAATTAAAATTCAGCATGCGTTTTGCAGAAACTAGAGTGTTATATAGTAGCATAGCAACGGTCATAGGCCCAACCCCGCCAGGCACAGGAGTAATAACAGATGCCATTTTTATGGCTTCTTCATGGCATACGTCACCTACGAGACGATAACCATCGTCGCAGCCAGAATCCTGCAACATTTTTTTTCTTATATTTAGAGAAAGCAAAATATGAAATTTTGTCTGAAGTCGTAATTAGCAGCTTACCTCAACAGGAGTAGTACCAACATCGATCACAGTTGCACCAGGTTTTATCCAGTTACCACGGACCAAATTAGGCACTCCAGCAGCTGAAACTATAATATCAGCTTCAGAGGTGATCTGTTCAGGGTTTTCTGTGAAGGCATGTATAACAGTGACTGTTGCATGGTGTCTCTGTCAATATACAAACGATATTACATATTCATGCAGAAGGAAACGAAAATGTAGATAAGCCATGATTTCAGGCTTTTAACAGAAATGATAACTTTACCTGCAATAACAAGGACGTCGGCAAACCAACTATATTACTTCTTCCTATCACTACGGCTTTCTTCCCCATTATCTCGACTCCTGATCTGATCAATAACTCAATGCAGCCCTTTGGAGTACAAGGAGTAAACAGTGGCTCCTTTCCATTTATGGCAAGATTCCCCATATTAACGGGATGAAAACCATCGACGTCTTTCTCAATACATAAAGCATCCAGAACCTTTTCCTCATCTAGATGCTGTCCCCAAACGTTTTGCATCCAGTCATAGACACTGAATCAGCTAATTAGAATGTGTGCTAATCCACAATTGAATGTACAGCTAGCATGAAAACTAGTTATTCGGAAAAAAAAAATACATCTTTTGATAATCTAACAATAATGAAACCAATTTCTAAGAGATTTCTACGTGTTATTTTCAAAACTGCTTTTAATTTTTTACTTTTTTACCGTTCACGTGATAAATTGTGCATTTAGAGGCTAAACCCCTCCCTTCCAAAGACAATTGTAATTTTATGTCCCTCTTCAAGAAATACTTAAAAATGGCTTTAAAACATTTGTAATAGTATCCTTTTCCTGAATAAACACTCAAGCAAATAATAAAGCCCATGGAATTTATTGTAGGGCACAGATTAAGAAATTACTTCTGGTAGAGGGAGTTGCACAAGAATACCATGAATGGATGGATCTTTGTTAAAGCTCATGATCGCATTTTGAACATCCATTTCTGCACAGTCAGTGGGAAATTCAGTCACCACAGACTTTATTCCAACTTCTTCACAAGCCATTATCTTGTTGCGAACATAAGTTCGAGAATCCCTTCTTTGGCCTACTAAAATTACGGCTAATCCAGGAACTTCTCCTAGGCATTTCTTCATTTCTCTTACCTTAGCAGCTATTCTTGATCTGATTTCCATGGATATCAACTTTCCATCAAGCACTATAGTAGTGTGGTCATCAACTGAGACAAACATCAATCTCAATACAATATCTTACAGAATGAAATGCAAAATTAAGAATGCATAAGGCCTAGATTAATGTACAAAATTAGTCTCCCCTTCCTGTTTCTATTTTCACATTGTATCAGTTTTAGATATGTGAAAGAATTTTCTTTTTCCGCATGTTATCAAAGCACGATCTGAACCATCTCTAGTTATTCTCACCAACCGAACCATGGAAGGCACATTATGGAGAATGGTACTATTCTTACTAGCTCAATTGAAGAGTCTGCTATCCCATCACTGACCATAAATTGAAGTCAATCCAAATCTTCCTTCAAAGAAAAGGAAAGGAAGGCTACATTTAAGGGAAACCTTCGAAGGCAAAACTAGTCCATAACAAGGAAAGCAATACGGCCTATAACCATCAGGATGTGAAGGTAAACCCTTATCCATCTCCATACAGCAACAAATGGAAACTTGACAAAAAAAATTCTCTAACAGACTATGCTAATTGCAGTAAAAATTAGTAGAGCAACAATAGCTCAAAAATATAATTACTTGCATGCTTTAAACATTAGAAAAAGAAAACCAAACTCGTGGATCATAGACTAAGAAACCTCCAATCTCATGACGGCAAACATAACTGTATGTTCCTAGCATTTCTCATAAATTAATCCAATGGTTTTTTGTAATGTTGTATTCTTCTTAAGCATTTGACTTTGACAAAGCCATTCTTCTAGCCACCATATGGCTTATATAGCTTTCTTTTCCTTCAAAGGTCTTAAGAAGATCACTTCTAGTAATTAACATTCATTAAAGAAATGGAAATGGTCATTATACACCGATGAAATTGAATAAACGAAAAAATCAAATATAGACACTCTTGATCTGTCAATAATTAGAAAAAGAATGACAAGACAGTTTACATTGGAAAAGAATTTGAATGGAGGAGTCTACAAACGACAGTAAAACCCCAGCTTTTACTCAATCATGTCAGAAACAAAAGTTTTGAACAGAAAAAAAACATCTAAAATGATAAAAGGTGAGAGCCAAAAAATGTAAATATTACAGTCATTCCAAGGGAATAAGATACTCAGTTACTTACAGCTTTTATGCATTGCTGGAATAATCCGAGATGAAGAATTAGGACTCCAGATGTCAGGAAGGTCCAAAGATGCAAGAGGTGGAGACATTAAAATTTGGTCTAATTGATTACCTTTCAAGGTATGAAGAGACCTTATTGTTAGTGGAAGACGCTTTCTTAGATAATTTGTCCACATAACAGCCACCAAGCCCATTATACTTATGACGTTGCGCCAGTTCTGCCTGTAGCAAGTTTATAGTGGAATCAATTCTCTGAACGTGTGTGTGTGTGTGTTTTACTCTTTTTCTATACAAGGTTTAAGAATTAACTGGTATAATTGAAAGAAACAAATACATGCATAACGGGCTTTTACAGTGTCATAATAACAGCCTCAAAATTCATAGCAAGGATAATTTCCGATTGGCTAACTGGTTTAAAATGTTTTAGACTAATCAGGCATACCCATTAACCTTTATAACTTCAATTTACGCAGCCTATCAAATTAAAATGTTAGAAGACTAAATCAACGCTCCTTCATGATGCATTTCATATATGAAACACAAGTAACATTGAGATGCATTTCTCGTTCCAACAGTAAAATGAATAGATGGTAAACTCGACCCTTTCAGTGATATGATAATTAAACTCGAAACACACAACACTAATTACAAAATTAACTGAATTCCGACATTGTAATTAAGAATTTGACGGCAAAGGAAAGCAATCAGAAAAAGGTAATAACCAAGGCACCTCACTGAGCTACTGTTCGGAGCTATTTACGTGACTTTCTGGTGATAAGCCCTTTGACAGCAGAGGATTCCGCTTTGATGCGCTAACTCACGAATCCTAGTGCATTAGATTTTTACTTTTAAAACAATGATAATTCCATTTTTTATATTCTTTTGGATACATTCAGTTTTCTCTTTTATATTTTAAAAGATTGATTTAGTTTTTTATTAAAAATGAGTCGAAATTATCACTCTAATATTTGATAAATAATTTAAACATATTCACAATTTAAAAATATTATTTGAATATTTCCATTATACAAGTGACGCTTAACTATAGTCAAATATTAACATTTTTGTAAAATTTTAAATTTATATAATGCTAAATGTTTATTTATATATTTTACATATTAATTTTATAATTATTTTCATGCTATAATATTTTTATTTTTATTCAAAATAACTTGTCTAAATGTTTATGTAAGCAGTTTTATATTTTTCACTGAAAAAGGAAAAGAAAAAATGTAGAATATGTATAGAGATTATTTGGATGGAGAAAAAGAAAATAAAAGTAAAAAAGAGAGAGAGAGAGAGAGAGAGAACTAGTAATAGAGTTGATTAATGTGATAAAAATAAATAAATAAATTAAATAATATAATAAATTATTAAAATACTTTTTTTATAATTTAAAAAAGAATGAATATAAATTAAAATTGAAAAATGACAAAAAAACAATTTTAACAAATTGAAAATTGCATTAGTGTTTTAAAAACTTCAAATTAAATATATTTAAATAATTAATTATAAATGATCTTCAAATTGCTTTTCAAATACCAATTAGAAAAGAAATTAACAACTAACCCTATTGAGAACTGTGAAAATACACCATAGTCAAATAATTCAATGAAACACACACATGTGAAAGTGAAATCACAAGCTGCAACGCATATATTACCATAATTGCGCTTACTACAGACACAACATTGATTAGGTAAGGCAAGTTTAATCCGTTATGACAGGATCGACTTAGCAGTTCCATTTATGGGACAAACGATTTATGGGATAAACGAGTTAAGTGGTATAATATATATTTCCCTTGAATCATATCTCTATTAGTTGAATCCTTTTAAAGTATTGCCAAGCATGTCACTTGCAAAAGTCTGATGTAGTTTCTGCTCCCTAATTCCATGGTTCAACTTGTCAACAATTTGAAGCTGAGATTGTGAAGCCTCAAACTCTACCTTTTGCAATCTCGTTCTGTAGTCTGTCAACCTGATCAGAAATTCTTGATAGGAGTTTATTGTTTGCAACGGACAATGCAGCCAGAGACCTTGAAATATCAAGCAGTTGTTTTGAAAGGACTTTTGAAACATTCTTTATCAATAAAACATCAATGTCTGCATTAGATGTTTTCACGAACTGGCTGCTTAGAACAACCAGAATTGTTCCTACCGGTATGAGTTCCAATCTAATCATGGTAAAATATCTGTACTGATTTTTTAATAAAACCAAGTGTTGTTGCCAGGAGGTTGAAAATTGAAACCAGAACACCAGAAAATTGCTTCTCCTTTTGCTTGCAATCAAATTTCTGTACAAGTTCACTACCACTTAAACTGAACTAACAGATACACCTCCACATATATTTGGAATATTTATGACATTAGTAATATTGCGGTTTTTATAATAATACTTATTGTAGCAATCCGATTGAAACTCCAAAAACAACTGTTAAATTCAGTTTATACTTTCACAAGTATATTGAAAATTGCAATACGTAAAGTGATTCTAATGCAAAATGTAAAATGTAAATCACAAAAAAAGATTGGGTATGTAATTCAATACACTGGGCATCATTTTTCTATCAATATTTCTACCTTTTCAAACACTGTTGACTTATATTTCATTTTTGGGTAGGTTAGTTCTGCAAGCAAGATAGCAGAAATCAACAGAAGTTGAGAATCAATCCCTAACAGAAAAAAAAGAAAGAAAAGGCGTACCTAAGCTGCACCTATTATGATCCTAACAAGGAAAAGACAATGGTGTTCACATGGCAAGGTGGTGCAAAAAAAATTGGGAGAAAAAAATAACAGCTAAATAGACTTGGAAATCATGAGAGATTAACAAAGACTTTTCAAATAATGATCCAAGTATTTCAGGCATAATCAATGAACTGCAGCAATATGACCTTTTCCCAGTCTGAACTGAAGTCTTCTAAACTCCCTTCAAAGACTGAAACACAGATTTCTTACCAATGATTCCTGGACACCCGATACTATTTATATGCCAGGAGAGTAAACAAGCACTAACGTAGCACATACGTTCATTTTCATTGCAATACCATCCTCGTTCAATTCTAAATCTATAATAATTTCCCAACAAGGGGTGAGGACGAGAAAGAACTAAAACACATGGAGTAGTGAAGGTGCATGATGAGGGTAGAAAACTACTTTGAGTTAGTCAATGTTTGCAAGGAAAATTGTAGAAAAATCGTTTGTTCAAGAACTTTTATCTCTTAAAAGGCTATTCGGGTTGGAAAAGCTAAGTTGACAAAAATCTAGGGAAGTTAGGTGCAGATGACATTTCAATGATCTAACTACACATACATTTTTCAGTGGGAGGCATCTAAAGTTCAGTCATGCAAAATGTCTATAATTTATCTTGTATTATAAAGAAATTGTTAATGTTGACTAGCTTACTTACACTTTATTAATTTATTGACAGGATGTTTCATTGAAGATAGTTGAAAGAAGTCAATGTAATGTAGGCGAGAACTTTTCATTATAAAGCAGCTGAAAAAGAACAAAGAAGCAAGCCTTCTTAAATTGGTTTCACTATTAGATCTTCAAAGGATGACAAATCCCAGATGCACAAAATCAGTCCATGAATCTTAAAGACTTGTTGCTGCATTTTCTACAATTGGGGTGTTTTCATATCCTTGATTTTCGAAATAAATAACACCCACCACTCAACCAGAACATATGAATAACAGATTTAACAATATAACAGGATCTCCAAAATATGGATTATTTCTTTTAGATTTGAAGGTATGACAGTAGTTGTAGGCAGTACGTGCACCAAACTGTGAACTTTTGAAAAATAAAACATCTATTTTTATGTAGAGTATTTATAAATCCTGCTTTAGTATTACACGTAGCAATAAACATATTTACTGCATAACCAGTTTTTCTGTTACACAAACCCTGCAGTGCAACCAAAATCAACCACATGGAACATCAGACACTGTTCCTTCTACGGGCCATCTCCCGAGCCATCTCCCTAATTTCCTCCGGTGATGGTGGCCTTTCTGCCTCTGGTGGATATTCAATGTATGACCTCTGTAACATGATAAGAACGCAATATGATTTGGAGTACAGATACTGATTTTTATAGTTAAAAACAATTTCAAAATTGCATTCATGCTCATGAATGAATTCAAAGCCATCAAGATAAGACAATTGATCTGGAAAACATTTATTCAATTTCAAAGTGATTATACTTGCTTATTGTACATCTAAACTTATGGGATAGTTGTATCTTAAATTATATACTCTGATTTCAGGATGCTTGAATGTGCAAAATTGATACTCTACTTAGTAACACTGCATTGTATAACAATATTTAATATCAATAAAAAGAAACTGGTGAGCATAGAGTGAAGTACATAAGCCCCCAAAATGATTACATATAAGATATGAGAGATGATTTAGGAGAATACATTTCCCATGAACTTGCGGAGGTTGCCGGGATTGTTGGCAAAAGTGTACATAAGAATGATTGGTACGGTCACATACACACCGAACTTGGCAATTTCTAGAATCCCTTTGGATGTGCCCAGAGACGACATCGTATCTTTCCTATCACCAACAAATACCAATACCAACAGCAACAGAATCAAGCACTGTGTTTGAAACCAATTAATCAATAAAGAAAGAGGAAAATTGATCTGAATCAATCATCATAACATAACCAAACACGAAGAGAGATATGAAATAATTCAATTTTACCCGAGAGAACCACGATAACAGAGCACAACAGGACTGAAGCGGAAGAATGGAAGTTACCCCAACTAATACCTTGGGCTGCCTCCTTTTCTTAACCCAATCTACCTTCTTGGGCGGCCTACTGTTATTTGCACCTCCTACATTTACTAATAGACCCCTATTTTAAATTTTTCTTGAATTACTTTTTGAAAGTGTCAAAACAAATTCATTCCAGAAAGTGTTTGATAAAATTGTAAAAATAAACATTCTTCCAATATATTTGTCGAGTGTTAAAAAGCATTTAAAATTATTAAGATGTTATATCTCTGTTATTGTTTCAAAATTCTAATTTTTAGCCTTTCAATTGTATTTTCTAATTTGTTAGTTCAGCAAGACTTGCAACAACAGCTTGAAACATCTTTTCTTCCTCTTGTTCTTGTAAGAGAGAGTGGCCTTGGACTTCCTGGGAGCAATTTGTCTTCTGGATTTTGTGGGGGAGGAAGTGTGGAAGTTTCAAGAGAAAAAAAGTGTGATGGTAGCAAGATCTTCAATGGCAACAATTGTTCTTTAGCCACGATGTTTCACATCGCGCAAAACAGCTAGCTGTGCCATAAAAACACTAAAACTTGCTTTCGATTTTGAGGTCTTAGTTTTGCATTGATGTCCTATTCAATGAAAACAAACGACAAGATAAATTTATCACATACACAACCAAACCAAGACAAATTCTCTCAAAAATTTTGTTTCAATAATTAAATATGTAAAAATTGTGTTTGATCTCTATATTTTATTTCAACAAGAGGTAGTGACATGATTTCAATTTCCTTGTATTGTATATTGGTTAGTTGTTTCTTAGTAATTGTTCCACAATGAAAGTGTGTTAAAAAAAATCATTTTCTATTTATGAAGTGGTCCATCTTGGCTCAAGTCAAATCTCCAGTAATTTCATGCAAGATTCTCAAATGGACATATAAGCCATCAGTGACTTTATATTTTTATTGTAGTTATTAATTATTAAAGTACAAATTAAAATTGATAAAACATCTAATCTACATCAACTTTCTTTTAATAAAAATATATATATCAATAAAAAAACTAAAAATTCAATATGTACCTAAATAAAGTTTTTTCTAAAAAAATAAAGTTAGCAAAATATCATGTTTAAATTGATTTTTTTTTATTTTAAAAAATATGTTCGATGTTATATATTTTTAAATGTTAAGAAAAACTGAATTAGAGAATTAAATTATTTGAGTTAATTTGTATCATAAAAATATAAAATAATAGTAATAAAATTATTTATCTTCAAATAATGAAAAATTGAATATAATAAAATAGAAATATATTTAAAAAATATAGACCAATGAGGTATAAAAGTAAAGTATGAAATTAAAAAAAAAAAATCACATTATTGAAAAACGTTGAATACAATAAATCTTTTCACTAGCTCCTTAAACACGCTCAAATTATATATCTGTCCCCTCAAACATTGTGATTGAAAAAAAATAAAAGTATTGCAATTAAAAAAGAAATATGCGAGTGAAATAAAGATATATGATGTACCTAAAATTATTTTAGAATATAAAATTATACTTTATTTAGAATTATTCAAAAAATTTAAAAATATTAAAATCAACTTTTCACAATAAATGCATGAAGAAATGTATAAAGTGAAGAGAGAATTTGGCTTAGTAATACTCGTACATCCCTGTTCCCAAGTCACTGGTACTGGATCAGAATAACCAACCAAAAACCAAAAAATAAAATAGTCAAAACTAGGGGCTTATTTATAAAATAGTCAAAACTAGGGACTTATTTATAAAATAGTCACTGCTATACTCCAAGAGTTATATTGTATACAACTTTTATTGTGCCAATGAACTCTTATCTTGGAATTTGGCTATAAAGAAATTAGTTTCCACATTTATATTCCTAAGGTTAAAATTTATAAATATAATAATATTTTGAAATTACTACTGGTATATTGAACTGCAAGAGAAACCCATCGGTTCACAAATTTATGCATATTCACTTTCCGCATTTTTAATACATTTACAGTTTTTAGTATAAAAAAAAAGTTGCATGAACTTATTTATTCTTGCGAATTACGAGGGGCAAATTAGTAAATTTAGTTTCTGAAAGTACATAAACTTTGAATTTATATCTAATTACTAGTAAACTAAAAACAACTTTAAATATAATTTTATCTTTTACCAGTCTTTCTTTAGTTTTAGATAAATAATCGTTAAAATAGTATTTAATTTTTGTATGTGAAGGTTAAATAATATTTTCCTGAAAATATGGATAACACTATACACTTCCTTGTAGCTGAAAAAGGCATGTTGGCATGCGGGTCATCTTTAAAACTTCTTCCCGCAAAGGAACTTATTGAGTTATATACACCCCATTTTTGGGTGGAAGGAAGAGTGTGATCATAAGAAAAAAAAAGATAGAGAGAATGAGACAAATTTGATAACTGACATGTGATATGATGGAAAAATAAGAGAGAAACAGCAAGAAATGATGTGGAATAGAAAGTCATTGTATGGATGTTATTGTTGTGTTGAAAGTTCTGTTTTGCGTCTTTTGACTTGTTCCTTTTGTTTCTGATGTCATTTTTATCTGCTATCTTGAATTACCGATTCTTTGCTGTTTGTAAGCCAACTTTTATCCTCCTTTTCTTTTTATAAATCTTTGTGCGTAATATCAAGAAAATTTCCCCTCAGGACACCAGATTCCTTGTTCTATGAAGCACATCGACTTGTGACACGCATTGATCACCCTGCAATTGCTGCTCTGACTAAGTATTACTCCAAAGTTTTCCCACCTAGCAACACTCCTGGAGCAAGCACCTTAGATGTGTGTAGCAGTTGGGTAAGAGTTTTAGTACTATAACTCTGGTCTCTCCAATGTTGCATTGCATATACATATTGTCATAAATCTCCACTTTGCATTAGGTCAGCCATTTTCCACCAGGAAACAAGCAAGAACGAGTGGTGGGATTAGGCATGAATGAAGAAGAGATGAAGAGGAATGAGAGCACAAAGGAATGAGAGCTAATGTTTCCATTGCCGAAGCAATCAGAGTACCCAAGTCAGAGAGCAATGTTTCACAAACAGTGGTTGGGAGTCCTGTCGATGAAAGTCTGACAAACACCAATATATGTAGAATCATCTTAAATGATGGCTCCACCTTTACAGGGCAACCAGTTAAAGGAAGGAATAGATGCCATGAGCACAAAGGGAGGATAATTGGTGCATATATTCATAATAAGGGCAACGGATACAGATACCAAAATGTCAGCCATGGTGTAGAAGATTCTCTACAAACACTGGTAGGGAGTCCTGTTGATGAGAGTATCTCAAACACAAATATTTGTGGAATCATCTTAAATTATGGCTCTGCCTGTACAAGATAACCAGTTAAAGGAAGAAAAAGGTGCCATGAGCACACAAAGGGAGAAGAACTCGTGTATCTTTTCATGTAAATCAGAAATAACTGGCATTGCAGAATTTCTGCATAACAAGTGCCATGCTTAAACCCCAAAATGAGTTAGTAGAAGTTTAGATAGAGAATGTTGCTGCTAGATGACTTGGAGTTTCATAACTGAACAGCTGATCTCTATTGAAAAGGCAAACCACCAGTTGTAGGTAATAAAAAAAATTCTTGCAGCACAAAATGCATTGATCAGATGCTGGAAGAATGAAATATGTTTGTATTAGGGAAATTTCACTTATAATTCTCTGAAGGCAAGGAAATATGTAATACTAGTTGTTTCCCGTTGTTGTTGTTGTATTGTAGGAATAATGATTGTTTATCATCATCGTGAATGCCAATTCTTAAACTATTATGGTCAGAAAATATGCTCATTATGCCAGCAGCAGCATCTCATACACCTGTAGTTGTAAATGTCAATGGTTTCTCAATCTTTCTTTCCTATGCGAGTACAAGATTATAAATATGTTGTTCTTTTAGCACTAAAGATTACAAAAATGCCAACAGAGATTTAAACCATCAAGTTGATTCGGGCCAGTATACTTTATCTATTACTTTATCAGTTAAGCCAGTCTACACTAACCAACCTAGCACATGTGGCCCAAGGTTATTTGTACTGATATCGAGCAAATTATTCAACCAATTTAGTCAGCGTCGCACAAGATTTTATCTGTTGATCCATTGCCTGTCACGGCTGAACTCTTGTGTGCCACTTGTTTGAAATTGGTTGCATTAGTCAGCATTAGTGTCTAATATTAGACAACACTTTTACCCAAAACTACCAAATAAGCGTTAAAGTAATCAATCAATAAAAAAGAGTCAGAATACATTTACCTCAATCTCTACTTTCTTTCCCAACTTTGACATCCTCGTCACTAAATATATGTGCTTTTACAGTTTCAACTTAAACGATTATTTTTATTCTCTTATCTAACTTATCGAGTTCTATTAGTTTTTGAAGAGAGAGGTTGGGCTAAAGAATATCTTGCATATAAAAAGTTTTTATTAGACACTTCTATAATATTGTCACAGTGCCAATTTTCATGAAGACAAATAAAAGAACCATGGCTTGTTTATGCAGACAAAAAATATAGAACCCTTATTTGGGTCAGTTTATCTATGAACCAAATACTCTTCACAAAGTCTAGTATTATCAAATTATTTGATGTACCGTCTCATTTGAGCACTAATTTGAGGTATATTCAGGATACTAGCATAACACAAATTTGAAATGAAAACAGCCAAACATGGAGAGGTTTTATAGGTTTACCGTACTTAAAAGAGAAAATCATTTGCCAATTAAGAAGAAAACACATGTCTATAGCCTCGTATCAAGGTCTAACTTTTATAACCCCGAATTATTACAAAACCAACCTCCACAGTCTCACATGAACTTCCTGTACGGCCTACCATTATCTTCATCTTGCATATGCTGTAAAAATAACAGTTGAAATTTACACTAAATTATATAGTTAACTGCAAAAAAGCATTCACATGTACACCCAAAAAGCAGGTTCAAAAATAAAAGTGAAAAGAAAATTTAAGAATAGCACGCCATTCATGATCATGCGTCCTACAGTTGATGAAAGAGCATTACAACTGAAAGATCGAACAGAGTTAGACCGATTAAGCCATACAGCAACTTCAAAACAGAAATAACATTTGATATGATGAATCGTGTGAAGGCAAAAGATTTCAAGTCAATATTAGTAAACAGTTTAGTTACCGCCCATGATCCATCTCGATTTTCTCGAGAATTTAAATAATGCAACCAAATAAATTGAGCACACAAAATTAGTGTGTTTAATTTGTATTTTCAAAATTTTCTTAGTTTTCAAAATGAAACTGATTGAGGGTGGTCCAAGACAGAATAGAGTGAGATTGAAGGAGAGGTTAAACAACACGCTGAATATTTTCTTTTTGATATTTTAAAAATGAAAATAGGATTAAGAGAGTAGATGAATTGTGCACACATACACATATATAGAGAATGGCGAAACCTAACCTAACCGAAATCGAAATCGAAATTGAAATTGAAAGAGCAAGTTAAATACGGATAAGATAAGGAAAGGGGACTGACGAATTCACGGACAATGCCCTTGTAGACAAGGACGGGAATGGCGATGCCGAAGATGCCTACAAGGGCGAGGTTGCGGCGAGTCCAACGGAAATTGAACTCCAGATTCTCTCTAGCAGTGCCCCACTCCTCTATGAATTTGTTCTTCTTTGCTTCCATTCCTCCTCCCATCTTTCTATCTCTCTTCTCTTCTCTTCTCTTCTCTTCTTCCTAATCAGATCAAATCCCTCCCTCTCTTCTTCCTCCTTCCTTCCTCGCCTCTCCCTCACTTCACACTTTGGGTGTTTCTTCCTTCACCCCTACATTTTTCTTCCAGAACCCCTACATTTTTCTTCCAGAACCCCTACATTTTCCTAAATACCTAAATTACCCTTAACAGTTGTTGGTGGTTACTGAATAGAGGATGATTTGTAAGCCAAAATGTGTTTATGAAATAGATGATGTTTTATAAGCAAAAGTGTTTTCGGGGTAGAAAATTTGGAAGAAAAAAAAACATTTCAGAATTTCTTTCCATAACACTTTTTTTTTTTCACTCTTAGAATAATAAATTCAAAATTCATAAAATGTGTTGTGAAAACGAAAAAGAGTATCTCGAAATTGTTATGAATTGTATTTTTCGAGAACCGATTAAATACTGTGATTTCTATAATGTAATATGTATGCATTCCCTCATTTCATTATGGATTTATCATTTCCAATATTAGAGCACACTAATAAATTAATTTACTATATGAATTAATCAATTAATTGTAATAATTAATTTACCTTCTCTACACTTCCGATGCAAAGGCATCTATTGTTCTCATCCTAGTAAAGTACATGCTTAATTGCTATTTCTAATGCCTTCTATTTGAGCATAGAAAAGGGCCAGGAATTCAGAAATTACTCTTCCACGTGACAAGAAATCCCCATAACAAGTCTTGGATCACAGGATGTGGATAGTACAAATCCTCCTATATATGATGCACTTGCTTAGTTATTTGTTTTTATTTTTTATAAAAGCTCTCATGTTATATATCATTATGAAACTTGACCTCTCATTTAGGTTAACACTTTAAGTATCAATAATCATATGCCACTAGATGAAAAAAAGTATTATTAAAAAAGGGAAAAAGAAATAAAGAAAATACAAGCAAATATGGGGGGGACTAAACAAAAACCCATATGTAAAAACCTAAGAAAAGTGATAGTTAGATAATCTATACCTATTAATAAATAATTATAAGAAAAGACTAAATAGAAGCCTATTATATCAATGAAATTGTTCTCTATGAATAAACCCTAAATTAGCAAGTTGGTCAACACATGTATTATTTTCACGAAATATGTGAAAAATCCTAAACCTAATTTTCCCACACTAATCAAGGCAAGTGTTCTACCTATTACAAAGAATCCAAGGAATGTTAGTCCCAGCAGTAAATGTAGCACAAACCAAGGTAGAATCACATTCAAGTCATAAACTAGTAAGATTTATCTTTTTAGCTTATTCAAGGACGTGTATAACTCCATAAAACTCAACAACCAAAACAATCTGAATATCAAGGAAAGCAAAGAAACCACCAATAAACTCCCTCATATTCCTACAGAAAATACCACCACAAGCAACTAAGACTAGGAGAACTCTTAGCAGCACCATCAATATTAATTTTAACCCAACTCATTGAAGGAAAGTCTCATCTAACACGAAGAGGATGAAGAACTTTGTCACTACGAGTATTAATATCAAAGAACTTAAGTACATTGAAGTCGACCACATCATTCCTCAAAGAGCTTTTAGATGAATTACCCACTAGGCAAGTGAAATCCTTAATAGTGGAAATTGTCCTAGAAAGATCAACCTTAACCTAAAATCTAGCATAATTTATCATACGTCATATCATCCAAATAGAGAAGGTATTCACAACAAGTTTAATCAAATTAACCAAATGACTACCATCACTCTTAATAAAAGAAATGAGATAATATACATTAGAGAAGTGAGAATTAAGAAAAATTTTCCGAACCCAGCTCCAAATATGCAAAGCATTAGGACATTCAAAAAATAAATGCGGAATAGATTTTTCTTGATTTTCACAAAGAGTACACATAGAACATAAATGCAAATCTTTGTGCTGAATGTGTTGATCCGTAGGAAGCTGCCCATGAAAAACATTTCAAAGTACCAGAGTTTTGGAAGGAGGAATATATTGAGACCAAATGATCTTACCTCAACCACAAGGAACTCTTGGATCTAAGAAGAATTTCCTAGCATATTTGAGAATGAAATAACCCGAGTCTTCCAAAGTCCAATTAGGACAATCCTGTTTGTGCCTAATTATGATATGTTCAAAAAATGATTCACCTGTTGTAAAGTTGATGGAGTAATCCAATCACAACTATTCCAGAATTGGGAAACTGTAGTCATCAGGGTTCCAAAACCATCAAGTACCCCTGCAATGTTTGATAAACAAGTAGAAGAATACCATTTATCATTCCATAAATTAATAACAGTACTTATACCAACGGCCCAAGAGGTCTCCAGAATGGTGTCATAAAACTGTTAATCCTAGGTCAAATAGAATAGTATCTATAAGCCAATATGAGTTGGTACTTAGATTTAAGAACTCTGGCTTTCAGGAGAAGAGACCAAGACTTATTACTATAAGTAAAGTTCCAAGTAAGCTTCAATCGTTCCAAGTAAGACTTATCACTCTGGCTTTACTTAATGATTAACTTTTGTTTTGCGTTTCAATTCATAATCATCTTTTCTAAGAATATGTCCATGTGATTATCAGGGGAAAATGGTTTGTTATACTGAAGATCAATGTTAGGTGTTTTTTTCCTTTCTGATTAAAGTTTTGAATTGATTTCATATTAGTTTAAAATTCAGTCCAACTTGTATCCCGATGGTAATTATGGAATTTTTCTCGTAAGATTCATGCTATTGGATTTTTTTTTTCTTGACCTTACTTCAAATTTTGAACCACCAAAATCACTGATTGATTGACTTGAAGAGGGAGAAAAACCTATTTATTTGGATTTGGAAGCCTTATGAGGTTCTATGCTCTTGTGATAAATCTGCAGATTACACTTTCTAAATATAACTTTTCCACGTAACATTTGTTAGTAATTTATATATATATATATATATATATATATATTTATTTATTGTGTGTTCCATACTATTGTGTTACGAATGACAGCACCTCGTCTTGACATTAGCATGAAAGGATAATCCCTTTTTTTAAAACTTTTATACAAGAGAACCTCACGTTTTAATCTCTAATTTTGTTTCCAAAGTTGTCTTCGGGAAGGAAAGCTAAGAGATGAATTAAGTTGTTCCACAAAGTGCAACTAATTTCATGTTAGTTTTCAAACTAATTCAATAAGAAAAAAGTAGCTCAAGAAGTGGAAATAAAGGCACTTCGATTTCATATATCTATTTGCTAGAGAAAATGTATAAAACTATCAAAAATCAAGAATTTCAATGAAATCAATTGATGGAAGACCATCCAAGTCACTGTACACGAGAATAAAAGATAGATAAATTGTTTGTATAAATACTAGAATAAACCTGTATAGGAAATGTATTTTGGTTTATTTTCAATAGTACTTTATAGATGAAACAGAGACAATGTAAAACTCCTAACTTGTGACACAAGTGAGGGTTTCTAAAGCATCTCAAAGGAGCATACACGAGCCAAATCTCATTAATTCTTTAATTAATTACCCAGACCAACTATATACCATCAAACCATATCAATCCTTTAATTTATCAAACCCTGACAATACAGCTGTGATGGATCATAAAAATGATATTTATTTTGTACAATGAGACTTAATAACTAATCATTTTCACTAATGGACTGTAAAAGTGATATTTTTTTTACAGTGAGATTTTACTATTGATAGCTTTTATTGATGGATCATAAAAATTATCTTTATTTATTACATTATGGTTTATCATTTTCACTCACAAATCATAAAGAATATCTTTATTTTTTAAAATGAGATCTTATTTTCACTTATGCATTGTAAAAACGACTTTTATATACGTACTTAAATCTTTTTGTTGGTGACTTTCATTTTAAGAACCCTAAATAATCACAGTATTGAAAAGTGAAATTATGAAAAATTTATTGAATATTACGATTGAAATCCATAATACATATATAACATCAAATAGAGCGTAGGTTATACTCACGTAAAATCTAAAAATAAAATAAAAACAGGGTTGTGTTGTTCAAACGGTTACTACTGAAAATATAAATTTAAAGTTTTGAAAGTTAAGTCCGTGCCATGTATTTTAAAATTAAATTTAAATAAATAATAAAATTGTGAAAGTTTAATTTACACAAATAATTAATGTTTTATTGATTTGAAAACTTCTCAGCTTGGGTGCATGGAGAAAAGACTAAAAAGTGAGCGTGGATGCGAATTTGTGCGACACTAGCAAAGATTGAAATATACTTCTATTTTCGAAGTTGTCGAGTTGTTGAGCAGTGCGAGTTGTCGAGCATGCGACCGTGAGAACGTGACCGCGAGAACCTGCGACCATGAAACCGTGGGACTGTCACTGTGAGTTTCACATTTCCTTCATTTTTCAATCTTTGCGAGTTGAAGGTTGAGTCTCCATCTCCATTCCTATGATGAATTTCCTTCTTTTTTTCAGTCTTTGCGAGTTGAAGACTCAGACCTAGGTTTTGCCCCTTCTCGTTTTCTTTCTTTCTGTGTTGTATTGGTCGAGGAGTGTGTTGTGTAATTTTATTTTTGAAGGTCTAGTCCTAACGATTCCAAAATGATTCTCAACACTGTGTTCTTGATTTCAGTGGTTTGAGGGAGCTTGAGAACAGTTCTATTGTGAGAGCTTGAGGTTAAGACAATTTCGTGGAGTTCCACCGCTTGAGGTAAATCCTTTATAAGATATTTTTTACTCTTTTGAGACAATGAGATGTTAGAGAATTTGTTTTACAATAATTCCAATAGTTTGAATTCATGATAGCTTTTTGGTGATTAGGTAGTTGATTGGATTGTTATACTGTGGCACAAAAATTTGTGAGCATTGTTGTTACTTAGCTTAGCTTGGGTTTAGTTGGGTGAGGGAAGGCTATTGTTACTTAGCTTAGCTTGAGATGCTTGTTGACAATGATAGGTTGTGTGATTGTTTTGAGGTTAGCTTGGTTGCTGTCAGATTCTTTTTAAGTATAGGGAGTAAAAGAGAAAAGAAAATTATAATAATAGAAATCAAATGAGTAATTTTATAATCCTTGAGGACTTCTTGCCATGCTTCTTTTTGTACTAATGTTCTTTTGAAGATTGCTTTTTACCTTGGCTTGAATGGTTATCCGAATCACTCTCATAACTGGAGTCGGAGGATGTTGTTGAGCTTTCTTCTTCAGACTGCTCCAATATTTGAGAATGTTTCTTCTTCTTTTTTTTTCTTCTTCTTATACGAGGATTTATGGTAATCCATGTCTCATTCATGAACAATATGGGAGTCTTCCACACTTGGAGGCCAATGCATATTCCCTGGATAATATGAAGGAGGAACCTACATACCAGGATAAAGGAACCCTTGGGCATTTGTTGAAATGCATGACCCTGAAAGTTGTGAATGTACTGAGGTACATGGTTTGGCTAGGACATTGGCATTTGAGCTCTTCCATATGTTGATGGTGTTTGACCTTGTGTAGGCAAGCTATAATCTGCAATTTTTCAGAATCAACGAATAACTAACTTATGGATCTACCTTTACAAGATTTAAGTTATTTGGTAGACTTTGTTTCAGAACATTAGTTTCAGGTAAATTTTGCCTCAAACTACAAATGCCAACCAATAATGGAAGTACAACTATTTAGTGTTTTTTTTTTTTTTGTTACAATCTTTTAATCTACTCTGCCTGATAAATTATTTTCATTTTCATCATTTTTTGTATGCCTTTATTAAGTGTCAATTTATTACTGTTGCCAGTGGTTTTTGCTGAGATAGTATGACTTTTCTTATAGAAATCTTTACCTCCTTCCACTAAGCTTTATAGAACCTTAGTAGATACTCCAAACCAACATCAAACCACATGTTCTCATCTCTTAACTAGGACCAAATTTTCGGTACTCGTATAATTTATCTTATTATGAAAAATGATATAGTTAATTAATTTTAAAATTATATATCTTATCTAAATGACAGAATAAATAATATAGACTAACTAACCTTTTAAAACAAACAAATAACTTTATTAACGCAGACTTTTATGTTGACCAAATTGACCAGTGCTGGATTCTCCACTGAAGCCATTTCAAAAGGTTCTGATTAACTTTTCAGTTCTTCCAGTCTTACCCTAGACAAAAGTTCCATTATCTATAACAGTGCCTCTTTTCTTGTCTTCCAGATCATATATAAATCTTTTCTTGTCCACTATGGTGTCATTCATGTGCTAGCCAAACCAATTGCACTCCCATTATATGTTTTTATGTTTCCATTTCTAATCAAAATATTCCAAAGGACATGGATCGATCAGTGGGAGCTCTATAGACTCGAATCATAAACTCATATGAGTTTACTTCACATGAAAAAAATTTAATAATAAATAACTACATTTAGTCCTAAATGAAAATTATATAACTTCAAAGTACCTCAAATAAAGAAGTTTATACAAATATTACAAAAGTTAAATTGTTCAAGTCATAGAAATTAAATAATTAGAAATGGACAAATGTCAAGTTTCTATATCCAATTCTCTAATGATATCCTCTCCTCCATCATCTCCATTTTCATCTTCACCACAATCCACATTGGCATCAAAAGTTATATTTTCAAGATCAAATGCATCTAGAGTTGGAACTCTTGTTGCTCCATCTAAGTAAACATTTTGACCAGCACGCAGATTCCTCCCTAGTTTCAACAAGATTATGCTTGAATTTGAATATTCATCCACTTAGATTCTTTGAACAATAATTACATTTCACCTTTTTATCATTTTTATTAATATCTATCCCATGTTTTCGTCTAATATCTAATCTATTTTCTGAATCTAATGTCTAATCTATTTTCTGAAGTATTTTTACTTCTATTAAAAATAGAAAATGCACTTTGATTAACCTAAGTTGAATTTGATCCACTCCCATATATTCCTTAAAAAATAGAGTGCTCCAAATTCAATCTCTGCCCAAATAAAATAAAATCTGCAGCAAGTTTTCTCAATTTAAAAAAAAATAAAATAGAGAGCATTCCAAAAAAAAAAATCTGCACCTCAATTAAATAAATAAAATCCAATTTGGAGCCCATCTTGAATTTAGCAGCCTATAACAATGGAATCCTAATTCCACACCACCTATCTCTAACCTTATATGATGAACGACACCTCCGACACCACCGTTGACCTGCTACCCGCGACCACCGCAATCGCCGCATGAACGTACGACTTGCCACCACCCCGCGACCTAACCGCAACCACTGCGCGACCGCTTCGCTCGATCGCCACCACCTCCGCACTCGTTCAGAGAAGACGCACCACCTCCACGCGCTCCACAGAAGACGCAAAGTGAAACCAAAACGAAAACGAAACGCGAAACCTAAAGTTCAGTTTATTTCATTTAATTTTCCCCATTCAGAAAGACACCGTTTTGGGTTAATATGAAAACCCAGTTGAACTCGCCAACTTGGAACAGACTCGCAAGTTGAGCGAGTTCACTTCGAATCTGCCGAGTTTACTGAAAAATCGAGTTTATTACCGAGTTAACTCAATAAGGTATGTAGAAACGTGAACTCGGAAGTTTGACAACCATGTTCACAACACTTTTCTTGGACTAAACAAAGAGCCAGTGGACAACTTAACCCGGCATCCCTAGGAATAAAGTTCTTTTAGGGTCACTTCTAATAGGGTTAGGCTAAGGGAACAAGAGGCCAATCATCCTGGTATAATCTATAGCATTGCAATGATAGGGTGTTGAAGTGGTGCTGGTCAAAAGTGGGTGTTTAGAATCATTTGGGTGCATTACACCTTAAATTTTATTACCATATTCCTCTCCTCTTTCTCCTTCCTGCTTTCAACTGTGTCAAATTAATTAAAATATATAAAAAGATATTGTTTTTTTAATAAGTTGCCGTTATGATAGTTATTTTGTTAGTTATGAGTGCTATATAATTTAAGCATAATAGCTTGACTCGACAGATGAACCCTTTTAATGCAGATTAAATAATGGTATATATGAGTAGCTTCTAAGCTCCAATTATTAACAACAACATGCTCAATTATGCTACAACTTCCAATACTCATACTTTCTCATTTCTGTCTCTATCTTTGTTGCTATGAAAAAGGCCAAAAATATATAACAAGAACCATCAAATGACATGTATTCTATTTTTACACATTATTAAATTTTTACACCAAATTTTAGGAGTTACTATATACATATATTCTATTTCAGTATATATCCTTAATATAATTCTGTACAAGTAGAATTTTTTTTACTTTTATAACAACTATCTTTTGCCACATATCTGTTAAACTCTATTATGTAGTATGTTATGTATATATGTATGTATGAAGATATATAATATGGTGGTAGAAAGTGAAAACATTTGCTGGCTATGATTAAAACCATGATTAACACAGAAAGCTTTTATAAAGAGGGTATTGGTGTTAAAAAGATGCTCACTTACAGTGCAGTTTTTACTAAGCAACCAAAAAAAGGGGTTCACAGCTTTCTGCACTTATAAAGAATACAAAAAAACGGTTCTATAAGATAAAATATGAGGATTTGGCATTCAAAATACCACTCTGAAGTCTCATGCCCACTGTCTGCAGAAACAGTTTTATTTATAGAGCCACCTAACTGATAAAAAAAAGCATTATTCTTTGGAAAACAACTATATTGCTCTGAACTGTTAAAACTATATTATTATTATTATAACATAATAGTTAATAATAACTTTTTTTTTTTGTATTTTTCTTTTGTGTAATTTTATATTCGTATTGAAGGAGTTATTTATTATACAGTTTCTTGACGTAATTGCTCAAGTACCAATACTTGTTTTATTATAAAAGCATGTACCTTTTGTTCTTCTTACCTATACAAGGTTCTCCAAAACAAACAGATGCATCAGTTCTGAACTTCTTCAATGGCAGCTCAAGGTACAACCTTAACCTTATTGTCTCACTTTCTATTATCTTCTCTTCTCTTTCCAGTTTGTTAAACGTATCCGAACTATTTATCTTTTAATAAGGGACAGACAATTCTCTTTCTTCTCAAACTTGTACTTTCAGAATAGAGCACTGCATAAAATTCAGTTTCTCAATCTGACCTAACCCATTTGGTCCTTTTTTTTTTCACCTCCTCACAGTTGTCTCCACATTGAATTTTAAGAGGGAAGTTAATGCCACAACCAGAGAGTGCAAAATCTTGATATAAAAGCAGGGTTCGTTCCTCTGTTTTATCGCTGACATTGAAGACTCTTGAACAATTATTAAGGATTCTAATCTTGCTCTGGCAGAAGTTGATCTACAAGTGGGAACTGGTAAGACCCTTCAGGACAATTTTGTAGTTTTTCTGCTGTGATAAGTATTTGGGTTTTGTTTATTCCATCTAATATAGTATTGTCTTCAACATAGCTAACAAGGATCATTTTCTCCTCCAAGTTTCAGCTAAATTTTCTCTAGTTTTATTTTTGTAAAAAATTACAATCATCTATGGATGGTTTGAGTTGGGATACCTCTCAACTTGAAGCAAACACACAAATCATGTGGCTTCACAAGACCGTCCAATTAAAAAAACTGGTTTAAACCAGTTTATTACCAATATTTTGAGTTGAAAATCGCTTTACAAGTCAAAACTGATTGCACACCATTGTGATAACAGAATCCCAATCTGGAGGACTGCTTGAAGACAAAACCATAATCGAATTCGAAGTTGCAGAGCCAACTCCTGTGGTCGGTTTGACACCAATGTTGGCCAAGTTTGGGTTCTTAGATACCAATGTTTTGGGTTTCAGCAACACACTTCCTTATCCACACCATACTTCTGCTTTCATTCCCACTAAAACTATTCACTCTCCCAATAAATATCTTTGCAAGAAACTGAGTTTGGGTAAAAATGCTAATTCTAGCCCCTCAAAGAAGAGGCTCAATAAGAAGCTGCACGGAAAGAAGAGGCTCAATAAGAAGCTGCACTCCACGTGTTCGACCAGATGGGTCTCTCACGATGGACGCATTCCTTCCCTTCTCCATGCTCTCAACACCATTCACGATTTGGATAACGCTCTCAGACAGTGGGAGAAGACTCTCTCCAGCAGGGAAATCAGTGCAATTCTGAAGGCCCAGGTCTCTTGGCAGAGGGCTGTGCAAATTTTCGAGTGGTTCAAGAAAAAAGGTTGCTATGACTTGAACGTCGTTCACTACAACATAATGCTCTGGACCCTTGGTAGAGCGTGCAAGTGGGGGCTTGTGGAGAGTTTGTGGGGTGAAATGAATGCAAAAGGAGTTGCACCTGTGAATTCCACTTATGGGACCTTGATTGATGCCTATAGCAAAGGTGGACTCAAAGAAGAAGCTCTTGCTTGGCTTCAGAGGATGCAAAGTCAAGGAATGGAGCCTGATGAGGTCACCATGGGCATTATTGTTCTCTTGTACAAGAGGGCGGGAGAGTTCCGAAAAGCTGAAGAGTTTTTCAGAAAATGGATAAGAGGTGCATCTTTTAGATTAGGGGTTAATCATAATTTTAGTGTGGATGATAAAGGATCACATGCCAATGTTTGTTTAAGCTCCAATACATATAATACCTTGATTAACACATATGGGAAGGGTGGTCAATTTCGTGCAGCATGTGAAACTTTTGCTAGGATGATTAGACAAGGCATGACCTTAAATACAATGACACTCAATTTAATGATTCACTTGTATGGAAACTATGGAAGGCTACAACAAGCTTGTTTGTTGTTTCAGAAAATGGGAGAGTTTCGGTGCCTACCCGACACTTGGACGTATAACATCCTCATTTCAGCTCATATTAAGAATAATAATGTCAACATTGCAGCTAAATGTCTTGCAAGGATGAAACAGGCCTGCCTTGAGCCAGATGTTTTGAGTTATCGTATCCTCTTGTATGCATACTCGACAAGGAAAATGGTCCAAGAAGCGGAAGAACTTGTACGGGAGATGGATGCTAGGAATCTTGCAATTGATGAATTTACCCAATCTGCTTTGACTAGAATGTATGTAGAATCAGGTATGCTTGAGCAGTCATGGTTGTGGTTCACGAGGTTTCACATAGCTGGGAATATTAGTTCTGGTTGTTATTCTGCCAATATTGATGCTTATGGAGAGAGAGGGTACACTCTAGAAGCAGAGAAAGTATTTTTGTGCTGCAAAGAAAAGAATAAGCTCACTGTCCTCGAGTTTAATGTGATGATTAAAGCTTATGGGATAGGAAAATGCTATGATAAAGCATGCCAATTGTTTGATTGTATGAAGAAATTTGGTGTTGTTGCAGACAAATGCAGCTACAGTTCTGTCATACATATTTTGGCCAATGCTGACAAGCCGCATGATGCAAAATCTTACCTTGAAAGAATGCAAGATGTAGGACTTGTGAGTGACTGTGTTCCATATTGTGTTGTGATAAAAAGCTTCGTGAAGTTAGGTCAATTAAAAATGGCTGAAGAATTATACAAGGAGATGCTTGGATATGCCATTCAGCCTGATGTCATTATTTATGGTGTTTTTATCAATGCTTTTGCTGATGTAGGAAGTGTTAAAGAAGCCATCAATTATGTTAATGAAATGCGAAAGGCAGGATTGCAAGGGAATTTAACTATATATAACTCTTTAATTAAGTTGTATACTAAAGTAGGGTACCTGAAAGAAGCAGAAGAAACATACAAATTGCTTCAATCGTCAGACGAGGGTCCTTCTATATTTTCCTCTAATTGTATGATTGATCTTTATACTGAACGACTTATGGTTGAACAAGCAAAAGAGATATTTGAGAGCTTGAAGAAGAATGAAGTTGCAAATGAGTTTTCATATGCAATGATGCTATGTATGTATAAGAAAATTGGAAGATTGGATGAAGCCATTCAAATTGCAACACAAATGAGAAGACTAGCTCTTTTGACTGATGTATTGAGTTATAATAATGTTCTTGGTTTGTATTCTATGGATAGGAGGCTAAGGGAAGCTACTGAGACTTTCAACGAAATGATAAAATCTGGCATTCAACCGGACGATTTCACATTTAGAGCTCTTGCTAACATTTTGCTGAATTGTGGAGTTTCAAAGCGGGCTGTTGGCAGGCTAGAAGTAATGGTGAAAAGGGATGCTCATCATGGTTTGCAAAGATGGATGCTGGCACTCTCATGTGCATTTGAAGGAGATAATTTTCCAAATGAATAGATGTGCTTAATTATGGAGCCTATGTTAGAAAAGCATGATTGGATTTTAATTGGTCTGGCTTTCCTCTGGAGCTGGGTTTCCTTTAATTTGGTTTCTTGGCTGAGACTATGATTGGAGCATTTCAAGCAATGTATTTAGAATTACTACTGTTAATTTCTATGATAATCTGTTATAATATGGCTTGGTTGCTCTTTTGCATGTTTCTGTGTACATTGATTGATGGTAAACTTATTATTGCTCTTTTGCATGTTTGAATAATTTTTTCTTGAACCACTAGACCAACAAGTAAGAAGATAAAATAAATTAAGTTTGTGCATAACTTAAAAATCATCTTTTACTCGTAAAGTTTCTACAATTAACTTACAAGCTGATTTTAATTTGTGTAGAAACTGATTTTAACTTTTCTAAAACACGAATTTTAACTTGTAAGTAAGCTAATTTCAACTTTTGAGAAAGTTTATTTATTTATTTTTTATTATTTCCTACTATTTTCTTTTCGTATAGCTCTAAGTGCTTTTGATGTAGTTTAGTCAAATAGTCTATATATAACCGCACTTCCACTCCTCACATTGCTCACAATGTGCGCTTGCTCTATCTCTCCCTACCCCACCTCACACCACAAGGTACGTACGACTATTGCTCTTTTTCCTTTCAACTTTTCTTTCTTAATGCTATAATTATAAAATGTGAAATGATGTATAATGTTATTGTATGAATACCAATCTCTGTAGTTTAGTCAAATGGTCTATATATAACCGCACTTCCACTCCTCACATTGCTCACAATGTGCGCTTGCTCTATCTCTCCCTACCCCACCTCACACCACAAGGTACGAACGACTAATGCTCTTGTTCCTTTCAACTTTTCTTTCTTAATGCTACAATTATAAAATGTGAAATGATGTATAATGTTATTGTATGAATACTAATCTCTGTAGTTTAGTCAAATAGTCTATATATAACCGCACTTCCACTCCTCACATTGCTCACAATGTGCACTTGCTCTATCTCTCCCTACCCCACCTCACACCACAAGGTACGAACGACTATTGCTCTTGTTCCTTTCAACTTTTCTTTCTTAATGCTATAATTATAAAATGTGAAATGATGTATAATGTTATTGTATGAATACCAATCTCTGATTGTTTGTTAGACTATTGCTCTTGTTCCTTTCAACTTTTCTTTCTTAATGCTATAATTATAAAATGTGAAATGATGTATAATGTTATTGTATGAATACCAATCTCTGATTGTTTGTTAGACTATTGCTCTTGTTCCTTTCAACTTTTCTTTCTTAATGCTATAATTATAAAATGTGAAATGATGTATAATGTTATTGTATGAATACCAATCTCTGATTGTTTGTTTTATGCTAACGTTGTTGGATCTAGCTGATCTGATCTACTTAGTGTTTTGGTTGGCCTGGTCTTAGGTAGGGATAAAAACTGTAGAAAATGAAGATCATAGAGAAAATACATGAAGCCGCAGCTGATTCAAACAGGGTGGTGTTCTCGTTTGAGTTCTTCCCGCCCAAGTCTGAGGATGGGGTGGACAATTTGTTTGAGAGGATGGACCGCATGGTGGTGCACAATCCCTCGTTTTGTGATATCACCTGGGATGGTGGTGGAACCACCATTAATCTAACTTTGGAAATTGCCAACAAGATGCAGAACATTGTCTGTCTGGATACCATGATGCATCTCACCTGCACCAACATGCTTGTTGAGAAGATAAACCATACACTCCACACCATCAAGTCCAATGGCCTCCAGAGTGTGCTTGCTCTTCGAGGTGACCCCCCACATGGCTAGGACAAATTTGTGTAGGTTGAAGGTGGCTTTCCCTGCAATCGACCTGGTACCAATTCCTTTCACCTCCAATTTTCCTCATATTTATATAATTCATTCTATTTTTGCCAATCTCAGCTGGGATGGTTACAGAACCATATCACCCTCACTCAGGCTCTATTTTACCAATTCTAGACTCCATTTGGAAGGACTTTGATGGTTTATAGCTATTTTCGTAGAAACCCTTTTTTTTGAAAAGATTTCAATTGTGCACAGACTGACTCCTCTCTTATAACTTGTCAGTGTCTCATTTTTTGTACTATCTGAGATCTGAGATATGCTGGACCAATGAGTTGTTGGTGACTTGCTCCTTTTGAGCTAGATTTGGATTTAAGTCTTGTGCATGGAAAAAACATGTTTGAGAGGGGAGACCCCACTAAAGGTGGGTTAGTCGTGTTCCTTGATGGAAATTTGTTATTGGCAAAGCACCTGGATACTTGTACTGCCGGAAAATATAAAGAATGAAACTTTTTTTAAATCAAACGTTAATGAGTTTTGGAACATTATACTGCAGTTTCAGTGATATAAAACTTTGGGCTTAGTTACATAAAATTTGATACTAGCTGTTGATCCTGTTAGTTCAGTTTGTTTGAGTGCTGATTTTGTGGATGCCAATTTTTTGTAGGTTATACATATCAGAGCTAAATATGGTGACCACTTTGGCATTACAATCGCTGGTTATCCAGGTTTCGCTCATCTCATGATTTTCAACTTCATTATGTCATTCTGTTAAAGTGCTTTTGTGCTCCTTTTTCCACCATCATTTTCTCTTACAATCTACAGTCTTTCTCTTCAGAGGCACATCCGCATGTTATAGGAAGTGATGGGTTGGCTACAGCTGAAGGTTATAAAAAAGATCTTGAATACCTGAAGAGCAAGGTCTAGTCATTGAATTAGAATCCACCCGTTTTATGTGTTAAAAGTTTTTTTTATCAGTTCTGGAACATAATTTAGGGAATTCTTTTAATCTGTGACTTTTCTTCTTAAACAAGAAGGGCAAAGAAAAAAAGATACTAAAGAGAAATGTTGCATTTTTGGATAAACTTAGCTTTCTTCTAAATGAAAATGAAAAGTAGCAAGTGAAGGGTTGCCAGTCGTGAAGGATTTTTTTGCAAGGATTCTTTTGGCCTCCTATTCTGAGTTCATGTTTTTTTATTGGTTGATGCCGGAGCAGATCTGATCGTCACCCAGTTATTTTTTGATACGGACACATCCTTGAAATTTGTGAATGACTGTCACCAAATTGGAATAACTCGTCCTATTGGACCTGGAATCATGCCCATTAATAATTACAAGGGCTTTCTCCGCTTGACTGGGTTTTGTAAAACAAATGTAAGAATTTATTTTGGCAGTTTCTTTCTGCACCCCTACGTTTTTCTTCCTGTACCCCCACAATTTTGTAAATATCCCCAAAATTGGGATATTTTTGTCTTTACATTACATTGTGCGGGTGCAGGAAGAAAAACGTAGGGGTGCAGGAAGAAGAAGCCATTTATTTTTTGTATAGACATTGTATTAAGTATTGGAAACGTCCAATAATCTCAAGGAACTTGCAAGATGGGGTTCTAAAGAAAGCATAAAAAAGGCACTAGAACGATACGTATTGATCTCTCTTTATACATGTATACTGGAAGAAAATATCAGTTGTGCTTCAGAATATTAATAAAAATTAAACCTCAACATACATTGGGAGGTAAAGTATTACTCACAATAGATAGTTAAATTCTAGAATGTTGTGTTGGACAAGTGAACATAATTAACTAGTATTAGGGATCAATGTTAAGATAAAATATTTCCACGTAATATGTCGTTATGTAATATGCATGTTTTTATTTTATTTTATTTATTTATTTTGATCAGCAAATGTAATATGCGTGTACTTGTCACTTTTTACCAGTTTGTTATATTACTCAAGACCCATGGACTCTAATACATTCTTTTTTATTTTCAATAACATAATTTAGATACCAGCTGACATTATGTCTGCTTTAGAGCCTATCAAGGACAATGACGAAGCTGTCAAGTCTTATGGAGTTCACTTGGGAACTGAAATGTGCAAAAAGATTTTATCTCATGGAATTAAGTCATTGCATCTTTATACAATAACTACGGAGAAATCAGCTTTAGCAATACTAATGGTTGGCTCTTATGGCATGTGATGTGTATACTTTATTTGTTAATTATGGAAGACTTAACCTAATTGAAAGTTGATATTAATGTTGCTTTTGGCAGAACCTTGGCTTAATTGAAGAGTCCAAAATTTCTAGATCCTTACCATGAAGACTTCCCACAAATGTTTTCCGTGATAAAGAAGACGTCCGTCCAATCTTTTGGTATGTTACCTTTGCAACTGTCATGTCATGTTCCATAATGAGTGAATCTGTATTGAAGGATTTCTTACTTTCTTTATACAACGATCTAAGGGCAAATCGTCCAAAAAGCTACATATCAAGAACCGTAGGATGGGATTTATATCCACATGGGCACTGGGGTGATTCCTGTAACCCATCATATGGTGTATTAACTGATTATCAGGTGTACACGGTTACTTAGTGATTTAAATTTGTGTACGTTATTTAACACTTTTATTTTCTTTCCCAGAGGATAAAAAATTCTCTGCACTATCGGTAGATCAAGATCAATTTTTTAATAGTATACCATTTATCTAAAATTAAATTTTATTAGTACTTTGTGGAGAAACTAAAAGTGCAAACTATCAATCCAAATGTAATGTAAAACATACTGCAATCAGTGATGAATCTAAGAATAGTCCTTTAAGAAACATTGACTCTCTGCATACTTCTTTATTATGAATAGATTAAGATCGATCTTCTAAACTGTGGTCACAATTGTATTGATATTGAATTGTGGAAAATTGTTCACAACCAAATTTTATGAAATTTGTAATTTAACCTCATAATATATAAAAGTTTCAACTGAATTTGGAGTAAAACGCTACAAATTTCAGGTCAAACGGATGAGTATTTAATCGGGAAAAAAATCAAACAGTTTCACATACAGAAGTGAACCTTCCTTTCGACCTTGTGATTGATGAACAAAAAATTATTGCAAATTTTGTGGACAGAATTATAGGCTGAAACCTTGGCCACAATACAGTAGAAACAATAAGGAATGGTAAAAATTTCAGATAAAAAATCAAAGGAATAAGTCCCAGAACGAGAGGATAAAAAATTGAAAAACTTGTTTTTTCAAAAATAAAACGTCCTGATTTCTCTTCCTCGTATCATTTTTTGTGTTTTGTTTTTTGGACGTTCCTCCTTAGCTAGATACAAACAACATATGAAAGTACTGCTGTGATTTTTTTTGGAATTTTTCAATGTAATACGAGCTTTGGAATAATTTACAAAAACCAGAGCCAAATTTCAAAAATCTGGAAAGAGGATAGCCTAGGAATGCTCAAAATTTCTGAAAAATTTTACTAAAAGAATTTTCTGCTGAAATTCTATGTAAGGGTCTCAACCAAATTTGGAACAAAATGCGACAAATTTTAGGTCAAACGGATGAGTATTCATTCGGAAAAAAAAATCAATCAGTTTCAAACACATAGGCGAACCTTCCCTTCGTCCCTAGCAATGATGAACAAAAATTTTATTGCAAATTCTATGGAATGAATTTTAGGCTGAAACCTGGGCCACAACACAGTCGAAACAATAAGGAACGTCTGGTAAAAATTTCAAATGAAAAATCAAAGGAATAAGTCCTAGAACGAGAAGAAACAAAATTGGAAAACTTGTTTTTTCGAAAACGAAATGTCCTAGCTTCTCCTCCTCATATCTTTTTTTTCTTGTGTTTTGTTCTTGGATGTGCCTCTCTAGCTGGATGCAAACAACATATGAAAGTACTTGTGTGATTTTTTTTTTGGATTTTTCCAACGTAATATGAGCTCCGGAAAAAATTGCAGAAACAAGGACCAAATTTCAAAAATTTGGAAAGAGAATAATAGCCTTGGACTGCCAAAAATTTTTGTAAAATTTTTCCGAAAGGATTTTCTGTAAAAACGCAAAAAATTTCAGGTCAAACGGATGAGTATTCAGTCGGAAAAAAACTCAAAAAGTTTCACACACAGAGGTGAACCTTCCTTTCAACCCTGACAATGATGAACAAAACATTTATTGCAAATCCTGTGGAACCAATTTTGGGCGGAAACCTTGGCCACAACACAGTAGAAACATTAAGGAACGTCTGGTAAAAATTTAAAATAAAAAGTCCAAAGAGTAAGTCCCAAACCGAGAGGAAAAAAAATTGAAAAACTCTTTTTTCCAAAAACGAGACGTCCTGGCTTCTCGTCCTCATATCTTTTTCTGTGTTTTGTTTTTGGACGTGCCTCCTTAGCTGGATGCAAAAACCATATGAATGTACTTCTATGATTTTTTTTGGAATTTTTCAACGCAGTACGAGCGTCGAAAAAAATTGCAGAAACCAGGAATTAGGGCCAAATTTCAAACATGCGGAAAGAGGATAACCTTGGAGTGCCCAAAAATTTTTGAAAATTTTTTTCCCGAAAGGATTTTCTGCTGAAATTCTATGTAAGAGTCTGAACCGAATTTAGGACAAAACGCGATAAATTTCTGGTCAAACGAATGGTTATTCAGTCGGGAAAAAAATCAAACAGTTTCACACACAGAGGCGAACGTTCCTTTTGACCCTAACAATGATGAACAAAACATTTATTGCAAATCCTGTGGAACGAATTTTTTGGATTGAAACCTTGGCCACAACACAATAGAAACAGTAAGGAATGTCCGGTAAAAATTTCAGATAAAAAGCCCAAGGAATAAGTCCCAGACCGAGAGGAAATAAAATTGGAAAAATTATTTTTCTGAAAATGAAACGTCCTAGCTTCTCCTCCTCATATCTTTTTCTATGTTTTGTTTTTGGACGTGCCTATATAGTTGGATGCAAACAACATATGAAAGTACTTTTGTGATTTTTTTTGGAAATTTTCAACGCAGTACGAGCTTCGGAAAAAATTGCAGATACCAAGGCCAAATTTAAAAAATCTGAAAAAAGGATAGCCTTGGAGTGCCAAAAATTTTAGAAAAAATTTTCCCGAAAGGATTTTTTGCTGAAATTCTATGTAAGAGTCTCAATCAAATTGGTGACAAAACATGACAAATTTCAGGTAAAATGGATGAGTATTCAGTCGGAAAAAAAAATTAAACAGTTTCACACACAGAGGCGAACCTTCTTTTCGGCCCTAGGAATGATGAACAAAAAATTTATTGCGAAATCTGTGGAACGAATTTTTGGTCGAAACCTTGGCCACAACACAGTAGAAATCATAAGGAACCTCTGGAAAAAATTTCAAATAAAAAGTCTAAGGAATAAGTCCTAGACCGAGAGGAAACAAAATTGGAAAAGTTTTTCCGAAAACACAACGTCCTGGCTTCTCTTCCTCATATCTTTTTGTGTGTTTTTTTGTTAGATGTGCCTCCTTAGCTGGATGCAAAGAATATATGAAAGTACTTGTGTGATTTTTTTTGGAATTTTTCAATGCATTACGAGCTCCAGAAAAAATTGCAGAAACGAAGGCAAAATTTAAAAAATCTGGAAAAAGGATAGCCTTGGAGTCCCCAAAATTCCTGAAAGGATTTTCTGCTGAAAATCTATGTAAGAGTCTCAACTGAATTTGGGAAAACACGCGAGAAATTTTAGGTCAAATAGATGAGTATTGTGTTGGGAAAAAAATCAAACAGTTTCACACATTGAGGCCAACCTTCCTTTCGGCCCTGGCAATGATGAACAAAACATTTATTGAAATTATGGGGAATGAATTTTGGGTCGAAACCTTGGCCACAACACATTAGACATAATAAGGAACCTCTGGTAAAAATTTAAGATAAAAATTCCATGGAATAAGTCCCAGACCAAGAGGAAACAAAATTGGAAAACTTGTTTTTCCAAAAGCGAAACGTCCTGACTTCTCCTCCTCATATCTTTTTCTGTCTTTTGTTTTTGGACGTGCCTCCTTTGCTAGATGCAAACAACATATAAAAGTACGTGTGTGAATTTTATTGGAATTTTTCAATGCAGTACGAGCTTCAGAAAAAATTGCAGAAACCAGGGCCAAATTTTAAAAGTCTGGAAAGAGGATAGCCTTCGAGTGCCCAAAATTTCTGAAAAATTTTTCCAAAAGGATTTTCTGCTAAAATTCAATGTAGGAGTCTCAACCGAATATGGGACAAAACGCGACAAAATTCAGGTCAAACGGATGAGTATTTAGTCGGGAAAAAATCAAACAATTTCACACACAGAGGCGAACCATCCTTTCGGCCCTGGCAATGATGAACATAAAATTTATTGCGAATCCTGTGGAACGAATTTGGGGCCGAAACCTTGGGTACAACACAGTAGCGAAATATTCAACCTCCAGTAAATATTTTAGATTAAAAGTCCAGGGATTAAGTCCCAGACTGAGAGGAATAAAAATTGGAAAACTTGGTTTTCCAAAAACGAAACATTCTGGCTTCTCCTCCTCGTAGCTTTTTCTGCGTTGTGTTTTTGAACGTGCCTCTTTAGCACGATGCAAAGAACATATGAAGGTACTTTTTTGAGTTTTGTTGGAATTTTTCAACGCAGTACGAGCACCGGAAAATATTGTAGAAACCAGGGCCAAATTTCAAAAGTATGGAAAGAGGATAGCCTTGGAGTGCCTAAAATTTCAGAAAAATTTTCCTGAAAGGATTTTTTGCGAAAATTCAATGTAAGAGTTTCATACAAATTTGGGATAAAACGCGACAAATTTCAGGTCAAACGGATGAGTATTCAGTTAGGAAAAAAATTAAATACTTTCCACACACAAAAGCAAACCTTCCTTTTGGTCCTGACAATGATGAACAAAACATTTATTGAATATCCTGTGGAACCAATTTTAGGCTGAAACCTTGGCCAAAACACAATAGAACCAATAAGGAACGTCTGGTAAAAATTTCAGATAAAAAATTCAAGGAATAAGTCGCAGACCAAGAGGAAACAAAATTGGAAAACTTGTTTCTCCGAAAACGAAACGTCCTGGCTTCTCCTCCTCATATCTTTTTTTTTTGTGTTTTGATTTTGGACGTGCCTCCTTAGCTGGATGCAAACAACATATGAAGGTACTCGGGTGAATTTTTTCGGAATTTTGCAACGCAATATGGTCTCGAGAAAAAATTGCAGAAACCAGGGACAAATTTCAAAAATCTGGTAAGACGATAGCCTTGGAGTGCCCAAAATTTATGAAAAATATTCCCGAAAGGATTTTCTGCTAAAATCCTATGTAAGAGTCTCAGCCAAATTTTGCACACAACGTGACGAATTTTAGGTCAAACAGATGAGTATTCACTCTGGAAAAAAACCAAACAATTTCCACACACAGATGCGAACCTTCCTTTCGGCCTTGACAGTAATGAACAAAACATTTATTGCAAATCCTGTTGAACCAATTTTAGGCTGAAACCTTGGCCACAACATAGTAGAACCAATAAGCAATGTCTGGTAAAAATTTCAGATAAAAAATTCAAGGAATAAGTCTTTGACCGAGAGAAAAACTCATTTATTCGAAAACGAAACGTCTTGACTTCTCCTCTTCATATCTTTTCTTGTGTGTTGCTTTTGGACGTGCCTCCTTAACTGGATGCAAACAACATATGAAGGCACTCGTGTGAATTTTTTCAAAAATTTTCAACGCAGTATGAACTCTGGAAAAAATTGCAGAAATGAGGGCCCAAATACTACAATCAGGAAAGACGTTAGCCTTAGTGTGCCCAAAATTTATGAAAAATTTTCCAAAAGCATTTTTTGCTGAAATTCCATGTAAGAATCTCAACCGAACTTGAGACAAAACCAGACGAATTTGAAGTCAAATGGATAAGTATTCAGTCTGGAAAAAAATTAAACAGTTTCCACACACAGAGGCCAACCTTCCTTTCGGCCCTGAAAATGATGAACAAAACATTTATTGCGAGTCCTGTGGACCCAATTTTAGGTTGAAACCTTGGCCACAAAAGAGTAGAAACAATACGAAACGTTTGGTAAATATTTTAGATAAAAAAATCCAAGGAATAAGTCCCGGACCGAGAGGAAACAAAATTGGAAAACTTGTTTCTCTGAAAACGAAACGTCCTGGCTTCTCCTCCTCATATCTTTTTCTTGACTTTTGCTTTTGGACGTGGCTCCTTAGCTGGATGCAAAAAACATATGAAGGTGCTCGTGCGAGTTTTTTCAGAATTTTTGAATGCAATACGGGCTCCGGAAAAAATTCCAGAAACCAGGGCCAGATTTAAAAAATCTGGAAAGAGGATAGCCTTGGATTGCCCCAAATTTATGAAAAATTCTCCCGGAAGGATTTTCTGCTGAAAGTACTGTGGAAGGGTCTCAGTAGAATCTGGGACAAAACTCGACGAGTTTTGGTCAAACGGACGAGTATTCAGTCTGGAAAACCATCAAACAGTTTCCCCACACAGAGGCGAACCTTCCTTCGGCCTTGGCAATGATGAACAAAACATCTACTGCGAGTCCTGTGGACCCAATTTTAGGCTAAAACCGTGGCCACAACACAGTAGAAACAATAAGGAATGTCTGGTAAAAATTTCAGATAAAAAAATCCAAGGAATAGGTCCTGGACCAAGAGGAAACAAAATTGGAAAACTTCTTTCTCCGAAAACGAAACGTCCTGGCTTCTCCTCCTCATATCTTTTTCTTGAGTTTTGCTTTTGGACGTGCCTCCTTAGCTGGATGCAAACAACGTATGAAGGTACTCCTGTGGATTTTTTCGGAATTTTTCAACGCAAAACGGGCTCCGGGAAAAATTCCAAAAACCGGGGTCAGATTTCAAAACTCTGGAAAGAGGATAGCCTTGGATTGCCCCAAATTTATGAAAAATTCTCCCGGAAGGATTTTCTGCTGAAAGTCCTCTGGAAGGGTCCCAGTAGAATCTGGGACAAAACGCGACGGGTTTCAGGTCAAACGGACGAGTATTCAGTGTGGAAAAAAATCAAACAGTTTCCGCACACAGGGGCGAATCTTCCTTTCGGCCCTGGCAATGATGAACAAAACATCTACTGCGAGTCCTGTGGACCCAATTTTAGGCTAAAACCTTGGCCACAACACAGTAGAAACAATAAGGAACGTCTGGTAAAAATTTCAGATAAAAAAATCCAAGGAATAGGTCCCGGACCGAGAGGAAACAAAATTGGAAAACTTGTTTCTCCGGAAACGAAACGTCCTGGCTTCTCCTCCTCATATCTTTTTCTTGACTTTTTCTTTTGGACGTGCCTCCTTAGCTGGATGCAAACAACATATGAAGGTACTCGTGTGAATTTTTTCGGAATTTTTCAACGCAATACAAGCTCCGGGAAAAATTCCAGAAACCAGGGTCAGATCTCAAAAATCTGGAAAGAGGATAGCCTTGGATTGCCCCAAATTTATGAAAAATTCTCCCGGAAGGATTTTCTGCTGAAAGTCTTGTGGAAGGGTCCCAGTAGAATCTGGGACAAAACGCGACGGGTTTCAGGTCAAACGGATGAGTATTCAGTCTGGAAAAAAATCAAACAGTTTCCCCACACAGGGGCGAACCTTCATTTCGGCCCTGGCAATGATGAACAAAACATCTACTGCGAGTCCTGTGGACCCAATTTTAGGCTGAAACCTTGGCCACAACACAGTAGAAACAATAAGGAACTTCTGGTAAAAATTTCAGATAAAAAAATCCAAGGAATAGGTCCCGGACCGAGAGGATACAAAATTGGAAAACTTGTTTCTCCGGAAACGAAACGTCCTGGCTTCTCCTCCTCATATCTTTTTCTTGACTTTTTCTTTTGGACGTGCCTCCTTAGCTGGATGCAAACAACATATGAAGGTACTCGTGTGAATTTTTTCGGAATTTTTCAACGCAATACAAGCTCCGGGAAAAATTCCAGAAACCAGGGCCAGATCTCAAAAATCTGGAAAGAGGATAGCCTTGGATTGCCCCAAATTTATGAAAAATTCTCCCGGAAGGATTTTCTGCTGAAAGTCCTGTGGAAGGGTCCCAGTAGAATCTGGGACAGAACGCGACGGGTTTCAGGTCAAACGGACGAGTATTCAGTCTGGACAAAAATCAAACAGTTTCCCCACGCAGGGGCGAACCTTCCTTTGGGCCTTGACAATAATGAACAAAACATCTACTGCGAGTCCTGTGGACCCAATTTTAGGCTGAAACCTTGGCCACAACACAGTAGAAACACTAAAGGAACGTCTGCTAAAAATTTCAGATAAAAAACTCCAAGGAATAGGTCCCGGACCGGGACGAAAGAAAATTGGAAAACTCGTTTCTCCGGAAACGAAACGTCCTGGCTTCTCCTCCTCATATCTTTTTCTTGAGTTTTGCTTTTGGACGTGCCTCCTTAGCTGGATGCAAACAACATATGAAGGTACTCGTGTGAATTTTTTCGGAATTTTTCAATGCAATACGGGCTCCGGGAAAAATTCCAGAAACCAGGGCCAAATCTCAAAAATCTGGAAAGAGGATAGCCTTGGATTGCCCCAAATTTATCAAAAATTCTCCCGGAAGGTTTTTCTGCTGAAAGTCCTGTGGAAGGGTCCCAGTAACATCTGGGACAAAACGCGATGGGTTTTAGGTGAAACGGACGAGTATTCAGTGTGGAAAAAAATCAAACAGTTTTCGCACACAGGGGCGAACCTCCCTTTCGGCCCTGGCAATGATGAACAAAACATCTACTGCGAGTCCAGTGGACCCAATTTTAGGCTGAAACCTTGGCCACAACACAGTAGAAAAAATAAGGAACGTCTGGTAAAAATTTCAGATAAAAAAATCCAAGGAATAGGTCCCGGACCGAGAGGAAACAAAATTGGAAAACTTGTTTCTCCGGAAACGAAACGTCCTGGCTTCTCCTCCTCATATCTTTTTCTTGAGTTTTGCTTTTGGACGTGTCTCCTTAGCTGGATGCAAACAACATATGAAGGTACTCGTGTGAATTTTTTCGGAATTTTTCAACGCAATACGGGCTCCGGGAAAAATTCCAGAAACCAGGGCCAGATCTCAAAAATCTGGAAAGAGGATAGCCTTGGATTGCCCCGAATTTATGAAAAATTCTCCCGGAAGGATTTTCTGCTGAAAGTCCTGTGGAAGAGTCCCAGTAGAATCTGGGACAAAACGCGACGGGTTTCAGGTCAAACGGACGAGTATTCAGTGCGGAAAAAAATCAAACAGTTTCCCCACACAGGGGCGAACCTCCCTTTCGGCCCTGGCAATGATGAACAAAACATCTACTGCGAGTCCTGTGGACCCAATTTTAGGTTGAAACCTTGGCCACAACACAGTAGAAACAATAAGGAACGTCTGGTAAAAATTTCAGATAAAAAAATCCAAGGAATAGGTCTCGGACCGAGAGGAAGCAAAATTGGAAAACTTGTTTCTCCGGAAACGAAACGTCCTGGCTTCCCCTCCTCATATCTTTTTCTTGAGTTTTGCTTTTGGACGTGCCTCCTTTGCTGGATGCAAACAACATATGAAGGTACTCGTGTGAATTTTTTCAGAATTTTTCAACGCAATACGGGCTCCGGGAAGAATTCCAGAAACCAGGGCCAGATCTCAAAAATATGAAAGAGGATAGCCTTGGATTGCCCCAAATTTATGAAAAATTCTCCCGGAAGGATTTTCTGCTGCAAGTCCTGTGGAAGGGTCCCAGGTTTCAGGTCAAACGGACGAGTATTCAGTGTGGAAAAAAATCAAACAGTTTCCCCACACAAGGGCGAACCTCCCTTTCGGCCCTGGCAATGATGAACAAAACATCTACTGCGAGTCCTGTGGACCCAATTTTAGGCTGAAACCTTGGCTACAACACAGTAGAAACAATAAGGAACGTCTGGTAAAAATTTCAGATAAAAAAAATCCAAGGAATAGGTCCTGGACCGAGAGGAAAAAAAATTGGAAAACTTGTTTCTCCGGAAACGAAACGTCCTGGCTTCCCCTCCTCATATCTTTTTCTTGAGTTTTGCTTTTGGACGTGCCTCCTTAGCTGGATGCAAACAACATATGAAGGTACTCGTGTGAATTTTTTCGGAATTTTTCAACGCAATACGGGCTCCGGGAAAAATTCCAGAAACCAGGGCCAGATCTCAAAAATGTGGAAAGAGGATAGCCTTGGATTGCCCCAAATTTATGAAAAATTCTCCCGGAAGGATTTTCTGCTGAAAGTCCTGTGGAAGGGTCCCAGTAGAATCTGGGACAAAATGCGACGAGTTTCAGGTCAAACGGACGAGTATTCAGTGTGGAAAAAAATCAAACAGTTTCCCCACACAAGGGCGAACCTCCCTTTCGGCCCTGGCAATGATGAACAAAACATCTACTGCGAGTCCTGTGGACCCAATTTTAGGCTGAAACCTTGGCTACAACACAGTAGAAACAATAAGGAACGTCTGGTAAAAATTTCAGATAAAAAAAATCCAAGGAATAGGTCCCGGACCGAGAGGAAACAAAATTGGAAAACTTGTTTCTCCGGAAACGAAACGTCCTGGCTTCCCCTCCTCATATCTTTTTCTTGAGTTTTGCTTTTGGACGTGCCTCCTTAGCTGGATGCAAACAACATATGAAGGTACTCGTGTGAATTTTTTCGGAATTTTTCAACGCAATACGGGCTCCGAGAAGAATTCCAGAAAACAGGGCCAGATCTCAAAAATATGAAAGAGGATAGCCTTGGATTGCCCCAAATTTATGAAAAATTCTCCCGGAAGGATTTTCTGTTGCAAGTCCTGTGGAAGGGTCCCAGTAGAATCTGGGACAAAACGCGACGGGTTTCAGGTCAAACGGACGAGTATTCAGTGTGGAAAAAAATCAAACAGTTCCCCCACACAGAGGCGAACCTCCCTTTCGGCCCTGGCAATGATGAACAAAACATCTACTGCGAGTCTTGTGGACCCAATTTTAGGCTGAAACCTTGGCCACAACACAGTAGAAACAATAAGGAATGTCTGGTAAAAATTTCAGATAAAAAAATCCAAGGAATAGGTCCCGGACCAAGAGGAAAAAAAATTGGAAAACTTGTTTCTCCGGAAACGAAACGTCCTGGCTTCTCCTCCTCATATCTTTTTCTTGAGTTTTGCTTTTGGAAGTGCCTCCTTAGCTGGATGCAAACAACATATGAAGGTACTCGTGTGAATTTTTTCGGAATTTTTCAACGCAATACGGGTTCCGGGAAAAATTCCAGAAACCAGGGCCAGATCTCAAAAATCTGGAAAGAGGATAGCCTTGGATTGCCCCAAATTTATGAAAAATTCTCCCGGAAGGATTTTCTGCTGAAAGTCCTGTGGAAGGGTCCCAGTAGAATCTGGGACAAAACGCGACGGGTTTCAGGTCAAACGGACGAGTATTCAGTGTGGAAAAAAATCAAACAGTTTCCCCACACAGGGGCGAACCTCCCTTTCGGCCCTGGCAATGATGAACAAAACATCTACTGCGAGTCCTGTGGACCCAATTTTAGGCTGAAACCTTGGCCACAAACAGTAGTAGAAACAATAAGGAACGTCTGGTAAAAATTTCAGATAAAAAAATCCAAGGAATAGGTCCCGGACCGAGAGGAAACAAAATTGGAAAACTTGTTTCTCCGGAAACGAAACGTCCTGGCTTCTCCTCCTCATATCTTTTTCTTGAGTTTTGCTTTTGGACGTGCCTCCTTAGCTGGATGCAAACAACATATGAAGGTACTCGTGTGAATTTTTTCGGAATTTTTCAACGCAATACGGGCTCCGGGAAAAATTCCAGAAACCAGGGCCAGATCTCAAAAATCTGGAAAGAGGATAGCCTTGGATTGCCCCAAATTTATGAAAAATTCTCCCGGAAGGATTTTCTGCTGAAAGTCCTGTGGAAGGGTCCCAGTAGAATCTGGGACAAAACGCGACGGGTTTCAGGTCAAACGGACGAGTATTCAGTGTGGAAAAAAATCAAACAGTTTCCCCACACAGGGGCGAACCTCCCTTTCGGCCCTGGCAATGATGAACAAAACATCTACTGCGAGTCCTGTGGACCCAATTTTAGGCTGAAACCTTGGCCACAACACAGTAGAAACAATAAGGAACGTCTGGTAAAAATTTCAGATAAAAAAATCCAAGGAATAGGTCCCGGACCGAGAGGAAACAAAATTGGAAAACTTGTTTCTCCGGAAACGAAACGTCCTGGCTTCTCCTCCTCATATCTTTTTCTTGAGTTTTGCTTTTGGACGTGCCTCCTTAGCTGGATGCAAACAACATATGAAGGTACTCGTGTGAATTTTTTCGGAATTTTTCAACGCAATACGGGCTCCGGGAAAAATTCCAGAAACCAGGGCCAGATCTCAAAAATCTGGAAAGAGGATAGCCTTGGATTGCCCCAAATTTATGAAAAATTCTCCCGGAAGGATTTTCTGCTGAAAGTCCTGTGGAAGGGTCCCAGTAGAATCTGGGACAAAACGCGACGGGTTTCAGGTCAAACGGACGAGTATTCAGTGTGGAAAAAAATCAAACAGTTTCCCCACACAGGGGCGAACCTCCCTTTCGGCCCTGGCAATGATGAACAAAACATCTACTGCGAGTCCTGTGGACCCAATTTTAGGCTGAAACCTTGGCCACAACACAGTAGAAACAATAAGGAACGTCTGGTAAAAATTTCAGATAAAAAAATCCAAGGAATAGGTCCCGGACCGAGAGGAAACAAAATTGGAAAACTTGTTTCTCCGGAAACGAAACGTCCTGGCTTCTCCTCCTCATATCTTTTTCTTGAGTTTTGCTTTTGGACGTGCCTCCTTAGCTGGATGCAAACAACATATGAAGGTACTCGTGTGAATTTTTTCGGAATTTTTCAACGCAATACGGGCTCCGGGAAAATCTGGAAAGAGGATAGCCTTGGATTGCCCCAAATTTATGAAAAATTCTCCCGGAAGGATTTTCTGCTAAAGGTCCTGTGGAAGGGTCCCAGTAGAATCTGGGACAAAACGCGACGGGTTTCAGGTCAAACAAACGAGTATTCAGTGTGGAAAAAAATCAAACAGTTTCCCCACACAGGGGCGAACCTCCCTTTCGGCCCTGGCAATGATGAACAAAACATCTACTGCGAGTCCTGTGGACCCAATTTTAGGCTGAAACCTTGGCCACAACACAGTAGAAACAATAAGGAACGTCTGGTAAAAATTTCAGATAAAAAAATCCAAGGAATAGGTCTCGGACCGAGAGGAAAAAAAATTGGAAAACTTGTTTCGCCGGAAACGAAACGTCCTGGCTTCTCCTCCTCATATCTTTTTCTTGAGTTTTGCTTTTGGACGTGCCTCCTTAGCTGGATGCAAACAACATATGAAGGTACTCGTGTGAATTTTTTCGGAATTTTTCAACGCAATACGGGCTCCGGGAAAAATTCCAGAAACCAGGGCCAGATCTCAAAAATCTGGAAAGAGGATAGCCTTGGATTGCCCCAAATTTATGAAAAATTCTCCCGGAAGGATTTTCTGCTGAAAGTCCTGTGGAAGGGTCCCAGTAGAATCTGGGACAAAACGCGACGGGTTTCAGGTCAAACGGACGAGTATTCAGTCTGGAAAAAAATCAAACAGTTTCCCCACACAGGGGCGAACCTCCCTTTCGGCCCTGGCAATGATGAACAAAACATCTACTGCGAGTCCTGTGGACCCAATTTTAGGCTGAAACCTTGGCCACAACACAGTAGAAACAATAAGGAACGTCTGGTAAAAATTTCAGAAAAAAAAATCCAAGGAATAGGTCCCGGACCGAGAGGAAACAAAATTGGAAAACTTGTTTCTCCGGAAACGAAACGTCCTGGCTTCTCCTCCCCATATCTTTTTCTTGAGTTTTGCTTTTGGACGTGCCTCCTTAGCTGGATGCAAAAAACATATGAAGGTACTCGTGTGAATTTTTTCGGAATTTTTCAACGCAATACGGGCTCCGGGAAAAATTCCAGAAACCAGGGCCAGATCTCAAAAATCTGGAAAGAGGATAGCCTTGGATTGCCCCAAATTTATGAAAAATCCTCCCGGAAGGATTTTCTGCTGAAAGTCCTGTGGAAGGGTCCCAGTAGAATCTGGGACAAAACGCGACGGGTTTCAGGTCAAACGGACGAGTATTCAGTCTGGAAAAAAAATCAAACAGTTTCCCCACACAGGGGCGAACCTCCCTTTCGGCCCTGGCAATGATGAACAAAACATCTACTGCGAGTCCTGTGGACCCAATTTTAGGCTGAAACCCTTGCCACAACACAGTAGAAACAATAAGGAACGTCTGGTAAAAATTTCAGACAAAAAAATCCAAGGAATAGGTCCCGGACCGAGAGGAAACAAAATTGGAAAACTTGTTTCTCCGGAAACGAAACGTCCTGGCTTCTCCTCCTCATATCTTTTTCTTGAGTTTTGCTTTTGGACGTGCCTCCTTAGCTGGATGCAAACAACATATGAAGGTACTCGTGTGAATTTTTTCGGAATTTTTCAACGCAATACGGGCTCCGGGAAAAATTCCGGAAACCAGGGCCAGATCTCAAAAATCTGGAAAGAGGATAGCCTTGGATTGCCCCAAATTTATGAAAAATCCTCCCGGAAGGATTTTCTGCTGAAAGTCCTGTGGAAGGGTCCCAGTAGAATCTGGGACAAAACGCGACGGGTTTCAGGTCAAACGGACGAGTATTCAGTCTGGAAAAAAATCAAACAGTTTCCCCACACAGGGGCGAACCTCCCTTTCGGCCCTGGCAATGATGAACAAAACATCTACTGCGAGTCCTGTGGACCCAATTTTAGGCTGAAACCTTGGCCACAACACAGTAGAAACAATAAGGAACGTCTGGTAAAAATTTCAGACAAAAAAATCCAAGGAATAGGTCCCGGACCGAGAGGAAACAAAATTGGAAAACTTGTTTCTCCGGAAACGAAACGTCCTGGCTTCTCCTCCTCATATCTTTTTCTTGAGTTTTGCTTTTGGACGTGCCTCCTTAGCTGGATGCAAACAACATATGAAGGTACTCGTGTGAATTTTTTCGGAATTTTTCAACGCAATACGGGCTCCGGGAAAAATTCCGGAAACCAGGGCCAGATCTCAAAAATCTGGAAAGAGGATAGCCTTGGATTGCCCCAAATTTATGAAAAATCCTCCCGGAAGGATTTTCTGCTGAAAGTCCTGTGGAAGGGTCCCAGTAGAATCTGGGACAAAACGCGACGGGTTTCAGGTCAAACGGACGAGTATTCAGTCTGGAAAAAAATCAAACAGTTTCCCCACACAGGGGCGAACCTCCCTTTCGGCCCTGGCAATGATGAACAAAACATCTACTGCGAGTCCTGTGGACCCAATTTTAGGCTGAAACCTTGGGCACAACACAGTAGAAACAATAAGGAACGTCTGGTAAAAATTTCAGACAAAAAAAATCCAAGGAATAGGTCCCGGACCGAGAGGAAACAAAATTGGAAAACTTGTTTCTCCGGAAACGAAACGTCCTGGCTTCTCCTCCTCATATCTTTTTCTTGAGTTTTGCTTTTGGACGTGCCTCCTTAGCTGGATGCAAACAACATATGAAGGTACTCGTGTGAATTTTTTCGGAATTTTTCAACGCAATACGGGCTCCGGGAAAAAATCCGGAAACCAGGGCCAGATCTCAAAAATCTGGAAAGAGGATAGCCTTGGATTGCCCCAAATTTATGAAAAATCCTCCCGGAAGGATTTTCTGCTGAAAGTCCTGTGGAAGGGTCCCAGTAGAATCTGGGACAAAACGCGACGGGTTTCAGGTCAAACGGACGAGTATTCAGTCTGGAAAAAAATCAAACAGTTTCCCCACACAGGGGCGAACCTCCCTTTCGGGCCTGGCAATGATGAACAAAACATCTACTGCGAGTCCTGTGGACCCAATTTTAGGCTGAAACCTTGGCCACAACACAGTAGAAACAATAAGGAACGTCTGGTAAAAATTTCAGACAAAAAAATCCAAGGAATAGGTCCCGGACCGAGAGGAAACAAAATTGGAAAACTTGTTTCTCCGGAAACGAAACGTCCTGGCTTCTCCTCCTCATATCTTTTTCTTGAGTTTTGCTTTTGGACGTGCCTCCTTAGCTGGATGCAAACAACATATGAAGGTACTCGTGTGAATTTTTTCGGAATTTTTCAACGCAATACGGGCTCCGGGAAAATTCCGGAAACCAGGGCCAGATCTCAAAAATCTGGAAAGAGGATAGCCTTGGATTGCCCCAAATTTATGAAAAATCCTCCCGGAAGGATTTTCTGCTGAAAGTCCTGTGGAAGGGTCCCAGTAGAATCTGGGACAAAACGCGACGGGTTTCAGGTCAAACGGACGAGTATTCAGTCTGGAAAAAAATCAAACAGTTCCCCACACAGGGGCGAACCTCCCTTTCGGCCCTGGCAATGATGAACAAAACATCTACTGCGAGTCCTGTGGACCCAATTTTAGGCTGAAACCTCTGCCACAACACAGTAGAAACAATAAGGAACGTCTGGTAAAAATTTCAGACAAAAAAAATCCAAGGAATAGGTCCCGGACCGAGAGGAAACAAAATTGGAAAACTTGTTTCTCCGGAAACGAAACGTCCTGGCTTCTCCTCCTCATATCTTTTTCTTGAGTTTTGCTTTTGGACGTGCCTCCTTAGCTGGATGCAAACAACATATGAAGGTACTCGTGTGAATTTTTTCGGAATTTTTCAACGCAATACGGGCTCCGGGAAATATTCCGGAAACCAGGGCCAGATCTCAAAAATCTGGAAAGAGGATAGCCTTGGATTGCCCCAATTTATGAAAAATCCTCCCGGAAGGATTTTCTGCTGAAAGTCCTGTGGAAGGGTCCCAGTAGAATCTGGGACAAAACGCGACGGGTTTCAGGTCAAACGGACGAGTATTCAGTCTGGAAAAAAATCAAACAGTTTCCCCACACAGGGGCGAACCTCCCTTTCGGCCCTGGCAATGATGAACAAAACATCTACTGCGAGTCCTGTGGACCCAATTTTAGGCTGAAACCTCTGCCACAACACAGTAGAAACAATAAGGAACGTCTGGTAAAAATTTCAGACAAAAAAATCCAAGGAATAGGTCCCGGACCGAGAGGAAACAAAATTGGAAAACTTGTTTCTCCGGAAACGAAACGTCCTGGCTTCTCCTCCTCATATCTTTTTCTTGAGTTTTGCTTTTGGACGTGCCTCCTTAGCTGGATGCAAACAACATATGAAGGTACTCGTGTGAATTTTTTTCGGAATTTTTCAACGCAATACGGGCTCCGGGAAAAATTCCGGAAACCAGGGCCAGATCTCAAAAATCTGGAAAGAGGATAGCCTTGGATTGCCCCAAATTTATGAAAAATCCTCCCGGAAGGATTTTCTGCTGAAAGTCCTGTGGAAGGGTCCCAGTAGAATCTGGGACAAAACGCGACGGGTTTCAGGTCAAACGGACGAGTATTCAGTCTGGAAAAAAATCAAACAGTTTCCCCACACAGGGGCGAACCTCCCTTTCGGCCCTGGCAATGATGAACAAAACATCTACTGCGAGTCCTGTGGACCCAATTTTAGGCTGAAACCTTGGCCACAACACAGTAGAAACAATAAGGAACGTCTGGTAAAAATTTCAGACAAAAAAATCCAAGGAATAGGTCCCGGACCGAGAGGAAACAAAATTGGAAAACTTGTTTCTCCGGAAACGAAACGTCCTGGCTTCTCCTCCTCATATCTTTTTCTTGAGTTTTGCTTTTGGACGTGCCTCCTTAGCTGGATGCAAACAACATATGAAGGTACTCGTGTGAATTTTTTCGGAATTTTTCAACGCAATACGGGCTCCGGGAAAAATTCCGGAAACCAGGGCCAGATCTCAAAAATCTGGAAAGAGGATAGCCTTGGATTGCCCCAAATTTATGAAAAATCCTCCCGGAAGGATTTTCTGCTGAAAGTCCTGTGGAAGGGTCCCAGTAGAATCTGGGACAAAACGCGACGGGTTTCAGGTCAAACGGACGAGTATTCAGTCTGGAAAAAAATCAAACAGTTTCCCACACAGGGGCGAACCTCCCTTTCGGCCCTGGCAATGATGAACAAAACATCTACTGCGAGTCCTGTGGACCCAATTTTAGGCTGAAACCTTGGCCACAACACAGTAGAAACAATAAGGAACGTCTGGTAAAAATTTCAGACAAAAAAATCCAAGGAATAGGTCCCGGACCGAGAGGAAACAAAATTGGAAAACTTGTTTCTCCGGAAACGAAACGTCCTGGCTTCTCCTCCTCATATCTTTTTCTTGAGTTTTGCTTTTGGACGTGCCTCCTTAGCTGGATGCAAACAACATATGAAGGTACTCGTGTGAATTTTTTCGGAATTTTTCAACGCAATACGGGCTCCGGGAAAAATTCCGGAAACCAGGGCCAGATCTCAAAAATCTTGAAAGAGGATAGCCTTGGATTGCCCCAAATTTATGAAAAATCCTCCCGGAAGGATTTTCTGCTGAAAGTCCTGTGGAAGGGTCCCAGTAGAATCTGGGACAAAACGCGACGGGTTTCAGGTCAAACGGACGAGTATTCAGTCTGGAAAAAAATCAAACAGTTTCCCCACACAGGGGCGAACCTCCCTTTCGGCCCTGGCAATGATGAACAAAACATCTACTGCGAGTCCTGTGGACCCAATTTTAGGCTGAAACCTCTGCCACAACACAGTAGAAACAATAAGGAACGTCTGGTAAAAATTTCAGAAAAAAAAATCCAAGGAATAGGTCCCGGACCGAGAGGAAACAAAATTGGAAAACTTGTTTCTCCGGAAACGAAACGTCCTGGCTTCTCCTCCTCATATCTTTTTCTTGAGTTTTGCTTTTGGACGTGCCTCCTTAGCTGGATGCAAACAACATATGAAGGTACTCGTGTGAATTTTTTCGGAATTTTTCAACGCAATACGGGCTCCGGGAAAAATTCCGGAAACCAGGGCCAGATCTCAAAAATCTGGAAAGAGGATAGCCTTGGATTGCCCCAAATTTATGAAAAATCCTCCCGGAAGGATTTTCTGCTGAAAGTCCTGTGGAAGGGTCCCAGTAGAATCTGGGACAAAACGCGACGGGTTTCAGGTCAAACGGACGAGTATTCAGTCTGGAAAAAAATCAAACAGTTTCCCCACACAGGGGCGAACCTCCCTTTCGGCCCTGGCAATGATGAACAAAACATCTACTGCGAGTCCTGTGGACCCAATTTTAGGCTGAAACCTTGGCCACAACACAGTAGAAACAATAAGGAACGTCTGGTAAAAATTTCAGACAAAAAAATCCAAGGAATAGGTCCCGGACCGAGAGGAAACAAAATTGGAAAACTTGTTTCTCCGGAAACGAAACGTCCTGGCTTCTCCTCCTCATATCTTTTTCTTGAGTTTTGCTTTTGGACGTGCCTCCTTAGCTGGATGCAAACAACATATGAAGGTACTCGTGTGAATTTTTTCGGAATTTTTCAACGCAATACGGGCTCCGGGAAAAATTCCGGAAACCAGGGCCAGATCTCAAAAATCTGGAAAGAGGATAGCCTTGGATTGCCCCAAATTTATGAAAAATCCTCCCGGAAGGATTTTCTGCTGAAAGTCCTGTGGAAGGGTCCCAGTAGAATCTGGGACAAAACGCGACGGGGTTCAGGTCAAACGGACGAGTATTCAGTCTGGAAAAAAATCAAACAGTTTCCCCACACAGGGGCGAACCTCCCTTTCGGCCCTGGCAATGATGAACAAAACATCTACTGCGAGTCCTGTGGACCCAATTTTAGGCTGAAACCTTGGCCACAACACAGTAGAAACAATAAGGAACGTCTGGTAAAAATTTCAGACAAAAAAAATCCAAGGAATAGGTCCCGGACCGAGAGGAAACAAAATTGGAAAACTTGTTTCTCCGGAAACGAAACGTCCTGGCTTCTCCTCCTCATATCTTTTTCTTGAGTTTTGCTTTTGGACGTGCCTCCTTAGCTGGATGCAAACAACATATGAAGGTACTCGTGTGAATTTTTTCGGAATTTTTCAACGCAATACGGGCTCCGGGAAAAATTCCGGAAACCAGGGCCAGATCTCAAAAATCTGGAAAGAGGATAGCCTTGGATTGCCCCAAATTTATGAAAAATCCTCCCGGAAGGATTTTCTGCTGAAAGTCCTGTGGAAGGGTCCCAGTAGAATCTGGGACAAAACGCGACGGGTTTCAGGTCAAACGGACGAGTATTCAGTCTGGAAAAAAATCAAACAGTTTCCCCACACAGGGGCGAACCTCCCTTTCGGCCCTGGCAATGATGAACAAAACATCTACTGCGAGTCCTGTGGACCCAATTTTAGGCTGAAACCTCTGCCACAACACAGTAGAAACAATAAGGAACGTCTGGTAAAAATTTCAGACAAAAAAATCCAAGGAATAGGTCCCGGACCGAGAGGAAACAAAATTGGAAAACTTGTTTCTCCGGAAACGAAACGTCCTGGCTTCTCCTCCTCATATCTTTTTCTTGAGTTTTGCTTTTGGACGTGCCTCCTTAGCTGGATGCAAACAACATATGAAGGTACTCGTGTGAATTTTTTCGGAATTTTTCAACGCAATACGGGCTCCGGGAAAAATTCCGGAAACCAGGGCCAGATCTCAAAAATCTGGAAGGAGGATAGCCTTGGATTGCCCCAAATTTATGAAAAATCCTCCCGGAAGGATTTTCTGCTGAAAGTCCTGTGGAAGGGTCCCAGTAGAATCTGGGACAAAACGCGACGGGTTTCAGGTCAAACGGACGAGTATTCAGTCTGGAAAAAAATCAAACAGTTTCCCCACACAGGGGCGAACCTCCCTTTCGGCCCTGGCAATGATGAACAAAACATCTACTGCGAGTCCTGTGGACCCAATTTTAGGCTGAAACCTCTGCCACAACACAGTAGAAACAATAAGGAACGTCTGGTAAAAATTTCAGACAAAAAAATCCAAGGAATAGGTCCCGGACCGAGAGGAAACAAAATTGGAAAACTTGTTTCTCCGGAAACGAAACGTCCTGGCTTCTCCTCCTCATCTCTTTTTCTTGAGTTTTGCTTTTGGACGTGCCTCCTTAGCTGGATGCAAACAACATATGAAGGTACTCGTGTGAATTTTTTCGGAATTTTTCAACGCAATACGGGCTCCGGGAAAAATTCCGGAAACCAGGGCCAGATCTCAAAAATCTGGAAAGAGGATAGCCTTGGATTGCCCCAAATTTATGAAAAATCCTCCCGGAAGGATTTTCTGCTGAAAGTCCTGTGGAAGGGTCCCAGTAGAATCTGGGACAAAACGCGACGGGTTTCAGGTCAAACGGACGAGTATTCAGTCTGGAAAAAAATCAAACAGTTTCCCCACACAGGGGCGAACCTCCCTTTCGGCCCTGGCAATGATGAACAAAACATCTACTGCGAGTCCTGTGGACCCAATTTTAGGCTGATGAAACCTTGGCCACAACACAGTAGAAACAATAAGGAACGTCTGGTAAAAATTTCAGACAAAAAAATCCAAGGAATAGGTCCCGGACCGAGAGGAAACAAAATTGGAAAACTTGTTTCTCCGGAAACGAAACGTCCTGGCTTCTCCTCCTCATATCTTTTTCTTGAGTTTTGCTTTTGGACGTGCCTCCTTAGCTGGATGCAAACAACATATGAAGGTACTCGTGTGAATTTTTTCGGAATTTTTCAACGCAATACGGGCTCCGGGAAAAATTCCGGAAACCAGGGCCAGATCTCAAAAATCTGGAAAGAGGATAGCCTTGGATTGCCCCAAATTTATGAAAAATTCCCCCGGAAGGATTTTCTGCTGAAAGTCCTGTGGAAGGGTCCCAGTAGAATCTGGGACAAAACGCGACGGGTTTCAGGTCAAACGGACGAGTATTCAGTCTGGAAAAAAATCAAACAGTTTCCCCACACAGGGGCGAACCTCCCTTTCGGCCCTGGCAATGATGAACAAAACATCTACTGCGAGTCCTGTGGACCCAATTTTAGGCTGAAACCTTTGCCACAACACAGTAGAAACAATAAGGAACGTCTGGTAAAAATTTCAGACAAAAAAATCCAAGGAATAGGTCCCGGACCGAGAGGAAACAAAATTGGAAAACTTGTTTCTCCGGAAACGAAACGTCCTGGCTTCTCCTCCTCATATCTTTTTCTTGAGTTTTGCTTTTGGACGTGCCTCCTTAGCTGGATGCAAACAACATATGAAGGTACTCGTGTGAATTTTTTCGGAATTTTTCAACGCAATACGGGCTCCGGGAAAAATTCCGGAAACCAGGGCCAGATCTCAAAAATCTGGAAAGAGGATAGCCTTGGATTGCCCCAAATTTATGAAAAATCCTCCCGGAAGGATTTTCTGCTGAAAGTCCTGTGGAAGGGTCCCAGTAGAATCTGGGACAAAACGCGACGGGTTTCAGGTCAAACGGACGAGTATTCAGTCTGGAAAAAAATCAAACAGTTTCCCCACACAGGGGCGAACCTCCCTTTCGGCCCTGGCAATGATGAACAAAACATCTACTGCGAGTCCTGTGGACCCAATTTTAGGCTGAAACCTCTGCCACAACACAGTAGAAACAATAAGGAACGTCTGGTAAAAATTTCAGACAAAAAAATCCAAGGAATAGGTCCCGGACCGAGAGGAAACAAAATTGGAAAACTTGTTTCTCCGGAAACGAAACGTCCTGGCTTCTCCTCCTCATATCTTTTTCTTGAGTTTTGCTTTTGGACGTGCCTCCTTAGCTGGATGCAAACAACATATGAAGGTACTCGTGTGAATTTTTTCGGAATTTTTCAACGCAATACGGGCTCCGGGAAAAATTCCGGAAACCAGGGCCAGATCTCAAAAATCTGGAAAGAGGATAGCCTTGGATTGCCCCAAATTTATGAAAAATCCTCCCGGAAGGATTTTCTGCTGAAAGTCCTGTGGAAGGGTCCCAGTAGAATCTGGGACAAAACGCGACGGGTTTCAGGTCAAACGGACGAGTATTCAGTCTGGAAAAAAATCAAACAGTTTCCCCACACAGGGGCGAACCTCCCTTTCGGCCCTGGCAATGATGAACAAAACATCTACTGCGAGTCCTGTGGACCCAATTTTAGGCTGAAACCTCTGCCACAACACAGTAGAAACAATAAGGAACGTCTGGTAAAAATTTCAGACAAAAAAATCCAAGGAATAGGTCCCGGACCGAGAGGAAACAAAATTGGAAAACTTGTTTCTCCGGAAACGAAACGTCCTGGCTTCTCCTCCTCATATCTTTTTCTTGAGTTTTGCTTTTGGACGTGCCTCCTTAGCTGGATGCAAACAACATATGAAGGTACTCGTGTGAATTTTTTCGGAATTTTTCAACGCAATACGGGCTCCGGGAAAAATTCCGGAAACCAGGGCCAGATCTCAAAAATCTGGAAAGAGGATAGCCTTGGATTGCCCCAAATTTATGAAAAATCCTCCCGGAAGGATTTTCTGCTGAAAGTCCTGTGGAAGGGTCCCAGTAGAATCTGGGACAAAACGCGACGGGTTTCAGGTCAAACGGACGAGTATTCAGTCTGGAAAAAAATCAAACAGTTCCCCCACACAGGGGCGAACCTCCCTTTCGGCCCTGGCAATGATGAACAAAACATCTACTGCGAGTCCTGTGGACCCAATTTTAGGCTGAAACCTCTGCCACAACACAGTAGAAACAATAAGGAACGTCTGGTAAAAATTTCAGACAAAAAAAATCCAAGGAATAGGTCCCGGACCGAGAGGAAACAAAATTGGAAAACTTGTTTCTCCGGAAACGAAACGTCCTGGCTTCTCCTCCTCATATCTTTTTCTTGAGTTTTGCTTTTGGACGTGCCTCCTTAGCTGGATGCAAACAACATATGAAGGTACTCGTGTGAATTTTTTCGGAATTTTTCAACGCAATACGGGCTCCGGGAAAAATTCCGGAAACCAGGGCCAGATCTCAAAAATCTGGAAAGAGGATAGCCTTGGATTGCCCCAAATTTATGAAAAATCCTCCCGGAAGGATTTTCTGCTGAAAGTCCTGTGGAAGGGTCCCAGTAGAATCTGGGACAAAACGCGACGGGTTTCAGGTCAAACGGACGAGTATTCAGTCTGGAAAAAAATCAAACAGTTTCCCCACACAGGGGCGAACCTCCCTTTCGGCCCTGGCAATGATGAACAAAACATCTACTGCGAGTCCTGTGGACCCAATTTTAGGCTGAAACCTTGGCCACAACACAGTAGAAACAATAAGGAACGTCTGGTAAAAATTTCAGACAAAAAAATCCAAGGAATAGGTCCCGGACCGAGAGGAAACAAAATTGGAAAACTTGTTTCTCCGGAAACGAAACGTCCTGGCTTCTCCTCCTCATATCTTTTTCTTGAGTTTTGCTTTTGGACGTGCCTCCTTAGCTGGATGCAAACAACATATGAAGGTACTCGTGTGAATTTTTTCGGAATTTTTCAACGCAATACGGGCTCCGGGAAAATTCCGGAAACCAGGGCCAGATCTCAAAAATCTGGAAAGAGGATAGCCTTGGATTGCCCCAAATTTATGAAAAATCCTCCCGGAAGGATTTTCTGCTGAAAGTCCTGTGGAAGGGTCCCAGTAGAATCTGGGACAAAACGCGACGGGTTTCAGGTCAAACGGACGAGTATTCAGTCTGGAAAAAAATCAAACAGTTTCCCCACACAGGGGCGAACCTCCCTTTCGGCCCTGGCAATGATGAACAAAACATCTACTGCGAGTCCTGTGGACCCAATTTTAGGCTGAAACCTCTGCCACAACACAGTAGAAACAATAAGGAACGTCTGGTAAAAATTTCAGACAAAAAAATCCAAGGAATAGGTCCCGGACCGAGAGGAAACAAAATTGGAAAACTTGTTTCTCCGGAAACGAAACGTCCTGGCTTCTCCTCCTCATATCTTTTTCTTGAGTTTTGCTTTTGGACGTGCCTCCTTAGCTGGATGCAAACAACATATGAAGGTACTCGTGTGAATTTTTTCGGAATTTTTCAACGCAATACGGGCTCCGGGAAAAATTCCGGAAACCAGGGCCAGATCTCAAAAATCTGGAAAGAGGATAGCCTTGGATTGCCCCAAATTTATGAAAAATCCTCCCGGAAGGATTTTCTGCTGAAAGTCCTGTGGAAGGGTCCCAGTAGAATCTGGGACAAAACGCGACGGGTTTCAGGTCAAACGGACGAGTATTCAGTCTGGAAAAAAATCAAACAGTTTCCCCACACAGGGGCGAACCTCCCTTTCGGCCCTGGCAATGATGAACAAAACATCTACTGCGAGTCCTGTGGACCCAATTTTAGGCTGAAACCTCTGCCACAACACAGTAGAAACAATAAGGAACGTCTGGTAAAAATTTCAGACAAAAAAAATCCAAGGAATAGGTCCCGGACCGAGAGGAAACAAAATTGGAAAACTTGTTTCTCCGGAAACGAAACGTCCTGGCTTCTCCTCCTCATATCTTTTTCTTGAGTTTTGCTTTTGGACGTGCCTCCTTAGCTGGATGCAAACAACATATGAAGGTACTCGTGTGAATTTTTTCGGAATTTTTCAACGCAATACGGGCTCCGGGAAAAATTCCGGAAACCAGGGCCAGATCTCAAAAATCTGGAAAGAGGATAGCCTTGGATTGCCCCAAATTTATGAAAAATCCTCCCGGAAGGATTTTCTGCTGAAAGTCCTGTGGAAGGGTCCCAGTAGAATCTGGGACAAAACGCGACGGGTTTCAGGTCAAACGGACGAGTATTCAGTCTGGAAAAAAATCAAACAGTTTCCCCACACAGGGGCGAACCTCCCTTTCGGCCCTGGCAATGATGAACAAAACATCTACTGCGAGTCCTGTGGACCCAATTTTAGGCTGAAACCTCTGCCACAACACAGTAGAAACAATAAGGAACGTCTGGTAAAAATTTCAGACAAAAAAATCCAAGGAATAGGTCCCGGACCGAGAGGAAACAAAATTGGAAAACTTGTTTCTCCGGAAACGAAACGTCCTGGCTTCTCCTCCTCATATCTTTTTCTTGAGTTTTGCTTTTGGACGTGCCTCCTTAGCTGGATGCAAACAACATATGAAGGTACTCGTGTGAATTTTTTCGGAATTTTTCAACGCAATACGGGCTCCGGGAAAAATTCCGGAAACCAGGGCCAGATCTCAAAAATCTGGAAAGAGGATAGCCTTGGATTGCCCAAATTTATGAAAAATCCTCCCGGAAGGATTTTCTGCTGAAAGTCCTGTGGAAGGGTCCCAGTAGAATCTGGGACAAAACGCGACGGGTTTCAGGTCAAACGGACGAGTATTCAGTCTGGAAAAAAATCAAACAGTTTCCCCACACAGGGGCGAACCTCCCTTTCGGCCCTGGCAATGATGAACAAAACATCTACTGCGAGTCCTGTGGACCCAATTTTAGGCTGAAACCTTGGCCACAACACAGTAGAAACAATAAGGAACGTCTGGTAAAAATTTCAGACAAAAAAATCCAAGGAATAGGTCCCGGACCGAGAGGAAACAAAATTGGAAAACTTGTTTCTCCGGAAACGAAACGTCCTGGCTTCTCCTCCTCATATCTTTTTCTTGAGTTTTGCTTTTGGACGTGCCTCCTTAGCTGGATGCAAACAACATATGAAGGTACTCGTGTGAATTTTTTCGGAATTTTTCAACGCAATACGGGCTCCGGGAAAAATTCCGGAAACCAGGGCCAGATCTCAAAAATCTGGAAAGAGGATAGCCTTGGATTGCCCCAAATTTATGAAAAATCCTCCCGGAAGGATTTTCTGCTGAAAGTCCTGTGGAAGGGTCCCAGTAGAATCTGGGACAAAACGCGACGGGTTTCAGGTCAAACGGACGAGTATTCAGTCTGGAAAAAAATCAAACAGTTTCCCCACACAGGGGCGAACCTCCCTTTCGGCCCTGGCAATGATGAACAAAACATCTACTGCGAGTCCTGTGGACCCAATTTTAGGCTGAAACCTTGGCCACAACACAGTAGAAACAATAAGGAACGTCTGGTAAAAATTTCAGACAAAAAAATCCAAGGAATAGGTCCCGGACCGAGAGGAAACAAAATTGGAAAACTTGTTTCTCCGGAAACGAAACGTCCTGGCTTCTCCTCCTCATATCTTTTTCTTGAGTTTTGCTTTTGGACGTGCCTCCTTAGCTGGATGCAAACAACATATGAAGGTACTCGTGTGAATTTTTTCGGAATTTTTCAACGCAATACGGGCTCCGGGAAAAATTCCGGAAACCAGGGCCAGATCTCAAAAATCTGGAAAGAGGATAGCCTTGGATTGCCCCAAATTTATGAAAAATCCTCCCGGAAGGATTTTCTGCTGAAAGTCCTGTGGAAGGGTCCCAGTAGAATCTGGGACAAAACGCGACGGGTTTCAGGTCAAACGGACGAGTATTCAGTCTGGAAAAAAATCAAACAGTTTCCCCACACAGGGGCGAACCTCCCTTTCGGCCCTGGCAATGATGAACAAAACATCTACTGCGAGTCCTGTGGACCCAATTTTAGGCTGAAACCTTGGCCACAACACAGTAGAAACAATAAGGAACGTCTGGTAAAAATTTCAGACAAAAAATCCAAGGAATAGGTCCCGGACCGAGAGGAAACAAAATTGGAAAACTTGTTTCTCCGGAAACGAAACGTCCTGGCTTCTCCTCCTCATATCTTTTTCTTGAGTTTTGCTTTTGGACGTGCCTCCTTAGCTGGATGCAAACAACATATGAAGGTACTCGTGTGAATTTTTTCGGAATTTTTCAACGCAATACGGGCTCCGGGAAAAATTCCGGAAACCAGGGCCAGATCTCAAAAATCTGGAAAGAGGATAGCCTTGGATTGCCCCAAATTTATGAAAAATCCTCCCGGAAGGATTTTCTGCTGAAAGTCCTGTGGAAGGGTCCCAGTAGAATCTGGGACAAAACGCGACGGGTTTCAGGTCAAACGGACGAGTATTCAGTCTGGAAAAAAATCAAACAGTTTCCCACACAGGGGCGAACCTCCCTTTCGGCCCTGGCAATGATGAACAAAACATCTACTGCGAGTCCTGTGGACCCAATTTTAGGCTGAAACCTTGGCCACAACACAGTAGAAACAATAAGGAACGTCTGGTAAAAATTTCAGACAAAAAAAATCCAAGGAATAGGTCCCGGACCGAGAGGAAACAAAATTGGAAAACTTGTTTCTCCGGAAACGAAACGTCCTGGCTTCTCCTCCTCATATCTTTTTCTTGAGTTTTGCTTTTGGACGTGCCTCCTTAGCTGGATGCAAACAACATATGAAGGTACTCGTGTGAATTTTTTCGGAATTTTTCAACGCAATACGGGCTCCGGGAAAAATTCCGGAAACCAGGGCCAGATCTCAAAAATCTGGAAAGAGGATAGCCTTGGATTGCCCCAAATTTATGAAAAATCCTCCCGGAAGGATTTTCTGCTGAAAGTCCTGTGGAAGGGTCCCAGTAGAATCTGGGACAAAACGCGACGGGTTTCAGGTCAAACGGACGAGTATTCAGTCTGGAAAAAAATCAAACAGTTTCCCACACAGGGGCGAACCTCCCTTTCGGCCCTGGCAATGATGAACAAAACATCTACTGCGAGTCCTGTGGACCCAATTTTAGGCTGAAACCTTGGCCACAACACAGTAGAAACAATAAGGAACGTCTGGTAAAAATTTCAGACAAAAAAATCCAAGGAATAGGTCCCGGACCGAGAGGAAACAAAATTGGAAAACTTGTTTCTCCGGAAACGAAACGTCCTGGCTTCTCCTCCTCATATCTTTTTCTTGAGTTTTGCTTTTGGACGTGCCTCCTTAGCTGGATGCAAACAACATATGAAGGTACTCGTGTGAATTTTTTCGGAATTTTTCAACGCAATACGGGCTCCGGGAAAAATTCCGGAAACCAGGGCCAGATCTCAAAAATCTGGAAAGAGGATAGCCTTGGATTGCCCCAAATTTATGAAAAATCCTCCCGGAAGGATTTTCTGCTGAAAGTCCTGTGGAAGGGTCCCAGTAGAATCTGGGACAAAACGCGACGGGTTTCAGGTCAAACGGACGAGTATTCAGTCTGGAAAAAAATCAAACAGTTTCCCCACACAGGGGCGAACCTCCCTTTCGGCCCTGGCAATGATGAACAAAACATCTACTGCGAGTCCTGTGGACCCAATTTTAGGCTGAAACCTTGGCCACAACACAGTAGAAACAATAAGGAACGTCTGGTAAAAATTTCAGACAAAAAAATCCAAGGAATAGGTCCCGGACCGAGAGGAAACAAAATTGGAAAACTTGTTTCTCCGGAAACGAAACGTCCTGGCTTCTCCTCCTCATATCTTTTTCTTGAGTTTTGCTTTTGGACGTGCCTCCTTAGCTGGATGCAAACAACATATGAAGGTACTCGTGTGAATTTTTTCGGAATTTTTCAACGCAATACGGGCTCCGGGAAAAATTCCGGAAACCAGGGCCAGATCTCAAAAATCTGGAAAGAGGATAGCCTTGGATTGCCCCAAATTTATGAAAAATCCTCCCGGAAGGATTTTCTGCTGAAAGTCCTGTGGAAGGGTCCCAGTAGAATCTGGGACAAAACGCGACGGGTTTCAGGTCAAACGGACGAGTATTCAGTCTGGAAAAAAATCAAACAGTTTCCCCACACAGGGGCGAACCTCCCTTTCGGCCCTGGCAATGATGAACAAAACATCTACTGCGAGTCCTGTGGACCCAATTTTAGGCTGAAACCTGGGCCACAACACAGTAGAAACAATAAGGAACGTCTGGTAAAAATTTCAGACAAAAAAATCCAAGGAATAGGTCCCGGACCGAGAGGAAACAAAATTGGAAAACTTGTTTCTCCGGAAACGAAACGTCCTGGCTTCTCCTCCTCATATCTTTTTCTTGAGTTTTGCTTTTGGACGTGCCTCCTTAGCTGGATGCAAACAACATATGAAGGTACTCGTGTGAATTTTTTCGGAATTTTTCAACGCAATACGGGCTCCGGGAAAAATTCCGGAAACCAGGGCCAGATCTCAAAAATCTGGAAAGAGGATAGCCTTGGATTGCCCCAAATTTATGAAAAATCCTCCCGGAAGGATTTTCTGCTGAAAGTCCTGTGGAAGGGTCCCAGTAGAATCTGGGACAAAACGCGACGGGTTTCAGGTCAAACGGACGAGTATTCAGTCTGGAAAAAAATCAAACAGTTTCCCCACACAGGGGCGAACCTCCCTTTCGGCCCTGGCAATGATGAACAAAACATCTACTGCGAGTCCTGTGGACCCAATTTTAGGCTGAAACCTCTGCCACAACACAGTAGAAACAATAAGGAACGTCTGGTAAAAATTTCAGACAAAAAAATCCAAGGAATAGGTCCCGGACCGAGAGGAAACAAAATTGGAAAACTTGTTTCTCCGGAAACGAAACGTCCTGGCTTCTCCTCCTCATATCTTTTTCTTGAGTTTTGCTTTTGGACGTGCCTCCTTAGCTGGATGCAAACAACATATGAAGGTACTCGTGTGAATTTTTTCGGAATTTTTCAACGCAATACGGGCTCCGGGAAAAATTCCGGAAACCAGGGCCAGATCTCAAAAATCTGGAAAGAGGATAGCCTTGGATTGCCCCAAATTTATGAAAAATCCTCCCGGAAGGATTTTCTGCTGAAAGTCCTGTGGAAGGGTCCCAGTAGAATCTGGGACAAAACGCGACGGGTTTCAGGTCAAACGGACGAGTATTCAGTCTGGAAAAAAATCAAACAGTTTCCCCACACAGGGGCGAACCTCCCTTTCGGCCCTGGCAATGATGAACACAACATCTACTGCGAGTCCTGTGGACCCAATTTTAGGCTGAAACCTCTGCCACAACACAGTAGAAACAATAAGGAACGTCTGGTAAAAATTTCAGACAAAAAAATCCAAGGAATAGGTCCCGGACCGAGAGGAAACAAAATTGGAAAACTTGTTTCTCCGGAAACGAAACGTCCTGGCTTCTCCTCCTCATATCTTTTTCTTGAGTTTTGCTTTTGGACGTGCCTCCTTAGCTGGATGCAAACAACATATGAAGGTACTCGTGTGAATTTTTTCGGAATTTTTCAACGCAATACGGGCTCCGGGAAAATTCCGGAAACCAGGGCCAGATCTCAAAAATCTGGAAAGAGGATAGCCTTGGATTGCCCCAAATTTATGAAAAATCCTCCCGGAAGGATTTTCTGCTGAAAGTCCTGTGGAAGGGTCCCAGTAGAATCTGGGACAAAACGCGACGGGTTTCAGGTCAAACGGACGAGTATTCAGTCTGGAAAAAAATCAAACAGTTTCCCCACACAGGGGCGAACCTCCCTTTCGGCCCTGGCAATGATGAACAAAACATCTACTGCGAGTCCTGTGGACCCAATTTTAGGCTGAAACCTCTGCCACAACACAGTAGAAACAATAAGGAACGTCTGGTAAAAATTTCAGACAAAAAAATCCAAGGAATAGGTCCCGGACCGAGAGGAAACAAAATTGGAAAACTTGTTTCTCCGGAAACGAAACGTCCTGGCTTCTCCTCCTCATATCTTTTTCTTGAGTTTTGCTTTTGGACGTGCCTCCTTAGCTGGATGCAAACAACATATGAAGGTACTCGTGTGAATTTTTTCGGAATTTTTCAACGCAATACGGGCTCCGGGAAAAATTCCGGAAACCAGGGCCAGATCTCAAAAATCTGGAAAGAGGATAGCCTTGGATTGCCCCAAATTTATGAAAAATCCTCCCGGAAGGATTTTCTGCTGAAAGTCCTGTGGAAGGGTCCCAGTAGAATCTGGGACAAAACGCGACGGGTTTCAGGTCAAACGGACGAGTATTCAGTCTGGAAAAAAATCAAACAGTTTCCCCACACAGGGGCGAACCTCCCTTTCGGCCCTGGCAATGATGAACAAAACATCTACTGCGAGTCCTGTGGACCCAATTTTAGGCTGAAACCTCTGCCACAACACAGTAGAAACAATAAGGAACGTCTGGTAAAAATTTCAGACAAAAAAATCCAAGGAATAGGTCCCGGACCGAGAGGAAACAAAATTGGAAAACTTGTTTCTCCGGAAACGAAACGTCCTGGCTTCTCCTCCTCATATCTTTTTCTTGAGTTTTGCTTTTGGACGTGCCTCCTTAGCTGGATGCAAACAACATATGAAGGTACTCGTGTGAATTTTTTCGGAATTTTTCAACGCAATACGGGCTCCGGGAAAAATTCCGGAAACCAGGGCCAGATCTCAAAAATCTGGAAAGAGGATAGCCTTGGATTGCCCCAAATTTATGAAAAATCCTCCCGGAAGGATTTTCTGCTGAAAGTCCTGTGGAAGGGTCCCAGTAGAATCTGGGACAAAACGCGACGGGTTTCAGGTCAAACGGACGAGTATTCAGTCTGGAAAAAAATCAAACAGTTTCCCCACACAGGGGCGAACCTCCCTTTCGGCCCTGGCAATGATGAACAAAACATCTACTGCGAGTCCTGTGGACCCAATTTTAGGCTGAAACCTTGGCCACAACACAGTAGAAACAATAAGGAACGTCTGGTAAAAATTTCAGACAAAAAAATCCAAGGAATAGGTCCCGGACCGAGAGGAAACAAAATTGGAAAACTTGTTTCTCCGGAAACGAAACGTCCTGGCTTCTCCTCCTCATATCTTTTTCTTGAGTTTTGCTTTTGGACGTGCCTCCTTAGCTGGATGCAAACAACATATGAAGGTACTCGTGTGAATTTTTTCGGAATTTTTCAACGCAATACGGGCTCCGGGAAAAATTTCGGAAACCAGGGCCAGATCTCAAAAATCTGGAAAGAGGATAGCCTTGGATTGCCCCAAATTTATGAAAAATCCTCCCGGAAGGATTTTCTGCTGAAAGTCCTGTGGAAGGGTCCCAGTAGAATCTGGGACAAAACGCGACGGGTTTCAGGTCAAACGGACGAGTATTCAGTCTGGAAAAAAATCAAACAGTTTCCCCACACAGGGGCGAACCTCCCTTTCGGCCCTGGCAATGATGAACAAAACATCTACTGCGAGTCCTGTGGACCCAATTTTAGGCTGAAACCTTTGCCACAACACAGTAGAAACAATAAGGAACGTCTGGTAAAAATTTCAGACAAAAAAATCCAAGGAATAGGTCCCGGACCGAGAGGAAACAAAATTGGAAAACTTGTTTCTCCGGAAACGAAACGTCCTGGCTTCTCCTCCTCATATCTTTTTCTTGAGTTTTGCTTTTGGACGTGCCTCCTTAGCTGGATGCAAACAACATATGAAGGTACTCGTGTGAATTTTTTCGGAATTTTTCAACGCAATACGGGCTCCGGGAAAAATTCCGGAAACCAGGGCCAGATCTCAAAAATCTGGAAAGAGGATAGCCTTGGATTGCCCCAAATTTATGAAAAATCCTCCCGGAAGGATTTTCTGCTGAAAGTCCTGTGGAAGGGTCCCAGTAGAATCTGGGACAAAACGCGACGGGTTTCAGGTCAAACGGACGAGTATTCAGTCTGGAAAAAAATCAAACAGTTCCCCACACAGGGGCGAACCTCCCTTTCGGCCCTGGCAATGATGAACAAAACATCTACTGCGAGTCCTGTGGACCCAATTTTAGGCTGAAACCTTGGCCACAACACAGTAGAAACAATAAGGAACGTCTGGTAAAAATTTCAGACAAAAAAATCCAAGGAATAGGTCCCGGACCGAGAGGAAACAAAATTGGAAAACTTGTTTCTCCGGAAACGAAACGTCCTGGCTTCTCCTCCTCATATCTTTTTCTTGAGTTTTGCTTTTGGACGTGCCTCCTTAGCTGGATGCAAACAACATATGAAGGTACTCGTGTGAATTTTTTCGGAATTTTTCAACGCAATACGGGCTCCGGGAAAAATTCCGGAAACCAGGGCCAGATCTCAAAAATCTGGAAAGAGGATAGCCTTGGATTGCCCCAAATTTATGAAAAATCCTCCCGGAAGGATTTTCTGCTGAAAGTCCTGTGGAAGGGTCCCAGTAGAATCTGGGACAAAACGCGACGGGTTTCAGGTCAAACGGACGAGTATTCAGTCTGGAAAAAATCAAACAGTTTCCCCACACAGGGGCGAACCTCCCTTTCGGCCCTGGCAATGATGAACAAAACATCTACTGCGAGTCCTGTGGACCCAATTTTAGGCTGAAACCTCTGCCACAACACAGTAGAAACAATAAGGAACGTCTGGTAAAAATTTCAGACAAAAAAATCCAAGGAATAGGTCCCGGACCGAGAGGAAACAAAATTGGAAAACTTGTTTCTCCGGAAACGAAACGTCCTGGCTTCTCCTCCTCATATCTTTTTCTTGAGTTTTGCTTTTGGACGTGCCTCCTTAGCTGGATGCAAACAACATATGAAGGTACTCGTGTGAATTTTTTCGGAATTTTTCAACGCAATACGGGCTCCGGGAAAAATTCCGGAAACCAGGGCCAGATCTCAAAAATCTGGAAAGAGGATAGCCTTGGATTGCCCCAAATTTATGAAAAATCCTCCCGGAAGGATTTTCTGCTGAAAGTCCTGTGGAAGGGTCCCAGTAGAATCTGGGACAAAACGCGACGGGTTTCAGGTCAAACGGACGAGTATTCAGTCTGGAAAAAAAATCAAACAGTTTCCCCACACAGGGGCGAACCTCCCTTTCGGCCCTGGCAATGATGAACAAAACATCTACTGCGAGTCCTGTGGACCCAATTTTAGGCTGAAACCTTGGGCACAACACAGTAGAAACAATAAGGAACGTCTGGTAAAAATTTCAGACAAAAAATCCAAGGAATAGGTCCCGGACCGAGAGGAAACAAAATTGGAAAACTTGTTTCTCCGGAAACGAAACGTCCTGGCTTCTCCTCCTCATATCTTTTTCTTGAGTTTTGCTTTTGGACGTGCCTCCTTAGCTGGATGCAAACAACATATGAAGGTACTCGTGTGAATTTTTTCGGAATTTTTCAACGCAATACGGGCTCCGGGAAAAATTCCGGAAACCAGGGCCAGATCTCAAAAATCTGGAAAGAGGATAGCCTTGGATTGCCCCAAATTTATGAAAAATCCTCCCGGAAGGATTTTCTGCTGAAAGTCCTGTGGAAGGGTCCCAGTAGAATCTGGGACAAAACGCGACGGGTTTCAGGTCAAACGGACGAGTATTCAGTCTGGAAAAAAATCAAACAGTTTCCCCACACAGGGGCGAACCTCCCTTTCGGCCCTGGCAATGATGAACAAAACATCTACTGCGAGTCCTGTGGACCCAATTTTAGGCTGAAACCTCTGCCACAACACAGTAGAAACAATAAGGAACGTCTGGTAAAAATTTCAGACAAAAAAATCCAAGGAATAGGTCCCGGACCGAGAGGAAACAAAATTGGAAAACTTGTTTCTCCGGAAACGAAACGTCCTGGCTTCTCCTCCTCATATCTTTTCTTGAGTTTTGCTTTTGGACGTGCCTCCTTAGCTGGATGCAAACAACATATGAAGGTACTCGTGTGAATTTTTTCGGAATTTTTCAACGCAATACGGGCTCCGGGAAAAATTCCGGAAACCAGGGCCAGATCTCAAAAATCTGGAAAGAGGATAGCCTTGGATTGCCCCAAATTTATGAAAAATCCTCCCGGAAGGATTTTCTGCTGAAAGTCCTGTGGAAGGGTCCCAGTAGAATCTGGGACAAAACGCGACGGGTTTCAGGTCAAACGGACGAGTATTCAGTCTGGAAAAAAATCAAACAGTTTCCCCACACAGGGGCGAACCTCCCTTTCGGCCCTGGCAATGATGAACAAAACATCTACTGCGAGTCCTGTGGACCCAATTTTAGGCTGAAACCTTGGCCACAACACAGTAGAAACAATAAGGAACGTCTGGTAAAAATTTCAGACAAAAAAATCCAAGGAATAGGTCCCGGACCGAGAGGAAACAAAATTGGAAAACTTGTTTCTCCGGAAACGAAACGTCCTGGCTTCTCCTCCTCATATCTTTTTCTTGAGTTTTGCTTTTGGACGTGCCTCCTTAGCTGGATGCAAACAACATATGAAGGTACTCGTGTGAATTTTTTCGGAATTTTTCAACGCAATACGGGCTCCGGGAAAAATTCCGGAAACCAGGGCCAGATCTCAAAAATCTGGAAAGAGGATAGCCTTGGATTGCCCCAAATTTATGAAAAATCCTCCCGGAAGGATTTTCTGCTGAAAGTCCTGTGGAAGGGTCCCAGTAGAATCTGGGACAAAACGCGACGGGTTTCAGGTCAAACGGACGAGTATTCAGTCTGGAAAAAAATCAAACAGTTTCCCCACACAGGGGCGAACCTCCCTTTCGGCCCTGGCAATGATGAACAAAACATCTACTGCGAGTCCTGTGGACCCAATTTTAGGCTGAAACCTTGGCCACAAAACACAGTAGAAACAATAAGGAACGTCTGGTAAAAATTTCAGACAAAAAAATCCAAGGAATAGGTCCCGGACCGAGAGGAAACAAAATTGGAAAACTTGTTTCTCCGGAAACGAAACGTCCTGGCTTCTCCTCCTCATATCTTTTTCTTGAGTTTTGCTTTTGGACGTGCCTCCTTAGCTGGATGCAAAAAACATATGAAGGTACTCGTGTGAATTTTTTCGGAATTTTTCAACGCAATACGGGCTCCGGGAAAAATTCCGGAAACCAGGGCCAGATCTCAAAAATCTGGAAAGAGGATAGCCTTGGATTGCCCCAAATTTATGAAAAATCCTCCCGGAAGGATTTTCTGCTGAAAGTCCTGTGGAAGGGTCCCAGTAGAATCTGGGACAAAACGCGACGGGTTTCAGGTCAAACGGACGAGTATTCAGTCTGGAAAAAAATCAAACAGTTTCCCCACACAGGGGCGAACCTCCCTTTCGGCCCTGGCAATGATGAACAAAACATCTACTGCGAGTCCTGTGGACCCAATTTTAGGCTGAAACCTTGGCCACAACACAGTAGAAACAATAAGGAACGTCTGGTAAAAATTTCAGACAAAAAAATCCAAGGAATAGGTCCCGGACCGAGAGGAAACAAAATTGGAAAACTTGTTTCTCCGGAAACGAAACGTCCTGGCTTCTCCTCCTCATATCTTTTTCTTGAGTTTTGCTTTTGGACGTGCCTCCTTAGCTGGATGCAAACAACATATGAAGGTACTCGTGTGAATTTTTTCGGAATTTTTCAACGCAATACGGGCTCCGGGAAAAATTCCGGAAACCAGGGCCAGATCTCAAAAATCTGGAAAGAGGATAGCCTTGGATTGCCCCAAATTTATGAAAAATCCTCCCGGAAGGATTTTCTGCTGAAAGTCCTGTGGAAGGGTCCCAGTAGAATCTGGGACAAAACGCGACGGGTTTCAGGTCAAACGGACGAGTATTCAGTCTGGAAAAAAATCAAACAGTTTCCCCACACAGGGGCGAACCTCCCTTTCGGCCCTGGCAATGATGAACAAAACATCTACTGCGAGTCCTGTGGACCCAATTTTAGGCTGAAACCTTGGCCACAACACAGTAGAAACAATAAGGAACGTCTGGTAAAAATTTCAGACAAAAAAATCCAAGGAATAGGTCCCGGACCGAGAGGAAACAAAATTGGAAAACTTGTTTCTCCGGAAACGAAACGTCCTGGCTTCTCCTCCTCATATCTTTTTCTTGAGTTTTGCTTTTGGACGTGCCTCCTTAGCTGGATGCAAACAACATATGAAGGTACTCGTGTGAATTTTTTCGGAATTTTTCAACGCAATACGGGCTCCGGGAAAAATTCCGGAAACCAGGGCCAGATCTCAAAAATCTGGAAAGAGGATAGCCTTGGATTGCCCCAAATTTATGAAAAATCCTCCCGGAAGGATTTTCTGCTGAAAGTCCTGTGGAAGGGTCCCAGTAGAATCTGGGACAAAACGCGACGGGTTTCAGGTCAAACGGACGAGTATTCAGTCTGGAAAAAAATCAAACAGTTTCCCCACACAGGGGCGAACCTCCCTTTCGGCCCTGGCAATGATGAACAAAACATCTACTGCGAGTCCTGTGGACCCAATTTTAGGCTGAAACCTTGGCCACAACACAGTAGAAACAATAAGGAACGTCTGGTAAAAATTTCAGACAAAAAAATCCAAGGAATAGGTCCCGGACCGAGAGGAAACAAAATTGAAAAACTTGTTTCTCCGGAAACGAAACGTCCTGGCTTCTCCTCCTCATATCTTTTTCTTGAGTTTTGCTTTTGGACGTGCCTCCTTAGCTGGATGCAAACAACATATGAAGGTACTCGTGTGAATTTTTTCGGAATTTTTCAACGCAATACGGGCTCCGGGAAAAATTCCGGAAACCAGGGCCAGATCTCAAAATCTGGAAAGAGGATAGCCTTGGATTGCCCCAAATTTATGAAAAATCCTCCCGGAAGGATTTTCTGCTGAAAGTCCTGTGGAAGGGTCCCAGTAGAATCTGGGACAAAACGCGACGGGTTTCAGGTCAAACGGACGAGTATTCAGTCTGGAAAAAAATCAAACAGTTTCCCCACACAGGGGCGAACCTCCCTTTCGGCCCTGGCAATGATGAACAAAACATCTACTGCGAGTCCTGTGGACCCAATTTTAGGCTGAAACCTTGGCCACAACACAGTAGAAACAATAAGGAACGTCTGGTAAAAATTTCAGACAAAAAAATCCAAGGAATAGGTCCCGGACCGAGAGGAAACAAAATTGGAAAACTTGTTTCTCCGGAAACGAAACGTCCTGGCTTCTCCTCCTCATATCTTTTTCTTGAGTTTTGCTTTTGGACGTGCCTCCTTAGCTGGATGCAAACAACATATGAAGGTACTCGTGTGAATTTTTTCGGAATTTTTCAACGCAATACGGGCTCCGGGAAAAATTCCGGAAACCAGGGCCAGATCTCAAAAATCTGGAAAGAGGATAGCCTTGGATTGCCCCAAATTTATGAAAAATCCTCCTGGAAGGATTTTCTGCTGAAAGTCCTGTGGAAGGGTCCCAGTAGAATCTGGGACAAAACGCGACGGGTTTCAGGTCAAACGGACGAGTATTCAGTCTGGAAAAAAATCAAACAGTTTCCCCACACAGGGGCGAACCTCCCTTTCGGCCCTGGCAATGATGAACAAAACATCTACTGCGAGTCCTGTGGACCCAATTTTAGGCTGATGAAAACTTGGCCACAACACAGTAGAAACAATAAGGAACGTCTGGTAAAAATTTCAGACAAAAAAATCCAAGGAATAGGTCCCGGACCGAGAGGAAACAAAATTGGAAAACTTGTTTCTCCGGAAACGAAACGTCCTGGCTTCTCCTCCTCATATCTTTTTCTTGAGTTTTGCTTTTGGACGTGCCTCCTTAGCTGGATGCAAACAACATATGAAGGTACTCGTGTGAATTTTTTCGGAATTTTTCAACGCAATACGGGCTCCGGGAAAAATTCCGGAAACCAGGGCCAGATCTCAAAAATCTGGAAAGAGGATAGCCTTGGATTGCCCCAAATTTATGAAAAATCCTCCCGGAAGGATTTTCTGCTGAAAGTCCTGTGGAAGGGTCCCAGTAGAATCTGGGACAAAACGCGACGGGTTTCAGGTCAAACGGACGAGTATTCAGTCTGGAAAAAAATCAAACAGTTTCCCCACACAGGGGCGAACCTCCCTTTCGGCCCTGGCAATGATGAACAAAACATCTACTGCGAGTCCTGTGGACCCAATTTTAGGCTGAAACCTTGGCCACAACACAGTAGAAACAATAAGGAACGTCTGGTAAAAATTTCAGACAAAAAAATCCAAGGAATAGGTCCCGGACCGAGAGGAAACAAAATTGGAAAACTTGTTTCTCCGGAAACGAAACGTCCTGGCTTCTCCTCCTCATATCTTTTTCTTGAGTTTTGCTTTTGGACGTGCCTCCTTAGCTGGATGCAAACAACATATGAAGGTACTCGTGTGAATTTTTTCGGAATTTTTCAACGCAATACGGGCTCCGGGAAAAATTCCGGAAACCAGGGCCAGATCTCAAAAATCTGGAAAGAGGATAGCCTTGGATTGCCCCAAATTTATGAAAAATCCTCCCGGAAGGATTTTCTGCTGAAAGTCCTGTGGAAGGGTCCCAGTAGAATCTGGGACAAAACGCGACGGGTTTCAGGTCAAACGGACGAGTATTCAGTCTGGAAAAAAATCAAACAGTTTCCCCACACAGGGGCGAACCTCCCTTTCGGCCCTGGCAATGATGAACAAAACATCTACTGCGAGTCCTGTGGACCCAATTTTAGGCTGAAACCTTGGCCACAACACAGTAGAAACAATAAGGAACGTCTGGTAAAAATTTCAGACAAAAAAAATCCAAGGAATAGGTCCCGGACCGAGAGGAAACAAAATTGGAAAACTTGTTTCTCCGGAAACGAAACGTCCTGGCTTCTCCTCCTCATATCTTTTTCTTGAGTTTTGCTTTTGGACGTGCCTCCTTAGCTGGATGCAAACAACATATGAAGGTACTCGTGTGAATTTTTTCGGAATTTTTCAACGCAATACGGGCTCCGGGAAAAATTCCGGAAACCAGGGCCAGATCTCAAAAATCTGGAAAGAGGATAGCCTTGGATTGCCCCAAATTTATGAAAAATCCTCCCGGAAGGATTTTCTGCTGAAAGTCCTGTGGAAGGGTCCCAGTAGAATCTGGGACAAAACGCGACGGGTTTCAGGTCAAACGGACGAGTATTCAGTCTGGAAAAAAATCAAACAGTTTCCCCACACAGGGGCGAACCTCCCTTTCGGCCCTGGCAATGATGAACAAAACATCTACTGCGAGTCCTGTGGACCCAATTTTAGGCTGAAACCTTGGCCACAACACAGTAGAAACAATAAGGAACGTCTGGTAAAAATTTCAGACAAAAAAATCCAAGGAATAGGTCCCGGACCGAGAGGAAACAAAATTGGAAAACTTGTTTCTCCGGAAACGAAACGTCCTGGCTTCTCCTCCTCATATCTTTTTCTTGAGTTTTGCTTTTGGACGTGCCTCCTTAGCTGGATGCAAACAACATATGAAGGTACTCGTGTGAATTTTTTCGGAATTTTTCAACGCAATACGGGCTCCGGGAAAAATTCCGGAAACCAGGGCCAGATCTCAAAAATCTGGAAAGAGGATAGCCTTGGATTGCCCCAAATTTATGAAAAATCCTCCCGGAAGGATTTTCTGCTGAAAGTCCTGTGGAAGGGTCCCAGTAGAATCTGGGACAAAACGCGACGGGTTTCAGGTCAAACGGACGAGTATTCAGTCTGGAAAAAAATCAAACAGTTTCCCCACACAGGGGCGAACCTCCCTTTCGGCCCTGGCAATGATGAACAAAACATCTACTGCGAGTCCTGTGGACCCAATTTTAGGCTGAAACCTCTGCCACAACACAGTAGAAACAATAAGGAACGTCTGGTAAAAATTTCAGACAAAAAAATCCAAGGAATAGGTCCCGGACCGAGAGGAAACAAAATTGGAAAACTTGTTTCTCCGGAAACGAAACGTCCTGGCTTCTCCTCCTCATATCTTTTTCTTGAGTTTTGCTTTTGGACGTGCCTCCTTAGCTGGATGCAAACAACATATGAAGGTACTCGTGTGAATTTTTTCGGAATTTTTCAACGCAATACGGGCTCCGGGAAAAATTCCGAAAACCAGGGCCAGATCTCAAAAATCTGGAAAGAGGATAGCCTTGGATTGCCCCAAATTTATGAAAAATCCTCCCGGAAGGATTTTCTGCTGAAAGTCCTGTGGAAGGGTCCCAGTAGAATCTGGGACAAAACGCGACGGGTTTCAGGTCAAACGGACGAGTATTCAGTCTGGAAAAAAATCAAACAGTTTCCCCACACAGGGGCGAACCTCCCTTTCGGCCCTGGCAATGATGAACAAAACATCTACTGCGAGTCCTGTGGACCCAATTTTAGGCTGAAACCTTGGCCACAACACAGTAGAAACAATAAGGAACGTCTGGTAAAAATTTCAGACAAAAAAATCCAAGGAATAGGTCCCGGACCGAGAGGAAACAAAATTGGAAAACTTGTTTCTCCGGAAACGAAACGTCCTGGCTTCTCCTCCTCATATCTTTTTCTTGAGTTTTGCTTTTGGACGTGCCTCCTTAGCTGGATGCAAACAACATATGAAGGTACTCGTGTGAATTTTTTCGGAATTTTTCAACGCAATACGGGCTCCGGGAAAAATTCCGGAAACCAGGGCCAGATCTCAAAAATCTGGAAAGAGGATAGCCTTGGATTGCCCCAAATTTATGAAAAATCCTCCCGGAAGGATTTTCTGCTGAAAGTCCTGTGGAAGGGTCCCAGTAGAATCTGGGACAAAACGCGACGGGTTTCAGGTCAAACGGACGAGTATTCAGTCTGGAAAAAAATCAAACAGTTTCCCCACACAGGGGCGAACCTCCCTTTCGGCCCTGGCAATGATGAACAAAACATCTACTGCGAGTCCTGTGGACCCAATTTTAGGCTGAAACCTTGGCCACAACACAGTAGAAACAATAAGGAACGTCTGGTAAAAATTTCAGACAAAAAAATCCAAGGAATAGGTCCCGGACCGAGAGGAAACAAAATTGGAAAACTTGTTTCTCCGGAAACGAAACGTCCTGGCTTCTCCTCCTCATATCTTTTTCTTGAGTTTTGCTTTTGGACGTGCCTCCTTAGCTGGATGCAAACAACATATGAAGGTACTCGTGTGAATTTTTTCGGAATTTTTCAACGCAATACGGGCTCCGGGAAAAATTCCGGAAACCAGGGCCAGATCTCAAAAATCTGGAAAGAGGATAGCCTTGGATTGCCCCAAATTTATGAAAAATCCTCCCGGAAGGATTTTCTGCTGAAAGTCCTGTGGAAGGTCCGGTCCCAGTAGAATCTGGGACAAAACGCGACGGGTTTCAGGTCAAACGGACGAGTATTCAGTCTGGAAAAAAATCAAACAGTTTCCCCACACAGGGGCGAACCTCCCTTTCGGCCCTGGCAATGATGAACAAAACATCTACTGCGAGTCCTGTGGACCCAATTTTAGGCTGAAACCTTGGCCACAACACAGTAGAAACAATAAGGAACGTCTGGTAAAAATTTCAGACAAAAAAATCCAAGGAATAGGTCCCGGACCGAGAGGAAACAAAATTGGAAAACTTGTTTCTCCGGAAACGAAACGTCCTGGCTTCTCCTCCTCATATCTTTTTCTTGAGTTTTGCTTTTGGACGTGCCTCCTTAGCTGGATGCAAACAACATATGAAGGTACTCGTGTGAATTTTTTCGGAATTTTTCAACGCAATACGGGCTCCGGGAAAAATTCCGGAAACCAGGGCCAGATCTCAAAAATCTGGAAAGAGGATAGCCTTGGATTGCCCCAAATTTATGAAAAATCCTCCCGGAAGGATTTTCTGCTGAAAGTCCTGTGGAAGGGTCCCAGTAGAATCTGGGACAAAACGCGACGGGTTTCAGGTCAAACGGACGAGTATTCAGTCTGGAAAAAAATCAAACAGTTTCCCCACACAGGGGCGAACCTCCCTTTCGGCCCTGGCAATGATGAACAAAACATCTACTGCGAGTCCTGTGGACCCAATTTTAGGCTGAAACCTTGGCCACAACACAGTAGAAACAATAAGGAACGTCTGGTAAAAATTTCAGACAAAAAAATCCAAGGAATAGGTCCCGGACCGAGAGGAAACAAAATTGGAAAACTTGTTTCTCCGGAAACGAAACGTCCTGGCTTCTCCTCCTCATATCTTTTTCTTGAGTTTTGCTTTTGGACGTGCCTCCTTAGCTGGATGCAAACAACATATGAAGGTACTCGTGTGAATTTTTTCGGAATTTTTCAACGCAATACGGGCTCCGGGAAAAATTCCGGAAACCAGGGCCAGATCTCAAAAATCTGGAAAGAGGATAGCCTTGGATTGCCCCAAATTTATGAAAAATCCTCCCGGAAGGATTTTCTGCTGAAAGTCCTGTGGAAGGGTCCCAGTAGAATCTGGGACAAAACGCGACGGGTTTCAGGTCAAACGGACGAGTATTCAGTCTGGAAAAAAATCAAACAGTTTCCCCACACAGGGGCGAACCTCCCTTTCGGCCCTGGCAATGATGAACAAAACATCTACTGCGAGTCCTGTGGACCCAATTTTAGGCTGAAACCTTGGCCACAACACAGTAGAAACAATAAGGAACGTCTGGTAAAAATTCAGACAAAAAAATCCAAGGAATAGGTCCCGGACCGAGAGGAAACAAAATTGGAAAACTTGTTTCTCCGGAAACGAAACGTCCTGGCTTCTCCTCCTCATATCTTTTTCTTGAGTTTTGCTTTTGGACGTGCCTCCTTAGCTGGATGCAAACAACATATGAAGGTACTCGTGTGAATTTTTTCGGAATTTTTCAACGCAATACGGGCTCCGGGAAAAATTCCGGAAACCAGGGCCAGATCTCAAAAATCTGGAAAGAGGATAGCCTTGGATTGCCCCAAATTTATGAAAAATCCTCCCGGAAGGATTTTCTGCTGAAAGTCCTGTGGAAGGGTCCCAGTAGAATCTGGGACAAAACGCGACGGGTTTCAGGTCAAACGGACGAGTATTCAGTCTGGAAAAAAATCAAACAGTTTCCCCACACAGGGGCGAACCTCCCTTTCGGCCCTGGCAATGATGAACAAAACATCTACTGCGAGTCCTGTGGACCCAATTTTAGGCTGAAACCTTGGCCACAACACAGTAGAAACAATAAGGAACGTCTGGTAAAAATTTCAGACAAAAAAATCCAAGGAATAGGTCCCGGACCGAGAGGAAACAAAATTGGAAAACTTGTTTCTCCGGAAACGAAACGTCCTGGCTTCTCCTCCTCATATCTTTTTCTTGAGTTTTGCTTTTGGACGTGCCTCCTTAGCTGGATGCAAACAACATATGAAGGTACTCGTGTGAATTTTTTCGGAATTTTTCAACGCAATACGGGCTCCGGGAAAAATTCCGGAAACCAGGGCCAGATCTCAAAAATCTGGAAAGAGGATAGCCTTGGATTGCCCCAAATTTATGAAAAATCCTCCCGGAAGGATTTTCTGCTGAAAGTCCTGTGGAAGGGTCCCAGTAGAATCTGGGACAAAACGCGACGGGTTTCAGGTCAAACGGACGAGTATTCAGTCTGGAAAAAAATCAAACAGTTTCCCCACACAGGGGCGAACCTCCCTTTCGGCCCTGGCAATGATGAACAAAACATCTACTGCGAGTCCTGTGGACCCAATTTTAGGCTGAAACCTCTGCCACAACACAGTAGAAACAATAAGGAACGTCTGGTAAAAATTTCAGACAAAAAAATCCAAGGAATAGGTCCCGGACCGAGAGGAAACAAAATTGGAAAACTTGTTTCTCCGGAAACGAAACGTCCTGGCTTCTCCTCCTCATATCTTTTTCTTGAGTTTTGCTTTTGGACGTGCCTCCTTAGCTGGATGCAAACAACATATGAAGGTACTCGTGTGAATTTTTTCGGAATTTTTCAACGCAATACGGGCTCCGGGAAAAATTCCGGAAACCAGGGCCAGATCTCAAAAATCTGGAAAGAGGATAGCCTTGGATTGCCCCAAATTTATGAAAAATCCTCCCGGAAGGATTTTCTGCTGAAAGTCCTGTGGAAGGGTCCCAGTAGAATCTGGGACAAAACGCGACGGGTTTCAGGTCAAACGGACGAGTATTCAGTCTGGAAAAAAATCAAACAGTTTCCCCACACAGGGGCGAACCTCCCTTTCGGCCCTGGCAATGATGAACAAAACATCTACTGCGAGTCCTGTGGACCCAATTTTAGGCTGAAACCTTGGCCACAACACAGTAGAAACAATAAGGAACGTCTGGTAAAAATTTCAGACAAAAAAATCCAAGGAATAGGTCCCGGACCGAGAGGAAACAAAATTGGAAAACTTGTTTCTCCGGAAACGAAACGTCCTGGCTTCTCCTCCTCATATCTTTTTCTTGAGTTTTGCTTTTGGACGTGCCTCCTTAGCTGGATGCAAACAACATATGAAGGTACTCGTGTGAATTTTTTCGGAATTTTTCAACGCAATACGGGCTCCGGGAAAAATTCCGGAAACCAGGGCCAGATCTCAAAAATCTGGAAAGAGGATAGCCTTGGATTGCCCCAAATTTATGAAAAATCCTCCCGGAAGGATTTTCTGCTGAAAGTCCTGTGGAAGGGTCCCAGTAGAATCTGGGACAAAACGCGACGGGTTTCAGGTCAAACGGACGAGTATTCAGTCTGGAAAAAAATCAAACAGTTTCCCCACACAGGGGCGAACCTCCCTTTCGGCCCTGGCAATGATGAACAAAACATCTACTGCGAGTCCTGTGGACCCAATTTAGGCTGAAACCTTGGCCACAACACAGTAGAAACAATAAGGAACGTCTGGTAAAAATTTCAGACAAAAAAATCCAAGGAATAGGTCCCGGACCGAGAGGAAACAAAATTGGAAAACTTGTTTCTCCGGAAACGAAACGTCCTGGCTTCTCCTCCTCATATCTTTTTCTTGAGTTTTGCTTTTGGACGTGCCTCCTTAGCTGGATGCAAACAACATATGAAGGTACTCGTGTGAATTTTTTCGGAATTTTTCAACGCAATACGGGCTCCGGGAAAAATTCCGGAAACCAGGGCCAGATCTCAAAAATCTGGAAAGAGGATAGCCTTGGATTGCCCCAAATTTATGAAAAATCCTCCCGGAAGGATTTTCTGCTGAAAGTCCTGTGGAAGGGTCCCAGTAGAATCTGGGACAAAACGCGACGGGTTTCAGGTCAAACGGACGAGTATTCAGTCTGGAAAAAAAATCAAACAGTTTCCCCACACAGGGGCGAACCTCCCTTTCGGCCCTGGCAATGATGAACAAAACATCTACTGCGAGTCCTGTGGACCCAATTTTAGGCTGAAACCTTGGCCACAACACAGTAGAAACAATAAGGAACGTCTGGTAAAAATTTCAGACAAAAAAATCCAAGGAATAGGTCCCGGACCGAGAGGAAACAAAATTGGAAAACTTGTTTCTCCGGAAACGAAACGTCCTGGCTTCTCCTCCTCATATCTTTTTCTTGAGTTTTGCTTTTGGACGTGCCTCCTTAGCTGGATGCAAACAACATATGAAGGTACTCGTGTGAATTTTTTCGGAATTTTTCAACGCAATACGGGCTCCGGGAAAAATTCCGGAAACCAGGGCCAGATCTCAAAAATCTGGAAAGAGGATAGCCTTGGATTGCCCCAAATTTATGAAAAATCCTCCCGGAAGGATTTTCTGCTGAAAGTCCTGTGGAAGGGTCCCAGTAGAATCTGGGACAAAACGCGACGGGTTTCAGGTCAAACGGACGAGTATTCAGTCTGGAAAAAAAATCAAACAGTTTCCCCACACAGGGGCGAACCTCCCTTTCGGCCCTGGCAATGATGAACAAAACATCTACTGCGAGTCCTGTGGACCCAATTTTAGGCTGAAACCTTGGCCACAACACAGTAGAAACAATAAGGAACGTCTGGTAAAAATTTCAGACAAAAAAATCCAAGGAATAGGTCCCGGACCGAGAGGAAACAAAATTGGAAAACTTGTTTCTCCGGAAACGAAACGTCCTGGCTTCTCCTCCTCATATCTTTTTCTTGAGTTTTGCTTTTGGACGTGCCTCCTTAGCTGGATGCAAACAACATATGAAGGTACTCGTGTGAATTTTTTCGGAATTTTTCAACGCAATACGGGCTCCGGGAAAAATTCCGGAAACCAGGGCCAGATCTCAAAAATCTGGAAAGAGGATAGCCTTGGATTGCCCCAAATTTATGAAAAATCCTCCCGGAAGGATTTTCTGCTGAAAGTCCTGTGGAAGGGTCCCAGTAGAATCTGGGACAAAACGCGACGGGTTTCAGGTCAAACGGACGAGTATTCAGTCTGGAAAAAAAATCAAACAGTTTCCCCACACAGGGGCGAACCTCCCTTTCGGCCCTGGCAATGATGAACAAAACATCTACTGCGAGTCCTGTGGACCCAATTTTAGGCTGAAACCTTGGCCACAACACAGTAGAAACAATAAGGAACGTCTGGTAAAAATTTCAGACAAAAAAATCCAAGGAATAGGTCCCGGACCGAGAGGAAACAAAATTGGAAAACTTGTTTCTCCGGAAACGAAACGTCCTGGCTTCTCCTCCTCATATTTTTCTTGAGTTTTGCTTTTGGACGTGCCTCCTTAGCTGGATGCAAACAACATATGAAGGTACTCGTGTGAATTTTTTCGGAATTTTTCAACGCAATACGGGCTCCGGGAAAAATTCCGGAAACCAGGGCCAGATCTCAAAAATCTGGAAAGAGGATAGCCTTGGATTGCCCCAAATTTATGAAAAATCCTCCCGGAAGGATTTTCTGCTGAAAGTCCTGTGGAAGGGTCCCAGTAGAATCTGGGACAAAACGCGACGGGTTTCAGGTCAAACGGACGAGTATTCAGTCTGGAAAAAAATCAAACAGTTTCCCCACACAGGGGCGAACCTCCCTTTCGGCCCTGGCAATGATGAACAAAACATCTACTGCGAGTCCTGTGGACCCAATTTTAGGCTGAAACCTTGGCCACAACACAGTAGAAACAATAAGGAACGTCTGGTAAAAATTTCAGACAAAAAAATCCAAGGAATAGGTCCCGGACCGAGAGGAAACAAAATTGGAAAACTTGTTTCTCCGGAAACGAAACGTCCTGGCTTCTCCTCCTCATATCTTTTTCTTGAGTTTTGCTTTGGACGTGCCTCCTTAGCTGGATGCAAACAACATATGAAGGTACTCGTGTGAATTTTTTCGGAATTTTTCAACGCAATACGGGCTCCGGGAAAAATTCCGGAAACCAGGGCCAGATCTCAAAAATCTGGAAAGAGGATAGCCTTGGATTGCCCCAAATTTATGAAAAATCCTCCCGGAAGGATTTTCTGCTGAAAGTCCTGTGGAAGGGTCCCAGTAGAATCTGGGACAAAACGCGACGGGTTTCAGGTCAAACGGACGAGTATTCAGTCTGGAAAAAAATCAAACAGTTTCCCACACAGGGGCGAACCTCCCTTTCGGCCCTGGCAATGATGAACAAAACATCTACTGCGAGTCCTGTGGACCCAATTTTAGGCTGAAACCTTGGCCACAACACAGTAGAAACAATAAGGAACGTCTGGTAAAAATTTCAGACAAAAAAATCCAAGGAATAGGTCCCGGACCGAGAGGAAACAAAATTGGAAAACTTGTTTCTCCGGAAACGAAACGTCCTGGCTTCTCCTCCTCATATCTTTTTCTTGAGTTTTGCTTTTGGACGTGCCTCCTTAGCTGGATGCAAACAACATATGAAGGTACTCGTGTGAATTTTTTCGGAATTTTTCAACGCAATACGGGCTCCGGGAAAAATTCCGGAAACCAGGGCCAGATCTCAAAAATCTGGAAAGAGGATAGCCTTGGATTGCCCCAAATTTATGAAAAATCCTCCCGGAAGGATTTTCTGCTGAAAGTCCTGTGGAAGGGTCCCAGTAGAATCTGGGACAAAACGCGACGGGTTTCAGGTCAAACGGACGAGTATTCAGTCTGGAAAAAAATCAAACAGTTTCCCCACACAGGGGCGAACCTCCCTTTCGGCCCTGGCAATGATGAACAAAACATCTACTGCGAGTCCTGTGGACCCAATTTTAGGCTGAAACCTTGGCCACAACACAGTAGAAACAATAAGGAACGTCTGGTAAAAATTTCAGAAAAAAATCCAAGGAATAGGTCCCGGACCGAGAGGAAACAAAATTGGAAAACTTGTTTCTCCGGAAACGAAACGTCCTGGCTTCTCCTCCTCATATCTTTTTCTTGAGTTTTGCTTTTGGACGTGCCTCCTTAGCTGGATGCAAACAACATATGAAGGTACTCGTGTGAATTTTTTCGGAATTTTTCAACGCAATACGGGCTCCGGGAAAAATTCCGGAAACCAGGGCCAGATCTCAAAAATCTGGAAAGAGGATAGCCTTGGATTGCCCCAAATTTATGAAAAATCCTCCCGGAAGGATTTTCTGCTGAAAGTCCTGTGGAAGGGTCCCAGTAGAATCTGGGACAAAACGCGACGGGTTTCAGGTCAAACGGACGAGTATTCAGTCTGGAAAAAAATCAAACAGTTTCCCCACACAGGGGCGAACCTCCCTTTCGGCCCTGGCAATGATGAACAAAACATCTACTGCGAGTCCTGTGGACCCAATTTTAGGCTGAAACCTTGGCCACAACACAGTAGAAACAATAAGGAACGTCTGGTAAAAATTTCAGACAAAAAAATCCAAGGAATAGGTCCCGGACCGAGAGGAAACAAAATTGGAAAACTTGTTTCTCCGGAAACGAAACGTCCTGGCTTCTCCTCCTCATATCTTTTTCTTGAGTTTTGCTTTTGGACGTGCCTCCTTAGCTGGATGCAAACAACATATGAAGGTACTCGTGTGAATTTTTTCGGAATTTTTCAACGCAATACGGGCTCCGGGAAAAATTCCGGAAACCAGGGCCAGATCTCAAAAATCTGGAAAGAGGATAGCCTTGGATTGCCCCAAATTATGAAAAATCCTCCCGGAAGGATTTTCTGCTGAAAGTCCTGTGGAAGGGTCCCAGTAGAATCTGGGACAAAACGCGACGGGTTTCAGGTCAAACGGACGAGTATTCAGTCTGGAAAAAAATCAAACAGTTTCCCCACACAGGGGCGAACCTCCCTTTCGGCCCTGGCAATGATGAAAAAACATCTACTGCGAGTCCTGTGGACCCAATTTTAGGCTGAAACCTTGGCCACAACACAGTAGAAACAATAAGGAACGTCTGGTAAAAATTTCAGACAAAAAAATCCAAGGAATAGGTCCCGGACCGAGAGGAAACAAAATTGGAAAACTTGTTTCTCCGGAAACGAAACGTCCTGGCTTCTCCTCCTCATATCTTTTTCTTGAGTTTTGCTTTTGGACGTGCCTCCTTAGCTGGATGCAAACAACATATGAAGGTACTCGTGTGAATTTTTTCGGAATTTTTCAACGCAATACGGGCTCCGGGAAAAATTCCGGAAACCAGGCCAGATCTCAAAAATCTGGAAAGAGGATAGCCTTGGATTGCCCCAAATTTATGAAAAATCCTCCCGGAAGGATTTTCTGCTGAAAGTCCTGTGGAAGGGTCCCAGTAGAATCTGGGACAAAACGCGACGGGTTTCAGGTCAAACGGACGAGTATTCAGTCTGGAAAAAAAATCAAACAGTTTCCCACACA